>OV702299.1:359878365-362378365 GCA_916181665.1 Avena sativa | reverse complement strand
GTGCTCTGGTCGATGTCCTCGAGACAGGGCTGGTCGAGAGGGGGTGGTGAGTCATGGGTGATCTTCCAGACAAGGTTGGCACGGCTAGTTTCTCTCCTAGCTTGTTGTCTTCACTAGGGTGGCATGGTGAGCTTCGGCTGTTCACCATTGATGTCATTGCCCAGCTTACAGTGAGTCTAGTGCTTGGTTTAACTTGCTAGATGATCTACTGAGATGATTGTGAGCTAGAGAGGGAACAAGTTAGGCTTCAATCACTGCTCACAATAGTGTTTAAGATTTTGATGATTTGTGTCTGCAATGTGTTTGATGAAATGGCCGCAAGAATTCAAGTTTTGAATTTTGAAAATATTTTTGGTGGGTGTGCTAGGTTGGTGCTGGTGAGTCTGCAGATTCTTGGGTTTTGAAAGTTGAGCTTGTTTGAGTGGTTTTTGAAAAAGTGGGATCTTCCCATATGATCAAGATTCAATTTTGAACTGTCCTTTAAACTATGCATTTGAATGTTTCTGGATGATCACAAAGTGGGCCTTGATACTTTGTTATGAGTACAATCAAGGGGTGCAAAGATCCAGAATAGTTTCTGTTAAGTTCTGAAAGTTTGAGACAGCCAAAGTAGGCATGGGAGTTAAATTGGTCAAAATGACCATTCCCTTATTTTATTTGTTTTGATTTACTTGTCTTTGAGAAAAGTTTGGGAATTGTTTAGATGATGTTTATTTCACCTAAGCATCCATTTACAAGCAAAGGAACACACAAACAAGTTGGTTCAAAAGAATTCAAAATGAAATGCATACTCACATGCATGCTTTCATATTTTTATTTAGCAAAGTTTTTGTTAACCCTAAATTTGATGATCCAAGTTTAGTATTTTTGGGATGTTACAGCCACTCCCCCTTGTGGGAGTCACCTTCCTCCTCTAGCGGCTCCAGCGCCACTGGGATATGGTCATCGCCGGTGGATTCCACCACTGCAGACCTTGGCAACACCAGGCCTTCTGGAGGCACGAGGACGGTGCTCGCCGGCTTGGCCACAACATCGCTCACCGCTGCCATGGAAGAAGTGGAGCTAGAGCTGGCCATCGGAGTAGAGAAGAGGTGACTGGGGAGATTAGAAAGCTATGGTTTTTCGCGTGCGCGCGGATGGCTCGAGGAGGTGCTCGTAGGAGGAAGACGAAGGCACAGGGGAAGAATAAGGTGGAGAGATGAAAATCTGCCACGGTCAAAATTTATAACCCCAGCGTGAAGATTCATGCAAAGCAATCGAATGGTCGGCTCGTGGATGACGTGTGCGGGCGCGTGCGCAGAAATTTCGCCACGCTCCCGACCGCCGCCGCCAACATTTCGTATCCTTCGCGCGGAAAAAACGGACATAATTGTGTTTTCTCCATGTGTGAGTGCGAGGTGTCGCTGACCTATGTCTACGTCGTTCTAGCGGACATAGGCAGGTGAACCATCACATCGGAATATTCTGGCATGGACGGATCTAGTACGGCTACGAGAAAGAGTACGATGGAAGATTCGACATTTATCTGGCTTACAAGTTGAAAACGGAGAACATCGCAAGGTTCTTGGGAGGACTACAAGATATTGCTTGACGATTTGCCGACATCCATCTAGACGGAGCATTCATCCTGAAGAGGCAAGATGGTGCAAGATCTCGGAGTTCTCCGGGGGCTACTGTTGGGGATATGCTATATGGGTATCCTCATAGCATGTCTCCTATCCGGATAACCCGGGTGGCCCATAGTTGTTAGCATGGCCCATGGCCTGCTGGGCGGCCTAGTTAGATGGATCCAGAAGGGAGACCCATGCCAGATAAAGGAAGGCCACGGAGGAGTCACCGATGTACCCGGAGCCTTGGAGTGCAAGACACGTTAGACTGATTGTATATTATGTAGGACTCTGTAACCTGTCCGGCTAGGACTTCCCCTGTAACCCTAGGACCTGGCGACTATATAAGTCGGGCCTATGGGAGCCTTTACGGATAACTCAACTCATATTGCGCATAGCGAACCAATCCCTATAACTCGGCATATTGCCATTATAGTGATTTATAGAACGAATAGGATTCTGCCATTGTCGTAGGATTTGAACCTGGGTAAGCTGTGGTACCTCGTACCCGTCAACCGTCCGCCTTCCCCCACGTCTATAAACACGCACTATGAGGAACCCTCCATGGCGTACTCGTCGGCAATACCACGATAGTTGGCGCCCACCATGGGGCAAGAGGCGTTTCAGGCTCTTCAGCGGACGAGGACCAAGTCTTCGCGGGAATCGGCAAAACTGTATCCATCGGTTGCATTCTCTTCTCCGACAATGTTTTGATCGTCCCTCCCGCCGAGTTTTGGATCCCGACAAAGACGAACCCTACGTGGTGCTCGATCGTCCCCATTAGAGATATCCACCTCTTCATTGGCGAAACTGACTCGGGCACTAATTCCCTGCAGGTCGGAGGAGCGTCAAGACCTGCATAGACCGCCTACGGGCAGGAAACGTTCGCGGAAGGATCGATGTCTGATCTCTCTTTGGAGTTTGCCTGCAAAGATCGGAAAAATTCAAGGCCCACCCAAACCGTCCCTGTGCAGGATATAACGGTGGAAGATCGCTATAAATCCGTCGGCTTCACCCGTGCATTTGGACAACAGAGATCAAAGTTTGCCGGTGTGGTTACTATCTTTGATCTGGCGTGTTGTGTTCATAGAGAGGGAGAAAACCCCCATGATTACCTGTCCACGTGGCTCCGTATAGGGGCTGACCTGGCACATTACCCCAATGTTGATGCCATGTATCACTTTTTGGAAGGACTAGACTAAGGAGCGCTTCTCCAACATTCGCTAAGGAAGCAGAAGGCGTCAGGACGCCTCACCTTTGAAGGCATGGTGTTGGGGATATGCTATATGGGTATTCTCATAGCATGTCTCTTATCCGGATAACCCGGGTGGCCCACAGTTGGTAGCATGGCCCATGGCCTGCTGGGCGGCCCAGTTAGATGGATCCAGAAGGGAGAACCATGCCGGATAAAGGAAGGCTACGAAGGAATCACCGACGTACCCGGAGCCTTGGAGTACAAGACACGCTAGACAAGTTGTAGGCAGTGTAGGACTCTGTAACCTGTCCGGCAAGGACTTTGCCTATAACCCTATGACCTGGTGACTATATAAGTCGAGCCTATGAGAGCCTTTAGGGAACAATCTTAGACAATCTAGTGTCGACTACGACGCACCTCGCACATCGAACCAATCTCTCTAACTCGGATTATTAGCCCTTATAGTGATATATAGCAGGAGTAGGATTCCGCCACCGTCGTGGGATCTGAACCTGGGTGAGCTGTGTTACCTCTTACCCGTCAACCGTCCGCCTTCCCCCACGTATCTAAACACGCACTGTGAGGACCCCTCCATGGCGTACTCGTCGGTAATACCACGACAGTTGGCACCCACCGTGGGGCAAGAGGCGCTTTAGGCTCTTCAGCGGGCGAGGACCAAGATCTTCACGGTAATCGGCAAAACCGTAGCCATCATTCAAGTTCTCTTCTCCGGCAACATTCCGATCGTCCCTCCCGACGAGTTCTGGATCCCGGCGAAGACGAACCCTATGCGGTGCTCGGTCATTCCTATCGGAGACATCCACCTCTTCATCGACGAAACCGACTCGGGCACCAGTTCCCTGGGAGTCAGAGGAGCATCAAGACCCGCACGGACCGCCTACGGGAAGGACACATTCGCGGAAGGATCGATGTCGGATCTCTCCTTGGAGTTTGCCGGCAAAGATCCGAAAAATTCAAGGCCCACCCAAACCGCCCCTATGCAGGATATAATGGTGGAAGATCGCCGCAAGTCCGCCGGCTTCGTCCGTGCGTCTGGACAGCAAAGATCCAAGTTCGTCGGAGTGGTAACCATCTTCGATCTGGCGCGTTGCATACAGAGAGAGGGCGAAAACCCCCATGATTACCTTGCCAGGTGGCTCCGTATACGGGCCGATCTGGCGCATTACCCTAATGATGATGCTATGTATCACTTTTTGGAAGGACTGGACCAGGCTACGCTTCTCCGGCATTCGCTAAGGCGGTAGCAGGCCGCGGGACGCCTCACCTTCGAGAGTATGGTGAACACCGTCAATAGCTATGCAAAGGATGAGGTGGCACCCCATGCACACTACAAGAAATGTGTTATACTATGACCTTTTGAAAGTGACCCCAAAAGAAATCGTCATAAATTTATGACGATCTTGCTGCATATGGTCATGAGCTGTTTGGGAGGGGCAAAGGATAGCAAATGCATGACGATTTGGCCCAAAAACGTCTTAAATTCTTTACACGAAATCATCATAAGCTGGTATGTACTGTTTGGGGCCTTGTTTGGAGCATATATACTACGACGATATAAAATCGTCATAGTCACTTATGACGCTATAATAACGTGGTAGTATGTTAAGCACCAGGATGACTGTGATGCCACCTCCTCAATGTGATCCACGTGTCGCTCTTACGTGGTACTTTCTCTTGGGGGGGGCTGTTAGTGTTAGTTGTGTGCTGGGGATTTTTTAGGTCGGCCCTGGGTGGGCCGATTATTTTAGGTCAAGCCCAACAGACTTCTTTGTCCTAGATAATATTGTTAGGCAAAAAAGATTGTGCTAGCTGGGACTTGAACCCACGACCTAGCGATGTGAGGCAGCTGTCATAACCACTATGTTATAGTTGTGTTGTTGCATATAATATAGAAACAACTCTATCTATACTATTACTAAGTACGCTGTTTAACAAAATGACCACACCGAACAGAACATGGATAATTTCAGACCACGCTCCCTTCGTGGTGACCTGCGGTGGCGGGGGCGACGCTGAACGGCGGACCGGCGGAGGCGGGGCGACGCTGAACGGCGGACCGGTGGAGGGGCTGAGGCGGTGGTTGCCGACGGAGGGGCTGAGACGGTAGTGGCCGGCGGAGGGGCTGAACGACACGCAGGGTTCTGGGCTGGGTGGCCGGCAGAGGGGCTACGGCGGTGGTGGCCGGCGGAGGGGCTCCGGCGGTGGTGACTGAAGGAGGTGCTGCAGCAGTCGACATCGGTTATCACCCTCTCCTCTCTCCCCTGTTGATATACTTCCCTGTTAATTTTAGAGCCTGGTTTCATTAGGGTTTCAAAATCCATATTTTTAGATGATGTTTCGAATCAATTCAAGCCCAAATCTTTAGGTCTTTTTGCCTTTAGCTAGATATAGGCATAGAACTATATTGTTGGAGATTATCTAGGTTTTGGTTTAATTTCTTAGCTAGATGTAGGCATAGAACTATATTGTTGGAGCTTATCTAGGTTTTGGTTTAATTTCTACTAGCTAGTGTGTACACTTCAGTGCAATTCTAACTTGCAACATTTTTCGGTCTTTTGCATATGGACAGAAGCTGGATAACAAGTTTTATTTAGAAGGCTTTCTTATGAGCATGTAAGGGGAGTGGATGAGTTCATGTGATTTGTTCGCAGAATTGTTCCTGATGATGCTCAAGTTTTATGCCCATGCCCCAGCTGTATGAATCGTGTGGAACAAACTCTACCAAATGTAGAGGCTCATCTGCTAATGCGTGGGATGGCATGCACGTATGATAGGTGGATCCATCATGGAGAGCCTTTACATCCAGAACCCGGAGCTGAACCTGAACCCGGTGAAGGCGCAGATCATGTTGATGATGGCGGTGCGTTTGTACAATATGATGTTCCGCAAGAGGATGTTGGTTTGGAGGCAGAGGATGGCTATGAGGATGATAGAATCTCTGATCTATTTAGGGATTTGTACGAGTCTGAACCGCAAGGTGCTGGAGAGCATACAATCTATGTCGAGCTGATAGATGAGGCCAAGCGCGCATCTAGTGATGGTGGGACATTGTCCAGATTTTCTTTTACCATGAAGTTACTCCATGTCAAGTCCTTCTACCGAATCAGCAATGTTGCCTTCAACGCAATACTCCGTATCTTGACCATCCAATACCCTAAAAGTGCAATTCCCAAATCTTATGAAGAAGCATTGGGTATAATCGGTAGATTGGGGCTTGGTTATGATTCAATCCATGTCTGCACGAACAACTGTATCTTGTTTCAGAACACATACGCCAAGCATGACAGGTGCCCGAAATGTGATGCCTCAAGGTGGAAAGATGTGGATGGAAGGAAGCAGATACCGGAGAAGGTGTTGAGGTACTTTCCTGTGATTCCAAGGCTACAGAGGATGTTCATTTCAAAGCAACAGTCGGAGGATGTACAGTGGCACAAGCTAAAGCGGCAACCCATGGATAATGAACTTAGCCATCCAGCCGACGGAAAGGCATGGAAAGATTTTGATGATAAACATAAAGAGTTTTCCGCCGATGCGAGGAACATCAGACTCGGCCTTGCCATAGATGGCTTTAATCCATTTGGAATGAGCTCGAAATATAGCATGTGGCCGGTATTTGTTGTGCCGTACAATCTTTCACCATGGGCATGTATGGAGCAGTCCAACTTCATGATGGCTTTGCTAATCCCGGGTCCAAAATCTCCAGGAAAGGATTTTGATGTCTTTATGGAGCCCCTAGTAGAAGATCTCCTCAAACTCTGGAAGGGTGTCCGTACCTATGATGCCCTGAGTCCTAATAAGTTCGATCTCCGTGCTGCAGTAATATGGTGTATCCATTATTTCACAACGCTGCACACTTTGTCGGGGAGGCTCACGTATGGTTATCAAGCATGTGTGCGTTGTGACAAGGATCCGTGCTCGGAAAGAATAAGGAACAAGATATGTTGGACCGGGGGGCGCCATTTTCTTCCCCGCCACCATCCTTGGCGAAAAAGGAAAGATTTCAATGGAAAAACTGAAACCTGTGACCAGCCGGTGGAGTTCACTAAAGAAGAGCTCGAGCAACAGCTTCACAATGTGAAAGATGTGAGACCTGGAAAACTTCAGAAGAAAAGGAAGCGTGAGGATGGACAATGTTGGGACCAGAGGGCTATTTTGTGCGACCTCCCTTACTGGGAAGATCTCAAGTTGAGGCACAACCTTGATGTAATGCATATCGAAAAAAACATATGTGATAATCTGCTTGGCACATTTATGAACATCGACGGGAAGTCAAAGGATACAGTTAACTATAGGCTTGATTTGGAAGACTTGGGCATAAGAAAAGATTTGCATCTTCAGCCTGTTGAAGGTGGAGAGTCGTTTGAGATGCCAGAAGCATGGTATATAATGACTAAAGACGAAAAGCTTGCATTCTGTGAATTTATAAGAGCGGTGAGATTTCCAGATGGGTATGCCGCTAACCTAGCAAAATGTGTGTCTCCTGATGGATGCAAGCTCCAGGGACTAAAAACTCATGACTGTCACATCCTCCGTCAAAGGATTTTACCGGCTGGACTCCGTGGAATTTTGGATAAAGAAATATATGAAGCAGTTGCTGAGCTGGGGAATTTCTTTAGAGAGTTGTGCGCCAAAACACTGAAGCTATCTATTCTTGAAAGACTCAAAAAAAGAAATCGTAGTTATCCTTTGCAAGCTTGGAAAGATCTTTCCTCCGGCCTTCTTCACGGTGATGGTTCATTTGACTGTGCATTTACCCAAAGAGGCAATGCTTAGAGGCCCCGTACAATATGGATGGATGTACCCTGTCGAAAGAAGGATGCTTACATTTAAGCGTTATGTACGAAACACCGCCAGGCCTGAAGGGTCGATTGACGAGGCATATATTGTTGATGAGTGCCTTACATTTTGCTCGAGGTACTTCGACGATCTAGAAACAAGATTCAATAGGCCGGACAGAAATAGAGAGCGAGATGATTCACACATTGGTGATGTCTCTGTTTTCAACCATGGTGTAAACCTTCTTGGAGGGTCAGAGTACTCGGAGGCTGGTGATGAATATGACAAGATGCATTGGTATGTCCTAAGGAGTTGTCCTGAGGTTCTACCGTATATCGAGTATGTCATCTCTTGTGCATGTACCCTTATCTTTTTTATTGAGTTGGAAGGAACCCATTTGCAAGCCTGATGATTTAATTAACTTTATGTTTTTGTTGGCATTGCAGGTTGTGCAAAATAGAGCTGAATAAGAAAGGTAGCCGCATCAATGTTGATAGATGGCTCGCAAAGGGAATTGCTAAGTGGTTTAAGAATTATGTGAGATCTTTAGTCTTGGAATCAATTGCCACATGTTTTTTTGTGTGTTTTTGTTACTAACCCTGGTTTATTTGTGCAGATTGGAAAATTGCATGAGGACAATAAGGTCAGTGCTAATCTTTTTGCTTTGGCATGCGAGCCGGATAGGCGAATGAGGCTGTATTCAGCATGTATTGTTGACAGTGTCCGCTACCACACAGTTGACCGCGAGAAAAATAGAAACACGCATAATAGTGGAATAGTTGCCGAGGGAGACCATGATGGTGAAGAGATGGACTTCTATGGTCAGCTCAAAAGCATCATAAGGCTCCAGTACAACTCCAGTAGAGGCGTCCATCAATCGGTCGTCTTGTTCCGTTGTGATTGGTTTGATCTTGGTGGCAGAAAGAAGACAGGGATCCAAGATGACGGACACTTCAAAAGCATTAACACTGGAAGGTGCTGGTATAAGAGTGATCAATTTATTCTAACGACACAAGCAACAAAGGTGTTCTATGTGCTAGACACCGATTTGCATGGAAATTGGCAAGTTGGGAAAGTTGGGCAAGTGGTGGTGGTCTAACATACCAAGATTATAACACTGAGGAAGTTCTAGTGCAAGAGAAAGAACCCGGTGTGCATACTAGATTGCGAAGGATACGGGAACGAGTGTTACTTGATGCTTCATTCGTAGAAAACATTAGGAAAAGAAGGAAGGAGGTAGTGGAGGGCCATGAATGCGATGATGAAAACATGGTAGATGACACAATCCTCCAGTACTGTAGCGATGGTGAGGATAAAAGGCAGAGGCATTTCGACGATGATGATTAGTAACAACATGCAAGGTAAATTCTATCCTCCATTATCTTTTATTTTTTATTTCATTGCTAGTGGCTCATTGGAAATTGCTATTCTTTGTTGCAAATGCTAGTGGTGGTGAGGAGCAAGATCAGATCAGGAGAAATGGTGGTGAGGAGCAAGATCCTTTTAGTTGGATGATCATTGTGATTTCTGCCTATTGTTGCCTTGTAATCTTGACCATGTACTAATATTTCTGGATGACCATGTCATTTTAATTTCTAGATGAGTTATGGATATCATTGTGACTTCTGGATGATCATTGTGATTTTAGTTCTGAATCTTTGAGTGCATATCATTGTGAGTTCTGAATCTGTCCAAAAAAGGAAAAATGGTGAGGCCTGGGATCGAGCCCATGACCTCCTACTAATATTGCAGCGTCAACTGCCACCACACTACACAAGTGATCTTGTTAGGTATCTGATCACATGATACAAGTAGCATTGTATATTGATCACAGGACCATTTAAAAACAATGCAACCTGATCATTTCATAGATACAAGTAGAGGACCATATTTACAAGCTGATCATTTCACAACCATTTCACAACCTGATCATTTCACAACCATTTCACAACGTTCACAACCATTTCACAATGCAACCTGATCATTTCATAGATACAAGTAGCAAAGGATCATTTCATAGATACTAGTAGGTTTGAGAATCATTTCATAGATACTAGTACTAGCAACCAAAAGCAACCTCATAGCTAGGACCATCCATGGTCTGGACATTACAGGACCAAAAGCTGCCTGATAGCTAGGACCTGATAGCTAGGATCATTCCATAGTTTGGACAAGTAGCACCAATAGCACCCTGATAACAACACAACCAGCAACCTAGAGGACCATTTTTACAAAACAGCACCAACCAACACAACCAGCTGATTACATGACCTTCTTAACCTCTAGCTTAAGTCTGTCGGTAGGGCTGCGGCGGAAACGGAACATGAAGGCATCGCCCTGATGCATCCTGGACGTCGCCACCACCTGGGACCATTGGGTTGTAATTTGTGCTCCTTTACCCTTCCCTTTGCTCATGATGAGGGAGACAATTATGGGATCACGACATCCGCAGGAGACCCTCAGCTTTGATGGGAAGTCCTTGTACGGCCTGATGTTGGCATTGGTGAAGTTCCTTGGGAAATACTGCAATGCAAACAACAATGCAATATACAATCAGCAATGCAATCAGCAAAATGCAATCAGCAATGCAAGGACATAGTGCAAACAATTTGTTTACCATTTTAGCTTTTGGCTCCTCGGTGTGTGCTAGCTGCATTGTGCATACATACACTGGTATAGTGGGTTTCTTCTTTGCAAGTTCCCTCATGAACAACACCTGTGTGTGTTTCAAAGCAATCTTGTTGCCATACACACAACACTTATCAAATCTCAAGCAGATACAATCTTCTTCATTTCATTCATGTACTGCCATCATACAATGACAACTAGCAAACTCAAGCAGATACAGACTCAAGCAGATATAGACACTAGCAAACTCATTCATTTGTTCATCCGCATGCAAAAATACACGAAAAGAGTATGCATTCATTTGTTAACCCTAGGCCCTTAAGCAGAGAACCAACAAGCCCTATAACCCCAGGCCCTCAAGTGCTCAAGCACAGGCTCCTCATCGTCAGAGGGGCTCGTCAAGTGCTCAAGCACAGGCTCGTCGTGGTCGGAGGGGCTTACCGGCGAAGCTCGAGGAGGGGAGGCGGAGGGAGGCATATCGGCGGAGCTCGAGGAGGGGAGGCGGAGGGAGAGGGGCTTGCGGTGGATGGGAGGGAGTGGGGCTTGCGGGGAGGAGAGGGTCTTACCAGCGGTGCTCACTGGCGATGCTCGAGGAGGGGGAGCAGCGGGAGGCAGATCGTCGGAGAGCTCGAGGAGGGGAGGGGAGGGAGAGGGGCTTGCGGGGAAAGGGAGGGAGATGGGCTTGCGGGGGAGGGGAGGGGCTTACCGGCGGTGCTCACTGGCGGTGCTCGAGGAGGGGGAGCAGAGGGAGGCAGATCGGCGGAGAGCTCGAGGAGGGGAGGGGGAGGGAGAGGGGCTTGCGGGGAAAAGGAGGGAGATGGACTTGCGGGGGAGGGGAGGGGCTTACCGGTGGTGCTCACTGATGGTGCTCGAGGAGGGGGAGTAGATGGAGGCAGGTCGGCGGAGAGCTCGAGGAGGGGAGGGGGAGGGAGAGGGGCTTGCGGGGAAAGGGAGGGAGAGGGACTTGCGGGGGACTTGGAGGGGAGGTGGATGGAGGCGAATGGCTCAAGGAGGCGGAGGGGAGGGGGAGGGGGACTGAGATCCTCTGACGTGCGAACCCCTGCCGTTCCCTGACTTTGGGTCGCTGACAGGTGGGACCCAGTACCTGCGGGACCCACATGTCAGTGACTCAGAGGCAGAATTGGCTACGTCAGGGGAGTCGTGTTCGGGCTAGGGAGGCGTCAAGTCTTCTAAATAAATGGCATTGAGTTAAGGTAATAGATTAAAAAAATACATTCAAAAATAACATAATATTTAGAATAAGATTTTCATTTTCTTTTATATATGTGAGATTTTGAAAAAACTTTTCTTTTATATATGTGAGATTTTGCAACAACTTTTTATTAGAATAAAATAAGATTTGAATCGGTAGTAAGTGAGTCAGATTTCGTCGCAAAAAACAGGCCGTTTTGTGAATCAACCACCAAATGAAAGTTTTGAAATGCCAGCACCATATTTTTCTAAAATGATAGACCACCTTACATTTACAAATGTCCCAACTGGGGTATCTAAAACCTTTCGGTCCACCCCTGGCGAAAAAGACAAATGTCTGCCGAATCGGTAGGAAGTGGGTCCGATTTGAACTACAGGTACATTATCGTATGCTCATGATTTTTTGCGAAACTCATTTTTAGACTCACAATATGCTGTTTTATTAGAGATCCAATGCAAGTTTGGCGATACTCATCCCCTAGCTAAGAACCTTCATGCCCGTCGTTTTGACCATAGTTTGAAACAGGCGTAAAAAATTCAAAAACTGTCCGAACAATGTAAATCTTTCGCGTGGCGTCATTTTATGTGACACGGTTGCAAGGAAAAAAATACCAAACTTGGTATATTGATTGAATCTCGAAAAGTCCTTCTCAAAATGAGATATCATGTTTGAGGTTTCATGGCTTTCGGTCCAAATGGCCAATGTTATGGGAAGAATCGCTGCATAGTTTGTGATAACGTGCACATATTGTGCATGCATGTGCATCTTGGGATGGCGAACAATGTTGCGGGAGAAAGTTTTCCTTATCATCGCACCGAAAAACCATTTTCTATTTTTCGAGCGCAAAAAACAGGCCGTTGAATCAACCACCAAATGAAGTTTTGAAATGCCAGCTCCACATTTTTCTAAAACGATAGACCATCTTACATTTACAAATGTCCCAACTGGGGTATTTAAAACCTTTCGGTCCACCCCTAGCAAAAAAGACAAATGTCTACCGAATCGGCAGGAAGTGGGTCCGATTTGGACTACAGGTACATTATCGTATGCTCATGATTTTTTGCAAAAATCATTTTTAGACTCACAATATGTTGTTTTATTAGAGATCCAATGCAAGTTTGTCGATACTCATCCCCTAGCTATGAACCTTCATGCCCGTCGTTTTGACCATAGTTTGAAAGAGGCGTAAAAAATTCAAAAACTGTCTGAATAATGTAAATATTTCGCGTGGCGTCATTTTATGTGACACGGTTGCAGGGAAAAATACCAAAATTGGTATATTGATTGCATCTCGAAAAGTCCTTCTCAAAATGAGCTATCATGTTTGAGGTTTCATGGCTTTCGGTCCAAATGGCCAATGTTATGGCAAGAATCACTGCATAGTATGTGATAACGTGCCCATATTGTGCATGCATGTGCATCTTGGGATGGCGAACAATGTTGGAGGAGAAAGTTTTCCTTATCGTCACACCGAAAAACCATTTTCTATTTTTCGAGCACAAAAAACGGGCCGTTTTGTGAATCAGCCACCAAATGAAAGTTTCGAAATGCCAGCACCACATTTTTCTAAAATGATAGACCATCTTACATTTACAAATGTCCCAACTGGGGTATTTAAAACCTTTCGGTCCACCCCTAGCAAAAAAGACAAATGTCTACCGAATCGGCAGGAAGTGGGTCCGATTTGGACTACAGGTACATTATCGTATGCTCATGATTTTTTGCAAAAATCATTTTTAGACTCACAATATGTTGTTTTATTAGAGATCCAATGCAAGTTTGTCGATACTCATCCCCTAGCTATGAACCTTCATGCCCGTCGTTTTGACCATAGTTTGAAAGAGGCGTAAAAAATTCAAAAACTGTCTGAATAATGTAAATATTTCGCGTGGCGTCATTTTATGTGACACGGTTGCAGGGAAAAATACCAAAATTGGTATATTGATTGCATCTCGAAAAGTCCTTCTCAAAATGAGCTATCATGTTTGAGGTTTCATGGCTTTCGGTCCAAATGGCCAATGTTATGGCAAGAATCACTGCATAGTATGTGATAACGTGCCTATATTGTGCATGCATGTGCATCTTGGGATGGCGTACAACGTTGGAGGAGAAAGTTTTCCTTATCATCGCACCTAAAAACCATTTTCTATTTTTCGAGCGCAAAAAACGGGCCGTTTTGTGAATCAACCACCAAATGAAAGTTTCAAAATGCTAGAACCACATTTTTCTAAAATGATAGACGACCTTACATTTACAAATGTCCCAACTGGGGTATCTAAAACCTTTCGGTCCACCCCTAGCGAAAAAGACAAATGTCTACCGAATCGGCAGGAAGTGGGTCCGATTTGAACTACAGGTACATTATCGTATGCTCATGATTTTTTGCAAAAATCATTTTTAGACTCACAATATGTTGTTTTATTAGAGATCCAATGCAAGTTTGTCGATACTCATCCCCTAGCTATGAACCTTCATGCCCGTCGTTTTGATCATAGTTTGAAAGAGGCGTAAAAAATTCAAAAACTGTCTGAATAATGTAAATCTTTCGTGTGGCGTCATTTTATGTGACACGGTTGCAGGGAAAAAATACCAAAATTGGTATATTGATTGCATCTCGAAAAGTCCTCAAAATGAGCTATCATGTTTGAGGTTTCATGGCTTTCGGTCCAAATGGCCAATGTTATGGCAAGAATCACTGCATAGTATGTGATAACGTGCCCATATTGTGCATGCATGTGCATCTTGGGATGGCGAACAATGTTGGAGGAGAAAGTTTTCCTTATCGTCACACCGAAAAACCATTTTCTATTTTTCGAGCACAAAAAACGGGCCGTTTTGTGAATCAGCCACCAAATGAAAGTTTCTAAATGCCAGCACCACATTTTTCTAAAATGATAGACCACCTTACATTTAGAAATGTCCCAACTTGGGTAGCTAAAACCTTTTGGTCCACCCCTGGCGAAAAAGACAAATGTCTGCCGAATCGGTAGGAAGTGGGTCCGATTTGAACTACAGGTACATTATCGTAGGCTCATGATTTTTTGAAAAAAACATTTTTAGACTCACAATATGCTGTTTTATTAGAAATCCAATGCAAGTTTGGCGATACTCATCCCCTAGCTAAGAACCTTCATCCCGTCGTTTTGACCATAGTTTGAAACAGGCGTAAAAAATTCAAAAACTGTCCGAACAATGTAAATCTTTCGTCTGGCGTCATTTTATGTGACACGGTTGCAAGGAAAAATACCAAACTTGGTATATTGATTGCATCTCGAAAAGTCCTTCGCAAAATGAGCTATCATGTTTGAGGTTTCATGGCTTACGGTCCAAATGACCAATTTATGGCAAGGATCGCTGCATAGTTTGTGATAACGTGCCTATATTGTGCATGCATGTGCATCTTGGGATGACAAACAATGTTGGAGGAGAAAGTTTTCCTTATCATCGCACCTAAAAACCATTTTCTATTTTTCGAGCGCAAAAAACGGGCCGTTTTGTGAATCAACCACCAAATGAAAGTTTCAAAATGCTAGCACCACATTTTTCTAAAATGATAGACCACCTTACATTTACAAATGTCCCAACTGGGGTATCTAAAACCTTTCGGTCCACCCCTGTCAAAAAAGACAAATGTCTGCCGAATCTGTAGGAAGTGGGTCCGATTTGAACTACAGGTACATTATCGTATGCTCATGATTTTTTGCGAAAATCATTTTTAGACTCACAATATGTTGTTTTATTAGAGATCCAATGCAAGTTTGGCGATACTCATCCCCTATCTAAGAACCTTCATGCCCGTCGTTTTGACCATAGTTTGAAACAGGTGTAAAAAATTCAAAAACTCTCCGAACAATGTAAATCTTTAGCGTGGCGTCATTTTATATGACACGGTTGCAAGGAAAAATACCAAACTTGGTATATTGATTGCATCTCAAAAAGTCCTTCTCAAAATGAGCTATCATGTTTGAGGTTTCATAGCTTTCGGTCCAAATGGCCAATGTTATGGCAAGAATCGCTGCATAGTTTGTGATAACGTGCCCATATTGTGTATGCATATGCATCCTGGGATGGCGAACATTGTTGCGGGAGAAAGTTTTCCTTATCGTCGCACCGAAAAACCATTTTCGATTTTTTAAGCGCAAAAAACGGGCCCTTTTGTGAATCAACCACCAAATGAAAGTTTTGAAATGCCAGCACCACATTTTTCTAAAATAATAAACCACCTTACATTTACAAATGTCCCAACTGGGGTATCTAAAACCTTTCGGTCCACCCTTGGCGAAAAGGAAAAATGTCTGCCGAATCGGTAGGAAGTGGGTCCGATTTAAACTACAGGTACATTATCGTGTGCTCATGATTTTTTGTAAAAATCATTTTTAGACTCACAATATGCTGTTTTATTAGGGATCCAATGCAAGTTTGGCGATACTCATCCCCTAGCTAAGAACCTTCATGCCCGTCGTTTTGACCATAGTTTGAAACAGGCGCAAAAAATTCAAAAACTGTCCGAACAATGTAAATCTTTCGCGTGGCGTCATTTTATGTGACACGGTTGCAAGGAAAAATACCAAACTTGGTATATTGATTGCATCTCGAAAAGTCCTTCTCAAAATGAGCTGTCATGTTTGAGGTTTCATGGCTCTCGGTCCAACTGGCCAATGTTATGGCAAGGATCGCTGCATAGTTTGTGATAACCTGCCCATATTGTGCATGCATGTGCATCTTGGGATGGCGAACAATGTTGGAGGAGAAAGTTTTCCTTATCGTCGCACCAAAAAACCATTTTCTATTTTTCGAGCGCAAAAAACGGGTCGTTTTTTGAATCAACCACCAAATGAAAGTTTTGAAATGCCAGCACCATATTTTTCTAAAATGATAGACCACCTTACATTTACAAATGTCCCAACTGGGGTATCTAAAACCTTTCGGTCCACCCCTGTCAAAAAAGACAAATGTCTGCCGAATCTGTAGGAAGTGGGTCCGATTTGAACTACAGGTACATTATCGTATGCTCATGATTTTTTGCGAAAATCATTTTTAGACTCACAATATGTTGTTTTATTAGAGATCCAATGCAAGTTTGGCGATACTCATCCCCTATCTAAGAACCTTCATGCCCGTCGTTTTGACCATAGTTTGAAACAGGTGTAAAAAATTCAAAAACTCTCCGAACAATGTAAATCTTTAGCGTGGCGTCATTTTATATGACACGGTTGCAAGGAAAAATACCAAAATTGGTATATTGATTGCATCTCAAAAAGTCCTTCTCAAAATGAGCTATCATGTTTGAGGTTTCATAGCTTTCGGTCCAAATGGCCAATGTTATGGCAAGAATCGCTGCATAGTTTGTGATAACGTGCCCATATTGTGTATGCATATGCATCCTGGGATGGCGAACATTGTTGCGGGAGAAAGTTTTCCTTATCGTCGCACCGAAAAACCATTTTCGATTTTTCGAGCGCAAAAAAGAGCCGTTTTGTGAATCAACCACCAAATGAAAGTTTTGAAATGCCCGCACCACATTTTTCTAAAATAATAAACCACCTTACATTTACAAATGTCCCAACTGGGGTATCTAAAACCTTTCGGTCCACCCCTGGCAAAAAGGACAAATGTCTGCCGAATCGGTAGGAAGTGGGTCCGATTTGAACTACAGGTACATTATCGTGTACTCATGATTTTTTGTAAAAATCATTTTTAGACTCACAATATGCTGTTTTATTAGGGATCCAATGCAAGTTTGGCGATACTCATCCCCTAGCTAAGAACCTTCATGCCCGTCGTTTTGACCATAGTTTGAAACAGGCGCAAAAAATTCAAAAACTGTCCGAACAATGTAAATCTTTCGCGTGGCGTCATTTTATGTGACACGGTTGCAAGGAAAAATACCAAACTTGGTATATTGATTGCATCTCGAAAAGTCCTTCTCAAAATGAGCTATCATGTTTGAGGTTTCATGGCTTTCGGTCCAAATGGCCAATGTTATGGCAAGGATCGCTGCATAGTTTGTGATAACCTGCCCATATTGTGCATGCATGTGCATCTTGGGATGGCGAACAATGTTGGAGGAGAAAGTTTTCCTTATCGTCGCACCAAAAAACCATTTTCTATTTTTCGAGCGCAAAAAACGGGCCGTTTTTTGAATCAACCACCAAATGAAAGTTTTGAAATGCCAGCACCATATTTTTCTAAAATGATAGACCACCTTACATTTACAAATGTCCCAACTGGGGAATCTAAAACCTTTCGGTCCACCTCTAACAAAAAAGACAAATGTATGCCAAATTGGTAGGAAGTGGGTCCGATTTGAACTACAGTTACATTATCGTATGCTCATGATTTTTTGCAAAAATAATTTTTAGACTCACAATATGCTGTTTTATTAGAGATCCAACGTAAGTTTGGCGATACTCATCCCCTAGCTAAGAAACTTCATGCCAGTCGTTTTGGCCATAGTTTGAAACAGGTGTAAAAACTTCAAAAACTGTACAGACAATATAAATCTTCCGCGTGGCGTCATTTTATGCGACACGGTTGCAAGAAAAAAATACCAAACTTGGTATATTGATTGCATCTCGAAAAGTCCTTCTCAAAATGAGCTATCATGTTTGAGGTTTCATGGCTTTCGGTCCAAATGGCCAGTGTTATGGCAAGAATCAATTCATAGTTTTTGATAACGTGCCCATATTGTGCATGCATGTGCATCCTAGGATGGCAAAAAATGTTGCAGGAGAAAGTTTTCCTTATCGTCACACCGAAAAACTATTTTCTATTTTTCGAGCGTAAAAAACGGGTCGTTTTGGGAATCAACCACCAAATGAAAGTTTCGAAATGGCAGCACCACATTTTTCTAAAATGATAGACGACCTTACATTTACAAATGTCCCAACTAGGGTATCTAAAACCTTTCGGTCCACCCCTGACGAAAAAGACAAATGTCTGCCGAATTGGTAGGAAGTGGGTCCGATTTGAACTACAGGTAGATTATCGTATGCTCATGATTTTTTGCAAAAATCATTTTTAGACTCACAATATGTTGTTTTATTAAAGATCCAATACAAGTTTGGCGATACTCATCCCCTAGATAAGAACCTAAATGCCCGTTGTTTTGACCATAGTTTGAAACAGGCGTACAAACTTCAAAAAGTGTCCAAACAATGTAAATCTTTCGCGTGGCGTCATTTTATGCGACACGGTTGCAAGAAAAAATACCAAACTTGGTATATTGATTACATCTCGAAAAGTCCTTCTCAAAATGAGCTATCTTGTTTGAGGTTTCATGGCTTTCGGTCCAAATGGCCAATGTTATGGCAAGGATCGCTGCATAGTTTGTGATAACCTGCCCATATTGTGCATGCATGTGCATCTTGGGATGGCGAACAATGTTGGAGGAGAAAGTTTTCCTTATCGTCGCACCAAAAAACCATTTTCTATTTTTCGAGCGCAAAAAAGGGCCGTTTTTTGAATCAACCACCAAATGAAAGTTTTGAAATGCCAACACCATATTTTTTCTAAAATGATAGACCACCTTACATTTACAGATGTCCCAACTGGGATATCTAAAACCTTTCATACGAAAAAGACAAATATCTGCCGAATTGGGAGGAAGTGCATCCGATTTGAACTACAGGTACATTATCGTATGCTCATGATTTTTTGCAAAAATAATTTTTAGACTCACAATATGCTGTTTTATTAGAGATCCAATGCAAGTTTGGCGATACTCATCCCCTAGCTAATAAACTTCATGACAGTCGTTTTGACCATAGTTTGAAACAGGCGTAAAAACTTCAAAAACTGTCCAAACAATATAAATCTTTCGCGTGGCGTCATTTTATGCGACTCGGTTGCAAGAAAAAATACCAAACTTGGTATATTGATTGCATCTCGAAAAGTCCTTCTCAAAATGAACTATCATGTTTGAGGTTTCATGGCTTTCGGTCCAAATGGCCAGTGTTATGGCAAGAATCAATGCATAGTTTTTGATAACGTGCCCATATTGTGCATGCATGTGCATCCTAGGATGGCGAACAATGTTGCAGGAGAAAGTTTTCCATATCATCACACCAAAAAACCATTTTCTATTTTTCGAGCGTAAAAAACGGGTCGTTTTGTGAATCAACCACCAAATGAAAGTTTCGAAATGGCAGCACCACATTTTTCTAAAATGATAGACCACCTTACATTTACAAATGTCCCAACTAGGGTATCTAAAACCTTTCGGTCCACCCGTGACGAAAAAGACAAATATCTGCCGAATTGGTAGGAAGTGGGGCCGATTTGAACTACAGGTACATTACCGTATGAACATGATTTTTTTCAAAAATCATTTTTAGACTCACAATATGTTGTTTTATTAAAGATCCAATGCAAGTTTGGCGATACTCATCCCCTAGCTAAGAACCTAAATGCCCGTCGTTTTGACCATAGTTTGAAACACGCGTAAAAACATCAAAAACTGTCTAAACAATATAAATCTTTCGCGTGGCGTTATTTTATGCGACACGGTTGCAAGAAAAAATACCAAACTTGGTATATTAATTGCATCTCGAAAAGTCCTTCTCAAAATGAGCTATCATGTTTGAGGTTTCATGGCTTTCGGTCCAAATGGCCAGTGTTATGGCAAGAATCAATGCATAGTTTTTGATAACGTGCCCATATTGTGCATGCATGTGCATCCTAGGATGGCGAACAATGTTGCAGGAGAAAGTTTTCCTTATTGTCGCCCCGAAAAACCATTTTCTATTTTTCGAGCGTAAAAAACGGGCCGTTTTGTGAATCAACCACCAAATGAAAGTTTTGAAATGCCAGCACCACATTTTTCTAAAATGATATACCACCTTACATTTACAAATGTCCCAATTAGGGTCTCTAAAACCTTTCGGTCCACCCCTAACGAAAAAGAAAAAATTCTACCGAATTGGTAGGAAGTGGGTCCGATTTGAACTACACGTACATTATCGTATGCTCATGATTTTTTGCAAAAATAATTTTTAGACTCACAATATGCTGCTTTATTAGAGATCCAATTCAAGTTTGGCGATACTCATCCCCTAGCTAAGAAACTTCATGCCAGTCGTTTTGACCATAGTTTGAAATAGACGTACAAACTTCAAAAACTGTCCAAACAATATAAATCTTTCGCATGGCGTCATTTTACGCGACACGGTTGCAAGAAAAAAATACCAAACTTGGTATATTGATTGCATCTCGAAAAGTCCTTCTCAAAATGAGCTATCATGTTTGAGGTTTCATGGCTTTCGGTCCAAATGGCCAGTGTTATGGCAAGAATCAATTCAAAGTTTTTGATAACGTGCCCATATTGTGCATGCATGTGCATCCTAGGATGGCGAACAATGTTGCAGGAGAAAGTTTTCCTTATCGTCACACCGAAAAACCATTTTCTATTTTTCAAGCATAAAAAACGGGTCGTTTTGTGAATCAACCACCAAATGAAAGTTTCGAAATGGCAGCACCACATTTTTTTTAAATGATAGACTACCTTACTTACAAATATCCCAACTGGGGTATCTAAAACCATTCGGTCCACCACTGACGAAAAAGACAAATGTCTGCCGAATTGGTAGGAAGTGGGTCCGATTTGAACTACAGGTACATTATCGTATGCTAATGATTTTTTGCAAAAATCATTTTTAGACTCACAATATGTTGTTTTATTAAAGATCTAATGCAAGTGGCGATACTCATCCCCTGGCTAAGAACCTAAATGCCCGTCGTTTTGACCATAGTTTGAAACAGGCGTAAAAACTTCAAAAACTGTCCAAACAATGTAAATCTTTTACGTGGTGTCATTTTATGAGACACGGTTGCAAGAAAAAATACCAAACTTGGTATATTGATTGCATCTCTAAAAGTCCTTCTTAAAATGAGCTATCATGTTTGAGGTTTCATGGCTTTCGGTCCAAATGGCCAGTGTTATGGCAAGAATCAATGCATAGTTTTTGATAACGTGACCATATTATGCATGCATGTGCATTCTAGGATGGCGAACAATGTTGCAGAAGAAAGTTTTAGTTATTGTTGCACCGAAAAACCATTTTCTATTTTTCGAGCGCAAAAAACAGGTCGTTTTGTGAATCAACCACCAAATGAAAGTTTCGAAATACCAGCACCACATTTTTCTAAAATGATATACCACCTTACATTTACAAATGTCCCAACTGGGGTATCTAAAACCTTTCGGTCCACCCCTGGCAAAAAAGACAAATGTCTACCGAATCGGTAGGAAGTGGGTCCGATTTGAACTACAGGTACATTATCGTATGCTCATGATTTTTTGCGAAAATCATTTTTAGACTCACAATATGCTGTTTTATTAGAGATCCAATCCAAGTTTGGAGATACTCATCCCCAAGCTAAGAACCTTCATGCCCGTCGTTTTGACCATAGTTTGAAACAGGCGTAAAAACTTCAAAAACTGTCCAAACAATGTAAATCTTTCGCGTGGCGTCATTTTTGCGACACGGTTGCAATAAAAAATACCAAACTTGGTATATTGATTGCATCTCGAAAAGTCCTTCTCAAAATGAGCTATCATGTTTGAGGTTTCATGGCTTTCGGTCCAAATGGCCAGTGTTATGGCAAGAATCAATGCATAGTTTTTGATAACGTGCCCATATTGTGCATGCATGTGCGTCCTGGGATGGCGAACAATGTTGGAGGAGAAAATTTTCCTTATCGTCACACCGAAAAAACATTTTCTATTTTTCGAGCGCAAAAAACGGGCCGTTTTGTGAATCAACCACCAAATGAAAGTTTTGAAATGCCAGCACCACATTTTTCTAAAATGATAGACCACCTTACATTTACAAATGTCCCAACTAGGGTAGCTAAAACCTTTCGGTCCACCCCTGGCGAAAAAGACAAATGTCTGCCGAATCGGTAGGAAGTGGGTCCGATTTGAACTACAGGTACATTATCGTATGCTCATGATTTTTTGAAAAAAACATTTTTAGACTCACAATATGCTGTTTTAATAGAGATCCAATGCAAGTTTGGCGATACTCATCCCCTAGCTAAGAACCTTCATCCCGTCGTTTTGACCATAGTTTGAAACAGGCGTAAAAAATTTAAAAACTGTCCGAACAATGTAAATCTTTCGTCTGGCGTCATTTTATGTGACACGGTTGCAAGGAAAAATACCAAACTTGGTATATTGATTGCATCTCGAAAAGTCCTTCTCAAAATGAGCTATCATGTTTGAGGTTTCATGGCTTCCGGTCCAAATGGCCAATGTTATGGCAAGAATCACTGCATAGTTTGTGATAGCGTGCCCATATTGTGCATGCATGTGCATCTTGGGACGGCGAACAATGTTGGAGGAGAAAGTTTTCCTTATCGTCGCACCAAAAAACCATTTTCTATTTTTCGAGCGCAAAAAACGGGCCGTTTTGTGAATCAACCACCAAATGAAAGTTTCGAAATGCCAGCACCACATTTTTCTAAAATGATAGACCACCATACATTTACAAATGTCCCAACTGGGGTATCTCCTTTCGGTCCACCCCTGACGAAAAAGACAAATGTCTGCCAATTTGGTAGGAAGTGGGTCCGATTTGAACTACATGTACATTATCGTATGCTCATGATTTTTTGCAAAAATCATTTTTAGACTCACAATATGTTGTTTTATTAGAGATCCAATGCAATTTTGGCGATACTCATCCCCTAGCTAAGAACGTAAATGCCCGTCGTTTTGACCATAGTTTGAAACAGGCTTAAAAACTTCAAAAACTATCCAAATAATATAAATCTTTCGCGTGGGTCATTTTATGCGACACGGTTGCAAGAAGAAATACCAAACTTGGTATATTGACTGCATCTCGAAAAGTCCTTCTCAAAATGAGCTATCATGTTTGAGGTTTCATGGCTTTCGGTCCAAATGGCCAGTGTTATGGTAAGAATCAATGCATAGCTTTTGGTAACGTGCCCATATTGTGCATGCATGTGCATCCTAGGATGGCGAACAATGTTGCAGGAGAAAGTTTTCCTTATCGTCACACCGAAAAACCATTTTCTATTTTTCGAGCGTAAAAACGGGTCGTTTTGTGAATCAACCACCAAATGAAAGTTTCGAAATGCCAGCACAACATTTTTCTAAAATAATAGACCACCTTACATTTACAAATGTCCCAACTTGGGTATCTAAAACCTTTTGGTCCACTCCTGGTAAAAAGACAAATGTCTGCCGAATCGGTAGGAAGTGGGTCCGATTTGAACTTCAGGTACATTATCGTATGCTCATGATTTTTTGAGAAAATCATTTTTAGACTCACAATATGCTGTTTTATTAGAGATCCAATGCAAGTTTGGCGATACTCATCCCCTAGCTAAGAACCTTCATGCCCATCGTTTTGACCATATTTTGAAACAGGCGTAAAAAATTCAAAAATTGTCCGAACAATGTAAATCTTTTGCGTGGCGTCATTTTATATGAAACGGTTGCAAGGAAAAATACCAAACTTGGTATATTGATTGCATCTCGAAAAGTCCTCAAAATGAGCTATCATGTTTGAGGTTTCATGGCTTTCGGTCCAAATGGCCAATGTTATGGCAAGAATCGCTGCATAGTTTGTGATAACGTGCTCATATTGTGCATGCATGTGGATCCTGGGATGGCGAACAATGTTGCGGGAGAAAGTTTTCCTTATCGTTGCACCGAAAAATCATTTTCTATTTTTCGAGCGCAAAAAACGGGCCGTTTTGTGAATCAACCACCAAATGAAAGTTTTGAAATGCCAACACCACATTTTCCTAAAATGATAGACCACCTTACATTTACAAATGTCCCAACTGGGGTATCTAAAACCTTTCGGTCCACCCCTCGCGAAAAAGACAAATGTCTGCCGAATCGGGAGGAAGTGTTTCCGATTTGAACTATAGGTATATTATCGTATGCTCATGATTTTTTTAAAAAATCATTTTTAGACTCACAATATGCTGTTTTATTAGAGATCCAATGCAAGTTTGGCGATACTCATCCCCTATCTAAGAACCTTCATGCCCTTCGTTTTGATCATAGTTTGAAACAGGCGTAAAAAATTCAAAAACTGTCCGAACAATGTAAATCTTTCGCCGGGTGTCATTTTATGTGACACGGTTGCAAGGAAAAATACCAAACTTGGTATATTTGTTGCATCTCGAAAAGTCCTTCTCAAAATGAGGTATTATGTTTGAGGTTTCATGGCTTTTGGTCCAAATGGCCAATGTTATGGCAAGAATCACTGCATAGTTTGTGATAGCGTGACCATATTGTGCATGCATGTGCATCCTAGGATGGCGAACAATGTTGAAGGAGAAAGTTTTCCTTATCATCACACCGAAAAACCATTTTTTATTTTTCAAGCGTAAAAAACGGGTCGTTTTGTGAATCAACCACCAAATGAAAGTTTCGAAATGGCAGCACCACATTTTTTTAAAATGATAGACCACCTTACTTACAAATGTCCCAACTGGGGTATCTAAAACCATTCGGTCCACCCCTGACGAAAAAGACAAATGTCTGCCGAATTGGTAGGAAGTGGGTCCGATTTGAACTACAGGTACATTATCGTATGCTAATGATTTTTTGCAAAAATCATTTTTAGACTCACAATATGTTGTTTTATTAAAGATCCAATGCAAGTTTGGCGATACTCATCCCCTAGCTAAGAACCTAAATGCCCGTCGTTTTGACCATAGTTTGAAACAGGCGTAAAAACTTCAAAAACTGTCCAAACAATGTAAATCTTTTACGTGTCGTCATTTTATGAGACACGGTTGCAAGAAAAAATACCAAACTTGGTATATTGATTGCATCTCTAAAAGTCCTTCTTAAAATGAGCTATCATGTTTGAGGTTTCATGGCTTTCGGTCCAAATGGCCAGTGTTATGGCAAGAATCAATGCATAGTTTTTGATAACGTGACCATATTATGCATGCATGTGCATTCTAGGATGGCGAACAATGTTGCAGAAGAAAGTTTTCCTTATTGTCGCACCGAAAAACCATTTTCTATTTTTTGAGCGCAAAAAACAGGTCGTTTTGTGAATCAACCACCAAATGAAAGTTTCGAAATGCCAGCACCACATTTTTCTAAAATGATATACCACCTTACATTTACAAATGTCCCAACTGGGGTATCTAAAACCTTTCGGTCCACCCCTGGCGAAAAACACAAATGTCTACCGAATCGGTAGGAAGTGGGTCCGATTTGAACTACAGGTACATTATCGTATGCTCATGATTTTTTGCGAAAATCATTTTTAGACTCACAATATGCTGTTTTATTAGAGATCCAATGGAAGTTTGGAGATACTCATCCCCAAGCTAAGAACCTTCATGCCCGTCGTTTTGACCATAGTTTGAAACAGGCGTAAAAACTTCAAAAACTGTCCAAACAATGTAAATCTTTCGCGTGGCGTCATTTTATGCGACACGGTTGCAATAAAAAATACCAAACTTGGTATATTGATTGCATCTCGAAAAGTCCTTCTCAAAATGAGCTATCATGTTTGAGGTTTCATGGCTTTCGGTCCAAATGGCCAGTGTTATGGCAAGAATCAATGCATAGTTTTTGATAACGTGCCCATATTGTGCATGCATGTGCGTCCTGGGATGGCGAACAATGTTGGAGGAGAAAGTTTTCCTTATCGTCACACTGAAAAAACATTTTCTATTTTTCAAGCGCAAAAAACGGGCCGTTTTGTGAATCAACCACCAAATGAAAGTTTTGAAATGCCAGCACCACATTTTTCTAAAATGATAGACCACCTTACATTTACAAATGTCCCAACTTGGGTATCTAAAACCTTTCTGTCCACCCCTGGCGAAAAAGACAAATGTCTGCCGAATCGGTAGGAAGTGGGTCCGATTTGAACTACAGGTACATTATCGTATGCTCATGATTTTTTGAAAAAAACATTTTTAGACTCACAATATGCTGTTTTAATAGAGATCCAATGCAAGTTTGGCGATACTCATCCCCTAGCTAAGAACCTTCATCCCGTCGTTTTGACCATAGTTTGAAACAAGCGTAAAAAATTTAAAAACTGTCCGAACAATGTAAATCTTTCGTCTGGCGTCATTTTATGTGACACGGTTGCAAGGAAAAATACCAAACTTGGTATATTGATTGCATATCGAAAAGTCCTTCTCAAAATGAGCTATCATGTTTGAGGTTTCATGGCTTTCGGTCCAAATGGCCAATGTTATGGCAAGAATCACGACATAGTTTGTGATAGCGTGCCCATATTGTGCATGCATGTGCATCTT
This sequence comes from Avena sativa, assembly GCA_916181665.1. Lineage (NCBI taxonomy): Eukaryota > Viridiplantae > Streptophyta > Magnoliopsida > Poales > Poaceae > Avena > Avena sativa. The sequence continues at coordinate 362,351,652 of OV702299.1, read as the reverse complement.
GGGACGGCGAACAATGTTGGAGGAGAAAGTTTTCCTTATCGTCGCACCAAAAAAACATTTTCTATTTCTCGAGCGTAAAAAACGGGTCGTTTTGTGAATTAACCACCAAATGAAAGTTTCGAAATGCCAGCACCACATTTTTCTAAAATGATAGACCACCATACATTTACAAATGTCCCAACTGGGGTATCTCCTTTTGGTCCACCCCTGACGAAAAAGACAAATGTCTACCGATTTGGTAGGAAGTGGGTCCGATTTGAACTACATGTACATTATCGTATGCTCATGATTTTTTGCAAAAATCATTTTTAGACTCACAATATGTTGTTTTATTAGACATCCAATGCAAGTTTGGCGATACTCATCCCCTAGCTAAGAACCTAAATGCCCGTCGTTTTGACCATAGTTTGAAACAGGCGTAAAAACTTCAAAAACTGTCCAAACAATATAAATCTTTCGCGTGGTGTCATTTTATGCGACACGGTTGCAAGAAGAAATACCAAACTTGGTATATTGATTGCATCTCGAAAAGTCCTTCTCAAAATGAGCTATCATGTTTGAGGTTTCATGGCTTTCGGTCCAAATGGCCAGTGTTATGGTAAGAATCAATGCATAGTTTTTGGTAACGTGCCCATACTGTGCATGCATGTGCATCCTAGGATGGCGAACAATGTTGCAGGAGAAAGTTTTCCTTATCGTCACACCGAAAAACCATTTTCTATTTTTCGAGCGTACAAAACGGGCCGTTTTGTGAAACAACCACCAAATGAAAGTTTCGAAATGCCAGCACCATATTTTTCTAAAATAATAGACCACCTTACATTTACAAATGTCCCAACTGGGGTATCTAAAACCTTTTGGTCCACTCCTGGTAAAAAGACAAATATCTGCCGAATCGGTAGGAAGTGGGTCCGATTTGAACTTCAGGTACATTATCGTATGCTCATGATTTTTTGAGAAAATCATTTTTAGACTCACAATATGCTGTTTTATTAGAGATCCAATGCAAGTTTGGCGATACTCATCCCCTAGCTAAGAACCTTCATGCCCGTCGTTTTGACCATATTTTGAAACAGGCGTAAAAAATTCAAAAACTGTCCGAACAATGTAAATCTTTTGCGTGGCGTCATTTTATATGAAACGGTTGCAAGGAAAAATACCAAACTTGGTATATTGATTGCATCTCGAAAAGTCCTCAAAATGAGCTATCATGTTTGAGGTTTCATGGCTTTCGGTCCAAATGGCCAATGTTATGGCAAGAATCGCTGTATAGTTTGTGATAACGTGCTCATATTGTGCATGCATGTGGATCCTGGGATGGCGAACAATGTTGCGGGAGAAAGTTTTCCTTATCGTTGCACCGAAAAATCATTTTCTATTTTTCGAGCGCAAAAAACGGGCCGTTTTGTGAATCAACCACCAAATGAAAGTTTTGAAATGCCAACACCACATTTTCCTAAAATGATAGACCACCTTATATTTACAAATGTCCCATCTGGGGTATCTAAAACCTTTCGGTCCACCCCTCGCGAAAAAGACAAATGTCTGCCGAATCGGGAGGAAGTGTTTCCGATTTGAACTATAGGTATATTATCGTATGCTCATGATTTTTTTAAAAAATCATTTTTAGACTCACAATATGCTGTTTTATTAGAGATCCAATGCAAGTTTGGCGATACTCATCCCCTATCTAAGAACCTTCATGCCCTTCGTTTTGACCATAGTTTGAAACAGGCGTAAAAAATTCAAAAACTGTCCGAACAATGTAAATCTTTCGCCGGGTGTCATTTTATGTGACACGGTTGCAAGGAAAAATACCAAACTTGGTATATTTGTTGCATCTCGAAAAGTCCTTCTCAAAATGAGGTATTATGTTTGAGGTTTCATGGCTTTTGGTCCAAATGGCCAATGTTATGGCAAGAATCACTGCATAGTTTGTGATAGCGTGACCATATTGTGCATGCATGTGCATCCTGGGATGGCGAACAATGTTGGAGGAGAAAGTTTTCCTTATCGTCACACTGAAAAAACATTTTCTATTTTTCGAGCGTAAAAAAGGGGCTGTTTTGTGAATCAACCACCAAATGAAAGTTTTGAAATGCCAGCACCACATTTTCCTAAAATGATAGACCACCTTACATTTACAAATGTCCCAACTGGGGTATCTAAAACCTTTCGGTCCACCCCTGGCGAAAAAGACAAATGTCTGCCGAATCGGGAGGAAGTGTTTCCGATTTGAACTACAGGTACATTATCGTATGCTCATGATTTTTTTCAAAAATCATTTTTAGACTCACAATATGCTGTTTTATTAGAGATCCAATGCAAGTTTGGCGATACTCATCCCCTAGCTAAGAACCTTCATGCCCGTCGTTTTGACCATAGTTTGAAACAGGCGTAAAAAATTCAAAAACTGTCCGAACAATGTAAATCTTTCGCCGGGCGTCATTTTATGTGACACGATTGCAAGGAAAAATACTAAACTTGGTATATTGATTGCATCTCGAAAAGTCCTTCTCAAAATGAGCTATCATGTTTGAGGTTTCATGGCTTTTGGTCCAAATGGCCAATGTTATGGCAAGAATCACGACATAGTTTGTGATAGCGTGCCCATATTGTGCATGCATGTGCATCTTGGGACGGCGAACAATGTTGGAGGAGAAAGTTTTCCTTATCGTCGCACCAAAAAACCATTATCTATTTTTCGAGCGTAAAAAACGGGTCGTTTTGTGAATCAACCACCAAATGAAAGTTTCGAAATGCCAGCACCACATTTTTCTAAAATGATAGACCACCTTACATTTACAAATGTCCCAACTGGGGTATCTAAAACATTTCGGTCCACCCCTGACAAAAAAGACAAATGTCTACCGAATTGGTAGGAAGTGGGTCCGATTTAAACTAGATGTACATGATCGTATGGTCATGATTTTTTGCAAAAATAATTTTTAGACTCACAATATGCTGTTTTATTAGAGATCCAATGCAAGTTAGGCGATACTCATCCCCTAGCTAAGAACCTTCATGCCCGTCATTTTGACCATAGTTTGAAACAGGCGTAAAAAATTCAAAAACTGTCCGAACAATGTAAATCTTTCGCCTGGCGTCATTTTATGTGACACGGTTGCAAGGAAAAATACCAAACTTGGTATATTGATTGCATCTCGAAAAGTCCTTCTCAAAATGAGCTATCATGTTTGAGGTTTCATGGCTTTCGGTCCAAATCGCCAATGTTATGGCAAGAATCACTGCATAGTTTGTGATAGCGTGCCAATATTGTGCATGCATGTGCATCTTGGGATGGCGAACAATGTCGGAGGAGAAAGTTTTCCTTATCGTCGCACCAAAAACCATTTTCTATTTTTCGAGAACAAAAAACGGGCCGTTTTGTGAATCAACCACCAAATGAAAGTTTCGAAATGCCAGCACCACATTTTTCTAAAATGATAGACCACCATACATTTACAAATGTCCCAACTGGGATATCTCCTTTCGGTCCACCCCTGACGAAAAAGACAAATGTCTGCCGATTTGGTAGGAAGTGGATCCGATTTGAACTACATGTACATTATCGTATGCTCATGATTTTTTTCAAAAATAATTTTTAGACTCACGATATGTTGTTTTATTAGAGATCCAATGCAAGTTTGGCGATACTTATCCCCTAGCTAAGAACCTAAATGCCCGTCGTTTTGACCATAGTTTGAAACAGGCGTAAAAAATTCAAAAACTGTTCAAACAATATAAATCTTTCGCGTGGCGTTATTTTATGCGACACGGTTGCAAGAAGAAATACCAAACTTGGTATATTGATTGCATCTCGAAAAGTCCTTCTCAAAATGAGCTATCATGTTTGAGGTTTCATGGCTTTCGGTCCAAATGGCCAGTGTTATGGCAAGAATCAATGCATAGTTTTTGGTAACGTGCCCATATTGTGCATGCATGTGCATCCTAGGATGGCGAACAATGTTGCAGGAGAAAGTTTTTCTTATCGTCACACCGAAAAACCATTTTCTATTTTTCGAGCGTAAAAAACAGGCCGTTTTGTGAACCAACCACCAAATGAAAGTTTCGAAATGCCAGCACCACATTTTTCTAAAATGATAAACCACCATACATTTACAAATGTCCCAACTGGGGTATCTCCTTTCGGTCCACCCCTGACGAAAAAGACAAATGTCTACCGAATTGGTAGGAAGTGGGTCCGATTTGAACTACATGTACATTATCGTATGCTCATGATTTTTTGCAAAAATCATTTTTAGACTCACGATATGTTGTTTTATTAGAGATCCAATGCAAGTTTGGCGATACTCATCCCCTAGCTAAGAACCTAAATGCCCGTCGTTTTGACCATAGTTTGAAACAGGCGTAAAAACTTCAAAAACTGTCCAAACAATATAAATCTTTCGCGTGGCGTCATTTTATGCGACACGGTTGCAAGAAGAAATACCAAACTTGGTATATTGATTGCATCTCGAAAAGTCCTTCTCAAAATGAGCTATCATGTTTGAGGTTTCATGGCTTTCGGTCCAAATGGCCAGTGTTATGGCAAGAATCAATGCATAGTTTTTGGTAGCATGCCCATATTGTGCATGCATGTGCATCCTAGGATGGCGAACAATGTCGGAGGAGAAAGTTTTCCTTATCGTCGCACCAAAAACCATTTTCTATTTTTCGAGAACAAAAAACGGGCCGTTTTGTGAATCAACCACCAAATGAAAGTTTCGAAATGCCAGCACCACATTTTTATAAAATGATAGACCACCATACATTTACAAATGTCCCAACTGGGATATCTCCTTTCGGTCCACCCCTGACGAAAAAGACAAATGTCTGCCGATTTGGTAGGAAGTGGGTCCGATTTGAACTACATATACATTATCGTATGCTCATGATTTTTTGCAAAAATCATTTTTAGACTCACGATATGTTGTTTTATTAGAGATCCAATGCAAGTTTGGCGATACTTATCCCCTAGCTAAGAACCTAAATGCCCGTCGTTTTGACCATAGTTTGAAACAGGTGTAAAAACTTCAATAACTGTTCAAACAATATAAATCTTTCGCGTGGCGTCATTTTATGCGACACGGTTGCAAGAAGAAATACCAAACTTGGTATATTGATTGCATCTCGAAAAGTCCTTCTCAAAATGAGCTATCATGTTTGAGGTTTCATGGCTTTCGGTCCAAATGGCCAGTGTTATGGCAAGAATCAATGCATAGTTTTTGGTAACGTGCCCATATTGTGCATGCATGTGCATCCTAGGATGGCGAACAATGTTGCAGGAGAAAGTTTTTCTTATCGTCACACCGAAAAACCATTTTCTATTTTTCGAGCGTAAAAAACAGGCCGTTTTGTGAACCAACCACCAAATGAAAGTTTCGAAATGCCAGCACCACATTTTTCTAAAATAATAGACCACCTTACATTTACAAATATCCCAACTGGGGTATCTAAAACCTTTTGGTCCACTCCTGGTAAAAAGACAAATGTCTGCCGAATCGTTAGGAAGTGGGTCCGATTTGAACTTCAGGTACATTATCGTATGCTCATGATTTTTTGAGAAAATCATTTTTAGACTCACAATATGCTGTTTTATTAGAGATCCAATGCAAGTTTGGCGATACTCATCCCCTAGCTAAGAACCTTCATGCCCGTCGTTTTGACCATATTTTGAAACAGGCGTAAAAAATTCAAAAACTGTCCGAACAATGTAAATCTTTTGCGTGGCGTCATTTTATATGAAACGGTTGCAAGGAAAAATACCAAACTTGGTATATTGACTGCATCTCGAAAAGTCCTCAAAATGAGCTATCATGTTTGAGGTTTCATGGCTTTCGGTCCAAATGGCCAATGTTATGGCAAGAATCGCTGCATAGTTTGTGATAACGTGCCCATATTGTGCATGCATGTGCATCCTGGGATGGCGAACAATGTTGCGGGAGAAAGTTTTCCTTATCGTTGCACCGAAAAACCATTTTCTATTTTTCGAGCGCAAAAAATGGGCCGTTTTGTGAATCAACCACCAAATGAAAGTTTTGAAATGCCAACACCACATTTTCCTAAAATGATAGACCACCTTACATTTACAAATGTCCCAACTGGGGTATCTAAAACCTTTCGGTCCACTCCTGGCGAAAAATACAAATGTCTGCCGAATTGGGAGGAAGTGTTTCCGATTTGAACTACAGGTACATTATCGTATGCTCATGATTTTTTTCAAAAATCATTTTTAGACTCACAATATGCTGTTTTATTAGAGATCCAATGCAAGTTTGGCGATACTCATCCCCTAGCTAAGAACCTTCATGCCCGTCGTTTTGACCATAGTTTGAAAAAGGCGTAAAAAATTCAAAAACTGTCCGAACAATGTAAATCTTTCGCCGGGCGTCATTTTATGTGACACAGTTGCAAGGAAAAATACCAAACTTGGTATATTGATTGCATCTCGAAAAGTCCTTCTCAAAATGAGCTATCATGTTTGAGGTTTCATGGCTTTTGGTCCAAATGGCCAATGTTATGGCAAGAATCACTGCATAGTTTGTGATAGCGTGCCTGTATTGTGCATACATGTGCACCTTGGGATGGCGAACAATATTGGAGGAGAAAGTTTTCCTTATCGTCGCACCAAAAAACCATTTTCTATTTTTCGAGCGCAAAAAACGGGTGATTTTGTGAATCAAACACCAAATGAAAGTTTTGAAATGCCAGCACCACATTTTTCTAAAATGATAGACCACCTTACATTTACAAATGTCCCAACTGGGGTATCTAAAACCTTTCGGTCCACCCCTGACAAAAAAGACAAATGTCTGCCGAATTGGTAGGAAGTGGGTCCGATTTGAACTAGATGTACATGATCGTATGCTCATGATTTTTTGCAAAAATAATTTTTAGACTCACAATATGCTGTTTTATTAGAGATCCAATGCAAGTTTGGCGATACTCATCCCCTAGCTAAGAACCTTCATGCCCGTCGTTTTGACCATAGTTTGAAACAGGCGTAAAAAATTCAAAAACTGTCCGAACAATGTAAATCTTTCGCCTGGCGTCATTTTATGTGACACGGTTACAAGGAAAAATACCAAACTTGGTATATTGATTGCATCTCGAAAAGTCCTTCTCAAAATGAGCTATCATGTTTGAGGTTTCATGGCTTTCGGTCCAAATGGCCAATGTTATGGCAAGAATCACTGCATAGTTTGTGTTAGCGTGCCCATATTGTGGATGCATGTGCATCTTGGGATGGCGAACAATGTTGGAGGAGAAAGTTTTCCTTATCGTCGCACCAAAAAACCATTTTCTATTTTTCGAGCGCAAAAAACGGGCCATTTTGTGAATCAACCACCAAATGAAAGTTTCGAAATGCCAGCACCACATTTTTCTAAAATGATAAACCACCATACATTTACAAATGTCCCAACTGGGGTATCTCCTTTCGGTCCACCCCTGACGAAAAAGACAAATGTCTGCCGATTTGGTAGGAAGTGGGTCCGATTTGAACTACATGTACATTATCGTATGCTCATGATTTTTTGCAAAAATCATTTTTAGACTCACGATATGTTGTTTTATTAGAGATCCAATGCAAGTTTGGCGATACTCATCCCCTAGCTAAGAACCTAAATGCCCGTCGTTTTGACCATAGTTTGAAACAGGCGTAAAAACTTCAAAAACTGTCCAAACAATATAAATCTTTCGCGTGGCGTCATTTTATGCGACACGGTTGCAAGAAGAAATACCAAACTTGGTATATTGATTGCATCTCGAAAAGTCCTTCTCAAAATGAGCTATCATGTTTGAGGTTTCATGGCTTTCGGTCCAAATGGCCAGTGTTATGGCAAGAATCAATGCATAGTTTTTGGTAACGTGCCCATATTGTGCATGCATGTGCATCCTAGGATGGCGAACAATGTTGCAGGAGAAAGTTTTTCTTATCGTCACACCGAAAAACCAAAACTTTCTTATCGTATGCTCATGATTTTTTGCAAAAATCATTTTTAGACTCAAAATATGCTGTTTTATTAGAGATCCAATGCAAGTTTGGCAATACTCATCCCCTAGCTAAGAACCTTCATGCCCGTCGTTTTGACCATAGTTTGAAACAGGCGTAAAAATTTCAAAAATTGTCCGAACAATGTAAATCTTTCGCCTGGCGTCAGTTTATGTGACACGGTTGCAAGCAAAAATACCAAACTTGGTATATTGATTGCATCTCGAAAAGTCCTTCTCAAAATGAGCTATCATGTATGAGGTTTCATGGCTTTCGGTCCAAATGGCCAATGTTATGGCAAGAATCACTTCATAGTTTGTGATAGCGTGCCCATATTGTGCATGCATGTGCATCTTGGGATGGCGAACAATGTTGGAGGAGAAAGTTTTCCTTATCGTCGCACCAAAAAACATTTTCTATTTTTCGAGCGCAAAAAACAGGCCGTTTTGTGAATCAACCACCAAATGAAAGTTTTGAAATGCCAGCACCACATTTTTCTAAAATGATATTCCACCTGACATTTACAAATGTCCCAACTGGGGTATCTAAAACCTTTCGGTCCACCCCTGGCGAAAAAGACAAATGTCTGGCGAATCGGTAGGAAGTGGGTCCGATTTGAACTACAGGTACATTATCGTAGGCTCATGATTTTTTGAAAAAAACATTTTTAGACTCACAATATGCTGTTTTATTAGAGATCCAATGCAAGTTTGGCGATACTCATCCCCTAGCTAAGAACCTTCATGCCCGGCGTTTTGACCATAGTTTGAAACAGGCGTAAAAAATTCAAAAACTGTCCGAACAATATAAATCTTTCACGTGGCGTCATTTTATATGAAACGGTTGCAAGGAAAAATACCAAACTTGGTATATTCATTGCATCTCGAAAAGTCCTTCTCAAAATGAGCTATCATGTTAGAGGTTTCATGGCTTTCGGTCCAAATGGCCAATGTTATGGCAAGAATCGCTGCATAGTTTGTCATAACGTGCCCATATTGTGTATGCATGTGCATCCTGGGAGGGCGAACAATGTTGCGGGAGAAAGTTTTCCTTATCGTCGCAGCGAAAAACCATTTTCTATTTTTCGAGCGCAAAAAACGGGTCGTTTTGTGAATCAACCACCAAATGAAAGTTTTGAAATGCCAGCACCACCTTTTTACAAAATGATAGACCACCTTACATTTACAAATGTCCCAACTAGGTATCTAAAACCTTTTGTTCCATTCCTGACAAAAAAGACAAATGTCTGCCGAATTGGTAGGAAGTGGGTCCGATTTGAACTACATGTACATTATCCTATGCTCATGATTTTTTGCAAAAATCATTTTTAGACTCACAGTATGTTGTTTTATTAGATATCCAATGCAAGTTTGGCGATACTCATCCCCTAGCTAAGAACCTAAATGCCCGTCGTTTTGACCGTAGTTTGAAACAGGCGTAAAAACTTCAAAAACTGTCCAAACAATGTAAATTTTCGCGTGGCGTCATTTTATGCGACACGGTTGCAAGAAAAAAGACCAAACTTGGTATATTGATTGAATCTCGAAAAGTCCTTCTCAAAATGAGCTATCATGTTGGAGGTTTCATGGCTTTCGGTCCAAATGGCCAGTGTTATGGCAAGAATCAACGCATAGTTTTTTATAACGTGCCCATATTGTGCATGCATGTGCATCCTAGGATGGCGAACAATGTTGCAGGAGAAACTTTTCCTTATCGTCACACCAAAAAACCATTTTCTATTTTTCGAGCGTAAAAAACGGGCCATTTTGTGAATCAACCACCAAATGAAAGTTTTGAAATGCCAGCACCACATTTTTCTAAAATAATAGACCACCTTACATTTACAAATGTCTCCCAACTGGGGTATCTAAAACCTTTTGGTCCACCCCTGGTAAAAAAGTCAAATGTCTGCCGAATCGGTAGGAAGTGGGTCCGATTTGAACTACAGGTACATTATCGTATGCTCATGATTTTTTGAGAAAATCATTTTTAGACTCACAATATGCTGTTTTATTAGAGATCCAATGCAAGTTTGGCGATACTCATCCCCTAACTAAGAACCTTCATGCCCGTCGTTTTGACCATAGTTTGAAACAGGCGTAAAAAATTCAAAAACTGTCCGAACAATATAAGTCTTTCGCGTGGCTTCATTTTATATGAAACGGTTGCAAGGAAAAATACCAAACTTGATATATTGATTGCATCTTGAAAAGTCCTTCTCAAAATGAGCTATCATGTTTGAGGTTTCATGGCTTTCGGTCCAAATGGCCAATGTTATGGCAAGAATCACTGCATAGTTTGTGATAGCGTGCCCATATTGTGCATGCATGTGAATCTTGTGATGGCGAACAATGTTGGAGGAGAAAGTTTTCCTTATCGTCGCACCAAAAAAACATTTCTATTTTTCGAGCGCAAAAAACATGCCGTTTTGTGAATCAACCACCAAATGAAAGTTTTGAAATGCCAGCACCACATTTTTCTAAAATGATATTCCACCTTACATTTACAAATGTCCCAACTGGGGTATCTAAAACCTTTTGGTCCACCCCTGGCGAAAAAGACAAATGTCTGCCGAATCGGTAGGAAGTGGGTCCGATTTGAACTACAGGTACATTATCGTAGGCTCATGATTTTTTGAAAAAAACATTTTTAGACTCACAATATGCTGTTTTATTAGAGATCCAATGCAAGTTTGGCGATACTCATCCCCTAGCTAAGAACCTTCATGCCCGTCGTTTTGACCATAGTTTGAAACAGGCCTAAAAAATTCAAAAATTGTCCGAACTATATAAATCTTTCACGAGGCGTCATTTTATATGACACGGTTGCAAGGAAAAATACCACACTTGGTATATTCATTGCATCTCGAAAAGTCCTTCGCAAAATGAGCTATCATGTTTGAGGTTTCGTGGCTTTCGGTCCAAATGGCCAATGTTATGGCAAGAATCGCTGCATAGTTTGTGATAACTTGCCCATATTGTGTATGCATGTGCATCCTGGGATGGCGAACAATGTTGCCAGAGAAAGTTTTCCTTATCATCGCACCGAAAAACCATTTTCTATTTTTTGAGCGCAAAAAACGGGCAGTTTTTGAATCAACCACCAAATGAAAGTTCTGAAATGCCAGCACCACATTTTTCTAAAATGATAGACCACCTTACATTTACAAATGCCACAACTGGGGTATCTAAAACCTTTCGGTCCACCGCTGACGAAAAAGACAAATGTCTGCCGAATTGGTAGGAAGTGGGTCCCAGTTGAACTACAGGTACATTATCGTATGCTCATGATTTTTTGCAAAAATCATTTTTAGACTCACAATATGCTGTTTTATTAGAGATCCAATGCAAGTTTGGCGATACTCATCCCCTAGCTAAGAACCTTCATGCCCGTCGTTTTGACCATAGTTTGAAACAGGCATAAAAAATTCAAAAACTGTCCGAACAATATAAATCTTTTGCGTGGCGTCATTTTATATGACACGGTTGCAAGGAAAAATACAACACTTGGTATATTCATTGCATCTCGAAAAGTCCTTCTCAAAATGAGCTATCATGTTTGAGGTTTCATGGCTTTTGGTCCAAATGGCCAATGTTATGGCAAGAATCGCTGCATAGTTTGTGATAACTTGCCCATATTGTGTATGCATGTGCATCCTGGGATGGCGAACAATGTTGCCGGAGAAAGTTTTCCTTATCGTCGCACCGAAAAACCATTTTCTATTTTTTGAGCGCAAAAAACGGGCAGTTTTGTGAATCAACCACCAAACGAAAGTTTTGAAATGCCAGCACCACATTTTTCTAAAATGATAGACCACCTTACATTTACAAATTTCCCAACTGGGATATCTAAAACCTTTCGGTCCACCCCTGGCGAAAAAGGAAAATGTCTGTCGAATCGGCAGGAAGTGGGTCCGATTTGAACTACAAGTATATTATCGTATGCTCATGATTTTTTGCAAAAATCATTTTTTCACTCACAATATGCTGTTTTATTAGATATCCAATGCAAGTTTAGCGATACTCATCCCCTAGCTAAGAACCTTCATGCCCGTCGTTTTGACCATAGTTTGAAACATGCGTAAAAAATTCAAAAACTATCCGAACAATGTAAATCTTTCGCGTGGCGATATTTTATATGACACGGTTGCAAGGAAAAATACCAAACTTGGTATATTGATTGCATCTCGAAAAGTCCTTCTCAAAATGAGCTATCATGTTTGAGGTTTCATGGCTTTCGGTCCAAATGGCCAGTGTTATGGCAAGAATCAATGCATAGTTTTTGATAACGTGCCCATATTGTGCATGCATGTGCATCCTGGGATGGCGAACAATGTTGGAGGAGAAAGTTTTCCTTATCGTCACACCGAAAAAACATTTTCTATTTTTCGAGCGCAAAAAACGGGCCGTTTTGTGAATCAACCACCAAATGAAAGTTTTGAAATGCCAGCACCACATTTTTCTAAAATGATAGACCACCTTACATTTACAAATGTCCCAACTGGGGTATCTCAAACCTTTCGGTCCACCCCTGACGTAAAAGACAAATGTCAGCTGAATTGGTAGGAAGTGGGTCCGATTTGAACTACATGTACATTATCGTATGCTCATGATTTTTTTTTGCAAAAATCATTTTTAGACTCACAATATGTTGTTTTTTTAAAGATCCAATGCAAGTTTGGCGATACTCATCCCCTAGCTAAGAACCTAAATGCCCGTCGTTTTGACCATAGTTTGAAACAGGCGTAAAAACTTCAAAAACTGTCCAAACAATGTAAATCTTTCGCGTGGCGTCATTTTATGAGACACGGTTGCACGAAAAAATACCAAACTTGGTATATTGATTGCATCTCAAAAAGTCCTTAAAATGAGCTATAATATTTGAGGTTTCATGGCTTTCGGTGCAAATGGCCAGTGTTATGGCAAGAATCAATGCATAGTATTTGATAACGTGCCCATCTTATGCATGCATGTGCATCCTAGGATGGCGAACAATGTTGCAGGAGAAAGTTTTCCTTATTGTCGCACCGAAAAACCATTTTCTATTTTTCGAGCGCAAAAAACAGGTCGTTTTGTGAATCAACCACCAAATGAAAGTTTCGAAATGCCAGCACCACATTTTTCCAAAATGATATACCACCTTACATTTACAAATGTCCCAACTGGGGTATCTAAAACCTTTTGGTCCACCCCTGGCGAAAAAGATAAATGTCTGCCGAATCGGTAGGAAGTGGGTCCGATTTGAACTACAGGTACATTATCGTATGCTCATGATTTTTTGTGAAAATCATTTTTAGACTCACAATATGCTGTTTTATTAGAGATCCAATGCAAGTTTGGAGATACTCATCCCCTAGCTAGGAACCTTCATGCCCGTCGTTTTGACTATAGTTTGAAACAGGCGTAAAAACTTCAAAAACTGTCCAAACAATGTAAATCTTTCGCGTGGCGTCATTTTATGCGACACGGTTGCAAGAAAAAAATACCAAACTTGTTATATTGATTGCATCTCGAAAAGTCCTTCTCAAAATGAGCTATCATGTTTGAGGTTTCATGGCTTTCGGTCCAAATGGCCAGTGTTATGGCAAGAATCAATGCATAGTTTTTGATAACGTGCCCATATTGTGCATGTATGTGCATCCTAGGATGGCGAACAATGTTGCAGGAGAAAGTTTTCCTTATCGTCGCACCGAAAAACCATTTTCTATTTTTCGAGCGCAAAAAATGGGTCGTTTTGTGAATCAACCACCAAATGAAAGTTTCGAAATGCCAGCACCACATTTTTTTAAAACGATACACCACCTTACATTTACAAATGTCCCAACTGGGGTATCTAAAACATTTCGGTCCACCCCTGGCGAAAAAGACAAATGTCTGCCGAATCGGTAGGAAGAGGGTCCGATTTGAACTACAGGTACATTATCGTATGCTCATGATTTTTTGCAAAAATCATTTTTAGACTCAAAATATGTTGTTTTATTAGAGATCCAATGCAAGTTTGGCAATACTCATCCCCTAGCTAAGAACCTTCATGCCCGTCGTTTTGACTATAGTTTGAAACAGGCGTAAAAACTTCAAAAACTGTCCAAACAATGTAAATCTTTCGCGTGGCGTCATTTTATGCGACACGGTTGCCACAAAAAATACCAAACTTGGTATATTGATTGCATCTCGAAAAGTCCTTCTCAAAATGAGCTATCATGTTTGAGGTTTCATGGCTTTTGGTCCAAATGGCCAATGTTATGGCAAGAATCGCTGCATAGTTTGTGATAACTTGCCCATATTGTGTATGCATGTGCATCCTGGGATGGCGAACAATGTTGCCGGAGAAAGTTTTCCTTATCGTCGCACCGAAAAACCATTTTCTATTTTTTGAGCGCAAAAAACGGGCAGTTTTGTGAATCAACCACCAAATGAAAGTTTTGAAATACCAGCACCACATTTTCCTAAAATGATAGACCACCTTACATTTACAAATGCCCCAACTGGGGTATCTAAAACCTTTCGGTCCACCGCTGACGAAAAAGACAAATGTCTGCCGAATTGGTAGGAAGTGGGTCCCAGTTGAACTACAGGTACATTATCGTATGCTCATGATTTTTTGCAAAAATAATTTTTAGACTCACAATATGTTGTTTTATTAGAGATCCAATGCAAGTTTGGCGATACTCATCCCCTAGCTAAGAACCTTCATGCCCGTCGTTTTGACCATAGTTTGAAACAGGCGTAACAAATTCAAAAACTGTCCGAACAATGTAAATCTTCTGCGTGGCGTCATTTTATGCGACACCGTTGTAAGAAAAAATACCAAACTTGGTATATTGATTGCATCTCGAAAAGTCCTTCTCAAAATGAGCTATCATATGTTTGAGGTTTCATGGCTTTCGGTCCAAATGGCCAGTATTATGGCAAGAATCAATGCATAGTTTTTGATAACGTGCCCATATTGTGCATGTATGTGTATCCTAGGATGGCGAACAATGTTGCAGGAGAAAGTTTTCCTTATCGTCACGCCGAAAAACCATTTTCTATTTTTCGAGCATAAAAAACGGGTCGTTTTGTGAATCAACCACCAAATAAAAGTTTCGAAATGCAAGCACCACATTTTTATAAAATAATAGACCACCTTATATTTACAAGTGTCCCAACTGGGGTATCTAAAACCTTTTGATCCACCCCTGGTAAAAAGAAAAATGTTTGCCGAATTGGTAGGAAGTGGGTCCGATTTGAACTATAGGTACATTATCGTATGCTCATGATTTTTTGCGAAAATCATTTTTAGACTCACAATCTGTTGTTTTATTAGAGATCCAATGCAAGTTTGGCGATACTCATCCCCTAGCTAAGAACCTTCATGCCCGTTGTTTTGACCATAGTTTGAAACAGGAATAAAAAATTCAAAAACTGTCCGAACAATGTAAATCTTTCGCGTGGCGTCATTTTATATGAAACGGTTGCAAGGAAAAATTCCAAACTTGGTACATTGATTGCATCTCGAAAAGTCCTTCTCAAAATGAGCTATCATGTTTGAGGTTTCATGGCTTTCGGTCCAAATGGCCAATGTTATGGCAAGAATCACTGCATAGTTTGTGATAGCGTGCCCATATTGTGCATGCATGTGCATCTTGGGATGGCGAACAATGTTGGAGGAGAAAGTTTTCCTTATCGTCGCACCAAAAAACCATTTTCTTTTTTTCGAGCGCAAAAAACGGGCCGTTTTGTGAATGAACCACCAAATGAAAGTTTGGACATGCCAGCACGACATTTTTCTAAAATGATAGACCACCTTACATTTACAAATGTCCCAACTGGGGTATCTAAAACCTTTCGGTCCACCCCTGACGAAAAAGACAAATGTCTGCCGAATTGGTAGGAAGTGGGTCCGATTTGAACTACATGTACATTATCGTATGCTCATGATTTTTAGACTCACAATATGTTGTTTTATTAGAGATCCAATGCAAGTTTGGCGATACTCATCCCCTAGCTAAGAACCTAAATGCCCGTCGTTTTGACCTGTTTGAAACAGGCGTAAAAACTTCAAAAACTGTCCAAACAATGTAAATCTTTCGCGTGGCGTCATTTTATGCGACACGGTTGCAAGAAAAAAATACCAAACTTGGTATATTGATTGCGTCTCGAAAAGTCCTTCTCAAAATGAGCTATCATGTTTGAGGTTTCATGGCTTTCGGTCCAAATGGCCAGTTTTATGGCAAGAATCAATGCATAGTTTTTGATAATGTGCCCATATTGTGCATTCATGTGCATCCTAGGATGGAGAACAATGTTGTAGGAGAAAGTTTTCCTTATCGTCGTACCGAAAAACCATTTTCTATTTTTCGAGCGTAAAAAACGGGCCATTTTGTGAATCAACCACCAAATGAAAGTTTCGAAATGCCAGCACCACATTTTTCTAAAATGATAGACCACCTTACATTTACAAATGTCCCAACTGGGGTATCTAAAACCTTTAGGTCCACCCCTGGCGAAAATGACAAATGTCTTCCGAATCGGTAGGAAGTGGGTCCGATTTGAACTACAGGTACATTATCGTATGCTCATGATTTTTTGCAAAAATCATTTTTAGACTCACAATATGCTGTTTTATTAGAGATCCAATACAAGTTTGGCGATACTCATCCCCTAGCTAAGAACCTTCATGCACGTCGTTTTGACCATAGTTTGAAACAGGCGTAACAAATTCAAAAACTGTCCGAACAATGTATATCTTTCGCGTGGCGTCATTTTATGTGACATGGTTGCAAGGAAAAATACCAAACTTAGTATATTGATTGTATGTCGAAAAGTCCTTCTCAAAATTAGTTATCATGTTTGAGTTTTCATGGCTTTCGGTCCAAATGGCCAATGTTATGGCAAGGATCGCTGCATAGTTTGTGATAACGTGCCCATATTTTGCATGCATGTGCATCTTGGGATGGCGAACAATGTTGCAGGAGAAAGTTTTCCTTATCGTCGCACCAAAAAACATTTTCTATTTTTCGAGCATAAAAAACGGGCCGTTTTGTGAATCAACCACCAAATGAAAGTTTTGAAATGCCAGCACCATATTTTTCTAAAATGATAGACCACCTTACATTTACAAATGTCCCAACTGGGGTATCTAAAACCTTTCGGTCCACCCCTGACGAAAAATACAAATGTCTGCCGAATTGGTAGGAAGTGGGTACGATTTGAACTACAGGTACATTATCGTATGCTCATGATTTTTTGCAAAAATAATTTTTAGACTCACAATATGTTGTTTTATTAGATATCCAATGCAAGTTTGGCGATACTCATCCCCTAGCTAAGAAACTTCATACCAGTCGTTCTGACCATAGTTTGAAACATGCGTAAAAAATTCAAAAACTATCTGAACAATGTAAATCTTTCGCGTGGCGTCATTTTATGCGACACGGTTTCAAGAAAAAATACCAAACTTGGTATATTGATTTCATCTCGAAAAGTCCCTCTCAAAATGAGCTATCATGTTTGAGGTTTTATGGCTTCCGGTCCAAATGGCCAGTGTTATGGCAAGAATCAATGCATAGTTTTTGATAACGTGCCCATATTGTGCATGCATGTGCATCTTGGGATGGCGAACAATGCTGGAGCAGAAAGTTTTCCTTATCGTCGCACCGAAAAACCATTTTCTATTTTTCGAGCGCAAAAAACGGACCGTTTTGTGAATCAACCATCAAATGAAAGTTTAAAAATGCCAGCACCTCATTTTTCTAAAATAATAGACCACCTTACATTTACCAATGTCCCAACTGGGTATCTAAAACCTTTCGGTCCACCCCTGGTAAAAAGACAAATGTCTGCCGAATTTGTAGGAAGTGGGTCCGATTTGAACTACAGGTACATTATCGTATGCTCATGATTTTTTGCGAAAATCATTTTTAGACTCACAATATGCTGTTTTATTAGTGATCCAATGAAAGTTTGGCGATACTCATCCCCTAGCTAAGAACCTTCATGCCCGTCGTTTTGACCATAGTTTGAAACAGGTGTAAAAAATTCAAAAACTGTCCAAACAATGTAAATCTTTCGCGTGGCGTCATTTTATGTGACACGGTTGCAAGGAAAAATACCAAACTTGGTATATTGATTGCATATCGAAAAGTCCTTCTCAAAATGAGCTATCATGTTTGAGGTTTCATGGCTTTCGGTCCAAATGGCCAGTGTTATAGCAAGAATCGCTGCATAGTTTGTGATAACGTGCCCATATTGTGCATGCATGTGAATCCTAGGATGGCGAACAATGTTGCAGGAGAAAGTTTTCCTTATCGTCGCACCGAAAAACCATTTTCTATTTTTCGAGCGCAAAAAACGAGCCGTTTTGTGAATCAACCACCAAATGAAAGTTTCGAAATGCCAGCACCACATTTTTCTAAAATGATAGACCACCTTACATTTACAAATGTCCCAACTGGGGTATCTAAAACATTTTTGTCCACCCCTGGCGAAAAAGACAAATGTCTGCCGAATCGATAGGAAGTGGGTCCGATTTAAACTACAGGTCAATTATCGTATGCTCATGATTTCTTGCGAAAATCATTTTTAGACTCACAATATGCTGTTTTATTAGAGATCCAATGCAAGTTTAGAGATACTCATCCCCTAGCTAAGAACCTTCATGCCCGTCGTTTTGACCATAGTTTGAAACAGGCGTAAAAAATTCAAAAACTGTCCGAACAATGTAAATCTTCTGCGTGGCGTCATTTTATGCGACACAGTTGTAAGAAAAAATACCAAACTTGGTATATTGATTGCATCTCGAAAAGTCCTTCTCAAAATGAGCTATCATATGTTTGAGGTTTCATGGCTTTCGGTCCAAATGGCCAGTATTATGGCAAGAATCAATGCATAGTTTTTGATAACGTGCCCATATTGTGCATGCATGTGTATCCTAGGATGGCGAACAATGTTGCAGGAGAAAGTTTTCCTTATCGTCACGCCGAAAAACCATTTTCTATTTTTCGAACGCAAAAAACATGCCGTTTTGTGAATCAACCACCAAATGAAAATTTCGAAATACCAGCACCACATTTTTATAAAATGATAGACCACCTTACATTTAAAAATGTCCCAACTGGGGTATCTAAAACCTTTCGGTCCACCCCTGACGAAAAAGACAAATGTCTGCCGAATTGGTAGGAAGTGGGTCCGATTTGAACTACAGGTACATTATCGTATGCTCATGATTTTTTGCAAAAATCATTTTTAGACTCAAAATATGTTGTTTTATTAGAGATCCAATGCAAGTTTGGCGATACTTATCCCCTAGCTAAGAACCTTCATGCCCGTCATTTTGACCATAGTTTGAAACAGGCGTAAAAACTTCAAAAACTGTCTAAACAATTTAAATCTTTCGCGTGGCGTCATTCTATATGACACGGTTGCATGGAAAAATACCAAACTTGGTATATTGATTGCATCTCGAAAATTCCTTCTCAAAATAAGCTATCATGTTTGAGGTTTCATGGCTTTCGGTCCAAATGGCCAGTGTTATGGCAAGAATCGATGCATAGCTTGTGATAACGTGCCCATATTGTGCATGTATGTGCATCCTAGGATGGCGAATAATGTTGCAGGAGAAAGTTTTCCTTATCGTCGCACCAAAAAACCATTTTCTATTTTTCGAGCGCAAAAAACGGGCCGTTTTGTGAATCAACCACCAAATGAAAGTTTCGAAATGCCAGCACCACATTTTTATAAAATGATAGACCACCTTATATTTACAAATGTCCCAACTGGGGTATCTAAAACCATTCGGTCCACCCCTGGCGAAAAAGACAAATGTCTGCCGAATCGGCGGGAAGTGGGTCCGATCTGAACTACAGGTACATTATCGTATGCTCATGATTTTTTGAAAAAATCATTTTTAGACTCACAATATGCTGTTTTATTAGATATCCAATGCAAGTTTGGCGATACTCATCCCCTAGCTAAAAACCTTCATGCCCGTTGTTTTGACCATAGTTTGAAACAGGCGTAAAAAATTCAAAGACTGTCCGAACAATGTAAATCTTTCGCGTGGCGTCATTTTATATGACACGGTTGCAAGGAAAAATACCAAACTTGGTATGTTGATTGCATCTCGAAAAGTCCTTCTCAAAATGAGCTATCATGTTTGAGGTTTCACGGCTTTCGGTCCAAATGGCCAATGTTATGGCAAGAATCGCTGCATAGTTTGTGATAAGGTGCCCATATTGTGCATGGAGGTCCATCCTGGGATGGCGAACAATGTTGCATGAGAAAGTTTTCCTTATCGTTGCACCAAAAAACCATTTTTTATTTTTCGAGCGCAAAAAACGAGCCGTTTTGTGAATCAACCACCAAATGAAAGTTTCGAAATGCCAGCACCACATTTTTCTAAAATGATAGACCACCTTACATTTAAAAATGTCCCAACTAGGGTATGTAAAACCTTTTGGTCCACCCCTGGCGAAAAAGACAAATGTCTGCCGAATCGGCATGAAGTGGGTCCGATTTGAACTACAGGTACATTATCGTATGCTCATGATTCTTTGCAAAAATTATTTTTAGACTCATAATATGCTGTTTTATTAGAGATCCAATGCAAGTTTGGCGATACTCATCCCCTAGCTAAGAACCTTCATGCCCGTCGTTTTGACCATAGTTTGAAACAAGCGTAAAAAATTTAAAAATTGTCCGAACAATATAAATCTTTCGCGTGGCGTCATTTTATGTGACAGGGTTGCAAGGAAAAAAACCAACGTATTGCATTATTTTATGTAACATAGCATCCAAGAAAAAACTTTCATGATGCATCATTTTATGTGACATATATAGCATAAAAACCCTTATATAAACCCAAACCCAAAAATTCTGCCGCCAAAACCCAAAATTTCCCCCTCTCCAGCCGACGTCTCCCTCCCACAAATTTTGGCAGGGGCAATTTGGACAATTGGACTCGGTCCATCCCCACCGAGTCATCGGCCGACCCACCCATCCCCACTCGGCCACTCCATCCATCCCCGCTCCACCCATCCCCATCTCCACCCACCCCCATCTCATGACGCGAGCGGCGATGGCGTCCCTCCGCACTCGCTCCCAACGGCCACGGTGACCCACCCCTCCCTCCATCTCCCTCCATCGGCAGCGCTTGCTCCCTCCATCTCCCTTCCTCCATCTTCCTCCATCGGCAGCGCTCGCTCCACGACCCACCCCTCCAGTGCTTGCTCCACGACCCACCCCTCCCTCCATCTCCCACGACCCACCCCTCCCTCCATCTCCCACGACGTCCCACGACGGCCAGAGCAGGTGAGTCTCCTGGCTATCTCCCTAGCTCCTCCTACTTCTTGCTTTCTAGGGCTAGGGTTTGTCTCATGGCGTGTCTAGGGTTAGGGTTTGGCTCCCATGGCGTGTCTAGGGTTAGGTTTTGGCTACCATGGCGTGTCTAGGGTTAGGTTTTGGCTTCCATGGCGTGTCTAGGGTTAGGGTTAGGTTATACTTTGATATGATAGGGAGGTGTATTGTCCATGTCCATGTTCAGAAGATAGGGAGACTCTCTTCTTTTTTTCTGACTATGATCTGTGTTGACTATAAGTTGGTTCAGAGATTTTTTTTGGGTTTGAAGATCTGTACTGACTATCCTGGATGGAGCTCATTTGGTGGTTGATTGCAATTGTTGATCTGATGTA
The DNA here is from genome assembly GCA_916181665.1 of Avena sativa. Classification (NCBI taxonomy): domain Eukaryota; kingdom Viridiplantae; phylum Streptophyta; class Magnoliopsida; order Poales; family Poaceae; genus Avena; species Avena sativa. The sequence goes on along the minus strand of OV702299.1, from coordinate 362,329,987 downwards.
GCTTTTATCTATTGATGATGATCTTAGATTAGTCTGATCTAATGTAGCTTTTATCTATTGATGATGATCTTAGGGTTTATTTTTACTGATGCTTGTTTTACTGATGCTCGTTCTGGCCTTTGAATTAAATGTGTCCTAGGCTGAAATTGGCTCGTTTTGCTGATGCTCCTATTGATTTAGTGAGCACTCTGTTTGCCCCTATTCTAGGCAAATGTTGGAGCAAGGTACTGATGTGTGTAGTGATGTGGCAGATGGTTGTGTCCCTGAAGTTTCAGGGTGTACATGGTAGCTGGATATGTGTGTATGTTTATTTTGAGTTCTCTAAGACTATACCAAGTTTATGTGTAATGCTTAGTGCAACTTCGTAGTTAATGCGCAGATTTTATAACTGGACCTTTGTGTAACTGTGTATGTCTATCTGATTTTTTTGGAAGCATCTATTGACAACACACGGTCTGACTTTTACTTGATGTTGCTCAGGATTTTGAGATCAACAATGGGAAGAATGACAAGGAAGACGCAGCCTGCTGGTATGCAAATTGATCCTCATGTATATGCTTGATGCTATAAATGCTGTCATTGGATGTGCTAATCTTGTAATCTGTTTGGTTGTCCATGTACTGTAATTTCTGCTGCTATAATCTTGTTTGTAAGCTTTCATGTGCTAAAATATATTTATTGTACTGCTATTGTACTGATATTTGGAAAACTTGCTGTAATTTTTTACTGTTGTAGCTTCTATTTCTACTGATATTGTACTGCTTGCTTCTATTTCAGGCACATCACTTGTGGTAGTCAGCCGCAAGAGAAAAGGCACATGCCTAGAAAAGATGACCAAGGGTCTGGGAAGCAAAGTGAGGATTGAAATTGCTGAAGGGATGAAACGCCCCGAGAGGCCCGTGCTAGCTGCAAAGTTTGCATCAGAAGGTGGGATGATTGCAAGAAGCCATACACCGATTCGTCCACACTTCAAGGAATACAAAAAGGACAAGGATATGGTGAAAGACTATATAGGAAAAGTTGCTATAAGCTCATGAGTTCTTACCTGAATCTGTTTTTTCTACTATTTTTTGTCATTTGGTTACTTATCTTATCATTGCTTTATTGTAACACCCCACTTTTATATAATCTTATATTAGGGTTAGTTTTGTGCATCATGAGCATCATAATTTAAATTGTGCATTAAAGAAACTAAATCAAACCCTAAAAACCCTCCTCTTTGAAACATTCAAATGGTTTTGAAAATATTTGAAAAGTGCAAAAATAATTGGAGCCCAACTATATTAAAAGGGCCCCATGCTATTTTATATATATTTACAAAGTTTCTGGAATTTTTGGAATATCCTAAAACAGATTTCAAATCAATTTGTAAAAGAAATAAATAAGAAAGCTAAATAGAAAAGATTTATGAGAAAAAAATAATAATAACCAGAACAGCAACCAGGCCGTAGCCCAGCAACCTTTCTCTACTCTCTTTCTTTTCCCCGGCCCGTTCATGGCCCAAGTCAGCCCAGCCGCGGCCCGATACCGCTTCGGCCTTTCTTCGGTCGTCGTCTTCCTCCTGACGGTGAAGCAGCTGGCTGGCGCAGCGGAGGCCGTCGCCGTGCACCACGATGCGTGCTGCCGCCGCGATACTCGCCCTTGGCCATCTACAAGTACCTCCTCCAGCCGCTGGACGAACCCTAGTTCCCTTCTTCCCCGTTTTCCCCTCCTAGCCGGAACCCTAGCTCTCAGACCTCACCGGCGCCTTGCCATCTCCGGCCACCCCGTGCCCTGACGATCGTCCTAGGAGGTTCCCCTCACCACCCTCGTTCATCCAAGACCAACCGTGCAAGAAGGCGCGCCCCAAATCGTCTGGAATCGAGCTCGATGTGTTGCCGGCCGCCGCAGTTGTCGTCATCGATTCGCCGGTTCTTGACCTCCCCTTGCTTCCCCGACGCCACGACCGCGATGCTAGTGAGCTCAGGAGCACACTCGTGCTCCCCATCGTCCCCCTCGCTTCCTGATTCTTCCCTGCATCACGCGCCTCTGTCCGCCGCCACTGCCCATCATCGAGCCGCCGTCTCCGGTGACCAATCCGGAGCGGCGCCGCCTCTATTTGGCTCAGCGCAGTGCGCTGTGTCGAACGCCCCTAGTCCCGTTTGATCCCGTGCCCTCAATCGCCCGATCCGTGCGTCATCAGAGAGCACCTCCATTTATGGAATTAAATGTTTTATAAATTCATTTCTGGAATTAATAAATACCCCTGTGGGCTACCCCTGTCAGAATTTTAATAATTTTGGAAAATGTTTTCTGAAATGATTAAAATTATGACATGTGGGCCCAACTTGGAAAATAATTTAAATAATCCAAAATTCTTTATAATTTCCAAAAATGAATTTAAATTGAGAAAAATCATAACTAATTCATTTTAAGTCAGAAAAATGTGTATAATATATCAAAATATTAAGAAAAATGAAACCTAGCTATTTAAGCTATAATCATGCATTGATCAACAACTTAAATGACAAGTTTAATTAGAACAACATAGTAACCCCTCACAGGTGATTCCGGAGTTTCTCCGAATTAGGGTTTGCACCCCTCGGAACCCCGATTAAACTATCGAGCATGCATTAGGGTTACTTTTCAATACAATTTAACTTGTCATATCATCATCCTTGCTTGAGCATTGCATCGATGCCATTGTTGATTGTTCCCCTTTCTTTCCGGTGTTTGGTTCTTCCCGGTAGAATACGAGATCGAGATCGAGATCGAAGCCAGAGATCAACACCGTCGAAGATCGAAGATCGACGAACAATACTTGGTCAGCTATGACCAAGTCAAGCACAAGGCCCAGAATATCTTCTTATCGGTTATCAACTGGCAAAGGCAAGCATAGCCCCACCATGATATAATCCTATGATTTCGAAAGTAATTTCAATTCCTGCCATGTTACATACGATTCTACTATGGTCTTTTATTGATAGATAGAGTATTCCTATCTATTGCATTACTCCCTTTTGAGCTTATATTACCTGATCCACTACTCCTAGCATAACTAGGTTTGTCTTGTATGCACTGCTAGAGCTCTTATTCGTGTCTACTTAGCCATGCATAGCTATTGAGTCTGGTCCATCCAGATGATGTATTAGATGCAAAGAATCTAGTACGACAAGAGAACGTGGTGATATGAGATCAGATGATATATGAGATTAAACATGCTAAGGCTTGTATGCGAGGCCTCGGTGGGATGTGGTTTTTCCAGTCCCATGCTCGCCACCACTAGGAACTGAGTTCTTGCCTTTAGAACCAAGACGAGCGTGCAACCACACGGGGCCTGGACAACCTCATGACTGACTAACTTGCCTAGTAGATTCCTTGAGTCACATAGTTCGGGCATTCCATTCTACATATGCATAGAAAATCTTTAGAAATATTTGCCAGGTGAAGTTGGTGCATTCATAACAGGTAGGTAAGCGTGGCTAAGTTTTCTTGGGGTAGATGGCGCCCCTGGTAAACCAATCTCGCCTCACATCTTTAAGTACCGGCTTCGGTATTTGACCCGTTACGGCGGAACCATACTTATTGCGTGACTCATGGTCTCGGCGAAAGCAAGGTAACGGTCGTGGCCAACCACCCTTTGTCGGCCTTCCAAGGAAGAGGGATAATGATATGGCATTAAGAGTCGGTTGGTACATGTGGGTAAAGTTGTACACCCCTGCAGGGAAGTAATCTTTTCGAAAAGCCGTGTTCACGGTTATGAATGCTTGGCGACCAGATTCTAAGATCATAGAGAACTTAATCTAATCGTAAAACTTGGCAGATCAATGTGTGCTTAAGGATGCTTCCTCATGGGTACGAGGGGGTGATCCTAGTTCAGATGATGATATGGTGGATATCAAAAGATGATGATCAATATTTTGGATATGTCGCTCTCTTATCCCCTTTTAAAATACACTGATTAGACGAGCTTCTTCTCCCTCTTGTTTTATAAACAAAAGTGGATTTATGCAAAACAACTCCACCAGACAGAAGTCTTGCGGAGTACACCCTGTACTCACCCTTGCTTTGTTGATACTTTTGGCAGAGTAAATGTCCACTGAAGATGAGTTATGTACTACATCGACATCAACGGGTAGCTTGGGGTTCTCGACCGGCAGCCTGGAATCTATGGGCTGGGACGTCATCGTTATGCTTCAGGCCTCTTAGGCCATTTGTTAAGTTTGCTATACTTAATAGCATAATTTGCCTTCTGTTGTTTGATGTTTGTGGTCAGTGACCTATGCTTGTAATAATTTGGTTCTCTACTCAGTTATGAGCTTGCTGTAATAAATTTTGTGTCGTAGGGTCACTGTTATGTTACCGATTATCCACTGGATATTCTCGAACTCAAGATTAAGGTTATGTTCAGACGGAGGTCTGGGATTTGTTTAGCCCTGATCCCGGGGGTATCACAGTTCTTGGTATCAGAGAAGTACCGACCGTAGGAAAACCCTTCTATTGGTCGATGCTGAGTCTAGTGTTTGTGAAAACTATTTTAAAAGCAGAAAAGTATTTGCGAAAACTCTAGTATGCTTCTTTTCTCCTTATCCAGTTCCGCTCTAACTCTGGGTTATCTTATTTGGTGTTGATTTTGGAAAAGTTTTGATATCTCTTCTAGTCCTTCAAAGCTTAGGTGCCTTCTTGGCATGTCGTTTCTAAGCCAGGTTACCTTGTGTTGAGATTTCTAAAGTTGTGTGTGTTGTGAATTCCTTGTTCCCTTTGCTCCTGTTCACATGAGAGATTCCTTTCTATCATGATCTCTCTATCTTTTGGACCCGCAATATTATATTGTTGGATCTGCAGTGTTCTGTTCTAGGCTTCGAGGTTTCCTTTCACCTTGTGTTCCTCCTTTTTGTTTGTTTGGTACTTCAGAAGTCATTTCTTCTTTGGGAAGCTACCTCGTGATTACTACCTTGCAGTGTACGCCATGTCAATCAAGTAGTAGTTATTCCTTTCTCGGGTTTTAACCCTTGGACTTGAACCGAAGATCCCCGATTGTGCTGGATTCTGATGTTGTGAATCTTATACATGAAGCTGACCTTTAACCCAAGATCCACTCCTTTGACCCCTGTTGCTAATGTTCACATATTACCTCAGGATGGCTAGTGTTACCTTTCTAGCCTTCAAGCTTGTGGTTTTTGTCGCGATTGAATTGTGACAATTAAGGACTTCCCCTACCCCTAGCTACGACAGATGTTCTTTAATGGAACCAAATAGATCATGATGAGAGTACTCCTCGAGAGTCTTGTATCTATACTCGTGACTATGCCACACCGTTACCTCTTCTTTGCATTGGTTTTCGGAAGATTGTTGACTTATGCATCCACATCTTGGGATTTTATCCTGAACATGTTCTCTTTCCCTTGTTCTTCTCCGACATTTGTCTACCAGTTGGTAGCCAAGTAGTAAATGTGCATCGGTGTCTTCTAATGCAAGATACTCTTGTGGTCCGTCATGACAAACCATTTCGGGATGTCAGGAAAAACAAACTCTAGTACCTCGTCATATCTAGGACCAGGTCAAAGTGTTGTAATCTGCAGATCAAGAAGCATTGATTAGCTTCTGTCTATCCTACCTTAAAGTATCACACTCTTTTATACTAGGAGGTCGTGCTGAGTTTCATGACCTTCTTAAAGAAGTGATGCTATCACACATACTACCCACCCTCCTTCGAGCCTTCACACTCGTGAGTGATGCGTGTGTGTAATAATGTGATCATTCGAGAGTTCTTAGCAATTCTTACTACTTTGAACTCAAAGGACATTTGAGTCATTCTTAGTGTGATTGGCTCACCCTGTCACTAAGCAACGTTTGACTATGTTACCAAGTCTGTTAATCTGGTACACTCTCTTCGGTCAAAGAGTTAGGTTTATGCCGAAGCTCTAAGACTATGTCTGCTTGCCTTACTAAGCAAGTTTCCTCTCGAACTAAGTGACATATCGGTGGTTCGTGATATTCTAGATGTCTTCCTAGAAGTATCACCTTGTTGCCACATGACCGTGTTGTCAAGTTCTTGAGGAAGCAAGTTCTCTGAACTACACCTTTCTCCAAGAATCCGTACTGGATACCCCTGAACTAGTTGGTTGAGCTTAAACAACAAATTGGAGAGTTTTAAGACAAAAGTTTCATCCGACTTTGTTCCTTCTTAAAGGGTTGTCTAGTTTTGTTCGTGTTGAAGAAAGATATTATCTCCTTCGTGGACATGATATCTTCCCCCACCTTTGATTTGATTTGGGTTATCGTAAAATCAAAATCAGTTCCAATGATTATCTTGATGGTGTTTCTATTTGTGACGTTTCACTTGAGTACATCTTCATGTTCTTTGGTCTCACCAATATTGTTGCCTCGTTCAAGCAACATATGAGTCCATCTTCTTGGAGTGTCTCGATAAGTTTGTTGTTGAGCCTATCAATGACATCCTTATTTTCTCCATGCTAGACAAGATTCATATGGAACATTGGGCATTAACGTTGGAAACTTTCGAGAACCATCTTCGGGTTATTTCGAAGTATGTGTTCTGGATGTTAGAAGTAACCTTCTCTGGTTCACGTGCAATTGTTGAAAGATGTCACCGTGGATTCGAGTAGAGTTATCTCCGTTCCTTAAGGATACATCTGTGTTTTATTGTTAGTACTTATGCGTATGCAGTTGTCTCTCGACAAGTTGCTAATACATAGGTACAACAATCTAGCTCATCTTTTTGGAGCTTAGAACTATAGTCCATATCTTGGGAATCTAGTGCCTTTACCATCGCGGTAAATGTTGCAAACTTTCTATTCGGACATGCTGAGTCTGAAATATCATTTCACCTAACCAAAGCTGAATCTCAAGATGCAATGATGGTAAGGTTTTGACATAGGTCTCTTTGTGAATCCAGCAAGATTGATGTAATGGTTGACACACCTAGCCGGAAAGACCTATTGTCATGTTCCCTTGAATCAGTAATATCAACCACTCTTCATGAGGCTTCTTCTATAATTTATTATAGGAGATGCGTCTATGGTTTCTTTTGTATCTGAAGTCTGACCTTTACTTGATGTTTGATTTCTCGAACATCAAGGAGAACATTTAAAGTAGTGTTGCTAAATGTCTCTCGGTCGATTCTCCGGACCATTTATGATGGCAAGCATCTTGTTGTGCCAAGTAATTGAAGTTTGAGAATGAAGTTTCTTTCTTCTCGTGTCATCAGGAATCTTCTTACCTACTCATCTAGTGGTGCAAAGTGATATCATGATCTTGGAAAAGATTTTGATAAATCTGGATGAATAAAGAGTTTCCTTCATTTTATTTTCCATGTTCTAAGAGTGACTATGATTTTGGCAATCAGAAGTTCCTCTTGCTACATGTTCCTTGTGACTCATACGAGTCCTCTCCACCAAAATACCTTTCTATCTTGGCCTTCTATTGAATGAAAAAATTGACCCTTGTGTGTCAAAAGTAGTTCAACAGCTTGGTTTTGTTGATCCGTATCTCTGCAACCTAATACCTCTACTTAAGCCATTTAGTAGAGGTTCCTCATCGAAGTCTGTATTACGTTCTTTCCTTTGGAAGCTTTCCTTTTCAGAAGCTTCAAAATCTCATGTAAGTTCCATGGTCTCAATCCTTATGAAGACCAGTTACCTAACAACTTGAAACCATCCCCTCTTGTTTCCTCTGCTACCTTGATGTGTTTCATGATCGTCATCTCAGAGTTGTTCCTAAGCACTACATCCATGAGTTGACCATGAGATACTATGTGTGTCATTTAGTGTGTTTCCCTCTTATCTCTAGAGTGGCCCTGTTTCTTTCTCTCTTTGTCTCTCTTACTACGTTTGGAATCTCGGGTCGAGATTCTCATACGGGGGATAGAGCTATAACACCCCACTTTTAGATAATCTTATATTAGGGTTAGTTTTGTGCATCATGAGCATCATAATTTAAATTGTGCATTAAAGAAACTAAACCAAACCCTAAAACCCCTAATCTTCCCCCCTCTTTGAAACATTCAAATGGTTTTGAAAATATTTGAAAAGTACAAAAATAATTGGAGCCCAACTGGATTAAAAGGGCCCCATGCTATTTTATATATATTTACAAAGTTTCTGGAATTTTTGGAATATCCTAAAACATTTCAAATCAATTTGTAAAATAAAGAAATAAGAAATTTAAATAGAAAAGATTTCTGAGAAAAAAATAACCAGAACAGCAACTAGGCCGTAGCCCAGCAACCTTTCTCTACTCTCTTTTTTTCCCCGGCCCGTTCTTGGCCCAAGTCAGCCCAGCCGCGGCCCGATACCGCTTCGGCCTTTCTTCGGTCGTCGTCTTCCTCCCGTCGGTGAAGCAGCTGGCTGGCGCAGCGGAGGCCGTCGCCGTGTGCCACGATGCGCGCTGCCGCCACGATACTCGCCGCCGCTCTTGGCCGTCTACAAGTACCTCCTCGAGCCGCTGGACGAACCCTAGTTCCCTTCTTCCCCTCCTAGCCGGAACCCTAGCTCTCAGACCTCGCCGGCGCCCTGCCATCTCTGGCCACCCCGTGCCCTAGCAATCGTCCTAGGAGGTTCCCCTCGCCACCCTCGTTCGTCCAAGACCAACCGTGCAAGCAGGCACGCCCCGAATCATCTAGAATCGAGCTTGATGTGTCGTCGGTCGCCGTAGTTGTCGTCATCGATTCGCCGGTTCCTGACCTCCCCTTGCTTCCCCGACGCCACGACCGTGATGCTAGTGAGCTCAGGAGCACGCGCGTGCTCACCATCGCCCCCCTCGCCTCCTGATTCTTCCCCGCGTCACGCACCTCTGCCACCGCCGCTGCCCATCGTCGAGCCGCCGTCTCCGGTGACCAATCCGGAGCGGCGCCACCTCTATTTCGCTCAGCGCAGTGCGCTGTGTCGAACGCCCCTAGTCCCGTTTGCTCCCGCGCCGTCAATCGCCCGATCCGTGCGTCATCAGAGAGCACCTCCATTGCTGATGTCAGCACGACATCAGCATGAGGTCATAATCCTTTTTTGTTTATTTAAATGTTTTATAAATGCATTTCTAGAATTAATAAATACCCCTAGGGGCCACCCCTGTCAGGATTTTAATAATTTTGGAAAATGTTTTCTGAAATGATTAAACTTATGACATGTGGGCCCAACTTGGAAAATAATTTAAATAATCCAAAATGCTTTATAATTTCCTAAAATGATTTAAAATGAATTTAAATTGAGAAAAATCATAACTAATTCAGTTTAAGTCAGAAAAATGTGTATAATATATCAAAATGTTCAGAAAAATAAAACCTAGCTATTTAAGCTATAATCATGCATTGATTAACAACTTTAATGACAAGTTTAATTAGAACAACATAGTAACCCCTCACAAGTGATTCCGGAGTTTCTCCGAATTAGGGTTTGCACCCCTCGAAACCCCGATTAAACTGCCGAGCATGCCTTAGGGTTACTTTTCAATACAATTTAACTTGTCATATCATCATCCTTGCTTGAGAATTGCATCGATGCCATTGTTGATTGTTCGCCCTTTCTTTCCGGTGTTTGGTTCTTCTCGGTAGAATACGAGATCAAGATCGAGATCGAAGCCAGAGATCAACACCGTCGAAGATCGAAGATCGACGAACAATACTTGGTCAGCTATGACCAAGTCAAGAACAAGGCCCCGAAGATCTACTTATCGATTATCAACTAGCAAAGGAAAGCATAGCCCCACCATGATATAATCCTATGATTTCGAAAGTAATTTCAATTCCTGCCATGTTGCATACGATTCTACTGTGGTCTTTTATCGATAGATAGAGTATTCCTATCTATTGCATTACTCCCTTTTGAGCGTATATTACCTGATCCACTGCTCCTAGCATAACTAGGTTTGGCTTGTGCGCACTGCTAGAGATCTTATTCGTGTCTGCTTACCATGCATAGCTATTGAGTCCGGTCCATCCAGATGATGTATCAGATGCAAAGAATCTAGTACGACAGGAGAACGTGGTGAGATGAGATCAGATGATATATGAGATTAAACATGCTAAGGCTTGTATGGGAGGCCATAGTGGGATGTGGTTTTTCTAGTCCCATGCTCGCCACCACTAGGAACTGAGTTCTTGCCTTTGGAACCAAGACGAGCGTGGAACCACACGGGGCATTTACAACCTCATGACTGACTAACTTGCCTAGTAGATTCCATGAGTCACATAGTTCAGGCGTTTCATTCAACATATGCAGAGAAAATATTTTGAAAGCTTTGCCGGGTGAAGTTGGTGCATTCATAACAGGTAGGTAAGCGTGGCCGAGGTTGCTTGGGGTAGATGGCGCCCCTGGTAAACCAATCTCGCCTCACATCTTTAAGTACCGGCTTCGGGATTTGACCTATTACGGCGGAACCATACTTATTGCGTGACTGATGGTCTCAGCGAAAGCAAGGTAAAGGTCGTGGCCAACCACCCTTTGTCGGCCTTCCAAGGAAGAGGGATAATGATATGGCATTAAGAGTCGGTTGGTATGTGTTGGTAAGGTTGTACACCCCTGCAGGGTAATAATATTTTCGAAAAGCCGTGTTCAAGGTTATGAACGCTTGGCGACCAGATTCTAAGATCATAGAGAACTTTAACCTAATCGTAGAACTTGGCAGATCAATGTGTGCTTAAGGATGCTTCCTCATGGGTACGAGGGGGTGATCCTAGTTCATATGATGATGCTTTGGTGGATATCAAAAGATGATGATCAATATTTCGGAGATGTCGCTCTCTTATCCCCTTTTAAAATACTCTGATTAGACGAGCTTCTTCTCCCTCTTGTTTTATAAACAAAAGTGGCTTTATGCAAAACAACTCCACCAGCCAGAAGTCTTGCGGAGTACACCCTGTACTCACCCTTGCTTTGTTGATACTTTTGGCAGAGTAAGAGTCCACTGAAGACGAGTTATGTACTACATCGACATCGATGGGTAGCTTGGGGTTCCCGGCCGGCAGCTTGGAATCTATGGGCTGGGACATCATCGTTATGCTTCAGGCCTCTTAGGCCATTTGTTAAGTTTGCTATACTTAATAGCATAATTTTCCTTCCGTTGTTTGATGTTTGTGGTCAGTGACCTATGCTTGTAATAATTTGGTTCTCTGCTAAGTTATGAGCTTGCTGTAATAAATTTTGTGTCGTAGGGTCACTGTTGTGTTACCGATTCTCCACTAGATATTCTCGAGCTCAAGGTTAAGCTTATTTCAGACGGAGGTCTGGTATTTGTTTATCCCTGATCCCGGAGGTGTCACATTTATTTAATGTGTTTGTAGGCAAATTTTGAGATGGACACTGATGCAAAGGAAGTTAAGGTAGCCTGCACTGATATCTTGAAGAATGTTTCAAAGCAAAGATGGCATTTGGTCAAGAAGAAGTTTTTCGATCAAGTACCAGCAGTTAAACTCAGCATCAAGTCCCCTGATTCATACATCTCTAATGAGGAATGGAAAGCGTTGCTCAAGCTGTGGACAAACCCGAAACACATGGTATTTTGCATTGCTTGACCTTTACATTCTGTAATTACCATGTATTGTAGTTTTATATGCTGTCAACTACTGTTTTTTGAAGTTTGAATGTTGAAGGAACATTCAAGTCAAGTGAACTACTTTATTTTATCTGATGCTGTATGTGATAGGATACATGCTCATTTTGTTTCTTGATATGATACATAATATGGTCAAGTCTCATGAAGTAGTTTATATTCTAGTATGCAGATTGTTGGAAATGTTCTTATAAAAATGCTCCCATATGTAGGACACGTGCCAAAAGAAGAGTACCAATCGAGGACTAGTCAATTTTCAGCAGAAGACCGGTTCACAGTGCTATCTAGCTCATCTTTATGCAGCTGTAAGATACACTTACATTTTTATTTAGGCATAATTAACTTGTGTCCTTATAATCCTGTGTTCTTAATAATGTTGGAAATCATTTCAGAGGGAGGAATGTCAGGGTGAAGAGCTTAATGCCATTGACATGTTTAAGGTCACCCACAACAGCAAGAATGCTGGTTTCTCTATCGTAGTTCAAGATGCTATAGTGAGTCACTCCTTTCCTGGTTGAGATTAAATTTGTGTGTGGACTTGTTTAGTTCTGCCTAGCTTTCTTTAATGGTCTACTTGATAATCTTATTAATGTTGGAAATCGTCTATAGTTGTTTGGTAAGCATGTTATTCTTCATTTCTTACCGGAAGGTTGCTCTCCAAGTATGCTGTAGTTCTTGTCTACTTTAAGAACTTATGATACTATCCATTTCATATTTCTTTGCTTCTGCTCCTAGTGGATTACCTTATTTTTCTGCGATTCTGCTCCTACTATTTGTGCTCATGCTAATGTTTCCTAACATCTTTGAGCAACTGATTCCAAATGGCAGAGCAAAATGGAAGCTGAGATGGCTAAGCCGGTACCAGAAGGTGAACAGCCAAAGTCTACTGTGGAGGTGGTTGCCCAAGTTCTCACCAATGAGGCACCGTCAAGCACATTCCTAAAAAATGTTGGCCTCCAGATGGGCTCCAAGAGCAAGATGAACAGTTCACATGCGGCTGTATCCGCTCATGTCCGTGACCTGCAAGAGAAGTTACAGAAGTCGGAGCAGCGAAGTGAAGAGATGTCTGAAGAATTGGCTGCAATCAAGAAGGCAGCGCAAGAGGCAAAAGCTGCACAAGCTCAACGGGATCAGGAGTACCAGGTGCTGGTCAAGAGGGCGCAAGAGCATGAGGAGAAGCTTGCTCACATGATGGCTTTATTTGGAGCCAAAATCACATGATGGCTTTAGTTGGTCAATGGGTATCTTGCTGGGCTATGGGTATCTTATTACTGTTTTTTGGCGATGAGCATCTTGCTGTTATTTGAGTACCTTGCTGTGAGTATCTTGTTGTTGTTTTGGCTGTGAACCTGATGTACCTGATGACTAAACCTGATGCTACATGATGTTACTTGAAATGATACCTGATGACTGTGAACCCGATGTTATTTGAAATGATGCCTGATGCTACATGATGTTAATTTAGTGTTTGAAATGCTACATGATGTATTGAAATATTGGTTTTGAATTTCAAATGTTGATTTCCTATCTATTTAGTTTGTGCTGAATGAAATAGTGGTCTTAGTAAATAGGCCACAACCCAAAGTAATGAAATGGCCATAGCCAAAGTAATCTGGACTGGAATAAAAGGCCTTGGCCCAGAAGAAAGTGTAAATGGCCATTTCTTTTTTAGAAAAAAAACTGAAATATAAGCTAATATACTGAGTAAGGCCATGGCCCAAATGTAATCCCGACACTAAAAAGGCCAATAGCCAGAATATGGAGAACCCTAAAAATGCATCTGTTTGGCCCAATAACTCAAAAAAAGATTCCAGAATAATAATTCATAATGGACCAAATTAATGGGTTGGCCCATATAACAATCAGTATGGACCGGCCTAAATTCATGTTAAGACGTTTTCATTTCGTCACAAAGTTCTGCCATGTCGGATCGTCCACGTGGCGTGGGTTGGTTGCACATGACGATTTTGGAACGTCATAGAGGTTATGACGATCTCAAATTGTCATAGTATCTTATGACGATTTCAATAAAATTGTCGTTATAGTTCATTAGCGACGCCCAGCTTTCGACGATCTCAAAATCGTCATAGAATCGTCATAAACGGACTATTGTGATGATTTTTTGATGAAAATAGAGGGTCATATAATGCCAGATTCCTTGTAGTGGCAGCGCCTGCGTTCATTGGCGTTGCACCCCCGCCTCAGCAACCATTACCTCCTCCAGCGGTCGTCACCGCACCACCGCCTCCAGTCGTTATCGCTGCAGCAGAACCACCACCTCCAGTCATCATCAACGTCACGTCCCCGCCATCACCCATTGTTGAGGAAGCCCCGGCACCCTCTGACTCTGTGCTCGACGCGCTCTACGCCGACTTTAGCGCTTACTCAGAGGAGATAGACCTCAGCCCGGACGAGCTAGATTCATCTATGCAAGAGATGGAGGAGGATTACCAGCGCGACGAGCAAGCTAACAAGGCCATCACATCCCCAGAGGTGTTTTTCTCCATTGGGGTTGTGATGGAAGAAGACAAACCCGGACGAGCTCCGCCTACAGCACTGGACATGGGAAAGGGACCACATGTTGCTGCCGACGAGGATCGTACAAAGGTCATGCCCCCTCTGCCTAACCTAGTGCAACAGCCGCAGGAACTCGGCACCGGCCCGAGCAACAACAACACCGCAAACCCGCCGCCTCCGGCATTCACGTCTGCTGCTGCCCAAGTTACTCCGGCTGATAGAGTGATGTACGACAATCTCCTCGTCGAGCCCTTGACCGTAGCTCATATCCGGAACGTAACCCAGCTTGATGAGAAACGACAGCAGCTGCTGCAGGAAGCGCAGACCATCATGGAGCAAGGTGCAAAGCTAGATTGAGATCTGGCCAACGCGCAGAAGTCATAGAGAAAGCTAGAGCCATGGAGGCCGAGTACAAGACTCTGCTCCAGCAGCATAAGGCTAAGAACGCTCCGGCTCACGTTATCAACAATCCTGGTGTACGACGAAACCTAGGATGGGCTCCTTCGAAGCCGACATAGGCTAAGCCATACATTGACAGTGAAGGCAGGCAGGTGATGCCCACCCCTCTCCTTAACCTCGCTGTCGCCAAGACCATTCTGGAGCAGGATAGATCACCCGAAGCAGTGGATAAGGTCTATGACCTTGTGGCCAAGGCAGTAAAACAATAGGAAAAGGAAACCTCCCAGAGGCTTGAGTCTAACCCAGCGTTCTGCCAGTCTAACCACCATAAGCCGCCAAGTGATAGATCTCCTCAGGATGTCGGGTCCTAGACAGGTTCGTCAAAACGATGACGGAGGGATGCGCGCAACAGGAAGGATGCTATCCCCATATCCTCCGACCATGGAGGTAAGGCCCAACCTCGTCGCCCATCGCCATCGCCCCGCTCCCCCTGACATCGCGAAGAAACCAAGGCTCGCCGTCGTACGGATATGCCACCGCCAAGGCAGAGCGGCATCGACATCCACGACAACGCGGAGAAGACTCATCATGATTGAGAGCATAACCAAGGACACAAGAGCAGGTCACGCCATGACCCTCCGTGTCCGACAAGCAACCGCGACAAGCGTGAGTCGTCGCAGGAGGGTAACAGCAAGAAAGCTAACCCACCTCCACCTCCGCCTCCGTCGCCACCCAGCAGCCACCATGGCGGAGGAGGCCCACGTCGTTCATGCAGCCCATCCCCTGATGGAAAAAAGAAGAAAATAAGCCCAGAGCCATACGACGCAAGATCACGTCTGGACAAGATCCATGAAGCCCGGGATGGAGCATTCCTGGGACCACGTTTCTTTGGACCTATGATACGGTACGCAACTTACCCCAAAGGTTTCCGGATTGACAAGACCATCAAGCCCTATGACGGCACCGCCAAGCCAGCTACATGGTTGCAGGACTACGATAACACAGTGGAGATCGCTGGGGGAAACCCCAACGTCGCCCGTCAAGTACCTCCTATTGATGCTGGCGGGCACGGCCCGACAATGGATTGATGACTTGCCGGAAAAATCTATCTGCAATTGGTTGGACATGCAAGAAGCGTTCACCAAGAATTTTGAGGGTACGTACAAGCGTCCATGTACTGTTGGCGACTTGGACCGGTGCGTGCAGGAGAAAGACGAGTCATCTCGCGCCTACCTCTCCCACTTGCTGGACATGAAGAATTCCTAAATAGGTGTGCACTCCTAGACCGCCATGACCGCCTTCATCGATGGGTTGGAAAGAGGTACGTTGCTTTGACATACGTTGAAGCGCCTACAAGACAACCATCAGCTCGACCTCAATCAGATGATCCAGCTGGCTAGTGAGTTCGCGGCTACCGACGATGATGCTCACGGATTGTTGTCGGCAATAGCAATTCCAACCCAAGCTAAGAGGAACAACAACGCAAAGCAGAAGAATCCTCCAGAAGAAAAGCAAGCCTCCGACATGGTCGCCATGAATTTTGTAGGGCGAGGTGATGGCGGACAGCGTGGCCGAGGACGGGGGGCTAGTCGTGGCAGCAGCAAGGAAGTGAAACTACCTCGGAAGCGCTCCGCATTCCCCAGACATACGAGGAGTACCGCGATATGCCGTGCCTCGTACACCTCGACGCCAACAACAAAGCCACACACACCAATCGCCATTGCAAATTCGTCAACGATCTCAAGGAGGACCCGAAGTCCGGCTACAAGCAAAGTCGGAAGAACATACCGCGAGGCAATGTCAAGGGGAAAAAGAAGGAGGAGGAGTCCAAGTATTCAAGTGACATGGACGAGGACGTTGACCCCAAGCACGCCACCAAGAGCGATGGCAAGGGCAAGAACCCCTTCGAGAAGAAGTCGACAGTTTTCCACACTTTCCTTGGCACCCCCACCGTCCGACAACAGAAGACCTCCATGAGGATACTGATGGCTACTCTACCCCCAGTTCCCCAGGTCCTGCGCTGGTCGGAGATTCCAATTACTTGGGATAGGAAGGATCACCCAGACCTCATTCCTACGGAGAACCAATATGCCATGGTCATTAACCCCTTGATTAAAAGCAATGAGTTCACCAAATGTATGGTGGATAGTGGAAGCAGCATCAACATCATGTACCTGGATACACTGCAGAAGATGAACTTGACGGAGGCCAACCTAAGGCGGACCAACAGCATCTTCCACGGCGTAGTTCCTGGTCGGGAGGCTCGGTCCCTTGGGTGCATCACACTCCAGGTCGCCTTCAGTGATGTTAATAATTACCGCCAAGAGCGCATGACCTTTGAGGTGGTCCCCTTAAAGAGCGTGTACCACGTCATATTCGGCCGCGACATATTCCACACCTTCATGGCCAAGCCATGCTTCATATACAACAAACTCAAGATAACCGGACCAAATGGTGTCATCACCGTATCCGGAAGCTTTACCAAGGCACGGGACTGCGAGATTGGAGAAGTAGCCTATGCAGAAGCTGTCCTCTATAGGGAAGAATTCAAGGAGCTCCAGAGCAAGGTCGATGCGTCGGAGATGCCCGTGTCGAAGAAACAGATCTCCGACTTCGCTCCATCATTCAAGGACGCCATCGAGACCAAGCCGGTGGAACTTGTGGTAGGCGATGCCTCCAAGACCACCGCCATTGGGACGAACCTGGATCCCAAATAGGAAAGCGCGCTCGTCGAGTTCCTCCGTGAGAATAGGGACATCTTTGCCTGGCAACCTGCCGACATGAAAGGTGTACCTAGGGAACTTGTCGAGCACAGCTTAAACATTGATCCAAAATGTAAACCAGTGAAACAACCTCTACGACGCTTTAGAGATGAGAAGAGACGCGCCATAGGCAAAGAGATAGCTAGGTTACTTCAGGCTAGTTTTATCCGAGAAGTCCTTCACACCCGATGGTTGGCGAATTCTGTACTTGTCCCCAAAAAGGGAACCAAAGAATTAAGAATGTGCATTGATTACACCGGCTTGAACAAAGCATGTCCCAAAAACCCGTTTGCCTTGCCTCGCATTGACCAAGTCATTGACTCGACGGCTGGCTCAGAGATTTTGTGTTTTCTTGACGCATACTCAGGATACCACCAGATCAAGATGAGGAAGTCGGACCAATTGACCACTTCGTTCACTACACCCTATGGCATGTTTTGCTATGTCACGTTTCCCTTTGGGTTGAAAAATGCAGGTGCTATGTACCAGCGGTAATGCAGCATTGCCTACACGATCAAATTGGTCGGAACATTCACGCCTATGTGGACGATATAGCGGTGATGTCTAAAAAGTCAAACGACTTAATCTCCGACCTAAAAGAAACCTTTGATAATCTCCGGAAATATAACATGATGCTTAACCCCAAGAAGTGCGTCTTCGGGGTTCCAGCCGGCAAATTGTTGGGCTTCATCGTTTCCCAGCGCAGAATGAAGGTTAACCCGGAGAAAATCAAGGCCATCTTAAACATAAACCATCTGACATGCCTAAAGGACATACAACGGCTAACAGGTTACGCTGCAGCGGTTAGTCGGTTTGTCAGCCGACTTGAGAGAAGGCTCTGCCGCTGTACAAGTTGCTTAAGAAGGCGGAAAAATTCACGTGGACGGACAAAGCAGATGCAACATTGAAGCAGCTCAAGGATATTCTTTCCTCAGCGCCTATCCTTGAAGCTCCCGAGACTGGAGATCCCATGTTAATTTACATGGCGGCCACCAACCGGGTAATCAGCATCGTCGTCGTAGAGCGGAAGGAACCAGGCTATGAGAACGAAGTTCAACGACCAGTTTACTATGTAAGCGAGGTGTTGAAGGAGTCCAAGCAGTGTTACCCGCACTACCAGAAGATAGCTTATGGAGTATTCCTTGCTTCTCGGAAGCTGAGGCACTATTTCCAGGAGCACCCCATTACATTGGTGAGCAAGACTCCACTGTCCGACATCATTAACAATAGAGACGTGACAGGAAGGGTTGTGAAGTGGGGCATTGAACTTGCCGCCTTCGAGATCACCTACAAGATACGCGACGCTATCAAGTCACAAGCCTTGGCGGATTTTATCGCAGATTGGACGGAGATGCTATATGCTACCCCATTGCCGGAGCCAAAATACTAGTGATGCACTTTGACGGATCAAAGCTTCTCAACGGCTCGAGGGTTGGTGTACTGCTACAGTCACCAACTGGGGACAAGCTACAATACGTTCTGCAGACCCACTTCGAGGCTACGAAGAACATGGTGGATTATGAAGCACTCATTCACGGATTACGCATAGCCAAGGATATTGGCATCAAGCGCATAGTTTGCTGTGGATATTCCGACTTGGTTGCCCAGCAGGTGGCTGGCACCTGGAATGCGCGGAACCCTATGATGGCGGCATATCGAGATGAAGTGGACGAGATAGCCAAGAGCTTATTGGGCTACGAGGTCAAGTATGTACCTAGGAAGCAAAACGAGGCGGCTGATCTGCTGTCTAAGCTTGGATCAGGGCGCAAACGAATTCTGCCTCGATTTTTCCTAGAGCATCTACGGACACCATCCGTGAAGGGAGCAGACATCGAGAACCTGGACAGAGTAAACTCTTTCGTCCACATGGTGGCAAAGGTCCCTCCGTCTTGGAAAAAACCGTTCATGGAGTATCTCGAACATGGAACTTTGCCCGACGACAAAGTCGAAGACGGCAAATAGTACATCGAGCAAAGGGCTGTACCATAATCAATGGACAGCTCTACAAAAGAAGCACTACTGGTGTATACCTTCAGTGTGTTTCCCAACAAGAAGGTATTGAAATCCTCCGTGAAATCCATCTCGGAGATGGCGGGCATCACCCCGATCGTTGGTTGCTAAAGCTTTCTGGCAAGGATTCTACTGGCTGACCGCGAAGTCGGACGCTGACAAGCTGGTTGAGACATGCATGGGATGCCAATACTATGCCCGACAACCACATGTTCCTGCTGAAGAATTGCGAAAAATACCAATAGATTTCGCTGTTTGCAGTCTGGGGGCTAGACATGGTGGGTCCGTTACAAACGGCACCATGTGGGTTTACGCATCTGCTAGTAGCAGTTGATAAATTCACCAAATGGATAGAAGCTAAACCCATTAGAAGCTCGATGGGGCAACTGCCCTTAGGTTTGTCTGAGATCTAGTGGTGAGATTTGGTCTCCCACATAGAATTATCACCGACAACGGTAGCAACATGTCACTCGGAGAAGTGGAGGCTTATTGTTGGGAAAAAGGCATCCGACTTGACCTTGCATCTATGGCACACCCACAGTCCAATGGTCAGGTTGAGGGAGCCAATGGATTAATTCTGCAGGGAATCAAGCCACGTCTTGAGGCACTGCTACATAGAGCAGCTGGAGCCTGAGCGGAAGAATTTCCATCTGTGTTGTGTAGTTTACGAACTACACCTAGCAGATCCACCGGGTACACCCCTTACTTCATGGTATACGGAGCAGAAGCTATCCTGCCTTCCGACATCCTTCATGATGCACCAAGAGTTTCCGTCTACGACGAAGATGACGCTGAAGAATCCAGACGTCTAGATGTGGACCTTCTCGAGGAGGAGCGCATTTTGGCATGCCAAAAATCCGCCATCTACCAGCAGAAGCTACATAGCTACCATAGTCGTCGCGTCCGGCATCACTCGTTTAAAGAGGGGGATTTGGTGCTCCGACATAAGTAGAAGAAGTCACACAAATTATCCCCACCATGGGAAGGACCGTTCATCATAAGCAAGGCGCTACTCAATGGGTCTTACTACCTCGTTGACAATCATGAACTAAAGGATAGACCCAACGAGGATCATAAGCGTAAGTGACGTCACCCAGATGATGACTACCCGGAGCTTGATCGGCCATGTAACATAGCACATCTACGTCCTTTCTATACTTAGCATTTTTTATCTATTGTGTACCTCTTATATGATCAATGAAATAAAGCTCTTTGGTTCACTCATATTTCTGAGTCTTTACCTCCTTTAGTGTTTATTTTTCAATCGTATAAAAACCTTTATGCACAAGTTTTGTGATTGCACTTGTGAAAATTCCGCCTACGGGCGTTAGCTTAAGTTTTCTGGTCTACACGTTCTTTGTCGTTTTTATGTGGATTCTGGAGTAGTGACTTTCGACACTTATTGTCGGTGATTTTGTGCTTAGGTTATTGACGGTGCCATTGGGCATCATCGCATGAGCACATAGTTCCGACAACGAGTCTTCCGACTCACGAAAAGTCAAGCATAAAAACTAGAGTAATGGATAAGCCAGCACTTGCTTCACAAAATATACATGCTGGAACCAGTTGTTGAGTAGCAGGACATAACAATCATTGTTTACCACCTTAAGTTAAAACATTGTTTTTTCCGCATAAAAATTCTAGAGGAAACAAATATTACATATTGTTTTTCATTCCTCTAGCGCAGGCGACTTGGATGTAGCATCACCCGCAGCAGGAGAATCATCTTCCTCGAAGTCGGCGGTGTTGAGAGGCTCGGAGTAGCTTTGGCTGCCGCCATTGATGGTTTTCATGGGCACAAAGATATTATGGTCAACGAACTCGGCGACTCTGGTGTCAAAACCTGCGAGCGACGCCAAGATAACCTCGTGATTTATCTTTTGGCCTTTGTCGTCTACGTCGGGGATACCGGAGGTCACCGTGTCGATGTCGGCATTTTCGTAATGTGCATTGACCATTGACAGCGCCATCCTTGCGCCGGCCCGTGCACATGAAGCTTTCCAGCTTGAGATACGCTCGGCGGCTCAGCGGAGGATCTCCGAGAACTTCGTCACAGAGTCCGCCGCCTTGATGTTAATCTGGAGGGGCTTGGATATCTCCTTGGTCTACTTGATGGCGGTGTTGATAAAGTTTCCGGCAAGGACCATGCATTCCTTTGGTGGAGGAGGTGACCGGGTTAAACCTATAGGAGCTGCAAATTTCTAACAAAGGAACACATGAGTTGAATAACACAAAAAGTTCAGAGTATCTAGCTTACAGAAGTCCAAGATGGAGAATCACTTACTAAAGATGCTAATCTCAGCCTGCTGGAGAGTTTCCGCCATGGAGTCCCGTTCTTGTCGGAGCATCCTGTAGGCATCCAGATGGCGCTGATTTTGCTCATTGGGGGCTTTCTTTTGCTCTTTCAGGATCGCGATTTCCTCCTTCAAGCGGTTCATCTCCTCACTGGTAGAGTCTTGCAGGGCTTTCATTGAGTCTTCATGCATCTTCAGCATGTCCTTCCTCTCCTGTTTAAGGATCTTGTTTTTGCTATCCAGCTGCTGAATACGCTTGGATTGCTCAACAATGTCCTTAGCCATGGAAATGGTTTCTGCAAGTCGGAGAAAGAATAGTACACAGTGAGTACTCGGATAATGTTGGCACAAGACCAAGTCAGAATACGAAAAAGAAAGGAAAAATAAGCGCTTGCTCTTGGTGATTTGTTCCTTCAAGAAGGCAGTTTTACCCTTTTTGGCTTCCAAGTCCGCGCGCATCTTCTGGTACTTGTCATTGTCCACGCCCCTCCGAGCATTCTCATTCTATGGAAGAAGAAAGTTAAACGTTGTTTTGTCTACTTAGAGTATCTAGCCGGAAAATTTCCACCTATAAGCTCAGGGGCTACAGCGAGAGTTTTTAACATAACAATATGCTTGGTCTTTCTTTAAGCATCTAGTCGGAACTAATTCAGTTTTCAACTAGAAGCTTGGGGGCTACAGTATTAAAATTTATAAACACTGCATATGCTACTCTGAAAGCATCTAGTCAGAATAATCCATTCAAACTATATGCGTGGGGGCTACAGTGATAAGTTTTCTAGCTTAGTCACTCTTAGAGCATTTAGATGCAAAGACTTATGGTTTTCCGTCTAAATCCTCGGGGGCTACAGTAGGATAGTTATATGAAATGCAAAAGGCAAATAAAACTTACAAGCGCAATGATCTTGAGGTTTGTAGCACTCTCAGCAAGCAACTTGCCAAAAGAAAAACTGTTTCCTTGCAAGATTTCTTCTTGCCGGAGAAGTTCCTCGAGACCGCATGTTGGAGATGTCGGCGCCGCACCAGGAACTAGAGAAGTGCTACCCGGCATAAGTACCGGATAGACTATCTTTGGAAACTCTATGGTCTTCTTGGGTGCGGAGGCGCCGCCTTCGGCAGACATACCACCTTCCACCATCGCCTTACCGCTACCGATGGCATTCCATGGCGGAAGGGCCAGATGCTTCTTTGTCTTGAGAGCTTGTCAGAGAGGATGCAGGCTGGACACTCGGAGTGACAGGGGCGATGGCGAGAGATGCGTGGGAAGACACGTCACGATGCAACATATTCTTAATGTTTGTAGAAGCCCCCAAAGTTTTGGAAGTCTTCTTCAAACTAGTAGTGGCTTTCTTCCTGAAACATACAAAAAGTATAAGTACAGGAGTAAGACGAAAAATGGACAATGTCGGAGAGAAAGAATCTTATACCAGAGGGGGTGCTTTTGCAAAGGGGATCCCAGTAACATTTCTTTTCTCCGCCTCCAGGGCGGCAGTAGTCTTCTTGGAGGCTCCACCCTCCGTCGTCTTCTTGCCTCCGTCGGCAGCATCAGAGGTGGAGCTCTTTTGCTTTCGCGTGAACGGGACTTCGTCGTCGGACACAACCATGACTTCCTTCATCTTTGGATCATAGATTTGGACAGCCATGCTATCCTCCTCTAGATCGCTGAGCTGTTAAGTGAAAACCCATAGTGTTAGATGAGATGTTAATGGCTAGACGGAAGAACTGGAGTATATATCATACACGGAAGATAAACAGGTACCTTTGGGCACTTGCTCTCTACGAACATGTCGTAGATTATGGTGAAGCCATGCTTCTTATACTTCACATTGACGATGTGCTTGAGGAGAAGCTCGACGGAGTCGCTCAAGAAGTTGTCCTCGGAGATGCGGAGGCTATCCTTCCTCTCGTTGGTATACTCGTGCATCAACTTCCAGCGGTGCTGCAGAGGTTGGATCCGCCTGATGAACCAACACATGGCCAGGTCCAATCCGGTCAGACCCGTCTCTACGAACCTATCTATCCGCCTTATAGCGCGGGAAGCGTCGTGGGATCTCCATGTCGAGGCTTCGGCGGCTGCTCCATCAACAAAGTCCGGGTACGTTACTTCTCGGCCAGCCAGAGGGATATCTGGGCCGTAGAAGTACGTTCGTTGCCAGTTCTTGCAGGACTCATGGACGACGATGTCGGGGAAGCGCCGGCCAGGCCAGATCTTAAAACTAATGGTGCCATAGTTCCTGAGCTCGTCCTTGCTGGCTCTGGCTTCGCGCTTGATGGTGAAAAAGTATATAAAGAGATCTAGCCTAGGCCTCATCCCTAGGTAACCCTCACAAAGCGCCGCGTAGTTGCTAAGAACAAGGATACTATTGGGGAGAGGTTCTGAGGCTGTACTCGGTAATGGTTGAGGACAGCTAGGAAGAAATTGGAGATGGGTAGGGAGACGCCGCGTACCAGTTGGGCTTTGAGGTACACCTTTTCTCCGGCTTGGGGAGAAGGAGTGACCTTGCTGGCCGGTGCCGCCCGCCAGGCGAGCCCCTCCGTCGCAGGGAGGTAGCCCTCGATGATTAGCTCCTTGATGTCGCGGTCCGTGATATCCGAACCGTGCCAGTCGCCCTTGTGGGTGTCATACTCCTCCTCTAGCAGCTCCAGCGCCACTGGGTTATGGTCGTCGCCGGTGGCTTCGACCATCGCGGATTTAGGGATAACCATACCCTCTGGGGGAACGATGATGGAGCTCGCCGGCTTCGCCGCGGCATCGCCTGACGCCGCCATGGAAGGGGTGGAACTGTTGCTAGCCATTGGAGGGGTTACGGTGGTGACTGGGAAGGTCGAGGAGTTAGGGTTTTTTCGCACGGTACGCGGAGAGCTCGAGGAGGCGCTTGCTGGACGAAGAAGATGATGTAGAGGAGAATGAGGTGAAAAGTAAAATTTCCACCGCTGTAACAATTTATAACCTCCGGCATCAAGATTCGTGCGGAATGATCAAACGGTTGACGCGTGGATGACGTGTGTGGAAATTTTGCCATGTTGCCACCCGTCGCCACCAACGGTTCGTATCGATCGCGCGGGAAAATTGGACATGATTGTGTTCTCTATATGTGTGAGTTACGAGGCATTGCTGACCTATGTCTACGTCGCCCTAGCTGTCACTAGAAGATGAACCATCACATCGGAAGATTCCGGCATGGACAGATCCAATCCGACTACGGAAGAGTATGATGGAAGATTCAAAAATTCTCCGACTTACAAGTTGAAGACGGAGAAAACCTTGCAGGGTTCTTTGGGAGGACTACAAGATATTGCTTGACGATTTGCCGACATCCATCTTGACGGAGCATTCAACCTAAAGAGGCAAGACGGCGCAAGATCTCGGAGTTCTCCGGGGACTACTGTTGGGGATATGCTATATGGGTATCCTCATAGCATGTCTCTTATCCGGATAACCCGGGTGGCCCACAGTTGGTAGCATGGCCCATGGCCTGCTAGGTGGCCCAGTTAGATGGATCCAGAAGGGAGGCCCATGCCGGATAAAGGAAGGCTACGAAGGAATCACCGACGTACCCGGAGCCGTAAAAGACACGCTAGACTAGTTGTAGGCAGTGTAGGACTCTGTAACCTGTCCGGCAATGACTTTGCCTATAACCCTACGACCTGGCGACTATATAAGTCAGGCCTCTAGGAGCCTTTAGGGCACAACTTCAGACAACCTCGCACAGCGAACCAATCTCTGTAACTCGGCTTATTTGCCCTTATAGTGATTTATAGCAGGAGTAGGATTCTGCCACCGTCGTGGGATCTGAACCTGGGTAAGCTGTGTTACCTCGTAACCGTCAACCATCCGCCTTCCCCCACGTCTCTAAACATGCACTATGAGGACCCCTCCATGGCGTACTCGTCGGAAATACCAAGGCACAGGGTGAACACCGTCAACAACTAGGCGGAGGCAAAGGAGGCAGCCCAAACGGAGCTTGCGCTCATAGACGGTGCAACTCCGCATCAGCCACTGCCACCACCGCCTCCGATTGTTGTTGCTGCAGTTGCACCACAGTGTCAACACCCGGATTTTTCAATCCTAGATGCTTGTTATGCCATACATCGCAATCCCAGGATTACCATTTTTGCGAGACATAACAGAATTGGATACCATAGTACTTCATCCATTACAACGATACATAAGTTCTTACACAAATAGGGATCTCATGATCCAGTTCTTAATACAACATCAAGCAGCGGAATACGTAATAATAACAGTAGCGTAGGCGAAGCTCCATATTCGGGGTCACAGGCAATGCTGACGATGGGAGATGATCCTAGTTGTCGTAACCTTCCTGGGGTCCATCTTCCAGGTACTCCTCTTCATAGTATGGCCATGGGAATAGCCAGGGACAAAGCCATGAGTACTCTTTAAGTACTCGCAAACTAATACTAACAGGTAAAGGGGTTTTTGGATAATGGGACACTAGGCTCTAAGGTTGTTTTGCAAAAGCCAGATTTATCTCTACTTAGTTCCAAAGCTAGTCACAATTTTATAACTCCTAAGTGGGATCTTGTAATTCAGGTCACAACTCTGTTGTGGTCAAGTCAAAGTCTCAATTCATTTCACAAGTCATTTTGAAAAGTCTGACGGGGGAACAGTATGGCCACTCCAACCGTCCATAACCGCGGACGTGGCTATTCGAATAGTTTGACACTCTGCAGAGATTGAACACTTTCACCACAACATTCGATACATCCGTCAGGAACAATCCTGAATTCACCATACTCAGTATGCGGATAATCAATCCTAACCTTTCAATTACACGCCCTAGTATAAGCACCTCTCCTGTGAGTTTGGCCTCCCAACCATGACCACTGTCATCTTGGGTATTGCATAGGTGGACAATCTTCACAAGTTAGCCTCAGCTCAGACCTTGGCCGTGAGGGAACTAATACTAAGGAATATAAGTTTCCAGTCAAGCCCTACCCAATATTCGGGTATTGTGGTTGTGCGCTAAGATTGGAATGGTATCGCATCCAGACAACCATCAGTTTTATAAAGGGCTAAGGCTCATGCCTCAACATTTTCATCACCAAAATCATCAAGTGTTTAGAAACACATGTCCAAAACATTTCAATAGAATGATCCATCATTCCAAGGTTTTTATAACCATTTTTCCACCAAGTATTCCCTTCAAAAAGTTGATCAAGTTTTATGCTTAGCACTAGCATCTACAGGTGGGGGTAGTACTAATGA
Organism: Avena sativa; assembly: GCA_916181665.1. Classification (NCBI taxonomy): domain Eukaryota; kingdom Viridiplantae; phylum Streptophyta; class Magnoliopsida; order Poales; family Poaceae; genus Avena; species Avena sativa. The sequence continues at coordinate 362,303,231 of OV702299.1, read as the reverse complement.
GGGGTGGTAACTAGTGGAGTTTCACTAAGTCCAACCTTATATCTTAGGCTGATATCAAGGTTTCTAGCTTAGGCCAAATTTTATGCTCTTTATGCAACCTTCAGCACAACTGTCTAGTATCTACCAAACTCTTAGGTAGACTCTAAGTAAGCTTTGATAAAGAAATAAAGTAAGAAGCTTGCACATAAAACTAGGATTGGTTTATCAAGTGAGTATAATCACATATGCTTAAGGCATATAGTAGTCATATCACAGGTATGGGTTTGTGGCATCAGTAGGGTATCTGGCAAGGGTTAGCTTGCACATTCACTAGTAGTATTAGGATTGCATCAGTGTCAATATAAGCTTGCATAGTTACTAGCTTGCCTTGTGCAGAGCAGTGGTTGAAGTTCTCCTCGGCTTCTTCTTCGTAGTATCCTCCTTCCTCCTCGTATCCTTGGTCGGTACTAGCGTCTATGAATAAATACGAGGTACACAATCACCAAACAATACTTAACTACTTGCAATCATCATACACAAGGGTCCTATAGATGATCTAGCATCATCTCTACACTACAAGGTTAAGGCTTGGTTTAAGTCTTTTTATTTTTAGAAAAGTAATTTCTACTCATTGAAAAACTACTTAAGATTTAATATTCTCCAAACAAAATATGGGATCATATTGACACATGTCATCACCACATATTGTAGTCCATGGGAATGTGATTTAAAGTGGTGTCACAATTTAATAAGGTTTTACCCTTTTATTTTAATTAATTAAAGTGGCTAGAAATGCTTATGAAGCATTATTTTATTACTTGAACATTATTTCTGCAAGTAAACCTATATATTTTTATATATTCTGAAAGGTATGGTTAAATGTGATTTTTGAGAGTTGGAAACAACTCAAAAGCTTTTATGGTTTAAATTTGAAAAATGTTTGAATGCAGAAAAGCTTCTGCCTTGTTATTTTTACTATGGGCGATCTACAGATCCAAATGACTTGAATCCAACGGGCTTGGATTAAGCATTCACAGACATTTCCAACAAAATTGGTTTTATCCAATTTGGTGCACTGAATCGATCTGGGTTGATTTTTGAAGTTGGGTACAGAAGTGTGTTTGAATTTAAAAAGAAAAGGTTTAATTTGAATTGCTGGGTTGCACGGGAAATTCTAACGGGCCGGCCTGCTAAGCGCAGTGCTCCCGCGGGCTGCTTAAGTGGGTGTCCCCACTCGTCAGTGACACGGGGCTGGGCGAAGCGGTATGGGGCAACGTGGATCGTTCGATCTAGTTCTAATCCAACGGCTGGGGGTCATCGTCGACGTGAGACATCTCCGGCGAGAATGAAACCTAGCGCGGCCAGTGGGGGTGCTGGGGGCTCACCGGGGTACGGGCGAGTGTCGGCGAGGCGGGCGAACGACGAAGTCGATGACGGCGAACCTCCTGGTACCGGTGGCTTCTCCTGGGGCGGCTCCAATCGCTGGCTCCCTTCTTCTCCAGAGGCGGCGGGCTCCGGTAAAATTCCGGCGAGGTGGTGCTCGCCTTGCTCTGAGAACGGTGTGGCACGGTAAGTGAGGAGAGGGGAGTGAGATGGTGTGAAGAAATCGTGCGGGGGTGGCCTCTATTTATAGTCGAGCGAGGGGACCGTCGGGGCGCACGGTGAGCTCGTCGGGGGCGACGTTACAGGCGGCTAATGGCATGGGCAAGGGTAGGGGGCGGTGCGGTGTCTCCTGGCGATGCTCAACGACATGGTCGCGAGGCATGGGGCGGTGTGGTTTGGTCTGGAACGGCCGGTGCTCTGCGCGGCAGAGGCGGCGTCTTCGACGGCAGGCGGTGTCTGTATGGCACGGGGCGGCAAACGGGGATGTCTGGCGGTCTCCTGGGTCGGTGGTGATCGTGGGTGCACGTGGTGAGGGCGGCGCGCGGTCTATGGACGCTGGTCGAGGGTGGCGCTCTGGCGCACGCTCGGCATGGTCTAGGCGCGGCTTGTGCGCGTGGTCCAGGGCTTGGCAACGCTCGCGGCTGGGACAGGGAGTGGCGGTGGACGGTGGGCTGCCTCCCAGACAAGGTTGGCACGACTAGTTCTTCCTCTAGCCTGCTGTCCACAATGGGGTGACATTGGGGTGCTCGGCTGTTCACCATTAATGACAATGGCAAGCTCACAGGGGTGCTAGTGTTGGGCTAATCTTTCTAGATGATCTACTGATTTGTGTGTGAGCTAACTAGGGAACAAGTTAGGCAAGAATCACTGCACACTATAGTGTTTGTTGTTTTGTTTGATTTGTGTCTGCAACCTGTTTGATGAAATGGCCGCATGAAATCAAGTTTTGAATTTTGAAATGAATTTTGGTGGGTTTGCTAGATTGGTGCTGGTGAGTCTGCAGATGCTTGGGTTTTGAAAGTTGAGCTTGTTTGAGTGGGTTTTGAAAAAGTGGGATCTTCCCATATGAAGAAGATTCAATTTTGAATTGTCATTTAAACTATGCATTTGAAAGTTTCTGGATGATCACAAAGTGGGCCTTGATACCTTGTTATGAGTACATTCAAGGGGTGCAAAGATCCAGAAAAGTTTCTCTTAGGTTTTGAAAGTTTGAGACATCCAAAGTAGGCATGGGAGTTAAATTGGTCAAAATGACCATTCACTTAATATATTTTTTTTGATTTACTTGTCTTTAGGAAAAGTGTGGGAAATGTTTTAGATGATGTTCATTTCACCTAAGAAACATTTTACAAGCAATGGATCACACAAACAAGGTGGTTTTTAAAGAAATTCAAAATCCATGCATACACATACATGCATTCATGAGTTTATTTAGAAAAGTTTTTGTTAACCCTAATCTTGATGATTAGTGTTTGATGATCTAAGTTTGGTATTTTTGGGATGTTACAAACCTTCCCCCCTTAAACAAAATATCGTCCCGAGATTTGAAAAAGGACGAAAAGATTACCTAGGATTTGAAGAGATCGGGAAACTCCGTCCTGATGTGATCTTCGCGCTCCTAGGTAGCTTCCTCTTCTGTGTGGTTGCTCCACTGAATCTTGAGAAACTTGATGCTTCGGGTTCTGGTAGTTCGAAAGGCTTCTTCAAATATACGGAAGGGTACTTCGGGATAGGTTAGGTCATCATTGATCTCTATGGTCCGGTGATCGATATTCTTGAACACTTCGGCCTTCTTGGGGACTTCGAGACACTTGCGAAGTAACGAGATATGGAACACATTGTGCACAGCTGACATCTCCTCTGGTAGCTCCAGTTGATACGATACTTCTCCTCGACAGTTTAGAATTTTGAAAGGTCCGATATATCTGGGGGCTAACTTTCCCTTGAGTTGGAAACGTTGCATTCCCTTCAATAGCGACACTTTCAGATAAACAAAATCTCCTATGTTGAAGGCGAGGTCTCGACGTCTCTTGTCGGCGTAACTCTTCTATCGGGATTGGGCTGTCTTGAGGTGATCACGAATCTTGTGAACCTACTCTTCTGCTTCTCGTAGGATGTCGGGTCCGAAAATTTGACTCTCTCCTACTTCCGACCAGTTCAAAGGGGTGCGGCACTTTCTTCCGTACATGAATTCAAATGGGGCCATTTGCAAACTGGCTTGGTAACTATTGTTGTATGAAAATTCTGCAAACGGCAGACAGTCTTCCAATTTGGATCCATATTCTAACACACATGCTCTCAGCATATCTTCGAGTATTTGGTTTACTCGCTCCGTTTGTCCATCGGTCTGAGGGTGATACGCGGTACTAAAATCTAGGTGGGTTCCTAAACCTTCTTGGACTTTCTTCTAGAATCTCGAGGTAAACTGAGGTCCTCGATCCGATACTATTTTCTTGGGGACTCCATGCAAACTAACGATTCTAGCGATGTACAACTCTGCTAGCTTCGAACTCTGATAGGTGGTTTTGACGGGCAAGAAATGGGCGACTTTGGACAATCTGTCCACTATGACCCAAATAGAGTCATTTCCCCTACTAGAAGTAGGTAGTCTAGTGATATAGTCCATTCCTACAGAATCCCATTTCCATTCTGGAATTTGCAAAGGTTGCAACAATCCAGCGGGTCTTTGATGTCCGGCCTTGACTCACTGACATATATCACACTTGGCGATATAGCTTCCGATTTCTCTCTTCATCTTATGCCACCAAAATTGCTCTTTCAAATCTTGATACATCTTAGTTCCTCCGGGATGGATAGAATAAAGAGTATCATGAGCCTCCTTCAAGATAACTTCTTTTAACTCAGAATATGATGGTACACAAAGGCGTCCTTTGTACCACAAAACTCCTTCTTCGTCCTCGGTGAATCCGGTTACTTTGCCTGTACCGATACGACGCTTGATTCCGTCGATACTGGCAGTTCCTTTATGCGCCTCTTTAATCTGACTGATCAAAGTGGGATGAAGTTCTATGCTAGCCAAAAATCCTTCACTTACTAATTCTATTCGAAAATCTTCCATCTCTTTGTGCAAACTTTGTTGCTCCTTCAAAATCATGGAGTTCAAGCGGCACGGTAATCTGCTAAGGGCATCGGCTACCACGTTGGCTTTACCAGGGTGATAGTGAATGTCCAGGTCGTAATCCTTGATTAGCTCAATCCATCTTCTCTGCCTCATATTCAGCTCCTTCTGAGTGAATATATACTTTAGGCTCTTGTGATCCGAATAAATCTCACAACAGTTTCCCATCAGGTAATGTCTCCATGTCTTTAGGGCTAGAACTACGGCTGCGAGTTCGAGGTCATGGGTTGGATAGTTTTGCTCGTGTTGCTTCAATTCTCGCGATAGATAAGATATAACTTTGCCTTCTTGCATTAGCACACATCCGAGACCAATCTTGGATGCGTCACAATACACATCGAAGGGCTTCGTGATATCCGACATGATCAAGATTGGGGCTGAAATCAATCTCCTTTCGAGTTCTTGAAAACTCGCTTCACATTTGTCAGTCCATTCAAACTTCTTGTCCTTCTTCAGCAATTGGGTCATGGGTCGGGCGATACTAGAGAATCCTTCTACGAATTTGCGGTAATATCCCGCCAATCTGAGAAAAGCACGAACTTGGGTTTGAGTGGTTCGGGCTTGCCAATCTTCTACATCTTTCACTTTGGCAGGGTCAACGGCAATTCCTCCGGCTGATACAATGTGACCGAGGAATCCTACTTCCTGTAACCAGAATTCACATTTGCTAAACTTTGCATACAGCTGATGCTCTCTAAGGGTTCCAAGAATGGTCCTTAGGTGTATCTCATGTTCTTCTTCTGATTTGGAATAAATCAGAATGTCATCGATGAAAACAACGACAAACTTATCCAGGAAGTCCATAAAAATCTTATTCATGAGGTTCATGAAATAAGCGGGGGCATTGGTTAATCCAAAAGACATGACTGTATACTCATACAATCCATATCTGGTGGTAAAGGCAGTCTTTGGGATATCCTCTGCACGAATTTTGAGTTGATGATAGCCAGTCCTAAGATCAATCTTAGAAAACACTTGGGCACCGGTCAACTAATCAAACAAATCTTCTATCTTAGGCAAGGGGTACTTGTTCTTGATGGTGACATCATTCAACTTCCGATAATCCGTACACAAACGGTTACCTCCATCCTTCTTGTCCACAAACAGGACAGGTGATCTCCATGGTGACGCACTTGGTTGAATCAATCCGATTTCCAACATGGAATCCAGTTGCTTCTTCAGTTCTTCTAGTTCTGACGGGTTCATACTATAGGGTCTCTGGGCTATGGGTCCTGTTCCGGGGATTAGTTCGATGATAAACTCGATATCTCGATCTGGGGGCATACCGGGCAAAACATCTGGAAATACATCGGGGTATTCGCAGACTATCCGAACTTGGTCAATGGTAGGTTGGGCTATACTCTTGTTACACTTGAATTGGCGAGGTAAGGTTTCCGATATATGCTCGACTGATATTCCGGTGGTACTGGTCATGGTGATGGCTTTCTTGGCACAATCAATCAATCCTTTATGTTTGGACATCCAATCCATTCCTAGTACTACTTCCAAACCTTTAGTTCCGAGTAGTATTAGGTTAGCATAAAAATCTATGCCATGGATTCGGATAGGGACGGACTTGCAAATTTGCCTAGCCTTGGTGGTTGATCCGGGAATTTGTACAATCATCACATGCTTTAATTTGGTTGGTTGAATTTTACTAGTGCAGGCAAATTCTTCGGTGACAAATGAATGCGATGCACCAGAATCAAACAACACTCTTGCAAGTACTGAAATAACAGAAAACATACCCAGCACGACGTTTGGCGCTTCCTGAGCTTCTTCAGCATGCATGAGAAAAAGACGGCCATTGCGGTTGAGTGAATTCCCTGGGGCAAATCTTCTCCCTGGCTGGACACGACGCTGCTGCTGAGCTGGGACATTGGCATTGGGGGTTGTAGCATTCTTCTTGTTGGGGCACTCGTTGGAATAGTGGCCTTTATTTCCACAGTCATAACAGGTCACTTGTGACTTGTCCTTGGCTGCGACAGGCACAGCATTGCTTCCAGTCCTCGGGGCAGTGTTAGGGTTGGCGGTAGCATTGTTGGTGTTGAACTTGGGTGGGGCACGGTTGAAATTGCTAGAGTTGCCGGGGTTGTTGTGATTTCCTCCGAGTCTAGGGTTTCCACGGTTGGGATAGGTCGGACGGGTCATAGGGGGTCTGTTGGTTCTTGGGGCAAATCCTGGAGATGGGTTAGGGCGATACTTTGGGGTCTGATGGGTTCCTGGTTGATGCATCATGCGACGCTTGCGGTTCTCATTGGCCTGGTTGATCTTTCCTTCCATATGGATGGCTGAATCGACAAGGGCTTCAATATCAACAAAGGGGATATTGACTAACACTGTCTGCATCTCGTCATGCAGACCATTCAGGAATCTTTCTTTCTTCCTGGCTTCGGTGTCTATCTCGTCCGGGGCATACCAAGCTAATGACAAAAATTTGTCACGGTATTCCACTACAGTCATCCTTCCTTGCTTCAACTCTCTGAACTCGTCTCTCATTCTCTTGATCAAACCTGGTGGCACATGGGTTCTGCTAAACTTGACATTGAATTCCTCCCAGGTTATCATCTGGCCTCCGGTCATGGCACGAACACAGTTCCACCATGCCCTGGCATCTCCGGCTAGATAATGGGTGGCGAACAGGACTTTCTCGTTGGCTTCGACTCCTGCTACTTCTATGTTGTTTTCCATGGTTTGCAGCCAATCATCAGCATCTAGGGGTTCTTCTGACTTGGTGAAAATGGGTGGGTTGGTATTCTGGAAATTCTTGAGCTTAGATCCGTGGTTGTCCTGATTTCCATGGCCTTGGTTGTTGTGGGCTAGGTTGGCTAGGTTGGCTTGACGTTCTGCTCTTTTAGCTTCGCGGTCAGAAGTCAACATTTGTAGGATCTACAAAATCGGGTCCGGGGCTGAACCACTTCCTCCACGTGGCATCTGAAGATTGATATAGATCATGAGAAAAGAGGGAAATTTCTAAGGTTTTGGGTTTTTGAAAAGTTTTTAAAGGTTTGACTCAGATTTTTCTAGCAACTTGCTTTTTCATTCATTCATAGCACACAGTACAACACACACCATAACAAGGAAAAACAGATGGTTTTAAGAACCATTCTGGAAACTACGATACAGTGGGACCGACTACTACTCACTACGCTAGTGCTCAGTGCTACTACTCCTCGGAGTCTGTGGCTTCATCATCTTCAGCATCATCGATGAAGGCGAAATCATCCTCATCGGTGAAGAAGTCCATGGCCTGATCCTCCAAAAAATCATCGTCATCGCTGAGGTAGGAGTAAGGGTCTCCACGAAGATCCTCTCCGGCATTCTCCCTTTCCTCTAACTGCATGTCTCTCTCGTGGATGGTCTCTTCTAGAGATGAGATGCGGTGGCGAAGATGGGCAATAATGCGCTCCTTCTTGTCGAGTTGACGGCGACGAGACTTGCGATCTTTTGCTAGCATGGTGATGGTCTGGTCCTTCGTCTTGATGATGGCAGACTTGTGGTTGCAATAGTCACGGCAGTTGTCCAATTCCTGCTGACGATCATACATCATGAATCTAAGGTGGTCCAATTGAGTCTTCAGCTCGGGGTGGTATGGGGCTTCCAGTGGTTGTCCATTTGCATCACGCCTTGGGCAAAACTCAAAGCGAGTACCCTTGATCTGATTGATGCTCTGCCCACACAGACGGGAAAGAGCTTCCTGCATTGCTCTGGCAAGTCCATCGAGCCAGTTGTTTTCCCTCAAGGTAAACTGAATTCCCTCCGCAGTGGGAGGTTCAATCTTTCTTCGGAGACTTGCAACAATTAGCCACTGCAGATCTTCTCCTCCTTGATCATTGAGCTGAGCTCCGAAGAACTCGGGATGCGGACGCTCCAGAAGTTCCGAAAGCTGATCCAGATCCCTCTCAAAGATAAGGTCTCCTCCATTCCCAAGTTGGTAAAACTTGTTGTACTTCACGTCCATCTATAAAAATAGAGGATGAGTAGATTAGCAGAGTGATCAAGTGTGTCAAAATTTTATCTATTTTGCAAGAGTTTTTGAGGAACATGAAGTTTTATTAAAGAATTAAAGAGGTAAGAATGAGAATAGGTTTTCGTAAATACTTTTATTCTTTGGTTTTGAAACTAAGTTTTTGGGTCAACGTCCAATCTAGCTAGGGTCTCCTATGGTCAGGATGGCTCTGATACCAACTTGTCAACACCCGGATTTTTCAATCATAGATGCCTGTTATGCCATACATCGCAATCCCAGGATTACCATTTTTGCGAGACATAACAGAATTGGATACCATAGTACTTCATCCGTTACAACGATACATAAGTTCTTACACAAATAGGGATCTCATGATCCAGTTCTTAATACAACATCAAGCAGCGGAATACGTAATAATAACGGTAGCGTAGGCGAAGCTCCATCTTCGGGGTCACAGGTAATGCTGACGATGGGAGATGATCCTAGTTGTCGTAACCTTCCTGGGGTCCATCTTCCAGGTACTCCTCTTCATAGTCTGGCCATGGGAATAGCCAGGGACAAAGCCATGAGTACTCTTTAAGTACTCGCAAACTAATACTAACAGGTAAAGGGGTTTTTGGATAATGGGAAACTAGGCTCTAAGGTTGTTTTGCAAAAGCCAGATTTATCTCTACTTAGTTCCAAAGCTAGTCACAATTTTATAACTCCTAAGTGGGATCTTGTAATTCAGGTCACAACTCTGTTGTGGTCAAGTCAAAGTCTCAATTCATTTCACAAGTCATTTTGAAAAGTCTGACGAGGGAACAGTATGGCCACTCCAACCATCCATAACCGCGGACGCGGCTATTCGGATAGTTTGACACTCTGCAGAGATTGTACACTTTCACCACAACATTCGATACATCCGTCAGGAACAATCCTGAATTCACCATACTCAGTATGCGGATAATCAATCCTAACCTTTCAATTACACGCCCTAGTATAAGCACCTCTCCTGTGAGTTTGGCCTCCCAACCATGACCACTCTCATCTTGGGTACTGCACATGTGGACAATATTCACAAGGTAGCCTCAGCTCAGACCTTGGCCGTGAGGGAACTAATACTAAGGAATATAAGTTTCCAGTCAAGCCCTACCCAATATTCGGGTATTGTGGTTATACGCTAAGATTGGAATGGTATCGCATCTAGACAACCATCAGTTTTATAAAGGGCTAAGGCTCATGCCTCAACATTTTCATCACCAAAATCATCAAGTGTTTGGAAACACATGTCCAAAACATTTCAATAGAATGATCCATCATTCCAAGGTTTTCATAACCATTTTTCCACCAAGTATTCCCTTCAAAAAGTTGATCAAGTTTTATGCTTAGCACTAGCATCTACAGGTGGGGGTAGTACTAATGAGGGGTGGTAACTAGTGGAGTTTCACTAAGTCCAAACTTATATCTTAGGCTGATATCAAGGTTTCTAGCTTAGGCCAAATTTTATGCTCTTTATGCAACCTTCAGCACAACTGTCTAGTATCTACCAAACTCTTAGGTAGACTCTAAGTAAGCTTTGATAAAGAAATAAAGTAAGAAGCTTGCACATAAAACTAGGATTGGTTTATCAAGTGAGTATAATCACATATGCTTAAGGCATATAGTAGTCATATCACAGGTATGGGTTTGTGGCATCAGTAGGGTATCTGGCAAGGGTTAGCTTGCACATTCACTAGTAGTATTAGGCTTGCATCAGTGTCAATATAAGCTTGCATAGTTACTAGCTTGCCTTGTGCAGAGCAGTGGTTGAAGTTCTCCTCGGCTTCTTCTTCGTAGTATCCTCCTTCCTCCTCGTATCCTTGGTCGGTACTAGCGTCTATGAATAAATACGAGATACACAATCACCAAACAATACTTAACTACTTGCAATCATCATACACAAGGGTCCTATAGATGATCTAGCATCATCTCTACACTACAAGGTTAAGGCTTGGTTTAAGTCTTTTTATTTTTCGAAAAGTAATTTCTACTCATTGAAAAACTACTTAAGATTTAATATTCTCCAAACCAAATATGGGATCATGTTGACACATGTCATCACCACATATTGTAGTCCATGGGAATGTGATTTAAAGTGGTGTCACAATGTAATAAGGTTTTACCCTTTTATTTTAATTAATTAAAGTGGCTAGAAATGCTTATGAAGCATTCTTTTATTACTTGAACATTATTTCTGCAAGTATCCTATATATTTTTATATATTCTGAAAGGTATGGTTAAATGTGATTTTTGAGAGTTGGAAACAACTCAAAAGCTTTTATGGTTTAAATTTGAAAAATGTTTGAATGCAGAAAAGCTTCTTCCTTGTTATTTTTACTATGGGTGATCTACAGATCCAAATGACTTGAATCCAACGGGCTTGGATTAAGCATTCACAAACCTTTCCAACAAAATTGGTTTTATCCAATTTGGTGCACTGAATCGATCTGGGTTGATTTTTGAAGTTGGGTACAGAAGTGTGTTTGAATTTAAAAAGAAAAGGTTTAATTTGAATTGCTGGGCTGCGCGGGAAATTCTAACGGGACGGCTTGCTAAGCGTAGTGCTCCCGTGGGCTGCTTAAGTGGGTGTCCCCACTCGTCAGTGACACGGGGCTGGGCGAAGCGATATGGGGCAACGTGGATCGTTCGATCTAGTTCTAATCCAACGGCTGGGGGTCATCGTCGACGTGAGACATCTCCGGCGAGAACGAAACCTAGCGCGGCCAGTGGGGGGTGCTGGGGGCTCACTGGGTACGAGCGAGGGTCGGCGAGGCGGGCGAACGACGAAGTCGACGACGGCGAACCTCCTGGTACCGGTGGCTCCAATCGCTGGCTCCCTTCTTCTCCAGAGGCGGCGGGCTCCGGTAAAATTCCGGCGAGGTGGTGCTCGCCTTGCTCTGAGAACGGTGTGGCACGGTCAGTGAGGAGAGGGGAGTGAGATGGTGTGAAGAAATCGTGCGGGGGTGGCCTCTATTTATAGTCGAGCGAGGGGACCGTCAGGGCGCACGGTGAGCTCGTCAGGGGCGACGTTACAGGCGGCTAATGGCATGGGCAAGGGTAGGGGGCGGTGCAGTGTCTCCTGGTGATGCTCAACGACATGGTCGCGAGGCATGGGGCGGTGTGGTTTGGTCTGGAACGGCCGGTGCTCTGCGCGGCAGAGGCGGCGTCTTCGACGGCGGGCGGTGGCTGTATGGCACGGGGCAGCAAACGGGGATGTCTGGCGGTCTCCTGGGTCGGTGGTGATCGTGTGTGCACGCGGTGAGGGCGACGCGCGGTCTGTGGACGCTGGTCGAGGGTGGCGCTCTGGCGCACGCTCGACATGGTCTGGGCGCGGCTTGTGCGCGTGGTCCGGGGCTTGGCAACGCTCGCGGCTGGGATAGGGAGTGGCGGTGGATGGTGGGCTGCCTCCCAGACAAGGTTGGCACGGCTAGTTCTTCCTCTAGCCTGCTGTCCACAATGGGGTGACATTGGGGTGCTCGGCTGTTCACCATTAATGACAATGGCAAGCTCACAGGGGTGCTAGTGTTGGGCTAATCTTTCTACATGATCTACTGAGTTGTGTGTGAGCTAACTAGGGAACAAGTTAGGCAAGAATCACTGCAAACTATAGTGTTTGTTGTTTTGTTTGATTTGTGTATGCAACCTGTTTGATGAAATGGCCGCATGAAATCAAGTTTTGAATTTTGAAATGAATTTTGGTGGGTTTGCTAGATTGGTGCTGGTGAGTCTGCACATGCTTGGGTTTTGAAAGTTGAGCTTGTTTGAGTGGGTTTTGAAAAAGTGGGATCTTCCCATATGAAGAAGATTCAATTTTGAATTGTCATTTAAACTATGCATTTGAAAGTTTCTGGATGATCACAAAGTGGGCCTTGATACCTTGTTATGAGTACATTCAAGGGGTGCAAAGATCCAGAAAAGTTTCTGTTAGGTTTTGAAAGTTTGAGACAGCCAAAGTAGGCATGGGAGTTAAATTGGTCAAAATGACCATTCACTTAATATATTTGTTTTGATTTACTTGTCTTTAGGAAAAGTGTGGGAAATGTTTTAGATGATGTTCATTTCACCTAAGAAACATTTTACAAGCAATGGATCACACAAACAAGGTGGTTTTTAAAGAAATTCAAAATCCATGCATACACATATACATGCATTCATGAGTTTATTTAGAAAAGTTTTTGTTAACCCTAATCTTGATGATTAGTGTTTGATGATCTAAGTTTGGTATTTTTGGGATGTTACACATAGCCTCTGATCGTCGTCGCATCATCTGCACCCCCACCTCCAGTCATCATCTCTGTTGTTGTACCACCACCGCCCGTCATCGTGGAGGAAGCCCCGACACCCTCCGACTCCATGCTTGACGCGCTCTACGCCGACATCAACGCTGACTCAGAGGAGATAGACTTCAGCCCGAAGGACCTAGACTCCACTATGCAGGAGATGGAGGAGGATTTCCAATGCGACGAGCAGGACGACAACATCATCACGTCCCGAGAGGTGTTCATCGCCATTGGGACCGTGATGTAAGAAGACCAACCCGGACAAGCTCCGCCTAAGGCGCTGGACAAGGGGAAGGGACCACTTGTTGCTACCGACAAGGATCGTGCAAAGGTCATGCCCCCTCCGCCTAACCCAATGTAGAAGCCGTAGGAAATCAACATCGGTCCGAGTAACAACAACACCACAAACCCGCCGCCTCCGGCATTGACGTCTGTTGTAGCCCAAATTACTCCGGCTGATAGAGTGATGTACGGAAACCTGCTCGTCGAGTCCATGACTATAGATAATATTCGGAGCATAGTCCAGCTTGACGAGAAGCGCCAGCATCTGCTGGAGGAAGCGCAAGCCATCGCGGAGCAAGGCGTTAAGCTGGATCGAGATCTAGCGAATGCGCAGAAGTCAATAGAGAAAGCTAGAGACATGGAGGCCGAGTACAAGACTCTGATCCAACAGCAGAAGGCTAAGAAATCTCCGTCTCGCGTCATCAATGATCCTGGTGTACGGAGAAACCTAGGATGGGACCTCTCGAAGCCGCCGCAAGCAAACCCATACATTGGCCGCGAAGGCAGACAAGTGATGCCCACTCCTCTCCTTAATCTCGCCGTCGCCAAGACCCTTCTGGAACAAGATAGATCACCTGTGATAGTGGAACAGGTCTATGACCTTGTGTCCAAGGCAGTGAAACAGCAAGAAAATGCCACCTCTCAGAGGCTTGAGTCTGACCCAGTGTCTTACCAGTTTAGTCAGCATAAGCAGCCAAGGGATCGATCTCCTCAGGATGTCGGGTCCCAGAAGGGTTCATCAGAACGAAGACGGAGGGATGCACGCAATAGGAAAGACGCTATCCCCATATCCTCCAACCATGGAGGCAGGGCTCATCCTCGTTACCGATCTCCATCGCCCCGATCCCCCCGACATTGCGAAGGCACAAAGGCTCACCATCGCACGGATATGCCTCCGCCAAGGCAACGCGGCATCGTCATCCGCGATAATGCGGAGCAGACCCGTCATGATGGAGAGCGCAATCGCGGACAAAAGAGCAGGTCGCACCGCAAGACCATCCGCGTCCGACAAGCAACTACGACAAGCATGAGGTGTTGCAGGATGGTAACAGTAAGAAAGCTAACCCACCGCCACACCCGCCTTCGTCGCCCCCTAGCAGCCACCATGGCGCAGGTGGCCCGCGTAGTTCACGCAGCCCATCCCCTGATGGCAAGAAGAAGAAAAGAAGCCCGGAGCCATACGATGCACGTTCACTTCTGGACAAGATCCATGAGGCCCGGGAAGGACCATACCTGGGACCACGTTGCTTTGGACCTGTGATACAGTCTGCAACTTACCCCAAAGGTTTCCGGATTGACAAGACCATCAAGCCCTATGACGGCACCGCCAAGCCAGCTACATGGTTGCAGGATTACGACAACGCGGTAGAGATTGCCGGGGGTACCCCAATGTCGCCGTCAAGTACCTACCATTGATGTTGACGGGCATGGCCCGCCAATGGATTGATGACTTGCCGGAGAAATCCATTTGCAATTGGTTGGACATGCAAGAAGCGTTCACCAAGAACTTCGAGGGAACGTACAAACTTCCCTGTACTGTTGGTGATCTACAGCGGTGCGTGCAGGAGAAAGACGAGACATCTCGCGCCTACCTCTCCCGCTGGCTGGATATGAAGAATTCCTGTGCAGGAGTGCACGCTCAGACCGCCATGACCGCCTTCATCGATGGGTTGGAAAGGGGCACGCTGCTCCGACATAATTTGAAGCGCATGCAGGACAACCACCATCTAGATCTCAACCAGATGATCTAGCTGGCTAGTATGTTCACGGCTGCCGACGATGATGCTCGCGGCTCCATGCCGGCAACGGCCATTCCAACTCAAGCTCGGAAGAATAGAAGCACCAAGCGGAAGAACCCGCCAGAAGAAAAGCAAAACTCCGACATGGTCGCCATGACGTTTGCAGGACAAGGTGATGGCGGACAGCGTGGCCGAGGAAGGGGGGATGGTCATGGGAAGCAGCGAGCTAGTGAAACTAACTTGGCAGCGCTCCGCGTTCCCCAAACCTACGAGGAGTACCGCGATATGTCGTGCCTCGTACACCTCGATACCAATGGCAAAGCCACTCACACCAATCGCCATTGCAAGTTCTTCAACGAACTCAAGGAGGACCCGGAATCCGGCTACAAACGAAGTCGTAAGAACAGACCACGAGGCAAGGGAAATGGAAAGAAGAAGGATGAGGAGTCCAAGGATTCAAGTGACATGGATGAGGATGTTGACCCCAAGCACGCCGCCAAGAGCGATGTCAAGGGCAAGAACCCCTTCATGAAGAAGGCGGCCGTCTTCCACACTTTCCTTGGCACCCCCACTATCAGGCAACAGAAAACCTCCATGAGGATACTGATGGCTACTCTACCCCCAGTTCCCCAGTACCTGCGCTGGTTGGAGATTCCAATTACTTGGGACAAGAAGGATCACCTATACCTCATCCCTACGGAGAACCAGTACGCCATGGTCATCAACCCCTTGATTGACGGCAATGAGTTCACCAAATGTATGGTGGATAGTGGAAGCAGCATCAACATCATGTACCCGGATACACTGCACAAGATGAACTTGACGAAGGAAAACCTAAGGCGGACAAGCACCACCTTCCACAGCGTAGTTCCTGGTCGGGAGGCTCGGTACCTTGGGTGCATCACACTCCAGGTCGCTTTTGGTGATGTCAATAATTACCGCCAAGAACGCATGACCTTCGAGGTGGTCCCCTTCAAGTGCGTGTACCACGCATATTCGGATGCGACATCTTCCACGCCTTCATGGCCAAGACATGCTTCGTCTACAACAAGCTCAAGTTACCCGGACCAAACGGTGTCATCACCGTATCTGGAAGCTTTACAAAGGCAAGGGACTGCGAGATTGGATAAACAGCCTTTGCGGAAGCTGTCCTCTACAGCGAAGAATTCAAGGAGATCCAGAGCAAGGTCGATGCCTCGGAGATGCCGGCGTCAAAGAAGCCGATTTCTGACTCTGCACCAGCATTCAAGGACGCCATCGAGACCAAGCCGGTGGAACTTGTGGTAGGCGATGCCTCCAAGACCACCGCCATTGGGACGAACCTGGACCCTAAATAGGAAAGTACACTCGTCGAGTTCCTCCGTGAGAATAGGGACGTCTTTGCCTGGCAACCTGCCGACATGAAAGGTGTACCTAGGGAACTTGCTGAGCGCAACTTGAATATTGATCCAAAATTTAAACCAGTGAAACAACCTCTACGAAGCTTTAGAGACAAGAAAAGACGTGCCATTGGCTAAGTGATAGCTAGGTTACTTAAGGCTAGTTTTATCCGAGAAGTCCTTCACACCCGATGGTTGGCGAATTCTGTACTTGTCCCCAAAAAGGGAACCAAAGAATTAAGAATGTGCATTGATTACATCGGCTTAAACAAAGCATGTCCCAAAGACCCGTTTGCCTTGCCTCGCATTGACCAAGTCATTGACTTGACGGCTGGCTCGGAGATTTTGTGTTTTCTTGACGCATACTCAGGATACCACCAGATCAAGATGAGGAAGTCGGACCAATTGACCACTTCGTTCACTACACCCTATGGCACGTTTTGCTATGTCACGTTTCCCTTTGGGTTGAAAAACGCAGGTGCTATGTACCAGCGGCAATGCAGCATTGTCTACACGATCAAATTGGTCGGAACATTCACGCCTATGTGGACGATATAGCGGTGATGTCTAAAAAGTCAAACGATTTAATCTCCGACTTAAAAGAAACCTTTGATAATCTCCGGAAATACAACATGATGCTTAACCCTAAGAAGTGCGTCTTCGGGGTTCCAGCCGGAAAATTGTTGGGCTTCATCATTTCCCAGCATGGAATCGAGGTCAACCCGGAGAAAATCAAGGCCATCCTAAACATAAACCGTCCGACATGCCTGAAGGACATATAACGGCTAACAGGCTGCGTTGCAGCGGTTAGTCGGTTCGTCAGTCGACTTGGAGAGAAGGCTCTATCGTTGTACAGGTTGCTGAAGAAGGTGGACAAATTTACGTGGACGGATGAGGCTGATGCAGCATTGAAGCAGCTAAAGGAGACACTTTCGTCAGCGCCTATCCTTGCAGCACCCGAGCCTATGGAGCCTATGTTATTTTACATGGAGGCCACCAACCGGGTAATCAGCATTGTCGTCGTGGTAGAGTGGAAGGAACCAGGGCATGAGTATGGAGTTCAACGACCAGTTTACTATGTAAGCGAGGTCTTGACGGAGTCCAAGCAGCATTACCCGCACTACCAGAAGCTAGTTTATGGAGTGTTCCTCGCTTCTCGGAAGCTGAGGCACTACTTCCAGGAGCAGCCCATCACAGTTGTGAGCATAGCTCCACTGTTCGACATCATCAATAACAGCGACGCTACAAGAAGGGTCACAAAGTGGGGCATTGAACTTGCCGCCTTTGAGATCACTTACAAGAGATGCGACGCTATCAAGTTACAGGCCTTGGCGGATTTTATCGCAGATTGGACGGAGATGCCAGATGCTACCCCTATACCAGAGCAAGAATACTGGTGATGCAATTTGATGGATCAAAGCTACTCAATGGCTCGGGGGCTGGTGTGCTATTGTAGTCACCAACCGCTGAAAAGCTACACTACATTATGCAGATCCACTTCGAGGCTACGAACAACATGGTGGAGTATGAAGCACTCATTCACGGACTACGCGTAGCCAATGATATTGGCATCAAGCACATAGTTTGTTGTGGAGATTCTGACTTGGTTGCCCAGCAGGTGGCTGGCACCTGGAATGCGTGGAACCCTATGATGGCGGCATATCGCGATGAAGCGGATGAGATAGCCAAGAGCTTCTTAGGCTACAAAGTCAAGTATGTACCTAGGGAGCAAAATGAGGAAGCTGATCTACTGTCAAAGCTTGGATCAGGGCGCAAACAAATTCCAGCTTGCGTTTTCCTAGAGCATCTACGGACACCATCCGTGAAAGGAGCGGACATCGACAACCCAGACAGAGCTGACTCTTTCGTTCACATAGTGACAAAGGTCCCTTCGGCTTGGACAAAACCGTTCATGGAATATCTCGTACACGGAACATTGCCCGACAACAAAGTCGAAAGACGGCAAATAGTACGTCGAGCATAGGGCTATACCATAATTAATGGACAGCTCTACAAAAGAAGCACCACTGGTGTTTACCTCAAGTGTGTTTCCCAGCAAGATGGTATTGAAATCCTATGAGAGATCCATCTCGGAGATTTCGGGCATCATGCCGCTCCTCGATCGTTGGTCTCCAAAGCCTTCCGGCAAGGATTCCACTGGCTGACCGCGAAGCCGGACGCTGACAAACTAGTTGAGATATGCTTAGGATGCCAGTTCTATGCCCGACAACCACCACTAGTGGAAACAGGTCCTCTAGTCCCAGGCCGTAAGGGCCTTTAGTCCCGGTTTTTGAAGCAGGACTAACCAAGCAGGACTAGAGGCCCACCACTAGTCCCGGCCCAGTTACCAGCCGAGACTAGTGGATTTACACGTGGCTGCCCCTGCGTGCTCATGGTGCACCCCCACTAGTCCCGGTTGGTGTTATGGACCGGGACTAGTGGGTTTCTGCCGCGGCAGCATTTTGCCCCTTTTCTCTACCGCAGCAGAGCATTACCTTGGACTAGTGGTTCTCTACCGCAGAAAGCATTTTGTGCCCTTTCTCTGCCGCAGAAGATATTTCATTTTTTATTGTTTTATTTACTTATTTTTCATTTCAACATAGTTTTTGAATATTTCTATGCCACCACATATCGTACACATTCGTGCATATATAAGATAACTTGTATTATAATATCAAGCATACAAATATATACAATATACATAGTTACATGGAGATCACAAAATCTTGGGACTAGAGCACGTCTGTTCGATTACATGGAGATCAGTACCGCCTATTCACACTAAATTCTCCGGCATCGTCTATGATCTCTTTGATAATAAATCTCGTCGGCTCCTCCGCAATTACAAAAGTACACGTTGCGCTGGTAGTAGTTGATACCGCATTCTCTCGAACTATATATAAGAAAAAGGAGATCAATATAAATATCAATCATGATAACAAAATGTGAAGCAAATAAAATGATGGTGTGAATGCATTGCTTACATCGACTCTATAATCATTGTGTTCGGTGGTAAACATGCGAATGAACTCACATATGTAGAATCCACATAGATTCGACCCCTGTGGCTGCCTTGCGCACTTTACAAGAATAGAATTCAATCAAAATAATAATCTAGCATCATTATTGTATTGAAACTAGAAGTAAAGAGATGCGCGGACATATCACGTGTTACTTACCGAGACCGCCCTAAACGTATACTTCTCACTAAATACACCGGTAACCTCGCGCTTGAACCGGATCCAAACCCTGCCTGACGAAGAAAATAAATGAATGAGTTATTCATTAGCTGATATCCCAGGAAATCAACGAAAGAGACCGATATAGCGCGAAACTTACTTTTGGAGCATGTCCTGCATGCTGTGGAAATCTTCTAGGTTTCTCTTTGATGGGTCCATGACATCTACTCTTCCCTTATCAAGTTGAATGTCTAGAAAAATCCAGTGGAAGATGCCAACATTTATATATACATCAGTAACTCATCAGTTACACTTATTAGCATGTTGTACAACAGAGTAAGACCCTCACCTGAAATTGTAAGGAAACAATATGTGGTCAGAGAAATTTTGCTCCATTAGAAACCTTAGAATGTTTTCCTCTGTCTCCTCGGGGTTATCCGTTAGCGTGGTTATATGCACTTTATCTGGGTCAATGAACCCAATATTGTAGATTATTTTTCTTTTACATTCCAGGATCTTCATTCTGCATAATAAGGATAATCACATGTTCTGAACTAAACAACTGAAAAACTAAACATGTAGACAATGAATTCAACAACTTACAGACAATAGCAGCTGAGGATGGATTTGTCCAGGGCGTCGAGATGGTATAACTGGAACATTTCTAAAAACTCAATATGTACCTCTTCGGGTCTGAAGTAGTACTCATGTGGGACTTTGGCTACGATCATTATTCTCCCCTACTTCATGACCGCCGAGTACCATTGATGGAGATTCCGTATTTGTGTTGGCAGTTCTCTTAGCCTCTCTTTGCTGACCAAATCCTCACCTGCGACATATTTAGGGGCTAGTGGCATCTTGGGTAGAAGGTCGAGTTGGGGGCCTAACAATTCATCAAGACTAATTTCCATGCTGGTCGCCAACTCCGCAGCTATTGAGATATCTACTGGTTGTTGTGCGAGGAGTGGAACGATTTGTGAAACCACCTTGAGGGGTGCGATCGTTTGTTTGGCCTATTGTCTGAGAAGCTGAACGTCTGATTTTTTACTGATTGCAGTTTTGGTCCCGCTTGCACCTGTGCTTGCTGATTTTTTACCGATTGCACTTGATTTGCTCGATTTGCTCTTTGCCACTTCTTTCTAAAGTGTGCATAGATAGTCATCTGGCTTATGGTGCAACTCATATTGAAATTTTATGTTCAAAAAATCAAGTGCATATGCCTTTTTCTTCTCGGTGTATACCGTAGTGGGTTCGGGTTTCTTATTCTCAAAATGTGCCGCCACTTCGGCCTTTGCTATCACTAAGATTCCGCATCAGTACGATCGTAAGGTCTGATGGGAAGATTCTTATGAGGTACTGTTGGGAGGGGCGACTTTTTCTGTTTTGGGCTGCCGCGTCCTTTAGTACTCACTAACGGAGCACGCTTCTGCTTATTGTCCTTAGCGGGCGGTGAAGACTGCTGAGCCTTCGGCAGATATCGAGATGGACTCGGGATGTGGTGGTCGTAGTCATCATGGGGTGGGCTTCTTGGAGGTGATGGAGGTGGAGGTGGAGGTGAAGGAGACCTGCGACGACTCGGAGCCTGGAAACCGTATGTTGTTCTTGTCCCAGAGAATGATCCCACCAAGTACTTCTCTGAGTGTGATCTCACCTTCAGGTCCAGGGATGTCAAGCTCCATTGACTCCCACTCCTTTAAGATTTGATCCACCCCGACTTTAGCATAGCCAGGTGGAATCTCACGGCCATGCCAACGTGCGTCAGGCGGACAAGGCAAAGCCGATCCGACCGCCACCTTCACAGATATGTTCTTCAATTTATTATGGAGCTCACAAGGTATCTGCTCCTTAATTCCATCCACGGGGTAGCCGAGACCACCATCTGTATAGGATGCATCGTTAGACGGGACCTCCGATTCAGTCACGCTGCTTCTCCGCTAAGATGGGTTGGCAGTACTATCGAGTGGAGGATCTTGCTGCAAGCGCGCTATTCCTCTAAGTTCGTTGATCTGCTGCTGATGCTTGTCAAGTCTTGCTAGCAGCTGGTTAAACTTGTTTGCCTCCTCCTCCTCCCATCATTGCTTTGCTCTTGCTCGGCTTCTCTAGGTACCTTGGTCCTTAGGAAACCCGGTCTCCCACGTGAAACTCCTGTCCAGGCCTCAGACTCGTCCTGTATGTTCACGATTTCTGAGGACAATTGTCAGAAAGTCTTTCTCTCTATCAGGATGAAACTATTTTATTCCATCTTTCATATCTTTTACCACTTTTAGCCATGCAGTCCTGGGTGCCTTTATCCCATCACTGCAAACAAGGTCCCCTGTAAGCTCGTCATATGTACTCCCATTCCCAAGGAACCAATTTCTTGCCCTCAAATCCCATTCTTCGCGAATTGGTTTTGGAATGATCCCTTTATCATGAAGCTCTTTCTCTTTTGCATCCCACTTAGCCATGGTTTCCGCGTAGCCCCCTGGCCCCATGTTATGGAGATATTTCTTCTTCGCAGCATTTATCTTGTTTTTCTGACTTTTCCTCTGCAACTCCTGACCCCCTATACAGCACAAATGCATCCCAGTAAGGCTGCTGCTTCGCTAGATAGCCTTCGAATAATGGGGTTTTCTTGTCCTTCTGATACTGTTGCCATAATGACTTCTTCTAGTTCTTGAATAGTTCGGCCATCTTCTTCAGTGCAAACTTCTTGACTTTCTTTCTCATTTAAGCCATCTCGTCCTCAGTGTCACATTCTGGCAGCTTGAAATGTGCCATGAGGTCATTAAAAAGTTCCTCTTCGAACCTATCGTCGGTATACACATCACTCCATTCTGCCTCTTTGGGCTTATTCCACTCACGAACAGTGATCGGGGTGCGATCTCTGGCAACTACTCCGCATTGTTATACAAATATTTGTTTTGTTTTCTTTGGTTCCAATGGTTCGCCGTCTCCTGAAACCACTATAATTTCATAAACAGTACCCAGGGGCAACTTTTTGGCTGGGCCGCGCTTGGTTTTCTTTCTCGATGTAGAGGCCTAAGAGAAGAAACATTCATCAACATAATATATATACAACTAGGTACATCTAGTGATGATGATCAGACATCATATATATATATACCTTGTTGGTCTGTGTTACGCATCCATGGGATTCTTCCTCTTGTCTGTTGGTCTCCTCTCCCTCACCGGATGAGTTCAGATACCTCGAGGGAGATCCCTCATCGGCATCATGAATCATATCCTCGAGGAAGTGTTCTAAATCTAGGTCTCTGCGGATTGGACTAGGTGGATCCATAGTTCCTGCAAAATGCACACAATATTGATTTGAACTTAACAAATAAAACCTAAACTCTAAACCCGAAGGTGAGGTGGCGATGGCTGTCACATCCCAAGATTTTCCAAATCTTGTAATGTGAAAAATAAATGAATAAAATAAAACTTTGTTGATTTTCAGGGTGAGAAGAAACTTTTTGAATCCAATTGGAAACTTTCAAAACCTATTTGGATCAAATAAAATCCTAAAGGGATTTAAAAAGTTAAATAAACAATAAAACTTAAAAAAATATTTAAAATTACTATTTTTGGTTCTTTTAATAAAAGAGTTGGTTTTCAAAAGAAAAGGTAAATTTATAAATAAGGATTATTTTATAAAGCCAAATTAAACCTTGGCCAATATTTTGAAATAAAATGTTTTGTTTTGATTAAAAATAGTGAAGGTTTATTTAAATAAAATAATAAGGATTTAATATCCAATTTTATTTAAGTAAAGGCTTTTCCCATTTTAAATAAACACTAAAACTGATTAAGTTATTTTAAATAAGTTTTCTAAGTATTTTATATTCTCAAATAAAACCTACTGAAGAGTTTTGGTTTTATTTAGATTTCAAATAAAGATTTTAAATAAAACAAACCCTATTTGATTTAATAACTAAGGTCCATTTTTATTTAATGATTAATGGACCCTAAAATAAAATGTTATTTTATTTTAAACAAGTTTTCCAAATATCTTCTATTTTCAAATAAAACCTACTGATTTGGTTTTGAAAATATTTAGATTTCAAATGGAGTTTTTAAATAAATTAAAACCCATTTGATTTATTAACTAGTGTCCATTTTATTTAATTATAAATGGACTCTAAAATAAAAATATTATTTTATTTTGGATTTTGGTTTATGTTGTTAAACAGAACCAAATTCAATTGCAAAGTGTGTTGAATGTTTGAATGTGATTTGAATGTATGAATGTTGTTTGAAATTTCAAAACAGAAATTGAAATTGGAAAAAGAAAAAGATTGAGACAGAAAAAAATATGAGAACGGGCTGACCCAACCCAACTAGGCCCAGCAGCCCAGTCCAGCCCACATATCCCCCTGTGCCGAAACGTTTTTCTCACTCAGACCCGCACCCGCAGAACCAATGACTGGTGGACCCAACTCCCCTCTCTTCTCTCTCGCTGCAAGTGGACCCCACAGCCACGCGGTCAACTTCCCCACCCGCGACTTGTTCTTCCTCAGACAGCGTTGTGGTTCTCTGTCAATCAATCCCCGATTAAATTCACTTAACTGCCGCGTTGATTCAGTCCAGCAACCACGCTGTGTTAAACGCCATGCTCCTCTCTCCCTTTCCCCCAAACCAGAACAACCACAGAGCCACCAGGCTGCTCGAATCGTCCCCAAGCCGCCACTGACTCCGACGAGGTCCGCTGCAAATTCCGGCGACCCCGCGTCGCTCCTTGCCTCATCAACCACGCAAACATACTCCCCACCTCCTGGCGCATCTGTCCCTGCCTTTCGTTCAACTGCGGGCGCCCCAGAACGTCGTCTTCGACAAGCTCCGAGCGCCACCGCGTCTGGTTCTTCTCCGACGACCTCCCCCTGGTAAGCTAGACCACCCCGAGCCTTCTCGATCATGCTCGCGTGTACACCACACTCTCCCGCGTTTAACCATGTACTTATTTTGCTTCGGCACGAATCGCAGCCTCGCCCCCAACGTCGACCAGAGCGTGCCCGACGCCGAGCGAACTCCGGCGAGCAATCCACCTCGTTCTCGTGTGCCCCTCGACGAGATACTGCCACGTTGAGCTTCCCCAGGCGTCTGCGAACACGGTGAGCATATTATTTTCCTCCCTCGCTTCCTATAGCATCGACTCCACCGTCGTCTGACCGTCACCGCCGCGCGTAGCCGTCGAGCGCCGCCCGTCCTTGGTCTAGATGCTTTGAGCCGTAGGATGCGAACATCTGGCTAGGATTAGATCCAATCGAAAAGGTACGCCTCCATCTGTGCCGCACATTTTCAGTTAGATCCAACGCACCCCGTAGCCGATCCGGGCGAACCGTTATTGTCCAATCGGAAACAGCCATGTGGACTGGATTCGATTTAAAACAGATTTTTGATCTGATTAGAATGCAAATTTGTAATTGGTATAACTTTTGATCCACACGTCCAAAAATTACAAATTTATATCAATGGAATCAGTGGAACAAGCCCTAGCCAACCATGCCATTTGTTTAGTAAAAAGCTTCTGGGAAAATGTTTGTTTTTGCAGAAACATATGTATGCTTGTTTAGATTAGAAAAATTATTCCAAAATGTTTTCAAGGACAAAATCTTTGCAAATTGGTTGGTGGTGAACTTACTGACCCTAGGAACCAACCCATGGTTTTGAAAATGGATTTGGTGAAGTTTAGGATGGATTAATTGATTTAGCCCTTTTCTAGCCAAATAAAAATAATGGTTTTGTTATAAAAATGTTTTTGGAGTAAAAACTTTGGGAAAATGATTTGAATCAAGCGTACTGACCCTAAACACCAAGTTTTGAGAATTAGCAACTTATTTGGTGAAAGACATTTTCCACCACATAAAATGATGAATGGATTTAAATATGGTTTATGAATAAAGCTCTTTTGCAAATGACTTTGCCACTTTACAAAATGACCATTAGGTGTTTTCAAATGTTTATGTCCCATTAGGAACCACTTGTCCAAATAAAACAATCCTTGGCATGCTTGCGTGCATTATCTTGGTTCTATGATTTTATGTGATGTTTTGCTTGATTGGTAGTTTGAGTTTGTGCCTTGCTTGATTGAATTGTAGTGACTTGAAGAGTGTGATTGTTGCAAGGACAAGGAGTGAACTTATACCCTCTACCAAAAAGGCAAGTGATGCTTCATACTTTTTTTCCCATTACTTTCACTATGCATTAGTGATTTTCTCTAAGTAAAACTTGCATGGAATTTTTTTGCTAAGTATAAACCTTGCTATAGGAAAACCTAGTAGATGAAACCTTAGTAGAAATCTTCCTAAGTTAAGATTCCTACTACTATCAAGCTTAGCTTAGCTAATAGAAAACAAGGGTGGATTATACATTCATACTATGGAAAAATTTCTAAGTCCAAGGACTTGTGTTTTTGTTTAATAAAACAACTAAGTTAATGAATCACCTGGGTGGAATGGTAATTGCTTGGTGGTTTTTGGTTGAGTGGTTCACAAGGCCCATGTCTATGGTTGACCTTGTGTATCTCACTTGTGGATGGCCACCCAGGAACAAAGAGATTTGAGATGTCAAATGTTGAGAAGCTTCAAGTGCAGCCACTTGGCATTATGGGCTCTGCCTGGATCATATAGGTTGCAGAAACTTAGCCATATGGACAGTGGGTGGTAGAGTTTGATAGGTTGGAGCGCGTCCATTTTGGTCTAAGGGAAGGCTTCTGAAAGATCTTGTCTTGGGAAACCAAGTCTTGTGGGGAAAGTGCACCACCTCTGCAGAGTGTAAAATCTAAGTACTTAGCCATGTCCCTGGTAAAGGACAATTTGAGCATCAAGACATGGAAGCAATCAAGAATCTCATCATTCAAATTTCAAAGTTAAAAACTTGTGGTTGAACAAGGGTTAAAGGATCTTCAATCTTTTGATTGGGAGAAATGATTTTGTCAAGCAAAAACTTAGTGTTTTCAAATGTTAAGGAAAAATCTATTTTGAGCAATGCAAGCCTCAACTCCACCTAGCCAAATGCATATAGATGATAGACTCCACTATACTACCATAGTATCACTTGCCAATACAATTCAAGTGTATTGACCCTTGTGGCTGTAACTTGTTATGTTGCAGGTTTGATTGATTTAGTGAAGTTTAAGTGATTAGGATTACAAGTCTACAACCAACATGTCTGCCTGTGGCACTTTGAAGATGAAGGACCCCATGCTTATAGATATTCTGCTGTAATGTAATGTAATAGCCAAATGAGCTATGTAAGATGTAATAAAATTATGTTATTCCTGGTTATAAAGTTATATTATGACCTTTGTTTCTTGATATTACATCTTAATTGTGGATGCTAGCTATTGATCCAGGGACTAGCATTGTAAACACAGGGGACTCTACCTTATTGAAAGGTTGGGACCCTTACAGATGGTATCAGAGCATTGTGTTGCCTGCTAGGACTGGACAAAAACCCTTAGAAAAATAGGAGTTGTATTTGTTCCAAAACTTATTTACAAACAATCTTGTAAACTCTTTCCTCAACCATTTTGGTTTCAACTCTACATCTCTTCTATTTTCAACTTGATGGAAAAACCTACCCCATGGCCCAAGACTATACCATGTGCAAAGGACTTCTTCAACTCTAATGACTTCAACATCTTCAACTCTAATGACTTCAACATCTTCAACTCTAATGACTTCAACATCTTTAGCAATTTCACCAAGGACTTCAACCTTGGATAGCACTAAGGACTACAAGTGAGACAAGAAATATTACCCAAGACTTGAAGACTAAGGAAACACAATTAGAAGGAACCGTCATCACCTTTGAAGTTTTGAGACCAAGAATTTTCCCAAGGAAACCATGATCTCATGCAAGAAGAATCAACCAAGAAGGATGGAAAGATCACAAGTGAACCATTTAGATGGACCACCATTTATAGTTAAAGTCAAACACACCAACTTAAGTGGTGTAACAAAAATATTTTTGGTTGCCTAAGTATATGCTTTAAAACTTTGTTGTTTGAGTGGAATGTTTGTTTGTGATTGCTTGCACATTGCTTGTGTGAATTGTGATGTGTGTGATTAGAATTATTTCCTTAGAAAATCTTTTTCCTATTCTAATCCCAATCCAACCCAAACAGATGACTTCTCCAAGAAACTCCAACATCAAGGTTGATGACGACAACAACAACAACCAAGAGAACAACATGAGAGAACTTATAGCAACCCAAAACTAGTTGATCCAAGAGACAACTCAGCTTTTAGCCAACAATAATGGACTAGACCCATCCATACAAAAGATTTTGAAACTTCAATCCCAATTGTTGCAAGGATTGGTTTCTCAAATGATCAACATGGGAGAAAACTTTTCAAAAAGAGCTAATGACAACAAGGATGACAAAGATGCTATTCTAGAAGGAAACCAAGCTAGCAATACTTGTGGAAACAAGGATCATGCATCCAAGGAGCATGAAGATCAATACCCTAATTGTGAAGGAGAAAGTCATATCTCTAGTAACTGCCCCAAGAAGAGAAAAAGATTTCTCACCTCTGAGGTGAGACATGAAGATCATAAACTAGAAGAACTCCTAGCTTTGGAGAGACCCAAAAAGAAGAAGAAGGACATAAGCCAGTTACAATGTTACAATTGCAAAAAGAAGGGACACTATGCCAGTGAATGCCCAAAAAAGAAGAAGAACCAAGGAAACAAACAAGAGGAAATGATACCAAAGGAAAAGAAAGATATTAGCCAAGAGTGGTGCAACAACTACAAAGAGCTAGGACATTATGCAAGCAACTGTCCAGAAAATATGAAACACAAGATAAACAAGCCTATGAGGGATCTCAGCCTTGTCACATGTTTCAAATGCAAGGAACTAGGCCACTATGCAAACTTTTGTCCAGGAAAGTTATATCAAGATCCCAAGCAAGCCAATATGTAAACTAGTTGGAAAACTTTTAAGGGTGGTAGTACCCTAGTTGTTTTGAACCAACTTGTAACCCTAGCCTTCCCAAATCTCGGGACGAGATTTATTTTAAGGGTGGTAGCCTGTCACATCCCAAGATTTTCCAAATCTTGTAATGTGAAAAATAAATGAATAAAATAAAACTTTGTTGATTTTCAGGGTGAGAAGAAACTTTTTGAATCCAATTGGAAACTTTCAAAAACTATTTGGATCAAATAAAATCCTAAAGGGATTTAAAAAGTTAAATAAACAATAAAACTTAAAAAAAATATTTAAAATTACTATTTTTGGTTCTTTTAATAAAAGATTTGGTTTTCAAAAGAAAAGGTAAATTTATAAATAAGGATTATTTTATAAAGCCAAATTAAACCTTGGCCAATATTTTGAAATAAAATGTTTTGTTTTGATTAAAAATAGTGAAGGTTTACTTAAATAAAATAATAAGGATTTAATATCCAATTTTATTTAAGTAAA
The DNA here is from genome assembly GCA_916181665.1 of Avena sativa. Lineage (NCBI taxonomy): Eukaryota > Viridiplantae > Streptophyta > Magnoliopsida > Poales > Poaceae > Avena > Avena sativa. The sequence goes on along the minus strand of OV702299.1, from coordinate 362,274,474 downwards.
GGCTTTTCCCATTTTAAATAAACACTAAAACTGATTAAGTTATTTTAAATAAGTTTTCTAAGTATTTTATATTCTCAAATAAAACCTACTGAAGAGTTTTGGTTTTATTTAGATTTCAAATAAAGATTTTAAATAAAACAACCCTTATTTGATTTAATAACTAAGGTCCATTTTTATTTAATGATTAATGGACCCTAAAATAAAATGTTATTTTATTTTAAACAAGTTTTCCAAATATCTTCTATTTTCAAATAAAACCTACTGATTTGGTTTTGAAAATATTTAGATTTCAAATGGAGTTTTTAAATAAATTAAAACCCATTTGATTTATTAACTAGTGTCCATTTTATTTAATTATAAATGGACTCTAAAATAAAAATATTATTTTATTTTGGATTTTGGTTTATGTTGTTAAACAGAACCAAATTCAATTGCAAAGTGTGTTGAATGTTTGAATGTGATTTGAATGTATGAATGTTGTTTGAAATTTCAAAACAGAAATTGAAATTGGAAAAAGAAAAAGATACAGACAGAAAAAAATATGAGAAAGGACTGACCCAACCCAACTAGGCCCAGCAGCCCAGTCCAGCCCACCTATCCCCCTCTGCCGAAACGTTTTTCTCACTCAGACCTGCACCCGCAGAACCAATGACTGGTGGACCCAACTCCCCTCTCTTCTCTCTCGTTGCCAGTGGACCCCACACCCACGCGGTCATCTTCCCCACCCGCGACTTGTTCTTCCTCAGACAGCGCTGCCGTTCTCTGTCAATCAATCCCCGATTAAATTCACTTAACTGCCATGTTGATTCAGTCCAGCAACTACGCTGTGTTAAACGCCATGCTCCTCTCTCCCTTTCCCCCAAACCAGAACCACCAGAGAGCCACCAGGCTGCTCGAATCGTCCCCAAGCCGCCACTGACTCCGACGAGGTCCGGTGCAAATTCCGGCGACCCCGCGCCGCCCCTTGCCTCATCAACCACGCAAACATAATCCCCACATCCTAGCGCATCTATCCGTGCCTTTCGTTCAACTGCGGGTGCCCCAGAACGTCGTCTTCGACAAGCTCCGAGTGCCGCCGCGTCTGGTTCTTCTCCGACGACCTCCCCCTGGTAAGCTAGACCACCCCGAGCCTTCTCGATCATGCTCGCGTGTACACCACACCCTCCCGCGTTTAACCATGTACTTATTTTGCTTCGGCACGAATCGCAGCCTCGCCCCCAACGTCGACCAGAGCGTGCCCGACGCCGAGCGAACTCCGGCGAGCAATCCACCTCGTTCCCGTGCGCCCCTCGACGAGATACTGCCACGTTGAGCTTCCCCAGGCGTCTGCGAGCACGGTGAGCATATTCTTTTCCTCCCTCGCTTCCTGTAGCATCGACTCCGCCGTCGTCTGACCGTCGCCGCCGCGTGCAGCCGTCGAGCGCCGCCCGTCCTTGGTCTAGATGCTTTGAGCCGTAGGATGCGAAACATCTGGCTAGGATTAGATCCAATCGAAAAGGTACGCGTCCATCTGTGCCGCATGTTTTTAGTTAGATCCAACGCACCCCATAGCCGATCCGGGCGAACCGTTATTGTCCAATCGGAAACAGCCACGTGGACTGGATTCGATTTAAAACAGATTTTTGATCTAATTAGAATGCAAATTTGTAATTGGTATAACTTTTGATCCACACGTCCAAAAATTACAAATTTTATATCAATGGAATCAGTGGAACAAGCCCTAGCCAACCATGCCATTTGTTTAGTAAAAAGCTTCTGGGAAAATGTTTGTTTTTGCAGAAACATATGTATGCTTGTTTAGATTAGAAAAATTATTCCAAAATGTTTTTTCAAGGATAAAATCTTTGCAAATTGGTTTGTGGTGAACTTACTGATCCTAGAAACCAACCCATGGTTTTGAAAATGGATTTGGTGAAGTTTAGGATGGATTAATTGATTTAGCCCTTTTCTAGCCAAATAAAAATAATGGTTTTGTTATAAAAATGTTTTTGGAGTAAAAACTTTGGGAAAATGATTTGAATCAAACCTACTGACCCTAAACACCAAGTTTTGAGAATTAGCAACTTATTTGGTGAAAGACATTTTCCACCACATAAAATGATGAATGGATTTAAATATGTTTTATGAATAAAGCTCTTTTGCAAATGACTTTGCCACTTTACAAAATGACCATTAGGTGTTTTCAAATGTTTATGTCCCATTAGGAACCACTTTTCCAAATAAAACAATCCTTGGCATGCTTGCATGCATTATCTTGGTTCTATGATTTTATGTGATGTTTTGCTTGATTGGTAGTTTGCGTTTGTGCCTTGCTTGATTGAATTGTAGTGACTTGAAGAGTGTGATTGTTGCAAGGACAAGGAGTGAACTTATACCCTTTACCAAAAAGGCAAGTGATGCTTCATACTTTTTGTCCCATTACTTTCACTGTGCATTAGTGATTTTCTCTAAGTAAAACTTGCATGGAATTTTTTTGCTAAGTATAAACCTTGCTATAGGAAAACCTAGTAGATGAAACCTTAGTAGAAATCTTCCTAAGTTAAGATTCCTACTACTATCAATCTTAGCCTAGCTAATAGAAAACAAGGGTGGATTATACATTCATACTATGGAAAAATTTCTAAGTCTGAGGACTTGTGTTTTTGTTTAATAAAACAACTAAGTTAATGAATCACCTTGGTGGAATGGTAATTGCTTGGTGGTTTTTGGTTGAGTGGTTCACAAGGCCCATGTATATGGTTGACCTTGTGTATCTCACTTGTGGATGGCCACCCAGGAACAAAGAGATTTGAGATGTCAAATGTTGAGAAGCTTCAAGTGCAGCCACTTGGCATTATGGGCTCTGCCTGGATCATATAGGTTGCAGGAACTTAGCCATATGGACAGTGGGTGGTAGAGTTTGATAGGTTGGAGCGCGTCCATTTTGGTCTAAGGGAAGGCTTCTGAAAGATCTTGTCTTGGGAAACCAAGTCTTGTGGGGAAAGTGCACCACCTCTGCAGAGTGTAAAATCTAAGCACTTAGCCATGTCCCTGGTAAAGGACAATTTGAGCATCAAGACATGGAAGCAATCAAGAATCTCATCATTCAAATTTCAAAGTTAAAAACTTGTGGTTGAACAAGGGTTAAAGGATCTTCAATCTTTTGATTGGGAGAAATGATTTTGTCAAGCAAAATTTAGTGTTTTCAAATGTTAAGGAAAAATCTATTTTGAGCAATGCAAGCCTCAACTCCACCTAGCCAAATGCATATAGATGATAGACTCCACTATACTACCATAGTATCACTTGCCAATACAATTCAAGTGTATTGACCCTTGTGGATGTAACTTGTTATGTTGCAGGTTTGATTGATTTAGTAAAGTTTAAGTGATTAGGATTACAAGTCTACAACCAACATGTCTGCCTGTGGCACTTTGAAGATGAAGGACCCCATGCTTATAGATATTCTGCTGCAATGTAACGTAATAGCCAAATGAGCTATGTAAGATGTAATAATTTTATGTTATTCCTGGTTATAAAGTTATATTATGACCTTTGTTTCTTGATATTACATCTTAACTGTGGATGCTAGCTATTGATCCAGGGACTAGCATTGTGAACACAGGGGACTCTACCTTATTGAAAGGTTGGGACCCTTACAGTGGCCGGTAATGGTGGCTGCGAGAGAGGTGGGCGACTAAGCGGCTTCCCGCGAGAACCACCACCCTAACCCTAACTCCGGTCACCACCCTAAACCCGCGAGAACCACCACCCTAAACCCTAACACTAAGCGGCTTCTAGCGAGAACCACCACCCTAAACCCGCGAGAACCACCACCCTAAACCCTAACACTAAGCGGCTTCTAGCGAGAACCACCACCCTAAACCCTATTATAAACATAACTTACAATATTATAAATCTCATACCCTAACGAATCCTAATTAATCCTATATATATACACTAATATAACAAAATCCTAAACTAAAAAAATCCTAAACTAAATATATACACTAACATAAAAAAATCCTAAACTAAATATATACACTAATATAATTAACATAATCCTAAACTAATTAACAAATAATTAAAATCCTAACCCTCACCGGATTTGGCGGCCGGTGACATGGTTATACCCTGCGGGTACACGATCTTAGCATACCTAGTCCAGACCAAGGAAGGCCCACGAGAAACATGCGCCAGCCCATGAAGACTTTCGGGTGGCCAGGGCCCATGACGCCTTCGGATCCTTGGAGAACAAGACTAGAGTAGATAGAATATTCAAAGGGGCAAACCCTAAAACCTGTAACCGACTCGATCTGTGCCTGGGACCTGCCTAACTCTATATAAAGGCTAGGAGGGCACGACGAGGAGGGCACTTCGCATACCACCGCATACACACCTCCACGCCCAGATTGCATCTGCGCACCCCTGTAACTTTCGGTTTCGCCGTAATCAAGAGCGGACAAGGAGTAGGGTTTTCCCTCCGGGGGCCTGAACCTGGGTAAACCTCGTGTCCCCGTGTTGCTTGTTTGCTAACCGTTCTGTGATCTCCAGCATCCCCATCTTCTCCAAAACCCAAGCTCATAACAATGGGCATTGACGAGATTAAACCTCGTTAATTGGCGTCGTCTGTAGGAACTGGGGATGCTGATTGTGCGATCGTGATGGTCATGGCGACGGAGAGTCATCTCCTCTTAGGCGCCTTCGACTTCACCGCCCACTCGCCAGCCACCCTGAAGGACTTTGAGCCCGTTGGCGACGGACTCGAGATCCTGTTCAGGAGATTCTACTTCTAGGTGGGGCAAACCGGCACTCTCCGTCTCCCAGAACGGGTGCCCCTGCCATCGTTCAGGCCCGCTTCGTGGGCTCCACACCCCGTGCTATGCACGTCGCCATCGACAGATGAGTCCTATGACAGCAGCAGTTGCAACTCAGATCTATGCGATCCACCATCGGAAGAAGGGACCTACGGTTCCAGATCTGAAAGCTACGACGGTAGCAATCCGATCTACGAGCACTACCAATGTGCCGCGGTCATCCAGAGCGACGTGGATCAGGAGCAAAACCCGCCACCAAACCCGCAGGGTAGAAACGACGGGAACAGAAGAAGCCAGTCCCCCCGCCCAACGAGGAGGACACCGATCCCAATCAGGCCATCCACCTCAGCGAGGCTGGATGGGCTCAAGCACGCGAATCCGTGGCAGGCAACAAGATCCTGCCCGTGGGTGCCTCACAGGACCTGCTGATGGCGTACCACTTGCTCCTAGTCGAAGAGCACAAGAAGCAAGTGAAGATGCAAGTGCTTGAAAAGCGCAAGCAGGCAGCCTTGGAGTCCATCGCGCGGCGAGCTACGCTCTCCGCCATGGGCGGCTCCAGCTCGCACGGCAACCATGGCAACAAGCACCGTTAACGCACGGAGAACATGGACCCCGCCGCACGTCGCGAGGTGACCCAAACCCTCAACACGTCCTTCATGGAGATGGATGCCGACGACAACGTCATCCCGAAGACACCACAAGCTGCGATCATGGCAGCCACCACATACCTCGCGTCTCATCCACCTCTAGTGGGGGACCCAAAAAGGTCCATGCACAAGTCTGCACTTGCCGGACTCGGACTCATTGGAGCCAAAAAAGAATGTTGCGGTTAGATTCAACCACAGCCCCACGCACTCATCCGAGGATGAAGAACACGACCTACCTCGAAGGCACAAGAGCTCGCGCCATCGCAGTCGCGATTACGACGCTCGAAGCGAGCTCATCCAGCGCAAGATCGACAAAGCGCGCGCCAAGCGCGTATGCTCGTCCGAATCCGAGGAGGATGACGACGAAGGAGAACTCTGTTGAGCCCGATGCTTCAGCAGATCCGTTTGGGGGACACGGATGCCATGGAACTTCAAGATCCCTTCGGACACACCGTAGTTCGACGGCACACCAGACCCCAAGGCGTGGCTCAGCGACCACCTGTCGTCCGTCAAGCTACATGGCGGAAACAAGGAAACCGCCATGCAATGCCTTCAGTTGCAGCTGACAGGTGCAGCCCGGATCTGGCTCAACAGCCTATCCTCGGGATCCATCCGAAGCTGGAAGGAACTATCGTACAGTTTCATCCGAAACTTCAAAGGCACCAGCAAGAGGCTAGCCTCGATCGAGGAGCTACGGGCCTGCACCCAACGAACGGGCAAATCCATTCGCTCGTACATATTACGCTGGTCCAACACCAAGAACTCCGCGATGCACATCTCTAAGGAGAGAGCGATCGACGCCTTAAAGGATGGTGTCAAGCGCCCCAACTTCAAGGAAGAACTTGGGCGTGTTAATCCCAAGACACTCGACCACCTCATGTACATCGCCAACATGTGGGCAGATGGCGAGGACTCCGTCCACCGAGTGCACTCAGAGGAGGAAGATGACTACGGCCGGCGACGTGAACGTCGTAGCAAGAGAAGATCGCGCGTCTACGACGACCGCGATGGACCCAACATGGTTGCAGCTGGCTATGCCGATGGCTGCAGCGACGGCAACCGTAGCAGCGGTGGATACCGCGGAAGCAACTTCCACGACGGAGGACGCCCAACATAGTCATGGCAGCGCCGCGGCCACGACGATGGACCCTCAACATACGACAAACTGTCGGGTCCATGCACCATCCACTTCTACATCTACAAGCAGGATGGCAAAAAGAAGGCAAGCCACATGCTCAAGGACTACCGCGAGTTCCAGAAACTCAGCGAGAGCATGGCTCAGATGAGGCAACAAGCCCCGAACACTGGGTACGGAAACACACCCGCACCAGGTGAGATCGCACACGGAGCTCCTCCACCACCACCTGCGGGACCTTCAAACCACCCAATCGCACCTTCTCAGAACAATGGCGGAAACCTGTCAGATCAATGCAGAAGAAAATCACCCGTCAGATCAACCTGGTTGTGATGGCTCCACCCGCCATCCCTGAGTACCTCAACGGTTCGGAGTCCTGCATCACGTTCAGTCGTTCGGATCACCCCTGCCAGGTCCCTCGCCCAGGTCATGCTGCCTTGGTGCTCGAGGCGCAGATTGGAGGGTTCGATATGAGCCGCGTCTTCATGGACGGCAGCAGCGACATCAATCTGATGTTCGCCAGCACCTTAGCAGCAATGCGGATGCCGCTATGCAGCCTGGAACAATCCGATACAACGTTCCACGGCATCGTCCCAGGGAAGGGTATTTTCCCCCTTGGAAAGATATGTCTCGACGTCATCTTTGGTAAACCCGATAACTTCCGGTGTGAGTGACTCGAGTTCAAAGTGGTGGACTGGCCATCACAATACCATGCCATCCTCGGGCGTGTGGCATTCGCACGGTTCCTAGCAGTACCACACTACGCGTACTTGCTACTCAAGATGCCAGGACCAAGGGGCGTCATCACGGTCCACGGGAGCTTCCCCCGATCGGACCACAGCGACAGGGACTTCAACAGAATCTCCCAGTCATCCGGCATGCAGGAGGAGCTCCTAAGGCTCCGAGAAGTGACGGACAACGGGGCACCCCTAGTCGCAAGACAGAATGCACCAGACATGTCTTTCGACTCCACCGTCAACACAAAGAAGGTGCAGGTCCACCCGACGGACACCTCCAAGACGGCGCTGATCGCCAACGACCTCAGCTCCGCATAGGAAAGCGCGCTCGTCGAATTCCTCCGTGAGCGCTGGGAAATCTTTGCCTGGTATCCTGCGGACATGCCAGGAGTTCCCAGGGAATTCGCCGAGCATGCCCTTAACGTCTTTCCAGACGCCAATCCCGTCAAACAGTCCATCCGACGACTGTCCGAACCGAGGGCCGAAGCTATCGGAGTCGAAGTCAATAGACTACTTGACGCCAACTTCATCAGGGAGATCAAGGAGAGCGAATGGCTCGCCAACACCGTGATGGTCCCCAAAAAGTACACGGACATCCTGCAGATGTGCGTGGAATTCAAATCACTAAACAAGCACTGCCCGAAGGATCACATCCCTCTCCCTCGGATTGATCAGATCATCGATTCGACTGCAGGATGCGAGAAGCTCTCCTTCCTCGACGCCTACTCAAGCTACAACCAGATTCGACTGAAGGTCGAAGATCAGGAGAAAACGGCATTCATCACACCGTTCGGAGTGTTCTGCTACAACGCAATGCCCTTTGGGCTGAAGAACGCCGGCACCACATACGAACGGTGCATGCAGGCATGCCTGAAGGACCAGATCGGCCGCAACATCCAAGTCTATGTCGATAACATAGTAATCAAAACAAGGGAGGCCAAAACACTCATCGACGATCTTCGCGAGACGTTCGACAACCTTGATCGATACAAGATCAAGCTATACCTAGAAAAGTGCACCTTCGGTGTCCCATCTGGTCAGCTGTTAGGCTACTTCATCTCCCACCGAGGAATCGAAGCAAACCCGAAGAAAATCCGGGCCATAATGGCCATGGAGAAGCCGAAGAACCTCAAGGGCGTCCAGCAGCTTGCCGGGCAAATCGCGGTGTTGAGCAGGTTCATCAGCCGCATGGGCAAAAAGGCCCTGCCCTTCTATCAGTTGCTACAGAAAGCAGACAAATTCGAATGGACGCCTAAAGCGGACGATGCATTCGAAGATCTAAAGCGGCTGCTCTCTACCTCGCCCGTCTTGGTCACGCCAAAAGAGCGTGAACCCCCACTGCTATACATAGCAGCTACGCACCAGGTGGTAAGCACCGTGCTTGTGGTCGAAAGACCCGAAGATGGCAAGACCCATGGGGTCCAACGCCTGATCTACTACCTCAGCGAGGTATTGACGCCGACATAGCAGAGGTACCCTCACTAACAAAAACTCTCCTACGGCGTGTTCATGACGGCTCGTCGGCTGAGCCACTACTTCGAGGAGCATCAGGTGATGGTCGTCAATGAAGCGCCCCTGAACAGCATCCTGAACAACCCGGAGTCCACAGGACGCGTGGCCCTGTGGGGCATCGAGCTATCACCTCTAGATATCATCTATGAGAAGCTCCACGCAATTAAGTCCCATGTCCTTCCATACTTCCTCGTCCACTGGATGGAACTGCAGCTGTCGGATACCCTGGACATGACGCAGTTGTGGACGATGCACTTCGACGGCTCCAAGCGCGAGGCCGGAGCAGGAGCCGGGGTCATACTAACCTCCCCGCAGGGCGACAATATGAAGTACGTCCTCCGGATGAAATTTCGAGCTTCCAACAACAATGCCGAGTACGAGGCCCTCATCCATGGCATGAGGATGGCCAAGATCTGCGGCACGACGCGCCTGGTCATCTACGGAGACTCGAAACTCGTCGTCCAACAGACGATGAACGAGTGCGACGCACACGCCACCAACATGATTGCGTAGCGCGCAATCTACAACACACTCGAAGGAGACTTTGACGGCTGCGAGCTTCGGCATGTTGGGAGAGAAAGCAACGAAGAGGCTGATAGACTCGCCAAAATCGGCTCCACATGTGCACGGGTGCCACCAGGTGTGTTCCTCGAACAGATCTACGTGCCATCCGTCAAAAGGAAATTCCCCAAGGGATCACCCGAAGAGGCAGAACACTCGGGGGCTGCGCTACCCGAAGGACAGGAAGGACCAGAAAAACTCGACACAGAGGTAGCAGTGGTCAACCTGATGCAGGTCATGGCAGCGGAAGAAACATGGACACAGCCATACCTCCGATATCTGATAGACGGGGAGCTGCCTGATAGCCCGACAGATGCCTGGCGCATATCTCGTCGGTCCAAGGCCTTCACCATCATCAATGGCGAGCTGTACAAACGCAGCATTTCAGGTCTACTCCAAAGGTGCGTCACCATCGGTGATGGCAAAACCATCCTCCAAGACATCAACGAGGGCATCTGCGGCCATCACGCGGGTAGTCGCGCCCTTGTCGCCAAAGCTCTACGAGCTGGGTTCTACTGGCCAACATCCATGAACGACACGAAGGCCATCGTCTGAAGGTGCAACGAGTGCCAGAGGTTCGCAGATAAACCGCACGCATCAGGATCGGAGCTCAGGCCCATACCCTTGGCCTGGCCCTTCGCCCAATGGGGCCTCGACATGATCGGCAAACTGCCCAAGTCCTCGAAAGGAAGCCACATCTACCTCCTGGTCGTAGTCAACAAATTCACCAAGTGGATCGAGGCCATGCCCATTACTAACCAAAAGGGCAAAATAGCCGTCAAGTTCTTCAAATCCATTGTTTAAAGGTTCGGCGTGCCACACAACATCATCACCGACAATGGGTCGAACTTCATCTCCAAGGAATTCCAGGACTTCTGCGAAGACCTCGGAATCAACATCACATACGCCTCCGTAGCACACCCACAAACAAACGAGCAGGTCGAAAAGGCCAACAGCCTCGTCGGTGGCGGCATCAAGAAGCGCCTGATGAGCCCACTCCAGCGACTCGCAGGAGCCTGGACGCAAGAGCTTCCCTCCGTCCTCTAGAGCTTGCGCACTACGCCAAACAGCTCAACTAGCTGCACGCCCTTCTTCATGGTGCACGGAGCCGAAGCCGTGCTGCCTGCAGAGGTACTCCACAAGGCCCCACGGGTCGTCACCTACTGCGAAGCCGAATCGACGTCCGCACTCGAAGACGCCTTCGACACACTCGACGAGGCACACGACATCGCCGCGGCTCGATCAGCGGTCTATCAACAGAGCCTCCGCAATTACCACAGCCATCGGCTGCGCCCAAGGTCCTTCGTCGAAGAACACCTAGTCTTGCGACTCAAGCAAGAGCGACCGAAGAAGCTCGAGTCGCCCTGGGAAGGACCCTACATCGTCACTTAAGTCATCCCAGGTGGATCCTATTGCCTTAAGCACGTGGAGTCTAGAGTCGCATACTCCAACCCATGGAACGTCGCACAACTGCGACGCTTCTACCCCTAGCTACCCCCTCCTTTTACTTTCAATAAGGCTATTCAGCCAAGGCTACTCAGCCGAACAATGTACCTCCTCCTTACGATATGAATAAAGCTAAGTGTGTCGCCCCAAAAATTTGTCTATTATTTGCATTTTCTTCATATTACAACACACTCGGGGGCTCCCCTCACCTCATGACTTCGTCGACTGAGGATAACACGTGTACACCTGAGTAGCTGACCACGTCAGGCTAACGAAATGGGCACGCATACAAACAAAGCACCACTTGCTAATAACAACAAACCTTTAGAGCAAAGGGAACAACACGCCCAGTCGAATAAATACAAATTTTACATCCATATTTTTACAGGTCCTACCTATTCTGACGAATCACCTGCGCATGCTGCTCAAAGAGATCTACAATTTGTTCGGCATACTGCCTTACAGCCGCATAATGTGGACGCATATCCCACACACCACCATCCGGCCGAAGAGGCGGCCCAGCCGCCACAGCAGCAAGATCTACATCAGGACGATGTAGCCACACAAGGGAAAGCGCGGCCTTCACCCTCGCAACCAGCTGATGCCGTACTAGCTCCCTAACATGATGCACATCTCGAAACTTTGCCAACAGGCCCCAAAGAGTCGATGGCGCTCATCCAAGGGAAACATCACATGCAGAATGGACGCCAATGAAGTCTTCGCTTGCCGCAACACCTGCGAAACCTGGTGAACATGATCCTACACAGCCGCAAGGACCATGGAACGATCGCGGTCCATCCAGAAAAAACCGCCGATCTCCATGTCCTGCTGTGTCAGGCAGTTGATCCGAACAACAACACACTCCTTTTCCTCCTTAGGAACAAGGTTAGCACCTGCAACACCTGCAAAGTAAGATGACAAGCCAACAGGCGCATCCGAAAATTGAGCAGCAGCTCGAAAACTCACATTGAAGTTGTTCGGCCAGACGACGCAACTCCCCCATCAAATACTCCTCTCTGGAAGCATCCCGCTTCGCCTTCAACTTCCAAACATCGGCATGGCCGCGCACTCCAAGCAATTCTTTCTCAAGACTACGGATGCGGTCACTAAGAAACACAAGCTGCGACGCACCATCCAAGGATGGCCGTAGCTGCGGCGCGTGCGAAGTGCTAACGGGATCATCACCCGAAGGTCCGTAGAGGATAAGAAGGCAAGAATATGAACAAATGCACGAATAAGCAAACAGCTTGGAGACTCATTATATACAGCAAAAGCCACTGCGTGGCACAAGGAGTGTTCATAAATACATCAGACCAAAGGAAACAAAAGCTATCCTACAACTAAAAGGCCTAAGAAGCCGCATCCTGAGTAGCCTCGGAGCTAGACTGCCTGCTTTTGGCATCCCCCTGCTGCCTTGCCGCGTACTCCGCCAGCAAGTCAATCAACTTCGGCCCATACGTTTACAATGGGCAGCGTAGAGGGCAAAAGCTACCTTGGATCCGTTAGCAGCTATCGGCATCTGGGAAGTGGGCCGATGAAGATCCAGCTCCGCTCTAGACGCCAGGGCCATCGCCAGCCCCACGGATGCACCGATGCCTTTTTGCTTGCGCTTGTACACCATAGGCGCTTCGACTGACAGCGCATCCGCCAATGAGTCGGCATCCTCGAGGGTGACGCCCTTGGGGACGAGCTCCTTATAGAAGCTCCCAAGAGCCTCCTTGGCCTTGGCGAGAGAGCCGACCATGGTACTGCAGCGGTCTTCGACCACCGCAGTGGCATCATCCAGAGCACTTCCATGTTCCAGAGCACCGCGGTCAAACTCGATGCCTGCGGCATCTAAACGAACGGAAGAAGCGATGTGAACACCAAGTACAAAAATAAAGAGAAGGAAGAGAACAGGCGAAACCACTCAACCGAAATATCCTTCGCAGCACCCATCATCTTGACGGCTACCTCCTTCTCGCGCAAGGCCGCAGCGGTGGCGAGGTGCTCCTCGCGGTCCGTAGCCTCCTGCTGCAGGCGATCCTTGGCCGTAGCTGCCTCGGCTAGCTCCCGCTCAAGGCGCTCCTTCGCACCAACGGCGTCCTCGGCTTTCTTCTCCACTCACCCAAGGCTCTTTTTGAGAGCATCAAGCTCGCGGAGGGAGGTATTATTGTCATTTGCAAGCAACAGAACACTCATCAGATCGAAGGAAAAGGAAGCAGCAGAAGACGAAAAAGACCAATTCATGAATGTACCCTGAAGCCGCTTGAAGCTGGCCTCCAACACTAGGTGCTGCTGCAACAACTAGTTGGCGCCTTGCACAAAAGGCTACGAAGAAAATGCAACTTATCAGGAAAAAGGCTCGGGGGCTGCGCCCAAAAAAACGAGCAAAGCAAATCACGCATATGAAAAAGCTCGGGGGCTCCCCCCGATCTATGTGCAAAACATAGCATGATCAGCAGATCATCGGACATATGCTCGGGGGCTTCCTCGAGGAACAAAACAAAATATCAGCATATCATCCGAAAAAATACTCGGGGGCTCCCCCCGCGGCAAGAAAGTAAATCTTACGTGGTCAGACGGCGACTCCGAAGGTTCGCCTGTAGTCTTCTGGGGGACAACCACCCGAGCCCCCTACAGAGAAGGGTTCGGAGCAGCGCCCTCGGAGGTGGACACCGTCTGAGGAGGAGGAGGAGCAACTTTCGACTCCCCCACCATCTCCCGAGCGCCATCGCTGAAGGAGCCATCGGAAGAGTGGATACAAAAGGAAAAAATCAGACAAGTACAAGCAAAAAAGATGAATGAAAGACAAAGCAATGGCAGATGCCTATGAGTTGAAATCTCTCAAGTCGAAGACAGGAGGAGCCCTCTTGCTTTTCTTCTCTTCCTTCTTCTCTTGCTTATTCCGCTTCGCCGGCGGCTGCGGCGCTACAGCCTGCACGGGCACGGCCGGAATCGGAGAGGAATATCCACCATGACCCCCACTGTGATGCTCAAGGCATAACAGATTCCTAGGGGTCGGCGGAGTCGAATCATCCGACGATTCGCTCGAGCTCCGCGTCTGATTTCGAGTCCGCTCCTCGCTAGACTCAAAAGTTTCTTCCGCCGGTGATCGCGCCGAGGGAAGCTCAGACATGGAATCCACTACCTCATTGTTCGGGGCATCCGGAAATAGTTCGGGTAGTGGCGGCGACATGCCCGGTACCTTGAACTCCTGCGCAAGGGAAACAAACTTTCAGAAAAGAAGTAAGTGCAAGATAAGCAGTCGAAACAAAAGCGCTACGCGCACGCCCCAGATCTACACCTGCGGAACCGGACGAGAGGCAGCGAACGGAGGAGTCAGCGACTTCCCTGGGAGATCCTCTCCAGCCTTGAACTTCAGCAGCGGCCGAAGAATCCTGTCGAGATCCCCCCTGGAGAAGTCCTCAGCCGAAACCCTAGTCGGATCGTGTCGACCAGAATAAAGGAACATCGGGTGCACCCTAGCCTAGAGCGGTTGCACCCGACGTTTGAGGAAGGTGCGGATGATATCCACACCGTTCACCTCCTTATCTGGAATCAACTGAAGATCCTCCACCAGACGATAGAGCCCCTCTATCTCCGCCACCTCGCCATCCAAGATGTGGTTCTTCCAGGACCTTTTCGGCTCGATTTTCTGGGAGGGGTCAAAAGGAGCAAGACCAAAGTTCTGCCCAGCCACTGTGGAGTCATGGATGTAAAACCATCGCCTCCACCAATACTAGACAAATTCAGACATAGAAAAGGAGAAGAAGAGAAAGTTGGGTCTAAGGGAAATGATGCAGCCGCCGATGGGATACACGCCATTGGAACCAGATTGCCTCTTCACGGAATAGAGCTTCCGAAAGAGGCCAAAGTGTGGCTCGATACCGAGCCAGCACTCGCAAAATGTGATGAAGCAGGCGATATGAAGAAGAGAGTTCGGTGAAAGATGATGAAGCTAGATACCATAAAGGAAGAGCAATCCACGGAGAAAATCGTGGATCGGGAAAGAAAGGCCCCGAAGGACAAAAGCGATGAACATGACCCGAAACCCAGCGGGAGGACGGGGAATTACCTCATCGCTCGTAACTCTGACGGCCTCCCTATCCTGTGGGATTAGACCCCGCTCACGCAGCTTGCGGAGGTCACCCTCGCGAGTCTCCGGTCGCCGCCTACCACCATCGATGACGAGAGTGGCGGAGAAACCCTTCTTGCCGCCGGTGGCAGCACTAGTAGCAACTGCGGTGGAGGCCTTCTTGGACTTCCCCATCGCAATGCGGCGGTGGCGACGATGAGCACGCAGAAACAAGGAAGGAAAGGTTCGAAGAAATTCCAGCGCGCTGCGAGAAAACCTCAAAGAAGATGGGAGCAGTGAAACGAGAATGGCTACGGTGAAAAACAAAATCACTTTTCCCCAATGATTATAAGGACGAGGACAATGCACGATGACCGTTCATCGGGAAGACCTAGATCCAACATCAAGATCTGACCGTCCACGTGTCAGCACAGCAGCAAACCGTCGCTAACATGTCGTCCAGTACGCACGGAAATCAAGGCGATGCCTTAATTATCTCCACGCCGTGCATCACGAGTCAACTCAAAGTCAGAAGGTGGGACCCATGTTCGTCCAGTCACGTCATCTCTGGCGCCGCAGACGCTTGAGGTCACCGATCATCAGCACTGACGTCATCAAAAGCTATACTAGCAACGGTTACAATTCTTCGGCTACACAACTAAAAGTACTTACTCGAATCTACGATTCGACTAACTACTCGGGGGCTACTCCTATCAGGAGCGCTGGCCGCGTACCCGAAAAAGCGACCAAAATACTACACCATTGAACTATTCTTCGAGTCCTACGTCGAGTCTACGACTCCACTACGGACTCGGGGGCTACTCCCATAGGAAGGATGGATTGCAGCATCCGAATAATTTGTGTCCTACGGACCTAAAAGTTAACAAAGGCTGAATTAAAGTATCTGCTCGAGTCTACGACTCGAACAGACACTCGGGGGCTACTCCCATAGGGAGCGCTGGCCGTGCACCCTATGAATCTACGACTGCAATCCTGCGGATCAATATACAAAAACTTTTTCGGCAACTCTGCCCCAATTAACGCTAAGTTAGCAACGTCCTCCTTGGCCACCCGAAACGCCTCTGCGGTGATAAACATTCGGATGCTGCGTCTGCGATGCAAAGATAAGACCTACAGATACCATCTGATGGCCTGGTAAGGCACACGACTGCGCTCTGCTAGTAAAAATCCATGCCAGGAGGCGCGATGAAAAATCCCGACGGACGTGTTGGGTACATCATTTAAAATACACTAGAATTCCACTCCTGTAAGTCCTCCGCGGCCTGAGTCAAATTACGCCATCATATGTTCCGGGTTTGAGTCGAGGGACTCGAATCTGAAGAAGATCGTGTTGTTTTGTCCTAAGACAGTTAACTGACCCTGATCTGTCAGGAGAGTCAGGCACACGCATCAACTATCCCTATGCACTCAAATCATTCTCTGGACAAACAGAGATAGCTGCACCCAAAGGATTGAAGAGTCCTAAGCCGAATCTACGATTCGACTGAACACTCGGGGGCTACTGACATGGTTATAACCTGCGGGTACACGATCTTAGCATACCTAGTCCAGCCCAAGGAAGGCCCACGAGAAACATGCTCCAGCCCATGAAGATTTTCGGGTGGCCAGGGCCCATGACGCCTTCAGATCCTTGGAGAACAAAACTAGAGTAGATAGAATATTCAAAGGGGCAAACCCTAAAACCTGTAACCGACTCGATATGTGCCTGGGACCTGCCTAACTCTATATAAAGGCTAGAAGGGCACGACGACGAGGGCACTTCGCATACCACCGCATACACAACTCCACGCCAGATTGCATTTGCGCACCCCTCTAACTTTCGGTTCCGCCGTAATCAAGAGCAGACAAGCAGGAGTAGGGTTTTCCCTCCGGGGGCCTGAACATGGGTAAACCTCGTGTCCCCGTGTTACTTGTTTGCTAACCGTTCCGCGATCTCCAGCATCCCCATCTTCTCCAAAACCCAAGATCATAACAATGGGCATTGACGAGATTAAACCTCGTCAGCCGCCAATGGCGGTGGCGCTGGCGGCCGACGGTGGCAGTGGCGCTGGCACGGGCGCGGGCTTGGTCGGCAGGGGCGCTGGCGGTGGCTTGGTCGGCAGGGGCACTGGTGGCTGGTGGTGCGCGGCCGAGCGGGCGCGGCGGCAGGGGCGCAGCGGTGGCGGCTACCGGCGCTAGAGAGGGAGGCGCGGTGGGACGGGAGAGGGAGGCGCGGCGGGATGGGAGAGGGAGGCGCGAGCTTCGTCAGAGAAATCGGTGGGCAGCCTGGCAGCGCTGTCGTCGTTCTGGCATCCAACTTCTCCCGGTGCGTGGAACGCACCGGGGGAGAAGCCCCCATTTATACCCCCCTCTAGTCCCCGTGCGTGGCACCAGCCGGGACTAAAGAGGGGTCTCCAGTCCCGGCTGGTGCCACGCACCAGGACTAGAGGGGGGGTGTTTCGTTTTCGCGCGCTAGGGCTAGACCTTTAGTCCCGGCTGGTAAACTGGGCCGGGACTAAAGGCCCAAATTTGCCGCGTTGGGCCAAAAACCCCAGCGCGCGCTGTGCTTTTTTTCAAATTTTCCAATATATCATTTAAAACATTTAAATTATACTTTTTGCATACTTTTGAATTTGAAAAAACTTTCAACATGAAAAGTTCTTGAATTTGAATAATTAATCCAAATCCATTTTCTGTTTTATCAAATAATTATTTTAAATAGTCAAAGTATTAACCATTTTGCCATTATCAATTTAAAAATGCATTAACTATTATTTTTTGCATATTTTTGAATTTGACAAAACTTTCAACATGAAAAGTTCTTGAATTTGAATAATTAATCCAAATCCATTTTATGTTTTATCAAATAATTATTTTAAATAGTCAAATTATTAACCATTTTGCCATTATCAATTTACAAATGCATTAACTATTATTTTTTGCATATTTTTTAATCTCACTAAACTTTCAACATGAAAAGTTCTTGAATTTGAATAAGTAATCCAAATCCATTTTCTGAATAAGCTTTAGTCCTAGTTGTATCCACTAACAGGGACTAAAGATATTTCCCGCCATTTCTCACCGCTTCCTACCAAGTTTTTCCGCCCTTTCCTCTGAACCGAGCTTTTAGTCCCGGTTGTAGCCACTCATAGGGACTAAAGATATTTCCCGCCATTTCCCACCGCTTCCCACCATGTTGTCCCGCTCTTTCCATCTATATATAGGCCGACCGTGCCATGTTTATGCACACATCCACACCTTCCTCTCTCATAGAAATGGACAGCGCCTATTGGGCCATTATGACCCTTGAGGAGACCGAGGCGCTGTGTGCCTCAAGCTATCCTTGTCCACCAGGCTACCGTTCGCCCGCCGGCTGGATGCTGAGCATTAGAGGTGTTCCTGTCCCTCCTGTGCCTCAAGGCTCCGCCCGACAGGTGGCCATCACGAACCAGTTCTACCACGAGCTCACGCCGGAGAAGCGGATGGATCACCAATGGGATCCTGACAAATACGACACCTAGAATGCCTTATTCGCTAACCGACGGGAAAGGGATCTCGCCAGGTACGATGGTGATGGCCCACCCCCGGTGAACCACAACAAAGTCGGCCGCCGTCTGTGGTGGGTGAACCATACTATCATCGGCGTGATGCGCTACATCGCCGGTGGAGACCATCCTCGCCTGCGATGCCCACAATTCCACCCGCCCGCCGTGAATCCAAGGCCGGAGTGGCAGGTGCCCCCGGTATATGCCATGGTTGGGCTCAGGATCACCGGAGTGGCAGGTGACGATGACGATGATGATGACGATGACGAAGAAGACACTGAAGCTGTGTACTATTGGACTAGGCATGATTATGACTAAAGGGGGCGGCTTTAGTTCTGAGTGTTAGCTAGTCCCGGTTTGTCCCGGTTTTTAATATTAATAAATGTATTGCGTGTTAGTCCCGGTTTGTGGCTGGACCAGGACTAAAGGGGTCCTTTAGTCCCGATTCCGTAGTCTCAGTTTTTAAATATTAATAAATGTCTTGAGTATTAGTCCCATTTTATGGTTGGACCGGGACTAAAGGGGGGCCTTTAGTTTCGATTCATACTACGACTTTCCCAAACTATGAAGATGTTGTCCCGATTCGTACTTACCATGAAGATCTGATCTCCAAACCCGTGCGGTCACATATTAGGGAGTGCCTCTATGACCAGTTTCTTGGAGATGCCGGAGGACTGGGCTCTGGTTGCATCTACCTGAAACTGGCCGTAGTGGTGTCCCTGCTCTCGAAGACCATCTTGCAGCTCGTAACTTCTCTAACTAGATCAATATGCCTAGGACTTAACCTAATTTCACATATTAGGGAGTGCCTCTATGACCAGTTTCTTGGAGATGCCGGAGGACTGGGCTCCGGCGGCATCTCCCTGAAACTGGCTATAGTGGTGTCCCTGCTTTCGCAAACCATCGATCTTGAAGATGCCTCAAACTGGCTAGAGGACTGGCCTATTTATAGTACAAGAAGCTCGGCATAGTGTCGACACTCACGACATAATGTCGACACTCACCCCTATTATTAGTACTCATTCGTGTTTTGTCCCGGTTGGTGTCTCCAACCGGGACTAAAGGTTCATCCAACCGGGACTAAAGGTTCAACCCCTATTAGTAGTGCTGCCTGGCCCAGCCTGTCGCAATCCCTTCAGTCGCGGTTGGTTTCTCCAACCAGGACTAAAGGTTCAACCCCTATTATTGGTGTTGCCTGGCCTAGCCTGCCGCAATCCCTTCAGTCGCGGTTGGTTTGTCCAACCAGGACTAAACGTTTAACCCCTATTATTAGTGCTGCCTGGCCCAGCCTGCCGCAATCCCTCCAGTTGCGGTTGGTTTCTCCAACCAGGACTAAAGGTTCAACCCCTATTATTAGTGCTTCCTGGCCCAACCTACCCTGCCCTTTCCCTCTATTTATAGTGCGGCCGTCATGGCCACCCACACATACACACATTCCTCGCTGCCTACTTTAGGATGCCCATCCCGCATCCTCGTATTCGACTCGGCGGCAATATGATTCACAATATGATTACATAAAAGGTTTAATATATTACACCAACATCCCTATCTAGTGTTGTTGTTTTCTGCTGCGCCGTAGCCATGAAGAATATTCATCATTTAACATGAAGCTTGGGTCAGTTTTCACTTTGAAGGGCGGGATTTCATGAAACTTATTATAATCTTCTGACATATCTGTCTTTTCATCCACTCCCACGATGTTTCTTTTCCCTGAAAGAACTATGTGGCGCTTTGGCTCATCGGACGATGTATTCTTTTGCTGATTTCTTTTTATCTGTTTCGTAGACATGTCCTTCACATAGAAAACCTGAGCCACATCGTTGGCTAGGACGAATGGTTCATCCTTGTAAGCAAGATTGTTGAGATCCACTGTTGTCATGCCATACTTTTCGTTTACATGTACCCCTCTCCTGTCATCTTGACCCATTTGCACCGAAACAAAGGGACCTTAAAAATAGGTCCATACTCAAGTTCCCATATCTCCTTTATGTACCCATAATATGTGTCATTCTGCCCATTGTCATCTGTTGCATCAAAGCGGACACCACTGTTTTGGTTGGTGCTCTTTTTATCTTGGGCGATCGTGTAAAATGTATTACCATTTATCTCATACCCTTGGAAAGTACATATAGTCGAAGATGGTAACCGTGCCAACAAGTACATCTGATCTTCAACAGTGTTGTTATTCATGAGATGTTTCTGCAACCAACTTCCGAAAGTGTCCTCGTGTTCCACTCTAATCGAGGAGTCAGGCATCCCCGGGTTTTCCGAGCATACAATAATCTTGTGTTTCTCGATATACGGAGCCACCAAGGTGGAGTTGTGTAGAACTGTGTAGTGTGCTTTATTGAAAGAATCTCTGTCCATACATACCATTGTTTTCCTTCCTAGTGTTCCTTTTCTAGTCAGCCTCCCCTCATACCGAGATTCAGGAACACCAATCGGCTTAAGGTTAGGAAGAAATTCAACACAAAACTCAATGACCTCCTCTGTTCCATAGCCCTTGGAGATGCTTCCTTCTGGCCTAGCACGGTTATGAACATATTTCTTTAAGACTCCCATGAACCTTTCGAAGGGGAACATATTGTGTAGAAACACAGGACCAAGAATTCTAATCTCTTCGACTAGGTGAACTAGGAGATGCGCCATAATATTGAAGAAAGATGGAGGGTACAACAACTCGAAGCTGACCAGACATTGGACCACATCAATCTGTAATCCTGATTGACTTTCTGGATCGATTACCTTCTTAGAAATTGCATTGAGGAATGCACATACCTTCACAATGGCCAGCCGAACATTTTCTGGTAGAATTCCTCTCAATGCAACCGGAAGCAATTGCGTCATAAGCACGTGGCAGTCATGGGACTTTAGGTTTTGGAATTTTTTCTCTTTCATATTTACTATTCCCTTTATGTTAGACGAGAAGCCAGACGGGACCTTGATACTAAAAAGGACTTCAAAAAATATTCCCTTCTCTTCCTTGGTAAGAGCGTAGCTGGCAGGCCCTTGAAACTGCTCTGGATGCTTGTTGTCTCGTCCTTTATGGCGTTGCTAGTCCTCCCATGCTTCCGGTGTATCTTTTGACTTCCCACACAATCCCAAGAAGCCTAGAATATTGATGCAAAGATTCTTCACCAGGTGCATCACGTCGATTGCAGAGCGGACCTCATGGACTTCCCAATAGGGTAGCTCCCAAAATATAGATTTCTTCTTCCACATGGGTGCGCCTCCGTTGGTGTCTTTTGGAACAGGTTGTCCTCCGGGACCCTTTACAAATATTACATTTAAATCCTTGATCATACCAAATACATCAGCACCAGTACGGGGGCAGGTTCTTCCGATGATCTGCCTCGCCATCGAAATGCTTGCCTTTTTTCCTTAAGGGGTGTCTGGGCGGAAGAAAACGACGATTGTACAAGTACACATTCTTCCTAGATTTATCCAGATATATACTTTCAGTCTCATCTAAACGGTGTGTGCATTCATTATATCCCTTGTTCGTCTGTCCTAAGATGTTACTAAGAGCAGGACAATCATTGATGGTTACGAACAACAACACTCGTAGGTCGAACGGTTCCTGTTTGTGCTCATCCCACACACGTAAACCTGGTTTGGCCCACAACTGTAAAAGTTCATCAACTAATGGCCTTAGGTACACATCAATGTTGTTGTCAGGTTGCTTCGGGTCTTGGATGAGAACTAGCATCATAATGAACTTCCGCTTCATGCACAACCAAGGAGGAAGGTTGTAGATACATAGAGTGACAGGCCCGGTGCTGTGACTGCAACTCTGCTCCCCAAAAGGATTCATGCCATCTATACTTAGACCAAACCATAGGTTTCTTGTATCACCAGCAAAGTCCGGGAAGTCTCTCTCAATTTTTCTCCACTGTCGACCATCAGCGGGGTGCCTCAACATCCCGTATTTCTTACGTTCTTCCATGTGCCATCGCAACAACTTGGCATGCTCTTTGTTTCTGAACAAACGTTTCAATCGTGGTATTATAGGAGCATACCACATCACCTTGGCAGGAACCCTCTTCCTAGGTGGCTCGCCATCAACATCACCAGGGTCTTTTCTGATCTTATACCGCAATGTAGTGCATACCAGGCATTTATCCAAATACTCGTACTTCTCACCGCGGTAGAGGATGCAGTCATTAGGGCACGCATGTATCTTCTGCACATCTAATCCTAGAGGGCAGGCGAGCTTCTTTGCTTCGTATGTACTGGCGGGCAATTCGTTATTTCTTGGAAGCAACCTCTTCATGAGTACGAGCAACTTCTCAAATCTCGAGTCATTCACACCGGTCTCTGCCTTCCACTTCAGCAATTTTAGTGTGCTACCCAGCTTCTTCTGTCCATCTTCACAAGTTGGGTACAAAAATTTGTTGTGGTCCTGTAACATCTGCTCAAACTGCAACTTCTCCTTTTCTGTGTCGCAGTCTTGCTTTGCATCAGAAATGATGCGACCAAGATCATCAGTGGGCCGGTCTGGTTCCCGTTCTTCACCTCCTTCTTCTTCATTGTCTTCCATTGCGGTATCAGCGTATTCAGGGGAACATAGATCGGTAGTTGTCATCATTGTTCTCTTGTTCATCGTCGTCTTCCATCACAACCCCTCTTTCTCCGTGTTTGCTCCTAACATTATAGCCGGACATAAAACCAGACCGAAACAGGTGGCTCTGAATGACTCTTGCGGAAGTGTGAGCCTTCTCATTCCTACAGTCAACACATGGACAACACATAAAACCATCTCGCCGCTTGTTCTCCTCGGCCACAACTCGAAAAGAACGCACACCTTCTCTGAAAGCGGGAGAGCGTCGGTCACCGTACGCGCATCCATGGATGGCTCATCTGTATCATACAAATATATGTCAAACGCAATCACTATGATAAAATTAGTATCGCACGGTCTAAACAAGAAAATAGTTGCTAACCTTTTATTACACTTAGAAACAAAGATGATAAAACTTAAGTGTGGCTCGGGCACCTCATATCATGTCTGTCTTGTGTGACCTAAACTCGCATCGCTCTAATGGACATTTCACCGAACACCTCTAGTGCATATGTATGAACAAGAAAAAAATAGCACAACAACACTCTCTCCCACCAGGAAAAAAATAGTTGAGAGGAGGAGGGGGCTGTGCGTATATATAGGGCCAGAGCACTAGTCCCGGTTGGATATACAAAACTGGACTAAAGGGAGTGCCCCCAGCGAGTGGCAGGGCCAGGGCCCTTTAATCCCGGTTTGTGTCTCAGACCATGACTAATGGGGTCTAACGGGCTGGGACCTATGGTTCTGGGAGGCTCGGGCCATCCGGCGAGGGCCATTAGTCCCGGCCCCAGCCACAACCGGGATTAATGGCCTGATCGAAAGGCATGTTTTCTACTAGTGCACATGTTCAAGCCGAAGAATTGCGAACAATACCAATAACTTAGCCATTTGTAGTCTGGGGGCTAGACATGGTTGGTTTGTTGCAGACGACACCATGTGGGTTTACGCATCTACTAGTAGCAGTTGATAAATTCACCAAATGGATAGAAGCTAAACCCATTAGAAAGCTTGATGGGGCAACTGCCCTTAGGTTTGTCCGGGATCTAGTGGTGAGATTTGGTATCCCACATAGCATTATCACAGACAGCAGCAGCAACTTGTCACTCGGAGAAGTGGAAGCTTATTGTTGGGAGAAAGGCATCCGACTTGACCTTGCATCTGTCGCACATCCACAGTCCAATGGCCAAGTTGAACGAGCCAAAGGATTAACTCTGCAGGGAATCAAGCCACGTCTTGAGGCACCGGTTCATAGAGAAGCTGGAGCCTGGGCGGAGGAATTAGCATCTATGTTGTGGAGTTTACGAACTACACCCAACAGATCCACCGGCTACACCCCTTACTTCATGGTATATGGAGCAGAAGCCATCCTGCATGCCGACATCCTTCACGATTCACCAAGAGTTGCCACCTACGACAAAGATGACACTGAAGAATCTAGACGTCTAGATGCGGACCTTCTCGAGGAGGAGCGTGTTTTGGCATGCCAAAGATTCACCATCTATCAGCAGAAGCTACGCAGCTACCATAGTCGCCGCATTCAGCATCGCTCGTTTAAAGAGGGGGACCTGGTGCTCCGACTTAAACAGAAGAAGTCACAGAAATTATCCCCGCCATGGGCAGGACCGTTCATCATAAGCAAGGCGCTACTCAATGGGTCTTACTACCTCGTTGACAATCGTGAACTCGAGGATAGACCTAACGAGGATCATAAGAGTAAGCTACTTGACCCGGATGATGACTACCTGGAGCTTGATCGGCCATGGAACATAGCACAGCTACGTCCTTTTTACACTTAGCATATTTTTTTATCTATTGTGTACCTCTTATATGATCAATGAAATAAAGCTCTTTGGTTCACTCATATTTCTGAGTCTTTTACCTCCTTTAGTGTTCATTTTTGGATCATATAAAACCTTTATGCACAAGCTTTGCATTTGCACTTGTGAAAATTCCGCCTACAGGCGTTAGCTTAAGTTTTCTGGTCTACATGTTCTTTGTTGTTTTTATGTGGATTCTGGAGTAGTGAATTTTGGCACTTGTTATCGGCGATTTTGTGCTTAGGTTTTTGACGGTGCCATTGGTCATCATCGCCTAAGCGCATGGTTCCAACTATGAGTCTTCCGACTCACTCAAGGTCAAGCATAAAAATGAGATTAATGGATAAGCCATCACTTTCTTAAAAAATAATTACATGCCGGAGCCAGTTCTCGAGTAGTAGGAAAATACAACTATTGTTTTTCCGCCTTAAGTTAACACAGTAGTTTTTACGCATAAACAAATTCCAGATGAAACAAAAATTAAATATTGTTTTTCATTCCTCTGGCGTAGGAGACTTGGATGCAGCATCATCAGCAGCAGGAGAGCCATCTTCCTCGAAGTCGTTGGTCTTAAGGGACTCGGAGGAGCTCTGATGGTCGCCATCAATGATCTCGAGAGGCACGAAGACGTTGTGGTCGACCAACTCGGAGACCTTGGTGTCAAAACCCGCGAGTGACGCCCAGATATCCTTGTGATCTATTTTCTGGCCATCATCGTCTATGTCGGGAAGACCGGAGGTTACCGTGTCGATGTCGGTGTTCTCATAATTGGCCTTGACCATTGACAGCGCCATCCCAGCACCAGTCAGGGTACATGAAGCTTTTTAGCTTACGATACGCTCGGGGGCTTGGCGCAGTATCTCCGAGTACTTCAACACGGAGTCCACTGCTTTGATGTTGATCTAGAGGGGCTTGGCTATCTCTTTGGCCTGCTTGATGGCGGTGCTGATAAAGTTGCTGGCGAGAACCATGCATTCCTTTGGCAGAGCAGGCGACTGGGTTAAACCAATAGCGGCTACAATTCCGACAAGGGAGCACATAAGTTCAATAACACAAAAAGTTCAAAGTATCTTGCTTGCATAAGTACAAGACGGAGAATCACTTACCAAGGATGCTCGCCTCGGCCTGCTGAAGTGTCTCCGCCATCGAATCTCGTTCTTGTCGGAGGATCTTGTATGCTTCCAGATTGCGCTGATTCTGCTCATCGGTAGCTTTCTTCTGTTCTTTCAGCATTGCGATCTTCTCCTTCAAGCGGTTCATCTCCGTGTTGGAGGACTCCTACAGGGCCTTCATGGATTCCTTGTGCATCTTTAAGGTATTAGTCCTCTCCTGCTTGGGGATCTTGTTTTCGCTATCCAGCAACTCAATGTGCTTGGATTGCTCAACAATATCCTTGGCCTTGGCGATGGTTTCTGCAAATCAGAAAAAGAATAGTACACAGTGAGTAGTCGGAGAGTGACGACACAAGACCAAGTCGGAGTACGAAAACGAAAGGAAAAACATACTCTTTCTGTTGGTGATTTGTTCCTTTAAGAAGGCAGTTTTACCCTTTTCGGCTTCCAATTTTGCGCATCTTGTGGAACTTCTCATTGACGATGCATCTCCGAGCATTCTCATTCTATGGAAAACAAATAAAAAAATACTTAGTCTACTTGGAGCATCTAGTCGGATAAATATCCACCTAGAGGCTTGGGGGCTACAGTACGAGTTTTCAGCTTAGTGACATTCTTAGTCTTTCTTTAAGCATCTAGTCGGAACTAATTCAGTTCAACTAGAGGCTTGGGGGCTATAGTATTGAAATTTACAAACACTGCGTATGCTACTCTAAAAGTATCTAGTCGTAATAACTCATTCAAACTATATACTTGGGGGCAACAGTGAGAAGTTTTCTAGCTTAGTCACTCTTAGAGCATTCAGATGCAAAGACCTATGGTTTTCCGTCTAAATCCTCGGGGGCTACAGTGGGATACTACTTATAAAATGCAAAAGGCAAATAAAACTTACAAGTGCGATGATCTTGAGGTTGGTGGCGCTCTTGGAAAAGATCTTGCTGAAGGCAAGGCTATTTCCTCGCAATATATCTGCCTGCTTGAGAAGCTCCTCAAGACTGCAAGTCAGAGATGTTGGAGCTGCACCAGGAGCCGCAGTAGAGCTACTCGGTGTAAGCACCGGGTAGACTATCTAAGGAAGCTCTATGGTTGTCCTAGATGCAGAAGCGCCTCCTTCGAGAGACGTTCCACTTACCACCACCTCCTTGCCGCTACCGATGGCATCCTTAGCCGGAGCTTCAGACATTTTGGTTGCGGTACTTCCTTGTGTCGCCTGCTCGCCAACAACGACGAGCTCCGTGGAGACAGCTGGATCCACTTCCATGGCGGAAGGGCCAGATTCCTCCTTAGCTTGGGAGCTTGTTGGCGCAGCAGCAGGCTGGACGCTAGGAGTAGTGGGGTCGATGGCGGGAGGTGCTTGGTGCGTCATATCTCGCTACAACATGTCTTTAATGTTTTTAGAAGCCCCCAATGTTTTGGAGGACTTCTTCAAACTTGTACTGGCCTTCTTCCTGAAACGTGCAAAAGTATAAGTACAGGGAAAAGATTAACAATGGACAATGTCAGAGGAAAAGAAGCTTACACAACAGTGGGTGCTTTGGTGAAAGGGATCCCGGTAATCTTTCTTTTCTCCACCTCCAGCATGGCAGTGTACTTCTTGGAGGCTCCAATCTTCGTCTTCTTCTTGCCTCCATCGGCAGCGTTAGAGGTGGAGCTCTTCCACTTTCACGCCAGCGGGACATCGTCGTCGGACACGACGGTGACTTCCTTCATCTTAGGGTCATAGATTTGGACAGACATGATATCCTCGTCTAGACCGCTAAGCTATTAAGTGAAATCCCAAAAGTGTTAAATGACGATGGTAAAAGCTAGACGGAAGAACTGGAGTATATGTCATACACGGAAGATAAAATAGGTACCTCTGGGCACTTGCCCTCCTCGAACATGTCGTAGGTTATGGTGAAGCCACGCTTCCTGTCCTTCACCTTGACGATGTCCTTGAGGCAGAGCTTGACGGAGTCACTCGAAAATTTGTCCTCGGAGATGCGGAGGCTATCTTTCCTCTCCTTAGAGTACTTATCCATCTGCTTGGAGCGGTGTTGCAAAGGTTGGATCCTCCTGACGAACCAGCACATGGCTAGGTCCAATCCGGTTAGACCCGTCTCCATGAACCACTCTATTCGCCTTATGGCGCGGAAGGCGTCGTTGTTGGAGGGAAGGGTGTCATGGGATCTCCATGTCAGGGCTTCGGCAGCAGCTCCAGCGATGAAGTCCGGATACGTTGCTTCTCGGTCAGCCAGAGGGATATCTGGGCCGTAGAAGTACATCCGTTGCCAGTTCTTACAAGATTCATGGCCGGCGATGTCGAGGAACCGCCGGCCAGGCCAGATCTTAAAACTAATCGTCCCACAGTTCTTGAGCTCGTCCTTGCTCATTCCAGCTTCCCTCTTGACGGTAAAAAAGTAGAAAGAGATCTAACCTAGGCCTAATCCCTAGGTAACCCTTGCAAAGCGGCGCGTAGTTGCTAAGCACGAGGATACTATTGGGGGAAAGGTTCTGAGGTTGAACCCGGTAATGATTGAGGACAGCCAGGAAGAAATTGGAGATGGGCAGGGAAACACCGCGTACCAATTGTGCTTTCAGGTACACCTTCTCTCCGGCTTGGGGAGAAGGGGTGACGTCGCCGGCCGGCGCCGCCCGCCAGACGAGCCCCTCCATCGCAGGGAGGTAACCCTCAACGAGCAGCTCATTGATGTCGTGGTACGTGATGTCCGAGCCACGCCACTCCCCCTTGTGGGAGTCGCCTTCCTCCTCCAGCGGCTCCAGCGCCGCTGGGATATGGTCATCGCCGGTGGATTCCACCACCGCGGACCTTGGCAACACCAGGCCTTCTGGAGGCACGAGGACGGTGCTCGCAGGCTTGGTCGCAACATCGCTCACTGCCGCCATGGAAGAAGTGGAGCTGGAGCTGGCCATCGGAGTAGAGAAGAGGTGACTGGGGAAGATTGGAAAGCTAGGGTTTTTCGCGTGCGCGCAGAGGGCTCGAGGAGGTGCTCACAGGAGGAAGACGAAGGAGCATGGGAAGAATGAGGTGGACAGATGAAAATCTTCCACGGTCTAAATTTATAACCCCAGCATCAAAATTCGTGAAAAGCGATCGAATGGTCGGCGCGTGGACGACGTGTGTGGGCGCGTGCATGGAAATTTCACCATATTCCCAACCGCCGCCGCCAACTTTTCGTATCCTTCATGTGGGAAAAATGGACATGATTGTGTTTTCTGCATGTGTGAGTTACGAGGCGTCGCCGGCCTATGTCTACATCGTTCTAGCTGACACAGGCAGGTGAACCATCACATCGGAATATTCCAGCATGGACGGATCCAGTCCGGCTACGAGAAAGAGTACGATGGAAGATTCAGCATTTCTCCGGCTTACAAGTTGAAGACGGAGAACATCGCAGGGTTCTTGGGAGGACTACAAGATATTGCTTGACGATTTGCCAACATCCATCTAGACGGAGAATTCAACTTGAAGAGGCAAGACGACGCAAGATCTCGGAGCTCTCCGGGGGCTACTGTTGGGGATATGCTATATGGGTATCCTCATAGCATGTCTGCTATCCGGATAACCCGGGTGGCCCACAGTTGGTAGCAAGGCCCATGGCCTGCTGGGCGGCCCAGTTAGATGGATCCATTAGGGAGGCCTATCCCGGATAAAGGAAGGTCACGGAGGAGTCACCAATGTACCCGGAGCCTTGGAGTGCAAGACACATTAGACTGATTGTATACCGTGTAGGACTCTGTAACCTGTCCGGCTAGGACTTTCCCTGTAACCCTAGGACCTGGCGACTATATAAGTCGGGCCTATGGGAGCCTTTAGGGATAACTCAACTCATATCGCGCACAGCGAACCAATCCCTGTAACTCGGCATATTGCCATTATAGTTATTTATAGCAGGAGTAGGATTCCGCCACCGTCGTGGGATCTGAACCTGGGTAAGCTGTATTACCTCATACCCGTCAACCGTCCGCCCTCCCCATGTCTCTAAACACGCACTGTGAGGACCCCTCCATGGCGTACTCGTGGGCAATACCACGACAGGTTGTGAAAAAAATTATCAAAGGAAGTTCCATAGATGGAGAAATCGTCCATGAATACTTCCTTAATTTCTTCACAAAAACCATGAAAGATAGCAGACATACATCTCGGAAAAGTAGAAGGAGAATTACATATACCAAAAGGCATAAGCCTCTAAGCATAAGTTCCATAGGGACACGTAAAAGTGGTTTTTTCTTAGTCTTGTGCTTTCACGGCAATTTGAGAAAACCAGAATAACTATCAAGAAAACAAAAGTGAGTCTTCTTAGACAACCGTTCTAGCATTTGATCAATAAAAGGTAGAGGATAATGATCTTTATTAGTGACTTTATTCACCTTTCTAAAATCAATGCACATCCTATAACCAACTACTACTCTTTGAGGTATAAGCTCATTATTTTCATTAGGCACAACAGTTATTCCACCTTTCTTAGGGACACAATGAACATGACTAACCCAATTACTATCAGCAATAGGAAAAATTATACCAGCATAAAGAAGTTTTAATACCTCATTTCTTACCACTTCCTTCATCTTAGGATTTAAAAAACATTGATGTTCAACAACTGGCTTTGCATCATGTTCTATATTAATAGCATGCTGACATATAGTACGAGAAATCCCTTCTAAATCATCAAGAGTATACCCATAGGTCCTCGGTGTTTCTTTAATACTTCCAATAATATTTCCTCTTCCTTTCCTGAAATTTTAGAACTAATAATAACAGGATATATTTTCTTATCGTCTAGATAAGCATATTTAAGATCATCAGGTAAAGGTTTTAAACCGAAGACAGGATCCCCTTTAGGTGGTAATGTGGTACCCAAATCTTCCATAGGTAGGTTATGCTTAAGCATCTCAGATTGACAGAGAAATCTCATCAATCTCATTTCTTTCTTCCATGAAGACCTCACTTTCGTGATCTTCCATAAATTTTTGCAAAGCATTATTAGGAGAAAGAGAAATAGAAGAAACTTATTCAACTCTGAAATCCTCATTAGGCAATTCATTTTCATAAGGAGTTTTAGAAAATTTGGAAGAGTTAAACTCATAAGATTCTCCATCAAACTTAGTTAAAAATTTCTCCTTCTTACAATCTATAATAGCTCCACAAGTGTTCAAGAAGGGTCTACCAAAAATTATACGACAAGTTTTACTAGCTTCCTTACCAAGCACTAGAAAATCACCAGGATATTTAATCTTACCACAAAGAACTTACACATCTCTTACAATACCAATTGGACATACTGTCTCTCTGTTAGCAAGGTGAATAACCACATCAATGTCCTCAAGTTCACAAGGACAAATTTCATGCATAATTTCCCTGCAAAGCTCATAAGGAATAGCACTAGAACTTGCACCAATATCACATAAACCATAATAGCAATGATCACAAATTCTAACAGAAAGCACAGGGACACTAGCTTTCCTAGCTTTACTAGGATGAGAGACAATATTAGAAGCATCTTCACAAAAGATAATGTGCCCATCTTCTATATTTTTAGTGACAAGTTCTTTCACAATGGCTACTACAGGTTCAATATTTATTTGTTCATCAGGTTCAACAGCTTTCTTTGTACTTTTTCTAACCACATTAGCTATAATAGAATGTTCCTTTACCTTAGCAGGAAAAGGTATTTTCTCAATATAGGGTTTAGGCAAAATACGATCAATAGTACAAACTTCAGTATTTCTAGCAGGAACATGATTACCAATATCCTTATAAGGTGCATGGTACTTGTTCCACTCATTTTTGGGAATTTCAATATAAGAGGCAAAGGCCTTAAAGAAATTTGCAAGAACTTGAGAATTAAGACCATACTCAGTACTATATTATGAAAGTCATTAGTTCCCATAAAGGATTTAATGCATTCATAATCATAATTTAGACCTGACTTTCTTCCTTTGTCATTCTCACATGCTTCAGTGTTTTCTTGAATACAGTCTAGAAGATCCCATTTAGCTTCTTCTTTCATACGTGTGAATGATCCAACACAAGAAGCATCTAGTAAATCTTTATCATGAAGAGAAAGCCTTTCATAAAAGTTATTGATAATAATATTATTAGGGAGTTCCTGAATAGGACATTTAAGCATTAGTAACTTCAATCTCCCCTAGGCTTGGGCTGTACTCTCTCCATCACGAGGCCAAAAGTTATATATATGATTCCTATCCTTATGAATCTCACTGGGAGGGTATAATTTAGAATAAAAGAGAGGTACAATTTCCTCCCATTCCATAGATTTTCCATTCTTCAGCAACTTATACCATTCGTCAGCTCTTCCTTTCAATGATATAGAGAGTAAATTTTTATTAACTTGTTCCGTTGTGATACCTGCACACTTAAACAACCCACATAATTCATGGATAAAAATCAAGTGATCACCAGGATGGATAGTTCCATCCCCAAAGTAATAGTTATCCATAACACGATCAACAATTCTTGTAGATATCTTAAAATGATCTATCTCAGCAGGTGGTAGTTCATATACTACCCTAGCAGTGGTAGTAGCTTTCCCAAATAGGAAACCAAGTGGGTTATCCATATTGGAAACAAAGTAACAAATAGAAATAAAAGCAATACTCACAGTAGAAATTTCATTTACCAGTTCCACTCTTCAATAGCGCTTCACTCCTCGGCAACGGCGCTAGAAAATAGTTTTGATGACCCACAAGTATGGGGGGTATCGTAGTACTTTCGATAAATAGGAGTGTCGATCCCAACGAGGAGAAGAAGGTGTTGACTATTGGATTAGGAATTCTCTGTAAATACTTAACAAACGGATTTTTAGGGTTTTTTATAATGCAAGCAAATAAGGATAGAAAATAATTGCAGCAAGTGGCCCAATCCTTTCTCAGCAAAGTACAAGCCGGTTGTATTACTTATGAGGACCAAACGTTCTCGAGGACACATGGGAATATTTCCAAGTGCTTTCGCTTCATATAGTTGATTAATCTTCTTTGGTTTGATAAGTGTTGTCTGGGGGAACCTGTGCTAATGTACCGGCCTTACTAGGACTAATCCATACATGTGATTAAACCCCTTGCAAGGATCCGCAACTACAAGAAACTAATTAAGATAAAAAACTAACCATAGCATTAAACTCTGAGATCCTACACTCCCTTGTGTAGAGGTTTCCTAACGGGTGTTCAGGTTTCTGTCACTTCAGCAACCCCACAATTAGTAGCCAAATACACAATGCATTCCCCTAGGCCCATAAATGCTGAAGTATCATGTAGTCGACGTTCACATGACACCACTATAAGAATAGCACCACAACTTAAATAACAACCATTGAATAATACCTCAACACAATTCCACTACCAACAACATGACTTCTCCCATGTCCTGAAGAACTAAACGAACTACTCACAAGACATCATATGTATCAAGATTAGAGATGATATAATGATGAATAACAATCTGAACATAGACAATAATTCAATGGTTCCATCCACAAGCATCAACTACAAAAGTAATTAACACTAGGAAATTTTCCCCTAAGAACTATGCAAGATTCAACACAATTGTTACAGCGGGATGGAGTGGAGATGATGGTGCTGGTGGAGATGGTGGTGAGGATGATGATGAATATCCCGATGAAGTCTATCTTGATGACGGTGTTGATGGCGATGATCTCCCCTCTCCGGGAAGGAATTTGCCCGGCAGAAATCTGCCTACCGGAGAGCTCTTTATCTCTCTGTAGTTTCTGCCGCGCAGAGGCGGCGGAATCTTTCTGTAGTCGCTCCCCCTCGTATTAGGGTTTCGAGGATAAGATATAGGCGAAAGGGCGAGGCAGGAGGTGGGCCAGGGTGGCCACACCCCTGGTGGCGCGGCCCAGGGTGGCCTGCGCATGGGGTGTGGCCCTCCTGTGGCCCAACTCAGCATCCCCTTCTGGCTTCCTTCGGCTTTTGGAAAAATAGGATTTCCCGTGTATTTTCTAGAATTTTCTAATTTTCGCAAAATATTGCATCTGGATACCGCTTTTTCCACCAGAATCCTGACTCCGGCAGTTCATCCTCCAAAAGTCATCCAACATGCAAAAATAGATGAAATAACATAAGTATCACCTCTTAATATGAAATATATTAATGAATAGCAGTAAATTATGATATATAATAGAGATGCAAAATGGACGTATCAGTAGACCGGACAGTGTGTGCGCGTGTGCCCTGCTTGTGTTCGCTGCTGGGGTGGGTCGATCAGTTGCGTGTGTGTACAGCGGCTGCATGCATTGTATGGTTTGCGTGCGGGTGTGTCTCACGTGTGTACGGTGGGTGGCGGCGGCGGGGGTAGAGGGATGGGTTAGGTGGGTTTTCGAGGGTTTGGTAGAGGCTAGGGTTGAGTGCTTGGGGGTGGATTAGTGTTAGGGTTTAGGCAGGTACTAGGTTCAGCCGGCTGGGCCTGTTGGGCTTGGCCGGTTTTAGGTTTAGATTTAGGTTTACTATTTTTATAAAATATTTATTTGTTTTGTTTTCTTTTAAATCTTTTTAGCAAATAGTTTTTAGGAAAATAGTTTAGTAGATAATTATAATACTTTGTTTCGAAATAAGAGAAGAGGTATTGTAGCAAACAAAATAGCTTTTTGTTAAAATATTTTGTGAGGCAAAAATGCATGATGTCATGATAATGCACCGAGATAGAAACACTAGGCGATTTCTAGTAGTGGTTTTATCAGGGGTGCTACAATTTGTGATAAAGTGAGCTATGCATGTGAGTCCGTGTGTGAGAGATAGCTAGTGAGCTTGATCGATCAAGAAGGCAGTATTGTGGCTCCAAGTGAGCATGCCCCCATCAATGGGTCTCCCTGGTGCCTTATATTGATGTCCCACGGAACACAAAGGGCCCACTTGGTCTAATTCTACTATGAAAGGTGTTATCTAATAGTGCCATGTAGGATTATTTACTAAAATGTATAGTGCATAGTATTTACTATTGGCTACGGTGGCAGCATGGTGGTAGTGTCTCATTCTTTTCACTGTGTGGTCCTTGTCATGTGGCTTTCTTCCTACCTGTATGTCTCTAATCCAATGCCTAGGAATATCTATCTTGGTCTTGATTGAGTAGAAGCAGAGCAGCCAGGCAGGGGAGCCCTAGGTGGGAAGTAGCTCCTGGCGGTGGCGCTGGAGGGCCGGCTAGGGAGAATTGTCCTAGGCAGTGGCAGGAGTGGTCGGATGGGCCAACAGGGCGTGGGCGGGCCGGCTGGAAGCCTCCAGCCGGTCCAGGTCGAATCTGCTGCACTTGTATTTTATCGTTGCCTTTTTTGACTGTCTTGGGGCGTCTTTGGGGTACCCGGGGACCATCCCCCGACAGTCATAGGAGTCGCTTCTTGATCCCGTTGCAGACGAGTCTGTTGTACTTTTAGACTTGACCGTTGGTCTGCGGATGTGCGACCGAGGCATAGGTGATGTTGATGCCGAGGCCATCGGATAAGTCCTCGAACTCCTTTGAGGTGAAGTTTGTTCTGTAGTCGGTGATGATGTTGTGCGGCACCCCAAACCTAAAACAATGGATTTGAAGAACTTAACGGCAGTGGTGCCAGTTTGGTTAGTGACTGGCATGGCCTCAATCCACTTGGTGAACTTGTCGATGGATACGAGGATAGCCTCCAGGTGAGGACTTTTGCAGCTTGTCGACCATGTCGAGTCCCTATTGCACAAAGGGCTAGGTCAGCGGTATTGGTCGTAGCTCCGAGCCTGGTGCGTTCGGCTTGTCCGCGAACATTTGGCAGGTGTTGCATCTTTTTACAATGCTCTTGGCACCACACATCGTCGTTGGCCAGTAGAAACCATCCCATAAGGCCTTGGCTACTAGAGCGCGACTTCTGGTGTGGTGGACGATGATGCCTTCATGGACGCAGATGCCTTCGTGGACGCAGATGCCATGAGGAGGATGCTCTTTCTATCACCGTTGGTGACGCATCATTGGAGGAACCCGGTGATGCTCTGCTTGTAAATCTCACTGTTAATGATGAATGTGAAAGACTTTGAACAACAAGCGATGTGTCGCGTGTCTGTCGGGTCATCTCACAGATTCTTGCTCAGCAAGTACATGACGTCCCGCTGAGTTCAGAATTGCGATCATCATAACCTCCATGAGGTTTTCGATTGAAGCCTTTGGTTCTTCTTCTCCTGGTGCCTTGGAGCCTTCGGGTGGCGTAGACGTAGAGTGTGCTGCGGCGTATGGTGTGTCCTTGAATGGCTTGCATTTGATGGATCATTCGTAGATTTTCTCCAAGAACACGCCACGTGGTACCGGGGTGCAGGTAGAGCCAATGTTACCAAGATTTTTGGCCTCTTTCTTGCTTTCTTGGCCGACGTGCCAGAGTTCACAGCCGTCAAAGTCTCCTTCAGGTGCGTTGTAGAGGTCGCGGTAGGCGATCATGTTGTCGCTGACAGCATCGCGACAAGGTTGGAGACTTAGAGTCACCGTAGATGACCAATCGAGTAGCACCGCAGGCTTTGTCCATACTCATGCCATGGATCAAGGACTCGTACTCCGCTTCGTTGTTGGATGTGCGGAACTTCATCTACATCACATATAGCATCTTGTCACCTTGGGGAGACATTAGAATTACTCCAGCTCTGGCTCCCACTTTGCATTTGGATCTATCGAAGTGTATCGTCCACACTCGCGACAAGTCTGGGGTGTTAGGAAATCAGGGAGCACCTGTGACTTGATGGCGGTGCACTGTTCATAGATGATGTCCCACGGGGACAGCTCAATGCCCCAAAGGGACACTCGCCCCGTTGCTTCGGGGTTATTGAGGATGTGAGACAGTGGTGTGTCATTGACTACCACGATTAGGTGCTCTTGGAAGTAGTGGCATAGTTGACATGCGGTCATGAACACGCCGTAGGCTAGCTTTTGATAGTGAGGGTACCTCTACTTTGTTGGTGTCAGTACCTCGCTGAGGTGGTACTGTGGGCATTGTACCCCATGGGTTCTTCAGGTCGTTCGAGGACAAGTGCGGTGCTTGTAACATCCCAGGATTAGCACCTCAAAATAGACAGGACACATGTGTGTGCATTGCATTCATGCATCACAAAATCCGAGGAATTTTCGCTCAAAACTAAAGAAACTATAAAGGGATCGATATCTCTCTTATTTTGATAGAAACATCAGGCAGGTGCGATAGATTTTGACATGACCTTTAGGTATTATCTATGTTATTGTAGGGGTAGAATTTGAAATTTACTTTGAATTCCAAATTAAATTCAAATTTTGAATTTAGAAATTCATAAATAATAATGCTATAAATAAGTAAAAAGAAATGATTATAATAATGATATAAAAGAATTCTTTATTATAATAATACATTAAGTATTGCATTGTTCTTTTACAATAAAAGAATAAGAGTAAAGTACAATTAAGAAATGAACCAAATAATAGAAAATAAATTACAACAATGAAATAAACAAGATATAATATTACAAGATTCAGATTACAAGTAGAAAGAAAATTTAACTTTATTATAAATATTACATTGTCAATTACATTATGTAAAGTAAAGAGAATTGCATGAATAATAAAAGAAGTCCTAAATTACATTTTCTAAATTAAGTAGAATCTTGTATTTCCTTTTCTTCATATTCTTTATTCCTGCAAAACAAGCAAGAAAGGAAACAAAACAAAAATAAAGGAAGGTTATGTTAGTTAGTTTTGCTCTCAGAGTGAACAGTGAGATGCACTGTTAAGTTTCATCATTGAGCTAATATTAAGGGGGGAAGTTTCACCAAATTGAGCATCTGTTCTTATTTAGTAATGGCCTCAGTACAACATCACAGGCTTGGAGAGAGGAAATTTCACCACAACAGTAAAGGTCAAAAGATAAAGACTCCACAAAGATAAAGTTTTCACTTGATCTCATCCACACCAGCAGGTCCCACTTGCAAGCAGGTTGAACATCAACATGTAGTTATCTGCTGTCAACACAGGACCACATCAGGGGAAGATAAGAAGGAACCAGCCATGGCAGATCTCTGCTGCTAACTACTCCTTCCATCCTAGTTCATTTCTTAGCACTAGAACTCTCAAGCACTACACATAACCAACCACAGCCCAGTATCAGATTATCACTGATCTATCCAGATCTACATCATCAAGAACCAGTTCCCACAACACTAGTAAAAGCAGACTAGAAATCCATACCATAAGCATCTGGTTGCTTGAAAAGCCACCCAAGAACTAGTGAGGAGGAGTTTCACAGGGAAGGCAACAAACCAGGAGGAACTGGCTAGAAGTTAATTGAGGAGCACAAGCAAGGTGATCTATATCAATCCACCATATCATCTGCTCTGGTTGCTTAGACCAGCCATCCAAGAGCAGATTAAGTAAGAACCAGCTAGAGAATAAAAGCCACAAAGTAGTATCTGCTCTTAATTGTAATCTGGCCTCAGCCTTTGCATCATTGGTAGGGACAAAGGCATCATATCATATACACCATGATCATACTACTGTGCACGCTCCAAAGTGAGGCATCATAGTGGTAAGACCACAACATTAGAAGCACAGCAGCAAAAAACGTTAACCATTTCATTGAAATATTCATAAGATGCTATACCACTGACTTATCTATTCCAAATGCGTTTAAATCATCTTCCTAATTCATAAAATTAGGAATCATTATAAATAGACCATAGACAGGTTAACTGGATCAAATCTATATGTCAGCCATGCTTACTGAACACATTCATACAAGGTCAATCATCTTCCTAGATCAAAATTACTAGGAATCATTCTCTAATATTAATCCCTTTCAATTTGGTCAGACAATAAGATCAAACCAGATCCAAACTAGTCTGCAACTAGATTAATTCTAGGAGATCATTTGGGGTCACTTGCATGAAACAAACATGAATCTATCCTTGAGCATGCATGCACATGATCTGGTAATCACTCATACCAGCTAAGATTTAAAAAGTACCCAAGTAGCTAAATCAAATGTAGTATGTATCTATTTTGTCAAGTTGATACATTACAACACTTCACCAACACATAGAGATCATATATAATCAACTAGACACAGCAACATAGCCACAAGAATCAGGCATATACAAGCTAAATATGAATCCATCAAGTAAATAATTCATCCACATATAGTGGTACTTGTTCCCTGCCATGTTTAAATTCAAGAATGAATTAAACATGAGTATAAATTAATTCTTTCAGTCAACAACACTGTAAAAGTTTAGTTTCATCAAAAATAATATTATAGCAAACCAATATGCCATGAATGACCACATCATCAAAATGGAGGCATCAGATCAAGCAAACTATATCATCATGCTTTAAAGCATACTAGGTATATTAAGTTTATACAACAGTAGGTGTAAAACTAATATAATATTCCTCATATCCATTTTTTCTTAGATATCGACGCATCAATTATGCCAGGGATGGATTAACCATCCCAAATAGAG
The DNA here is from genome assembly GCA_916181665.1 of Avena sativa. Classification (NCBI taxonomy): domain Eukaryota; kingdom Viridiplantae; phylum Streptophyta; class Magnoliopsida; order Poales; family Poaceae; genus Avena; species Avena sativa. The sequence goes on along the minus strand of OV702299.1, from coordinate 362,235,090 downwards.
GCATAATGTTGCATGTTTCTATCACATGTTAATCGAGTTGTAGTTACATAATCACGTAGTACAGGATCAGTAAATCACCATACAACCTTAATCCTAACCTAAGATAGTTCATTGGCTCGAGGGTCGGTCACACAATGATTACCGGACTTAGTGTAGCGGAAGAGGTAGCGGGAACATAGCAGGTTTGGCGCCGGAGTTGTGCAGCTGCGCGCCATCCTGCCGATGACAGATCTGACGCAGTCACCACCAGCGCACCATCAGCACAACAAAGTACAGAGTCAACAGACATCGTGTTGCAAGCATGGTCACCGTCCTGCGAGAGTCGAGGCTGGATTAACGGAGGAGAAGCATGTACCCGAGGGTGGTCGACAAATTCGAGTAGTGGTCAACAAAGAACAAGCCTACATTAAGGGAAGTAGAAGGAAGTGAAAATAGCAGAACCACACCAGCCAAGCAACCGCTAGGGTTTCGAGGTCAAGAACGAGTGTGTGAGGCCGCTAAAATCAAATCAAGTGAGAGGTAGTTGTAGAGCACAAGAAGGCGGAGCAGATCCCCATCCCGCCGATGATGGCGATGTCTCGAGCGACGGCGCGGCAGTGCCATGGGAAGCGTTGGATGCGAGGTAGTGGCGTGCGTGCATGTCGCGTGAGTAAGGAAGGAGGAAAGTGAAAGAGAGAAAAAGAAAGACAGAGGGGTGTTGGGCCAGGAATAGCCCAACTAATTTGGTCTATTGGGCCGAGTCGGCATATGGGCCTAGCTGACTTAGGAATTCAACCCAACAGAAAAAGGCACCACAATAAAAAATGAAGTAAAATAGAGAATTACCAAAATACCCTGAAATCCTTTTAGTTCTAGAAAAATATCAAAAACTCCTAAAAATATATGTAATATATCAAAATGATCACAAAAATAAACTCTACCAGATAAAAATATAACTTTACTTTTTTTGAGCTAAATCCTAAATGAAATAAAATAAGGAAAAGTCCTAAATAAATCATTTTTGTGTATAAAAATAAATCTAATATTTTATAATAATACTAACTAGTTTAAAATTTGAAGTAGGTATTCAAAGATATTTAATCCTTTATGGAATTTTATAAACATTAGAATAAAACTTAAAAATAAATAAATAATCATTTAAGGTCTTGAATAAATATATTACACTAGAAAGATATTAAATATATTATTAGAAAAGTTTTAAATATTTTTAAGTAATAAATCCTTGTCTATTACCAATTTTGAACATTTCTTAAGTAAGAAATAATTATATATCTGTAGAAATATTAAAACTGTAAAATCTAATTACTAAAGCTCTAAACCATAACTAAGATTAATAATAAAACTCAAGTGTAAATTATAAATTTTTTAATACTCTTTAAAACCCTTTATAAATACATATAGTATATCACTCATATGTAATATGATAAATAATCCTTATCCCTTAACCATACTTAACATGACTTTAAACCTGACACATTAATAATACCATCCAAATTATACTTCCATTGAATTGTTGCATATTATTTTCATAATAACAAAACAAATTTAATCTGATTATTCACTTAACTATAAAGTGAATAATCCCACACCTTAGACATACTTATCATAAATTTAAAACTTGGGAATAATTAAAACAAATTACACCTTAAGTTTATTTACTCTTTTAAAGTTAACTTTAGTCTCAAAAGCTTATAAACATCATATCTAATAAACTACTTATGTTTTTTATAGTTAACTTCGTTCTATTTTAATTAAGACCTAAAGCATCTCAAGTCCAAACTATTCAAGCAAGTGTAAACAACATCAATCACATTCTATCAACCATAATATTGTTTAAACCTTACCAAAGAAACCTTTTCTTCGAAGGTTATTCTTTTTTCCAATTAAAACAATAACTCTATAAATATTACCTTCAACCCTTAAACAACCCAATATATAGACTTTCATCAGAATCACCAAATAGCAACTAATCTCATTCTTAGATTACTATTGCACTCTACTTTGATATCTTGTATAACAAGACTTAAGTTCCTTATAAATGTATTTCTTGTGAAGTAAAATTTAAAGGTGAACCAACTCTTAAAGGAATCACCTAAGTTTAATTCACTTAAAGTATTGGGGATACACTTTAGAGTTTTATAAAAATGCATAGCATACAGAGTGTTGAATTAGTCAACTAAGAGACGAGAAATATAAGAATAAAGAAAAGGAGAAGAAAAGTGCACTTGGGCCGACTCTGCACTTATTCGGCCCTAGTAAGAAATTCCTAGGGTCAGATTTGCATAAGACGGGCCGAATTATGACCATAGGGGCCGAATCAACCAACACTGAGAGCCCTCACCGAATCATCCCAACCGGCTGGGCCGAACTAAACACTTCGGCCCACCCCCCTCGTCCCCAGCCAGGAACTCCCGCCAGCGTCGCTGCAACGCCGACACTCCCACGCCTCGATAGAAGAACGAAGTCACCACCACGCGTCCCAGCGTCGCCTGGGTGGGCCGGATGGGAGATGATTCGGCCCACCTCGTCGCTCCCCCGTCGCCCACGTGTTCTTCCCCCGGGTGGGCCAACTTGAACAGCTTGGCCCATCGCGGGACAGTTTCTTGTAGGACGTCTCCCACTTGGGCCGGCTAAGAATTACCCAGCTGGGCCCCACCATTAGTCCGGCTGGGCCACTCATTCCCCCCAGGCCGAATTAGAAGCAAGACAGGCTGAGTTTGACCTAAACAGGAGGCATCTGGGCCGAATCAGATCACCCAATATGCCCTAACATCTACTCCTGGATGAACTCCAACCTCCACCACAATGCACCATCGATTCAGGACAAAACCAACAAATCCCGTGCCAGTCTTGGGACCCTCCTAGCTCAGACTGGCACATGGGCATGCCCTTGGCATCGAGAAGATGCTAGAGAATATGCCCTGGCATCTCCAAAGATTCCAAGGCATATGATGAGCATCTAAGAAGATGCCAGGAATATGCTACACAGATGCCAAGCGTGGGGAACAAGTCTTGTCCCTTGGGCTCCCCTTTATAAGGGGCACCAGGGGGATCGTTCAGGGGAGACCCCCGAAGGGCTCCTCTCCTCTCTTCTCGCTAGGAGCTCTCTCTCTCTCTCTTCCTCCTTCGCTCTCACAGGAAGATCTAGATAGAGGCATAGGAAATACAGCTCAAGGAGCATCATTGTATCCACAAGTATGGCAAGATTATAAGAGATTAGATATAGAGAAAGAGGTGTTATCTCAACATGAGAGCCTCAATCCTAGATATATTGTATTTCTCTTTGCTCATACGAGTGCGGTCTTCACTGCATCATCCCACCCCGAATTCCTCCACATCCATCGGCCCCAACTTTAGCCTACCCATGGCATATGTCGTGATACCACCACGACATTTGGCACCCACCGTGGGGCATTTTAGTGGCGTTTGTTGGGTTTCCATCCGGACAGGAGCATCTTCATTAACCTCTTCTTCATAGAGCTCCTTTAGCTTCTCCAAGCGAACAGAGAACAGAGAGGCAAACACAGGGGTCTCCAAGTCTGACTCAGCAAGGCAGGTAAGACCCAGCAAGAATGGCTCAAACACTTCTCCAAGCATACTGTAAGTACTAGATAACTCAGCCACCGACAGTTGATCCTTCACCCCGGGAAGAGAATAACTCAACCCGAGGACTAGCCAACATATACATAGAGTCACTTTTAGATGGAGAGAACATTATGTTGATTCGGATCAATATTTGACTATCTTGTTTATCATTCGGATAGAATTTGAGTCAGTTTATTTATGATTCGGATTAACCATTAACTCAGCTTACCAACTTATTTATGATTCGGATAGAGTCAGTTTATTTATGATTTGGATTAGCTTATGACTCAGCTTATTTATGATCTGGATTAGCTTATGACTCAGCTTATTTATGATTTGGGTTAACTTATGACTCAGCTTATTTTGTGATTCGGATTGGCTTATGACTCAGCTTATTTATGATTCGGATTGTCTTATGACTCAGCTTATTTATGATTCGGAATAGCTTATGACTCATCTTATTTATGATTTGGATTAGCCTATGACTCAGCTTACCAGCATGTTTATGATTTGGATTAGTTTATGACTCATCTTACCAGCTTATCTTTAATTTATACTAACATTTGATTCAGCTTTCCAGGGTATGTTATGACTCGGATTTGTATTTTGACTCAGCTTACCAGCTTATCTTTGATTCGGATTAGAGTTTGATTCAGCTCGCTAGCTTGCCAGGTTATGTTAGGATTCGGATTGATATTTTTGCCAGGTTATCTTATATCTCGGATGGCTATTTGCCAGCATATCATATCTCAAACTTATATCTCGGATCTACATCTCGAATCACATCTCTTGGCGATTAGCCCTATTATCATATCCCAAAACCTTATCTCGGATCTATATCTCGGATCCATATCAAAGGCATCTCATCAAATCAAGTTATATCTCGAAAAGCAAATAACTTGGATTTTGGGTCAAATGACTCAGATTCAAGACATAAGTCAGATTTGAGTAACATAACTCGGATGTAAAAACAGATGACTCAGATTTGAGTCATATAACTCGGATTTTGGGTCAGATGACTCGGATTTGAGACATAAGTCAGATTTGAGTAATATAACTCGGATGTAAAAACAGATGACTCGGATTTGAGTCATATAACTCGGATTTGAGTCATATAACTCGGATTTTGGGTCAGATGACTCAGATTCGAGACATAAGTCAGATTTGAGTAATATAACTCGGATGTAAAAACAGATGATTCGGATTTGGAATCAGATGACTCGGATTTGAGTCATATTACTCGGATTTTGGGTCAGATGAATCGGATTTGAGACATAAGTCAGATTTGAGTAATATAACTCGGATATAAAGGCAGCTAATTCGGATTTGGAATCAGATGACTCAGATTTGAGTCATATAACTCGGATTTGAGTCATATAACTCGTATTTTGGGTCTGATGACTCGGATTTGAGACATAAGTCAGATTTGAGTAATATAACTCAAATGTAAAAACAGATGACTCGGATTTGAGTCATATAACTCAGATTTTGGGTCAGATGACTCAGATTTGAGACATAAGTCAGATTTGAGTAATATAACTCAGATGTAAAAACAGATGATCTGGATTTGGAATTAGATGATTCGGATAAAAACAGATGACTCGGATTTGAGTCATATAACTCAGATTTTGGGTCAGATGACTCAGATTTGAGACATAAGTCAGATTTGAGTAATATAACTCAGATGTAAAAACAGATGATCTGGATTTGGAATTAGATGAGTCATGTAAAAACAGATGACTCGGATTTGAGTCATATAACTCGTATTTTGGGTCTGATGACTCGGATTTGAGACATAAGTCAGATTTGAGTAATATAACTCAAATGTAAAAACAGATGACTCGGATCTAAAAACAAATAACTCGGATTTTCACTCAGATGACTTGGATTTTAGGCCCAAGACAGGTTTGAATAATATAACTCAAATTAAGAATCAGATGACTCGGATTTGAGTCATATAACTCGGATTTTGAGTCAAATCACTCGGACTCTAAGTTAGATGATTTAGATTGGAGACGTAATTCAGAGTTGAACCATATAGCTCGGATTTTAGCTCAAATAACTCGGGTTTGAGACATAAGTCACGATTGGGTCATGTAACCCAGATGATATGACTCAGAAGTCATAACTTACCCAAAGGGTTTAAAAGACCAGTGCCAAAAATGGCCAGAAGTCATAACTTACCCAAACGGGGTAAAAGAACAAAGCCAAAAATGGCCAGAAGTCATAACTTACCTAAAGGGGTTAAAAGACCAGAGCCAAAAATGGCCAGAAGTCATAACTTACCCAAAGGGGTTAAAAGACCTGAGCCAAAAATGGCCAGAAGTCATAACTTACCCAAACGGGTTAAAAGACCAGAGCCAAAAATACCAGAAGTCATAACTTACCCAAAGGGGTTAATAGACCAGAGCCAAAAATGTCCAGAAGTCATAATTTACCCAAAGGGGTTAAAATACCAGAGCCAAAAATGTCCAGAAGTCATAACTTACCCAAAGGGGTTAAAAGACCAGAGCCAAGAATGGCCGGAAGTCGTAACTTTCCCAAAAGGGTTAAAAGGCCAGTGCCAAAAATGGCCAGAAGTCATAACTTACCCAAAGAGGTTAAAAGACCAAAGCCAAAAATGGACAGAAGTCATAACTTACCCAAAGGGGTTAAAAGACCAGAGCCAAAAATGGCCAGAAGTCATAACTTACCCAAAGGGGTTAAAAGACCAGAGCCAAAAATGGCCAGAAGTCATAACTTACCCAAAGGGGTTAAAAGACCAGAGCCAAAAATGGCCAGAAGTCATAACTTACCCAAAGGGGTTAAAATACCGGAGCCAAAAATGTCCAGAAGTCATAACTTATCCAAAGGGGTTAAAAGACCAGAGCCAAAAATGGCCATAAGTCGTAACTTTCCCAAAAGGGTTAAAAGGCCAGTGCCAAAAATGGCCAGAAGTCATAACTTGCCCAAACGGGTTAAAAGACCAGTGTCCAGGAAGGCCATAACTTATAACTTAACCAAACGGGATAAAGGTACCAGTGCCCATGAAGGCTATGTGTCACGAACTTACCCAAAAGGGTTATGTGACATAGAAGTATGCTACCAAGATATTATAAGTCGGAAAATGACTCTGGGAATATCTGAATTTAAAGCCTATGAGCGACTCCGTGAGTCCCACATAGCCTCGGGGACTAATGTCGGGGGTGTACCCCCGGGTACCCTAGAGCTGGTATATCGAGTGATTTGACAGAGTGTTGAATTAGTCAATTAAGAGACGAGAAATATAAATAGAATAAAGAAAAGTGCACTTGGGCCGACTCTGCACTTATTAGGCCCTAGTAAGAAACTCCCAGGGTCAACTTTGCATAAGACGTGCCGAATTATGACCACAGGAGCAGAATCAAACAACACTAAGATCCCTTACCGAATCATCCCAACCGGCTGGGCCGAACTAAACACTTCGGCCCACAATGCCCCCTCGTCCCTAGCCAGGAACTCCCGCCAGCATCGCTGCAACGCCGACACTCTCGCACCTCGACAGAAGAACAAAGTCACCACTGCGCCTCCCATCGTCGCTCGGGTGGGCGACTGGGAGCTGATTAGGCCCACCCCGGTGCTCCCCCGTCGCCCACACGTTCTTCCCCGGGTGGACCGACTTGAACAGCTCGGCCCACCGCGGGGCAGTTTCCTGTAGGACGTCTCCCGCTTGGGCCGGCTAAGAATGACCCGGCTAGGCCCCACCATTAGTCCGGCTGGGCCACTCATTCCCCCCAGGCCGAATCAGAAGCAAGACAGGCCGAGTTTTACCTAAACAGGAGGCATCTGGGCCGAATCAGATCACCCAATACGCCCTAGCATCTACTCCCGGACGAACTCCAACCTCCACCACAACGCTCCATCGAGTCAGGACAAGACCAACCAATCCCGTGCCAGTCTTGGGACCCTCCTAGCTTAGACTGGCACATGGGCATAGGGAATATGCCCTTGGAATCGAGAAGATGCTAGATAATATGCCCTAGCATCTCCAAAGATGCCAAGGCATATGCTGAGCATCTAAGAATATGCCAGAAATATTCTACAAAGATGCCAAGCGTGGGGAACAAGTCTTGTCCCCTAGGCTTCCCTTTATAAGGGGCACCAGGGGGATCGTTCAGGGGAGATCCCCAAAGGGCTCCTCTCCTCTCTACTCGCTAGGAGCTCTCTCTCTCTCTCTCTCTCTCTCTCTCTTCCTCCTCCGCTCTCACAGGAAGATCTAGATAGAGGCATAGGAAATACATCTCAAGGAGCATCATTGTAGCCACAAGTATGGCAAGATTATAAGATATTAGATGTAGAGAAAGAGGTGTTATCTCAACATGAGAGCCTCAATCCTAGATATATTGTATTTCTCTTTGCTCATACGAGTGCGGTCTTCATTGCATCATCCCACCCCGGATTCCTCCACGTACATCGGCCCCAACTTTCGCCTACCCATGGCATATGTCGTGATACCACCATGACAAGAAAAATATATCCTCTTTGTCTGAAGCTCAGTCTTCCTTGATTAATAAAATGGCTGCTAAACCTGAAACTATGGAAAACACCTTTGCTACTGCTCATGCCATACAAGTTACTATTGATGAAAATGTTAGGTTTTTAGCTCAACTTCATGCTAAGTGGGAAAGGGAAGCTAAAATTGATCGAAATAATAGTGTGTGCACTATCACCACTAAACCACAAGTAGTCCCTATTCCTGCTCCTACTATGCCTAACCCTATTGAGCCTACTACTAGTGATGCTAAGTTTGACTTTGATATTGATGGTTGTAATATTTCTGAAGTGATTATGTTCTTGCAAAAGCTTGCTATAAGTCCTGATGCTAGTGATATGCATGTTGCTTTCACCAAACACATTACATATGCTCTTGTTAAGATTAAGGAAGAGAAGCTAAAACACAAAGCTTCTATTCCTAGGAAAGTAGAAGATAGTTGGGAACCCATTATTAATATGCAAGTGAATGACTTTGATCTCAAAGCTTCATGTGATCTTGGTTCTAGTGTCTCTATTATGCCTAGGAAGATTTATGAAATTCTTGATTTGCCACCTTTGGAAGATTGTTATTTAGATGTCCCACTCAATGATAATGCTAAGAAGAAACTCATGGGGAGTATTAATGATGTTCTCATTATGGTTAACAATGCTTATGTCCCTATTGATTTCTATGTTTTGGATGTTGAATACAATGCTTCTTGTCCTATTTCTTTGGGAAGACCTTTTCTTGGAACAATTGGTGCAATTATTGATATGAAAGAAGGCACTATAAACTATCATTTTCCATTCAAGAAATGTATTGAACACTTCCCTATGAGGAGGGAGAAGTTGCTTTTTTGCTCCTCCTTTGAAAGCAAGATTTGATGTTAATGCTTCTTCATTTGAAAATACTTGATTCTTCTTGCTTCTTGTGCCTAACTTAAAGGCATTAAATAAAAGTACTTGTTGGGAGATAACCCAAGAGTTTCCTTGAGTCTTGGAAGTTATTAATTCCGTAATGACCTCTCCTTATCCTTTTTGTTTGCTTTATGTGCCAATAATGACCTCTAATGAGAGGGAAGTAAGATTTGGGGAGTTGTTGTCCCGAAACAGATTTCTGTCCTGCACTAAATATATTCGTGAGGAGTCTGTGTAACTCGGATTGATCTCAAAATTTACGAATAAATCCCCCAATATGTTAGTTAACTTTCATTAGTTCATCACTTTTTGATTTGAGCAACGGAAGATGTTCGAAAAAATCGATTTCTACCTTCTGGTCTATTTTGACAGATTTCTGTCATTATTTGCATTTGCTTCTTATTGATTCCTTTTTGAGTTCTCTTTAGGTAAATTAATCTTTTTGAAGGATTTACTATAGTAGCTTGTGTTTTTAGTGAAAATCCTTGCTGTTCCAAAGCTTTGCCAGAGGTCTAATATCTTTTGAATACACTAATGTTGCTAATGAAGATTGTGTGAAGTTTTGTATGAAGAAAAAATTTCAGGTGTAGAGAGAGAATGATGCAATGAGATGAAGAATGGACAAAAGCTCAATCTTGGGGATGCCACCATGGTGTCACCCCAAGAAATATCTAAGAGGTAGAAGCATCAAAGCTTGGGGGATGCCCAAGGCACCCTCCCCCCCTCTTCATCAATAAAAAGCTCAGGTCTATCTAGACACTTCGTTTTTATTGTTTCATGCACAGTTGTGTTGTTCTTGGAGCGTCTTAGTTTTCGTTAGATTTTCTTAGGTTGTTTAGTTTGCTTGAATAAAATTAGTTTGTACCCCCGCTCTCGCTGTGTTGTTTTGCAAATAAGTTTGCTTGGTGTTGGAAAGGAGTAGTAAGTTCTTACTTGTAAGTGCAAGAGGAGTTTGCATTGACTGTGACTTAGACTTTAGCATGACATGCTAGGTGTTGTTTTGGAATTGTTCTTAGTGATTATTGTTGTAGAATATCTTGTTCCAAACAACTGGGATTGCTTAGTGTGCCTGGAAGAAATTATGCGTTGTTTTAGCATGCAAAAGCATAGTATTGTCGTATTCTCCTTTGATGCTTTGCTTGGGTTGCCTTGGCACATGCTCACACCATGTTATGACTATGACAAGTCACCATTAGCCTCTATGATCATTTAGTCCTTGACTTGTAGTACCACTCTTTGCTTTGATTAGTATGTTTTGTTGCACTGCATGATTATGGCCATTATGCTCTCTTAGTTGGTTGCTCCCAGTCTTTTAGTAGCCTATGAGTAAGTTCTACTCATGATTCCAACTCCCAAGAAACCAAGTTATTCCAAAGTGTCCACTATAAACTCCTATGCATGGTGTGTTACACCATTCCAAGTATATTCTTGTTTTCAACTATCTTTCAATTAAAAACTATTTTGTTATGTGAAAAACTTAGTGATTAAAGCCCTCACGAACTTGATGGCACACTTTATATTTTTTGCCCCTAATAAACTTGAAGCATTCTAACAACTTTGTTGTATATGCTTGCACTCATATGTTAGAATTAACAGAACCGTGCTGTCATGGGGAACGTTTTCAACATTGCATTTGTACTTTGTACTCAGTTGATATCATGCTCTTTTTTCTATGGATGTCACCGGTGTGAAATAAAGAGGGAACTTGTAAGTCCATGGAGTTTGTATTCTGTGTTAGAGAAATGCCTGGGCCGCTAGCCTAAGCCATGCCTAATCATGGTGGAAACTTTCAGCATCACCATAGTGAGCTACATCCTCAATAAAAAGCTATGCATATGGTAAATAAAAAGATTGCTGAGATGCTCATTGTCTGCTTGCCTTGTCATTTTGGTTATGGGAAAGCTCATGTACCATGTGCAAGGGGTATCCCGTTGGTGGTTCTCAATGATATGCAAATACTTACAATGACAAGAACTTACCTGGTCCCAAAGTTGAGTATGCATGAGGTGTTGCCCTCGTATTCAAGGGACTTGAGATTGCCAACTTATACTTCGTCAAGCATATACTCCATATTTTCCACTTTAACCTTAATCGCTTCAAGATGCTTATGATAGGGGCAATGAGGGCTGAAATCTAACAAGTACCATAATTTTTGGAAGCTCTTTTTGAAACTTGTAATCCCTGCTTCCTTTATAAAAAGGCCTTTCTTCCACCATTATTGAGTCTCCACCTTATACCTTTAGGCACCATTAAGAGAGCATAGTTGTCATTCTATGTGAAGTGTTCCAAAGCTTATTGATTGATGCATATTGTGATATTACTTGTTCTTGTGCTATTTGTTTCTAGTCACCCTTGTGAACTTTGAAGGTGTCCTATGCATCTATATTGCTACTCTATGAGGGACAAGATGATTGCCACTATGCTATGTTTTATGTATGTGAAACAAACAAACGTTTTTCAATGCATGTTATTCATGATCTTTGTTTGTAGCTTAACATGTTGCTCGAGGATGAGCAGGAGTTAAGCTTGGGGATGTTGATACGTTGGAAACGTATCTATAATTTTTTATGCTCCATGCTTGTTTAGTATCTACTTTGCTTTACTTGTCTACACTTTGAGGTGCTTTTTACATGTTTTCTGGTACTAACCTATTAACAAGTTGCAACAGTGCCAGATGCCTGTTTTCTGCTGTTTTTGGTTTCAGAAAAGTTAGTAAAGAAATATTCTCGGAATTGGACGGGACAAACGTCAAAGTCAATTACTTTCCGTGGGGAACAAGAAGTCCAGAGGGGAGACGGAGAAATGAACCAGGGCAGCCAGACCCCCCCCCCTAGGCGCGGCCAGGGGTGGGCCCGCGCCTGGCTAGGGTTTGGCCCCCCTGGTCGCCTCCTCGGCCTCCCCCTTCTCCTATAAGAAGCCCCCGATGCAGAAACCCTAAGCACCCGATAAAATATCCACAAAACCGTCTGTAGCCACCGCCACCATCGTCCCTAGATCGGGGGATCTGAAGTTCTTCCTGGCACTCTGCTGGAGGGGAGATCATCCCGGAGGCCTTCTCTCAGGTATGATGCGTGAGTAGTTCCACCTTGGACTATGGGTCCATGTAGTAGCTAGATGGTTGTATCTCCTCCTTTGTGCTTTCATGTATAGATCTTGTGAGCTCCGTTCATGATCAAGATATAATCTATTTGTAATCATGCATGTTGTGTTTGCGGGGATCCAATGAATATTGAGATTATTATGTTGGTTTGATTAATGATTTTGTGTTTATGATATCATGTCTGTGTTGTTTGTGATCTTGCATGCTCTCCGTTGTTAGTAGCTATCTTGGCCAAGTAGTTGCTAGTGACTCCAAGAGGGGTATTTATGCTCGATAGTGGGTTCATGCCTCTAGTTTCCAAGGGAAGTGACAATAATCCCTTCGGTTGTAGATGTTCTATTGCTACTAGGGAGAAAACAACGGTCTCTTGTTCATGGAACATGTGGACTGTTTACCTTGCACACTTTGCTTAAAGCAGTTGTCTGTTGCTTGCAACTTAATACTGGAGGGTGTTCGGATGATAACCTGAAGGTGGACTTCTAGTCATAAATGCAGTTGGATGGTGGTCTATATATCTTGTTGTATTGCCCAATCGAATCTCATAGGATCTTTCTGACTAGTAATTGCATTGTTATGCCTTGATCACTTCATGTCAATTGCCCCGCTATAATTTGTTTACCCTTCATGCCATGTTGTTTATCTAAGGAGAGCACCTCTAGTGAACTATGGACCCCGGTCCAATCTTTACCATTGATACATCTTCCACTGTTACTTGTTTACTTGCTGCAAACCATTACCTTCCACACCATATGTTTAATCCTTTGTTACAGCAAACCGGTGAGCTTGACAACCTCACTGATTCGTTGGGGAAAAGTCTTGAGTTTGTGTTGTGCAGGTATCCACGTTGCTAGCAACAGCTTTGAGACGTTTCCTTCCTTCTTCAGGTTCGATAACCTCGGTCTCTACTGAGGGAAACTTGCTGATGTGCTCATCACACCTTGCTCTTGGGGTTCCAACGAAGTGTCCCACGTTAACATTGGGTGCACGCATCAGGACCCCAGTGACATAAAGGGTAGTACGACTATATGTGAGGAATTTACTTAGGATTAACGGTGACATCACGATGCATATCATTAGTTCTCTTTCTTCTATGGATGATACTAGTAGGTTATTGATATAAGCGGTTGCGGAGGCGATAACAATTATGGATGCACAACCCACATGTAATTATCTTGCTCTAACAATTACATGTATACTTTATTATTATCTATTATTCCCATCAGATGTTTTGCACAACTACTGGTGAAAACCGAAGACCCTAAGCCCTCTCTCTCTACATCGGCAACAACAACAACAAAAAGATCACAAACTCTTGGTCTGGAAAAAATGCAATAGGAATTCTAAAACTCTCGAAGATCCTTTTAAGTCATCTCACTTTGCTTTATGCTTCCCGAGGATTCGATAAACCTAGTTCTAATAGGGAAAAAGAGCTATACTACATCCGTAATCCAAATCGAAGGTATCACTCACTAGGAGCTCATCTTTTTCCTCCTCTACTCTCACAGAGAATGCTACATAGAGGCATAGGAAATACATCTCATGGAGCACCATTGTAGCCCCAAGCATGGCAAGATTATATGATATTTATGCAGGAGTAGAGGTGTTATCTCACCGGGAGAGCCTCGAACCTGGATACCTCGTGTCTCTCACTGTTCTTCCGAGTGCGGTCTTCACTGCATCATCCCTCCCCGTATTCCTCCATATCTATCGGCCCCAATTTAGCCTACCCTAGGCATATGTCGTGATACCACCACGACATTTGGCGCCCACTGTGGGGCTGATCAGAGGCGCTGGTTGGGTTTCCATCCAGACGGGAACGGCTTCATCGACTTTAGCTTCAGCATCTAGAAAGACCTTCTTCACCCTCTTCCCCAGCGTGCAGAGAGCAGAGAGTTATGCACAGGAGCCTCCAAGTATGATTCAGCAAGCCTGACTCAGCCAGCCTAACTCAGCAAATCTGATTTGGCTGGACTGACTCGGCCAGCCTGACTCAGCTAGCTTGACTCAGCAAATCTGATTCGGCGGGTCAGACTCGGACAGCCTGAATCAGCTAGCTTGACTCAGCAAATCTGATTCGACGGGACTGATTCGGCCAGCCTGACTCAACCAGCATGACTCAGCAAATCTGATTCGACAGAACTGACTTGGCTAGCCTGACTCAGCCAGCTTGACTCAGCAAATATGATTGGGCAGGTCTGACTCGGCCAGCCTCACTCAGCCATCCTGACTCAGGAAATCTGATTCGGCCAGCCTAACTAAGCCAACTTGACTCAGCAAATCTGATTCGGTAGAACTGATTCGGCCAGCCTGACTCAGCCAGGCTGACTCAGCAAGCTTGACCCAGCAAGCCTGATTCAGCCAGCATGACTCAGCAAGTATGAATCAGCAAGCACGACTCGACTTCTTCTCCAAGCGTACAGTGAGTATCAAATAACTTAGCCACCAACACGCACATGAGATAACCCCGAATGTCACTCGGGGGCTATCACCCTGAATCGCTTGATCGTTCACCCCATGAAGAAAATAAATCAACCCGAGGACTAGTCAACATATCAATATAATCACCCTTAGATGGAAAAAGTATCTCGGGTACTTGGGTCATATCTTGACTCAGCACCCACATGCATAGAACTTTTTCTTCGAGTAGACTTAAGATATGCCCTCTGTTATATCTGTTTATATGTTAGTTACTATATTTCTTGTGGTTATGTTACTACAGTACCTCCACTATTATAACTTGCCAGACTATATTATAACTTGGATTGGTATTTAACTCAGCTTGCTAGATTATTTTTAATTTGAATTTGTATTTTAACTCAGCTTACCAGGTTATCCTTAACTTGGATTGGTATTTGATTCAGCTTGTCGGGTTATATTATAACTCGGATTGGTATTTAACTCAGCTTGCCAGGTTATCTTTAAATTGGATTTGTATTTTAACTCAGCTTACCAGGTTATCCATAACTCGGATTGGTATTTAACTCAGCTTGTCAGGTTATCTTTAACTCGGATTTATATTTTAACTTAGCTTACTAGATTATCCTTAACTCGGATTGGTATTTAACTCAGCTTGCCAAGTTATCTTTAAATTGGATTTGTATTTTAACTCAGCTTACCAGGTTATCCTTAACTTGGATTGGTATTTGATTCAGCTTGTCGGGTTATATTATAACTCGGATTGGTATTTAACTCAGCTTGCCAGGTTATCTTTAAATTGGATTTGTATTTTAACTCAGCTTACCAGGTTATCCATAACTCGGATTGGTATTTAACTCAGCTTGTCAGGTTATCTTTAACTCGGATTTATATTTTAACTTAGCTTACTAGATTATCCTTAACTCGGATTGGTATTTAACTCAGCTTGCCAAGTTATCTTTAAATTGGATTTGTATTTTAACTCAGCTTACCAGGTTATCCTTAACTTGGATTGGTATTTGATTCAGCTTGTCGGGTTATATTATAACTCGGATTGGTATTTAACTCAGCTTGCCAGGTTATCTTTAAATTGGATTTGTATTTTAACTCAGCTTACCAGGTTATCCATAACTCGGATTGGTATTTAACTCAGCTTGTCAGGTTATCTTTAACTCGGATTTATATTTTAACTTAGCTTACTAGATTATCCTTAACTCGGATTGGTATTTAACTCAGCTTGCCAAGTTATCTTTAAATTGGATTTGTATTTTAACTCAGCTTACCAGGTTATCCTTAACTCGGATTGGTATTTAATTCAGCTTGCCAGGTTATCTTTAACTCGGATTTGTATTTTAACTCAGCTTACCAGGTTATCCTTAACTTGGATTGGTATTAACTCAGCTTGCCAAGTTATCTTTAACTCGGATTTGTATTTTAACTCAGCTTACCACGTTATCCTTAACTTGGATTGGTATTTGATTCATCTTGCCAGGTTATATTATAACTTGGGTTGGTACTTAACTCATATCTCGGATGGCAATTTGCGACCAAATCTTAGACTCATCATACTCAATCTCGTATTTTTATCTCGGATTCCATCTCATGGCATCCTTCCAGCATATCATATCCCAAAATTATATCTCGGATACCAACTTAGGGCGGTTTGCCAGCATATCATATCTCAAAACTATATCTCAGATCTGTATCTCGGATCCATATTTAAGTCAATTTGCCAGCATACCATAAGATCAAATTATATCTAAGCATATATAACTCGGATTTGGACTCAGATAACTCAGATTTGAAGCGTAAGTCACATTTGAGTAATATAACTCGGATTTTGAGTTAGATAACTCGAATTTGAGTCATATATAACTTGGATTTGAGACATGTAACTCAGATTTGGAGCATAAGTCAAATTTGAGTAATATAACTCGGATTTTGAGTCAGGTAACTTGGATTTGAGTCATATAACTCGGATTTGAGACATATAACTCAGATTTGGAGTATAAGTCAGATTTGAGTAATATAACTCGGATTTTGAATCATATAACTCGGATTTGAGTCATATAACTCGGATTTGCAGCATAAGTCAAATTTGAATAATATAACTCGGATTTTGAATCAGATAACTCGGATTTGAGTCATATAACTCAGATTTGGAGTCAGATAACTCAGATTTGAAGCATAAGTCATATTTGAGTAATATAACTTGCATTTGAGTCATATAACTCGGATTTTGAGTCAGATAACTCAGATTTAGGATACAAGTTAGATTTGAGTCATAAAACTCAGATGAGATAACTCAGATTGAAACTTACCCAAAAGGGTTATAAGACCAGTGCCCAAGAAGGCCAGAAGTCAAAAACTTGTCAAAAGAGGTTATAAGACCAGTGCCCAAGAAGGGCAGAAGTCAAAAACTTTCTCAAAGGGGTTATAAGACTAGTGCCCAAGAAGGCTAGAAGTCAAAAACTTACCCAAAGGGGTTATAAGACCAGTGCCCAAGAAGGCCAGAAGTCAAAAACTTGCCAAAAGAGGTTATAATACCAGTGCCCAAGAAGGACAGAAGTCAAAAAACTTATCCAAAAGGGTTATAAGACCAGTGCCTAAGAAGGCCAGAAGTCAAAAACTTACTCGAAAGGGTTATAAGACCAGTGCCCATGAAGGCCAGAAGTCATAAATTACCCAAAGGGGTTATAAAACCATATCCCAAGAAGGCCAGAAGTCATAACTTACCCAGAGTGGTTAAAAGAATAGTGACCATAAAGGCTAGATGTAAAAATTTACCCAAAAGGGTATATGACAAAGAGACTATATGTCGGAAGATAACTCTAGGAATATTTAAATATAAAGCCTATGAGCTCCTTAACGAGTCACACGTAGTATCGGGGACTAATGTCGGGGATATGACCCCGGTACCCGAGAGTTGAGGTATAAAGAGACCTCTATAATGGAATAAGCAACTTAATAAAGTGTGTGTGTGTGGAAAAAAGATGCACACGAGTAAAGATATGAGGCAACGTGGAAGGTTGAATAAAAGGAAAAGGGTAAAAAGCCAGACTGGGCCGACTTAAGGGAAACTCGGCCCATTCCTACCCTTCTCAGGCTAGATTTAAGCTTTCCTCGGCCGAATAGCAAATTACCTCGGCTAGGCGGAGTTAACCACACTGGGTGGGCTGGTAACCACTACAAACCTGGCCAGCCCACCGCGGCCAACGTTGCCAGCTCCTGATGCTTCCTCTGTTCCTGCCATGCGTCGCCCCCAACGCCCCCGTTCCCGCCAACGTCGCCCTCATGGCCTCCGCCAACGATGCCCGCACGAACTCCTCACCACCTCGTATGCTTCCCCCAGGTGGGCCGGATTTGGCCCACTGCAGGGATCCTCCCATGTCGCCAGCACCCAGAAGCATCCACCAGCGCCAACATACTCCGCCAACCTCGTCAG
Organism: Avena sativa; assembly: GCA_916181665.1. Classification (NCBI taxonomy): domain Eukaryota; kingdom Viridiplantae; phylum Streptophyta; class Magnoliopsida; order Poales; family Poaceae; genus Avena; species Avena sativa. Next base: position 362,217,136 of record OV702299.1, on the reverse strand, counting down.
CATCTCTCGGGTGGGATGAATCAAGGAAACCTCATCCCACCGCAGGTCCACTCCACCAAGACGACGCCCCCAACTGCGGGCTGGCATAGAGAGAGACCCCGGCTGGGCCACTCTTTCCCTCTCTCACACCCAGGACGAATTGAATATGATCCGGCTGGGCCCTCTACCAGCTCGGCTGGGCCATTTGTTGATCCGGCTGGGCCCTTTTATTCCCAGGCCAAGTCAGTCTCCTCCTAGGTCGAGTTTCCCCTTCATCTTAGGCGCTCGAGCCGAGTGATATCGCCCAGACGCCCACATGTACACCTCCGGATGCACTGCCTACCTTTACATCGATACATCACCTTGATAGGTCAAACTACCAAGTCTCGTTCCAGTCTTGGGACGCCCCTGGCTCAGACTGGCACGTGCCCCATGGGATAAGTTTGGCATCCAATAAAGATGCCGGGAATATCCAGGCATCTCCAGAGATGCCAAGGCATATGCTGAGCATCTTGATGACCCACAAGTATAGGGGATCGCAACAGTCTTCGCGGGTAGTATTACCCAGTTTATTGATTTGACACAAGGGGAGCCAAAGAATACTTGCAACCCTTAACAACTGAGTTGTCAGTTCAGCTGCACCTGGAAATAGTTCTTGCTCACAGAAGTTTATCAGTAGCAACAGTTTGTAGTAGCAACAACAACAGTAGCAATAGTAACAGTAACGGTAACAGTAGGATTCGAGTGTGGTAGGCATAGATATGGATGGACTGGCGTTGCATGGACGAGTCTAAACATGTAACTTCAAGATCTAGTGCATTGCATATAAATAATAACAAGCATCCAAGTACTAAAAAATCCTAGGCATGTGCTCCAAATATAGCCATACGTGCTCGCAATGAGAACTTGCACAACATCTTCTGTCCAGCCAGCCCGCAGCAGCGGGGCCTCTAGGGAACTAATGGAAATTAAGGTGCTCCTTTTAATAGAGCACCGGAGCAAAGCATTAACACTCCATGAACACATGTGATCCTCACACCAAAGCCATCCCCTCCGGTTGTCCCAATTATTGTCACTTTGGGGCCTTTGGATCCAGACAATGATATGTGTACACAACTTGCAGATAAGATCACAAACAATACTATCATAATGATTCAATAATAAGTTCAGATCTGAGATCATGGCACTCGGGCCCTAGTGACAAGCATTAAGCACAACAAGTTGCAACAAAGTCAAATAGCACAAGAGAAACTAGGCACTATGCCCTAACAGATCTTATTCGATTACATGATAGAACTCATCCAATCTCTACCATCCCCAAGCCTACAGCAGGGGATTACTCACTCATGGATGAGGGAAACATCGGTGGTTGATGGAGATGCGTTGGTGATGACGATGGCGATGATCCTCTCCAAATTACCCGTCCCGGCAGGGTGCCAGAACGGAGTTTCTGGATCCGAATCTTGGTTTCTGGTGGCGGCGGCGGAGCAGAACTCTTTCTGCAAAACTATCGAACCCCCTCCGTTTTTAGGTTGAAAGGCAACTTATAGGTGCAGAGGGAAGCCGAGGAGCTTCCTAGGGTGGCCAGACCTCCCCCAGGCGTGGGGTTAGGTGGGCCCGCACCTGGGGTGGGTCTGGGCCCCCTAGGCCTCCCCTCCGTCTCTTCTTCTAGCTCCGTGGATCTTCTGGTGAGAAATAGTTTTTGGCATATTTTCCGGGATTTTTTCTAATAGTTCATTTTCTTCACAAAAACAAGAGACCAAGGTAATTCTGCTGAAAACAGCGTCAATCCGTGTTAGTTGTATCCAAATCACACAAGTTTAGAGAAGAAACAATAGCAAAGTGTTCGAGAAAGTAGATACGTTTTGGACATATCAACTCCACCCTAAGCTTAGCTTATTGCTTGTCCTCAAGCAATTTAGTTGAAAACTGAGTGCGATAAAAGAACTTTCACAAACACTTTGCTTCATATGATGTATATAATCTCAGCACAGGAGTAGATGCTTAGACAATTCATAATAAGGAGTATGCAACTAAGTCTACTCAATAGTCATTGCAATCTATGAAGAGAAACCAACTCAATAATAATAAGTAGCATGAAACATAAACATAAGCAACAATGCAAAGCTCATAATAAGGTATGATAGAGTGGTATCTCGCTTGCTTTTGTTTGAAGAGCACAATATAAATGCCAAGGCACCTCTGAAGTTCACATGAAGACTATAAGTAAAGATATCAGAGATACAAGCATCAAAGTCATGACATAGTTAACCAAGTTTTGGAACAAGCACAAGAATGACAACTATGCTCTCAAGAAGGTGCTCATAGAATAAGTAATGACTCAACAAAGTTGTGAAAATGGTTTTGTGAAGGTTTGAAAGGCTTCTCAAAGCTGAAAGGAAGGTACTCATTAGCTTTGAGATCTCATTGCCCCTATCATAGGCATCTTCATGTGGTTAAGGTGAAAGTGAGGTCCACTCCTAATCATATGCTTGACAGACAATAGACTGGAAATCCCAAGTCCCTTGAGTATGAGGGTCGCTCCGCATGCTACTCAACTTTGGTCACCTGAAAGTTCTTGTCATTGTAAATACATGCATATCATCGAGAACCGCCAATGAGGTGCCCCTTGCACATGATACAAGAGCTATCCCGTGATCAAAATGACAAGGCAAGCAGACAATGAGCATCTCAGCAAATCTTTTTATTTACCATATGCATAGCTTTTTATTGAGGACGCTTCATAGATGCTCATTATAGTGATGCTGCAAGTTTCCACCATGATTAGGCATGGCTTGGGCTAGCGGACCAAGCGTTTCTCTAACACAATGTATAAACTCCATGAACTCATAACCTCCCCTTTTATTTCACATCTTCGACATCCATAAACAAAAGATAGAGGAATCAACTGGATGAGATATCCAAAAAGCATTGAAAGTGTTCCCCGCGACAGCACGGTTCTGTTGACTCCCAATATATAATTAGCAAGCATATAACTTTCATGGAATAGTCTCAATGGTCTAGAATTATTAAGCGCAAGGAATAAAGTGTGCCATCAAGTTCATGAGAGCTTTACTAACTAACTTTCTCAAAACAAACAAACATTTTATTTTAGAAGAAAACACGACAGATGGAATATGCACTGAAATAGCAAATGATGCTAATAGGTAGGTATGGTGGACACAGCTGGCAATATTGGTTTTGGGGAGTTGGAAGCACGGGTAGAGCTCATACTCAGTGCAAGTGAAGGCTAGCAATAGAGAGGGAGCAACAAACGAGAGAGCAATAACTATCATAATCATGCTTGCAACAAAACATGACTAAGTATGGCATGAAAGTGATACAAGAACTCTGAGGAAAAATAAATCATCGAGGCTTACTGACTATTGATTAATCATATGCATGCGTGAGCATGTGCCAAGTCTATTCACATGAACAGTCAAAGGAGGATACCACAATGTCATACCAAAGTATGAATAAAACAATGCAAGCAAACATTCATATGACATGCTACAAACTATTAGCAAGCTGGAGCTAATCATAGACAAGCAAGAACTAGTAAGCATCCATAATGGCATACACCTTACACAAACAGGCTAAGCATGCTCTGATGAGTATATGTACAAAAATTAAAAGCAAATAGAGTTCGTTACCATCCACTTACCACACCTCGAGTTGTCTTAATCTTCATTATTTCCCTTCACTTGTGTGACTTGAATATTTAACATGAAACCAAAATCCACTGAGGACTGCTGAACCCTACAAAGGACTCACAAAACCAAAGAAGAACAACAAATATTTTTGGTGTTTTTGATTTTTTTAGAAACAAGCAAAACAAAGAAAAGCCAAACAAAAACAAAGCAAACCAAACAAAGCAAAAAACTTTTTGTATTTTTCTTTTAAGGCAAACCAAAGCAAAGAAACAAAGAAACAAACCAAGAGAAACAACGAAAATATTTTTGGTATTTTTGGGTTTTTAGAAAGAAATAACAAAAACCAAAACGAAAGCAAAACAATGGATATACAAAGAACCGACCGAACATGATATATATATATATATATGAGTGTGTGATGTCGATATACCTCCCCCCAAGCTTAGGCTTTTGGCCTAAGTGGGGCTCAATCCCATGGTGCCCAAGTAGATGCATCTCCATAGTATGTCGAGGAAGCTCCCTCGTCCTGGTACGAGCTTGAGGCCTCCCCTGTATAGTGTACTACGGGGTCATATGCGGGCGCTTCCTCCTGATAGTGCCCGTGGAATTTGAGAGAGCGCAGCTTGTCATCCATCTCCGCCTTCGTGCGTGACCAAGGTCCCTGAGAAATACTAAACAAAGTGGTTTGGGGTAGAGGGATCTCTCTCTTCCCGTCAGTAAACAGCATTCTATAAACCAAGTTCTCAAGAGTGGAGCCAGTGGTGACAAAGTCGTGCGCCTTCATGGCAGCAAGATCAAGCCTCAGAGGAGCCAAAACTGTATCATGTGGATCAACAGCAATGTCCAAGGTAGCAGCAATACGAGTAGCAATAATTCCCCCATAAATGGGTCCCTTAGCAGCTAAACGACGAGCAATGAGGGAACCAAGATTATACTTATCCTCACCGTAGAGCACAGCAGCTAAGAAGGACAATTGATAGTTTGAGATATTACTAGTGTTCTCCCTACCAAGAACATTGGTGGTAAGATAGTAGGCAAAGTACCTGATGGCTGGAAGTTGAATATTCTTTATCTTCCCTCGTTGATCTCTGCGGTCATCATCATTGGTTATTCCTCGGTAAAGTTCTAACAGATCAGCAGGTAGAGTTGTAATCTTCTTTGATGACCCAGTTGTACCAAGTCCTAGGGCCTTGCAAAATTTCTTCAATGTCATAGAATGAGCCCTGCCATAAAGTCTGAAAGACACAGAAGGATTGAACATACTATTGGTAAAGGAGAAACTCTCCACAAATGTTTTAGTAAGCAAAGCATATTGTGCACTCTCATCCTGCATGAAACTTGCTAGACCATCCGTCACAATCAAATTCATGAAATCGTTAAGAATCCCAGCAGCTCGCAAGAAAGTTTGACGAGGAAAGGTGGAGGGGTGCGCATCCCCTTCATCTCCCTCGTCACCAAACCGCGGAGTGATGAGATCCTCATTGTATGAGGGTCTAGAACTGGTGGATGACCTTGGAAGCCTAGCCCTTCTAGGTGCATCACTCTCAAATATGTCACCAAAGGTGTGGTGGTCCATGACTTCCCTATTCTGAAATTTTTAAACAACCATCAAACCAAGTGATTTCTAAGTTGATAAATGATGAGCAATTACTATAGGAACTTACTAGAGGACTACACATGCATCAAAACAAAGTTTCTAAGCATAGAACAAGCATGCAAGATCAATAACATGTCACCTATAGAAGCAAAATACTCAAGATATAATCTACCAATCACAAATCTTATTGGACAAGTGGAGGAGGCACATACCAAGGAGCAAACCCTCCAAAAATCAGAGATCGAAAATCGCGAGCAAAAAACAGCAAGAACTCGATCTTGAGCAAGTTTTCCGGTGTTTTTCGGGAGAGAGAAAGAAGGTGGCTTTGAGGAGTCAGCCTGGAGGGGGCAGGTGCGCCAACCCCCCCCCCTAGGCGCCACTAGTGGTGGGCCCACGCCTACCATAGGTGTGGTGGACTAGGGTGGCCCCCTGGGTCACCTCTGGTACCTCTCTACCCCTTTTTTCGAGGAAAAAATTATTTTGAATTTTCTGGGATTTTTCGGGAAACTTTATTTTTGGCCAATTTTCAGGGTATGAAAATTGATTTTCTCGCAGAAACAGTTTTTTAGAAGAAGCAAAAGCAAACCAAAAGCCAAACTACATGAGCTCTAAGAAACTCAAACAAGCAAACAACTAGCAAAACTAAAGCTAAAGCAAAGACTAGGAACGAGAAAGGAAAAAAGAAAGCAAGTATAACCATAGTGGAAACATTATTTTTTTCATTAAAATCTTTTGCATTCCTAATTATATGAAACAAAACTAAAACAAGCTTGATCAAGTCTTGTTACCAAAAAATCTTATATGAAACAAAACTTTGCATTCCACAAGGTGAATATGTTACCTCATATTTGATAACAATCGTCCCAATCATAATAGTTTCAAAATTTTCTTGTGGAATGGGACAATATATTTCTCCAACCTTGATGCCTTCAATATTTTCAATAGAATCCAGGCAATACCTCTTAACAACCTTCTTGGGGAAATAGACAGTGTGCTCTTTTTCATTAATATTGAATGTTACTTTTCCTTGATTGCAATTGATGACAGCAACTGTAGTATTAAGAAAAGGTCTCCCAAGAATAATAGACATATTATCATCTTCAGGCATTTCAAGCACAACAAAATCAGTTAAGACCATGCAATTATGAGCAACTTGAACAGGAACATCCTCACATATACCAATAGGAAAGTAGTTGACTTATCAGCCATTTGCAAAGAAATATCAGTTGGTATCAACTTTTCTAGCTGGAGTCTCTTATAGAGAGAAAAAGGCATAACACTAACTCCAGCTCCCAAATCACATAAAGCAGTTCTAACATAATTATTCTTAATGGAGCAAGGAATAGTTGGTATACCTGGATCACAAAGTTTCTTTGAAACCTTACCATTGAAGGAATAATTAGCAAGTAGAGTAGAAATCTCCTCATTAGGAATCTTCCTTTTATTAGAAACAATATCCTTCATATACTTTGAATAAGGAGGCAGCTTAATAGCATCAGTCAAATTAATTTGCAAGAATAAAGGTTTCATCCACTCACAAAACTTGTTGTAGTGTTCTTCCTCCTTTTACTTGTGTTTCTTACCTAGAAAAGGCATAGGTTTCTGCACCCAAGGTTCTCTCTCTTTACCATATTTATTAGCAATAATATCTTCCTTTGTGTACCTAGTATTCTTAGTGTGCTTCTCAGGTTCTTCCTCACCTTCCTCCTTATCAGGCGACTCATTATTATCATTACCACTCTCAGTTTCAGCATTAGAGATAGATATACTATTGGGATCTACAACAGGTTCAAGTGGTTCCTCCACTACTTTGTGTTTCTTTTTCTTTCTCTTACGAGGACTACCACTACTTTCACCTTGTTGAGAATCCTGCTCAATTCTTTTAGGGTGTCCTTCAGGATATATAGGATCATGAGTAGCTATACCACTCCTAGTTCTCATTCCATAAGCATGTTTATCTCCTGAAGCATTAACTAGCATATCCTTTTGTACCTTAGCAAGTTGATCAAGTTGGGTTTGAACCATTTGAAAGTGTTTACAAAGCATTTTAATATCATTAGAAGTTCTTTCCACAATATCTTTCAACTCATGGATAGCTCTAGAGTTTTCCAATAAATGATTCTGAACTTGTTTATTAAAATGACCTTGTTTAACAATAAAAATGTCAAGTTCCTCTAAGCATTGATCAGGAGGCTCACCATAAGGAATATCACCTTCATCAAAGTGTTGGATAGAGTGTACCTCAATGGTAGATGAGTGGGGAATTGGCTTACATAATTCTTCTATAAGAGGTAGATTTTTCACATCTTCAGCTCTAATACCTTTCTCCTTTAGATGCTTCTTAGCTTCCTTCATCACTTCATCATTTAATGCAATAACTCCCCTCTTCTTTGTTGTTGGTGCTGGAATTTGTTCAGGGATAGTTGGTTCAGGAGTAATAAGCTCAGGTGTATTCAGCTCAGTTGAAGTCCAATCATCATAATTCTTGCTTATCTTAGTCATTAATTCTTCAGCATCTGTAGGAGTCCTTTTCCTGAAAACACAATCAGCAAATCTATCTTGGTAGGTCCTAGAATCATCAGTTAGTCCATTATAATAAATATCAAGAAGCTTATTCTTAGGTAATGGACATCCAGGATGTGCATGAATCAAGGCACGAAATCTTTTCCATGACTCAGGAAATTTCTCTTCTTCTCCATGTTTAAAATCAAAAAGTCTCTACAAAGCAGCATGTATAGCACTGGGAGGAAAATATTTATGGAAGAAAGAAGCAATCAAGCAATCAGGGCTATCAATGGAACCAGGAGGTAATCTATTAAACCAAGCCCTATCTTCTCCTTTTAGTGAAAAAGGGAAGATCTTAGCAACAAAGTAATTACGCATCTTAAAAGCATCAGAGAACAAAGCACTCATAGTAGAAAGCTCCTTCATATGTGCCATGACACTCTCATTTTCAGTACCACAAAAAGGTTCTTTATCAACAATATCTAAATAAGATAAATCGAGAGAGAAATCATAATCTTCATCTTTAATATCTATGGGAGAAGTGGAAAACTTAGGATCAGAGGACAGCTTAGGCATAATAGTACTTCTAGCAAGGAGACTCTTTATAGAATTAGTACCATGTGTGTTTCGGCACTCTTCAACAAAATCATCAGTGAACTCAATGTAACCATCATTAATATCATAACTCTCACTAGCCTCAGGTGAGCTAACAGGTGTAACAGTATCTTCACTAGGAGTTTCGGTATTTCCTAGACCAGCCATAGTAGCATCTAGAAAAGTACCTAATGAAGCACTCGCATCAAGCACAGTAAAAGTAACATCATGAGCATCAAAAGAAGTTTCAGACTCATCAGTAGTAGTAGTTTGTGTAGCATGAGTATGTGGTGGTGGTGTGACAAGCTTACTTATAACAGACAGTGAATCAAGAGCAACAGAGGTGTTTAGGACTGTACCTCTTCTTGTAGTGGATGGTAAAACAGGAAACTTTCCGTCACGAGACTTTCCCATGATGAAAGGAGTAGCAGTGAACAATAATAGATCCAAGTGAACTTACAAATAAAGTTATGCTCCCCGGAAACGGCGCCAGAAAATAGTCTTGATGACCCACAAGTATAGGGGATCGCAACAGTCTTCGCGGGTAGTATTACCCAATTTATTGATTCGACACAAGGGGATCCAAATAATACTTGCAAGCCTTAACAACTGAGTTGTCAGTTCAGCTGCAACTGGAAATAGTTCTTGCTCACAGAAGTTTATCAGTAGCAATAGTTTGTAGTAGCAACAGCAAAGCAACAGCAACAGTAGAAATAGTAACAGTAACGGTAACAGTAGGATTCGAGTGCGGTAGGCATAGGGATGGATGGACGGGCGTTGCACGGACGAGACTAAACATGTAACTTCAAGATCTAGGGCATTGCAGATAAATAATAACAAGCATCCAAGTACTAAACAATCCTAGGCATGTGCTCCAAATATAGTCATGCGTGCTCGCAATGAGAACTTGCACAACATCTTCTGTTCAGCCAGCCCGTGGCAGCGGGGCCTCTAGGGAACTACTGGCAATTAAGGTGATCCTTTTAATAGAGCACCGGAGCAAAGCATTAACACTCCATGAACACATGTGATCCTCACACCATAGCCATCCCCTCCGGTTGTCCCAATTATTGTCACTTTGGGGCCTTTGGATCCAGACAATGATATGTGTACACAACTTGCAGATAAGATCACAAACAATACTATCATAATGATTCAATAATAAGTTCAGATATGAGATCATGGCACTCAGGCCCTAGTGACAAGCATTAAGCACAACAAGTTGCAACAAAGTCAAATAGCACAAGAGAAACTAGGCACTATGCCCTAACAGATCTTATTCGATTAGATGATAGAACTTATCCAATCCCTACCATCCCCAAGCCTACAGCAGGGGATTACTCACTCATGGATGGGGGAAACATCGGTGGTTAATGGAGATGCATTGGTGATGACGATGGCGATGATCCTCTCCAAATTCCCCGTCCCGGCAGGGTGCCAGAATGGAGTTTCTGGATCCGAATCTTGGTTTCTGGTGGCGGTGGCGGAGCAGAACTCTTTCTGGAAACTATCGAACCCCCCTCGGTTTTTAGGTTAAAAGGCAACTTATAGGCGCAGAGGGAGGCCGAGGAGCTGCCTGGGGTGGCCAAACCTCCCCCAGGTGCGGGGTCAGGTGGGCCCGCACCTAGGGTGGGTCTGGCCCCCCAGGCCTCCCCTCCGTCTCTTCTTCTGGCTCCGTGGATCTTCTGGTGAGAAATAGTTTTTGGCATATTTTCCGGGATTTTTCCTGATAGTTCATTTTCTGCACAAAAATAAGACACCAAGGTAATTCTGCTGAAAAGAGCGTCAGTCTGTGTTAGTTGTATCCAAATCACACAAGTATAGAGAAGAAATAATAGCAAAGTGTTCGAGAAAGTAGATACATTTTGGACATATCACATCTCAGGGAGATGCTAGAAATATGCTAAAGAGATGCCAACGACAAGAGCTACCAGACAAATCAATCTGACTAGGACCAATCGTGAGAAACAAGTCTTGTCCCCTGGGCTCCCCTTTATAAGGAGAACCAGGGGGATCGTTCTGAGAGAGGCCCCCGAAGGGTTCCTCTCCTCTCTGCTCGCTAGGATCTCATCTTCTTCCACCTCTACTCTCACAAATAAAGATACATAGAGGCATAGGAAATACAGCTCAATGAGAACCATTGTAGCCACAAGCATGGCAAGATTATATGAGATTAGATGCAGGAGTAGAGGTGTTATCTCACTAGGAGAGCCTCGAACTTGGGTATATCATGGCTCTCACTATTCTTCTGAGTGCGGTCTTCACTGCATCATCCCTCCCCGGATTCCTCCATGTCTATCGACCCCAACTTTAGTCTACCCCGGGCTTATGCCATGATACCACCACGACATGTTTGCCAATAGATTACATTGGGTGATGATGGGATCTTGCAGTAGATGGTGATGGAGATGAGCCTGCCCAAGGGAGAGAGGCAGTCATGCGGTGAGAGGAGGATGCACCGGTGGCAGGCAAGCATCGGTGCCCTCCTATGGGCGGAGGCTGCCCTTGGGGGCGGCGGCGCCTTGCCCCTTTGTAGAGGTCCCAACCTTTAATAACGTAGAGATCCCTGTGTTTACAATGCTAGTCCCTGGATCAATAGCTAGCATCCACAGTTAAGATGTAATATCAAGAAACAAAGGTCATAATACAACTTTATAACCAGGAATAAAATAATTCATTATATCTTACATAGCTCATTTGGCTATCTCATTACAATGCAGCAGGAATAACTATAGCATGGATTCCTTCATCTTCAAAGTGCCACAGGCAATCATGTTGGTTGTAGACTTGTAATCCTAATCAACACACTTCACTAACATCAAACAAACCTGCAACATAATAAGTTATAGCCACAAGGGTCAATACATTTGAATTGTATTGGCAAGTGATACTATGGTAGTATAGTGGAGTCTATCATCTATATGCATTTGGCGAAGTGGAGCTTAGGCTTGCTTTGCTCAAAATAGATTTTCCTTATCTTTTGAAAACACTAAGTTTTTCTTTGTCAAAATCACCCAAGGCATCTCCCAATAGAAATTGGTGATCCTTCAACCCTTGTTCAACCACAAGTTTTAACTTAGAAATTGGGATGAGGAGATTCTTGATAGCTTCCATGTCTTGATGCTCAAATTGTCCATTACCGGGGACACGGCTAAGTACTTAGATTTTTCCTTCTGCAGAAGTGGTGTACTTTCCCCACAAGACTCGACATGCATCGAGACAAGATTTTCAGAAGCCTTCCCTTAGACCATAATGGACGCGCTCCAAACCTATCATCCCCTACCACCAACTGTCCATTTGTCTATGTTATTGCAACCTATATGATCCAGGCAGAGCCCATAATGCCAAGTGGCTGCACTTGAAACTTCTCAACATTTGACATCTCAAATCTCTTTGTTCCTGGGTGGCATTCCACAAGTGAGATACATAGGGTAAACCATGAAAATGGGCCCTGGTAACCACTCAACAAAAATCCTTCCAAGCAAGTCCCTTTCCACCCAGGTGATTCATTCACTTAGTAGTTTTATTAAGCAAAAACATAAGTCAAAAGACTTAGAAAAATTTCCATAACATGTATATATAACCACCCTTGTTTGCTACTAGCTAGGATAAGCATGATAGTAGTAGGAACCTTAACTTAGGAAAAATTCTACTAAGGTTTCATCTACTAGGATTTCCCATGGCATAGTACACTTAGTAAAATTCCATGCAAGTCCTACTTAGAAATATCACTAATGCATAGTGAAAATAATGGGATAAATGTATGAAGCACCACTTGCCTTTTTTTGTAGAGAATATAAGTTCACTCTTTGATCTTGCAATAGTCACACTCTTCAAATTTCAATATAATTCAATCAAGGCACAAATTCAATCTACGATTCAAGCAATTCATCACATAGAATAATAAAAACAAAGCCATGCATGCAAGCATGCCAAAGATTGTTTTATTTGGAAAAGTGGTTTATAATAGGTTATAAACATTATAAAACATCTATTGTTCATTCATTAGTGAAAATGGCCACTTTAAATCATTTTTGTTTTGCTAGAATTGATTTAAATCAAGGTAGTAATTTCTAGTGTTTGCCAAATACATTTTTAAACACAAATGTTAGTGTTTTATGGTCAATTTATTATTAAAACCATTTGCAAATGGTTTTACTTATAAACCATTTTTATACCAAAGCAATATTTTATTTTGTTGGAAATGCTTTTAAGCAATGTAATAATTTTATAGGGTTCACTAAATATATTTTTAAATCTCAAAACTTGGTGTTTAGGGTCAGAGAGTTTAAATCAAATCATTTCCCAAAGGTTTTACTCAAAATACATTTTTAAAACATAAACCATATTTTTATTTAACTAGAAATGCTTTAATTCAAAGATTTATTCTTTAACTTCACAAAATACATTTTTAAATCCATAAGTTGGTTTCTATGGTCAGTAGGTTCAAAACAAACTATTTACCAAAGATTTTATCACAAAAACAATTCTAGAATGAATTTTATATTTAAAATATGCCTACACAAGTTTCTGCAAATACAACCAATTTTCCAGAAGCAATTCATTAAACAAAGTGCATGGTTGGATAGTATTTGTTTTGCTGATTCCATTGATATAAAATTTACAAGATTTCGACGTGTAGATCAAAAGTTATGCAATTTACAAATTCAAGCAACTAATATATTCAATTCTATTTTTAAAACAAATCATGAGCCACGCGTTGTGTTCTGATTGGCCAAAAACGGTTCGTGAGGATCGGCTGCTGTGGTGCGTTGGACTAAAAGGGGATCGTGCGGCACAGATCAAAGGATAACCCTTAGTTAAGTTGTCCTATCCTATCAACGCGATCCAGATCCAACGGCTGCAGTGCAAGTGACCACGAATGGGTGGCGCTGGCGGCGGCGAGTGGCGGCGTGCTTAGACGAGGGTGGTGCTGGCGATGCAGGGAGCTAGAGGTGGAGTGGGGTAGCTCACTGAGTTCGCGGGGCATTGCTGATGCTCAATGTCGTCGTGGGGAGGCCAGGCGCGCACGGGGTCACTGGCGATTCCTCTCCGTAGTTGTCGTCGGCGTCTGGCGCTTGTTGTCATCGTCGAAGGCGGGGATGGAGGACGTGCTAAGACAAGTGGATTACACCATTAGGTTCGCAAGAGTGAGACGAGCATTAGAGTGTCCACGAGGGGGAGAGTGGCGGTCGGGTTTACCGGGGAGATGTCACCGGAGTGGAGGCAGAAGGCGGCGAAGTTCTGTCCTCGAGGTTGCCGATGATGCGGGGCGCACGCAGGCGAGCTGGCACTACGGAGAGGTTCGTCAGGAGATGGGGAATGTCTTCGTGGAGGTAAGGGAGCAAGGGACGGCGAGGAGCGGTCGGAATTGGATAAAAGCTTCGCCGGAGCAGTGGGGTTTCGAGCAGGAAATTTGTGCAGCCTAGGGGCTCCTGGGATGTGTCGACTGAGGGGAAAGAGGGGGAAGAGGGAGGCGTTTAAACGTGCATGGTCGTAGGGAGCGATCACTGCAGTGTTTACGCGAATTTAACGCGATTGAAATCGGCCAGAAATGGTCGGGGAGAGGGGCGAGGTCAGCGCGAGGGGTGGAGACGACGACTGACGGGTGGGTCTGTTTGATAGAGAGAGAGAGAGAGAGAGAGAGAGAGAGAGAGAGAGAGAGAGAGAGAGAGAGAGAGAGAGAGAGAGAGAGAGAGAGACGATGGGGTCTAGCGGTCAGCGACTTTGCGGGTTCGTTTGCGAGTAGAAGAAAACGGTTCGGGGAGAGGAGAAAGGTGGGCTTACTGGGATAGCTAGGCCAGGTTGGGCTGGGCTGGGTCCTTTCCATTTTATTTTGTTCCGATTCATTTTTCTTTTTCTATTTTCTTTTTCTGTTTTGATTGTGTTCAAACAATTCAATCAAACATTTGAATTCAAATCCTTGCCAAACTTTTCAGTAAGTTTTTAATATGTTTTAAACATGTATTTAAAGCCCTTTTTAGGGATAATTCCTTTATTTATTTATGGTTTATATTTTAGTTAAAATGGGCACTTTCCTTTATTAAATAAGATTTCATTATATTTTCAAACCCTTATTTGAATTCCAATTTTTTACAAAACCTTTTCAGTAGGTTTATTTATTTAATAGGGTGTTAAATAATTCACTTTGAATTAATTAAAGTATTTTAATATGATTATTAATCATTTAATTTGGGCAAATGTCTTTATTCCAATGAAATCAAATATGGTTTTAATTCCATAAATTTTATTTAGATGATTTCTTCGATTCCATTTAAGTTAATTAAATAGTTTTTATTCCTCTTTGGGTAAATTCCATTTATTATTTTCCCATGATTTAATTAATCATTTCTATTAGGGATTTTGTCTTTATTCAAAGGGAATATAATTTGGTTAATGCCATATAATTTTATTTGTATATTCTTTATCCATTTATTTCATTTGGATTTGGATTATATTTATTCCATTTACTTATGGACTTGGCCAATTTTTATTTTGGCTTTTGAATATTCCTTATTTATTATTTCTTTCTATCTTTATCTTATAAAATCCATATCTTTTTATTTAAGGATCCAAATTGAGTGAAGCCAATTTCTATGGTTTTATAATATTTTTATTTATCCTTTTTGATCATTTATAAATGTTTGCTGATAAATATTTATATGGATCAAATCCATAGTCTTAGGGATATCTTGGAATTACTTTATTCCATTTAGGGTTTTAGAGTTTTGGTTTATTTTCCAAGTGTTTAAATTTCAAGATGCATTTATGAAGAATGCATTTCACTTGTTTTGAATTTAGTTGGATTCAAATTTTATTCAAAGTTTGTTCAAGATGGGTTTTGATGTTTTCCATTTTAAAACAAAAAGTTTCTTTTCACCCTAAATTTCAACAATTATTTATTTTGTTTATTCATTTTTCACATTACAAAATTTGGAAAATTTTGGGATGTGACACCCTTCTTCTTCCTTGTAGATGGTGCTGATCTTGAGGAGCTCCTACCCCTCCTTGGGGGATGCAAAGGAGGGGAAATTTCGTGGTTATGGGTGCATTCCTCCAAAAGGAGGGTTTCCACTCAATATATAGTGGTGGAGATGCAATCTTGGTTATAGGGTGGATACCCCTTGGATCCAAGGGCTGTTGGGCATATATAGAACCTTCCTAGGAGTCTCCTTCGTGATTAATGAGTCCATGAAGTCATGGTTGGGCTAAAATCATCAAAGATGTAAGGAGTTTGAGTTAACCATGTCACATATTTTTAGGGTCCCAAAAATGCTTCTATCCTTCGCAGTAATATGGCTATACAAAAATACATCTAGAATCCGATTGGGCGAGGTTTATATCTAAATTGTTACGCATAAAATTCCCCACAACTTTAGTTTTTACATATTTTCCATTAGACATCATATTCGGGGTCGTTTCTGGCAATCTTCAAAAAGAGTTATGCGGGGACAGATTCCAGGAATTTCCAGATTTCTCCATAATGCACGGTTTCCTTCCATATTTGTGTATTTCCTTCACAACGTGTAAAAAATGTGTGGACTTTTGAAACTATTAGTAGGTTAGTCCCAATAAATATAATAATATTGCAAAATAACAATGACTTTGAAGCAATAAACGACAAATTTTATGGATGCATTTTACATGCATCAAACATCCCCAAGCTTAACCTATGCACGTCCTCGATCATAAAGGTGATAAAATTAACATGGACTTTGGAGTTTGTTGCTTTGCTTCTTTTTCATTGACACACAAAGTTTACTAGGTTTAATCTTTAAGGAATAACAATGAGCAGTGGGCTATAAATTGATATATTTTGCACTCTACAAACATGCTCAATAATAAGTATACTTGTGTTCAAACAAATGAGAGATAAAATAAACTTTCAAGCATACTTGTATGAACCTATAGAATTGTTGGAAGTCTCGTTCCTATCATGGGCATGGGTTTTTATGCCTTTCTACTTTGGGTTACTTCTTAGTTGCATGCCCTTGACCTAGAAGACTCACTTCTTAGTTTATGTCTTCCCTTAGGATATTTTTATATCTCGTACCAAAAATAATCATGGATTAATGTAACATCCCTAAAATCATGTTTTCAAAGCTTTGCATATCATCCATGCATTCATGATCATTTAGGGTTCTTTTTCAAAGTCATTACAAAAATAGGAGCATCTGAATGCTCATTATTTTATGTAAGCAAGGCTATGTCCATATTGCTACCTTTTATTAAGAAAAATACTTATTTTAATCAGTAAGATTTTGAGCTTGAGTTTGAGTGTTGTTTATAAGGTTTGGTCAAGGTTGTCAAAAACAAATTATGAATTATAAACCATTCCTATACTATTTATAAACATTTAACTAAGGCTTGTTCTAAATTTCATTTTCAAACCCATTTTGAATTCGAGTGTGAACATATGTGTTACACACCCCAGGATGCAAGAATCAACAAACAAATGTTTGGAGAAAATTTCATTTGAAATAGATTTGATTTGACCATTTGAATTCAAACCAGAAATTCAATCAGAAAAAGAAAAAGAGTAAAGGAGAAAAAAATAAAACAAATTAACTAATCTAGCCCAACCTAGCCCACTCAGCCCATTTATCCCAGCAGATTCTCCCCCGCAGAAAACATTTCGCACCACTGGACTAACCCGCGCAGTCGCTGACGACTAGACCCACCCCGCATGTCTCTCTCTCACTGAACGCCAGGCCCCACACGCTAGTCGTCGTCTCCACCCCGCGACCCCTTCTTCCCCAAATTACGCAGGTTGTTTCCGGTGATTAAACCTCGCATCAATTCGATTTATTGCATGAGTAATTCTCTCCCCCGACCTTGCGTACTTAACTGCCTGCGTCCCCCCCTCCTTTTCCCCAGTCGCCACCCTCTCTCTTCCCGTAGGCTGCTCGGAATCGACCCCGAACCACCCACTGCTCCGACGAGCTCCAGCTCGAATTCTGGCAAACCACTGTCGCCCCTTGCCCTCCTGACACCACGAATGAGTTCCCCATCTCCCTCTGCACCTGCCAGTATCACCCACTCGCCCGCGCGCGCTCCCATTCGTCGGCAACCTCAACGTCAAGCAAGCACCACCGTCTGTCTCAACTCCGGTGACGTCCCCTGGTAGTTCCTGACTGCCCCCGTCTCTCTTTTTGTTGCTCACATATTCGCCAGACTAGTGCGCATCTAACACACCGTTCGTTTCACTCTGGCATGATCTACAACGCCGGCAACGACGACGAACAGCCATGCCCAACGTCAGGCTCCACTCCGACGAGGAATTCCCACCGTGTCTGTGCGCCCCTTGACAAGCCACTGCCACATTGAGCTCTAGCACGCCTCTGCTAGTATGGTAATCCCCTCCACTGACCCCAGCCCCCTCTGTAGCCACCGCGACGCCATAGACTGAGCGCGCCGCCGCTTACCGTCGCCACGCGCCGCCAAACTTTGGTCGTTTGATTTGTAGCCGTTAGATCTAGATCTAATGCATACGAAAGATTCACTTAACGAAGGGGTACGCGTTAGATCTGGCCGTGTGTTTTCATTTAGATCCTGTGGTCCACGTTGATCGATCCAACTGAACCGGTACGGACCAATCAGAACACGCCGCGTGGCCTGAGTTTAGATTTAAAACAGAAATTTTATCTATTAGAGATTCAAACTTGAAAAATTCATAACTTTTGATCCCCATGTTCAAATTTTGCAAATTTTATATAATTGGAATCAGGAGAGAAAATCCTATCTGTTTATGCAATGTGTTTAATGTTTTTCCTCTGTAAAATGGTTGTTTTTGCAGATACATTTGTAGGATTAATTTGAGTATGGAAATTTATGTGAAAAATGTTTTAAAGATCAAATAAAGTTTATTTTGAGTATCTTGGTCTTGTTTTTGTTTCATTACTATACCCTTGTCTTGTTTGGTGTAGAAAACTCATCACATGGCATTTGCATGCATTCATATATTTTTGTTTGTATATTTTGTTATGTGATTTTGGTGCCATTATTTCATGTGTAGATTTTGGTGCTAATAGTGATTGTGGTTGTGAAGATTGTTGCTACTCCCAAACTACCAAGGCAAGTGGTGCTTCATGTTTTATTCCCTATATTTTCACCTATGCATTAGAAATATTTTGTATAGCATTTGCATGATTATTTTGCTAAGTATCTATATGCTATGCTTGGGAAATCCTAGTAGTTGTAGAATTGTTAGAATTTCCTCTAAGTTAAGATGCTTACTATTGCCATGCTTAGCCTAGCTAGTAGCAACCAAGGGTGGATTATATATTCATGTTATGTGAAATATTTCTAAGTCATTGACTTATGTTTTTGCTTAATAAAACAACTAAGTGAATGAAACACCTGGGTGGAATGGAAAGAATGGTTTGTGTTGAGTGGTTACACAAGGCCCATTTCTATGGTTTACCTTGTGTATCTCACTTGTGGAAAGCCACCCAGGAACAAAGGGATTTGAGATGCCAAATGTTAAGAAGCTTCTAGTGCAGCCACATGGCATTATGGGCTCTGCCTGGATCACATAGGTTGCAATAACTTAGCCATTTGGACAGTTGGTGGTAGTGGGATGATAGGTTGGAACGCGTCCATTTGGTCTAAGGGAAGGCTTCTGAAAGGTCTTGTCTTGGTGAAAATCAAGTCTTGTGGGGAAAGTGCACAACCACTGCAGATGGAAGAATCTAAGTACTTAGCCATGTCCCTGGTATTGGACAACTTGAGCATCAAGACATGGAAGCTATCAAGAATCTCATAATCCCAATTTTCTAAGTTAAAATATGTGGTTGAACAAGGGTGAAGGTTCACCAATGTCTATTGGTGATTCCTTGGGCAAGTTTTGTCAAAGAAAAACTTAGTGTTTTCAACTGATAGGTAAAACCTATTTTGAGCAAAGCAAGCTTAAGCTACACTTAGCCAAAAGCATGTAGTATCTAGATTCTAATATTCTACTAAGGTATCACTTGCCAATACTATTCCAATGTATTGACCCACTGTGGCTGTAACTTGTGATGTTGCAGGTTACTCTGATGATGATTAGGGGTTATGAGTCTACACTCAACATGCTTGCATGTGGCACATGAAGATGAAGACTTATTTATCTTATTATATATTTGAACTCTTATATTAGGCATGTGGCCATGGAGTTGTAAAAGACTATTTTTGTCTCTAGAATGATATGTAATAATGACCTTTGTATCTGTGTACTTCATCTTAAATTGTGGATGCTAGCATTGATCCAGGGACTAGCATTGCAATCACAGGGATCTTTACCTTTATAAAGGTGGGATCTTACAATTAAACATGTGCAAAGGCCTATTTAGCTTTCAAACTCATTTTAATTAAGTTTATGATTTATCAATAGTTCACCATTAGTGTTTGGTTCCATTTACCCCTATCATTAGCATCTTTCCAGTTCAAATAAGAGAATAATTATAACAAGATAGACATGAAGTTCAACTTTTGTCGAACACTTTCACCATTTTATATGGCATCACTTAACGGTCTTTCCCTCCTAGTAACCAATATAAACCTTATTCATGGGTATTTCAATCATGTCATATGCTCTAAAACAACCTTTTATTTTCACTTTCCATGGCTAGCCGAATCCTTGGATGCCTACCTTTCCAACACTTTTCCTAGAGCATATGTATTAAAATACCCATGACCCTCAGTTTACTCGCTGATTACTAAGTAGAACTAGAGTATATAATGTCCCATTGTTATAAATCCTTCCACTTTTTATCTTACAAAACCATTTTATGTTTCATAAATCATTCCCACCTTTGGTGGTTCTGCTCTCAAGTTCGTGGAATCGTGGTCACCCCACAACCAACTTCTCTATGACAACCATAACCATAAGAGCAATATTATTTGGAAGCTAAATAAAACAAGGCACATGAGAAATATATTTGTAATAGCATTGATGCTATATAGGTATGTATGGTGTACGTTGTGAGAATTGGTTTTAAGGGTATTTGGATAAACAAGCTTTGCTTGTAAAGGAATTTTTAGGCTAGCAAAAAGATTTACAAGTATACCATTGGATCCATAGTGCCCAACATTTATCATCACACAATGCTCCTTAGTATTAAACATCAATTTATATGAGAAAAAAGTATCACTAAATAGGCACTATCAAATTATCATTCATTAAATTATTTGAGCTAGCAACACTAAGCATGACTTTGAATTTTAGCTTTTTGCTTTCATTCCCTTTTGTTTTGATAGCACACAACTCATTCTCATCAAGGAATTTAATCATGGGATAGATTGTTTCAGTAGATATTTCCTAAGAATGCAAAACATCTATCATGGTGGTTTCATTCATTCTCAAGAAACATGCAAAACTAGACATAAAACTAGACAAGGACGCTCCAAGTTTCTACGATCATTCTATGTTGCTCAAAAAACAAAGTTTAGAGGTTTGCAAACCGAGAATTTGATAGGTCCAGTGGGATGACTTGGGCATCTCCAAGCTTATGGTCTTTAACATTCTTGGATAACTCGTAATGTGGTGTTCCTCCATTCGCTGTCAAAAAACTTTAACATAAAACTTTCTCCCATTTCTTTAAATGGGGTGAAATTGGTGGTACAAAGATATAGTGCCAGCTATGATAAAAGCCCCAAATAAAATTTGATTTTAAATGTACAGAGAGTTACTTAAGTGGCAAATATCCATAAAATATCTAAAGACTCAAAAAGAATAAAATCAAAACTCAAAAAGGCCACTCTTGCAACAAAAGACAGATTCTGTCCAAAAAACCAGCAGCTGCAGAACATATTTATTTCGTCCACTTAAACATGTCAGGAATTTTAGACAATTTTTGTGCATATAGAGGATGAAAATTTCTAATATAAGTAGAAAATTTAGCTCAATCGGAGTTACATAAAAAATCATAAAAATCGTTTGGTAAACAGCAGTGTGCAGAAATTTTCAACTCCAAATATATGTTTCAACTTTTAACATCCAAAATTGGTAAAAGTTGGTATTTTATTTTTTAAAAAATATAAAACCTTTATTTTAACAGAGAAAAAATGTCCAAAAAACAAAAACCTAAAAGAAGCAAAAAGAATCAAGAGAAGCAAACAAAGAAGAAACAAAATCTTTTTGTTATTTTTGTTTTATGAAAGATGAAAAGCAAGAAGCAAACAAAAATAAAAAGGCATAAAATATTTTTGTTGTTTGGGTTTTATAAAAACAAGAACCAAATAAAAAACATAAAATCTTTTTTTGTTTCTGTTTTAAGGAAAAACACGAATAAAATAAGAACCAAATGAAGAACCATAAAATGTTTTAAAGTTTTAAAACAAAAGGCAGGAAGAAGCAAAAAGAACCAAATAAACATAAAATATTCTTGTTATTTTGTTTTTATAAATAATATGCAAAATAATATCCAAATAAAAAAAGGTAATTCAAACATGGTTTCCACAAACATACAAACAAAAACATGAAGGTAAAACTAAAACATGGGTTTGGAATGATATTACTTGAAATAATTAAAAGAAGAGGGGGATGCCCACGCACCACCAAGCTTGTGGTATTGATAGTTCGTGTCCTCTACTTCTTTCACATATATCATGTCACTCATCTCAAACAAATAAATATTTTCATCTTCATGTTACTTCAATGCCTACAAAATGTTTAGTTCTCCAAACAAATGATATAATAGTTTCTACCATGATGCAAACTTTAGTAATTATTGGGAAACCATTTCATTCAAGAAACTAATATATCAGAAAAGATACACTCTTTTTATTTTGTTTTTATGTGGGGAAAATTTAATGATATAGGCTTTGCAATGGTTCCATTGGCATGAACAACACATGCTCAAGGTGGGCCCCCCATTGCTAATCCTTCTCATTTGCTATCCCAAATTTTATATTTGCTTAAAACCTTAAACTAATTGTTAAATAACGGTATGTAAAGTTATTTTACATATTACATGGATATCAAGGTGTGCTCAAATAGCATAGTATTTGAAATCATATGGAGCACACCACAAAGCACATAAACATAAACTTTTGACTCTAACTTTCTTCCTATGCATTGGCATTTTATATATGAATAAATAGCAGCAAGGTTATGGTATCCAATGCACATGATGATTAGTAGCTTGCATAAATATAATGGAAACATAAAGAGGGTTTGAAAGGATATGGATGTCGCCTAGAGGGGGGTGAATAGGCGATTAAAACTTTTCCTAGAGTGGCTCAACAAAGGCGGAATAAAACTAGTGTTTACTTTGTTAAGCACAACCTAGAACAACTAAGGTTCACCTACGTGCACCAACAACTTATGCTAAGCAATACAAGCAACAAAGTGATAGCAAGATATATATTACATCAAGCATGAAGGCTATCACAATGTAAAGTGCATAAGTAAAGAGCTCGGGTATAGAGATAACCGAGGCGCGCGGGGACAACGATATTTTACCGAGTTCCTCCCAACATGGAGTGTGTCTCGTTTGGAGAGGGGGTGGTATCAAACCACCAACGCCACAAAAGGCCTCCCTTATTCTCCGGTGAATCTCACCCCAACGGGATCGATCCACGCTTCCACTATTGGTGCACTTGTCGGTGGCAACCGGAACCTCTCACAAGGTTGGGGCACTTCTCCACAACTTAATTGGAGGCTCCCAACAAATGCCACAAAAGGCCACAATGCCACCAAGGCCACAAAACCGTCTAGGGTTCTAAGAACCCAAGAGGGACAAGCTCCAATGTGTCACACGAACTAAATCCTCCGAGGAGAACTCAAACCGATGCACCAAATGCAAATGGCAAGAACACCACAAAGGTGCTCAAATTCCTCACTCTAAAGTTCCAACAAAGCTACTAAAGCTATTGGGGGAACAAGAAAGGAGGAATCAAAGAGAGACACAAAATCCCACAAAATCTAGATCCCCAAAGATACACTCACAAAGAGATGACTCGGTTAGGTCAAAACGTGGATCTAGATCTCCTCTCTCTTCCACTCAAATATGGGCTAGAATCATCGGAGGGGAAGAGATTAGGCAAGCTTCAAAATTTAGCAAGTGTGGACAAAGCTTAGCCTAATAGAAGAGGAAGAAGAAGTCAAAACGCAAAACGGGCAAAACAATATATAGGGCTGGACAAAATCTGCCCGTTGGGCGTTTTTCAGAACGAGCCGGTAGTACCGGACCAAACCGGTACTACCGCATGCGCCAGGAAATCGAAACAGCAGCAAGTCAATAGAGCAGAGTGGCAGCAAGTGAGCCAGCGCCGGACGCGCAGCACGCGCGAGATGTGTGGGGCCAGTGGGGCCAGGGAGCTGTAGCAGCGCGCGTGGTAGCAAGGCAGGCGGACGCGTAGCAGAGGGGACAGCATCGCGGGCCCACGCGGCGGCTTGCAAGCCTTGGCAGCACAACGAGCGAAGCAGGCGCGCGCGCTGCGCGAGGCGAGAGATCTGCTGCGATTCGTGGGGCCAGCGCATGCGCAGCGAGGCGGGCAGTTGGATGCGAAGCAGGCGAGAGATCTGCAGCGAGGCGCATGCACAACGAGCGAAGCAGGCGCACGCTTAACCTGGGCCGGCCGGTAGTACCGGCCCACCCGGGCGGTACTAGCGGGCCAGCCCGGTAGTGCCAGACCCAGCAACCAGACAGGGTAGAAGATAAGCGCGTGGCGCCAGGCGTGGCCGGTACCGAGTCCGGTAGTACCGGCTGGGCCCAAAACAGATTTTTCCCTTTTTTTTCTTTTTCAAACCAAATAGGCAAATATTCAAACGGTCATAACTTTTGATCGGTAGCTCCGATTGATCCGATTCCAATTGCATTGGAAAGAGGACGACATGAGGTACCCTATAAAAAGTGAAAATATTGGTTATCACCAAGTGAGAGTGTTTCATGTATTATAATGTGAGATACCTCACTTGGTGAGAAACCAAAAAACCGCATAGATCAAAATCGTAACAAGATACAAACGGAAGATCCGATTTTGATGAACACGAGCTTGTTATGGAGATTACCACAAGCTCTATATCCTCACATGGATAAGACCAAATAACAACCAGATACGATAATGCAAGTATGCAAAGGTTTCAGCTCTCTCCGAACGATGTGACCGAATGTAAGGTTCCCAACCTTTAATAAGGTAGAGATCCCTGTGTTTACAATGCTAGTCCCTGGATCAATAGCTAGCATCCACAGTTAAGATGTAATATCAAGAAACAAAGGTCATAATACAACTTTATAACCAGGAATAAAATAATTTATTACATCTTACATAGCTCATTTGGCTATCTCATTACAATGCAGCAGAATATAATAATAGCATGGGGTCCTTCATATTCAAAGTGCCACAGGCAGACATGTTGGTTGTAGACTTGTAATCCTAATCAATAACTTCACTAATATCAAACAAACCTGCAACATAACAAGTTACAGCCACAAGGGTCAATACATTTGAATTGTATTGGCAAGTGATACTATAGTAGTATAGTGGAGTCTATCATCTATATGCATTTGGCTAAGTGGAGCTTTAGGCTTGCATTGCTCAAAATAGATTTTCCTTATCCTTTGAAAATACTAAGTTTTTGCTTGACAAAATCTTTCCCAAGGCATCTCCCAATAGAAATTGGTGATCCTTTCAATCCCTTGTTCAACCACAAGTTTTTAACTTATAAATTTGGATGATGAGATTCTTGATAGCTTCCATGTCTTGATGCTCAAATTGTCCTTTGCCAGGGACATGGCTAAGTACTTAGATTTTTCACTCTGCAGAGGTGGTGCACTTTCCCCACAAGACTTGTGAAAGGATACGAATGTCGCCTAGAGGGGGGGGTGAATAGGCGATTAAAACTTTTCCTAGAGTGGCTCAACAAAGGCGGAATTAAACTAGTGTTTACTTTGTAAAGCACAACCTAGAAACAACTAAGGTTTACCTATGTGCACCAATAACTTATGCTAAGCAATACAAGCAACAAAGTGATAGCAAGATATATATTACTTCAAGCACGAAGGCTATCACAATGTAAAGTGCATAAGTAAAGAGCTCGGGTATAGAGATAACCGAGGCACGCGGGGACACCGATATTTTACCGAGTTCCTCCCAACATGGAGTACGTCTCGTTTGGAGAGGGGGTGGTATCAAACCACCAACGCCACAAAAAGCCTCCCTTATTATCCGGTGAATCTTACCCCAATGGGATCGATCCACGCTTCCACTATCGGTGCACTTGTCGGTGGCAACCGGAACCTCTCACAAGGTTGGGGCACAACTCCACAACTTAATTGGAGGCTCCCGAAAAACGCCACAAAAGGCCTCAACAAATGCCACCAAGGCCACAAAACCGTCTAGGGTCCCAAGAACCCAAGAGGGACAAGCTCCAATGAGCAATTCAAACCAAATCCTCCGAGGAGAACCCAAACCGATGCAACAAATGCAAATGGCAAGAACACCACAAAGATGCTCAAATCCCTCACTCTCAAGTTCCAACAAAGCTACCAAAGCTATTGGGGGAACAAGAGAGGAGAAATCAAAGAGGGACACAAAATCCCCCAAAAATCTAGATCCCCAAAGATACACTCACAAAGAGATATTTTGGTTTGGTCAAAACGTAGATCTAGATCTACTCCAACAACCCCTCAAATATTTGCAAGAATCAATGGAGGGGTGTGTAGTAATCAAGCTTAAGGAGTAGAGCAAATGGGGGCAAAGCTTGGGCAAGAAAAGAAGGAAGAGGTAACCCTAAATAAAAATAGACAAAAGACTTATATAGAGCTAGCCAAAATATAGCCGTTGAGGTATTTTTTCTGGACGGTCCGGTAGTACCGGGTCCGGTACTACCGGACCCAATACATCAAAACGCCAGGAAACAGCAAATGTAGCAGCAGATCTGGGGCCAGCTCGCGCAGTGCATGCGGCAGTGTGGGGCCAGTTGTGCCATGCTAGCATGCGCGCGCGACAACAGCAAGCAGTGCAGCGGCAGCGGCAGCTAGCACGCGCGCAGCGGCAGCAGCTGGGCGGCAGCAGCGCGCGCAGCGCAGTGCTGCATGTGAGGCAGGGCGCGCAGTGCATGGCGGCAGGCGCGCGCGCATGAGAGCACAGCAGCAGCTCGCGGGCCCAGACGTGCAGCGCAGCCAGCAGCTAGCAGCAGTCAACACGCCAGCAGCTAGCGCAGCACAGCGCGCAGGCAGAGGCCCAGCGCACACGCGGCACGCGCGCTGCACGGCAACGCAAGCATGCGGGGCCAGCTGGCGGCGGCCGTTGCGCGGGCGCGCGAGGCGAGCGGCGGGCGCGGGATGCGAGGCAAGCAGCAGCGACATGCGGCGGGGCCGCGCGGGCCAGCAGCAGGCAGGCAGCAGTTGGGCAGGCTCGCGAGGCAGCAAGGAAATGGGCACGCGTGCAACGAGGCGAGTCAACGCGCGCGAACTCAGATCTGGATCTAGGCAAATTTCTGGGCCGACCGGTAGTACCGGCCCACCCGGGCGGTACTACCGGGCCAGACCGGTACAGCCGGTGCGTGTACCGGGCCAAACAGAAAATGGGCTGTGCGCGCCAGACCCGAGCGGTACTGGGCTGCGGTAGTACCGCTCGGCCCAGTTTTCCTTTTTCTTTTTCATTTAAAACGGCAAATATTCAAACAGTCATAACTTTTAAACGGTAGCTCCGATTGACCCGATTCCAATTGCGTTGGATAGAGGACAACAAGGGCTTCTCAATAAAAAGTGGAAATATTGATTATCACCAAGTGAGAAAGTATCAAGTAGAATAATGTGAGATATCTCACTTGATGAGAAACCGAAAAGCCGCATAAATCAAAATCGCAACAAGATATATATATGGGAGATCCGATTTTGATGAACAAGAGCATGTTATGGAGATTACCACAAGCTCTATATCCTCATATGGATAAGACCAAATAACAACCAAATACGATGATGCAAGTATGCAAAGGTTTGAGCTCTCTCCGAACGATGTGACCGAATTACTCATACGAGAGCCCCTCTTGATAGTACGGTTATCTATCCTAAACCCGGTCTCACACACACAACGTGAGACCGGCAAAAGGGAAAACCTATCAAGATTATACCTTTGCCTTGAGCATTCCACTTGAGCTCGATGTAGATGGTCTTGCCCTTCTCAAGATGGAACGCCTTTCTTAATTCCTCATCATCGACCTCGCATATTGAGCTTGCCCAACAAATCTTCTTTGCATTTCATTGACCATGAAGCCAACACATGCTCCAAGCGATGCCAATGGACAAATCCTACAAGTATAACTTAATACACACATTAGTCCATAAAGATTATCATTAATTACCAAAACCACACATGGGGGCCCAACATGTTCTTTCAATCTCCCCCATTTTGGTAATTGATGACAATCCCTTTAAGAGGGTTTATATAAGGAATTTTAATGAATAAAATGGTAATACCAATATCAAATACTACAAAAGTATGTGATATTGGTACCACCACCATATATAGAGCAAACTCCCCCACAATCTATGCATGTGTGATGAACTTGAATTTCATTGCATATTGCCAATCATTATCATTGGTGGAGTTTCCTCTATATATACCACATGCTAAGCAACAACAAAGATGCAAGAGCATGAGAGGCAAATGCACAAGAACAAACTCAATGCATAAACCAACTTCCCTTAAACCCTCTAAAAACTTCCCTTAAACCCTCTAAAACTTCTCCCCCATTGGCATCGATTGCTGAAATGGGTGACAAGTTCTAGAAGGAAAATATAGTAATAATTCCTCCAAAGGTGTGCTTTCGCACATATCCAATGATGAATACTTGGAAGGGAGTAGAACTATATCAAGGACCCGAAGATTGCCAAAATAAAGTCAAATGATGCAAGCAACTACAAGGTCCGACAATCCAATTGAAAACAAAAAATGATTTCAAATGGAACCTACAAGATATTATGATATGAGCAAGAGAGTGCTTTAAATAACAAATAGAAAAGCACCCCAAGATTTGTGCACTATTCAACATAAATGCATTAGAATACATATTGCACAAATATGGAATCCTCGCTCCCCCATAAGTATTTAAAACACAACAAATGAGAAAGAAGACAAATGTGCATTATTAGATGAATTAGATGAGCTCCCCAAAGATAATGCACCAATTATGATAATTGTATTTGGGATCAAGGTGCATAATCATGGAATCCTCACTGATCCAAGTTCATTAACAATACAAGGCATGAGAGAATAAATATGAGTGCTCAAAGATGCAAACAAGAGGAACAAGCACTCATAGGCAATTAAATTTGGAAGCCACCAAAGAA
This sequence comes from Avena sativa, assembly GCA_916181665.1. Classification (NCBI taxonomy): domain Eukaryota; kingdom Viridiplantae; phylum Streptophyta; class Magnoliopsida; order Poales; family Poaceae; genus Avena; species Avena sativa. The sequence goes on along the minus strand of OV702299.1, from coordinate 362,188,529 downwards.
TCAAAAGGAATAGAAAGGTGGTCTCCAATGATTTAAAATCAACTAAAATTATCTTCTCATATGTGTATATGTCTCTAAGTGGATGACATCACAAAGACATATGCCCATAAAGAAACAAGCACATACAAGGAAGATATACAATAAAGCACATGGAAGCAAAAATGAAGTCACAACATATACCAATAAGATTTTTGCTTCAAAGCATGACCAAAGGCTCACATATATCTTATTGTACATAATGGACTTCAAACACAAACACACTACATATATTACAACTATCACCAAGGGAAAAGGAAAAAGTTGAAATATATGAAGAAAGGCAACAAGTATCATAATAGAAAATAGACTAGCAAAATCCCACTATTGCATATGAGAGAAGTTGAGGAAATGATAGGCAATAAAATTGCTAGATTGACATATTTGGGATTGGAGGATCATGTGCATGATTTTGGTATAGTCCCAACTACATATACTCATCTCAACTTATACACATTTACAATAGAGAGTTCTATTAAAACCATGGCTAGAATTACAACAATTACAAATACATGAATTCATGCTAGAAGGCAACCGACTAACGGTTGGAATCAAGATATATGATCATGAGAAAGAGATACTTGTTACCGAGATATAATTGGTAGGATGTAGAGTATATGAATTCGTTGATCATCCTATAGCTTGACTCAACTTTTCATGTATGCACCACTTCTTCAAAATTGAAATACAAGCATCCAATATATCTCCAATGTACCTAAAACACAATTAAGTACAAAATGGTCCCCAAACTTATTGGGTTCAAAGTAGTTAGAGAAACTAAAATTCATAGGAGAGACTCCACATAATTATGTGCACATTGATATGAAATTGAATTTCATGCACAACTTAGCCGATGGGAATTGGTGGAGTTTCCCCTATATATTGGATCAAAGAAAGCAAGCATGCCATAATATAATCATATAGTAAATATGCATGCATAAAGCTTTCAAGAACCAAAAAGGAGATACAATTTGAACAAAACACCAAGTAAACCGAGATGGCACACACAAGAGTGTGACAAGACAAGCGGTGTCCAAATTGTATCAAAGAACCAATTCAATACATGAAAGATCACAAGTTCAACAAATGAACTAGGCTAAGGCCAAAAGAGAAAAAATAGATAGAAATAAAAATGCTCAAGGATTTATCTCATTCTAAAATGGTCAAATCAAGAAACAAGGAATGAGACAAAACCAACTCCCAAAAAGAGCAAGGTTCCAACAAGAAACCAAACTCCCCAAACTTAACATGATGGCACAAAATACCAAAACGGAAAGATTGAGGTTCCAAGCACATAAGACCCGATATGGATCAAACAAAGAAGCGTAAATATGAGTGTTTTAAACAATATAGGAAAGCTCCCCCATGAATAGTGCATTATGTAGGATTTTCCTTTTGAATGTAAAATGCACACAAATGAGATCATCACTACTACCTACATTAAGTAAAACACAAGAGGATATCAATAAAATAAGAAGATCCACAAGAAGCAAGGAAGGCTTGGGAGACAACACAAAACATTTTCTTGGCCAAAGATAGGACAACATTAAGCAAAGGCCAAAGTGAATATGATCAATAAAGTCTACCATAAATTTGGTACTAATTGTCCAAGGACAAGAAGAATTGAGAATAATCTTCCCTAGGTAGTTTATACGGATATCCAAGATCATATTCACACAACAAGAAGCATATAACTAAATATAAGAATTGAGCATGATACTTCAAACATGATTCTTGGTAACTTCCAATAGTCACACAATCACTAGTGATTAGAGTAACTTGAAGCAAATGGTTTCCATGAGAATATATATCTAAATATGAGGAAACACATACCAAGAATCACTCTCATATACAAGATCCAAAATAAGATCAATAAAGGCATTCAAGCAAATTGGAACTTGTATGAGAAAATGTGTCACATAGGAGCTAGATAATAATCAATATCAATTCTAAGTGACACAACCTCAAATATTCACATTTTCTAGGATTGTGATATGCACTAAGCGTATGACTCCCCCATAATGTGATAACCCATTAATCTCTCACAAGAGCCAAATAAGATACCAAATATAACCAAGTAAGGCTCCAATACAAGAAACACACATACATGGTGCGCCACCTAATCATACACACATATGCTTGATACCTCAAGACAATTAAGTGGAAAACACAACATGTACAAAAGCATGGAAGATACAAAACCAACACATGCACAAGGGGGCGAGTAACTTTCAATGAAATGAGTTAAGCATATGTTACCGCAAGGAGGAACATTGGAAAAATAATAGGAGAAATATAATCCACATGACTTGGCTTTGACAAAAATAATAATGAAGATCCCTTAATTCTTTATGATGTAGCCAAGTCTCCAATGCCCTCCAAAACACACCTATTGATCAATTTTTGGCTTGTTGGTCCCCAACCAAGTTGGGTCCTAAGAAGTTAGTCACAATAGGCTTGGCAACCCAAATGGTTCTTTTCTTGACACCACATTGGGCACCAACAAATTTGGCAAACACATTGCCAACCTCATCCTTACGAAGTGAATAAGCATCATCAATCAAGATAGGATGGGATGAGGAGATACCAATAGTGCATGAGGAAGAAATGTGTCCCTTTTCGCGGCATATGTAGCAAGTTCTACTCTTGCCGTCTTTCTTTTTGGATGAAGGAACAACTTGAGGAAGAGCTTGAGTCTTCTTAGGAGGAGGCCCATCTCTAACAATATGTAGAGCTTGAGGCCACTTCCCTTGTTGCTTCTTGCCAAGGGACTTCTTCTTTAATGGGCAATGTTTGACATGATGCCCTTATTCCTTGCACTTGAAGCAAACAATGTTGGCCGGATTCTTGACTTGATCTTGGCCATTCTTCTTGTTGTCCTTGTGCTTCAACTTGATAGTGGACTTGTTCTTGACATTGGAGTTGAATCCAAGCCCACTCTTGTCATTGGGGGATTTTTGCACACTCAATAATTTGTTGAGTGCGACCTTCCCTTAATGACCCTTTTTCAAGTCATTCTTCAAAGAAGTGACTTGAGCCTTGAGCTCTTTGATTTCCTCTACATGGTTAGTTTGAACAAAAGTACTAGAGGAAGTAGATGCTACATTATTAGAGCAACAAGGCAAGTAATGTAATTCATCATGAGATATAGCATGGTTATGAAGGGATGAATTACAAGAACTAGCACATGGCAATATAACATTTGGAGTAGATATATTGCTAATGTCCACATGAGGCCCACTAGATGTTACCTTTGACATGATGGCCTCATGAGCCAACTTTAGCTTACCATGGAAGACTAGGAGATACTCATGCGATCTTGAGAGCTTAACATGGCTTTCTTCTAATTTCCCATAGTTGCTAGTTAGCAAATCAAGTTGAGCCTTTAGCTCAACATTCTCCTTCAAAATAGATGCTTCACAAGAAATAGAGTTAGTAGCACAAGCATCATTATTATTAGCAAGAGGTAAGGGCAACGTGTCAAGCTCTTTTGAATATGAGGCTTTAAGTTGCTCATGTAACTCGGTGAGTTTGATGAGCTCACCATTTATGACCCTAGAGCCATTTTTGAGGTGCTCAAAATCCTCAAGGAGTTTAACATAAGCAACTTGAGTCTCGTCATTTTTATGTTTGAGATCACTTGCCTCCTCAAGATCTCTATCATGAGATTCCTTTACTCTAGATAGCTCTAAAGCAAAGGTCTCCTCAAGAGATTCCTTGGTGGTTTGTTCCTCTTCAAGAGCTTTATTTAGGTTTGCAATTATATTAGCATACTCACGCTCAAGACTACACATTTTATCAACGTTGTTATCATGCACCTCAATTTGTGTTTCTAACTTATCAATATGTTCTTTGCTCTTAATAGCAAAGTCCAAGACTTCAACAAAGTTAGAACAAGCAATATCCTTTTTAACAAGGGCACAATAAACAATCTCACCCTTCTCATATAAATCATCAATATCAAGCTCTTCTTCCATATTATCCACATTCTCCTCATCACAAGAGATAATGGGTTCCAAAGTAGGAGTTACCTTAGAATCCCTAGCCATGAGGCATAGGTGGGTACCGGAAGAAGGTGAAGATGAGATTCCATTTGTGGCTTCATTCAAAACCATGTCTTGGCCCATAGAATCTTCGGTTTCCTCTACATGGTTAGCAACACAAGCACTAGAGGAAATGGAAGCATTTTTATCATGGCAACAAGACAACACAAGCATATCATCATGAGATTTATTCAAGTCATTTCTACATGATATGCAAGGACTATTAACACAAGCATGTAAGGAGTTTGTAGTGCTAGAAGTGTTAAAGTCCAAAGATAGATCATTGCAACTAGATAGAGATGAGGGATTACAAATAGTAAGCACACTATCCAAATTGCAATTTCTATCACCACTCACCATATCATTACCTTCTGAAAAGTCACATGTTGGTGAAGTGGTAAAGGATGAGAACTCATCTCGACCGGAAGTGGAAGCAACACAATCATCCTCAATAATGTTGGACACAACATATTTATCTTGAAGTTTTGTCCATAACTCATGAGAGCTCCAAAAAGGAATGATTGAGGAGGTAACTACATAGCTCAAAGCATTAACAAGCACATTAGAAGCTTGAGCGTCGAGATATAAGTTTTTCTCATCCTCACAAGATAGATTTTTGAAATCCGTAGGAGGAGAAAAACCCATATCTACAATACGCTCCAAATTTGGGTCCATGTCCCGAAAATGAATGAGCATGCGATTTTTTCCATATATCATAATTTGTGCCATCGAATATAAACATGTCATTGTGCACTAATCCTCTAGCCGACATCTTTACTCTCAACGCGGTGAAGCCTAAAATGAGAGATCGTGCTATGATACCAATTGAAACGATACGAATGTCTCCTAGAGGGGGTGAATAGGCGATTAAAACTTTTCCTAGAGTGGCTCAACAAAGGCGGAATTAAACTAGTGTTTACTTTGTAAAGCACAACCTAGAAACAACTAAGGTTTACCTATGTGCACCAATAACTTATGCTAAGCAATACAAGCAACAAAGTGATAGCAAGATATATATTACTTCAAGCACGAAGGCTATCACAATGTAAAGTGCATAAGTAAAGAGCTTGGGTATAGAGATAACCGAGGCACGCGGGGACACCGATATTTTACCGAGTTCCTCCCAACATGGAGTACGTCTCGTTTGGAGAGGGGGTGGTATCAAACCACCAACGCCACAAAAGGCCTCCCTTATTCTCCGGTGAATCTTACCCCAATGGGATCGATCCACGCTTCCACTATCGGTGCACTTGTCGGTGGCAACCGGAACCTCTCACAAGGTTGGGGCACAACTCCACAACTTAATTGGAGGCTCCCGACAAACGCCACAAAAGGCCTCAACAAATGCCACCAAGGCTACAATGCCACCAAGGCCACAAAACCGTCTAGGGTCCCAAGAACCCAAGAGGGACAAGCTCCAATGAGCAATTCAAACCAAATCCTCCGAGGAGAACCCAAACCGATGCAACAAATGCAAATGGCAAGAACACCACAAAGCTGCTCAAATCCCTCACTCTCAAGTTCCAACAAAGCTACCAAAGATATTGGGGGAACAAGAGAGGAGAAATCAAAGAGAGACACAAAATCCCCCAAAAATCTAGATCCCCAAAGATACACTCACAAAGAGATGTTTTGGTTTGGTCAAAACGTAGATCTAGATCTCCTCCAACAACCCCTCAAATATTTGCAAGAATCAATGCAGGGGTGTGTAGAAATCAAGCTTAAGGAGTAGAGCAAATGGGGGCAAAGCTTGGGCAAGAAAAGGAGGAAGAGGTAACCCTAAATGAAAATAGACAAAAGACTTATATAGAGCTAGCCAAAATATAGCCGTTGGGGTATTTTTTCTGGACGGTCCGTTAGTACCGGATTTGTCCGGTACTACCGGACCCCATACATCAAAACACCAGGAAACAGCAAATGCAGCAGCAGATCTGGGGCCAGCTCGTGCAGTGCATGCGGCAGTGTGGGGCCAGTTGTGCCATGCTAGCATGCGCGCGCGACAGCAGCAAGCAGTGCAGCGGCAGCGGCAGCTAGCACGCGCGCAGCCGCAGCAGCTGGGCGGCAGCAGCGCGCGCAGCGCAGCGCTGCATGCGAGGCAGGGCGCGCAGTGCATGGTGGCAGGCGCGCGCGCATGAGAGCACAGCAGCAGCTCGCGGGCCCAGGCGTGCAGCGCAGCCAGCAGCTAGCAGCAGTCAATGCGCCAGCAGCTAGCGCAGCACAGCGCGCAGGCAGAGGCCCAGCGCACACGCGGCACGCGTGCTGCACGGCGACGCAAGCATGCGGGGCCAGCTGGCGGCGGCCGTTGCGCGGGCGCGCGAGGCGAGCGGCGGGCGCGGGATGCGAGGCAAGCAGCAGCGACATGCGGCGGGGCCGCGCGGGCCAGCAGCAGGCAGGCAGCAGCTGGGCAGGCTCGCGAGGCAGCAAGGCAATGGGCACGTGTGCAACGAGGCGAGTCAACGCGTGCGAACTCAGATCTGGATCTATGCAAATTTCTGGGCCGAACGGTAGTACTGGCCCACCCGGGCGGTACTATCGGGCCAGACCGGTACAGCCGGTGCGTGTACCGGGCCAAACAGAAAATGGGCTGTGCGTGCCAGACCCGAGCGGTACTGGGCTGCGGTAGTACCGCTCGGCCCAGTTTTCCTTTTTCTTTTTCATTTAAAACGGCAAATATTCAAACAGTCATAACTTTTAAACGGTAGCTCCGATTTACCCGATTTCAATTGCGTTGGATAGAGGACAACAAGGGCTTCTCACTTGATGAGAAACCGAAAAGCCGCATAAATCAAGTGATTATAACCAAGTGAGAAAGTATCAAGTAGAATAATGTGAGATATCTCACTTGATGAGAAACCGAAAAGCCGCATAAATCAAAATCGCAACAAGATATATATATGGGAGATCCGATTTTGATGAACAAGAGCATGTTATGGAGATTACCACAAGCTCTATATCCTCATATGGATAAGACCAAATAACAACCAAATACGATGATGCAAGTATGCAAAGGTTTGAGCTCTCTCCGAACGATGTGACTGAATTACTCATATGAGAGCCCCTCTTGATAGTATGGTTATCTATCCTAAACCCGGTCTCACACACACAACGTGAGACCAGCAAAAGGGAAAACCTATCAAGATTATACCTTTGCCTTGAGCATTCCACTTGAGCTCGATGTAGATGGTCTTGCCCTTCTCGAGATGGAACGCCTTTCTTAATTCCTCATCATCGACCTCGCATATTGAGCTTGCCCAACAAATCTTCTTTGCATTTCATTGACCATGAAGCCAACACATGCTCCAAGCGATGCCAATGGACAAATCCTACAAGTATAACTTAATACACACATTAGTCCATAAAGATTATCATTAATTACCAAAACCACACATGGGGCCCAACATGTTCTTTCAACTTGGTTTCACTAAGACAAGATCTTTCAGAAGCCTTCCCTTAGACCAGAATGGACGCGCTCCAACCTATCAAACCCCTACCACCAACTGTCCATTTGGCTAAGTTATTGCAACCTATATGATCCAGGCAGAGCGCATAATGCCAAGTGGCTGCACTTGAAGCTTCTCAACATTTGACATCTCAAATCTCTTTGTTCCTGGGTGGCCATCCACAAGTGAGATACACAAGGTTCACCAGTCCCCTGGCCTTGTGTAACCACTCAACACAAACCATTCCTTCCATTCCACCCAGGTGATTCATTCACTTAGTTGTTTTATTAAACAAAACACAAGTCCTCAGACTTAGAAATTTTTTCCATAGCATGAATATATATTCCACCCTTGTTTCTTAATAGCTAAGCTAAGCATGATAGTATTAGGAATCTTAACTTAGGAAATTTCTACTAAGGTTTCATCTATTAGGATTTCCCATAGCATAGTTTATACTTAGCAAAATTCCATGCAAGTCCTACTTAGAAATATCACTAATGCATAGTGAAAATAATGGGACAAAAGTATGAAGCATCACTTGCCTTTTTGGTAGAGAGTATAAGTTCACTCCTTGATCTTTGCAATGTTCACTCACTTCAAATCACTACATTTCAATCAAGCAAACAATATTTCAATCTACCATTCAAGCAGTTCATCACATAAAATGATAGAAACTAAAAAATACATGCAAGCATGCAAGAGATTGTTTTATTTGTAAAGGTGGTTTCTAATGGGTCATAAACATTTGAAAACACCTAATGGTCATTTTATAAGGTGGCAAAATCATTTGCTAAAGTTTTCACTTCATAAACCATTTTTTAAATCAAGTCATTATTTTATGTGGTTGAAAATGTCTTTAGCAAAGCAATAATTTTATAGGGTTCACCAAATACATTTTCAAATCATAAAACTTGGTGTTTTGGGGTCAGAGAGTTTATTCCAAAACATTTCCCAAAGATTTTCTACTAAAAGCATTTTTAAATAAATAAACATTACTTTTGTTTGACTAGAAATGGTTTAAATCCAAAGTTTATTCTTTTGTTTCACCAAATACATTTTTGAAACCACAATTTGTTTCCTATGGTCAGTAGGTTCAAAACACACCATTTGCCAAAGATTTTATCCTCAAAAACATTTTAGATCAAATTTTATATTCTAAACATGCATACACAAGTTTCTATAAAAACAAACAACTTAACAGAAGCAATTTTCTAAACAAAGTGCATGGTTGGCTAGGGATTTTTTTTCTGAATCCATTGATATAAAGTTTGCAAAATTTGGACGTGTATATTAAAAGTTATATATTTTACAAAATCTAGCATCTAATAGATCAAATCTATTTTAATTCAAACGAACAGAGCCACGTGGCGTGTTCTAATTCGTCGGTACCGGTTTGCGTGGATCAGCAACGTGAGGTGTTGGATCAAGTTACATCGCACGGCACAGATTGCGTACCCCTTCAGTGTTAAGTGATTCTATCGCATCCACTAGATCATCATCTAACGGCCATCATCACCCTGACCATGTTCTGGCGGCGCTCGACGGCTGCGCGCGGCGGCGACGCTCGGCTAGCGGCGGAGCTGGCGATGCAGGAAGCGAAAAGGGAAGAGGGATGGCTCACAGTGGTCGCCGTGACGTGGGGAAGCTCAACCTGCTAGCGGTTGACGAAGGGGCGCACAGGGTTGCTGATAATTGCTCGTCGGAGTTGCATCTGACGACGGCCACGCTCTATCGTCGTCGAGGGCGGCGCTACGGGTCACGAGGGAGCAAACGGAAGACACAGTTAGATGCGCGAGGACGCGGCGATGATGCGTGCGTGAAGGAGAAGGAGAGGGGCTGTCAGGTTCTTACCAGAGGAGTCGCCGGAGAAGAAAGCAGAAGGTGGCGGCGCTAGGTGTCGTCATTGTCGAGGCTCTGGGGCGCGAGCGAGCGAGCTAATGCCACTGGGAGATGCGCCAGGGCTTGGGGGTCACGTCTGTGTGCTCGAGGAGGCGAGGGGCGGAGGAGGCTGGCCAGAATCTTCACCGGAGCTCGTCGGAACAGTGTGTGGTGTAGGGGAAATTGGGCAGCCTGGGGGCACGCTTGGGTGAGGCGACAGAGGGGAAAGGAAGAGGAGGCCGGGCGATTAAATGGGCGTGGTCACGGCGAGGTATAACAGCAGCAATAACACGAATTAATCGTCGCAATCAAAGGCAGCAACGGCAGGGCGAGTTCATCGCGGGGAGGAAGAAGGTGAGGTGGCAGTGGGGTCGTCTCGTCAGCGATAGAGGGGAAGGGGAAATGGGGCCTGGTCGTCAACGTCTCTGCGGGTTTATTTCTCGGTGCGAAACGTTTTCTTGCGGGAAAGAGAGAGAGTGGCTATTGGGCCTTGTTGGGCTGGCCGACTGGGCTGAGTCCTATTCATATTTTTTTGTTCTGTTTGTTTTTCTTTTTCTCTTTTGATTTTATTCTATTTTGATTTTGAATAAGAAATTCAAACATTCATTTGAATTCAAACCTCAACCAAGATTTGTGTAGGGTTAAATATTGATTAGTATTGTAATCTGAATTCAAATTTGGAATAAAACTTTTACTCCTTTAGTGCCTTTTTAATTACTTAAAGTAGGTCCTTGTATTTAATCAAATGAGATTTAATATAGTTTTTAATTTCCATTTAAATTCTAAAAACCTTCCAACACCTTTCAGTAAGTTTTATTTACTTAATAGGGTGTCAAAATAATTCATTTTGAATTATTTGGAAGTATTTAATGTGATTCTCAAATCATTTGATTTGGGTATTTGTTTTAATTCCAATGGAATTTAAATATAGTTTTATTTCCCTAAAGTTTATTTGGAAGATTTCTTTAATCTTAATTATGTTGACTTAAACAACTTTTATTTCACTTCGGTAAATTCCAAAATACTATTTTCTCATGCATTATATAATTATTCTTATTAGAGATTTGTTTTTATTAAAATAGGGATAGAATGGTTAATGCCATTTTATTTTATTTTGGAAATTCTTTATCCTTTTATTTTATTTGGATTTGGATTATATTAATTCCATTTTCTTATAGATTAGGCCAAGATTCATTTGGTCTTTCAAATATTCTTTATTTAATACTTCTTTCTTTGTCTCATAAAATCCATATCTTTTTATTTTATAGATCCAAACTTGGTGATTTCAATTTGCAAAATCTTATTTAATGTTTAATTATGTTTTTAATTATCTTTAGGATTATTTGCTCACCATTTGGTATGGATTTCTAGGTGGTTGCTTTATTAGCTTTGGGAATTTAATTTCCTTATCTTATTATATTCATAAGATTTTATTTATGGTTCCAATTTAAGTGAAACCAATTTATATGGTTTTATAATATTTCTATTTGTCATTTTTGATCATTTGTAAATGTTTGTTGACAAGATTTTATATGGATCAAATCCATAGGCTTGGAGATAACTTGGAAATGATTTTTATTCCATTAGGGATTTAGGATTTATTTTCCAAGTGTTTAAATTTCCAAATGCATTTATGAGGAATGCATTTTGTTTGATTTGAATTTTTATTGAATTCAAACTTTAATTAAAGTTTGTTCAAGATGGGATTTTAAGTTTCCATTTAGAAACAAAAGTTTCTTTTCACCCTATTTTTCAACAATAATTTATTTTGTTTATTTATTTTTCACATTACAAGATTTGGAAAATCTTGGGATGTGACACCGAATTACTCATTCGAGAGCCCATCTTGATAATACGGTTATCTATCCTAGATCCGGTCTTCCACACACAACATGAGACCGGAAAAAGGGAAAACCTATCAAGATTATACCTTTGCCTTGAGCATTCCACTTGAGCTCGATGTAGACGGTCTTGTCCTTCTCAAGATGGAACGCCTTTCTTGATTCCTCATCATCGATCCATGATCACCGAGGATGGCAAGCATCAAACATGAAATCTTCTATAGATGGCGCATTTTGAGCTTGCACAACACATCTTCTTCGCAATTCATCGACCTTGAAGCCAACACATGCTCCAAGCCATGTCAATGGATAATTCCTACAAGTACAGCTTAATACACACATTAGTCCATAAAGATTGTCATTAATTACCAAAACCACACATGGGGGCCCACATGTTCTTTCAATCTCCCCCATTTTGGTATTTGATGACAATCCCTTTAAGAGCGTTTATATAAGGAATATTAATGAGTAAAATGGTAACACCAATATCAAATACTACATAAGTATGTGATATTGGTACCACCACCATATATAGAGCAAACTCCCCCACAATCTATGCATGTGTGATGAACTTGAATTTCATTGCACATATTGCCAATCATTAACATTGGTGGAGTTTCCCCTATATACCACATGCTAGGAAACAACAAAGATGCAAGAGCATGAAAGGAAAATGCTCAAGAACAAACTCAATGCATAAACCAACTTCCAACTTCCCTTAAACACTCTAAAACTTCTCCCCCATTGGCATCGATTGCCGAAATGGGTGACAAGTTCTAGAAGGCAAATATAGTAATAATTCCTCCAAAGGTGTGCCTTTGCACATATCCAATGATGAATACTTGGGAGGGAGTAGAACTATATCGAGGAACCGAAGATTGCCAAAATAAACTCAATGATGCAAGCAATTACAAGGTCCAACAAACCAAGTGAAAACAATAAATGAGTTCAAATGGAAACTACAAGATATTATGATATGAGAAAAAGAGTGCTTTAAATAACAAACTAGAGAAGCTCCCCAAGATTTGTGCACAATTTAAAATTAATGCATCAGAATACATAATGCACAAATATGGAATCCTAGCTCCCCCATAAGCATTTAGAACACAACAGATGAAAGATCAAATAAATGCTTAAATAAAAATAGAGACGCTCCCCAAGATTTGTGCACACTTTAGAATCATTGTATTTCAATACACAAATGCACAAATATGGAATCCTCACTCCTCCATAAACATTTAAGGCACAATAAATGAGAAAGAAGACAAATGAGCATTATTAAATGAATTAGATGAGCTCCCCAAGGATAATGCACCAATTATGATAATTGCATTTGGGAACAAGGTGCATAATCATGGAATCCTCACTCATTCAAATTCATTTAACAATACAAGGCATGAGAGAACAAATATGAGTGTCCAAAGATGCAACCAAAAGGAACAAGCACAGATAGGAAAATAAATTTGGGATCCATCAAAGTAACAAAAAGGAATATAAAGGTGGTATCTAAGGATTAAAAATCAACTAAAATTATATTCTCATATGTGTATATGTCTCTAAGTGGAAAACATCACAAAGACATATGCCAACAAAGAAATATGCACACATAAAGAAGATATACAAGAAGGCATATGAAGAGTATAATGAAGTCATAACATATACCAATTAGATTTTTGCTTCAAAGCATGGCCAAGGGCTCAAATATATCTTATTGTATACTAATGAACTTCAAACACCAACACACTACATATATTACAACTATAACCAAGGGAAAAGGAGAAAGTTGGAATATATGGACAAAGGCAATAAGTATCACAAGGAATAAACAACTAGCCAAATCTCACTATTGCACATGAGAGAAGTTGAGGAAAGATAGGCAATAAATTGCTAGATTGACATATTTGGGATTGATGGATCATATGCATGATTTTGTATAGTCCCAATTATATGCACTCATCTCAACTTATACACATTTACAATAGAGAGTTCTCTTAATACCATGACTAGAGATACAACAATAAATATAATGACAAAACTTCATGCCAAGATGCAACCTACAAAAGGTTGGAAGAAAGATGAATATGCATGAGCAAGAGATACTTGTTCCCGAGATATGATTGGTAGGGTGTAGAGGATATGAATACGTTGATCATCCTATAGTTTGCCTCCAATTTTCATGTATGCATCATTTCTTCAAAATTGAGAGACAAGCATCCAATCTATCTCCCATGTACCTAAAACACATTTAAGTACAACATGACGAGGTTTAATCTCGTCAATGCCCATTGTTATGAGCTTGGGTTTTGGAAAAGATGGGGATGCTGGAGATCGCAGAACGGTTAGCAAACAAGGAACACAGGGACACGAGGTTTACCCAGGTTCAGGCCCCCGGAGGGAAAACCCTACTCCTGCTTGTCTGCTCTTGATTACGGCAGAACCGAAAGTTACAGGGGTGCGCAGATGCAATCTGGCGTGGAGGTGTGTATGCGGTGGTATGTGAGAGAGCCTCCTCGTCATGCCCTCCTGGCCTTTATATAGAGATAGGCAGGTCTCGGGCACAGATCGAGTCGGTTACAGGTTCTAGGGTTTGCCCCTTTGAATATTCTATCTACTCTAGTCTTGTTCTCCAAGGATCCGAAGGCGTCATGGGCCCTGGCCACCCGAAAATCTTCATGGGCTGGCGCATGTTCTCGTGGGCCTTCCTTGGGCTGGACTAGGTATGCTAAGGTCGTGAACCCGTAGGATATAACCATGTCACAACATGGTCCCCAAACTTATTGGGTACAAAGTAGTTAGTGCAACTACAATACATACGGGAGACTCCACATAAATATGTGCATATTGATATGAAATTGAATTTCATGCACAACTTAGCCTATGGAATTTGGTGGAGTTTCCCTTATATATTGGATCAAAGAAAGCAAACATGCCATAATATAAACATATAGTAAATATGCATGCATAAAGCTCTCGAGAACCAAAAAGGAGATACAATTTGAACAAACACACCAAGTAAATCGAGATTGCACACACAAGAGTGTGACATGACAAACGATGTCCAAATTGTATCAAAGAACCAATTCAACACATGAAAGATCACAAGTTCAACAAATGAACTAGGCTAAAACCAAGCGATCAAAAGATAGGTAAAAATAAAAATGCTCAAGGGTTTATCTCATTCTAAAATGGTCAAATCAAGAAACAAGGAATGAGACAAAACCAACTCCCCAAAAGGGCAAGGTTCCAACAAGAAACCAAACTCCCCAAACTTCTCATGAAGGCACAAAATACCAAAACGAAAAGATTAAGGTTACAAGCACATAAAACCCGATATGGATCAAACAAAGAAGCATAAATATGAGTGTTCTAAATAATATAGGAGAGCTCCCCCATGTATAGTGCATTATGTAGGATTTTCCTGTTAAATGCAAAATGCACACAAATGGGATCGTCACTAGTACCTACAATAAGTAAAACATAATAGGATATCAATAAAATAAGAAGATACACACAAAGCAAGGAAGGCTTGGGAGACAACACAAAACATTTTCTTGGCCAAAGATAGGATAAAATTAAACAAAGGCCAAAGTGAATATGATCAATAAATTCTACCTTAAATTGAGTACTCATTGTCCAAAGACAAGAAATATTGGGAATAATTTTCCCAAGGTAGCTAGCATGGATACCCAAGATCATAGTCACAACAAGAAGCATATAACAAAATATAAGAATTAAGCATGATACTTCAAACAAGATTCTTGGTAGCTTCCAATAGTCACACAATCACTAGTGATTAGAGTAACTTGAAGCAAATGGTTTCCATGAGGATATATATATCTAAATATGGGGAAACACATACCAAGAAACACTCTCATATAGAAGATCCAAAATAAGATCAATAAAGCCATTCAAGCAAATTGGAAATTGTATGAGAAAATGTGTCACATAGGTGCTAGATAATTGTCAATACCAATTCTAAGTGACACCACCTCGAATATTCACATTTTCTAGGATTTTTAATATGCACTAAGCATATGACTCCCCCATAATGTGATACTACCATAAAAACAACACGAGCAAAAGGATACAAATAGAGATAATTAATGGACATTATAAAACTTAAATTTCTCATGAGAATTATACCACATAGGGACTACACAATAATCCAATATAAATACTAGGTGGTATTCCTCATGTACACACAATTTTAGGATTGTGGAATGCCCAAGCATAACACTCCCCCAAAATGGGATAATCCATTAATTTCTCACAAGAGCCAAATAAGATATCAAATATAATCAAGAAAGGCTCAAACACAAGAAACACACATACATGGTGTGCCACCTAATCATACACAAATATGATTGATACCTCAAGATAATTAAGTGGAAAGCACAACATGCACAAACACATGGAAGATACAAAACCAACACATGCACAAGGGGCGAGTAACTTTCAATGTAAACAGTTTAGCATATGTTACTGCAAGGAGGAACATTGGAAATATAATATAATCATGATAACCCAAATGGCTTGGCTTGACAATAATAATTGATGAATATCCCTCAATTCTTCATAATGTAACCAAGTCTCCAATGCCCTCCAAAAATTACCTATTGATCAAGTTTTAGCTTGTTGGTCCCCAACCAAGTTGGGTCCTAAGAAGTTAGTCACAATAGGCTTGGCAACCCAAATGGTTCTTTTCTTGACACCACATTGGGCACCAACAAATTTGGCAAACATATTGCCAACCTCATCCTTATGAAGTGAATAAGCATCATCAATCAAGATAGGATGGGATGAGGAGATACCAATAGTGCATGAGGAAGAAATGTGCCCCTTCTCACGGCATATGTAGCAAGTTCTACTCTTGCCATCTTTATTGTTGGATGAAGAAACAACTTGAGGAAGAGCTTGAGTCTTCTTGGGAGGAGGCCCATCTCTAACAAGATGTAGAGCTTGAGGCCGCTTCCCTTGTTGCTTATTGCCAATGGTCTTCTTCTTTAATGGGCAATGTTTGACATGATGCCCTTCTTCCTTGCACTTGAAGCAAACAATGTTGGCCGGATTCTTGACTTGATCTTGGCCATTATTCTTGGTATCCTTGTGTTTCAACTTGATAGTGGACTTGTTCTTGACATTGGAGTTGAATCCAAGCCCACTCTTGTCATTGGAGGATTTTTGCACACTCAAGATTTTGTTGAGTGCGGCCTTCCCTTGATGACCCTTTTTCAAGTCATTCTTCAAAGAAGTGACTTGAGCCTTGAGCTCTTTTATTTCCTCTACATGGTTAGTTTCAACAAAAGTACTAGAGGAAGTAGATGCTACATTGTTAGAGAAACAAGGCAAGGAATGTATTTCATCACGAGATATAGCATGGTTATGAGAGGATGAATTACAAGGACTAGCACATGGCAATATAACATTTGGAGTAGATATAGTACTAATGTCCACATGAGGCCCACTAGATATTACCTTTGACACGATGGCCTCATGAGCTAACTTTAGCCTACCATGGGAGACTAGAAGATCCTCATGCAAGCTCGAGAGATTGACAGGACTTTCTTCTAATTTCCCATAGTTGCTAGTTAGCAACGCAAGTTGAGCCTTTAGCTCAACATTCTCCTTCAAAATAGATGCTTCACAAGAAATAGAGTTAGTAGCACAAGCATCATCCGAAACCTTGTCTTGGTCCATAGTATCTTCGGTTTCCTCTACATGGTTAGCAACACAAGAACTAGAGGAAATAGAAGCATTTTTATCATGGCAACAAGACAACACAAGCATATCATCATGAGATTTATTCAAGCCATTACTACGTGATATGCAAGGACTATCAACACTAGCAAGTAAGGAGTTGTGAGTGCTAGAAGTGTTAAGGTCCGAAGATAGATCATTGCAACTAGATAGGGATGAAGGATTACAAATAGTAAGCACACTATCCACATTGCAATTTCTATCACCACTCACCGTATCATTACCTTGTGAAAAATCACATGTTGGTGAGGTGGTAGACGATGAGAACCCATGTCGACCGGAAGTGGAAGCAACACAATCATCCTCAATAATGTTGGACTTGATATATTTATCTTGAAGCTCTGTCCATATCTCATGAGCACTTGAATAAGGCATGATAGATGAAAGAACTACATTGCTCACAACTTGTAAAAGAGTTTTAGTAGCTAGAGCATCTATACCAGAGTTCAACTTCTCTAAAGATTAGTTTTGGGGATCCATAGAAGAAGAGAAACCCATACATAGATATTCCATGATAATTGGGTGAGCTTTGTGAAATAAATCAAGCATGCGAGATTTCCATATATCATAATTTGTGTCATCGAATATGAATATATAATTGTGCACTAATCCCCTAGCCGACAACTTTACTCTCAAGGCGTTGAAGCCTAAAATGAGAGACCGGGCTCTGATACCAATTGAAAGGATATGGATGTCGCCTAGAGGGGGGTGAATAGGCGATTAAAACTTTTCCTAGAGTGGCTCAACAAAGGCGGAATAAAACTAGTGTTTACTTTGTTAAGCACAACCTAGAACAACTAAGGTTCACCTACATGCACCAACAACTTATGCTAAGCAATACAAGCAACAAAGTGATAGCAAGATATATATTACTTCAAGCATGAAGGCTATCACAATGTAAAGTGCATAAGTAAAGAGCTCGGGTATAGAGATAACCGAGGCACGTGGGGACAACGATATTTTACCTAGTTCCTCCCAACATGGAGTACGTCTCGTTTGGAGAGGGGGTGGTATCAAACCACCAACGCCACAAAAGGCCTCCCTTATTCTCCGGTGAATCTCACCCCAACGGGATCGATCCATGTTTCCACTATCGTTGCACTTGTCGGTGGCAACTGGAACCTCTCACAAGGTTGGGGCACTTCTCCACAACTTAATTAGAGGCTCCCAACAAATGCCACAAAAGGCCACAATGCCACCAAGGCCGCAAAACCGTCTAGGGTTCCAAGAACCCAAGAGGGACAAGCTCCAGTGAGTCACATGAACTAAATCCTCCGAGGAGAACTCAAACCGATGCACCAAATGCAAATGGCAAGAACACCACAAAGGTGCTCAAATCCCTCACTCTCAAGTTCCAACAAAGCTACTAAATCTATTGGGGGAACAAGAGAGGAGGAATCAAAGAGAGACACAAAATCCCACAAAATCTAGATCCCCAAAGATACACTCACAAAGAGATGAATCGGTTAGGTCAAAACGTGGATCTAGATCTCCTCTCTCTTCCACTCAAATATGGGCAAGAATCATCGGAGGGGAAGAGATTAGGCAAGCTTCAAAATCTAGAGCAAGTGTGGACAAAGTAGCCTAATAGAAGAGGAAGATGAAGTCAAAACACAAAACGGGCAAAGCAATATATAGGGCTGAACAAATATGCTTGTTGGACGTTTTTCAGAACGGGCCGGTAGTACCGTACCAAACCGGTACTCCCGTATAAATCGAAACAGCAGCGAGTCAGAGCAGAGTGCCAACAAGTGAGCCAGCGCTGGACGCGCAGCACGCGCGAGATGTGTGGGGCTAGTGGGGCCAGGGAGCTGCAGCAGCGCGCGTGGTAGCAAGGCAGGCGGACGCATAGCAGAGGGGCCAGCACCGTGGGCCCACACGGCGGCTTGCAAGCAGCGGTAGCATAGCGAGCGAAGCAGGCGCGTGCGCGGCGCGAGGCGAGAGATCTGCAGCGATTCGTGGGGCCAGCGCATGCGCAGCGACGCGGGCTGCTGGATGCGCTGCGCGGGAATCTGCTGGCGCGGGCGCGCGCGCGCGGGATTGGCGGCGGAAGTGAGCGAGCGAGCGCTGCGGGCGAGGTGGGATCGACGCACGTGGTCAACGCACGAGCGGGGCCGCGGGGGAGCAATCAGGCGAGGCTAGCTGGGCTTAACCTGGGCCGGCCGGTAGTACCGGCCCACCCGGGCGGTACTAGCGGGCCAGCTCGGTAGTGCCGGACCCAGCAACGGGACAGGGCAGCAGATAAGCGCGTGGCGCCAGGCGCGGCCGGTACCGAGTCCGGTAGTACCGGCTGGGCCCAAAACAGATTTTTACCTTTTTCTTTTTCAAACCAAATAGGCAAATATTCAAACGGTCATAACTTTTGAACGGTAGCTCCGATTGATCCGATTCCAATTGCGTTGGAAAGAGGACGACATGAGGTACCCTATAAAAAGTGAAAATATTGGTTATCACCAAGTGAGAATGTATCATGTATTATAATGTGAAATACCTCACTTGGTGAGAAACCGAAAAACCGCATAGATCAAATTCGTAACAAGATACAAACGGAAGATCCGATTTTGATGAACACGAGCTTGTTATGGAGATTACCACAAGCTATATATCCTCACATGGATAAGACCAAATAACAACCAAATAAGATGATGCAAGTATGCAAAGGTTTGAGCTCTCTCCGGACGATGTGACCGAAATACTCATTCGAGAGCCCATCTTGATAGTACGGTTGTCTATCCTAGACCCGGTCTTCCACACACAACATGAGACCGGCAAAAGGGAAAACCTATCAAGATTATACCTTTGCCTTGAGCATTCCACTTGAGCTCGATGTAGACAATCTTGTCCTTCTCAAGATGGAACGTCTTTCTTGATTCCTCATCATCGATCCATGATCACCGAGGATGGCAAGCATCAAACATGAGATCTTCTATAGATGGCGCATTTTGAGCTTGCACAACACATCTTCTTAGTTGGTTCCCGTAGTGGACACCTCTCTCCACTTATCTAGATCAGTATGGGACCCACAGCTTATCCACGTGAGCGTCGGACCCACAGCTTATCCACGTGAGCCAGTCCCGTGGCCGTGCACATGTAGTTTCCTCCCCTTTTTTCTTCTTCTCCGGCGACGGTGGCCCTTCTCCAGCGATGGCGGCCCTTTGTCGAGCTTCACTTCGGCCTCCCGTTCATCCTGGCCGCAGTATGGTGTCGTCCCATTGACCTGTACGAAGGATGACAATGGCAACCATGCGTAGAGAAGGTTAGATCTCGCACCAAAATGCACCAAAATGGCAACTGGGACGCTTGCTGTGGAGAATGCGGCCGACGAGCCGTTTCGATGATTTAATTAGTTTATCGAGTTAATGTCTCGGCTGCAATCAAGTGAAAGAGTGTTTATAATTAAAAATTAGGTACATGGATGTATAATAAATAATAAAATGACACAACTCTTGAACACTTTCAAATTAAAAAAATTATACAACTCTTAAAGTACAAGAGTGTTTATAAATGACATAACTCTTGAACACTTTCAAATTAAAAAAAGTATATAGCTCTTGATGTAAAAGAGATGTAAAAGAGTGTTTATAATTGACACTACTCTTGAATACTTTCAAATTAAAAAAATTATACAACTCTTAATGTAAATGCGTGTTTATAATGGACACAACTATTGAACACTTTCGAATTAAAAAAATCATACGACTCTTAATGTAGAAGAGTGTTTATAATTGACACAACTCTTGAACACTTTAAAATTTAAAAAATTATACAACTCTTAATATAAAAGAGTGTTTATAACTGAGACTACTCTTGAACACTTTCAAATTAAAAAAATATACAACTATTAATGTAAAAGAGTGTTTATAATTGACACTACTCTTGAACACTTTCAAATTAAAAAATATACAACTCTTAATGTAAAAGAGTGTTTATAATTGACACTACTCTTGATCACTTTCAAATTTAAAAAATCATACAACTCTTAAAAAGTGTTTATAATTAACACAACTCTTGAACGCTTTCAAATTGAAAAAATTATACAACTCTTAATGTAAAAGCGTGTTTATAATTGACAGTACTCTTGAACACTTTCAAATTAAAAAAAATATACAACTCTTAATATAAATGAGTGTTTATAATTGACACTATGCTTGAACACTTTCAAATTAAAAAAAATCATACGACTCTTAATGTAAAAGAGTGTTTATAATTGACACAACTCTTGAACACTTTCAAATTAAAAAAATATATACAACTCTTAATGTAAAAGAGTGTTTACCATTTTTATAGTGTGAAAAGCGATCCCTAAACTTGCGTATACAAAAATTATAAACCTTTGAACACTTTGAAATTGCACTTAATACGTGATAATGATGTGCTAAGAAAATATTGAGAGATTATCATTTTCATAGAATGTAATGCATAAACTTGCATATGGCAAAAATTATACACCTTTGAACTCTTTGAAATCGCACTTAGGACATGATAATGTTGTGCTAATAAAATCTTGATCATTTATCATTTTCATGGAGTGAAATATAATGCAAAAATTATACACCTTTGAACACTTTCCCTTCAAATTATATTCAAAATCATTTGTTTATGGAGTTAAACCATTAGTGGCCCCCGACAGATACAGGGGTTATCATGTATGCTACATCACAGAGGATCAATCAGAGGATCGACGATTGGTGGGTGTGATCCGTGTGACAACTGTCTCGAACAATCAGAGCATATCAGCCAAGATGAGAACAGATGTGAGAGTTTGTGACTAAGAGGGAGGAGAAAACTGAGTAGAACTTAAAAACCAAGGGCAAAACTAAGTAGAACTTTAAAACCAAGGGAAAACTGACAAGGGGGTTCAAATAGAAAACAGAAAGAGACTTAAAAATGGAAAATGCTTCTTTTATACAATAAAATACATATTGGCATACATCAAACTATTTGCAATTCAAATATATATAAGTTTGACAATTATTGCCTCATTCAGACAAATTATGTTTTGGGGCGGGATGTTTTGGGAAGAGGCTTGAGTAGAAAGCCATGAACCTTCATAGATAGTAGGTGATTTTAGAAGTGGTGATTTAGGTTAAAACTTGATTTATATACATTTGTTATGGTGGCAGGTCACATAATAATACTCCCTGGGTAGATTCCACTATGTTTTGATCTGTTTGAATTTGTTGTGCATAAAATGACTCAATTAGCTAGCTAAAAACCATTCGTTGACTCTCTGTTGACTAGCCACCAGAGGGTAAAAGTGAGTATAACCAAACTGTAGACACTCGAGGGTATAACTGAGCATAACTAAGTGGCCAAAGGTTAGACACGAGGGGGGAAACGTGACGCACAGTACGCATGTCATGGTGCACGGGGCGGTAGCGGACGCGTGTAGCCGTGCACGGTGTTGTAGCACACGCGGTTACGCGGTGCACGGTGGTGCAACGAAACGTCTCCTCCCTTCACCTTTATAGAGGCCTCCTCACTCTCACTCATCACTCGCTCACTCACTCATGCAACCATCTCCACTGTCCCATCACCTTCTGCAAACCCCCAAGAAAATCCCAACCACGACGGTGATGGAGAAGAACGGCACGGTGGCCATCATCGCCTCCAAGGCGGCCGATGAGGAGGCCCCCATCCCCCTACAGACCCTGTCGAGGCATTGAAGGCAGCCGCCATCCCTGTCCAGACCCCCGTCCCCGCTTTCGTCGTAGCCACCGGCGAGGAGGCCCCCATCCTCGTACAGCCCCCCACCGTTCTCCTACAGATCCCGCACAACTGGGACCCCTACGGGGACAACGATTACATCAGGCCGGAGAACCCCTTCAACACCATCTTAGCCCACCCATGGTCGGATGTAACTAGGGTTTTCTCCCCTTCCTTTGTTCTTCCCCCATTCCCATCATTGGATGCTAGATCATGTTTTATTAGGGCTCGACTGTTTGTATTTTCAATCGTTGGATGCTAGCTATTTTTACAGTAGCTAATCCTCTTGTGTTAGATCTCATATGTTGATGAATGCCCCTAGTTGGGATCAGTACTAGCACCGATATGTAGTTGGTATCAGTACTAGCACCGATCTATAGTGGGGATTGGGAAATAATCAAGGGATCTCAATCGGTTAATTTATGCAAGTAATCAATCCCGATAATCACAGTATCTCAATCATGTCCTTATTGCACGCTATTGTTTTTTATAATAGGTGGGTAGCAGCAACGTCTGCAGCGACGACGAGTCCGCGGACACCAAGACTCGTCGGGTGCTTAGGAAGCTGAAGTCCAGCCAGTTCAACGACTTCTTCGCCGGCGACGTCTACAGGTGCCCCTTCTGCACCAAGGGCTTCGCCACCGACTTCAACTCCCACATGAGGCATGCCGAGGACGTGAAGACTTGCGGCCCGTCAAAGAACGTCCACGGCTTCAGATCCAAACACAAGGCGCTCGGTTTTCGCCTCCTCAACCTCCAGAAGGTGGCCATCGAGGACGGTCGCATGCCCCTGATCAAGCCCAAGGAGCCCAAGGTCAAGAGACTGGGTAGCAAGAAGTGGAGGAAGCTCCAGAGGGAGGAGGCGGAGGCCATGAGGGGCCACTGATCTTGTGTTGCTGCTGTTCTAAAGCAGCTTCTTTTGTTTTGTTGTATGTGTTGAACTTGTAAGCTGTTGCTGCTGAGCAGCCTAATTGTCGAACCTCGTTGAAGTACCTTACTATACAATCCTATATTAGCTGCTTTATCTACATCTGATCTGTTTATCTACATATTTATGATGCTGGTTAGATTTCCTGCTCTAGATTTGCTACCAGATTAGGAAAATACGAGGGCCAAAAGGAACCATGAATGAAGGGAAAAGCTACTCTAGATTCGCTGCCTTTTGGGGCAAAAATTAACAACTGCTAGCGACATAAAGGGTAAAAGGCGCTCTTAAAAAGGCCAATCATAAAAATAACAAAAATGAAATCTTCCAATTTAGGCGACAGGGCGCACGTAACTACCAAACGCGCCCCACATGGTCCCACGCCATGATACGTCGGAAATGTGTCTATAATTTTTGATGTTCCATCTAGGGCTGTCAAAAAAGTTCGGGCTTGACAAACTGTGCGAGTTCGGCGCGTTAACAGCTCGGCTCGAGCTTGATTCGTCTCTCTAACAAACCAAACTCGAGCCTGTTTTCGAGCTCGCGAGCTTAGACGAGCCGAACTCAAACAGTTCGATAAAGCTCGTGATATTTGTACAGCCGCAAAATTGAGACTGCTATTGTTATTCCATCTGCTGTAAGACTGCTAAAATTATTATGCTGGCATGTTGGCATTGTATTACTATTATATGAGACTCGATCCATTTCTGCTATTCCGTTTCAAGCTTTACTATTTTCTTGCTATGTAGCTGCATGTCTATCTTTGGATGTACTAAAATTTTCTTACTGAGCTTCAACGAACCGAGCTCAAGCCTACTCGAGCTTTGGTCGAGCCGAACTCGAGCTTAGATGTAGCCTCGAAGGTCAACCTAGGCTCGCTCGAGCTCGGCTCGAGCTTCTACCGAGCTCGAGCCGAGCCTAACAATGTTCGCTCGAGTTCGGCTCGTTGACAGCCCTAGTTCCATCCTTGTTTAGTATCCACTTTGCTTTGTTTTGTCTACACTTTCAGGTATTTTTATACACTTTCTGGTACTAACCCATTAACAAGATGCCACAGTGCCAGTTGCCTGTTTTCTTCCGTTTTTTGGTTCCAGAAAGGCAGAAAATCAATATTCTCGGAATTGGACGGGACAAAAGCCAAAGTAATTATTTTTCTCGGACCAACACGGAACCATAAAGCAGAGACGGAGTAGGTCACCAGGGTGGTCGCACCCCCTCCCCCCAGGCACGGGCAAGCCCTGGTGGCGCCTATAGGGGTGTGGGCCCCCTGGCTCCCCACGACCTTTCCTCCTTCGCCTATAAGAAGCCCCCGGGGAGAAAACCCTAAATAATCCATCATACTTCCAGGAAAATTTCCACTGTGCCGTCACCACCGAAGGAGAGATTCGGGGGATAGAAAGTCTTTGTTCTGGCACCCTTCCGGGTCGGGGAAGTGCCGCCGCAGCCATCTCCATCGATCTCCATCACCATCTTCATCACCGTTGCTGATTCCCATGATGAGGAGGGAGTAGTTCTCCTTCAAGGCTAAGGGTTCTACCAGTAGCTATGTGTTCATCTCATTCTATGCATGATCTTGTGGTCATGAGCTTTGTAATCAAGTAGATCTACCTTGCTACTCAAGTGCTTCATTAGATCTCTGCTCTCCCCATGTGTGTGAAAGTGACAGCGTGCACACTATGGTGGCACTTATGCTTGAGTCTCCATAAATACTCTTTGTGCTATAATAAATCTATGTTTTTCCCCAGGTGTGTGAAAGTGACATCGGGCATACCGTGTGTGGCACTTTGGCTAGATTGAATATTTGTTATGACTTATATTTGGAGTTGGATGTCTCTATGAAATTGTGGTGTTTGTTGGAACCATCTAGCGCTCAAGGTGACAGAGTGGGGTTATCTAGATTGGGGAAGGCGAACTTTGAGGTGCGCTGTTATAGCCCTACCATGGATTAGAGTGTCCAACCGGATAGTAGTTAAGAGTAGTATCATGAAGAGAGGATATTTATATGAGAGAGTGTTCACTAGTGAAAGTATGATCCCTAGGCCTTGTTTCTAAGCATTGAAACACCGTTTGCTACTAGATTTGTTGCATGTTTGCTTGCTTCCTTCTTGTTGCCTTTAGTCTTTACCTCACCGTCAAGCTATTTTCTGGCACCATTACCACTTGTATTGCACTATCTCTTCACCGAACTAGTGCACCTATACACCGAACTTTTTGTTTGCTTTTTGTGCCAAGAATGACCTCTAATGAGAGGAAAGTAAGATTTGGGGAGTTGCTGTCCCGAAACAGATTTCTGTCCTCCACCATAAAAATTCGTGAGGAGTCTCTGTAAGTCTGATTGAGCTCAAAATTTACGAATAAATCCCCTAGTATGTTATCTAACTTTTGTTAGTTCAGAACTTTTTGATTTGAGAAACAGAATATTTTCGAAAAAAATGGTGTTTACCTGCTGGTCTGTTTTGACAGATTTCTGTCATTATTTGCATTTGCTTCCTATTGATTCCTTTTTGAGTTCTCTTTTGGGGAATTGAGCTTTTTAAAGGAGGTGCTACAGTATCTTGTGTTTTTAGTGAAAAGTTTTGCTTTTCCAAAGCTTTGCCTAAGGGTCTAATATCTTTTGAATACACTAATGTTGCTAATGAAGATTGTGTGAAGTTTTGTATGAAGGAAATTTAGGTGTAGACAGAGAATGATGTAATGAGATGAAGAATGGACAAAATCTCAAGCTTGGGGATGCCACCCCGGTGTCACCCCAAGAAATATGCAAGAGGTACAAGCGTCAAATCTTGGGGATGCCCAAGGCATCCCCTTCATCAATAAAAATCTCAGGTCTTTCTAGACACTTCGTTTTTATTGTTTCATGCATCGTTGTGTTGTTTTTGGAGCGTCTTAGTTTTTGTTTTTGGTTTTCGTTTGCTTAGTTTGCTTGAGTAAGTTGGTTGGTCACAACACACTTCTTTTGGAGAGAGACACACTCTGTTTCCATTGCCTATAACACTCTAGTTTTCACTCTTATCGTTTTGTGAGTGTTCACTTTTGCTAGCACTGCGTTCAGCCTTAGTTTTCTTGTGCTTTCAACTTAAAACTTTTTAGTTCTTCTTTGTGGATTTGTGAGACAATCTCACTGATCTTTATTGATTATTATCTTTGTGAGTTGTTTCAAATAAGTTGTTTGGTGTTGGAAAAGAGTAGGAAGCTTCATGCTTAAGTGGTACAAAAGGGAGCTTGTTCTGACTGTGGCTTCCACTTTATCATGTCATGCTAGATCTTGTTTTGACCTTATGCTTAGTGATTATTTCTGTAGCATGACTTGTTCCAAACAGTTAGGATTGCTTAATGTGCCTTGAAAGAATCATGCGTTGTTTTAGCATACAAAAGCATAGTATTGTGGTATTCTCCTTTGATGCTTTGTTTGGGTTGACTTGGCACATGCTCACACCATGATATGACTATGAACAAATCACCATAGCCTCTATGATCATTTAGTACTCGACTTGTGGTACCACTTTATGCTTTGATTAGTAATGTTTTGTTGTTCTGCATGATTATGGCCATTATTGCTCTCTTAGTCGGTTGCTCCCAGTCTTTTGCTAGCCTCCACTTGTATGAGTAAGCTGTACTCATGCTTCTAACTCCCAAGAAACCAAGTTATTCCAAAGTGTACACTATAAACTCCTATGCATGGTGTGTTACACCATTCCAAGTATATTCTTGTTTTCATCTATCTTCCAATTAAAAACTATTTTGTTATGTGAAAACTTAGTGATTAAATCCCTCACTAACTTGATGGCACACTTTATATTCTTTGCCCCTAATAAACTTGAACCATTGTGTCATCTATGTTGTATATGCTTGCACTTATACGTTGGAATTAGCAGAACCGTGCTGTCACGGGGAACGCTTTCAACATTGCACTTGTACTTTGTACACAGTTGATATCATGATCTTTTGTCTATGGATGTCGCCGGTGTGAAATAAAGAGGGAGATTGTAAGTCCATGGAGTTAAGTATGTGTGTTAGAGAAACTCCTGGGCCGCTAGCCTAAGCCATGCTTAATCATGGTGGAAACTTGCAGCATCACCATAATGATAAATCTGTGAAGCATCCTCAATAAAAATCTATGCAAATAGTAAATAAAAAGATCGCTGAGATGTTCATTGTATGCTTGCCTTGTCATTTTGGTTATGGGATAGCTCATGTACCATGTTCAAGGGGTACCCCGTTGGCGGTTCTCTATGATACACATGTACTTACTATGACAAGAACTTACAGGTGACTAAAGTTGAGTAGCATGCGGTACGGCCCTCATATTCAAGGGATATGAGATTGCCAACTTATACTTTGTCAAGCATATACTCCATAGTTTGTTCACTTTAACCTTAATCACTTCAATATGCTTATGATAGGGGCAATGAGAGATGAAAGCTAACAAGTACCATAATTTTTGGAATCTCTTTATGAAACTTTAAATCCCTGCTTCTCTTTGTCAAGGGCCTTTCTTCCACTACTATTGAGTCTCCACCTTCTACCTTTACGCACCATTAAGAGAGCATAGTTACCATTCTTAGTTCTATGTGAAGTGTCCCAAAACTTATTGATTAATGCATATTGTGATATTACTTGTTCTTATTCTACTTGTCTCTAGTCACTCTTATGAACTTTGAAGGTGTCCTATGCATCTATTTGCTACTATATGAGGGACAAGTTGTTTGCCACTATGCCATGTTTTTTGTATGTGAAACAAACAAACGTTTTGTTAATGCATACTATTCATGATCTTTGTTTGTAGCCTTTCATGTTGCATGCATAGTTATTTTGTCTTATTGTTAGAACTCCATCTTTCATGCACATGTTTAGAGTTCTTTGATCCTAGCTTTCAATGCTTGCAAATGGGTTGATCTTGGTTGTGATGGTGCATGTCACCTCAAAAATTATTCTTTTTATCACTTACCTACTCGAGGATGAGCAGGAGTTAAGCTTGGGGATGCTTGATACGTCGGAAACATACCTACAATTTTTGATGTTCCATGCTTGTTTAATATCCACTTTGCTTTGTTTTATCTATACTTTGAGGTATTTTTATACACTTTCTGGTACTAACCTATTAACAAGATGCCACAGTGCCAGTTGCCTGTTTTCTTCTGTTTTTGGTTCCAGAAAGGCAGAAAATCAATATTCTCGGAATTGGACGGGACAAAAGCCAAAGTCATTATTTTTCCCGAACCAACACGGAACCACGAAGCAGAGATGGAGTAGGAAACCAGGGTGGCCGCACCCCCCCCCAGGCACGAGCAAGCCCTGGTGGTGCCTACAGGGGGTGTGGTCCCCCTGGCTCCCCACCGACCTTGCCTCCTTCGCCTATAAGAAGCCCCCGGGGAGAAAACCCTAAATAATCCATCATACTTTCAAAAAAAGTTCTGCTGCGCCGCCGCCATCGAAGGGGAGATTCAGGGGACAAAAAGTCTCTATTCCGGCACCCTGACAGGACGGGGAAGTGCCCCCGAAGCCATCTCCATCGATCTCCACCACCATATCCATCACCGTTGTTGATTCCCATGATGAGGAGGGAGTAGTTATCCTTCAAGGATAAGGGCTCTACCGGTAGCTATGTGTTCATCTCTCTCTCTATCTATCTATATATACATATATATGCATGATCTTTTGGTCATGAGCTTTGTAATCAAGTAGATCTACCTTGCTACTCAAGTGCTTCATTAGATCTCTGCTCTCCCCATGTGTGTGAAAGTGACAGCGTGCACGCCATGGTGGCACTTAGGCTTGAGTATACATAAATAATCTTTGTGCTTTAAAAGATCTATGATTTTCCCCACGTGTGTGAAAGTGGCAGCGGGCATACCGTATGTGGCACTTTGGCTAGATTGAATATTTGTTATGACTTATATTTGGAGTTGGATGTCTCTATAAAATTATGGTGTTTGTTGGAACCATCTAGCGCTCAAGGTGACAATGTGGGGTTATCTAGATTGGGGAAGGCGAACTTTGTGGTGTGTTGTTATAGCCCTACCATGGATTAAAGTGTCCAACCGGATAGTAGTTAAGAGTAGTATCATGAAGAGAGGATATTTATATGAGAGCGTGTTCACTAGTGAAAGTATGATCCCTAGGCCTTGTTTCTAAGCATTGAAACACCGTTTGCTACTAGATTTGTTGCATGTTTGCTTGATTCCTTCTTGTTGCCTTTAGTCTTTACCTCACCGTCAAGCTATTTTCGGGCACCGTTACCACTTGTATTTCACTATCTCTTCGTCGAACTAGTGCACCTATACACCTGACAAGTGTATTGGGTGTGTTGGGGACACAAGAGACTTCTTGTATCTTGATTGCAGGATTGCTTGAGAGGGAATACCTTTGACCACTTCCTCCTTGAGTTCGAAAAACCTTGGGTGATCCACTTAAGGGAAACTTGCTACTGTTCTTAAACCACTGCACTTGGAGGCCCAACAACTGTCTACAAGAATAGAAGTGCGCAGACATCACACCACATCCCCCAAAATGCGTTCGCAACAAGCCGGCCCCACGTAGTCCAACATGGGGGGTCCTACTACGGGACCCGACCAAACGTGGCCCCATTTCTCAGCACGTAACTGGGGGGTCCTAATTGTCAGCATGTAATGGAGAGGGTCCACTACGGGACCCACCTAAATTTGGCCCCACTTGTTAGCACGTAACAGCGAGGGTCCACTAACGGGACCCGACAGAGAGCGAGTTTCAGACCGATGTGAGAGTTTCGGACAAGGAGCTGGACAAAAGTGAGGAAAAGTTAAGCGGCTAGAGAAAGTGAGTACAACTAACGAACCAGGGGCATGAAAATAGAAATCCTTAGAAATAATTGTTCCACATAGAGGACTACTAGGCAATGAAAGATCTTCTTCATTATAAGAAGAGTTGTTCATGGGAATTTGTGTGTTACCCTTGTTGGGAGTAGGAGATGGGTAGCTACTCCATTCTTCCTCCACTTTTTCTTCTTTCTCTTCTATCTCCTTTTCTTTGGTATGCATGGGCATCCCCAAGCTTAGCCTTTTGTCATCTTCTTCCCTAACACTTTCATCATGATTTCTTACATTCAAAAAGTTAGTGCCAAGGGAATATTTAAGCTTTCAACATATTTGACTAGCATATCATACACATCATTGTGAGAATTTTCCATTATAATTTTTTGGGGTTTTAATTTTATATGCAAGGTACTAAAAATAAACTAGCAATGAAAACAAGAATAGAAGCCTAGCGCTACGCTCCCCGGAAACGGCGCCAGAAAAGTATCTTGATAACCCCCAAGTGCAAGGGATCACCATAGTATAATTCGATAAGTATTTGAGTGTAGAACCCACGAGGAGCTGAAAGTAAACTATCTATTCTCTAAAGCCCTATAACCCACTTATATGGCCTTCTATGAAAAGCTAGGATCTAAAGTGTGTGTGTGGTTGTTTTTGGTATTAACTAGAAAACAATAAAGTAGTTGAAATAAATACTATAAGTAAAATAATGCAAATGAAGTGGAGCTAGTGGAGTGGATGTGGATAATCTATGGGAGAAAATGTTTAGGCAAATTTCTATTTCATTCATTTGGTTGTTGCAATTAGTGAAGCACATATATAGTATTTTTATTGTTTCTTCTAGGAGGAGCTATAACTAGGTGTAGCCATAGATATGAGCAAATACACCACTAGTGATTGATCCCAAGGCCAATCAAGAACAAGCAAGGGAATATTAAGACATAAAGTCCAACCACCGCATTTAGATCTAAGGTCCCCATGATAATACCCCCGTTGATTAACCATGAATTAATACTATATATATTTCTTAGACTTAGATTCGGCTTCTGTCAATCTCCGTCTATCCCTCATCCTATCAACATGCAACAATGACAACCTTGTGCATCCCCCAACATATGTGTGCACTAATATCTTAGTGCATCAATATCATCATAGAAGATAACATATACTTGTATGCAACCAAAACAAACTAGATCACAATTGCCATAACAATTAACTACTCAAACATCAATATAGTCATACAATAGATCATGGAAAAATAATATATTGCATCATACATCATGTTTGCCAAGAGATTACAGTGGGGGTATGATGGGATCTTGTAGTAGATGGTGATGGAGATGAGCCTCAATGAAGGGGAGAGGCAGCCACACGGTGAGAGGAGGCAGCGCCGGCGCCCTCCTATGGGCGGCGGCTGCCTTGGGGGCAGCGGCCCATTGCCCCTTCCTCCTTGGAGATGGTGCTGATCTTGAGGAGCTCATCCCCCTCCTTGTGGTCTGCCGAGGAGGGGAAATTTCATGGCTATGGGTGGATGCCTCCAAAAGTAGGGTTTCCTCTCAATATATAGTGGTGGAGATGCAATCTTGGCCATAGGATGGATAACCCTTGGATCCAAGGGCTCTTGGGCATCTCTAGAACCTTCCTAGGAGTCCCCTTTGTGCTTAATGAGTCCATCAAGTTGTGGTTGGGCTGAAATCATAAAAGATGTAAGGAGTTTGAGTTAACCATGTCACATATTTTCGGAGTCCTAAAACTGCTTATATGGCTATAAAAATGCATCTGGACACCGATTGGGGCGAATTTTATTTCTAAATTGTTGCGCATAAAATTTTCCACAACTTTCATTTCTACACTTTTTCCATTAGACGTCATCTTCAGGGTTTTTTCTGGCAATCTTCGAAAAGAGTTCTGTAGGGACAGATTCTAGGAATTTCCAGATTTCTCCATAATGCACGGTTTCCTTCCATATTTGTGTATTTCCTACACAACAAAGTGTAAAACAAGAACTTATGCATTTTTGCAACTATTAGTAGGTTAGTCCAAATAAATATAATAATATTGCAAAATAATAATGATTTTGAAGCAATAAACGACAAAGTTTATGGATGCATTTTACATGCATAAACAATCTACCTAATAATCATCTAGGTGTGTCTCCAACAAAAACAACACACCGGGATCTTCTCGCCTTCGGAGATCCGAAAGCGCACGAACTGTTGGGTCGTTCCCCTCACCCTGACAGTTCAGAGATTAAATTTTCATTGCTCCCGAATAGGCTCCTCGTAGGAACCCGCCGATCCTATTGAAGTGGAGTTAGTTCCTTCCTTCATTGTTCGCTTATGTCAAGCTTCATGCACTAGCCAACGCAACCAAGAGTCCGAACTGATGGAAAGGGCTAGTGCAATCCACTTATACACTTCAACACCCCCTCTCACGTGTGACGAGGAGAAGTCAGCACGTGCAACCGGAAGAGAGCGACGGCGCGCGAAATCACGTATGACTCAAGAGGCCTATACGTGGACACAAAGGGGTCAACAGCAATTTTTAGGATAAGTTGCGAAAGTCAGGACTCGAACTCGAGACCTTAGGCTCTGATACCATGTCAAGCTTCATGCATTAGCCAACGCAACCAAGAGTCCGAACTGATGGAAATGGCTAGTGCAATCCACTTATACACTTCAACAGCTTAATCCTCTCGTTCTCAGTAGAACCATCTTCCATAACCTCTGTGTTAGATTTCCCAACTGTCACCATATCAGCCACTGTCTTGGTGTCAGTCTCTTCTTTGTAAAGCATCACTCAGGCTTCTCTTCACAGATGTGTCTGAATTTCCACTATCCTCCATTACTGTATTCGGAATCTTAGCTGGACTAGACGTTGTATCCATAAGAGCATCATCAGACTCTGTGTTAGTGGATTGCGCTAATGCATTCACCCTCCAAATTGGTAGCTCCTCTCCATGGCTAGATCCACCATTGTGCCCACGGCCTCTAGCACCACCACCAAAGCCTCGTCCCCCCTCCCCATGATATCATTGTCATGTACGCCATGGCCATCATGGCCTCGACCAGCACGGCCACCTCCACGAAACCCTCTAGCACCCCGTCCATGCCAAGTATCCCACTCGGCCTTTAGCCACTCGCCCCACTTTAAAGTTTCCTCTATGTGCTCTCTAGAACCACACTCAAGATGGAGGTGTCCAATAAAGCCACAAGCACCACAAAATCTAGGCATCTTCTCATATTTGATTAAAATATTTC
Organism: Avena sativa; assembly: GCA_916181665.1. Taxonomy (NCBI): domain Eukaryota; kingdom Viridiplantae; phylum Streptophyta; class Magnoliopsida; order Poales; family Poaceae; genus Avena; species Avena sativa. The sequence goes on along the minus strand of OV702299.1, from coordinate 362,154,852 downwards.
ACGATGTCCACCTCTTGACATCGACACAAGCCGGGCCAAGACTTTCCTGACATCCACCCTCACTCTAGCACGAACGAAATTACTAGCACCTTGGACATCTAGCTGGACTTCCGAGACCTTACCAACCTTCTTTTCCACCATATTTGTAATTAGTGTATTATTCTTGTATCCTACAGGCACCTTGTGAATCTAGATCCAAGCACTAAAGAAATTTAGATCTATTGTATCAGGATCAACTAAGCCATCATATGGTTCAATGCAAAACACGGCTTGTCAAAACAGCCAAGGTCTTCCTTTTTCCACCTTGAACCAATCCCCCAGGCAGAAGCACTGAATAGAGAACAAGTTCTCTTCTAGGTGTTGAAAATTGATCTCCCTCGTAGGACTCCAAGCAACGCTCATATGTTGCTCAAAAGTTTGAGGACTAAAGTAATTTGCCGTATGAACCTTTGCAAGCACCATCCACTTCATGCCCTCCAATGGAGCATCAAGCTCATCCTCGATGACTCGTCGAATTTCTCATCATTAATGCCTAGACGATTCAGCAAGTCATCAACCTTATCCTCCTTACTACCCGATCATCCCGCCATATTCATTGAATTAGATGGAGTGGACGCCATCTTGATCAACAAACAGCGGAAACCCTAGAGAAACCTAGGAGACAACCCGCCAGCCTGCCGAAGCAGATACACCACGAGACTCGGAGTTCCGGACTTTAGGGCATCTCCACCGGGGCGACCCAAACGGTATGCGCTTGTCCGAAACAGTCAGCGCGGACGCGCAGGGCGTGCACGGCGCCCCGGCGGGGTGAACCATCTGACAGAACGCATCTAATCTGGGGCTCGGTTGTGTCGGCCCGTACGCGCGCGGACAGCACGGACGTCGTGTCCGCGCGTGCCAATGGCCGACACGCGGCATTGATTTCGTACGCGGTCAGCAGCACCGATTCAGACGCAACCGCGGCATCGATTCAGAGGCGCTGCGCGGAAGACTGATCGGCGGCAGCCTGCGCCATCAATGGAGACGTGACGGCACGCTGACCCACTAGGCGCCGCATGCGTTCTCGTGTCGGCATCGATGGCGAAGGAGCGGCAAACTGCTCCTCTTCACGGAAGAAGGGGCTATTTAACCCTGCGCCCGTCGATGCCGCACTCCTCACCTCTCGCCATCGCAAACCCTAGCCGCCACCACCACCACCGCGAACAATGAGAACGCCGTCGTGGCTGAAGAAGGGGAGGGGCAAGAACGACCACGAGGCGTCTGGATCTAGCAGCCAGCGCTCCGGCCGGATGCCGGCCTTCCTCCGCGGCACGTCCCTGCCGCCTCCTCCATGGCCAGAGGATTTCCGGGGTCGCCGCGTGGAGGCTCGCCCGCCACCGCGGCCAGAGGGAGAGCGCCCCGATCGCCAGTACTTCCACATCATGGAGTGAGATCGCCGCTAGAGGGAGGGACGGGGAATCCAACACAATGATGTGTCCCTCCCCACCGGCTGGCACCTCAACCGGGACCGTGTCCCGATGACGCATGTGCCCAAGGAGGGCAAAGGGCTGGAGGAGGAGATCCGCCGCCGGATCAAGGGCCTCCTACCGGTCCAACGGTGGAACCCTGCCTACCAGAGCGTGGCCTACTGGAAGGAGTGGCTCGACTAGGAGCACAAGATGCGTCGCGCCACCACCATCCGCCATGACCTGCAACCGGGGGAGGTCTACCCCATCCCCGACATCGACTCGGACAAGGAGGGCGCCGTCAACCACTTCGACGCCGAGCTCGGAAGCGAGGAAGGAAACGACGAGGGCGGCGACGACGACATCGTCGTCAAGCAGGAGACGGGTGGATGACGTCGCTGCCAAGCTGCCCCCGAAATACCGCGAGGTACTGACGCGGGGCTACGACGAGGACGCCTTCACCGAGCAGGCCATTGTGGCCAGCGCGTAGGAGGAGGAGGCCTGGTGGCGCGGCTACGAGAAGGCCCTCGCGCTCACCCGCATGGTGGCTGAGACGAACGTCCAGCTGCCGGTTTGGGCGCCTCCGATCGCGTAGAGGTGGGCATGGAGCTGGCGCACCTCCAGCAGTGGGAGTTGTGCCCTGTGCGGGCGATCAACCTGCCTGTGCCAGCTCCCGCTCCGGCCCTGTCGCCGCCCAACCTCTGGACGCCGCCGGAGTACATCAACCACGACCCACGACCCGTAGATGAACGAGGCGGCGTCGGCGCGCGAAGATCGGTAGCTAGGGCTAGGATTAGTTTAACTTATGTTTTTTATATTTTGAAGGTAAATTAAGTATAAACTTTGCCAGTTTTCCACCCAGTCCTTCCCCGCCTCCCGCAGTCGGTGGAAAAACGGACCGGTGATCGAATCGGCAAGGCTGTCGGTTCACGGTTCACTGGTCCAATCGCCGGTTCTCTTGGTTCAATTGCCGAACCAGTAAATAAAAAATAATGATTATTTTAGTTGTATAATAAAGAAATTCTCGGTCAAATAGAGTGGAATCCTATTTTTAATCACAAACTGTGCATGGAACAGGTGGTTACTGGGTGTAGGACAAGTGTGAGGTTCGACTCTCGCTTCCTCCCTATTAACTCCCACATCCTCCCTATTAATTTTGCCTCTCGCGAGCATATTACTGTACTTTGACCGGTCGGACCGGCCTCGGGTTCACCTGGTTCAGCTGAAAGCCGGTGGTTGGACCGTGAAATTTCCGGTTCGCTTCCTTGTCCGGTTTTTTCCGGTCGGACCGCCTGTCCGGTTCGGCTGAAAGCCGGTGGTTCGGCCGTGAAATTTCCGGTTCGCTTCCTTGTCCGTTCCTGTGCGCTAAACAGACCGATAGAGGCGTCGGTTCTGATTTTTTTCGGTCGGACCGCCGGTCCGGTCCGGTTTTTTCAACTAGGTGCCAGACGCTACATCTGCCACCGCCGGACTCCAAACACAGTCCTCCCCTGCCACCACCGCCAGACTTCAGACCCAGTCCTTCCCCGCCTCCCGCAGCCAGTGGAAGTGCCGCCTGGCCCTACTCGAAGCTCCACCTTTGCCGGTCCTCCACCGCCCCAGCCCTCCCTCTAAGCTCCGCCGCAACCTGAATGGTCTACTACTCGTCGGCGCACCCGCACCCCCACGTTAAGTTTATTGCTCGTCAGCGGCTCGCTCCATCCTCGACAACACCTTCTCCACCGTGGCTCCTTGGCGATCGCGAGGTGGTGTCGGTGGTCAAGGAGAGTGGAAGAGAGCCATGGCATCATTCTCTAGTTGGTAGAGAGAAATTAACAAGAGGGAGGAGGGAGGGGATAAGGCATCTCGTGAGGGTGGGGTCCACCACAATGCACGCGACGCGTCGGCAACTGATCGTGTCCACGATCACCTGGTAAAGAGACGATTCATATTTTAAGTGCATTGCTGATACATATAAATCTAGACCAATTTGTGAAATCCTTTTCAGGACAGAGAGAGTACTATCTGTTAAAACGACATTCAATCACGTCCAGACTGTTAAAACGAATGCAATCCCTTTATCAGCCACACGGAGGCGTCATGTGTGTTAGACTATGTATCACGTGTAGCCTAGTAGAACTAGTCTTCTCTTTGTCTCTTTATCCATGCACCGAACGTGTGCGTGTAGATAGGATCTCAACCTCTAGGGATGTAAGTGGCACACCATTTAATCTCGCGTAATACCGTTTATTAGTACTCTAGTTTAATAAAGTTTGTCTTTTCTAAAACAAAGAACTAAGATTTTGAATAAACGGGACTCGCGGATGCCATTTAAGTGCCATTTACCTATGACTCAACCTCCAACCACGCCGCCACCAACGCGGCCACTAGAGCCGCCACTTCCTCTGCTCTCTCCTCCCACACCGCCGCCCCTGCCGGCGCCGCCACTGCCCCTGCCTTACCTCTGGCCCCCGTCCATAACTCCTACTCCCTTAGCCTCGTCTCCTTCTCGGGTGTGGTCGACGAACCCCTCGACCTCCGCCATGGATCATACGGTGCCTGGCGTGAAGCCCTCGAGCTCCAACTGGAGATCTACCACGTCCTCGACCACATCGCCGCCGACGCCGTTCCGCGTCCCGAGGACCGCGACACACCGCCGCCCCTGCCGGCGCCGCCACTGCCCCTGCCTTACCTCTGGCCCCCGTCCATAACTCCTACTCCCTTAGCCTCGTCTCCTTCTCGGGTGTGGTCGACGAACCCCTCGACCTCCGCCATGGATCATACGGTGCCTGGCGTGAAGCCCTCGAGCTCCAACTGGAGATCTACCATGTCCTCGACCACATCGCCGCCGACGCCGTTCCGCGTCCCGAGGACCGCGAGTGGCATCTCAAGGATCTCTGCGTCAAGCGGTGGCTCCGCTCCACGCTCTCCGCCGACCTGCGCAGCATGGTGTCTACCCCAACCTCCACCGCGCGTGACATCTGGGCCGCCGTCGAGGCTGTCTTCCTTAACAACGGCATGGCCCGGGCCATGAACCTCACGGAGGAGCTCCAACAACTCAAGCAGCTGGACACGCCCCTGAGTACGTACTGCGCTCGCCTCAAAGCTATCTCTGACGCCCTCCGCGACGTTGGCTTCCCGCTGGCCACCCACTCCCTCATCCTCAAGCTCGTCCGTGGCCTCCACCGCCGCCATGAAACCGTCGGTAAGCTCATCCAGGATCAAGCCGCCACCATCACCTTCGCGGCCGCCGTCGACAAGCTCAGCATGGACGAGATGCAGACTGCGGGCTCCTCCTCCACCTCCGCCGGCTCCACCACCGCGCTCCTCTCCGTCAACCGCGGCGGTGGCCAGGGTGCCCACAACGGCCAGGGCACGTACGGCTCGCCCAGCTCCCCTTCCCCGAACCAAGGCCACCAGAAGCGGAAGCGCAACAGCAACCATGGCGGGTATAACCCTGCCGCCGCCCCCGCACGCCCCTGGACTGGCTACGTCCAGGCCTGGCAGCTGCCCTTCGCCGCGCAGCCACGTCCGGCCACGGCCCCCGGCATCCTCGGCTCCCGCCCTCCCGCCGCCGCTTCGGCCTTCACCTCCTTCGCCCCGGTGCAGTACCCAGGCCACTATGGCGTCCCGCCCTACGCCGCGCCTCCGTCCGTCGCGGCCTCCCCACAGTACGGGCTGCCGCCGCCCACGCCTGCTCCGTACCTGCTGCCCGTGTCGTTCGGGGGCCCTGCTTCCACGACGACCGCCGCTCCGGCCGCCTTCGGCTCTCCCTCCGCGCCCGCGACCACGACCAGCCCCACCAACGTCGCCTCCTTCAACCAATCGGCGCTTCTCGGGGCTCTGCACGACCTCTCTCTCGGCAACGGAGGCTGGGTTGCGGATACTGGCGCTTCGGCCCACATGACTGGCCACGCAGGTACTTTGCTCAATGCCAGACCCGTCCATACGTTGTCCCCTGTTGTTTTTGGCAATGGCTCATCTGTCCCTATCACTCACGTCGGCTCCTCCTCTTTCAATTCCTCTACTCGTCCTTTATCTCTAAATAATGTTCTGGTAGTGCCGCATATCATCAAGGATCTCCTGTCTGTCCGTCGCTTTACAACTGATAACAATTTATCTATGGAATTTGACCCATATGGTCTCTCTGTGAAGGATTTTCGCACCAAGGAGGTCATCCACCGATGTGACAGCGTTGGTGATCTCTACCCCATCTTCCCGGCATCACCCTCGCCATGCATCGCTCTCCAGGCCTCCACACCATCGAAGGATCTTTGGCACCGCCGTCTTGGCCATCCCGGAGTTTCTTCCCGTTTTAATAAACAATTTCCTTGTAATAACACAGGCCACCTATGTGAGGCATGCCAATTAGGAAAGCATGTCTGACTCCCCTTTTGTAATTCCTCGACGAAAACTTCCGCTGCCTTTGAATTAATTCATTGTGATCTCTGGACCGCTCCCCTCTCCAGTAATTCTCACTTTAAATTTTATCTCCTCATAATTGACGAGTTCTCCCATTATATGTGGTCTTTCCCGCTCCGCGCCAAGTCCGATGTTCCCCATACTCTCGCTCACTTCCACGCCTATGTCCGCACGCATTACGCTCGAGTCATCGCCACCATCCAGTGCGACAACGGCAAGGAATTCGACAATAACCAAAATCGTTCCTTTCTCGCCCCCCACGGCACTATTCTTCGCTTCTCCTGCCCATACACCTCCGCTCAGAATGGGAAGGCCGAAAGCGCTATTCGCACCACCAACGATGTCATCCGTACCCTCCTCATTCAAGCCTGTATGCCTCCTCGCTTTTGGGCGGAAGCCCTACACTCGGCCACTCTCCTCCTAAACCTACGTCCTACCAAACCACTTAATCTCCAAACTCCTCATGAGACTCTTCTTCGGCAAGCCCCTTCCTATGATCATCTCCGTGTTTACGGTTGTCTCTGCTTTCCCAATCTATCGGCCACTACTCCCGACAAACTCGCCCCTCGATCTCTTCCCTGCGTTTTTATTGGCTATGCTTCCGAGCACAAGGGTTACCGGTGTCTTCACATTCCCACCCAACGTGTTTACATCTCCCGTCACGTTATTTTTGACGAAACAGTCTTCCCGTATTGTTCATCCACACCTCCCAACAACCCAGCCTCGTACGACTTCACCCATCCGATTTGCCCGCTAGCACCTGCCTCGTATGATCACATGCAGCCGCATGCAGCCCCAGCTCCCGATATTCCCTCCCTGGCCTCCCGTAGCTCCAGCTCTCCCAGCACCTCTAGCTCTCCATCTACCGGCCCTTCCAGCTCCACCAATTCTCCCCCTGATCCTTCCCCATCCAATCAATCTACCCCACCTAGACCTCTCCCTCGATCAGCCCACCCACCACAGCTTCAGCCCATGATTACACGCCTCCAACATGGGATCGTACGGCCTCGTCGTTTATTCAACCTGACTGCTGTTATCTCTCCTTTACCTCGCACGTACAAGCATGCCCTAGCCGATCCCAACTGGTCTTCCGCAATGCATACTGAACACGACGCTCTCCTGCAGAACCACACGTGGACCCTCGTTCCCCGGCCTCCCAGCGCGAACATTGTCAGTGGCAAATGGGTTTTTCGCCACAAACACCATTCCGACGGCTCTCTCGCTCGCTACAAAGCTCGTTGGGTAGTCCGTGGTTTTTCTCAGGAACATGGCGTCGACTACGACGAGACTTTCAGCCCCGTTGTCAAACCCAGCACCATCCGTCTCGTCCTCTCTCTCGCCGTTTCTTCTCACTGGCCCATCCATCAACTCGACGTCAAAAACGCTTTTCTCCACGGCCATCTCTCGGAGGTAGTCTACTGCCAACAGCCCCTAGGATTCGAAGACCCCACCCATCCTTCCCATGTTTGTCTTCTCAACAAATCTATCTATGGCCTGAAACAAGCACCTAGAGCCTGGTTCACTCGCTTTGCCACATACGCTGCCTCCATTGGTTTTCAAGCCTCCAAATCCGACACCTCTCTCTTCGTCCTTCGCACCTCTGATCACACAGCCTATCTTCTCCTTTATGTCGACGACATCATTCTCACCGCCTCCTCCACTAGCTTCCTTGACCATATCATCTCCACTCTTAGTTCCGAGTTTTCTATGACCGATCTCGGTCCTCTTAGTCACTTCCTCGGCATCGCTGCCACTCGCACCTCCGCTGGTCTCCACCTTTCCCAGAAACAATACTCTCTCGAGCTTCTCCAACGTGCCGGCATGACGGATTGTAACCCCGCCAACACTCCTATTGATTCTGGTTCTAAACTTTCTCTCACCGATGGTGATCTTCTCGATGATCCAACCCACTACCGCAGTCTTGTCGGCGCTCTCCAGTACCTTACTCTCACTCGTCCCGAGATTGCTTATGCTGTTCATCAAACTTGTTTATTCATGCACGCTCCACGTTCCACTCATCTTCATCTTGTCGAACGCATCATCCGTTACATCAAGGGTACTCTAGACCATGGCACGCTCCTTGTCCCTTCTTCCACCTCTTCCTTGGTCGCCTACTCTGATGCCGATTGGGCCGGCTGTCCCGACACTCGTCGCTCTACCACCGGTTTCTGTGTCTTTCTCGGTGACAATCTCATTTCTTGGTCTGCCAAACGACAAACAACGGTGTCTCGATCTAGTGCTGAAGCAGAGTATCGTGTTGTCGCTCATGTTGTTGCTGAATGTTGTTGGATTCGTCAGCTTTTGCAGGAACTCCATCAGCCGGTGCACAGGTCCACGGTCGTCTATTGCGACAACGTCTCTGCGGTGTATCTTCCTGCCAACCCCGTTCAACATCGTCGTACCAAGCATATTGAGGTTGATATTCACTTCGTCCGGGACAAGGTGCAGCTCGGTGAGGTTCGGGTTCTTCATGTCCCCACTACCTCTCAGTTCGCGGACATTTTCACAAAGGGCTTAACCTCGGCGCCCTTCCTCGAGTTTCGCTCCAGTCTCACCGTCCGCGAAGCTCCCGTTGACAGTGCGGGGGGATGTTAGACTATGTATCACGTGTAGCCTAGTAGAACTAGTCTTCTCTTTATCTCTTTATCAATGCACCGAACGTGTGCGTGTAGATAGGATCTCAACCTCCCTCTCTCTCTGGATATATACTCCGTAATCTGTTGAGATCAATACATACGTGAGTTCTGTCTCTTACAATGTGGACGCGCCAAAGCCTACTAGTACAGCACAAGTTAGCACACACCACAAACTGACCGTGTCATAAGCCTTTAAGAAACTTCAAGTGGTTTGTCTCATGGCAACAGTTCACAAGTGCAGGCTGATAAAGCGATGGCAGTTACAGGTAGCTTCATACTCATAAAACGATACAATGAAAAGCTTGCTAGAGCTTGAACAAGTGTTTCGCATAGTCTCCCTTAACATCCGCTCTGGCTTATGAACACTAGTCTGGCAAACATGAGACGGTCTGACATAAAAGCAAGAGTTGCCATAGTACAACAACACCCATCATCTCTAATGCTCCTTCAACAATGTAGGCATGTCCAAGTCCATATAGTCCCCAGAAGCTCCCTTGATAGTTCCAGCATCCTGGTGCTGCTCTTGCTCGCCAACCCAGGATGACACCATATCATCCACCATAGATAAAACAAATTGCTTCTTGCGAGATGATTCTAGCACCTCCATCCCAGGCCGTTTCATGTAGCCTTTTGCACCTGCACCCAACAAAATTATGAAGCCCGTGTTCAGTGCTAATAATGCAGATCGATACATAATATCATCTATAGCATATATTCTAGCTATAGTAGCGCATCATTTCCACCATCTGGATTTTGGACTTACTCCTAGCTAGTAGCCCATGTATTGTTAATAATGATTGATCTGTGAATTAAGGCAGACAAACTGGGTACAGCACTATGGCCACAGCAGTATCATGGTCTACACTCTACAGCGATATCAAATGAGCTCCTAATATTATACTCCCTCTGTTCCCTAATATAACACGTTTTGGCAAATTAATTTAGTCTGCCAAAACGTCTTATATCAGGGAACAGATAAAGTAGAAATGATGGCAGTTTTCTTTCCCTTCCCAAGTATATGGAGCTGCTTATCAGTTCACAGCAATTATGATTTGAACGTGCAATCAGGTTTTAACTGGGTACATGCTCTGGCTGGTAAAATAAAATGTCACCATTACCTGGAGAAGCGCCCATGTTGAGATGGTTGGAGATCTTGCTATGCCGAAATTTTAATCTTGCATTTTCCCGGCGGTAGTGAGCAACATCTTGCAGAGTCATGTTGGCCATATCAACAGCAATCACCCACCTGTCCCAGGCGCCGATATTGCAGCTGATCATCACGTATAGAGTGTTGTCATGCAAGCTCAGGGTGGGGTACTCGGTGTACATCCTCTTGAGGTCCCCGGTGGTTGGCGGGGGAGGTCCTCCAGTCACCCCAGCGCAACTCCCCGGGCAGCTGCTCAGGTAGGTCGCCGGAGAGCAGCCGGGAAGGAATGATGTCGCAATCCTGCTTCCAACCCTCCTGGTAATTAGCAGCACTTCTAATCCATGTGACCGCCTGCCAACCATGAGTATTCTCATAAGGGCACAGCTCAACAAACCTGATGCGGTCGCCTTTGGCGTCGACGGCGATGTCACAAGCACGCCGGCTGTCAAGCCTGCTGTGAGGGAGCGGCGTTGGCAAAGGCACATAATAGAGATCAGGGCAATCGCCTTGAAGCACGTTGCAGAAGAGGATGCCCCGTGAATGATCTACAAAGCCCATTGTACCGTATTCTCCCCCAACAGTGATCACCCCGGACGTGGTGTGGCTAAACTCCTCTGCCTCCTGCTCGTTCAGATTTAAGACGGGCTTCTTAACAGTCCAAGTTTGTGTCTTGGAGCTGTAGAGATAGAGTTCGAAATGCAGCGGCCCCGAGGAACTGAAAAGTGCGGCGACATGGTAGTCGTGGCTGTGGCTGTAGCCATGAGGGCGCAGCACATGGCCACCAGAGGTGTCCTGGATGCCTCCAGGGAGGAGTCCAATCTGACACCGTTCGATGATACGGCGGCCGCTTGGTTGCGGGAGTATGGTGAGGGACGGCTCCCCGTTGGAGCCCCCGTTAGCATGGTAGACATAGAAGGCGTACCGGTCGAGTCCGTAGTAATTCCGCTTCGCAACGCCGATGTAAAGGAGGGCGAGATTGCCCTCCGTGTGGATGATGGTTGGCTTCTCGGTGAAGTTAGATCCAATGCAGTAGGCACGGAAGTAGGAGACCTGAGGAGGGTCGGCGACGACGAAGGTGATCTGGATTTTCGAGACCATGGGTGTGTCGTCAGTATCGCAGCAGGCGGTGGTCGAGTTGGTCCGGCTGTCGATGAAGGCGGTGAGGCCGAGAAGGCAACTCGCGGGGCGATCTCGATCGGCACCGGCGGGGGGGATGTCAGGTGGCTGATGAGAGACCCCCATCGTCGGACCGGACATACTGGCTAGCTTCGTGAGTGGATTGAATTAAAAGAAGCGAGGCTTGCGTCGCGAGATGGAGTAGGAGACGGAAGCCGAATTTGAGATGGGGTATAGGTCGGGGGAGTGTGTGTGTCGGTCCGAGGATTGGGGGAGGTGGGATGAACTATCGCCAGTGATTGATGGCGGCGGCTGCAAGTAGCTGGAGGAGTACCACCACAAACCTTTTAGGGTTTCCACTCCCAACAGCGATCAGCCGTCCGATCTCATATACGCGATCTGGTCTGGCCCAAGGCAAAGCAGCCCAGCCCGCTCCTTCCCCCTACAGTTTTTTTTTGTTATTGTTTTCTTCTTTTACCTGCTTCCCTCTACTTCCTTTACATAAGACTTTTTCTTTTCCAGGGTCCTTTGCTTAAGACTAACGGCCTCTTTGTTGTAGCAGCCGGCCACCGTGATCACTCCCTTGGGCCTTGGGAGATTCGTCTTGAGGTACGTATTGACGAGGATTCGACTCGTCAATGTCCATTATTATGGACTTGGGTTTTTGAGAAGATAGGGATGCTAGAGATCGCAAGACGGTTAACAGACACACAGCAAGAGGACACGAGGTTTACCCAGGTTCAGGCCCCTGAAGGGAAAACCCTACTCCTGCTTGTCTGTTCTTGATTCCTTTACATAAGACTTTTTCTTTTGGAAAATAATTTCAATCACCCGGGTAATCGCGTGATTTCCATCCTTCCTTAGGAGCGTGCACCATGTGTCCCGCGTCATGGTGAAAGCCTAATGTGAACGGTAAGGGCCCCACTTACGGTTCCTCTCTCCATCTTATCTTCTTTCTCTGTCTCTATATTTTCTTTCATTGTTCCTCGTCCATGTCGCGTCATGTGAGAGCTCTCGAAGACTCGAAACACCTTATTTCCCGCGCTGGCACCGCCGATGCCTAGCCTATGCACCACCTCCCATACCACGCGCTGCCAGCTCTATCCCGTTCCCAACCCACCATGTGTTCCCCTCTCTCCTACCTTCGGTGAGGACCGGTGCTTCGAGGCGGCGCCTCTCGTGTTACGAACTGACACCCGTCGATGACGAGCCTGTAGAGGTGTGCGCCTCAACCTTGTCTTCGTGCCCCAATGGCGGAGGTGTTGCTATTGGAGATGACACCAACGCTACCATCGACGACTGACGGTGTTGCCAGCGGCGGGTGGAGTTGCTTCCTACCTGGGCTGGCGTTACTACCAACGCGGTGCGCATTGCTACCATGGGTGGATGGGGATGCTACAGACGGTTGGCGGTTTTGCTACCACGGGTATACCACGTTGCTATCGACGGTGGAGCGCGTTGCTACCACGGGTACCACCGGGTTGCTACCGACAACCTGCAGCTTTGCTACCATGTGACATGGGTATGAATTATCGGATTCCTATGATTGGTATACCTGATACTTACCTACGTTACGGCCCATGAAGCCCAGCTGAAACTACGATTCCTGGAAGCACCCGAAGCTTAGGAACCGGACATGGAGATCAAGTTTTGCATACAAACCGACATAGTTGTCAGGTCTTGATTCCAACTTGTAACCGACCTAAACTTGCCTTTGAGACCTAGCCTCTCATATAAAGGCTAGGAGGAGCCAAGGAAGAGGGCACCTTAGCTTTCAGCAACTATAACCTACCATTAGTTAGATTGCATCTAGCGAATCGGTGACTCTATAATCCTCTTTGCCAATAATCAGACTTTTATCGACTCCCTTGTTTGTCTGATAAGTCGATGAAATCACCAATGCTCCTCTTCCCCCGAAACCAGGTCCATAAGAATGGGCATTGTTGAGGTTATCCCTCGATAATTGATGTTTTCTATGAGAAACATGGGCATTGGAGTCATGAGTTCGATGGCTCCCTTTTCACCAAGCAGCAACTAGATAACCTGTAGTGGACATATCTGTTTCGTCTCTGTCAATCTCCATCCACACCCACTAGCCCTTCTCTCGATTCTCGACAACTTTGACCGGGAGACAGATATGATGAACGGGAGCCTTAGCTTTCGCATCGTGTCAGAGGGAACTTTCTGCCTCTCAGATCCGATACATTTGAGTCCATCTGCAGGAATTACAACACCAACATCTTCCGTCGGGTCCACTAGAGGGACAACCCTATCCGCATAAGCAATCCATCGCCAGAATCGGATTCGCTAGATCTCACTTATAGTGTATCTAGCGCACCCGACATTCGCAATAACATCTCATACCTAGCATGCCATCAAGTGTATGCCATTATGGCACCCAGAGCAACATATCCACCTGAGAATTCAGAACCACGTGACTCCAACAGTAACCCTATAGGCACCAGGATACCCCGTCCTGCCGAGTGGCCAGGCCCACCGAGCGCACCCTCTAGAGGACTTGCGGGGAGCATGATTCTCGGCAGGGAAGAAGGAGCCCCAAGACTTTAGCGGTCACCAAGGCCAACCTCGACACGAGCTGATAGCCTCTTGTCGAGGCCTCGCAAGGGGGAGTGCCCTCAGCAACGGACGCGCCCCACAAAACGATGCGCCAATGGCCAGTCCAAGCGGTGACTGGTCTACCTCGAGAAAGCAAGATTTTGCCTACCCCCCGCTATGTAAAGGTAGGGGTGACGCAGGAAAGTGGGTGAAACAAGGAGACTTTGGTGCAAGGAGACTTGGGTGACATAACGAACCAGAAGGGCGATCGTCCAATTCCTCGGTGCTACAACTGGCCAGCTGATACGTTGGAAACGTATCTATATTTTTTTATGTTCCATGCTTGTTTAGTATCTACTTTGCTTTGTCTACACTTTGAGGTGTTTTTATATGTTTTCTGGAACTAACCTATTAACAAGTTGCCAAAGTGCGGATACATTGGAAACGTATCTATAATTTTTTATGTTCCATGCTTGTTTAGTATCTACTTTGCTTTACTTATCTACACTTTGAGGTGCTTTTTACATGTTTTATGGTACTAACCTATTAACAAGTTGCCACAGTGCCAGATGCCTGGTTTCTGTTGTTTTTGGTTTTAGAAAAGTTAGTAAAGAAATATTCTTGGAATTGGACAGGACAAACGTCAAAGTCAATTACATCCCGTGAGGAACAAGAAGTCCAGAGGGGAGCCAGGGTGGCCAGACCCACCCTAGGCGCGGGTGGGCCCTGCCCCACGCCTGGGAGGGGTGTGGGGCCACTGGCCGCCGCCTCGGCCTCTCCCTTCGCCTATAAGAAGCCCCCGATGCAGAAACCCTAAGCATCCGATCAAATATCCACAAAACCGTCTATAGCCGCCGCCACCATCGTCCCTAGATCGGGGGGATCTGAAGTTCTTCTCGGCACCCTGCCGGAGGGGAGATCATCCCGGAGGCCTTCTCTCCGGTATGATGCGTGAGTAGTTCCACCTTGGACTATGGATCCATGTAGTACCTAGATGGTTTTATCTCCTCCTTTGTGCTTTCATGTATAGATCTTGTGAGCTCCGTTCATGATCAAGATCTAATCTATTTGTAATCATGCATGTTGTGTTTGCAGGGATCCGATGGATATTGAGATTATTATGTTGGTTTGATTAATGGTTTTATCTTTATGATTCTATCATGTATGTGTTGTTTGTGATCTTGCATGCTCTCCGTTGTTAGTAGCTATCTTGGCCAAGTAGATGCTAGTGACTCCAAGAGGGGGTATTTATGCTCGATAGTGGGTTCATGCCTCTAGTTTCCAAGGGAAGTGACAGAAATATCTTCGGTTGTAGATGCGTTGTTGCTACTAGGGAGAAAACAACGATCTCTTGTTCATGGAACATGTGGACTGTTTACCTTACACACTTTGCTTAAAGCAGTTGTCTGTTGCTTGCAACTTAATACTGGAGGGGGTTCGGATGATAACCTGAAGGTGGACTTCTAGTCATAGATGCAGTTGGATGGCGGTCTATGTATCTTGTTGTATTGCCCAATCGAATCTCATAGGATCTTTCTGACTAGTAATTGCATTGTTATGCCTTGCTCAGTTCCTGTCAATTGCCCTGTTGTAATTTGTTTACCATTCATGCCATGGTGTTTATCTAAGGAGAGCACCTCTAGTGAACTATGGACCCCGGTCCAATCTTTACCAGTGATACATCTTCCATTGTTTACTTGTTGTGTTGTGCAGGTCTCCACGTTGCTAGCAACACCTTTGAGACATTTCCTTCGTCCTTCAGGTTCGATAACATCGGTCTCTACTGAGGAAAACTTGCTGCTGTGCTCATCACATCTTGCTCTTGGGGTTCCAACCAAGTGTCCCACATCAACACTGGGTGAACACATCAAGTGCCAGTTGCTTGTTTTCTTCTGTTTTTGGTTCCAGAAAGGCAGAAAATCAATATTTCGGAATTGGACGTCACAAAAGCCAAAGTCAATATTTTACCGTGGCAACACGAAGCCATAAGACGAGACAGAGGAGGGTGTCGAGGGGGCCACACCCCCTAGCCGCGCGGGTGGGCCCACCCTGCGCCTGGGGGTGTAGCCTCCACGGGCACCCCCTCGGCCTCCCTCTTCGCCTATAAGAAGCTCTCGATGCAGAAACCCTAGGCACCCGATCAAAACTCTACGAAACCATCTATATCCACCGCCACCATCGTCCCTAGATCGGTGGGGATCTGAAGTTCTTCCTGGCACCCTGCCGGAGGGGAGATCATCCTGGAGGCCTTCTTCTCTGGTATGAAGCATGAGTAGTTCCACCTTGGACTACGAGTCCATGTAGTATCTAGATGGTTGTGTATCCTCCTTGTGCTTTCATGTATATATATTGTGATCTCCATTCATGATCATGATCTAATCTATTTGTAATTATGCATGTTGTGTTTGCGGGGATCCGATGAATATCGAGATTACTATGTCAGATTGATTAATGGTTTTGTCTTATTGATTCTATCATGTTTGTGTTGTTTGTGATCTTGCATGCTCTCCGTTGTTAGTAGCTATCTTGGCCAAGTAGTTTCTAGTGACTCCAAGAGGGGGTATTTATGCTCGATAGTGGGTTCATGCCTCTAGTTTCCAAGGGAAGTGACAGAAATCTCTTCGGTTGTAGATGCGATGTTGCCACTAGGGAGAAAACAACGGTATCTTGTTCATGGAGCAAGTGGATTGTTTACCTTACACACTTTCTTGCAACTTAATACTGGAGGGGGTTCGGATGATAACCTGAAGGTGGACTTATAGTCCTAGATGCAGTTGGATGGCGGTCTATGTATATTGTTGTATTGCCCAATCGAATCTCATAGGATCTTTTTGTCTAGTATTGCATTGTTATGCCTTGCTCAGTTCCTGTCAATTGCCCTACTGTAATTTGTTTACCCTTCATGCCATGTCGTTTCTCTAAGGAGAGCACCTCTAGTGAACTATGGACCCCGGTCCAATCTTTACCAGTGATACATCTTCCATTGTTTACTTGCTGCAAACCACTCATCACCTTCCACACCATAGAGTTAATCCTTTGTTACAGCAACCGGTGAGATTGACAACCTCACTGTTCGTTGGGGCAAAGTCTTGAGTTTGTGTTGTGCAGGTTTCCGTGTTGCTTGCAACACTTGTATGACGTTTCCTTCCTCCTACTGGTTCGATAACCTCGGTTTCTTACTGAGGGAAGACTTGCTGCTGTGCTGTATCACACCTTGCTCTTGGGGTTTCCCGACAAAGCGCTCCTACATAAACCAAGCGCATCAACAAGTTTTCTAGTGCCGTTGCCGGGGAGGCTAAGGACGTCTTCACAAGGGGAGTCCTTCTCAACCTTTCTCTTTACTTTGTTTTTGGTTTTCTTAGTTTCTTTTGCTTGGTTTTGTTTGCCTCTTTTTATCAAAAACTCCAAAAAAAATAGTTTAGTTTGGTTTGCTTTCTCTTATAAAAAACACACAAAAATTAGTTCCTACTCCAGTTGTTGGTCTGTTATTGCCTTGATTTGTCATGCTTTCAATCAATGGATAGTTTCTTTGAAACTAGTTCTTACTGGCAAGGTGGGTTCACGGAAGAAGAAAAGTATTATTATAAGGAATACCATTTGTCACAAAAAGGAAAACACTTATGTGAACAAATTGATAAATTGAATACTATTGCTAGAGAGGTGTGTTGTACTTATAATGTTACTTATTGCTTTGATAAATCTTGTTGCTGTAGGAGGTATAAACACCTACCTTTTCAATGTGAGTATAATGATAATGTTACCATATCTTCTTATGTTAAAGGAAATTATGACTTTTATGATGTGGAACAAACTGAAGAATTTATTGCTTTCAAGGGTGCATTTGAACTTGCCAGTTTTCTTGAAAATACTGATGATGCACCTTATGAATATGAGGTTTATGAGATACTTAAATTTTGCTTTGATAATTACAAGGAAGAAAATGGCTATATTCTTGAATATTTTAATAGGTGCTTTCCACAAATGGAAGAGACTAATGCCTTGAAGGGGTTCGTAGCATGGAAAACAAAAAATTTCTACCGCATGAACACACAATCAAGATCTAATCTATGATCAAGCCAAGATCTATCTACTAGATTGTAGCAACGAGTCGATAGAATACTAACCCTCGAAGATCCAAAGCGGTTAACGAGAGCATATTCTCGTGGGTGATGTAGTCGTACACTTCCGATCTCAAGATCGCGTAGACGATCCTTCCGGCGCTGCGTTCCGGCAGCGCTTCCGCAGTCGGTCACACGTTCGGTACTTGATGAAGACCTTCCTCTCCCTTGTTCCAGTAGGCAGCAGAGGTTGTAGCACTCTCCTCGCGATTCCGACAGCACGACGGCGTGGTACCGGAAGTAGAGGGGAGATCTCGCAGGGCTTCGCCTTAAGCCGGAGCGAGTATGGTGGATTATGAGAGAGGCCTTGGTGATCTAGGGTTTAGAGGCACCAAGTAGAGAGGGCTAGGCCGGCGGCTAGGGCAAAGTGAGGGCCCTAACTCGGCGGCTAGGAAAACCCTAGGGGCAGCGGCGACTTGGTGGAGGCCGGCGGCTAGGGCTAGGGTTTAGAGGAGAGAGGTGTAGGTCTAGAGGGGCACCCCTGCCCCTCCTTTTATAGGTGGGAGGGCGCCGACCAGGGGAGGAGAGTCCTCCCCCAAGTCGGCCTCCTTGGCCGGCGGGTGGAGGGAGAGGAACTCCTCCCCAAGTAGGTTTCCTACTCTCCCTCCACCAAGCAAAACTGCCGTTTGACTTTTCAAATTGGTGTTTGACTTTTCAAACTAAGATTTGACTTATCCCTTTATTTTGCCCAGCCATGATACCTAGTACATGATGCAATCATTCCAACTTGTTATGACACATTCATGTACCCTTCCCCTCCGGAGTGCCGGATCTTCCGGACCCTTCTAGAACATTCCCGATGAAAACACAGGAATCATTCCCCAACTCCGAAACAGGACTTTCCTTATATGAATCTTATTCTCCGGACCATTCCGGATCTCCTCGTGATATCCTGGATCCCATCCGAGACTCCGAACAACATTCGGTCTCTTACTCATCATTCCATAACTACTCAACAACATCGAATCCTTAAGTGTGTCTCCCTACGGTTCGTGAATTATGCGGACATGATCGAGACACTTCTCCGATCAATAACCAATAGAGGAATCTGGAAATTCATATGGCTCCCACATATTTCTACGATTACTTTGCGATCGAATGAACCACTTACATACGATACCAATTTCCCTTTGTCTCACGATAGTTTACTTATCCGAGGTTTTGATCGTCGGTATCTCTGCATACCTAGTTCAACCTCGTTACCGATAAGTACTCTTTTCTCGTTCCCGTGATATGTGATCCCTTGTGAGCCAGTCACATGCCTGTAAGCTAATTGGATGACATTCCACCGAGAGGGCCCAGAGTATATCTATCCGTCATATGGATGGACAAATCCCACTCTTGATCCATGTGCCTCAACACATACTTTCCGAACACTCAATGCCACCTTTATAGCCACCCAGTTACGGTGTGGTGTTTGATGTCATCAAAGCATCCTTCCGGTGATGGTGATTAACATGATCTCATGGTCGAAGGAATTAGGTTACTATGTATCAGAAAGCTTATAGCAAATGAACTATATTAAATGACTTGATCTTTATGCTATGCTTAACTATAGGAGTATGTCCATCACATCATTCTCCTAATGATATGACCATGTTGTTAATAACATCTCTATGTTCATGATCAGGAAACCATGATCATATATTAACCAACAAGCTAGTTTAACAAGAGGCTTTACTAGGGACTCTTTTATGTTTACAAATCACACAAGTATTAATGTTTCCTGTTAATACAATTATAGCATGGTATGTAAACATAAGTATGAAGATATGATAATAACCACTTTATTATTGCCTCTTGGGCATATCTCCAACAGTCTCCCACTTGCACTAGAGTCAATAATCTAGTTTCAAACCTTTGTGTATTCAACACCTATGGCTTTCCGGTGTTGTATGTACACGATTGCTAGTGGTCAACTGATCTCCGGATCTGACACTTCCAGGTCCGTGTGTAATTGCATGTCTTTGCGTCTCTACGCATCACTCATTCTCTAATGAGATGGCTTTGTGTAAATTTGGTCCTTTGGTGAGACCTTTAGTTCTTTGGGGTTAAAACATGTTAATAATATTGTCGTACAATATATATTCATATTATTATCCCGCTGTGAACTACACCTAGTTTGATAACAAACTACTTGACACAAATGCCCTCTTTAGCTGCTATAGTAGCAGTCATATACTTAGCCTTTTGTTGTAGTATCTGTCACAATGTCTTAACTTTGGAACTCATCCAAATCCATTATGGAACTTACTTTCCATTATATTGTGCCACCCTTAGTTTTGATTGAGATAAACTTAATTTGTACTTTGTGACAAAACTAGTATCAATGTAGTACTTTTACAATGAACTAACCATCTATTTGTCACTTCTACAAAATAATATATTCTTAGTTCTTTTACAAGATCATAAGAATATCCTTACTATCGTCCAGTGATCATATTATGAATCATTATGGTATATGCTCATAACAGTTAGAGCATAGGACATATCTGGATTTGTACATATCACAGTATGATTGATATAAATACTCTTTGTGATTTCATACATAAAGTATCAATCTATACTTGAATCTTTGTTTCACTTACCAAATGTCAATACACTTGAATATATCATCAATATTGAACTCATTTAATCCTTTCTGTACGACAAGAACCTTTCTTGTAGTTTCTATATTGAAATCATTCAATATATCATCTATGTACTTTCTGACATGGATATGCCCTACGGGTGCCTGATGTTAGTATACCTGGTCCAGCCCGGCGGAAGGCCCACTCGACGACCTGCCAGGGTCCATGACGCCTATGACGTTTCGGCTGCTACGAAGCCATATGGACACAGACTCCCAAGCGCACAAGACAAGGAAACCTCAAGACTAGAGTTTGAATACAACTTGTAACCTACTCGTATTGGCACCCGAGACCTAGCCTCCCCATATATAAAGGCTAGGAGGGTCCAACGAGGAGGGCACGACCTACAGACGCCATAACCCCCCGATAGACTAGACCACAACAGATCTACAGATCCTCTCTCGACTCATACTTTCGCACACGCATCCACGCCAGATCGAATCTGCGCACCCTGTAACCTTCGGTTCCGCCGTAATCAAAGAGCAGACAAGCAGGAGTAGGGTTTCCCTCCGGGGGCCTGAACCTGGGTAAATCTCGTGTCCCCTGGTTGCTTGTCTGTTAACCGTGCCACGATCTCCAGCATCCCCATCTTCTCCAAAACCCAAGTCCATAACAATGGGCATTGACGAGATTAAACCTCGTCAATTGGCGCCGTCTGTGGGAACGGGCTCAACTTGCACCGCTATTACACAGCGCCAAGGCGTTGAATCTACACCTGACGTTGTGCCGACTCCGCCACAACCCACTATAATCTTCAGCTATGGCAACATGCCGCTACGGTCTCCCACTCCGGCGACCTTCTACGGTCTTCGGCTGCAACAACCTGATACGATCCTCGGCTCCAGCGACTTGGGGGCTCCCTCCGCTCTGGTGACCCACTATGGCCTTCGGCTGCGCTGACCTGCTGCATCTTTCGGATGCAGCGACCCGACGCGATCTTCAATAGCCACAACTGGATGCATCGGCTTCAGCGACCACGACTCGGGGGCTCCCTCGACATCGGTGACCCAATGCGGCTTTCGACTGCGATGACCCGATACATCCTTCGGATGCGGCGACCCGGTGCGGTCATCGATTGCGACAATATTCTGATGCAGAACTCACTGCCGCCATTGACCCCCAGGAATCCGCTGCGTCGACTACGTCCGCCGCGTGACCTGCTACCGCATCAACTTCGTCCATGACAACTACCAATAAAGCTAAGTTTCCCTCTACTTAGAGCTGATTTCTTTTATCTTTAACTCGCACTCGAAACACTCGGGGGCTGCGCCCTCTTCGAGTAACCTAATGTGCCATTGGCTCCCCGCACTCGAGCACCTCGAACGCGACAGCCCGAGTAGCTGATTCTGCCCGATCGTCGAATCTTTGAACTCCGAGTGCCTCGGCAAGGTACTGAGACTAAGGGTAATCAGGCTAACGAAAAGGCCTAGCATACAGTGCAACAGTGTCGACTCGATCGGCACCAGAATCTTACTGTACAAGCCGAAAGGCAAATATTATTTACAAGATACAAGTACTTCATAATTCTTAATGTTTTCTGCAGGTTATAGGAACGTCGAATTACATCTCGCTATTGTATCGGGTCCTCCAAGCAACTGGCTACGCCATAAACTCAAGGCCCGAGTCGAAACCCTCCTTGGATGGTTGCATCACTTGATGCTACACAGACGCGACGCTGACTCGATGCACTTCCGGGTCAGTGGTTTCTCCTCACATGAGTCTCTACTCGAGTCTACGACTCGAACAGACACTCGGGGGCTACTCCCATAGGGAGCGCTGGTCGCGCACCCGATGTACTTCCGGGTCAGTGGTACGCCCACGAGATTGCCGACTACAACTACACGATACAAGACTCGAGTCTATGCCCGAGTCTACGACTCCGCCAGACACTCGGGGGCTACTCCAAACTGGAGCGCTGGTCGCGCACCCTATAGTCCATTGTGTTGACTACGTCCATAATGTCGACTCCTTTACAACAACCGAACAAATTCAGCTGACCCGATGAACTTCCGGATGAAGTGCTTCGCACTCGACACAACCTTCGAATCCGACATCCAGATGCAATGCTCAAGACAACTGAGTCTCCACTCAAAACTTGTTCGGATGAAAGCACTTGAAAGATTTAAGAGTCTCCACCCGAATCTATGTTTCGGATGGACACTCGGGGGCTATTGACATGGATATGCCCTACGGGTGCCTGATGTTAGTATACCTGGTCCAGCCCGACGGAAGGCCCACTCGACGACCTGCCAGGGTCCATGCCGTCTATGACGGTGTAGAGGGAGTGGCCCAACCTTAATACAATATAAGGTGGAGTCCCCTGTGTTTACAATGCTAGTCCCTGGATCAATAGCTAGCATCCACAGTTAAGATGTAATATCAAGAAACAAAGGTCATAACATAACTTTATAACCAGGAATAACATATTTTTATTACATCATACATAGCTCATTTGGCTATTACATTACATTGCAGGGGAATAACTATAAGCATGGGGTCCTTCATCTTCAAGGTGCCACAGGCAGATGTTGGTTGTAGACTTTGTAATCCTAATCAATCAATCTTCACTAAAATCAATCAAACCTGCAACATTACAAGTTACAGCCACAAGGGTCAATACATTTGAATTGTATTGGCAAGCTTCACTACTATGTATAGTATAAGTGGATCCTATCTTTACATGCATATTTGGCTGGGTAGAGTTTAAGGCTCATTTGCATAAAGCAAAATTTATCCTATCTTTTCAAAATGGTTTTGGTCCTTTGTCAAATCTCCTTTTCCAAGTTCCTTGAACTCCTTGGTAGAAACTCAAGTGTCCAAGTCCTTGTCAAAATTCCTTGAGCTCCTTGGTAACCCCAAGTGCATCAAGTTTTATCAAATTCTCATGAGTTCCTTGGTAACCCCAAGTGTTCATGTTTTCATCTTTTGAGTTCCTTGGTAACCCCAAGTACATCAAGTTTTATCAAAGTCTCTTGTGCTCCTTGGTAACCCCAAGTGCATCAAGCTTAACAAAATCTCTTTGAATTCCTTGGTACCCCCAAGTGCATCAAGTTTTATTTTAGAAGTTGGAATGTCGAGATCTCCCATAGTTCAAACTTTAGTTGCTTAGTATTGTCCATAACCGGGGACACGGCTAAGTACTTAGATTTATTATCTTCTGCAGAAGGAGTAGACTTTACCCACATGTCACAATCCCATCCTTTTGCCACCAGTGGCCACTGGATTAGCACTCACCAAGATGGAGTACTGGCAGATTGAGAATGTGACAAAGTCTTTCCAAAGGGTCCTCCCATACACCATTGCTAGCTTGTCTTCAGCACCCATGAAGCATTCCAGATCCCCATGTCCAGTAAACTGAAGACAATGCATGGGTCTTCCCAATGTAGTTGACTAAGCCAGAGCCATAATAGCATGTGGTTGCACACGAAAGCCACAATTGGAGAAACATGTTCAATCTCTAAGTTTCCTAGGTGGTTTTCTTTTGGAGCACAACACAAAGTGATTGCCATAGACATGGTTCCTTTTGTTGCCACCTTCTCCAAAACTTAAAGTACCCTCCACCTAGGTGGTTCATTGAGTCCTTGTTTTATTATGTAAAACACAAGTCCTTTTCTCAACCTTTGTAAAATCTCAACATGTATCTCTTTTCAAAATATAGCATGGCTAAGCATGTATCAACTACATTGTTTTCTCTAAGGAATGTATAGGGAATCCTATTAGGATTTAGCATAGCATAAGTATAAAATTGTTTTCATGCATGTTTTCAAAATCCACTAAGTATAAGAAAATAGTAGGACTTTAGATGATAGTGTAACTTGCCTTTTTGGAAGGGAATGGTGGTTCACTCCTTGATCTTGCTAGTCTCACACTTTGCTAATTTCACTACAATCAATCAAGCAAACACAATTTCAACTAGTATTCCAAACTAATAACAAACAAACAAACACTCACATAAAACAATGGGATCTAAGTCATGTATGTAAGCATGCAAAGGATGGTTCTATTTGTAAATATGGTCTTCACTAGGCTTCTAAACTTTGTAAGTTCCAAATTGGTCATTTTCCAAAGTGGCAAAGCATTGCAAAAAGGGTTTTGTCCAAAATCCATTTTTAAATCCAATCATCATTTTATGTAGTGGAAAATATTTTTATCAAAGCAAAAACTTTTAAGTTTCTCACCAATGAGTTTCTAATTTGCAAAACTTGGTGTTTTGGGTCAGTAGGTTTGGTCCAAAACATTTTCCCAAAGTTTTCTTTATAAAAGTATTTTCATAACCAAAATCTTTATTTCCATTTGGCTAGAAATGGGCTAAATCAATTAAACTATCCTAAATTTCACCAAATTCATTTTTAACTCCATGGGTTGGTTCCTAGGGTCAGTAAGTTCACCAGAAACCATTTTGCCAAGGTTTCAAACTCAAAAACATTTTTGAATTATTTTTCTAGTCTTAACAAGCATTCATAAGTTTCTGCAAAAACCAACAAGTTAACAGATACTATTTGCTAAACAAATCCCATAGTTGGCTAGGGTTTGTTCCACTGATTCCAACGGTATCAAATTTGTAAATTTTGGACGTGTGGATCGAAAGTTACAAAGGTTTGAAATTGCAACTTAAATCTGATTTCCAAATTCTGTTTTAAACAGACCTGGCCACGCGTCGCTATTTTACTGATCGATACCGGTTCGGCCGGATCGGCTCTGCGGTGCGTTGGATCTAATTAGATCGTGCGGTTCTGAGAGCGTACCCCTTCGCGGCTTAAGTGATCTAATCTTACTCGCCCGATCTAGATCGAACGGTTCTAACTGCCTTGCCAAAAGCTGGCGGCGCTAGGACAACGGCGAGCGGCGGAGCGGCCAGATAGTGGCGGCGCTGGCGAGGCAGGACGCTAGAAGAGAGGGGAGGTTGCTCACCAGATTCGCGAGGACGTGGTGATGCTCGACGTGTGCTTGTCGTGGTAGGGGGTGCTCTGGTACAACTGCGATTGTTCGCCGGAGTAGAGAACAACGTCGGGTGGTCTCAGTCGTGGTCGGAGTCGTCGCTACAGGTCACGAGAAGGCCAACCGAGGGTAAGGTTAGGTGCGTAAGACCAAGGCGAAGTTGCTCGCATGATCGAGAAGCAGAGGGGCGGTCGAGGTTTACCGGGAAGCTTGACGGAGGCGAGACAAACGGCGGCGACACTCTGTGTCGTGCTTGTCGACGTTAGGGGACGCGCGCGGGCGAACTGAGGGCACAGGAAGGTGCGCCTGGAAGTGCTGAGTGTGTGTGCGTGGCCGGTGAGGGTGGAGGTGGCAAGTACTGGCCGGAATTGAAGGTGGAAGCTCGTCGGAGACAGAGCTGCTCGGGGAGAAATTGGGGCGGCCTGGGGGCCTGTCGAGATGGGGCAACAGAGGGGAAAGGAGGAGAAGACGCTGGCGTTTTAACGTGCGTGGTCGCGGCGAGATTAAAGCTCGGTATTATGGCGAATTGAACGCGCGGATTGAATGGCAGCAACGGCAGCGAAGTTTGGGGAAAGGAGGTCGCGCGGGTGAGGAGGATGAACAGGAGAGTGGGGTCCAGTCGTCAGTGGGAAAAGAAGTGAGAGGGAGGTTCACCAGTCATCGTCTGTCTGAGTTAGATTCTGAGTACAAAACATTTTCCTTGGGAGGGGAAGCTGGGCTGGTTTGCTGGGCTTGTGGGCTTGGCCGGCTGGGCTAGCTCCAAATCCATTTTTTTCTTCCTGAAACCTTTTTCCTTTTCTAATTCTTTTTCTGTTTTTGAAATTCAAACAATCAAACAACATTCAAACCAATTCAAACAATCACTAAACTTTGTAACATAGAATTTGGTTCTGTTTATCAACATAAACCAAATCCCAAAATAAAATAATAATTTTTATTCTTTTTAGGATCCATTCTTTAATAAAAAAAATGGATCTTTAGTTATTTAATAAAATAGGGTTTGATTTAAT
Organism: Avena sativa; assembly: GCA_916181665.1. Classification (NCBI taxonomy): domain Eukaryota; kingdom Viridiplantae; phylum Streptophyta; class Magnoliopsida; order Poales; family Poaceae; genus Avena; species Avena sativa. The sequence continues at coordinate 362,128,855 of OV702299.1, read as the reverse complement.
TAATAAAATCTCCATTTGAAATCCAAATATTTTCAAAACCAAATCAGTAGGTTTTATTTGGAAATAAAGAATACTTGGAAACTTGTTTAAAACAAAATAACCTTTTATTTAGATAAAATTGGATATTAAATCCTTATTAATTTATTTAAATAAACCTTTGCTATTTTTATTCAAAACAAAACGTTTTAATTCCAAAGCTTGGCCAAGGTTTAATTTGCTTTATAAAATAATCTTTATTTATGAATCCACCTTTTCTTTTGAAAACCAAATCTTTTATTAAAAGATCCAAAATAGTAATTCCAAAACATTTTAATTTCCTTTAATAAATGTTTATCCTTATAAATCCCTTTAGGATTTATTTGATTCAAATTGGTTTGAAGTTCCAATTAAATTCAAAAAGTTTCTTCTGGCCCTGAAAATCAAACAAAGTTTCATTTCATTCATTTATATTTCACATTACAAGATTTGGAAAATCTTGGGATGTGACAGACGGTTCGGCTGCTATGAGGCCCATATGGACATGGACTCCCAAGCGCACAAGGCAAGGAAAGCTCAAGACTAGAGTTTGAATACAACTTGTAACCAACTCGTATCGGTACCTGAGACCTAGCCTCCCCATATATAAATGCTAGGAGGGTCCAACGAGGAGGACACGACCTACAGACGCCATAACCCCCCGATAGACTAGACCACAACAGATCTACAGATCCTCTCTCGACTCATACTTTCGCACACGCATCCACGCCAGATCGAATCTGCGCACCCTGTAACCTTCGGTTCCGCCGTAATCAAAGAGCAGACAAGCAGGAGTAGGGTTTTCCCTCCGGGGGCCTAAACCTGGGTAAATCTCGTGTCCCCTGGTTGCTTGTCTGTTAACCGTGCCACGATCTCCAGCATCCCCATCTTCTCCAAAACCCAAGTCCATAACAATGGGCATTGACGAGATTAAACCTCGTCAATTGGCGCCGTCTGTGGGAATCGGGGCTGCTGATTGTGCGGTCGTGACAGTTCTGACCCGATCGATCTACAACTCCGCAGCGACGGAGAATCACCTCCTCTTCGGCGCTTTCAACTTCACCGCCCACTCGCCGGATACCATGAAGGATTTCGAGCCCGTAGGCGACGGACTCGAAATCTTGTTCGGGAGCTTCTGCTTCCAGGTGGGACAAACTGGCACCCTCCGCCTCCCTGAGCGGGTGCCCGTGCCGTCAATCAGGCCCGCTTCATGGGCTCCACACCTCATGCTACGCACGTCACCATCAACAGATGAGTTCTACAGCAGCAGCAGCTGCAACTCCGGTCTGTGCGATCCACCTTCGGATGAAGGGACCTACGGTTCCGGATCCGAAAGCTGCGGCAGCAGCCAACCAATCTGCAGGCGCTATCTGTGCGCCGCAGTCATCCAAACCGACGAGGAAACGCCTCGACCCCGGAAACCCGTCGTCGCTATGACTATGGTTCGCCGCGTCGACCGCGTCCGCGCGCGAACCACTACCGCGTCGACTCCGTCCACGACAACTACAACTAAAGCTAAGTTCTCTACTCAGAGTGGATTTTCTTTCTTACTTTAATCGCACTAGAAACACTCGGGGGCTGTGCCCTCTTCGAGTAACCTAATGTGCCATCGGCTCCACACACTCGAGCACCTCGAACGCGACAGCCCGAGTAGCTGATTCTGCGTGATCGTCGAATCCTTGAACTCCGAGTGCCTCGGCAAGGTACTGAGACTAAGGGTAATCAGGCTAACAAAAAGGCCTAGCATACAGTGCAACAGTGTCGACTCGATCGGCACCAGAATCTTACTGTACAAGCCGAAAGGCAAATATTATTTACAAGATACAAGTACTTCATAATTCTTAATGTTTTCTGCAGCTTACAGGAACGTCGAATTACATCTTGCTATTGTATCGGGTCCTCCAAGCAACTGGCTACGCCATAAACTCAAGGCCCGAGTCGAAACCCTCCTCGGATGGTTGCATCACTTGATGCTACACAGACGCGACGCTGACTCGATGCACTTCCGGGTCAGTGGTTTCTCCTCACATGAGTCTCTGCTCGAGTCTACGACTCGAACAGACACTCGGGGGATACTCCCATAGGGAGCGCTGGTTGCGCATCCGATGTACTTTCGGGTCAGCGGTACGCCCACGAGATTGCCGACTACAACTACATGATACAAGACTCGAGTCTCTGCCCGAGTCTATGACTCCGCCAGACACTCGGGGGCTACTCCAAACTGGAGCGCTGGTCGCGCACCCTATAGTCCATTGTGTTGACTACGTCCATAATGTCGACTCCTTTACAACAACCGAACAAATTCAGCTGACCCGATGAACTTCCGGATGAAGTGCTTCGCACTCGACACAACCTTCGAATCCGACATCCAGATGCAATGCTCAAGACAACTGAGTCTCCACTCAAAACTTGTTCGGATGAAAGCACTCGAAAGATTTAAGAGTCTCCACCCGAATCTACGTTTCAGATGGACACTCGGGGGCTACTGACATGGATATGCCCTACGGGTGCCTGATGTTAGTATACCTGGTCCAGCCCGATGGAAGGCCCACTCGACGACCTGCCAGGGTCCATGCCGTCTATGACGGTTCGGCTGCTATGAGGCCCATATGGACACGGACTCCCAAGCGCACAAGGCAAGGAAAGCTCAAGACTAGAGTTTGAATACAACTTGTAACCAACTCGTATCGGTACCTGAGACCTAGCCTCCCCATATATAAAGGCTAGGAGGGTCCAACAAGGAGGACACGACCTACAGACGCCATAACCCCCCGATAGACTAGACCACAACAGATCTACAGATCCTCTCTCGACTCATACTTTCGCACACGCATCCATGCCAGATCGAATCTGCGCACCCTGTAACCTTCGGTTCCGCCGTAATCAAAGAGCAGACAAGCAGGAGTAGGGTTTTCCCTCCGGGGGCCTGAACCTGGGTAAATCTCGTGTCCCCTGGTTGCTTGTCTGTTAACCGTGCCACGATCTCCAGCATCCCCATCTTCTCCAAAACCCAAGCCATAACAATGGGCATTGACGAGATTAAACCTCGTCAATTGGCGCCGTCTGTGGGAACGGGCTCAACTTGCACCGCTATTACACAGCGCCAAGGCGTTGAATCTACACCTGACGTTGTGCCGACTCCACCACAACCCACTATAATCTTCAGCTATGGCGACATGCCGCTACAGTCTCCCACTCCGGCGACCTTCTACGGTCTTCGGCAGCAACAACCTGATACGATCCTCGGCTCCAGCGACTTGGGGGCTCCCTCCGCTCTGGTGACCCACTATGGCCTTCGGCTGCGGTGACCTGCTGCATCTTTCGGATGCAGCGACCCGACGCGATCTTCAATAGCCACAACTGGATGCATCGGCTTCAGCGACCACTGTTGGAGATATGCCCAAGAGGCAATAATAAAGTGGTTATTATCATATCTTCACACTTATGATAAATGTTTACATACCATGCTATAATTGTATTAACCGGAAACATTAATACTTGTGTGATTTGTAAACTAAAATAAGAGTCCCTAGTAAAGCCTCTTGTTAAACTAGCTTGTTGGTTAATATATGATCATGGTTTCCTGATCATGAACATAGAGATGTTATTAACAACAGGATCATATCATTAGGAGAATGATGTGATGGACATACTCCTATAGATAAGCGTAGCATAAAGATCAAGTCATTTCAATAGTTCAATTGCTATATGCTTTCTGATACATAGTAACCTAATTCCTTCGACCATGAGATCATGCATATTGCCTTTACTGGATGGATGCTTTGATGTCATCAAACACCACACCGTAACAGGGTGGCTATAAAAGTGGCATTGGGTGTTCAGAAAGTATTGGTTGAAACACATGGATCAAGAGTGGGATTTGTCCATCCACATGACGGATAGATATTCTCTGGGCCCTCTCGGTGAAATGTCATCCAATTAGCTTGCAAGCATGTGACTTGGTCACAAGGGATCACATATCACGGGAACGAGAAAAGAGTACTTATCAGTAACGAGGTTGAACTAGGTATGCAGAGATACCGACGATCATAACCTCGGATAAGTAACATATCGTGAGACAAAGGGAAATTGGTATCGTATGTAAGTGGTTCATTCGATCGCAAAGTAATCGTAGAAATATGTGGGAGCCATATGAATTTCCAGATTCCTCTATTGGTTATTGTTCGGAGAAGTGTCTCGATCATGTCCGCATAATTCACGAACCGTAGGGAGACACACTTAAGGATTCGACGTTGTTTGAGTAGTTATGGTATTATGAGAAAGAGACCGAATGTTGTTCGGAGTCTCGGATGGGATCCGGGATATCACGAGGTGATCCGGAATGGTCCGGAGAATAAGATTCATATAAGGAAAGTCCCATTTCAGAGTTGGGGAATGGTTCCGGTGTTTTCATCGGGAACATTCTAGAAGTTCCCGGAATGTCCGGCACTCCGGAGGGGAAGGGGTACATGAATGTGTCATTGCATGTTGGAATGATTGCATCATGTACTAAGTGTTCTTGCTGTCCCAAATAAAGGATTAAATTGAATCCTAAATTGAAAAAGTCAAACGGCTAGTTTGAAAGTCAAACGGCAGTTTTTGGGAAGTGGGAGGAGAGGAGGAAACCGAATTGGGGGAGGAGTCCTCCTCCCCAAGCCGGCGGCCAGCCCTAGGCCGAGTTGGGGAGGGACTCCCTCCCTCCCCTAGCGCGCCAGCCCTCCCACCTATAAAGGGAGGGGCAGGGCTCCCCTCCCAACACAACACAAGACACACAAGTTCCTATCCTCTAAACTAGAAACTAGACCTAGACCCCGGTTTAGAGCTGTTTTGGTTTAGAGCCTTCTAATTGGTTTAGAGCCCTCTAATTGGTGTGTCTAATTACTAGACCACTAATAGCCTCTCTCATAAGCTCCACCATACTCGCACCGGCTTAAGGCGAAGCCCTGCGGGATCTCCCCTCTACTTCCGGTACCACGCCGTTGTGCTGCCGGAATCGCGAGGAGAGTGCTACAACCTCCGCTGCCTGCTGGAACAAGGGAGAGGAAGGTCTTCGTCGAGTACCGAACGTGTGACCGACTGCGGAAGCGCTGCGGGAACGCGGCGCTGGAAGGATCGTCTACGCGATCTTGAGATCGGAAAGAGTACGACTACATCACCCACGAGAATCTGCTCTCGTTAACCGCTTTGGAATCTTCGAGGGTGAGTTCCACTATCGACTCGTTGCTGCAATCTAGTAGATAGATCTTGGCTTGTTTGTTTGTATGCGATAGAAAATTTTTGTTTTCCATGCTACGAACCCCTACAGTGGTATCAGAGCCGTGTCTATATGTAGATCTGTTGCACGAGTAGAACACAATGGTCATTGTGGGCGTTGATGCTTTTATTGTCGATTGCTTTTTGTGTACTTTGCATCTTGCGGTATGTTGGGATGAAGCGGCCCGGGCTAACCTTACATGACATCGTTCATGAGACTTGCTCCACGCTTAACATGCAACTTGTATTGCATAAGTGGCTTTGCGGGTGCCTGTTTCTCCTAGCATAGTAAAGATCCAATTTACAACGGGTGATCAACAATGCTAGTATCAATGTTGTGGTTCTTGTTCGTAAGTTAGAACGACACTTATTGAAAGCCCCAAACCACGTAAAATATGCAAAGAAAGTAGAGGCGTCTAACTTTGTTTTGCAGGGGTGTGCAGTGATGTGATATGGCCATGATTGTGATTATATTTGATGTATGCAATGTTCCTTATTGTAAGTTGGCAACCGGCAGGAGCCATATGGTTGTCTTTAATTTCTGTTAAGACCTGCGTGTCTATTCAAAATAGTTGTAATAGTTGAGGCTGGTGGACGACAACCATGAAGAAGCGTCATTGACCTTGATGCTATGCCGGTGATGATGGAGATCATGTTCGTGCTTGAAGATGGAGATCGGAAGCACAAAGAAGAAAGGCCATATCATATCACATATTATGAATTGCATGTGATGTTAATCCTTTATGCATCTTGTATTGCTTAGTAGACAACGGTAGCATTATAAGATGATCCCTCATACACATAAATTTCAAGTTCTAAAGTGTTCACCCTTAGTATGCACCGTTGCCAAAGCTTGCTGCTTCGAAACACCACGTGATGATCGGGTGTCTTTGATTCCGCGGGTGACTACAACGTAAGCAAGCCAGATTTGCTTATGCGGAAGCTAAGGTTTGTCTTGACGAGCCTAGCATGTACAGACATGGCCTCAGGAACACGGATCGCCGAAAGGTAAAGCATGAATCATATAGTAGATATGATGAACATGTCGATTGTTCGCCATTGAAACTATATCAACTCTCGTGATGATCGGTTTTGATGTGGTGGATTTGGTTCGTGTGATCACTAAAACAATGTGAGGGATATTGTTTTGAGTGGGAGTTCACCTAGATTAATTTAATTATTAATTAGAACTCAATTTATCATAAACTAAATCAAAGTGAATTTGCATAGTTGTTGTAGTCATTGGCATCCGTTTACCACCTTGCGCTTAGTTATAATTGAGATAATAGAACTATAGAATTCTGGTTAGTTACTTTACGAACTGGTATCGTATTGTTTTAAGTGTTAATCTAAAGTTTAAAAGTCCTATTGCAAACTTTCAGTAAGTTCCGGTTACTCCATGAAGTTTAATAATTAGTATTAAATCAAGAGTAACAATTCCAAGTGTTAGTATATAAGTATCATGTTTGTATCCATGATTCTTGATATTCAAAGGATTCCCTTAATATCAAGGTTATCTAGGATCTGAAAGAGTTGTTTCAGAAACCATGATGTGTGGAAGATATTGTGATATCTGAAACGAAGTTTTGGTTGCAACATGATAGAGTATAATATGGCAAAAGTCATGTTCTCATATTTGATGAGAATTTGCAAAAAGGTTGGAGACACTTGTTGTCCTAATCCTCCAAAAGGTTTTGGATAGCAACATTATACTCATAATTCATCGTTATAAGCTAAAAGTAGCTTGATCATGGACGATTCCATGATAAGGGTGAATATTTGATGTAGGTAAAATGTTTACTACACCAAGAGATTACTAATGAAAGGAATTTGAAAGAACACCAAACATTTGATGATGGTGATCTACTTCAAAGTGCAAGTCCAAAGACATTGGTATTTAATTATACACGCTTTGGACTATATGTCATATGTATGACTCCACTATTGATGTTAATAGATTCTTTCAAACTGAAAAGGAAATACTGAAAGGGAATCTCATAAATACATGGCAGAAAAGAAAAAACTAGAATTGTTCAGTTTAAGTATATAGATGATGTACATGTTGTGGCTATATTCTTTGCTTATTAAAATGTGGTTCTTAAGTATTTGATACTGAATTTGTTGGTATGAATCGTCATACGAAACAACAGAATTCATGAACTACAATGGCCTAAGTAACTAGCAAAAGAATATGTGATGATGTTCATCGAGAACAAATAAAGGGTTATTATGTTGCTCGTTAAAACATCAAAGCTTGCCTTCAAGATTTGTTTTATCAGGTATTATGAGAACAAAAGGGTTGTTCAAATAATTGCCGTAATCCATAAAAGATGGATGATTCGCAAATCTCGTTAGAGAAATCACATCCATAAAACTAGTGCTAAAATGTCAAAAGACAAATTGATTGAAAGATCACTTAGGAAGTGACATCGCTGTTTGAATTATATTGGAAAGAAAACATGAAGAAACTCCATGTTGATGGAATTTTGGAGTCTTCTGATTTTTGATCATATGACGCTTGTGAAACTTTCCTAGAGATAATTAAAACTTCGTTCATAGGCCAAAAGGGAACGAATGACTAGCTTATTGGAACTTGTACATATTGTTGTACGAAGTCCGTTATGTGTAGTCAAGAGCGATGGATTTCAACTTCATATGCTTTCTCCAAAAATTTGAGTGAATATATGAATATTTACTTAATAAGGATGAAGTATGAATCATTTGAAAAGTTCAAAGACTTTCAAGATGAAGTGCAAAATCATTGTAACAAGAATATAAACAGTTTATGATAAAGATCATAAAGGAAGATATTTGAGTTACAAGTTTAGCATAATACCTAAGATTTAAAGAATCGTTCCGTGGATTTGCATTTCCCGAAACACCATAAGAGTATGGAGCGTTCGAGATATGTAATTAAACCTTGTTTGACATGGTAAGATCGAAAGGTGTAATTCATAAAACTGCCATTGCATTTTAAAGATTAAAAGCTTTAGAGATTACCGTTTTTCCACTGAAAAGAGCTCCATCATAATCCGTTGAAATGACACCATATAAGGTTATGGTTTGGGATAAAACCCAAGTTGTCATTTCTTAAACATTGGTATACTATGCATAAGAAAGATGTTTGCAACCAAAGTCGGATGAACCTGTCTTTGTATGTTATTTCGAATAACTGTTAAATACTCCTCCATAACATCGGAGACAAAAGTGTTTGTCACTTAAAACGTCAAGTTTCTTTGAGAAGGAATTTTTCGTGAAAAGTTAAGTGGGAGGACAATAGAAACTTTGATAAGGTTAAAAGAACCTTAGCTATATGTGCAGAGTTGCGCAGCGCCAAAAAGTGTTTCGGAGGCAGCAACAATGCTCATGGTTCACGTACCTCAAAGGTTGCGGTCACGGAGATCCAAGTTCCTATTGAAACAAGTAGGTCGGATGAACAATCAAATACCAAGATTTGAGGGTTGAATCATTATTTGAGAATAATGAACCGACTACATGCAGAGAAGCGATGATGGGCCCTGACTCCGTAAAATGGCTTGAAGCCATAAAATCCGTGATAGTTCCATACACGAGAAATCAAGTTTTGAACTTGAAGGACCCTCGAGAAAGGTGTAAGACCTTATAGTTGTGTCTGGATCTATAAAGAAATAGACATGGATGTTTCACATCTAGTCGACATGTTGGGAAAGAGTTCACAACAATGTTCAAAGGTTGACTATGACAAGATTTGATCTTTCATAGTGATATTTAGTCTAGACGGATTAATGTAGCAACCACTACATATAATTTGTTATATGGTAGTTGAATAAACAAAACAAGTTCTTCTAATAGAATCGTTACCTAGGACATGTGCATAACACGGTCCATAGGGTTTTGTTAATTCAAAGGATGCTAAAAGCATATGCAAACTTCAATGGTTAGAGTGAGCATAGCGGAGTTGGAATCTTCACTATGATGAAACTGTTAAGAGAGTTTAATTTCATCAGAGACAATGAAGATGCTTGCGTTTGCAAGAAATTAAGTGGGAGCGCTAAGACATGTTTCTAATACATTATGTGGAAGACATATTGTTGATTGGAAATAATGTATCTTTTATTAACACATATTAAGAATTTCATCCCGATGAAAGACTTAGGCAAAACCCAAATATTTGGCATCAATAGACGCTAATATGGTTGTGCCAGAAGTACATAGATAAGATATTGAATGAGTTCAATATAGAAACTACAAGAGAAGGTTCTTGTCGCACAGAAAGGATTGAATGAGCTCAATGTTGATGATATATTCAAGTGTATTGACATTTGGTAAAGTGAAACAAATAATCAAGTATAGATTGATACTTGATGTATGAAATCACAAAGAGTATTTATATCAATCATACTGTGATATGTACAAATCCAGATATGTCCTATGCTCTAAATGTTGAGAGCATATACCAGAATGATTCGTAAGATGATCATTGGACAATAGTAAGGATATTCTTATGATCTTCTGAAAGAACTAAGAGTATAATATTTGTAGAAGTGACAAATAGATGGTTAGTTCATTGTAAAAGTACTACATTGATACTAGCTTTGTCACAAAGTACAAATTAAGTTTATCTCAATCTAAACTAAGGGTGGCACAATATAATGGAAAGTGAGTTCCATAATGGATTTGGATGATTTCCAAAGTTAAGACATTGTGACAGATACTACAACAAAAGGCTAAGTATATGACTGCTGTTATAGCAGCAAAAGAGGGCATTTGTGTCAAGAAGTTTGTTATCAAACTAGGTGTAGTTCTCAGTGGGATAATACTATGAAGATATATTGTGCGACAATATTATCAACATGTTTTAACCCTAAAGAGCTAAAGGTCACACCGAAATACCAAATTTATACAAAGCCATCTCATTAGAGAATGAGTGATGCATAGAGACGCAAAGACATGCAATTACACACGGACCTGGAAGTGTCAGATCCGGAGATCAGTTGACCACTAGCAATCGTGTACATACAACACTGGAAAGCCATAGGTGTTATATACACAAAGGTTCGAAACTAGATTATTGACTCTAGTGCAAGTGGGAGACTGTTGGAGATATGCCCAAGAGGCAATAATAAAGTGGTTATTATCATATCTTCACACTTATGATAAATGTTTACATACCATGCTATAATTGTATTAACCGGAAACATTAATACTTGTGTGATTTGTAAACTAAAATAAGAGTCCCTAGTAAAGCCTCTTGTTAAACTAGCTTGTTGGTTAATATATGATCATGGTTTCCTGATCATGAACATAGAGATGTTATTAACAACAGGATCATATCATTAGGAGAATGATGTGATGGACATACTCCTATAGATAAGCGTAGCATAAAGATCAAGTCATTTCAATAGTTCAATTGCTATATGCTTTCTGATACATAGTAACCTAATTCCTTCGACCATGAGATCATGCATATTGCCTTTACTGGATGGATGCTTTGATGTCATCAAACACCACACCGTAACAGGGTGGCTATAAAAGTGGCATTGGGTGTTCAGAAAGTATTGGTTGAAACACATGGATCAAGAGTGGGATTTGTCCATCCACATGACGGATAGATATTCTCTGGGCCCTCTCGGTGAAATGTCATCCAATTAGCTTGCAAGCATGTGACTTGGTCACAAGGGATCACATATCACGGGAACGAGAAAAGAGTACTTATCAGTAACGAGGTTGAACTAGGTATGCAGAGATACCGACGATCATAACCTCGGATAAGTAACATATCGTGAGACAAAGGGAAATTGGTATCGTATGTAAGTGGTTCATTCGATCGCAAAGTAATCGTAGAAATATGTGGGAGCCATATGAATTTCCAGATTCCTCTATTGGTTATTGTTCGGAGAAGTGTCTCGATCATGTCCGCATAATTCACGAACCGTAGGGAGACACACTTAAGGATTCGACGTTGTTTGAGTAGTTATGGTATTATGAGAAAGAGACCGAATGTTGTTCGGAGTCTCGGATGGGATCCGGGATATCACGAGGTGATCCGGAATGGTCCGGAGAATAAGATTCATATAAGGAAAGTCCCATTTCAGAGTTGGGGAATGGTTCCGGTGTTTTCATCGGGAACATTCTAGAAGTTCCCGGAATGTCCGGCACTCCGGAGGGGAAGGGGTACATGAATGTGTCATTGCATGTTGGAATGATTGCATCATGTACTAAGTGTTCTTGCTGTCCCAAATAAAGGATTAAATTGAATCCTAAATTGAAAAAGTCAAACGGCTAGTTTGAAAGTCAAACGGCAGTTTTTGGGAAGTGGGAGGAGAGGAGGAAACCGAATTGGGGGAGGAGTCCTCCTCCCCAAGCCGGCGGCCAGCCCTAGGCCGAGTTGGGGAGGGACTCCCTCCCTCCCCTAGCGCGCCAGCCCTCCCACCTATAAAGGGAGGGGCAGGGCTCCCCTCCCAACACAACACAAGACACACAAGTTCCTATCCTCTAAACTAGAAACTAGACCTAGACCCCGGTTTAGAGCTGTTTTGGTTTAGAGCCTTCTAATTGGTTTAGAGCCCTCTAATTGGTGTGTCTAATTACTAGACCACTAATAGCCTCTCTCATAAGCTCCACCATACTCGCACCGGCTTAAGGCGAAGCCCTGCGGGATCTCCCCTCTACTTCCGGTACCACGCCGTTGTGCTGCCGGAATCGCGAGGAGAGTGCTACAACCTCCGCTGCCTGCTGGAACAAGGGAGAGGAAGGTCTTCGTCGAGTACCGAACGTGTGACCGACTGCGGAAGCGCTGCGGGAACGCGGCGCTGGAAGGATCGTCTACGCGATCTTGAGATCGGAAAGAGTACGACTACATCACCCACGAGAATCTGCTCTCGTTAACCGCTTTGGAATCTTCGAGGGTGAGTTCCACTATCGACTCGTTGCTGCAATCTAGTAGATAGATCTTGGCTTGTTTGTTTGTATGCGATAGAAAATTTTTGTTTTCCATGCTACGAACCCCTACAACCACGACTCGGGGGCTCCCTCGACATCGGTGACCCAATGCGGCTTTTGACTGCGATGACCCGATACATCCTTCGGATGCGGCGACCCGGTGCGGTCATCGATTGCGACAATATTCTGATGCGGAACTCACTGCCGCCATTGACCCCCAGGAATCCGCCGCGTCGACTACGTCCGCCGCGTGACCCGCTACCGCATCAACTTCGTCCACGACAACTACCAATAAAGCTAAGTTTCCCTCTACTTAGAGCTGATTTCTTTTATCTTTAACTCGCACTCGAAACACTCGGGGGCTGCGCCCTCTTCGAGTAACCTAATGTGCCATCGGCTCCCCGCACTCGAGCACCTCGAACGCGACAGCCCGAGTAGCTGATTCTGCGTGATCGTCGAATCCTTGAACTCCGAGTGCCTCGGCAAGGTACTGAGACTAAGGGTAATCAGGCTAACGAAAAGGCCTAGCATACAGTGCAACAGTGTCGACTCGATCGGCACCAGAATCTTACTGTACAAGCCGAAAGGCAAATATTATTTACAAGATACAAGTACTTCATAATTCTTAATGTTTTCTGCAGCTTACAGGAACGTTGAATTACATCTCGCTATTGTATCGGGTCCTCCAAGCAACTGGCTACGCCATAAACTCAAGGCCCGAGTCGAAACCCTCCTCGGATGGTTGCATCACTTGATGCTACACAGACGCGACGCTGACTCGATGCACTTCCGGGTCAGTGGTTTCTCCTCACATGAGTCTCTGCTCGAGTCTACGACTCGAACAGACACTCGGGGGCTACTCCCATAGGGAGCGCTGGTCGCGCACCCGATGTACTTCCGGGTCAGCGGTACGCCCACGAGATTGCCGACTACAACTACACGATACAAGACTCGAGTCTCTGCCCGAGTCTACGACTCCGCCAGACACTCGGGGGCTACTCCAAACTGGAGTGCTGGTTGCGCACCCTATAGTCCATTGTGTTGACTATGTCCATAATGTCGACTCCTTTACAACAGCCGAACAAATTCAGCTGACCCGATGAACTTCTGGATGAAGTGCTTCGCACTCGACACAACCTTCGAATCCGACATCCAGATGCAATGCTCAAGACAACTGAGTCTCCACTCAAAACTTGTTCGAATGAAAGCACTCGAAAGATTTAAGAGTCTCCACCAGAATCTACGTTTCGGATGGACACTCGGGGGCTACTGACATGGATATGCCCTACGGGTGCCTGATGTTAGTATACCTGGTCCAGCCCGGCGGAAGGCCCACTCGACGACCTGCCAGGGTCCATGACGCCTATGACGTTTTGGCTGCTACGAAGCCATATGGACACAGACTCCCAAGCGCACAAGACAAGGAAACCTCAAGACTAGAGTTTGAATACAACTTGTAACCTACTCGTATTGGCACCCGAGACCTAGCCTCCCCATATATAAAGGCTAGGAGGGTCCAACGAGGAGGGCACGACCTACAGACGCCATAACCCCCCGATAGACTAGACCACAACAGATCTACAGATCCTCTCTCGACTCATACTTTCGCACACTCATCCACGCCAGATCGAATCTGCGCACCCTGTAACCTTCGGTTCCACCGTAATCAAAGAGCAGACAAGCAGGAGTAGGGTTTTCCCTCCGGGGGCCTGAACCTGGGTAAATCTCGTGTCCCCTGGTTGCTTGTCTGTTAACCGTGCCACGATCTCCAGCATCCCCATCTTCTCCAAAACCCAAGTCCATAACAATGGGCATTGACGAGATTAAACCTCGTCACTTTCGGCACAACCATATTAGTGTCTCAATCTATCTATATAGATATTGATGCCAAATATTTGGGTTTTTCCTAAATCTTTCATCGGGATGAAGTTCTTAATATGTGTTAATAAAAGATACATCATTTCCAATCAACAATATGTCTTCCACATAATGTATTAGAAACACGTCTTAGCGCTCCCACTTAATTTCTTGCAAATGCAAGCATCTTTATCATCTCCGACGAATTTAAACTCCTTTAACAATTTCATCATAGTGAAGATTCCAACTCCGCAATGCTTACTTCAACAATTGAAGTTTGCATATGTTTTTAGCATCCTTTGAATTAACAAAAACCTATGGACCGTGTTATGCACATGTCCTAGGTAACAATTCTATTAGAATAACTTGTTTTGCTTATTCAACCCCCACATAACAAAATTATATGTAGTGGTTGCTATATTAATCCGTCTAGACTAAATATCGCTATGAAAGATCAAATCTTGTCATAGTCAACCTTTGAACATTGTTGTGAACTCTTTCCCAACATGTCGACTATTTCATAGATGTGCAACATCCATGTCTATTTCTTTATAGATCCAAACACAACTGTAAGGTCTTACACCTTTCTCGAGGGTCCTTCAAGTTCAAAACTTGATTTCTCGTGTATGGAACTATCACGGATTTTATGGCTTCAAGCCATTTTACGGAGTCAAGGCCCATCATCGCTTCTTTGCATGTAGTCCGTTCATTATTCTCAAATAATGATTCAACCCTCAAATCTTGGTATTTGATTGTTTACTCGGCCTACTTGGTTCAATAGAAACTTTGACCTCCGTAACCACAACCTTTGAGGCACGCGAGCCATGAGCATTGTTGCTGCCTCCGGAACACTTTTCGGCGCTGCGCAACTTTGCACATATAACTAAGGTTCTTTTAACCTTATCAAAGTTCTATTGTCCTCCCACTTATCTTTTCACGAAAAATTCCTTCTCAAAGAAACTTGACGTTCTAAGTGACAAACACTTTTGTCTCCAATGTTATGGAGGAATACTTAACAGTTATTCGAAATAACATACACAGACAGGTTCATCCGACTTTGGTTGCAAACATCTTTCTTATGCACATCATACCAATGTTTAACAAAGGACAACTTGGGTTTTATCCCAAACCATAACTTTATATGGTGTCATTTCAACGGATTATGATGGAGCTCTTTTTAGTGGAAAAACGATAGTCTCTAAAGCTTTAATCTTTCAAATATAATGTCAGTTTTATGAATTACACCTTGGATCTTACCATGTCAAACAAGGTTTAATTACATATCTCGAACGCTCCATACTCTTATGGTGTTTCGGGACATGCAAATCCATGGAACGATTCCTTAAATCTTAGGTATTGTGCTAAACTTGTAACTCAAATCACTTCCTTTATGATCTTATCATAAACTATTTATATTCTTGTTACAATGATTTTGCACCTCATCTTGAAAGTCTTTGAACTTTTCAAATGTTTCATACTTCATCCTTATTAAGTAAATATTCATATATTCACTCAAATTTTCGGAGAAAGCATATGAAGTTGAAATCCATCGCTCTTGACTACACATAATGGACTTCGTACAACAATATGTACAAGTTCCAATAAGCTAGTCATTCGTTCCCTTTTGGCCTATGAACGAAGTTTTAATTATCTCTAGGAAAGTTTCACAAGCGTCATTTGATCAAAAATCAAAAGACTCCAAAATTCCATCCACATGGAGTTTCTTCTTGTTTTCTTTCCAATATAATTTAAACGGCGATGTCACTTCCTAAGTGATCTTTCAATCAATTTGTCTTTCGACATTTTTAGCACTAGTTTTATGGATGTGATTTCTCCAACGAGATTTCTGAATCATCCATCTTTTATGGATTATGGCAATTATTTGAACAACCCTTTTGTTCTCATAATACCTGATAAAACAAATCTTGAAGGCAAGCTTTGATGTTTAATAAGCAGCACAATAACCCTTTATTTGTTCTCGATGAACATCATCACATATTCTTTTGCTAGTTACTTAGGCCATTGTAGTTCATGAATTGTGTTGTTTCGTATGACGATTCACACCAACAAATTCAGTATCAAATACTTAAGAACCACATTGTTTAATAAGCAAAGAATATAGCCATAACATGTATATCATCTATATACTTAAGCTGAACAATTCTAGTCTTTTCTTTTCTGCCATATATTTATGAGATTATCTTTCAGTATTTCCTTTTCTGTTTGAAAGAATCTATCAACATCAATAGTGGAGCCATATACATGACACATAGTCCAAAGCATGTATAGTTAAATACCAATGTCTTTGGACTTGCACTTTGAAGTAGATCACTATCATAAAATGTTTGGTGTTCTTTCAAATTCCTTTCTTTAGTAATCTCTTGGTGTAGTAAACATTTTACCTACATCTAATATTCACCCTTATCATGCAATTATCCATGATCAAGCTACTTTTAGCTTATAACTATGAATCGCGAGTGTAATGTTGCTCTCCAAAACCTTTTGGTGGATTAGGACAACTAGTGTCTTCAACCTTTTGCAAATTCTCATCAAATATGAGAACATGACCTTTGCCATATTATACTCTATCATGTTGCAACCAAAACTTCATTTCAGATATCACAATATCTTCCACACATCATGGTTTCTGAAACAACTCTTTCAGATCCTAGATAACCTTGATATTAAGACAATCCTTTGAATATCAAGAATCATGGAGACAAACATGATACTCACACACTAACATTTGGAATTGTCACTCTTGATTTAATACCAATTATTAAACTTCATGGAGTAACCAGAACTTACTGAAAGTTTGCAATAGGACTTTTAAACTTTAGATTAACACTTCAAAACAATACGATACCAGTTCGTAAAGTAACTAACCAGAATTCTATAGTTCTATCATCTCAATTATAACTAAGCGCAAGGTGGTAAACGGATGCCAATTACTACAACAATTATGCAAATTCACTTTGATTTAATTTATGATAAATAGTGTTCAACTTTTAATCATATTGCCGTTGAACTCCCACTCAAAACAATATCCCTCACATTGTTTTAGTGATCAAATGAACCAAATCCACCACATCAAAACCGATCATCACGAGAGTTGATGTAGCTTCAATGGCGAACAATCAACATGTTCATCATATCTACTATATGACTCATGCTTTACCTTTCGGTGATCCTTGTTCCGAGACCATGTCTGTACATGCTAGGCTCGTCAAGATCAACCTTAGCTTCCGCATGAGCAAATCTGACTTGCTCACATTGTATACACTCGCAGAATCTAACACACCCGATCATCACGTGGTGCTTTGAAACAACGAGCTTTAGCAACGGTGCTTACTAAGGATGAACACTTTAAAACTTGAAATTGTGTGCTTGAGGGATCATCTTATAATGCTACCGTCGTGAACTAAGCAATACAAGATGCATAAAAGGATTAATATCACATGCAATTCATAATATGTGATATGATATGGCCTTTCTTCTTGTGCTTCCGATCTCCATCTTCAAGCACGAACATGATCTCCATCATCACCGGTGTGGCGTCAAGGTCAATGGCGCTGCTTCATGGTTGTCTTCCGCCAGCATCAACTATTACAACTATCTTGAATAATAGTCACGCAGGACTTAACGGATTTAAAAGACAACCATATGGCTCCTGCCGGTTGCCGACTTACAATAAGGAACATTGCATACATCATATATAATCATAATCATGGCCATATCACATCACAGCACACCCCTGCAAAACAAAGTTAGACGCCTCTAATTTTCTTTGCATGTTTTACGTGGTTTGGGGCTTTCAATAAGTGTCGTTCTAACTTACGAACAAGAACCACAACATTGATACTAGTATTGTCAATCACCTGTTGTAAATTGAATCTTAACTATGTTGGGAGAAACATGCACCCGCAAAGCCACTTATGCAATACAAGTTGCATGTCAAGCGTGGAGCAAGTCTCATGAACGATGTCATGTAAGGTTAGCCCGGACCACTTCATCCCACCATCCCGCAAGATGCAAAATACACAAGAAGCAATCAACAACAAAAGCATCAACGTCCACAATGACCATTGTGTTCTACTCGCGCAACATATCTACATATAGACACGGCTCTGATACCACTGAAGGGGTTCGTAGCATGGAAAACAAAAAAATTCTACCGCATGAACACACAATCAAGATCTAATCTGTGATCAAGCCAAGATCTATCTACTAGATTGTAGCAACGAGTCGATAGAATACTAACCCTCGAAGATCCAAAGCGGTTAACGAGAGCAGATTCTCGTGGGTGATGTAGTCGTACACTTCCGATCTCAAGATCGCGTAGACGATCCTTCCGGCGCTGCGTTCCGGCAGCGCTTCCGCAGTTGGTCACACGTTCGGTACTCGATGAAGACCTTCCTCTCCCTTGTTCCAGCAGGCAGCGGAGGTTGTAGCACTCTCCTCGCGATTCCGGCAGCACGACAGCGTGGTACCAGAAGTAGAGGGGAGATCTCGCAGGGCTTCGCCTTAAGCCGGAGCGAGTATGGTGGAGTATGAGAGAGGCCTTGGTGATCTAGTGCTTAGAGGCACCAAGTAGAGAGGGCTAGGCTGGCAGCTAGGGCAATGTGAGGGCCCTAACTCGGCGGCTAGGAAAACCCTAGGGGCAGCGGCGACTTGGTGGAGGCCGGCGGCTAGGGCTAGGGTTTAGAGGAGAGAGGTGTAGGTCTAGAGGGGCACCCCTGCCCCTCCTTTTATAGGTGGGAGGGCGCCGGCCAGGGGAGGAGAGTCCTCCCCCAAGTCGGCCTCCTTGGCCGGCGGGTGGAGGGAGAGGAACTCCTCCGCAAGTAGGTTTCCTACTCTCCCTCCACCAAGCAAAACCGCCGTTTGACTTTTCAAATTGGCGTTTGACTTTTCAAACTAGGATTTGATTTATCCCGTTATTTTGCCCAGCAACGATACCTAGTACATGATGCAATCATTCCAACTTGTTATGACACATTCATGTACCCTTCCCCTCCGGAGTGCCGGACCTTCCGGACCCTTCTAGAACATTCCCGATGAAAACACCAGAATCATTCCCCAACTCCGAAACAGGACTTTCCTTATATGAATCTTATTCTCCGGACCATTCCGGATCTCCTCGTGATATCCTGGATCCCATCCGAGACTCCGAACAACATTCGGTCTCTTACTCATCATTCCATAACTACTCAACAACATCGAATCCTTAAGTGTGTCTCCCTATGGTTCGTGAATTATGCGGACATGATCGAGACACTTCTCCGATCAATAACCAATAGAGGAATCTAGAAATTCATATGGCTCCCACATATTTCTACGATTACTTTGCGATCGAATGAACCACTTACATACGATACCAATTTCCCTTTGTCTCATGATAGTTTACTTATCCGAGGTTTTGATCGTCGGTATCTCTGCATACCTAGTTCAACCTCGTTACCGATAGGTACTCTTTCTCGTTCCCGTGATATGTGATCCCTTGTGAGCCAGTCACATGCTTGCAAGCTAATTGTATGACATTCCACCGAGAGGGCCCAGAGTATATCTATCCGTTATATGGATGGACAAATCCCACTCCTGATCCATGTGCCTCAACCCATACTTTCCGAACACTCAATGGAACCTTTATAGCCACCCAGTTACGGTGTGGTGTTTGATGTCATCAAAGCATCCTTCTGGTTATGGTGATTAACATGATATCATGGTCGAAGGAATTAGGTTACTATGTATCAGAAAGCTTATAACAAATGAACTATATTAAATGACTTGATCTTTATGCTATGCTTAACTATAGGAGTATGTCCATCACATCATTCTCCTAATGATATGACCCTGTTGTTAATAACATCTCTATGTTCATGATCAGGAAACCATGATCATATATTAACCAACAAGCTAGTTTAACAAGAGGCTTTACTAGGGACTCTTTTATGTTTACAAATCACACAAGTATTAATGTTTCCTGTTAATACAATTATAGCATGGTATGTAAACATAAGTATGAAGATATGATAATAACCACTTTATTATTGCCTCTTGGGCATATCTCCAACATGCCTTGCAGGAGCCTATGGAAGAAGAAATTGCAGAACCTGAAAGCTCATTAGATGAAAAAGAGGAGGAGAGTGATGGTCAAGAGGAGGAAGAATGGATCTACCCATGTGTAATGAGAGTAACTATTTACCTCTTACATTATTTGATTGTCCCCATGTTTACCAAAGGAGGATGAATGTTATGTTCCTGTGGATTCTTTTGAAATATCTACTGTGGGTAAAACTTGCGATAATAGTTATGCTCTTGTTATCTATGATAATCCTATATTTGTGCCTAACTTTGAAATGCATGGTACTAGGGAGTTTTGCCTAGAAAATGTTTATGATAAAGCTCTAGATGATGGTCCTATGTTGAATGATCAGTTACCTTATTATAAAATTGCTAAAAGTGGGTTTGGAGATTTTGATCCCACTATTTTTGAGCTTGATAAAAATTATGTGTTTTAGATCATGAAAAGAATGATTTATGTGATAGTTATATTGTTGAATTTATTCATGATGATACTGGAAGTTATTATGAGAGAGGGAAACATGGTCATATGTATCTTAACAATATTAAGTTTCCCCTCTTTATGTTGAAAATCTTGAAGTTGCGCTTGTTTTGCTTTCCTATGCTTGTTGCTTTGTGATTCTTTGATTTATTTTCTTACAAGATTCCTATGCATAGGAAGTGGGTTTAGACTTAAATGTGTTTTAAATTTGCTTCTTGATGCTCTCTTTTACTTCGATTCATATTTCTTATGCGAGCATCTTCTCAAACTATCAAGCCTAACACTACTAGGAAACCAACTATAGATAGACAAATCTTCTGTGGCGCATATGTGTGACCATGCGCCACAGATAAACTCCAGTGGCGCATTTCATGCAATGCGCCACAGAAGTCTTCACACTTCTATGACGCATATAGGGAAACAATGCGCCCACAGAAGTTTGGTGGACCCGCCACCGGGGTTGGGCTCCCTCACTTTCTATGGCGCATATGTCCATATGCGCCACAGAAGTTGAAAATTTTGTGGCGCATATGGACATATGCATCACAGAAAGTGAGGAACTTCTGTGGCGCATATATAGAAATGCGCCACAGAACATGCTCACCCAGATTTCACCCCCCCGTGGATAGCCTTTTAACTTTTGTAAAAAATAAATGAAAATGATAAAAAATTCAAAAAAAAATTCCTTGGAGATGTAGTTGCATTTTGGGGTATAGTTGTAGGGACAATTAAAAAACATGAATTTTGATGTATTTTGCAAAAAAAGTTCATGGGACAGTAAAACGGCCGTAACTTTTGCATACGATGTTGGAAAAAAAATTTAATATACCAAAATGATCGTCTCGAAATTTCCTACTCGATTTCAACGGCTGGAAGTTTTATAGCTTCCCCAAATTCGAAAAGAGTAAGAAGTTATGGCAGAAAGAAGATTTTTTCCTGCAAAAAAATAAAAAAGGGGAGAAACTTCTGTGGCGCATTTCTCACATATGCGCCACAGAAGTGTTGGGATTCGAATTTTGAATTTCTATGGTGCCCTCCCCCTCTCTTTTATCCTTATCCCCTTTACTCCTCTCCTCCACTTCTTCTCTTCCTCCCCTTCTTCCTCTCCTTCTCTTCCTCCTCTTCTTCTCTTCCTCCCCTTCTTCCTCTGTGGCGCATATTGGCAATATGCGCCACAGATGTTTTTTGAGACTTCTGTGGCGCATTTCAATATGCGCCACAAAACTACACTTTAGTGGCGAGATAATAGTGGCGTATACCATTTGCGCCACAGAAGTCCCAAAATGATGCGCCACTGATAGGCCTTTTCCTAGTAGTGTAACTTAAAGGCGTTAATGAAAAGTACTTGTTGTGAGATAACCCAAGAGTTTTCTTGAGTCTTGGAAGTTATTACTTCTGTAATGAAATATACTTATCCTTTTTATTTGCTTTTTGTGCCAAAAATGACCTCTAATGAGAGGGAAGTAAGATTTGGAGATTGTTGTCCCGAAACAGATTTCTGTCCTCCATCATAAAAATTCGTGAGGAGTCTCTGTAAGTCGGATTGAGCTAAACATTTACGAATAAATCCCCCAGTATGTTAGCTAACATTCGTTAGTTCAACACTTTTTGATTTGAGCAACAAAAGATTTTCTAAAAAATCAGTTTCTACCTGCTGGTCTGTTTTGACAGATTTCTGCCATTACATGCATTTGCTTCTTATTGATTCCTTTTTGAGTTCTCTTTTGGGTAATTGAGCTTTTTGAAGGAGTTTCTACAGTAGCTTGTGTTTTTAGTGAAAAGTCTTGCTGTGCCAAAGCTAAGCCTAAAGGTCTAATATCTTTTAAATACACTAATGTTGCTAATGAAGATTGTGTGAAGTTTTGTATGAAGGAAAAATTTTAGGTGTAAAGAGAGAATGATGCAATGAGATGAAGAATGGACAAAAGCTCAAGCATGGGGATTCCACCATGGTGTCACCCCAAGAAATATCCAAGAGGTACAAGCATCAAAGCTTGGGGATTCCCTAGGCATCCCCTTCTTCATCAATAAAAAGCTCAGGTCTGTCTAGACACTTCGTTTTTATTGTTTCATGCACAGTTGTGTTGTTCTTGGAGTGTATTAGTTTTCGTTTGATTTTCTTAGTTTGCTTAAGTAGTTTGGACCCCCTTTCTCGCTGTGTTGTTTTGCAAATAAGTTGCTTGGTGTTGGAAAGGAGTAGTAAGTTCTTGCTTGAAGTGCAAGAGGAGCTTGCATTGACTGTTACTTAGACTTTAGCATGATATGATAGGTGTTGTTTTGACCTTATGCTTAGTGATTATTGCTGTAGCATGTCTTGTTCCAAACAATTGGGATTGCTTAGTGTGCCTTGAAGAAATTATGCTTTGTTTTAGCATGCAAAAGCATAGTATTATGGTATTATCCTTTGATGTTTTGCTTGGGTTTACTTGGCACATGTTCACACCATGTTATGACTATGAAAAGTCACCATTAGCCGCTATGATCATTTAGTCCTTGACTTGCAGTACCACTCTTTGCTTTCATTAGTATGCTTTGTTGCACTTAATGTTTTTGGCCATTATTGCTCTCTTAGTTGGTTGCTCCTAGTCTTTTGCTAGCCTCCACCTGTATGAGTAAGTTCTACTCATGCCTCCAACTCCCAAGAATCGAAGTTATTCCAAAGTGTCCACTATAAACTCCTATGCATGGTGTGTTACACCATTCCAAGTATATTCTTGTTTTCAGCTATCTTCCAATTAAAAATTATTTTGTTATGTGAAAACTTAGTGATTAAATCCCTCACGAACTTGATGTCACACTTTATTCTTTGCCCCTAATAGACTTGAGCCATTGTGACAACTTTGTTGTATATGCTTGCACTTATAAGTTGGAGTTAGCAGAACCGTGCTAGACCGTTTTCAACATTGCACTTGTACCTTGTTGTACTCAGTTGATATCATGTTCTTTTTTCTATGGATGTCACCAGTGTGTAATAAAGAGGGAACTTGTAAGTCCATGGAGTTTGTATCCTGTGTTAGAGAAACGCCTAGGCCGCTAGCCTAAGCCATGCCTAATCATGGTGGAAACTTGCAGCATCACTATAATGAGCTATCTATGAAGCATCCTCAATAAAAAGCTATGCATATGGTAAATAAAAAGATTGCTGAGATGCTCATTGTCTGCTTGCCTTGTCATTTTGGTTATGGGAAAGCTCTTGTACCATGTGCAAGGGGTACCCATTGGCGGTTGTCAATGATATGCAAATACGTACAGTGACCAGAACTTACCTGGACCCAAAGTTGAGTATTCATGAGGTGTGGCCCTCGTATTCAAGGGACTTGAGATTGCCAACTTATACTTCGTCAAGCATATACTCCAACTTTGCCACTTTAACCTTAACCACTTCAAGATGCTTATGATAGGGGCAATGAGGGATGAAAGCTAACAAGTACTATAATTTTTGTAAGCTCTTTTTGAAACTTGTAATCCCTGCTTCCTTTACAAAAAGGCCTTTCTTCCACCATTATTGAGTCTCCACCTTCTACCTTTAGGCACCATTAAGAGAGCATAGTTGTCATTCTGTGTGTAGTGTTCCAAAGCTTATTAATTGATGCATATTGTGATATTACTTGTTCTTGTGCTATTTGTTTCTAGTCACCCTTGTGAACTTTGAAGGTGTCCTATGAATCTATTTGCTACTCTATGAGGGACAAGCTGATTGCCACTATGCCATGTTTTCTGCATGTGAGACAAACAAACGTTTTTCAACGCATGTTATTCATGATATTTGTTTGTAGCTTGTCATATTGCATGCATAGTTACTATGTCCTATTGTTAGAACTCCATCTTTCATGCACATGTTTAGAGTTCTTTGATCCCAGCTTTCAATGCTTGCAAATGGTTGGATCTTTATTATGAGGGTGCATGTCACCTCAAAAATTATTCTTTTTATCACTTACCTACTCGAGGACGAGCAGGAGTTAAGCTTGGGGATGCTGATACGTTGGAAACGTATCTATAATTTTTGATGCTCCATGCTTGTTTTGTATCTACTTTGCTTTACTTGTCCACACTTTGAGGTGCTTTTTACATGTTTTCTGGTACTAACCTATTAACAAGTTGCAATAGTGGCAGATGCCTGTTTTCTGCTGTTTTTGGTTTCAGAAAAGTTAGTAAAGAAATATTCTCGGAATTGGACGGGACAAACGTCAAAGTCAATTACTTTCCGTGGGGAACAATAAGTCCAGAGGAGAGCCGGAGGGGCCGTCTAGAGGGTCCAGACCCACCCCGCACCTGGCTAGGGTTTGGCACCCCTGTCCGCCACCTCGGTCTCCCCCTTCGCCTATAAGAAGCCCCCGATACAGAAACCCTAAGCACCCGATCAAATCTCCACGAAACCATCTGTAGCCGTTGCCATCGTCCCTAGATCGGGGGGGGGGGGGGGGGGGGGGGTTCTAAAGTTCTTCCCATCACCCTGCCGGAGGGGAGATCATCTCGGAGGCCTTCTCTCCGGTATGATGCGTGAGTAGTTCCACCTTATGGGTCCATGTAGTAGCTAGATGGTTGTATCTCCTCCTTTGTTCTTTCATGTATAGATCTTGTGAGCTCCGTTCATGATCAAGATCTAATCTATTTGTAATCATGCATGTTGTGTTTGCGGGGATCCGATGGATATTGATATTATTATGTTGGTTTGTTTAATGGTTTTGTCTTTATGATTCTATCATGTCTGTGTTGTTTGTGATCTTGCATGCTCTTCGTTGTTAGTAGCTATCTTGGCCAAGTAGTTGCTAGTGACTCCAAGAGGGGGTATTTATGCTCGATAGTGGGTTCATGCCTCTAGTTTCCAAGGGAAGTGACAGAAATATATTTGGTTGTATATGTGATGTTGGCACTAGGGAGAAAACAACGGTCTCTTGTTCATGGAACATGTGGACTGTTTACCTTACACACTTTGCTTAAAACAGTTGTTTGTTGCTTGCAACTTAATACTGGAGGGGGTTCGGATGATAACCTGAAGGTGGACTTCTAGTCATAGATGCAGTTGGATGGCGGTCTATGTATCTTGTTGTATTGCCCAATCGAATCTCATAGGATCTTTCTGACTAGTAATTGCATTGTTATGCCTTGCTCAGTTCCTGTCAATTGCCCTGTTGTAATTTGTTTACCCTTCATGCCATGGTGTTTATCTAAGGAGAGCACCTCTAGTGAACTATGGACCCCGGTCCAATCTTTACCATTGATACATCTTCCATTGCTACTTGTTTACTTGCTGCAAACCATTGCCTTCCACACCATACATTTAATCCTTTGTTACAGCAAACCGGTGAGCTTAACAACCTCACTGATTTGTTGGGGAAAAGTCTTGAGTTTGTGTTGTGCAGGTCTCCATGTTGCTTGCAACACATGTGTGATGTTTCCTTCCTCCTACTGGTTCGATAACCTCGGTTTCTTATTGAGGGAAAACTTGCTGCTATACTACTTCATACCATGCTCTTGGGGTTCCCAACAGGCTCACATAAGCTGTGCAAGCCATCAATATACTCCATAGTTTGTTCACTTTAACCTTAATCACTTCAATATGCTTATGATAGGGGCAATGAAGGCTGAAAGCTAACAAGTACCATGATTTTTGGAAGATCTTTTTGAAACTTGAAATACCTGCTTCCCTTATGAAGGGCCTTTCTTCCACTATTATATTGAGTCTCCACCTTCTACCTTTAGGCACCATTAAGAGAGCATGGTTGCCATTCTTAGTTCTATGTGCAGTGTCCCAAAACTTATTGATTAATGCATATTATGATATTACTTGTTCTTGTCCTATTTGTATCTAGTCACCCTTATGATCTTTGAAGGTGTACTATGCATCTATTTGCTACTCTGTGAGGGACAAGCTGATTGCCACTATGCCATGTTTTCTGTATGTGAAACACACAAACGTTTTTCAATGCATGTTATTCATGATATTTGTTTGTAGCCTTTCATGTTTCATGCATATTACTTTGTCTTATTGTTAGAACTCCATCTTTCATGCACATGTTTAGAGTTCTTTGATCCCAGCTTTCAATGCTTGCAAATGGTTTGATCTTGGTTTTGATGGTGCATGTCACCTCAAAAATTATTCTTTTTATCACTTACCTACTCGGGGACGAGCAGGAGTTAAGCTTGGGGATGCTTGATACATCGAAAACGTATCTATAATTTTTGATGTTACATGCTTGTTTAGTATCTACTTGATTTGCTTTGTCTACACTTTGAGGTGTTTTTATATGTTTTCTGGAACTAGCCTATTAATAAGTTGCCACAGTGCTAGTTGCCTATTTTCTTCTGTTTTTGGTTCTAGAAAGGGAGAAAATCAATATTATCGGAATTGGACGGGACAAAAGCCAAAGTCAATATTTTACCGTGGGTAACACGAATCCAGAAGACGAGACGGAGGAGGGCCTCGAGGGGGCCATACCCCTGGCCGCGTGGGTGGGCCCACCCCGCGCCTAGGGGGTGCAGCCGCCTCGGGCACCCCCCCGGCCTCCCTCTTCACCTATAAGAAGCCCCCGATGCAGAAACCCTAGGCACCCGATCAAAAATCCACGAAACCATCTGTAGCCGCTGCCACCATCGTCCCTAGATCGGGGGGAGGGGATCTAAAGTTCTTCCCGGCACCCTGTCGGAGGGGAGATCATCCCGGAGGACTTCTTCTCCGGTATGAAGCATGAGTAGTTCCACCTTGGACTACGGGTCCATGTAGTAGCTAGATGGTTGTGTCTCCTCCTTGTGCTTTCATGTATAGATCTTGTGAGCTCCGTTCATGGTCAAGATCTAATCTATTTGTAATCTTGCATGTTGTGTTTGCGGGGATCCGATGGATATTGAGATTACTATGTCAGATTGGTTAATGGTTTTGTCTTATTGATTCTATCATGTCTGTGTTGTTTGTGATATTGCATGCTCTCTGTTGTTAGTAGCTATCTTGGCCAAGTAGTTGCTAGTGACTCCAAGAGGGGGTATTTATGCTCGATAGTGGGTTCATGCCTCTAGTTTCCAAGGAAAGTGATAGAAATCTCTTCGGTTGTAGATGTGCTGTTGCCACTAGGGATAAAACAACGGTCTCTTGTTCATGGAGCAAGTGGATTTTTACCTTACACACTTTGCTTAAAGAAGTTGTCTGTTGCTTGCAACTTAATACTGGAGGGGTTTCGGATGATAACCTGAAGGTGGACTTCTAGTCATAGATGCAGTTAGATGGCGATCTATGTATATTGTTGTATTGCCCAATCAAATCTCATAGGATCTTTTTGTCTAGTATTGCATTGTTATGCCTTGCTCAGTTCCTGTCAATTGCCCTGCTGTAATTTGTTTACCCTTCATGCCATGTCATGTATCTAAGAAGAGCACCTCTAGTGAACTATGGACCCCGGTCCAATCTTTACCATTGATACATCTTCCACTGTTTACTTGCTGCAAACCAATCATCACCTTCCAAACCTTACAGATAATCCTCTGTTACAGTAACCGGTGAGATTGACAACCTCACTGTTCGTTGGGGCAAAGTCTTGTGTTTGTGTTGTGCAGGTTTCCATGTTGCTTGCAACACTTGTGTGACGTTTACTTCCTCCTACTGGTTCGATAACCTTGGTTTCTTACTGAGGGAAGACTTGCTGCTGTGCTGCATCACACCTTGCTCTTGGGGTTTCCCAACGAAATGCTCCTACATCAACCAAGCGCATCCCCAGCATTCATGTGAAGACAAGGCGGACCAAAGTTCACGGGGCGGGAATGTGGTGACCCTTCCCGCCTAAGAATTGGGGGAAGAGGCCCGTTGCCACTATATAAGAAACCCTCCTCCTACCTTAGAATGGGTTGATCCCTGAGATCTAAAACCCTAGACTTTCATCCACCATTGTACCCTCGCGAAACACGCGAGCTATACAACAAAGCAGGAGTAGGGGATTTACCTCCTCAATAGGGTCCCGAACCCGGGTAAAAAACTGTGTCACCTCTATGTCATGTGCTTGCTCCGCCGTCACCATCGTCGCCGAGACTTCTTGGAACCGCGTGTTCATCCCTCACAAACGAAGGGATCATTGGACCCTAGTTTCCTTTGCATGGAAAATCTTTGACATTTGGCGCGCCAGGTAGGGGGCTGAGGCACGCTTTCGAGATATTCGTCAACCTCGTCGACATGGTCACTCATAGAAAGCCTCCCGACAACCACTCCTAGCACGAACAAGCAAGGAGGCTCGGGGGCTTGCGCCACGCAGCCCTCATCATGCTCCATAGCCAGCGACAGCTTTTCCCCACGTCCTTACATGAGGGCGCGCGGGGAAAACTCTTTTTCGAGCACCTCACCTCCTGTGGTGCGGTACGCCCCCTCACTTTGTAGGCGGACTGACTCATGGAGAAGGAGCTCCTCCACTACTCACCTGCCAAAGACGCACAGGAGGAGTGGCTCCAAGGCACAACCAAGGCTCTGATGGATGTTGCCTGGATGTTGCCTGGGAAAGCCTTGTGGCATCCAAGGCACAACCAGGTGATATAGCCCACGGTGTGCCCCGACCACCCCCTCTTCGCATCAGGCCCGGGGCCTCGGGAGGCGGTGAACTATCGAGCGTGGCGTACCATAGGAAAGTCCCAAGATGGTCAAAGGTCGCCCACCCGACCGAAGATGCCCGGGTAACCTTGGTGCGATGCTGAGGCCGGGAGACCCAAATCGTCCAGGCTATCTCGATAGCGGATCTGCAAAACCGAGCGGCCCTCGCTGGAGGCGTGGAGACCCGTAGCTCCAGCTGCCCCGCGCTCATCGAGCACCTCCGGAGGGTGGTGTGGCCACCTAAGTTCAAGATGGAAATACCCCCATGGTACGACGGCCCCACCAAACCCATAGAGTTCATGCGGCTCTACACCACGGGCGTCGAGGCAGCTGGAGGAGACAATCGCATCCTCGCCAACTAGTTTCCCATGGGCCTCGACATAGAGGCATGTGCATGGCTGCTGAACCTCCCGGAGGGGTCCATAGGATCATGGACTAAGCTCTGCAACCACTTCATCACCAAGTTCGGGGATACAGAAAAAACCTCGTACACATGCGAAGACTCAAGAGGGTGCGCCAGGAGCCCGACGAGACCCTACGCAAATACCTGCAATGCTTTGACCAAAGCCTCATCAGGGTCGGCGGGGCCACTGACGCCGATGTCATCTTGGCGTTCGCCGAAGGCATCACTGATGCTTTTATGCTTGACAAGATTGGCCACCATGGGAAGAACCTGTCCACAGTGGTCAAGGTCTTCGCGATAACTGATCGCTGCGCCAAGGCGGAAGCTGGGAACCTATTCTCCCATGGCAAAGCCGGCTCGAGACCCGTCCGAAGAGCTGGAGGGTGGCTACGACCGGCGCATGATGAAGGAGGCCAAGAGGCGTCCTCTAAGGAAGGGAACGGCCAGCCAACACATGTACTGTGCCTTTCATCAAAGGCAAGGCCATGACACCAACGAGTGTATCAAAATCAGGGAAGTAAGGGAGAAGTACGATAATAAGAGGAGGAGCGAGCAGATCAACAAGCACGACAGGACCCTTCGCCCGGACCTGTAGCCGAAGCAAGGGTCCTGGGGAGGCCACACCCTCGACGGAATCAGTCCAGCCATCCCAGGAAGGCGCACCATGGTAACTTCGCGACACACAGGCTACCTCCGGTGTGACCCTCCTAAGGTGACTCTCAGCCCTCATTTCCTTCCATCGGGAAACATTTTTTCACCCTTGTAGGGGCAGGGCGTTCAGAAAGGAGAACTATCACAGTCGTTGTTGATTTGTTTCTGCCTCTTTACAAGTTGACTTGGTTCGTTGGATGTTCCTTTCTTCCCACATGATCACCGCGTTCTCGTGTATCCGTCATGCGAGCGGGGTCTAGGACAGTGCCCATCACCAGACTACTCTCCGCCAATGCTAGGGGCGTAAAGTGTCGAGCTCTGAACATGCGTACTACCTCCAGGAATAAGTCACCTCACCTACGGTTCCCGGTGCTTGGGACCCTCGTATAATGTATAAATGAAACGAGTCAGCACTAGAGACGCGGCCTGCTCGGGGAATAGTCGTCCCCTGATGGCTGTGAAATATACCACACTCATATTTAAACCGGATATTATTCATATATTTGATGAAATATCTCTCTAAATCCTGCCACTAATGCCTAATGGTCAAAGGGGTATGCAATCCTTTCTTTCTATTTTTTCCTGCACAGATAGTGACGTTTGATGATGGGAATCACTACATTAAAGTCAAAGATACGATATTTCCAACAAACCAAAGAAACTAGAGCCGTGAAGTGGAGGCAGTGCCTTTAACGATTAACTATATGACTGAAATAAAATTCCCACCGTATAGTTACGGCCGTATAGTTGGCACCGGCATCGCCAGGTCAAACAAAACAACTTTTGTGAAGGAAACCCTATATAAAGATGCCTCGGGCGACGAGAAAACCCCGCTCGACCTCTTCTTTTTGATCTCAACTCTCCCTGCCACCAGAAGCCACCACACCAGAGGAATAGATCTAGATCTAATCTCCAAACCCTTCTCCACCACCATAGCCATATTCCACCACTTGTAATAGTAGATCTCATCTCCAATTGGCGACATTGTAAGACTATTTGCTATCAATCTCATGATTTCTATTATAATGTTTTTGGTTGTTGATTTCATCTCTATGTGTGAGTAACTCTCCTTGGGCTAAGGGCTTTGGCCTAGACATGTAGCTTTTATGCATGTTATTTATCATAGATGGGATCATGTATTAGTTTGTATGACATGATGATTATTGTACCCTCTCTTGCCTCAATCTAAGGACTTATCAGGCACCCAAGATCCCAAGGATTGATCCAGGTATATGGATTGTGAGTGATGACTGATCTACAGGTTGGGAACCCTAGTGATAGAAGGGGTAGTATGACTGTATGCGAGGGATTTACTTGGGATTAACGGTGACATCACTATGCATATAATTAGTTCTCTTTCTTCTATGGATGAGACTAGTAGGCTATTGCTATAAGCGGTTGCAGAGACAATAGCAATTATGGATGCACTGCCCACATATAATTATCTTGCTCTAACGATTACATGCATACTTTATTATTATCTTTTATTCCCATCAGATGTTTTGCACAGCTACTAGTAAAACCGAAAGCCCCAGGCCCTCTCTCTCTCCATCGTCAACAACAACAAAAGATCGCAAACTCTTGGTCCAATGAAAACACACAAGATATTCAAAAACTCCTGAAGGTCTTTTTAAGTAATCTTACTATGCTTTCTGCTTCCCGAGGATTCAATAAACCTAGGTCTATTAGGGAAACAGAACTATACTATATCCGTAATTCGGATCGAAGGGTATCAACCCTTTTTCTAGCTTCGTTGCCGGAGAAGCAATAGCTACCCTGGTGAGGTTAGTAGGAACCTTGCTAGTTTTAATTTTTGTTTTTAATTTTGTTAGTTTGCTTTTAGTCTTTATTTGAAAAAAATAGTTAGTCTTTTAATTATTGTTTTTACTATTATTAGTATTTGTTTAAGATAATCCAAAAACGTAGGAAATATGGCTGAAAAGAAGCTTGGGGAGTTTGCAACTCCCGACAGTGATTACTTGCATACTCCTATTACACAGCCAACAATTACTGCTGGAGATTATGAAATTAAGCCTCACTATTTAAGTTTGTTTCAACATAATCAATTTGGAGGCTCTGCTGTTGAGGATGCAGGTATGCACTTAAATACTTTCACTAAAATATGTGATATGATGCACATTAAAGATGTTGACCCCCATGTGGTCGAGTTGCGCTTATTTCCTTTCTCTCTTAGAGGAAGAGCAAAAGAATGGTTGCTATCTTTGCCTAGAAATACTATTGCATCATGGGTGGAATGTACTTCTTTATTTATGACTAAATTCTTTCCACCCGCAAATACTATGCAACTAAGATCTAATTTTACTGGTTTTAGACAGGAAGAGCGTGAGCCACTAGCGCTTGCATGAGAGAGAATGAAAGAATGCATGAGAAACTGGACCAGCCATGGGATGGAAGATTGGTTAATTATCCATTTGTTTTACAATGCTCTTAACCCTGTTTCTAAGTCTATGCTAGATACTACAGCTGGAGGAATATTTATGGGTAAGCAAATTACCGAAGCAAAGCAGCTGCTAGAAAATATACAAGACAACCATGCCCAATGGCATATGGAAAGATCAAACCCGAAGAAGGTGAACTCCATCACACCTCAAGAAAATGAAGAACTCAATGCTAAGTTGGATGAGCTCATATTAGTCTTTAAAGGTAAGGAAACCCCGATAAGAGCTACTCCCAAACCAAATATTAAAGAAATAGACTTCATAGATCGTAATGATTATAACCCTCCTTGGAAGAAGAATTTTAATCCGAATTTTCAGAAACACTATCCTAGTCCTGCAGGGAACTCTAATAATAATATGGCATCAAGTAATGGTAGTCTCCAAGAAACTCTTAAGTCTTTTATGGATTCTCAAAATGTGAAAAATAATATCCTAGTTAAAATAACGGAGAACCATCATGCTATGCTTGGTAAATCATCTAACCAAGCTGTAGGTTTGAGGAATGATTTGCAGGCCCTCCAAGAAAGAACAAGGATTATTGAGGCATAGGTAGGTAAGATAACCGGGAGTAAAACTCTCGTTCTAGCTAAATTTGCAGGTAAAGCTGAGCCCAATCCAGTTGAAGACATCAAGATGATAAGAATCCAAAGGGAGGAGCCTGAAGAACTTGATTATAGCAATGCTCCTTCACCAAATTACATAGTTGAAGATCTTGTGAAAAGGATCAATATCAAGATTTCGGTAAGTGAAGGAAATGAAGAAGCCATGTGTCAACACTTCGTTAATCAGGTAGCTATAAAGGTACGTGAGCTTGAGGAGGAGTATAAGAAAATTGCTGAAAAATTACTTGTTAAGCTTGATGATATATTTGAGACTACTATTAAGATTAAATCTGGGACTAATGAGATAGCAACACTTTGTGATTTAGGTGCAAGTGTTTCAACAATTCCAAAAAAGTCTTTTTAATAATTTAAATCTTGGCTCTTTTTAAATCACCGAGTTAAAAAAACATCTAGCAGATTCTACCTACAAACAAACAGTGGTAATTAAATAGAATACTTTAGTATACATTAAAGGTTGTCCTTCTCTTATTAGTTTTGTTATTGTTGACATGCCTAAAGATGCTACTGCTCCTATCATTAGGTCGTCCATTCTTAAGAACTATTAAGGCTTTTATTAATCTGCATGAAGGGAACGTGAAGGTTTAATTGCCTTCGCGGTATCCTTTTGTTATTCATTTTCCTAGGAAGAAAAAAGGAAAGCATGATGATAAGGAGGCCATCACTTTAAAGGCCAACTATTTTGGAGTGGGAGTTCCACTCATCTGGCCTAAGTGAGCAGCATCAAGCTCAAGCTATTGACCATAAAAGAGCTTTGCATGGGAGGCAACCCATGTGAAATAAAAGTTTGAGTAAAGCTTTTAAGGTTTAGTTGAAATTTCATGTTGAATAAAGAGTGCTAGAAAATTCCAGTTGAGAAGGAGAGATTCAATGGTACTAAAATTCCTGTTTTACACATGCTAATATTGGTCGACAATTTAGTCTGTTATTTTTCTATCAAAACATGGTTTTTCGCTAAGTTTCAGTCTAAAAAAAATTCATGAATAAATAGATTTTTTGACGACTATAGTACCTTTAACGACCAACTATATGGCGGGAATTAAAATTCCAGCCGTATAGTTCCGGCCGTATAGTTATTTGAGCCATCGACAAATTTTGTTCCCTGGGTACAGAAGGTTTAACGACCAACTATACAATGGGTCCATTTTGGTCCGGCCGTATAGTTGCGCCCGTATAGATATAGGCGCGAGGAAAGAAACCCTAGAAATCCTAATTTTTTGCCGTTAGACCAACTATACGGCGGGAACAAAATATTCCGGCCATGTAGTTGCGTCCGACCACTTAAACGCACGGGAAGGTACCCAAAACACCAAAACTTCAATCCTTTTTCTCTCTTCTACCTCCAAACTCTCTCAAAACCTCAAGGGATCTTCATCTCTACTCAATTTTGTTCGATTTCCTCACACACAAGTGATCTATGGTATGTTTCTCCTCCGATCCTCCAATTACTTTTTGCAAATTCATCTCTGATCTATTGTCATTATCAATCTAGGGTGAGACTTATTTAGAACCTATTGCCATGTTTCTCTTGCCTAGATTATTATTTTGAGGATATTCTTCAGTGTGCTGTTATGAGAAATATGTTATGCTTATTGTTGGATAATTTTTTTTGTCTTTCTTATTTATTTTTAGAAGATGAACACAAGGATCCAAACACGTGCTCGTGCCGCTGCGAGTTCTTCTTAGACTTCCGCAACCGCTGCATCTCGGGACCGCATGGGGATACGGTTCAGGAATGAGATCCAACGTGATCGCTTCAACAAGACCAAGAAACGGGAAGTGAAGGCAACCAAGTGGGCTTGACCCATTATATTGAACCAACTCGGTATTTCTGATGACTTTAATTTACTTTGCAATAGGATTGGCCTGCAAAACTTTGTATTCCATGATGTGCCTACTTATCGCCCGTTAGCTCTTGAATTCTTAAGTTCATTTACAAGCACCGTTAAAACATGGCATGGAGAGGACACAATTTCTTTCCAACTTATGAACACCAATTATACATTAACACTTGATGAATGGTGCAATTGTCTTAGTTTACCAAACAAATGATGTTAATGCTTTATGAGCATCTTTTGCCGACAAGCATCCTTCCCCAGATCATTATTATAATGAAATGAGTTTCTCTTCTAGAGTCAATAAGGGGAAGAATATTCAATATCCTCCTATTTGCTATTTTTTCTATGTTATTGCTAACACCTTGCAGGCATGAAATGAGTTTACAAGACTCAATGAGGAGTACATCTTAGTCCTTGCAAAATCTGCTTTCAACAACATCGACTTGTCACTCAACTTGGGCGCAATTCTTGTGCGCTATTTGAAGCACCAGTCCTCCCAAAGCCAAGGACCCCTCATAGGTGGAGGCGTCATCACCGTGCTTGCAATTGCCCTAGGTATCGACCTAGGTGAGTTGCAACTAGTTCTAGGTGAGCTACGTGTTGGTTTCTCTACTTTGAAAGCTTGTGGAATGCTCACTAGGAGATGTAGTGGTTTTTACTTGCATATTGCAGGAGCTGGGCGTCTCTACCCCGCTCCTTTGCCTAATGGTCTCTTCTCTATTGAGGAGGGATGTTTGCTATATGATGTGCAGATTGAACAACATCAACCCGAGGAGGATATTTCGGATGAGGATGAAGACCAAGAAGAGGAGCAAGAAGTTCCTTATCAAGAGGAGAAGCCACCAAACCGGTTCGCTACATATCAAGACTTCCAAGAACTTGGAGGGACTGTGGAGGGGATGCATAATATCGCCCTGAACCTTCGAGAAACAGCAAATAACCTATCAACTCAATTTGCGGACTGGAGTTACAACTTTTCCCGCCACCTCAGTGATTTGAAGGGATTGCAAAAGCCTAAGCTTAGGGAAGTTTTCTATTTATTTTTATTTGGTGTTCATTTGCTTTATTTTATTTCAAGGTTATGCTTTTTTATTTGATTTTATAAGCACTCATGTTGGTTTCCCCAGCACTTTATCTTTAGTAATTTTATTTTCAAGATTTTCAAGCCGAGCTTTGCCGCCAATTTTCTATTCTTTAATTCCCTCTCTCAAAAACAACAAAAATATTTCTCCATGTATCTTTATTTCCCTCTTTATTTTATTTTCTCCTCAAGGTTCTCATGTATTTGCAGGATAGTGATCGACTTCGAGTTTCCAAGAAACAAATCAAAAGGGAAGAAAGAAGTGGAACCAAACATGAGAGGTATGCCTTATGCAGTTTGAGAAACC
Source organism: Avena sativa (assembly GCA_916181665.1). Taxonomy (NCBI): domain Eukaryota; kingdom Viridiplantae; phylum Streptophyta; class Magnoliopsida; order Poales; family Poaceae; genus Avena; species Avena sativa. The sequence goes on along the minus strand of OV702299.1, from coordinate 362,092,322 downwards.
CATGCTAGTTAGTAGTAAATGTTAAGATATTATATTGGTGGAGTGAGTCTTTATATTATATTTTTTTTTTGCATGGGTATTTAGTTGAATACATTTTGTTCCAGCTCTTGTAGTTAACCAGGTCTTGCCTAAAAATTTGATAAACAATCGAAATAAGAAAAAGTCTCACATTTGAAGACTTGGGTGTTTTAGTGTTTAGTCTTGAAATCTTATTCCTAGAGACACTCAACACAACAGAAAATACTGATTGACTTGATAGCTCTCTTTGAAAAGATTTGCTTAATTGAATTGATGTTTAGCGGTTTTTGTGAGCATGCCAAAGTTTGACTTGTGAATCATAAGAATGAAATAGCTTTATGCATGTCAAACTTCATGGGATGCCAACAACTCATCTAGCCTACGAACGATCTTCATGGAGGAAACTCCTAGATTTCACTATGAGTTGATTAAACATATGTAGCAATAATGCGATGACGGGTAAGATTTTTGGCACTCCCGGGTAGCTATGTTCATGATGAATCACTCCTCTGGCTGATATGAGTAATCATTATGCAAAAGGAACAAAAACCTTAGTGATGCCACGAGTGTCCATCACAGCCCGATAAACTAATGATTTTTTTGGCATGCTCTCAATTACTTAAGAACTGACATTCTTGAAGGACAATGAATAGAAAGGTAGTGCTTGGAAAGTCTTGATTTATAGATGTGGGAGAATAGAGATACTTTAGTGTATATGCATTTCTTGACAAACTCTCACACTCTCAATTTTACATGATTATACTTTATTGTTCAAAGGCAAGCTTATCAATTGATTACATTGACATGGAATAAAGTTTACTCATTGAATCATCCATGCTTACAATAATTTTGCTGCACAGATAAGGATTCATGAAACCCGTATGATATGCTTGCCATTACTCTATCTATGATGAAGTTTTTCAAATTAATAAAGTGGAGGAAACATGAGACTACCAATGATGATTAAGATCATCATCTTGTTATTTCAGTTTAAATGTTGAGTTCCTTTTTGGTTTTGGCTTTCTTCCTTGAGGAAAATCAAGTTTAAGCTTAGGGAGGTTGATGGCTGTGAAATATAGCCATCCACACTCACATTTAAACTGGATATTATTCATATATTTGATGAAATATATCTCTAAATCATTCCACTAACGCCTAATGATCAAAGGGGCATGCAATCCTTTGTTTCTATTTTTCCATGGGCAGATAATGACGTTTGATGATGGGAATCACTACATTAAAGTCAAAGATATGAGATTTCTAACAAAGCAAAGAAACTTGGAGCCGTGAAGTGGAGGAAGTGCCTTTAATGACCAACTATATGACCGGAATAAAATTCTTGCCATATAGTTCCAGCCATATAGTTGGCACCGATATTGCCAGGTCAAACAGAACAACTTTCATGAAGGGACCCCTATATAAAGATGCCTCGGGCGATGAGAAAACCACGCTCGGCCTCTTAATTTTGATCTCAACTCTCCCTGCCACCAGAAGCCAACACACCAGAGGAATAGATCCAGATCTAATCTCCAAACCCTTCTCCACCACCATAGCCATATTCCACCATTTGTAATATTACATCTCATCTCCAATTGGCGACATTGTAAGACTATTTTCTATCAATCTCATTATTTCTATTACAATGTTTTTGGTTGTTGATTTCATCTCTATGTGTGAGTAATTCTCCTTGGGCTAAGGGCTTCGGCCTAGCCATGTAGCTTTTGTGCATGTTATTTATCATAGATGTGATCATATATTAGTTTGTATGACATGATGATTATTGTACCCTCTCTTGCCTCAATCTAAGGACTTGTCAGGTACCCAAGACCCCAAGCATTGATACAGGTATAGGGAGTATGAGTGATGACTGATCTGCAGGTTGGGAACCCTAGTGATAGAAGGGTAGTACGGCTGTATGTGAGGGATTTACTTGGGATTAACAGTGACATCACTATGTATATCATTAGTTCTCTTTCTTCTATGGATGAGACTAGTAGGTTATTGCTATAAGCGGTTGCGAAGGCAATAGCAATTATGGATGCACTGCGCAGATATAATTATCTTGCTCTAACAATTACATGCATACTTTATTATTATCTTTTATTCCCATCAGATGTTTTGCATAGCTACTTGTTGGGGATATGCTATATGGGTATCCTTATAGCATGTCTCTTATCCGACTAACCCGGGTGGCCCATAGTCGGTAGCATGGCCTATGGCCTGCTGGGCGGCCCAGTTAGGTGGATCCAAAAGGAAGGCCCATGCCGGATAAAGGAAGGCTACGGTGGAGTCACCAGCGTACCCGGAGCCTTGGAGTGCAAGATACACAAGACTAGTAATAGACGGTGTAGGACTCTGTAACATGTCCGTCTAGGACTTTTCCCTATAACCCTAGGACCCGGTGACTATATAAGTCGGGCCTATGGGAGCCTTTAGGGCACAATCTCAGACAACCTAGTATCGATTCATACAACCTCGCACAGCAAACCTATCTCTGTAACTCGGCGTATTGCCCTTATAGTGATTTATAGCAGGAGTAGGATTCTGCCACCGTTGTGGGATCTGAACCTGGGTAAGCTGTGTTACCTCGTACCCGTCAACCGTCCGCCTTACCCCACGTATCTAAACACGCACTGTGAGGACCCCTCCATGGCGTACTCGTCGGCAATACCACGACAGTTGGCGCCCACCGTGGGGCAAGAGGCGCTTTAGGCTCTTCAGCGGGCGAGGACCAAGATCTTCACGGGAATCGGCGAAACCGTAGCCATCGGCCGTGTTCTCTTCTCCGGCAATGTTCCGATCGTCCCTCCCGACGAGTTCTGGATCCCGGCGAAGACGAACCCTACGCGGTGTTCGATCGTTCCTATCGGAGACATCCACCTCTTCATCGGCGAAACCGACTCGGGCACTAGTTCCCTAGGAGTCGGAGGAGCATCAAGACCCGCACGGACCGCCTACGGGCATGATACGTTCGCGGAAGGATCGATGTCAGATCTCTCTTCAGAGTTTGCCGGCAAAGATCAGAAAAATTCAAGGCCCACCCAAACCGCCCCTGTGCAGGATATAAAGGTGGAAGATCACCGCAAATCCGCCGGCTTAGTCCATGCGTCTGGACAGCAGAGATCCAAGTTCGTCGGCGTGGTTACCATCTTCGATCTGGCGCGCTGCATTCAGAGAGAGGGCGAAAACCCCCGCGATTACCTGGCCAGGTGGCTCCGTATACGAGCCGACCTAGCCCACTACCCCGATGATAACGCTCTGTATCACTTCGTGGAAGGACTGGACCGTGGCACGCTTCTCCGACATTCTTTAAGACGGCAGCAGGCAACAGGACGCCTTACCCTCGAAGAGATGGTAAGCACCGTCAACAGCTACGCGGCAGCTGACGCGGCAGCCCAGATGGAGCTTGCGCTCAGAGACGGAGAACCTCCGATTCAGCAGCTGCCGCCACCGCCTCCTGCCGCCATCGTCGTAGTAGCACCACCACCTCCAGTCATCGTCGAGCCCGTTGCACCTCCATCACCCGTCATCGAGGAAGTCCTAGCACCCTCCCAATCTGTCATTGATGCACTTTATGCTGATTTTAGTGCAGATTCAGAGGAGATATACTTCAGTCCAGAAGAGCTAGACTCCGCTATGAAGGAGATGGAGGAGGAGTACTCGCGCGACGAGCAGGCCAACAACACCGTCGCGTCCCGAGGGGTGTTCGTCACCATTGGGACGACGATGGATGAAGATCAACCCGGGCAAGCTCCGCCTACGGTGCTGGAAAAGGGGAAGGGGCCACTTATTGCTGCTGACGATGATCACGCAAAAGTCATGCCTCCTCCGCCTAACCTAGCGCAGCAGCCGCAGCAACTCGGCACCGGCCCAAGCAACAACAACACCGCAAACTTGCCGCCTCCAGCATCTACGTCTACAGCAGCCCAAGTTACTCCAGCTGATAGAGTGATGTACGACAATCTCCTCGTCGAGCCACTAACCGTTGCTCATATCCGGAACGTGACCCAACTCGATGAGAAGCGCCAGCAGCTGCTGGAGGAGGCGCAACCCATCGCGGAGCAAGGCGCTAAGCTAGATCGATATCTGGTCAACACGCAGAAGTCCATAGAAAAAGCTAGAGCAATGGAGGCTGAGTACAAGACTCTGCCATAGCAGCAGAAGGCTAAGAAAGCTCCGGCTCGCGTCATCAACGATCCTGGCATACGGCGCAACCTAGGATGGGCTCCCTCTAAGCCGGCACAGGCCAAGCCATACATTGACAGTGAAGGCAAGCAGGTGATGCCCACCCCACTACTTAACCTCTCCGTCGCCAAGACCCTTCTAGAGCAGGATAGATCGCCTGAGGCAGTGGAACAGGTCTACGACCTAGTGGCCAAGGCAGTGAAGCAGCAGGAAAAGGCCACCTCTCAAAGACTTGAGTCTAACAAAGCACTCTGCCAGTCTAGCCAGTACAAACCGCCAAGGGACAGATCTCCTCTTGATGTCGGGTCCCAGATGGGTTCATCTGAACGAAGACGGAGGGATGCACGTAACAGGAAGGATGCTATCCCAATATCCTCTGACCACGGAGAAAAGGCCTGACCTCGTCGCCCATCGCCACCGCCTCGATCTCCCCGACATCGCGAAGATTACAAAGCTCACCATCGTACGGATATGCCCCCACCAAAGCAGTGTGGCATCGTCATCCGCGACAACACGGAGCAGACCCGTCATGACGGAGAGCGCAACCAAGGACATAAGAGCAGATCGCGCCATGACCCTCCGCGTCCGACAAGCAACCGTGACAGGCGGGAGGCGTCGCAGGAGGGTAACAGCAAGAAGGCTAACCCACCGCCACCTCCGCCTCCGTCACCACCAAGCAGTCACCACGGTGGAGGAGGCCCGCGTCGTTCACGCAGCCCATCCCCTGTTGACAAGAAGAAGAAGAAGAACACGGAGCCATACGATGCACGTTCGCAGATTGATAAGATCCACGAGGCCCGTGAAGGACCATACCTGGGACCACGTTGCTTTGGACCTGCAATACGGTCCGCAACTTACCCCAAAGGCTTCCGGATTGACAAGACCATCAAGCCCTATGACGGCACCGCCAAGCCAGCCACATGGTTGCAGGACTACGGCAACACGGTGGAGATTGCCGGAGGCAACCCCAACGTCGCCATCAAGTACCTCCCATTGATGTTGGCGGGTACGGCCCGTCAATGGATCGACGACTTGCCGAATAAATCTATCTACAACTGGTTGGACATGCAAGAAGCGTTCACCAAGAACTTTGAGGGTACATACAAGCGCCCCTGCATTGTGGGCGATCTACAGCGGTGCGTGCAAGAGAAAGATGAGACATCTCGCGCCTACCTCTCCCGCTGGCTGGACATGAAGAATTCCTGCGCAGGAGTGCATGCTCAGACCGCCATGGCCGCCTTCATCGATGGGTTGGAAAGGGGCACGTTGCTCCGACATAAGCTGAAGCGCTTGCAGGACAATCACCAGCTTGACTTGAACCAGATGATTCAGTTGGCCAGTGAGTTCGCAGCTGCCGACGATGATGCTCGTGGCTCCTTGCTGTCAACAGCCGTTCCAACTCAAGCTCGGAGGAACAGCAGTACAAAGCGGAAGACCGCTCTAGAAGAAAAGCAATCTACCGACATGGTCGCTATGACTTTTGCAGGACGAGGAGAGGGCGGACAACGTGGCTGAGGAAGAGGAGCTGGTCGTGGACAGCAACAAGGAAGTGAAACCACCTCGGCGCCGCTCCGCGTTCCCCAAACCTACGAGGAGTACCGTGATATGCCATGCCTCGTACACCTCGACGTCAACGGCAAAGCCACCCATACCAATCGACACTGCAAGTTCGTCAACAACCTCAAGGAAGACCCGGAGTCCGGCTACAAGCAAAGTCGGAAGAACAGACCGCGCGGCAAGGGCAAGGGGAAGAAGAAGAAGGAGGAGTCCAAGGATTCAAGTGACATGGACGAGGACGTTGACCCCAAGCACGCCGCCAAGAGCGACGACAAATGCAAGAACCCCTTCGCGAAGAAGGCCCCAATCTACCACACTTTCCTTGGCACCCCACCGTCCGACAACAGAAGACCTCTCTGAGGATCCTGATGGTAACTCTCCCCCAGTCCCCCAGTACCTGCGCTGGTCGGAGGTTCCAATAACTTGGGACAAGACAGACCACCTAGACCTTATACCCACGGAGAACTAGTACGCCATGGTCATCAACCCCTTGATTGATGGCGTGGAGTTCACCAAGTGTATGGTGGACAGTGGAAGCAGCATCAACATCATGTACCTGGATACACTGCAAAAGATGAACTTGACGGAGGCAAACCTAAGGCGAACCAACACCATCTTCCACGGCGTAGTTCCTGGCCGGGAGGCTCAGTCCCTTGGGTGCATTACACTTCAGGTTGCCTTTGGCGATGTTAATAATTACCGTCAAGAGTGCATGACCTTCGAGGTGGTCCCCTTCAAGAGCGTGTACCGCGTCATATTCGGCCGTGACATATTCCACACGTTCATGGCCAAGCCATGCTTCGTCTACAACAAGCTCAAGATACCCGGACCAAACGGCATCATCACCGTATCCGGAAGCTTTACCAAGGCAAGGGACTGCAAGATCAACGAAGCAGCCATTGCAGAACCTGTCCTCTACAACGAAGAATTCAAAGAGATCCAGAGCAAGGTCGATGACTCAGAGATGCCCGCGTCGAAGAAGCAGATCTCCGACTCTACTCCTGCGTTCAAGGCCGCCATCGAGACCAAGCCGGTGGAACTTGTGGTAGGATATGCCTCCAAGGTCACCACCATTGGGACGAACCTGGATCGCAAATAGGAAAGCGCGCTCGTCGAGTTCCTCTGTGAGAACAGGGACATCTTTGCCTGGCAACCTGCAGACATGAAAGGTGTACCTAGGGAACTTGCCGAGCACAGCTTAAACATTGACCCAAAATGCAAACCAGTGAAACAACCTCTACGACACTTTGGAGATGAGAAGAGACGCGCCATTGGCAAAGAGATAGCTAGGTTACCTAAGGCTAGATTTATCCGAGAAGTCCTTCACACCCAATGGGTGGCCAATCCTGTACTTGTCCCCAAAAAGGGAACCAATGAATTAAGAATGTGCGTTGATTACACCGGCTTGAACAAATCATGTCCCAAAGATCCGTTTGCTTTGCCTCGCATTGACCAAGTCATTGACTCGACGGCTGGCTCAGAACTTTTGTGTTTTCTCGATGCATACTCAGGATACCACCAGATCAAGATGAGGAAGTCGGACCAATTGGCCACTTCGTTCACTACCCCATACGACACATTTTGCTATGTCACGATGCCCTTTGGGCTAAAAAACGCAGGTGCTACCTACTAGCAGACAATGCAGCATTGCCTTCACGACCAAATTGGTCGAAACGTTCACACCTACGTGGACGATATTGCGGTGATGTCCAAAAAGTCAAACGACTTAATCTCCGACTTAAAAGAAACCTTTGATAATCTCCGGAAATACAACATGATGCTTAACCCTAAGAAGTGCATCTTCGGGGTTCCAGCCGGCAAATTGTTGGGCTTCATCGTTTCCCAGCATGGAATCAAAGTCAACCCGGAGAAAATCAAGGTCATCTTGAACATAAACCGTCCGACATGCCTAAAGGACATTCAACGACTAACAGGCTGTGTTGCAGCAGTTAGTCGGTTCGTCAGCCGACTTGGAGAGAAGGCTCTGCTGCTGTACAAGTTGCTTAAGAAGGCGGACAAATTCACATGGACGGACGAAGAAGATGCAACATTGAAGCAGCTCAAGGATATTCTTTCCTCGGCGCCCATCCTTGCAGCACCCGAGCCTGGAGAGCCCCTGTTAATTTACATGGCGACAACCAACCGGGTTATCAGCATCGTCGTCGTGGTAGAGCGGAAGGAACCAGACTATGAGCACGAAGTTCAACGACCAGTTTACTATGTGAGCGAGGTCTTGACGGAGTCTAAGCAGCGTTACCCGCACTACCAAAAGATAGCTTATGGAGTATTCCTTGCTTCTCGGAAGCTGAGGCATTACTTTCAGGAGCACCCAATCACAGTGGTGAGCAAGACTCCACTGTCTGACATCATCAATAACAACGACGCTACAGGAAGGGTTGCGAAGTGGGGAATTGAACTTGCCGCCTTCGAGATCACCTACAAGAGACGCGACGCTATCAAATCACAAGCCTTGGCGGATTTTGTTGCAGATTGGACGGAGATGCCAGATGCTACTCCGTTGCCAGAACCAGAGTACTGGGTGATGCACTTTGACGGATCAAAGCCACTCAACGACTCGGGGGCTGGTGTATTGCTACAGTCACCAACAGGAGATAAGCTACACTACGTTCTGCAAATCCACTTCGAGGCTACAAACAACATGGCGGAGTATGAAGCACTCATTCACGGACTACGTGTATCCAAGGATATTGGCATCAAGCGCATAGTTTGCTGTGGAGATTCCGACTTGGTTGCCCAGCAGGTGGCTGGCACCTGGAATGCGCGGAACCCTATGATGGCGGCATATCGAGACGAGGTGGACGAGATAGCCAAAAGCTTCTTGGGCTACGAAGTCAAGTATGTGCCTAGGGAACAAAACAAGGCGGCTGATCTGCTGTCTAAGATAGGATCAAGGCGCAAGCGAATTCCGCCAGGAGTTTTCCAAGAGCACCTGCGCACACCATCCGTGAAGGGAGCCGACATAGACAACCCGGATAGAGCTGACTCTTTCGTCAACATAGTGACTAAGGTCCCTCTGGCTTGGACAAAACCGTTCATGGAATACCTCAAACACAGAACTTTGCCCGACGATAAAGTCGAAAGACGGCAAATAGTACGACGAGCAAAGGGTCATACCATAATAAATGGGCAACTCTACAAAAGGAGCACTACTGGTGTATACCTAAAGTGTGTTTCCCAGCTAGAAGGTATGGAAATCCTACGCGAAATCCATCTCGGAGATTGCGGGCATCATGCCGCTCCTCGATCGTTGGTCGCGAAAGCCTTCCGGCAAGGATTCTACTGGCTGACCGCGAAAGCGGACGCCGACAAGCTGGTTGAGACATGCATGGGATGCCAGTATTATGCCCGACAACCACATGTTCCTGCTGAAGAACTGCGAACAATACCAATAACTTGGCCGTTTGCAGTCTGGGGGCTAGACATGGTGGGACCGTTACAGACGGCACCTTGTGGGTTTACGCATTTGCTTGTAGCAGTTGATAAATTCACTAAATGGATAGAAGCTAAACCCATTAGAAATCTTGATGGGGCAACAACCCTCAGGTTTGTCCGAGATCTACTGGTGAGATTTGGTCTCCCACATAGCATTATCACCGACAACGGCAGCAATATATCACTCGTAGAAGTGGATGCATATTTCTGGGAGAAAGGCATCCGACTTGACCTTGCATCTGTGGCACACCCACAATCCAATGGACAGGTCGAGCGAGCCAATGGATTAATTCTGCAGGGAATCAAGCCACGTCTTGAGGCACCGCTACATAGAGCAGCTGGAGCCTGGGCGGAAGAATTGCCATCTGTGCTGTGGAGTTTACGAACTACACCCAACAGATCCACCGGCTACACCTGGAGCAGAAGCCATCTTGCCTTCCGACATCCTCCATGATGCACCAAGAGTTATCGCCTACGACGAGGATGACGCTGAAGAATCCAGACGCCTGGATGTGGACCTTCTCGAGGAGGAGCGTGTTTTGGCATGCCAAATATCCGCCATCTACCAGCAGAAGCTACGCAGCTACCATAGTCGCCGCGTTCGACATTGCTCGTTTAAAGAGGGGGATTTGGTGCTCCGACTTAAGCAGAAGAAGTCACACAAGTTATCCCCACCATGGGAAGGACCGTTCATCATAAGCAAGGCGCTGCTCAATGGGTCTTACTACCTTGTTGACAATCGTGAACTGAAGGACAGACCCAACGATGATCATAAGTGTAAGCAATGTGACCCGGATGATGACTACCAGAGCTTGATCGGCCATGAAACATAGCATAGCTACGTCCTTTTTACACTTAACATTTTTTATCTAATTGTGTATCTCTTATATGATTAATGAAATAAAGCTCTTTGGTTCACTCATATTTCTAAGTCTTTTACCTCCTTTAGTGTTCATTTTTGGATCATGTAAAACCTTTATGCACAAGTTTTGCGTTTGCACTTGTGAAAATTCCTCCTACGGGCGTTAGCTTAAGTTTTCTGGTCTACACGTTCTTTGACGTTTTTATGTGGATTCTGGAGTAGTGACTTTTGGCACTTATTGTCGGCAATTTTGTGCTCAGGTTATTGATGGTGCCATTGGGCATCATCACCTAAGCGCATGGTTCCGACAACGAGTCTTCCGACTCACGAAAAGTCAAGCATAAGAACCAAAGTAATGGATAAGCCAACACTTGCTTCAAAATATATACATGCTGGGAACTAAGTTCTTAAGTGGCAGGAAATAACAACCATTGTTTTCCGCCTTAAGCTACATCATCAAGTTTTTTCCGCGCATACACCAAAGGCGAAACAAATATTACATAGTGTTTTTCACTCTTTGAGCGCAGGAGACTTGGAAGTAGCATCGTCCCCAGCCAGAGAATCACCCTCAATGTCGGTGCTATGACGAGACTCGGAGGAATCTTGGTTGACGCTGTCGATGGTGTTCAGGGGAACGAAGACATCGATGTCCACCAACTCGGCAACTCTGGTGTCATAACTCGCGAGTGAAGACAAGATGGCTTCGTGATCAATCTCTTTGCCGTCATCATCAATGTCGGGGATACCAGAGGTCACCGTGTCGATGTCGGCATCTTTGTAGTGTGCCTTCACCATTGAGAGCGCCATTCTTGTGCCAGCCCGTGCACATGAAGCTTTCTATCTCGTAACACGCTCGGGGCCTCGGCGCAGAATCTCCGAGTACTTCGTCACGGAGTCCGAGGCCTTGATGTATATCTGGAGGGGCTTGGCAATCTCCTTGGCTTGGGTGATGGCAGTGTTGATGAAGTTGCCGGCAAGAACCATGCATTCCTTGTCCGAAGGAGGCGAGCGGGTTAAACCCATAGGAGCTGAAAATTCCGACAATGAGCGCATGAGTTCAATAAAATCTAAGTATCTAGACTACAGAAATACAAGGCGGAGGAAACTTACTGAAGATGCTGGCATTGGCCTGCCAGAGGGTGTCCGCCAAGGATTCCTTCTCTTCTTGGAGGAGTTTAAACGCCTCGCTGTGGCATTGGTTTTGCTCATCAGCAGCTTGCTTCTGATCTTTTAAGATCGCAATCTCCTCCTTCAAGCGATTGATTTCCGCGGAGGCGGAATCCTGCAGGGCTTTCATGGAATCCTCGTGCATCTTCAGCATCTCTTCCCTCTCCTTCTTAAGGATTCTGTTCTCGCTGTCCAGCTGCTGGATGTGCTTGGACTGCTCGACAATATCCTTGGCCTTGGCGACATGTTCTGCAGAGTCGGAGAAAACAAAGTTGTAGAGGGAGTGTCCCAACCTTTATTAACATAAGGTGGTGTCCCCTGTGTTTACAATGCTAGTCCCTGGATCAATAGCTAGCATCCACAGTTTAGATGTAATATCAAGAAACAAAGGTCATAATATAACTTTATAACCAGGAATAACATAATTTTATTACATCTTACATAGCTCATATGGCTATTACATTACATTGCAGCGGAATAACTATAAGCATGGAGTCATTCATCTTCAAAGTGCCACAGGAAGACATGTTGGTTGTAGACTTTGTAATCCTAATCAATCAATCTTCACTAAAATCAATCAAACCTGCAACATTACAAGTTACAGCCACAAGGGTCAATACATTTGAATTGTATTGGCAAGTGATACTGTGGTAGTATAGTGGAGTCTATAATCTATATGCATTTGGCCAAGTGGAGTTGAGGTTTGCATTGCTCAAAATAGATTTTTCCTTAACATTTTGAAAACACTAAGTTTTTGCTTTGACAAAACCATTTTTATCAATCAAAGATTGAAGATCCTTTAACCCTTGTTCAAACCACAAGTTTTTAACTTAGAAATTTGAATGATGAGATTCTTGATTGCTTCCATGTCTTGATGCTCATATTGTCCTTTACCAGGGACATGGCTAAGTACTTAGATTTTACACTCTACAGAGGTGGTGCACTTTCCCCACAAGACTTGGTTTCCCAAGACAAGATCTTTCAGAAGCCTTCCCTTAGACCAAAATGGACGCGCTCCAACCTATCAAACACTACCACCAACTGTCCATATGGCTAAGTTCTTGCAACCTATATGATCTAGGCAGAGCCCATAATGCCAAGTGGTTGCACTTGAAGCTTCTCAACATTTGACATCTCAAATCTCTTTGTTCCTGGGTGGCCATCCACAAGTGAGATACACAAGGTAAACCATAAACATGGGCCTTGTGAACCACTCAACCAAAAAACCACCAAGCAAGTCCCATTCCACCCAGGTGATTCATTAACTTAGTTGTTTTATTAAACAAAATCACAAGTCCTCAGACTTAGAAATTTTCCATAGTGTGAATATATTTCCACCCTTGTTTTCTATTAGCTAGGCTAAGCTTGATAGTAATAGGAATCTTAACTTAGGAAGATTTCCACTAAGGTTTCATCTACTAGTTATCCTATAGCAAGGTTTATACTTAGCAAAATTCCATGCAAGTTTTACTTAGAGAAAATCACTAATGCATAGTGAAAGTAATGGGACAAAAAGTATGAAGCATCACTTGCCTTTTTGGTAGAGTATAGGTTCACTCCTTGTCCTTGCAACAATCACACTCTTCAAGTCACTACAAATCAACCAAGCAAGGCACATACTCAATCTACCAATCAAGGAAAACAACACATAAAATGACAAAGTCAAAGTAATGCATGCAAGCATGCCAAGGATTGTTTTACTTGAAAAAGTGGTTCCTAATGGGTCATAAACATTTGAAAACACCTATTGGTCATTTTGTAAAGTGGCAAAGTCATTTGCAAAAGGTTTCACTTCAAAAACCAATCTCAAAACAAAGTATCACTTTATGTGGTGTAGAAATGTTTTTACTAAGGCATAAATCTCTAGGGTTCACCAAATTCATTTTCAACTCATAAAACTTGGTGTTTGGGGTTAGAGAGTTTAAAACAAAACATTTTCCATAGGTTTTCTTCCAAAACCATTTTTAATAAATAAACCACATTTCTATTTGACTAGAAATAGTTTTAATTAAAAGAATCATTCTTTTCTTTCACCAAATACATTTTTGAAACCACAAAGTGTTTCCTAGGGTCAGTAGGTTCAAATTACACTATTTGCCAAATATTTTATCCCCAAAATCATTTTTGAACAATTTTCACATCCTTAACAAGCATACAAATGTTTCTACAAAAACAAACATTTTTCTAGAAGCTTTTTACTAAACAATTGGCATGGTTGGCTAGGGCTTGTCTTGCTGATTCCAACGATATAAAGTTTGAAAAATTTGGACGTGTGGTTTAAAAGTTGTGCAATTTACAAAATTGGAAATCTAATAGATCAAAATCTGTCTTTTAAATCAACTACAGGCCACGTGGCTGTTTCTGATTGGTCAATAACGGTTCGCTCGGATCGGCTACGGGGTGCGTTGGATCTAACTGGAAACGTGCGACGCAGATGGACGCGTAGCTTTTTGATTGGATCTAATCCTAGCCGGATGTTTCACATCCTATGGCTCCTGACTCACTAACCAAAATCCGGCGGCGCTCAACGGTGGCTGGCGGCGGCGACGCGCTGCTGGCGGTGCTACGGCGGCTACAGGAAGCGAAGGAGGGGACGGATATGCTCACCGGGTCCGCCGTGGTATTCTGGTGCTCAACGTGGTCGTAGGAGAGCAGGGGGTGCACGGGGGCGACGGTGATTGCTCGTCGGAGGAGCTTCCGGCGTCGGGTGGTTCTGGAGGTCGTCGAGGGCGAGGATGGAGGGCACCCTAGGGCAAACAGGAGGCACAGTTAGGTTTGCAAAGGCATGGCGATCATCATCGTGTCCACGGGGAAGAGAGGGGAGGTCTGGTTTACCGGGGAGACGTCGCCGCAGTTGGAGCAGACGGCGGCGCTGGCTCGGGGAAGACGTTGCCGACGCTCAGGGATGCGCGCGAGCGAGCTACGGCTGTAGAAAGGTGCGTCTGGGTTTGGGGAGTGTGTCTATGTACTTGGTGAGGCAAGAGGTGGCGAGTACTGGCCGGAATCGGCAAGGAGGGTCGTCGGAGTCAGAGGTGCTCGGGGAGGAATTGGGGCGGCCTGGGGGCGTGCTAATGCAGGGTGACAGAGGGGAAATGGAGAGGAGTGGTATGCGTTTAAGCTTGCGTGATCAGAGCGAGTAAATGTGGCCGCGTTAAGGCGAATTGAAGCTGGAGGAATCAACGGCAGGAGCGGGGAAGAACTGGTCGCTGCGGGTGAGGACGATGAACATGAGGGGTGGGGTCGGCTGGTCAGTTAGAGAGAGGAGAGGGAACGGGGTCCACTTGTCAGCGTCCTCATGGGTTGCTTCTGCGGTGAAGAAAACGGTTCGGGGGCGAGGGAACAGATGGGCTGGGCTGGGCTGCTGTTGTTTCATATTTTTTTCTTCCTGGATGTTTTTCCTCTTTCTAAATCAATTTCTGTTTTGAATTTCAATCAACTATTCAAACATTCAAACAATTCAAACAATCACCACACTTGCAATGAGTTTTTGGTTCTGTTTATTAACACAAACCAAATCCCAAAATAAAATAATATTTTTTTTCTTTTTAGGATCCATTCATTAATTAAATAAAATGGACCTTTAGTTATTTAATCAAATAGGGTTTGATTTATTTAATAAAATCTCCATTTGAAATCCAAATATTTTCAAAACCAAATCAGTAGGTTTTACTTGGAAATGGAAAACTTGTTTTAAAATAAAATAACATTTTTGTTTTAGGGTCCATTAATAATTAAATGAATAGACCTTATTCATTTAATTCAAATAGGATTTGTTTTATTAAAATCTTTATTTTGAAATCTAAAATAAAACCAAAACACTTCAGTAGGTTTTATTTGAGAATATAAAATATTTGGAAAACTTATTTAAAATAAATAAATAAGTTTTAGAGTTTATTTAAAATGGGAAAAGCCTTTATTTAATTAAAATTGGATATTAAATCCTTATTATTTTATTTAAATAAACCTTTACTATTTTTATCAAAACAAAACATTTTATTTCAAAACATTGGCCAAGGTTTAATTTTGCTTTATAAAATTATCCTTATTTATAAACCTACCTTTTCTTTTGAAAACCAAATCTTTTATTAAAAGATCCAAAATAGTAAGTTTAAATATTTTGAAGTTTATTGTTTATTTAACTTTTTAGATCCCTTTAGGATTTATATTGATCAAAATAGGTTTGAAAGTTTTCCAATTGGTTTCAAAAAGTTTCTCCTCACCCTGAAAATCAACAAAGTTTTATTTTATTCCATTATTTTTCACATTACAAGATTTGGAAAATCTTGGGATGTGACAAAAGTACACAGTGAGTACTCGGAGAATGAAGGAATGCGCAAAAAAGAAAACAGACTCTTGTTTAAACCAAGACGGAATGCACAAAAAAGAAAATAGACTCTTGTTTTTGATGATTTGTTCCTTCAAGATGGCAGTTTTACCCTTTTCGGCTTCTAGATCTGCGTGCATCTTCTGGTACTTGTCGTTGGCCATGCCCCTCCGAGCATTCTCTTTCTGTGGAACAAAGGAAAAAAGTTAAACTATTGTTTAGTCTTCTTGGAGCACCTAGTCGGAAACTTTCCATCTAGGTGCTCGGGGGCTACATCAAAAGTTTTTCAACTTAGCAATATGCTTAGCTTTTCTTTAAGCACCTAGTGTAACATCCCTAAAATCATGTTTCAAACACATGCATATCATCCATGCATCCATGATCATATGAATTTCATTCCAAACAAATCATTTCAAAACAGAAGCATATATGCTTATCATTTCATGTAAGTTGCTCTAGCCTCAGTGCTACATTTCAATGAGAAGAGTACTTATTTTGTTCAGTAAGGTTTGAATTCAAACTTACGCACCATAAAAAGTTTGAACAAAGTTCCAAAACAAAATAAGCAAATAAAACCAATATTATGCCTATTGTATATATCACATAAAGGCTTGGTTTTATTTTTATTTTTATTTGATCAAAGTGTTTTGATTAAACAGTAGTGTTTGTCACACATTTGAGTGCAAGGTTTGCAGCATAAAAACCTAGAGAAGATTTGAATTCAAACTCATTTGTTTTGGAGATGAAATTCATTTCAGAAAAACCAAACAGAAAAAGAAAAAGGTTAAAAGGAAAAAAATAAGCTTTTAGTCGAATCGGGCCCAACTGGCCCAACTAAGCCCAGAAACCACACCCCGCGAACCATTTTTATTCACTCACCCCCGCACCCGCTGAGTGACAGACAGACAGGACCCACTCCCTCTCTGTTTCTCTCGCTGACAGCCGCGGCCCACACGACCTCGTCGTCTCCACCCTCACCGAGACGTGTTCTTCCCCAAATCACGCCGTGCGTTACCTGGTTGATTCGCTCGTCAATTCGCGTTGATTGCAGGAGTAAATCACACCCCCTCCTTGCCTACTTAAACCCCCTCTGCCCCCTCTCCATTTCCCCCCAAACTCCGAGCCCAGAGCGCCCCCAGGCTGCCGCAATCATCCTCGCACCGCCGCAGACAGAGAGCACTCCGGCGACCAATCCCGGTGAGCCCCGTGCGCCCCTCTCCCTCTGGTTCATACGAGCCGCTTCACAACTTCATTGCGCACCTTCTGACCCCACTGGTTCGTCCTGTACTGCCCCAGGTCATCGACGACGTCAAACGCTGCAAGCTCCTGACGACATCCTCAACTCCGGCGATCAAATTTGGTGAGATCCTTGTTCCCCTTCGCCTCTGTTTCACACAACACGTTCGCCGTAGTCTTGTGCGTCTCCTGATGCCGTTTGTGTGTGCTAGGGTGACCAGGAGCGTCGCCAACATCGTCGTCCACCCAAGCCCGACGCTGCCAGCAACTCCGACGAGCCCGTGCAGCCGTGTCCGTGCGCCCCTTGTCAAGCCGTCGCCAGGTTGAGCATCAGTGCATCACCACGGTTCTGGTAATCGCCTCCAACGACCCTAGAACCCCCTGTAGCACCGCGCTGCCATAGACAGAGCTCGCCGCCGCCAGTAGGCACCGCCGCCGCCCAGCTATGGTCGTTTGATCTAGGACCATTGGATCTGGATCCAGCGGGTGAAATTAGATCACTTAACGAAGTGGTATAGGTAGATCTGGGCCATGCAGATTAAGTAGATCTAACGGCTCAGAAGCGTGATCCAACGCGAAACGGTACCGGCCAATCAGAATAAGACGCGTGGCAGCAGTTTAGATTTAAAAACAGGATTTGAATCTATTAGATGTTTGATTTTGTTTTAGCTATAACTTTTGATACCCGCGTTAGAATTTGACAAATTTTATATCAATGGAATCAGGAGAACAAGCCCTTTCTAAATATGCAATGTTTTTAATGTTTTGCTTCTGTTAAAATGGTTTTATTTACAGAAACATGTGTAGGGCTATTTTGAGTATATGAATTATTTAAGAAATGTTTTAAGGATTAAATAAATGTTGTTTGGAAAGTTTTTAAATTGTTTATGAACCAGTACTGTACACTTGCTTTGTTGAGTTTTAAAAATCATCACATATCATATTGCATGCATTCATATATTTTTGTTTGTATATGTTTTGTATGTGATTTGTGGCTATGATTCTTTGTGTAGATTTTGGTGCTAGTGATTGTGATTGTGAGGAGTGTAGCTACTCTCCAAACTACCAAGGCAAGTGGTGCTTCATGAATATTTTTATCCCTATGTTTTCTACTAAGCATTAGAAATATTTTGCTAGTCTTGCATGCTATATTTTGCTTATATGCCATGTTGGGAAATCCTAGTAGTTGTAGAATTGCTAGGAAATTTCTAAGTTAAGATGCTTATCTATGCCATGCTTAGCCTAGCTAGTAGCAACCAAGGGTTGGTGAAATATACATGCTATGATGAAAATATTTCTAAGTCTTTGGACTTGTGTTTTGCCTAATAAAACAACTAAGTAAATGAAACACCTGGGTGGAATGGAAGGAATGGTTTATGTTGAGTGGTTACACAAGGCCCATTTCTATGGTTTACCTTGTGTATCTCACTTGTGGAAAGCCACCCAGGAACAAAGAGATTTTAGAGGCCAAGTGTTAAGAAGCTTCTAGTGCAGCCACTTGGCAATATGGGCTCTGCCTGGATCACATAGGTTGCTAGAACTTAGCCATTTGGACAGTTGGTGGTAGTGGGAATGATAGGTTGGAGCGCGTCCATTTGGTCTAAGGGAAGGCTTCTGAAAGGTCCTGTCTTGGTGCAAATCAAGTCTGGTGGGGAAAGTGCACAACCTCTGCAGATGGAAGAATCTAAGTACTTAGCCATGTCCCTGGAAAAGGACAACTTGAGCATCAAGACATGGAAGCTATCAAGAATCTCCTCATCCCAATTTCTAAGTAAAAACTTGTGGGTGAACAAGGGTGAAGGACCTCAATGTCTATTGGTGGTTCCTTGGGAAAAGTTTTGACAAAGAAAAACTTAGTGATTTCAACTAATAGGCAAAACCTATTTTGAGCAAAGCAAGCCAAGCTACACTTAGCCAAATTGCATATAGTATCTAGTCCACCTAAATTATACTAAGGTATCACTTGCCAATACTATTCCAATGTATTGACCCACTGTGGCTATAACTTGTGATGTTGCAGGATACTCTGATGAGGATTAGGAGTCATGAGTCCACACTCAACATGTTTGCTTGTGGCACATGAAGATAAAGACTTTTATTTATTTACTTATTCAAACTCTTGTACTAGGCCTGTGGCCTTGGAGTTGTAAAGACTATGTTTGTCTCTAGAATGACTGTAATAATGACCTTTGTTTCTGTGTACTTCATCTTAAACTGTGGATGCTAGCAATGATCCAGGGACTAGCATTGCAATCACATGGATCCTTTTCCTTTATAAAGGAGGGATCTTCCTGTGATTGCAATGCTAGTCCCTGGATCATTGCTAGCATCCACAGTTTAAGATGAAGTACACAGATACAACGGTCATTTATTACATCCATTCCAGAGATAAAACATAGTCTTTTACAACTCAAGGCCACATGCCTAATACAAGAGTTTTGGAATAAGTAAATAAACATAAGTCTTCATCTTCATGTGCCACAGGCAAGCATGTTGAGTGTAGACTCATGACACCTAATCATCATCGGAGTAACCTGCAACATCACAAGTTACAGCCACAGTGGGTCAATACTTTGGAATAGTATTGGCAAGTGATACCTTAATAAATTTTAAGTGGACTATATTACTATATGCATTTTGGCTAAGTGTAGCTTGGCTTGCTTTGCTCAAAATAGGTTTTTCCTATTAGTTGAAATCACTAAGTTTTTCTTTGTCAAAACTTTCCCAAGAAACCATCAATAGACATTGAGGTCCTTCACCCTTGTTCACCCACAATTTTTTACTTAGCAGTTGGAGTGATGAGATTCTTGATAGCTTCCATGTCTTGATGCTCAAGTTTTCCATTGCCATGGACTTGGCTAAGTACTTAGATTTTTGATCTGTAGAGGTTGTGCACTTTCCCCACCAGACTTGGTTTCCCAAGACAGGACCTTTCAGAAACCTTCCCTTAGCCAAATGGACGCGTTCCAACCTATCATTCCCACTACCACCAACTGTCCAAATGACTAAGTTCTAGCAACCTATGTGATCAAGGCAGAGCCCATATTGCCAAGTGGTTGCACTATAAGCTTCTCAACACTTGGCCTCTAAAATCCCTTTGTGCCTGGGTGGCATACCACAAGTGAGATACACAAGGTAAACCATGTCCATGGGCCTTGTGTAACCACTCAACCAAAAACCACCATTCAAGTCCTATTCCACCCAGGAGATTCATTGACTTAGTTGTTTTATTAAGAAAACATAAGTCCAAAGACTTAGAAATATTTTCATCATAGCATGTATATACTTTACCAACCCTTGTTTGCTACTAGCTAGGCTAAGCATGGCATAGTAACTTAACTTAGGAAATTTCCTAGCAATTCTACAACTACTTAGGATTTCCCAACATAGCACTTGGCAAAATAGCAACATGCAAGACTTAGCAAAATATTTCTAATGCTTGTACAAAATATAGGGATGGAAATTTTCATGAAGTACCAATTTCCTTGGTAGTGGGGAGAGTAGAACACTTCACAATCACAGTCACTAGCAAAGTCTACACAAAAATGGTAGCACAAGATTACACACAATTCATATACAAACATAAACATATATGCATGCAATGCAAAAAAATGCTAAGTGATGATTTTTAAAACTCCACCAAGCAAGTGCATGATACTGAAACATAACCAAGTCAAAAACTTGCTAAACCAAACTTATTTAGCACTAAAACAGACTACTAAACAAATTCTATACTCAAACTAGTCCTAAACAAGTTTCTGCATAAAAAGTCATTTTAACAGAAACTTTTCACTAAACACATTGCATAAACAGAAAGGGCTTGTCTCCCTGATTCCAACGACATAAAATTTGCAAAAATCTAACATGGGAATCAAAAGTTATAGCCATTTCAATTTTGGATCTAAATCTGATTTCAAATCTGTTTTTGAATCAAACCCTAGCCACGCGTCATATTCCTACTGGCGCGTACCGCTTCGCTCCGGATCACGCTTGCTAGCCATAGGATCTAACTAACGATGCACGGTTCAGATCTAATCATACCGCTTCACTAAGTGGGCTAATCCTACGCGCTGGATCTGGATCTGACGGCTACAATTCATCTAACCAAAATCGAGCGGCGCTAGCGGCGGCGACTGGCGGCGGCGAGCTCTGTTTGCGGCGGCGCGGTGCTACAGGTCGTCCGGAGGGGCAGGAGGATGCTCACCAGGTCCGCAGTGTCGAGGAGAAGCTCAACTTGGCAGCGGCTTGACGAGGGGTGCACGGGCACGGTCGCTGGGGCTCGTCGGAGTTGCGGCGGCGTCTGTCGCTTGCAGTCGAGGTTGCTGGCGAGGCTCCGCGTCGTCCTAGTACAAGGCAGAGGGTTCAGAAGATGCACATGTGACTGGCGAACCAGTTGGTATCAAAGGGAAGGCAAGGGGCGCTCGGAACTTACCGTTATTGCTCGCCGGAGTCGAGCGACAGCACAGGTGGTTGCGGGCGTGAATGGAAACGATGACCCGGGTCACGAGAAAGCAAAAGAAAGGTGTCAGGAGATTCCCGAGACCATGCTGGACATGATAGTTTGAACCAGAGAGAGGGGGGCGGTCGAGGCTCACCGGAATTAGTCGCCGGAGTCGTCGGTACTGCGGGGTTTCGAGGTCAAATGCGCGCAGCCTGGTGGCGGAGTGAGCGAGGAGAGTGGGGGAAAATGACCGCGATGCAGAGGGGTTTATGTAGGCGAGAGGGTAGCGGCGATTAAGCGCGGAATCAAGGCAATTAAACGAAGAATCAATCGCGGCAGTGATGGGCGGAGGAAACGGCCGGCGACGGGGTCGGGCGCGATTTGGGGAAGACGAGGGTGAGCTGGCAAGGTCCACCAGTCAGCGAGCGAGACAGAGAGGGGGTGGGGTCCGAGTGTCAGCGACCGCGTGGGTGCGTCTGCGCGTGCGAGCGAGCGAGAGAGTGACCGGGTGGGCTAGTTGGGCCGGTTCTGCTGCTGGGCTAGAATAGGAGCGCCTGGCCCTTTTCTTTTGTTTATTCCTTTTCTTTTTCTGTTTTGATTTTCAGGAATGGTTTTTAAATGAATTCAAACTCCTTTTGAATTCAAATCTTTCTGGGGTTTTTGTAGTGTGCAATAGTCTCAAATCTAGGCATAACACCATGTGGTTACTTTGTAAAGGCTTGGTCATTTTTGGAGAAACAAAATAATAGGGACTTTGCACTTAATTTGCAAATGTTTGCAAAATGATTTTTGAAACCATTTCCATTTGTAAGGCTTGGTTCAAAATCCACACTCAATCCATTCAACAAAGGAGACAAACAATCTAGGTTTAAAACATTCAAACTCTCAAATGGGGATGGCCATTTGATTTAAGTTTGCTCACATGAAATGATAGCACTATGTGCTTCTGTTTTTCTGAAATGAGTTTTGAAATTGATCTCAATTCTATATGCAAGCATGAATTATATGCAAACGTTGAAATCATGATTTTAGGGATGTTACAAATCTAACCCCCTTAAGGTGAATCTCGCCCTCGAGATTCGGATTGGCTAGCAAATAGGTGAGGGTGGTCTTTCCGAAGATCATCTTCTCTTTCCCATGTTGCTTCCTCTTCGGAATGATGATTCCACTGTACTTTGCAAAACTTGATGGTCTTTGTCCTTGTGACTCTTTCTACAGTCTCAAGAATCTTGATAGGTTTCTCTTCATAGGTGAGATCACTTTCTAGTTGAACCTCCTCCAAAGGTATAGTATCCTTCAAAGAAGTTTCTTCCATTTCCGGGTGACATTTCTTAAACTGACTCACATGAAACACATTATGGACAGCTGATAGAGATTCTGGTAGTTCTATTTCATACGCAACTTCTCCTTTGCGACTTAGGATCTTGAATGGCCCAACATATCTTGGTGCCAACTTTCCTTTGACTCTGAATCTCTTCACTCCACGAAGTGGTGATACTCTAAGATAAGCTCTATCACCAACTTCGTAGGTGACTTCTCTACGCTTAGGATCTGCGTAGCTTTTCTGTCGGGACTGTGCTATCTTCAACCTATCCTTAACCATTTTGACCTTCTCTTCGGCTTCTTTGATAAGATCTGGCCCGAATAAACTTCTTTCTCCCACACCATTCCATAATAATGGGGTGGTACACTTTCTTCCGTAGAGAAACTCAAACGGTGCCATCTCAATGCTGGCTTGATAGCTGTTGTTATAAGAAAATTCTGCGTAAGGCAGACTTTCATCCCAACTTGCTCCATAGTCTAGGGCACATGCCCTCAACATATCTTCTAGAATTTGATTAGTCCTTTCTGTTTGTCCATCGGTTTGAGGATGAAAAGCAGTACTGAATTCCAACCTCGTTTCCAATGACTCATGTAGCTGTCTCCAAAAATGGGAAGTGAATTGAGTTCCCCTATCAGACACAATACTCTTGGGCACTCCATGTAGACATACAATTATACTCATATAGATTTTGGCCAACTTAGCACTTGTATAAGTTGTCTTCACGGGTATGAAATGAGCCACTTTAGTTAGGCGATCCACTACTACCCAAATAGTATCGTATCCTGACCGGGTCCTTGGTAATCCGGTAATGAAATCCATACCAATCTTGTCCCACTTCCAATCAGGAATAGGTAGTGGTTGAAGCAAACCTGCTGGTTTCTGATGCTCCGCTTTTACTCTACTACACACATCACACAAAGCAATATGTTCGGCGATGTCTCCCTTGAGATTGTTCCACCAAAATCTTTCTTTCATGTCCATGTACATTTTGGTGTTACCCGGGTGGATAGAATACGGAGAGTTGTGTGCTTCCTGCATAATCAGTTTCCGCAACCCCGGATCTTGTGGAACACAGATACGTTTCCCATGCCATAAAGTACCTTGTTCGTCTACATGGAAATTTTTAGCTTTCCCTTGCCAATCTTTTCCTTAATCTCTTCAATTTCCTTATCAGTCTTTTGAGCTTCTCGAATCTTGTCCAACAAGGTGGGTTGAACATCTAAAGACATGAGATGTCCTTCAGGCACAATCTCCAATCTGAGTTCTCTGAATTGGGTAAACAAATCATCTGGCAATTCTCCTTTGGTAAGGCCATTCACAAATACCTTACGACTTAGAGCATCTGCTACAACATTTGCTTTACCGGGGTGGTATTGCAAACTTAAGTCATAGTCCTTGATAAGCTCTAACCATCTTCTTTGTCTCATATTGATTTCCTTTTGGGTGAAGATATACTTCAAACTTTTGTGATCCGTGAACACTTCACAACGCTTTCCCAAAAGGTAATGTCTCCATGTTTTGAGTGCATGGACGACAGAGGCTAACTCTAAATCATGAGTAGGATAGTTCACCTCATGAGTTTTGAGTTGTCTCGAGGCATAAGCCACAACTTTACCGTCTTGCATAAGTACTGCACCCAAACCTTGATGAGATGCATCACAATATACTTGGAAATCCTTTTCCAAATCTGGCAGACATAAAACTGGTGCTGTCACAAGTCTCTTCTTCAACTCCTGAAAGCTGACTTCACAACCTTCAGACCAAGCAAACTTCTTGTCTTTCTTTAACAATTCAGTCATTGGCTTAGCAAACTTTGAGAAATTCTCAATGAACCTTCTATAGTAACCTGCTAAGCCAAGGAAACTACGAACTTCTTTCACGGACTTGGGAGATTCCCATTCCGTCACAGCTGAAACCTTAGCAGGATCAACTGCTACACCATCCTTTGTCATAACATGACCAAGAAAACCAACTTCCTCTAACCAGAACTCACACTTGCTGAATTTGGCATACAATTTATGTTCTCTTAATTTCTCAAGTATCAAACGCAAGTGTCCTTCATGTTCTTCCTTGCTCTTGGAGTAGACTAAGATGTCATCGATGAAAACAACAACAAACTTGTCGAGGAATTCCATGAACACTTTGTTCATCATATTCATGAAGTATGTTGGAGCATTGGTTAAGCCAAAAGGCATTACGGTATACTCATACAATCCATACCTTGTGGTGAATGCTGTTTTTGGTATGTCTTGTTCTCTTATCTTAAGTTGGAAATAGCCTGACCGGAGATCAATCTTTGATAACACACATGCTCCTTCTAGCTGATCAAACAAGTCATTGATTCTAGGCAAAGGATATTTGTTCTTGATAGTTACCTCGTTGAGTGAACGGTAATCTATGCATAACCTTTGGCTTCTATCTTTCTTCTCTACGAACAAAACTGGGGCTCCCCAAGATGAAGAACTTGGTTGAATAAATCCTTTCTGCAACTGTTCTCCTAGTTGCTTCTTGAGCTCTTTCAGTTCATCAACTGACATTTTGTATGGTCTCTTTGCTATTGGTCCAGAACCTGGTACCAAGTCTATCAGAAACTCCACATCTCTATCCGGTGGCATTCCTGGCAATTCTTCCGGAAATACATCCGGATACTCACACATAATTGGCACACTGTCCATGCTAACCCCCTTAAGAGAATTAAGCATACTCCTTTTTGCTTCAAAATTGGTCTTGAATCTGATCCTTTTATTTTCTGGAGTTGTGAGTGAGATAGTATGGTTGGCACAATCTATCACTCCTTTATACTTAGTCATCCAGTCCATTCCCAGAATGACATCCAATCCTTGGGAGTTTAGTATTATCAAGTTAACGGAAACTTATACTTCCCAAATTCTATGACTAGATCATGGCATCCTGAATTCACTATCATTTCTCCACCAGGAGAACTTACTTTTATAGGACACCCAATAGTTTCTACCGGTAGTTCATTTCTTTCAACAAATGCTCTTGATATGAATGAATGAGATGCACCAGTATCAAAGAGTACAAATGCTGGAATGGAATTGAGTCTGAACTTACCAGCAATAGCATCAGGCTCCTCATAGACCTCCTCCACACTGATGTGGTTCACCTGACCTTTCTGGAAAGGATTGGGCTTGACAGGTCCTTCAACTTTCTTTTCGGGGCACTCATTTGCATAGTGTCCCATCTTCTTGCATTTGAAGCATTCAACCTGACTGATGTCTCTCTTAGCAGGCTGACTTCCACTCCCACTACCATTACCACTGTGGTGGCTCTTATGTCCACTTTTGTGGTTCTTGTATTTGTCATTGTCATGACTGTGATGATGCTTGTTGTCATGACGGTTGTGGTTGTGGTTCTTGTTGAATTTCCCATGCTTATGGGATCCTGAGCTTCCACTGTCATCATAGTGAGATCGTTTGTGAGACGACCCCGAGCTGTGCTTGTCGGAGTGCTTTCTCTTTCTACTCTCGACTTGCTTCATTTTGTTCTCCAATATAGCAGCCTTGTCACAGAGCGACTGATAAGTGGGAACATATGCCACAGCCAGCTGCAGATTTAGCTCATCATTCAAGCCTTCCAGAAATTTTTCCTTTCTCTTGGCATCTGTGTCAACCTCATCTGGTGCATAACGCGCCAGATTGTTGAACTCTTCAATGTATTCAGCCACGCTGCGGTGGCGCTGTTTCAGATTGTGGAACTCTTTCTTTTTCAGGCTCATTATTCCTGATGAGATATGAGCCGTGCGAAAGCCATCCTCAAAGATAGCCCAAGTCACCTCATCTATAGGAGTGGTGATTTGGAAGTTGTTCCACCAAGTGGCGGCTGGCCCTTCCAGCAGATGTGCTGCAAATCTGACCTTTTCAGCGTCCGTGCAGCCCACGGTCACTAAGTCCTTGTTTACAGAACGTAGCCAATCGTTGGCCACCATGGGATTAGTCGTCCCCAAAAACTTAGCTGGCCTCAACCTCAGAAATCTGGTAAGCATATCAAAGCCCGGAGGGTTGTTGTTGTTATTGTTGTTGTTATTGGGGTTGTTGTTGTTGTTATTATTCTAGTTCTGGATGAATGTTGTCATCATCTGCATAAGCTGTGTTTGAGCAGTCATCATTTGCTGCATTTCTGGAGTGATGTTGTTGTTGTTGTTGGGGTTGGGGTTTGCGCGACGGGGAGGCATCTGTGGTTTGTTCAAATAGAGATAAGAATGAGATACCCATAGATGTCTTTATGCACATTACATCACATAAGCAAACACATAGCATGCAACACAAAGATAAAAGTTCAACAACAAGATAACATGTTCACAAGGTAAAACACACAAGTAGCAAGCCATCCACATGTCGGATGGTCCAATAACAAGTTCACAAATAACAAGTACGATAATAAAAGATAAACGAGTAGTCAAGCCTACTCATCAGCATCAATATCCTCCTCGACAAAGGTAAGACCTGCGTTCTCCATCGCGGTCTTGTTCTCCTCAATGGTAGTGTTCAAGGACTCAATTTTGGCCTTGAGAGCCCTCTTCTGGGAACGAAGCCTCTCTATCACCGTCTGCTGCTGCTCTAGCTCGAAGTCCTTGGACTGCAGTTCTTCAGTCATGTCCCGGATCTTCTTGTTCCTATCCTGGACACGCTTCTCCTGACTCTTGAACTTCCTGTCCTGGGTCTCGAACTTTGCCTCCATTTCCTTGACTATCTCGTCCTTCTGCGTGAAGAGCTTGTCCTTCTCGCGTAGCTGTACCTGGAGCTCGTCATTACTGAGCATGACATTGGTCCTGTCCGTGTCCACGTGCCTAATGAGAGACTCTAAATCCTGGAGATACAGACGTATCGGCTCTGCTGCATCCCTCGAGTCGTCCTCAAAGTCGATGGACTCTCCATCCTCATCACGTCTTCCGAAGACGTGGAAGTGGGTGCCTCTAACCTGTCGGGAGTGTCGTCCTAGCAGACGTCCTATCAGGTCCTGTATAACTACCTCCATGCCTCTCTCCCTGTCATCGTGCATAAGCTTGAAGACGATGGCCTCCGTAGTAGGCTCTGTTTGGCGTCCGGGCTGGTTCACCTTGAAGCCCCAGAGGTCCTTCCTCTCGAACTTGGTGAGTGGATGCACCATGATGGTGGGTGGAGGGAGATTGAGCAAAGTGGTAAGCTCAACGATACGAGGACCAAAGCGGGTAACCTGGAACTCCTCAACAGTGCTGATGGTAATAGGCATCTATTTATAAGATAGAAAAGTTAGAACAACACAATTCAAGATAAACAAAATTCATAACACACATACATATCCTTGGAAAGCAAAATCACACAAGTCATGCATACATGAATCCATTATATCAACCAAGTCCAATATTATTTTAGGGTAACAATTTGGAAAATAAGGTGATAGGTGGTGGTCCAACTAACGAAGTACGTTTACAATCCTATCTCATTGGATCTGTTGGCTAACACAATGTTCCTAGAAGCAATCAGCCTATCTTGCTCACATGATTCCATCACTAAGTCTATAATATCTCCTCTTAAGGTTTGGTTGGTAGCTTCCAACTCTTGGGTATGTTCCTTCTCTTTCTCTAAGTCTTTTTGGAGGTTGAGCATTCTGCACTTGACTCTAGCACTAAGTTCTTTGATAGTCTTCCAAGCTGCTTCTCTTGCTGACTCAAGGAATGTGGTGTGCACCACAGTGTTGGTGTACATGCAGAATCCTTTTTCTTTGTGGTTGTCTTCCTTGTTTTTTTACAAGTGAAGTTGCAAACACCAGTACTCAACTCCTTCATCCATCACTGGAAAGCCTTTGTACACAGCTGCACCATGTATTTCCATTGCCACCATGAGGTCTTTGAGAATTTTGGGAAACTCAGTCTCACACTCCAACGTCATGGTCATGAGTGGTCCTTTCTTTACGACTTTGTTGATGGAGTTCATCTACAAATAGAGATGAGAAGAGAAGATTATAAAAGTTTACGAGAAGAATAGACAAGTGTAGAAGTAGTTGAAAATTTTCCTTAGTGGTTTCCAATCCTAGGGTCATAATCCTACAGGCAACACAGTGCTCTGATACCATCTGTAAGATCCCTCCTTTGTAAAGGAAAAGGATCCCTGTGATTGCAATGCTAGTCCCTGGATCATTGCTAGCATCCACAGTTTAAGATGAAGTACACAGATACAAATGTCATTTATTACATCCATTCCAGAGATAAAACATAGTCTTTTATAACTCAAGGCCACAGGCCTAATACAAGAGTTTTGGAATAAGTAAATAAACATAAGTCTTCATCTTGATGTGCCACAGGCAAGCATGTTGAATGTAGACTCATGACACCTAATCATCATCGGAGTAACCTGCAACATCACAAGTTACAGCCACAGTGGGTCAATACTTTGGAATAGTATTGGCAAGTGATACCTTAGTAAATTTTAAGTGGACTATATTACTATATGCATTTTGGCTAAGTGTAGCTTGGCTTGCTTTGCTCAAAATAGGTTTTTCCTATTAGTTGAAATCACTAAGTTGTCAAAACTTTCCCAAGAAACCATCAATAGACATTGAGGTCCTTCACCCTTGTTCACCCACAATTTTTTACTTAGAAGTTGGAGTGATGAGATTCTTGATAGCTTCCATGTCTTGATGCTCAAGTTGTCCATTGCCATGGACTTGGCTAAGTACTTAGATTTTCCATCTGCAGAGGTTGTGCACTTTCCCCACCAGACTTGGTTTCCCAATACAGGACCTTCCAGAAGCCTTCCCTTAGCCAAATGGACGCGTTCCAACCTATCATTCCCACTACCACCAACTGTCCAAATGACTAAGTTCTAGCAACCTATGTGATCAAGGCAGAGCCCATATTGCCAAGTGGTTGCACTATAAGCTTCTCAACACTTGGCCTCTAAAATCCCTTTGTGCCTGGGTGGCATACCACAAGTGAGATACACAAGGTAAACCATGTCCATGGGCCTTGTGTAACCACTCAACCAAAAACCACCATTCAAGTCCCATTCCACCCAAGAGATTCATTGACTTAGTTGTTTTATTAAGAAAATATAAGTCCAAAGACTTAGAAATATTTTCATCATAGCATGTATATACTTTACCAACCCTTGTTTGCTACTAGCTAGTCTAAGCATGGCATAGTAACTTAACTTAGGAAATTTCCTAGCAATTCTACAACTACTTAGGATTTCCCAACATAGCACATGGAAAAATAGCAACATGCAAGACTTAGCAAAATATTTCTAATGCTTGTACAAAATATAGGGATGGAAATATTCATGAAGTACCAATTTCCTTGGTATTGGGGAGAGTAGCATTCTTCACAATCACAGTCACTAGCAAAGTCTACACAAAAATGGTAGCACAAGATTACACACAATTCATATACAAACATAAACATATATGCATGCAATGCAAAAAAATGCTAAGTGATGATTTTTAAAACTCCACCAAGCAAGTGCATGATACTGAAACATAACAAAGTCAAAAACTTGCTAAACCAAACTTATTTAGCACTAAAACAGATTACTAAACAAATTCTATACTCAAACTAGTCCTAAACAAGTTTCTGCATAAAAAGTCATTTTAACAGAAACTTTTCACTAAACACATTGCATAAACAGAAAGGGCTTGTCTCCCTGATTCCAATGACATAAAATTTGCAAAAATCTAACGTGGGAATCAAAAGTTATAGCCATTTCAATTTTGGATCTAAATCTGATTTCAAATCTGTTTTTGAATCAAACCCTAGCCATGCGTCATATTCCTACTGGCGCGTACCGCTTCGCTCCGGATCGCGCTCGCTAGCCATAGGATCTAACTAACGATGCACGGTTCAGATCTAATCATACCGCTTCGCTAAGTGGGCTAATCCTACGCGCTAGATCTGGATCTGACGGCTACAATTCATCTAACCAAAATGGAGCGGCGCTAGAGGCGGCGACTGGTGGCGGTGAGCTTTGTCTGCGGCGGCGCGGTGCTATAGGTCGTCCGGAGGGGCAGGAGGATGCTCACCAGGTTCACAGTGTCGAGGAGAAGCTCAACTTGGCAGCGGCTTGACGAGGGGTGCACGGGCACGGTCGCTGGGGCTCGTCGGAGTTGCGGCGGCGTCTGTCGCTTGCAGTCGAGGTCGCTGGTGAGGCTCCGCGTCGTCCTAGTACAAGGCAGAGGGTTCAGAAGATGCGCAAGTGACTGGCAAACCAGTTGGTATCAAAGGGAAGGCAAGGGGCGCTCGGAACTTACCGCTATTTCTCGCCGGAGTCGAGCGACGGCGCAGGTGGTTGCAGGCGTGAATGGAAACGATGACCTGGGTCACGAGCAAGCAAAATAAAGGTGCCAGGAGATTCCCGAGACCACGCTGGACACGATAGTTTGAACCAGAGAGAGGGGGCGGTCGAGGCTCACCGGAATTAGTCGCCGGAGTCGTCGGTACTGCGGGGTTTCGAGGTCAAATGCGCGCAGCCTGGTGGCGGAGTGAGCGAGGAGAGTGGGGGAAAATGACCGCGGTGCAGAGGGGTTTATGTAGGCGAGAGGGGAGCAGCGATTAAGCGCGGAATCAAGGCAATTAAACGAAGAATCAATCGCGGCAGTGATGGGCGGAGGAAACGGCCGGCGACGGGGTCGGGCGCGATTTGGGGAAGACGAGGGTGAGCTGGCAAGGTCCACCAGTCAGCGAGCGAGACGGAGAGGGGGTGGGGTCCGAGTGTCAGCGACCGCGTGGGTGCGTCTGCGCGTGCGAGCGAGCGAGAGAGTGGACGGGTGTCTTAGTTGGGCCGGTTCTGCTGCTGGGCTAGAATAGGAGCGCCTGGCCCTTTTCTTTTGTTTATTCCTTTTCTTTTTCTGTTTTGATTTTCAGGAATGGTTTTTAAATGAATTCAAACTCCTTTTGAATTCAAATCTTTCTGGGGTTTTTGTAGTGTGCAACAGTCTCAAATCTAGGCATAACACCATGTGTTTACTTTGTAAAGGCTTGGTCATTTTTGGAGAAACAAAATAACAGGGACTTTGCACTTGATTTGCAAAAGTTTGCAAAATGATTTTTGAAACCATTTCCATTTGTAAGGCTTGGTTCAAATCCACACTCAATCCATTCAACAAAGGAGACAAACAATATAGGTTTAAAACATTCAAACTCTCAAATGGGGATGGCCATTTGATTTAAGTTTGCTCACATGAAATGATAGCACTATGTGCTTCTGTTTTTCTGAAATGAGTTTTGAAATTGATCTCAATTCTATATGCATGCATGAATGATATGCAAACTTTGAAATCATGATTTTAGGGATGTTACAGGATCTTACAGATGGTATCAGAGCACTGTGTTGCCTGTAGGATTATGACCCTAGGATTGGAAACCACTAAGGAGAAATTTTCAACAACTTCTACACTTGTCTATTCTTCTCGTAAACTCTTCTAATCTTCTTTCTCATCTCTATTTGTAGATGAACTCCATCAACGAAGCCGTAAGGAAGGGACCACTCATGACAATGACTTTGGAGTGTGAGACAGAATTCCCCAAGGCTCTCAAGGACCTCATGGTTGCAATGGAAATACATGGTGCAGCTGTGTACAAAGGTTTTCCTGTGATGGATGAAGGAGTTGAGTACTGGTGGGTGCAACTTCACTTGTATAAAAACAAGGAAGACAACCACAAGGAATCAGGATTCTGCATGTTCACCAATTCAGTGGTGCACACTACATTCTTTGATTCAGCAAGGGATGCAGCTTGGAGGACCATCAAAGAACTTGGTGATAGAGTCAAGTGCAGAATGCTCAACCTCCAAAATGACCTAAAGGAAGAGAAGAAACATACCCAAGAGTTGGAGGCTACCAACCAAACCCTAAGAGGAGACATTATAGACTTAGTGATGGAGTCATGTGAGCAAGATAGACTGATTGCTTCTAGAAACATTATGTTAGCCAACAGATCCAGTGAGATAGGATTGTAAACGTACTTCGTTAGTTGGACCACCACTTATCACCTTATTTTCCAAATGTTGCTTAAAATAAATTGAACCTTGGTTGTTGTAATGGATCCATGTATGCCATGACTTGTGTGTTTTGATTCCAAGGATATGTATGTGATGTTTTGCCTTGTGTTTTATCTTAAATTGTGTTGTTCTAACTTTTTCTATCTTATAAATAGATGCCTAATGTTACCATCAGCACTGTTGAGGAGTTCCAGGAAACTCGCTTTGGTCCTCGTATTTTTGAGCTCACTACTTTGCTCAATCGCCCTCTTCCTACCATCAATGTGCTTCCCCTCACCAAGTTTGAGAGGAAAGACCTTTGGGGTTTCAAGGTCAATCAGCCCGAACGCCAGACTGAGCCTACCATGGAGGCTATCATCTTCAAGCTCATGCACGATGACAAGGAGAGAGGCCTTGAGGTAGTCATGCAGGATCTGATAGGACGTCTTCTAGGGAGACACTCTCGACAGGTTAGAGGTACTCACTTTCACGTCTTCGGTAGACGTGATGAGGATGGAGAGTCCATCGACTTCGAGGACACTTCGAGGGAGACGGCGGAGCCGATTTGCCTATACCTCTAGGACTTAGAGGCTCTCATTAGGCACGTGGACTCTGATAGGACCAACGTCATGCTCAACAATGACGAACTCCAGGTGCAGCTTCGCGAGAAGGACAAGCTCTTCGCGGAGCAAGATGATATAGTCAAGGAGATGGAGGCAAAGTTCGAGAGCCAGGACAGAAAGTTCAAGAGTCAGGAGAAGCGAGTCCAGGATAGGAACAAGAGGAATCGGGACATGACTGAAGAACTGCAGGCCAAGGACTTCGAGCTCGAGCATCAGCAGACGGTGATTGAGAGGCTTCGTTCTCAGAAGAGGGCTCTCAAAGCCAAAATAGAGACCTTGACCGCCAACGTCGAGGAATACAAGACCGCAATGGAGAATGCAGGTCTTAGCTTTGTTGAGGAGGAGGTTGATGCCGAGGAGTAGATTTGACTACTCATTTATCATTTATTTATCATACTTTATTTGTGTCACAATGACCATCCAACATGTGGATGGCTTGTTATTTGTGTGTTTACTTTGTGAACTTGTCGTTTTTATTGTTGAACTATTACTGCTATGATGCATGTTTTGTGATTGTTTATGTGATGTATTGTGCATGAAAGCATCTATGGGTATCTCATTCTTATCTCTATTGAACAAACCACAGATGCCTCCCCGTTGTGCCAATCCCAACCCCAACAACAACAACATCACTCCAGAAATGCAGCAAATGATGACAGCTCAGACTCAGCTGATGCAAATGATGACGATGTTCATCCAGAACCAAAACAACAACAACAATAACAACAACAACAACAACCCACCGGGTTTTGACATGCTTACCAGGTTCTTGAGATTGAGGCCAGCAAAGTTCTCAGGAACAACTGATCCCATGGTGGCCAATGATTGGCTACGCTCTGTGAACAAGGACTTGGTAACTGTGGGCTGTACTAATGCAGAAAAAGTCAGATTTGCAGCACATTTGCTGGAAGGACCATCCGCCACTTGGTGGGATAACTTCCAGATCACCACTCCCATAGAAGATGTGACATGGGCTATCTTTGAGGATGGCTTTCGCACTGCTCATATCTCATCTGGAGTGATGAGTCTGAAGAAGAAAGAGTTTCATAACCTGAAGTAGCGCCACCGGAGCGTGGCTGAATATATTGAGGAGTTCAACAATCTGGCGCGTTATGCACCGGATGAAGTTGACACCGATGCTAAGAGGAAGGAAAAGTTTCTTGAAGGGCTGAATGATGAACTGAACCTGCAACTATCAGTAGCCTATGTTCCCACATACCAGTCTCTTTGTGATAAGGCTGCTATCTTGGAGAACAAAATGAAGCAAGTTGAGAGCAGGAAGAGAAAGCACTCGGACAAGCACAGCTCGGGATCGTCTCACAAACGTTCCCATTACGATGACAGTGGAAGATCAGGATCCCACAAGCATGGGAAATTCAACAAGCACCACAACCACAACCATCATGACAACAAGCATCACTGTAGTCATGACAATGACAAGTACAAGAACCACAAGGGTGGATATAAGAGCCACCACAGTGGTAGTGGAAGTGGCAGTGGAAGCCAACCTGTCAAGAAGGACATTAGTCAGGTTGAATGCTTCAAGTGCAAGAAGATGGGGCATTATGCAAATGAATGCCCAGAAAAGAAAGTTGAAGGACCCAACAAGCCCAACCCTTTTTAGAAAGGGAAAGTTAACCACATCAATGTGGAGGAAATCTATGAGGAGCCTGATGCTGTTGCTGGTAAGTTCAGACTCAATTACATTCCAGCATTTGTTCTCTTTGATACTGGAGCATCGCATTCATTCATATCAAAAGCATTTGTTGATAGAAATGGGTTTCCAACTGAAAACATTGGGTGTCCAATAAAAGTTAGTTCTCCAGGTGGAGATATGATAGTAAGTCTTGGATGCCGGGATCTAGTAATAGAGTTTGGAAAGCATAAGTTTCCAGTGAGTCTGATCATCCTAGATTCCCAAGGACTGGACATAATATTGGGAATGGATTGGATGGCTAAGTATGAAGGAGTACTAGATTGTGCTAATCGTACTGTTGCACTCACAACCCCGGAAAGGAAATGGATTAAATTCAAGTCTAACTTTGAATCAAAAGGGAGTAAGCTAAATTCTCTTAAGGGGGTTAGCATAGACAGTGTGAAAATTGTGAGTGAATATCCGGATGTGTTTCCGGAAGAATTACCGGGAATGCCACCAGATAGAGATGTGGAGTTCCTTATTGATTTGCTACCAGGATCTGGACCAATAGCAAAGAGACCGTACAAGATGTCAGTTGATGAACTGAAAGAGCTCAAGAAACAACTTGGAGAGCAGTTGCAAAAAGGATTTATTCAACCAAGTTCTTCATCTTGGGGAGCACCAGTTTTGTTTGTGGAGAAGAAAGATAGAAGTCAAAGGTTATGCATAGATTACCGTTCACTCAATGAGGTGACTATCAAGAACAAATACCCTTTGCCTAGAATCAATGACTTGTTTGATCAGCTAGAAGGAGCTTGTGTGTTCTCAAAGATTGATCTCCGGTCAGGATATTTCCAACTCAAGATAAGAGAGCAAGACATACCTAAGACAGCTTTCACCACAAGGTATGGATTGTATGAGTATACCGTGATGCCATTTGGTTTGACCAATGCTCCAACATACTTTATGAATATGATGAACAAGGTGTTCATGGAATTCCTTGATAAGTTTGTTCTCGTTTTCATCGATGACATTTTAGTCAACTCCAAGAGCAAAGAAGAGCATGAAGGACATTTGCGATTGATACTTGAGAAGCTTAGAGAGCATAAACTGTATGCCAAATTCAGCAAGTGTGAATTCTGGCAAAATGAAGTTGGATTTCTTGGACACGTTGTGTCAGGTGATGGTGTAGCAGTTGATCCTGCTAAAGTTTCAGCTGTAACTGAATGGGAATCTCCCAAGTCAGTGAAAGAAGTTCATAGTTTCCTTGGCTTAGCAGGTTACTACAGAAGGTTCATTGAGAATTTCTCCAAGGTAGCTAAACCTATGACATAATTGCTAAAGAAAGACAAGAAATTTGCTTGATCTGAAGGTTGTGAACTCAGTTTTCAAGAATTGAAGAAGAGACTTGTGACAGCACCAGTCTTATGTCTGCCAGATTTGGAGAAGGATTTCCAAGTATATTGTGATGCATCTCATCATAGTTTGGGTGCAGTACTTATGCAAGACGGGAAAGTTGTGGCTTATGCCTCGAGACAACTCAAAACTCATGAAGTGAACTACCCTACTCATGATTTGGAGTTAGCCTCTGTTGTCCATGCACTCAAAACATGGAGACACTATCTTTTGGGAAAGCGATGTGAAGTGTTCACAGATCACAAGAGTTTGAAGTACATCTTCACCCAGAAAGAAATTAATATGAGACAAAGAAGATGGCTAGAACTCATCAAGGACTATGACTTAAGTTTGTAATACCATCCCGGTAAAGCAAATGTTGTAGCGGATGCTTTAAGCCGTAAGGTTTTTGTGAATGTCCTTACCAAGGGAGAATTGCCAGATGATTTGTGTGCCCAATTTAGAGATCTCAGATTGGAGATTGTGCCTGAAGGACATCTCATGTCTTTGGATGTTCAACCCACTTTGTTGGACAAGATCAAAGAAGCCCAGAAGACTGATAGTGAAATTGAAGGAATTAAAGAAAAGATTGGCAAAGGAAAAGCCAAAGGATTCCATGAAGACGAACAGGGTACTTTATGGCATGGGAAACGTATCTGTGTTCCACAAGATCCGGAGCTTCGGAGACTGATTTTGCAAGAAGCACACAACTCTCTGTATTCCATTCATCCGGGTAACACCAAAATGTAAATGGACATGAAGGAAAGATTTTGGTGGAATAACCTCAAGAAGGACATCGCCGAACATATTGCTTTGTGTGATGTGTGTAGTACAGTGAAAGCGGAACATCAGAAACCAGCAGGTTTGCTTCAACCACTACCTATTCCTGATTGGAAGTGGGACAAGATTGGTATGGATTTCATTACCGGATTACCAAGGACCCGGTCAGGATACGATTCTATTTGGGTAGTAGTGGATCGCCTAACTAAAGTGGCTCATTTCATACCCGTGAAGACAACTTATACAAGTGCTAAGTTGGCCAAAATCTATATGAGTATAATTGTATGTCTACATGGAGTGCCCAAGAGTATTGTGTCTGATAGGGGAACTCAATTCACTTCCCATTTTTGGAGACAGCTACATGAGTCATTGGGAACGAGGTTGGAATTCAGCACTGCTTTTCATCCTCAAACTGATGGACAGACAGAAAGGACTAATCAGATTCTTGAAGACATGTTGAGGGCATGTGCCCTAGACTATGGAGCCAGTTGGGATGAAAGTCTGCCTTACGCAGAATTTTCTTATAACAACAGCTATCAAGCCAGCATTGAGATGGCACCATTTGAGTTTCTCTACGGGAGAAAGTGTACCACCCCATTATTATGGAATGGTGTGGGAGAAAGAAGTTTGTTCGGACCAGAACTTATCAAAGAAGCCGAAGAGAAGGTGAAGTTGGTTAAGGACAGATTGAAGATAGCACAGTCCTAACAGAAAAGCTACGCAGATCCTAAGCGTAGAGAAGTCACCTACGAAGTTGGTGATAGAGCTTATCTTCGAGTGTCACCACTTCGTGGAGTGAAGAGGTTCGGAGTCAAAGGAAAGTTGGCCCCAAGATATGTTAGACCATTCAAGATTCTGAGTCGTAAAGGAGAAGTTGCTTATGAAATTGAATTGCCAGAGTCTCTGTCAGCTGTCCATAATGTGTTTCATGTGAGTCAGCTTAAGAAATGTCATACAGAAATGGAAGAAACTTCTTTGAAGGATACTATACCTCTGGAGGAGGTACAGTTGGAAAGTGATATCACTTATGAGGAGAAGCCTATCAAGATTCTTGAGACTACAGAAAGAGTCACACGGACTAAGACTATCAAGTTTTGCAAAGTGCAGTGGAACCATCATTCCGAAGAGGAAGCAACATGGGAAAGAGAAGATGATATTCGAAAAGACCACCCGCACCTATTTGCTAGCCAATCCGAATCTCGAGGGCGAGATTCACCTTAAGGGGGTTAGATTTGTAACATCCCTAAAATCATGTTTCAAACACATGCATATCATCCATGCATCCATGATCATATGAATTTCATTCCAAACAAATCATTTCAA
This sequence comes from Avena sativa, assembly GCA_916181665.1. Lineage (NCBI taxonomy): Eukaryota > Viridiplantae > Streptophyta > Magnoliopsida > Poales > Poaceae > Avena > Avena sativa. Next base: position 362,054,027 of record OV702299.1, on the reverse strand, counting down.
AATAGAAGCATATATGCTTATCATTTCATGTAAGTTGCTCTAGCCTTAGTGCTACATTTCAATGAGAAGAGTACTTATTTTGTTCAGTAAGGTTTGAATTCAAACTTAGACACCATCAAAAGTTTGAACAAAGTTCCAAAACAAAATAAGCAAATAAAACCAATATTATGCCTATTGTATATATCACATAAAGGCTTGGTTTTATTTTTATTTTCATTTGATCAAAGTGTTTTGATTAAACAGTAGTGTTTGTCACACATTTGAGTGCAAGGTTTGCATCATAAAAACCTAGAGAAGATTTGAATTCAAACTCATTTGTTTTGGAGTTGAAATTCATTTCAGAAAAACCAAACAAAAAAAGAATAAGGTTAAAAGGAAAAAAAATAAGCTTTCAGTCGAATCTGGCCCAACTGGCCCAACTAAGCCCAGCAACCACACCCCGCGAACCGTTTTTCTTCACTCACCCCCGCACCCGCTGAGTGACTGACAGACAGGACCCACTCCCTCTCTGTTTCTCTCGCTGACAGCCGTGGCCCACACGGCATCGTCGTCTCCACCCTCACCGCGACGTGTTCTTCCCCAAATCACGCCGTGCGTTACCTGGTTGATTCGCTCGTCAATTCGTGTTGATTGCAGGAGTAAATCACGCCCCCGCCTTGCCTACTTAAACCTCCTCTGCCCCCTCTCCATTTCCCCCCAAACTCCGAGCCCAGAGCGCCCCCAGGCTGCCGCAATCATCCTCGCACCGCCGCAGACAGAGAGCACACCGGCGACCAATCCCGGTGAGCCCCGTGCGCCCCTCTCCCTCTGGTTCATACGAGCCGCTTCACAACTTCCTTGCGCACCTTCTGACCCCACTGGTTCGTCCTGTACTGCCCAGGTCGTCGACTGCGTCAAATGCTGCAAGCTCCCGACGACATCCTCAACTCCGGCGATCAAATTCGGTGAGCTCCTTGTTCCCCTTCGCCTCTGTTTCACACAAACACGTTCGCCATAGTCTTGTGCGTCTCCTGATGCCGTTTGTGCGTTCTAGGGTGACCAGGAGCGTCGCCAACGTCGTCGTCCACCCAAGCCCGACGCCGCCAGCAACTCCGACGAGCCCGTGCAGCCATGTCTGTGCGCCCCTTGTCAAGCCGTCGCCAGGTTGAGCATCAGTGCATCACCACGGTTCTGGTAAGCGCCTCCGACGACCCTAGAACCCCCTGTAGCACCGTGCTGCCGTAGACAGAGCTCGCCGCCGCCAGTAGCCACCGCTAGTAGCCACCGCCAGCGCCGCCCAGCTATGGTCGTTTGATCTAGGACCATTGGATCTGGATCCAGCGCGTGAAATTAGATCACTTAACGAAGCGGTATAGGTAGATCTGGACCGTGCAGATTAAGTAGATCTAATGGCTCAGAAGCGTGATCCAACGCGAAATGGTACCGGCCAATCAGAATAAGATGCGTGGCAGCAATTTAGATTTAAAAACAGGATTTGAATCTATTAGATGTTTGATTTTGTTTTAGCTATAACTTTTGATCCCCACGTTAGAATTTGACAAATTTTATATCAATGGAATAAGGAGAACAAGCACTTTCTAAATATGCAATGTGTTTAATGTTTTGCTTTTGTTAAAATAGTTTTCTTTACAGAAACATGTGTAGGGCTATTTTGAGTATATGAATTATTTAAGAAATGTTTTAAGGATTAAATAAATGTTGTTTGGAAAGTTTTTAACTTGTTTATGAACCAGTACTGTACACTTGCTTTGTTGAGTTTTAAAAATCATCACATATCATATTGCATGCATTCATATATTTTTGTTTGTATATGTTTTGTATGTGATTTGTGGCTATGATTCTTTGTGTAGATTTTGGTGCTAGTGATTGTGAGGAGTGTAGCTACTCTCCAAACTACCAAGGCAAGTGGTGCTTCGTGAATATTTTTATCCCTATGTTTTCTACTAAGCATTAGAAATATTTTGCTAGTCTTGCATGCTATATTTTGCTTATATGCCATGTTGGGAAATCCTAGTAGTTGTAGAATTGCTAGGAAATTTCTAAGTTAAGATGCTTATCTATGCCATGCTTAGCCTAGCTAGTAGCAACCAAGGGTTGGTGAAATATACATGCTATGATGAAAATATTTCTAAGTCTTTGGACTTGTGTTTTGCCTAATAAAACAACTAAGTAAATGAAACACCTGGGTGGAATGGAAGGAATGGTTTATGTTGAGCTGTTACACAAGGCCCATTTCTATGGTTTACCTTGTGTATCTCACTTGTGGAAAGCCACCCAGGAACAAAGAGATTTTAGAGGCCAAGTGTTAAGAAGCTTCTAGTGCAGCTACTTGGCAATATGGGCTCTGCCTGGATCACATAGGTTGCTAGAACTTAGCCATTTGGATAGTTGGTGGTAGTGGGAATGATAGGTTGGAGCGCGTCCATTTGGTCTAAGGGAAGGCTTCTGAAAGGTCCTGTCTTGGTGAAAATCAAGTCTGGTGGGGAAAGTGCACAACCTCTGCAGATGGAAGAATCTAAGTACTTAGCCATGTCCCTGGAAAAGGACAACTTGAGCATCAAGACATGGAAGCTATCAAGAATCTCCTCATCCCAATTTCTAAGTAAAAACTTGTGGGTGAACAAGGGTGAAGGACCTCAATGTCTATTGGTGGTTCCTTGGGAAAAGTTTTGACAAAGAAAAACTTAGTGATTTCAACTAATAGGCAAAACCTATTTTGAGCAAAGCAAGCCAAGCTACACTTAGCCAAATTGCATATAGTATCTAGTCCACCTAAATTATAAAGGTATCACTTGCCAATACTATTCCAATGTATTGACCCACTGTGGCTGTAACTTGTGATGTTGCAGGATACTCTGATGAGGATTAGGAGTCATGAGTCTACACTTAACATGTTTGCCTGTGGCACATGAAGATGAAGACTTTTATTTATTTACTTATTCAAACTCTTGTACTAGGCCTGTGGCCTTGGAGTTGTAAAGACTATGTTTGTCTCTGGAATGACTGTAATAATGACCTTTGTTTCTGTGTACTTCATCTTAAACTGTGGATGCTAGCATTGATCCAGGGACTAGCATTGCAATCACAGGGATCCTTTTCCTTTATAAAGGAGGGATCTTACACCTAGTCGGAGCTACTTCAGTTCTCGATTAGAAGCTTGGGAGCTACAGTATAAAGTTTTAACTTGGAAAATGCTTAGCTTTTCTTTAAGCATCTAGTCGGAATTGATTCAGTTACAACTAGAGGCTTGGGGGCTACAGTTTTGAAAATTATAAACACTGCGTATGCTACTCTTAAAGCATCTAGTCGGAATAGTTTATTCCATCTAAATGCTTGGGGGGCTACAGTGAGAGTTCTTTCTAACTTAGTCACTCTTAGAGCATATAGATGCAAAACCTATGGTTTTCCGTCTACATCCTCGGGGGCTACAGTGGGATACTCATATGAAATGCAAAAGGTAAAGTAAAACTTACAAGTGCAATAATCTTGAGGTTTGTAGCGCTCTCGGCCAGCAGCTTTCCAAAGGAAATGCTATTTCCCTGCAAGATATTCGCTTGTCGGAGAAGCTCCTCAATACCGCACGTCGGAGATGAAGGCACTCCTCCAGGAACCAGAGTTGTGTTACTCGGCATGAGCGCCGGGTAAACTATCTTCGGGAACCCGAAGGGTTTCTGGGGAGCAGGGGCGCCGCCTTCGGCAGAGGTACCAGTTCCCACTACCGCCTTGCCGCTACCGATGGCATCCTTAGCCGGAGCTTCAGCCATTTGTAGAGCAGTGCTCTCCTGCGTTGCCTGCTCGTCGACAACAGCGAGTTCGGTAGAGGCGCCAGAATCCACTTCCATGGCGGAAGGGCCTGGTGCCTCCTGGGCTTGAGAGCTTGTCGGGACAGACGAAGGCTTGACGGCAGGAGTAGCAGGGGCGATGGCGGGGGAGGATTCGTGATGCAGCATATCCTTGATATTTCTAGAAGCCCCCAAAGTCTTGGAGGTCTTCTTGAGGCTGGTTGTGGCTTTCTTCCTGAAACGTGCAAAGTGCATAAGTACAGAAACAGAACAGACACATAGACAATGTCGGAGAATGAGAAGCTTACACTAATGGGGGTGCTTTGGCAAAAATCCTGGTGGATCTTTTCTTTTCCGCCTCCAGGGCGGCGGTAGTCTTTTTGGAGGCTCCACCCTCCGTCTTCTTCTTCTTGCCTCCGTCGGCAGCGTCAGAGGTGGAGCTCTTCCGCTTTCGCGCCAACGGGACATCATCGTCGGACACGACCGTGACTTCCTTCATCTTTGGATCGTAGATTTGGGCAGCCAGGTTGTCCTCATCTAGATCGCTAAGCTGTTAAGTTAGAAATCACCGTATTAGATAATATGGTATTGGCAAGACGAAGAAACTAGAGCATATGTCGTACACAGAAAATACATATCTACCTTTGGGCACATGCCGTCTACGAACATGTCGTAGGTGATGGTGAAGCCACGCTTCTTATCCTTCACCTTGACGATGTCCTTCAGGAGGAGCTTGACGGAGTCGTTCGAGAAGTTATCCATGAAGATCCGGAGGGTATCCCTTCGATCACTGGTATACTCGTGCATGAACTTCGCGCGGTGTTGTAGAGGTTGGATTCGCCTGATGAACCAGCACATGGCCAGGTCCAAGCCGGTCAAACCCGTCTCTACGAACCATTCGATCTGCCTTATTGCGCGAGAAGCGTCGAGGTCGGAGGGAAGGGAGGCATGGGATCTCCATGTGGAAACTTCAGCGGCGGATCCATCTGCGAAGTCCGGGTACGTTACTTCTCGTCCCGCCAAAGGAATGTCGGGGCCATAGAAGTATGTCCACTGCCAGTTTTTGCAGGACTCGTGGCCGACGATGTCGAGGAACCGCCGGCTAGGTCGAATCTTGAAGCTTATGGTGCCGTAGTTCCTAAGGTCCTCCCTACTATGTCCGGCTTCACGTTTGACGGTGAAGAAGTACACGAACAAGTCTAACCTAGGCCTAATCCCTAGGTAACCCTCACAAAGTGCCGCGAAGTTGCTAAGAACTAAGATGCTATTGGGGGAGAGGTTATGGGGCTGGACCTTGTAGTGGTTCAAGACGGAAAGGAAGAAGTGGGAGATGGGCAGGGAAACGCCGCGTACCAGCTGAGCCTTGAGGTACACCTTTTCTCTAGCTTGGGGAGAAGGTGTCACCTCACCGGACGGCGCCGCCTGCCAAGCGAGCCCCTCCGTCGCGGGGAGGTAGACTTCGGCAACCATCTCTTGGATGTCGCGGTCGGTGATGTCCGAGCCGTTCCAGTCACCCTTGTGCGAGTCTGGCTCTTCTTCCAGTGGCTCTAGCGCCGCCAGATTATGTTCGCCGCCAGTGGTTTCGATCATCGCCGATGCGGGGATGACCAGGCCCTCTAGGGGCACGACGACGGAGCTCGCCGGCTTTGCCGCGGCTTCGCTCGACGCCGCCATCAATGGGGAGGAGCTGCTACTGGCCATGGAGTGTTGGAAGGATGCGACTGACGCAGAGGGAGGCTAGGGTTTTCGAGGTTTCTCGTGGAGAGCTCGAGGAGGCGTGTGGCTGGAGGAAAAAGACGATGACGCGAGAGGAATGAGGTAAAAAGTGGAAAGTGTCCCACGGTTACTATTTATCATGCTCTGCGTCAAGATTCGTGCAGCTAATCGGACGGTTGCCGCATAGACGACGTGTTCATGAACGTGTGCGGTAATTTCGCCACATCTCTAACCGCCGCCGCCAACGGTTCGTATCACTCGCACGGGAAAATCGGATATGATTGCGTTCTCTGCATGTGTGAGTTACGAGGTGTCGCTGACCTAAGCCTACATCATCCTAGCTGACACGGGTAGATGAGCCATCGCATCAAAGATTCCGGCATGGACGAATTTAATCCGACTACGGAAGAGTACGATGGAAGATTCAGCATTTCTCCGGTTTACAAATCAAAGACGGAGAAAACCTTGCAGGGTTCTTTGGGAGGACTACAAGATATTGCTTGACGATCTGCCGACATCCATCTAGACGGAGCATTCAACCTGAAGAGGTAAGACGGCGGAAGATTTCGGAGTTCTCCGGGGGCTACTGTTGGGGATATGTTATATGGGTATCCTTATAGCATGTCTCTTATCCGACTAACCCGGGTGGCCCATAGTCGGTAGCATGGCCTATGTCCTGCTGGGCGGCCCAGTTAGGTGGATCCAGAAGGGAGGCCCATGCCGGATAAAGGAAGGATACGGTGGAGTCACCAGCGTACCCGGAGCCTTGGAGTGCAAGATACACAAGACTAGTAATAGACGGTGTAGGACTCTGTAACATGTTCGGCTAGGACTTTTCCCTGTAACCCTAGGATCTGGCGACTATATAAGTCGGGCCTATGGGAGCCTTTAGGGCACAATCTCAGACAACCTAGTATCTATTCATACAACCTCGCACAGCGAACCTATCTCTGTAACTCGGCGTATTGCCCTTATAGTGATTTATAGCAGGAGTAGGATTCCGCCACCGTTGTGGGATCTGAACCTGGGTAAGCTGTGTTACATCGTACCCGTCAACCGTCTGCCTTACCCCACGTCTCTAAACACGCACTGTGAGGACCCCTCCATGGCGTACTCGTCGGCAATACCACGACACTACTGGTGAAACTGAAAGCCCTAGGCCCTCTCTCTCCATCATCAACAACAATAAAAGATCGCAAACTCTTGGTCCGGTGAAAACACAAAAGAAATTCAAAAACTCCTGAAGGTCTATTTAAGTAACCTTACTATGCTTTCTGCTTCTCGAGGATTCGATAAACCTAGGTCTACTAGGGAAAAAGAACTATACTACATCCGTAATCCGGATCGAAGGTATCATCCCCCAAGAAGAGACGCTAGAACATGTGATGCCCACAGGCCTCTCCTCGAGAGTCTCACGGGCGAGCACGAGCCCCATGGCACTCTCTTCGAGAAGCTTATGGAGCGATTCATGAGTCACTTCGCTCTGTCGGCTAAATTTCTAGGTCCTAAAGTTTCGAGCTCTAAACTTATGGCCCATTCCTCGGCTGTAAGTCACCTCACCTACGGTTCATGGCAGCTCGTGAGGCACTTCCCTCCGTCGGCTAAATTTTTAGGGCCTAAAGTGTCGAGCTCTAAACTTACGACCCGTTCCTCGGCTCTAAGTCACCTCACCTATGGTTCCTGGTGGCTCGTGAGGCTCTTCCCTCTGTCTTCCAGATTTCTAGGACCTAAAGTGTCAATCTCTAAAATTGCGGCCCATTCCTCGGCTATAAGTCACCTCGCCTATGGTTCCAGAAGTTTAAAAAATAAAAACTTTCGTGCTAGACTGGCGGCTTCCTCCTCGGGAGACCAAAGAAGTAAGCGTTTGCTCCACGTCCCTCTCCTTGCGAGGATCCCAGGGCGCCTTGTGAGGCACTTACCCTCCAGTGGCCAAAACTTTAGGACCTAAAATGTTGAGCTCTGAACTTGTAGGCCGTTTTCGTCCATAAGTTACCTCACCTACGATTCCTGGCATCCTTAAAAACCTATCATACAGCCTGTGACCCTCTCCTCGATAGGCCTAAGGGAGAGCCAGATCCTCAACATGAGCATAGGCGAACACATTAAAGAAGGATACACAAAACACATCAGGTCCATACACGGCCAACATGCCAAGGTCCACTAAATGGATTACAGATGAAGGGGCCTCTCAGGTTGACGACACACAAGCACTGTCTTCAGGAGTCTTCTCGTCGCTCTCCTTCGCGCCGAACGAACCGCTTCGAGAAGTGATACGTCCAAAACGTATCTACTTTCCCGAACACTTTTGCTATTGTTTCTCCTCTAAACTTGTGTGATTTGGATACAACTAACATGGACTGACGCTGTTTTCAGCAGAATTACCTTGGTGTCTAGTTTTTGTGCAGAAAACCAACTATCAGGAAAAATCCCGGAAAATATGCCAAAAATCCTATTTCACCAGAAGATCCACGGAGCCAGAGTACAAGACGGAGTGGAGGCCTGAGGGGCCCACACCCCCTTCTGCGCGGGTGGGCCCAGCCCGCGCCTGGGGAGGGGTGCGGCCACCTCAGGCACCCCCTCGGCCTCTCTATTCGCCTATAAGACGCCTCTTGACCTAAAAACCGAGGGGGTTCTTCATTTTTCCAGAAAGAGTTCCGCTGCGCCGCCACCACCAGAAATCGCGATTCAGAACCAGAAACTTCGTTCTGGCACCCTGCCGGGATGGGGAATTTGGAGAGGATCATCGCCATCGTCATCACCAACGCTTCTCCATCAACCATCCATGTTTCCCTCATCCATGAGTGAGTAATCCCCCACTGTAGTCTATGGGGATGGTAGGGATTGGATGAGCTCTATCATGTAATCGAATAAGATTGTTAGGGCATGGTGCTGAGTATCTATATTAGTGATATTTGACTTTTTTGCAACTTGTTGTGCTTAATGCTTGTCACTGGGGCCCAAGTGCCATGATCTTAGATCTGAACTTATTATTGAATCATTATGATAGTATTGTTTGTGATCTTATCTGCAAGTTGTGTACACATATCATTATCCGGATCCAAAGGCCTCGAAGTGACAGAAATTGGGACAACCGGAGGGGATGGCTATGATGTGAGGATCACATGTGTTCATGGAGTGTTAATGCTTTGCTCCAGTGCTCTATTAAAAGGAGCACCTTAATTGCCAGTAGTTCCCTTGAGGCCCCGCTGCAACGGGCTAGCAGGACAAAAGATGTTGTGCAAGTTCTCATTGCGAGCACGCGTGACTATATATGGAGCACATGCCTATGATTGTTTTGTACTTGGATGCTTATTCTTATTTATATGCAATTGCCCTAGATCTTGAAGTTACATGTTTAGACTCATCCATGCAACGCCCGTCCATCCATCCCTATGCCTACCGCACTCATATCCTACTTTTTGCTACTACTGTTACTATTGCTCCTGTTTACACCTGTTGTTACTTTACTATTGCTACTACAAAACTATTGCTACTGATAAACTTCTATGAGCAAGAACTATTTCCAGGTGCAGCTGAATTGACAACTGAGTTGTTAAGGCTTGCAAGTATTCTTTGGCTCCCCTTGTGTCGAATCAATAAATTGGGTAATACTACCCTCGAAGACTGTTGCGATCCCCTATACTTGTGGGTCATCAAGACTATTTTCTGGCGCCGTTGCCAGGGAGCATAGCTTTATTTGTAAGTTCACTTGGATTTATTATTGTTCAGTGCTATTATTTTCATCATGGGGAAGTCTCGTGATGGAAAGTTTCCTATTTTACCATCCACTACAAGAAGAGTTACAGTCCTAAACACCTCTGCTACTCTTGATTCACCGTCTGTTATAAGTAAGCTTGTTACACCACCACCACATACTCATGCTACACACACTGCTACTACTGCTGAATCTGAAACTGCTTTTGATACTCATGATGTTACTTCTACTGTGCTTGATGCGAGTGGTTCATTAGGTCCTTTCCTAGATGCTACTATGGCTAGTCTAGGAAATACTGAAACTCCTAGTGAAGACACTGTTACACCTGTTAGCTCACCTGAGTCTAGAGAGAGATATGATATTAATGATGGTTACATTGAGTTTATTGATGAATTTATTGAAGAGTGCCAAAACACACATGGTGCTAGTGCTATTAAGAGTCTCCTTGCGAGAGGTACCATTATTCCTAAACTATCCTCTGATCCTAAGTTTGCCACCTCTCCCATAGATATTAAAGATAAAGATTATGATTTCTCTCTTGATTTATCCTATTTAGACATTTTTAAGAAAGAACCTTTTTGTGGGGCTGAAAATGAAAGTGTCATGGCTCATATGAATGAGCTTTCCACTATGAGTGCTTTATTCTCTGATGATTTTAAGATGCACAAGTACTTTGTTACTAAGATCTTCCCTTTTTCACTAAAAGGAGAAGCTAGGGCTTGGTTTAATAGATTACCTCCTGGATCCATTGATAGTCCTGATTGTTTGATTGCTTCTTTCTTCCAGAAATATTTTCCTCCTAGTGCTAGACATGCTGCTTTGCAGATACTTTTTGATTTTAAATAGAGAGAAGAAGAGAAATTGCTTGAGTCATGGACAAGGTTATGTGCCTTGATTCATGCACATCCTAGATGTCCATTACCTAAAAATGAGCTTCTTGATATTTATTATAATGGACTAACTGATGTTTGTAGGACATACCTAGATAGCTTTGCTGATTGTGTTTTAGGGAAAAGAACTCCTACAGATGCTGAAGAATTAATGGCTAAAATAAGCAAGAATTATGATGATTGGACTTCAACTGAGCTAAATACACCTGAGCCTATTACTCCTGAACCAGTTGTGCCTGAACCAGATCCAACACCAACACCAAACAAGAAGGGAATGATTGCATTAAATGATGAAGTGATGAAAGAAGCTAAGAAATGTCTTAAGGAGAAAGGAAGAGCTGAAGTTGTGAAGAATCTACCTCCTATAGAAGAATTATGTAAGCCAATTCCCCATTCATCTACTATTGAGGTACATTCTCTCCACTTTGATGAAGGTGATATTCCTTATGGTAAGCCTCCTGATAAATGCTTAGAGGAACTTGACACATTTATTGTTAAACAAGGTAATTTTAATAAACAAGTTCAGAATCATTTATTGGAAAATCTAGAGCTATTAAAAAGTTGAAAGATATTGTGGAAAGAACTTCTAATGATATTAAAATTCTTTGTAAACACTTTCAAATGGTTCAAACCCAAATTGATCAAGTTGCTAAGGTACAAAAGGATATGCTAGTTAATGCCTCATGAGATAAACATGCTTATGGAATTAGAACTAGGAGTGGTATAGCTACTCAAGATCCTTTATGTCCTGAAGGACACCCTAAAATAATTGAGCAGGATTCTCAACAAGGTGAAAGTAGTGGTAGTCCTCGTAAGAGAAAGAAAAAGAAACACAAAATAGTTGAGGAACGCTCTGAACCTGCTGTAGATCCTAATAGTATATCTGTCTCTGATGCTGAAACTGAGAGTGGTAATGATAAAAATGATGCTCCTGATAAGGAGGAAATTGAGGAAGAACCTGAGAAGCACACTAAGAACACTAGGTACACCAAGGAATATTTTATTTCTAATAAACATGGTAGTGAGAGAGAACCTTGGGTGTAGAAACCTATGCCTTTTCCAGGTAAGAAACACAAGTCAAAGGAGGAAGAACACTATAACAAATTTTGTGAGTGGATGAAACCTTTATTCTTGAAAATTCCTTTGATTGATGCTATTAAGTTGCCTCCTTATTCAAAGTATATGAAGGATATTGTCTCTAATAAAAGGAAGATTCCTAATGAGGAGATTTCTACTTTGCTTGCTAATTATTCCTTCAACGGTAAGGTTCCAAAGAAACTTGGTGATCCAGGTATACCAACTATTCCTTGCTATATTAAGAACAATTATGTTAGAATTGCTTTATGTGATTTGGGAGATGGAGTTAGTATTATGCCTTTTTCCCTCTACAAGATACTCCAGCTAGAAAATTTGATACGAACTGATATATCTTTGCAAATGGATGATAAGTCAACTACTATTCATGTTGGTATATGTGAGGATGTTCCTGTTCAGGTGGCTCATAATTGCTTAGTTTTGACTGATTTTGTTGTGCTTGAAATGCCTGAAGATGATAATATGTGTATTATTCTTGAGAGACCTTTTCTTAATACTGCAGGTGCTGTCATCAATTGTAATCAAGGAAAAGTAACTTTTAATATTAATGACAAAGAGCATACTGTTTATTTCCCCAAGAAGGTTGCTAAAAGCTTTTTCCTGAACTCCATTGAAAATATTGAGAGCATCAAGGTTGGAGAAATATATTGTCCCATTACACAAGAAAGTTTTGAAACTATTATGATTGGTACCATTGCTATCAAGTTTGAGGTAACATAATCACCTTGTGGAATGCAAAGTTTTGTTTCATATAAGATTGTTTTGGTAACAAGACTTGATCAACCTTGTTAACAAAAGGATTTTAATGAACAAAACAATGTTTTCACTGTGGTTATACTTGCTCATTACTTTTCTCCTTCCTAGTCTTTGCTCTTTCTTTTGTTAGCTTTGGTTTTGCTAGTTGTTTGCTTGTTAGAGTGTCTTAGAACTTCTGTAGTTTTGGTTTGCTTTTGCTTCTTCTAAAAAATCTTTTCTACAAGAAAATCAATTTTCATACCCTGAAAATTGGCCAAAAATAAAGTTTCCCAAAAAATCCCAGAAAATTTATAATAAATTTTTCCTCGGAAAAAGGGGTAGAGGGACACCTAGAGTGACCCAGCCCCCCAGGCCAGCACAACCCCTGGTGGCGCGGCCAGCCCCAGGGGCGCGCCTGGCATGGGTGTGGCCCACATGTGGCCCTCTAAAGTGCCTCCTCCCAGCCACCTTCTTTATCTCTCCCGAAAAACACCGGAAAACTTTCTCAAGCCCGAGTTCTTGCTGTTCTTGCTTCTGGTTTTCGATCTCCTTGCTCAGCCCATCTTTGCTGCTGATTTTTGGAGGGATTGCTCCTTGGTATGTGCCTCCTCCACTTGTCCAATTAGATTTGTGTTTGGTAGATTGTATCTTGAGTATTTTGCTGCTATAGGTGTCAGGTTGTGTGAGCTTGCACGCTTGTTATATGCTTAGAAATTTCATTTTGATGCATGTGTAGCCCTCTAGTAAGTTCCTATAGTAGTTTCTCATCATTTATCAACTTGGAAATCACTTGGTTTGATGTTTGTCTAAAAATTTCAGAAAAAAGTGGTCATGGACAACCACACCTATGGTGAAATATTTGAGAGTGATGCACCCAGAAGGACAAGGCCTTCAAGATCATCCTCCCGAGCTAGGCCCTCATAGAATGAGGATCTCATTACACCGTGATTTGGCGACGAGGGAGATGAGGGGGATGCGCACCCTTTTACCTTTCCTTGTCCAACCTTTTTGCGGGCTGCTGGGATTCTGAATGATTTCCTAACCTTGGTTCAGAGGGTTGGACTAACAATTTTATGCAGGGTGAGAGCGTGTAGTATGCTACACTCACTAAAACCTTTGTGGAGAGTTTCTCTTTTTCTAACAGCGCTTTCAAGCCAGATGTGTCTCTCAAAATCTATAACACACCTTACTCCATGACTTTGAAGAAATTTTGTGAGATCCTGGGTATTGGTACAGCTGGGACGGTGAAGAAGATTCTAGCTCAACCCACCGATTTGTTGGAGCTCTACCGCGGGATAACTAATGATGATGACCGCAGAGCCTAGCGGGGAAAGATAAGAAATATTCAACTCCCAACTATCAGGTACTTTGCTTATTATCTTGCCACTAGTGTTCTTGGTAGGGAGAAAACTAGCAATATTTCCAACTATCATTTGGCCTTCCTAGCTGCTGCGCTCAACAATGAAACTAGGTACAATCTTGGTTCTCTCATTGCTCGTCGCTTAGCTGCTAAGGGACCCATTTATGGGGGAATTATTTTTGCACGTGTTGTTGCTGCTTTAGACCCTGATGTTGATCCAAATGATACAGTTTTGGCTCCTAGAGGCTTTATATTGCTGCTATGAAAGAGCTTCACTTTGTCACTGCTGGCTCTACCCTTGAGAGCCTGGTTTATAGAATGTTGTTTACTGACGTGGAAGAGAGAGAGAGAGATTCCTCTTCCCCAAACCACTTTGTTTAGTATTTCCCAGGGACGTTTGTCACGCTCCAAGGAGGAGATGGACGAGAAGCTGCACATTCTTGGATTCCATGGACACTATCAGGGGGACACGCCCTCTTACGACCCCTCTGTCCACTACACAAGGAATCCTCGAGCTCTTACCAAGACGAGGGGGCCTCCTTGTCGTACTACGGAGGTGCACCTTCTTGGTCACCATGGGGTTGAGCCCCACTTAGGCCAAAAGCCTAAGCTTGGGGGGAGGTATACCGACATCACACTCATGTATATATCATGTTTCGTTGGTTCTTTGTATATCCATGTTTTGCTTTTTTTTCATTTCTGCTTTCTCAAAACACAAAAAATACCAAAAATATTTTCGTTGTTTCTCTTGGTTTGTTTCTTTGCTTTTTAGCTTTGGTTTGCGTTAAAGAAAAATCCAAAAATATTTTGCTTTATTTGTTTTTGCTTTGTTTGGCTTGCTTTAAAAATCGAAAACACCAAAAATATTTGTTGTTCTTCTTTGGTTTTGTGAGTTCTTTGCAGGGTTCAACCGTCCTCAGTGGATTTTGGTTTCATGTTATTATTCAAGTCACACAAGTGAAGGGCAATAATGAAGATTAAGACAACTTGAGGTTTGGTAAGAGGCTAGTAACAAACTATATTTGTTTTCATTTTTGTACATATACTCATCATTGTGAGCATGCTTAGTCTATTCATGTAAGGTGTATGTTTTATTGATGCTTAATAGTTCTTGCTTCTTGTGATTAGCTCCAGCTTGCTAATAGTTTGTAGCATGTCATATGAATGTTTGCTTGCATTGTTCTATTCATATTTTGGTATGATATTGTGGTATCCTCCTCTGAATGTTTCATGTGAATCGACTTGGCACATGCTCACGCATGCATATGACTAAACAATAGTCAATAAGCCTCGATGATTTATTTTGCCTCAGAGTTCTTGTATCATTTTCATGCCATAATTAGTCCTGTTTTGTTGCAAGCATGATTATGACAGTTATTGCTCTCTCATTTGTCGCTCCCTCTCTATTGCTAGCCTTCACTTGCATTGAGTATGAGCTCTACTTGTGCATCCAGCTCCTCAAAACCAATATTGCCAATAGTGTCCACCATACCTACCTACTAGCATCATTTGCTATTCCAGTGCATATTCATTATGCCTTGTTTTCTTCCAAATAGAATGTTTGTTTGTTTTGAGAAATTTAGTTAGTAAAGCTCTCACGAACTTGATGGCACACTTTATTTCTTGCACTTAATAAACCTGAACCATTGTGACCTGTCCATGAAAGTTATATGCTTGCAAATTATAGGCTGGGAGTTAGCAGAACCGTGCTGTCACGGGGAACACTTTCAACACTTATGGATACATATCCAGTTGATATCATGCTCTTTTGTTTGCGGATGTCGTCGGTGTGAAATAAAAGGGGAGCTTGTAAGTTCATGGAGTTATATACATGTGTTAGAGAAACGCCTGGGCCGCTAGCCTAAGCCATGCCTAATCATGGTGGAAACTTGCAGTATAACCATAATGAGCAATCTATGAAGCATCCTCAATAAAAACCTATGCAAATAGCAAATAAAAAGATCGCTGAGATGCTCATTGTCTGCTTGCCTTGTCATTTTGATTATGGGATAGCTCTTGTATCATGTGCAAGGGGTACCCCGTTGGCGGTTCTCTATGATATGCATGTATTATCAATGACAAGAACTTTTAGGTAACTAAAGTTGAGTAGCATGAGGAGCGACACTCGTACTCAAGGGACATGGGATTTCCAGTTTATGGTCTGTCAAGAGTATAACTCAGATTGGACCTCACTTTCACCTTAACCATGTAAAGATGCCTATGATAGGGGCAATGAGAGCTCAAAGCTAATGAGTACCTTATTTTCAGCATTTGGAAGCCTTTCAAACTTTTCAAAACCTTTTCACTTCCTTGTTGAGTCACCACTTATTCTATGAGAACCTTCTTGAGAGCATAGTTGTTATTCTTGTGTTTGTCTCAAAACTTGGTTAATTATGTCATTTCTTTGATGCTTGTATCCCTGATATCTTTACTTATAGTCTTCACTTGAACTTCAGAGGTGCCTTGGCATTTATATTGTGCTCTATAAACAAAGACAAGAGAGATACCACTCTATCATACCTTATTATGAGCATTACAATGTTGCTTATGTTTATGCTTCATGCTACTTATTATTACTGAGTTGGTTTCTCTTCATAGCTTGCAATGACTATTGAGTAGACATAGTTGCATACTCTTTATTATGAATGGTTTAAGTATCTACTCCTGTGCTGAGAATATATACATCGTATGAAGCAAATGTGTTCGTGAAAGTTCTTTTATCGCACTCAGTTTTCAACTGAATTGCTTGAGGACAAGCAATAAGCTAAGCTTGGGGGATTTGATATGTCCAGAACGTATCTACTTTCTCGAACACTTTTGCTATTGTTTCTCCTCTAAACTTGTGTGATTTGGATACAACTAACACATACTGACATTGTTTTCAGCAGAATTACCTTGGTGTCTAGTTTTTGTGCAGAAAATCAACTATCAGCAAAAATCCCGGAAAATATGCCAAAAATCCTATTTCACTAGAAGATCCACGGAGCCAGAGTACGAGACAGAGCGGAGGCCTGAGGGGCCCACACCCCCCTGCTGCGTGGGTGGGCCCAGCCCGTGCCTAGGGGGGTGCGGCCGCCTCAGGCACCCCCTCGGCCTCTCTCTTCACCTATAAGACGCCTCTTGACCTAAAAACCGAGGGAGTTCCGCTGCTCCGCCACCATCAGAAACCGCGATTCGGAACTGGAAACTTTGTTCTGGCACCCTGCCAGGACGGGGAATTTGGATGAGTTCTATCATGTAATCAAATAAGATTGTTAGGGCATGGTTCCTAGTATCTCTATTAGTGTTATTTGACTTTGTTGCAACTTGTTGTGCTTAATGCTTGTCACTAGGGCCCGAGTTCTATGATCTCAGATCTGAACTTATTATTGAATCATTATGATAATATTGTTTGTGATCTTATCTGCAAGTTGTGTACATATATCATTGTCCGGATCCAAAGGCCCCGAAGTGACAGAAATTGGGACAACCTGAGGGGATGGCTATGATGTGAGGATCACATGTGTTCATGGAGTGTTAATGCTTTGCTCCGGTTCTCTATTAAAAAGGAGAACCTTAATTTCTAGTAGTTCCCTTGAGGCCCCACTGCAACGGGCTGGCAGGACAAAAGATGTTGTGCAAGTTCTCATTGCGAGCACGCATGACTATATATGGAGCACATGCCTATGATTGTTTAGTACTTGGATGCTTATTTTTATTTATCTGCAATTGCCCTAGATCTTGAAGTTACATGTTTAGACTCGTCCATGCACGCCCGTCCATCCATCCCTATGCCTACCGCACTCATATCTTATTGTTTGCTACTACTGTTACTATTGCTCCTGTTTTACTGCTGCTATTACTTTACTATTGCTACTACAAAACTGTTTGCTACTGAGTGAGCAAGAACTATTTCCAGGTACAGCTGAATTGACAACTAAGTTGTTAAGGCTTGCAAGTATTCTTTGGCTCCCCTTGTATCGGATCAATAAATTGGGTAATAATACCCTCGAAGACTGTTGCGATCCCCTATACTTATGGGTCATCAAAAAGCACGATCTCCGTCGCCTTGGGCCTTGATGGCCTTAGCGGCCTCGCCCTCTTTAGTCCACTCAAACAATGACAGGAAGTCATCCGCGTGCTCCTCCATGAGCTACTGGAAGAGGACGATCTCGCTCGGGGGAGTCCCCTTGGGATGTTTCACCCTCTGCAAGAGCACCCTCCAGGGAAAGTTGGTATCATGCTAGTAAAGAGTGGAGAAGATCTGGGTCACGACAGCCCGCATCATCCTCCGACACTCATCCAGATGGTACCCATGGTAGAGAGAAGCCCTCCCCTCCAGCGCCATTGTGATCTAGGTGAAGAGCGCTAGAAAGGTGCCTTCCTCATGGGCATTGGCAAGAGGCCCGGTCTAGAAGTCAGTCACTCTGAACTCCCGTAGGGTGTCGGCTGCGCGTCTGGCGAGCGCCCAGTACATATTGCACCGCTCCTTCTCCAACACCCGGAGGTCTCGCTCCACCTTGTCGCGATGGGCCTAGCACTTATGGAGGTCTTGGTGGGCCGCTTGCAGCCCCTTCAAGGCGTCCAGATCAATGATGGCCTGTGCCTAAGGATGGCAATGGGAAGGGTATGGGCCGGGTAGATTAATACCACACCCATACCCATATAGTCAATTGGTACAAAATTTTACCCATATCCATGCCCACGGGTACAAAACTTTACCCGTACCCATACCCAGCAGGTTTCCATACCAATCGGGTACCCGACGGGTAGATCAAACAATACACATGTTATTCACAATTTTTACATAATAACCAGAATTGATAATTAATTTCCATACTAATAACTCATAATTCGACAAGGGTAGACACTACACAATCTCACAGTCACATGACAAGAGAACTTGATATAGGTTCATAAGAGGAGGAGACACTTCACCAAATAACAAGTAAATAACAAACATCTAAAATCGCCATGCACCATCAGCCAACGCAAATGGCAGCTAGCGGCCAACGGGAGTATATGAGGGAGGGTGAGGAATGTTGATGGAGACGATGGGGATTGGGGAATATAGGAGAAGGCGGCACGCCGGTGACATGTTCTGGTGACATATTCCTTAATTATCTATATTACTATTAATCTATATCTATACTACTATTAAAAGAGCAAACATTATCTTTCTTAACTGCACCCACTAAACGTACACAGCCGAACTAGCACCACCGGATCAGTCCACTTTATCAGATCCAACAACCTAGATTGATCTATCCCTGTCTGTCGTGCGCTTAGCAATTTGCACGTAGCGGACGCACTCCACCGGAAGAGGAAATATTCAGCACCCGACTCTCATCTAAAAGAACTAAAGAAAAAATCACACGCCGCCGCCGTCGTTCTATCGCATCTACGCAGGGCAGCCCTACCCTGCCCTTCCACTGCGTCTCTCAGGACCAGCGAGCTACACCGCCACGGAGCGGGCCGCATCAATGTCGGTGCCAGTGCCTCCCATCCCCACCACATCACGGCCCTGCACAGGGTCGCTGCCTCGACAACCTCCTCTTCTCCTCTATGAGGCAACAACCTCCTCTTCCCCTCTGACCACGCCCCCTACGAGCTCCTCTCCGCCAGGTCCACCCCTATCTTCACCTCCAAGTGCATCCTCGCTGATCTTATGTGCCCCGACAAGTAACACACCATGGAACCACCCATCTCCTCGCTACTGCTAGGTTCCCCTAATCACCTTACTCTTCTCTTCTCTCCTCATCTTTTTGTCTATCGTGTAGTATTCAAAGCTCCACACATGCACTGGTCATTCATGCAGTTTCAGATATGGAGCACTTAGATCTGTCGTGTTAGTTACCTGATCTAATTAGAGAAATTTTGAGTTTGATGCTTTAGACTATTTGAAACCTGGATATATCTTGGATTCATAATTATTAATCGAGATCTTCCTACTTATTTGTACCCTGTAAATTGTCATTGTTTAGTTGGGCCCCCCTTAAAAAATTACAATATGAGCCTTTGTTGCTGATTTTGAAATCACATACTAGATTTAGAGATCGTTGGTTTTAACTTTGTCAGTTTGATTGTGTGTAGCACTACTGATACTTACATTTAGTCTGGACCATTTCAACATTTTATAACTTGATGGCGAGTTCGAGGAGGACACTGGTTGTTCGTTATATGGACTTGTTTGACAAGCTTCACTTGCGAGCATGACAAAGTGGTAAGTGTAGTGGGTTGCATTTTGTTAGTGGTAGGTGAGAAGCATTTGGAGCACTAATTTTTCGCCACACATGATTCTGATCTCCACAATAAATTGTGTGAGGTATGGACCGGTTTTTATTTTATGTGCTTGTGTATTATGTTTGGTTTAGTTCAGATCAGATCATTGAAGATGGATTGTGGTAATTTTATTACAAGTCATCTCCTATGGAATTTTGTGGCATGGACAGAGATTGGAACTGACTGTGCTCATGATTGGATCTACTGTTTGGTTAATTTTGTGTTAACTCTCATGCATAGGATCGAGATGAGAGACTTGGAATTTATGATGTTGATGTCATAAGGAAAAGTGAAATTGCAGTCCTGCCAATTCGGAATAAATCAAAATAGTTGGTGTTTTTTAGCCATGTAGCTAGCTACATGTCCGTTTTTATATGGTCATTACTTTGTTTCAGTAAAATTAATTATTTGTTTCTTACATTGTTTTAGTAACCTTAATACATAATATTATATTCCTATATGTGCAGAGAAATTATAGATGCATTTGATGTGCTTTCACGAAAATCCTCTTCAACCTCTCATGTCACTTTGCAGGTTAATGGTCTCTTTTAGATATTTTATTTGCCATCTTGATGAACTATTCAGTTAATGTCAAAGCAAACTGAAGGTCAGAATAACTTATGCTATCTCTATGCTTCAGCGATTCAGTCTACGGTTTACATCTAGGAGTTTGCATTTTTCAATGCTACAACTAGAAGGTATGTCACAATTAAGCTAAATCTTATGCTCCTTTTTGTTAACAGGAGATGCACATTGTTTATTTTTTTCTAGAATTACTCCCGTACATTGATTTTTATCAAAAGTAGATGTAAATCAAGCTTGTTTTATGCTATGGATGTACCAGATTTTCTAATTCAGATTGTACAATGCCAAGAAGAAATTAACATCACCATACTTCAAGGTTGACGAAGGCCAGATGATTGTTAGCTGGGCTGAACCTAAAGGATCCATATCATCATTAGATTCTTGTTCTTCTGCTGTTGCTCAGGTGAACAACATGCATGGAAAACTAAGCTCCTACGCTCACTATTTGTACTTGAAATCTGCACGGTATAGTACTTTAGTTTACAAAAGATGGACCTATTTAGTAATTCTGTATTGATAGTTATATTGGCGAATTTACTAGTAGAAGAAACACTATGTTGCTCCTTTATGCCACAATCTACTAGAAAGAAATAGAAGCCTCTTGCAACGAAAACAAAGTATGATTTATTTGAAAATTAATGCTAACTTGCTTATTAGTCATATATCTTTCGTACTGAAATGGCTATATGGGCAATGGGTAGATGGGCGATGCTGAAGATACTGAACTTAGGAACAATGTGAGAAAAAAGATTATATTACCGCCATAGAAAGATCAATCTGTGTAATGCCTTTTCATATGTGACCGTTTCAAACTATGAGCTCATTTCTGTTGGCAAGCCATTAATATGGCCAAGAGGATTAGGGCTTGCGGAGCTGTTGGCCGGGGTTTATGTTCAAATGCTTTCCAACCTTCACGAGTAGTAGCTATCGCTGATGGATACCATCAAGAAGCACCCTCCATCAAGAAGCACCATCCAGACTACCCAACTGACCTGCATGTGTTGTCATAGGACCACCAGCCGTATAAGTTTCAGATGTATGATGCAAATGCATACTAGGAAATTTGGGAGCAGGTGAGTACTTGATCTCACTTTGTTGATTACCGCTTTCTCTTTTATTTCGTCCACTATAAAATTCTTATATAGATTTGTTGTCAACTGAGATCCATGATTTCTAATGAGGTTCATGTTGTAACTTGATGCGAAAACAAAATCAACAGACAGACAAAAGGGAACCTGCATCATGTATATTTCTGTTTTCTCTGGTCTTGTACTGTTGCACAATAGATAGCCAGCATAACATACTACAACTTGCAGGCTGAGAAAAGACAGATCCATGAACACATCGTGCCCACAAGCAAGAGAGTGTTTATTCCAAGAGTTATGTGTTTTCATGGAAGATTCTATCCGAGGCCATCATGGCATCACCCATTGTAAGATCCCTCCTTTGTAAAGGAAAGGATCCCTGTGATTGCAATGCTAGTCCCTGGATCAATGCTAGCATCCATAGTTTAAGATGAAGTACACAGAAACAAATGTCATTATTACAAGTCATTCCAGAGACAAACATTGTCTTTTACAAACTCCATGGCCATAGGCCTAGTACAAGATTTCAAATATGTAATAAGATAAATAAGTCTTCATCTTCATGTGCCACAGGCAAGCATGTTGAGTGTAGACTCATGACTCCTAATCATCATCAGAATAACCTGCAACATCACAAGTTACAGCCACAGTGGGTCAATACATTGGAATAGTATTGGCAAGTGATACCTTAGTAGAATTTTGGTAGACTAAATGCTATATGCATTTTGGCTAAGTGTAGCTTAGGATTGCTTTGCTCAAAGTAGGTTTACCTATTAGTTGAAAACACTAAGTTTTTCTTTGTCAAAATCTTTCTCAAGGAACCACCAATATACATTGGGGAACCTTCACCCTTGTTCAACCACAAGTTTTTACTTAGAAATTGGGATGAGGAGATTCTTGATAGCTTCTATGTCTTGATGTTCAAGTTGTCCAATACCAGGGACATGGCTAAGTACTTAGATTCTTCCATCTGCAGAGGTTGTGCACTTTCCCCACAAGACTTGATTTTCACCAAGACAGGACCTTTCAGAAGCCTTCCCTTAGACCAAATGGACGCGATCCAACCTATCATCCCACTACCACCAACTGTCCAAATGGCTAAGTTATTGCAACCTATATGATCCAGGCAGAGCCCATATTGCCAAGTGGCTGCACTAGAAGCTTCTTAACATATGGCATCTCAAATCCCTTTGTTCCTGGGTGGCTTTCCACAAGTGAGATACACAAGGTAAACCATAGAAATGGGCCTTGTGTAACCACTCAACATAAACCATTCCTTCCATTCCACCTAGGTGTTTCATTCACTTAGTTGTTTTATTAAACAAAACACAAGTCCAAAGACTTAGAAATATTTTATCATAACATGAATATATAACCACCCTTGGTTTCTACTAGCTAGGCTAAGCATGGCATAGATAAGCATCTTAACTTAGAAATTTCTAGCAATACCACAACTACTAGGATTTCCCAAGCATAGCATATAGATCCAAATATTCATGCAAGTCTAGCAAAAATATTTCTAGTGCATAGTTGAAAAACATAGGAATAATATCATGAAGCACCACTTGCCTTGGTAGTTTGGAGAGTAGCTACAATCCTCACAATCACAATCACTATTTGCACCAAAATCTACACATAAAATAATGGCACAAAATCACATACACAATTAATACAAGCAAAAATACATGAATGTATGCAATATGCCATGTGATGATTTTTCTACACCAAACAAGACAAGTGCACTGTACTGAATCATAAATAAGTTCAAAACTTGCCAAATAAACTTTATTTGAACATTAATTTTTTTTCAAATAATTATTATACCCAATTTATGCCTACAAATGTTTTTGCAAAAACAACCATTTTAACAGAAGCAAAACATTAAACACATTGCATAAATGGAAAGGGTTTTCTCTCCTGATTCCATTGATATAAAATTTGTCAAATTTGGACATGGGAATCAAAAGTTATGAATCAAACAAGTTTAAACATCTAATAGATTTAATTCAGAATTTTAAAACGAAGAACATGCCGCGCGGTGCTTCCTGATTGGATGGTACCTCTTCGCTCAGGATTACGCTTCCGAACCGTTAGATCTAACTAAAACGCACGGCTCGAATCTGCCCGTACCTCTTCGCCTAGCTTCTAATCTCAACCACTGGATCTAGATCCACTGGATCAAATCACTCTGACCACAACTCGGCGGCGCAAATGGCCCAAACGGCGGCGACGGCTCTGCCGGCGATGGATCAGCGAATCTAGCGAGGGCTGGGGACAGTGATGATTCTTACCGGCGTCGCAAGGTTGCGAGGAAGCTCCAAAGGTTGTTGGCGTGGACATGGGTGACCTGCAGTGGCCGTGGGAGCTCGTCGGAGTTGAGGGCAGCGTCGGGTGCTCAGTGGCGAAGACGTTGGCGACGCTCTGGATCACCCTAGCATGAACCAGTTGTATCAGGAGGTGCGCAAGGCCACAACGAACACTACTGGATCAAGGAGAAGTCGAGGGGCGGTCGGGTTTTACCTCAATCGCTCGTCGGAGTCGAGCGACGGTTCTGATGTTTGCAGGCACGAACGGTGACAGCAACCTGGGCCACGAGAAAGAAAATAAAAGGCATCAGGGAACGCGCAAGGACATGCTGGTCACGTTTGTTTGAACCAGAGACAGGGGGGCGGTCGGAGCTCACCGTGATGGCTCGCCGGAGTGGTTCGGGACAGCGGCGGCGCGAGCTCGATTGTGGACAGCCTAGCGGCGCTCTGTGGTTGGTGAGTGAGGGGAATGGAGCGGAGAGAGGAGGGGATATTATAGCCGGAGCAGGGGCGGAGATCACGCACGCATTCAATGCCAATTAAGTGGATTAAAATCACGGCAGAGGCGGGGGAAGAAACGGGCGGCGACAGCATCCGCGCGCGGGATTTGGGGAAGAAGGAGCCGACGTGGAGAGGGACCACCAGTCAGCGACGTGTGGGTTGGTTCGATGCGAGTGAGAGAAAAAGCAGAGAGGAGGTGGCCCGGGTGGGTTTGTGGGCTGCGTTTGCTGATGGGCCAAAAGTTTGGCGCCGGCCTTTTCTCATTTCTTTATTTTTTTCTTTTTCTGTTTGAATTTCCAGGAAACATTTTCAAATGATTTCAAAAGCCATTTGAATTCAAATATTTTCTGGATTTTTGTAGAGTGTAACACTCATATTTTTGGGCATAAAAACATGTGGTCTCTCTGTACGAACTTGGTCCCTTTGTTTAAACAAAATAAACAGTTCTTGATTTGAATAAGTTTTGAAAATGGTTTTAAACCATATTTGTTTTGTAAATTTTTGGTTTAAGCACTAGCATTCAAGCAAAACAATTTGAGAGCAACAAGTCTTGGTTTTAAAACAAATATACTCTCATTTGAGAGTGACATTTGATTAGTGTTTGCTCACATAAAATCATAGCTCTCAAGTTTCTGTTTCATCCAAATGAGTTTGAATTTGATCCCTAAATGATGTGCATGCATGCATGATATGAAATCTTTGAAAACATGATTTTAGGGATGTTACAAATCTAACCCCCTTAAGGTGAATCTCGCCCCCGAGATTCAGGTTGGCTAGCAAATAGGTGAGGGTGGTCTTTCCGAATATCATCTTCTCTTTCCCATGTAGCTTCTTCTTTGGAATGATGGTTCCATTGAACTTTGCAGAATTTGATAGTCTTGGTCCGAGTAACTCTTTCTGCTGTCTCAAGAATCTTGATAGGTTTCTCCTCGTAAGTGAGATCACTTTCCAATTGGACCTCTTCCAAAGGTATAGTATCCTTCCAAGAAGTCTCTTACATTTCTGGATGGCATTTCTTAAGCTGACTCACATGAAACACAATATGAACAGCTGACAAAGACTCTGGCAATTCAATCTCATAAGCTACTTCTCCTTTACGACTCAGAATCTTGAATGGTCCAACATATCTTGGGGCTAATTTGCCTTTGACACCAAATCTCTTCACTCCACGAAGTGGTGACACTCTAAGATAAGCTCTATCACCTACTTCATAGGTGACCTCTCTACGCTTAGGATCTGCGTAGCTTTCTGTCGGGACTGTGCTATCTTTAATCTGTCCTTAACTAGCTTGACTTTCTCTTCAGCCTCTTTGATTAGTTCTGGTCCGAACAAACTTCTTTCTCCCACACCATTCCATAGAAATGGGGTGGTACACTTTCTCCCATAGAGAAACTCAAATGGTGCCATCTCAATACTGGCTTGATAGCTGTTATTGTAAGAGAATTCTGCGTAGGGCAGACTTTCATCCCAACTAGCTCCATAGTCTAGAGCACATGCTCTCAACATATCTTCAAGAATCTGATTGATCCTTTCTGTTTGTCCATCAGTCTGAGGATGAAAAGCAGTGCTGAATTCCAACCTCGTTCCTAATGACTCATGTAATTGCCTCCAAAAATGAGAAGTGAATTGAGTTCCCCTATCAGACACAATACTCTTGGGTACTCCATGTAGACATACAATTCTACTCATATAGATCTTGGCTAACTTAGCACTTGTATAAGTTGACTTCACGGGTATAAAATGAGCCACTTTAGTCAAGCGATCCACTACTACCCAAATAGAATCATATCATGACCGGGTCCTTGGCAATCCGGTGATGAAATCCATACCAATCTTGTCCCACTTCCAATCAGGAATAGGTAGTGGTTGTAACAATCCTGCTGGTTTCTGATGTTCTGCTTTCACTCTACTACATACATCACACAAACAATATGTTCGGCAATGTCCTTCTTAAGATTATTCCACCAAAATCTTTCCTTCATATCCATGTACATTTTGGTGTTACCCGGAGGAATGGAATATGGTGAGTTATGTGCTTCTTGTAATATCAGCTTCCGAAGCTCCGGATCTTGTGGAACACAGATACGTTTTCCATACCATGAAGTACCCTGTTCATCTTCATGGAATCCTTTGGCTTTTCCCTTGCCAATCTTTTCCTTAATCTCTTCAATTTCCATATCTGTCTTTTGGGATTTTTTGATCTTGTCCAACAAAGTGGGTTGAACATCCAAAGAAATGAGATGTCCCTCAGGCACAATCTCCAATCTGAGATCTCTAAATTGGGCACACAGATCATCTAGAAATTCTCCTTTAGTAAGGCCATTCACAAAAACCTTACGGCTTAGAGCATCCGCTACAACATTTGCTTTATCGGGGTGGTATTGCAAACTCAAGTCATAGTTCTTGATGAGTTCTAGCCATCTTCTTTGTCTCATGTTAATTTCTTTCTGGGTGAAGATATACTTCAAACTCTTGTGATCTGTGAACACTTCACATCTCTTTCCCAAAAGATAATGTCTCCATGTTTTGAGTGCATGGACAACAGAGGCTAACTATAAATCATGAGTAGGGTAGTTTACCTCATGAGTTTTGAGTTGTCTCGAGGAATAAGCCACAACTTTCCCCTCTTGCATAAGTACTGCACCTAATCCATGATGAGATGCATCACAATATACTTGGAAATATTTCTCCAAATCTGGCAAACATAAGACTGGTGCTGTCACTAGTCTCTTCTTATATTCTTGAAAGCTGAGTTCACAACCTTCAGACCAAGCAAATTTATTGTCTTTCTTTAGCAATTCTGTCATAGGCTTAGCTACCTTGGAGAAATTCTCAATGAACCTTATGTAGTAACCTGCTAAGCCAAGGAAACTACGAACCTCTTTCACTGACTTGGGAGATTCCCATTCAGTTACAACTGAAACTTTAGCAGGATCAACTGCTACACCATCTCCTGACACAACATGTCCAAGAAAACCAACTTCATTTAACCAAAATTCACACTTGCTGAATTTGGCATACAGCTTATGCTCTCTAAGCTTCTCAAGTATCAAACGTAGATGTCCTTCATGCTCTTCTTTGCTCTTGGAGTAGATCAAAATGTCATCGATGAAAACGACAACAAACTTATCAAGAAATTCCATGAACACCTTGTTCATCATATTCATGAAATAAGCTGGTGCATTGGTCAAACCAAATGGCATCACGGTGTACTCATACAATCCATACCTAGTGGTGAAAGATGTCTTAGGTATGTCTTGTTCCCTTATCTTGAGCTGGAAATAACCTGACCGGACATCAATCTTTGAGAACACACAGGATCCTTCTAACTGATCAAACAAGTCATTGATTCTAGGCAAAGGGTATTTGTTCTTGATAGTCACCTCATTGAGTGAATGGTAATCTATGCATAACCTTTGACTTCTATCTTTCTTTTCCACAAACAAAACTGGTGCTCCCCAAGATGAAGAACTTGGTTGGATAAAACCTTTCTGCAACTGTTCTCCAAGATGCTTCTTGAGTTCTTTCAACTCATCCACTGACATCTTGTACGGTCTCTTTGCTATTGGTCCATATCCTGGTAGCAAATCAATAAGAAATTCCACATCTCTATCTGGTTGCATTCCTGGCAATTCTTCCGGAAACACATCCGGATATTCACTCACAATTGGCACACTATCTATGCTAACCCCCTTAAGAGAATTTAGCATACTCCCTTTTGATTCAAAGTTAGACTTGAATCTAATCCGTTTCTTTTCCGGGGTTGTGAGTGCAACAGTACGATTGGCACAATCTAGTACTCCTTCATACTTTGTCATCCAATCCATTCCCAAAATTACATACAGTCCTTGGGAATCTAGGATTATCAGACTCACTGGAAACTTATGTTTTCCAAACTCTATCACTAGATCCCGGCATCCAAGACTTACTATTATATATCCACCTAGAGAACTTACTTTTATTGGACACCCAATGTTTTCAGTTGGAAACCCATTTCTATCAACAAATGCTTTTGATATGAATGAATGTGATGCACCAGTATCAAAAAGAACAAGTGCTGGAATAGAATTGAGTTTGAACTTACTAGCCACAACATCAGATTCCTCATAGATATCCTCCTCATTAATGTGGTTCACATGTCCCTTTTGAAAGGGGTTGGGCTTATTGGGTCCTTCAACTTTCTTTTTTGGGCATTCATTTGCATAATGCCCCATCTTCTTGCACTTGAAACATTCAACCTGACTAAGATCCTTCTTGACAGGCTGGCTTCCACTGCCACTTCCACTTCCATTGTGGTGGCTCTTATATCCACCCTTGTGATTCTTGTACTTATCGTTGTCATGACTACGGTTGTGCTTGTTGTCATGATAACGGTTGTGGTTGTGGTTCTCGTTGAACTTCCCATGCTTGTGGGATCCAGAACTCCCACTGTCATCATAATGGGAACGCTTGTGAGACGATCCCGAGCTGTGCTTATCAGAGTGCTTCCTCTTCCTCCTTTCAACTTGTTTCATTTTGCTCTCCAAAATAGCAGCCTTGTAACAAAGAGACTGGTATGTGGGAACACAGGCCACAGCTAACTGCAGGTTCAATTCATCATTCAACCCTTCAAGGAACTTTTCCTTCCTCTTAGCATTAGTGTCAACTTCATCCGGTGCATATCGCACCAGATTGTTGAACTCCTCAATATATTCAGCCACGCTGTGGTGGCGCTGCTTCAAGTTATGGAACTCTTTCTTCTTCAAACTCATCACTCCGGATGAGATGTGAGCATTACGGAAACCATCTTCAAAGATAGCCCATGTCACATCCTTAATGGGAGTGGTGATCTGGAAGTTATCCCACCAAGTGGCTGCTGGTCCTTCCAACAAGTGTGCTGCAAATCTGACCTTCTCTTCATCAGTACAGCCCACGGTTACCAAGTCCTTATTCACAGAGCATAGCCAATCATTGGCCACCATAGGATCAGTAGTTCCTGAAAACTTTGCTGGCCTCAGTCTTAAGAACCTGGTAAGCATGTCAAAACCCGGTGGGTTGTTCTGATTGTTGTTGTTGTTGTTGTTGTTGTTGTTGTTGTTGTTGTTGTTGTTGTTGTTGTTGTTGTTGTTGTTGTTGTTGTTGTTGTTGTTGTTGTTGTTGTTGTTGTTGTTGTTGTTGTTGTTGTTGTTGTTGTTGTTGTTGTTGTTGTTGTTGTTGTTGTTGTTGTTGTTGTTGTTGTTGTTGTTGTTGTTGTTGTTGTTGTTGTTGTTCTGATTCTGGATGAACGTGGTCATCATTTGCATCAACTGAGTCTGAGATGTCATCATCTGCTGCATCTCAGGGGTGATGTTGTTGTTGTTGGGGTTGGGATT
This sequence comes from Avena sativa, assembly GCA_916181665.1. NCBI lineage: Eukaryota > Viridiplantae > Streptophyta > Magnoliopsida > Poales > Poaceae > Avena > Avena sativa. The sequence continues at coordinate 362,024,645 of OV702299.1, read as the reverse complement.
GGCACGTCGAGGAGGCATCTGTGGTTTCCAATAAGGATAAGAATGAGATACCCATAGATGCTAACATGCACAATACATCACATAACAAATCACAATCATGCATCATAGTAGTAAAGGTTCAACAACACAGACAACAAGTTTTTGGAAAAGTAAACACACCAATAGCAAGCCATCCACATGTTGGATGGTCATTGTGACTCAATAATCAAAGACATGATAAATAAAGGTACATGAGTAGTCATCACTACTCCTCTGCATCAACCTCCTCATCAACAAATGTAAGAACTGCATTCTCCATAGCGGTCTTGTATTCCTCGACATTGGTGGTCAAGGTCTCTACTTTGGCTTTGAGAGCCCTCTTCTATGAATGAAGCCTCTCAATCACAGTCTGCTGATGCTCGAGCTCGAAGTCCTTGGCCTCTAGTTCTGCAGTCATGTCTCGGATCCTCTTGTTCCTATCTTGGACTCGCTTCTCTTGACTCTTGAACTTTCTATCCTGACTCTCAAACTTGGCCTCCATCTCTTTGACTATCTCATCTTGCTCCGTGAAGAGCTTGTCCTTCTCACGAAGCTGCACCTGGAGTTCGTCATTGCTAAGCATGACGTTGGTCCTATCAGTGTCTAGGTGCCTAAGAAGAACCTCTAAGTCCTGGAGGTATAGACGAATCGGCGCTGCCGTCTCTCTCGAAGTATCCTCAAATTCAATGGCCTCACCATACTCATCACGTCTACCGAAAGTGTGGAAGTGAGTACCTCTAACCTCTCGAGAGTGTCTCCCTAGTAAACGTCCAAGCAAATCCTGCATGACTACCTCTAGGCCTCTCTCCTTGTCATCATGCATGAGATTGAAGATGATTGCCTCCGTGGTAGGCTCAGTCTGGCGTCCTAGCTGATTAACCTTGAAGCCCAAAAGGTCTTTCCTCTCAAACTTGGTGAGGGGAAGCATCATGATGGTAGGAAGAGGGAGATTGAGCAAACTAGTGAGCTCAATAATGCTAGTGCCAAAACGAGTTCCCTTGAACTCTTCAGCCGTGTTGATAGTAACATTAGGCATCTATTTTATAAGATAGAAAAAGTTAGAATCAACACAATTAAAGATAAATCACAAAACAAGGCATCACATGCATATCTTTGGAAATCAAAACACACAAGTCATGGCACACATAAAACCATTACAACATCCAAGGTTCAACTTATTTTAAACAACATTTGGAAAATAAAATGATAATTGTGGTGGTCCAACTAACGTAGTACGTTACAATCCCATCTCACTTGCCAAGTTGGCTAACAGGGCATCCCTAGAGGCAATATATTTGTCTAGATCACATGACTCCATTGCTAAGTCTATGATGTCCTTCCTTAAACTTAGGTTGGTAGCCTCTAACTCTTGGGTATGCTTCTTTTCTTCCCTAAGGTCATTCTGGTTGTTAAGCATTCTGCACTTGACTCTATCACCAAGTTCTTTGATGTCCTTCCAAGATGCATCCCTTGCTGAATCAAAGAATGTGGTGTGCATCACTGAGTTCGTGACCATGCAGAATCCTGAGTCTTTGTGGTTGTCTTCCTTGTTTTTATACAATTGAAGTTGCACCCACCAGTACTCAACTCCTTCATCCATCACAGGAAAACCTTTGTACACAGCTGCACCATGTATTCCCATGGCAACCATGAGGTCCTTAAGAGCCTTGGGGAATTCTGTCTCACATTCCAAAGTCATAGTCATGAGTGGTCCCTTCTTCACAGCTTCGTTGATGGAGTTCATCTACAAATAGAGATGAGGAAGAAGATTAGAAAAGTTTACGAGAAGAAAAGACAAGTGTGGAAGTTGTTTAAATTTTTTTCCTTAGTGGTTTCCAATCCTAGGGTCATAATCCTACAAGCAACACAGTGCTCTGATACCATCTGTAATATACCTCCTTTGTAAAGGAAAGGATCCCCGAGATTGCAATGCTAGTCCCTGGATCAATGCTAGCATCCACAGTTTAAGATGAAGTACACAGAACCAAAGGTCATTATTACAAGTCATTCCAGAGACAAACATTGTCTTTTACAAACTCCATGGCCATAGGCCTAGTACAAGAGTTCAAATATGTAATAAGATAAATAAGTCTTCATCTTCATGTGCCACAGGCAAGAATGTTGAGTGTAGACTCATGACTCCTAATCATCATCAGAATAACCTGCAACATCACAAGTTACAGCCACAGTGGGTCAAAACGTTGTAATAGTATTGGCAAGTGATACCTTAGTAGAATTTTGGTAGACTAAATGCTATATGCATTTTGGCTAAGTGTAGCTTAGGCTTGCTTTGCTCAAAGTAGGTTTACCTATTAGTTGAAAACACTAAGTTTTTCTTTGTCAAAATCTTTCCCAAGGAACCACCAATAGACATTGGGGAACCTTCACCCTTGTTCAACCACAAGTTTTTACTTATAAATTGGGATGAGGAGATTCTTGAAAGCTTCCATGTCTTGATGCTCAAGTTGTCCAATACCAGGGACATGACTAAGTACTTAGATTCTTCCATCTGCAGAGGTTGTGCACTTTCCCCACAAGACTTGATTTTGACCAAGACAGGACCTTTCAGAAGCCTTCCCTTAGACCAAATGGACGCGCTCCAACCTATCATCCCACTACCACCAACTGTCCAAATGGCTAAGTTATTGCAACCTATATGATCCAGGCAGAGCCCATATTGCTAAGTGGCTGCACTAGAAGCTTCTTAACATATGGCATCTCAAATTCCTTTGTTCCTGGGTGGCTTTCCACAAGTGAGATACACAAGGTAAACCATAGAAATGGGCCTTGTGTAACCACTCAAAATAAACAATTCCTTCCATTCCACCCATGTGTTTCATTCACTTAGTTGTTTTATTAAACAAAACACAAGTCCAAGACTTAGAAATATTTTATCATAACATGAATATATAACCACCCTTGGTTGCTACTATCTAGGCTAAGCATGGAATAGATAAGCATCTTAACTTAGAAATTTCTAGCAATACTACAACTACTAGGATTTCCCAAGCATAGCATATAGATCAAAATATTCATGCAAGTCTAGCAAAAATATTTCTAGTGCATAGTTGAAAAACATAGGAATAATATCATGAAGCACCACTTGCCTTGGTAGTTTGGAGAGTAGCTACAATCCTCAAAATCACAATCACTATTTGCACCAAAATCTACACATAAAATAATGGCACAAAATCACATACACAATTAATACAAGCAAAAATACATGAATGTATGCAATATGCCATGTGATGATTTTTCTACACCAAACAAGATAAGTGCACGGTACTGAGTCATAAACAAGTTCAAAACATGCCAAATAAACTTTATTTGAACATTAAAACATTTTTCAAATAATTATTATACCCAATTTATGCCTACAAATGTTTTTGCAAAAACAACCATTTTAACAGAAGCAAAACATTAAACACATTGCATAAATGGAAAAGGTTTTCTCTCCTGATTCCATTGATATAAAATTTGTCAAATTTGGACGTGGGAAACAAAAGTTATGAATCAAACAAGTTTAAATATCTAATAGATTTAATTCAGAATTTTAAAACGAAGAACATGCCACGCGGCGCTTCCTGATTGGATGGTACCGCTTCGCTCAGGATCACGCTTTCGAACCGTTAGATCTAACTAAAACGCGCGGCTTGGATCTGCCCGTACCTCTTCGCCTAGCTTCTAATCTCAACCACTGGATCTAGATCCAGCGGATCAAATCACTCTGACCACAACTCGGCGGCGCAAATGGCCCAAACGGCGGCGACGGCTCTGCCGGCGATGGATCGGCGAATCTAGCGAGGGCTAGGGACAATAATGATGCTTACCGGCGTCGCAAGGTTGCGAGGAAGCTCCACAGGTGGTTGGCGTGGACAGGGGCGAGCTGCAGTGGCCGTGGGAGCTCGTCGGAGTTGAGCGCAGCGTCGGGTGCTCGGTGGAGAAGACGTTGGCGATGCTCTGGATCACCCTAGCATGAACCAGTTGTATCAGGAGGTGCGCAAGGCCACGGCGAACACTACTGGATCAAGGAGAAGTCGAGGGGCGGTCAGGTTTTACCTCAATTGCTCGTCGGAGTCGAGCGATGGTTCTGATGTTTGCAGGCACGAACGGTGACGGCAACCTGGGCCACGAGAAAGCAAACAAAAGGCATCAGGGAACGCGTAAGGACATGCTGGTCATGTTTGTTTAAACCAGAGACAGGGGGACGGTCGGAGCTCACCGTGATGGCTCGCCGGAGTGGTTCGGGACAGCGGCGGCGCGAGCTCGATTGTGGACAGCCTAGCGGCGCTCTGTGGTTGGTGAGTGAGGGGAATGGAGCGGAGAGAGGAGGGGATCTTATAGACGGAGCAGGGGCGGAGATCACGCACGCATTCAACGCCAATTAAGTGGATTAAAATCACGACAGAGGCGGGGGAAGAAACGGGCGGCGACGGCGTCTGCGCGCGGGATTTGGGGAAGAAGGAGCCGACGTGGAGAGGGACCAGGGTTGGTTCAGTGCGAGTGAGAGAAAAATCAGAGAGGAGGTGGCCCGGGTGGGTTTGTGGGCTGCGTTTGCTGATGGGCCAAAAGTTTGGCCCCGGCCTTTTCTCATTTCTTTATTTTTTTTCTTTTTCTGTTTGAATTTCCAGGAAACATTTTCAAATGATTTCAAAAGCCATTTGAATTCAAATCTTTTCTGGATTTTGTAGAGTGTAACACTCATATTTTTGGGCATAAAAACATGTGGTCTCTCTGTACTAACTTGGTCCCTTTGTTTAAACAAAATAAATAGTGTCATAGCACTTGATTTTGAATAAGTTTTGAAAATGGTTTTAAACCATATTTGTTTTGTAAATTTTTGGTTTAAGCACTAGCATTCAAGCAAAACAATTTGAGAGAAACAAGTCTTGGTTTTAAAACAAATATACTCTCATTTGAGAGTGACATTTGATTAGTGTTTTCTCACATAAAATCATAGCTCTCAAGTTTCTGTTTCATCCAAATGAGTTTGAATTTGATCCCTAAATGATGTGCATGCATGCATGATATGAAATCTTTGAAAACATGATTTTAGGGATGTTACACCCATCGAGCTCAAGACTGCAATTTTTTCTTGTGTGAGAAAACACAAAGCCTGTAATGTAAAATGAAGGGACGGCGTTGCTCCGTGCGAGGACATGGTGCCACCTCTGTTTTCTCCTATGCTTGTGTCAATATGAAGCAGATCATATTTCTTTTGTTTATTATTTATAATATGATAGAATCATTTTTTGGTATGAGATGCATATCCTGTTTTGACTTGGCAGAGCCAACATGTTCTATAATGAAGTAATATTTTACTGGATATACTCCCAAACCCTTTCCCCGTGTTGTTTTGTAGGCTTCCATTGATATAAGTTTTTCCCATTTTTTCATAGCATTAGGTACAGTTCTTATGTCAAGTAATAACTTCTCTGGTGTAAGGGATAACTATTTTGCTACAACGCTATGTTGTGATGAAGCTGAATTGATCCACGCGAATGCATAAATTTTCTTAGGTGAACAAGATTTGGATGAACCAAAGCGTACTAATTCTAGCTACAAAAGAAATCTGGAACTTTTTCTTTATATATCTATACTACTCCCTCCGTTTCAAAATATAAGATGCTTTAGGTTTGTGAAGGAGATGTATCTAGACTTGTTTTAGTATGAAGGTTCACTCAACTTTGGGATGAATATACATACTAAAAGAAGTCTAGATTCATTTTCTTCACAAACCTAAAACATCTTATATTTTGAAACGGAGGGAATATTATTAAAAAAGCAAACATTATCTTTCTTAACTGCACCCACTAAACGTACACAGCGGAACTAGCACCACCAGATCAGTCCACTTTATCAGATCCAACAACCTAGATTGATCTATCCATGTCTGCCGTCCGCTTAGCAATTTGCGCGGAGAAGACGCACTCCACCGGAAGAGGAAATATTCGCTAATTTTTTTTAAATAATACATTTTTTTATTCATTTTCATAAATAATACGCAAATTTGGCAATTTTCATTTCTGTCCGTCCGTCGTCCGTTCAACGGACGACAGAGCTGCTTCGTTGGTTGCGCGGATGACAGATGTGCTTCGTTGGTTGCGCGGACGACAGTGCTGATTCGTCTCTTCAAGGGACGACGTGTTCTGTCGTCCTTTGAACAGCCGACGCCCCAGTGCTCCCGCCGCCAAACAAACTTCGCTAAATAATTGTCCGCTCCTCGGCAATCCTTCGCGCCGATTTTTCCCGCCGGTACTCCCCGCCATTTTTTCCCGCCGTTACTCCCCGCAAATTTTTCACGTCAGTAATCCCCGCCCTTTGTTCCCGCCACGACTTCCCGCCCTTTTTTTCCCGCCACGACTTCCCGCCCTTTTTTCCCGCCTATTCGGTTCGGTGCCTCTATAAATCCGGGCAACGGGATATATCCTTTAACCCAGTTCATCTCTTCCTCCTCTTACTCTCTCATTTCCCTCTCTCCTTTTGCTCTCGCATTTTCCTCCACTCCTCTCCACTATGACCGACGCGTCTCCCTGGCCTGTAGATATGTCCATTGTGCTTTTCTTCATAGCCAGAACTGTTGAGATAGGCGATAAACCAGCCGACTGGGATACGTTGGTATCGAACCATGATGCTCTCGTTATACTTGGTAAGTCACTTCATCGAAGAGGGTGGAAACTGAAGACCCCAAATCAGGTACGAGCAGAGCTTCTCAGGATCAAGGCAAAGTGGGACAAGCTCACCTTCAAGAGTGAAGCTCGCATGATGGAGGTGGCTAATACACCTTGGTCCTGGATAGAAGATAGCGAAGATGAGGATGATATCTTCATGCCGCCACCGGTTGGAAGCAAGGCAAGAGCTGAGTGGGACAAGAGACAGGAGAAGAAGAAAGAGCAGGCCAAGAAGAGTCAAGCTGACATGACGGAGCAGGTTGTGGCACGTAGGGCCTGGATAGAAGAGAGCGAAGATAAGGATGATATCTTCATGCCGCCACCCGTTGGAAGCAAGGCAAGAGCTGAGTGGGACAAGAGGCAGGAGAAGAAGAAATCGCATGCCAAGAAGAGCAAGTGCGAGGGATTGTCCAAGGGAAAGGGCGAGGCATCATCGAAGGGGAAGGGAAAGGCATCATGCTAGGGATAGATAGGACTCTTATTTATGTACCGCAAGTTATGTTGAACTATGTTGCAAGTTATGTTGAGTAGTTTGTCGAATAAAATCACGAAATAATAGAATGATGTCTCATACATAGATAGGTAAATGACTGATACATAAGTAGATATCACTGGTGTCGACGACGAGGTGGCGGAGGCCTCGGTGTACTCCATCCATATCTGTGGGGTGGCATCACATCACGGCGAGGTGCAGTTGACCCTTCACCTTGATCCTGTGTATCCTGTGTGGGGATAAGTGGTGGAGTACCTGGCTGATACTGGCCAAACCAGTCTACCTGCTCGTGCTGTGTCTGCTGATCACAGTCGTCAGTACTGTCCCATGTAACGGAGTCTCCTGCTAGTGTATAAGAAATTAAGTACCGAACAATGTCTTACTGCATCTAACAATAGTAGGAAGGGACACGCTTACCATGAGGATGAGATTGTGGTCGATAAGCGAAATCCATGTAGGGGATCTGCTGCTGCTGCCACTATTTGAAAGTAATCTGGTTCTGCTGCCACTGGTCGATATTAAACTGCGATTGCTGCCACGGGTCAGAAGTAAACTGTGATTGCTGCCACCCCGAGCCTCCAGCCTGGTCTGGAGGTGGTGCTCTCGGCGGCGCCTGCTGTGAGAGTCGTGGACGAGGCCCGTGGCGAAGTGGTGGAGAAATATGCTCCTCGTGCCATCCCGAGCCTCCAGCATGGTCTGGAGAAGGTGGCTGCTCCATGGATCGACGTGGGGCGCGCTCCTCCACCGAGTGACGCGGTGGGCGCTGCTGCGTGGATCGACGTGGGGCGCTCTCCTCCACCGAGTGACGCGGTGGGCGTTGTGCTTCTCGGTGTTGAACGACGTCGGAGACGCTGGTGCATGTGATGGCCGCGTAGATACGCCGCAGCTTCTCCTCGACCCGTCGGGCAAAGGACTGAGCCTGCTGACGGGGCACAAGAAGAACGGTCGAAAGCGATCGTCCGTACTGAGCCACCTTAGTCTGTAGCTCCCACGTCATATCGGCCTGCATTTGTCTCATAGTTAGGTATGCACTACATAGGCACTCATGTTGATTATGCTCTAAATAAAGTACTTACCGCTGACTGTCTGGACTCCAGTGTTGACTGGCTAGGGTATATCTCATCGTCATGTGCATGTGGAATGGGACGTAGCCGTGTCATCGACATGTACCTCTGTAGGTATCCGTGGAATAGCTCCATATCAAACGGGTCAGCGTGCCACACTTGTGTTGGTGCATTCTGCCACTCGTTGACGTAAATCCCCACCCGTTGGAGCCATTGAGTGGCGGTCTTGCTACTTTTCCGAGAGTACCTGTTATTAGAATTTGTTAGACCATCATTAAAGAACATAGATGAAGTATAAGATGCATTCCTTATGTACATATATTTACTTACACGTGCACGACATCTGGAAGGGGAACATCCGGACGCGGGGGATCTACCATCTGGCAAAGACCAAACTGTCGCATGACCCTCTGTTGAGACATCTCCTCAACTTGGCAATCAAAGATGATCTTCGATGTAGTCAGCCAGTACTCTTGATCTCTAGTGCACATAATAGATAACCCGCCGGGATATCATGCGTGTCGTGTCTGCAGGGTGTACGGCTCCCAAATCACGACATCCTCTTTCAGTGTGTCGAACTGCTCACTGAACGATGGATAGCATCTAACGACTTGCTCTCCCGCGAAACGACACTGCATGACAAAATAGTTGTTAGTAACTTTCATATTGTAGTACCAGAAGTGCAATTTATTAAGACATTACACTGACCTTGCGACGGGTCCAATGAGTGCCAAATGTAGGCAAATCAATTTGCTCTTCGTCGAACAGCAGGTTAGAGTGGTAGACAATTGTTTCATGTTCCTAGTTTCCGACTATTTGGTTGACACTTACATCTGGATGACCGATAGGGAACCTCTCCCACGACCACAGTTGCAGCAACAATGGGCATCCTAGCAAGGCAGAACTGTCCTTGGTTAACTGGCAAGCATTGCACATACCTCGGTACATAGCTGCTAAGACAGCTGAACCCCAACTCCACTGTGTGCATTCTTCCTGGCACGTCGCCTTCGCGATCCCTCTAGCAAAATGGATGTATCGCGCACTAATGGTCGACACGTGGTTCTCAGTGAACATCACCTTCCCGAGCAGCCACATAAGGTATGCCTCCAGGCTGCGTGTAATCTGTGGGGCAGTCATCGGAGTGGCCGGGAACCCAAACCTCTGTATCTGCATTAGCAAATAGAACAATTTTCAGTACATGATACTTCTCCAACAAAATAGAACAAATAAATGAAACACACCTGATACTGCTCCAACCATCCAAATTTTGGCCCATGATTGTCATGGCCAAAGGCCAGAGCTCCATCACGGATGCCAAAGAATCGTTGGGCCATGTCTTGGGCCCAATTTGCCGGTGGATCCACTGGGCCTATGGGCACGCCAGCCAACGGAAGTCCCAGCAAGTACAAGACGTCCTGAAGGGTAGGAGCCATCTCTCCCCATCGAAAATGGAAAGTGTGAGTCTCGGGCCTCCATCGATCCACCAAGCACGTGAGCAAAGACGAGTCGTACTGTAAGCGACTAGTCTGGAACCCAAGTTGTCGCCCTTCTATCTCCTCCATACGAGTGGCCTCAACCAAACGAACGAATGGTAAGAGCCCAGCCCACTTCAATCTACATAAGAAGAAAGCAGAACAGTTTAGTCACATTGGCCCATAAATATCCCAACAGCAAGAGAAATAAATGTCACATGCCTCTGAAGCCAATCAGGATGTATGCACCAGTTCGAAATGGGAGTACGAGTCACTAGGTGCTTCAAGGACCCCGGGTTAGCATCCAGTACCGTCGATCGGTGCTTTCTACTATGTCAGCATTCAGCAAAGATCCCGCCATCTGCACATTAGTTCCACACATATTGCAAATTTAAGACATAGTTCCACACATATTACAAATTTAACACATAGTTCCACACATATTACAAATTTAAGACATAGTTCCACACATATTACAAATTTAAGACATAGTTCCACACATATTGCAAATTTAAGACATAGTTCCACACATATTACAAATTTAAGACATAGTTCCACACATCTAGTTTCTTCCTCTGCCTCTTCTTCCTCTGCCTCTTCTTCCTCGGCTGCCACGTCCACGAGGAGCAGCTCCACCAGTCCCGAAGATGTGGCAACTGGTGTCTATATGACCAAATTGATTACACAGAAAACATTGCCTAGTAGGGCCTCCGGCTTCAGATTCATCCATATCATTACGGATGCGGACACATTGTCGCCTTCCTCTTCCTGTCCTCATCAGTACAGGATCTGGGATGTAAACCCTTTCACCTGGATTTACTTTATTGAAATTTCCTCATGCCCTATATCCCATCATCTCGCCTGTCCACGTATTGACCACCGCGTCCTTAAGGAAATAAGGAGACACAAACGAGATCACATCCATACCCATCATCCCGCATGCAGCTAGTACATGAGAGCAAGGCAGATGCAACAGCTTGGGTTTATTGCACGTGCACTCACACGTTGGCCAGGCTTCGTTGCCTATCCTCACCTCCTATGTATTTACCTCTTCTCCTGTTCCAATCCAGTTGGAAGGGAGGCGTACCTCGAACCTTCTTTCCTGATTACCGATGGCGATGACATGCATGGACCGAGCCTTCTCCATCTTGGCATCCATGTAATGCATGATCTTTGAACAATACCTCATGTTTGGGTTGTTCATGATATGCATCTGAGCCATCTAGAGTCTGTCTCTGAAATACTTTAGAGTTCCGGTGAAAATACACTCCACAATGGCTGTTAATGGTAGAGCCCTACTTCCTCTCAAGACAAAGTTGTAAGTTTCAGCCAGATTTGTAGTCATGACGCGAAACCTAGCACCATGAGTGTCATGCAGCAGAGACCACCTCTCTACAGGCTCGTGTTGTATCCATTCCTGAAATTTTTTAATCCTTCTGCCAGGCCTTCTCCTAGTACCGGGTTGGTCAAATCCTGGCAAGTCACAAAGGGCAATGGGTTCTTCCTCCGGTGGTGCTGCTCCTGTTGTTGCCTGTGCAGCTAATGCCGCTGCATGAGCCGTGACCGCTGCTGCTCTAGCTGCTCTCCTCTGAGTCACATGTTTTTTAGTGAAGTCATCAAGATAGCCACGACACTTGATATACTTCCACTCTTGGTTCTGCTTGCAAAGCTTCTTGAATAGGTTCATGAGAGTTTTGTTCCTGAACTGTGAGAAAAAATTGGCCCCTAGATGCCGCATGCACCAACGACTCTGCATGTCCAGCCATGGAGTTACTTCATCAGGAGTGGGCTGTGTGAGCTTCTTTATCGCGCTTAGTATACCTGGATGCCTATCATGAAGCACGCATACATTCGGTGTATCTCTCACAATTTCTATCTTCAGCTGCCTGAAAAACCATACCCAACTCTCGGTGTTCTCGCTCTCCACGAAAGCAAAAGCAAGTGGAACAACTTGATTGTTTCCATCTTGACCTATGGCAGTCAATATCTGACCCCTATACTTGCCAGTGAGAAATGTACCATCCACACAGATGACTGATCGACAGTGAGTGAAAGCTTCTATGCATATAGCAAATGAGAAGAACACTCGATGAAGTACCCTCAAATTAGGTTCCTGTGGCAATGTAAAGTGTTGGATGTCCACGTAGGTGCCTGGATTCCTAGCCTGCAGTGTCTGGAGCATCCTAACAACACAGTCATACCCGTCTCGAAACGAACCAAACCTTGCCTCCAGTGCCCTTTGCTTAGTCCTCCAAGCCTTCCCGTATGAAATATTGTAGCGGAATCTGACAGAAACTTTGTGAATGATAGCATTCACCCCCATGGCTTTGCCCTCCACTATCTCTGTGTACAACAGTCTAGCCAGGAGGGTTGATGTGAGGTTACGATGGTCCTGAAGGACACTTTCAAGTGTGCATGTGTGCATCACAACATCGGTGACCTTCCAGTTTGTGTCATACCTAGGGACATGGGCATGCACCCTTGCAGGACATCCAGCTTCCTCGCAAACCAATGTCAAATATTGTTGTGATGACACCTTCGTTTTCATGACCCGTTGCATGGACATTGACCACTCAACAATTGCTTCCTGCAGATGTCTCTTGCTAGGATATAATGCACCCAGATAGATGCTGTTCGCGTGATAATGCCACGCCGAATCATGCCCATCGTTCACAGTCGTTGCTGCTGTGTTGTCATTATTCCATGATGCCGGAATAGGTTGGCCGATCTCTTCTTGATCAGACTCGCCAGAATCATCAGCCGTATCACTGTTGCCTTCTGAGTCTTCGGCTTCCATTTGATGTTGCAACAAACCATCATATATCTCATCCTCATCAGCTTCGCCACTGAATATGTCTTCCCCTAATCCTTCACCACCGTCCTCTGATACATAACCATCACCCCCGGTGTGTGCATAGCTACTGTGACCTGATTCATATCCGCCGCCACCCTCTTGGCCCTGACTACTCTGGCTATGATCATAACTACCTCCAGCATGACCGGTCTGACTATTCTGGCCATGATCATAACTACCTCCAGCATGACCGGTCTGACTACTATGGTCATGATCATACCCAGCCTCTTTCACCACAGGTAACACTAAGAGACTGGGGTTAACTTCTCTTTTCTGGCAAGCTTGCACAAATTTGACCCATTTCTGTTGCGCTTCTATTGGCCTTAAATAAAAATTAGGGGTTTGCCTTGACTTAGTCCATAAAGCATGCACACCGACAGTATGGGTAGGAGGGAGCCCTAAACGAACACATAACCAATCCTTCAACTGAGTAACGGGCACTGTTTCAGGATTCTGAAGAACTTCATCCATAAATCTAAACTCGCTCAAATCAACTCCGTGCTGGTTTATTCTGACGGAACCAGGACCATACAAGAACCTAAACATTACATTATTTGACATGATTTTCGAGCTAAAAAATACCAAAAATAGTCAAAAACAGGTACATTGACACATAATACTCTACAAATATCTTGCATCTAACAGACCCCATCAAACGCTACCTATGAACATACACACATGACTGCAATAAGCAAGAAATTAGGGTTTACCCTTGAAGCGTGCGAAGTCCTGCCGTGCAGCTGCCTCAGGTCAACGGATCAGCACCTCCACCATGCACCTTCCTCAAGTCCCAGCACCAGCCTCCACCATGGCCATTGCTCAACAAGAACACCACCAGATCCCTCCACCAAAACGCCTCAAATCACTACACCAGGCTATCCCATTAGTAGATCGGGACTTTACTAGCTTGCTAATGTGTTAGAGCAGCGAGTTTGGATAGAAATCTAGGCTACAAATCGGTGCAACGGCTGAGAAAATGAGAGCAAGTGAGAGAGGAAGAAGAGCCAGAGAGGAGCTGGGAAGGAGCTAGCGCGCGAGCTGGAAGGAGCAAGCAGACGACGGGCGGACGAGCTAATATAGCTGGGACGTGTCGTCCCTTCAACGGATGAAATAGCGCGTCGTCCCTTCAACAGCCGACACGGCTGACCCCTGTCACCCCGACAGCGCGCGTCGTCCTTTGAACCGACGACGAGGCCGACCCCTGGCACCCGACATGCTGGTCGTCTTTTGAAGAAAAGACGACATGTTGGTCATATCGTCAACAGACGAGCGCTCTCTTTCGTCCGTTGGACGGACGATGGTCCGACAGATTTGAAAATTGACAAATTTGGCGTATTATTTGTAAAAATCAATAAAAAAAATGTATTATTTAAAAAAAATTAGCGAAATATTCAGCACCCGACTCTCATCTAAAAGAACTAAAGAAAAAAATCACACGCCGCCGTCGTCGTTCTATCGCATCTACGCAGGGCAGCCCTACCCTGCCCTTCCACTGCGTCTCTCAGGACCGGCGAGCTACACCGCCACGGAGCGGGCCGCATCAATCTCGGTGCCAGTGCCTCCCATCCCCACCCCATCGCGGCCCTGCACAGGGTCGCTGCCTCGACAACCTCCTCTTCCCCTCTATGGGGCGACAACCTCCTCTTCCCCTCTAACCACGCCCCCTACGAGCTCCTCTCCGCCAGGTCCACCCCTATCTTCACCTCCAAGTGCATCCTCGCTGATATTATGTGCCCCGACAAGTAACACACCATGGAACCACCCATCTCCTCGCTACTGCTAGGTTCCCCTAATCCCCTTACTCTTCTATTCTCTCCTCATCTTTTTATCTATCGTGTAGTATTCAAAGATCCACACATGCACCGGTCATTCATGCAGTTTCAGATATGAAGCACTTAGATCTATCGTGTTAGTTACCTGATCTAATTAGAGACATTTTGAGGTTGATGCTTTAGACTATTTGAAACCTAGATAAATCTTGGATTGATAATTATTAATCGACATCTTCCTACTTATTTTTATCCTGTAAATTGTCATTGTTTAGTTGGGCCCCCCTTAAAAAATTACAATATGAGCCTTTGTTGCCGATTTTGAAATCACATACTAGATTTAGAGATAGTTGGTTTTAACTTTGTCAGTTTGATTGTGTGTAGCACTACTGATACTTACATTCAGTCTGGACAATTTCAACATTTTATAACTTGATGGCGTGTTCAAGGAGGACACTGGTTGTTCGTTATATGGACTTGTTTGACAAGCTTCACTTGCGAGCATGACAAAGTGGTAAGTGTAGTGGGTTGCATTTTGTTAGTGGTAGGTGAGAAGCATTTGGAGCACTAATTTTTCGCCACACATGATTCTGATCTCCACAATAAATTGTGTGAGGTATGGACCGGTTTTTATTTTATGTGCTTGTGTATTATGTTTGGTTTAGTTCAGATCAGATCATTGAAGATGGATTGTGGTAATTTTTATTACAAGTCATCTCCTATGAAATTGTTGTGGCATGGACAGAGATTGGAACTGATTGTGCTCATGATTGGATCTACTGTTTGGTTAATTTTGTGTTAACTCTCATGCATAGGATCGAGATGAGAGACTTGGAATTTATGATGTTGATGTCATAAGGAAAAGTAAAATTGCAGTCCTGCCAATTCGGAATAAATCAAAATAGTTGGTGTTTTTGAGCCATGTAGCTAGCTACATGTCCGTTTTTATATGGTCATACTTTGTTTCAGTAAAATTAATTATTTGTTTCTTACATTGTTTTAGTAACCTTAATACATAGATATTATATTCCTATATATGCAGAGAAATTATAGATGCATTTGATGTGCTTTCACGGAAATCCTCTTCAACCTCTCATGTCACTTTGCAGGTTAATGGTCTCTTTTAGATATTTTATTTGCCATCTTGATGAACTATTCAGTTAATGTCAAAGCAAACTGAAGGTCAGAATAACTTATGCTATCTCTATGCTTCAGTGATTCAGTCTACGGGTTACATCTAGGAGTTTGCATTTTGCAATGCTAAAACTAGAAGGTATGTCATAATTAAGCTAAATCTTATGCTCCTTTTTGTTAACAGGAGATGCACATTGTTTATATTTTTCTAGAATTACTCTCGTACATTGATTTTTATTAAAATTACATGTAAATCAAGCTTGTTTTATGCTATGGATGTACCAGATTTTCTAATTCAGATTGTACCATGCCAAGAAGAAATTAACATCACCATACTTGAAGGTTGACGGAGGACAGATGATTGTTAGCTGGGGGTAACCTAAAGGATCCATATCATCATTAGATTCTTCTTTTTCTTCTGCTGCTTCAGGTGAACAACATGCATGGAAAACTAAGCTTTTACGCTCACTATTTGTACTTGAAATCTGTACGGTATAGTACTTTAGTTTACAAAAGATGGACCTATTTAGTAATTCTGTATTGATAGTTATATTGGCGAATTTACTGGTAGAAGAAACACTATGTTGCTCCTTTATGCCACAATCTACTAGAAAGAAATAGCAGCCTCTTGCAAAGGAAACAAAGTATGATTTACTTGAAAATTAATGCTAACTTGCTTATTAGTCATATCTCTTTCGCACTGAAATGGCTATATGGGCAATGGGTAGATGGGCGATGCTGAAGATACTGAACTTAGGAACAATGTGAGAAAAAAGATTATATTACCGCCATAGAAAGATCAATCTGTGTAATGCCTTTTCATATGTGACCGTTTTAAACTATGAGCTCATTTCTGTGCAAATTTGGCAAGCCATTAATATGGCCAAGAGGATTAGGGCTTGCGGAGCTGTTGGCCGGGGTTTATGTACAAATGCTTTCCAACCTTCGCGATTAGTAGCTATCGCTGATGGATACCATCAAGAAGCACCCTCCATCAAGAAGCACCCTCCAGCCTACCCAATTGAACTGCATGTGTTGTCATAGGACCACTAGCCGTATAAGTTTCAGATATCTGATGCAAATGCATACTAGGAAATTTGGGAGCAGGTGAGTACTTGATCTCACTTTGTTGATTACCGCTTTCTCTTTTATTTCGTCCACTATAAAATTCTTATATAGATTTTTTGTCAACTGAGATCCTTGATTTCTTATGAGTTTCATGTTGTAACTTGATGCGAAAACAAAATCAACAGACAAAAGGGAACCTGCATCATGTATATTTCTATTTTTGCTGGTCTTGTACTGTTATACAATAGATAGCCAGCAAAACATACTACAACTTGCAGGCTGAGAAAAGACAGATCCATGAACACATCGTGCCCACGAGCAAGATAGTGTTTATTCCAAGAGTTATGTGTTTTCATGGAAGATTCTATCCGAGGACATCATGGCATCACCCATCGAGCACAAGACTACAATTTTTTCTTGTGTGAGAAAACACAAAGCCTGTAATGTAAAATGAAGGGACGGCGTTGCTCCATGCGAGGACATGGTGCCACCTCTCTTTTCTCCTATGCTTGTGTCAATATGAAGCAGATCATATTTCTTTTGTTTAGTATTTATAATATGATAGAATCATTTTTTTGTATGAGATGCATATCCTGTTTTGACTTGGCAGAGCCAACATGTTCAATAATGAAGTAATATTTTACTGGATATACTCCCAAACCCTTTCCCTGTTTTGTTTTGTAGGCTTCCATTGAGATAAGTTTTTCCCATTTTTTCATAGCATTAGGTGCAGTTCTCATGTCAAGTAATAACTTCTCTGGTGTAAGGGATAACTATTTTGCTACAACGCTATGTTGTGATGAAGCTGAATTGATCCAAGCGAATGCATAAATTTTCTTAGGTGAACAAGATTTGGATGAACCAAAGCGTACTAATTCTAGCTACAAAAGAAATCTAGAACTTTTTCTCTATATAGGTGAAGTCATTTCATGTAATTGTAAATTGTAGTAGTAGCTAAGGGACATTTTTAAGAAGCAAAGTTGTGGGTGTGCGATGTGTGCTTTTGTATGTCTTTTTGTTGTGAAGTATAGCCTTTCTTTGCTCTATATAGAAGATTGTAGCCTCATTTTGATCATGATTTCCATTCATTCTATGCTCAAGATATGTTTTGCAGAAAAATAAATGTGTGGCACAAATAGTAAAAATAAAAACACATGCGTCGCACATGCACAATTACTAGTGGATGAGAAAATGAGGGAATTAGCGGCAACAATTATGTGAGTAGTTGGCGGCTTGGCGCTCACAGTCACCGGCCGCTCTAGGAAATTATGTGATTTTTTAACCGTATGTTGGTGCTTGGTGGAGCTGAGTCAACTGGCCCACATGTCATCTAAATAGGCAGGATATAGGTATACCCACGGGTATATGGCTGTATCCATACCCTACCGATAATTTGATGGGCCAGGTACGGGTTTTTCCCACGGTATAGAAATATGTCCATACCCTTCTCATATGGGTATGGTACCCGCAGGTACCCGTTCCCACTGGTAAAATTGCCATCGAGCTCCTCTATTCTACTCTAGAGTTCTCCAGCGTGAGCTTCTTCTGCACAAAGCGAGCCTCCTGGGACTTGGCCTTCGCCAGACACTCCCCTCGAAGATCCTTGCGAAGCCACGAGATATCCTCGTCTTATCTTTCTTCAGCTGCTTCCGCTCCTAGCCGACCTTTACGTAGCAACGAGGGATGCGATTGTCGATTTTGGCACTACGGCTGTGAACTCGAGCGAGCGCTCTTCAAGCTTCTGGTGAGTCGTCTCCAGCTTTGCGTCCAACGCTTCTAGACGGCCTCTCTCTAGTTGGGACTCATCCTCGCAGAGCCAGACCACCTCCTCGGGAAGGGCCATGTCCACCTCCTCTCAGGGAGACCCTCAGGCAGTCTTCCTCGGCCTCCCGCTCGGAGAAGGCAAGCACATGGTCACGCATGGAGAGGTCCTCGACGACGCGGCTCAGGTCCATGGAAGAAAGTCCAGCCCCTCCAGAGGGCAGGGTCAGGTCCCAGGCGAGCACTAAAGCCCGTGCCTCTTCAGGGGCACTATCGCCTCGCGAGGCACTTGCCTCGCCGCTCCCCCCCCACTGGTTCTGGGTCTTATCAAAGGCTGCCCGCTCCAGGAGCAGCTGGCGCCATGCGCCTGCAAGACGATGCTCCTCCGCGGTGATGTCTGCGAGGAACCGATCGAGCCCGACATGAGAAACCGCCACAACGCCATGAAGGCGCCCCGATCTTCCAAGAGAGGCGCCTTGGATGACAACAAGGCAAGCTCGCTCGGGCCCGCACCCTCCGGAGCTCGGGGGATCCCCTCGGTCACCATGGACGGGAGACGGGGTCACGCCTTGCGTCCCCACGGGATCTTCATACGGTGGAGAGCTACCGCTGTCGGCAACCGTCATGGAGTCCGTCAGGCCCAGGACCCATGCGGTAGGAGAGGGCGCCGCCCTGGCTTCAAGGCAAGGGGCTACATGTACATGCGATCTTCCGGCTTCGCCGGCTCCAGGAAAGGGGTGCACCCAGGCAGTGGGGGAGACGGAGCCACCCCGCACACTCCGAGGTTCCTCCGGAGCTTGCCTCTGGCACCTTCTTCCTTCTCTTCTTCTCGCGCCTGCATTAGAACAATGGGAAAATGAAGCAGGAAAGGAAAGGGAAAAAGGTGACCAGGGGAAACCTTGCAAGGACAACTCACCCCTGACTTCCGCTCTCACCAAGGACCAATTGGCCCTCCTCACGTCCGGAGGAAGAAAGGCGCAACCCTCATCCAATCTTGGATGCTTCCTGGCCACGCGCGCCGAGATAGGAGCGGCAGCCACCGGAGTTGCGTGCTTTAGCCTCGGAGGTCCGCTACGTCCTCCTCTAAAGATTGGCCATTGGAAGCTGGAGGCCCATAAGCGTAGATAGGCCCAGTTAGATTAGGTCAAAGCCTCCGAGTCCTTAACTGACTCGGTTGTATATCTGTAAACCCTAACGAGGTACCCCTATATAAACCTCCTTAGGGTACTCTCTAGACTCACGTTCCATCATACACCCCATCGACTTGCTGTCTAGCCGCCGAGCTCGCCACCATTATAACCTAGCAATAATAAAATCTAGGAGGAGTAGGTCTTTACCCTCCGGGTGGCCGAACCTGGGTAAACCCCTGTGTATTTTCCCTCATCTCGCTTCGCAGATGGCCGATCGCTCTTGCCCCAAATCCTACTACTCGATACCCCTGGTAGCATCTGCTGTGGCCATTCCCATGACAGTGGCGCCCACCATGGGGCATGGCCGACCCGTCCCGAGTTCTATGGCAACACCCTATTCGCCAATCAACCGGTTGATCGCCACCGGTCGCATGATCGCATGCGGCGAGATCCTTCAGATCTTGCCCAACAGCTACGTCCCGGCGTTGCGCCCGGTCACGCACAACGTGGTGATGCCGATCGACACCATCAACCTGTTCGTCGGCTTCACGAACGCTGTCGCCCCAGCGAATACGGCGATCATTGATGGGTCGCCGCCACATCGCGATCTTCTCTCGGAAGGCCAGATCCGCACCATTTCCCGCCTCGCCTCCGAGTATGACTCGGCCACCAGCAACGCGATCGGAACTGACGTGGTCGCGGACGACGCAACCCTCCATGACGACACTGACTCGGCAACCCTACCGCGGTTGCCGGATCCATCACTACCGCGTCACCTGAGGGATCCATCACGTGAGTCTCCAACGCCGCGGATTTCGAGGATTCATCCATCCGCGAGATCTTTGACTCCGACTCCGGGTCGGAGTCCTCTGGCGACCTCCGTGCCAGATCCAGTCGCTTCACCACGACCTACATGGCGGGCAGCACGAACGCCACGCCAGACCCCTTCTCCATGACGATCCCGCCGATCGCAACGGCCACGGAGGTCGAGCAAGCCCGCCTGCGACTAGAGGAGGCAGCACAAAAGGAGCAAGCCGAGCGCGAGAAATTCCGCCTCGAGCAGGAAACAGTGCAAGAGCTGTCACTCTACCACCGGCGCCGCACCGAGAGCCGCCTGAACTCCAACATTTAGGGCCGCGCCCTGAACTTCAGTGATGAAAACGACCCCGCCCGCACGGCCAATCGTGAGTTCTGCGAGAACGCGCCATCGGGAAGCAGCAATCGCCCCTCACCCGGATTTCAAGCGACTAGGGATCCCCCACTACCCACGGGTCATGCACCTCCCCCCGACCAGCCAAGGGTCATCATCTCCCCATAAGCCCGCGACACAAACGGTCTCCCGCTATACTCCACCCCGATGGAAAATGTCATTGCGGGGCAAGTCGCAGTCGCCAACCTCAACATCACGGGAGAGGGTGCACTGCAGGTCAAGTACACCCAGGCCCTACTCACTAGGGCCGTCGAGCAGCAAGCTATGAGAGTCGACACACAGGGATGGATGTACTCCCACTCATCCGGCAGCAGGGAGGCCTCAAGAGGCCGCCCAACGGTCGCCAACACCCTCAACTTCCCACCACCGGAGCCCTCATAGCTCCATCCATGGGCGATGCACCCTGCGCTGTCCAGCAACGAGCCGCGACCAGCAAACAACACGGTCACCGCTAATAGTGAGCCGATCAACGCACATCGTTAACAATCAAACCTGGCGGGCACGCCAACCCAATGACCCGAGGCACACCCTCACCAACCCCGGCGACCCTGATCCAAGGGGTTCCCTCAGTCAAGTTAGCCCCCAGTGCTTCAGACCAATGATTCGAGGTGAAAAGTACCCTGCCAACTTCAAGGCGCCAAAGGATATCGAAAAGTATGACCCAACGTATGACCCAGCGGTGTGGATCGATACATACCTCATGGCGATGGGGATCGCAGGCAACACCGACATGCTCGCCGCTCGCTACCTCCCCCTGATGATGGAGGGAGCAACCAGGCAATGGATCAACACCCTCCCAGCGAATAGCATCGACTCGTGGGAGGACATGCGCAAATCCTTCTTCAGGCACTTCAAGGGCTCCTAAACTCACGCCACCACCATTGAAGACCTGGAGTGCTGCATCCAGGGACCACGCAAGTCGACCCGCCACTGGGTACAACGGTGGCAGGAACTATGGATCAACGAATTTTGGCATCCACCCCGGCACGGCGATACACTGCTTCAAGAAGGCGTGCCGGTACGAGCCTCTAGTCACCAAGATCAAGAGGGTCTACCATTCACTCGACAACATCCCCAACCTCCTCAAGATCGCCAAGCGCTATGCAGATGAGGACCCCAACCAAGACTTTGACGACGAGTCAGGAGGAAGACGCCACACAAGCGGCAACGACAACAGGAGACAACGCGAGATGCGCTCTAGCAACACTCACCTTGCTGTCAAACACTACGGTGACGGGCGAGTCGACTTCCTCGCCAACGCTGGCTATGCGCCATGTGACCCGAAGAACTTCCGCCGTGAAGGAGGAAACTACCACGCGAGCAACGCAACAAGGTCGAAATTCGACCCCGCCGCCCTGCTTAACCAGCCTTGTGTCTACCATGACAGGGAGGGGAAACCCGCCACTCACACCACCGCTGACTGCCACTCCCTGAAGGAGATCGAGAAGGCAAGGCGAGCAAGGGAAGGCCCCAACAATAACCCGCCAAGGGACAACGACAATGCCAGTGGGTTCTGAAATGACGTCGGCTCGCTGCACACATTCAGTAGGCTCGGCACCAAGCACGAGAAGAAGGTGCTCGCCATCACAGTCGCCGTGAACATGGTGACTCAAGCCGACATCCCCCGCTTCCTCAACTGGTCTGAGCAGTGCATCACTTGGAGTCGCTAGGACCACTCGCCACAATCGAGTACCCTCGGTGATTCGCCCTGGTGGTTAAGCCCAAAGTGGCTGACTACTGGCTCCCCAAGACACTGATGGACGACGGGAGTTCCATCAACATCCTCTACCTAGATACATTCAGATGGCTGCACCTCCCGCCATCGATGGTCGAATCGACCCTCACCACCTTCCACGGCATCGTCCCCGGTCGGAAGGCATACCCGATCGGCAAGGTGATGCTACCAGTCACCTTTGGCAAGCCCTCCAATTTCCGCACCGAGCGGATCGTCTTCGAGCTGGTGAACTTCCACAGCCCCTACCACTACATCCCAGGGCGACAAGCATTCACCAAATTCATGGCAGCACCACATTACGCATACAACATGATGAAGCTCCCAGGGCCATGTGGCATCATCACCGTCCACGGCGACCCCGACATGGCCATGGAGTGCGAGGCAAAAGGCGCTGAAC
Source organism: Avena sativa (assembly GCA_916181665.1). NCBI lineage: Eukaryota > Viridiplantae > Streptophyta > Magnoliopsida > Poales > Poaceae > Avena > Avena sativa. The sequence goes on along the minus strand of OV702299.1, from coordinate 362,001,869 downwards.
TCACAGACGCCATCATCACCGCGGAAGCCAACCACGCCGAGGAACTCACCAAATATACGAGTGGCGTCCACAAGGACAACTCCATGATCCTAAAGAAGCCCAACGCAGAAAACACCGGGTCAACAAAATTCGAGGCGTCCACACACACACGCACCATCGAGCTGGTCCCATGAGACTGATGGCTATGAAATATAGACATCTATGTCCGCATTTAAACTAGATATTATTCATATATTTGATGAAATATCTCTCTAAATCCTGCTACTAATGCCTAATGATCAAAGAGGTATGCAATCCTTTCTTGCTATTTTTTCCTGCGCAGATAATGACGTATGATGATGGGAATCACTACATAAATGTCAAAGATACGAGATTTCCAACACGTCAAAGAAACCAGGATCCGTGAAGTGGAGGAAGAAGCCTTAACGACCAACTATATGGCGGGAAATTTATGACGGCCGTATAGTTCCGGATGTATAGTTGCCATCGACTTTATTAGGTCAAATATAACAACTTTCATGAAGGGACCCCTATATAAAGAGGCTTCGGGCGACAGGAAACAACACTTCTTTTCAACCTCAACTCTCCTTGCCACCAGAAGCCGCCACGCCGGAGGAATAGATCTAGATCTAAATCTCCAAACCCTTCTCCACCACTATAGCCATCTTCCACCACTTGTAATAGTAGATCTCTTCTCCAATTGGTGACATTGTAAGAATATTTTCTATCAACCTTATGATCTCTATTACAATATTTATGATTGTTGATTTCATCTCTATGTGTGAGTAATTCTCCTTGGGCTAAGGGCTTCGGCCTAGCCATGTAGCTTTTCATGCATGTTATTTATCATAGTGGGATCATTTATTAGTTTGTATGACATGATGATTGTATTACCCTGTCTTGCCTCAATCTAAGGACTTGTCAGGTACCCCAAGACCCTGAGGATTGATCTAGGTAAAGGGAGTGTGAGTATTGCCTGATCTATAGGATGGGAACCCTAGTGACAGAAGGGGTAGTACAGATGTAAGTGAGGAATTTACTTGGGATTAACAATGACATCACTATGCATATCATTAGTTATCTTTCTTCTATGGATGATACTAGTAGGTTATTGCTATAAGCGGTTGCAGAGACGATAGCAATTATGGATGCATTGCACACATATAATTATCTTGCTCTAACAATTACATGCATACTTATTATTATCTATTATTCCCATCAGATGTTTCACATAGCTACTAGTGAAAACCGAAGACCCTAGGCCCTCTCTCTCTCTCTCCATCGTCAACAACAACAACAAAAAGATCGCAAAATCTTGGTGCAGTGAAAACACAAAAATAATTCTAAAACTCTCGAAGGTTTGTTTAATTAATCTCACTTTGCTTTCTTCTTCCCGAGGATTCGATAAACCTAGGTCTACTAGGGAAAAAGAGCTATACTACATCCATAATCTGGATCGAAGGTATCAACCCTTTTTTTGGCGCCGTTGCCGGGGAAGCAATATCTACCCTGGTGAGGTTAGTAGGAACCTTACTAGTTTTAATTCTTGTTTTTAATTTTTTTAGTTTGCTTTTAGTCTTTATTTGAAAAACCAAAAAAATTAGTTAGTCTTTTAATTCTTTTTTATCATCATTAGTACTTGTTTAAGAAAATCCAAAAGCATAGGAAGTATGGCTGAAAAGAAGCTAGTGTGACACCCCCGGGATCACGGCTAAACAAATCCCAGACCTCTGATACGTCGTAAACGTATCTATAATTTTTGATGTTCCATGCTTGTTTAGTATCCACTTTGCTATGCTTTGTCTAACTTTGAGGTATTTTTATACATTTTTCTGGGGCTAACCTATTAACAAGATGCCACAGTGCTAGTTGCCTATTTTCTGCTATTTTTGTTTTCAGAAAAGCTAGTAAGAAAATATTCTCGGAATTGGAAGGAACAAAAGCCAAAGTCAATATTTCACTAAGACGAACACAAAGACCGAAGGGCGACCGGAGGGCGCCACAGGGTGGCCACACCCCCCACACGCGGGCCCACCCTGGGCCGTGCCTGGGCAGGGTGTGGGCCCCCTGGCCGCCCTCCTGCCTTGCCTCTTCGCCTATATAATCCCCCCGATGCAAAAACCCTAAGTACCCGATCATATCTCCACGAAATAGTCCGTAGCCGCCGTCACCATCGTCCCTAGATCGGGGGGATCTGAAGCTCTTCCCGGCACCCTGCCGGAGGGGAGAGATCATCCCCAGGCCTTCTTCATCACCATGCTAGCCTCCGGTATGATGCGTGAGTAGTTCGACATTGGACTATGGGTGCATACAGTAGCTAGATGCTTGTTTCTCCTCCTTTTTGCTACCATGTTTAGATCTTGTGAGCTCCGTTCATGATCAAGATCATATATTTGTAATCATGCATGTTGTGTTTGCGGGGACCCGATGGATATTGAGATTACCATGTCGGATTGATTAATGATTCTATCATGTCTGTGTTGTTTGAGATCTTGCATGCTCCCGTTTCTAGTAGCTATCTTGGCCAAGTAGATGCTAGTGACTCCAAGAGGGAGTATTTATGCTCGATAGTTGGTTCTTGCCTCTATTGAATCTAGGGAAGTGACAGACAGAAATCTCTAAGGTTGTAGATGTGCTATTGCTACTAGGGAGAAAACAACAATATCTTGTTCATGGAACAATTGTATTGTTTACTTTACACACATTGCTTAAATCAGTTATCCGTTGCTTGCAAATTAATACTAGAGGGGTTTGGATGATAACTTGAAGGTGGATTACTAGTCATAGATGCAATTGGATGGCGGTCTATGTATATTGTTGTAGTGCCCAATCAAATCTCATAGGATCATGAATGTCTAGTATTGCATTGTTATGCCTTGATCTGTCCTGTCAATTGCCCCGCTGTAATTTGTTTACCCAGCATGTTATGTTATTTATCTTAAGGAGAACACCTCTAGTGAATTGTGGACCCCGGCCCAATCTTTACCATTGAAACATCTTCCAATGTTACTGTTTACTTTCTGCAAGCTATCATTACCTTCCACACCATACGTTTAATCCTTTGTTTTTAGTAAAACAGTGAGATTGACAACCTCACTATTCTTTGGGAAAAAGTCTTGAGTTTGTGTTGTGTAGGTTTCCAAGTTGTTAGAAACACCTTTGAGTCGTTTTCTTCCTCCTACTAGTTTAATAACCTTGGTTTCATACCAAAGGAAGACTTACTGTTGTGCTCATCATATGTTCATCTTGGGGTTTCCCAATGAAGATCTACAGTGATCTGAGCCGCATCAAGACGTTTTCTGGCGCCGTTGCCCGGGAGGCTAAGGACGGCTTCACAAGGGGAGTCCTTCACAACCTTTCTATTTACTTTGTTTTTGTTTTTCTTAGTTTCTTTTTCTTTGTTTTTCTTGCTTCTTTTTATCGAAAAATTCCAAAAAAATTAGTTTCGTTTGGTTTGATTTTTCTTATAAAAAACACAAAAAAATTAGTTCCTACTTTCGTTACTACGATGTCTGGTGTTGTTCCAATCACCGTGTCACCTATGGAAAGGATCGTTACTTTCAAACAAGGAAGTGAAGAGAGTTTCAAAGAAGCATGGTCTAGAATTTCTGATTTACATGGAAAAACTGAGCCTAAAATGAGTCTAGGCTTAGTCATTAGCAGTTTCTACCATGGTCCTGCTCTTTGTTATAGATATGCTTTGGATGCTGTAGCAGGAAGAATATTTTTCATTGTAATGAGAATGAAACTTTGGATGCCATAAAGAAGTTGATTACAATTTATAATTTTCCTAGCAAGTCTGATTCTTCCTTTATAAACATCTATGCTAGGTTGAACACTCTTGAGACCAGTACAGTTGCTTTGAAAGATTTTTATAACATGCTTGGAGAGCACCATGATTATGTTCCAATAAATTCTGATCCTTCAAAATGGTTTCCTACAATAAAAGTTTCTATAAACAGTGAAACTTTTGATGCTCGTTGTGATATCATGTCTGAATTTTGTCTTATGCCTAAAGATATCTATGAGTCTTTGAATCTTTGGGGACTTTCTAAAGGAGGTGAAGGAATATCTCTTACCAATAATCCAACTATATTACCCATTGGAATAGCTGAAAGAGTGTTTACAACGATCTTACGAAAAGTGGTGTCTACTGATTATCTTGTTATTGAATGTGTAGGAAAAGGACAAATTACACTTCGAAGATCCCTATTGAAACACCTTGGAGCAATAATAGATGTGGGAAAAGGCATTATGCATTTTGCTTCTCCAATAAGCAATCATACATTCCCTAAAGATAATAAAGGTAGGAGCAAGAAATTTGATCATAATGCTTCTTCATTTGAAAACACTTGATTCTTGGTTCTTGTGCCTAACTAAAAGGCGTTAAAGAAAAGTACTTCTTGGGAGATAACCCAATAGTTTTCTTGGGTCTTGAAAGTTACTACTTCTGTAATAACCTCTCATTATCCTTTTTATTTTATTTTTGTGCCAAGAATAACCTCTAATGAGAGGGAAGTAAGATTTGGGGAAGTGCTGTCCCGAAACAGATTTTTGTGCTCCACTGTAAAAATTCTTGAAAAACCTCTGTAAGTCGGATTTAGCTGTAATTTTCTGAATATAACTCCCAGGTTGTTAGCTAACTTTCATTAGTTCAACACTTTTTTATTTTAGCAACAGAAGGTCTTTGAAAAAAATCATTTTTTACCTGCTGGTCTATTTTGACTAATTTCTGCCATTATTTTCATTTGCCTCTTTACTGATTTCCTTTTGAGTTCTCTTGGGTAAATTAAACTTTTTGAGGAAATTGCTACAGTATCTTGTGTCTTTAATGAAAGTTTTGCTGTTTTGAAACTAAACCCAAAGGTCTATTATCTTTTGAATGCACTAATGTTGCTAATGAAGATTGTGTGAAGTTTTGTATGAAGGAAAATTTTCAGTTGTAAGGGAAGAATGATGTAATGAGATGAAGAATGGACAAAATCTCAAGCTTGGGGATTCCACCCCATGTCACCCCAAGAAATATTAAAGAGGTACAAGCGTCAAAGCTTGGGTATGCCCAAGGCATCCCCTTGTTCATCAATAAAAATCTCAGATATTTCTAGACACTTCGTTTTTATTGTTTCATGCACTACAGTGTTGTTCTTGGAGCGTCTTAGTTTTCATTTTTGGTTTTCGATTGCTTAGTTTGCTTGAATAAAGTAGTTGGACCCCCGTTTTCGCTGTGTTGTTTCAAATAAGTTGATTGGTGTTGAAAAGGAGTAGGAAGTTCTTGCTTTAGTAGTACAAAAGGGAGCTTGCTTTGACTGTGGCCTAGACTTTATCATGTCATGCTAGATGTTTTTTTGACCTTATGCTTAGTGATTATTGCTATAGCATGACTTGTTCCAAACAATTGAGATTGCTTAATGTGCCTTGAAAGAATCATGCGTTGATTTAGCATACAAAAGCATAGTAGTGTGGTATTCTCCTTTGATGCTTTGTTTGGGTTGACTTGGCACATGCTCACACCATGTTATGACTATGAACCAGTCATCCTAGCCTCTATGATCATTTAGTTTTTGACTTGTGGTGCCACTTTATGCTTTGATTAGTAATGTTTTGTCGCTCTGCATGATTATGGCCATTCTTGCTCTCTTAGTTGGTCGCTCCCAGTGTTTTGCTAGCCTCCACTTGTATTGAGTAAGCTCTACTCATGCATCCAACTCCCAAGAAACCAAGTTATTCCAAAGTGTCCACTATAAATTCCTATGCATGGTGTGTTACACCATTCCAAGTATATTCTTGTTTTATCTGTCTTCCAAATTAAACTTGTTATGTGAAAATTAGTGATTAAAGCTCTTACAAACTTGATGGAACACTTTATTTTTTTTGCCCCTAAAAAACTTGAACCATTGTGTCATCTATGTTGTATATTCTTGCACTTATAAGTTGGAAATTATAAGAACCGTGCTGTCACGGGGAACGCTTTCAAAACCTATAATTATCTACCCAGTTGATATCATGCTCTTTTGTTTATGGATGTCGTCGATGTGAAATAAAAGGGGAACTTGTAAGTCCATGGAGTTATGTATATGTGTTAGAGAAACGCCTAGGACCCTAGCCTAAGCCATGCCTAATCATGGTGGAAACTTGCAGTGTTATCATAGTGAGCAATCTATGAAGCATTCTTCTTATAAAATAGAGAGATAGAAAAAATAGATTGAGAAAAATAAAAAAAAGAGATGAGAAAAGAGGAAAGAGAGAAAAAGCACCATTTTCCCATGGTAAATAAGAAGATTGCTGAGATGCTCATTGTCTACTTGCCTTGTCATTTTGATATGGGATAGCTCCTGTATCATGGGGCAAGGGGTACCCCGTTGGCGGTTCTCTATCATACACATGTACTTACTATGATAACAAACTTACCGGTAACTAAAGTTGAGTAGCATGAGGAGTGGCCCTCGTACTCAAGGTACATGAGATTGCCAACTTATACTTTGTCAAGCATGCACTCATTATTTTGTTCACTTTAACCTTAATCACTTCAAGATGCTTATGATAGGGGAAATGAGAGCTGAAAGCTAACAAGTACCATAATCATTGGAAGCTCTTTTTGAAACTTGAAATCCCTGCTTCCCTTTATGAAGGGCCTTTCTTCCAATTGTATATTGAGTCTCCACCTTCTATCCTTAGGCACCAATTAAGAGAGCATAGTTGTCATTCTTAGTTCTATGTGCATTGTCCCTAAACTTATTGATTGATTCATATTGTTGATATTGCTTGTTCTTGAACTATTTGTATCTAGTCACCCTTATGAACTTTGAAGGTGTCCTTTGCATTTATGTTTTTCTACTCCATGAGGGACAAGCTGAATGACACTATGCTATGTTTCCTATATGTGAAACAAACAAACAAACGTCTTTTAATGCATTGTTATTCATGAATCTTTGTTTGTATCCTTTCATGTTGCAGCATAGTTACTTTGTCTTATTGTTAGAACTTCATATTTCATGCTCATGTTTAGAGTACTATGATCCCAGCTTTCAATGCTTGCAAATGGTTTGATCTTGATTGTGATGGTGCATGTCACCTCAAACATTATTCCTTTTTATCACTTACGTACTAGAGGATGAGCAGGAGTTAAGCTTGGGGATGCTTGATATGTCGTAAACGTATCTATAATTTTTGATGTTCCATGCTTGTTTAGTATCCACTTTGCTATGCTTTGTCCACACTTTGAGGTATTTTTATACATTTTCTGGGACTAACCTATTAACAAGATACCAGAGTGCCAGTTGCCTGTTTTATGCTGTTTTTGAAGCTAGTAAGGAAATATTCTCAGAACTGGATGGGACAAAAGCCAAATTCAAGATTTCACCGAGACGAACACAGAAAGAAGGGAGACCGGAGGGGCGCTACAGGGTGGCCACCCCCCCCCACACGCGGGCCCACCCTGGGTCGCGCTTAGGCATGGTGTAGGCCCCCTGGCCGCCCTTCCGCCTTGCCTCTTTGCCTATATAATCCCCCCGATGCCAAAACCCCAAGTACCCGATCAAATCTCCATGAAACAGTCCGTAGCCGCCGCCACCATCGTCCCTAGATTGGGGGGATCTGAATCTCTTCCCGGCACCCTGCCGGAGGGGAGAGATCATCCCGGAGGCCTTCTTCATCACCATGCCAGCCTCCGGTATGATGCGTGAGTAGTTCCACCTTGGACTATGGGCCCATACAGTGGCTAGATGGTTGTTTATCCTCCTTTGTGCTACCATGTTTAGATCTTGTGAGCTCCGTTCATGATCAAGATCATCTATTTGTAATCATGCATGTTGTGTTTGCGGGGATCTGATGGATATTGAGATTACTATATCAGATTGATTAATGATTCTATCTTGTTGATTCTATCATGTCGATGTTGTTTGAGATCTTGCACGCTCTCCGTTTCTAATATCTATATTGGCCAAGTAGATGCTAGTGACTCCAAGAGGGAGTATTTATGCTCGATAGTGGGTTCTTGCCTCTATTGAATCTGGGGAAGTGATAGAAATATCTAAGGTTGTAGATGTGTTGTTGCTACTAGGGAGAAAACAACAATCTCTTGTTCATGGAACAATTGTATTGTTTACTTTACACACATTGCTTAAAGCAGTTATCCGTTGCTTGCAACTTAATACTGGAGGGGGTTTGGATGATAGCCTGAAGTTGGATTACTAGTCATAGATACAGTTGGATGGCGGTCTATGTATATTGTTGTAATGCCCAATCAAATCTTATAGGATCATGAATGTCTAGTATTGCATTGTTATGCTTTGCTCTGTCCTGTCAATTGCCCCGCTATAATTTGTTTACTCAGCATGTTATGTTATTTATCAGAAGGCGAACACCTCTAGTGAACTATGGACCCCGGTCCAATCTTTACCATTGATACATCTTCCACTGTTACTGTTTACTTTCTGCAAGCTACCATTACCTTCCACACCATACGTTTAATCCTTTGTTTTCGGCAAACCGGTGAGATTGACAACCTCACTATTTGTTTGGGCAAAGTCTTGAGTTTGTGTTGTGCAGGTTTCCAAGTTGTTAGCAACACCTTTGAGTCGTTTCCTTCCTCCTACTGGTTCGATAACCTTGGTTTCATACTGAGGGAAGACTTACTGCTGTGCTCATAATACCTTCCTCTTGGGGTTTCCCAATGAAGCTCTATAGTGATCTGAGCCGCATCAATCTCCGTCTGACATAAGCTTAACCTTGTGCTCGAGGATATCCAGTGGAGAATCGATAACACACCAGTGACTCTATGACACAAAATTTATTACAGCAAGCTCATAATTGAGCGAAAAACCAAAGTATTACAAGCAGAGGTCACTGACCACAAACATCAAACAACGAAAGGCAAATTATGCTATTAAATATAGCAAACTTAACAAATGGCCGAAGAGGCCTGAAGCATAACGATGACGTCCCATCCCATAGATTCCAGGCTGCCGGCAGGGAATGCCAAGCTACTCGTTGGTGTCGATGTCGTACGGAACTCGTCTTTAGGGAACACTTATTATGCTACAAAAGTATCAACAAATCAAGGGTGAGTATAGGGTGTACTCCGCAAGACTTATGGCTGGTGGAAGTACTTTGCATAAAGCCATCTTTGTTTGCAAAACAAGGAAGAGAGAGAGAAGAAGCTCGTCTAATTAGAATATTTTAAAAGGGGATAAGAGAGCGACATCTCCAAAGTATTGATCATAATCTTTTGATATCCACCAAATTATCATCACCTCTCAACTAGGATCACCCCCTCGTACCCATGAGGAAGCATCCTTAAGCACACATTGATCTGCCAAGTTTTACAATTAGGTTCATGTTCTCTATGATCTTAGAATTTGGTCACCAAGCATTGATACGTCCAAAACGTATCTACTTTCTCGAACACTTTGCTATTGTTTTTCGTCTAAACTTGTGTGATTCGGATACAACTAACACGGATTGACGCTGTTTTCAGCAGAATTATATTGGTGTCTTGTTTTTGTGCAGAAAATGAACTATCAGGAAAAATCCCGGAAAATATGCCAAAAATTATATTTCACCAGAAGATCCACGGAGATAGAAGGGGAGGCCTGGGGGGCCAGACCCACCCCAGGCGCAGGCCCACTGACCCCGCGCCTGGAGGAGGTCTGGCCAACCCATGCAGCTCCTCGACCTCCCTTCGTGCCTATAAGTTGCCTTCTGACCTAAAAACAGAGGGGGGTTCAATAGTTTTCCAGAAAGAGTTACGCTCTATCGCCGCCACCAGAAACCAAGATTCGGATCCAGAAACTCCGTTCTGGCACCCTGCCAGGACGGGGAATTTGGGAAGATCATCGCCATCGTCATCACCAATGCATCTCCATCGACCATCAATGTTTCCCTCATCCATGAGTGAGTAATCCCCCGCTGTAGTCTTGGGGGTGGTAGGGATTGGATGAGTTCTATCATGTAATCGAATAAGATCTGTTAGGGCATAGTGCCTAGTATCTCTATTAGTGCTATTTGACTTTGTTGCAACTTGTTGTGATTAATGCTTGTCACTAGGGCCCGAGTGGCATGATCTCAGATCTAAACTTATTATTGAATCATTATGATAGTATTGTTTATGATCTTATCTGCAAGTTGTGTACACATATCATTGTCTGGATCCAAAGGCCCCAAAGTGACAATAATTGGGACAACTGGAGGGGATGGCTATGGTGTGAGGATCACATGTGTTCATGGAGTGTTAATGCTTTGCTCCGGTGCTCTATTAAAAGGAGCACCTTAATTGACAGTAGTTCCCTAGAGTCCCCGCTGCCACGGGCTGGCTAGACAAAAGATGTTGTGCAAGTTCTCATTGCGAGCACGTATGACTATATTTGGAGCACATGCCTAGGATTGTTTAGTACTTGGATGATTTTTATTATTTATCTGCAATGACCTAGATCTTGAAGTTACATGTTTAGACTCGTCCATGGAACGCCCGTCCATCCATCCCTATGCCTACTGCACTCGAATCCTACTGTTACCGTTACTGTTACTACTGCTGCTGTTTCACTGCTGCTGTTGCTTTGCTATTGCTACTACAAACTGTTGCTACTGATAAACTTCTATGAGCAATAACTATTTCCAGGTGCAGCTGAACTGACAACTCAGTTGTTAAGGCTTGCAAGTATTCTTTGGCTCCCTTGTGTCGAATCAATAAATTGGGTAATACTACCCGCGAAGACTGTTGTGATCCCCTATACTTGTGGGTCATCAAGACTATTTTCTGGCACCGTTGCCGGGGAGCATAGCTTTATTTGTAAGTTCACTTGGATATATTATTGTTCATTGCTACTCCTTTCATCAAGGGGAAGTATCATGATGGAAAGTTCCCTATTTTACCATCCACTACAAGAAGAGGTACAGACCTAAACACCTCTGCTGCTCTTTATTCACCGTCTGTTATAAGTAAGCTTGTCCTACCACCACCACATACACATGCTACACACACTGCTACTACTACTGAGTCTAAAACTGCTTTTGATACTCATGATGTTACTTCTACTATGCTTGATGCGAGTGGTGCATTAGGTCCTTTTCTAGATGCTACTATGGCTAGTCTAGGAAATACCGGAACTCCTAGTGAATACACTGTTACATCTGTTAGCTCACCTGATTCTAGTGATAGTTATGATATTAATGATGGTTACATAGAGCTCACTGATGAATTTGTTGAAGAGGATGCCAAAGACAATTCGGTTCAGCCCTCCAACTTGGGAGAGTCTTCATACCAGCAGCCCTCATTTGAGTGGGGCGCGTCTTCTTCTTCATCGCAGGTGCCCGACTATGATCATTCCTTTGATGACCCACCAGCATGGGGTTACTATCCGCGTTATTGAGCCCCACTTAGGACAAAAGCCTAAGCTTGGGGGGAGGTACACCGACATCACACTCATCTATATATCATGTTCGGCCGGTTCTTTGTATATCCATTGTTTCACTTTCTTTTTGGTTCTTGTTGATGCTTTCTCAAAAACCCAAAAATACCAAAAATATTTGCATTGTTTCTCTTGGTTTGTTTCTTTGTTTTGGTTTGTTTTAAAAGAAAATCCAAAAATATTTTTCTTTGTTTGGTTTGCTTTGTTTTTGTTTGGTTTTTCTTTGTTTGCTTGTTTCTAAAAAATCGAAAACACCAAAAATATTTGTTGTTCTTCTTTGGTTTTGTGCGTTCTTCGCAGGGTTCTGCCATCCTCAGTGGATATTGGTTTTCATGTTAATTATTCAAGTCACACAAGTGAAGGGAATTAATGAAGATTAAGACAACTCGAGGTGTGGTAAGAGGCTGGTAACGAACTCTATTTGTTTTATTTTTGTACATATACTCATCACTGTGAGCATGCTTAGCCTGTTTGTGTAAGGTGTATGTCATTATGGATGCTTAGTAGTTCTTGCTTGTCTATGATTAGCTCCAGCTTGCTAATAGTTTGTAGAATTCACATGAATGTTTGCTTGCATTGTTTTATTCATACTTTGGTATGATATTGTGGTATCCTCCTCTGACTGATCATATGAATCGACTTGGCACATGCTCACGCATGCATATGACTAATCAATAGTCAGTAAGCCTCAATGATTTATTTTGCCTTAGGGTTCTTGTATCACTTTCATGCCATAATTAGTCATGTTTTATTGCAAGCATGATTATGACAGCTATTGCTCTCTCTTTTGTCGATCCCTCTCTATTGCTAGCCTTCATTTGCACTGAGTATGTGCTCTACCTATGCTTCCAACTCCCCAAAACCAATATTGCCAGTTGTGTCCACCATACCTACCTGTTAGCATCATTTGCTACTTCAGTGCATATTTTCCATATGCCATGTTTTCTTCCAAAATAAAATGTTTGTCTGTTTTGAGAAAGTTAGTTAGTAAAGCTCTCACAAACTTGATGACACACTTTATATTCTTTGCGCTTAATAATCTTGAACCATTGTGACTAGTCCATGAAAGTTATATGCTTGCTTATTATATATTGGGAGTCAGCAGAACCTTGTTGTCATGGAGAACGCTTTCAACACTTTTTTCGATAATTCTATCCAGTTGATACTTTGCTCTTTTGTTTAAGGATGCCGACGATGTGAAATAAAAGGGGAAGTTGTCAGTTCATGGAGTTTATACATTGTGTTAGAGAAACGCCTGGGCCGCTAGCCTACGCCATGCTTAATCATGGTGGAAACTTGCATCATCACTATAATGAGCATCTATGAAGTGTCCTCAATAAAAAGCTATGCATATGGTAAATAAAAAGATTGCTGATATGCTCATTGTCTGCTTGCCTTGTCATTTTGGTTATGGGAAAGCTCCTGTACCATATGCAAGGGGTACCCCGTTGGCGGTTCTCGATGGATATGCATGTATTTACAATGACAAGAACTTTCAGGTGACCAAAGTTGAGTAGCATGCAGAGCGACCCTAGTACTCAAGGGACTTGGGATTTCCACTCTATGGTCAGTCAAGCATATGATTCAGAGTGGACCTCACTTTCACCTTAACCACATGAAGATGCCTATGATAGGGGCAATGAGAGCTCAAAGCTAATGAGTACCTTCCTTTCAGCATTGGGAAGCCTTTCAAACCTTCACAAAACCGTTTTCACAACCTAGTTGAGTCACCACTTATTCTATGAGCACCTTCTTGAGAGCATAGTTGTCATTTTTGTGTTTGTTCCAAAACTTGGTTAATTATGTCATGACTATGATGCTTGTATCTCTGATATCTTTATCTCTAGTATTCATGTGAACTTCAGAGGTGCCTCAGCATTTATATTGTGCTATTCAAACAAAGGCAAGCGAGATAACACTTGCAATGTTTCTTATGTTTATGTTTCATGCTACTTATTATTATTGAGTTGGTTTCTCTTCATAGCTTGCAATGGCTATTGAGTAGACTTAGTTGCATACACTTTATTATGAATTGTCTAAGCATCTACTCCTGTGCTGAGAATATATACATCATATGAAACAAAGTGTTCATTAAATTACTTTTATCGCACTCAGTTTTCAACTGAATTGCTTGAGGACAAGCAATAGGCTAAGCTTGGGGGGAGTTGATACGTCCAAAACGTATCTACTTTCTCGAACACTTTGCTATTGTTTTTCCTCTAAACTTGTGTGATTTGGATACAACTAACACACACTGACGCTGTTTTCAGCAGAATTACCTTGGTGTCTTGTTTTTGTGCAGAAAATGAACTATCAGGAAAAATTCTGGAAAATATGTCAAAAATTATATTTCACCAGAAGATCCACGGAGCCAGAAGGGGAGACAGAGGGGAGGCCTGGGGGGGCCAGACCCACCCCAGGCGTGGGCCCACTAACCCCGCGCCTAGAGGAGGTCTGGCCACCCCAGGCAGCTCCTCGGCCTCCCTCCGTGCCTATAAGTTGCCTTCTGACCTAAAAACAGAGGGCGGGTTCGATAGTTTTCCAGAAAGAGTTCCGCTCCGCCGCCGCCACCAGAAACGAAGATTTGGATCCAGAAACTCCGTTCTGGCACCACGCTGGGATGGGGAATTTGGATAAGATCATCGCCATCGTCATCACCAACGCATCTCCATCGACCATCAATGTTTCCCTCATACATGAGTGAGTAATCCCCCGCTGTAGGCTTGGGGATGGTAGGGATTGGATGAGTTCTATCATGTAATCGAATAAGATCTGTTAGGGCATAGTGCCTAGTATCTCTATTAGTTCTATTTGACTTTGTTGCAACTTGTTGTGCTTAATGCTTGTCACTAGGGCCCGAGTGCCATGATCTCAGATCTGAACTTATTATTGAATCATTATGATAGTATTTTTTATGATCTTATCTGCAAGTTGTGTACACATATCATTGTCCGGATCCAAAGGCCTCAAAGTGACAATAATTGGGACAACCGGAGGGGATGGCTATGGTGTGAGTATCACATGTGTTCACGGGGTGTTAATGCTTTGCTCCGGTGCTCTATTAAAAGGAGCACCTTAATTGCCAGTAGTTCCCTAGAGGCATCGCTGCCACGGGCTGGCTGGACAGAAGATGTTGTGCAAGTTCTCATTGCGAGCACGCATGACTATATTTGGAGCACATGCCTAGGATTGTTTAGTACTTGGATGCTTGTTATTATTTATCTGCAATGACCTAGATATTGAAGTTACATGTTTAGACTCATCCATGCAACGCCCATCCATCCATCCCTATGCGTACCGTCACTCGAATCCTACTGTTACCGTTACTGTTACTACTGCTGCTATTTCACAGTTGCCGTTGTTGTTGCTGTTGCTTTGCTATTGCTACTACAAACTGTTGCTACTGATAAACTTCTATGAGTAATAACTATTTCCAGGTGCAGCTGAACTGACAACTCAGTTGTAAAGGCTTGCAAGTATTCTTTGGATCCCCTTGTGTCGAATCAATAAATTGGGTAATACTACCCGCGAAGACTGTTGCGATCCCCTATACTTGTGGGTCATCAAGCGTTCATAACCATGAACATGGCTTTTCGAAAAGATTTAACCCTGCAGGGTTGTACAACTTTACCCACACATACTAACCTTCTCTTAATGCCACTTAAGATTAGCCCTCTTCCTTAGAAGGCCGGTAGAGGGTGGTTAGACACGACCTTTAACTTGCTGTCACATCCCAAGAATTTCCAAATCTTGTAATGTGAAAAATAATTAAACAAAATAAAATTAATGTTGAAAATTAGGGTGAAAAGAAACTTTTGTTTTTAAATGGAAACTTAAAATCCCATCTTGAACAAACTTTGATAAAAAGTTTGATGCCAACAAAGTCCAAATCAAGGGAAATGCATTCCTCAATGAATGTATCTGGAAATTTAAACACTTGGAAAATAAATCCAAACCCTAAACCCAAATGGAATAAAATCATTTCCAAAGTTATCTCCAAGCCTATGGATTTGATCCATATAAAAATTTATCAACAGACATTCACAAATGATCAAGAAACACAAATAGAAACATTATAAGGCCATGTAAATTGGTTTCACTCAATTTGGAACCATAAATAAAATCTTATGAATTTAATAAGATAAGAAATTGAATTCCCAAGGTTAATAAAGCATCTATCAAGAAACCCATACCAATTGTTGTGCAAATAATCTAAAAGAGATTTAAAAGGATAAACAAATAATAAACAAGATTTCACAAATTGGAATAACCAAGTTTGGATCTCTTAATAAAAAGATATGGATTTTATAAGATAAAGAAAGAATTATTAAAGAAAGAATATTTAAAGACCAAATCAAATCTTGGCCAAATCCATAAGCAAATGGAATGAATATAATCCAAATCCAAATAAAATATTGGATAAAGAATTTCCAAAATAAAATCAAATGGCATTAACCAAATCCTTTTGGAATAAAGACAAACCCAAATTTTAGATGATTAATAAATCTTATTAAAAACCTTTCCAAATAATTCAAGATGGATTATTTGACACCCAATTAATCAAATAAAAACCTACTGAGAGGATTTGGAAAGTTAAAGATTTTAATTGGAGACTTAAAAATATTATTAAATCCTATCTAATTAAAAACTAGAGCCTATTTTGAATAAATAAAAAGACCCCAAAATGAATAAGGTTTTATTCAAAAATTGACTTCAGAATGTTTTACTAACCAGTATTTAAACCCACACAAATCCTGGCAAAGTTTTGAAATCAAATGAGTGTTTGAATTGGATAAACAAAATCAAAACAGAATAAAAGAAAGAGAAATAGAAAAGCATTCAGAACAAAAAAAGGGGAACAAGCCAGCCCAGCCGGCCAGCCCAACTAAGCCCAACCTAGCCCACTGTTCCTATCCCGCAGAAAAACAATTCGAACCAACGATCAAACCCGCAGCGACACTGACGCGTGGACCCCACACTCCTTCTCTCTCTCTCGCTGCCAGACGGCCCCACCTACCAGTTCGTCGTTCCCACCCGCGACCTGTTCTTCCCCCTTTCTCCTGTTTCTGCCGTTGAATTCGTGAGTTTAATTCACATCAATGCCGCGAATGAATTGGCCAGTAATCGCGCATGTTAACTCGGCTCTTCCCTCTCTTCTTTTTCCCTCAGACCTCACCCAACCGGAGCCACTAGGCTGCCCAAATTTTAGCCTCAACGGCCGCTGTCTCCGACGAGCTCCCCACCAGATTCCGGCAGCCTCGCGCCACCCCTTGCCTCCCCGAGCACGCATGCAAGTTACCCAGACCCTGGCGCACCTCTCCGTATCGTCAGCTCGCCCGCGCGTGCCCTGCAAGCTCGGCAACGTCTTCGACTGAGCGCCACCGTCAAACTACATCAACTCCGGCGACCCTCCCTGTAAGCAGTCGTCCGCCCCTCTCCTTCCCGATGACACTCCTGCACTCGCCACACTCGCCCGCATCTAACCACGCCTTTGTTTTGCCTTGGGGTGAACCGCAGCGTCGCCCTCGACAACCTCCAGAGCCGCCTGACGCCGCCAGTGACTCCGACGAGGAATTGCCACCATCCCTGTGCGCCCCTCGTCGAACCAACAACACGTTGAGCTTCGGCACCTCCTTACGAACACGGTGAGCCATCTCTTCTTCCTCCCTGCTTCCTCTAGCGCCAGCTCCGCCGCTAGCCGAGCATCGCCGCTGTTCACCGTCGCTCGGCACCGCCAGTTCTTGGTCGTTGTATTGTTAGCCGTTAGATGCAGATCGTAGGGATACGATAAAATCACTTAACGCTGAAGGGGTACGCAACCAGCGCCGTGCGATGTAACTTAAATCTAACGGCTGGCGTCTGTCGATCCAACCGAACTGGTACAGGCGAATTGGAACACGACACGTGGCCAGAGATGATTTAAAATAGAAGTTGTGTTCTATTAGATGTGCCAATTTGAAAAATTCATAACTTTAAATCTACACGTCCAAATTTTGCAAACTTTATATCAATGGATTCAGCAAGACAAGCCCTAGCCAACCATGCACTTTGATTAGTAAAAAGCTTCTGGTAAAATGTTTGTTTTTGCAGAAACTTATGTATGCTTGTTTAGGTTATAAAAATTATTCTAAAATGATTTTGGGGCTAAAATCTTTGGAAAATGGTGTGTTTTGAACCTACTGACCATAGGAAACAAATTGTGGTTTTAAAAATGTATTTGGTGAAACAAAAGAATGAATCTTTGATTTAAACCATTTCTAGTCAAATAAAAATATGGTTTAATTATTAAAAATGATTTTGGAGGAAAGCCTTTGAGAAATGTTTTGGAAATAAACTCTCTGACCCTAAACACAATGTTATATGGTTTGAAAACATATTTTGTGAAACCTATAGAATTTTGCCTTATTAAAAGCAATTCCTCACCACATAAAATAATGACTTAGTTTAAAAATGGTTCATGGAGTGAAACCTTTTGCAAATGACTTTGCCACTTTATAAAATGACCATTAGGTGTTTCCAAATGTTTATGAACCATTAGAAACCACTTTTACAAATAAAACAATCTCTTGCATGATTGCATACATTGTTTTGTTTCTATTATTTTATGTGATGAATTGCTTGGATGGTAGATTGAAATATTGTTTTGCTTGATTGAATTGTAGTGATTTGAAGTGAGTGAACATTGCAAAGATCAGGGAGTGAACTTATACTCTACCAAAAAGGCAAGTGATGCTTCATACTTTTGTCCCATTATTTTCACTATGCATTAGTGATATTTTCTAAGTAGGACTTGCATGGAATTTTGCTAAGTGTAAACTATGCCATGGGAAATCCTAGTAGATGAACCCTTAGTAGAATTTCCTAAGTTAAGATTCCTACTACTATCATGCTTAGCTTAGCTAATAGAAAACAAGGGTGGAATATATATTCATGCTATGGAAAATTTCTAAGTTTGAGGACTTGAGTTTTGTTTAATAAAACAACTAAGTAAATGAATCACCTGGGTGGAATGGAAGGAATGGTTTGTGTTGAGTGGTTACACAAGGCCAGGGGACTGGTGAACCTTGTGTATCTCACTTGTGGATGGCCACCCAGGAACAAAGAGATTTGAGATGTCAAATGTTGAGAAGCTTCAAGTGCGGCCACTTGGCATTATGGGCTCTGCCTGGATCATATAGGTTGCAATAACTTAGCCAAATGGACAGTTGGTGGTAGGGGAATGATAGGTTGGAGCGCGTCCATTTTGGTCTAAGGGAATGCTTCTGAAAGATCTTGTCTTGGTGAAACCAAGTCTTGTGGGGAAAGTGCACCACCTCTGCAGAGTGTAAAATCTAAGTACTTAGCCATGTCCCTGGCAAAGGACAATTTGAGCATCAAGACATGGAAGCTATCAAGAATCTCCTCATCCCAATTTCTAAGTTAAAAACTTGTGGTTGAACAAGGGTTGAAAGGATCACCAATTTCTATTGGGAGATGCCTTGGGAATATTTTGTCAAAGCAAAAAACTTAGTGTTTTCAAATGATAAGGAAAATCTATTTTGAGCAAAGCAAGCCTAAGCTCCACTTAGCCAAATGCATATAGATGATAGTTACCACTATACTACCATAGTATCACTTGCCAATACAATTCAAATTTATTGACCCTTGTGGCTGTAACTTGTTATGTTGCGGGTTTGTTTGACATTAGTGAAGTAGGATTACAAGTCTACAACCAACATGTCTGCCTGTGGCACTTTGAAGATGAAGGACCCGATGCTTATAGATATTCTGCTGCAATATAATGTAATAGCCAAATGAGCTATGTAAGATGTAATAAAATTATGTTATTCCTGGTTATAAAGTTGTATTATGACCTTTGTTTCTTGATATTACATCTTAACTGTGGATGCTAGTTATTGATCCAGGGACTAGCATTGCAATCACAGGGATCCTTTTCCTTTATAAAGGAGGGATCTTACACTTGCTTTCGCAGAGACCACGATTCACGCCCTAAGGATGGTTCCGCCGTAACGGGTCAAATCCCGAATCCGGTCCCTAGAGATGTGAGGCGAGGTTGGTGTTGGAGATATGACCAAGAGGCAATAATAAAGTGGTTATTATCATATCTTTATGTTTATGATAAATGTTTACATGCCATGCTATAATTGTATTAACTGGAAATATTAATACTTGTGTTATTTGTAAACATGTAAGAGTCCCTAGTAAAGCCTCTTGTTAAACTAGCTTGTTGATTAATTGAGGATCATGGTTTCCTGATCATGGAAATTGTATGTTATTAATAACAAGGTCATATCATTAGGAGAATGGTGTGATGGACATACTCCTATAGTTAAGCGTAGCATAAGATCAAGTCATTTAAATAATTCATTTGATAAAGCTTTCAAATACATAGTAACCTAAATCCTTCGACCATGAGATCATGTTAATCACCATCACCGGATCGATGCTCTGATGACATCAAACACCACTTTGTAACTAGGTCGTTATAAAGGTGGCATTGAGTATTCTGAAAAGTATGTGTTGAGGCACATGGATCGAGAGTGGGATTTGTCCATCCATATGACGGATAGATATACTCAGGGCACTCTTGGTGGAATGTCATCCAATTATCTTGCAAGCATGTGACAGCCTCACAAAGGATCACGTATCACAGGAACGAGTAAAGAGTACCTATCGGTAACGAGGTTGAACTAGGTATATAGAGATACCGACAATCAAACCTTGGATAAGTAAAGTATCGCGAGACAAAGGTAAATTGGTATTGTATGTAAATGGTTCATTCGATCACAAAGTAATTGTAAGGTTCCCAACCTTTAACAAGGTAGATATCCCTGTGTTTACAATGCTAGTCCCTGGATCAATAGCTAGCATCCACAGTTAAGATGTAATATCAAGAAACAAAGGTCATAATACAACTTTATAACCAGGAATAAAATAATTCATTACATGTTACATAGCTCATTTGGCTATCACATTACATTGCAGCAGAATATCTATAAGCATGGAGTCCTTCATCTTCAAAGTGCCACAGGCAGTCATGTTGGTTGTAGACTTGTAATCCTAATTCAACACACTTCACTAACATCAAACAAACCTGCAACATAATAGGTTGCAGCCACAAGGGTCAATACATTTTGAGTTGTATTGGCAAGTTTCACTACTAAGTAGGAATATGTGGATCCTATCATTACATGCATATTTGGCTAAGTGGGGTTTAGGCTCATTTGCAGAAAGCAATATAGTTTTATCCTATCTTTTCAAAATAGTTTTTGATCTTTGTCAAATCTTTTTGAACTTCTTGGAAAACTTCAAGTGTTTCTAAATCCCTTGTTGTCACCATCAAGTTTTAACTTTGAGAAATTGGAATGTCGAGATCTTCCATAGCTTCAGGCCTTAGTTGCTCAGTGTTGTCCATAACCGGGGACACGGCTAAGTACTTAGAATTTGATCTTCTGCAGAAGTTGTACACTTTACCCACATGACACAATCTCATCTTGATGCCACCAGTGGCTGCTGGATAAGTACTCACCAAGATGGAGTACTGGCAGATTGAGAATGTGACAAAGTCTTTCCATAAGAGTCCTCCCAATACACAATGCTAGCTTGTCATCCAGGCACCAATGTAGGGTTTCAAGTTCCCTTACACAATTCTAGTTAACCTGAAGATGCCAATGCATGGGTCTTCCACTATGTAGTTGACTAAGCCAGAGCCCATTTAGCATGTGGCTGTACACGGAATCCACTGTACGAGAAACATGTTCAATCTCTAAGTCCCTGGGTGGTTTTCTTCTAGTGCACATACAAAAAGAGATGGCCATATAAACATGGTTCCTTTTGTTGCCACCTTGTCGAAAATTGAGTATCCTTGACCACCCAGGTGGTTTATTGAGTACTTATTTTATTATATAAAACATATATCTTTTCAACACTTCATATATTCATAACATGTATCCCATCCCAATATATAGCAGGGCTAAGCATACTACAACTACAATGTTTCCACTAAGGAATATATAAGGGTATCCTATTAGGATTTAGCATAGCATAAAATATAGTAGTCCTTGTCATGCATGTTTCAAAAATCCACTAAGTGTAATGAAAATAGTAGGACTTGGATGATAGTGTCACTTCCCTTTTTGGTAGAGAATGTTGGTTCACTTCTTGATCTTTCAAATATCACACTCTTCTAATTCCACTACAATTCAATCAAGCAAACACAATTCAACTAGCATTCCAACCAATATTCAAACAATTTATCACACATGAAATAATAGAAACAAGGTCATGCGTGCAAGCATGCAAAGGATAGTTTTATTTGCAAAGGTGGTTTCTACTAATCTCTAAACATTATAAAGTTCAAAGTTGTCATTTTCTAAAGTGGTAAAACCATTTGCAAAAGGTTTTATCTATAGACCATTTCTAAATCAAATCAATATTTTATGTGGTTGAAAATGCTTTTATCAAAGTAATAATTTTATATTGTTCATCAAATAAGTTGTTAATTCACAAAACTTGGTGTTTAGGGTCAGAAGGTTTGAATCAAAACATTTTCCAAAGGTTTTACTCAAAAATCATTTCCATATCAAAATCAATATTTTTATTTGACTAGAAATGAGCTAATTCAAGTATTTATTCCTAAACTTCACAAAATTCATTTTTAAATCCATGAGTTAGTTCCTAAGGTCAGTAGGTTCACAACAAAACATTTTGCAAAGATTTCACATTAAAATTTTATCTAGAACAATTTTTATATTCAAAATAAGCCTACACATGTTTCTGCAAATTCAACCAATTTTCCAGAAGCAAATCATTAAACAAATTGCATGTTTGAAAAGTAATTGTTCTACTGATTCTATTGATATAAAATTTGCAAATTTTGGACGTGTGGATCAAAAGTTATGCAATTTACAAATTTGCAATTCAATCAGATTCTATTTCTGTTTTTAAACTAAACTCTGTGCACGTGGCGCAATCTAATTGGCCGGTACCGCTTCAGGTTGATTGAGCTCTCTGGACCTCTGGATTTCATTTAAATCATATGGCTCAGATGCGCACATACCCCTTCGTCTAAGTTCTAATCACGGCCAGACGATCAAGATCGAACGGATGACATGCGATTGACCAAGAATGGGCGGCGCTGGCGGCGGCGACTGGCGGCGCACGCTCGGGATGCGGCGGTGTCAGTGATACAGGAAGCAAGGGAAGAATCGGAGGTGCTCACCGTGCTCGCAAGGTCGAGGTGAATCTCAAGGTGGCGCTGGCTTGGCGAGGGGCGCTCGGAGCTGCTGGCAATTCCTCGCCAGAGTTTGCAACGACGTCTGGCGGCTCTGGTTGACGACGGGGCGACGCTGCAGGTCGCCCTAAGGCAAGGTAGGGGCACATTTAGAAGCATACTGATCTGGGGAAGATAGGTGCATCATCAAGAGAGCTTAGGGCGGTCGGAGTTCACCTGGGATGCTCGACGGAGCAATGGCAGACGGCGGTGGCGAGTCGAGCTTGTCCTTGCCGACGCTCTGGGGCAAGCGCGAGCGAACGGGTGGCACGAGGAGATGCGATAGGAGGTGGGGAACAGGCTAGTGTGCAGTGGGAGTCGAGGCGAGGCTGGACGGCGCCGGAATTGATCGCGAAGCTCGTCAGAGTCCGCGGCGGTGCAAGGGAAAATCTAGGCAGCCCTGGGGCAGAGGGGAGGCACTGTCTGGGGGGGAAAGAGAGAGGAGAGTGGGGCGATTTAACGAGCGTGGTCACTGCGAGGAATTAAGGCCGCCATCAACGCGTATTCATCGCCGGAATTACTCGGCTGCAACGGTAGGGGACTTGGTCACGGGTGAGGACGGCGACGTGCTGGCGTGGGGCCTGTCTGTCAGCGAGGGAGAGAGAGAGGGAGATGGGTCCACCGCTCAGCGTCTCTGCGGGTGCGTGTGTGGGTGAAAAACGTTTCACGCGTGGGGGGGAGTTGGGCTGCGACTGGGCCTTGCTGGGCTTGTTTGCTGGGCTAGGTCTGATTCATTTTATTTATACAGAATCTTTTTCCTTTTCCTTTTTGAATTTTTAATTTGATTTTATTCAAGCAATTCAAACACCCAAATGAATTCAAAACCTTGACAAACTTTGTGTAAGTTTTAATTTTGTTTAACAACACAAACCCAATTCAAAAAAAAATTATTCTTTTTAGGATCCATTTAATAATTAAATAAATAGTCCTTAGTTATTAATTCAAATAGGATTTGATTTATTTTAAAATTCTAATTGAAATCTAAAATAATACCAAAATCATTTCAGTAGGTTTTATTTGAAAAAATAAAACACTTGGAAAACTTATTTAAAATAAAATAACAAGTTTTAGTGTTTATTTAAAATGGAAAAGCCTTTACTTAAAAAAAATTGGATATTAATAAATCCTCATTATTTTATTTTATTAAACCTTTTACTCGTTTTATCAAATAGAAATATTTCATTTCAAAAGCTTGGCCAAGATTTAATTTGGCTCTATAAAATAATCCTTATTTATAATTCTACCTTTTCTTTTGAAAACCAAATCTTTTTATTAAAAGAATCCAATAATAGTGATTCCAACTATTTTAACTTTATTGTTTATTTATCTTTTTAAATCCCTTTAGGATTTATTTGATCAAAATAGTTTTGGATGTTTCCAATTGGAATCAAAAAGTTTCTTCTCACCCTAAATTTCAACAAAGGTTTATTTTGTTTATTTAATTTTCACATTGCAAAATTTGGAAAATTTTGGGATGTGACAGTAATCTTAGAAATATGTGGGAGCCGTATGAATTTCCAGATTCCTCTATTAGTTATTGATTAGAGAAGAGTCTCGATCATGTCTGCATAATTCACGAACCGTAAGGAGACACACTTAAGGATTCGATGTTGTTTAGTAGATATGGAATGTGAGTAAAGATACCGAATGTTGTTCGGAGTCTCGGATTGCATCCGGGATATCACGAGGAGATCCGGAATGGTTTGGAGAATAAGATTTATATAAGGAAAGTCCAATTTCGGAGTTTGGGAATGGTTTTGGTGTTTTCACCAGAATGTTCTAGAAGGGTCTAGAAGGTTCATCACGTCCTAGGTCACTTGGCTAGGCAATGGGAAGAGAGAAATCAAACTCTAGTTTGAAAGTCAAACGCCAAATTGAAAAAGTCAAATCCAAACATGGTTGCCTAGTGGAGGGGGGAAAGGAATCCCACCTAGGGGAGGATTCCTTCCTCCCCTTGACGCCGGCCACAAGGAGGAGTTGGGGGAGGACTCCCCTCCCCCAAACCGCCTCTCCCTCTCATTAATAGAGGGGAGGGGCGCCGCCTTTCACCACACCTAGAAACCCTAGGCCGCTGCTCCTCCTGCTGCCAGCGCCCTAGCTCTCCTCTAAATCACCGCCATCATCTATCCTAAACCCTAGACGCCGGCTGCCCTTCTCCCTCGGCGTCTAAACTCTATGCCCTGATGGCTCAGTTGATGTGGAGTCTGTTGGGAACCCCAAGAGAAGGTATGATGAGCACAACATCATGTTTTCCCTCAGTTATGGAACCAAGGTTATCGAACCAGTAGGAAAAGAAACCACTTCCGAAGGTGTTGCTAGCAACGTGGAACCTGCACAGAACACAACCAAAATTCTTTGCCCCAACTTATCATTGAGGTTGTCAAGCTCATTGGTTTTTCTGAAAACAAAGGATTAAACATATAGTGTGGAAGAAAGTAATTTCTTGTAGTAATTGTAGAAAGTAAACAGTAAATAGCAGATGGAATATAAGTGGGAAGTAATGGACCAGGGTTCATAGTTCACTATAGGTGTTGCTCCATAAGATAAATAACATGTTGGGTGAACAAATTACAGCTGGGCAATTGACAAATAGATAATGCATAACAATGCATGTACATGACATGATGATCACTGTGAGATTCACTTGGGCATTACAACATGATACATAGACCGTAATCCAACTGCATCTATGACTAATAATCCACCTCCGGGATATCATCCGAATAACCCTCGGGTATTAAGTTGCGAGCAAAATATAATCGCATTAAGCAAAGTGTGTAATGTAAACAATACAATTTCCCTTGGACAAAGGATTGTTGTTTTCTCCCTAGTAGCAACAACACATCTACAATCTTAGAAGTTTCTGTCACTCTCCCAGATTACTAGAGGCATGAACCTACTATCGAGCATAAATACTCCCTCTTGGAGTCACAAGCAAATACTTGGCCAGAGTAACTATTAGCAACGAAGATCATACAAGGTCACAAATAACATAAACATGATAGAACAATAATAAATCTGACATACTCAATATTCGTCGGATCCCAGCAAACATAGCATGTAGCATTACAATAAGATGATCTTGATCATGATAGGCAGCTCACAGGATCTAAAAATGACGGCACAAATAGGAGAAACAACCATCTAGCTACTGCTATGCACCCGTAGTCCAAGGATGAACTACTCAACCATCACTCCAGAGGCAGGCATGGTGATGAAAAAGGCCTCCGGGATGATCTCGCCTCTCCAGCAGGGTGTTGGGAAGAGCATCAAATCCCTCCCGATCTAGGGACGACGGTGGCGGAGGCTACGGACTTTTTCGTGGAATTCTGATCGGGTACCTAGGGTTTTCGTCTCGGGGGGATTATATATGTGGAGAGGCAAGGTCGGTGGAGCGCCAGGGGGCCCACACCCTAGGGCGGCACGCCCCCTGGACGCGCCTGGCCTAGGTGTGGCCGCCCTGGGGTGCGTCTCCCCCTCTCCTCCGGACTCCGTCTCGTCTTAGTAAAAATAGGAACTTCGACTTTTGTTTCATACAATTCCGAGAATATTTCTTTACTAGTTTTTATGAAACCAAAAATATCAGAAAACATGAAACTGGCTCTGTGGCACTAGTTAATATGTTAGTTTCAGAAAATTCATAAAAATGCCACAAAGTGTAGGCAAAAACATAAGATAATTGGTGCAAAACAAGCATGGAGCATCAAAAATTAGAGATATGTTTGCAACGTATCAAGCCTCGAGGTTCTCTCTCTACTCCACCATACCACCTCCGGCTTAGGCGAAGCCCTGCTGGATTTCCCCTCTACTTCCACCACCATGCCTTCGTGCTACTGTAATTGCGAGGAGAGATCTACAACCTCCGATCCTGCTGGAACAAGGGAAAGGAAGGTATTCATCGAGTACCAAATGTGTGACCTACTGTTTGAGCGCTGCCGGAACGTGGCGCCGAAAGGATCGTCTACGCGATCTTGAGATCGACAAGTGAACGACTACATCACCCACGAGAATCGGATCTTATTAACTGCTTTGGAATCTTCGAGGGTTAGTACTCTATCAACTCGTTGCTCCAATCTAGTAGATAGATCTTGTCTTGTGTGTGTTCAAGCAATAGATTTTTTTGATTTCCTTTCTACGAACCCCTATAGTGTTATCAGAGCCGTGTCTATGCGTAGATCTGTTGCACGAGTAGAACACAATGGTTATTGTGGGCATTGATCCTTTTGTTGTCGATTGCTTTTTGTGTACTTTGCATCTTGCGGGATGGTGGGATGAAGCGACCCGGGCTAACCTTACATGACATCGTTCATGAGACTTGCTCCACGCTCAACATGCAACTTGTATTGCCTAAGTGGCTTTGCGGGTGTCTGTCTCTCCCACCATAGTGAAGATTCAATTTACAACTGGTGATTGACAATACTAGTATCAACATTGTGGTTCATGTTCGTAAGTTTTAACAATTCTTATGCGAAAGCTCGGGCCACGTAAAACATACAAAGAAATATTAGAGGCGTCTAACTTTTTTTTGCAGGGCTTGTGTTGTGATGTGATATGGCCATTATTGTGATTATATATGATGTATGCAGTGATCCTTATTGTAAGTTGGCTACCGACAGGACCCTTATGGTTATCTTTAAATTTCGTTTAAGACCCACATGTCTATTATTCAAAGTAGTTGTAATAGTTGATGCTGGTGGACGACAACCATGGAGCGGCGCCATTGACCTTAAGCCACACCGTGATGATAGAGATCACGTTCGTGCTTGGAGATGGAGATTGAAGGCACAATAAGAAAGGCCATATCATATCACATATTATGAATTGCATGTGATGTTAATCCTTTTATGCATCTTGTATTGCTTAGATCACGACGGTAGCATTATAAGATGGTCCCTCTCACTAAATATCAAGTAATAAAGTGTTCATCCTTAGTAGGCACCATTTCTAAGACTCGTCGTTTCAAAGCATCACGTGATGATCGAGTGTGATAGATTGTATGTGTGCATACAATGGAGCAAGCCAGATTTGATCATGTGGATACTAAGGTTAACCTTGGCGAGCCTAGCATGTACATACATGGTCTCGGAACACGGAATACCGTAAGGTAAAGCATGAGTCATATAGATGATATGATGAACATGTTGATTGTTTGCCTTTGAAACTACATCATCTCTCGTGATGATCGGACTTAGTGTAGTGGATTTGGTTCGTGTGATCACTAAAACAATGTGAGGGATATTGCTTTTAGTGGGAGTTCAACAGTAATATGATTAAAAGATGAACACTATTTATCATAAATTAAATCAAAGTGAATTTGCATAGTTGTTGTAGTCATTGGCATCCGTTCACCACCTTACGCTTAGTTATAATTGAGATAATAGAACTAAAGAATTCTGGAATAGTTACTTAAGAACTGGTATCGTATTGTTTTTTAGTATTAATCTAATGATTTAAAAGTCCTATTGCATACTTTCAGCAAACTCTGTTTACTCCATGAAGTTTAATAGTTAGTATTAAATCAAGAGTAACAATTCCAATGTTAGTATATAAGTATCATGTTTGTCTCCATGATTCTTGATATTCAAAAGATTGTTTTAATATCGAGGTTATCTAGGAGCTGAAAGAATTGTTTCGGAAACTATCATGTGTGGAAGATATTACGATTTCTGAAACGATGTTTTGGTTGCAACATGATAGAGTATAATATGGCAAAATTTATGTTCTCATATTTGATGAGAATTTGCAAAAGGTTGGAGACACTAGTTTTCCTAATCTTCCAAAAGGTTTTGGAGAGCAACATTATACTCACAATTCACCGTTATAAGCTAAAGTAGCTTGATCATGAAAATTGCCATGATAAGGATGCATATAAGATGTAGGTAAAATGTTTACTACACTAAAAGATTACTAAAGAATGGAATTCGAAAGAACGCCAAACATATGATGATGGTGATCTACTTCAAAGTGCAAGTCCAAAGATATTAGTATTTGACTATACACGCTTTGGACTATGTGTCATGTGTATGGCGCCATTGTTGATGTTGATTGATTATTTTAAAATGAAAAGGAAATGCTGAAAGAGAAATCTAAGAAATATTTGGCAGAAAATAAAACACTTGAATTGTTCGACTTAGGTATATAAATGATATACATGTTATGGCTCTATTCCTTGCTTGTTAAACAATGTGGTTCTTAAGTATTTGATGCTGAATTTGTTGGTGTGAATTTTCATACGAAACAACACAATTCATGAACTGCAATGGCATAAGTAACTAGCAAGAGAATATATGTGATGATGTTCATCAAGAACAAATAGTGTTGATGTGTTTCTTGTTGACATCAAAGCTTCCCTTCAAGATTTGTTTTAATCAGGTATTATGAGAACAAAAGGTTGTTCAAATAATTTCTGTATTCCATAATAGATGGATGATATACAAAGTCTAGTTGGAGAAATCACATCCATAAAACTAGTGCTAAAAATGTCGAAAGACAATTGATTGAAAGATCACTTAAGAAGTGACATCACCGTTTAATTTATATTGGAAAGAAAAACATGAAGAAAATCCAGGATTGATGGAATTTTGGAGTCTTTTGAGTTTTGATCAAATGACGCTTGTGAAACTTTTCTAGAGATAATTAAAACTCCGTTCATAGGCCAAAAAGGGGATGAAAGACTAGCTTATTGGAACTTGTACATATAGATGTATGAAGCCCATTATGTGTAGTCGAGAGCAATGGATTTTAACTTCATATGCTTTCTTCGAAAATTTGAGTGAATATATGAATATTTTCTTAATAAGGATTAAGTATGAAACATTTGAAAAGTTCAAAGACTCTCAAGATGAAGTTGTAAATCATTGTAACGAGAAAATAAAGAGTATATGATAGGATCATAAAGGAACATATTTGAGTTACAAGTTTAGCAAAACATCTAAGATTTGAGGAATCGTTCCATAGATTTATGTTTCTCGAAAACACCATAGTAGTATGGAATGTTCGAGACATGTAATGAAACCTTGTTTGACATGGTAAGATCAAAGGTGTAATTTATAAAATTGCCATTATATTTTAAAGATTAAAGCTTCAGAGACTATAGCTTTTACACTGAAAAGAGCTCCATCATGATCCATTGAAATGACACCATATAAAGTTATGGTTTGGGGTAAAACTCAAGTTGTCCTTTCTTAAAAATTGGTATGCTATGCATAAGTAAATGTTTACAACCAAAGTCGGTTGAGTGTGTTTTTGTAGGTTATTTCAGATAACCGTTGAGTATTCCTCCATAACACCAAAGAAAAAAGTGTTTGTCGCTTAGGACGTTAAGTTTCTTAAGAAGGAATTTTGCATGAAAAGTTAAGTGGGAGGACAATAGAAATTTGATAAGGTTAAAAGAACCTTAGCTATATGTGCTGATTTGCGCAACACCAGAAAGTGTTCCGGAGGCAGTGATGACCCACAAGTATAGGGGATCGCAACAGTCTTTGAGGGTAGTATAACTCAATTTATTGATTCAACACAAGGGAGCCAAAGAATACTTATAAGCCTTAACAGCTGAGTTGTCAATTCAGCTGCACCTGGAAATAGTCTTGCTCACAGTAGTTTATCAGTAGCAACAGTTTTGTAGTAGCAATAGCAAAGTAACAGCAGTAGTAAAATAAAAGCAGTAGTAACAATAGTAGCAAACAACAGGATTTGAGTGCGGCAGGCATAGGGATGGATGGACGGACATTGATGGACGAGACTATTCATGTAATATCAAGATCTAGGGCATTTGCAGATAAATAAGATAAATCATCCAAGTACTAAACAATCATAGGCATGTGTTCCATATGTAGTCATACGTGCTCGCAATGAGAACTTGCACAACATCTTTTGTCCTGCCAGCCCGTTGCAGCGGGGCCTCAAGGGAATCTACTGGCAATTAAGGTACTCCTTTTAATAGAGTACCGGAGCAAAGCATTAACACTTCATGAACACACGTGATCCTCATATCACATCCATCCCCTCCGGTTATCCCAATTTCTGTCACTTTGGGGCCTCGGGTTTCGGACAATAATATGTGTAAACAACTTGCAGATAAGATCATAAACAATACTATCATCATAAATCAATAACATGTTCAGATCTGAGATCATGGCACTCGGGCCCTAGTGACAAGCATTAAGCATAACAAGTTGCAACAATGTCAGAAAGCACTAACAAAGATACTAGGCACCATGCCCTAACAATCTTATTCGATTAGATGATAGATCTCATCCAATCCCTACCATCCACATATACTACAACAGGGGATTACTCACTCATGGATGGGGGAAACATGGATGGTTGATGGAGAGGTGTCGGTGATGATGATGGCGATGATCTCCTCCAATTCCCCGTCCCGGTAGGGTGCCATAACAGAGTTTCTGGTTCCGAATTGCGGTTTTTGGTGGTGGCGGCACAACGGAACTCTATCTAGAAAACGTTGAACCCCCCCCCTCTGTTTTAGGTCAGAGGGATTATGTAGGCGAAGGGGGAGACCGAGGGGGTGCCCGAGGTGGCCACACCCCCCCAGGCGCAGCCTGGGCTAGCCCGCGCGACCAGGGGGTCTGGGCCCCTCGTGGCCCTTCTCTGTCCCATCTTCTGGCTCCGTGAGTCTTCTGGTAAAATAGGAGTTTTGCAATATTTTCCTGGATTTTTCCTGAAAGTTAATTTCCTGCACAAAAACTAAACACCAAAGCAATTCTGCTGAAAACAGCATCAGCCCATGTTAGTTGTATCCAAATCACACAAATTAGAGGAGAAACAATAGAAAAAGTGTTCAGGAAAGTAGATACGTTTTGGACGTCTCAACTCCCCCCAAGCTTAGCTTATTGCTTGTCCTCAAGCAATTCAGTTGAAAACTGAGTGCGATAAAATAAACTTTCACGAACACATTTGCTTCATATGATGAATATGATCAATACTTAGACAATTCATAATAAGTAGTATGCAACTAAGTCTACTCAATAGCCATGCAAGCTATGAAGAGATTCCAAGAAAATAATAACATAAGCATAAGCAACATTGTAATGCTCATAAGAAGGTATTATAAAGTGGTATCTCACTTGCCTTTGATTGTGGAGCAAAACATAAATGCCAAGGCACCTCTGAAGTTCAAATGAAGACTAGAAGTAAAGATATCAAAGATACACGCATCAAAGTTATGTCACAATTAACCAAGTTTTGAGACAAGCACATTACACTAAGAATGAAAACTATGCTCTCACGAAGGTGCTCATAGAATAAGTGGTGACTCAACAAAGGAGTGAAAAGGTTTTGAAAAGTTTGAAAGGCTTCCAAATGCTGAAAGTATGGTACTCATTAGCTTTGATCTCTCATTGCCCCTATCATAGGCATCTTTAGACGGTTAAGTTTAAAGTGAGGTCCAATATGAGTTATATGCTTGACAGATCATAAACTGGAAATCTCATGTCCCTTGAGTACGAGGGTCGTTCCTGCTTCTACTCAACTTTAGTTATCGGTAAGTTCTTTTCATTGTAAATACATGTGTATCATAGAGAACTGCCAACGGGGCACCCCTTGCCCCATGATATAGGAGCAATCCCATATCAAAATGACAAGGCAACAAACAGTGAGCATCTCAGCGATCCTTTTATTTACCATGATCATGGTGCATATTTTTTTCTCTTCTCTTTTTTTTCTATATTTTTTTCTAAGGATGCTTCATAGATTTCTCACTATGGTTATGCTGCAAATTTCCACCATGATTAGGCATGGCTTAGGCTAGCGGCCCACATGTTTCTCTAACACATATACATAACTCCATGGACTTACAAGCTCCCCTTTTATTTCAAACCGCCGACATCCGTAAACAAAAGAGCATGATATCAACTAGATAATTTTTACAGGTGTTGAAAGCGTTCCCCGTGATAGCACGGTTCTGCTAACTCCCAGCCTATAATTTGCAAGCATATAACTTTCATGAACAGTCACAATGGTTCAGGTTTATTAAGTGCAAGAAAATAAAGTGTGCCATCAAGTTCGCGAGAGCTTTACTAAGTAACTTTCTCATAACAAGCAAACATTTTATTTGGAAGAAAACGAGGCATAATAAATATGCATTGAATAGCAATGATGCCAATAGGTATGGTGGACACATTTTGACAATTTTGGTTTTGGGGAGTTAGATGCATGAGTAGATCTCATACTCAGTGCAAGTGAAGGCTATTAATAGAAAGGGAGCGACAAACGAGAGAGAAATAGCTGTCATAATCATGCTTGCAACAAAACAAAATTTATTATGGCATAAAAGTGATACAAGAACTCTGAGGCAAAATAAATCATCGAGGCTTAACTGACTTTTGTTCAGTCATATGCATGCGTGAGCATGTGCCAAGTCGATTCAAATGAAACATTCAGGGGAGGATACCACAATTTCATACCAAGTTATGAATAGAACAATGCAAGCAAACATTCATGTGACATGCTACAAACTTTTAGCAAGCTAGAGCTAATAATAAAAGAGCAAGAACTACTAAGCATCCAATAAATAACATACACCTTACATGAACAAACTAAGCATTCCCACAATGATGAGTATATGTACAAAAATGAAGACAAATAGAGTTCATTACCATCCTCTTACCACACCTCGAGTTTTCATAAATCATCATTATTGCCTTTCACTTGTGTGGCTTGAATACTAACATGAAACCAAACTCCAAAGGAGTCACTGAAGACCGCCGAACCCTGCAACGAACTTAACAAAACCAAAGAAGAAGAAGAAATAATTTTGGGTTTTCAATTTTTTTAAAGCAAGCACTCAAAGAAAAAGCAAACAAAGCAATATATTTTTGGATTTTTCTTATATCAAACCAAAGCTAAAACACAAAGAAACAAACAAAGAGAAACAACTAAAATATTTTTGGTCTTTTTGTGTTTTGGAAAGCACAAAAAAAACTAAAAAGAAAGCGAAACATGGATATACAAAGTACCGACGGAACATGATATGTAGATGAGTCTGATGTCGGTATACCTCCCCCAAGCTTAGGATTTTGTCCTAAGTGGAGATCAATCCCATCCTGTCCAAGAAGGAGTGCCTCCGTAATGTGACGAAGAGGCGCCTTCGTCCTGGTACGTGCTCGAGGAAGCCCCTATGTAGTGTTCCAAGTAATCATAAGAGGGCGCGTCCCCCTGGTAGTTCCCGTGGAAACCAAGCACGCAGAGCTAATCGTCCATCTCCTCCTTGGAGCATGGCCAAGGCCTCCTGCAAATACTGAACAAAGTAGACTACGGCAAAGAAATTTCCCTCTCGTCCCTGTCAGTAATAATCATCATCTAAACTGAACTCTCAAGGCTAGAGACACCAGTAACAAAGCGATGTGCTTTCATGCCAGCTCGATCAAGCTTTTGTGTTGCCAGCACTGTATCATTCGGATCAACAGAAAGGTCTAAGGCAGCAACTACACGTGTAGCAATAATACCTCCATAAATGGGTCCTCTAGCAGCTAGGCGGCGAGCACTGAGAGAACCAAGATTATACCTGGTTTCATCGTTAAGTGCAGCATCTAGAAAATCCAAATGATAGTTGGAAATATTGCTAGTGTTCTCCCTACCAAGAATGCTAGTGGCAAGATAATAAGCAAAATATCTGAGAGCTGGGAGTTGAATATTTCTTATCTTCCCGCGCTGGGCTGTGCGGTAATACTCATTTGTTACCCCACGGTAGAGCTCCAACAAATCAGCGGGTCAACCTTGAATCTTCTTCACCATCCCAGCCATGCCAATACCTATAATGATGCAAAATCTTTCCAGTGTCATGTGATACGTCAGAAACGTATCTATAATTTTTGATGCTACATGCTTGTTTTTTATCATTTGTATTATATTTTGTCTATACTTTGAGGTATTTTTATACACTTTCTGGAACTAACCTATTAACTAATTGCCACAGTGCCAGTTGCCTGTTTTCTTCTGTTTTTGGTTCCAGAAAGGCAGAAAATCAATATTCTCGGAATTGGATGGGACAAAAGCCAAAGTCAATAACTTTCCTCGAGGGACACGAATCCAGAAGGAGGAACGGATAGGCACCAGAGGGTGGCCAGACCCCCTTGGGCACGGCCAAGCCTGGCCCGCGCCTGGGGAGGGTGTGGGCCCTCTGGCCACCACCTCCGCCTCCCCTTTTGCCTACATATACGTCTCCTCTAGACGTAAACCCTAAAGAGGGAAAAATCCATAAAAACCTCTGTAGCGCCGCTGCCACCGAAGGGGAGATTCGGGGGACAGAAAGTCTCTGTTCCGGCACCCTGCCGGGATGGGTGAGTGCCCCCGAAGCCATCTCCATCGATCTCCACCACCATCTCCATCACCGTTGTTGATTCCCATGATGAGGAGGGAGTAGTTCTTCCTCGAGGCTAAGGGCTCTACCGGTAGCTATGTGTTCATCTCTCTCTCTATGCATGATATTGTTGTGGTCATGAGCTTTGTAATCAAGTAGATCTACCTTGCTACTCAAGTGCTTCATTAGATCTCTGCTCTCCCCATGTGTGTGAAAGTGACAGCGTGCACGCCATGGTGGCACTTAGGCTTGAGTCTACATAAATACTCTTTGTGCTTTAATAGATCTATGCTTTTCCCCACGTGTGTGAAAGTGACAGCGGGCATACCGTGTGTGGCACTTTGGCTAGATTGAATATTTATTATGAGTTATATTTGGAGTTGGATGTCTCTATGAAATTGCAGTATTTGTTGGAACCATCTAGAGCTCAAGGTGACAGTGTGGGGTTATCTAGATTGGGGAAGGCAGACTTTGAGGAGTGTTGTTATAGCCATACCGATGATTAGAGTGTCCAAACGGAGATTAGTTCAGAGTAGTATCATGAAGAGAGGATATTTATATGAGAGAGTGTTCACTAGTGAAAGTATGATCCCTAGGCCTTGTTTCTAAGCATTAAAACACCGTTTGCTACTAGATCTGTTGCATGTTTGCTTGCTTCCTTCTTGTTGCCTTTAGTCTTTACCTCACCGTCAAGCTCTTTTCTGGCACCGTTACCACTTGTATTTCACTATCTCTTCGCCGAACTAGTGCACCTATACACCTGACAAGTGTATTGGGTGTGTTGGGGACACAAGAGACTTCTTGTATCTTGATTGCAGGGTTGCTTGAGAGGGAATACCTTTGACCACTTACTCCCTGAGTTCGATAAACCTTGGGTGATCCACTTAAGGGAAACTTGCTGTTGTTCTACAAACCTCTGCACTTGGAGGCCCAACAACTGTCTACAAGAATAGAAGTGCGTAGACATCAAGCCTTTTTTTGGCGCCATTGCCGGGGGGTAAGGTAAAAGGTACTCACATCCTTCGGTGTGAGTGCTCGAAGTTATTTCCTTTAGATTCTACAATTTTGTCTTTTTGTTTCTTGTTTTCACTAGTTAGGCTTAATGAAAAACAACAACAAAATTAGAGAGCTTTTTAGTATTTTTCCTAAGTTAGAACTTGAGTGGTTTGAAAAGAAAATTAAAAAACCTATGGAACTTTCTTTGCATGCTAATAGCAATGTTATTACTGTGAATTTTTTGAACACCATTGTTACTAATGGTATGGAAACGTCTAAGCATGGGGAAGCTAGTTTTTATGAAAAAAATCTTTTTAATTCCCCAACTTTAGGGAAGAAAAATTGCTCTTATGATACTTTATCTCCCATATGTGGTAATTCTAATGATACTTGTGATATTTTAAATCCACATACTAAAAGTGTCCCTTTTAAAATACCTATTGAAATTGTTGAACGTGTTATGAATAACTGCTATTTTGGAGATGGAACTGTCCATCCTAGTGATCATTTAATCTTTATACATGAATTATGCGAGTTGTTCAAGTGTGCAGGTATTTCAATGGACCGAGCTAAGAGGAAGCTATTCCCCTTCTCACTTAGGGACAAAGAAAGGGAGTGGTATGAGCTACTAGATGATCCTCATCATTTGGAGTGGAAGGAACTTGAATCTCTCTTTTACTCTAAATTTTATCCTCCTCATGAAATTCATAAAGATAGAAATTATATTTATAATTTTCATCCTCATGAGGGAGAAAGTATTGCCCAAGCTTTGGGGAGATTGAAGTCACTAATGCTCAAATGTCCCATTCATGAGCTCCCCAGTAATGTTGTTATCAATAATTTTTATGCAAGTCTTTTAGGACATTACAAGGACTATCTGGATACCTTTTTAGAGGGATCCTTCACAAGTAAGGAGGTCAAGGCTAAGTGGGATCTTATTTAAACAATTCAAAGCAATACCGAAGGTTGGGATAACGACAAAGGTGAAAAACCAGGTATAAATTATGAGTATGATTACATTAATTCTTTCGCTGAAACTGCTAATTTTCAAGAGCTTAGTGCTAGATATGGTATTGATCCTCAAATTCTTGTTAAATACTATAGAGCCTTTTCTTCCCATATTAATGCTCCTAAAGAAAAGTGGGACATGTATCATGAACCATTTAAAGACACTTGCATGGAAAATGAAAATGTTATTGATGATTGCAATAAACATGCTCAAACTTCTGAAAGTACTATTTCTTATAAGCATGTTAATTTTTGTGATATGAATAGACCTTGTGAGAAGAATCAAATAGAAGAAGAATATTGTATCACACACTAGAATGAAAAAACCAGAATGTGGTATAAGGCTCTAAATGATCTTGGTAAAACAAATTGTTCCCTCTATCCTTTTATTTGTGAACTCTGCTATGAAGTGGGTCATTTCAATTTTCAATGCTCAGGTCATACTAATGACATTTCTAATCCAATGAGTACTGCAAGTTTGTATTGTGATAACATGATCACTGATAATCAACATGATGAACTTACATTGTTTTTGGGGTGTGAAGAGTTATCAAGAAAAACTTCTTTGGTACACATGATTGCTTTTGGTATGAATTGCGTCCTGCATGGGTGTCATATTTATTGTGTTGATAATTGCCACACGAATACTTACATACAAAATCTTATGAAAGATGATATTTTACCAAAATATGACAGGACTTATATGAGTTTTGTTCTTATTAATGAAAAGGAGGAATCCTCCAAAGTTTCTTCTATTGTCTCTAACAATAAACCAGGGTATGTGGAGAAGCTTCATTTCAAGCCCCTCCCTCCTAAAGAGGAGAAGAAGAAGAAGAGGAGGAGGAGTAAAAGGAGAGAGGAAACGATATCTCCCTCTAAGCATGTTGCTCCTATCATAGTTTTTGCTAATGAGTCTGAAATAGATGATGCTCCTATGCCTGTTACCTATAGTAGTGATCATGATTGGGAAAAGCACACTACTTTTGATATTGAAAATCTCTTTGGCACCAATTCTGAAAACGATAATGCTAATAATTGTTGTGCTATTAGTGCTATCCACGTTCCTTCCAATGATGATATGTTTCCAAATGAACACACTTGGGAAGATAGCTAGTTTGTTGAATTTGCTCCCATTACAATTAATAAGAATGGATATTCTTATGTGGAGAGTAATAATCATTTTATGCATGTGGCTCATGATAAGAATGTTTTATGTGATAGTTATATTGTTAATTTTGTTCATGTTGCTGCTGAAAGTTATTATGAGAGAGGGAAACATGGTTTTATTCATCTCAATAATATTAAGTTTCCCCTCTTTATGTTGAAAGTCTTGAAGTTGCACTTGTTTTACTTTCCTATGCTTGTTTCTTTGTTCTTGCATGACTTGTTTCTTTACAAGATTCCTAGGAAGTGGGTTAGACCTAAATGTGTTTTGAATTTTCTTTTTGATGC
The DNA here is from genome assembly GCA_916181665.1 of Avena sativa. Classification (NCBI taxonomy): domain Eukaryota; kingdom Viridiplantae; phylum Streptophyta; class Magnoliopsida; order Poales; family Poaceae; genus Avena; species Avena sativa. The sequence goes on along the minus strand of OV702299.1, from coordinate 361,963,417 downwards.
TCTCTTTTACTTCAATTCATATTTTCTTATGTGAGCATCTTTTCAAACTATCAAGCCTAACTTAAAGGCGTTAAAGAAAAGTAATTGTTGGGAGATAACCCAAGAGTTTCCTTGAGTCTTGGAAGTTATTACTTCTGTAATGACCTCTCCTTATCCTTTTTGTTTGCCTGTTTTGTGCCAAGAATGACCTCTAATGAGAGGGAAGTAAGATTTGGGGAGTTGTTGTCCCGAAACAGATTTTTGTCCTCTACCATATAAATTCGTGAGGATTCTCTGTAAGTAGGATTGAGCTAAACATTTATGAATGAATCCCCCAGCATGTTATATAACTTTACTTAGTTCAACACTTTTTGATTTGAGGAACAGAAGATTTTCAAAAAAATCGGTTTCTACCTGCTAGTCTGTTTTGACAGATTTCTGCCATTATTTGCATTTGCTTCTTGATGATTCCTTTTTAAGTTCTCTTTTGGGAATTGAGCTTTTTGAGGGAATTGCTACAGTAGCTTGTGTTTTTAGTGAAAGTTTTTCTATTGTAAAGCTAAACCCAAAGGTCTATTATCTTTTGAATACACTAACGTTGCTAATGAAGATTGTGTGAAGTTTTGTATGAAGGAAAAATTTCAGGTGTGGAGAGAGAATGATGTAATGAGATGAAGAATGGACAAAATCTCAAGCTTGGGTATGCCACCATGGTGTCACCCAATAAATATTCAAGAGGTACAAGCGTCAAAGCTTGGGGATGCCCAAGGCATCCCCTTCTTCGTCAATAAAAATATCAGGTCTCTCTAGACATTTCGTTTTTATTATTTCATGCACAGTTGTGTTGTTCTTGGAGCGTCTTAGTTTTTGTTTTGGTATTTGTTTGCTTAGTTTGCTTGAGTAAATTGGTTGGATCACAACACACTTCTTTTGGAGAGAGACACACTATGTTTTCATTGCCTAGAACACACTAGTTTTCACTCTTATTGTTCTGTGAGTGTTCACTTTTGCTAGCACTGTGTTTAGCCTTAGTTTCTTGTGATTTCAGCTTAAAACTTTTTAGTTTTTATTTGTGGATTTGTGAGACAATCTCACTGATCTTTGTTGATTATTATCTTTGTGAGTTGTTTCAAACAACTTGATTGGTGTTGGAAAGGAGTAGAAAGTTCTTGCTTGGAAGTGCAAGAGGAGCTTGCATTGACTGTGACTTAGACTTTAGCATGACATGCTAGGTGTTGTTTTGAACTAATTCCTAGTGATTATTGTTGTAGCATGTCTTGTTCCAAAGAGTTGGGATTTCTTAGTGTGCCTTGAAGGAATCATGCGTTGTTTTAGCATACAAAAGCATAGTATTGTGGTATTCTCCTTTGATGCTTTGTTTGGGTTGACTTGGCGCATGCTTACACCATGTAATGACTATGACAAGTCACCATAGCCTCTATGATCATTTATTCCTTGACTTGTAGTACCAATCTATGCTTTGATTAGTAATGTCTTGTTGCTCTGCATAATTATGGCCATTATTGCTCTCTTAGTTGGTTGCTCCCAGTCTTTTGCTAGCCTCCACTTGTATGAGTAAGCTCTACTCATGCTTACAACTCCCAAGAAACCCAGTTATTCCAAAGTGTCCACTATAAACTCCTATGCATGGTGTGTTACACCATTACAAGTATATTCTTGTTTTCAGCTATCTTCCAATTAAAAAGTATTTTGTTATGTGAAAACTTAGTGATTAAAGCTCTCACGAACTTGATGGCACACTTTATATTCTTTGCCCCTAATAAACTTGAACCATTGTGTCATCTATGTTGTATATGCTTGCACTTATACATTGGAATTAGCAGAACCGTGTTGTCACGGGGGACGTTTTCAACATTGCACTTGTACTTTGTACTCAGTTGATATCATGGTCTTTTGTCTATGGATGTCAATGGTGTGAAATAAAAAGGGAACTTGTAAGTCCATGGAGTTTGTATTTTGTGTTAGAGAAACGCCTGGGCCGCTAGCCTAAGCCATGCCTAATCATGGTGGAAACTTGCAGCATCACCATAGTGAGCTATCTCTGAAGCATCATCAATAAAAAGCTATTCATATAGTAAATAAAAAGATCGCTGAGATGCTCATTGTCTGCTTGCCTTGTCATTTTGGTTATGGGATAGCTCTTGTACCATGTGCAAGGGGTACCCCGTTGGCGGTTCTCTACGATACACTTGTACTTACTATGACAAGAACTTACATGTGACTGAAGTTGAGTAGCATGAGGTGTGGCCCTCGTATTCAAGGGACTTGAGATTGCCAACTTATAATTCGTCAAGCATATACTCCATCTTTGTTCACTTTAACCTTAATCACTTCAAGATGCTTATGATAGGGGCAATGAGGGCTGAAAGCTAACAAGTACCATAATTTTTGGAAGCTCTTTTTGAAACTTGAAATCCCTACTTCCTTTACAAAGGGCCTTTCTTCCACTATTATTGAGTCTCCACCTTCTACCTTTAGGCACCATTAAGAGAGCATAGTTGTCATTCTGTGTGCAGTGTCCCAAAACTTATTAATTGATGCATATTGTGATATTACTTGTTCTTATGCTATTTGTTTCTAGTCACCCTTGTGAACTTTGAAGCTGTCCTATGCATCTATTTGCTACTCCATGAGGGACAAGCTGATTGCCACTATGCCATGTTTTCTGTATGTGAAACAAACAAACGTTTTTGAATGCATGTTATTCATGATCTTTGTTTGTAGCCTTTCATATTGCATGCATAGTTACTATGTCCTATTGTTAGAACTCCATCTTTCATGCACATGTTTAGAGTTCTTTGATCCCAGATTTCAATGCACATTATTCTTTTTATCACTTACCTACTCGAGGATGAGCAGGAGTTAAGCTTGGGGATGCTTGATACGTCGGAAACGTATCTATAATTTTTGATGCTCCATGCTTGTTTTGTATCATTTGTCTTATGTTTTGTCTAAACTTTGAGGTATTTTTATATACTTTCTGGAACTAGCCTATTAACAAGTTGCCACAATGCCAGTTGCCTGTTTTCTTCTGTTTTTGGTTCCAGAAAGGCAGAAAATTAATATTCTCGGAATTGGACGGGACAAAAGACAAAGTCAATAACTTTCCGTGAGGGACATGAATCCACACCCGGATTTTTAATCCCAGATGCTTGTTATGCCATACATCACAATCCCAGGATTACCATTTTTGCGAGACAAAACATATTTGGATACCACAGTACATCATCCATTACAAACCATACATAAGGTCTTACACAAATAAGGATCTCATGATCCAGTTCTTAATACAACTCAAGCAGCAGAATAACGTAATAGTAATGATAGCGTAGGCGAAGCTCCATCTTCAGGGTCACAGGCAATGCTGATGATGGGAGATGATCCTAATTGTCGTAACCTTCCTATGGTCTATCATCCTGGTACTCCTCTTCATGGTCTGGCCACGGGAATAGCCAGGGACAAAGCCATGAGTACTATTTAAGTACTCGCAATCTAATACTAACAGTTAATAGGGTTTTTGTAGTAGGATACTAAGCTCTAAGGTTGTTTTGCAAAAGGCCAGATTTACCTCTACTAAGTTCAGAAGCAAAGAAAACTAGTTTAAAGTTTTGTAACACCTAAGTGGGAATTTGAACTTCATATCACAACCCTGTTGTGGTCAAGTCAAAGTCATAATTCATTTCACAAGTCATTTTGAAAACATCTGACGGGGAAACAGTATGGCCACTCCAACTGTCCATAACTGCGGACGCGGCTATTCTAATAGTTTGACACTCTGCAGAGATTGTACACTTTCACCACAACATTCAATACATCTGTCAAGAACAAATCCTGAATTCACCATACTCAGTATGCGGATAATGAATCCTAACCTTTCAATTACACGCCCTAGTATAGGCACCTCTCCTGTGAGTTTGGCCTCCCAACCATGACCAACTGTCATCTTGGGTACTGCACAGGTGGACAATCTTCACAAGGTAGCCTCAGCTCAGACCTTGGCCGTGAGGGAACCCATACTAAGGTATATAACTTTCTAGTCAAGCCCTACCCAATTTTTGGGTATTGTGGTTGTACGGTAAAATTGGAATGGTATCGCATCCAGAAAACCATCAGTTTTATCAAGGGCTAAGGCTCATGCCTCAACATTTTCATCATCAAAATCATCTGGTGTTCGAGAACACATGTCAAAACATTTCAGTAGAATGACTCGTCATTCTAAGGTTTTCATAACCATTTTCACCAAGTATTCCCATCTAAAGTTGATCAAGTTTTATGCTTAGCACTAGCATCTACAAGTGGTGGTAACTACTAATGAGCAGTGGTAAACAAGTGGAGATTTGCTAAGTTCAATCTCATGCCTTAGGATGACATCAAGAGTATCTAACTTAGGCCAAATTTAATGCTCTTTATGCTACCTTCCAATATCTTTCTAGTATTTACAATTCACTATGTAAACTCTAAGAGAAAGCTTTGAAAAAGAAATAAAGTATAAATCTTGTAAGTAAAACTAGGATTGGGTATCATCAAATGTGTCTAACCAAGCATGCTTAATGCATTGCATAGGTCATCTAACTTTCATAGTTGCAAGTGTTAACTTGCAAGGTTTCAAGTATTGGCTTGCCTTGAGCAGAGCAGTGGTTGAAGTTCTCCTCGGCTTCTTCCTCGTAGTATCCTCCTTCCTCCTCGTATCCTTGGTCGGTACTAGCGTCTATAAATAAATACGAGGTACACAATCGCCAAATAATACTTAACTATTTTCAATCATCACACAAAGGTGCACTATAGATGATCTAGCATCATCACTTAACATTACACGATTAAAGCATTTGTGTTGTTTATTTTAATTTGAGAAAAGTAATTTCTACTCACTGAAAAACTACTTAAGATTTAATATTCTCCAACTCAAACATGGGATCATGTTGACACATGTCATCACCACATATTTCAGTCCATGGGAATGTGATTAAAGTGGTGTCACAATTTAATAAGGTTTAACCTTTTTATTTTAAATAAATAAAGTGACTAGAAATGCCTATGTGGCATTCTTTTATTACTTGAACATTATTTCTATAAGTAAACCCATATGTTTTTTATATATTCTGAAAGGTATGATCAAATGTGATTTTTGAGAGTTGGAATCAACTCAAAAGCTCTTATGGTTGAATTTTGAAAAATGTTTGAATGTAGAAAAGCTTCCGGCTTGTTATTTTTACCAAGGTTGATCTACAGATCCAAATGATTTGAATCCAACGGGCTTGGATTAAGCATTTCATTACCTTTCTAAACAAATTTGGTTTCATGCATTTTGGTTCATTGAATCGAGCTGGGTTGATTTTTCAATCTATGTACAGAACTATGTTTGAAATTAAATGGAAAAATCTAAATTTAAACTGATGGGTCGCACGGGAGACGCTAATGGGCCGGCCCAGTGTCACTCTGTAGCGCGGGGCTGAGCTGACAGGGGGATCCACCAGTCAGTGGCTCATAACGCGCGAAGCGGTACGGGGCGATGTGGAACGTTGGATTAGAGTGGGGATCAACGGCTGGGGTTCGTCGTCGATGACGGACCTATCACCGGCGAGCTCTAACCCTAGCGGCTCGGTGGGGGTGCATAGGGGGCGTACCAGGGCTCCAGCAACGACGGCGAGGCGGGCAAACGAACTGGTGGTCGACGGCGAGGTCAGGGATGGTCGAGGCAGCTCCGGGGGTGGTCGCAATCAGCGGCGCCCTTCTCCACCAGAGGCGGCCTGCTCCGGTACAATTCCGGCGAGCTGCTTCTCCCCGTGCTCCGGCTAGAGGTGTGGGACGATCAGTGAGGTGAGGGGAGTGAAGTGGTGTGCTGCAAACGGCTGGGGGTGCCCTCCTTTTATAGGCTCGATGGCGAGACCGAGAGCGATGGGCAGGCGATGGTGGCGACATGGATACGGACTGCTAGCAACATGGCTGAGGGTGGCGATCGATGCGCGGTCTCCTGGCGGTGCTCTGGGATGTTAATGTGGGCTTAGGGGGGTGGTAATCGGTTGGGCGGAGCTGGCGCTCTAAGCGGCAGAGGCGGCGTCTTCGATGGCGAGCGGTGGCTATGAGGCGTTGGACGGCGAATGGGAGTGTCTGGCGTGCTCCCTGGGTTGTGGCGACGCGATGGGCACGGGCTACGTTAGAGTGGCGGCGTGTGCACGCGTGCCGGGTGTGGCGCTCTGGCGCGTGCTCGGCATGGCGTTGTGGCTCTGGGCACGGGGTTTTCTCGGTCGTCCACGGCTGGGCCTGGCGTGAGGAGGGGACAGTGGGCGGTGGTGAGGTGCTGGCTAGCTCCCAGACACGGCGAGAGAGGGGGAGGCGGTCTGCTGTGGCGGCGACCAAGTTGGCCGGCGAGATGGGCTCGGCTTGGCATGGCCATGCTGCTAGGAGGTAGGGGATGGGGTAGTTAGGCCCTGGTTCGATCCATAGGGGACAAAGTGATCAAATGGGGTTTAAATGGGAGACAAGTTTGGCCAGAATACTATTCAAAATAGTGAAATTGATTTGGTTTAAATTCTGCCTGCCAAGTGTTTGATGAAATGGCCGCAAGAAACTTCTTTTGAATTTTGAAAATATTTTTGGTGGGTGTGCTAGGCATAAGCTTGAGACTCTATGGTTGCTTGGGTTTTGAAAATTGAGCTTGTTTGAGTGGTTTTTGAAATAGTGGGATCTTCCCATATGAGATATATTCAATTTTAAACTGTCATTTGAACTTAGCATTTGAATGTTTTTGGCAGATCACAAAGTGGTCCTTGGTACCTCATTATGTGTACTAGCAAGGGATGCAAAGATCCACAATTGTTTTTGTTAAGTTTTGAGTACTAGGAATACCCAAAGTAGGCATGATAGTTAATTTGGCAAAAATGACCATTCACTTCATTTATTTATTTTGAGTTGTTTTTCTTTGGGAAAAGTTTGGGAATGATTTGATGATGTTTATTTCACTTAATAATCATTTTACAAGCAAAGAATCATAGAACCATGGAAATTCAAATGAACTCCTAATTTAAATGCACATACACATGAATGCTTTCATATTTTGAGATGGAAAAGTTTTTGTTAACCCTAATTTTGATGATTTGGATCTTGATTAACTTGGATTAAAGTTTTGGGATGTTACAATCCTTCCCCCCTTAAACAAAATCTCGTCCCGAGATTTGAGAAAGAAGATCAAAGATTACCTAGGATTTAAAGAGATCGTGGAACTCCGTCCTGATGTGATCTTCTCGCTCCCAGGTAGCTTCTTCTTCCGTGTGGTTGCTCCACTGAATCTTGAGAAACTTGATTCTTCGGGTTCTGGTGGTTCTGAAAGCTTCTTCCAAAATACGGATGGTACTTCGGGATAGGTCAGGTCATCATTGATTTCTATGATGTGATCAATATTCTTGAAAACTTCAGTCTTTTCCGGAACTTTGAGGCATTTACGAAGTAACGAGATATGGAACACATTGTGCACGGCTGACATTTCTTCTGACAGTTCCAGTTGATATGATACTTCTCCTCGATGATTCAGAATCTTGAAGGGTTCAATATATCTGGGGTCTAACTTTCCCTTCGGCAGGAAACCCTGCATTCCTTTCAATGGCAACACTTTCAGATACACAAATTCTCCGATATTGAAAGCGAGGTCTCGACGTCTCTTGTCAACGTAACTCTTCTGTCTTCATTGGGCGGTCTTGAGGTGCTCACGAATCTTGTGAGCGTTCTCTTCTACTTCTCGTAGGATGTCGGGTCCGAAAATCTGACTCTCTCCTACTTCCGACCAATTCAAAGGGGTTCGACACTTCCTTCCTACATGAATTCAAGTGGGGCCATTTGCAAACTTGCTTGATAACTGTTGTTGTAAGAAAATTCTGTGAAAGGCAGACAGTCTTCCCATTTAGATCCATATTCTAACACACATGCTCTCAACATATCTTCGAGTATTTGATTTACTCGCTCCGTTTGTCCATCAGTCTGAGGGTGATACGATGTGCTGAAATCTAGTCGGGTTCCTAAACCTTCTTGGACTTTCTTCCAGAATCTTGAGGTAAACTGCGTTCCTCGATCCGATACGATGTTCTTGGGGAGTCCGTGCAAACTGACGATTCTAGCGATGTATAACTCTGCTAGCTTCGAACTCTGATATGTGGTCTTGACTGGTAAGAAATGGGCTACTTTGGATAATCTGTCAACTATGAACCAGATAGAGTCATTTCCCCTACTAGAAGTAGGCAATCCGGTGATAAAGTCCATTCCAACGGAATCCCATTTCCATTCCGGAATCTGCAATGGTTGCAACAGTCATGCGGGTCTTTGATGTCCCGCCTTGACTCTCTGACATATATCACACTTGGCGATATAGCTTCTGATTTCTCTCTTCATCTTATGCCACCAAAATTGTTCTTTCAAATCTTGATACATCTTCGTTCCTCCAGGGTGGATAGAATAAAGAGTATCATGAGCTTCCTTCAGAATAACTTCTTTCAACTCTGAATCTGCTGGTACACAAAGACGTTCTTTGTACCACAGAACTCCTTCTTCGTCTTCGATAAATCCAGGTACTTTGCCTGTACCGATACGACGCTTGATTCCGTCGATACTAGCATTTCCTTTCTGTGCCTCTTTGATCTGGCTGATCAAAGTGGGTTGAAGCTCTATGCTAGCCAAAAATCCTTCACTCACTAATTCCATTCAGAAATCTTCCATCTCTTTGTGCAAACTTGGTTGCTCCTTCAAAATCATGGAGTTTAAGCGGCACGACATCTGCTAAGGGCATCTGCTACCACATTGGCTTTACCGGGGTGATAGTGAATGTACAGGTGGTAATCCTTGATTAGCTCAATCCATCTTCTCTGTCTCATATTCAGCTCCTTCTCAGTGAATATATACTTTAGGCTCTTGTGATCCGAATAAATCTCACAACGGTTTCCCATGAGATAATGCCTCCATGTCTTCAGGGCTAGAACTACGGCTGCGAGCTCGAGGTCATGGGTTGGGTAGTTTTTTTCATGCTGCTTTAGTTGTCGAGATAGATAAGATATAACTTTTCCTTCTTGCATTAGCACACATCCTAGACCGACCTTGGATGCATCACAATACACATCGAAGGGCTTCGTGATATCCGGCATGATCAAGACGGGGGCTAAAATCAATCTTCTCTTGAGTTCTTGAAAACTCGCTTCACATTTGTCCGTCCATTCAAACTTTTTGTCCTTCTTCAGCAATTGGGTCATGGGTCTGGCGATACTGGAGAATCCTTCTACGAACTTGCGGTAGTATCCCGCTAATCCGAGAAAGGCACGAACTTGGGTTTGAGTGGTTGGGGCTTGCCAATCTTCGACATCTTTCACCTTTGCAGGGTCAACGGCAATCCCTCCTGCTGATACAATGTGTCCGAGGAATCCTACCTCTTGTAACCAGAAGTCACATTTGCTAAACTTGGCATACAATTGATGCTCTCTGAGGGTTCCAAGAATGGTCCTTAGGTGTAGCTCATGTTCTTCTTCTGATTTGGAATAAATCAGAATGTCATCGATGAAAACAATGACAAACTTATCCAGGAAGTCCATAAAAATCTTATTCATGAGATTCATGAAATAAGCGGGGGCATTGGTTAATCCAAACAACATGACAGTATACTCGTATAATCCATATCTGGTGGTAAAGGCAGTCTTTGGAATATCCTCTGCGCGAATCTTGAGTTGATGATAGCCAGTTCTAAGGTCAATCTTAGAAAACACCTTGGCACCAGCCAACTGGTCAAACAGATCTCTATCTTGGGCAATGGGTACTTGTTCTTGATAGTGACATCATTGAACATCCGATAATCCGTACACAAATGGTTACCTCCATCTTTCTTGTCCACGAACAAAACAGGTGATCTCAATGGTGACGCACTTGGTTGAATCAATCCAATTTCTAGCATGGCATCCAGTTGCTTCTTCAGTTCGGCTAGTTCAGACGGGTTCATACTATATGGTCTCTGGGCTATGGGTCTGGTTCCTGCGATTAGTTCAATGATAAACTCGATATCCCGATCTGGGGGCATATCGGGCAAAATATCTGGAAATACATCGGGGTATTCACAGACTATCCGGACTTGGTCAATGGTAGGTTGGGCTATACTCTTGTTGCACTTGAATTGACGAGGTAAGGTTTCAGATACATGCTCGACTGATACTCCGACTGTACTGGTCATGGTTATGGCTTTCTTGGCACAGTCAATTAATCCTTTATGTTTGGACATCCAATCCATTCCTAGTACTACTTCCAAACCTTTAGTTCTGAGTACTATTAGATTAGCATAAAAATCTATGCCATGGATTCAGATAGGGGAGGCTTTGCAAATTTGCCTAGCTTTGGTGGTTGAACCGGAGATTTGAACAATCATAACATGCTTTAATTTGGTTGGTTAAATCTTAATAGTGCATGTGAATTCTTCAGTAACAAATGAGTGCGATGCCCCAGAATCAAACAACACTCTTTCAAGTACTGAGTTAACAGAAAACATATCCAGCACGACGTCTGGCGCTTCCTGAGCTTCTTCAGCATGCATGAGAAAAAGACGGCCGTTGCGGTTGAGCGAGTTCCCTGGGGCAACCCTTCTTCCGGGATGAACACGACGCTGTTGCTGAGCTGGGGCATTTGTATTGGGGCTGTGGCATTCTTCTTGGGGCACTCATTGGAGTAGTGACCCTTGGTTCCACAGTCATAAGAAGTCACATGTGACTTGTCCTTCGCTGCAATAGGCACAACATTGCTTCCAAGCCTTGGGGCAGTGTTGGTGTTGGTGGCAGCATTGTTATTGTTGAACTTGGGTGGTGCACGGTTTAAATTGCTAGAGTTGTCGGGGTTGTTGTGGTTTCCTCTGGGCCTTGGGTTTCCACAGTTGGGATAGGTCGGACGGTTCATCGGGGGTCTTTTGGTTCTCGGGGCAAATCCTGGAGATGGGTTGGGGCGATACTTTGGGGTATGGTGGGTTCCTGGTTGATGCATCATGCGGCGCTTGCGGTTCTCATTGGCTTGGTTGATCTTTCCTTCCATCTGGATGGCAGAGTCGACTAGGGCTTCAATATCAACAAAGGGGATATTGACCAACACCGTCTGCATCTCATCGTGCAGACCATTCAAGAATCTCTCTTTCTTCTTAGCTTCAGTGTCGATCTCATCTGGGGCATACCTAGCTAATGAAAAGAATTTGTCACAGTATTCCACTATAGTCATCCTTCCTTGCTTCAGTTCTTTGAATTCATCTCTCATCCTCTTGATCAAACCCGGTGGCACATGGGTTCTGCTAAACTTGACCTTGAATTCCTCCCAGGTCATCATCTGTCCTCCGGTCATTGCACAAACGTTGTTCCACCATGCTCTTGCATCTCCGGCTAGATAGTGGGTGGCGAACAGAAATTTCTCGTTAGCTTCCACTTTGGCGACTTCCAGATTGTTCTCCATTGTTTTCAGCCAATCATCTACATCTAACGGTTCCTCTAACTTAGTGAAAACAGGTGGATTCGTGTTCTGGAAATTCTTGAGGTTAGATCGATGGTTGTCCTGATTTCCTTGGCCTTGATTGTTGTTGGCCATCTGAGTTATGTGTTGAAGAGTGGCTAGGTTGGCTTGACGTTTGGCTCTTTTAGCTTCGCGGTCAGAAACCAACATTTGTAGGATCTGCAACATCGGGTCCGGGAATGATCCGCTTCCTCTGCGAGGCATCTGAAGATTGAGATAGATCATGAGAAAAGAGGGAAATTTCTAAGGTTCAGGGAGTTTGAAAAAATTTTAAGGTTTGAATCAGATTTTCTAGCAACTTGCTTTTCATTCATTCATAGCACACGATACAAACACACACCATAACAAAGGAAAACAGATAGTTTTAAGAACCATTCTGGAAACTACGATATAGTGGGACCGGATACAATTCACTATGCTAGTGCTCAAATGATACTACTCCTCGGAGTTGGTGTACTCATCATCCTCATCATCATCATCATCATCGTCATCGATGAAGGCGAAATCCTCCTCATCGGTGAAGAAGTCCATGGCCTGATCCTCTAGAAAGTCATCATCATCGATGAGATAGGAGTAGGGATCTACACGAAGGTCTTCTTCGGCATTATCACTTTCCTCCAACTGCATGTCTCTCTCGTGGATGGTCTCCTCCAAATCCGTGATCTAGTGGCGAAGACGGCAATGATACGCTCCTTCTTGTCGAGCTAACGGTGATGAGACTTGCGATCCTTCACTAGCATGGCGAAGGTTTGATCCTTCTTCTTGGCGATGGCGGACTTGTGGTTGGCGTAGGCACGGGCATTGTCCAACTCCCGCTGACGATCGTACATCATGAAGCTGAGGTGGTCCACTTGACTCTTTAGCTCGGGATGATGTGGGGCCTCCAGTGGCCGTCCCATAACATCATGCCTTAGGTAGAACTCAAAGCGGGTACCCTTGATCTGATTGATACACTGCCCACATAGATGGGCAAGAGCTTCCTGCATCGCCCTGGCCAGTCCATCGAGCCATTTGTTTTCTCTTAAGGTGAACTGAATTCCCTCGGCAGTGGGAGGTTCAATCTTTCCTCGGAGACTTGCAACAACTAACCACTGCAGATCTTCTCCTTCCTGATCATTGAGCTGAGCTCCGAAGAACTCGGGGTGTGGATGCTCCAGAAGTTCTGAAAGCTGGTCCAAGTCACGCTCAAAGATGAGTTCTCCTCTATTCCCAACTGATAAAACTTGTTGTACTTCATGTCCATCTATAAGAATATAGGATGAGTAAGTTAGTAGAGAGATCAAGTGTGTCAAATTTTATGTATTTTGCAAGAATTTTTGAGGAACATGATTTTTCATGAAAGAATCCAAGTGATAAGAATGAGAATAAGTTTTTTGTAAATACTCACTTCCTTTGGTTGTCGTGGTATTGCCGACAAGTACGCCATGGAGGGGTCCTCATAGTGCATGTTTAGAGACGTGGGGGAAGGCAGATGGTTGACGGGTACGAGGTAACACAGCTTACCCAGGTTCAGATCCCACGACGGTGGCGGAATCCTATTCCTGCTATAAATCACTATAAGGGCAATACGCCGAGTTACAGAGATAGGTTCACTGTGCGAGGTTGTATGAATCGATGCCCTAAAGGCTCCCATAGGCCCGACTTATATAGTCGCCAGGTCCTAGGGTTACAGGGAAAAGTCCTAGTCGGACAGGTTACCGAGTCCTACACCGTATATTACTAGTCTTGTGTATCTTGCACTCCAAGGCTCCGGGTACGCCGGTGACTCCATCGTAGCCTTCCTTTATCCTGCATGGGCCTCCCTTCTGGATCCATCTAACTGGGCCGCCCAGCACGCCATAGGCCACGCTACCAACTGTGGGCCACCCGGGTTATCCGGATAGGTGACATGCTATGAGGACACCCATATAGCATATCCACAACAGTAGCCCCTAGAGAACTCCAAGATCTTGCGCCGTCTTTCCTTTTTAGATGAATGCTCCGTCTAGTAGGATGTCGGCAAATCGACAAGCAATATCTTGTAGTCCTCCCAAAGAACCCTGCAAAGCTTTTCTCTGTCTTCAACTTGTAAGCCGGAGAAATGGTGAATCTTTCATCGTACTCTTCCGTAGCCGGATTGGATCCGTCCATGTTGGAATCTTCGATGTGACGGCTCATTTGCCCATGTCAGCTAGGACGACGTAGGCTTAGGTCAGCGACGCCTCGTAACTCACACATGCAGAGAACGCAATCATGTCCGATTTTCCCGCGTGAGCGATATGAACCGTTGGCGGCGACGGTTGGAGACGTGGCGAAATTTTCGCGCACGTTCGTGAACACGTTGTCTACGCGGCAACCGTCCGATCAAGCCGCACGAATCTTGATGCTTGGAGATGATAAATAGTAACCGTGGGGGAATTTCCACTTTTTACCTCATTCTCCTCGCATAATCTTCTTCCTCCAGTCGCGTGCCTCCTCAAGCTCTCCGCGAGAACTCTCGAAAAAACACTAGCTCTAATCTTCACCAGTGACCTCTGTACTCACTCCATGGCCAGCAGCAGCACTTCCCCATCGATGGCGGCGTCGAGCGAAGCCGGCGAGCTCCATCGTCGTGCCTCCAGAGGGCCTAGTCATCCCCGCATCAGCGGTTATCGAGTCTGCCAATGGCGACCTTAATCTGGCGGCGCTGGAGCCGTTGGAGGTGCAACTAGACTCGCACAAGGGCGACTGGCGCGGCTCAGATATCACAGACCGTGATATCCAAGAGCTGATCAGCGAGGGCTACCTTCCTATGACGGAGGGGCTCGCCTGGCGGGCGGCGCCGGCCGACGAGGTGACACCTTCTCCCCAAGCCGGAGAAAAGGTGTACCGCAAAGCCCAACTGGTACGCGGCGTCTCCCTGCCCATCTCCAACTTCTTCCTCTCCGTCTTGGATCACTATAGAGTCCATCCCCAGAACCTTTCCCCCAATAGTATCTTAGTGCTTAGCAACTACGCGGCGCTCTACGAGGGATACTTAGGGATAAGGCCTAGGTTAGACCTCTTTGTGTACTTCTTCACCATCAAACGTGAAGCCGGACATAGCAAGGAAGAGCTTAGGAACTGTGGCACCATAAGCTTCAAGATTCAACCTGGCCGGCGGTTCCCCAACATCATCGGCCACGAGTCCTGCAAAAATTGGCAACAGACGTACTTTTACGGCCCAGACATCCCTCTGGCTGGCCGACAAGTTACGTACCTGGACTTCGTTGACGGAGCCGCCGCTGAAGGCTCGTCATGGAGATCCCAGGCCTCTCTTCCCTCCGACCTCGACGCCTCTCGCGCTATAAGGCGGATCGAATGGTTCTTAGAGATGGGTTTAACCGGCTTGGACCTAGCCATGTGCTGGTTCATCAGGCGAATCCAACCTCTGCAGCACCGCGCGAAGCTCATGCACGAGTATACCAGCGACAAAAGGGATAGTCTCCGCATCTCTATGGACAACTTCTCGAGCAACTCCGTCAAGCTCCACCTTAAGGACATCGTCAAGGTGAAGGATAAGAAGCACGGCTTTACCATCACCTACGACATGTTCGTAGACGGCAAGTGCCCAAAGGTAGGTATTGTATTTTCCGTGTACGACATATACTCCAGTTCTTCCGTCTTGCAAATGCCATCTCATCTAACACGGTGATTTCTTACTTAACAGCTTAGCAATCTAGAGGAGGGCAACCTGGCTGCCCAAATCTACGATCCAAAGATGAAGGAAGTCATGGTCGTGTCCGATGACGAGGCTCCGTTGGCACGAAAGCGGAAGAGCTCCACCTCTGACGCTGTCGATGGAGGCAAGAAGAAGAAGACGGAGGGTGGAGCCTCCAAAAAGACTACCTCCGCCCTAGAGGCGGAAAATAGAAGAGTTACCGGGATCCCCTTTGCCAAAGCACCCCCACTTGTGTAAGCTTCTCATTCTCCGACATTGTCTATTTATCTGTCTTGCTCCTATACTTATGCATTTTGCACGTTTCAGGAAGAAAGCCACGACCAGCCTCAAGAAGACCTCCAAAACTTTGGGGGCTTCTCGAAATATCAAGGATATGCTCCATCGCGACGCCTCCCCCGCCATCGCCCCTGCCACTCCTGCCGTCAAGCCCTCGTTTGCCCCGACAAGCTCACAAGCTAAGGAGGCATCTGGCCCTTCCGCCATGGAAGTGGATTCTGGCACCTCTACCGAGCTTGCTATTGTCGGCGAGCAGGCGACGCAGGAGAGTACCGCCTAGCAAATGGCTGAAGCTCTAGCTAAGGATGCCATCGGTGGTGGTCAGGCGGTGGTGGAAGCACGTACCTCTGCCGTTGGCGGCGCCCCCGCATCCAAGAAAACCATAGTCTATCCAAAGATTGTCTATCCGGTACTTACACCGGGTAGCACTGCTTTGGTCCCTGGTGCGGCCACGACATCTCCGACGTGCGGTCTAGAGGAGCTCTGTCAGCAAGCAGAAATCTTGCAAGGAAACAGCGAATACTTTGCCAAGCTACTGCACGAGAGTGCTACAAACCTCAAGATCATCGCACTTGTAAGTTTTATTTTCCTCTTGCTTTTCATATGAGTATCCCACTGTAGCCCCCGAGGATGTAGACGGAAAACCATAGGTTTTGCATCTATATGCTCTAAGAGTGACTAAGTTAGAAAACCTCTCACTGTAGCCCCCAAGCATATAAGTGGAATGAAATATTCCGACTAGATGCTTTCAGAGTAGCATACGCAGTGTTTACAAATTTCAATACTGTAGCCCTCAAGCTTCTAGTTGCAACTGAATTAGTTCCGACTAGATGTTTAAAGAAAGCTAAGCATATATCCGAGTTAAAAACTTTATACTGTAGCCCCCAAGCTTCTAATCGAAAACTTAATTAGTTCCGACTAGATGCTTTAAAGAAAAGCGAAGCATATTGCTAAGTCAAAAACTCTCGTTGTAGCCCCCGAGCGTCTAGGTGGAAAATTTCCGGCTAGATGCTCCAAGCAGACTAAACAACGTTTTAACTTTTTTTTCTTTTTTCCACAGAACGAGAATGCTCGGAGGGGCATGGCCAATGACAAGTACCAGAAGATGCGCGCAGACTTGGAAGATGAAAAGGGTAAAACTGCCTTCTTGAAGGAACAGATCACCAAGAGAAAGCGTATGTTTTCTAATGCGCATTCCGACTTGGTTTTGTGCCCTTATTCTTCGAGTACTCACTGTATACTTTACTTTCTCCGACTTGCAGAAACCATCACCAAGGCCAAGACTATTGTTGAGCAATCCAAGCACATTCAAGAGATGGATAGTGAAAACAAAATTCTTAAGCAGGAGAGGAAGGACATGCTGAAAATGCATGAGGAGTCGATGAAGGCCTTGCAGGACTCCGCCACCGAGGAAATCAACCGCTTGAAGGAGGAGATTGTGATCTTAAAAGATCAAAAGCGAGCTGCCGATGAGCATA
Organism: Avena sativa; assembly: GCA_916181665.1. Classification (NCBI taxonomy): domain Eukaryota; kingdom Viridiplantae; phylum Streptophyta; class Magnoliopsida; order Poales; family Poaceae; genus Avena; species Avena sativa. Next base: position 361,946,479 of record OV702299.1, on the reverse strand, counting down.
ATCATCGCCATAGCGAGGCGTACAAGCTCCTCCAACAGGAGAAACAATCCTTGGCGGACACCCTCTGGAAAGCTAAGGCCAGCATCTTCAGTAAGTTTTCTCCGTCTTGGATTTCTATAGTCTGGGTACTTTGAATTGTTGAACTCATGCGCTCCTTGTTGGAATTTGCAGCTCCTATGGCTTTAACCCGATCGCCTCCTCTAGCCAAGGAATGCATGGTTCTTCCCGGCAACTTCATCAACACCGCCATCACACAAGCCAAGGAGATCGCCAAGCCCCTCCAGATAAACATCAAGGCATCAGACCCCGAGGCGAAGTACTCGGAGATTCTGCGCCGAGCCCCCGAGCGTATCACAAGATGGAAAGCTTCATGTGCATGGGCTGGCGCAAGGATGGCATTGTCCATGGTCAAGGCACACTATGAAGATGCCGACATCGACACGGTGACCTCTGGCATCCCCGACATCGACGATGATGGCAAAGAGATTAATCATGAAGCCATCTTGTCGTCACTCACAGGATATGACACCAGAGTTGCCGAGTTGGTGGATATCGACGTCTTCATGCCCATGAACATCATCGACAACGGCAACGAATATTCCTCTGAGTCCCACCACAGCGCCGACTTCGAGGGTGGCTCTCCTGCTGGTGATGATGCTGCTTCCAAGTCACCTGCGCCAAAGGAGTGAAGAACAACTTTGTAATATTTGTTTCACCTTTGGTGTATATGCGGAAAAAACTTTGTTTATGTAACTTAAGGCAGAAAACAATGGTTGTTATTTCCTGCTACTCAAGAACTAGTTTCCAGCATGTATATATTTTTTAAGCAAGTGCTGGCTTATCCATTACTTTGGTTCTTATGCTTGACTTTTCGTGAGTCGGAAGACTCGTTGTCAGAACCATGCACTTAGGTGATGATTCCCAATGGCACCGTCAATAACCTGAGCACAAAATCGCCGACAATAAGTGCCGAAAGTCACTACTCCAGAATCCACATAAAAACGACAAAGAACGTGTAGACTAGAAAACTTAAGCTAACGTCCGTACGCGGAATTTTCATAAGTGCAATCGCAAAGCTTGTGCATAAAGGTTTTACATGATCAAAAAATGAACACTAAAGGAGGTAAAAGACTCAGAAATATGAGTGAACCAGAGATATTTATTTCATTGATCATATAAGAGGTACACAATTAGATAAAAAATGCTAAGTGTAAAAAGGACGTAGTTGTGCTATGTTCCATGGCCAATCAAGCTCCGGGTCACGTCGCTTACGCTTATGATCCTCGTTGGGTCTATCCTTCAGTTCACGATTGTCAACGAGGTAATAAGACCCATTGGGTAGCGCCTTGCTATGATGAACGGTCGTTCCCATGGTGTGGATAGTTTGTGCGACTTATTCTGCTTAAGTCGGAGCACCAAATCCCCCTCTTTAAATGAGCGATGCCGAACGCGGCGACTATGGTAGCTGCTTAGCTTCTACTGGTAGATGGCGGATCTTTGGCATGCCAAAATGCGCTCCTCCTCGAGAAGGTCCACATCTAGGCGTCTGGATTCTTCAGCGTCATCTTCGTCGTAGGCGGCAACTCTTGGTGCATCGTGAAGGATGTCGGAAGGCAGGATGGCTTCTGCTCCATATACCATGAAGTAAGGGGTGTAGCCGGTTGATCTGTTGGGTGTAGTTCGTAAACTCCACAGCACAGATGGCAATTCTTCCGCCCAGGCTCCAGCTGCTCTATGTAGCGGTGCCTCAAGACGCGGCTTGATTCCCTGCAGAATTAATCATTGGCTCGCTCAACCTGACTGTTGTATTGTGGGTGTGCCACAGACGCAAGGTCAAGTCGGATGCCTTTCTCCCAACAATAAGCCTCCACTTCTCCGAGTGACAAATTGTTGTCGTTGTCGGTGATAATGCTGTGTGGGAGACCAAATCTCACCACTAGATCCCGGACAAACCTGAGGGCAGTTGCCCCATCAAGCTTTCTAATGGGTTTAGCTTCTATCCATTTAGTGAATTTATCAAGGTGTCGTCTGTAACAGTCCCACCATGTCTAGCCCCAGACTACAAACGGCCAAGTTATTGCTATTGTTCGCAATTCTTCAGCATGAACATGTGGTTGTCGGGCATAATACTGGCATTCCATGCATGTCTCAACCAGCTTGTCGGGGTCCGCCTTCGCGGTCAGCCAGTAGAATCCTTGCTGGAAGGCTTTCACAACCAACGATCGAGGAGCGGCGTGATGCCCGCAATCTCCGAGATGGATTTCGCGTAGGATTTCCATACCTTCTAGATGGGAAACACACTTTAGGTATACACCAATAGTGCTCCTTTTGTAGAGTTTCCCATTGATTATGGTATAACCCTTTGCTCGTCATACTATTTGCCGTCTTTCGACTTCGTCGTCGGGCAAAGTTCCGTGTTCGAGATATTCCATGATCGGTTTTGTCCAAGCCGGAGGGATCTTAGTCACCATGTTGACGAAAGAGTCCGCTCTATCCGGGTTGTCGATGTCGGCTCCCTTCACAGATGGTGTGCGTAGGTGCTCTAGGAAAACTCCTGGCGGAATTCGCTTGCGCCCTGATCCAAGCTTAGATAGCAGATCAGCCGCCTCGTTTTGCTCCCTAGGTACATACTTGACTTCGTAGCCCAAGAAGCTCTTGGCTATCTCGTCCACTTCGTCTCGATATGCCGCCATCATAGGGTTCCGCGCATTCCAGGTGCCAGCCACCTGCTGGGCAACCTAGTCGGAATCTCCATAGCAAACTATGCACTTGATGCCAATATCCTTGGCTACACGCAGTCCGTGAATGAGTGCTTCATACTCCTCCATGTTATTTGTAGCCTCAAAGTGGATCTGCAAAACGTAGTGTAGCTTGTCTCCTGTTGGTGACTGTAGCAATACACCAGCCCCCGAGCCATTGAGCAGTTTTGATCCGTCAAAGTGCATCACCCAGTACTCTGGTTCCGGGAACGGAGTAGCATCTGGCATCTCCGTCCAATCTGCAACAAAATCCGCCAAGGCTTGTGATTTGATAGCGTCGCGTCTCTTGTAGGTGATCTCGAAGGCGGCAAGCTCAATGCCCCACTTCACGACCCTTCCTGTAGCGTCGCTGTTATTGATAATGTCGGACAGTGGAGTCTTGCTCACTACTGTGATTGGGTGCTCCTGAAAGTAATGCCTCAGCTTTCGAGAAGCAAGGAATACTCCATAAGCTATCTTCTGGTAGTGCGGGTAACGCTGCTTGGACTCCATCAAGACCTCGCTCACATAGTAAACTGGTCGTTGAACTCTATGTTCATAGCCTGGTTCCTTCCGCTCTACCACGACGATGATGCTGATTACCAGGTTGGTTGCCGCCATGTAGATTAACAGGGGCTCTCAAGGCTCGTGTGCTGCAAGGATGAGCACTGAGGAAAGAATCTCCTTGAGCTGCTTCAATGTTGCATCTGCTTCGTCTGTCCACGTGAATTTGTCCGCCTTCTTCAGCAACTTGTATAGCGGCAGGGCCTTCTCTCCAAGTCGGCTGACGAACCGACTAACTGCTGCAATGCAACCTGTTAGTCGTTGAATGTCCTTTAGGCATGCCGGACGGTTTATGTTTAAGATGGCCTTGATTTTCTTCGGGTTGACCTCAATTCCTCTTTGGGAAACGATGAAACCCAACAATTTGCCGGCTGGAACCCCGAAGACGCACTTCTTAGGGTTAAGCATCATGTTGCATTTCCGGAGATTATCAAAGGTTTCTTTTAAGTCGCAGATTAAGTCGTTTGACCTTTTAGACATCACCGCGATATCGTCCACATAGGCGTGAACGTTCCGACCAATTTGGTCATGGAGGCAATGTTGCATTGTCCGCTGGTACGTAGCACCTGCATTTTTCAGCCCAAAGGGCATCGTAACATAGCAAAACATGACATACGGGGTAGTGAACAAAGTGGCCAATTGGTCCGACTTCCTCATCTTGATCTGGTGGTATCCTGAATATGCATCAAGAAAACACAAAAGCTCCGAGCCAGCCGTCGAGTCAATGACTTGGTCAATGCGAGGCAAAGCAAACGGATCTTTGGGACATGATTTGTTAAAGCCGGTGTAATCAACGCACATTCTTAATTCATTGCTTCCCTTTTTGGGGACAAGTACAAGACTGGACACCCATCAGGTGTGAAGGACTTCTCAGATAAATCTAGCTTTAAGCAACCTAGATATCTCTTTGCCAATGGCGCGTCTCTTCCCATCTCCGAAGCGTCGTTTGAGGTTGTTTCACTGGTTTGCATTTTGGATCAATGTTTAAGATGTGCTCGGCAAGTTCCCTAGGTACACCTTTCATGTCGGCAGGTTGCCAGGCAAATATGTCCCTATTCTCACGGAGGAACTTGACGAGCGCGCCTTCCTATTTGGGATCTAGGTTCGTCCCAATGGCGGTGACCTTGGAGGCATCGCCTACCACAAGTTCCACCAGCTTGGTCTCGATGGCGGCCTTGAACGCAGGAGCAGAGTCAGAGATCTGCTTCTTCGACGCGGGCATCTCTGAGTCATCGACCTTGCTCTGGATCTCTTTGAATTCTTCGCTGTAGAGGATAGCTTCTGCAACGGCTGCTTCATTGATCTCGCAGTCCCTTTACTTGGTAAAGCTTCTGGATACGGTGATGACACCGTTTGGTCCGGGTATCTTGAGTTTGTTGTAAACGAAGCATGGCTTGGCCATAAACGTGTGGAATATGTCGCGGCCGAAAATGACGTGGTACACACTCTTGAAGGGGACCACCTCGAAGGTCATGCGCTCTTGGCGATAATTGTTAACATCGCCAAAGGCAACCTGAAGTGTAATGCACCCAAGGTACCGAGCCTCCCGACTAGGAACTACGCCGTGGAAGATGGTGTTGGTCCGTCTTAGGTTTGCCTCCGTCAAGTTCATCTTCTGCAGTGTATCCAGGTACATGATGTTGATGATGCTTCCACTGTCCACCATACACTTGGTGAACTCCACGCCGTCAATCAAGGGGTTGATGACCATGGCGTACTGGTTCTCCGTAGGTATAAGGTCTGGGTGGTCCGTCCTGTCCCAAGTTATTGGAACCTCCAACCAGCGCAGGTACTAGGGAAATGGGGGGGAGAGTGGCCATCAGGATCCTCAGAGAGGTCTTCTATTGTCGGACGGTGGGGGTACCAAGGAAAGTGTGGTAGAATGGAGCCTTCTTGGCGAAGGGGTTCTTGCCCATGTCGTCGCTCTTGGCGGCGTGCTCAGGGTCAACATCTTCGTCCATGTCACTTGAATCCTTGGACTCCTCCTCCTTCTTCTTCCCCTTTCCCTTGCCTTGCGGTTTGTTCTTCCGACTTTGCTTGTAGCCGGACTCCGGGTCTTCCTTGAGGTCATTGACGAACTTGCAGTGTCGATTGGTATGGGTGGCTTTATCGTTGATGTCGAGGTGTACGAGGCACGGCATATCGCGGTACTCCTCATAGGTTTGGGGAACACGGAGTGGCGCCGAGGTTGTTTCACTTCCTCGTTGCTGCCCACGGCTAGCTCCCCTTCCTCGGCCACGCTATCCCCCCATCACCTCGTCCTGCAAAAGTCATAGCGACCATGTCGGTAGATTGCTTTTCTTCTGGGGCGGTTTTCCGCTTTGTACTGTTGTTCCTCCGAGCTTGAGTTGGAACGGCTGTTGCCGGCAAGGATCCGCGAGCATCGTCGTCGGTAGCTGCGAACTCACTATCCAACTGAATCATCTGGTTCAAGTCAAGCTGGTGATTGTCCTGCAAGCGCTTCAGCTTATGTTGGAGCAACGTGCCCCTTTCCAACCCATCAATGAAGGCGGCCATGGCGGTCTAGGCGTGCACTCCTGCGCAGGAATTCTTCATGTCCAGCCAGCGAGAGAGGTATGCGCGAGATGTCTCATCTTTCTCTTGCATGAACCGTTGTAGATCGCCCATAGTGGAGGGACGCTTGTAAGTACCCTCAAAGTTCTTGGTGAACGCTTCTTGCATGTCCAACCAGTTGTAGATAGATTTCTCCGGCAAGTCGTCGATCCATTGACGGGCCGTGCCCGCCAACATTAATGGGAGGTACTTGACAGCGACGTTGGGCTTGCCTCCGGCAATCTCCACCGTGTTGCCGTAGTCCTGCAACCATGTGGCTGGCATGGCGGTGCCGTCATAGGGCTTGATGGTCTTGTCAATCAGATAACCTTTGGGGTAATTTGTGGACCGTATTGCATGTCCAAAGCAACGTGGTCCCAGGTATGGTCCTTCCCGGGACTTGTGTATCTTGTCGATCTGCGAACGTGCATCGTATGACTCCGGGTTCTTCTTCTTCTTGTCAACAGGGGATGGGCTGCATGAACGACGCGGGCCTCCTCCGCCATGGTGACTGCTTGGTGGTGACGGAGGCGGAGGTGGCGGTGGGTTAGCCTTCTTGATGTTACCGTCCTGCGGTGCCTCACGCCTGCCACGGTTTCTTGTCGGACGCGGAGGGTCATGGCGTGACCTGCTCTTGTGTCCTTGGTTGCGCTCTCCATCATAACGGGTCTGCTCCGCGCTGTCGCGGATGACGATGTCGCACTGCTTTGGTGGGGGCATATCCGTATGATGGTGAGTCTTGTAATCTTCGTGATGTCGGGGGGAACGGGGCGGTGGCGATGAGCGACGAGGCCGGGACTTTTCTCCGTGGTCGGAGGATATGGGGATAGCATCCTTCCTGTTGCGTGCATATCTCCGTCTTCGTTCTGATGATCCCGTCTGGGACCCGACATCAAGAGGAGATCTGTCTCTTGGCGGTTTATACTAGCTATACTGGCAAAGCGTTGGGTCAGACTCAAGCCTCTGATAGGTGGCCTTTTCCTGCTGCTTCACCGCCTTGGCCACTAGGTCATAGACCTATTCCACTGCCTCGGGCGATCTATCCTGCTCCAGAAGGGTCTTGGCGACGACGAGGTTAAGGAGTGGGGTGGGCATCACCTGCTTTCCTTCACTGTCAATGTATAGCTTGGCTTGTGCCGGCTTCGAGGGATCCCATCCTAGATTGCGCCGTACACCAGGATCGTTGATGATGTGAGCCGGAGCTTTCTTAGCCTTCTGCTGCTGCAGTAAAGTCTTGTACTCGGCCTCCATTGCTCTAGCTTTCTCTATAGACTTCTGCGTGTTGACCAGATCTCGATCTAGTTTAGCGCCTTGCTCCGCGATGGCCTGCGCTTCCTCCAGCATTTGCTGGCGCTTCTCGTCAAGCTGGGTCACGTTCCAGACATGAGCGACGGTCAGTGGCTCGACAAGGAGATTGCCGTACATCACTATATCAGCTGGAGTAACTTGGGCTGCTACAGACGTAGATGCTGGAGGCGGCAAGTTTGCGGTGTTGTTGTTGCTCGGGCCGGTGCCGAGTTCCCGCGGCTGCTGCATTGGGTTAGGCGGAGGAGGCATGACTTTTGCGCGATCGTCGTCAGCAGCAATAAGTGGCCCCTTCCCCTTCTCCAACGCTATAGGCGGAGCTCGGCCGGGTTGATCTTCATCCATCGCTGTCCCAATGGTGACAAACACCCCTCGAGACTTGACGGCATTGTTGGCTTGCTCGTCGCGCGAGTACTCCTCCTACATCTCTTGCATGGCGGAGTCTAGCTCTTCTGGACTGAAATCTATTTCCTTTGAATCTACAGTAAAATCAGCATAAAGCGTGTCAATGATAGAGTCGGAGGGTGCCCGAACTTCGTCGATGACGGGCGGTGGAGGTGCAACGTGCACGACGATGGCTGGAGGTGGTGGCGCTGCTGCGATGATGGCGGCGGGAGGCGGTGGTGGCAGTTGCTGAATCGGAGGTTCTCCATCCCTGAGCGCAAGCGCCATCTGGGCTGCTGCGTCAGCTTCCGCGTAGTTGTTGACGGTGCTCACCATCTCTTCGAGGGTAAGGCGTCCTATTGTCTGCTGCCGTCTTAAAGAATGTCGGAGAAGCATGCCACGGTCCAGTCCTTCCACGAAGTGATACAAAGAGTTATCATCGGGGTAGTGGGCCAGATCGGCTCATATACGAAGCCACCTATCCAGGTAATCGCGGGGGTTTTCGCCTTCTCTCTGAACGCATCGCGCCATATCGAATATGGTAACCACATGGACGAACTTGGATCTCTGTTGTCCAGACGCACGGGCGAAGCCGGCGGATTTGTAGTGATCTTCCACCTTTATATCCTGCACAGGGGTGGTTTGGGTGGGCCTTGAATTTTTCCGATCTTTGTCGGCAAACTCCGAAGAGATATCCGACATCGATCCTTCCATGAACGTATCCTACCCGTAGACGGTCCGTGCGGGCCTTGATGCTCCTCCGACTCCTAGGGAACTAGTGCCCGAGTCAGTTTTGCCGATGAAGAGGTGGATGTCTCCGATAGGAACAATCGAACACCATGTAGGGTTTGTCTTCGCCGGGATCCAGAACTCGTCAAGAGGGACGATCGGAACCTTGCCGGAGAAGAGAACACGACCGATGGCTACGGTTTCGCTGATTCCCACGAAGATCTTGGTCCTCGCCCGCTGAAGAGCCTGAAGCGCCTCTTGCCCCACGGTGGGCGCCAACTGTCGTGGTATTGCCGACGAGTACGCCATGGAGGGGTCCTCACAGTGCGTGTTTAGAGACGTGGGGGAAGGCGGATGGTTGCCGGGTACGAGGTAACACAGCTTACCCAGGTTCAGATCCCACGACGGTGGCGGAATCCTACTCCTGCTATAAATCACTATAAGGGCAATACGCCGAGTTACAGAGTTAGGTTCGCTGTGCGAGGTGTATGAATCGATGCCCTAAAGGCTCCCATAGGCCCAACTTATATAGTCGCCAGGTCCTAGGGTTACAGGGAAAAGTCCTAGCTGGACAGGTTACAGAGTCCTACACCGTCTATTACTAGTCTTGTGTATCTTGCACTCCAAGGCTCCGGGTACGCCGGTGACTCCACCATAGCCTTCCTTTATCCGGCATGGGCCTCCCTTCTGGATCCATCTAACTGGGCCGCCCAGCAGGCCATAGGCCATGCTACCAACTGTGGGCCACCCGGGTTATCTGGATAGGTGACATGCTATGAGAATACCCATATAGCATATCCCCAACATTGGTTTTGAAACCAAGTTTTTTATTCAAACGTCCATTCTAACTAGGGTCTCATATGGTCAGGATGGCTCTGATACCAACTTGTCAACACCCGGATTTTTAATCCCAGATGCATGTTATGCCATACATCGCAATCCCAGGATTACCATTTTTGCGAGACATAACAGATTTGGATACCACAGTACATCATCCATTATAAACCATACATAAGGTCTTACACAAATAAGGATCTCATGATCCAGTTCTAAATACAACACAAGCAGCGGAACAACATAATAGTAACGATAGCATAGGCGAAGCTCCATCTTCAGGGTCACAGGCAATGCTGACGATGGGAGATGATCCTAGTTGTCGTAACCTTCCTGTGGTCCATCATCCTGGTACTCCTCTTCATAGTATGGCCACGGGAATAGCCAGGGACAAAGCCATGAGTACTCTTTAAGTACTCGCAAACTAATACTAACAGTTAAGAGGGTTTTCGTAGTAGGATACTAAGCTCTAAGGGTGTTTTGCAAAAAGCCAGATTTACCTCTACTAAGTTCATAAGCAAAGAAAACTAATTGAAAGTTTTGTAACACCTAAGTGGGAATTTGAACTTCATATCACAACCCTGTTGTGGTCAAGTCAAAGTCATAATTCATTTCACAAGTCATTTTGAAAACATTTGACGGGGAAACAGTATGGCCACTCCAACTGTCCATAACCGCGGGCGTGGCTATTCGAATAGTTTGACACTCTGCAGAGATTGTACACTTTCACCACAACATTCGATACATCCGTCAGGAACAAATCCTGAATTCACCATACTCGGTATGCGGATAATAAATCCTAACCTTTCAATTACACGCTTTAGTATAGGCACCTCTCCTATGAGTTTGGCCTCCCAACCATGACCAACTATCATCTTGGGTACTGCACAGGTGGACAATCTTCACAAGGTAGCCTCAGCTCAGACCTTGGCCGTGAGGGAACCCATACTAAGGTATATAACTTTCTAGTCAAGCCCTACCCAATTTTCGGGTATTATGGTTGTACGGTAAAATTGGAATGGTATCGCATCCAGACAACCATCAGTTTTATCAAGGGCTAAGGCTCATGCCTCAAAATTTTCATCATCAAAATCATCTAGTGTTCGAGAACACATGTCAAAACATTTCAGTAGAATGACTCATCATTCTAAGGTTTTCATAACCATTTTCACCAAGTATTCCCATCTAAAATTGATCAAGTTTTATGCTTAGCACTAGCATCTACAAGTGGTGGTAACTACTAATGAGGAGTGGTAAACAAGTGGAGATTTGCTAAGTTCAATCTCATGCCTTAGGATGACATCAAGATTATCTAATTTAGGCCAAATTTAATGCTCTTTATGCTACCTTCCAATATCTTTATAGTATTTACAATTCACTATGTAAACTCTAAGAGAAAGCTTTGATAAAGAAATAAAGTATAAAGCTTGTAAGTAAAACTAGGATTGGGTATCATCAAATGTGTCTAACCAAGCATGCTTAATGCATTGCATAGGTCATCTAACTTTCATAGTTTTAAGTGTTAACTTGCAAGGTTTAAAGTATTGGCTTGCCTTGAGCAGAGCAGTGGTTGAAGTTCTCCTCGGCTTCTTCCTCGTAGTATCCTCCTTCCTCCTCGTATCCTTGGTTGATACTAGAGTCTTTAAATAAATACTAGGTACACAATCACCAAATAATACTTAACTATTTTCAATCATCACACAAAGGTGCACTATAGATGATCTAGCATCATCACTTAACATTACACGATTAAAGCATTTGTCTTGTTTATTTTAATTTGAGAAAAGTAATTTCTACTCATTGAAAAACTACTTAAGATTTAATATTCTCCAACTCAAACATGGGATCATGTTGACACATGTCATCACCACATATTTCAGTCCATGGGAATGTGATTAAAGTGGTGTCACAATTTAATAAGGTTTAACCTTTTATTTTAAATAAATAAAGTGACTAGAAATGCCTATGTGGCATTCTTTTATTACTTGAACATTATTTCTGTAAGAAAACCCATATGTTTTTTTATATATTCTGAAAGGTATGATCAAATGTGATTTTTGAGAGTTGGAATCAACTCAAAAGATCTTATGGTTGAATTTTGAAAAATGTTTGAATGTAGAAAAGCTTCTGCCTTGTTATTGTTACCAAGGTTGATCTACAGATCCAAATGATTTGAATCCAACGGGCTTGGATTAATCATTTCAGTACCTTTCTAAACAAATTTGGTTTCATGCATTTTGGTTCATTGAATCGAGCTGGGCTGATTTTTCAATCTATGTACAGAACTATGTTTGAAATTAAATGGAAAAATCTAAATTTAAACTGATGGGTCGCACGGGAGACGCTAATGGGCCGGCCCAGTGTCACTCTGTAGCGCGGGGCTCAGCTGACAGGGGATCCACCAGTCAGTGGCTCATAACGCGCTAAGCGGTACGGGGTGATGTGGGATGTTGGATTAGAGTGGGGATCAACGGCTGGGGTTCGTCGTTGATGACGGACCTATCACCGGCGAGCTCTAACCCTAGCGGCTCGGTGGGGGTGCATAGGGGGCGTACCAGGGCTCCAGCGATGACGGCGAGGCGGGCAAACGAACTGGTGGTCGACGGCGAGGTCAGGGATGGTCGAGGCAGCTCCGGGGGTGGTCGCAATCAGCGGCGCCCTTCTCCACCAGAGGCGGCCTACTCCGGTACAATTCCGGCGAGCTGCTGCTCCCCGTGCTCCGGCTAGAGGTGTGGGATGATCAGTAAGGTGAGGGGAGTGAAGTGGTGTGCTGCAAACGGCTGGGGGTGCCCTCCTTTTACAGGCTCGACGGCGAGACCGAGAGCGATGGGCAGGCGATGGTGGCAACATGGATACGGACTGCTAGCAGCATGGCTGAGGGTGGCGATCGATGCGCGGTCTCCTGGCGGTGCTCTTGGATGTTAATGTGGGCTTAGGGGGGTGGTAATCGGTTGGGCGGATCTGGCGCTCTAAGCGGCAGAGGCGGCGTCTTCGACGGCGAGCGGTGGCTATGAGGCGTTGGACGGCGAATGGGGGTGTCTGGCGTGCTCCCTGGGTCGTGGCGACGCGGTGGGCACGGGCTACGTTCGAGTGGCGGCGTGTGCACGCGTGCCGGGTGCGGCGCTCTGGCGCGTGCTCGGCATGGCGTTGTGCCTCTGGGCGCGGGGTTTTCTCGGTGGTCCACGGCTGGGCCTGGCGCGAGAAGGGGACAGTGGGCGGTGGTGAGGTGCTGGCTAGCTCCCAGACACGGCGAGAGAGGGGGAGGCGGTCTGCTGTGGCGGCGACCAAGTTGGCCGGCGAGATGGGCTCGGCTTGGCATGGCCATGCTGCTAGGAGGTAGGGGATGGGGTAGTTAGGCCCTGGTTCGATCCATAGGGGACAAAGTGATCAAATGGGGTTTAAATGGGAGACAAGTTTGGCCAGAATACTATTCAAAATAGTGAAATTGATTTGGTTTAAATTCTGCCTGCCAAGTGTTTGATGAAATGGCCGCAAGAAACTTCCTTTTGAATTTTGAAAATATTTTTGGTGGGTGTGCTAGGCATAAGCTTGAGACTCTATGGTTGCTTGGGTTTTGAAAATTGAGCTTGTTTGAGTGGTTTTTGAAATAGTGGGATCTTTCCATATGAGATAGATTCAATTTTAAACTGTCATCTAAACTTAGCATTTGAATGTTTTTGGCAGATCACAAAGTGGGCCTTGGTACCTCATTATGTGTACTAGCAAGGGGTGCAAAGATCCACAACTGTTTTTGTTAAGTTTTGAGTACTAGGAATAGCCAAAGTAGGCATGATAGTTAATTTGGCAAAAATGACCATTCACTTCATTTATTTATTTTGAGTTGTTTTTCTTTGGGAAAAGTTTGGGAATGATTTGATGATGTTTATTTCACTTAATAATCATTTTACAAGCAAAGAATCACAGAACCATGGAAATTCAAATGAACTCCTAATTTAAATGCACATACACATGAATGCTTTCATATTTTGAGATGGAAAAGTTTTTGTTAACCCTAATTTTGATGATTTGGATCTTGATTAACTTGGATTAAAGTTTTGGGATATTACAAACCTTCCCCCCTTAAACAAAATCTCATCCCGAGATTTTAGAAATAAGAGCAAAGATTACCTAGGATTTAAAGAGATCGGGGAACTCCGTCCTGATGTGATCTTCTCGCTCCCAGGTAGCTTCTTCTTCTGTGTGGTTGCTCCACTGAATCTTGAGAAACTTGATGCTTCGGGTTCTGGTGGTTCTGAAAGCTTCTTCCAAAATACGGATGGTACTTCAGGATAGGTCAGGTCATCATTGATTTCTATGATGTGATCAATATTCTTGAAAACTTCAGTCTTTTCCGGAACTTCGAGGCATTTATGAAGTGACGAGATATGGAACACATTGTGCACGGCTGACATTTCTTCTGGCAGTTCCAATTGATATGATACTTCTCCTCGATGATTCAGAATCTTGAAGGGTTCGATATATCTGGGGGCTAACTTTCCTTTCAGCAGGAAACGCTGCATTCCTTTCAATGGCGACAATTTCAGGTACACAAATTCTCCGATATTGAAAGTGAGGTCTCGACATCTCTTGTCGGTGTAACTCTTCTGTCTTCATTGGGCAGTCTTGAGGTGCTCACGAATCTTGTGAACGTTCTCTTCTACTTCTCGTAGGATGTCGGGTCCGAAAATCTGACTCTCTCCTACTTCCGACCAATTCAAAGGGGTTCGACACTTCCTTCCTACATGAATTCAAATGGGGCCATTTGCAAACTTGCTTGATAACTATTGTTGTAAGAAAATTCTACGAAAGGCAGACAGTCTTCCCATTTAGATCCATATTCTAACACACATGCTCTCAACATATCTTTGAGTATTTTATTTACTCGCTCCGTTTGTCCATCAGTCTGAGGGTGATACGATGTGCTGAAATCTAGTCGGGTTCCTAAACCTTCTTGGACTTTCTTCCAGAATCTCGAGGTAAACTGCGTTCCTCGATCCGATACGATGTTCTTGGGGACTCCGTGCAAACTGACGATTCTAGCGATGTATAACTCTGCTAGCTTCGAACTCTGATATGTGGTCTTGACTAGTAAGAAATGGGCTACTTTGGACAATCTGTCAACTATGACCCAGATAGAGTCATTTCCCCTACTAGAAGTAGGCAATCCGGTGATAAAGTCCATTCCAACGGAATCCCATTTCCATTCTTGAATCTGCAATGGTTGCAACAGTCATGCGGGTATTTGATGTCCCTCCTTGACTCTCTGACATATATCACACTTGGCGATATAGCTTCCGATTTCTCTCTTCATCTTATGCCACCAAAATTGTTCTTTCAAATCCTGATACATCTTCGTTCCTCCAGGGTGGATAGAATAAAGAGTATCATGAGCTTCCTTCAGAATAACTTCTTTCAACTCTGAATCTGCTGGTACACAAAGACGTTCTTTGTACCACAGAACTCCTTCTTCGTCTTCGGTAAATCCGGGTACTTTGCCTGTACCGATACACGCTTGATTCCGTCGATACTAGCATTTCCTTTCTGTGTCTCTTTGATCTGGCTGATCAAAGTGGGTTGAAGCTCTATGCTAGCCAAACATCCTTCACTCACTAATTCCATTCGGAAATCTTCCATCTCTTTGTGCAAACTTGGTTGCTCCTTCAAAATCATGGAGTTTAAGCGGCACGACATCTGCTAAGGGCATCTGCTACCCCATTGGCTTTACCGAGGTGACAGTGAATGTCCAGGTGGTAATCCTTGATTAGCTCAATCCATCTTCTCTGTCTCATATTCAGCTCCTTCTGAGTGAATATATACTTTAGGCTCTTGTGATCAGAATAAATCTCACAACGGTTTCCCATGAGATAATGCCTCCATGTCTTCAGGGCTAGAACTACGGATGCGAGCTCGAGGTCATGGGTTGGGTAGTTTTGTTCATGCTGCTTTAGTTGTCGAGATAGATAAGATATAACTTTTCCTTCTTGCATTAGCACACATCCCAGACCGACCTTGGATGCATCACAATACACATCGAAGGTCTTCGTGATATCCGGCATGATCAAGACGGGGGTTGAAATCAATTTTGTCTTGAGTTCTTGAAAACTCGCTTCACTGTTGTCCGTCCATTCAAACTTCTTGTCCTTCTTCAGCAATTGTGTCATGGGTGTGGCGATACTGGAGAATCCTTCTACGAACTTGCGGTAGTATCCCGCTAATCCGAGAAAGGCACGAACTTGGGTTTGAGTGGTTGGGGCTTGCCAACCTTTGACATCATTCACCTTTGCAGGGTCAACGGCAATCCCTCCTGCTGATACAATGTGTCCGAGGAATCCTACCTCTTGTAACCAGAAGTCACATTTGCTAAACTTGGCGTACAACTGATGCTCTCTAAGGGTTCCAAGAATGGTCCTTAGGTGTAACTCATGTTCTTCTTCTGATTTGGAATAAATCATAATGTCATCAATGAAAACAATGACAAACTTATCCAGGAAGTCCATAAAAATCTTATTCATGAGATTCATGAAATAAGCGGGGGCATTGGTTAATCCAAACAACATGACAGTATACTCGTATAATCCATATCTGGTGGTAAAGGCAGTCTTTGGAATATCCTCTGCACGAATCTTGAGTTGATGATAGCCAGTTCTAAGGTTAATCTTAGAAAACACCTTGGCACCAGTCAACTGGTCAAACAGATCTCTATCTTGGGCAATGGGTACTTGTTCTTGATAGTGACATCATTGAACTTCCGATAATCCATACACAAACGGTTACCTCCATCTTTCTTGTCCACGAACAAAACAGGTGATCTCAATGGTGACGCACATGGTTGAATCAATCCAATTTCCATCATGGCATCCAGTTGCTTCTTCAGTTCTGCTAGTTCAGACGGGTTCATACTATATGGTCTCTGGGCTATGGGTCCGGTTCCTGGGATTAGTTCAATGATAAACTCGATATCCTGATCTGGGGGCATACCGGGCATAACATCTGGAAATACATCGGGGTATTCACAGACTATCCGGACTTGGTCAATGGTAGGTTGGGATATACTCTTGTTGCACTTGAATTGACGAGGTAAGGTTTCAGATACATGCTCGACTGATACTCCGGCTGTACTGGTCATGGTTATGGCTTTCTTGGCACAGTCAATTAATCCTTTATGTTTGGACATCCAATCCATTCCTAGTACTACTTCCAAACCTTTAGTTCTGAGTACTATTAGATTAGCATAAAAATCTATGCCATGGATTCAGATAGGGGAGGCTTTGCAAATTTGCCTAGCTTTGGTGGTTGAACCGGGGATTTGAACAATCATAACATGCTTCAATTTGGTTGGTTGAATCTTACTAGTGCATGTGAATTCTTCAGTTAATGAGTGCGATGCTCCAGAATCAAACAACACTCTTTCAAGTACTGAGTTAATAGAAAACATATCCAGCACGACGTATGGCGGTTCCTGGGCTTATTCAGCATGCATGAGAAAAAGACGGCCGTTGTGGTTGAGCGAGTTCCCTGGGGCAACCCTTCTTCCGGGCTGAACACGACGCTGTTGCTGAGCTGGGGCATTTGTATTGGGGGCTGTGGCATTCTTCTTGGGTCAATCATTGGAGTAGTGACCCTTGGTTCCACAATCATAACAAGTCACATGTGACTTGTCCTTCGCTACAACAGGCACATCATTGCTTCCAGTCCTTGGGGCAGTGTTGGTGTTGGTGGCGGCATTGTTATTGTTGAACTTGGGTGGTGCACGGTTGAAATTGCTAGAGTTGTCGGGGTTGTTGTGGTTTCCTCCGGGCCTTGGGTTTCCATAGTTGGGATAGGTCGGATGGTTCATCGGGGGTCTTTTGGTTCTCGGGGCAAATCCTGGAGATGGGTTGGGGCGATACTTTGGGGTATGGTGGGTTCCTGGTTGATGCATCATGCGGCGCTTGCGGTTCTCATTGGCTTGGTTGATCTTTCCTTCCATCTGGATGGTAGAGTCTACTAGGGCTTCAATATCAGCAAAGGGGATATTGACCAACACCGTCTGCATCTCATCGTGCAGACCATTCAAGAATCTCTCTTTCTTCTTGGCTTCAGTGTCGATCTCATGTGGGGCATACCTAGCTAATGAAAAGAATTTGTCACGGTATTCCACTATAGTCATCCTTCCTTGCTTCAGTTCTCTGAATTCATCTCTCATCCTCTTGATCAAACCCGGTGGCACATGGGTTCTGCTAAACTTGACCTTGAATTCCTCCCAGGTCATCATCTGTCCTCCGGTCATTGCACGAACGCTGTTCCACCATGCTCTTGCATCTCCGGCTAGATAGTGGGTGGCGAACAGAACTTTCTCGTTAGCTTCCACTTCGGTGACTTCCAGATTGTTCTCCATTGTTTTCAGCCAATCATCTACATCTAAGGGTTCCTCTAACTTAGTGAAAACAGGTGGATTGGTGTTTTGGAAATTCTTGAGGTTAGATCCATGGTTGTCCTGATTTCCTTGGCCTTGATTCTTGTTGGCCATCTGAGTTATGTGTTGAAGAGTGGCTAGGTTGGATTGACGTTCGGCTCTTTTAGCTTCGCGGTCAGAAACCAACATTTGTAGGATCTGCTACATCGGGTCCGGGGATGATCCGCTTCCTCCGCGAGGCATCTGAAGATTGAGATAGATCATGAGAAAAGAGGGAAATTTCTAAGGTTCAGGGACATTGAAAAGTTTTTAAGGTTTGAATCAGATTTTCTAGCAACTTTCTTTTCATTCATTCATTCATAGCACACGATACAAACACACACCACAACAAAGGAAAACAGATGGTTTTAAGAACCATTCTGGAAACTACGATATAGTGGGACCGGATACAATTCACTACGCTAGTGCTCAAATGCTACTACTCCTTGGAGTCGGTGTACTCATCATCCTCCTCATCATCATCATCGTCATCGATGAAGGCGAAATCCTCCTCATCGGTGAAGAAGTCCATGGCCTGATCCTCCAGAAAGTCATCATCATCGCTGAGATAGGAGTAGGGATCTCCACGAAGGTCTTCTTCGGCATTCTCCCTTTCCTCCAACTGCTTGTCTCTCTCGTGGATGGTCTCCTCCAAATCCGTGATCCGGTGGCGAAGACGGCAATGATATGCTCCTTCTTGTCGAGCTGACGGCGATGAGACTTGCGATCCTTCACTAGCATGGCGAAGGTTTGATCCTTCTTCTTGGCGATGGCGGACTTGTGGTTGGCATAGGCACGGGCATTGTCCAACTCCTGCTGATGATCATACATCATGAAGCTGAGGTGTTCCACTTGACTCTTTAGCTCGGGATGATGTGGGGCCTCCAGTGGCCGTCCCATAACATCATGCCTTGGGTAGAACTCAAAGCGGGTACCCTTGATATGATTGATACACTGCCCACATAGACGGGCAAGAGCTTCCTGCATCGCACTGGCCAGTCCATCAAGCCATTTGTTTTCTCTTAAGGTGAACTGAATTCCCTCGGCAGTGGGAGGTTCAATCTTTCCTCGGAGACTTGCAACAAGTAACCACTGCGGATCTTCTCCTTCCTGATCATTGAGCTGAGCTCCGAAGAACTCGGGGTGTGGACGCTCCAGAAGTTCTGAAAGCTGGTCCAAGTCATGCTCAAAGATGAGGTCTCCTCTATTCCCAACTGATAAAACTTGTTGTACTTCACGTCCATCTATAAGAATATAGGATGAGTAAGTTAGTAGAGGGATCAAGTGTGTCAAATTTTATGTATTTTGCAAGAATTTTTGAGGAACATGATTTTTCATGAAAGAATCCAAGCTATAAGAATGAGAATAAGTTTTTTGTAAATACTCACTTCCTTTGGTTGTCGTGGTATTGCCGACAAGTACACCATGGAGGGGTCCTCACAGTGCATGTTTAGAGACGTGGGGGAAGGCGGACGGTTGATGGGTACGAGGTAACATAGCTTACCCAGGTTCAGATCCCATGACGGTGGCGGAATCCTACTCCTGCTATAAATCACTATAAGGGCAATACGCCGAGTTATAGAGATAGGTTCGCTGTGCGAGGTTGTATGAATCGATGCCCTAAAGGCTCTCATAGGCCCGACTTATATAGTCGCCAGGTCCTAGGGTTACAGGGAAAAGTCCTAGCCGGATAGGTTACCGAGTCCTACACCGTCTATTACTAGTCTTGTGTATCTTGCACTCCAAGGCTCCGGGTACGCCGGTGACTCCATCGTAGCCTTCCTTTATCCGGCATGGGCCTCCCTTCTGGATCCATCTAACTGGGCCGCCCAGCACTCCATAGGCCACTCTACCAACTGTGGGCCACCCGGGTTATCCGGATAGGTGACATGCTATGAGGATACCCATATAGCATATCCACAACAGTAGCCCCCGGAGAACTCCAAGATCTTGCGCCGTCTTGCCTTCTCAGATGAATGCTCCGTCTAGTAGGATGTCGGAAAATCGTCAAGAAATATCTTGTAGTCCTCCTAAAGAACCCTGCAAAGCTTTTCTCCGTCTTCAACTTGTAAGCCGGAGAAATGGTGAATCTTTCATCGTACTCTTCCGTAGCCGGATTGGATCCGTCCATGTTGGAATCTTCGATGTGACGGCTCATTTTCCCATGTCAGCTAGGACGACGTAGGCTTAGGTCAGCGACGCCTTGTAACTCACACATGCAGAGAACGCAATCATGTCCGATTTTCCCGCATGAGCGATATGAACCGTTGGCGGCGACGGTTGGAGACGTGGCGAAATTTCCGTGCACATTCGCGAACACATCGTCTACGCGGCAACCGTCCGATCAAGCTGCACGAATCTTGACGCTTGGAGATGATAAATAGTAACCATGGGGGAATTTCCACTTTTTACCTCATTCTCCTCGCATAATATTCTTCCTCCAGTCGCGTGCCTCCTCGAGCTCTCCGCGAGAACTCTCGAAAAAACCCTAGCTCTAATCTTCACCAGTGACCTCCGTACTCACTCCATGGCCAGCAGCAGCACTTCCCCATCGATGGCGGCATCGAGCGAAGCCACGGCGAAGTCGGCGAGCTCCATCGTCGTGCCTCCAGAGGGCCTAGTCATCCCCGCATTAGCGGTTATCGAGTCTGCCGGCGGCGACCTTAATCTGGCGGCGCTGGAGCCGTTGGAGGTGGAACTAGACTCGCACAAGGGCGACTGGCGCGGCTCAGATATCACAGACCGTGATATCCAAGAGCTTATCGGCGAGGGCTACCTTCCTACGACGGAGGGGCTCGCCTGGCGGGCGGCGCTGGCCGACGAGGTGACACCTTCTCCCCAAGCCGGAGAAAAGGTGTACCTCAAAGCCCAACTGGTACGCGGCGTCTCCCTGCCCATCTCCAACTTCTTCCTCTCCGTCTTGAATCACTATAGAGTCCAGCCCCAGAACCTTTCCCCCAATAGTATCTTAGTGCTTAGCAACTACGCGGCGCTCTGCGAGGGATACTTAGGGACAAGGCCTAGGTTAGACCTCTTTGTGTACTTCTTCACCATCAAACGTGAAGCCGGACATAGCAAGGAAGACCTTAGGAACTATGGCACCATAAGCTTCAAGATTCAACCTGGTCGGCGGTTCCTCGACATCATCGGCCACGAGTCCTGCAAAAATTGGCAACGGACGTACTTTTACGGCCCAGACATCCCTCTGGCTGGCCGACAAGTTACGTACCCGGACTTCGTTGACGGAGCCACTGCTGAAGGCTCGTCATGGAGATCCCAGGCCTCCCTTCCCTCTGACCTCGACGCCTCTCGCGCTATAAGGAGGATCGAATGGTTCTTAGAGATGGGTTTAACCGGCTTGGACCTAGCCATGTGCTGGTTCATCAGGCGAATCCAACCTCTGCAGCACCGCGCGAAGCTCATGCACGAGTATACCAACGACAAAAGGGATAGTCTCCGCATCTCTATGGACAACTTCTCGAGCAACTCCGTCAAGCTCCGCCTTAAGGACATCGTCAAGGTGAAGGATAAGAAGCACGACTTTACCATCACCTACGACATGTTCGTAGACGGCAAGTGCCCAAAGGTAGGTATTGTATTTTCCGTGTACGACATATACTCCAGTTCTTCCGTCTTGCAAATGTCATCTCATCTAACACGGTGATTTCTTACTTAACAGCATAGCGATCTAGAGGAGGGTAACCTGGCTGCCCAAATCTACGATCCAAAGATGAAGGAAGTCATGGTCGTGTCCGACGACGAGGCTCCGTTGGCACGAAAGCGGAAGAGCTCCACCTCTGACGCTGCCGATGGAGGCAAGAAGAAGAAGACGGAGGGTGGAGCCTCCAAAAAGACTACCGCCGCCCTGGAGGAGGAAAATAGAAGAGTTACCGGGATCCCCTTTGCCAAAGCACCCCCACTTGTGTAAGCATCTCATTCTCCGACATTGTCTATTTATCTATCTTGCTCCTATACTTATGCATTTTGCATGTTTCAGGAAGAAAGCCACGACCAGCCTCAAGAAGACCTCCAAAACTTTGGGGGCTTCTCAAAATATCAAGGATATGCTGCATCGTGACGCCTCCCCCGCCATCGCCCCTGCCACTCCTGCCGTCAAGCCCTCCTTTGCCCCGACAAGCTCACAAGCTAAGGAGGCATCTGGCCCTTCCGCCATGGAAGTGGATTCTAGCGCCTCTAGCGAGCTTGCTATTGTCGGCGAGCAGGCGACACAGGAGAGTACCGCCCAGCAAATGGCTGAAGCTCTGGCTAAGGATGCCATCGGTGGCGGTCAGGCGGTGGTGGAAGCAGGTACCTCTGCCGTTGGCGGCGCCCCCGCATCCAAGAAAACCATAGTCTATCCAAAGATAGTCTATCCGGTACTTACACCGGGTAGCACTGCTTTGGTCCCTGGTGCGGCCGCGACATCTCCGACGTGCGGTCTAGAGGAGCTCCGTCGGCAAGCAGAAATCTTGCAAGGAAACAGCGAATACTTTGCCAAGCTGCTGCCCGAGAGTGCTATGAACCTCAAGATCATCGCACTTGTAAGTTTTATTTGCCTTTTGCTTTTCATATGAGTATCCCACTGTAGCCCCCGAGGATGTAGACGGAAAACCATAGGTTTTGCATCTATATTCTCTAAGAGTGACTAAGTTAGAAAACCTCTCACTGTAGCCCCCAAGCATATAAGTGGAATGAAATATTCCGACTAGATGCTTTCAGAGTAGCATACGCAGTGTTTACAAATTTTAATATTGTAGCCCCCAAGCTTCTAGTTGCAACTGAATTAGTTCCGACTAGATGTTTAAAGAAAGCTAAGCATATATCCGAGTTAAAAACTTTATACTGTAGCCCCCAAGCTTCTAATCGAAAACTGAATTAGTTTCGACTAGATGCTTTAAAGAAAAGCTAAGCATATTGCTAAGTCAAAAAATCTCGTTGTAGCCCCCGAGCGTCTAGGTGGAAAATTTCCGGCTAGATGCTCCAAGCAGACTAAACAACGTTTTAACTTTTTTTTCTTTTTTCCATAGAACGAGAATGCTCGGAGGGGCATGGCCAATGACAAGTACCAGAAGATGCGCGCAGACTTGGAAGCTGAAAAGGGTAAAACTGCCTTCTTGAAGGAACAGATCACCAAGAGAAAGCGTATGTTTTCTAATGCGCATTCCGACTTGGTTTTGTACCCTTATTCTTCGAGTACTCACTGTGTACTTTACTTTCTCCGACTTGCAGAAACCATCGCCAAGTCCAAGAATATTGTTGAGCAACCCAAGCACATTCAAGATCTGGATAGTGAAAACAAAATTCTTAAGCAGGAGAGGAAGGACATGCGGAAAATGCATGAGGAGTCGATGAAGGCCTTGCAGGACTCCGCTACCGAGGAAATCAACCGCTTAAAGGAGGAGATTGTGATCTTAAAAGATCAGAAGCGAGCTGCCGATGAGCAGAATCATCGCCATAGCGAGGCGTACAAGCTCCTCCAACAAGAGAAACAATCCTTGGCGGACACCCTCTGGCAAGCTGAGGCCAGCATCTTCAGTAAGTTTTCTCCGTCTTGGATTTCTATAGTCTGGGTACTTTGAATTGTTGAACTCATGCGCTCCTTGTTGGAATTTGCAGCTCCTATGGGTTTAACCCGATCGCCTCCTCCAGCCAAGGAATGCATGGTTCTTCCCGGCAACTTCATCAACACCGCCATCACACAAGCCAAGGAGATCGCCAAGCCCCTCCCGATAAACATCAAGGCATCAGACTCCGAGGCGAAGTACTTGGAGATTCTGCGCCGAGCCCCCGAGCGTATCACAAGCTGGAAAGCTTCATGTGCACGGGCTGGCGCAAGGATGGCGCTATCCATGGTCAAGGCACACTATGAAGATGCCGACATCGACACGGTGACCTCTGGCATCCCCGACATCGACGATGATGGCAAAGAGATTAATCATGAAGCCATCTTGTCGTCACTCGCGGGATATGACACCAGAGTTGCCGAGTTGGTGGATATCGACGTCTTCATGCCCATGAACATCATCGACAGCGGCAACGAATATTCCTCTGAGTCCCACCACAGCGCCGACTTCGAGGGTGGCTCTCCTGCTGGTGATGATGCTGCTTCCAAGTCACCTGCGCCAAAGGAGTGAAGAACAACTTTGTAATATTTGTTTCACCTTTGGTGTATATGCGAAAAAAACTTTGTTTATGTAACTTAAGGCGGAAAACAATGGTTGTTATTTTCTGCTACTCAAGAACTAGTTTCCAGCATGTATATAGTTTTTAAGCAAGTGCTGGCTTATCCATTACTTT
The DNA here is from genome assembly GCA_916181665.1 of Avena sativa. Lineage (NCBI taxonomy): Eukaryota > Viridiplantae > Streptophyta > Magnoliopsida > Poales > Poaceae > Avena > Avena sativa. Next base: position 361,922,641 of record OV702299.1, on the reverse strand, counting down.
GGTTCTTATGCTTGACTTTTCGTGAGTCGGAAGACTCGTTGTCAGAACCATGCACTTAGGTGATGATTCCCAATGGCACCGTCAATAACCTGAGCACAAAATCACCGACAATAAGTGCCGAAAGTCACTACTCCAGAATCCACATAAAAACGACAAAGAACGTGTAGACTAGAAAACTTAAGCTAACGTCCGTAGGCGGAATTTTCATAAGTGCAATCGCAAAGCTTGTGCATAAAGGTTTTACATGATCGAAAAATGAACACTAAAGGAGGTAAAAGACTCAGAAATATGAGTGAACCAGAGAGATTTATTTCATTGATCATATAAGAGGTACACAATTAGATAAAAATGCTAAGTGTAAAAAGGACGTAGTTGTGCTATGTTCCATGGCCAATCAAGCTTCGGGTAGTCATCATCCGGGTCACGTCGCTTACGCTTATGATCCTCGTTGGGTCTATCCTTCAGTTCACGATTGTCAACGAGGTAATAAGACCCATTGGGTAGCGCCTTGCTTATGATGAACGGTCCTTCCCATGGTGTGGATAGTTTGTGCGACTTATTCTGCTTAAGTCGGAGCACCAAATCTCCCTCTTTAAATGAGCGATGCCGAACGCGGCGACTATGGTAGCTGCTTAGCTTCTACTGGTAGATGGCGGATCTTTGGCATGCCAAAACGCACTCCTCCTCGAGAAGGTCCACATCTAGGCGTCTGGATTCTTCAGCGTCATCTTCGTCGTAGGCGGCAACTCTTGGTGCATCGTGAAGGATGTCGGAAGGCAGGATGGCTTCTGCTCCATATACCATGAAGTAATGGGTGTAGCCGGTAGATCTGTTGGGTGTAGTTCGTAAACTCCATAGCACAGATGGCAATTCTTCCGCCCAGGCTCCAGCTGCTCTATGTAGCGGTGCCTCAAAACGCGGCTTGATTCTCTGCAGAATTAATCCATTGGCTCGCTCAACCTGACTGTTATATTGTGGGTGTGCCACAGACGCAAGGTCAAGTCGGATGCCTTTCTCCCAACAATAAGCCTCCACTTCTCCGAGTGACAAATTGCTGCCGTTGTCGATGATAATGTTGTGTGGGAGACCAAATCTCACCACTAGATCCCGGACAAACCTGAGGGCAGTTGCCCCATCAAGCTTTCTAATGGGTTTAGCTTCTATCCATTTAGTGAATTTATCAACTGCTACAAGCAAATGCGTAAACCCACAAGGTGCCGTCTATAACGGTCCCACCATGTCTAGCCCCAGACTACAAACGGCCAAGTTATTGGTATTGTTCTCAATTCTTCAGCAGGAACATGTGGTTGTCGGGCATAATACTGGCATCCCATGCATGTCTCAACCAGCTTGTCGGCGTCAGCCTTCGCGGTCAGCCAGTAGAATCCTTGCCGGAAGGCTTTCGCAACCAACGATCGAGGAGCGGCGTGATGCCCGCAATCTCCAAGATGGATTTCGCGTAGGATTTCCATACCTTCTAGCTGGGAAACACACTTTAGGTATACACCAGTAGTGCTCCTTTTGTAGAGTTTCCCATTGATTATGGTATAACCCTTTGCTCGTCGTACTATTTGCCGTCTTTCGACTTCGTCGTCGGGCAAAGTTCCGTGTTCGAGATATTCCATGATTGGTTTTGTCCAAGCCGGAGGGACCTTAGTCACCATGTTGACGAAAGAGTCATCTCTATCCGGGTTATCGATGTCGGCTCCCTTCACAGATGGTGTGCGCAGGTGCTCTAGGAAAATTCCTGGCGGAATTCGCTTGCACCCTGATCCAAGCTTAGATAGCACATCAGCCGCCTCGTTTTGCTCCATAGGTACATACTTGACTTCGTATCCCAAGAAGCTCTTGGCTATCTCGTTCACTTCGTCTCGATATGCCGCCATCATAGGGTTCCACGCATTCCAGGTGCCAGCCACCTGCTGGGCAACCTAGTCGGAATCTCCATAGCAAACTATGCGCTTGATGCCAATATCCTTGGCTACACGCAGTCCGTGAATGAGTGCTTCATACTCCGCCATGTTATTTGTAGCCTCAAAGTGGATCTGCAAAACGTAGTGTAGCTTGTCTCCTGTTGGTGACTGTAGCAATACACCAGCCCCCGAGCCGTTGAGCAGTTTTGATCCGTCAAAGTGCATCACCCAGTACTCTGGTTCCGGCAACGGAGTAGCATCTGGCATCTCCGTCCAATCTACAAAAAAATCCGCCAAGGCTTGTGATTTGATAGCGTCGCGTCTCTTGTAGGTGATCTCAAAGGCGGCAAGCTCAATGCCCCACTTCGCGACCCTTCCCGTAGCATCGCTGTTATTGATAATGTCGGACAGTGGAGTCTTGCTCACTACTGTGATTGGGTGCTCCTGAAAGTAATGCCTCAGCTTCCGAGAAGCAAGGAATACTCCATAAGCTATCTTCTGGTAGTGCGGGTAACGCTGCTTGGACTCCATCAAGACCTCGCTCACATAGTAAACTGGTCATTGAACTCTGTGTTCATAGCCTGGTTCCTTCCGCCCTACCACGACGATGATGCTGATTACCGGGTTGGTTACCGCCATATAGATTAACAGGGGCTCTCCAGGCTCGTGTGCTGCAAGGATGAGCACTGAGGAAAGAATCTCCTTGAGCTGCTTCAATGTTGCATCTGCTTCGTCTGTCCACGAGAATTTGTCCGCCTTCTTCAGCAACTTGTATAGCGGCAGGGCCTTCTCTCCAAGTCGGCTGACGAACCGACTAACTGCTACAATGCAACCTGTTAGTCGTTGAATGTCCTTTAGGCATGTCGGACGGTTTATGTTTAAGATGGCCTTGATTTTCTCCGGGTTGACCTCCATTCCTTTTTGGGAAACGATGAAACCCACCAATTTCCCAGCTTGAACCCCGAAGACGCACTTCTTAGGGTTAAGCATCATGTTGTATTTCCGGAGATTATCAAAGGTTTCTTTTAAGTCGTAGATTAAGTCGTTTGACTTTTTAGACATCACCGCGATATCGTCCACATAGGCGTGAACGTTCTGACCAATTTGGTCATGCAGGCAACGTTGCATTGTCCGCTGGTACGTAGCACCTGTGTTTTTCAGCCCAAAGGGCATCGTAACATAGCAAAACGTGCCATACGGGGTAGTGAACAAAGTGGCCAATTGGTCCGACTTCCTCATCTTGATCTAGTGGTATCCTGAGTATGCATCAAGAAAACACAAAAGCTCCGAGCCAGCCATCGAGTCAATGACTTTGTCAATGCGAGGCAAAGCAAACGGATCTTTGGGACATGATTTGTTCAAGCCGGTGTAATCAACACACATTCTTAATTCATTGCTTCCCTTTTTGGGGACAAGTACAGGATTGGACACCCATCGGGTGTGAAGGACTTCTCGGATAAATCTAGCTTTAAGCAACCTAGATATCTCTTTGCCAATGGCGCGTCTCTTCTCATCTCCGAAGCGTCGTAGAGGTTGTTTCACTGGTTTACATTTTGGATCAATGTTTAAGCTGTGCTCGGCAAGTTCCCTAGGTACACCTTTCACGTCGGCAGGTTGCCAGGCAAAGATGTCCCTATTCTCACGGAGGAACTTGACGAGCGCGCTTTCCTATTTGGGATCCAGGTTCGTCCCAATGGCGGTGACCTTGGAGGCATCGCCTACCACAAGTTCCACCGGCTTGGTCTCGATGGCGGCCTTGAACGCAGGAGCAGAGTCAGAGATCTGCTTCTTCGACGCGGGCATCTCTGAGTCATCGACCTTGCTCTGGATCTCTTTGAATTCTTCGCTGTAGAGGATAGCTTCTGCAACGGCTGCTTCATTGATCTTGCAGTCCCTTGCCTTGGTAAAGCTTCTGGATACGGTGATGACACCGTTTGGTCCGGGTATCTTGAGTTTGTTGTAGACGAAGCATGGCTTGGCCATCAACGTGTGGAATATGTCGCGGCCGAAAATGACATGGTACACACTCTTGAAGGGGACCACCTCGAAGGTCATGCGCTCTTGGCGATAATTGTTAACATCGCCAAAGGCAACCTGAAGTGTAATGCACCCAAGGTACCGAGCCTCCCGACCAGGAACTACGCCGTGGAAGATGGTGTTGGTCCGTCTTAGGTTTGCCTCCATCAAGTTCATATTCTGCAGTGTATCCAGGTACATGATGTTGATGATGCTTCCACTGTCCACCATACACTTGGTGAACTCCACGCCGTCAATCAAGGGGTTGATGACCATGGCGTACTGGTTCTTCGTAGGTATAAGATCTGGGTGGTCCATCCTGTCCCAAGTTATTGGAACCTCCAACCAGCGCAGGTACTAGGGAACTGGGGGGGAGAGTGGCCATCAGGATCCTCAGAGAGGTCTTCTGTTGTCGGACGGTGGGGGTACCAAGGAAAGTGTGGTAGAATGGAGCCTTCTTGGCGAAGGGTTCTTGCCCTTGTCGTCGCTCTTGGCGGCGTGCTCGGGGTCAACATCTTCGTCCATGTCACTTGAATCCTTGGACTCCTCCTCCTTCTTCTTCCCCTTGCCCTTGCCTCGCGGTTTGTTCTTCCGACTTTGCTTGTAACCGGACTCCGGGTCTTTCTTGAGGTCAATGACGAACCTGAAGTGTCGATTGTTATGGGTGGCTTTATCGTTGATGTCGAGGTGTATAAGGCACGACATATCGTGGTACTCCTCGTAGGTTTGGGGAACACGGAGTGGCGCCAAGGTTGTTTCACTTCCTCGTTGCTGCCCACGGCCAGCTCCCCTTCCCCGGCCACGTTATCCCCCCATCACCTCGTCCTGCAAAAGTCATAGCGACCATGTAGGTAGGTTGCTTTTCTTCTAGGGCGGTTTTCCGCTTTGTACTGTTGTTCCTCCGAGCTTGAGTTGGAACGGCTGTTGCCGGCAAGGATCCGCGAGCATCGTCGTCGGTAGCTGCGAACTCACTATCCAACTGAATCATCTGGTTCAAGTCAAGCTGGTGATTGTCCTGCAAGCGCTTCAGCTTATGTTGGAGCAACGTGCCCCTTTCCAACCCATCAATGAAGGCGGCCATGGCGGTCTAGGCGTGCACTCCTATGCAGGAATTCTTCATGTCCAGCCAGCGAGAGAGGTATGAGCGAGATGTCTCATCTTTCTCTTGCATGAACCGTTGTAGATCGCCCATAGTGCAGGGATGCTTGTAAGTACCCTCAAAGTTCTTGGTGAACTCTTCTTGCATGTCCAACCAGTTTTAGATAGATTTCTCCGGCAAGTCGTCGATCCATTGACGGGCCGTGCCCGCCAACATTAATGGGAGGTACTTGACGGCGACGTTGGGGTTGCCTCCGGCAATCTCCACCGTGTTGCCGTAGTCCTGCAACCATGTGGCTGGCTTGGCGGTGCCGTCATAGGGCTTGATGGTCTTTTCAATCCGGAAACCTTTGGGGTAAGTTGCGGACCGTATTGCACGTCCAAAGCAACGTGGTCCCAGGTATGGTCCTTCCCGGGCCTCGTGTATCTTGTCGATCTGCGAATGTGCATCGTATGACTCCGGGTTCTTCTTCTTCTTGTCAACAGGGGATGGGCTGCATGAACGACGTGGGCCTCCTCCGCCATGGTGACTGCTTGGTGGTGACAGAGGCGGAGGTGGCGGTGGGTTAGCCTTCTTGATGTTACCCTCTTGCGGCGCCTCACGCCTGTCACGGTTTCTTGTCGGACGCGGAGGGTCATGGCGTGTTCTGCTCTTGTGTCCTTGGTTGCGCTCTCCATCATAACAGGTCTGCTCCGTGCTGTCGCGGATGACGATGCCGCACTGCTTTGGTGGGGGCATATCCGTACGATGGTGAGTCTTGTAATCTTCGCGATGTCGGGGGGACCGGGGCGGTGGCGATGGGCGACGAGGTCGGGCCTTTTCTCCGTGGTCGGAGGATATGGGGATAGCATCCTTCCTGTTGCGCGCATCTCTCCGTCTTCGTTCTGATGAGCCCGTCTGGGACCCGACATCAAGAGGAGATCTGTCTCTTGGCGGTTTATACTGGCTAGACTGGCAAAGCGCTGGGTCGGACTCAAGCCTCTGATAGGTGGCCTTTTCCTGCTGCTTCACCGCCTTGGCCACTAGGTCATAGACCTGTTCCACTGCCTCGGGCGATCTATCCTGCTCCAGAAGGGTCTTGGCGACGACGAGGTTAAGGAGTGGGGTGGGCATCACCTGCTTGCCTTCACTGTCAATGTATGGCTTGGCTTGTGCCGGCTTCGAGGGAGCCCATCCTAGGTTGCGCCATACACCAGGATCGTTGATGACGTGAGCCGGAGCTTTCTTAGCCCTCTGCTGCTGCAGTAAAGTCTTGTACTCGGCCTCCATTGCTCTAGCTTTCTCTATAGACTTCTGTGTGTTGACCAGATCTCAATCTAGTTTAGCGCCTTGCTCCGCGATGGCCTGCGCTTCCTCCAGCAGCTGCTGGCGCTTCTCGTCAAGTTGGGTCACGTTCCAGATATGAGCGACGGTCAGTGGCTCGACAAGGAGATTGCCGTACATCACTCTATCAGCTGGAGTAACTTGGGCTGCTGCAGACGTAGATGCTGGAGGCGGCAAGTTTGCGGTGTTGTTGTTGCTCGGGCCGGTGCCGAGTTCCCGCGGCTGCTGCACTGGGTTAGGCGGAGGAGGCATGACTTTTGCGCGATCATCGTCAGCAACAATAAGTGGCCCCTTCCCCTTCTCCAACGCTATAGGCGGAGCTCGGCCAGGTTGATCTTCATCCATCGCTGTCCCAATGGTGACAACCACCCCTCGAGACGTGACCGCATTGTTGGCTTGCTCGTCGCGCGAGTACTCCTCCTCCATCTCTTGCATGGCGGAATCTAGCTCTTCTGGACTGAAATCTATTTCCTTTGAATATGCACTGAAATCAGCATAAAGCGCGTCAATGACAGAGTCGGAGGGTGCCCGAACTTTCTCGATGATGGGCGGTGGAGGTGCAACGTGCACGATGATGGCTGGAGGTGGTGGCGCTGTTGCGATGATGGCGGCAGGAGGCGGTGGTGGCGGTTGCTGAATCGGAGGTTCTCCGTCCCTGAGCGCAAGCGCCATCTGGGCTGCTACGTCAGCTTCCGCGTAGTTGTTGACGGTGCTCACCATCTCTTCGAGGGTAAGGCGTCCTATTGCCTGCTGCCGTCTTAAAGAATGTTGGAGAAGCATGCCACGGTCCAGTCCTTCCACAAAGTGATACAAAGCGTTATCATCGGGGTAGTGGGCCAGATCGGCTCATATACGGAGCCACCTGTCCAGGTAATCGTGGGGGTTTTCGCCTTCTCTCTGAATGTAGCGCGCCAGATCGAAGATGGTAACCATGCAGATGAACTTGGATCTCTGTTGTCCAGACGCACGGGCGAAGCCGGCGGATTTGCAGTGATCTTCCACCTTTATATCCTGCATAGGGGTGGTTTGGGTGGGCCTTGAATTTTTCCGATCTTTGTCGGCAAACTCCGAAGAGATATCCGACATCGATCCTTTCGCGAATGTATCATGCCCGTAGGCGGTCCATGTGGGCCTTGATGCTCCTCCGACTCCTAGGGAACTAGTGCCCGAGTCGGTTTCGCCGATGAAGAGGTGGACGTCTCAGATAGGAACGATCGAACACCACGTAGGGTTTGTCTTTGCCGGGATCCAGAACTCGTCAAGAGGGACGATCGGAACCTTGCCGGAGAAGAGAACACGACCGATGGCTACGTTTTCGCTGATTCCCGTGAAGATCTTGGTCCTCGCCCGCTGAAGAGCCTGAAGCGCCTCTTGCCCCACGGTGGGCGCCAACTGTCGTGGTATTGCCAACGAGTACGCCATGGAGGGGTCCTCACAGTGCGTGTTTAGAGACGTTGGGGAAGGCGGACGGTTAACGGGTAGGAGGTAACACAGCTTACGCAGGTTCATATCCCACGATGGTGGCGGAATCCTACTCCTGCTATAAATCACTATAAGGGCAATACGCCGAGTTACAGAGATAGGTTCGCTGTGCGAGGTTGTATGAATCGATGCCCTAAAGGCTCCCATAGGCCCGACTTATATAGTCGCCAGGTCCTAGGGTTACAGGGAAAAGTCCTAGCCGGACAGGTTACAGAGTCCTACACCGTCTATTACTAGTCTTGTGTATCTTGCACTCCAAGGCTCCGGGTTACAGGGAAAAGTCGCCAGGTCCTAGGGTTACAGGGAAAAGTCCTAGCCGGACAGGTTACAGAGTCCTACACTGTCTATTACTAGTCTTGTGTATCTTGCACTCCAAGGCTCCGTGTACGCCGGTGACTCCACCATAGCCTTCCTTTATTCGGCATGGGCCTCCCTTCTGGATCCATCTAACTGGGCCGCCTAGCAGGCCATAGGCCATGCTACCAACTGTGGGCCACCCGGGTTATCTTGATAGGTGACATGCTATGAGAATACCCATATAGCATATCCCCAACATTGGTTTTGAAACCAAGTTTTTTATTCAAACGTCCATTCTAACTAGGGTCTCCTATGGTCAGGATGGCTCTGACACCAACTTGTCAACACCTGGATTTTTAATCCCAGATGCCTGTTATGCCATACATCGCAATCCCAGGATTACCATTTTTGCGAGACATAACAGATTTGGATACCACAGTACGTCATCCATTACAAACCATACATAAGGTCTTACACAAATAAGGATCTCATGATCCAGTTCTTAATACAACTCAAGCAGCGGAATAACATAATAGTAACGATAGAATAGGCGAAGCTCCATCTTCAGGGTCACAGGCAATGCTGACGATGGGAGATGATCCTAGTTGTCGTAACCTTCCTGTGGTCCATCATCCTGGTACTCCTCTTCATAGTCTGGCCACGGGAATAGCCAGGGACAAAGCCATGAGTACTCTTTAAGTACTCGCAAACTAATACTAACAGTTAAGAGGGTTTTTGTAGTAGGATACTAAGCTCTAAGGTTGTTTTGCAAAAAGCCAGATTTACCTCTACTAAGTTCATAAGCAAAGAAAACTAGTTGAAAGTTTTGTAACACCTAAGTGGGAATTTGAACTTCATATCACAACCCTGTTATGGTCAAGTCAAAGTCATAATTCATTTCACAAGTCATTTTGAAAACATTTGGCGGGGAAACAGTATGGCCACTCCAACTGTTGACATGGATATGCCCTACGGGTACCCGATGTTAGCATACTTGGTCCAGCCCGACGGAAGGCCCACTCGATGACCTGCCCGGGTCCATGACAGTTCGGCTGGAACGAAGCCCATATGGACACGGAGTCCCAAATGCACAAGACAAAGAAAGCTCAAGACTAGAGTTTGAATACAACTTGTAACCTACTCGTATCGGTACCTGAGACCTAGCCTCCCCATATATAAAGGCTAGGAGGGTCCAACGAGGAGGGACGTACGCAATAGACCTAGATCTACCTCGACTCATACTTTCGCACACGCATCCACGCCAGATCGAATCTGCGCACCCTGTAACCTTCGGTTCCGCCGTAATCAAAGAGCAGACAAGCAGGAGTAGGGTTTTCCCTCCGAGGGCCTGAACCTGGGTAAATCTCGTGTCCCCTGGTTGCTTGTCTGTTAACCGTGCCACGATCTCCTGCATCCCCATCTTCTCCAAAACCCAAGTCCATAACAATGGGCATTGACGAGATTAAACCTCGTCAATTGGCGCCGTCTGTGGGAATTGGGGGCTCCATCCGCTCTGGTGACCCACTATGGCCTTCGGCTGCGGTGACCTGCTGCATCTTTCGGATGCGTCGACCCGACGCGATCTTTGATTGCCGCAACTGGCCGCGTCGGCTTCAGCAACCACGACTCGGGGGCTCCCTCAACATCGGCGACCCAATGCGGTTTTCGGCTGCGATGACCCGATACATCCTTCGGATGTGGCGACCACGTGCGGTCTTCGACCGCGACAATCTTCGGATGCGGAATTCGCTGCCGCCATCGACCCCAGGAACCCGTCGCTGCTATGACCGTGGTCCGCCGCGTCGACTACGTCCGCCGTGTGACCCGCTACCGCGTCGACTCCGTCCACGACAACTACCAATAAAGCTAAGTTTCCCTCTACTCAGAGCTGATTTCCTTTTTTAACTCGCACTCGAAACACTCGAGGGCTGCGCCCTCTTCGAGTAACCTAATGTGCCATCGGCTCCACGCACTCGAGCACCTCGAACGCGACAGCCCGAGTAGCTGATTCTGCCTAATCGTCGAATCCTTGAACTCCGAGTGCCTCGGCAAGGTACTGATACTAAGGGTAATCAGGCTAACGAAAAGGCCTAGCATACAGTGCAAAAGTGTCGACTCGATCGGCACCAGAATCTTACTGTACAAGCCGACAGGCAAATATTCTTTACAAGATACAAGTACAAAAAAAAAATTTATGTTTTCTGCAGCTTACAAGGACATCGACCGCGTCGAGCTATTCTATTAGGTCCTCCAACAGGAGTCGACAAAAGAGCTGGCTACGCCATACAATCAAGACCCGAGTCGAGTCCCTCCTTGGATGGTTGCATCGCTTGATGCTACGAAGACACGACATTGGTCGCTCACCCGACAGAAGCAACGGTGTTGACTTCATCCGCAACGTCGAGTCCTTCCGGCTAAACACCGCACGACTCCGCCACGTCAACTCCGACTGCATCATCGATTCTTGGCTCCTTATGCATGAGACGCTGACTCGATGCACTTCCGGGTCAGTGATTTGTCCTCGCATGAGTCTCCACTCGAGTTTGCGACTCGACTAGACACTCGGGGGCTACTCCTATCAGGAGCGCTGGTCGCGCACCCGATGTACTTCCGGGTCAGCGGTACGCCCGCGAGATTGTCCACTGCGTCTACAAGATACAAGACTCGAGTCTCTGCCCGAGTCTACGACTCCGCCAGACACTCGGAGGCTACTCCAAACTAGAGCGATGGTCGTGCACACACAAGATCTTCGAGTCCTACGCCGAGTCTACGACTCCACTACGGACTCGGGGGATACTCCCATAGGGAGGATTGATTCAAGCATCCGAAAAAAAATTGTGTCCTATGGACCTGAAGCAAACAACGGCTGAATTAAAGTCTCTCCTCGAGTCTACGACTCGAACAGACACTCGGGGGCTACTCCCATAGGGAGCGCTGGTCGCGCACCCTATAGTCCATTGTGTTGACTACATCCATGATGTCGATTCCTTTACAACAGCCGAACAAATTCAGCTGACCCGATGAACTTCTGGGTGAAGTGCTTCGCACTCGACACAACTTTCGACTCCGACATCCAAATACAAGGTTCAAGACAACTAAGTCTCCACCCGAATCTATGTTTCGGATGGACACTTGGGGGCTACTGACATGGATATGCCCTACGGGTACCAGATGTTAGCATACTTGGTCCAGCCCGACGGAAGGCCCACTCGATGACCTGCCCGGGTCCATGACGCCCATGACAGTTTGGCTGGAACAAAGCCCATATGGACACGGAGTCCCAAATGCACAAGACAAAGAAATCTCAAGACTAGAGTTTGAATACAACTTGTAACCTACTCGTATCGGTACCTGAGACCTAGCCTCCCCATATATAAAGGCTAGGAGGGTCCAACGAGGAGGGACGTACGCAATAGACCTAGATCTACCTCGACTCATACTTTCGCACACGCATCCACGCTAGATCGAATCTACGCACCCTGTAACCTTCGGTTCCACCGTAATCAAAGAGCAGACAAGCAGGAGTAGGGTTTTCCCTCCGGGGGCCTGAACCTGGGTAAATCTCGTGTCCCCTGGTTGCTTGTCTGTTAACCGTGCCACGATCTCCAGCATCCCCATCTTCTCCAAAACCCAAGTCCATAACAATGGGCATTGACGAGATTAAACCTCGTCAACTGTCCATAACCGCGGACGCGGCTATTCGAATAGTTTGACACTCTGCAGAGATTGTACACTTTCACCACAACATTCGATACATCCGTCAGGAACAAATCCTGAATTCACCATACTCAGTATGCGGATAATCAATCCTAACCTTTCAATTACACGCCCTAGTATAGGCACCTCTCCTGTGAGTTTGGCCTCCCAACCATGACCAACTGTCATCTTGGGTACTGCACAGGTGGACAATCTTCACAAGGTAGCCTCAGCTCATACCTTGGCCGTGAGGGAACCCATACTAAGGTATATAACTTTCTAGTCAAGCCCTACCCAATTTTCGGGTATTGTGGTTGTACGGTAAAATTGGAATGGTATCGCATCCAGACAACCATCAGTTTTATCAAGGGCTAAGGCTCACGCCGCAACATTTTCATCATCAAAATCATGTCAAAACATTTCAGTAGAATGACTCATCATTCTAAGATTTTCATAACCATTTTCACCAAGTATTCCCATCTAAAGTTGATCAAGTTTTATGCTTAGCACTAGCATCTACAAGTGGTGGTAACTACTAATGAGGAGTGGTAAACAAGTGGAGATTTGCTAAGTTCAATCTCATGCCTTAGGATGACATCAAGATTATCTAATTTAGGACAAATTTAATGCTCTTTATGCTACCTTCCAATATCTTTCTAGTATTTACAATTCACTATGTAAACTCTAAGAGAAAGCTTTGATAAAGAAATAAAGTATAAAGCTTGTAAGTAAAACTAGGATTGGGTATCATCAAATGTGTCTAACCAAGCATTCTTAATGCATCGCATATGTCAACTAACTTTCATAGTTGCAAGTGTTAACTTGCAAGGTTTAAAGTATTGGCTTGCCTTGAGCAGAGCAGTGGTTGAAGTTCTCCTCGGCTTCTTCCTCGTAGTATCCTCCTTCCTCCTCGTATCCTTGGTCGGTACTAGCGTCTATAAATAAATACGAGGTACACAATCACCAAACAATACTTAACTATTTTCAATCATCACACAAAGGTGCACTATAGATGATCTAGCATCATCACTTAACATTACACGATTAAAGCATTTGTCTTGTTTATTTTAATTTGAGAAAAGTAATTTCTACTCATTGAAAAACTACTTAAGATTTAATATTCTCCAACTCAAACATGGGATCATGTTGACACATGTCATCACAACATATTTCAGTCCATGGGAATGTGATTTAAAGTGGTGTCACAATTTAATAAGGTTTACCCTTTTATTTTAATTAAATAAACTGACTAGAAATGCCTATGTGGCATTCTTTTATCACTTGAACATTATTTCTGTAAGTAAACCCATATGTTTTTTTATATATTCTGAAAGGTATGATCAAATGTGATTTTTGAGAGTTGGAATCAACTCAAAACTCTTATGGTTGAATTTCGAAAAATGTTTGAATGTAGAAAAGCTTATGCCTTGTTATTTTTACCAAGGTTGATCTACAGAACCAAATGATTTAAATCCAATGGGCTTGGATTAAGCATTTCAGTACCTTTCTAACAAAATTGGTTGCATGCATTTTGGTTCATTGAGTCGAGCTGGGTTGATTTTTGAATCTATGTACAGAACTGTGTTTGAAATTAAATGGAAAAATCTAAATTTAAATTACTGGGTCGCGCGGGAGACGCTAATGGGCCGACCCAGTGTCACTCCGCGGCGCGGGGCTCAGCTGACAGGGGGATCCACCAGTCAGAGGCTCATAATGCGCGAAGCGGTACGGGGCGATGTGGGACGTTGGATTAGAGTGGGGATCAACGGCTGGGGTTCGTCGTCAACGACGGACCTGTCGCCAGGGAGCTCTAACCCTAACGGCTCGGTGGGGGTGCATAGGGGGCATACCAGGGCTCCAGCAACGACATCGAGGCGGGCAAACGAACTGGTGGTCGACGGCGAGCTTAGGGACGGTCGAGGCAGCTCCGGGGGTGGTCACAATCAGCGGCGCCCTTCTTCTCTAGAAGCGGCCTGCTCCGGTACAATTCTAGTGAGCTGCTGCTCCCCATGCTCCGGCTAGAGGTGTGGGACGATTAGTGAGGTGAGGAGAGTGAAGTTGTGTGCTACAAACGGCTGGGGGTGCCCTACTTTTATAGGCTCGACGGCAAGACCGAGAGGGATGGTCAGGCGATGGTGGCGACATGGCTACAGACTGCTAGCGGCATGACTGAGGGTGGCGATCGACGCGCGGTCTCCTAGCGGTGCTCTAGGATATTAATGCAGGATTAGGGGTGGTGGTAATCAGTCGGGCGAAGCTCGCGCTCTGAGCGGCCATCTTCGACGGCGAGTGGTGACTGTGAGGCGTTGGATGGCGAATGGGGGTGTCTGGCGTGCTCCCTGGGTCGTGGCAACGCGGTGGGCACGGGCTGCGGTCGAGTGGTGGCATGTGCACGCGTGCCGGGTGCGTGCTCTGGCGCGTGCTCGGCATGGCGCTGTGGCTCTAGGCGTGGGGTTTTCTCGGTGGTCCACGACTGAGCCTGGCTTGGAGAGGGGACAGTGGGCGGCGGTGAGGTGATGGCTAGCTCCCAGACACGGCGAGAGAGGGGGAGGTGGTCTGCTGTGGCGGCGACCAAGTTGGCCGGCGAGGTGGGCGCGGCTTGGCATGGCCATGCTGATAGGAGGTAGGGGATGGGGTAGTTAGGCCCTGGTTCGATCCAGAGGGGACAAAGTGATCAAATGGGGTTTAAAGGGGAGACAAGTTTGGCCAGAATACTATTCAAAATAGTGAAATTGATTTGGTTTAAATTCTGCCTGCCAAGTGTTTGATGAAATGGCCGCACGAAACTTTCTTTTGAATTTTGAAAAGATTTTTGGTGGGTGTGCTAGGCATAATCTTGAGACTCTGTGGTTGCTTGGGTTTTGAAAATTGAGCTTGTTTGAGTGGTTTTTGAAATAGTGGGATCTTCCCATATGAGATAGATTCAATTTTAAACTGTCATTTAAACTTAGCATTTGAATGTTTTTGGCAGATCACAAAGTGGGCCTTGGTACCTCATTATGTGTACTAGCAAGGGGTGCAAAGATCCACAATTGTTTCTGTTAAATTTTGAGTACTAGGAATAGCCAAAGTAGGCATGATAGTTAATTTGGCAAAAATGACCATTCCCTTATTTATTTATTTTGAGTTGTTTTTCTTTGGGAAAAGTTTGGGAATGATTTAGATGATGTTTATTTCACTTAATAATCATTTTACAAGCAAAGAATCATAGAACGATGGCAAATCAAATGAACTCCTAATTTAAATGCACATACACATGAATGCTTTCATATTTTGAGATGGAAAAGTTTTTGTTAACCCTAATTTTGATGATTTGGATCTTGATTAACTTGGATTAAAGTTTTGGGATGTTACAGACGGAGAGGCACCAGAGGGTGGCTACACCCCCCCTTGGGCGCGGCCAAGCCTGGCCCGCGCCTGGGGAGGGTTTGGGCCATGTGGCCACTGCCTCGGCCTCCCCTTTCGCCTACATATACGTCTCCTCGGGACGTAAATCCTAACACGGGCAAAAATCCTGAAAAACCTCCATAGCGCTGCCGCCATCGAAGGGAAGATTCGAGGGACAGAAAGTCTCTGTTCCGGCACCCTGCCGGGACGGGGAAATGCCCCCGGAGCCATCTCCACCACCATCTCCATCACCGTTGTTGATTCCCATGATGAGGAGGGAGTATTTCTTCTTCGAGGCTAAGGGCTCTACCGGTAGCTATGTGTTCATCCCTCTCTCAATGCATGATATTGTTGTGGTCATGAGCTTTGTAATCAAGTAGGTCTACCTTGCTACTCAAGTGCTTCATTAGATCTCTGCTCTCCCCATGTGTGTGAAAGTGACAGTGTGCACGCCATGGTGGAACTTAGGCTTGAGTCTACATAAATACTCTTTGTGCTTTAATAGATCTATGTTTTCCCCACGTGTGTGAAAGTGACAGCGGGCATACCGTGTGTGGCACTTTGGCTAGATTGAATATTTGTTATGAGTTATATTTGGAGTTGGATGTCTCTATGAAATTGTGGTGTTTGTTGGAACCATCTAGCGCTCAAGGTGACAGTGTGGGGTTATCTATATTGGGGAAGGCAGACTTTGAGGAGTGCTGTTATAGCCCTACCGATGATTAGTGTGTCCAACCAGAGAGTAGTTAAGAGTAGTATCATGAAGAGAGGATATTTATATGAGAGAGTGTTCACTGGTGAAAGTATGATCCCTAGGGCTTGTTTCTAAGCATTGAAACACCATTTGCTACTAGATCTGTTGCATGTTTGCTTGCTTCCTTCTTGTTGCCTTTAGTCTTTACCTCACCGTCAAGCTCTTTTCTGGCACCGTTACCACCTGTATTTCACTATCTCTTCGCCGAACTAGTACACCTATACACCTGACAAGTGTATTGGGTGTGTTGGGGACACAAGAGACTTCTTGTATCTTGATTGCAGGGTTGCTTGAGAGGGAATACCTTTGACCACTTCCTCCCTGAGTTCGATAAACCTTGGGTGATCCACTTAAGGTAAACTTGTTGTTGTTCTACAAACCTCTACACTTGGAGGCCCAACAACTGTCTACAAGAATAGAAGTGCATGGACATCATCATGGTAAAAGGCCTACCATAGATTTTGAATGAAATATTTGAGCTTTAAGAGGTGTTAGTGAAAGTGAAACTCTCCACAAAAGTTTTGGTGAGCAAAGCATATTGCTCACTCTTATCCTGCATGTAATCGGTTAGACCAACCCTTTGAACAAGAGTTAGGAAATCATCGAGGATCCCTGCAGCTTGCAAAAAAGGCAAAACAAGGGAAGGTAGAAGGGTGCACATCTCCCTCATCTCCCTCATTGCCAAAGCGCGGCGCAATAAGATCATAATTGTATGATGGCCTAGCTTGAGAGGATGATCTCGAAGGCCTTGACCTCCTAGGTGCATCACTTTCAAACACTTCTCCAAAGGTATGGTTGTCCATGGCCCTTTTTCTGAAATTGTTAGACAAACATCAAACCAAGTGATTTCCAAGTTAATAAGTGAAGGGGAACTACTATAGGAACTTGCTAGAGGGCTAAACATGCATCAAAATAAAATCTCTAAGCATAGAACAAGAATGCAAGATCACACAACCTGTCACCTACAGTAGCAAAATACTCAAGATACAATCCACCAATCAAAAATTTAATTGGACAAGAGGAGGAGGCACATACCGGAGAGCAATACCTCCAAAAATCAGCAGCAAAGATGTGCTGAGCAAGGATATCAAAAATCGGGAGCAAGAACAGCAGGAACTCGAGCTATGTGAAGTTTTTCGGTGTTTTTTGGGAGAGAGAAAGAAGTGGCAGGGAGGAGGCTAAGTGGAGGGCTAGGGGTGGCCCACACCTAGGCCAGGCGCGCCCCTAGGCTGGCCACACCACCAGGGGTGTGCCTTCCTGGTGGGCCTCCCCTGGGTCACTCCAGGTGCCACTCTGCCCCTTTTTTCACGAAAAGAATTAATATGTATTTTCTGGAATTTTTTGAGAAACTTTATTTTTGGCCAATTTTCAGGTTATGAAAATTGATTTTCTCGCAGAAAAAGATTTTTTTTAAAAGAAGCAAAAACAAACCAAAACTAAAACTACAGAAGTTCTAAGACACTCTAACAAGCAAGAAACTGACAAAACTAAGAGTAACAAGACGAAGAGCGAAGATTGGAGTGAAGAAAAATAAAAGTGAGCAAGGATAATCATTGGGAAAGCATTGTTTTGTCCATTAAAATCCCTTTGTTAACAAATCCACATCTACATCGACGACGTAGTGGTCAAATCCACTCGCCAGAGTGACTTGCTCGCCGACCTGGCCGAGACCTTCGCAAATTTGCGGAGGTACAAGATCAAGCTCAACCCAGGGAAGTGCACCTTCGGCGTGCCCACCGGACAACTCCTAGGGTACGTGGTGTCCAAGCGAGGCATCGAAGCGAACCCCACCAAGATCAACACCATCGCACAACTTGGAAAACCCGAGTGTCTTCGTGACGTCCAAAAATTGGCCGGACGAGTTGTGGTGGTCAGCCGCTTCATCCCCCAACTCGGCAAGAAGGCAATGCTCTCTATCGCCTGATGCGGAAGAACCCCACGTTCCAGTGGGACAAAGAAGCGGACGACGCGCTCAAATCGCTCGAAGAAGTGCTACTCGCAGCACCTCTATTCGCCGCCCCCGTCAACAAGGAGCCGTCATCTTTGTCACGGCCTCCACACGGGTCGTCAGCACCGTGATGGTCGTCGACCGGCCAGAGGAGGGCAAGGAAAACCCTGTGCAGCACCCGGTTTACTACATCAGCAAAGTCTTAACGGACTCACGATAGCGCTACCCGCAATACCAGAAACTAGTATACGCGGTATTTAGAGCCAAGCAATGGCTCCCACACTACTTCCAGGAGCACCCATCACGGTCCTCTCCTCCGCGCCACTTCATGACATCATCCGCAACCGCGATGCGACTGGGCGAGTCGCCAAGTGGGACGTTGAAATCCGCATCCACAACATCAGGTACGAGCCATGCAAAGCAATCAAGTCGCAAGCCTTGGCAGATTTTCTCGCCGACTTGGAAGAAGCACAGCAGCCAGAGAAGCTGCCCTATATCCATTACTGGTCGCTCCACTTCGACGGGTCCAAGAACACAAATGACGTAGGGGTTGGGATCGTACTCACCTCCCCAAAGGCAACAAGCTCCGCTACATGCTACACCTAGACTTCACGCCCTACACCAACAATATGGCCGAATACAAGGCCCTCCTCCACGGCATGCGGGCCGCCAAGAAGATGAACCTCAATCGCCTACGGTGTTATGGCGACTCCGACCTCGTCGCCGCACAAGTCACTGGTACCTGCGATGCCATCTCCCCCACCATGGCAGCATATCTCCAAGCGATGGACCACCTGGGGGGCCACTTTGCCGGCTACTCTATCGAGTGGATCGACAGGTGCAAGAACGAGGAGGCTAATGCACTCTCATGCATCAGGTCATCTCGAAAAACACCACCCTCGGGAATCTTCCTCGACATCATCCACAAGCCCTCGGTCTCCCGCTGAAGGAGATCGATGTCGGGATACCGCTGCAACCCGAGCCGCCCTTGTCGCCATGGTCGTGGAGCCCAGCGACTGCACCATGCCATACCTCACCTACCTCAAGAACGGGACCCTCCATTCAGACAAGATGGAGGCGTGCATGATAGTGCGACGATGCAAATCATTCTTCATCATCAATGGTGAACTCCACAAGCGTAGCATGACCGGCGTGTTCCAGTGCTGCGTACAACCAGGGGAAGGATGCAAGATCCTCCAAGACATCCACGCCGGAGACTGCGGCCACCATGCTGGCGCCCGGTCGCTAGTCGCCAAAGCCATGCGACACGACTTCTACTGGCTCGCCGCGCATGCCAACGCCATCGACATCGTCCAATGTTGCGCCGGGTGCCAGAAATACGCCAACCAGATGCACATCCCTGGTTCGACCCTCAAGACAATCCCCATCACATGGCCATTCGCCGTATGGTACATCGACATGGTGGGTCGGTTCAAGAAGGCCCCATCTGGCTACACCCACCTCCTGGTCCGGGTTGACAAATTCACCAAGTGGATCGAGGCCAAGCCAATCAAGAAGTGTGATGACAAGACCGCCACCAAGTTCCTCCACGAGCTCATCAACCGGTATGGATACCCGCACAGCATCATCACGGATAATGGCACCAACTTTGCAAAAGGTTCCATGGATGATTTCTGCGAGGAGCACGTCATACAACTCGACCTCTCGCCTCAGTCGCCCACCCGGAGTCGAACAACCAAGCAGCACGCACCAACCAGAGCATCCTCCATGGCCTCAAGCCACGGCTATAGGTCCCCCTCTAGCGAACTCCTAGATGCTGGGTCGAAGAGCTCCCCTCCATGTCGTGGGGCATTTGCACCTCCGTCAACCGGTCAACAGGGTTCACTCCCTTCTTCATGGTGTACGGCGTAGAGGCTGTCATGTATACCAACCTGGAATACGACTCGCATCGGGTCGTCAACTACGCCGAGTAGGACAACAAGATCGCCTGCCAAGACAGGATCGACCAGATCGACAAGGCACATGACCTAGCTCGCTCTCACACCACCATCTACCAGCAAGGACTCTGTTGTTACCACAGTCGCCGAGTCCGGACTCACACCTTCCAAGAAGGCGACTTGGTCCTGCGACTCGTTCAGGACAAGAAGGGCATGCACAATCTCTCTCCCCCGTGGGAGGGACCATTCACCATAGGGCGAGTCATCGGCAACGATGTCTACTACCTCATCAATGTACGAGGTGACGGCCAGCTCGACGTCGGGTGGCCATGGAATGTTAACCTCCTCCAAAAGTTCTATACGTAGAACTCAAACTTGTACTCCTCCGCTATACAATGCAATAAATTCGACTCGCACAAATTGTGCCAACTCGCCAACCTCTTGTGACAATCGCACTCGTACATTTAGCAATACGCTACCCATGAAAGTCAACCCTTGGTCGAGCGATCGGCACGGCTAAGTAGTGTGATACAAGGGCACCGAAAATATTCGGGCCTTGCGTCGTCCACGAAAACGCCACCCTGGAGCCACCATCGGAGTCTCTCCACTCGACTGGCCCGCCGAGCCAAGACAACCGAACACGCTTCTCACAGCGACCGGTCCACCACATCCTCGCAGATAGCGACTCGAACGGTTAAGTACCATACATAGGGACTTATCCAAGTCAAACCCCACGCGGCTTGGGAAAACACCATGTATGAGATCATGCCTTGGACTCGCCACGCGACTGGCTCTCCGAGTCAGGGAGAGATGCATTACAAACAACACACCATGTCTTCACCTACTTTGGGCATGCGACTAGAACGTCTAACTACCACGCTCGAGGACTCGCCTAACCGACCTCGCTGGTCTCCGGGAAAACAGCTAAGTACAGAGCACCCCTTGGAGTCGCCAAGCAACTGGCTCCACGAGCCACGGCGAGTCGACCATGACTAAACTAACAGTCTAATACAAACAAAATTACACACATGCGAGGTAAACCCCATTAAAGGGTGGACGCGCTCGGGGACTCGCACAATCAACAATACAAACAAACAAAAATCACAAATAAATGTTATACGATTGATGTTTCTGCTTTTTTCCTTTCATTCAGCAACAAAATATATTGTTCATCACCAAGGTACATACAAAAGCGGTCAGCTGAGACAACTAACAAAAGCCTTAGGGCAACATTTTACTCTAAAGGCTTCGAACAAGACGCGCTGCCACCACCCATGACCCGGACAAAAGGCTCCCATGGGTTCGCCGGGTACATCGTCAACTTCTTCACTAGCGATGACCGGAAGGGCTGCTCCGACTTCAGGTCACGGTGCTCTGGCTCGGGGTCGTTCGGCGTCACCACCGTCTCCTGGTACGGCAGAAGATCACCCATTACCAACGCTCGCTTCGCATAAGGAGCGGACTTGGAGGTCAGCTTTAGCACCTCCGCGATCTCCATCGAGCTAGTCGCTAATGGATACCCGTTGGTAACATCGTCAAGGTCGAAGTTGTCAGGGAAGTGCGCGAGTCCATGACTCAGCGCAGTCGCGGCTCCGCGGCGGAAGGCCGACCGCACCATCCACTCGACCACGGGAGGCGCTTCCTCGAGGTGGCGCCACACCTCTGTCAACCCACCAGGGATCACCTCGGTGGGAGAAATACCCTGGATGACGGCTTGGACACATGTCGCCGAGAGAGTAGCCGCATCCATCATCGTCGTCACGCACTGCATCATGTTGTATGTCTGCACCTCCGGATCTCCGTCGCACATCGCACCTGCAACACTAGAAAGTTAAATCCGCAAGGACGCGTACCTATGGATCTACTTCTCAGAGACTCGCCAACATCGAAAGAAAGCAAGGAGAAGAATCACTCACCAAGAAGCTCGCGGCAATGCTCGGTGATGAATTTCTCCATGGCCGACAGCTGGTCCTATAAACCAGCGATAAGCGAGTCAGAAACCTTTCGCTCATCACTCGTCGGGACGATCGCGGCCTTCGCCCTCTCCTCAGAAGAGACCATCGATGCCTTCGCGACCTCCAGATCCTTCGTCAACGAGGCGATTCGCCCCTCCGGTGCACAGCGCCGCCTTCGCAGTCTCCAGCTCCGAGGCTGGAATGTAACCCTCACGGGCCTTGGAGATGGCGGCGGAGCAATCCTATAACAAGAAAGATTACAATGAGAACTTTGCAAAGCAAAGGAAAAAACTCCTCAAGGAAAAATCGACTCACTCGCAGTCGCCTGCAATTGCCGGTTGGCCTCCTGCGCGACCCGTAGATCGCGGCCCAGGCGCTCCTTCGCGGCCTGCCGATCGGCCTGCTCTCGCTGAAGACTCTAAACAAAGAAAACTACATGTAAGCAACAATCAAAATTCTAAGTATCTAGCTGCTAAAATTCATCTACTAGACACTTGAGGACTGGGCAATCAAAGGTTCTGAAATTCAACGACTAGATCCTCAGGGACTAGACATACCATGGTATTCACAACCTTTTCCTTGCTTTTATGCAAAGAGTCTGATTTGAAATAATAGTTCAGGGGAATATATTATGGAAACAACCAAATGAAAATGTACTAAAAGGTAAGATATAATCATAAGCAAACAATGTTAAATTAAGGCTGAACGCACCTTGATAGCGCTAAATTCGAAAAAAGCAGAGGCACAATTTGTAGTGTACTGCCACTGCCCAAACCAAGGAGTGAATGTAGAGAAATCTGATCAGTACTATTTTCAGTTGAGAAACGATCAGACAAGCGCTACTCGGTTGAGACACACTGCTGAATAGTTGATAGTGTTGAAAATATAAGCAAATTACCATAATATTCAATTCGAAATAAGAAATAATAAATCATGACTATAAGTGCTGGAATTAACCTAATCATGTATACTAGCAGAATAGACGAACAGATCACATTCAACCAGAATAAGTTTCAAAAGCTAGTACAAGAAACTGCAACAGAAACTGAACTAGATAGGAACAGATTACGTACGGTGCTGGAGGAAGAACCGGGTTCGCGTTCAGGTTGGGGTTGAGGTTCGCGTTGAAACCAGTGTCGTCAGCCATGGCGTCGATGTAGAGGCTGCTGATGTCCGGGAAGAAGTCCTTGTCGGGGAAGGAGTGGTCGGTCGACGTGATGCCGTCAGTAGTCACGTAGAAGCGCTCCCCAAAAAACTGATCGCCCCTCACCCATACAGGTTCACGAGAGGCGGTGGTTCCGGAGGCCTACTGTCTCGTCATCCGGTGCACGCCGGAAGAGGGGATGAAGAAGGTGTAGCGACGGCGCAAGGTTCTAGAGGCAGAGAGATGTGTATTACTCGTATTAGGGTTTTCGCCTAAGGCCGTTTATAGTTTATATATAACGCCGGTCGGGTAAGACGTGGGGCGTAGCCCACGTCCGAGTAGTAACAGCCCACGTTTTCGGAAAGACCGGAAACGGCTGACAGAAAATAACTCACACAATAATTTTCCCGAGCAGCAAAAAGATAAGATCAGCACCGAGGCACAATTCCGCAAACCGCGGCGCATGCGCGCGCGCGCGTCGCGTCGTGTCGTGGCAAGGCGGGCGGCGGAGGAGGAGGAGCGCGCGTGTATGCCACTCCGCTTCACTCTCTTGAGGAGATAATGAAACACTCCACTATATATATTGGTCCAACTCCCTCCAAACTAGCAAGGTGGGACTAAACTTTGGTTCCATCCCTTGCTAGGCATGAATGGGCCATGAGAATTTCAGAATTTGTATTAGGCTATGGGCCAAGGCCCACACCCAAATTCCAACAATCCCCCACAAATTCTCATAGGCACATATCATCACATCACATCAATCAGTTCCAGAACATTGTTTATATATACCGGTGCGAGGTGGAGACTGTTAAGTTGAACTTCCACTTAGAACTTCATGCTACACTAGATTGCAACTTGAATAGTGGACTATACCTTGAACTACAAGTTTGGTGCGCACTAGTTTCACACAAGGTCTAGACCGATACAGGGATGCCGCGAAGCTTCCCCGCGGTTTGGAGCTTATGCGTCATACTCCATGGCCTTTTATGAGTTTATTAGAGAGCACCCAACTCCCACGGACTGCGGCGTTTGACAGTCAAACTCATATAGGTGTGTTCTTCAAAAGATGTTCTGCAGGACAACATCTTTGCTTTAAACAAGCCAATCAGAACACATTAAGGTAAATACCAACCTGCCATGCAGAATAGGAGAGTATTGCATCTATACGGAGTGGTAGTATGCTGTAAGGATACTCTCCTCCCAGTTGACCAACAGCTTGTCTCCCAACTCTACTTCACGGGATCTCCGATCACATAGAGCGGGTTACCACTGTGAGCAACTCAAAAGGTGGGTCTCAAACCCATCTCCCTCGATGCATTATCTATCACATTACGTGATAGACCCTTTGTGAAGGGATCTGCCAGATTTTTAGATGTTTGGATATAGTCCAATGCAATAACTCTCGAGTTTCTCATTTTTCTGACAGATTTCAATCTCCTCTTCACATGTCTTGATGACTTCATATTGTCCTTAGAATTGTTTATTTTGATGATCACAGTTCATAAGGATTGCGGGTATTGGTTTTTCAACCACAGGTAAGTTCATCAAGAGTTCATGAAGCCACTCTTCTTCAACAGTGGTTGTGTCTAATGCTATGAGTTCTGCTTCCATAGTTGACCTCGTTAAGATGGTCTGCTTGCAAGACTTTCAAGAAACAGCGCCACCACCAAGTGTAAACACATAACCACTCGTGGCCTTAGTCTCATCATCATCAGAAATCCAGTTTGAGTCAATATACCCTTCAAGTACCCTTGGATACCCGGAGTAGTGAATCCCATAGCCCGCAGTGCCTTTCAAATAACGCAAAACCCTTTCAAGGGCCTGCCAATGAACATCTCTAGGATTTGAGACAAATCAACTTAACTTGCTTATAGCAAAGGAGATGTCAGGCCTCGTAGCACTGGCTAAATACATAAGCGAGCCAATAATCTGAGAATATCTTAGTTGATCTTTAGCATCCTTAGGATCTTCCTGATTCTTTCGAAACAACATGCTAGGATCATATGGTGTAGGAGAGGATCTACATTCGCTATACCCAAAACGACTCAAGATCTTTTCCACATAGTGAGACTGAAGCAGTGTTATCCCACCATCATCATCTTTCAGCAGCTTGATGTTCAATATCACATCAGCCACTCCTAGATCTTTCATCTCAAAACAACGAGATAGAAAGTCTTTGACCTCATTGGTAACATTAATATTGGTCCCGAATATCACTATATCATCAACATACATACATAAGATGACTCCCTCGCCCCCACCATGGCAATAGTACACAGACTTGTCAGCTTCGTTTACAATAAATCCTTCATCAGTTAAAGTCCTTTCAAACTTCTCATGCCACTGCTTAGGTGCTTGCTTATGACCATACAGAGACTTCAATAACTTGCACACCTTGCCTTGTTGACCATCTATCACGAATCCTTCCGGCTGATCCATATAAATTTCCTAATCTAACTCTCCATTTAGGAAAGTCGTCTTAACGTCCATTTGATAAACAAGAAGACCATGTGAGGAAGCCAAGGATAGCAGTACTCGAATGGTGGTAAATCTAGCCACATGTGAATAAGTATCAAACAAGTCTTCGCCTTCTTTCTGGGTATAACCCTTGGCAACAAGGCGTGCCTTATACTTCTCAATAGTACCATCAGGTCTAAGCTTCTTCTTGAACACCCACTTACATCCTACAGGTTTGCACCCATAAGGACGATCAGTAATTTCCTAAGTTCTGTTTGCTATGATGGAATCCATCTCACTGCAAACGGCTTCTTTCCAGTAGTCAGCATCTTGAGATGCATAAGCTTCTGAAATAGAAGTGCGAGTATCATCCACGAGGTATACAATGAAATCATCACCAAAGGACTTCGCAGTCCTCTGTCTCTTACTTCTGGTAGGAGCTTCATTATTATCCTCCACAGGATTATCAGGGTGTTCTATCGAAATGGTGGGTTCAGGAATTGTAATTAATTATTGACTAGATAAACTAGGCATCTCCTGATTTGATGAACTAGACGAATCTTTCATGGGAAAGATGTCTTCATAGAAATTGCATCATTCGACTCCATGATTATACCAACATGCATGTCGGATACCTGAGATTTCACTATCAAAAATCTATAGCCAATGCTATGAAATGCATATCCCAGAAAGACACAATCCACGGTTTTTGGTCCAAGCTTGCGCTTCTTGGGTATCGGCACATTCACTTTCGCCAAACAACCCCAAGTTCGTAAGTAGGAGAGTTTCAGACTTTTCCTTCCCCATTCCTAAAATGGAGTAATGGTTTTGTACTTTTGGGAACACGGTTTAGGACATGACACGCAGTCTTTATCGCCTCCCCCCACCATTCCTTGGATAGACCCGATGTATCTAACATGGCGTTAACCAAATCAGTTAGAGTACGGTTCTTTCTTTCGGCCATCCCATTTGACTGAGGTGAGTAGGGAGGCGTCCTCTCATGGATAATACCATGCTCCGCACAAAAAGAATCAAATTCGTTGTAAAAATACTCTCCACCACGATCAGACTGAAGTCGCTTAATCTTTCGATCAAGTTGGTTTTCTGATTCAGCTTTATAGATTTTGAAGTGATTAAAAGCTTCATCTTTAGATTTCAGAAGGTACACATAACAGTATCGAGTGGAATCATCAATTAAAGTCATGAAATATCGCTTTCCACCTTTTGTCAACTCACCATTCATCTCACAAAGATCTGAATGTATTAGTTCTAGTGGTGCCAAATCTCGTACCTCGGCAGTCTTGTGAGACTTGCGAGGTTGCTTAGCTTGCACACACACTTGACAATTGGAACTTTTGACAGTAGTAAATTTTGGAATTAAATTCATATCGGCAAGCCGCGTCATGCACCCAAAATTAATATGACAAAGTCGTGAATGCCAAATATTGGATTCACTATCAATGCAAACATGATTAATAACTTGAGTACATAAGTCTGACAAAGATAAGCGGAACAAGCCTCCGCACTCATAACCCTTTCCAACAAATTGTCCACACTTAGAAATTACAACTTTATTGCACTCAAAGACTAACTTAAAACCATCTCGACACAGAAGAGATCCGCTGACGAGATTCTTATTGATGGAGGGAACGTGCTGCACATTCTTTAGCTGTACGATCTTTCCCGAAGTAAACTTCAGATCCACCGTACTAACACCTTGAACAGAAGCATGTGAGCCGTTTTCCATCAGCACGGAGCCAGCCCGTTCGACCTGATAAGAAGATAACATGGAAATATCAGCACATACATGTATATTTGCACCAGTGTCTATCCACCAATCAGGTGAATTACAAACTGAAAGAACAGTAGGAAATATACCGTACCCAGCATCCTTCATCTCAGTATCACCAAGAACAACATTAGCGGACTTGCCACTATTTCCATGTGAACGCTTGTCAAAGCGATTGGGGCAGCTAGGAGCCCAATGATTAGGATCACCACAGACATGGCAGGATCCTTTCTTCTTATACTCGGCCTTCTTCTTGAAGTTGGTAGTCTGTGTGGCCTTGTTTTTGCCATCAAACTTTCCTTTGCCATCAGACCTATTCTTATTCTTGAACTTGTGGGACTGGAAGTTATTTTTCTGCACTACATGTGCGCTAGAACTTTCGTCAAAGCCTCGAGGACGTGTATCTTTTGCTCTCGCCTTTTCTTCAACATGAAGAGATCCAATAAGATCCGAAACAGAAAACTCCTGTCTCTTATGTTTCAGAGAGGTAGCAAAGTTCCTCCAAGAAGGAGGAAACTTGGCAATAATGCCTCCATCCACGAACTTGTCCGGTAAGGTATACTTAAACTGCTCGAGTTCTTTGGCAAGGGATTGTATCTCATGAGGCTGATCCACGATGGGACGGTCATCAGTCATCTTGTAGTCATAGAATTGCTCCATGATATACAGTTCAGTGCCAGCATCCGAAACAGCAAACTTGGCGTCGAGTGCATCCCACGCATCCTTGCCATTATCAAATGACATATAGGTGTCAACAATGTTGTCACCAAGAATATTGAACAAACTCCCATAAATATGGTGTCGACTTTCTGAAACGCTTCCTCCTGAACAGGAGAAAGGTCTCCCTCAGGTTTGTCAAGAGTGGCGCTATAGCAGCCTAGGTTTTTCAACCATAGAACTGCTCTCGTGCGCCATCTCTTATAATTGACACCGTCAAAAAGAGGCGGCCTTGTAGCCGCGGCTAAACCAGTTAAATTCAGTTGCCTATAATCAGGTTTTTGAATTGTTGAAAATATAAGCAAATTACCATAATATTCGATCCGAAATAAGCAATAATAAATCATGAATTAACCTAATCATGTATACTAGCAGAATAGACGAACAGATCACATTCAACCAGAATAAGCAGATCGCATCTATTTCAAAAGCTAGTACAAGAAACTGAACTAGATAGGAACATATTACGTACGGTGCTGGAGGAAGAATCGGGTTCGTGTTCAGGTTGGGGTTGAGGTTCGCGTTGACACCAGTGTCGTCAGCCATGGCGTCGATGTAGATGCTGCTGATGTCCGAGAAGAAGTCCTCGTCGGGGAAGGAGTGGTCGGTCGACGTGATGCCGTCAGTAGTCGCGCAGACGCGCTCCCCAAAACCTGATGGCCCCTCACCCGTACAGGTTCACGAGAGGCGGTGGTTCCGGAGGCCTACTGTCCCGTCGTCCGGTGCACGCCGGAAGAGGGGATGGAGAAGGTGTAGCGGCGGCGCAACGTTCTGTAGGCAGAGAGATGTGTATTACTCGTATTAGGGTTTTCGCCTAAGGCCGTTTATATATAGCGCCGGTTGGGTAAAACGTGGGGCGTAGCCCACGTTTCCGGAAAGACCGGAAACACACCGAGGCACAATTCCGCAAACCGCGTGCATGCGCGTCGCGACGTGGTGGGCGGCGGAGGAGGAGCGCGCGTGTATGCCACTCCTCTTCACTCTCTTTAGGAGATAGTGAAACACTTTACTATATATATTGGTCCAACTCCCTCCAAACTAGCAAAATGGGACTAAACTTTGGTGTCATCTCTTGCTAGGCATGAATAGGCCATGCGAATTTCAGAATTTGTAATAGGCTATGGGCCAAGGCCTACGTCCAGATTCCAACAGATAGCCATCCAATGGTACATATCAAAAGTAGCATCCCCCAGTGATCTGTCCTGACCAGATCTAGAAACATAAACATGGAAATACCAAAAATGAAACCAATGACATACTTGGTTGTAGCAACTTGATGCCTTTAGATAGAATAGAAGCTTGTGCCCAATTAAAGGAGCAAGAGTCCCATGCTCCTACGTAGCAAATGAATAGCCAATAATCTTTACGGGTAAGACATGGAGCACCATGGAGCTGACATAGAATCTGACAAAATCAAGACGGAATCTCAGCGATAGAAAAGACACCCTGGTTGGCAACGTAAGCAGGAATCGCACTTTACGACGATGACAATAGAAACAGGTCTTTCAAGGCGCTTGCGGCGACCGATCAATTTCATCCATCAGTTTCTTTCGCATTTAAGTCGTAATATTGATTGATGACTGTTGGATGCTTCTTTCCGTTCCCTATGAAGTTTTGGTGGAGGCGAACATGCAGCAGAACAGAGCAGAGAACGCGCATTTGCGGGCGATAAAATCACACAAGATGTAGATCATTGGATTCTGGGATAGGCCCATTAAGAGTGTATACTGGTACACGGGTTGCTAAATTAAATACTTCCTCCGACCCGTATTAGTTGACTTCAATTTGGATATATCTATCACAAAAACTTGTCTAGATACATCCAAACTGGAGTCAACTAATATGGGTCGGAGGAAGTCGAAAAAATTGGCCATGAAACTGTGACCTGCAGCGAGACCGTGGAGCGGTTCTAGTTCGCGTGAGCGTACACACGGAATTTAGGACGACGTGGACGCAGCAGGAGCCAGGAAAATCAGTTAGTGGGGGCTTCTCTATCTATCTTTTATCTTATCTTATCTTATCTTATACTATCTAAAAAGAATATTGATGTTTCATTTTCTGCCACTACGTTGCCTCCTTCGTCCGACTCCCCCCGTCCCGCACACGTTTTCAATCTCCGCTAATCACATCTCCCTTAATTACCTATGGCATCGCTGAAAAAACACCGTGAGAGAAACAAGCTATCGACACAGCCGCCGTACACCATCCCCGCAATCTTCTCCGCTGGCATCGCCGCGACCTACCATCCCCGTCCCCATCCAGCGCCACCGCTCCTTGCTCTACCCTCCCTATCACGTGCCTCCACACCTTCTTCTCCACGCGCCCAAGTGCCACCGCCAACGTACGCCGTCCACGACGCAAGTGCCACCGCCTCCATCGAGGCTTGAAGACATGAGCACGTACGCTGAATCTCTGATGGATTCTTATTTTTGGATCCATACCAGTTCCCCATCGCCACTCTTTTCCTCTCTCCTCTCTCGGTCTCCTCTTGTAAGTTGAGGACGTCATATAGGTGTTAACATAACTTTGCCATGTAACTAGTCTAGATCTAGCAGTAGCACTTTACCTTCTCTATCTAGATTAGAAAGAGAGAGAGAGAGAGAGAGAGAGAGAGATCGAAGAGGAGATGAACTACCTGCTCCCTGACTCGATAGGCACGAGCCAGAGGGGATGCCGGAACTAGTCCCAGAGCTGGACCCGCCGTCGTTGGCCATGGGGAGAAAGGAGGGCGACGGCGTGGGTGTGCGGTGGTGGCGGTGCTTCCCGTCGGCTCGCGATAACCCTAGATCGGTAGGGGTGTAGGTGGGATGATTGGCACAGCGGTCAACCTCGTACCGTGCGCTGCCAGCCCCCCACCACTTTATATAGCGCGGCGACAGGGGCCCACCAACCAGATAGGGTTGGGCGCCCCCGATCAGGGCGCAGTTAGGGGCGTGACAGGCCGTTGGGCTCTGTCACGTTGAGATCTATCTAACATTCTCCCCCTAGATCTCGACTTTACTTTTAACTTTGTACTTTACTCGTTTCATCACAGATTGATACATAGAGCATGTTTCATCGTCTCCGTTCAATTGCCGATAGAATCAGACAGCCACCATATACCTTCCTGTTTTGAAACAAATCCTGTAACTTTAGGGCCTCTGTAGTCCAGGAATTATAGGCTTCCCATTAAACCCATGCCGGCTATATGTTCCTTGAACACATTGGGTGGTAAGCCTTTCGTTAGTGGATCCGCAAGCATATCCTTTGTCCTTATATGCTCGAGTCTTATAGTTTGATCCTGAACTTTGTCCTTCACAACATAATACTTTATATCTATAGACTTTGTAGCATTACTCGACTTGTTATCGTGAGCATAGAATACTGCGGGCTCGTTGTCACAGTACATTTTAGTGGCCTGCTGATGCAGTCAACCACTTTCAAGTCGGGCAAAAATTTCTTTAACCATAACGTCTGTCCCATGGTCTCATAACATGCTATAAATTCTGCATACATCGTAGATGATGCAACTATCGACTGTTTGGCGCTTTTCCACGAAATAGCAACTCCTGCGAGAGTAAAGACATATCATGTCGTCGACTTTCTGTCGTCTTTATCTCCCGCAAAATCTGCATCTGAATACCCTTTTATTTCTAGAGAATCAGATCTTTTATAAGTTAGCATGATGCCTTTTGTGCCTTGCACATAACGCAAAGCTTTTTATACCATATTCCAGTGCTATATGCCTGGATTCTCTTGATATCTACCGAGTACCCCGGTGATAAAAGCTAGGTCAGGGCGAGTGCACACTTGTGCATACTGTAAGCTTCCAACAGCCAAAGCATATGGTACTGACTTCATTTGATCGATCTCATATTGATTCTTTGGACATTGGGATTTTTCAAAACTATCGTCCTTGACTATGGGAGCAGGTGTTGCATTACTCGCATGCATATTGTATTTCTTTAGAATCTTTTCACAATACGCTTTCTGCGACAGTCCTAACACTCCATTCTTTCTATCTCTGTGAATTTCTATGCCCAAAACATAGGAAGCTTCACTAAGGTCTTTCATGTCAAAATTTTATGACAAGAACTTCTTTGTATCTAGTAGTAGACTAACATCACTGCTAGCAAGCAGGATGTCATCCACATACAGAATTAGGAAAATATATTTCCCACTTTTGAACTTTGCATAAATGCAGTTGTCCTCAACATTTTCTTTGAATCCAAATCTTTTAATTGTATCATTAAACTTTAAATACCACTGCCTAGAGGCTTGCTTTAACCCATAAATGGATTTCTTTAGGCGGCATCCCATATGTTCCTTCCCCTCCATGAAAAAACCCTTGGATTGTTTCATGTAAACATTTTCTTCTAAATCTCCATTTAGAAATGTCGTCTTGACATCCATTTGATGTAACTCTAAATCAAAATGTGCAACAAGTGCCATGATGATTCTGAAGGAGTCCTTACACGAGACCGGAGAAAAAGTCTCATTGTAATCTACGCCTTCTATTTGCATAAAGCCTTTTGCCACAAGTCTTGCTTTGTACTTTTCTACATTCCCATTGGAGTCATACTTTGTTTTGTAGACCCATTTATATCCTATTGTTTTGGCTCCTTTAGGAATTTCCTCTAAGTCCCAAACATTATTGGAACTCATTGATTTCATTTCATCTTCCATTGCCTCCACCCACTTGAATGAGTGAGGGCTACTCATGGATTCTTCATATGAGGTAGGATCGCCCTCCATATGAACTACGTTGTAGACTTCTAAATTTCTTTGGAAATGGCTGGTCTTCGTTCTCTTTTAGACCTTCTGAGTTCATCAGACTCTTTCTCATTTCTTGCATCGGGTTCAGGCACATTTTCAGTATGTGGCTGTTCTGGCTCCCTTTCGTGCTCAACAGTGGGTTCAGGTGGCTCCTGATGGACAGGTTCCGAACTTTCGCCCATTGTTGTCACGTGTGGAGTCACAACAGGTGCCGGCATCACAACCTCAGGGGTTGTAGATGGTGGCATAACAGGTAGCGAGAAAAATGGCTCCTGAGTCATCGGATTAGGTGCATGCTGTTTTGGGCACCGACTTACTTGGTACTCTGTTGAGAATGTGAATGGCGGTTTTAAGCGCCTCCATCCAAAATCCCAATGGGAGGGTGGAATATCTCATCATACTGCGTACCATATCCATAAGGGTACGGTTACGCCTTTCAGCTACTCCGTTTTGCTGAGGTTCGCCCGGCATTGAATACTGGGTGACTATTCCATTTTCCTGCAGGAACCTTGCAAAGGGTCCTAGTACTTGACCATCTGGAGTATGCCGACCATAGTACTCCCCTCCCCACGATCGGAACGAACTATCTTAATTCTTTTATCATGCTGATTTTCTACTTCAGCTTTGAAAATTTTAAATTTATCCAATGCTTCAGATCTTTCTTTAATTGGATAAATATAACCATATCGGGAGTGATCATCCGTGAATGTTATGAATGAATCATAGCCATCCACACTTTTCACCGGAATCGGTCCACAAATATCCGTGTGGATTATTTCTAGTGTAGCTATACTTCGGTTTGCACCCTTTTTAATTTGTTTTACATACTTTCCTTTAATGCAATCTATGCATTGTTCTATGTCTGAGAACTCTAACGGGGGAAGAATGTCATCTTTAACGAGGCTTTCTATTCTTCCCCTCGAAATATGGCCTAATCTACAGTGCCATAACTTCGATGAGTCAAGAGTTCGCTTTCTTTTCTTTTGATCTTTGTTCGACACGGGAACTTGTTCATTCACATCACACACAGAAAATACTTTCTCATGCAAAGATAATAAATATAGCTTGTCATGTAGGGTAGCAACACCCACACAAGTATCTTTCAACCAAATGGCACATTTGCCATGTCCAAAATAGCACTCATACGAATCTTTGTCCAAGCACGATACACTTATTAAATTTCTATGAATGGAAGGAACAAAAAGAACATCCTTAAGCAAAAGAGAAGAGCCATCAGCCAGCTCCAGAGGAATGTCGCCAACAGCCTCCACTTCTGCTTCAATCCCATTCGCCACTTCAATGAGTCTTTCTCTTTTTGGCAAAATCCTTGTCGAATGGAACCCCTGTAAAGAGTTGGCAACATGAACAGTTGCACCAGAGTCAATCCACCAAGTAGATCTAGAAAACATTTCATACAGAGATTCATTAACAAAAGAGACTATTTCTTTACCTTTTTTGGCCATTATGTACTTCAGCCATACTGGACAATCCTTCTTGTAGTGGCCAACCTTTTTGCAGTGGTGGCACTAGTCTTTTTCCCCAGGGGTGGACTGCTGGTACTGATGCTGGTGCTGTTGTGGGCCCTTGCCATGTGGCTTGGAAGGTGAGCCACCATGGTTACTGTTGGTGAAGTTCCTCTTCCTATTGTCCTTCACGTAGTTCAAGGAACCACCGTGAAGAGACTTCAGCCTCTCTTCCTCTTGGGAGCACATCCCAATGGTCTTTTCAATGTCCCACTTTTCAGGGGACATGTTATAGTTGATTACGAAGTTCTCGAATGGCTGTGGAAGAGAGGCCATGACCAGGTGCACCAGAAGTGCAGGCTTTAGCTCGAGGTCCTCATCCATGGGCTTCAGCTTGGCCGCCATGTTTGACATCCTCAAAATGTGCTCTCTTATGCCATGTGGCCCTCCCGTGTACTTTTCTGTCACCAGCTGTTTTAACAGCTGGGTTGCATACATCTTTGAAGAGCCAGTAAACTGGCTCTTTATCTTTGCAAGGTATTCTCCCACGGAGGCACACTCTCCAATTGAGCCCACTATAGCGTTCTCAATTGTGTTCTTTACAAAAGCCAAACATTTCTTGTTGGCGTTCACCCACTTTTGATTGTCTATCGAGTAGGCCAGCTCCAAAGGAGCATGGTCCCTCTTTCTTTTTTCAAATGCAACACTTTCCTCAGCATCACCCCTCACAGGGTCAGCAGGCTTGACTGGTTGCTTGGTGTCAACCATCCAGTCCACTTCGGCACATACAAACGCCAGATCAACCTTTTTCCTCCATTCGGAGTAGTTGTCCCCCTTAGCAGTGTGATGTCCTTCAAGCAGCTCATGAGGTTGAGACCTCCTAAAAATCACAAAAGATGTGAGATAACCAAAACAACTGTATGCATTAATCCAACGTTGGTATAAATTAAGCATGCAATTGTTTGTGCCATTTAAAATTACATCACCGTTGGGTAGAAATAAAATTAAATGCACCTTTAATATTCAATGAAAAGTATCATGGTCATGCTTATTAATAACGTTGGTCAATTAATTAACATGGGACACAATCATCTTTATTACTTTGTCACATCTTTTATAACAAAATTAACACACTTTTATTGCATTCATGCAATTTGAATCGACTATTTGCAGCGGAAACAATTATAATAACTTTCATAAGACTTTTAAATTTTACAGAAAAATCTGCCTCTATTCCATTTTCTAGTCAAATATTCACTTGGAATAAAATGACTAGGAAAAACTGTGCAAAAAACTCTCAAAATTTGATGAAAAACATCAAAGAATAGTTTCCGTACAAAGGAAAAAACTAAAACAGAATAGAGTAAACACTGCGGCAGCGGCCCAGCGTGGCCCAGCGCGCAGTGCCTCACACAGCAGCAGCCGCTCACCTGGCAGCGGGTCGTGACGGCCCAACGCGGCCTACCTGACCGCGCCGCTCCCGCGCGGTATATAGCAGGCGCCCGCGTGCCGCCTCCGCTTACCCGCGGCCCAGAAGCGAGCCCGCCAGCAGCCCACGCAGGGCTGCAGCGCCCTGCAGCCCGTAGCGGCCGATCTCGGCCGTTGATCTTCTCTACCCTAGATCGTACGGCCGCGCGCGCCCCTCGGAGGCATAAAACCGCCCGCGCCGCAGCCCCCCGCAAACCCTAGCTCACTTTTCCCCGTCCGCCCACCCCGCCACCCCCTGTTTCTCTCTCTAGCGGTGGCAAGCAGCCCGGCCTGAGGTGAGGCGGCGTCGCCCGTCGGCCCCCTCCCTCTCGACGGCGCGAGCCCTTCTCCCCCACCTTGCTCTCTCTCTAGCGGCTGCACTGCCTGGCGCGAGGCGAGGCGGCGCCGCCCGGCACCGCCGGCGGTCCCCTCCCTCTCCCAGCACGCAGCAGCCCCTCCCTTCCCATGCTTGCTCCGCGGCGGCGCAACCGTCCCGCGCGCGATGAGCAGTGGGGAGGCAGCGAGGTGGCCGCTCGGGGAAAGTTGGCGGCGTGCTCTGGCTCTCTGGCGGTGTTGGGGGGAGAGGCGGTCGTCCGTCCGGCAACTGCGCCGGCGACGGTCCCCTCCCTCTCCTCCATCGCCACCCATTTCTTCTTCTTACACCTCCCACCTCCCCCTTCCCCGCGAGCAGCAGAGACCAGAGAGGGAGACGGCGGCAGTTCCTCCCCCTTGGCTCCTTGCCGATGCGTGCATCCACCCGAGGGTGGGTGCACCGTCGTCAAGTGGCCGAGGTGGGGGGCAGATCCTTTCCCGGCGATGGCCGGAGCGACCTTTTTTTGTGTTTGACTTTTCTTTTAGGGATCTGTAGGGATCTATGGGGATCTAGGGTTAGATCTGGGGTTTGGGGTTTCCTTTTGGGGCTTTAGATCTGGGATTTCTTTGCCCCCGAAGGGGTTTGTTCTTCATCTAGATGCCTCAGTTGATGCTCATCTAGATCGAGAGGAACGGCGCGGCCGTAGGGTAGGCGCACTTTAGATCTAGGCTTTTACCTTTTGTTCTTTTCTTTTGCACCGAAAGATCTAGCAACTAGTGCTCTGATACCATTGTTAACATAACTTTGCCATGTAACTAGTCTAGATCTAGCAGTAGCACTTTACCTTGTCTATCTAGATTAGAAAGAGAGAGAGAGAGATCGGAAAGGAGATGAACTACCTGCTCCCTGACTCGATAGGCACGAGTCAGAGGGGATGCCAGAACTAGTCCTGGAGCTGGACCCGCCGTCGTTGGCCATGGGGAGAAAGGAGGGCGACGGCGTGGGTGTGCGGTGGTGGTGGTGCTTCCCGTCGGCTCGCGCTAACCCTAGATCGATAGGGGTGTAGGTGGGGTGATTAGCATAGCGGTCAACCTCGTACCGTGCGCTGCCAGCCCCCCACCACTTTATATAGCGCGGCGACAGGAGCCCACCAACCAGATAGGATTGGGCGCCCCGATCAGGACGCAGTTAGGGGCGTGACAGGCCGTTGGGCTCTGTCACGTTGAGATCTATCTAACAATAGAGAATCAAGAAATGGCTAAATCCATTTTTCCCCATCTGAATGATCATTTAATTAGTGTATTCGTATGTGCCTTTTCTCATTTTCAGGTTTAGAGGAACAACCCATGCCCAAATCCGGTTTCATTTTTAACTTCTCTTGAATGTTCATCCACATGCCTAAATCTGATTATTTATTCTGTTCATCTGTATTTGAATGCTCATCCGCCAGAGTGGTTGCATTTGTTATTTTCCTTTTTGCCGGTTGAAACACCTGAAGAGTATGTTCTTTTTCTTTCTTTCAGGTACTGTCTGGAAACTCTTCTCTTTTTTGAGAACAACGGTACTCTTCACACTGCGACGAAATCATCCTCGACGCGGCTCCCGGTTTGACTCCGGCACTCCGCCACGAGCCCACGAGGCTGCATCCCGGCGAGGGTCAACAGTCGGCTCTCCGCGCGGCAGGTCCACGCGCCCTCCACGAGGCTGCATCCCGGCGAGGGTCAACAGTCGGCTCTTCGTCGCGACCACAGCCCGCATCGCTCTGCGTGGCGGCGCCCCTCCGGCATACACGCGCTGATGCCAGGCATGCTATTGCAGCACATGCATTCTCCGGTGAGTTTAGATAGATTTTTATGCTCCCAGTAGGTGCCCTAGGTCCATAGTTTACTAACGCAAGAAGCGGCGCTCGATTTCGTTCAGAAAATTGTTAGAATCGATCGATTTGTTATTGGCATCTTGCCCACAACGTGGACCGTCAATGCTTTGATTCTGTTCTAGCATGTTGCAAAAGGTTTATATTTCATTCGCCCGGGAGAAATCTGTTCTGGGCATCAGGCAAAAAATTGGGAGCAGTTCTTGGTTTTGTTCTTGGCATCTTTCAAAATGTTTGATAGAATGTTTGAGCCAAATCTAAGTTCTACGGAGTTAAAAATAAGGGTTCAGCCACGAACCACACTTTTTTAGAGGAGGAAATTTACTCCACAAAAGGATATGGAGACATTTACTCCCTCTAAATTTTAGGAGTTTGGCTAGATATACTATAAGTTCCATCGCGTTTGACCCGCAAAGCCGCCACAAATGCCCTCCTCTCCTACCCCCCCCCCCCCCCATCAGTCACGCTTTGATGCCGCACCTCGCCATCACCATCATCTTGATCTCGATGGGAGAGCCCTAACCGAGGTGCATCACCGCCACATATTGCTCCCATAGGCGAGGGAGAGGGCAGGTTGAATGTTTTCTCGATCTCCTTGGATGGGCTGAATTGGTCGTCGATGCGTGGGCGGCACATGGGCGCGGGCGAGCGACGGTAGCTCCTAGGCCGGCTGTTCAATATGTAGTTTCTTCAACCAGACTCTTTCTTCCTCTCACCCTCTTTCTTCCTTTTGTGCAAGATTAGGGAGTTTCCTGCATTGTTTCCATACAAGAGTAGAATCATGGGTTCATGTTGTCTTGGGGCATTGAGATTTAGAGTTTTCAATAGTGATTGTATTTAACCGGATATGATATAGGTTAACTATTACTAATTGCTACATATTTTTAAAGCTACTGATGCTCTCATATTGATGCATATATATAGTGGCAGTTATCCATGCACAGGTGGCTACGCAAGGGCGCGACATCGACCCGAAAGTCGAAGGACATGGGCACCCGACTTTGAGAGGGTGTGATGGAGCTAGAGGACCTAGGCACAGAGTACCTGGAGAAACTTCTCCACCTCCAATGATACTGCCTCCATATATGATCTTGAAGTAAGCTTGCTATCTGCCACACCTTTGTGTTCCCTGTCAAGCGCATCAAGAGTCCTAGATCAGGTGACTGAGTGGATGTTAGCAGAGTTTAACTTTTTTGGATGATGTAAGGATATTATTTAATTGATTAATCCCCTTTTACTACAGGATGAAGAAACATAGCACATCATTGGTAATGTATACATGCATGAATACAAAAACGAGTTGGGCATAGAATTGATCTGCTCTAGTGCATGTTACTTGGCCGATCACTTTAAACTTGAAGAAAATCATGTTCTTTTATGGATGTAAGTGAAGTTCTGCTTGTTCCAATGGTAAGATATTCTTAGTTCATCTTATGACGGGCTACTCATATCCCTGACCATCCGGTGTTCTTTTCTAGACTTAAGGGGATGCTATATTAAATTTCTCAAAAAGGAATTTTACTTCTACTGATATTTTTAGTCTATCTTTTAAACTCATCTATCCATTTATTAGCATCTTTGTTCTACAACTCGATTTGCTCATGTGCAGGATACGGAAATGCCTACTTATCTTTGTTAAAGTTTTCTATGATGCATGTATAAACTGAGTTTTATGTGGAAAATGTCTCGATCTAATTCACTAAGCTCACAGGTCATCGATGGACTAATAAGGTTGAAGAGGTCCCAGATAAACAACTGGATATTACAATGATGAACAAGTTAAGAAGGTCACTCAAATGATATGAACTGAAGCTCTGCTTTTTTATTGGCAGTCCAATCTGCATTACATAATAAATTGTGCAACCACGCCTATAGCCGCAACCATAAATTACCTGGCCTCCTTTGCTCCAAGTGAGTTTGATCTTCCGCGGCCTTGGCACATCCAGGAGATTCGCATTTTGCTTCCTTACCGAGTTCTTAGGGCACCTTGCAGCTTCGTGGCCTTGTATAACCGGGACGACATGGGCTGGACGATGCGGCAAGGTGCCTCGGAGCCAAGAGGCGATGAATCTACGACATTGTTAACGTTCTCTAGAGCATCTGGTGAGTTTTTCTCTGCTTGTTCTTGTATAGAATACTTCTTGGTCCATCTTTATTGATGAGGTTTTGACTTTTGCTTCATAATCTCGTGTGAGAATAGAAGATCTTTGTGAGAAAGGCCCAGAATTGCTACTCCTGAATAGGCATCAGAGGTGTCTAATGGCAGTGCGAGAACTCAAGATTTACATATGGATCTATAATCATCTCTTAGACTTTGTTTGCTCATGTGAGGGAGTCAAGTGAGAAGTATGGCTTGGCTCCTCTATTGTCTAATGTGCGATTTATTATATGCATCTTTCCTTTGAGTCTATCAATGTAGTACTGGTTCAGAATGTAGTTCCTCACTATGTGATTCCTTTTCCATTCGATGTCATAGAGATGTCCGATGACATGTCAGGCTTTGAAATTTGTTTTTTCTCAGCTCATAGGAAGAAGTATCTTGGATTGCTCGCTCAAAATTTTGTGAAGTTGTTCCTCACCATGGAGGTGGGAATTTATGTATCTCCTTGTTTATTGTTGGAAGATTCATGGTGTGTGAAGCTGTGGTTGATTTGTATGCCATCTGTATATTGAGCAGGTTGACATGATCTCACTTGATAAAGCGCATTCGAGTGGTTAGGCATGGGGGATAAACCAAAAGCAGAAAGGGTGTTATAGTTGTCTCACTAGCACGGAAGACCCTACCGAACAAGAGATCCTTTGAGACTGAACTCACTAACATTGACATATAGAAGCAAACTGGATCCAACAATCCTGATGGAAGCAAAGCTGGCATAGGGTGGTGGAGATATCTTAGATAGCTACAAGGTGGCTGTGCATGGGAAGCTGAGGTAGGTTAACAAGAGTGGTTTTGTTTATGCGCCTTTTAACCCTTATTGTGCAATAAAATAGGAGACTAATGATTGTAAGAACGTTGGACGAAGGATGAGTGTCTAGGATTGGGAGAGGCTTGCTGATTCATTCCAACCGCTATACCATAACCAAGATAGGTATTTATCAACACTATTTTTACATGGTTCTTTTCATTGTCAAAAGTTGCACCATTTTTGTGTATAATAATGGGAGTCTATCTCATTATTGCCGTTGACATTAATTTCTTATATGAAAATGCTTCTCGCTTGATTTGTTGAAAGTAGTAATGACACTACGACTACCAATCGACCTTAAGTAATAACATGAGGTCCATTTAATATGACCTGACACACCTTTGGTACCTACGATTGCTATTTGCCATGCGTATTTTGGGAACATAAATATACCATAGAAAGTAAAACATGATATTCAAATTTTAAAATCAAACTTCCAAATAATGGTACT
The DNA here is from genome assembly GCA_916181665.1 of Avena sativa. Classification (NCBI taxonomy): domain Eukaryota; kingdom Viridiplantae; phylum Streptophyta; class Magnoliopsida; order Poales; family Poaceae; genus Avena; species Avena sativa. The sequence goes on along the minus strand of OV702299.1, from coordinate 361,881,478 downwards.
GAACAATGTTGTATTTTGGTATGTAATGCTACTATTATTTTCACTCATATACTAGGTTTTTCCATATTTAGTTGGTCTTGGTTATAAGACTTGGTCTATGCAAGTTGTAATCTTACATAGAAATATCATAGCTATTTGGTCTTGTAATCCAGATCAGAGTCATAGAAATAGTATAGTACGTGAATTCTCTTTGGAAGGAAATTCTTTTGTTTCTTAAAGGAAGTTATCCGTGAACATAACGGAATAACGTATAATATTTATTGGCCAATTCTATACTTATCTACGAATTGCATAGGTCTGGTCTCTTTTGAAAAATAAATGCCAACATTTGACATTTTCAATTATTAAGTCTATTGCTCAAACCTCCTAGCATCACATCAATATGAGACATTGAATATGCTCCAAAAACTCACTGTTTCTTCCACGTTTTTCTGAATTCAGCACTTCGTGTCCTGTTTTCTCATTATGTGGATGTGGAAGCATGGAAGTCATGGTACTTTTCATGGGGTAGCAGCATCATGACAAACATTCTTGTGGGCAAACCTTAAACTCAAGTGCCACAGTTCACTCAATGAAATAAATCTTGAGGTTTTTATGTCAGGAGCATTTGTTTTGTGCAATTGAAGCATATGTTCTATACCCGAAAAAGGTGCATTTATTTATTTTTAATTGGATGTACCTTTTTAAAGTTCTGATTGCCCCTTTTTTCTTTTCAAAATTTTAAATTCCCATCTAGCATAGTTGAAGCATGAATCTACATTGTAAAGAGGGGCTTGTGTGAAGCATCATTTTTTTGTAATCTTTATCTAAATTGTGCACAGGACTGAGTAAATATTGCATTCGTTTTGTTTCTAAGTTCGCAACTTATTGCATGATACTTTCTTAATTTGGTTATACACAATGAAAATTAATAACTATATTAATAAGAGATAAGTGTGAAACTGTAATTGGGTGAACTATAAGAGCCTTCCCATTTTTCTGTTTTACGAGCACATATTTTGGTTTGGGATCCAAAAAATAGTTTTATGTCTATCCTCAAAACCGACAATAATGCTTGATGTGCTCGAGAATCCAAAAATCATAATCTTGACACGGTCAGGGATGTTGGAGTAGCCAATGGGTAGAACAGAAGATCAAAATTATGGTGGAAGCACATGTAATGAATCTATTGATTACTAATATTCCATAAAACGCGTGGGTTTCTGATCTGACTATAATTAATACTCCCTCCGTATTCAAATAGATGTCTTAAATTTGTTAAAATTTAAATGAATCTAGACACTATTTAGTATATAGATTCATCCAAATTTTAAAAAACCTATGACATCTATTTTGAAAACAGAGGGAGTACAAGGCGATTATTTGGGTCATTGCTTTCTACTGGGACATCCACATTTTGAAAAACGTTCTTTTAATGCTTTTGAACTATTGTGTAACTATTTTTTTCTATAAACTAGAATTTCATGTGGATTATTTTTATATGTGCAACAAGAAAAAAAATTGAGAGCCCGTGACAAAGCACGGGCCTTTAACTAGTACTATTTAGATATAGAATATTAGAAGTTTTTAGGTATTCCCTCTGAGAGTAGCACAGTTTGATTAAGTATATCCCACCTGTCTCATAGCAGAGAGCCTCTGCCTTCATATCGCAGACGACCGTGAAGTGCTGATGACCCTGAAGTGTTGGGCATCCTCCTCTATGTGACCCCTGCTCTCATTGAATGTCCGAATGTTCAACATGCAGCTTAGCTGAATCATTAAGAGAAACCATGCTGGGTAGCAATTGTGGTACTTGCTAGGGTTGTTTGAATCAGTTTGATGGTGTGGTGTGGTTGATGAAATGTGTTTTTGTTTCTCATAGTGGGTTGGATTCAGCCATGTGCCAGAGGATAAATTGATCAGTTCCTTGTTATGATTATTTAATTTTCTTGCTTAGATTTGATCATGTAGATGTTTAATTTGATTCATGTGTTGCAGGAAGCCATGGATTATGTTCTTCACATACCGGTTAGACTGAAATAAATTCTAAACATCAATTGTTGGAGCTTACAGAATGTTCTTGAACGCTCTAGAAAATTAGCTAAATTTATTCTTGCAGTGAAGTAAGAGAAGCAAGTTTGTCAGTAGCAAAACTATCATTATTTTAAAGCATTTTATTTGGTTCTATCTGAAGAGTAATTCGGTGTTCATCCAATTGAGCTTAAATCAACACAACGTTACTGCATTCCCTAGGAGTTGTATTGTGAAGATACATCTGTTTGTGCATGAACCAAATATAGAACTTGATGGGGTTGTAGGAGTGCTGGGAGTGCATATTGCTTCTGATTTCTTATATCTTTCTAACACCTTACATGCCCTAAAAAACTCATCTGGCATGTGTTGGAGTACTGATGTCTAGGCACGCTTCTATTCTTGTAGACAGTGTTGGGCCTCCAAGTGCACAGGTTTGTAAAACAACAGCAAGTTTCTCTTAAGTGGATCACCCAAGGTTTATCGAACTCAGGGAAGAAGTGGTCAAAGGTATCCTTCTCAAGCAACCCTGCAATCAAGATACAAAAAGTCTCTTGTGTCCTCAACACACCCAATACACTTGTCAGGTGTATAGGTGCACTAGTTCGGCGAAGAGATAGTGAAATACAAGTAATATGGATGACTATAAGTGGTAATTGCAATCTGAAATAAAGATGGCAGCAAGCAAACATGTAACAGATCTAGTTGTAAACGGTGTTTCAATGCTTAGAAACAAGGCCTAGGGATCATACTTTCACTAGTGGACACTCTCATATAAATAACTTCTCTTCATTATTCTACTCCGAACTACTCTCCGGTTGGATAACTCTAATCCATGGTAGGGCTACAAAAGCTCTCCTTAAAGTTTGCATTCCCCATCTAGGTAACCCCAACCCTGACACTTTGAGCGCTAGATGGTTCCAACAAACACCACAATTTTATAAAGACATCCAACTCAAAATATAACTCATGATAAGTATTTCTGTAATCTCTAGCCTAAGTGTCACACGGTGTGCACACTGTCAACTTCACACACGTGGGGATAACCAAAGTTTACAATTAAAGCACCTGAGTACAAGAGTAGATCTACTTGATTACAAAGCTCATGACCACAATAAGATCACGCATATATATATATATATATATATATATATATATATATATAGAGAGAGAGAGAGAGAGAGAGAGAGAGAGAGATGAACACATAGCTACTGGTAGAGCCCTTAGCCTTGAGGGAGAACTACTCACTCCTCATCATGGGAGTCAACAACGGCGATGGAGATGACGGTGGAGTCGATAGAGATGGCTCTGGGGGCAATTCCCCGTCCCGATAGGGTGCCGGAACACAGACTTTTGTCCCTGAATCTCCTCTTCGGTGGCGGCGGTGCTGCGGAACTTTTTGTGGCTGATCCGTGTTGGGTTTACGTCTAGGGGAGACATATATATAGGAGAAATGGCAAGGTCGGTGGAGCCTCGAGGGGCCCACACCATGGGCTGGCGCGGCCAAGGCTTGCCTCGCACCACCCTACAGTGTGGCCGCCTCGTGGCTCCCCTTCGTCTCTCATTCGGGCTCTGTGTTGCGTCTGGAAAAATAGGAACTTTGAATTTTGTTTCGTCTAATTCCGAGAATACTTTCTTACTAGCTTTACTGCAACCAAAAAAATAGAAAACAGTCAACTAACATTGTGGCATCTTGTCAATTGGTTAGTTCTAGAAAATGTATAAAAATGCCTCAAAGTATAGACAAAACATAAGGAAGTTGATACAAAACAAGCATGGAGCATAAAAAATTATAGATACGTTTATAACGTATCAAGCATCCCCAAGCTTAACTCCTACTCGTCCTCGAGTAGGTAAGTACTAAAAAGAATAGTTTTTGAGGTGACATGATAGCTAAGATCATAGTACTCTAAACATGAGCATGAAAGATGTAGTTCTAACAATAAGACATAGCAACTATGTTGTAACATGAAAAGGTACAAACAAAGATCGTAAATAACAATGTATTGAAAGACGTGTGTTTGTTTCACATATAGAAAACATAGCAAGAGTCTTATTCAACTTGTTCCTCATGGAGTAGCAAAACATAAATGCATAGGACACCTTCAAAGTTCATAAGGGTGACTAGATACAAATAGTTTAAGAACAAGAAAAATCAACTTTATGATTCAATCAACAAGTTCTAGGACATTGCACATAAAACTAATAATAACAACTATGCTCTCTTAATTTGTGCATAAAGATAGAAGACGGAGACTCAACATAAAAGTAAGAAGAAAAGCCCTTCATAAAGGGAAGCAGGGATTTCAAGTTTCATAAAGAGCTCCAAAAATTATGGTACTTATTAGATTTCAGCTCTCATTGCCCATATCATAAGCATCCTGAAGTGATTAAGGTTAAAGTGAAAGAAATATGGAGTATATGCTTTACAAATCATAAGTTGGCAATCTCATGTCCCTTGAGTACGAGGGTCGTTCCTCATGCTACTCAACTTTAGTCACAAGCAAGTTCTTGTCATTATAAGTATATGTGTATCGTAGAGAACCGCCAACGGGGTACCCCTTGACCCATGACACAGGAGCTATCCCATATCAAAAATGACAAGGCAACAGACAATGAGCATCTCAGCGATCCTTTTATTTACCATGAGCATGGTGCATTTTTTTCTTTTTCTCTCTTTTAATCTATATTTTTTCTGGGAATGCTTCATGCATTGCTCACTATGGTGATGCTGCAAGTTTCCACCATGATTATGCATGCTTAGGCTAGTGGCCCAAGCATTTCTCTAACACCTATATAATATTCCATGAACTTACAGGCTCCCCTTTTATTTCACACAGCCGACATCCACAAACAAAAGATGATGATATCAACTGGGTAATATTTACAGGTGTTGAGAGCGTTCCCCATGAAAACATGGTTCTGCTAATTCCCAACTTATAAGTGCAAGCATATACAACATAGATAACGCAATGTTTCAAGTTTATTAGGAGCAAGAAATAAAGTGTGCCATCAAGTTTGTGAGAGCTTTAATCACTAATTTTCTCATAACAAGTTTAATTTGGAAGATAGATAAAAACATGAATATACTTGGAATGGTGTAACACACCATGCATAGGAATTTATAGTGGACTCTTTGGAATAACTTGGTTTCTTGGGAGTTGGATGCATGAGTAGAGCTTACTCGGTACAAGTGGAGGCTAGCAAAAGACTGGGAGCGACCAACTAAGAGAGCAAAAATGGCCATAATCATGCAAAGCGACAAAACATTATTAATCAAAGCATAAAGTGATATCACTAGTCAAAAACTAAATGATCATAGAGGCTAAGTGACTGGTTCATAGTCTTAACATGGTGTAAGCTTGTGCCAAGTCAACCCAAATAAAGCATCAAAGGAGAATACCACAATATTATGCTTTTGTATGCTAAAACAACGCATGATTCTTTCAAGGCACATTAAGAAATATCAATTGTTTGGAACAAGTCATGCTACAACAATAATCACTAAGCATAAGGTCAAAGCAACATCTAGCATGACATGATAAAGTCTAGGCCACAGTCAAAACAAGCTCCCTTTTGTACCACTTAAGTGTGAAGGTTCCTACTCTTTTTCCAACACCAATCGGCTTATTTGAAACAACTCACAAAGATAATAATCAATAAAGATCAGTGAGCTTGTGTCACAAATCCACAAAGAAGAACTAAAAATTTCTAAGCTGAAAGCACAAGAAAATTAGAGCTAAACACAGTGCTAGCAAAATAGAATATCACAAACAACAAGAGTGAAAACTAGAGTGCTCTAAACAATAAAAACGGAACGTGTCTCTCTCCAAAATAAGTGTGCTGGGGTCCAACCAAATTTTTGCAGCAAACAAGCAAAACAAAACTAAAAACAAAAACAAAGACGCTCCAAGAACAACACAATAGTGCATGAAGCAATAAAATTTAAGTGTCTTGAAAGAAGACCTGAGATTTTTGTTAATGAAGATGGGGATGCCTTGGGCATCCCCAAGCTTTGACGCTTGTACCTCTTGAATATTTCTTGGGGTGACATGGGTGGCATCCCCAAGCTTGAGCATTTTTCCATTCTTCATCTCATCACCTCATTCTTCCCCTACACTTGAAAATTTCCTTCATACAAAACTTCACACAATCTTCCTTAGCAACATTAGTGTATTCAAGATAATCAGTCTTTGGGTTCAGTTTCAACACAAGTAAAACTTCCATTTAAACACAAGCTACTGTAGCAATTCCTTGTAAAAGCTCAAGTGATCAAAGAGAATTCAAAAAGAAATCGGTAAGAGGCAAATGCAAATAATGGCAGAAATCTGTCAAAACAGACCAGCAGGTAAAGACCGATTTTTTCGAAGACCTTCTATTGCTCAAATCGAGAAGTTCTAAACTAACTAAAGTTATATAACAACCTGGGTAAAAAGCACAAAAAATTACAGCTCAATCCGATGTACTGGGATTTTTCATGATTGTTTACAGTGCAGTACAAAAATCTGTTTCGGGACAGCAACTTCCCCAAATCTTACTTCTCTTTCATTAGAGGTTATTCTTGGCACAAAAACCACACAAAAAGTTTAAGGAGATTTTATTACAGAGGCAATAACTTCCAATACTCAACAAAAGAAAAACTTACTGAAAGCAAAAATATAATGGGTTGTCTCCCAAAATCTCTTTCTTTATAGCCATTAAGATAGGCATGATAATTTCGATGATGCTCACATAAGAAATATGAATTGAAGTAAAAGAGAGCATCAAGAAGCAAATATAAAACAAATTTAAGTCTAACCCACTTCCTATGAAAAATAATCTTGTAAAGAGAAGTCATGAAAGCACAAAGCAATAAGCATAGGAAAGCAAAACAAGTGCAACTTCAAAAATTTCAACATAAAGAGGGGAAACTTAATATTGTTGAGATGCATAAAACCATGTTTCCCTCTCTCATAATAACTTTCAGTAGCAATATGAATAAAATTAACAATATAACTATCACATAAAACATTCTTATCATGAGCCACATGCATAAAATGATTATTACTCTCCACATAAGCATAGTCATTCTTATTAATTATAGTGGGAGAAAATTCAACAAAATAGCTATCATTATTATTCTCATCACCATAATCATCAAATATAGGAGGCATATTGTAATCATAATTAATTTTCTCCTCAATAGTAGGTGGACTAAAAATATCATATTCATCATTGTAATCATCATATATTGGAGGTTTTGTATCATCATAGCAAATTTTATCCTCTAAAGCTGGGGAACTAAAAAGATCATTTTCATAAAAAAAAAGGTTCCCCAAGCTTAGGCATTTCCATAGTATTAGCAACAATGGTGTTCATTTTTTTTAATTTCCTCTTCAAACACTTCATGTCCTAACTCAGGAAAAATACTATAAAGCTCTCTAATTTTATTGTTGTTTTCCATTAAGCCTAACTAGTGAAAACAAGAAACAAAAAGATATAATTACAGAATCTAAAGGAAATAACTTTGAGCACTCACACACCAGCAATAGTACTAGAAGATAGCTTAGAAGCCAGAGGATGTGAGTACCTTTTACCTTACCTCACCGGCAACGGCGCCAGAAAAGAGCTTGACGGGGAGGAAGAGACTAAAGGCCCTATAGTCCCCGGCAACGTCGCCAGAAAAGAGCTTGATGTCTACGCACGCTTCTATTCATGTAGACGGTGTTGGGCCTCCAAGTGCAGAGGTTTGTAGAACAACAGCAAGTTTCCCTTAAGTGGATCACCCAAGGTTTATCGAACTCAGGGAGGAAGTGGTCAATGGTATCCCTCTCAAGCAACCCTGCAATCAAGATACAAGAAGTCTCTTGTGTCCCTAACACACCCAATACACTTGTCAGGTGTATAGGTGCACTAGTTCAGCGAAGAGATAGTGAAATACAAGTAATATTGATGATTATAAGTGGTAATTACAATCTGAAATAAAGATGGCAGCAAGCAAACATGTAACAGATCTAGTTGTAAACGGTGTTTCAATGCTTAGAAACATGGTCTAGGGATCATACTTTCACTAGTGGACACTCTCATATAAATAACTTCTCTTCATTATTCTACTCTGAACTACTCTCCGGTTGGATAACTCTAATCCATGGTAGGGCTACAAAAGCTCTCATTAAAGTCTGCATTCCCCATCTAGGTAACCCCAACCCTGTCACTTTGAGCGCTATATGGTTCCAACAAACACCATAATTTCATAGAGACATCTAACTCAAAATATAACTCATGATAAGTATTTCTGTAATCTCTAGCCTAAGTGCCACACGGTGTGCACACTGTCAACTTCACACACGTGGGGATAACCGGAGATCACAATTAAAGCACTTGAGTAGCAAAGTAGATCTACTTGATTACAAAGCTCATGACCATAATAAGATCACGCATAGAGAGAGAGATGAACACATAGCTACTGGTAGAGCCCTTAGCCTTGAGGGAGAACTACTCCCTCCTCATCATGGGAGTCAACAACGGCGATGGAGATGGCGGTGGAGTCGATGGAGTTGGCTCCGGGGGCAATTCCCCGTCCCGGTAGGGTGCCGGAACACAGACTTCTGTCCCCTAAATATCCTCTTCGGTGGCGGCGGCGCTGCGGAACTTTTTGTGGAGATCTGATCCGTGTTGGGTTTACGTCTCGGGGAGACGTATATATAGGCGAAAGGGCAAGGTCGGTGGAGCTTCGAGGGGCCCACACCATGGGCTGGCACGACCAAGGGTGGGCCCGCGCCACCCTACAGTGTAGCCGCCTCGTGGCTCCCCTTCGTCTCTCCTTCGGGCTCCGTGTTGCGTCTGGAAAAATAGGAACTTTGGATTTTGTTTCGTCCAATTCCAAGAATATTTCATTACTAGATTTTCTGAAACCCAAAACAACAGAAAACAGTCAACTAGCATTGTGGCATCTTGTCAATAGGTTAGTTCCAGAAAATATATAAAAATGCCTCAAAGTGTAGACAAAACATAAGGAAGTTGATACAAAACAAGCATGGAGCATCAAAAATTATAGATACGTTTACAACGTATCAAGCATCCCCAAGCTTAACTCCTGCACATCCTCGAGTAGGTAAGTGCTAAAAAGAATAATTTTTGAGGTGACATGCACCATCACAATCTTGATCAAACTATTGTAAAGCATTGATAGCGGAGATCATAGTACTCTAAACATGAGCATGAAAGATGTAGTTCTAACAATAAGACATAGAAACTATGTTGTAATATGAAAAGGTACAAACAAAGATCATGAATAACAATGCATTGATAGACGTCTGTTTGTTTCACATATAGAAAACATAGCAAGAGTGGTGAAATGGATCGTATGGGCACCTAGAGGGGGGTGAATAGGTGCTAACCAATTTTTTAATACTTTTTCAATTTTAGGCTTGACACAAAGTAAATTCTCTAGATATGCAACTACGAGAATTTCCCTATATGTAACCCTAACTACTAAGCACGTAAAAGAGGAGCGAGGAAACCGTAGTGGACGGATTTGTTTTACCGCAGTTCCTTCCTTGTTAAGGGAAGTACATCTGCGTTGGAGGGGTGGGCGGTTCTAAGACCACCACGCTACAATAGGCCTCACCCTATTCTCCGATGGATCTCGCCACGAGAGGCCTGATCCACCTTCTCCACTATTGGATCCCTTCGAGGCGGGAACCGGTGCCTTTTACAACACTATCGGGGCACACACCCACAACCGAATTGGGGGCTCCCGAGATGACAACAAGCTGCCATAAGAACAAGGTTTATCAATATAAACAAAAACGAGGATCTAGATATTTGCAAGAAATACTAGATCGGAGGTTCTCCAAATGAATGGAGAGGAGATGAAGCGCTTGATTGCTGATGATGAAGATCGAGTTCTCCTCCTTTGATTCCCCAAGGGATGGGGCCTTTGGGTGGATCTAGGTGGAGCACACTTGGATGAAGCTTTCAGATCTGATCTGGTCTTTTTCGAGATGAATCAAGAGTTCTGGCAGGAGGGGGAAGGCTGGCTTAAATACCCCCTCCCCAGATCTGGCCGTTGCACAACTTTTGGGGCGGATTATCCGCCCCCCACTTGGGGCGGATTATCCGCCCCCTCGGAAAACTCCGCCCCAAGGGCGGATTCCCCGGGGGAAACTCCGCCCCCTCTCTGGGGCTTGCGCCTTCGTGAAGCTTGGTGAAGATCTTGGGGGCAGATAATCTGGCCCTCCTGAGGGGCGGATTATCCGGGCGAGCCGGAAAGTCCGGCCAAAACTCCGCCCCCTATCTGGGGCTTGCGCCTTGGCGATGAGAAGGGGGGCGGATTATCCGGCCCCCCTGAGGGGCGGATTATCCGGCGGGGCTGGAAAATCCGGCCAAAATTCCGCCCCCCTTCTAGGGCTTGCGCTTGCTTGGGCAAAGGGAGGGGCGGATTATCCGCCCCTGGTGGGGCCGGATTATCCGCCCCCAAAGGCAGAGTTCTTTTCCCTTTATTCTCAAATAGAGTTGCAACACTTCAACACACATTAAATGATCCTTAGTATTGTTATCTAACACACAAAACACTAGGGATTAAGAAATGTTCTTTCAATCTCCCCCTTTTTGGTGTTAGATGACAATACTAGGATTTGCAATAAAACCGGCAAATGCCACCTTGAATAATGAAAGACGCTCCCCCTAGATGTGTGCATATTTAAGATTTGCATTTGAATACAAATACACACACTAGGGAGAACACTACTTTAAGGTTTGGGAAATAAGGTCATACCACCGGGATGAGAATATAGCCAAAGCATACATAGATAATCCCATGAATCCATATGCCATCAAATATGCTCCACAATTCTAGAAATCCATGAGGTCCATAATAGATAAATCCAGAATTCCAAGAATACCGAACATAGTGGAGTACGACATAGTCTTACATAGACAAACACAAATAGCAAACGAGTTCACGCTAGAAAAGGCACTAGCAAGCAAATAAAAACGACTAAAATCGAAAAGCTTGTGCCCGACCCTTGCAAATCCACGAGACCTAATAGAACTACTTCTCCCCCTTTGGCATCGAAACACCAAAAAGGAAGAAGAGCAATGCTAACGCCCCTGGAGATCACTCCTCCTCATCCTCGTCTTAGTCATTCCTGTCCCCTTCCTCTTCATCATACTCATCATCATCGTCATCAGCCGGAGGAGTGGGTGCCCTCGGTGGAGGAGGAAAGAGACAACTCTCGAGCTCGCCATAGTTGATCCCTGAGGTGTTCCACTGAGCATACGGATCCGGAGCAGTGGGAGGAGGTGGATGGCCAGTGGCACCTGAGACATGGTGGAGGATAAGCTGCTGCGTGTGATCCCTCTCATGATCCATGCGGTACGCCTCATATTGGCCCTTGTGAATGTCAATACCCATGCAAAGAATGTTCCGCTGGAACCAAGTAAGCTGCTTGACCTCGCGTGCCATTGGGGACACCGTGGAACGACGACCACTAGCCCGAGCATCACGCATGAAGGACTCCGGGGCAGTGGAAGGGTGATGGATCTTCTGAGCCTTGTTGTAAATTTTCTTGGGCTTGTGAAGTCCATCCAGAGCAGTGCCAAAATCCTCATGAGGCAACATATGCTTGACGAGCATCATTATGAATGGAGCATAAGGAATAGAGAGCCTGTTGATCATAGCATCTGTCATCTCATGATAAATATAGTCCATGACATCCAGTTTGTAACCTGTGGTTGATCCAGAGTTAGTGGCACACTCGTGAGCAAACGCAAGAAGTGGAACCAGGTGACCACGGATCCTGTCATTGTTGCCACCACTAGGAGCGATGCAGTCCCTAAAAATGCCAACAAGGGCTGTATACAGGGGAGAGAGACCAGCGAAATTACTAGCGACTCCATCAGAGAAAGGCAAGGAGCAAGTGCAGTATCCTTGGAGGGCTTCAAAGGAGAAATGATACGGTGGCCCGAAGGAGTGTCGCGACCATGGAAAGCATACCCAAGAACCTGCCCAAAGGTGCGGAAGTCCGACTGAATCATGGTTGTCCTTGTCATCCACTTCATAGTGCGGCGCTCATCACCGCAAATCACCAGAGTTGAGAAGAACTGCCGCACCACAGAGGGATCATAGTTGCATTGGATAGACATGAGGTGGTGCAGCCCCATCTTGTTGGTCACATCTAGTGCCTCAATGAGCCTTGTCTTGGATTGAGCCTCAGTCAAATTGATGGGACGCATGGGGCGAATCTTGAGAGTAGCATAGACATCATCATGAATAGCCCGAAAGTGAGCATTCCAAAACATTTCATCCTCGGGGGGACCATCGCTGTCAGCCTCATCATAATAATCAGTTTGACGAATGGTGGCGTACTGAAGACTGTCCATAGCCTTGTAATTGGGCCGAGACTGTTTGCCCTTGCGAGATGCGGTCCTCTTAGTTTTCTTACTTGCCTCTGCCATCCGTTCAGCCTCTCTTGCTGCTCTGCTGACTTCGGTCTCGTCAATGAATTTCCCGTCTGCAGTGGGCTTGAGATAACGGGGATGGGGACGACGGGCGAAGGTCTTGGTCGGCTTGGAACCACCTGTGAAAAGCATTAGAGGGATAGCATGGAGATAAGTATACACACAAGTCCAGGAGAAAAACATGAAGAAAGAGTAGCAGTGCAACCCCATAACCAATGAAGTGCATTGGCAGAAGCAGAACCAAAACAGACCAAAATTTGCTCTCCAGGCCGGATTATCTGGCCCTAGCAGGGGCGGATAATCCGCCCCTTGCAGAAAATTTCTGGAGTGGTTCAGATCTGCCATGGCAAAGCAGATCGGGTACTAGGGTTACAAGTCTAGTGATTCTAGCATGTAAGGAACAACACCAAGAACCTTCTACAACGAGATTTCCACCAAATAAAATACATCCCATACAAAAAGGAGAGAGATGAGGGAGTTACCCTCACTCATTGGAGGAAAATCGCGGAGGAGAAGATACCCGGAGGCGAGGTGAAGAAGATCCGGGGAGAGCCCGGAGAATCCGGTGGTCAAATCGACTCCGGGAGAGGCGGATGCTCCGGCGGCGGCTGGGGGGCAGAGGTAGGGTTGGGGGAGGACTGGCTGCTCTGTTTGAGCCTGCCCTCCCCGACCCAGCCTATAAGGGGCCGATTTCGCCCGGGGCGGATAATCCACCCCCCACTTAAGGCGGATAATCCCCCCCCCCCAGAAATTCTGCAAAATGCAGAATCAAGCCAGAGCAACCTAGCAAACCTCTCGATGGTGTTTGAGAGGACTTGTGTGAAAGAATAGATGGTTCAAGGAGGGAGATAAAGGCTTGGGTTGAGAGCATCAAACTGAGATGGTATTACACACCCAAATTTGCAAGAATCAAATCAATCAAAAGCCAAGTTTGAGTGTGTTTTCCATAAGAACAAGAGATATGCAAGAAAATCCGACGGGACCCATGAAAAACCAACTCTTCTCAAGGAAGAGGGCGGTGGCCGAAGCCACCATGTCGGAGCGCATGGCATGACACCGCGAAGATGTATCTTGAGTTCAAAACCAATGCTCATCGATGACCCACATATCACAAAATGATATTAAGGGAAATGATTTTACTTGCTTTCGGAATTATGGGGGGAGGGTTGGCCCAATCAATTAGGACCACACTCCCCTTATGTCTATGCCCGCATCAAAACCAAATACATGAATAAGAGCAAGTGAGTGTGCAAGGGTAGTCAAGCCAAGCTCCTTGAATCTATGATATTTAGCTCATTCCTCAAATAACAAAATCTTGCTTCATCAAGTGGCTTCGTGAAAATATCAGCAAGTTGGTTCTTCGTGCTCACAAAGGATAGAGCAATATCTCCACGAGAAACATGATCCCGAATAAAGTGGTTGCGAATCTCTATATGTTTTGTTCTTGTATGCTGCACGGGATTGTAAGCAATTTTGATAGCACTTTCATTGTCGCATAAAAGAGGCACTTTGTCACAATTGACACCATATTCCTTTAAAGTTTGCCTCATCCATAACAATTGAGTACAAGCACTTGTAGCAGCAACATATTCAGCTTCGGCGGTGGAGAGTGAAATACAATTCTGTTTCTTTGATGACCAACACACTAGAGACCTGCCCAAGAATTGGCATGCACCAGAGGTTGATTTCCTATCATCTTTGTCACCAGCCCAATCTGAATCAGTGTAACCACATAGAGAGAAACTTGAACCTTTGGGATACCATAACCCAAAATTTGGGGAATGAACCAAATATCGGAAGATTCGCTTGACTGCCACTAAGTGGCTTTATTTAGGAGCGGCTTGGTACCTTGCACACACTCCTACACTCAACACGACATCGGGCCTAGATGCACAAAGGTAAAGGAGAGAGCCGATCATGGATCGTTATACCTTTTGATCCACGTCTTTACCCTTGGGATTGAGCTCAAGATGACACTTTGTTTGCATTGGGGTAGCAACGCCATTGAGATCCATCATCTTGAACCTTTTGAGCATGTCTTGGATGTACTTAGCTTGATTAATAAAGGTTCCCTCTCTAAGTTGTTTGATCTCAAATCCAAGAAAGAACCTAAGCTCACCCATCATGGACATCTCAAACCTATCAGTCATAAGCTTCGAAAATTCATCGTTAAAATTTTGGTTAGTAGAGCCAAAAATAATGTCATCTACATAAAGTTGGCATACAAAAATCTCCCCATTAACCTTCTTAGTAAAAAGAGTGGGATCGATTTGCCCAACTTCGAAACCACGGTCTAGCAAAAGCTCTTTAAGGTGCTCATACCACGCACGTGGGGCTTGTTTAAGGCCATAGAGCGCCTTATCGAGTTTGTAGACATGGTTCGGAAATTTGGGGTCCTCAAACCTTGGGGGCTGCTTGACGTATACTAACTCATGTAGAGGACCATTAAGGAAAGCGCTCTTAACATCCATTTGTTGTAATTTAAAATTATGATGGGCTGCATATGCAAGAAGGATACGAATGGACTCAAGGCGAGCCAGAGGAGCGTAGGTCTTGCCAAAATCAATTCCTTCCACTTGAGAGAATCCTTGAGCCATGAGACGTGCTTTATTCCTCACAACAATGCCATTTTCATCCTGTTTGTTCTTGAAGATCCACTTGGTGCCGATAACATTGCGGCAATCCTTTGGTTTTTCTACGAGCTTCCAAACTTTGTTGCGTTCGAAGTTATTTAATTCTTCATGCATTGCGACAACCCAATCGGGGTCTTCAAGAGCATCCAAAACCTTCTTCGGTTCAACCATGGAAATGTGAGCTTGATGATCACAGAAGCTTGCAAGCTCTCTTCTAGTGGATACCCTTCGTCGTAGATCACCAACAACCTTGTCAAGAGTGTGACCTCTTAGTTCAAGGTTCTGATCAGCACGAGCCTTGCGACGAGTCTCAATGTCCTTATTGTTTCTAGGAGGAGTGGATTCAATAGTTGTATCCATGTCTTGATTACTGCCCTGCCCTTGATCTTGGTCACCGTTACTACCAGAAGATTGTTGCTGAACATTTTCTTCAAGCCCGGATAATCCGCCCCTTGGAGGGGCCGGACTATCCGGCCTGGGAGGTGAAGTACCAGAACCATCTTCCAGAGAAAGCCTGACTGGAATTGGAGACCCAGGGCCGGATACTCCGCCCCTGGAGGCCGGAGAATCCGGCCTGGGAGCTTCAGAGTTGTTGACTTCTCCTTCGGATCCTCTGGAACGAGTTGGAGTGCCAGGGGCGGATTGTCCGCCCCTTGGTGGGGGCGGATAGTCCGGCCTGGGACTACCAGCTTGTCCAGGGGACAGATGGTCTTCAGCAGATTGTGTCGTTGGTGCAGGATTGTCTCCAACAGTAGGAGCTTGTTGATCTTGTGTAGATGAGGGCTCCACATGTGTGGAGCATTGTCCTTCCCGATCCGCCACAAGGGGTTCCTCAATGGGG
The DNA here is from genome assembly GCA_916181665.1 of Avena sativa. Taxonomy (NCBI): domain Eukaryota; kingdom Viridiplantae; phylum Streptophyta; class Magnoliopsida; order Poales; family Poaceae; genus Avena; species Avena sativa. The sequence continues at coordinate 361,865,551 of OV702299.1, read as the reverse complement.
CGGAAAAATCCCACGCCCATTCTTATGGCATCTTGGGGTATTTCAACATCTGCATCACAAACATCAACTTGCCCTACAAAGGAGCCGTTATTTTCATCGAACTCCACACTAGAAGATTCTACAACAATCCCTGTGAGCTTGTTGTAGACTCTATAAGTGTGGGATTCAGCACCGTAACCAACAAAAATACCTTCTAAACCCTTGGATTCAAATTTTGACAAACGGACACCTTTAATAAGAAAGAAACACTTACACCCGAATACCCTGAAGTATGAGATGTTGGGTTTGTTACCGGTAAGTATTTCATATGGGGTCTTGTCCAAGATCTTCCGAAGGTAGAGCCGGTTTGATGAGTGACAAGCAGTGGATATGGCTTCAGCCCAAAAATTATAAGGAGACTTGAATTCAGCTAGCATAGATCTTGCCATATCCATCAAAGTCCGGTTCTTCCTCTCGGCTACATCATTTTGTTGAGGGGTGTACGCAGCGGAATATTGGTGTCTAATACCCTCTTCGCTAAGAAACTCGTTTAAAGTGTAGTTCTTGAATTCTGAGTCGTTGTCACTTCTAATTGCCAAGATGGGAACATTGTGTCGACGTTGAACTTCATTGGCAAAGTCGATGACAGTTTGTTGAGTCTCACTTTTCAGCTTGAAACAATATACCCATGTATATCTTGAGTAATCATCGACAATGACCAAGCAATATTTCTTCCCACCAAGACTTGCATGAGAAGGAGGACCAAATAAATCCACATGAAGTAATTCCAAGATCCTCTTTGATGACACAATAGTCTTCCTCTTGTGGGGAGGATCATGCATTTTTCCTTCAACACAAGCCATGCAAACACGAGCTTTGGCAAAAGAGACATTGTCTTTTAGTCCAAGGATGTGGCCACCCTTTTGGAGACTTTGCAAAGTTCTCATGTTGACATGGGCTAAACGGCGATGCCATAGCCAGCCCACGTCAGCCTTTCCGAATAGACACATCGGACCCGAAGTGGTTTTCCCCGAGAAGTCCACCACATACAAGTCATTTTCGACGTATCCAACGAAAGCGACCTTTAGATACTTGCTCCATAAGAGTACCACCAAATCATCATCGATAAAAATAGCAAAACCCATCTTGCCAAGGGCACGAACAGAAAGAAGATTGTAGCCAAGGGTCTCAACAAGCATGACGTCCACGAGAGAGATATCATGGGCAACCACAACCTTGCCAAGACCCAATACCTGAGATTTAGACTTATCACCATAGGATACTGTGATATTATCATGATTTGGACGCATCTCCGTGATGATCTCCTTGCTTCCGGACATATGACTAGTGCAGCCACTATCCAGCACCCATTTCGACCCACCGGAAGCATAGCCCTGCAAGAAAATTACTTCTTGGTTTTAGGTACCCATTTTTCAATGGGTCCTTTCATGTTAGTAACAAGGGTCTTTGGGACCCAAATAGACCAAGCAATATATTCATCAAAAGGACCAACATAATAAGCATAAACATCACCATAGTCATCACAAAAGAGTTCATAATTCGGATTGTGAGACCCTGCAAAACCAATATTATTAGTCTTGTCTTTTGTGACAACCTTCTCAGCAGTGCTTGTTTTTAATTGCACATTCTTGGTCTTGTTCTTCTTGGTTTTCTCCTTCTTGGACTTGGTGACATACCCAAGTTCCTCTTTACCATGATTTGACCTTTGCTTGCCAAGGACTTCATCAAGCACACATTTGTCCTTTGTAGTGATGTCCTTGATCACTTCTTTTTCCACACTAGCATTTTTCTTGTTACTATATGTTGAGTTGGACGAGCTAGGAGTATCATATTTGGCCAATCGACTTTGAAGTTGATCATGTGACTCATTGAGAATAGAGAACTCGTTTTTCAACGCCTTGTGAGCATTGTCAAGTTTCTCCAATTCCTCGGAGAGTCTATCATGAGCAGCCCCAAAGTCAATCCTTTCCTTCTTTAACTTCTTTGCCTTGGTGACAGCATTGTCACGTTCCTTAACGAGTTTAGTCACAATTTCTTCATGTGACTCTTCCATAGACTCAAGCCTCTCTTCAAGAGAGACCCGAGCTTCTTCTTCTTCTTCAAGAGCATTTTTTAGGGATGCAATTTCCATTGCATCCTCCCTTTCAATTCTGCCCTTTTCTTCGAGGAGAGCTTCGTTTTGGGCCAGCTGATCCATAAGAGCCTCAAAACGAACTTTGTGCTCACCTTGCAAGTTAGTATAGAAATAATCCAAAGCAATAATCTCTTCTTTAACCTTAAGACTAGTAGGATCATCCATGTCTATCATAGCCTTGGGAAAAGAAGAGTTAGAAGAAGTTACCTCGGAGCTTCTTGCCATGAGGCAAGTAGCATTCTTGTTGATGATGTTTTCGTTCGGAGAGTCGAAGAGAGATGTTGATGTAGATGTGGTGGCTATAGCAGCCACCTCTTGAGAGCTATCGTCCTCGTCCTCATCTTCACTCCCCGATGAATATTCTTCTTGAGCCACTAGAAAAATCTTTGGTTGCTTCTTGAAAGGAGCATTCTTCTTTACAAACTGTTTCTTACGTGGAGCTTTTGATTTGTCCTTGAAAATGAGTCTTCCTGCATTATCCTCTCTACTTTGATATGGACACTCAGCTATGAAGTGCAGCCGGTCACCACAATTAAAGCATGTCCTCAGCTTGGGACCATTTTCTTTTCTTCCATAGGCTCCACTCTTGCGATCTAGTTCAGCTTTAGCCTTGGCTGGATCTTTCCAAAAGTTTCTTGCATAAAGAGCCAAGTATTGTCCGTGGATCCTTTTTATATCTTCGGGACAGTCCAGACCTTCTACCGCATATTCATCATGATCAATCACACTAGTCTTCAAGGCCATGTTGACCCCCTTTTGCATCCCCATAGCTCGAGCACGAGCATCTTCGGCATTCTTGGCAGCCACTTTGAAGGCGGCCATTTCTTGCATTACCTCATTGGATGACATGAGGTGATAGTTATGCCTACCTTGGAGACTTTTCAAATCTGTGGGCTCAAATGGCATAAGAGCACTGACATACTTGCGCTTGATCCAAGCATCATCAACATGAGCTGCACCGTGGTTTCTGAAGGATGTGGCTATTGCCTTGAGCCTCCTATACATGTCCTCGTGGTCTTCTCCATCCAGCATATAAAATCCTTCAGCTTCATTGCTCAAGGCATCATATCTATTCCTTCTCATACTTTCATTTCCGATGAAGAGCTCGGTGAGAGCATCCCAAGCTTCTTTAGCTGTGCTAAGATGCTGAATGTGTGGCATGTCTTTGTCACCCACACCAAGTTGTATCATGTGTAGAGCTGTAGCATTGAGTTGGCTATCGACCACTTCCCTTCTTGTGAGATTGTTAGGGTTTCCAACATGAAGACCATTTTCGATGATCTTCCACAACTCTATGGAGGAACTGCACACATGAGATTTCATCAAAAATTGCCATTGAGAGAAAGTAGATGCTGAAAGTTTGGGTGGATCACCCCTATTATGTATATGTGGATGAGGGATAGGCGGATCAGGGGAATACACATGAGAAACCTCATTGTATCCATCCTTACCGCTATCCTTTTTCGAGGAGGAGCTCTTGCTAGTATCATCACCTACCACTTCGTTATCTTTGGAAATAGTTTTACCCGTTTCCTTGGATTGCGGAGTGGTATCCTCAGAGTTAGATGGAGGTGATGCTGCGAATGTGGAGAGACGCATTATCAATTGACGCATCTCTTCCATCTTAGCCTCCATTGAACTCACCAAGGTTGTTTCCAACGTCTTGAGATCGTTCATGGTGACTACCTCCGGAGCATCACTCCCATCTACCTTGGAACCCATACTTCTCTTAGGCGGTTAAGCCCGAAATAAGAGCCGAGGCTTTGATACCAATTGAAATGGATCGTATGGGCACCTAGAGGGGGGTGAATAGGTGCTAACCAATTTTTTAATACTTTTTTAAATTTTAGGCTTGACACAAAGTAAATTCTCTAGATATGCAACTACGAGAATTTCCCTATATGTAACCCTAACTACTAAGCACGTAAAAAAGGAGCGAGGAAACCGTAGTGGAGCACGCGGAGACACAGGGATTTGTTTTATCGCAGTTCCTTCCTTGTTAACGGAAGTACATCTGCGTTGGAGGGGTGGGCGGTTCTAAGACCACCACGCCACAATAGGCCTCACCCTATTCTCCGATGGATCTCGCCACGAGAGGCCTGATCCACCTTATCCACTATTGTATCCCTTCGAGGCGGGAACCGGTGCCTTTTACAACACTATCGGGGCACACACCCACAACCGAATTGGGGGCTCCCGAGATGACAACAAGCTGCCACAAGAACAAGGTTTATCAATATAAACAAAAACGAGGATCTAGATATTTGCAAGAAATACTAGATCGGAGGTTCTCCAAATGAATGGAGAGGAGATGAAGCGCTTGATTGCTGATGATGAAGATCGAGTTCTCCTCCTTTGATTCCCCAAGGGATGGGGCCTTTGAGTGGATCTAGGTGGAGCACTCTTGGATAAAGCTTTCAGATCTGATCTGGTCTTTTTCGAGATGAATCAAGAGTTCTGGCAGGAGGGGGAAGGCTAGCTTAAATACCCCCTCCCTAGATATGGCCGTTGCACAACTTTTGGGGCGGATTATCCGCCCCCCACTTGGGGCGGATTATCCGCCCCCTGGGAAAACTCCACCCCAAGGGCGGATTCCCCGGGGGAAACTCTGCCCCCTCTCTGGGGCTTGCGCCTTGGTGAAGCTTGGTGAAGATCTTGGGGGGCGGATAATCCGCCCCCCCTGAGGGGCAGATTATCCGGGCGAGCCGGAAAGTCCGGCCAAAACTCCGCCCCCTCTCTAGGGCTTGCGCCTTGGCGATTAGAAGGGGGCGGATTATCCGGCGGGGCCGGAAAATCCGGCCAAAATTCTGCCCCCCTTCTGGGGCTTGCGCCTGCTTGGGCAAAGGGAGGGGCGGATTATCCGCCCCTGGTGGGGCCGGATTATCCGCCCCCAAAGGCAGAGTTCTTTTCCCTTTATTCTCAAATAGAGCTGCAACACTTCAACACACATTAAATGATCCTTAGTATTGTTATCTAACACATAAAACACTAGGGATTAAGAAATGTTCTTTCAAGTGGTATTCAACTTGTCCTTCATGGAGTAGCAAAACATAAATGCATAGGACACCTTCAAAGTTCATAAGGGTGACTAGATACAAATAGTTTAAGAACAAGCAATATCAACATTATGGTTCAATCAACAAGTTTTGGGACAATGCACATAAAACTAAGAATAACAACTATGCTCTCTTAATTGGTGCATAAAGATAGAAGGTTGAGACTCAACATAAAAGTAAGAAGAAAAGCCCTTCATAAAGGGAAGCTGGGATTTCAAGTTTCATAAAGAGCTTCCAAAAATTATGGTACTTATTAGTTTTCAGCTCTCATTGCCCCTATCATAAGAATCTTGAAGTGATTAAGGTTGAAGTGAAACAAATATGGAGTATATGCTTGATAAACCATAAGTTGGCAATATCATGTCCCTTGAGTACGAGGGCCGTTCCTCATGCTACTCAACTTTAGTCACAAGCAAGTTTTTGTCATTGTAAGTATATGTGTATCATAGAGAACCGCCAATGGGGTACCCCTTACCCCATGACACAGGAGCTATCCCATATCAAAATGACAAGGCAACAGACAGTGAGCATCTCAGTGATCCTTTTATTTACCATGAGCATGGTGCATATTTTTTCTTTTTCTCTCTTTTTTTATATTTTTTTGAGGATGCTTCATGGATTGCTCACTATTGTGATGCTGCAAGTTTCCACCATGATTAGGAATGGCTTAGGCTAGCAGCCCAGGCGTTTCTCTAATACATATATAATAAACATGAACTTACAGGCTCCCCTTTAATTTCACACCGCCGACATCCATAAACAAAAGATCATGATATCAACTGGGTAATATGTACATGTGTTGAAAGCGTTCCCCATGACAGCATGGTTCTTCTAATTCCCAAATTATAAGTGTAAGCATATACAACATAGATGATACAATGGTTCAAGTTTATTAGGAGCAAGAAATAAAGTGTGCCATCAAGTTTGTGAGAGCTTTAATCACTAATTTTCGCATAACAAGTTTAATTTGGAAGCTAGATAAAAACATGAATATACTTGGAATGGTGTAACACACCATGCATAGGAATTTATAGTGGAATCTTTGGAATAACTTGGTTTCTTGGGAGTTGGATGCACGAGTAGATCTTACTCAGTACAAGTGGAGGTTAGCAAAAGACTAGGAGCGACCAACTAAGAGAGCAATAATGGCCATAATCATGCAAAGCAACAAAACATTATTAATCAAAGCATAAAGTGATATCAAATGTCAAAAACTAAATGATCATAGAGGCTAAGGTGACTGGTTCATAGTCTTAACATGGTGTAAGCATGTGCCAAGTCAACCCAAATAAAGCATCAAAGGAGAATACCACAATATTACGCTTTTGTATGCTAAAACAACGCATGATTCTTTCAAGGCACATTAAGCAATCTCAATTGTTTGGAACAAGTCATGCTATAGAAATAATCACTAAGCATAAGGTCAAAGCGACATCTAGCATGACATGATAAATTCTAGGCCATAGTCAAAACAAGCTCCCTTTTGTACCACTTAAGCATGAAGCTTCCTACTCTTTTTCCAACACCAATCGACTTATTTGAAACAACTCACAAATATAATAATCAATAAAGATAAGTGAGCTTGTCTCACAAATCCACAAAAAAGAACTAAAAAATTCTAAGCTTAAAGCACAAGAAAATTAAAGCTAAACGCAGTGCTAGCAAAATAGAACACTCACAAACAACAAGAGTGAAAACTAGAGTGTTCTAAACAATGAAAACAGAGTGTGTCTCTCTCCAAAATAAGTGTGCTGGGTCCAACCAAATTTTTGCAGCAAACAAGCAAAATAAAACTAAAAACAAAAATAAAGACGCTCCACGAACAACACAATAGTGCATGAAGCAATAAAAATAAAGTGTCTTGAAAGAAGACCTGAGATTTTTGTTAATGAAGATGGGGATGCCTTGGGCATCCCCAAGCTTTGACGCTTGTACCTCTTCAATATTTCTTGGGGTGAAATGGGTGGCACCCCAAAGCTTGAGCCTTTTTCCATTCTTCATCTCATCACCTCATTCTTCCCCTACATTTGAAAATTTCCTTCATACAAAACTTCACACAATCTTCATTAGCAACATTAGTGTATTCAAGATAATCAGTCTTTGGGTTCAGTTTCAACACAAGTAAAAATTCCATTAAAACCCAAGCTACTGTAGCAATTCCTTGTAAAAGCTCAAGTGATAAAAGAGAACTCAAAAATAAATCGGCAAGAGGCAAATGCAAATAATGGCAGAAATCTGTCAAAACAGACCAGTAGGTAAAGTCCGATTTTTTGAAGACCTTCTATTGCTCAAATATAAAAGTGCTTAACTAACGAAAGTTATATAATAACCTGGGGCAAAATCACAAAAAATTACAGATCAATCCGACATACTGGGATTTTTCACGATTTTTTACAGTGAAGCACAAAAATCTGTTTCGGGACAGCAACTTCCCCAAATCTTACTTCTCTCTCATTAGAGGTTATTCTTGGCACAAAAACCACACAAAAATGATAAGGAGAGTTTATTACAGAGGCAATAACTTCCAAGACTCAAAAAAAGAAAAACTTACTGAAAGCAAAAATATAATGGGTTGTCTCCCAAAAGCTCTTTCTTTATAGCCATTAAGATAGGCATGATAATTTCGATGATTCTCACATAAGAAATATGAATTGAAGTGAAAGAGAGCATCAAGAAGAAATTATAGAACAAGTTTAAGTCTAACCCACTTCCTATGAAACATAATCTTGTAAAGAAACAAGTTATGAAAGCACAAAGCAACAAGCATAGGAAAGCAAAACAAGTGCAACTTCAAAATTTTCAACATAAAGAGGGGAAACTTAATATTGTTGAGATGCATAAAACCATGTTTCCCTCTCTCATAATAACTTTCAGTAGCGATATGAATAAAATTAACAATATAACTATCACATAAAACATTCTTATCATGAGCCACATGCATAAAATGATTATTACTCTCCACATAAGCATAATCATTCTTATTAATTGTAGTGGGAGCAAATTCAACAAAATAGCTATCATTATTATTCTCATCACCATAATCATCAAATATAGGAGGCATATTGTAATCATAATTAATTTTCTCCTCAATATTAGGTGGACTGAAAATATCATATTCATCATTGTAATCATCATATATTGGAGGTTTAGTATCATCATAGCAAATTTTCTCCTCTAAAGCTGGGGAACTAAAAAGATCATTTTCATAAAAACTAGCTTCCCCAAGCTTAGACGTTTCCATAGTATTACCAACAATGGTGTTCTAATCCATGGTAGGGCTACAAAAGCACTCCTTAAAGTTCGCATTCCCCATCTAGGTAACCCCAACCCTGTCACTTTGAGCGCTAGGTGGTTCCAACAAACACCACAATTTCATAGAGACATCCAACTCAAAATATAACTCATGATAAGTATTTCTATAATCTCTAGCCTAAGTGCCACACGGTGTGCACATTGTCAACTTCACACAAGTGGGGATAACCGGAGATTACAATTAAAGAACATGAGTAGCAGAGTACATCTACTTGATTACAAAGCTAATGAACACAATAAGATCACGCATAGAGAGAGATATGAACACATAGCTACCGGTAGAGCCCTTAGCCTCGAGGGAGAACTACTCCGTCCTCATCATGGGAGTCAACAACGGCAATGGAGATGGCGGTGGAGTCGATGGAGATTGCTCCGGGGGTAATTCCCTGTCCCGGCAGGGTGCCGGAACACAGACTTCTATGCCCTGAATCTCCTCTTCGGTGGCGGTGGCGCCGCGGAACTTTTTGTGGAGATAAGATCCTGGTTGGGTTTACGTCTCAAGGAGATGTATATATAGGCAAAAGGACAAGGTCGGTGGATCCTCGAGGGGCCAACACCATGGGCTGGCGCGGCCAAGGGTGGGCCCGCGCCACCCTATAGTGTGGCCGCCTCGTGGCTCCCCTTCTTCTTTCCTTCGGGCTCCGTGTTATGTCTGGAAAATTGGAACTTTGGCTTTTGTTTCATCTAATTTCGAGAATATTTACTTACTAGCTTTTCTGAAACTAAAAACAGTAGAAAACAGGAAACTGGCACTGTGGCATCTTGTTAATAGGTTAGTTCCAGAAAATGTATCAAAATGCCTCAAAGTGTATACAAAACATAAGGAAGTTGATACAAAACAAGCATGAAGCAAAAAATTATAGATATGTTTACACCGTATCAAGTATTATCATAGTAGGTTCAATTGTATTTTTGTTTAACATGGGTTAACATATATAATTCCCGTTCCAAAATAAGTGACTTGAGATTGTCTAAATTCGGATGTATCTAGACGCGTTTTAGTATATAGATACATGCGAATTTAAAAAACTGAACTCACTTATTTTAGGACAGAGGGAGCAAGTCTGATAGAAGTTTTGCATACCTACAAGTTAAAGCAGTTATATCACTACTGGAAAACACCCCTTTGGTTCGATCTCAATCCTGTCACCTGTCCCGATTTGTTACGAACCGGGACTAGTTCTAGCACTAGTACCGGGCCATAACATCTCCAACGGCTAGTAATAGGGACAATCAATAGTCCCGGGCTAGACTGGACCTCTCGGCCCGGGACTAGTTCGTATTCTCTATATAATGCAGCTTCGTGTCCATGACCCCGTCCATGGTGGCCATTTTACTCAAAGAAGCAAGCCAAGTTCATGCCCTTTTTTTCTCAAGATTTGTCAAGATTTAGTTTGCAACCCCTAAATCCAAGGTTTTAAAAGGTTAGAACTTCATCCTCTCATCTCTTATTGTTACTTTAGCTCAATGTGATAGAAGTAGAGATATGGATTTGCATTCATGCTCTAGAAGTAGAGGATTTCTAAATGTGTAACAAATTTTGATTAGGCACAGAGTTACTGAAAATTGAAATGTGTAATTTTAGTGTTTCAGAGCTTAGAATGGAATGAGGTTTTCACTAATAGAACAATAATCAAAAACTCCACATTTATCATGTTAATTGTTTTCTCCAATTCACAAATTGGTGCATGTAAATTTTTCAAAATTCAAAATTAATGCTCTAGAAGCTCTCATTATAACTTGTATTAAATTGGTCACTGATCTCTATTTCTGATGCCGTGTAATGTTTTTTGATATATTTTTACTATAATGCAGATGGTCCGCGAATGGATGTACGGTACTGACCGACGCACTGGCGAGTTCATTAATGGCGTGCATGAATTCATCTATGTTGCTCATGCAAACAAGCGGAATGGTTTTGTATTATGTCCATGTAGTGGATGTAGGAATCAGAAGGATTACTCTGACTAAAAAACACTTCACAACCACCTGTTGAAGTCCAGTTTCATGCCCAGCTATAATTGTTGGACCAAGCACGAAGAGAGAGGGGTTATAATAGAAGACAATGAAGTAGAGGAAGATGATGAATACTATCATGGTTTCCCTGAGTACGGAGATACTTCCATGGGGTAAGCTGAAGTGAAGGATAAAGAAGAGACACATGATGAGCCCGCTGATGATCTTGGTCGGACCATTGCCGATGCACGAAGAGACTATGAAAACAAAAAGTAGAGGGAGAAGTTCAATCACATGTTAGAGGATCACAAAAAGTTGTACCAAAATTACAAAAATGGTCTGAAAAAGCTAGGCAGCACACTGGAATTGCTGCAATGGAAGGAGAGTGTGCTATACCTAACTCCTCATTTGAAAAGTTGCTGAAAATGACGAAGAATATGCTTCCAAAAGATAACGTATTGCCCGCCAGTACATACGAAGCAAAGAAGGTTGTCTTCCCTCTAGGTTTATAGCTTTAGAAGATACATGCATGCCCTAATGACTACATCCTATACTGTGGTGAGGAGTACGAGAATTTGGATGCATGCCCGGTATGCACTGCACTTCGGTATAAGATCAGACGAGATGACCCTGGTGACGTTGATGGTGAGCCCCCCGGAAGAGGGTTCCCGCCAAGGTGATGTGGTATGCTCCTATAATACCATGGTTGAAACATTTATTCAGAAACAAAGAGCATGCCAAGTTGTTGCAATGGAATAAAGAGGAACGTAAGTTAGACGGGATGTTGAGACACCCCGCTGATGGGTCGCAATGGAGAAAAATCGATAGAAAGTACCCAGACTTTGCAGATGACGCAAGGAGTTTAAGGTTTGGTCTAAGTACAGATGACATGAATCCTTTTGGGGAGCAGAGCTCACCTGGCCAGTGACTCTATGCATTTATAACCTTCCTCCTTGGTTGTGCATGAAGCGGAAGTTTATTATGATGCTAGTGCTGATCCAAGGTCCTAAGCAACCCGACAACGACATTGATGTGTACCTAAGGACATTAGTTTAAGAACTTTACAGTTGTGGCACGAACCCGACATACGCGTATGGGATGAGCACAAGCAGTAATAATTTGTAGTAATTTAGTTTGTTATTTGTTTATATTTATTGTTTGTTTAGGGTTTGTTAGTAATTTAGTTATGTTTTTTCTATAATGTGCTTAATTAGTTAGTAGTTAGTATAGTTAGTGTAGTATTAATTATATATTTTGCTTAATTAGTAGTATATTTAGGTTTTTGTAGTAATATTTATTATTATAATTATAATTAGTAATATTTAGGGTTTTGTATAAATTCTATTTTTAGTATTTATATTATTAGTATGTTATTAGGAAATGTTATTAGTATATTATTAATATTATTAGTATATATTATTATTATATTATTAGGGTTTTGTATAAATGCTATTATTTTTTAGTATATTATTAGGAAATGTTAGTAGTATATTATTAATATTGTTAGTATATATTATTATAATTATTATATTATTAGGAAATATTATTTTGTGGTAATATTATATTATTAGGGTTTTGTATAAATGCTATTATTATTTAGTATATTATTAGGAAATGTTAGTAGTATATTATTAATATTATTAGTATATATTATTATAATTATTATATTATTAGTAAATATTTATATAATATTTTTTCTAACTTGTTTAACTCTCTTTCTGTTATAGTTAAGTCATGGATCATGATCGCAGTGGTGAAGATCTTCTTCATAGCATGATAAGAGGTGAAATTCCTCTTATTACTACCGGTGAAGATATCGAGTTCGAGGAAGAGATATCCTCATATCTGAATCCATTCGGTGATGGACTAGAGTAAGACATGATGCACGAAGGGCAAGACCAGATGGACGAAGGGCAAACAAATAACAACAATGATGGCCCCTCAACAGGATCCGGCAAGTATATATATTAATCCTCGTGTTACCTCTATGCATTAATTGATCTAGATATATCTATATATGTATTAATCACTCTCTCCTTATTTTAGCCCACCAGAACGAAGCAATTGACAGATCGAATAAAACAAGGGCTAAACAGAAAGTTGGATGGTAATCAGAGGTTCACCATCAAAGAAATAGATGATAATGGACAACTGATTGCTCCAGATAAGCACCGGAGAACATTTACAAATAAATGCGGGGTGATTGTTAGGGACAACCTGCCGATCACCATTCAATAATGGAATAATTCAAAGAAACCATGTGAAGAATCCAACAGTTATGTCTGATGACCCACAAGTATAGGGGATTGCAACAGTCTTCGCGGGTAGTATTACCCAATTTATTGATTCGACACAAGGGGATCCAAAGAATACTTGCAAGCCTTAACAACTGAGTTGTCAATTCAGCTGCACCTAGAAATAGTTCTTGCTCATAGAAGTTTATCAGTGGCAACAGTTTGGTAGTAGCAATAGCAAAGCAACAACAGCAGTGGAACAAGAGCAATAGTAACAGTAACAGTAAACAGTGGGATTCGATACTTATATACTAACACTGGAATTGTCAGTCTTGATTTAATACCAATTATTAAACTTCACAAAGTAACCGGAACTTACTAAAAGTTTGCAATAGGACTTTTAAACTTTAGATTAACACTTTAAAACAATACGATACCAGTTCGTAAAGTAACTAACCAGAATTCTATAGTTCTATTATCTCAATTATAACTAAGCGCAAGGTGGTAAATGTATGCCAATGACTACAACAACTATCCAAATTTACTTTGAATTAATTTATAATAAATAGTGTTCAACTTTTAATCATATTGCTATTAAACTCCCACCCAAACAATATCCCTCACATTGTTTTAGTGATCACACGAACCAAATTCACTGCACCAAGTCCGATCATCACGTGACATGATATAGTTTCAAAGGCGAATAATCATCATGTTCATCATATCATCTATATGACTCATGCTTTACCTTTCGGTATTCCGTGTTCCGAGACCATGTCTGTACATGCTAGGCTCGTCAAGATCAAACCTTAGCTTCTGCATGAGCAAATCTGGCTTCCTCCCATTGTATGCACTCGCAGAATCTAACACACCCGATCATCATGTGGTGCTTCGAAACAACGAGCTTTGGCAACCGTGCCTTCTAAGGATGAACACTCTATAACTTGATATTTTTTTAGAGGGATCATCTTATAATGCTACCGTCGCGAACTAAGCAATACAAGATGCATAAAAGGATTAACATCACATGAAATTCAAAATATGTGATATGATATGGCCTTTCTTCTTGTGCTTCCGATCTCCATCTTCAAGCACGAACATGATCTCCATCATCACCGGCGTGGCGTCAAGGTCAATGGCGCCGCTCCATGGTTGTCGTCCACCAGCATCAACTATTACAACTACTTTGAATAATAGACACGGAGGTCTAGACGAAATTAAAAGACAACCATATGGCTCCTGCTGGTTGCCGACTTACAATAAGGAACATTGCATACATCATATATAATCACAATAATGGCCATATCACATCACAGCACACCCCTGCAAAACAAAGTTAGACGCCTCTAATTTTCTTTGCATGTTTTACGTGGTTTGGGGATTTCAATAAGTGTCGTTCTAACCAATGAACAAGAACCACAACGTTGATGCTTGAACTATCAAGTGCCCATTGTAAATTGAATCTTTACTATGATGGGAGAGACAGACACCCGCAAAGCCACTTATGCAATACAAGTTGCATGTCGAGCATGGAGCAAGTCTCATGAACGATGTCATGTAAGGTTAGCCCGGGCAGCTTCATCCCACCATACCGCAAGATGCAAAGTACACAAGAAGCAATTGATAATAAAAGCACCACCGCCCACAATGACCATTGTGTTCTACTCGTGCAACAGATCTACATATAGACACGGCTCCGATACCACTGTAGGGGTTCGTAGCATGGAAAACAAAAAAATTCTACCGCATGTACAGATAATCAAGATCTAATCTATGATCAAGCCAAGATCTATCTACTAGATCGGTGCAACAAGTTGATAGAGTACTAACCCTCGAAGATCCAAAGCGGTTAACGAGAGCAGATTCTCGTGGGTGATGTAGTCATTCACTTGCCGATCTCAAGATCACGTAGATGATCCTTCCAGCGCTGCATTCCGGCAGCGCTCCCGCAGTCGGTCACACGTACGGTACTCAGTGAAGACCTTCCTCTCCCTTGTTCCAGCAGGCAGCAGAGGTTGTAGCTCTCTCCTCGCGATTCCGGCAGCACGAGGGCGTGGTGTCGGAAGTAGAGGGGAGATCCCGTAGGGCTTCGCCTAAGCCGGAGCGAGTATGGTGGAGTAGAGGGAGCCCCGGTGATCTAGGGTTTAGAGGGCCGAGGTTTAGAGGTTGCTTGCAACTAGAGTTTAGTTAGTCGGTAGAGGTTTAGAGGAGATCTAGATTGGTCGCAACTAGAGAGGGGGTGGCGGCCAATCTAGGGTTTCTTGGGCGCCTAGGGCAAGGGGGATACGTTGCGCTGCGCCCCTACCCATCCTTATATAGGTGGGGGCGTCCAAGGGTGTTCTCAACCCAGGTGGAAACCCTCCCTAACTCAGAAACCCTCCCTAACTCGGAAACCATGTTGGGATTTGACTTTTTCAAACTGCCTTTTTTGACTTTCAAATTAGAGTTTGATTTCTCTCTTCCAAGTGTCCATCCAAGTGAACTTGGACATGATGCAACCATTACACTTTTTCAAGACACATCCATGTACCCTTCCCCTTCCGGATCGGTGACCCTTCTAGAACATTCCGGTGAAAACACTGGAATCATTCCCGAACTCCGAAATTGGAATTTCCTTATATAAATCTTATTCTCCGGACCATTCCGGATCTCATCGTGATATCCCAGATCCCATCCAAGACTCCGGACAACATTTATTCTCTTTACTCACATTCCATATCTACTAAACAACATCGAATCCTTAAGTGTGTCTCCCTACGGTTCGTGAATTATGCAGACATGATCGAGACTCTTCTCCGACCAATAACCAATAGAGGAATCTAGAAATTCATATGGCTCCCACATATTTCTATGATTACTTCGTGATTGAATGAACCATTTACATACAATACCAATTTCCCTTTGTCTCACAATACTTTACTTATCCGAGGTTTGATCGTCGGTATCTCTGCATACCTAGTTCAACCTCGTTACCAATAAGTACTCTTTTATTGTTCCCGTGATATGTGATCCCTTGTGAGACAGTCACATGCTTGCAAGATAATTGGATGACATTCCACCGAGAGGGCCCATAGTATATCTATCCATCATATGGATGGACAAATCCCACTCTTGATCCATGTGCCTCAACACATACTTTCTGAACACTCAATGCCACCTTTATAGCCACCCAGTTACGGTGTGGTGTTTGATGTCATCAAAGCATCCTTCCGGTGATGGTGATTAGCACGATCTCATGGTCGAAGGAATTAGGTTACTATGTATCAGAAAGCTTATAGCAAATGAACTATTGAAATGACTTGATCTTTATGCTACGCTTATCTATAGGAGTATGTCCATCACACCATTCTCCTAATGGTATGATCTTGTTGTTAATAACATCTCAATGTTCATGATCAGGAAACCATGATCATATATTAACCAGCAAGCTAGTTTAACAAGAGGCTTTACTAGGGACTCTTTTATGTTTACAAATCACAAGTATTAATGTTTTCCGGTTAATACAATTATAGAATGGTATGTAAACATTTATCATAAGCATGCAGATATGATAATAACCACTTTATTATTGCCTCTTGGGCATATCTCCAACAGTCTCCCACTTGCACTAGAGACAATAATCTAGTTTCAAACCTTTGTGCATTCAACACCTATGGCTTTCCGGTGTTGTATTTACACGATTGCTAGTGGTTAACTGATCTCCGGATCCGACACTTTTAGGTCTGTTTGTAATTGCATGTCTTTGCGTCTCTACGCATCACTCATTCTCTAATGAGATGTCTTTGTATAAATTTGGTCCTTTGGTGAGACCTTTAGTTCCTTGGGGTTAAAACATGTTGATAATATTGTCGTACAATATATCTTCATAGTACTATCCCGCTGTGAACCACACCTATTTTGATAACAAACTACTTGACATAAATGCCCTCTTTTGCTTCTATTATAGCAGTCATATACTTAGCCTTTTGTTGTAGTATCTGTCACAATGTCTTAACTTTGGAACTCATCCAAATCCATTATGGAACTTACTTTCCATCATATTGTGCCACCCTTAGTTTAGATAGAGATAAACTTAATTTGTACTTTGTGACAAAACTAGTATCAATGTAATACTTTTACAATGAACTAACCATCTATTTGTCACTTCTACAAAATAATAAATTCTTAGTTATTCTAAAAGATCATAAGAATATCTTTACTATCGTCCAATAATCATATTATGAATCATTCTGGTATACGCTCATAACATTTAGAGCATAGGACATATCTGGATTTGTACACATCACAGCATGATTGATAAAGTACTCTTTGTGACTTTATATATCAAGTATCAAAAATAGTTGAATCTTTATTCAATCCTTCCTGTGCAACAAGAACCTTTCTTGTAGTTTCTATATTGAACTCATTCAATATCTCATCTATGTACTTCTGGCACAACCATATTAGTGTCTCAATTTATCCATATAGACATTGATGCCAAATATTTGGGTTCTGCCTAAGCCTTTCATAGAGAAGAAATTCTTAACATGTGTCAATAAAAAGATACATCATTTCCAATCAACATTATGTCTTCCACATAATGTATTAGAAACATGTCTTAGCGCTCCCACTTAATTTCTTGCAAATGCAAGCATCTTCATCATCTCCGATGAAATTAAACTCTTTTAACAGTTTCATCATAGTGAAGATTCCAACTCCGCGATGCTTACTTCAACCATTGAAGTTTGCATATGCTTTTAGCATCCTTTGAATTAACAAAACCCTTTGGACCGTGTCATGCACACGTCCTAGGTAACCATTCTATTAGAAGAACTTGTTTTGTTTATTCAACTAACACATAACAAAATTATATGTAGTGGTTGCTACATTAATTCGTCTAGACTAAATATCGCTTAATGAAAGATCAGATCTTGTCATAGTCAACTCTTTGAACATTGTCGTGAACTCTTTCCCGACATGTCGATAATTTCATAGATGTGAAACATCCATGTCTATTTCTTTATATATCCAAATACAACTATAAGGTCTTGCGCCTTTTCAGAGGGTCTTTCAAGTTCAAAGCTTGATCTCTCGTATATGGAACTATCATGGATTTTATGGCTTCAAACTATTTGACGGATTCAGGGCCCATCATTGCTTCTTTCCATGTAGTCAGATCATTATTGTCAAATAATGATTTAACTCTCAAATCTTGTTATTCTATTGGTTACCCGACCTACTTGTTTCAATAGGAACTTAGACCTCCATGACCACTACCTTTGAGGCACGTGAGCCATGAGCATTGTTGCTGCCTCCGGAACACTTTTCAGCACTGCGCAACTTTGCACATATAGCTAAGGTTCTTTTAACCTTATCAAAGTTCTATTGTCCTCCCACTTAACTTTTCATGGAAAATTCCTTTCTCAAAGAAACTTGACGTTCTAAGCGACAAACATTTTTGTCTTTGGTGTTATGGAGGAATACTCAACGATTATTAAAAATAACATACAAAGATATGTTCATACGATTTTGGTTGCAAACATCTTTCATAGCATGCCAATGTTTAAGAAAGGACAACTTGGGTTTTATCCCAAACCATAACTTTATATGGTGTCATTTCAACGGATTATCTTTTCAGTGGAAAAACGGTAGTCTCTAAAGCTTTAATCTTTAAAATATAATGGCAGTTTTATCAATTACACCTTTGATCTTACCATGTCAAACAAGGTTTCATTGCATATCTCGATTATTCCATACTCATATGGTGTTTCGGGAAACGCAAATCCATGGAACGATTCCTCAAATCTTAGGTGTTATGCTAAACTTTATAACTCAAATATCTTCCTTTATGATCCTATCATAAATTCTTTATTTTCTTGTTACATTGATTTTGCACTTCATCTTGAAAGTCTTTAAACTATTCAAATGTTTCACACTTCATCCTTATTAAGTAAATATTCATATATTCACTCAAATTTTGGGAGAAAGCATATGAAGTTGAAATCTATCGCTCTTGACTACACATAATGGACTTCATACAACAATATGTACAAGTTCCAATAAGCTAGTCATCCGTTCCCTTTGGCCTATGAGCGGAGTTTTAATTATCTCTAGGAAAATTTCACAAGCGTCATTTGATCAAAAATAAAAAGACTCCAAAATTCCATCCACATGGAGTTTCTTCATGTTTTCTTTCCAATATAATTTAAACGGCGATGTCACTTCCTAAGTGATCTTTCTTATCAATTGTCTTTTGACATTTTTAGCAATATTTTTATGGATGTGATTTATCCAACAAGATTTGTAAATCATCCATCTTTTATGGATTACGGTAATTTGAACAACCCTTTTGTTCTCATAATACCTGATAAAACAAATCTTGAAGGCAAGCTTTGATGTTAACGAACAACACAACAACCCTTTATTTGTTCTCGATGAACATAATCACATATTATTTTGCTAGTTACTTAGGCCATTGTAGTTCATGAATTGTGTTGTTTCGTATGACGATTCACACCAACAAATTTAGTATCCAATACTTAAGAACCACATTGTTTAATAAGCAAAGAAAATAACCATAACATGTATATCCTCTATATACCTAAGTTGAACAATTCTAGTCTTTTCTTTTCTGCCATATATTTTTGAGATTCTCTTTCAGTATTTCCTTTTCTGTTCGAAATAATATATCAACATCAATAGTGGAGCCATACACATGACACATAGTCCAAAGCATGTACAGTTAAATACCAATGTCTTTGGACTTGCACTTTGAAGTAGATCACCACCATCAAATACTTGGTGTTCTTTCAAATTCCATTCTTTAGTAATCTTTTAGTGTAGTAAATTTTTTATCAAATATTCACCCTTATCATGGAACTATTCATGATCAAGATACTTTTAGCTTATAACGGTGAATCGCGAGTATAATGTTGCTCTCCAAAACCTTTTGGAGGATTAGGACGACAAGCATCTCCAACCTTTTTCAAATTCTCATCAAATATGAGAACATAAACTTTGCCATATTATACTCTCTCATGTTGCAACCAAAACATCATTTCAGATATCGCAATATCTTCCACACATCATGGTTTCTGAAACAACTCTTTCAGATCCTAGATAACCTTGATATTAAAACAATCTTTTGAATATCAAGAATCATGTAGACAAACATGATACTTATATACTAACACTGGAATTGTCACTCTTGATTTAATACCAATTATTAAACTTCACGGAGTAACCGGAACTTACTAAAAGTTTGCAATAGGACTTTCAAACTTTGGATTAACACTTCAAAACAATACGATACCAGTTCGTAAAGTAACTAACCAGAATTCTATAGTTCTAATATCTTAATTATAACTAAGCGCAAGGTGGTAAACGGATGCCAATGACTACAACAACTATGCAAATTTACTTTGAATTAATTTATGATAAATAGTGTTCAACTTTTAATCATATTGCTATTGAACTCCCACTAAAAACAATATCCCTCACATTGTTTTAGTGATCACACAAACCAAATTCACTACACCAAGTCCGATCATCACGTGACATGATATAGTTTCAAAGGCTAACAATCATCATGTTCATCATATCATCTATATGACTCATGCTTTACCTTTAGGTATTCCGTGTTCCGAGACCATGTCTATACATGCTAGGCTCATCAAGATCAAACCTTAGCTTCTGCATGAGCAAATCTGGCTTGCTCCCATTGTATGCACTCGTAGAATCTAACACACCCGATCATCACGTGGTGCTTCGAAACAACGAGCTTTAGCAACGGTGCCTTCTAAGGATGAACACTCTATAACTTGATATTTTTTGGGAGGGATCATCTTATAATGCTACCGTCGCGAACTAAGCAATACAAGATTCATAAAAGGATTAACATCACATGCAATTCAAAATATCTGATATGATATGGCATTTCTTCTTGTGCTTCCGATCTCCATCTTCAAGCACGAACATGATCTCCATCATCACCGGCGTGGCGTCAAGGTCAATGGCATCGCTCCATGGTTGTCGTCCACCAGCATCAACTATTACAACTACTTTGAATAATAGACACGGAGGTCTAGACGAAATTAAAAGACAACCATATGGCTCCTGCCGGTTGCCGACTTACAATAAGGAACATTGCATACATCATATATAATCACAATCATGGCCATATCACATCATAGCACACCCCTGCAAAACAAAGTTAGACACCTCTAATTTTCTTTGCATGTTTTACGTGGTTTAGGGCTTTCAATAAGTGTCATTCTAACTTACGAACAAGAACCATAACGTTGATGCTTGAACTATCAAGTGCCTGTTGTAAATTGAATCTTTACTATGATGGGAGAGACAGACACCACAAAGCCACTTATGCAATACAAGTTGCATGTCGAGCGTGGAGCAAGTCTCATGAATGATGTCATGTAAGGTTAGCCCGGGCCGCTTCATCCCACCATACCGCAAGATGCAAAGTACACAAGAAGCAATTGATAATAAAAGCACCACCGCCCACAATGACCATTGTGTTCTACTTGCACAACAGATCTACATATAGACACGACTCTGATACCACTGCAGGGGTTCGTAGCATGGAAAACAAAAAATTTCTACCGCATGAACACACAATCAAGATCTAATCTTGTAGGGGTTCATAGCATGGAAAACAAAAAAATTCTATCGCGTGAACACACACAAGCCAAGATCTATCTACTAGATTGCAGCAACGAGTCGATAGAGTACTAACCCTCGAAGATCCAAAGCGGTTAACGAGAGCAGATTCTCGTGGGTGATGCAGTCGTACACTTGCCGATCTCAAGATCGCGTAGACGATCCTTCCGGCGCTGCGTTCCGGCAGCGCTTCCACAGTCGATCACACGTTCGGTACTCGATGAAGACCTTCCTCTCCCTTGTTCCAGCAGGCAGCAGAGGTTGTAGCACTCTCCTCGTGATTCCGGCAGCATGACAGCACGGTGTTGGAAGTAGAGGGGAGATCTCGCAGGGCTTCACCTTAAGCCGGAGCGAGTATGGTGGAGTATGAGAGAGGCCTTGGCGATCTAGGGTTTAGAGGAACCAAGGGGAGAGGTGTAGCCGGCGGCTAGGGTTTGGGATACCCCAACTCGGCGACTTGGGAGGAGATCCCTAGGTGGTGGCGGCAGCAGCACTTGGTGGTGGTGGTGGCGCCTTAGGCTACGGTTTTGAGGTGTAGGGAGAGGGGGCGCCCTACCCCTACTTATATATGAGGGGAGAGGCGGTTTGGGGAGGAGGGAGTCCTCCTCCAACTCCTCCTCATGGCCGGCGGGTGGGAGGGAGTGGGACTTCCTCCCCAAGTAGGTTTCCTACTCTCCCTCCACCAAGCAAACTTCAGATTTGACTTTTCAAATTGGCGTTTGACTTTCAAACTTGGATTTGATTTATCTCTCCATATTTCCCAGCCAAGTGACCTAGTACATGATGCAACCATTCCACATTGTCATGACACATCCATGTACCCTTCCCCTCCGGAGTGGCGGACCTTCCAGACCCTTCTAGAACATTCCTGGTGAAAACACCGAAATCATTTCCGAACTACGAAACAGGACTTTCCTGATATGAATCTTATTCTTCGGACCATTCCGGATCTCCTCGTGATATCCCGGATTCCATCCGAGACTCCGAACAACATTCAGTCTCTTACTCATCATTCCATAACTACTCAACAACATCGAATCCTTAAGTGTGTCTCCCTACGGTTCGTGAATTATGCAGACATGATCGAGACACTTCTACGATCAATAACCAATAGAGGAATCTGGAAATTCATATGTCTCCCACATATTTCTACGATTACTGTGCGATCGAATGAACCACTTACATACGATACCAATTTCTCGTTGTCTCGCGATAGTTTACTTATCCGAGATTTTGATCGTCGGTATCTCTGCATACCTAGTTCAACCTCGTTACTGATAAGTACTCTTTTCTCGTTCCCATGATATGTGATCCCTTGTGAGCCAATCACATGCTTGCAAGCCAATTGGATGACATTCCACGAGAGGGCCCAGAGTATATCTATCTTTCATATGGATGGACAAATCCCACTCTTGATCCATGTGCCTCAACACATACTTTCTAAACACTCAATGCCACCTTTATAGCCACCCAGTTACGGTGTGGTGTTTGATGTCATCAAAGCATCCTTCCGGTGATGGTGATTAGCATGATCTCATGGTCGAAGGAATTAGGTTACTATGTATCAGAAAGCATATAGCAAATGAACTATATTAAATGACTTGATCTTTATGCTACGCTCAACTATAGGAGTATGTCCATCATATCATTCTCCTAATGATATGACCCTGTTGTTAATAACATCTCTATGTTCATGATCAGGAAACCATGATCATATATTAACCAACAAGCTATTTTAACAAGAGGCTTTACTAGGGACTCTTTTATGTTTACAAATCACACAAGTATTAATGTTTCAGGTTAATACAATTATAGCATGGTATGTAAAAATTTATCATAAGTATGAAGATATGATAATAACCACTTTATTATTGCCTCTTAGGCATATCTCCAACAGTCTCCCACTTGCACTAGAGTCAATAACCTAGTTTCAAACCTTCGTGTATTCAACACCTATGGCTTTCCGGTGTTGTATGTACACGATTGCTAGTGGTCAACTGATCTCCGGATCTGACACTTCCAGGTCCGTGTGTAATTGCATGTCTTTGCGTCTCTACGCATCACTCATTCTCTAAAGAGATGGCTTTGTATAAATTTGGTCCTTTGGTGAGACCTTTAGTTATTTGGGGTTAAAACATGTTGATAATATTGTCGTACAATATATCTTCATAGTACTATCCCGCTGTGAACCACACCTAGTTTGATAACAAACTACTTGACACAAATGCCCTCTTTTGCTGCTATTATAGCAGTCATATACTTAGCCTTTTGTTGTAGTATCTGTCACAATGTATTAACTTTGGAACTCATCCAAATCCATTATGGAACTTACTTTCCATTATATTGTGCCACCCTTAGATTAGATTGAGATAAACTTAATTTATACTTTGTGACAAAACTAGTATCAATGTAGTACTTTTACAATGAACTAACCATCTATTTGTCACTTCTACAAATAATATACTCTTAGTTCTTCCAAAAGATCATAAGAATATCCTTACTATCGTCCAATGATCATCTTATGAATCATTCTGGTATATGCTCATAACATTTAGAGCATAGGACATATCTGGATACATATCACAGTATGATTGATATAAATACTCTCTGTGATTTCATACATCAAGTATCAATCTATACTTGAATCTTTGTTTCACTTACTAAGTGTCAACACACTTGAATATATCATCAATATTGAACTCATTCAATCCTTTATGTGCAACAAGAACCTTTCTTGTAGTTTCTATATTGAACTCATTCAATATATCATCTATGTACTTTCGGCACAACCATATTAGTCTTTCAATCTATCTATATAGATATAGATGCCAAATATTTGGGTTTTGCCTAAATCTTTCATCGGGATGAAATTCTTAATATGTGTTAATAAAAGATACATCATTTCCAATCAATAATATGTCTTCCACATAATGTATTAGAAACATGTCTTAGCGCTCCCACTTAATTTCTTGCAAATGCAAGCATCTTCATTGTCTCCGATGAAGTTAAATTCTTTTAACAGTTTCATCATAGTGAAGATTCCAACTCCGCGATGCTTACTTCAACCATTGAAGTTTGCATATGCACACGTCCTAGGTAACAATTCTATTAGAAGAACTTGTTTTGTTTATTCAACTATGTAGTGGTTGCTACATTAATCCGTCTAGACTAAATATTGCTATGAAAGATCAAATCTTGTCATAGTCAACCTTTGAACATTGTTGTCGACTATTTCATAGATGTGAAACATCCATGTCTATTTCTTTATAGATCAAAACACGACTGTAAGGTCTTACACCTTTATCGAGGGTCCTTCAAGTTCAAAGCTTGATTTCTCGTGTATGGAACTATCACGGATTTTATGGCGTCAAGCAATTTTACGGAGTCAGGGCCCATCATCGCTTCTTTGCATGTAGTCCGTTCATTATTCTCAAATAATGATTCAACCCTCAAATCTTGGTATTTGATTGTTTACCCGACCTACTTGGTTCAATAGAAACTTTGACCTCCATAACCACAACCTTTGAGGAACGTGAGCCATGAGTATTGTTGCTGCCTCCGGAACACTTTTTCGGTGCTGCGCAACTTTGCACATATAGCTAAGGTTCTTTTAACCTTATCAAAGTTCTATTGTCCTCCCACTTATCTTTTCACAAAAAATTCCTTCTCAAAGAAACTTGACGTTCTAAGCGACAAACACTTTTGTCTCCGATTTTATGGAGGAATATTTAATAGTTATCGAAATAACATACAAAGACAAGTTCATCTGACTTTGGTTGCAAATATCTTTCTTATGCATAGCATACGAAGGTTTAAGAAAGGACAACTTGGGTTTTATCCCAAACCATAACTTTATATGGTGTCATTTCAACGGATTATGATGGAGCTCTTTTCAGTGGAAAAACGGTAGTCTCTAAATCTTTTAATCTTTAAAATATGATGGCAGTTTTATGAATTACACCTTTGATCTTACCATGTCAAACAAGGCTTAATTACATATCTCGAATGCTCCATACTCTTATGGTGTTTCGGGAAATGCAAATCCACGGAACGATTCCTTAAATCTTAGGTATTATGCTAAACTTGTAACTCAAATATCTTCCTTTATGATCTTATCATAAACTATTTATATTCTTGTTACAATGATTTTGCACTTCATCTTGAAAGTCTTTGAACTTTTTTTCAAATGTTTCATACTTCATCCTTATTAAGTAAATATTCATATATTCACTCAAATTTTCGGAGAAAGCGTATGAAGTTGAAATCCATTGCTCTTGACTACACATAATGGACTTCATACAACAATATGTACAAGTTACAATAAGCTAGTCATTCGTTCCATTTTGGCCTATGAACGAAGTTTTAATTATATCTAGGAAAGTTTCACAAGCGTCATTTGATCAAAATCAAAAGACTCCAAAATTCCATCCACATGGAGTTTCTTCATGTTTTCTTTCCAATATAATTTAAACAGCGATGTCACTTCCTAAGTGATCTTTCAATCAATTTTTCTTTCGACATTTTTAGCACTACTTTTATGGATGTGATTTCTCCAACGAGATTTGTAAATCATCCTGTTGGAATTATGCCCTAGAGGCAATAATAAAGATGTTATTATTATAATTCTTGTTCATGATAAAGTTTATATTCCATGCTAGAATTGTATTAAGCGGAAACATTAATACTTGTGTGGTTTGTGAACAACACCGTGTCCCTAGTACGCCTCTATGGACTAGCTCATTGATCAATGATGGTTAAGGTTTCCTAACCATAGACATGAGTTGTCAATTGATAATGAGATCATATCATTGGGAGAATGGTATGGTGGACAGACCCAAACTAAGCGAAGCAATTAGATCGTATCATTGTGTTCATCTTTGCGAAGCTTTTCCTATGTCAAATATTGTATTCCTTAGACCATGAGATAATACAACTCCCTGGTATCGGAAGAAAGCTTTGAGGTCATCAAACGTCATCCTATGAGAGGGTGATCATAAAGGTGTCTCTCAGGTGATCGGAAAGTATCTGTTGGGTTGTATGTATCGAGATGGGATTTGTCCCTCCCAAGTCGGAGAGATATACTTCGGGCCCACTCGGTAATCGATATCAACACCGCTTGAAAGCATGTGGTTAAGGAGTTAATCACAAAGTGATATAGGATTACGGAACGAGTAAAGTACTTGCTGTGAACGAGATTGAACTAGGTATGACGATACCGACGATCGAATCTCGGGCAAGTAAAATATCGCGAGACGAAGGGAATATATATATGGGATTGATTGAATCCTGGCATCGTGGTTCATCCGATATGATCATCGATGAATGTGTGGGAGTCAATATGGGTGCCCAGACCCCGCTGTTGATTATTGATAGAAGATCATGTCTGCATATTCTCGAACCCGCAGGGTCACACACTTAACGTGTCTCGACGCTAGGATAGATTGGATAATTGGTTTATGAGTTTTTGTTCAGAGTCTCGGATGGGATCCAAGATATCACGAGAGGTTCCGGAATGGTCCGGAGAATAAGATTCATATAAGGCAGTGCAGTTTTTGGAGTTCGGAATTGTTCCGGGTTAATCGGTATTGTACCGAAAGCTTCTAGAACCTTCCGGAAGGGGGCCAACGTGGTCCCACCTTCCGGGAGGGGGCATGGGCCTATGAGGGAGTGTCCTGGCCGCATTGGTCCAGGGGCACAAGGCCCCATAGGGCCCAGCCGATTCTAGATAGGTTTAACTCGTTTAAATCTAGGGATAGAATTTCTAGATAAGGGGATAAGTTTAAATCGTTTAAACTAGAGATAGGCTTGGAGGAGGGGCTAGGGCTGGCCGCCGCCACCCCCTCTATATATAGAGGGCTGGTGCGCCCCTCCCCCCTACACACATCTCCCTCCAAGCCCTAGTAGCCCTGCTGCCTTCCTCTCTCCCTCCCGACTGTTTGTAGGCGAAGCCCTGCAGCAGAAATTCTCCACCATATACACCACGCCGTCGTGCTGTAGATCCAATCCATCTCTCCACCATACTTGCTGGTCCGAGGAAGGAGGAGACGTCGAGGTGCTGCACGTGTGCATCTCATGGAGGCACCGCCACTTGTGGTGCTAGATCGGATCGGATCGCGAGGAGGAGAAGCGAGTACGACTACACCACCCACGTTCCGACGAACGTTCCGCTGTGCAAATCTTCAAGGGTATGAAGATCTAATCCAATCTCTCTCGTTGTTTGCATCTCCTAGATTAGATCTTGGCTTTCCTTCTGTTCGCTTCCGTAGAAAATTTTGATTTACTATGTTGCGAAACCCTTCAGTGGTATCAGAGCTAGATCTATGCGTAGATGTGATTCACGAGTAGAACGCAACATGGTTGTTGCGGGCGTTGATGTTTTCTGTTGCAAGCCTCTTGTTTGTGTTCTTCTTATGACGCGGGATAGTGAGATTGAAGCGGTCCAGGCCAACCTTACGCGACGTCGTTCGCGAGACCGGCTCCGCACTTGACGTGTGGCTTGTACCACACATGCGGCTGGTGGATGTCAGTTTCTCTCTCTATAGTTGTCATGGGATTAACACCGGAGTTTGGCAACCATAATATCACCGTTGTGGCTTTCCGTAGGTAAGAATCGTTCTTAGCATCTACTCCCATAAGCCACGTAAAACATGCAACAACAAAGTAGAGGCGTCTAACTTGTTTTTGCAGGGAGTGTTTTCTGTGAAATGGTATGGCCCAAGATGTGATGTGTATAATGTATGCGATGATCATGTTTTGTAATGTTTCACGACTTGCATGTCGATGAGTACACAACCGGCAGGAGCCATATGGTTGTCTTTATAATTGTGTATGTCCTGCGAGTCAACTTCTTATACGCCATGTAATAGCTTTACTTTATCGCTAAGTAGTTAGCAATAGTTGTAGTTGCTATTCGTGGTGGAGGCAATCATGGTGGAGTGATGGAGATCATGCCGGAACACACAAGATGGAGATCATTGCGCGAAGATTGGCTATACCATGTCACATAAAGTTATATGCATGTGATGTTTATCCTTTTATGTATCTTATCATGCTTAGATCGCGACAGTAGCATTATAAGATGATTCCTCACTTAAAGATCAAGATAAAAACTGTGTTCTCCCCAAGTATGCACCGTTGCGAAAGTTCGTCGTGTCCAAGCATCACGTGATGATCGGGTGCTATAGACTCTACGCTCACATACAACGGGTGCAAGCCAGTTTTGCACACACGGAAATACTTGGGTTTTACTTGACGAGCCTAGCATGTACAGACATGGCCTCGGAACACATGAACCGAAAGGTTAAGCATGAGTCATATGAATGATATGATCGACACTTTGTTGTCCACCATTGAAACCACATCTCTTCTCGTGAAGATCGGATTAGGTGTGGTGAATTTGGATCGTGTTCACTAAACAACTTGAGGGATGTTGAATTTAGTGGGAGTTCATCTAGTAATTTGATTAAAAGTTGAACCAGTTATCATGAACATAGTCTAATTTGTACTTGCAAA
The DNA here is from genome assembly GCA_916181665.1 of Avena sativa. Taxonomy (NCBI): domain Eukaryota; kingdom Viridiplantae; phylum Streptophyta; class Magnoliopsida; order Poales; family Poaceae; genus Avena; species Avena sativa. Next base: position 361,836,692 of record OV702299.1, on the reverse strand, counting down.
TACTGTAGATCACATGGCCAAGTCCAACTTCAACTTCAACGTTTTTGTTGAGAAAGAAAAGCTTAGAAACAATGGGTCTAACTTCACCAATTGGTTCCGCAATCTGAGAATCATTCTGTCTGGCGGACAAAAGGACTATGTCCTTGAGAAAGCGTTAGGTAACCCCCCTGCTGCAACTGCGCCGGCTGATGAGAAAGCTATCTATCAGTCGCGCAAAGATGATTATGGTGTGATTAAGAGCACCATGTTGTTTGCTATGGAACCGGAACTTCAAAATCGTTTTGAAAACTATCCCGGGCCATTTGAGATTCTCGAAGAGCTGAAAACCATGTTTCAGACTCAGGCCCGTTCTGAGAGATATGAGATCTCTGAGAAGTTCTTTAACTGCAAGATGGAGGAAGGGAGTTCCGTTAGTGAGCACGCCATTAAGATGTCGGGCTACACTCAACGCCTTGAGCAACTGGACTGCAAGATTCCAGAGGAGCTCAAGATTGACAGGGTTCTGCAATCACTCCCTCCCAGCTACAAAAGTTTTGTAGTGACTCATAATCAGATTGGTTCCACTGATACAATCACCGAGCTCTTCGCAAAGCTGAAGGCTGCGGAGGTGGACATCAAGAAGGATAATCATGTGTTGATGGTCAACAAGCCCTCCTTTAAGAAAGGTAAAGGTGCAAAGAAGCCCTTCAAGAAAGGCGGCGGCAAGCGCGTTGCCCCTACTGAGAAGAATCTCAAGTCTGGTCCTAAGCCGGACACTGAGTGCTTCTATTGCAAGGACAAGGGTCACTAGAAGCGCAACTGTCCGAAGTACTTAGCGGACAAGAAGGCTGGCACCATCAAAGGTATATTTGATATACATGTTATTGATGTTTTCCTTACTAGCCCTCGTTGTAGTGCATGGGTATTTGATACCGGTTCAGTTGCTAATATTTGTAACTCGAAACAGGAGCTACGGAATAGACGGCGGCTTGCGAGGGATGAGGTGACGATGTGCGTTGGCAACGGATCAAGAGTTGATGTGATGGCCGTCGGCATGCTCTCCTTAGTTTTACCTTCGGGATTAGTTTTAAACCTTAATAAATGTTATTATGTGCCTGCGTTGAGCATGAACATTATTTCGGGATCGTGTTTATTGCAAGACGGTTATTCATTTAAATCGAAGAATAATGGTTGTTCTATTTATATGAGTAACATCTTTTATGGTCATGTACCTCTTGTGAATGGTTTATTTCTTCTAAATCTCGAAAGGGATGAAACACACATCCATAACATTGAGGCTAAGAGATGCAAAGTAGATAGTGATAATACTACTTATTTGTGGCACTGTCGTCTAGGTCATATTTGTGTAAAGCGCATGAAGAAACTCCATTCTGATGGACTTTTGGAGTCTCTTGATTTTGAATCATTTGACACATGCGAACCATGCCTCATGGGCAAGATGATCAAAACCCCGTTCTCCGGCATGATGGAGCAAGCAACGGACTTGTTGGAAATCATACATACCGATGTATGCGGACCGATGAGTGTTTCGACGCGCGGTGGATATCGCTATTTTCTCACTTTTACCGATGACTTAAGTAGATATGGGTATATCTATTTAATGAAACATAAATCTGAAACGTTTGAAAAGTTCAAAGAATTTCAGAATGAAGTGGAGAACCATCATAACAGAAAGATTAAGTTTCTACGATCCGATCGTGGGGGCGAATATTTGAGTTATGATTTTCTCACGCATCTCAAAGCAAGTGGAATCGTTTCACAACTCACGCCACCCGGAACACCACAGCGCAATGGTGTGTCTGAACGCCGGAATCGAACCCTATTAGATATGGTCCGATCGATGATGTCTCTTACTGATTTGCTGTTATCATTTTGGGGTTATGCATTAGAAACCGCTGCATTCACTTTAAATAGGGCTCCATCTAAATCCGTTGAGACGACACCGTATGAACTATGGTTTGGTGCTAAACCTAAGTTGTCGTTTCTTAAAGTTTGGGGATGCGAAGCTTACGTCAAGAAGTTGATGCCGGACAAGCTCGAACCCAAAGCGGAGAAATGCGTCTTCATAGGATACCCTAAGGAAACTATTGGGTATACCTTCTATCACAGAACCGAAGGCAAAGTGTTTGTCGCAAAGAACGGTTCCTTTCTTGAGAAGGAGTTTCTCTCGAAAGAAGTGAGTGGGAGGAAAGTAGAGCTAGACGAGGTTATTGAACCTTATCTTGAATTGGAGAGTAGCGTAGCACCTGAAATTGTTCCAGTGCCGCCTGCACCAACAATAGAGGAAGCTAATGACAAGGATCATGAAGCTTCGGACGATGCTGCTACTGAACGTCGCAGGTCGACAAGGTCGCGTGCCCCTCCTGAGTGGTACGGCAACCCTGTCTTGACTGTCTTGTTAGTAGAAGACAGTGAACCTACGAACTATGAGGAAGCGATGATGAGCCCAGACTCTGAGAAATGGCTAGAAGCCATGAAATCCGAATTGGGATCCATGAGCGAAAACCAAGTATGGACTTTGGTGGACCCTCCTAGCGACCGAAAGGCCGTTGAGTGCAAATGGATCTTCAAGAAGAAAACGGACGCGGATGGTAATGTTACCGTCTATAAAGCACGGCTTGTCGCAAAAGGTTTTCGACAAGTTCAAGGTGTTGACTACGATGAGACTTTCTCTCCCGTAGCGATGTTTAAGTCCATTCGGATTTTATTAGCAATTGTTGCGTTTCATGATTATGAAATATGGCAGATGGATGTCAAGACTGTGTTCCTCAATGGCAACATTGATGAAGAGTTGTATATGATGCAACCCGAAGGTTTTGTCGATCCTAAGGATGCTGATAAAGTATGCAAACTTCAGCGTTCCATTTATGGACTGAAGCAAGCATCTCGGAGTTGGAACCTTCGTTTTGATCAAGTGATCAAGAGCTTTGGATTTGTTCCAAATTGCTATGAAGCTTGCATCTACAAGAAAGTGAGTGGGAGCTCGGTGACGTTTCTGGTACTATATGTGGATGACATATTGATTATTGGAAATGACATCAACATGCTTAACGATGTGAAGAGTTATTTGAACAAGTGTTTTTCAATGAAAGACCTAGGTGAAGCTGCTTATATATTGGGCATCAAAATCTATAGAGATAGACAAAGACGCCTGATAGCTTTAAGCCAGAGTACATACCTAGACAAAGTTTTGAAAAGGTTCAGAATGGATAAGGCATTGAAAGGTTCAGTGCCTATGTTGTCAGGTAAGATATTGAGCAAGGCTCAGTGTCCAGCTACGGTAGATGATAGGGAATCTATGAGCAAAGTGCCTTATGCCTCGGCCATAGGTTCCATCATGTATGCCATGCTGTGTACTAGACCGGATGTGTCCAATGCTCTTAGTTTGACGAGCAGATATCAAAGTGATCCAGGAGTGGAACACTGGACAGCCGTGAAGAACATCCTAAGGTACCTAAATAGGACTAAAGAAATGTTCTTAGTCTATGGGGGTGATGAACAGCTCGTCGTAAAAGGTTACGTCGATGCTAGTTTCGACACCGACAAGGATGATTCTAAATCTCAGACAGGATACGTGTATATTTTGAATGGAGGAGCTGTTAGATGGAGAAGCTGCAAGCAAAGCGTGATCGCGGGATCTATAGTAGAAGCGGAATACATGGCTGCTGCAGAAGCGTCAAGTGAAGGAGTTTGGATCAGGAACTTCATCACTGAGCTTGGCGTGGTTCCAAGTGCATTGGACCCACTGGAGATATTGTGTGACAACACTGGCGCCATAGCACTCGCTAAGGAACCAAGATATCATCCAAAGACCAAGCATATCAACCGCAAGTTTCATATAATCCGAGATTATATAGCAGATGGAGATCTGAAGATTAGCAAAGTACATACAGATCTGAATGTCGCAGATCCATTGACTAAACCTCTTCCACGTGTAAAACATGATCAGCACCTCAGTGCCATGGGTGTGAGATTGTTGCCAAATGTAAACTAGATTATTGACTCGAGTGCAAGTGGGAGACTATTGGAATTATGCCCTAGAGGCAATAATAAAGATGTTATTATTATAATTCTTGTTCATGATAAAGTTTATATTCCATGCTAGAATTGTATTAAGCGGAAACATTAATACTTGTGTGGTTTGTGAACAACACCGTGTCCCTAGTACGCCTCTATGGACTAGCTCATTGATCAATGATGGTTAAGGTTTCCTAACCATAGACATGAGTTGTCAATTGATAATGAGATCATATCATTGGGAGAATGGTATGGTGGACAGACCCAAACTAAGCGAAGCAATTAGATCGTATCATTGTGTTCATCTTTGCGAAGCTTTTCCTATGTCAAATATTGTATTCCTTAGACCATGAGATAATACAACTCCCTGGTATCGGAAGAAAGCTTTGAGGTCATCAAACGTCATCCTATGAGAGGGTGATCATAAAGGTGTCTCTCAGGTGATCGGAAAGTATCTGTTGGGTTGTATGTATCAAGATGGGATTTGTCCCTCCCAAGTCGGAGAGATATACTTTGGGCCCACTCGGTAATCGATATCAACACCGCTTGCAAGCATGTGGTTAAGGAGTTAATCACAAAGTGATATAGGATTACGGAACGAGTAAAGTACTTGCTGTGAACGAGATTGAACTAGGTATGACGATACCGACGATCGAATCTCGGGCAAGTAAAATATCGCGAGACGAAGGGAATATATATATGGTATTGATTGAATTCTGGCATCGTGGTTCATCCGATATGATCATCGATGAATGTGTGGGAGTCAATATGGGTGCCCAGACCCCGCTGTTGATTATTGATAGAAGATCATGTCTGCATATTCTCGAACCCGCAGGGTCACACACTTAACGTGTATCGACGCTAGGATAGATTGGATAATTGGTTTATGAGTTTTTTTTCGGAGTCTCGTATGGGATCCAGGATATCACGAGAGGTTCCGGAATGGTCCGGAGAATAAGATTCATATAAGGCAGTGCAGTTTTTGGAGTTCGGAATTGTTCCGGGTTAATCGGTATTGTACCGGAAGCTTCTAGAACCTTCTGGAAGGGGGCCAACATGGTCCCACCTTCCGGGAGGGGGCATGGGCCTATGAGGGAGTGTCCTGGCCACATTGGGCCAGGGGCACAAGGCCCCATAGGGCCCGGCCGATTCTAGATAGGTTTAACTCGTTTAAATCTAGGGATAGAATTTCTAGATAAGGGGATAAGTTTAAATCGTTTAAACTAGAGATAGGCTTGGAGGAGGGGCTAGGGCTGGCCGCCGCCAACCCCTCTATATATAGAGGGCTGGTGCGCCCCTCCCCCTACACACATCTCCCTCCAAGCCCTAGTAGCCCTGCTGCCTTCCTCTCTCCCTCCCGACTGTTTGTAGGCGAAGCCCTGCAGCAGAAATTCTCCACCATATACACCACGCCGTCGTGCTGTAGATCCAATCCATCTCTCCACCATACTTGCTGGTCCGAGGAAGGAGGAGACGTCGAGGTGCTGCACGTGTGCATCTCACGGAGGCACCGCCACTTGTGGTGCTAGATCGGATCGGATCGCGAGGAGGAGAAGCGAGTATGACTACACCACCCACGTTCCGACGAACGTTCCGCTGTGCGAATCTTCAAGGGTATGAAGATCTAATCCAATCTCTCTCGTTGTTTGCATCTCCTAGATTAGATCTTGGCTTTCCTTCTGTTCACTTCCGTAGAAAATTTTGATTTACTATGCTGCGAAACCCTTCACATCCGGCAATTATTTGAACAACCCTTTTGTTCTCATAATACCTGATAAAACAAATCTTGAAGGCAAGCTTTGATGTTTAACGAGCAACACAATAACCCTTTATTTGTTCTCGATGAACATCATCACATATTCTTTTGCTAGTTACTTAGGCCATTATAGTTCATGAATCTTGTCGTTTCGTATGACGATTCATACCAACAAATTTAGTATCTAATACTTAAGAACCACATTATTTAACAAGCAAAGAATACAGCCATAACGAGTATATACTCTATATACTTCAGCTGAACAATTCTAGTCTTTTCTTTTCTACCATATATTTATGAGATTCTCTTTCAGTATTTCTTTTTCTGTTTGAAAGAATCTATCAACATCAATAGTGGAGCCATATACATGACACATAGTCCAAAGCATGTATAGTTAAATACCAATGTCTTTGGACTTGCACTTTGAAGTAGATCACCATCATCAAATGTTTGGTGTTCTTTCAAATTCCTTTATTTAGTAATCTCTTGGTGTAGTAAACATTTTACCTACATCAGATATTCACCCTTATCATGGAATTATCCATGATCAAGCTAATTTTAGCTTATAACGGTGAATCGCGAGTATAATGTAGCCCTCCAAAACCTTTGGGAGGATTAGGACAACTAGTGTCTCCAACCTTTTGTAAATTCTCATCAAATATGAGAACATAAACTTTGCCATATTATACTCTATCATGTTGTAACCAAAACATCATTTCAGATATCGCAATATCTTCCATACATGATGGTTTCTGAAACAACTCTTTCAACTCCTAGATTACCTTGATATTGAAACTATCTTTTAAATATCAAGAATCATGGAGACAAACATGATACTTATATACCAACACTGGAATTGTTACTCTTGATTTAATACCAACTATTAAACTTCACGGAGTAATCAAAACTTACTGAAAGTTTGCAATGGGACTTTTAAACTTTAGATTAACACTTCAAAACAATACGATACCAGTTCGTAAAGTAACTAACCAGAATTCTATAGTTCTATCATCTCAATTTTAATTAAGCGCAAGGTGGTAAACGGATGCCAATGACTACAACAACTATGCAAATTCACTTTGAATTAATTTATGATAAATAGTGTTCAACTTTTAATCATATTGCTGTTGAACTCCCACTCAAAACAATATCCCTCACATTGTTTTAGTGATCACACGAACCAAATCCACCACATCAAAACCGATCATCACGAGAGTTGATGTAGCTTCAATGGCGAATAATTAACATGTTCATCATATCTACTATATGACTCATGCTTTACCTTTCGGTGATCCGTGTTCCGAGACCATGTATGTACATGCTAGGCTCGTCATGATCAAACCTTAGCTTTCGCATGAGCAAATCTGGCTTGTTCACGTTGTATACACTCACAGAATCTAACACACCCGATCATCATGTGATGCTTCGAAACAACGAGCTTTAGCAACAGTGCTTACTAAGGATGAACACTTTAAAACTTGAAATTGTGTGCTTGAGGGATCATTTTATAATGCTACCGTCGTGAACTAAGCAATACAAGATGCATAAAAGGATTAACATCACATGTAATTCATAATATGTGATATGATATGGAATTTCTTCTTGTTCTTCCGATCTCCATCTTCAAGCACGAACATGATCTCCATCATCACCAGCATGGCGTCAAGGTCAATGGCGTCGTTTCATGGTTGTCATCCACCAGCATCAACTATTATAACTACTTTGAATAGACACGTGGGTCTTAACGGAATTAAAATACAACCATATGGCTCCTGCCGGTTGCCAACTTACAATTAGGAACATTGCATACATCATATATAATCACAATCATGGCCATATCACATCACAGCATACCCCTGCAAAACAAAGTCAAACGCCTCTAATTTTAGTTGCATATTTTACGTGGTTTGGGGCTTTCAATAAGTGTCGTTCTAACTTACGAACAAGAACCACAACGTTGATGTTTGAACTATCAAGTGCCCATTGTAAATTGAATCTATAGTATGAAGGGAGAGACAAACACCCGCAAAGCCACTTATGCAATACAAGTTGCATGTTGATCGTGGATCAAGTCTCATGAACGATGTCATCTAAGGTTAGCCCGTGTCGCTTCATCCCATCATACAGCAAGATGGAAAGTACACAAAAAGCAATTGATAATAAAAGCACCACCGCCCACAATGACCATTGTGTTCTACTCGTGCAACAGATCTACATATAGACACGGCTCTGATACCACTTTAGGGGTTCGTAGCATGGAAAACAAAAAATTTCTATCGCATGAACACACACAAGCCAAGATCTATCTACTAGATTGCAGCAACGAGTCGATATAGTACTAACCCTCGAAGATCCAAAGCGGTTAACGAGAGCAGATTCTCGTGGGTGATGTAGTCGTACACTTGCCGATCTCAAGATCGCGTAGACGATCCTTCCGGCGCTGCGTTCCGGCAGTGAATCCGCAGTCGGTCACACGTTCAGTACTCGATGAAGACCTTCCTCTCCCTAGTTCCAGCAGGCAGCGGAGGTTGTAGCACTCTCCTCGTGATTCCGGCAGCACGACGGCGTGGTGTTGGAAGTAGAGGGGAGATCTCGCAGGGCTTCGCCTTAAGCCGGAGCGAGTATGGTGGAGTATGAGAGAGGCCTTGGCGATCTAGGGTTTAGAGGCACCAAGGGGAGAGGTGTAGCCGGTGGCTAGGGTTTGGGATACCCCAACTCGGTGACTTTGGAGGATATCCCTAGGTGGTGGCGGCATCAGCACTTGGTGGTGGTTGTGGCGCCTTAGGCTAGGGTTTTGAGGTGTAGGGAGAGGGGGATCCCTACCCCTCCTTATGATCGAGCCAAGATCTATCTAGTAGATCGGTGCAACAAGTTGATAGAGTACTAACCCTCGAAGATCCAAAGCGGCTAACGAGAGCAGATTCTCGTGGGTGTTGTAGAAGTTCACTTGCCGATCTCAAGATCGTGTAGACGATCCTTCCGGTGCCGCGTTCCGGCAGCGCTCCCGCAGTTGGTCACACGTATGATACTCGATGAAGACCTTCCTCTCCCTTGTTCCAGCAGGCAGCCGAGGTTGTAGCTCCCTCCTCGCGATTCCGGCAGCACGACGGCATGGTGTCGGGAGTAGAGGGGACATACCGCAGGGCTTCGCCTAAGCCGGAGCGAGTATGGTGGAGTAGAGGGAGCCCCGGTTATCTAGGGTTTAGAGGGACAAGGTTTAGAGGTAGCTAGCAACTAGAGTTTAGCTAGTCGGTAGCGGTTTAGAGGAGATCTAGATTGGTCGCAACTAGAGAGGGGGCGGCGGCCAACCTAGGGTTTCTTGGGCGCCTAGTGCAAGGGGGATACCTTGGTGTGCGCCCCTAACCCTCCTTATATAGGTGGGGGGCGTCCAATGGTGTTCCCAACCCAGGTGGAAACCCTCCCTAACTCAGAAACCCTCCCTAACTCGGAAACCATGTTGGGATTTGACTTTTTCAAACTACCTTTTTTGACTTTCAAATTTGAGTTTGATTTCTCTCTTCCAAGTGTCCAGCCAAGTGACCTAGGACATGATGCAACCATTACACTTTGTCATGACACATTCATGTACCCTTCCCCTTCCGGATCGGTGACCCTTCTACAACATTCCGGTGAAAACACCGGAATCACTCCCGAACTCCGAAATTGGACTTTCCTTATATGAATCTTATTCTCCAGACCATTCCGGATCTCCTCGTGATATCCTGGATCCCATACAAGACTCTGAACAACATTCAGTCTCTTTACTCACATTCCATATCTACTAAACAACATTGAATCCTTAAGTGTGTCTCCCTACGGTTCGTGAATTATGCAGACATGATTGAGACTCTTCTCCGATCAATAACCAATAGAGGAATCTGGAAATTCATATGGCTCCCACATATTTCTACGATTACTTCGTGATCGAATGAAACATTTACATATGATACCAATTTCCCTTTGTCTCATGATACTTTACTTATCCGAGGTTTGATCGTCGGTATCTCTGCATACCTAGTTCAACCTCGTTACCAATAAGTACTCTTTTATCGTTCCCGTGATATGTGATCCTTTGTGAGCCAGTCACATGCTTGCAAGCTAATTGGATGACATTCCACCGAGAGGGCCTAGAGTATATCTATCCATCATATGGATGGACAAATCACAATCTTGATCCATGTGCCTCAACGCATACTTTCCAAACACTCAATGTCACCTTTATAGCCACCCAGTTATGGTGTGGTATTTGATGTCATCAAAGCATCCTTTCGGTGATGGTGATTAGCATGATCTCATGGTCGAAGGAATTAGGTTACTATGTATCAGAAAGCTTATAACAAGTGAACAATATTAAATGACTTGATCTGTATGCTACGCTTAACTATAGAAGTATGTCCATCACATCATTCTCCTAATGATATGACCCTGTTGATAATAACATCTCTATGTTCATGATCAAGAAACCATGATCATATATTAACCAACAAGCTAGTTTAACAAGAGGCTTTACTAGGGACTCTTTTATGTTTACAAATCACAAGTATTAATGTTTCCGGTTAATACAATTATAGCATGGTATGTAAACATTTATCATAAGCATGAAGATATGATAATAACCACTTTATTATTGCCTCTTGGGCATATATCCAACAAAATAATACCAAGCATCCAAGTACTAAATAATCCTAGGCATGTGCTCCAAATATAGTCATACGTGCTCGCAATGAGAACTTGCACAACATCTTCTGTCTAGCCAGCCCGTGGTAGCGGGGCCTCTAGGGAACTACTGGCAATTAAGGTGCTCCTTTTAATAGAGAACCGGAGCAAAGAATTAACACTCCGTGAACACATGTGATCCTCACACCACAGCCATCCCCTCCGGTTGTCCCAATTATGGTCACTTTGGGGACTTTGGATCTGGAAAATGATATGTGTACACAACTTGCAGGTAAGATCACAAACAATACTATCATAATGATTCAATAATAAGTTCAGATCTGAGATCATGGCACTCAGGCCCTAGTGACAAGTATTAAGCATCAAATAGCACTAATAGAGATACTAGGCACTATGCCCTAACAATATTATTCGATTACATGAAAGAACTCATCCATTCCCTACCATCCCCAAGCCTACAACGGGGGATTACTCACTCATGGATGAGAGAAACATCGGTGGTTGATGGAGATGCGTTGGTGATGACGATGGCGATGATCCTCTCCAAATTCCCCGTCTCGACAGGGTGCCAAAATGGAGTTTCTGGATCTGAATATTGGTTTCTGGTGGCGTGATGGCTTGCACAGCTTATGTGAGCCTGTTGGGAACCCCAAGAGCAAGGTATGAAGCAGTACATCAGCAAGTTTTCCCTCAGTAAGAAACCGAGGTTATCGAACCATTAGGAGGATAGAAACATCGCACGGGTGTTGCAAGCAACGCGGAGACCTGCACAACACAAACTCAAAACTTTGCCCCAACTAACAGTGAGGTTGTCAAGCTCACCGGTTTGCTGTAACAAAGGATTAAACGTATGGTGTGGAAGGCAATGGTTTGCAGCAAGTAAACAAGTAACAGTGGAAGATGTATCAATGGTAAAGATTGGACCGGGGTCCATAGTTCACAAGAGGTGCTCTCCTTAGATAAAAAACATGGCATGAAGGGTAAATAAATTACAACGGGGCAATTGACAAGAACTGAGCAAGGCATAACAATGCAATTACTAGTCAGAAAGATCCTATGAGATTCGATTGGGCAATACAACAAGATACATAGACCGCCATCCAACTACCATTATGACTAGAAGTCCACCTTCAGGTTATCATCTGAACCCCTCCAGTATTAAGTTGCAAGCAACAGAAAACTACTTTAAGAAAAGTGTGTAAGGTAAACAGTCCACATGTTCCATGAACAAGAGACCGTTGTTTTCTCCCTAGTGGCAACAACACATCTACAACCGAAGAGATTTTTTTCACTTCCCTTGGAAACTAGAGGCATGAACCCACTATCGAGCATAAATACCCCCTCTTGGAGTCTGTAGAGGGAGTGTCCCAACCTTTATTAACATAAGGTGGTGTCCCCTGTGTTTACAATGCTAGTCCCTGGATCAATAGCTAGCATCCACAGTTAAGATGTAATATCAAGAAACAAGGGTCATAATTCAACTTTATAACCAGGAATAAAATACTTTATTACATCTCACATAGCTCATTTGGCTATTACATTACATTGCAGCGGAATAACTATAAGCATGGGGTCCTTCATCTTCAAAGTGCCACAGGCAAACATGTTGGTTGTAGACTTGTAATCCTATTCATCAAACTTCACTAACATCAAACAAACCTGCAACATTACAAGTTACAGCCACAAGGGTCAATACATTTGAATTGTATTGGCAAGTTTCACTACTAAGTATAATATAAGTGGATCCTATCATTACATGCAAATTTGGCTAAGTAGAGTTTCAGGCTCATTTGCATAAAGCAATATTTTATCCTATCTTTTCAAAATGGTTTTGGTCCTTTGTCAATTCTCCTTTCAAAAATCCCTTGAACTCCTTGGTAAAAACTCAAGTGTTCAAGTCCATGTCAAATCTCTTGAGCACCTTGGTAACCCCAAGTGCATCAAGTTTTAAAAGTTTTCTTTTAGAAATTAGAGTGTCGAGATCTTCCATAGCTTCAGGCCTTAGTTGCTCAGTATTGTCCATAACCGGGGACACGGCTAAGTACTTAGATTTTATTATCTTCTGCAGAAGTTGTACACTTTACCCACATGACACAATCTCGTCTTGACGCCACCAATGGCCGCTGGATAAGTACTCACCAAAATGGAGTACCGGCAGATCGAGAATGTGACAAAGTCTTTCCATAGGAGTCCTCCCAATACAAAATGCTAGCTTGTCTATCAAGCACAAATGTAGGGTTGCTCCCTTACACAAATCTAGTTAACCTGAAGATGCCAATGCATGGGACTTCCACTATGTAGTTGACTAAGCCAAAGCCCATTTAGCATGTGGCTGTACACGGAAGCCACTGTACGAGAAACATGTTCAATCTCTAAGTTTCCTGGGTGGTTTTCCTTTGGAGCACAACACAAAGAGATTTGCCATAGACAAGGTTCCTTTTGTTGCCACCTTCTCCAAAACTCAAAGTATCCTTGGCCACCCAGGTGGTTCATTGAGTCCTTGTTTTATTATATAAAACATAAGTCTTTTCTCAATCTCATAAAATCTCAACATGTAACTCTTTTCAAAATAAAGCATGGCTAAGCATGTATCAACTACATTATTTTCACTAAGGAATGTATAGGGTATCCTATTAGGATTTAGCATAGCACAAGTATAGAAATTCCTTTCATGCATGTTTTCAAAAATCCACTAAGTATAAGAAAATAGTAGGACTTTAGATGATAGTGTAACTTGCCTTTTTGGTAGGGAATGGTGGTTCACTCCTTGATCTTGCTAGTCTCACACTTCACTACAAGTCAATCAAGCAAACACAAATTCAATTCACATTCCAAACCAAAGTCAAACAAACAATTTTTCACACACAAAGTAATGGAATCTAAGTCATGCATAAGCATGCAAAGGTTGGTTCTATTGTAAGGATGGTCTCCACTAGGATTCTAAACTTTGTAAGTTCCAAATTGGTCATTTACCAAAATGGCAAAGTCATTCGCAAATGGGTTTTATCCTTAAACCATTTTCAAAACAAAGTATTATTTTATGTGGTGTAGAAATATTTTACTAAGGCATTAATCTATAAGGTTCACCAAATACATTTTCAACTTATAAAACTTGGTGTTTGGGGTCAGAGAGTTTAAAAAAAACATTTCTCAAAGGTTTTCCTTCAAAATCAATTTTAATAAATAAACCACATTTCTATTTGACTAGAAATGGTTTTAAATCAAAGAATCATATTTTTATTTCACCCAATACATTTTTGAGTCCACAAAGTGTTTCCTAGGGTCAGTAGGTTTGGTCCAAAATATTTTCCCAAAGTTTTCTTTATAAAAGTATTTTCATAACCAAAATCTTTATTTCCATTTGGCTAGAAATGGGCTAAATCAATTAATTTATCCTAAATTTCACCAAATTCATTTTTAATTCCATGGGTTGGTTCCTAGGGTCAGTAAGGTCACAACAAACCATTTTGCAAAGGTTTTAACCCAAAAATCATTTTTAAACAATTTTTCTACTCTAAACAATCTCACAAAAGAATCTGCAAAAACAAGCAAACTAACAGATACTATTTGCTAAACCAAGGGCATGGTTGGCTAGGGCTTGCTCTCCTGAATCCAATGACATAAAATTTGTAAAATTTGGACGTGTGGTTTGAAAGTTACAAAGGTTTGAAAATGGCATTTAAATCTGATTTCAAACTCTATTTCAGATCATCTGGTGCCACGCGTCATGTTTTAATTCGCCGGTACCGGTTCGCCAGGATCGAGCTACGTGGGCCGCTGGATCTAAAGCAAATCCTACGACGCAGATGCTCCCATACCCCTTCGATAAGTGACTCTATCCTAGCCAGTGGATCTGCATCTAACGGTTGCCGCGTGTTTGACCTAAAAGGAGCGGCGCTAACGGCGGCTGTGCGGCGGCGGCACTCTGGCTGCGGCGGGGCTGGTGATAGAGGAAGCGAGGGAGGAAAGGAAGTGACTCACCAGGTTCTCCGAAGTGTGGGGATGCTCGAGGTGGTACTGGCTGGCAAGGGGGCGCACAGACGGGTCGGCAATCTCTCCTTGGAGTTAGGGCGGCGTCGGTCTCGCTCAGATGTCGTCGAAGGTGAGGATAGAGAACGCCCTAAGACCAGTAGATTGTACCGTTAGGTTCGCAAGAGGGAGGCGAGTATGTGTGCATCACAGGGAGGTGAAGAGGAAGTCTGGTCTCACTAGTAGATGCCGCCGGAGTTGGAGAAGGAAGTGGTGGCGTGCTGGTGTCATCGGGGGCGACGTCCTGGGGCGTGCGCGAGTGAGCTACCGCCACTGGGAGGTACGCCTGGTGCTGGCGAGCACGCTCGTGTGCTCCCTGGGTAGTGGGGTTGTCGGGTTCCGTCGGAATTCGAGCAGGACCTCGCCGGAGTTGGTGAGGTTGCAGTGGCCAATTGGAGTAGCCCTGGGGCGGAGAGAAGTTGGAACCAGAGGGAAAACGGAGAGGAGGGAGAGGCGAGTTAATGAGAGTAATCACGGGTGTATTTGCTGCAGCGTTTATGACGAATTAACTCGGCGAGAAACCGGCAGAAACGGAGGAGAAGAACTGGTCTGCGGGGTGGGTGAAGGAGACGATGATGTGGCGTGGGGCCGTCTTGTCAGCGTTAGAGGAGGAAAGGGAGTTGGGTCCACCAGTCATTGTCTGCATGGGTCAGAATACTAGTGCGAAACGTTTTCTTTCGGGGTGAGGAGCTGGGCTATTTCTGGGCCTGTTTGGGCTAGTTGGGCCAGAGGGTGGGCTGTTCTATTTTTTTCTGTCTGAATTCTTTTTCCTTTTCTAAATCTAATTTCTGTTTTGAATTTCAAACAACCAAACAATGTCCAAATCAAATCAAACAAACACCAAACCTTGCACTAAGAATTTGGTTCTGTTTAGTAGCATAAACCAAATTTCCAAAATAAAAATAAAATAATAATTTTTTATTCTTTTTAGGATCCATTCTTTAATTAAATAAAATGGATCTTTAGTTTATTAATAAAATAGGGTTTGATTTAATTAATAAAATCTCCATTTGAAATCAAAATATTTTCAAAACCAAATCAGTAGGTTTTATTTTAAAATAAAAGATATTTGGAAATCTTGTTTAAAACAAAATAACATTTTACTTTAGGGTCCATTAAATAATTATATAGAATGGACCTTAGTTATTAAATCAAATAGGATTTGTTTTATTAGAAACTTTATTTTGAAATCCAAAATAAAACCAAAACACTTAAGTAAGTTTATTTGAGAATATAAAACCAAAGTCAAAAACAAAATAATTTTTACCCTTTTTAGGATCTATTAATAATTAAATAAAAAGACTTTAGTCTTTATTTTCAAAATAGGGTTTAATTTATTTTTAAAACTCTATTTGAAATATAATCCAAACCAAAAACCTTTTCAGTAGGTTTTATTCAAAAACCTTTGGAAAACTTATTTAAATAAAGTAATAAGTTTTAGTGTTTATTTAAAAAAAAGGAAAAGCCTTTACTTTAATAAAATTGGATATTTAAATCCTTATTATTTTATTTAAATAAACCTTTACTCTTTTTTGTCAAAACAAAACCTTTTGTTTAAAAATCTTGGCCAAGGTTTTAATTTGGCTTTATAAAATAATCTTTATTTATAATTCCACCTTTTTCTTTTGAAAACCAAATCCTTTTATTTAAAAGATCCAAAATAGTAATTCCAAAACATTTTATTTTCCTTTAAACATTTTAATTTGTTAAATCCCTTTAGGATTTAATTGTTCAAAATAGGTTTGAAGATTCCCAATTGGATTCAAAAGTTTCTTCTGGCCCTGAAAATCAACAAAGTTTTATTTTATTCATTTTATTTTTCACATTACAAGATTTGGAAATCTTGGGATGTGACAGAGTCACTAGCATCTACTTGGCCAAGATAGATACTAACAACGGAGAGCATGCAAGATCACAAACAACACATACATGATAGAATCATAAAGATGAAACCATTAATCAAACCAACATAATAATCTCAATATCCATCGGATCCCTGCAAACACAACATGCATGATTACAAATAGATTAGATCTTGATCATGAATGGAGCTCACAAGATCTATACATGAAAGCACAGAGGAGGAGATACAACCATCTAGATACTACATGGATCCATAGTCCAAGGCGTAACTACTCACGCATCATACCGGAGAGAAGGCCTCCGGGATGATCTCCCCTCCGGCAGGGTGCCGGGAAGAACTTCAGATCCCCCCGATCTAGGGACGATGGTGGCGGCTGCTACAAATGGTTTCGTGAATATTTGATCGGGTACTTAGGGTTTCTGCATCGGGGGCTTATTATAGGCGAAGGGGGACGCCGAGGAGGCGTCCAGGGCCATCAAACCCTAGCCAGGCACGGGGCTGGGCCCACCCGCGCCTGGGGTGGGTTTGGCCCCCTGGCTGGCCCCTCCGGCTCCCCTCTGGACTTCTTGTTCCCCATGGAAAGTAATTGACTTTGATGTTTGTCCCGTCCAATTCCGAGAATATTTCTTTACTAAATTTTCTGAAACCAAAAACAGCAGAAAACAGGCATCTGGCACTATTGCAACTTGTTAATAGGTTAGTACCAGAAAACATGTAAAAAGCACATCAAAGTGTGGACAAGTAAACCAAAGTATATACTAAACAAGCATGGAGCATCAAAATTTATAGATACATTTCCAACATATCAGCATCCCCAAGCTTAACTCTTGCTCGTCCTCGAGTAGGTAAGTGATAAAAAGAATAATTTTTGAGGTGACATGCACCCTCACAATAAAGATCCAACCATTTGCAAGAATTGAAAGCTGGGATCAAAGAACTCTAAACATGTGCATGAAATATGGAGTTCTAACAATAGGACATAGTAACTATGCATGCAACATGACAAGCTACAAACAAATATCATTAATAACATGCATTGAAAAACGTTTGTTTGTTTCACATGTAGAAAACGTAGTATAGTGGCAATCAGCTTGTCCCTCATAGAGTAGCAAATAGATGCATAGGACACCTGCAAAGTTCATAAGGGTGACTAGAAACAAATAGCACAAGAACAAGTAATAACACAATATGCATCAATTAATAAGCTTTGGAACACTGCACAAATAATGACAACTATGCTCTCTTAATGGTCCCTAAAGGTAGAAGGTGGAGACTCAATAGTGGTGGAAGAAAGGCCTTTTTGTAAAGGAAGCAGGGATTACAAGTTTCAAAAAGAGCTTCCAAAAATTATGGTACTTGTTAGCTTTCAGCCCTCATTGCCCCTATCATAAGCATCTTGAAGTGGTTAAGGTTAAAGTGGCAAAGCTGGAGTATATGCTTAACGAAGTATAAGTTGGCAATCTCAAGTCCCTTGAATACGAGGGCCACACCTCATGCATACTCAACTTTGGGTCCAGGTAAGTTCTTGTCACTGTAAGTATTTGCATATCATTGAGAACCGCCAACGGGGTACCCCTTGCACATGGTACGTGAGCTTTCCCATAACCAAAATGACAAGGAAAGTAGACAATGAGCATCTCAGCAATCTTTTTATTTACCATATGCATAGCTTTTTATTGAGGATGCTTCATAGATAGCTCATTATGGTGATGCTGCAAGTTTCCACCATGATTAGGCATGGCTTAGGCTAGCGGCCCAGGCGTTTCTCTAACACGGGATACAAACTCCATGGACTTACAAGTTCCCTCTTTATTTCACACCGGTGACATCCATAGGCAAAAGAACATGATATCAACTGAGTACAACAAGGTACAAGTGCAATGTTGAAAACTATCCCCATGACAGCATGGTTCTGCTAATTCCAACTAATAAGTGCAAGCATATACAACAAAGTTCTCACAGTGGTTCAAGTTTATTAGGGGCAAAGAATAAAGTATGCCATCAAGTTCGTGAGGGCCTTAATCACTAAGTTTTCACATAACAAAATAGTTTTTAATTGGAAGATAGTTGAAAACAAGAATATACTTGGAATGGTGTAACACACCATGCATAGGAGTTTATAGTGGACACTTTGGAAAAACTTGGTTTCTTGGGAGTTGGAGGCATGAGTAGAACGTACTCATACAAGTGGAGGCTAGCAAAAGATTGGGAGCAACCAACTAAGAGAGCAATAATGGCCAAAAATCATGCAGTGCAACAAAGCATACTAATCAAAGAAAAGAGTGGTACTACAAGTCAAGGACTAAATGATCATAGAGACAAATGGTGACTTGTCATAGTCATAACATGGTGTGAACATGTGCGAAGTCAACCCAAGCAAAACATCAAAGTAGAATACCACAATACTATGCTTTTGCATGCTAAAACAACACATAATTTCTTAAAGGCACACTAAACAATCCCAATTGTTTGGAACAAGACATGCTATAGCAATAATCACTAAGCATAAGGTCAAAACAACACCTAGCATGTCATGCTAAAGTCTAAGTCACAGTCAATGCAAGCTCCTCTTTCACTTCAAGCAAGAACTTACTACTCCTTTCCAAACACTAAGCAAACTTATTTGCAAAACAACACAGTGAGAAAGGGGTCCAAACTACTTAAGCAAACTAAACAAACTAAGCAAAGCAAACGAAAACTAAGACGCTCCAAGAACAACACAACTGTGCATGAAACAATAAAAACGAAGTGTCTAGACAGACCTAAGCTTTTTATTGATGAAGAAGGGGGATGCCTTGGGCATCCCCAAGCTTGAGCTTTTTGTTAGAGATATGCCCAAGAGGCAATAATAAAGAGGTTATTATCATATCTTCATGCTTATGACAAATGTTTTACATACCATGCTATAATTGTATTAACCGAAAACATTAATACTTGTGTGATTTGTAAACATAAAAGAGTCCCTAGTAAAGCCTCTTATTAAACTAGCTTGTTGGTTAATATATGATCATGGTTTCCTGATCATGAACATTGAGATGTTATTAACAACAAGATCATACCATTAGGAGAATGGTGTGATGGACATACTCCTATAGATAAGCGTAGCATAAAGATCAAGTCATTTCAATAGTTCATTTGCTATAAGCTTTCTGATACATAGTAACCTAATTCCTTCGACCATGAGCTCATGCTAATCACCATCACTGGAGGATGCTTTGATGACATCAAACACCACACCGTAACTGGGTGGATATAAAGGTGGCATTGAGTGTTCAGAAAGTATGTGTTGAGGCACATGGATCAAGAGTGGGATTTGTCCATCCATATGACGGATAGATATACTCTGGGCCCTCTCGGTGGAATGTCATCCAATTATATTGCAAGCATGTGACTGGATCACAAGGGGTCGCATATCATGGGAACAAGAAAAGAGTACTTATTGGTAACGAGGTTGAACTAGGTATGCAGAGATACCGACGATCAGACCTCGGATAAGTAAACTATCGCGAGACAAAGGGAAATTGGTATCGTATGTAAGTGGGTCATTCGATCACAAAGTAATTGTAGAAATATGTGGGAGCCATATGAATTTCCAGATTCCTCTATTGTTTATTGATTGGAGAAGTGTCACGGTCATGTCCGCATAATTCACGAACCGTAGGGAGACACACTTAAGGATTCAATGTTGTTTAGTAGATATGGAATATAAGTAGGGAGACCGAATGTTGTTCGGAGTCTCGGATGGGATCTAGGATATCACGAGGAGATCCGGAATGGTCCATAGAATAAGATTCATATAAGGAAAGTCCGATTCCGGAGTTCGGGAATGATTCCGATGTTTTCATCGGAGAGGTTCTAGAAGGGTCTAGAAGGTTCACCGGACCGGAAGGGGAATGGTTCATGAATGTGTCATGGTTAAGTGGAATGATTGGATCATGTCCTAGGTCACTTGGTTGGGCATTTGCGAGAGAGAAATAAAGCTCTAAATTGAAAGTCAAAAGGTAGGTTTTAAAAGTCAAACTGGAACAATAGTTTCCTAGTGGAAGAAGGAAAGAGTCCTTCTTTCTCTCCAACTTGGATTTGGGGAAGGATTCAAACTCCCCTCTCCCAAGCTTCCCTCCCTCTCATAAATAGAGGGTAGGGGCTGCCCCAAGAGGCTACAACCAGCCCTCCCCACCTCCAAGCCGCGCCACCGTCGCCGCCGCCGACTCCACCTCCTCCTCTCCGGCCTTCTAAACCTAGATCGCCGGAAATCCTAGATCCACCATAACCTGCTGTAGCGTCCCCAACCTTTAATAAGATTGAGTCCCCTGTGTTTACAATGCTAGTCCCTGGATCAATAGCTAGCATCCACAGTTCAGATGTAATATCAAGAAACAAAGGTCATAATACAGCTTTATAACCAGGAATAAAATAGTTTTATTACATCAAACATAGCTCATTGGCTATTTACATTACATTGCAGCGGAATAACTATAGTCATGGGTCCTTCATCTTCAAAGTGCCACAGGCAGATGTTGGTTGTAGACTTTGTAATCCTAATCAATCAATCTTCACTAAATCAAACAAACCTGCAACATCATAAGTTACAGCCACAAGGGTCAATACATTTGAATTGTATTGGCAAATGATAATTTGGTAGTATAGTGGAGTCTATCATCTATATGCATTTTGGCTAAGTGGAGTTGAGGCTTGCATTGCTCAAAATAGATTTTTCCCTATCATTTTGAAAATACTAAGTTTTGTTTGGCAAAAACTTTCCAAGACATCTACCAATCAGAGACTGAAGATCCACTCAGGGCATCTACCAATCAGAGACTGAAGATTAACTTGGCAAAAACAACTTCTCAACCAATGATTGAAGATCCTCTCAGGCATCTACCAATCAAAGATTTAAGAATTTCACACAATCCCTTGTTTACCCACAAGTTTTATTTAGAAATTGGAGTGATGAGATTCTTGATTGCTTCCATGTCTTGATGCTCAAATTGTCCTTTACCAGGGACATGGCTAAGTACTTAGATTTTACACTCTGCAGAGGTGGTGCACTTTCCCCACAAGACTTGGTTTCCCAAGACAAGATCTTTCAGAAGCTTTTACTTAGACCATCATGGACGCGTTCCAACCTATCAATCACTACCACCCACTGTCCATATGGCTAAGTTCTTGCAACCTATATGATCATGGCAGAGCCCATATTGCCAAGTGGTTGCACTTGAAGCTTCTCAACATTTGACATCTCAAATCTCTTTGTTTCCTGGGTGGCCATCCACAAGTGAGATACACAAGCCATGTCATGGCCTTGTGAACCACTCAACATAAACCATTCCTTCCATTCCACCCAGGTGATTCATTAACTTAGTTGTTTTGTTAAATAAAAACAAGTCCTTAGACTTAGAATATTTTTTTCATAGTGTGAATATATAAACCACCCTTGTTTTCTAGTAGCTAGGCTAAGCATGGCATGGCAACTTATCCTTAGGGAATTTTCCTAGCAACTCTAGCATTCTATTCTAAATAGGATTTCCCAACAACAAATGACAAAAGTAGCATGCAAGTCCTAACAAAATATATCTAATGCAAGTATAAAATATAGGTATGGAATATTCATGAAGATATCACTTGCCTTTTTGGTAGAGGGTATAGGTTCACTCCTTGTCTTTGCAACACTCACACTCTTCAAGTCACTACAATTCAATCAAGCAAGGCACAAACTTAATCTACCAATCAAGCAAAACTACACACATAAAATAACAAAGTCAAACAAAGTAATGGGATCTAAGTCATGCATAAGCATGCAAAGGTTGGTTCTAATTTTAAAGGTGGTCTCCACTAGGCTTCTAAACTTTGTAAGTTCCAAATTGGTCATTTACCAAAATGGCAAAGTCATTTGCAAAGAGGGTCTCTATTAGGTTCCTAAACTTTGTAAGATCCAAAATGGTCATTTACCAAAGTGGCAAAGTTAAAGCATTGCATGCAAGCATGCCAAACTTTACTTTGTTTGTAAAAGTGGTTCCTAGTGGGTCATAGACTTTTGGGTACATCTAATGGTCATTTTGCAAAATGGCAAGGCCATTTGCAAAAGGGTTTCACCTCAAAACCATTTTCAAAACAAAAGGTCATTTTAGGTGGTGTAGAAATGGTTTTACTAGGGCATTATCCTATAGGGTTCACCAAGTATGTTTTCAAATCACAAAACTTGGGTTTTGGGGTTAGTGAGTTTAAAACAAAACATTTTCCAAGGGTTTTCTTCAAAACTCATTTTTGATAAAATAACCACATTTCTATTTGACTAGAAGTGGTTTTAAATCAAAGAATTCTAAATTTGCTTCACCAAGTGAGTTGCTATTGCAAAACTTGGTGTTTGGGTCAGTAGGTTTGGTCCAAAACATTTTCTCCCAAAGTTTTCTTTATGAAAGCATTTTCATAAACAAAACAAATAGTTTTAGTTAGCTAGAAATGGACTAAACTAATTAATCCATCCTATTATTTTCCAAAATCACTTTCCAAACTATGGGTTGGTTCCTAGGGTCAGTAAGGTCACAACAAACCAAAATGCAAAGGTTTTAACCTAAAAATCATTTTTAAATGATTTTTCTAATGTTAGCAAGCACACAAAAGAATCTGCAAAATCAAACAAGCTATCATATACTATTTGCTAAACTAAGGGTAGGGTTGGTTAGAGCTTGTCTTGCTGATTCCAACGACATCAAATTTGTAAAATTTGGACGTGTGGATTCAAAGATACAAGGGTTTGAAAATGGCAAAAGTTTCTGTTTTCAAATTTCTTTTAAACAGATCTAATGCCACGCGTTGCGCTGTGATTGGCCGGTACCGGTTCGGCCGGATCGGCATCGTGGAGCGTTGGATCTATTTAGATCGTACGGCACAGGGCACGTACCCTTTCGCTGTTAAGTGGTTCTGTCTAGTGCGTCCGATCTAGATCGAACGGCTGTGGGGTGCTTGGTCATAGACGAGCGGCGCTGCGGCGGCTAACGGCGGCAGAGCGGTCGGTCGATGACGGTGGCGATGCTACAGGGGGTGAGAGGGAGAGGGAAGTTGCTCACCGTGCTCAGGAGGTTGCGGTGAAGCTCGACGTGCTGATGTCTCAACGAGGGGCGCACGGTGCTGTCAGGGATTGCTCGCCGGAGTAGAGGACGGCGACGGACGGCTCTGTTCGTAGTCAAAGACGGTGCGGGTAAACTCGTCGGAGGCGAGACAGACGGTGGTGCTCACTGTCGACTACGGAGGCGGCGCTACGGTGTGAGCTAGGACACGAGAACGACGGCGTTAGTTGCGGAAGAAGTCACTGGTCTTAGGCGCATCATCGAAAAGAAGAGGGGCGGCTGGAATTCACCTGTGGGCTTTGCCGGAGAAGAAGGCAGACGGTGGCGACGGTGGTCGTTGTCGAAGGCGAGGTTACAGGGTACCCGCGGTCGAGTTTGATGCACTAGCAGATGCGCCTGAGAGTGGGGAAGCTGTGAGCTTGGTCGGGGAGGAGAGGGGCGGCGAGTCTTGGCCAAAATTGCTGCGACAGCTCGTCAGAGCAGAGGGCATGCAGAGAGGAATTGGGCGGCCTGGGGGCACGCTAGGGTGAGGCGTCTGAGGGAAAAGGGAGAGGAGAGGGAGGCGTTTAAGTAGGCGTCGTCGCGGCGAGGAATTATCGCGGCGTTAAGGCGAATTTAATCGGCGGAATCAAAGCAGAAAACGGCCGGCGAGAGGAGGAGGAATCGGTCGCGGCGGGTGAGGAGGAAGAACAGTGGAAAGGGGTCCAGCGGTCAGTGGGAAAAGGAGAGAGGAGGAGGTCCACTGGTCAGTGTCTCTGTGGGCTGATTCGGCGGTGAGGAAAAACGGTTCGGGGAAAAATAAGAGGAGGTGGGGTCATCTCGTCAGCGAGTGAGAGAGAGAAAGAAGTGGGTCCGGGCTGTCACTCTCTGTGTGGGTAATCTATTTGGTGTGAATCGTTTTTCTGAGGGAAAAGAGAGGTGGGCTAGGTGGGCTGCTGCTGGGCCTTAGTGGGTTGCTATATTTTTTTCTGTCTATATCTTTTTTTCTTTTTCTAATTCTTTTTCTGTTTTCAATTTCAAACAATTAATCACACTTTCAAACAACACTCAAACAAACACTCAACTTTACTTTGAATTTGGTTTTGTTTTTCAACATAATCCAAATCTCAAAAAGAAATATTATTTTTATTTATTTTAAGATCCATTTAATAATTAAATAAAATGGATCTTTAGTTATTAGGGTTTGATTTATTTAATAAAATTTCCATTTGAAATCCAATTATTTTCAAAACCAAACCAGAAGGTTTTATTTGAAAAATAAAAGATTACTTGGAAACTTATTTAAATAAATAAATAAGTTTTGGTGTTTAATTAAAATGGGAAAGCCTTTACTTAAATAAAATTGGATATTTAAATCCTTATTATTTTATTTAAATAAACCTTTACTCATTTTAATCAAGCAAAACCTTTTAATAAAAGATTTCAAAGTAGTAATAAAATACTTGGTGTTCATTTAAAATGGGAAAAGCCTTTACTTAAATAAAATTGGATATTTAAATCCTTATTATTTTATTTAAATAAACTTTTACTCATTTTATCAAAACAAAATATTTTATTACAAAAGCTTGGCCAAAATTAATTTGGCTCACCTTTTCATTTGAAAACAAAGTCTTTTATTAAAAGATCCAAATAGTATTTCCAAAACAATTTATTTTTCCTTTATTAAATGTTTATCTTTTTAATCCCTTTAGGATTACTTGTTCACCAATTGGTAGGGGCTTTGGTAAAGGCTTTATTAGCTTTTGGAAATTCAATTTCCTTATCTTATTATGTTCACAAGTTTTTGTCTATGGTTCCAAACTAAGTGAAACCAATCTCTAAGGTCTTTCTTGATCCTTTGAGAATATTTGATAGTCAAATTTGGTATGGATCAAATCCATAGATTTGGAGATACTTTGGAAAATGATTTCCTTCCATTAGGGTTTAGGGATTTGGATTACTTTCCAAATGTTCAAATTTCCAGATACATTCATCGAGGAATGCATTTCCCTTGATTTGGATTTTGTTGAATTCAAACTTTAGAATCCCATCTTTAACAAACTTTGGCTAAAGTTTTCCTTTTAGAAACAAAAGTTTATTTTCACCCTGATTTTCAACAAAATTTTATTTTGTTTAATTTATTTTTCACGTTACAAGATTTGGAAAATCTTGGGATGTGACACCTGCTCCGGCTTAGGCAAAGCCCTGTAGGATTTTCTCTCTACTTCCGACACCACGCTGTCGCGCTGCCGAAATCGCGAGGGGAGAACTACAACCTCCGCTGCCTGCTGGAACAAGGGAGAGGAAGGTCTTCATCGAGTACCAAACGTGTGACTGGCTGCGGAAGCGCTGCCGGAATGTAGCGTCGGAAGGATCATCTACGCGATCTTGAGATCGGCAAGTGTACGACTACATCATCCACGAGAATATGCTCTCGTTAACCGCTTTGGAATCTTCGAGGGTGAGTACTCTAATCGACTCGTTGCTACAATCTAGCAGATAGATCTTGGCTTGTTTGTGTGCATGCGGTAGATTTTTTTTGTTTTCCATGCTATGAACCCCTACAGTGGTATCAGAGTCGTGTCTATATGTAGATCGGTTGCACGAGTAGAACACAATTGTCATTGTGGGCGTTGATGCTTTTGTTGTCGATTGCTTCTTGTGTACTTTGCATCTTGCGGGATGGTGGGATGAAGCGGCCCGGGCTAACCTTACATGACATCGTTCATCAGACTTCTCCACGCTTGACATGCAACTTGTATTGCATAAGTGGCTTTGCGGGTGCCTGTTTCTCCCAACATAGTGAAGATTCAATTTACAACGGGTGATTGACAATACTAGTATCAACGTTGTGGTTCTTGTTCGTAAATTAGAACGACACTTATTGAAAGCCCCAAACCACGTAAACATGCAAAGAAAATTAGAGGCGTCTAACTTTGTTTTGCAGGGGTGTGCTATAATGTGATATGACCATGATTGTGATTATATATGATGTATGCAATATTCCTTATTGTAAGTCAGCAACCGACAGGAGCCTTATGGTTGTATTTTAATTTCGTTAAGATCTGCGTGTCTATTACTCAAGATAGTTGTAATAGTTGATGCTGGTGAACGACAACCATGGAGCGGCACCATTGACCTTGACGCCATACTGGTGATGATGGAGGTCATGTTCGTGCTTGAAGATGGAGATCGGAAGCACAAGAAGAAAGGCCATATCATATCACATATTATGAATTGCATGTGATGTTAATCCTTTTATGCATCTTGTATTGCTTAGTTCGCGATGGTAGAATTATAAGATTATCCCTCTCACAAAATATCAAGCTATAGAGTGTTCGTCCTTAGTAGGCACCGTTGCCAAAGCTCGTTGCTTCGAAGCACCACGTGATGATCGGGTGTGTTAGATTCTGCGTGTGTATACAATGGGAGCAAGCCAGATTTTCTCATGCGGAAGCTAAGGTTTGATCTTGACGAGTCTAGCATGTATAGACATGGTCTCGGAACACAGAATACCGAAAGGTAAAGCATGAGTCATATAGATGATATGATGAACATGATGATTGTTCACCTTTGAAACTATATCATGTCACGTGATGATCGGACTTGGTGTAGTGAATTTGGTTCGTGTGATCACTAAAACAATGTGAGGGATATTGTTTTGAGTGGGAGTTCAACAGCAATATGATTAACAGTTGAACACTATTTATCATAAATTAAATCAAGGTGAATTTGCATAGTTGTTGTAGTCATTGGCATCCGTTTACCACCTTGCGCTTAGTTATAATTGAGATCATAGAACTATAGAATTCTGGTTAATTACTTGACGAACTGGTATCGTATTGTTTTGAAGTGTTAATCTAGAATTTTAAAAGTCCTATTGCAGACTTTAAGTAAGTTCCGATTACTCCGTGAAGTTTAATAATTGGTATTAAATCAAGAGTAACAATTACAATGTTAGTATATAAGTATCATGTTTATCTCCATGATTCTTGATATTCAAAAGATTGTTTTAATATCAAGGTTATCTAGGAGCTGAAAGAATTGTTTCAGAAACCATCTTATGTGGAAGATATTGCGATATTTGAAACAATGTTTTGTTTACAACATGATAGAGTATAATGTGGCAAAGTTTATGTTCTCATATTTGATGATAATTTGTAAAAGGTTGGAGACGCTAGTCGTCCTAATCCTCCAAAAGGTTTTGGAGAACAACATTATACTCGCAATTCACCGTTATAAGCTAAAGCAGCTTGATCATGAATAATTCCATGATAGGATGAATATTTAATGTAGGTAAAATGTTTACTACACCAAGAGATTACTAAACAATGGAATTTTAAAGAACACTAAACATTTGATGATGGTGATCTACTTCAAAGTGCAAGTCCAAAGACATTGGTATTTAACTATACATGCTTTGGACTATGTGTCATGTGTATGGCTCCACTATTGATTCTTTCAAACAGAAAAGGAAATACTGAAAGAGAATCTCATAAATATATGGCAGAAAAGAAAAGACCGGAATTGTTCAGCTTAGGTATATAGAGGATATATGTGTTATGGTTGTATTCTTTGCTTGTTAAGTAATGTGGTTCTTAAGTATTATATACTAAATTTGTTGGTGTGAATCGTCATACAAAATAACACAATTCATGAACTACAATGACCTAAGTAACCGGCAAAAGAATATGTGATGATGTTCATCGAGAACAAATAAAGGGTTATTGTGTTGCTCGTTGAAATCAAATCTTGCCTTCAAGATTTGTTTTATCAGGTATTATGAGAACAAAAGGGTTGTTCAGATAATTGTTGTAATCCATAAAAGATGGATGATTTACAAATCTCGTTGGAGAAATCATATCCATAAAACTAGTGCTAAAAATGTCAAAAGACAAATTGATTGAAAGATCACTTAGGAAGTGACATCGTCGTTTAAATTATATTGGAAAGAAAACATGAAGAAACTCCATGTGGATGGAATTTTGGAGTCTTTTGATTTTTGATCAAATGACGCTTGTGAAACTTTCCTAGAGATAATTAAAACTCCGTTCATAGGCCAAAAGGGAATGAATGACTAGATTATTGTAATTTGTACATATTTGATGTATGAAGTCCATTACGTGTAGTCAAGAGCGATGGATTTCAACTTCATATGCTTTCTCCGAAAATTTGAGTGAATATATGAATATTTACTTAATGAGGATGAAGTGTGAAACATTTGAAAAGTTCAAAAACTTTCAAGATGAAGTGCAAAATCAATGTAACAAGAAAATAAAGAATTTATGATAGGATCGTAAAGGAAGATATTTGAGTTACAAGTTTATCATAATACCTTAGATTTGAGGAATCGTTCCGTGGATTTGCATTTCCTGAAACACTATAAGAGTATGGAGCGTTCGAGATATGTAATGAGTCCTTGTTTGACATGGTAAGATCAAAGGTATAATTTATAAAACTGCCATTATATTTTAAATATTAAAACTTTAGAGACTACTGTTTTCCCACTGAAAAGAGCTCCATCATAATCCATTGAAATGACACCATATAAAGTTATGATTTGGGATAAAACCCAAGTTGTCCTTTCTTAAACATTGGTATGCTATGCATAAGAAAGATGTTTGCAACCAAAATCAGATGAACATATATCTTTATGTTATTTTGAATAATCGTTGAGTATTCCTCCATAACACCAAAGACAAAAAAATTGTCGCTTAGAACGTCAATTTTCTTTGAGAAAGGAATTTTCTGTGAAAAGTTAAGTGGGAGGACAACAGAACTTTGATAACGTTAAAAGAACCTTAGCTATATGTGCAAAGTTACGCAGCGCCAAAAAGTGTTCTGGAGGCAGCAACAATGCTCATGGCTCACGTGCCTCAAAGGTTGTGGTCACGGAAGTCTAAGTTCCTATTGAACCAAGTAGGTCAGATAAACAATCAAATACCAAGATTTGAGGGTTGAATCATTATTTGAGAATAATGAATGGACTACATGCAAAGAAGTGATGATGATCCCTAATTCCGCAAATGGATTGAAGCCATAAAATCCGTGATAATTCCATACAAGAGAAATCAAGCTTTGAACTTGAAAGACCCTCTGGAAAGGTGTAAGACCTTACAGTCGTGTTTAGATCTATAAAGAAATAGACAAGGATGTTTCACATCTATGAAATAGTCGACATGTTGGGAAATAGTTCACAACAATGTTCAAAGGTTGTATATGACAAGATTTGATCTTTCATAGTCATGTTTAGTCTAGACAGATTAATGTAGCAATCACTACATATAATTTTGTTATGTGGTAGTTGAATAAACAAAACAAGTTCTTCTGATAGAAGTGTTACCTAGGACGTGTGCATAACACGGTCCATAGGGTTTTGTTAATTCAAAGGATGTTAAAAGCGTATGCAAACTACAATGGTTGAAGTGAGCATCGCGGAGTTGAAATCTTCACCATGATGAAACTGTTTAAAGAGTTTAAATTCATCAGAGACGATGAAGATGCTTGCATTTGCAAGAAATTAAGTGGGAGCGCTAAGACATATTTCTAATACATTATGTGGAAGACATATTGTTGATTGGAAATGATGTATCTTTTATTAACACATGTTAAGAATTTCATCTCGATGAAAGACTTAGGCAAAACCCAAATATTTGGCATCAATATCTATATAGATAGATTGAGACGCTGATATGATTGTGCCAAATATACATAGATGAGATATTGAATGAGTTCAACATGGAAATGATAAGAAAGGTTCTTGCCACACAGAAAGGATTGAATCAAAATTCAAGTGTATCGACACTTGGTAAGTGAAACTAAGATTCAAGTATAGATTGATACTTGATGTATGAAATCACAAAGAGTATTTATATTAATCATACTATGATATGTACAAATCCAGATATTTCCTATGCTCTAAATGTTATCAGTATATACCATAATGATTCATAATATGATCATTGGATGATAGTAAGGATATTCTTATGATCTTTTGGAAGAACTAAGAATATATTATTTTTGTAGATGTGACAAATAGATGATTAGTTCATTGTAAAAGTACTACATTAATACTAGTTTTGTCACAAAGTACAAATTTAGTTTATCTCAATCTAAACTAAGGGTGGCACAATGGAAAGTAAGTTCCATAATGGATTTGGATGAGTTCCAAAGTTAAGACATTGTGACAGATACTACAACAAAAGGCTAAGTATATGACTGCTATTATAGCATCAAAAGAGGGTATTTGTGTTAAGTAGTTTGTTATCAAGCTAGGTGTGGTTCATAGCGGGATAGTACCATGAAGATATATTGTACGACAATATTATCAACATGTTTTAAACCCAAGGAACCAAAGGTCTCACCAAAGGACCAAATTTATACAAAGCCATCTCATTAGAGAATGAGTGATGCGTAGAGACGCAAAGACATTCAATTACACACGGACCTGAAAGAGTCGGATCCGAAGATTAGTTGACCACTAGCAATCGTGTAAATACAACGCCGGAAAGCCATAGGTGTTGAATACACAAAGATTTGAAACTAGATTATTGTCTCTAGTGCAAGTGGGAGACTGTTGGAGATATGCCCAAGAGGCAATAATAAAGAGGTTATTATCATATCTTCATGCTTATGACAAATGTTTACATACCATGCTATAATTTTATTAACCGGAAACATTAATACTTGTGTGATTTGTAAACATAAAAGAGTCCCTAGTAAAGCCTATTGTTAAACTAGCTTGTTGGTTAATATATGATCATGGTTTCCTGATCATGAACATTAAGATGTTATTAACAACAAGATCATATCATTAGGAGATGTGATGGACATACTCCTATAGATAAGCGTAGCATAAAGATCAAGTAATTTCAATAGTTCATTTGCTATAAGCTTTCTGACACATAGTAACCTAATTCCTTCGACCATGATATAATGCTAATCACCATCACCGGAAGGATGCTTTGATGACATCAAACACCACACCGTAACTGGGTAGCTATAAAGGTCGCATTGAGTGTTCGGAAAGTATGTGTTGAGGCACATGGATCAAGAGTGGGATTTGTCCATCCATATGACAGATATATATACTCTAGGCCCTCTCGGTGGACTGTCATCCAATTATCTTGCAAGCATGTGACTGGATCACAAGGGATCACATATCACGGGAATGAGAAAAGAGTACTTATCGGTAACAAGGTTTAACTAGGTATGCAGAGATACCGACAATCAGACCTCAGATAAGTAAACTACCGCGAGACAAAGGGAAATTCGTATCTATGTAAGTGGTTCATTCAATCGCAAAGTAATCGTAGAAATATGTGGGAGCCATATGAATTTCCATATTCCTCTATTGGTTATTGATTGGAGAAGTGTCTCGGTCATGTTCGCATAATTCACGAACCGTAGGGAGACACACTTAAGGATTCGATGTTGTTTAGTAGATATGGAATATAAGTAGGGAGACCGAATGTTTTTCGGAGTCTCGCATGGGATCCGGGATATCACGAGGAGATCCGGAATGGTCCATAGAATAAGATTCATATAAGGAAAGTCTGATTCCGAAGTTCGGGAATGATTCCGATGTTTTCATCGGAGAGGTTCTAGAAGGGTCTAGAAGGTTCACCGGACCGGAAGGGGAATGGTTCATGAATGTGTCATGGTTAAGTGGAATGATTGGATCATGTCCTAGGTCACTTGGTTGGGCGTTTGTGAGAGAGAAATAAAGCTCTAAATTGAAAGTCAAAAGACAGGTTTGAAAAGTCAAACTGGAACAATAGTTTCCTAGTGGAAGAAGGAAAGAGTCCTTCTTTCTCTCCAACTTGGATTTCGGGAATGTCGTGGGAATGGTCACGGCAGATGCTGCAATCGGCAGCGAGTAGTAGAACGAGGGGCAAGGGCGGCCAGCCATCTGTGGTGCGAGATGAGGGCGGAGACACAAGGTTTTACCCAGGTTCGGCCCCGCGGAGGGTAAAGACCTACTCCTGCTAGATTGTATTATGAAGGTCGTACAATGGGCGAGCTCGGCGGCGAGTCGCTTGGGTGTATGATGGAACGTATCTCTACACGCCCTGCAGGGAAGTTTATATAGACTCACCTCCCCTAGGGTTTACATATCTCAATCGAATCAGTTAAGGCTTCGGTACTTGTTTAACCTAGTCCGACTGGGCCTATCTACTCGCCTGGGCCTTCAGCTTCTAGTCGCTCGGATCCACACCGGGCCTTGATCCAGTCGCCGTCTTGCAGGCCCACTTGCCAGTTCCTGGGCCAGTCGGAAACGTCCTGCTGGGTATACCCCGGTAGGCATATCCCCATCAGTAGTCCCCGAGGCCGTCGTCGATTGGGCGTAGGTGGCTGCTGGCAGTCGGAGTATACGGCTTCAGAGCAGACATCCAGTCGAATCGTCGGCGGGCTCCTGTATAAAGGAGAAAACTAGTCATTCTGACCGCAGCTCTTGGCGAGTCGAGTCGGCGAAATACTCAGTCACTGTTGTAGTGATCGGGTCGGCGAGCCGAGTGGCTGAAGTTGGACCGTTAAACGTGGTCAAACTAGCCGTTAGGGTAATCCAACGGTAACTTTTGGCGTAATCACCGCGTAGTAACGGCTCCCTGATTTGGCTGGTAACAACCGCTATATAAGGGGAATGGTAGGCGATCGGAGAACCACTCCCTCGTTATTTCCTCCAATTGTGCGCTCCTTTGCTCTCCTCTGCATCGCGATCAAGTCGAACCGAAATCCTCCGACCTTGCCAAACCTTCTCACGAATGGCCCCCTCCACCGAACCATGGGGCAGGTCCAAGTGTACGAGGGCGCTCCTGGCTTCCTTCGAGGAAGCAGGGATCCTACACGCCGGTAGGTGGCGCATCCCCCCGGCCGGAGAGGTGACTCCGGATCCACGCGAGGGAGAGTTCATCTGCTTCACCAGCCACCTAGAACGGGGGCTGGGATTCCCTACGTCCCTGTTCTTCCGGCGCTTCTGCGCCTACTACGGGATCCAACCGTCAAACCTGGGGCCGCATAGCATCGAGCAGCTAGCCATCTTCGTGGCGTTCTGCGAGTGTTACCTGGGCTGCCGGCCCTACTTCCCTCTGTGGAAAGATCTGATCCATGGACGGATCAGTCGCGAGGAAGCAGGCGGCCCAATGCTTGCCGCGGGCGGCCTGACATTCCAGCTGAAGTCGAAGGCCTCGTTCTTCGACTTGATGCTGCCCGCCAAGGCGGAGAGCGAGTTGAAGAAGTCTTGGTTCTACGTTACCGAGGCGACTCCGGAGGGCGAGGCGGCGATCCCACGATACTCCGCCGACCGGCCCGAACCGCGCCGACTCCAAGTCGGCAAGCTCCCCACCGACCAGCGGATGGTCGTAGACGAAATGCTTTAAACCATCTGTGGTCTGAAGAAGAAGGGCCTCCAGACAATCAACTTATACAACTGCTGGCTCGGGCGGCGGCTCGTCCCTCTGGCTCAACGTGACCATTACATGTACCAATACACGGGCCGGGGGGACTTGACGAAGTCCTGCCCCGCCAAGTGGAAGCTTGAGGACTACACCTTAGCGCTAAAGAAGATCACCCAGGCGGTGTACCTGGACGCAAAGGCCGGGGTCGCCCCCTACACCGCGAACCATCCAGCCCCAACGGTGAGTCACCTCGCATTATTCGTAGTCGCGGTCATTCTAATTTCATTTCGTGCTCATTGCAGCTATTCCAAGTGGTGGAAGGATGGCTCCCGCCTTCAGACAACGAGAACTCGAGCTCGTCCGTCCAGGACATGGGCGAGTCGCCTCCCGCCAAGGGCGACACCGAGAGCGACGAGAGCAACGACGACGACGAATCCGAGGAGGAGGTCGCCCCGCTGGTCCGCAAGACCCGCGGGCAGCGTCAGCGTGAGCTTGAGGCGAGCAAAAGCCTCGAGCGTCATGATGATGATGACGAACTTCCGGAGACCACCTCGCGCCACCAGGCTACTCCGTCGAAGAAGAAGAAGAAGGAGAAGGAGGTGAAGGCCCCTCAGAAGAAGAATACGAAGCCGGTGAGACCGGCCACCCCGCCGCACTCGGCGAGCAGCTCTGACGCCCCCAGCCTGGCCAAGGGCGAGGTGCCGTCGGTGGTAGCCGCGCTGGACACGGCCACTGTCCTGAACGAGTTGCCACTGGCCTCGATGCCTCCGCCATTCGCCCCAGTCTCTGGGCTAGGGGCCGCTCCGGTCGCGGCGGCTTCACCTCGCAGGGAAGCTCCCGCTGAAGATGTCTCAGAGGCTCCCGTTGCAGCCTCGACGACGAAGAAGCCGTCCGTGTCTTGGGCACGCGACGTCCTGGAAATGGGCCTCAGTCGCCGACTGGGCCCCGAACTGGAGAAGCCGGCCGGCATCCGCACGGGGCTACGCTTCATTCCAGTCGTCAAGTGAGTTCGCTCTCCTACTTTTGTCTTTCATAGAAACTTGGATTATCTTGCTCACACGATCGATTTATAGGACCGGAGAGAAGAAGATAGGCCACCCGACCGTGGCTAAGGTGCCACCCGTCGTCAGCGAGGAGGATCCTTCCCGTAAAAGGAAGGCAGACGAGGTCGTCGTCCCCGCAGATAGCGCCAAGAAGGCCAGAAGCGACGAAGTCGTCACGGTGTCTGATGACACGGTGATCGCGCCGAGTGAATCCGTCATGGAGGCAGCCTTACCGGCCAAGGAGGGTGATCCTTCGCCTGGAGCGGCCGGGCCGGCCTACTTTGGTGCCGGATCCTCCATCGCGACGTTCCCGCGCTTCATGGCCAAAGCGGCTGCAGCGAGTGGTACCTCGCCCTCGAGCCATGCACCTGGGGTCGCTGAAACAGAGGTCGAGCAGCATCGCGGGCACACGCCAGCTCTCCTCGCGTCCGTGGATGCGATACAACTTCATGGCATGCTTGGCGCAGCCATCCAGGTATGTCCAGTCCCCGAGGATCAGGCCGGTGTGCAGCAGCGGTCTGATTCTTTTAGTGGCTTGTTTTTATTTTTCGCGTCCAGTCCCCGAGTGCGCACTTGCTGAATTTCAGCGGGTGGGCACGTAGGATTTTTGATTGCCAGTCCCCGAGTGCGCACTCGCTGAATTTCAGCGGGTGGGCACTTAAGGTTTTTTGATTGCCAGTCCCCGAGTGCGCACTTGCTGAATTTCAGCGGGTGGGCACTTAGGGTTTTTTGATTGCCAGTCCCCGAGTGCGCACTCGCTGAATTTCAGCGGGTGGGCACTTAGGGTTTTTTGATTGCCAGTCCCCGAGTGCGCACTCGCTGAATTTCAGCGGGTGGGCACTTAGTATTTCGCTTTGGTTAACTGTTTGAATTGTGTGTAGTGTCTGCAACGTGAGTCAGCTGACCGATTGGCAGCGAAACACCGCGCGGAGAAGGAACTGGCCACCGTCCAAGAGGCGAATAAGGGGCTTCAGGCAGTTGCCGTGAAGGCAGAGGAGGCTCGCCAGGGACTTGTCCCAGCGGGTGAGTTGGCAGTGGCTCAATCGGCGTTGAGCTCGGCTGAGAAGCGGATCGCCGACCTCGAGCGCGAGCTGAGGGAGGCGAGAGAACAAGCGAGCTCGGCGGATGGTCGAGCCAAGGCTGCCGTTACGGCCGCCGCGGAAGAACGTAAGGTTTCTGACGCCCTTGTTGCTGGGCTTCAGGATGATTATACTTCTCTTCAGAGCTTCATCACGGATCTCTCCCGTCCCTTGATTGGTGAGTGTGTCTGCCCCTGCCTATTGCATGTGCCTTTTGTGATATCCGACGTACTCACTGTTATCTTCTATTTGCAGGTTGCATCCTTGATAGCGTGGAAGAGGCGAGCTCGTTCGACGCGCGACAATGTGTGGCCACGCTCGTCGACTCGGCGACGTTGTCGGCGACATGCATCCGAGCCTACCTCCAAGAGATATCGCCCACGGAAGTAATTCCTAGCGACCTCGTCGAGGTGTGGAAGTACTTGGAGAAGGCGCCCTCGGTCGTTGAGTTCATGACGCGATCGGCGTTCCGGCGCGGAGCGGCGACGGCGCTTAGCCTTGGGCTTGCTCACTTCCCGGAGGACTTCGACCTCGACGATGTGACGAGTGGCTACCCATCGTCGACTGGCGCGGTGGAGATCTCCGAGGTGCTCAAGTTGACGGACCGCGCCGTGGTGTACTCCGAGCGTGTCTGGGCGATGGGCGACCTCCTTCCTTACCAGGAGACGGTCGTCGCACCCAACGACCCCGAGCTGCAGCACCGGGACTTCAAGGTCGAGCAGCCCTTTCGTGCGGCGATGGCGGGTGAGCTGACGACGTATCCGTCGAACCCGTACACTCCCTTCATCCACAATCGCAAGGGTGCTGGCGAGTCGTCGTCGAAGCCTGTGGAGTAAACTAGGTTGCCCTGGGGCGTTAGTAGCAGTTCTGCCATTCGGCATACTATGTATTTTGAGACGATTGCAACATGTTATGAATGATATATCGTGTTGTTTTGTGACTTGTCGTTTGTTTTCTGATTGTGGGTTGAGCGAGTCCCCGAGCGCGTCCGCCCGTTTTTATGGGGTTTACCTCGTGTGTTATGTGTTTGCGTTTTTGAATATTTTGTTATTGTGGTCGACTCGCCCGAACTCGGAAAGCCAGTCGCGAGGCGACTCCCATGGGTGCTCTATACTTCACCGTTTTCCCTTGCGCGAACAAGGTCGGGTGGCCGAGTCCCCGAGCGTGGTACTTGGTTGTTCTAGGCGCGACTCGAGGGTGGGTGAGGACTTGGCGCGTTAGTTTGAGCGCATCACTCCTGCCTGACCCGTTGGGTCAGTCGCATGGCGAGTCCAGGGCATGCTCTCATACTTGGCGTTTTCCCTAGCCACTCGCGCTGAACTGGTCGTCAGTCCCCGAGCGTGGTACTTGGCCATTCGAGTCGCTATGTCGAGGATGCGGAGGATAATGGTCACCGTGGGAAGCGAAGGCAGTCGTCTTGGCTCGTCGAGCCAGTCGAGCGAGGCGACTCCAATGGGGCTCCGGGTAGGCGTTTTTTATGGACGTTACAAGACCTGGGGTGCCCTAGTGCCCTTGTAACGCATTACTTGGCCGTGCCGGTCGCTGTACCAGAGGTTGACTTCTGCAGTTAGCTTGACGCTGTTATTACGAGTGTGGGTGGCACAAGATATGGAGAGTAGACGCAATTTGCGGTAGCCAATATTTTTATTTCATAGCGACTGGAGAGTACATATGTGGGGTTCTAGGAGTAGAACTTCCGTAGGAGATTTACATTCCATGGTCGCTTGATGTCAAGTTTGCCGTCCCCGCGGACGTCGATGAGGTAGTAGGCGTCGCTGCCGAGTACTCGCCCTATGGCGAATGGTCCCTCCCATGGGGGCGATAGCTTGTGCATGCCCTTCCTATCCTAGATGAGGCGCAGCACCAGGTCACCTTCTTGGAAGGTGCGAGTTTTCACCCGCCGGCTGTGGTAGCGGCGGAGTCCTTGTTGGTAGATGGCGGTGCGCGAGCGAGCTAAGTCGCGTGCCTCGTCGAGTTGATCGACTCCATCCTGTCGTGCAAGTTCATTCGCAGCCTCCGTGTAGTGGACGACCCTCGGCGAGTCGTGCTCAAGGTCGGTGGGCATGACTGCCTCGGCACCGTACACCATGAAGAAGGGGGTGAACCCTGTCGACCTATTGACTGAGGTGTGGATGCCCCAGATAACGGATGGTAGCTCCTCGACCCAGCACCCGGCGGTGTGCTCGAGTGGTACTTGGAGCCGCGGCTTCAGGCCGTGGAGGATGCTCTGGTTGGCCCGTTCGGCTTGGCCGTTGGACTCCGGGTGGGCGACTGACGCCAGGTCGATCCGGATGTGGTGTTCCTCGCAGAACTCGGCCATGGCTCCTTTGGCGAAGTTGGCGCCGTTGTCTGTGATGATGCTATTTGGGAACCCGTAGCGATATATGAGCTCGCGTAAGAACTTGGTAGCGGTCTTCCCGTCGCATTTCCGGACTGGCTTGGCTTCATCCCACTTTGTGAATTTGTCGACCGCGACCAGGAGGTGGGTGTAGCCGGAGGGGGCCTTTTTGAAGGGGCCTACCATATCCATACCCCACACGGCGAATGGCCAGGTGATGGGGATTGTCTTCAGCGCCGAGCTCGGCACGTGCGTCTGGTTGGCGTACTTCTAGCACCCGGCGCACCGCTGGACAATGTCGACGGCATCGGCGTGTGCGGTGGGCCAGTAGAATCCATGCCGCATAGCCTTGGCGACTAGAGAGCGGGCGCCGGCATGGTGGCCACAGTCGCCGGAGTGGATGTCGTGGAGGATCTTGCGTCCTTCGGCCGGTTGGACGCAGCGTTGGAACACGCCGGTGATGCTTCGCTTGTGGAGCTCGCTGTCGATGATGGTGAAGGATTTGCATCGCCGTGCGATCATCCGGGCGTCCGTCTCGTCTGCCGGCAAGGTGCCGGCCTCCAGGTAGGCGACGTAGGGCTTGGTCATGTCGTCTGGCTCGGTGACGAGTGCGACCAGGGCTGCCTCTGGCTGCAGCGGGACTCCGATGTCGATCTCCCTTGGGGGAGAGACTGATGGCTTGGTGATCGTGTCGAGGAAGACGCCGGCGGGTGGTGCGAGTCGAGCCGACCCAATGCGAGAGAGTGTGCCGGCCTCCTCGTTCTTCCGTCTGTCAATCCACTCGACGGAGTAGCCTGCGAAGTGTCCGCCCAGCTTGTCCACTTCTTGGCGGTATGCCGCCATGGTGGGGGAGACGGCGTCGCAGGTGCCAGCGACTTGCCCAGCGACGAGGTCGGAGTCTCTGTAGCAGCGTAGGCGGTTGACGTTCATCTCCTTGGCAGCTCGCATGTCGTGGAGTAGTGCCTCGTACTCGGCCATGTTGTTGGTGCAGGGGGTGAAGTCAAGGCAGAGGACGTAGCGGAGCTTGTCGCCCTTCGGTGAAGTCAGCACGATCCCTGCTCCTGCGCCGTCCGCATTCTTGGAGCCGTCGAAGTGCAGGCTCCAGTAATGAAGGTATGGCAGCTTTTCTGGCTGCTGGGCCTCTTCCCAGTCGGCGATGAAATCCGCTAGAGCCTGCGACTTGATCGCTTTTCGTGGCTCGTACTTGATATTATGGACGCCGATTCCGACGGCCCACTTAGCGACTCGCCCAGTCGCCTCAGGGTTGTGGATGATGTCCTGCAACGGTGCTGAGGAGACGACCGTGATCGGGTGCTCCTGGAAGTAGTGCGGCAGGCGCCGCTGTGCTCTGAAGACCGCGTATACCAGTTTCTGGTACTGCGGGTATCGCTGGCGCGACTCGGTGAGGACCTCGCTGATGTAGTACACCGGTTGCTGTACTGGGCGCTCCTTTCCTTCCTCCGGCCGTTCGACAACCATGACGGTGCTGACGACGCGCTCGGAGGCCGTGACATAGACCAGCATGGGTTCTTTGTCGGCGGGGGCGGCGAGTAGTGGTGTGGCGAGTAGCACCTTCTTGAGGTCGCGGAGCGCGTCGTCCGCCTCCTTGTCCCACTGGAAGGTAGGATTCTTGCGCATCAGACGGTATAGGGGCATCGCCTTTTCTCCCAGGCGGGGGATGAAGCGACTGAGAGCCGCTACTCGCCCGGCCAGCTTCTGGATGTCGCGCAGGCACTCGGGTTTGCCGAGTCGGGTGATCGTGTCGATCTTAGTGGGGTTCGCCTCGATCCCTCGCTTGGAGACGACGTACCCCAGTAGTTGTCCTGCTGGTACACCGAAGGTGCATTTGCCTGGGTTAAGCTTTATCTTGTATTTTCATAAGTTGGCGAACGTTTCCGCTAGGTCGGCGAGTAGATCACCCTGGCGAGCAGACTTTACAACCACGTCATCGATATAGACATGGATGTTGCGGCCAATTTGGCTCGCGAGGCACTCTTGCATGCACCGCTGGTAGGTCGCCCCGGCGTTCTTAAGGCCGAAGGTCATGGCGGTGTAGCAGAAGGCTCCGAATGGCGTGATGAACACCGTCTTCTCCTCGTCCTCGACAGCCATTTTGATCTGGTAGTATCCAGAGTAGGCGTCGAGGAAACATAGCGACTCCGAGCCCGCGGTGGAGTCGATTATTTGGTCGATCCGCGAGAGGATGAACTGCTCCTTTGGGCAGGCGTTGTTCAAGTTTGTGTAGTCGATACACATCCTCCAGGTCCCGTTCTTCTTCTCGACCAGGACTGGGTTTGCCAGCCACTTGGAGTACTTGATTGGCCGGATGAAGCCTGCAGCGAGTAGCCGCTGCACCTCCTCGGCGATGGCTCGGCGGCGCTCTTCATTGAAGGGCCGCAGCGACTATTTGACGGGTCGCACTTTGGGGTCGGCGTTTAGTTTGTGCTCAGCGAGCTCCCTAGGGACACCAGGCATGTCAGAGGGCTTCCATGCGAAGATGTCCCTGTCCTCACGGAGGAACTCGATGAGTGCGCCTTCCTAGGCTGGGCTCATCCCTGTTCCGATCGTCACCGTCTGGCTGGAGTCGCCCGGGACCAGCTCGACGGTGCGGGTGTGCGTCGTTGCCTCGAAGGCTGAGGTGTTTGCGCCCTTCGAATTGGGCTTCTTGAGTATGGTGGGGTCGTCATTGTTCACCCCGCTCGCGTACTTGGCGAGCTCGTCAGCGTGGTTGGCTTCTGCCGCGATGACGGCATCGGCGAGTTCGGCTCCTTTGGCCTCGCACTCGGCGGCCATGTCTGGGTCGCCGTTGATGGTGATGACGCCGCACGGCCCAGGGAGCTTCATCGCTTTGTACGCGTAGTGTGGCGCTGCCATGAACTTGGCGAACGCCTGGCGCCCCAGGACGCAGTGGTAGGGGCTGTCGAAGGGCACCAGCTCGAAGACGATCCGCTCGGTGCGGAAGTTTGCTGGTGTGCCAAAGGTGACTGGCAGCGTGACCTTGCCGATCGGGTACGCCTTCCGATCGGGGACGATGCCGTGGAACGTGGTGTGGGTTGTCTCGATCATCGATTGCGGGAGCCGCAGCCGCCTGAAGGTGTCCAGGTACAGGATGTTGATGGAGCGGCCGCCGTCCATCAATGTCTTGGGGAGCCAGTAGTCGCACACCTTTGGCTTGACCACCAGGGTGACTCGGTCTGGGTACTCGATGTGCGGCGAGTGGTCCTGGCGGCTCCAGGTGATGGGCTGCTCCGACCAGTTGAGGAACTGGGGAACGTCCACCTGGGCCACCGCGTTGACGGCGACGGCGCGGGTGATGACCTTCTTCTCGCGCTTCGTGTTGAAGCCTGTGAAGGTATGGAGCGAGCCGGCCATGTTGCCGAACTTTCCGCCGTTTGGCGGGTTGTTGTCGGGGTCCTCCCTTGCTCGCCGTGCCTTCTCAATCTCCCTGAGGGTGTGGCAGTCGGCGGTCGTGTGTGTTGCGGGTTTGCCTTCCCTACTATGAAACGCACAAGGTTGGTTAAGGAGGGCCGCAGGGTCGAACCTTGGCTTGGCCTTGTAGTTGCCTCCGTCGCGGCGTTGTCCTCCGTCGCGGCGGAAGCTTTTGGGCTCGCGTTGTGCGTGCCCGGCGTTGGCGATGAAGTCGACTCGCCCGTCACTGTGGCGCTTGCCAGTGAGGCGAGTGTTGCTGTAGCATAGGTCAGACCGTCGTCCGCTGTCGTTGCTGCTCGTGCGGCGTTGGCCTCCCGACTCGTCATCAGTTTCCTGGTTTGGATCTTCCTCCGCGTACCGTTTGGCGATCTCGAGGAGGTCCGGTATGTTGTCGAGTGTGCGAGAATGTCGCTTGAGCTTGGCGACCAAAGGCTCGTAGCGGCACGAGGTCTTGAAGCAATGGATCGCGGTGTCCAGGTGGATGCCGACCGCGTTGTACCAGAGTTCTTGCCACCGCTGGACCCAGTTGCGGGTCGACTCGCGGGGTCCCTGGACGCATCGCTCCAGGTCCTCGATGGTAGTGGCAAGGGTGTAGGAGCACTCGAAGTGCCTGACGAAGGCGTCGCGCATCTCCTCCCAGGAGTCGATGCTATCCTGGGGGAGGGTGTTGATCCACTGCCTGCACGTCCCCTCCATCATCAGGGGGAGGTAACGGGCGGCTAGCAGGTTGGTGTGGCATGCAATCCCCATCGCCATGAGGTATGTATCGAGCCAGACGGCGGGGTCGTACGAAGGGTCGTACTTTTCTATCTCCTTCGGCGCCTTGAAGTTCGGCGGGTACTTCTCGCCTCGGATCATCGGTCCGAAGCACTTGGGGCCGAGTCGACTTAGCGACCCCATTGGCTCGCCGTCGCGGCGATTGGTTAGGGTGTGTCGCAGGTCATCGGGCTGGCGTGCGCGCCAGCTTTGATTGTTGATGATGTGGGTGCGGGCGTCGATGGGTTGACCGTTGGCAGCGACGAAGTTGGTCGCTGGCCTGGGGTCGTTGGTGGAGAGCGCCGCGTTCGCGGGTCGGTGTTGGAGCTGCAATGGCTCTGGTGGCGGGCAGTTGAGGGTGTTTGCCGCCATTGGGCGACCGCTTGAGGCCGCTCTGCTTCCCGAAGAACGCGAGTACACTCGACCCGAAGAACGCGAGTACACTCCAGCTCCCAAATCACATAAAGCATTTCTAACATAATTATTCTTCATAGAGCAAGGAATAGTTAGTATACCTCGATCACCAAGTTTCTTTGGAACCTTACCATTGAAGGAATAATTAGCAAGCAAAGTATAAATCTCCTCATTAGGAATCTTCCTTTTATTAGAGACAATATCCTTCATATACTTTGAATAAGGAGGCAACTTAATAGCATCAGTCAAAGGAATTTGCAAAAATAAAGGTTTCATCCACTCATAAAACTTGTTGTAGTGTTCTTCCTCCTTTGACTTGTGTTTCTTACCTGGAAAAGGCATAGGTTTCTGCACCTAAGGTTCTCTCTTTACCATGTTTATTAGCAATAAAATCTTCCTTAGTGTACCTAGTGTGCTTCTCAGGTTCTTCCTCAACTTCCTCCTTATTAGGAGCATCATTTTTATCATTACCACTCTCAGTTTCAGCATTAGAGACAGATATACTATTAGGATCTACAGCAGGTTCAAGGGGTTCCTCAACTATTTTATGTTTCTTTCTCTTACGAGGACTACCACTACTCTCACCTTGTTGAGAATCCTGCTCAATTCTTTTAGGGTGTCCTTTAGGATATAAAGGATCTTGAGTAGCTATACTACTCCTAGTTCTAATTCCATAAGCGTGTTTATCTCCTGAGGCATTAACTGGCATATCTTTTTGTACCTTAGCAAGTTGATCAAGTTGAGTTTGAACCATTTGAAAGTGTTTACAAAGCATTTTAATATCATTAGAAGTTATTTCCACAATATATTTCAACTCATTGATAGCTCGAGAGTTTTCCAATAAATGATTCTGAACTTGTTTTACAATAAAAATTTCAAGTTCCTCTAAAATTGATCAGGAGGCTTACCATAAGGAATATCACCTTCATCAAAATGTTGGAGAGAGTGTACCTCAATAGTAGATGAATGGGGAATTGGCTTACATAATTCTTCTATAGGAGGTAGATTCTTCACATCTTCGGCTCTAATACCTTTCCCCTTTAGACACTTCTTAGCTTCTTTCATCACTTCATCATTTAATGCAATACCCCCCTCTTCTTTGGTGTCAGTGTTGGAATTGGTTCAGGCATAACTGGTTCAGGAGTAATAGGTTCAGGTGTATTTAGCTCAGTTGAAGTCCAATCATCATAATTCTTGCTTATCTTAGCCATTAATTCTTCAGCATCTGTAGGAGTTCTTTTCCTGAAAACACAATCAGAAAAGCTATCTAGGTATGTCCTAGAATCATCATTTAGTCCATTATAATAATTATTAAGAAGCTCATTCTTAGGTAATGGACATCCAGGATGTGCATGAATCAAGGCACAGAACCTTGTCCATGACTCAGACAATTTCTCTTCTTCTCCCTGTTTAAAATCAAAAAGTCTCTGCAAAGCAGCATGTCTAGCACTAGGAGGAAAATATTTTTGGAAGAAAGAAGCAATCAAGCAATCAGGGCTATCAATGGAACCAGGAGCTAATC
The DNA here is from genome assembly GCA_916181665.1 of Avena sativa. Classification (NCBI taxonomy): domain Eukaryota; kingdom Viridiplantae; phylum Streptophyta; class Magnoliopsida; order Poales; family Poaceae; genus Avena; species Avena sativa. The sequence continues at coordinate 361,792,325 of OV702299.1, read as the reverse complement.
TATTAAACCAAGCCCTAGCTTCTCCATTTAGTGAAAAAGGGAAGATTTTAGTAACAAAGTACTTGCGCATCTTAAAATCATCAGAGAATAAAGCACTCATAGTAGAAATCTCATTCATATGATCCACAACACTCTCATTTTCAGTCCCACGGAAAGGTTCTTTCTCAACAATATCTAAATAAGATAAATTAAGAGAGAAATCATAATCTTTATCTTTAATATCTATGGGAGAGGTGGCAAACTTAGGATCAGAGGACAGTTTAGGCATAATAGTACGTCTAGCAAGGAGACTCTTAATAGCACTAGTACCATGTGTGTTTCGGCACTCTTCAACAAAATCATCAGTGAACTCACTGTAACCATCATTAATATCATAACTCTCACTAGACTCAGGTGAGCTAACAGGTGTAACAGTGTTTTCACTAGGAGTTTCAGTATTTCCTAGACTAGCCATAGTAGCATCTAGAAAAGGACCTAATGAACCACTCGCATCAAGCACATAAGTAACATCATGACCATCAAAAGTAGTTTCAGACTCAGTAGTAGTAGCAGTGTGTGTAGCATGAGTATGTGGAGGTGGTGTGACAAGCTTACTTATAACAGACGGTGAATCAAGAGCAATAGAGGTGTTTATGACAGTACCTCTTCTTGTAGTGGATGGTAAAATAGGAAACTTTTCATCACGAGACTTCCTCATGATGAAAGGAGTAGCAGTGAACAATAATAAATCCAAGTGAACTTACAAATAAAGCTATGCTCCCCGACAACGGTGCTAGAAAATAGTCTTGATGACCCATAAGTATAGGGGATTGCAACAGTCTTCGCGGGTAGTATTACCCAATTTATTGATTCGACGCAAGGGGAGCCAAAGAATACTTGCAAGCCTTAACAACTGAGTTATCAATTCAGCTGCACCTGGAAATAGTTCTTGCTCACAGAAGCTTATCAGTAGCAACAGTTTGGTAGTAGCAACAGCAGCAGTGGAACAAGAGCAATAGTAACAGTAATAGTAAACTGTGAGATTTGAGTGTGGTAGGCATAGGTATGGATGGACGGGCGTTGCATGGACGAGTCTAAACATGTAACTTCAAGATCTAGGGCATTTAAGATAAATAATAGCAAGCATCCAAGTACTAAACAATCCTAGGCATGTGCTCCAAATATAGTCATACGTGCTCACAATGAGAACTTGCACAACATCTTCTGTCCAGCTAGCCCATGGCAGCGGGGCCTCTAGGGAACTACTGGCAATTATGGTGCTCCTTTTAATAGAGCACTGGAGCAAAGCATTAACTCTCCGTGAACACATGTGATCCTCACACCACAGCCATCCCCTCCGGTTGTCCCAATTATTGTCACTTTGGTGCTTTTGGATCCGGACAATGATATGTGTACACAACTTGCAGATAAGATCACAAACAATACTATCATAATGATTCAATAATAAGTTCAGATCTGAGATCATGGCACTCGGACCCTAGTGACAAGCATTAAGCACAACAAGTTGCAACAAAGTCAAATAGCACTAATAGAGATACTAGGCACTATGCCCTAACAATCTTATTTGATTACATGATAGAACTCATCCAATCCCTACCATCCCCAAGCCTACAACGGGGGATTACTCACTCATGGATGAGAGAAACATCAGTGGTGGATGGATATGCGTTGGTGATGGCGATGGCGATGGCGATGATCCTCTCCAAATTCCCCGTCCCGGTAGGGTGCCAGAACGGACTTTCTAGATCCGAATCTTGGTTTCTAGTGGCAGCGGTAGAGCGGAACTCTTTCTGGAAAACTATCGAACCCCCTCGGTTTTTAGGTAGAAAGGCAACTTATAGGCGCAGAGGGAGGCCGAGGGAGTGCCTGGGGTGGCCGCACCCCCCTTAGGCGCGGGGCAGGGCCCACCCGTGCCTAGCAGGGGTGTGGGCCCCCCAAGCCTCCACTCCGTTTCGTCTTCTGGCTCCGTGGATCTTCTAGTGAAATATATTTTTTGGCATATTTTCCAGGATTTTTCCTAATAGTTCATTTTTTGCACAAAAACTAGACACCAAGGTAATTCTACTGAAAACAGCATCATTCCGTGTTAGTTGTATCCAAATCACACAAGTTTAGAGGAGAAACAAATAGCAGAAGTGTTCGGGAAAGTAGATACGTTTTGGACGTATCAATGTCATCGATGATGCCAAAGATGACCTTTTGCAGAAGCTTGTAGCGCATTTCATACTACCTCTAGAGTATGAAGAATTTGAGGCAGATGGTATTACCCTAAGGCCGGGTGGGCTTGAAAGAAGAGCGAAAGTCAAGGAGTGGGCTCTAATGAAGATGGCCGAACTGTACCGGAACCACAAGAAAAGTTTATACGTGAAGTATGTCGCGAAAAAGAAAACTCCAGACTTCTTAGGAGCAAACGAGAAGTTGAGAGAATAGTGGACCGATTTGTAATGTACAAGCAATATGTTGTAGCAAAGGCAAAGTCGGAAAAGAATGCATTAAATGCTGCCAAAAAGAAATACCATCATAAAATGGGTACATGTGTCTACAAGAGTGTCGTGCCTAAGTGGGAAACTATGGAGCTGGACATGAGGGCTAGAGGCATCACTCCTGGTACAGATGGATGGACCGAGAGGTCAAAGCACTGGTGGTACTGGCACGGGGGATCGTTGGACCCAGAAACATGGAAGACATTATTTCATGAAAAAATCTAGAACCCTCCAAAAAACTTGTTAAAGCAATGAATGAAGATCAATTGGGGTTGTTCCGGCCCGAGATAGAGAAAGACGAGCTGGCATGTGCCCTCGGGAATCCTGAAAAGGGTGGACGAACACGAGGCAAAGGTGCCACTATTACATGGAAGAAAGGGTTTCCCTAGTATGATGACAGTTACAGAAGCCGTCAAAGAAAGAAGGACCGGGAGGCAGACCGGATCTTGAAGGTAGAGCGGGACCTAACTCAGATGAAGAAGCTCATGCAAGAAATTAGCCAAAGGTCGTCAACTTAGCCGCATGGTGATGATCCTGCATTAGATCTTAGCCAGCGGAGAAGAAGCGTGGCTTCCACGGAGGTCCGGGCTGATGATCAAGCACTGCTAGATGATGCATCGGCTCCTGGCCTCCCCATGGATGATGTCAGAGAGATGACACAATGTGAGATACATCAGCCAATGAACAACTTGTCCTTCAAGGTGGCGATCGGCACTGCTTTACCTTGTCTACCTGGAGCACTCCACCATTCACTTCCGATTCCACCTGGCTATGCTCGTGTCAAGGTGGATGACATAGTGGAGTATTTTGCAGACCTAGAGATTGACATTGCTACGCCTGAAGGCCTTAGGAAACTGGAAGATGTCAAGCGCAACATCATTCTATGGAAGAAGAAGTACATCAAGTTTCCAGGCTCGGTGCGAAGGCCACCGACTCCAAGGAATCCAAGTCCACCCCGCCCCGATGATCGTCAACCTCCAAGTCCACCCCGCCCTGATTATCGTCAACCTCCAAGTCCACCCTGCCCCGATTATCGTCAACCTCCAAGTCCACCCTACCCCGATGTAGATCGCTGCAGCAGGAGTACATCAACTCGATCTTCGCCTCCACGCAATACTCGATCTCTGCCTCCTCCTCCGTGCAATACTACCTCGTCGAAGAAACGGAAGGTCGCCGCTCCCCCGCACCCCACATCGAAGAAAGGTAAAACTTCGAAGATAGTCGACATCCCGCTGGCTCTTCCAAAGAGACCTTATGACAAACCGATGAGGAAAATGCCGCAGATGTGGATGCCCAAGTTAAGGCGCATTTTGCACCCAAAAAGTCTGAGCCAAAGCCGGTATTTCATGAAAAAACCAAAACGTGGGCTAGGTCCTTTCTTGAGCAACCATCCCAGACATCGATGAATCTGGAATCAGACTATGACCGGGAAATTCTTAAGCAAGCAAAACAGAAAAAACTAACAAGTGCAAAATGCCGGAAACAAGTTGCCCAGCTCGGACAACAGAAGATTCAATCCCCCCCCCCCCCGCTCAAAGTGATTTCAGATATCGACAAGGCCTTCAGAGCCGAAATGGATAAGGACATGCAATAATGGACCCTAGATCCAGTACTGCTGCTGCACTATTGGGCATAACTCTATCGGGAGGCCAAAGCATGTGCTGCCAACGAAAATATATCTCTTGGTCAATTTTTAGGCTATGAAGTTATGCCAGTGGGTCAGATAGTACGGTAGTATGTCCAAGGGAAGCCTCTAGTCAGTTATGAGGATCTCACGCGTCTGTCCACACATATGCGAAATCTTCACATATGGTACATGTTGCAAACAGAAAAAAAAGCACCAAAAAGATTGGTTTTTGGTGGATGTTAGAAAGGAGCATCACTTTAAACCATACTCAATACAGGTTCAAATGACCAAACTGTTTCAGTTATACAATCAACGCGCGGACAAATCTATCATTGGTTGCTACAGTCTGTAAGTGATTTATTTCTGTAATTAAGTCTCTAGCTCAGCTCGTTCATTTGCATGTAATATATTATCCTGACCATATATCCTTTTGTACGATATTATATTCTATAGAATAAAGATGCTTGAATGCAAAAGAGATAGAAAATATGACGTTGGGTTCATTGACCCATATATCGTTAATAAATATACGTTAAAGAATCACCCCAAGGACGTGGAGAAAGACATGCACATGTTTTTAACCGAGAACAGTTTTGTTAAGAAAATACTATTTCCTTACAACTTCAAGTGAGTGTTTCTGTCTTGTACACATTCTTTTTTTTCTTACTCTATGTTAAGTGTAATTGATGACCTATGCATGTATACTTATATAAACGTCCGCAGATTTCACTGGATCTTGCTAAACATTCAAATTGACAAGTCCCTAGTTGAAGTCCACGACTCATTAAGTTGGGACCAAGAGATGTGGAGTGACATAAAAGCAATGCTCCATAATTAATTTCAATCATTATTGCATTATATTAGCCCCTTTCATTTATTTCATGATATCAAGTAACTAATAACTCCTTTGTTTATTTTCTTTACCGAGCAGGTGTTGGACACAGTTCAGTCAGAAAATACCAGGTCCATTCAAAGATGAGCTAACTTATAAAAAGGTGAAAAGTTTACAATAGCCACCGGGGACTTATTTATGTGGAGGACGCGGAACTCGATATGCCTTAGTGATCTCCATGTAGTTTATATGATATATCATCAACGACCATGTAATTTCAAAACATTTATTCATTTTTATATGATTGAATATATGTATGCTTGCAAGGGATCGAATATTAATTATATATGCATCAACGTGTACTGTGTATGTAGTAGTGTAGAATACGTGTATTGAAATATATGTTTGAAATTATAGTGCAACACAAAATGAAAAGGGAACGAAATGTCAAAAGAAAAGGAAACACACAATCTCTGTTGTGGCAGAGAAACACACGAATTCTCGGGTGGTGTTATGACCCGGGACTAGAGGGGTTCCGCCCCCGGCCTCGCGGAAACTACCACGTGATCGACTCTAGTCCTGAGCGGTAGTGAGTAGGGACTAGAGATGGGGCCTCTAGTCCCGATTTGGCAGTCCCATGTCCAAAATCGGGACTAGAGCCTGTTACGGCCTGGGACAAGAGACCTGTTTTCCACCCGTGTATGTATGCTATCTTCCCGTTTGTCTAGAAAGAGAAAAGCATTAGAATTTTGGCTGAGTACTACTATTATGTGATGTACTTTTTGTATTGAGGGATACATGGAATGGGAAACAAGATATTTTAATCGACATATATGAATTATTTGTGAGCTGTTAAATCATGTTAATTGTACCTCACAAAAATGAATGCTTTATGAGAGTTCTATGAAAAAACATATATTCAATTATGATAATGTATTATTCAAGCATTGGGCTCTAGTATTTATCTAGCAACATGTTCCAACTAATGATATGTATCAACAATGTTAGTGTTATGCTTTCGTAGCTATTGGCGATCTACACTGTTCGGTCAAATCATTGTAAACAAATGTTCATTATTTAGTTATTCTCATGGTTTATTGGTAAGGTTGACCATGTACTATATTAATCGTTGTAGGTTGTTGCGTATTATTGTTTGAAATTTGCAGGACTCTACATGGGTTAACTGATTTTGAAGTGCACAAGACGAAGATATAGTTGATAGAGCAAATATTGTATTCACTATTCACCATCCGATTTGACAGTGCAGGCACAAGAACCGGTGTTTATATCACAGTCAGTCAGTCAGTCAATGGAGATTATTTTTCTCTGTGAGGGTTTCATAGAAAGCTTTGATCTGAGCGAACCCCTGACTGGAGATTAATTAAAACAGATAAATGGTTGGTTTCTCCGTACAATACAGTTAAATTTTGTTGGTGTGAGTTGAAATAACATATATGTCAGAGGGTTTGAATGTAAAGTGTACAAATAATAAAGAGAAGAGAATAGAGCTGGATCGGGTAAGATCCAGAGAATTCCCCTTTCATCTGCTAGCCTCACCCTGTTCTTCCACTCAATCCCTAATCCTCAAATCTTTATGATTTTCATGTGAGAATCAATATGGTATCAGAGCGGGACGGTTCCTGTGTGTCCTCCTCGCGATTTTGAGCAAAGGTTGGCTGCTGAAGGTGCTGTGTCGCCGGAGTCCGGAGCTTCCGGTCGTTACTATCGTGCGTGGTGGTGCAGCTTCTCCTAGTCCGCGTCTTCATCCTAGCTGTAGTCTGCCGGAGTGAAGAGCAGTACTGCCGCCGTTGGATCTGGACGCTTTGGTCTCAAGTGGTTGCAGCAAGGTCAACTTCATTCCCGAGTCCTCATCTTCCTGGTACTGTATACGCAAACAGCTAGCTCATTTTTCAAGTCTTGTTTTCGTGGTGCTATTCTCTTGCGTGAGGTTTCTAGCACAAACAGTCGAGAGGCCAAGTTGATTCAATTAGTGTACTGCAGTTATCTAGCACTTGGAGTGATAATATATATAATATATATTGAGTGTGCTTTGCATTGGAAGATGGCAGAACAATCTAAGGAAAGTTCAGAGGATTTAAGCATAAACAAGATGTATGAAATTTTCAGTAAGTTGCTTGAACAGCAACAACTTAAAGCAGTCCCAGAGACCGTCAGATATGCCTTGGAACCAAATCCAATGAAGTTGTCAGGCCCTGGTAATTATGTCAGTTGGGCACGCCATGCTCAACTGATATTGAGTTCTCATGGCTATGAGAACCTGCTTGTTGACGCTGAGGAAAAACAGAGAAGCCATGACACTCATACAAAACCGATTAATGATAGAGTTTTACTGTGGCTGTTAGGAAGCATGGAGCCAATAGTGTGACAACAGGTCGAAGTAATGTCAACGGTTTCTCAAGTGTGGACTTCCTTGGAGAAGCAATTCGCTGGTAAATCAAACAAAATGCAGGCAACCCGCATCATGGAGGAATTAACTCATCTAAATCAGGGTATAAAGTCTGTAACAGAATATGCTGGTGAGTTGAAACAGCTGTACAGGGACCTGCATTACTATCATCCTTTTGAACCAGTTGACAAGAAAGACCTAGCCATTCATCACAAATGGTTTGAGACAATTGTGGCCAAGTTGTTTCTAGATGGACTAAACCAGGAGCTTAACCTTCGGCGACAGATCATATTTTCTGAAATAGAATGGCCGAGCCTCGATGATATTATTTCTAGTGTACTCGAGGAAGAAACTCGGTTGGCTCAACCTAAGGAGTATGATCTAAAACATGGAGATGATCGTGCAGCTTTATCTATGCAATACCGCCATACTCCCAGGCCCTTTGTCAAGATAGACAAAAAAGATTGTTCTGTGATCATTGTAAAAGAAATGGACACATAAAGGATGAATGTTTTGAGCTGCATGGATATCCATCTTGGTGGTAAAAGGGAAAGCCTCGGTCAGGGGGAGTTCAAGGTGTGAATAGAAGGCAAGCTAGCCACATTGCGTCTCTAAAGAAACAACCACTGGTAGATGTGCGAGCTCTTGAGGAGTTTAACTCCAAGCTTAAACTCTCGGAAAGCTCAACTTCCTCACAGGGCACCTCTAAGATTGATTCCAGTCGCATTGCCTCTTCTCAACAAGGTATGGAACTCTATAAAGCCAATACCACCACCAAATCAAAACCTTGGATTATTGATACAGGAGCTACAAACCATATGACCGGAGCTTCAGACTTGTTTTTCTCTTATACACCTTGTTCAGGTAAAGACAAAGTCTGTGTAGCAGATGGATCCATGGTACCTATCGTAGGGCATGGATCTGTCTGGTGCACCAAGTCATTGTCTTTATCTCATGTCCTACATGTTCCCAAGTTTCCAGTTAACCTATTATCTGTTAGCTCTCTCAATAAATCTCATAACTGTAGAAGTTGGTTTGATCCTACATGTTGTGCTTTTCAGGATCTAGGGACTGGGAAACTCTTGGGGACTGGGACCGAGCATGAAGGACTTTATTATCTTGATGATGGAAGTGATGAGGTGGCTCTCACATCATGTTTGTCTCCCTGTCAAGAGTTACTGTTACAGCACCGCAGGCTTGGACATCCTTCTTTTGCAGTTTTATCTCGTGTTTATCCTTCTTTATTTAAGTTATGTCCTAAAGAGGCTCTGGTATGTGATGCTTGTGAGCTAGCTAAACATACTAGGGGCTCTTACCCTAGTATTGGGATTAGAAGTGAAAAACCATTTGAAAGGATTCACTCTGACGTTTGGGGACCTTGTGAGGTTAACTCGGTTTCTGGACACCGATGGTTTGTGACCTTTATTGATTGCTTTAGTCGATATACTTGGCTTTACCTTCTAAAGCATAAAAGGGATGTGTTATCTGTTTTCAAAGACTTGTGTGCTCTTATTAAAAATAAACATGCAACTACTATTAAAACTCTGCGTACAGACAATGGTACTGAATATGTTAATCATGAGTTTGAATTGTTTCTTTCTTCGAATGGTATTGAACATCAGACAACATGTGTTAATACACCAGAGCAAAATGGTGTTGCTGAACGTAAAAATAGGCATTTGCTTGAAGTTGCACGTTCATTGATGTTTACAATGAACGTTCCTAAATTCCTTTGGGGTGAGGCAATTAAAACTGCTACTTACTTGATAAATAGAATGCCTCTTCGTGTTCTAGATTACAAAACTCCTGCTGAGTTCCTTTTGAATTTTGCTGAGTTTGTCATTCCTCCAAAGATTTTTGGGAGTGTTTGTTTTGTGCATGATTATAGAATTTCGGTTGGGAAATTAGATCCACGTGCTCTTAAATGTGTGTTTACGGGTTATTCTCCCTCAAAAAAGGGCTATAGGTGTTGGTGTCCTTCAGAGCATCGTTTTTTGTGAGCATGGATGTAACTTTCCGTGAAAATGAACCCTATTATGGGTCTGGTATTTCCTTGTCTCCACCTGATGAGTAGAAAGAAAGGGGGAGTGAAGGGCATGTCCTTGTTCTTGCTCCCACTTCAGGTGATTCTCCCTCTACTAATAACATTCATAATCAGGGGGAGGAAAATGATGGTGTTACTGATGATAACTCTTGTCATGGAGACGAGGATGATTCTATAGGACACTTATCACTTCCATCTCAAGGTGAGGAGTCCCAAATGCATGAGGACCCAGGTGCCAATACCATCCCTTCTAATTCCATAGCTCCTACTAGCACTTCAGGGCAGAGTGATAACCAACTTTCTACTTCTATAGATAATTTACCTATTGCGTTGCGTAAATCATCTAGAACTCGAAACACACCAGGATATCTTAGAGACTACAAATATGATATAGCCCATTATATCTCCTATGAATATTGTAGTCCATCTCTCCAAAGTTTTATTGCTTCCCTTGATCCCGTTTCCATACCAAATGACTGGAAAGTAGCCATGGAAGACCCCAAATGGAAGGAAGCGATGCTAGATGAGATGAGAGCATTGGAAAAAAACAAAACTTGGGAGCTCGTGGATCTACCATATGGTAAGCAACCTATGGGATGCAAATGGGTGTTTACTATTAAGCACATACCAGAGGGTAAGATAGATAGATATAAAGCACGTCTTGTTGCCAAGGGGTACATACAGACTTATGGTATAGATTATGAGGAAACCTTTGCACCTGTGGCAAAGATGAACTCTGTGAGGACTCTCATATCTTGTGCAGTTAATTTTGATTGGAGCATCTACCAAATGGATGTAAAAAACGCATTTCTTCATGGTGATCTTCATGAAGAGGTGTATATGCAAATTCCACCTGGTTTTGAGTGCGGCCATAGTACAGGAAAAGTACCATGCCTACATGAAACAATCGCCGAGAGCGTGGTTTGATCGTTTCAGACAAGCTATGCAGAAAAGAGGCTATCAACAGAGCAACGCTGACCATACATTATTCTATAAACATGCTAATAACAAGGTTGCAATCTTGATAGTGTACGTCGATGATATTGTGATGACAGGCAATGACACCGAGGAAATTGCTGGCTTGAAGCATCATCTCGCACAAGAGTTTGAAGTGAAGTATTTGGGACACTTGAGATACTTTCTTGGCATAGAAGTCTCACGTGGTCCAAAAGGTATATTTCTAACATAAAGGAAGTATATCTTAGACTTGCTTAAAGAAACTGGCATGTATGGTTCAAAACCAGCTGCTACCCCCATTGAACAGAATCACAGATTAAGTAGTGACGGAGGGAATCTAGTTAATAGAGAACGCTACCAAAGGCTTGTGGGTAAGTTAATTTATCTTTCCCACACCCGTCCTGATATTGCATTTGCTGTGAGCGTCGTGAGTCAATATATGCATAACCCAAGAACGGCTCACCTGGATGTTGTTAATAGGATCCTTCGGTACCTTAAAGGGTGTCCCGGAAAAGGTTTTCTCTATACAAAGCAACACAATTTATAAATTGAGTGTTATACAGACGCGGACTGGGCTGGTTCTCTAGATAATCGGCGATCCACTTCTGGTTACTGTGCATTTGTTGGGGGTAATTTAGTCTCTTGACGAAGCAAAAAACAAAATGTGGTAGCTAGGTCAACTGCCGAGGCTGAGTTCAGATCCATGGCACATGGTCTATGCGAGCTCTTATGGCTGCATATTCTACTAACCGAATTGAGGCTATATCAGAATAAGCCTTTGATGCTCTATTGTGATAACAAAGCAGCAATAGATATTGCAAATAATCCAGTGCAACACGATCGTACTAAACATGTTGAAGTTGATCGTCATTTCATCAAGGAAAAACTGGACAAAGGAGTGGTTTGTATGCCATATGTGACTTCATCAAATCAGATAGCAGATGTTCTAACAAAAAGTATACCGGAAAAGACGTTTTCCATTTTTTTTTAGCAAGATGGGTCTATTTGATGTGTTTGGCCCATCTTGAGGAGGAGTGTTGGTGTGAGTTGAAATAATATATATGTCAGAGGGTTTGAATGTAAAGTGTACAAATAATAAAGAGAAGAGAATAGAGCTGGATCGGGTGAGATCCAGAGAATTCCCCTTTCATCTGCTAGCCTCACCCTGTTCTTCCACTCAATCCCTAATCCTCAAACCTCAAATCTTTATGATTTTCATGTGAGAATCAATAAATTTGCTCATTATCTAGATCACTTTCAAGAATCCGTCAACTTGAGAATAGTCTCGGTACAGTGCAGTTGAGTTTGCTCATAGAAGACTACAGAAAACACCTGTTCAAAGGAAGAATGATTATTACTTTTATGGTAAATTAGAGCCGGTGATTTTTTGGTTTGGTGCTTTTATTAAGCATTGCCATCGATCGGTTGACTACTTGGTATGCATGTACGCCACCTAAGCTTTTTTAAAATATCATGAAACGAGAGATTTGTACATCCATTAACTGTTTACTTGACTGTGCCTACTGATTTTTGCATATTGTTCTTTTAGGTCATACCATATACCATCATATATGAAAAGGAAGCACAGGAACCAGGCAGGAATTTTTTTATTCATTCACACGATTAAGAATCTTAAAGAGCAGGAGAATAGGTCATGCAATACATTTTGCAAGCCACGAGTTGTTTTTTGTGTGGGAAATCTACATTCATTTTGTAGTGCGAGAAACAAACCTTTAAGGCTCGGAATGCCATATAACTCGGATCTTACAAATTTATTTTAGTTGTTAGCATGTCTAATAAATTTGTAAAGAACCATGATATATAGTCAGTCTTAAATTTCTATAGTAAAATTCTACTCATGTCTAGACGACTTTTATATGCAGCCGTGGGCCTATGATGATGTAATCTACTTTTTTTAGGGATTTTTTCTACTTTCTTTGTCACATATAAATATCTTGTTGCATGGGTAAGAAATGGAGAAAATTACAAAAAACCACCACAATTGGGGCTAGAATTTCAAAAGACCATCAAAAATTTAAAAAGTTTCAGATTGCACCGTTTTTGGGGCGCGCGGTTGCAGGCAGCACTGATCTGGATTTGATGCCGCGCTAACGACGAAACTGACCGGTGGGGCCCAGTCCTCAGGCTTACGTGGCGCATTTGGACGACTGGGCATGGACGGCCGTTAACGGCGCTGTCGGAACCATCAAAACGGTCGGGCTCTCCTTTTCTCTCCCCCGCTGCCTCACTCATTTGCTTCCTCTTAGTCTGACCGCCACCGTCGCTGGTGACCGTGCCACCATCGCCGGCGACTACTTCCGCCGCTCCTCCGCAGCTCATGCCGAGCTGGAACGACATCGGAAGCTCCTCCGCCGACTCTATCTCGTTTAACCATGTGAGTGCCTTCCTCCTCCTTTAATTTAGGGTTTGGATCCAGATTTGGGAATTTTTGGAAAATCATCGATTTGAGCCTCATGTTTTCCTGGATTTCTCGGATTTGTAGTTCACTGCGTTCGACTATGCACCAGACATGCTCCATGACGCTGAATTTGCCGGCATTGACCATAAAGCTCCTTTTGTTTGCGATGCTCACAATTTGAAGCCACGCATGTGTGTTGCGTTTCAGAGCACTGATACGGGGAGAAAGTTCTACATGTGTGCTATAGAAAAAGTAAGCGCCAAGCTCCCTTTTTTCTTCAATAGGTCCCTGTAGGTGATTTGATTTCCTCACAGTGTGATCATGTGTTCATTTAGTTTTAGTTAACTAACAGGTATAGTGGTATAGAAATGATAGTATGTTCATTTAGAGCAACATTGAGTAGTAGTGCAGAATAGTTAGATTTCTAGCAACATTGAGCAACATATAGAAGTGATAGTATGTTGATCTAGCAGTTTACTGAATATTTTGATATAGGATGCTCATTTAGCAGATATGTGATGTAGAAATGATAGTGTGCTCATGAACATGTATGTTGTAATCATAGACATGTATTTCGGCTCTGTTTTTACATAATCTGCCATTTTTAGTATGTTGTAATCATAAACCATAGACAGTATGTTATAATAAAAAATATTTAATGTACAGGAGGTACTGAGTTGTGGCTTTTAAAGCTGGATTGATCCAGAGTGGGATGACAGCATGAAGCATGCATTGACTAAGTTGTGGGAAATGTACAATAAGAGTAATAACTCAAGAATTCAAGAGAGGTATGAGAGCAACAAAATGTTGAAGGATCTAACTGAAGAGAAGGACAAATTGGAGAAGAAACATGCAACCCTGCTAGAGGAAGGGATTAGGTGGATAGATGAGACTGGGAGGAAGTGGATAGCTCAGACTGAGAAGAAAGCCATAGCAGAAAACTATGCTAAGATAATGAGTGGGGAACATGATGCTGAGCAGATGGAGAAGCACATAGCTGCATTGAAGAATGAAGTAGAGGTGCTGAAGAATGGTAAGGAGGAACTGAAGAATGTGCTCAAATCACATGCAGAAGTATTCAAGGTGAAACAACAGAAGTGGGATGAGGAAAGAGCTAATCTGAAGGATGAAAAGAAAAAGTTAGAGTACTCAATGCATGACCTTTTCAAGGTCAATGGTGTTAACAAGGACAAGGTCAAGAGAATCAAGGCAATTTGTGAGGAGGAGGAGTGATGGTGTGTTTAGATAGATGTATGAGTCTGTTTAGTTGACATATTTGTGTAATGCAGCTGTTGAGTTGAACCCTTAATTTGTTGAGTTGAACCCTCCATGTGTTGAACCCTTAATTTGTTTAGTTGAACCCTCCATGTGTTGAACCATTCATTTTGTGTGAAGATGTTCTCCTATTTGTGTCTAAATTTTCATGCATTTTAGTTAATATGTCAAAATCTATAATGCTTTGTGGTACTGGATTCAATGTTATAATGATCTATACTACAATATGTCAAAATCTATAATGCTTTTAGTTGAACCCTCCATGCTTTTATTATACTAGGGTTGTCGAGGCCCCTCGAGTGGTCTCGACAACATCCATAATGATCAACAATTTAATATACTAGGGTTGTCGAGGCCCCCCGAGTGGTCTCGACAACATCCATAATGATCAACAATTTAATATACTAGGGTGTCGAGGCCCCCCCGAGTGGTCTCGACAACATCCATAATGATCAACAATTTAATATACTAGGATTGTCGAGGCCCCCCGAGTGGTCTCGACAACATCCATAATGATCAACAATTTAATATACTAGGGTTGTCGAGGCCCCCCGAGTGGTCTCGACAACATCTATAATGATCAACAATTTAATATACTAGGGTTGTCGAGGCCCGCCGAGTGGTCTCGACAACATCTATAATGATCAACAATTTAATATACTAGGGTTGTCGAGGCCCCCCGAGTGGTCTTGACAACATCTATAATGATATATAATTTAATATAATGACAACATCTACACAACAAGCATTTCAAATAGTTGGCCATTGTCTCAAACTTACAACAGAAAACAAACACAACATTTGTTCAAATAGTTATACATCATCTCACGCCACACAAACTGATTGTTCTCAGAAGCACACAAACTGATTGTTCTCAGAAGCACATGGACAAACAGATTGTTCTACAAAGCACACAAACAGATTGTACCAGCATGGCACACAAACAGATTGTTCTACAAAGCACACAAACAGATTATTCATAACATCCCTTTCTTGATGTCCTTCAGTGTGAATGTTGCTTGCAGTGAGGTAATCAACCATCTTATAGTTAGCCTTTCTTGCTCTTACTAGCCTTCTAGTAGTACCACTGGGTCCAATAGTACCACTAGGTACAGTATGTGTCGATGCTGGCCTTGGAGCTTTGAAAGCATGTCCTGGAGCTGAAGATACTGCTCTCTTCTTCCTAGCTGGGGCAGTGGTACCACTAGGTCCAGCATGAGATGGTCTTGGAGCAGCATGAGATGGTCCTGGAGCAGCATGAGAATAGCTGGCTGCATACATGTATTTTTTCAGCTCCTCACATCTAAACCCAGCAGTTTGAAAGTTTGCATAGATGTGCCTTAAACAATATCTTTGAGGGCAGTTAGGAAATACTGTGTTTATTGCAAGCAGGCCCTACACAATTATAGAGAAGTTTATTGCATTAAGTAAAACAAGAGGAACCAACTGACCTTGCAATGTGACAATGTATAAAAGCAAGAATAGTAGTTTCTATATACTACTAAAAGCAATTATGCAATAGTAGTTTCTATATACTTGCAATGTGACAATGTATAAAGCAAGAGGAAACACTGACCTTCTGCATATCAGATATTATTGTGTAATATCAAAACTTGCCTTGTTCACCCCCAATTGCATACTTCAGTTGTGTGAGAAACCAACTCCATGAATTTGTCTCCTCTTTGTCAACCAAGCCAAAAGCAAGAGGGAATATGTTGTTGTTCCCATCTCTTGCAGTGGCACAAAGGATCTGATGGCCTGTGGTTAGCTTCACAAAGCAACCATCCAGACCTGCAAACAAACAATAAACAATGAGGTAATATTATGGCTAGCTGGTCACAACAACTATGTAACAATAAACATTTGATCAAATGTACCTAAAAATGGTCTGCAACCATTAAGAAAACCTTGTATGCATCTACCTAGACAGTAGAACATCCCATGGAATCTAGGGTTGGTGCTAGGATGCTCTACAACAAATTTGGTAGTAACAATGCATCTTGAGCCAGGGTTGGTGTCAATAATTGTCTGCAAGTAGTTTCTGAGCCTCCTGTACTGTCCAACCTGATCACCAAGCACTGCCTGCAATGCTTTCTTCTTTGACCTATATGCCATCATCTTGTGCACATCTACACCATATTTATCCTTAGTTGTCTCCATCACTGCCTCAATGCCTGTCCTTGGATCTACTCTCACACTAGGCTCACACACTTGTGCTAGCCACTTGCCTGTCACCTTGCATTGTTCACCAGATGAGGCACATGTGTGGTCAAAGTCCACCTTTTTTAGGCAGAAAGTCTTCTCATTTTTAATTTGTGCACCAACCATTAAAAATGGACATTTCTCCTGAGCGCAATGTATTATGACTCTGTCTTTGCAATTTCTGTGGTACCTAAAGTTCCTTATCTGTGAAACATGCAGTGTCTGCACTTCTCTTCTGAACTGGTACACATCTAAGAAACACATTTTCCAACAGAGCCCTTCTTCTCGATGAATCCTGTTTTCATCATACCACACCCTTGGCTCCTTGTTCTTGGCCCTGTTTTTTCTTCCTTTTGGTTGAATCCAAGAAGGTGTCTCAAACCCATCATCATCTTCCGGATCCAAATCTACATCTGGCCCTTCATCATCAGAAGGAAAATAATCTGCTGGTAGCCTTTTCTTTGGCTGACTGCAATGACTTCTGTCAGTTGGCCCCTTCCTAACTGGTTCTTTCTTCTTCCCAGAAGTTGTATCCAGTTCAAAGCCTGTCAGTTCTGTCAGTTCACATCCATTGTCTTCATCTTCACAGTCTGACATATGGAAAATATCATCTGCATCTTGATGTGCATCAAAAACTGAATCCCACTCCCACCTCTTCCTCTTCTTTAAATCATCCAGGTTCTGGTTCAGATCATCATCATCTGATTCAGTTACATCATGGTTCAGCTCATCATCATCTTCATTTTCCTCCATTAAATAATCCCTAACTTGCTTTCCCTTCTCCTTAGCTCTGCATTGCTGATGCTGTTCTTCATCCATACTGTTGCTCTGTTGTGTCAACATGTACAGGAAGTCTGGATCTTTAGTTAACTGTGTGCACTGTTGGCTTGGCAAAATTACTCCTTCATCATCCACTGTGTATACAACAGGGTTTCCAATCTCTGAAATTGGAATTTGTTCTTCTACTGAGGCACTATTTATATTTGGTGGCAGTGTGCTTCCTCCACTAATTACAGTTAAACTAACCTGTTTTTCATTCTCATACTGTGTAACCATCTGCTGAACCTTGCTCATTCTATCCAACAACTCCATGCCAGCAATTCCTCTATCCTTCTCTCTAACATAATACATGCAATCATTAATTCCATAGCCCTCTCCCTCAATTAAAGCTAACAGATTCAGGTAGATGATGTCTGATTCACATATGCTGCTCTCAATATTGTCCTGACCATCTAGATTTATCCTTATATCCCATATATCATCCTCCAAACTACACAAATGAAATTGCAACAAAATAATTTGCAACAGAAACCCTAGCATAAATCATAGAGAAATAATAGATAGAAGACCAAGGGGAAGAGGGGAAAACTTACTCGCCGCCGCCGCCGAATGCAGTTGTCCAACGGTTACTCTGCGTCGGGTTCTCCTTTCACACATCGGCCACGGCAACGGCGACCGCCTTCTCCGGCGAATAGAACGCAGCTGCCACGGGGTTCGAGCTCCCGCAGCAATCCTCGACGCTGGATCCCTCCATGCTGCCGGCGTCGTCTCTAGCTCCGGCGCCATCTCTGGGTCCGGCCCCACCTTTGGGTTCGGTGCCACCGGGGGGATCCGCCACCGCCACCATCACTTCTGTGAGCTGTGCTGAGACTAACTGGCTCACTTGGTTTCGACCGGGGCGTGCTGTTAGGGTTCGGACAGCGCCGTTAACGGCCGTCCACGCCCAGTCGTCCAAATGCGCCACGTAAGCCTGACGACTGGGCCCCACCGGTCAGTCGTTAGCGCGACATCACACCCAGATCAGTGCTGCCTACAACCGCGCGCCAAAAACGGTGCAATATGAAACTTTTTAAATTTTTGGTGATCTTTTAAAACCCTAGCCTTAAATGTGGTGGTTTTTTGTAATTTTCTCGTAAGAAATGTAACTACCATTTTTTGACCAGTGTAGGTGGCAAGACACGGGCATTTAACTAGTTGACTATATATTTTCGATTATCTACTTACTCGGGTCTATAGCTCTTGTAAAATCTTTCTAATTCTTGGGATATGTTAGTTGCAGTAGTTGCTAAGGTGTAAAAAAAAAACTAATCATTTTACAATGTCAAAGAACAGCGCTAGTCCAGCAAAACATCTCTCCAAAAAATGGGTCAAAACAAAAACAGAACGGGAAACAGGAGCAGCGAAGGCGCTCTCGGCTTCCGTAGATTTCAAAATCATCAAGGCTCGTGCAATCGCCCCCTCCACTTCACTTCACTTCGAGCTAGTCGATGGAGCGCGAGACGCCCCGGGGACCGCCGGGCGGAGGCACAGCGCCGCCGCCATGGCCGCTGAATCTCGCGAAGAAATTCTCTGGGACCTTTGGCATTCCGCCGTTCAGGTACCTTCCCCCGCCTCCCCTCTCTCGCTAATACGATGCGAATTCCCGTCACCAAACATCGCCCACGCCCGCCGTGACTTGACGCGCCGCGCTCTGGAAACGCACTCGCGGCGACTCCTTCAGGCAAACCCGGGAGGATTCCTCACCAGTACCTGTATTGGGCTGGTGTTGTCCTCTCCGTGAGCCACGGCCACTTCTCGTGCTGGAGGCGCGTGACCGCCGTCGCCGTCAGATCCAATTACCCGCGGGGAGCGTCGAAGCGCTTGTTCGTGGCATCGAAGCGGAGCAGCGCGTGCTGATGCTCGTCCGCCTTCTGCAGGGCCACCGTGGTGACCTCGTTGTGTCCAGCAGCGGAACGCCTCCTATGTTAGTTAGAGCATCTCCGGCCAGCCTCCCAAGAGCCTCCCCCCCCCCCGAGAATCACTGGATTGGGCGAAACTTTCAACCGCAGCGCGTTAGGGGTGGCTTGAGGGAGCCGGACGAAGCGAAAAGGATGTGGGCCAACTCTGTCGGCGAGACAATACATTTCCACGCCGAGATTCACCTTCTCGCCCCACCTCCGCCCCTCTTCTTCCCTCGCCACCATCTCTCCCCACTCCGCCCAAAGCTCGATGCTAGCAAAGGCGCCCACCACTGCACCACCCTCCACCTTCATGTTCCTTGAGATTTCACGGTGACTCCAAGCCATGGGCAGCTCCTTGCCCACCACGCCCGCGAAGTGCTCGGCGTTTTTCCCACTCGCGATGGACTCCGACGACGAGGAGATTTCGAGGAGGAGATCACCGCAGCTGGCAATGATGTAGAACACTTGAAGATCCTCGCCTGCCTGGCCGTCTTGTACGTGCGAGATGCAAAACCCCGATGCGGTGGCTCGCACCAGGACACCGCAAGAACAAGCCAAGGCAACATCTAGAGGGGCACTGCATGATGTATGCCGACTACTTCCTTGACGATCCGTTGCACGACGAGACGACATTTCGGCGCTGTTTCAGGATGGGCCGAAAGCTCTACATCAAGATTGTGCATGCCATTAGGGAGTTCGACACCTACTTCAAATGCAAGGACTGCACCGACATGGTAGGATTTTCCTCAATCCAAAAGTGCATGGCTGCTTTGAGGATGCTTGCATATGGAGCTCCCGCTGATACACAAAATGACTATCTACAATGGTCGAGTCTACCGCCATTGAGTGCATGTACAAGTTCTGCAGGGCAGTGGTTGCGGCTGTTTGGGCCAACATACTTGAGATCACCCAATGTTGATGTCACTGCTCGGATCCTAGCAATGAATGAAGACAAAGGATTTCCTGGATGCTTGGAAGCATCGAATGCATGCATTGGACATGGAAGAACTGCCCATTTGCTTGGCAGGGAATGTACAAAGGCCACAAAGAAGCTTGCAGTGTGATATTTGAGGCAGTGGCTACACATGATCTCTGGATTTGGCATTCTTTCTTCAGAATGGCAGGATCTCATAATGACATCAACGTCATGCAATGCTCGAATGTCTTTGCCAAGCCTTTTGAAGGCCATGCTCTCCTGGTGGACTATTTGATCAATGGACACCAAGGGATACTACCTAGCAAATGACATCTATCCAAGATGGTCAACATTTGTGAAGACCATTTCAAATCGTGTTGTGGACAAGAATTCCAACTTTGCCAAGGAGCAAGAAGCTTATAGGAAGGATGTCGAGTAGGCGTTTGGTGTGCTCTAAGCCCGATTTGATGTTGTCTGGTATCCCTCTCTGACCTGGTAGAAAGATCAGACATGAGAGGTGATGAATGCATGTGTGATCTTACACAACATGATCATTGAGAGTGAACAGGAGGAGTCGGTGATCATTGACAATGAACCATATTTCAGAGAGGGTCCTCTTGTAGCTGTTGGTCACGAGGTGCCGGTATCATGGACTGCTTACGTCGCTACGCGTCAGGAGATCCGAGACCCACATATGCATCAAAAATTGCAGCAGGATCTGGTGGAGCACCCGTGGAGGCAAAAAGGCAACACCTAGTTTGATGTGTTTTAATTTGTGTTTCAAAACTTGTTTCAATTCATGCTGAACTATGGGCTTTGTTATACTATTTGCTAGCTTTGGTTGAACCTTTGGCCGAATTTATGTGGAAGTGATGAATTTAAGCCGAATTTGTACTGTTTTTCCCATCAATTGGTGCCCCCACACCAAAAATTTCCGCCAGCGCCCTTGGGAGGGCCATTTTATCACCGAAATTTGGCCTAGAGGGAGCCAAATAAGACCATCTACAGCGAGCGCCCCAAGAAGCCCCTCAGGAGGCCTTTTTTAGCGCTGGATGGCAAAAACTTTCGAAGCTAGGCTCCCAAACGCCCGGTTTCATTCGGATTAGGCTAAAAATTAATCCGGCGAACCCAGCGGATGGGGGTCGTGTGGGAGCGCCTGTGGAAAAAACCCTCAGAATCTTGGTGGCCCTGCCTTGGTAGCGAGAGAACGCCTGCTTCCTCTTCTCCTGCGCCGTCTTTATGCCTGCCGCCGGTCAGCCTTTCGGCTAGTTGAGGACAACGCGTCACGTCGCATCAGTGCCCACGCAGCGGCGTGAATATGCGCCAACGCCTTCTTCCCGAGCCTTCTACACCCCTCCCGCCATTTCCCCGGCCTTATATACCCCTTGCCCGGCGCCGTCGTGAGCACGCCCGAGCACCACTCCCTTCCCCTCGAATCCGACCAAACAGCTATAGAGAAAGCCATGGCAGAGTGCTGCCCAGGCAACAACGCGGCGGCCAACGGTTTAGGCTGCCACTGGCTTCACCCGTGGGAAGCCCGCCTCCTCTACCAGGTGGGTACCTGGCGGCGCCGGACTTCCGGTGCCCGACGGACTGGAGGCTCAGCGCCGTGCTGCCAGAGTTGGTGCACACCCTCGCCGCCAAGGACAACCTCAAGGCCGCGTGGGACACACTCAAGACGCTGCGCGTCAGCGCCAAGCACTTGCGCAATGCAAAGGCACAAACACGCCGACACGACTACAATTGCCTCCAGTTCAAGGATAGGGAGACGATCGAGGACTTCGTGCTACCGCTCTCCACCATCCTCAGCGATCTGGAGATGCTCGATGATCTAGAGGACGAGTGCAAGGCCATGAGAAAGTTTCTCTGCGCCCTTCCGCGTAAGTACCGTCATATGGCCTCCTCCATTGAATCTCTTCTAGATCTCAAGACCTTGTCCATGTCGATCGAGGAGTTGAGCGGGCGGCTGCTTGTGGTGGAAGAGAATGAGGCCATCAATGGAGAGGACTCCTCAGTCCTTAGGGAAGTTGCTCCCCATGGAGGAGTGGCGAGCGCGCTAGAAGCATCTCGCCCATGATGGCAGCGGTAGCAACTTTGGCGGTGATGATCGTCAGGGTAAGAACCGCGACAAGGGCCCCGACGACAAACGACCAGCGGTGGAAGACTCCAACGCCTTCGCCGACTCCAAGACGATGTCTGCCGCTACTGCGGCAAGAAGGGACACTAGGCGCGGGAGCGTCAAAAGAAAAAGCAGGAGGAGGTGGCTCACCTCGCCAAGGGCGATGATGACACCGACTCCGCTCTATTGTTCACCGAGATCGAGCTAGACCCTGCATCGCCCGCTCTCTGCACGACACCGACGCCACTTACAATTGTTCAGGTCACGCAAGCTAGCGCCCCCATGGCGCTGGTACCTGCGGCGCCCATGTCGCCCACCACGACACCTGTGCTCGAGCGCTTGTTGATCTACAACTGGAACTGCCTCCACAGTAGGTGCTCAACCGTAGCAACCGAGACCCTGGGTCTGGTGCCGGTGATCGACGCTACCATGGCGAGCTTGAGGACTTCCTCTGCTTGCAGCATCTCCACCGTGCGAGACATGATGATACACCGCGGTGGGGCGGGGGCCATGGTGGGCATGGGCTGTGCCGGCGCAGGGTTGGGCGTGGGTGGTTCCGGCGCAGGCTGCTGGAACGGCAACATGGAGCGGTCGTCGTCCGCCGCGGCTGCCGGCAGGCGTGGGCCGCCAGGGGCCGTGGCGTCGCATGTCTGAGGACGCGCCGGTCCAGCGCCAGTCGCCGTGTGAGCAGGGGAGACGGAGCGCTCGAGCTCGCCGCGTTCGTTGCGCCTCATGTCGCACTGCTACGACTTGTGCCCCGGGAGCAGGCACTTCCGGCAGCGCACCATGTTGGTGCAGCCGCGGACCACATGGCCTGGCTCGAGGCAGCGATAGCACAGCCCCGCTGCCGCCGGCAGCGCCGCGTTGAGCGACCACTCTTAGTGGCCCTGCCTTTGGCGACGGGATGGAGGCGAGGCTCGGCGTTCCTGGCGCTGCTTGTAGCGGCGCTGTTTCTTGTGCCGAGGTTGCCTGAAGCCATCCTCGTCCACCATCTGAACAGCGGTGGTGGCGCCACGGTCGACGTGATGCACTTTCGAGCAGGGTCCGGCGTGGGGGCCGATACGGTCCTTGGCCGGGATGCGTCCAGCGGGAGCGGCGCGACGCGCAGCACTCACCGTGGAGGTTGCGGCGGCCATGGCCGGCTGCGGCGAGGGGGAGGCGCTGTTGACGACGTCGCGGTAGGAGCGGGTGCTGGAGGTTTCGCCTCCGTCCCCAGACCAGCGGTGCTCGTCAGCAGGGCGGTGGTCACCGGCGGCGGAGCTGGAGGACGACATGGCGGGGTGGTAGGGGAGTGGAGCACGAGGGGGGAAGGGCTGCCCGCGCGAGCTCGTCGGCGGCGGGGCTGGTGGTAGGGCTAGGCTAGGCTACAGGGGAGGGTGGGAGCAGAGTTGCATCTAGAATCGTGCGCATCCTGCCAATTCTCTGTCCTTCTGGTCAGTACATAAATTCCGGTTAAGGCATAGCCAATTAGGACAAATGTTTTGATTAGATTCAGTCGCTTACTTGATATTGCTGCGTGATGTGATGATATTTGTTACAGTGAGGGGGTTTGATATTACTGAGTGATATTCATGCTAGTTGTCTAGTGTGAATTTAGGATCAGATTGTGTTATTAGTAATCTGAATATCAGATTGTGTTATTGAAGATAATATGTAAACGTATACAAACGCTTTGACCACCAATATCTTTTTGTTGACAGACATTATCATGAAGATATTTGGATTGAGGTCTTCAAGCATATTCCTGGCTCTGGACTGATCCGTCTATCTGCTACGTGTCGATGGCTCCGTTCCCTAGTAGCCGAAGACTCGGTGTGGCGATTTTCCTTTTTCCGTGACTTCTCCCTACCCACTGGAATATCTCACTTGTTCCCCTGTCCCCTAGTCCACGGATCGTGGCGCCTCATGTACTTCAATATAATGTCGTTTTGGTTCAAGCCAGGGAAGAACATTGGTAAGTGTATGGTGATTATGTCTAGTCTCTCTTTAGAACACAGTTTGTTCTGACAATGATATTTATAAATAACAGACTGGTACCCTATTGGAGGATTACTCGTAGACACACAATCATTGCTGCTTACTGGGATGCTTGCATTGCCACAGCAATCACCACCAGAGGCTAAAGACAGTATTGAGATGACCGGTGCATGCCAATTGCAGAATGTGCGCCCTGGTATCTGGATTGCAGGTATGAGTCTATCAGCATTACTTTTTCATTTTTCACTTATTGGTCCTTTAGTTTTATTTTATAATTATAAACGTTTTTCAGAAATGGACACCATTGGATGCCTGACGTGCAAGGAATGTCATTGTTTAGGTGAGTTGACCGTACTGAGTACTGCTGTGGTCATTTCTTTAATTCTAACTGTAAGTTGTGATAAATTTGATCGAATAGGAAAAACACAAGTTTTGGATGCTCACCACTGTGAGTGGTACCCACGGGAGGACGTAGCAGAATATAATGACGTCGGAGCACACGTGAACAAGAATGTGAATACTGCTGCTGCGGGAATTTTTAACCCACGGCATCTTCAGTCCAAGGACGTTGCAGGTTTGCCACACCAAGCTATTAGCTCTCTAAGTTGCTGCATATACAGTAGCAGCATTTGATTATGCAGACAACATTGAGGCCCCACTCTTGTCGTGTTCAGAACACTGGCTAACCATGGTGGCACCTAATGTACCTCATGGAAGTAATATGTTTCTCAAGAGTAGCTTGGGCCAATCTCTTACCATGTTCCGAGCCTTGTGAACATCCTTGACACCATATTACCTAGGATTGCACCTATAGCTAGTCCAGTTCTGTTAGTAAGATGGTTTATATGTGGATGGTTTGATACTTAAGATATTGTTCAGAGCCAATCTTTTTAATGCAAATGATTCCAGTATGTGTGATGTAATGTGCAATGCTTTTATTCTGTAGCCTGCTCATTGAGATGACCCTTACCCAAATGCATGACTGCTAAAAATTGTATAACTCTTTTGCTCACATTGTTTGTGACTCTGTTCTTAATTGGATGCAGCCATTCTCAATGCCAAATCTTGGATTCGGCCACATCTAGACTACAAGGCAAAAGCAAGGCAAACACCTCTTGCCGTCGCCATTAGTACTAATATCCCGCCAAATAACGGTAATGTGTTCTTAGTAATAGAAGGAAGCAGTATCGGCTATGTGTTCTGACTTGCAGTTTTGCGGTACATGCGTCTCTCATTAACAGGGTTACTGTCAAAATTCCAAGCTGCACAGGACATGCATAATGGAGGGGATATTGTGAGTGTTAGAATCATACAACAACTCATTTGACTGGCGGCACCGACAGTACACACTCAGCATCGTTACTGAGCATGGAGTACGTATATGGGTACAGTTGTGTAGATTTCATTAGAATGGTGAAATATAGCAACTCTGTGTTGTTTCTATACAACAATGTTTTGTAATGTTGCATGATGTATGTCACTGATAAACCACACAATATCCGTAAGAGTAATATTGTGTGGATATTTTGAGTAGCATTTTCCTTTCAGAGAAGGGAGCCAATCCTGCAAGACATAAGATGTACTAGTATGTGATTCATGTGTACCTGACTGGCTGAGGAAAAATGTGTTGCATAGAATGATCTGATCAAATAAATGCTTATCTATAGAAAATTCTGCATGTGGTGAACTGCAACCACACTGACAGACAGTTACACTGGTTGTAGGAAGCTGCTCTATCTGAACTCTGATTAATTAGTTTGTCATTTATTTGTTTGGTTGATTGAGACGTTTTCTTGAGCAGGTATTCCCAGACACCTGGACTTCTGTGCTGGTATTCCTGGACAGTGCATGAGATATGGAATCTGCGTGTGGAGAACCTGGACAGCTGGTACCCTTGCAGAAACTGTACATAATTGGGGTGAGCATGGAGGAGGACCGCAGCGACAAGATGGTGCTCCTTCTTCCTAACAGCAATATATGCTGTGGCGCTCTCTCGAGCCTACAGAAGGTATATATGTTTCTTTTCTTGTGTTGTGGGGAGGAACGATAAATGGATGTGGAGGACAGTGACATGACAGTAATGTATGTTTGGTTTACTGCATGCAGAAAAAGTCTCATAGGTTCCGGTACTTGGGAGCCTTGCGGGCTGGGAATCTGGTGGCAGCGGTTTTGACGGCATGGCTGGGTAGTACTTGTTGGGATGATGGTAGATAGAAAGAGGCATTGGACGAATCTGTGTAGTAGAGTGAACAGCAGTAGGAAAGGAGGAGAAGAGATAAAGAGCTGCCGTTGAGTTTGCTGTTGAGTAGGAGAAAAGGTACTACTCCTATCCTAGATAGCCTTGTACTTCTTACACTACATGTTAGTTCATATCTGCGGTTCAGATTTAGTACCCATACTTAAGGGAAAGGGTCATCTATTGACACTCCCTTGCTCTCACGTGCGAACCCATAACTAACTTAAGACAGTAGTACAAGTGCACATGAATGACGTGAGAGCAAATGAATGTTTAGATGCCTAGATTGGTTGTGGTCTGTTCAAACACTAATCTACATAATAATGTATCAAGTGTGAACTTACTGTTGTCTCACGTGGGTATGTACCTAATTATGTGTAGACAAAGCCACAAAATGTTAATTTGGCGAATCTTTCCTTTCACATTACTAAGCAAGAATCACGTAAATGTACCAAGACCCATGCTGTATTCATGAGTGATGTTTTTTTAAGCTTAGGGTACCTCCATAGTGTTAGGAGAATTAGCAACTTGATATTCTCAGGAGGCAAAAGCCATCATATATACATTACATGTGGTAGGCCAAAGGCCATCATAAATACAACTCTAACCTCCCCCCCACCCCCCCAAACTCATGGTGGATCTACAACACTAGGTTTGGAGAGGTAAAATCCATGTCGCGCTCTAGTCTATGCCTTCGTGAAGAAATCTGCCAACTATAACTCGGAAGACACATACTAAAAAGCAATAACTCGATCATGCACACCAGCACGCACAAAAGAAGCATCAAAACCGATATGTTTGGTGAGATCATGCTTCTTAGGATCACGCACAATACTGATAGCACCTGTACTATCTGACAAGAGGGTAGTAGGTGTAGTAACAGAAACACCAAAATCCTCAAGTAACCATCATAGCCAAGTCACCTCTGCCGTCAAGGGAGCCATAGCTCGCAACTCAGCCTCTGCACTCGAACGATAAACTGCAGTCTGTTTCTCCGTCTTCCAGGTGATGAGAGAAGCACCAAGGAAAATACAGTAAGCAGAAAGTGAATGGCGATATGAAGGATCACTGGCTCACGTAGCATCTGAATAGGCTTGAAGCTGTAACGAACTAGAACGGGAAAGAATAGACGGTGAGAGATCGTGCCATGGAGATACCGTAGAACTCGCAAAAGGTGACTGCAATGAACCGTAGTGGGAGCAGAAACAAACTGACTCAGAATATGGACAAGATAGGAAATATCTGGACAAGTGACGGCTAGATAGACAAGACTCCCAACAAGATGACGATAATGCATCGGGCAAACAAGGGATCACCATCAGAAGAATGGAGGTGAACATTGAGCTCCATAGGAGTCTCAATAGTGCGCTCATCACTAAGAGAAGCACGAACAAGAAGATCCTAGATATACCTTTCTTGGGAAATAAAAAATCCATCAGAGGTAGAAGAAACCTCAATCCCTAGAAAGTAGCGAAGAAGACTAAGATCAGATATAAGAAACTGCTCTGAGACGGGTCTTGACAAAGGCAATGTACTCAGGGTCATCACCGGTGATGATCATGTCATCAAGATATAGAAGAGCCCTACCATGAGTAGAGCACTAGGTGAAAAACTAGCAACTGTCGCCACAGAGAAAAAACACTCAAACCAGGCGCGGGGGGCTTGCTTAAGGCCATAGAGAGAGCGACGGAGACCAATTTGGATACTTTATGTTTAAGCATCAAAGTGCCTTCTATCACTGTATTAATTTTCTAGAATGCCTTTCTGCTTGCTTTTTGGAGATTGGATATGCCAAAGAACACCATGAGGAGTATCCAATGTATCTCTTGTGTTGCGGGCAAAGATGATACTATAGCAGATAGGGACATGTGGATGATCCTATTAAACAAGTTGTGAAGGGTGCTGTTTTCATTTGATCAAGTCTAGGCATCTATCTCAAGACCAAGGCTAGGCGTCCAACTCAAGATCTTGAGCAGGAGGATAGTGGAACAACGCACGTTCCTCAGAGGAAAACTGCAGGTCCAGCCTGCTCCAAGCCTTGCTGTCGTATGTACGAGAGAGCTGCAGCCACCCGATTCTGAGAGCGAAGCCTTGGCATTCTAGGTCAAGGATGCCGAGACCTCCAAGGAATGTAGGGCGGCTGATGCGGCTCCAGTTGACGTGGCGGTGGCCTTCGTTGGCCTCGGCTCGTTTTTCCAAAGAAAACCACATTGGATTCTGGTAATTTGCTTGAGGGTTTTCTTCGGGGGCGTGTAGGCAATCAACTGGTGTACAAGTATAGCACTAAGGACAGATTTGACCAAGGCCAGGCGTCCAGCTCATTGCATCAATCCAGCCTTCCAAGTTGGGAGCCAACTTACGATTCCGTCGATGAGTGGTTGTAGCTGAGCGGCGGTGGGGTGGCGAATCGAGAGGGGGATCCCAGGTTGGTGAAAGGCATGTCTACGATAGGGCATCCAAGCTGGCCTATGATCGGTGCGCCTCCACGGGATCACACCGGAGCAAAGTTGCAGGGCTCAATTTACGGTCAGGCTAGATGCGTGTCCAAAGAGTTGCGGGAACCCTTAATTACGGCTTTGTCACTTTGCATGGGGTGGGAAAATAGCACGATGTCATCAATGTATAGCGAGATCATCAGCATTGCTCCCTGTGGGTGCAGCTGTTCAATGATGCCCAGGTCGCACGCGCGCTTGATCAACCGTCCGAGAATGTTGACGGCGAGCACAAATAGCTGCGGGGATAAGGAGTGCCGCTGGCACAGCCTGTGCTGGTGCCAAATTGGGGACCAGGTTCACCGTTGATTAGCACACGCGTGCTCGCTGACGACAGCAAAATGGAAAGCCACTCGAGAAACCTATCACCGAAACCATACCTGCGTAGTGCTTCAAACAAGAAGGTCCATGAGATGGAGTCGAAGGCGCGTGTGAAGTCTAGTTTTAGCAAAACCCTCAGCGCCGAGCCGATTCAAGAGTCTGGCGGAATTCTTTTGGAGGACGAAGTTGTCGTGAGGGTGCGCCTGGTGATGAAAGCGTTTTAGCTGTTCCTGACCAGGCTATTGAGTTTCAGCGCAAGGCATAAGGAGCGAGCCTTAGCAAAAATCTTGGAAGCCAAGTGGATCAGGCTAATGAGCCGATAGTCATTTAACTGACTTGCATCTGTGCGCTTAGACAGGAGGGTGAGCAACGCTTGGTTGAGGCATGCAAATCCCCTTCCTCGCATCTCGTACATCTACTGGAAGATAGCGATGAAGTTGTGCTTGACAATGCTCAAGCAGGCGCGCACGAATTCGAACATGAACCTATCTAGGCCAGGCGAATTGTGCACGTGCTTGACAAACCTATCTAGGCCAGGCGAATTGTGCACGGGAGGCATTTGATTGTGCTCTAGATTTCCTCCATGCCGAAGGGGGCGTCCAATTCCCGCAGATTGCTAGGTTCGATCAGGGGCACCAGGTCGAGCGTGTTATTGTGGCCAATGGCTGTGCCTAGGAGCGCTTCATAGTGCGTGAACACGCTTCTGCCATCTCATCATCTGTAGTGAGCATGTGGTTGCCATGGTTGATACTATATATGCGGTTCTTCTGCCGGCGGTAGGTGCTCTACCTATGGAAAAAAGGCCGTGTTTGTGTGTCCGTCTTTTAGGTTGGCGATGCGGGCGCGTTGGCGGGCTATGGTGCGGTCGAGGGAGTCTAGGACAAGGTAGCCAATCTTGATCAGTTTGCGAAGTTGTTCCTCGTGTGGCACCAACTACCTGTCTTCTTGGGCTTTGTCGAGGCGCAAGAGGATCTCGCGAGATATTGCCAACTTGTCACGTACGTTTCTCACTGAACATGAACTCCGGCTCATGAGTTTGCGAGCCATTGCCTGCAGTCGTAACTAGAGATGATGAGACGAGCCGAGTTCCAAGCTGCAGCCACCTTCTCGTGGAAGCCGTCAAGGCGCAGCCAAAAATCTTCAAAGTGGAAGCGTCCCCGCGCAGCCGGCATGGGAGAGCAATCTAGGAGTAGCGGGGCTATGATCCGACACGACGGAGGAGAGACACCACATGTGGCATTCCCCGTGGGCATCTTCCCAATCAAAGGTGTAGAGAACTCTGTCTAGGTGTACCAGCATCGGTGGTGTCTTCTTGTTGGACAATGTGTAACGGGTTCCGTCTAGATACAATTCCTTTAGAGCGAGATCTTGAGTAGGCATCAAAATCTGCCCATCATGCGCATGTTAAAATTGCCATTGTTCTTGTCTTCATCCTTGTAGATGAGATTGAAATCGCCACAGATCATTCATGGTCCTTGGCAATCAGTGCGTATATCTCGAAGCTCTTGCAGGAAGGCGTTCTTCGCCTCATCATCCTGCAGCCCATAGACTACTGAGATCCACCACGGTGCGCTGCCATCAATAGAGACCTTTGTGGTGATCGCGTTCAAGGTGAACAGGGAGAACTCCTCCACGTGTGTCATTCATGATTGTCACTTTCGTTCTCCTCCATGCAAGGAGAATTCCTCCACATGTGCCATCTGCAGACAGGTATGTGTATTCATCGAACTTAGATCCTAGCATTTCTAAAATGATAGGCGAGCATAGCAATTCAATCTTTGTTTCCTGGAAACATACGTGGATACATAAGTTGTGTCGATCTGCGATGGAATGGCAAGCCGTCACACACGCGCATTGAATTCTCGCATGTTCTAGATTAGAATCCTAAGGCTATGATCTATTAGAAAGAGATTGACAGGGACGCGATTTATGCCTCACAGGATACATAGACATGCGAGGCTTGGGCATGGAAAGCCAAGCTCGCTGGCAGTTCGCGATCGATCAATGCCGCAATGGCAGACACGATGGCGAACGAGATCGGTGTGGTGAAGACATCATCACTGGCTTTCATCTTAGCCTCGATTATCTTTTGATCAGTGCCTATGTTCCCTAGCATGCAGAGTATCTGACCTTGACCCCTGCGCTCCGCTGTGGGCCGTGCACTTGCAGATGTGAAGTTGGAGTGATCGCGACATGGTGTGAAATTCAGCAGCGCTCTTCGTGTTGTCCTACATGGTGTCGGGAGCGTCGAGTTCAGCTCCTTGGTGGCGGCCTTGAGAAAGTCGCCCAGCGTCCATGATTGTTGCGCTGGTGCACGTGCGCGGGTTAGCGTGGACTTCTTGCCAGCGGCAAGGCGTAGACTAGCGACATGAAAGTGAACCGGTAGGGATCGTAGCGTGATTGTGCACGATCGATCGCTGTCGGTTCTTGGGCGGGCTCCTCTGTCGTGAGCTGATTTGCTAGCCGCTGTAAGATGCGCATGAGCGGTTGTTGGGCCGTGTCTTGTAGTTGTGGCCCAACCTTAGAATGCTCCTCCGGTGGAGTGGCGAGAGCAGTGCACGGAGTCGTGGCGGGCGGCATCTTCGCCCACACCTGCGCTCGGGGTCCATCTGGTCGTCCTGCAGAAGGTGTTGAATATATAAGCAAATTTCCATATGATTTAATCTAAATAAATAATTGATATAGCATGATTATACAAACAGTAACTAAACTAATCATGCATACTAACAAAGTAGATGAACAGATTGCATCTAAACATGATAAACGGATCACATCTACTCCAAATGCTAGAACAAAGAACTCTAGCATAATCTAAAAAGAGAAAGTTTAGGGTCACGTACGGTGTAGCCTAAGCAGCAACGGTAGCAGTGGCAACAACAGTAGCAACAACGTTCATGTGGTCGTCCATGTTGAGGTTGCCAAAGAGGTTGTTGACGTCCAGGAAGAAGTCGTCGTTGGGGAAGTCGTCGTCTGATGACATCGTGTTGCCAATAGTCGTGCTAGAGTGCTCCCAAAAACCTGATTGCCCCTCACCCGTACAGGTCTATAAGAGGCAGGGTTTCGGAGGCCTAATGACCTGGACGACGGTGCAGGCCACAGAACGGGATGGGGAAGACGATGACGGCGGCACAAGGTTCTGTAAGCAGGTATTCGCATATGGCATGTACGAACTAGGGTTTTGCCTGAGTCTATATAGTGCAGGTTGGGTAAGTTTGTGGAGCGTAGTCCGTGTCCGAGTCAACACGGCCCACAATCCAGAAAATCCAAAAACAACTGATCAATTAACGCGTCCGTTAATGAATTGTAATTAATACGTAATTAATTTTTCGGCGTGGCAAGGTGGTGTGGCGCAAGAGGAGTGCGCGAGAACTTCTCTTCTTCTCACACCTTAGTGAGTAGTAGAACATCCTTCTATATAAGTTGGTGCACCTCCCTCTCAACTAGCAATGTGGGACTAAACTTTAGTCCCACCTCTTGCCATACAGGCATGAATGGGTCAAAAAGAATTTCTGAATTTGTATTGGGTATGGGCCAACAACCCAACATCAAATTCCAATAAAAGGCTCTGAAAAGGCGAATGAGTGGAGCTGACCGTATCATCGCTTTTTCCTAGACGAGTATCATCGCTTTTTCCTGGACGAGTATCATCGTTGGGGGTTGTTTTCTCTAGCAGGGAGTCTAGGAACTTGTCATAGAAAAAGCACATGGATCCCAACAAGGGTAGCTGGCTAT
The DNA here is from genome assembly GCA_916181665.1 of Avena sativa. Lineage (NCBI taxonomy): Eukaryota > Viridiplantae > Streptophyta > Magnoliopsida > Poales > Poaceae > Avena > Avena sativa. Next base: position 361,759,566 of record OV702299.1, on the reverse strand, counting down.
GGTAGGGCTAGGTTTTGTATCGTTACCCGCTAGCATGGAGGACAATGATGGGTTCAAATCTTCCAACGACCAGGTCGTGCTTGACTCCGTCCGCCCATCCTCATGTGCACAAGGCAACAAGTGGGGGTAGGGTTCAAGCGCGGACGAAGATAATGGTCGCCCGCTATCTGGCGATCTAGAGTCTTCCTAGGACCTTGGATCTAGAGCTGGGGGATCGATGGTCGCTATGGGCTCCACGGTGGGGAAGGTGGTGGGCCCGGATGGTTTTACAGCGGAGTTCCTCTAGAGCCGTTGGGCCACGGTGAAGGGTGACTTAATGGACACATTTGCTAAGCTATTCACAATGTGCATGCACAGATTTCAGGGTCTTAACCAAGCACTGCTAATCCTTCTGCCTAAACGCCTGGACGCGGACGCTTTGGGTGATTATCGCCCATTAGCCTGATACACATATTCACTAAACTGGTGGCGAAGACTCTGGCGAATAGGCTTGCCCCTAGGATGTAGTCGATGGTGTATTGTAGCCAATGCGCTTTCATTAGGAAGTGCATCATCCATGACAAATTTATGTTGGTACAACAGACGGCGAGGTCCGTGCACCGCCTAAAGGAACCTAGTTCAATGCTCAAGCTCGACATAGCTAAAGCTTTCGATTCTATTTCCTAGGAGTTCCTATTTCATGTTTTCCAGAAAGTAGGATTCAGATAGAGGTTCTATGAGCTTGTGGCCATACTTGTGTCCACATCCAGCACGAGGGTGATGCTCAATGGCGAGCCAGCCCCTCCCCCCATCTGGCACCGGAGGGGTCTGAGACAAGGGGATCCCTTGTTGCCTATGTTGTTCATGTTGATTATGAACACACTTAATAGGGTGCTAGTGAAGGCCATTGAGTTGGGCATGCTACAACGTCTGGCCCGCCAGGAGCTGATGACTTTGGTCTCGCTCTATGCTGATGACGTGGTGATCTTCTGTCACCCAGATGAGGCGCAGCTGCGCGTAGTTCGTGGCATCCTCAATGTTTTTTTGGGGAGGCCTTCGGACTGCGCACCAACTTCTTAAAGTGTTCGATGTCCTCGATCGCTTTCTCAGAGGAACAAGCCGATGGTGTGGTGGCTGTTATGGAGTGCCAGCTGGCACCCTACTCCGTCAAGTACCTGGGCATACCCGTAGCAATTCGACGGCTCCTGGTCGAAGCATTCCAACCGATGATTGACCTGGTTGGGGATAAGCTGCCAACGTGGAAGGCATCCGTGATGCCTAAAGCAGGACGGCTTACCCTCATCCATTCGGTGCTTGCTATAATCTGCCTCCACCAACTTATGGTGCTTTCTCTAATCAAGAAGGCCCTTAAGCAGGTGGTTAAGATTTTGCACAGATTCCTATGGGTGGGCAAGAAGGATGTCGAGGATGGACACTGCCACGTCACCTGGGCGAAGGTGCGAAGGTGAGCAGGTTATTGTGCTATGAAGGTCTTGGTATACCAGATCTCGCACCTATGACCATTAGCCTCAGGACTAGGACAGTAGAGGATGCGTACGGACCCCTTGCGACCTTGCTACAATTTCCCTCTTCCAGGGGTTGTTTGTCTCAGGGTCTTGGAAGTTGAACTAGAAATCTTGTGCGCCACCCGAGGTGAACTTCTTCATCTGGCTAGCTTGCCAAGACATATGTTGGACGAGTGAGAGGTTCGTGCGTCGTTGACTACCACACCGACCGCGATGCATGCTGTGTGACCAGTCGGAGGAGACTATGTCAGACATCCTTTCAGGATGCACGTTTTCGCGGACAATCTGGCATGAGGTCCTATCCTGGATTCGATCTATTGCAGGACCTCCCATTGCTGAAGGAGTCTTCGTGGAATGGTGTACGTTGGTGGTGCGATCCAACCCACGTCAGATGCGCAAAGGAACCTCGTCGTTGATTATGCTCATGGCGTGGTGGATTTGGAAGCATAGGAACGCGATCGTCTTCAACAACGAGCATCCTTCGGTGGCCTCCCTTGTCGACACGGTCAAAGTTGAGGCGAGATCATGGGCGGATGTGGGAGCACGAGGGCTACGCCAACTACTGCCTTAGACTAGGTTTCTTCGGTTGAGTTTTATGGCGAGGGTGTTGGTCCACTCTTTGGACTTGTACATATAACTTCTTTTCTATCAATGCGTCGAAACGCAAGGTTTTTTGCGTTTTCACGAAAAATTATAGATGATATGTTTTTCTCTGAGGACATAATAGATGACATTGCTAGGGTATATGCTTTGTTCTAGAGTGCTGTATTAGTTATCTATCTGATCCATGATAATAGAATATGTACATACCCTGTTTGATATAATTCCTCTTTTCTGTGATGTTCAGACTGTTTGGGATATTCATGGTTCCTTGGGTCTTGTGATGCCTGGTAGTGTCGCAAATGCTACAATCTCGGTAACGAGTTTTTGTCAATAGGCATATCTGGGGTTGCTGATATGCATCAGTTTAACTTCTGTGTGGTTGCTTAATTAGGTGCCAGCAAACACTGCGCCAAATGGGGAAACTACTAATGGAAGAACCCACCACCTGGGTTCTCAATTCTCAACCATCATATCCATGTGTCACAACTTCAGCAAGGAGGCGCTATTCCTCGCAACATGGTTAATATGCTGTTCTTTTGCTTTCTTTCACCTGTTTTGCCATCTGTATTTCATTCTTCTAATGCTAGCAATGATGACAGTTTATTCCTGATTCCATGTTGACTCTTTTGGAGTATATCAATCGCATGGACCAAGTATTGCAGAACAATGGTATGGTACTTATTGCAGCTGGTTTATTGGTTGCTTGTGGGGTGTCAAGTGGGATCCCACCAAAATCCCACTTCTAGTTCATCTGCCAAAATCTAGTGTAAAAATTTACACTAGAATTTGGGAAATGAACTAGAAGTGGGACTTTGGTGGGATCCCACCTGACACCCTAGTTTCTTGCCAATTTATTCCATTATCCATGACACTTTTTGATTTATAATATAATAAAAGTGTTGAAGGGCAGGCCTGGCGCAGTGGTAGAGTATCTCCACTTGTGTCCTGGAGGTCCTGGGTTGATCGGATGATGCTTATTTAAACCAAAGATTTCCAAGTCCTGAGGTTCTGGTTTCAGTTGTTGAAAGATCCCAACAAGTTCTTGGAGGCAGTGCTTCTTCCGCTCTTTCTGTATGTTATTTCTCTCTCCTGTAGTTGTATATTCTGTTCTTACTTTTGCTATGGTTGACCTTCGACAGAGAGTAAATTTTCTAATGATTTTCCTCCTATTGTAGTCTCTGAGTCGATGCTATCTAAACAAGAATGTGTTACCATTTAAGTACTTTCTTTGGTTGCCTTCTTTATGTTTAGATAATACTGAACATATGTCAACTAAACATTTAAAATTTCCCCTTCCGTACTCTCCAAACAACAAGAATTTGTTACCATTTGGGTACTTTCTTTGGCTGTTTTCTTTATCTCTACTACTATACTACTTGAGTTTTTAAATTTGGATTAGCCATCCACGAAGACGGAGGACCAAATATTAGCCATTGATTTGTTCCATTGGGTCAACATCTGCCATCCATCAGTACCCAACCCATGTGATCGAACGGCTCAAATTCCATGGATTCGCTCTGTACGGACACCTGCAAAACAAGAGCTGATAGGACATTCTAGACTTCTCGCGGACACGGCTGCAGGCGCCCTCAGGTTTGACCGATGGGAAAGTTTGCTATATGACTGTTCGGTACGTAACTACATATATGAAAGTTTAGCGTTTCAGCGACCTGTTAGCCGTGCCAGATCAGTTTTGGTACTGTAGATAGCTACAGGAGCGCACATCTACAGTACCTTTTTATTATTTTGCCCTTTTTTCTCGATGCCTCTTCACGGATCGGTCAAAGCGGTGGGATATTTCCCATCGATGAAGAGAACCTACGTGGCTTCCTCCCATCCCATCACCGCCGCTCCAACACCCTCCTCCACCACCGCTCCAACCCCCTCCACCACCACCGTCCACCATGGCTTGCGCCGCCCTCCCTCTTCTCACCACTCCCTCCACATCCCTTTATGCAGCCGCCCCATCCACGGTGGATCCGTCGCCGTCGTCGCCGCGGCCGAAGAGGCGGTGATGGATACGCCCGCTGGGCCGCCGCCGGCCCTTCACGTGCTCGCCGACTCAACGGTTTCAACTTCAACGCGCCATCCCGTGCTGCTGGCCATGCTCACCGGGAAGAAGTGGAGACGTCGAGGTGGTGGAGGAGAGGACGTGCGTGTGGTCTCTGGCAGAGTGATGGCCGCTCCTCGCGGCGTACGCGCGTGCGCGTGGTCGCCGGCGGAGCGCCGCAACTCCGGCAGCCCTGCCCCACTTTGCTGGGCTAGCCCACCCGTCCGCTAGCGCCATGGCGCCACTGGCATGGAGGCCCTGCTCGGGCAGCCGTCGCGGCGTCATCCCGGTTGATGCGGCGGTTGGGGGTTCTGGGGACCGCGCGACGGAGGCTGGGCGTTTCTTCCGGTTGCTAGGTATGCTCCCAATCCAACAAAAAAACATGTCCCTTGATCCCTTTGCCATTCAGCTTTTTAGTGTTCTTGGGTTCCCTATTCGTACCATCATTACTACATATAGATGGTTGATTCCTTGAAGCATCAGAGGAAGGGGTGCACCTGTGGCAGTTTAACGCAGATGATGTCGCATCCATAGTTGTTACCTACCGATTGGAGGACATATGGCGGATTTCTGGTGAGGCTCTGGAGGCAAGTAACCCTATATATTCTAAAGTTCCTACTTGATTTTCAACCAGCTGAATTCATGTCGAACCATAGTAAATTATTTGATCATTAATGACAGATGAAGCAGAAATCTGTAGTGTACATGCCTACCCCTACGCCTGGTTATGTGGTGTAGGTAGCTGAGGAGATCCTGCTGTGGTGGTTTGCACCGTCTTCACAACATGGAGGGATGCTACATCGATAATTCAAATACTGGAGAACAAGTTCGCTATGATGTAAGCTTCATTTTTTGTCTGAAACTTGTTTTTTGAAGAGTACATCTGAAGCTTAATCTTATATTTCCTTCCTTTTCATCCCGCTTGCCAAAGGAATTAGTTTTTTTACACAGATGATTTTTCTTACGAATATCACAGTAAGAGGCTACTGCTTTAGCATCAAAATTAAAATATGTACAATAGTTTACATGCTTTAGCACAAAGGATTTTACTTACGAATATCACGGTAGGAGGCTCCAGTCACTAAATCACCATCCAGAGGCCAATTATGCACTATGTGGAGTACAAGATGTAAATGTGCATTAAAGGATCTCAAAAAACATTGCTCGGTCAAAGCAACCCATTGAATGAATTTATTTTCCTTAAGACTCGAGAAATTTCATTGAACGTAAAAAAGAAATATTTACGGGATCTGTTGTTTCTTTTGTTATTGTAGAATTATTAAAACGTGAAGATGATCAGCTGCATTGCTGCGCTTCTCCAAAGCATAAAGAAAAGAAAATTGCATCATCTTTATCATCAATTAGTGTGGCCTAATAGCAAGCCAGATGCAGTGGAGTTTTGCTGCAGTTTCCAGTTTCCCCACCTCAGGTAGAGTTTGACAGACAATGAAACTGAAAATGAAGATGCAACCCATGCGAACACGATAACGCTCTCATAAGTCTGGTCAACCTCACCTGATTTCCTCGCTTTTTGCAGGTCCTATAGGAGGGAGTTCTATGCATATGAGTTCTCTTTTTCGGCTGATTGGTCTTCTATGGAAGAGAAGTGTATAAGCTGTGTGTAGCCTAGATTCTTGGATCCCTGTTTCATTGGCCATTTCTTCCGGTGGCCGGTGTTCTGTTCATTTTCGACAAACCCTCGCTTCAGTTGTGCTAGGTGGTGCGCTTAATGGTAATGTCGCTTCTACCTCGGCCCTTTCTTTTACTATGCCGTCTGGTGTTAATGATTTGTTTTGTTTCTGCTTCGAACTTTCTGATGATGCGATGTTCTCTCCGGGAATACTGGGATCAGGAAATATGGTGAAACTTATATGAGCTGGATTTCATTGCTGTTGCCGTGGGTGCGAGGAAATTCTACAAAGCAAAATGACCCGTGTTATTGTAGTTGTATTTCCATATATGCTTCTCACTATCTAGACTTATAAAAATTCTCTTCTTACTACATAATTTGTGGCTGACAGGGAGCCACAATGGAGGTATGTGTGCTAGCCAGTCGTATAGATCAGTTCAGACTTGCCCGTAGCAATTAGTATACTGATTTATATTTTGGTTGGATTTAGATAGTTTGTAAAGTGGCTAAGTTATTTTGGAGTATTACATGGTTATGAGTTCAGTTTACTTTGCTTCTCTCTATTTCTTCGAAGTAAAAATCTTCAGTTCTGGTTAGTGAGACCTGTTCAGTGGGTCCAATCGGAAATGCACGTCTTAGAAGAACAAACTAAGCTCTATCCTGTATTTTTCCTTGATATTGCAGTACCCATAGGTGTAGTGTGTATGCATTCAGGAAGTCAAGATTTGCCTCTAGCTATATTACTTGAGAGCAACAAACTGATCATCATGGTGAGGGAACTCTTTTACTGTTTCTTCCTCATTTTTCCTCCTTGCCGAGTTTTGTTGCCTTCCCTTTATTGTTTCATTGATGTCCGAAATAATTACACGCCTATGAAAGTTAGGTTTTGTATGCTTTATGTTTCCTGTTCCATGCTGGAGTCTGCTTATTAAGTGGAGCTAAATCAAGAGCTGAACCAACGAAAGTATAAAATTTTCAAAAATCTTATATGTTGCAATTGATTCCGTGACAATGTTTAGTGGCTGATGTATATGCCGTACATACATGACCAGCCATTAGTAGGCATACATCTTGAGCAGATAAAATAGTTCAATCTCCTAAAAATAGAAAATATGGACCTGTATATTTCCATTATCATATAGTGAGTTGTGTACACTAAAAGCAACATTTATGTTATAATCTAAAATACCTATTAAATAATGGAAGAAAAGAAAGTAAGCTTTAAGAAATTGGTACATTAGATTCCATAACCAGTGGATTACTAATTTAATTTGATCAGAAGCTAATTTTTGCCATTTTTCTGAATTTGGGGTAACAATGCCACTTGTGCATGGCAGGTCCTATCTCTTCAGTGTTCAAATGAGACCAATGAGTTAATAGCTGGGCAAATTAATAGACCATTTGTGTTAATACATGTTCTGAGGATGGAATGGTGGTATTTGCTGCAAAGAGAATGGAAATAGTGCCGGCTATCATGCGGAATTTTCTCTTATTTCATTCAAGTGTAGCTTCTCATTCAGGTGGGAATGATTCATGGGTTGCCTTCTTCCTCTCGCGTTGCACTACATGCGATTCCACTACAGGCAGTGAATGGATGGTGAGCTAGATGGGACTTCTATTGTAATTCTATTAATAAAGATTACAATTTTTGTAATTCTGTTAGCACTAAAGATTGCAAAACATTGACAAGGTGTAACATTTTCTTTACACAGTTGTTATGTGAAATATCTGATGCCATAACCAAGTGCTTGAGTATATGTGAAACTGAGATCTGAATAGTAGTAGCTGGGCTTTGCTAGGAGTCTTGCTTTATTTGATGTAAAGAAAATATTGTCCGAGACAAAAATTTGTTCTTAGCTATATGTAAACTGAAGTATGTTCGTGTTCGATCTTGATGACAATAGTTTTATTTGTTTCTCATGGGTGACACGTGCATGTTTCAAAATTTTGTAAACCAGAAAATTAGCAGCCACAACCATCGATTTAACTTAGCAACCGATATAACTCTACGGGCGCGGCATGTGCCGCGCCAAAATTCCCTAGTAAATGCTCAACAAGTTGAGATACAGAAGAGGTCGCCAATGAAGTTTTTACAATCAAATAACTCGACTATGTAGCTGTATTTGTTTCATGTCTGCGCAACCAACTTTGAAAATCCAGCCAACTTGACAATAAACTATGGTACTACTAGATCTTTAGCAAGAAACGACCAAAATGGCACATGCAAGGTGTCAAATAGCGCCTGAAAACAGCTGCTTCTGTAAAACGAATTTTGCTTGTGTTATTAATCATCTGGTATTCATAATTGTAAACTGATGCAATACTTTTAACCATATTTACAGTCTTGTCATAAAACGCGACGTGCATAGCACGTACCCTTCTACTAGATAATACTTAATTTATATCAACTAAACATCTAATATTTTCCTTCCGTACTCCCCAAAAACAATGCTCATAGGATTGCCGATGCTTTTCTGGTGTTAGAATTTCATGGTTTGTTTTTCGGCAACTGATTATGAAGTGGCATGATACTGTTTTGTGTCTGTTAAATTGCTGTTTACTCTCAAATAATTTATCTGACAATAGAAGTGATAAGTGAAACTTATCCGTGGACTTGTTTGTGACCTCAGTTAGCCTGGTTTCTGTTTCAGCATCTTGCACAACGTATTCAAAGAGATGTTGCCACTGTTGATACATTATTATATTATATTATATTATATTATATATTATATACTCCTATAATATAATATACTCCTATAAAAGCTGAAAGGCTACCCGCCTCCTCAGGTACCTCTCAGCGCGCCCACACTTGGCAGCCGTTGGATCAAGGCTTAACAGTTCGGTTTCACTTCCACTTTTCTCTACCACCATTGGATGTAGTTCTTATTTTTGACACTTCTTGTTCAGCTTAACCAGTCCATGACACTTGGGCCCATGTGCGTGCGGGGCCGTTGTTTCAGTCAGACAAAAGGCTCCTTATCCCTGTTGGTGGTTTCTCTTGGCTACGGTGAAAAATCTACACCATAGGAGCAGTTCCCAGGCCACTCTCATCCCCAGTCGGCGCCGCCTCCTCTCCTCCCCAAATCCCCACCTACTCCTCTTCTCTCCCAATCCCCTGCCTCCTATCCTCAGCCGCGAGCTTCAGCACCATCGAGCGGCAAGCGGACAAAGCTGGATGGGGACGGGACTGACACGCTGGCATGCGGGAGGAGGCCTTGTAGGAGCGCGTCCTGGAGGAGGACGACGGCGCGGGCAGCAAGGAGAGCAGCCCGTCCACCAGCGGGGATGTGTCGCCCGTCGCCCACGCCCCTCAGCTGTGCACGCCACCTCTTCTCCAGCTCCCCAAATCGACACATCCGGGACGTCGTAGGGAATGAGGAGGCTTCATGGCACGGCAGCGACGCCACCGGAGCTACGCCTCTCAGCTGTGCACGCCGCCTCTCCTCCAGCTCCCCAAATTGAAACGGCCGGGACGCACGTACGGCAGGAGGAGGCTCCATGGCGCTCCGGAGCAGCGCCCAGATGGACACGCGCTGTGCGGCAGCGACCACAACAAATCTTGATGAGGTAAGGTGACTTCTCCCCATCCACTCATGGTCTCTCTTCGTGTGTGTTGGTAGATGTTCTCTGTTGGAAGATGCAGAGGTGGCTGGCGTCTACAAGGTGCAGCCACTAAAACAATACTTGTTCAGGATCCTCGGTGCTAGGCTTGGGATGCGGAATCATTGAGGGAGTGGTCACAACACAGTTCTCGCAGCATGAGAGGCTTCTCGAATTATTGAGGGACTGGTTACAACGTAGCGCTCGCAGCATGACGGCCTTGACACATTGGCAAATTTTATTAGCATGAGAGCCTGCTCTATTTCCAGCATAGCGCTCATGGCATGCAGCCATCATGCATGGGCATATTTTGTTAGCATGAGATCCTTCTCTACTTTTTAATTCAATTTTGTATGTTCCTTATTTTTTTTATTTGTTCATATAGGCAGAGGGATTGCTGCAGCACTGTCGGAAATCGAGGTAGTTTGAGTTAGGCTGGTTCAGACCTGATCCATTTTCTCCTTCAAGCTCCATACCAAGAAATCTGTCAATGTAAGGCAAATATCACTCTAGTGAAGATTATGGTGAGTTTAGGATTGGTATCTCAGTTCGTAACATAATGGCATTACAGTTTCTATGGATGATTGTTAGTAGTTGTCATCTATGCACTTAATTATCAAAAAGATTCTCTTCAGAAAAATAATAGGACTTGAGCTGTGTAATTCTTAGTGTTGAACATCAAGATTTGTCTATGGCACATAAGAGGTGGCCGAGCCTATTTGTACTTATAATTTGGACACAAATCTACCCTTTGATACCAGAATATGCTCGTTATAGGCATGCTGGACCCTGTTTTGGTATGAGAAGCTCGTTCACTTTGGATGACAAAAATAAGTAAATAACAGATTAAAATATGCTGCCAAACAATACTTTTGAGATCTTGAGTAGGTACATCTCATACAACTACATCCTTTATTTGCTAGATGAATTTGCATACAACTATGTAATGAATCCGCGAAGATATCGCGGAAGTATCCGTTTACACGGAGCTTGTCAACCAAGTCGACAGTTCCACATGGAACGTCTGCAGCAGAATGAGGGATCTGCTGTGTGTTCTTATCAAGGTCCTTCAGCCATATTTCAAGGTTCAGAATGAAGATCCTTGATGGCCCATTTGTCGCCGTGTGCATCAATTGCATGCCATGGGATGCCAGTGTGTCATGACAACTGCTGAAGCCAAGGTAATTTTTTCTAATGTTAATTGGACCCAGGTCCATTTTCTTCAAGTGTTAGTGGGATTTTCTTGACTTGTGCGCGAATGCATGATGTGGCTGTGGTGCGGTTCTCAGATGGCTATATAGATGCAGTCATAATAAGAGGTTGTCTGAATGCTTATATTTTAGATTTTCTGGTCAAGATGAGCGATGGATCTAGGTGAAAATTGACATATGTTACATGCCTTAGGCTATTTATTTATTTCTTAGTCACCAAAAGCATGTCAACTAATTACAAGTGAACTTGATGAATCTGGAATGATTCAGAATACTTGCTCAATATCCTCAGTGCGGTTGCAGATTTGCTGGTATCATTTGGGATATATCGAAAGATGCAGAGAGGTGGCCGACGTCTACATTGTGCTGCGCCGAAACCATAATTGCTGAGGACCTCTTGCTGCATGATACTGGCATCCACGGTTTGTATGTATTTTATGTACTTCTGTCCACCAACGGTTCTATGTTCATGACCTGGAACAAAAACAACTGTAGTTTGTTTTTATAACTATCTTTTTCTGAGTCTTGTTTATCTGTCGGTAACTCAGTTATATTTTTTTGTTCTGAATAAAAAATCCAGATATTTTTTATCTGGTTTGGCATGATGATTGTAACTGATATTACTAGATCATATCTGGAATGTGTTATAAACTTCCTTTTTTGGGAGCAAATGTGGTTATTTACTGCCTGAAGTGACTTGTCGTCTTCCAGACATCACTTAATTAAGATGGTCCAGGGTAAATATTTTAGGCATCGGCATTATTCGATCATACATCGTTTCCCTCCCTCTGATATTTCATGCATGTGGTATTATTATATACCTGAAGCAATTGTTTATTTTATTTCATGTGGTTAACCAGCAGGTGCTTAAGGGATCAGCGGTAGCTCTTCCTGTTTCTCTTGTGGAAATAAAAAGCTGTCAACCTCCGTACACACTACCATTTACAGATCCTGGGCTGGTAGATGGCGGGGGCTGCTCGATGGCAGCAGGTGAATCTTTCTTTCTTTCCCCATCCTTCCTATCATGTCCTGCAATTTTTTATTTTTCCTTGATTTTTTCAGCGTATGTTATAAGATTCAGATTGATTTGGTACTAATTTATTCTATTTAAATACATTTACGATTGTAGATTAGGAGTTCATTGTTCGGTTAATTTGATTGGAATCTTGGTTAAATAGATGTATTGTGAAATTCTATACGCCTGATATACTACCCTGTCTCTTTCTTGAATGAGATGACCGAATTATTTTGGAGAACATCAAGTTCGATATCATAGATTGATAATACAGATAAAAATAGGAAATGTCGTCATGCCTTTGATGTTTCCACCGATGAAACTAAGGTTTCACTCAGTCCTATGGTATTTTATGACAATGCATACAGTCGTAGACCTCCAAGCACATAAGATTTCAGTAGTTTTAGTACCTCGGTCCTCTGTCCTACACTCCTAAATTTTGTTTTTCTATTCTACCTTAAGTGAGATGAGATGCCCCAGGAATAGGTACGAACTACCTGAGTCTATGGTTCTAAATATAATATTTTTTAGCTAGCTTTCAAGTGAATGTCTAAATATAGTTTTACATGCATTTTTGGTTTTTATTGATTATAATTCACTGCAGTTTGCCATATAATGCATTCTGGATGTGCTACTTATACAATCTTGTTGCGACCGGGTGATATTGTTTGGGGCATAGCTTATTTTGTCTATCTTCCTTAATCCCTCGTACAATAGTTGAAAGTTCCTTCATTTAGTTCTTAAGTCTCATCCAAAATGCACAAGTAACCTTCAAAATAGTTTGGAATGTTCATTGGAAAGAAGCACATGCACAGGATCTAGCAAATGCACTAGATACAAAACTTTCTCTTATGTCCCCTCTTTTGTGGTGGTGTATGCAATCTGAATGACCTATCTTGCAGGTCAATCAACTGGTTGTTGATACCAGGGAGCATTCAGGAGATGCATTGCCAAAGTTCTGGAAGTCTAACCTCCATTCCCTGCTTTGGTTTGGGTACTACTATGCTCCAATATATTAAATGCTTGGTAAGGTATTAAATAAGTGGTTTTGGCTTTCATTGACCTATCCTAAATTGCCATTTTCTTTTGTGATGTCATTTGCTTTCTCCATTCTACTTTGCGGTTATCCAATAGCTATGTCGGGTGGGCAAGTTAGAAATGTTCAAAAGTTTGCGGCTAGAGTTGCCTTTCCTAATCTTCCCATACTATTCACAGTCGTATACTCAGGATCTTTTCTTTACATTCATGCAAATCAGACATCAGATATACATGTTTGCTAATATTATCTTTGGTCATAACTTGTGCTAGAATTTATGTTGTCTCTTTTTATTTCTTTTTTGACATAGCCAATGCTCACTCAGATTTATATATTTACCAACATTCATAACATTTTTTGGTTTTTCCGAAGTTCAATGATTATCTCTAAGTTATTCTCTTCATTTCAGTGTTGTTACCACTTATACCATGCTTTTCCTTCTTACATGTCAGGACAAACCATGGTAGACCCCATCAAATATTTTGCTATAGTCGGGGTGCTCCTATGGGTAAGCACTAAGAAATTACCTGCCTTTTTTGTGTATTCTTGTTTATTGATAGTTGGGTATGGTTATGTCATTCAGCTCCAAACTGAAGTTATGGCTATAGAATTATTTGATTGTGTGTCAGAATACCAAATCTTTGATATGATGATCCTTCTTTCTTTTCAAAAGAATTTGCATTAGGTTTGTTGTTATCCTGAGTCAACTGAGCTTCTTTTTCACGAGAATATAATATGCGATGTCAAGATAGTTCTGAGATTTAAGAGTTACCATGGTAATAGATAGGATGTGTCGTATTTGGGTACATATGGTTGCAACAGCCCACAAGCTTGGTTCTTGGCCTATAATCTTTGATTTTGGTGAGTTAGACTTCCTCTGTGTTGTGGAGCCTCATGCCATCAGGACCTTGACCATTTTATTTTGTTAACAATGTCAAACTATTTGCACCAATAAGCTATACTGATTTAATTGTCCATCGAATACTTTTGCTTCCACTTTATGCGATCAAATAGATAACAGAATAGAGGATCGCCCTTCAGTCCATGGTGCACTTTATGCGCTCAGTCCACGGTGAACTCTTGCAATGACCTTTCTCACGTGAGTTTCGGTCCAGACTGTGAGCCAAGAGCAAGGAGGTGGCAGCAATGGCGATGCTGGGAATGAGGCAATTGCGACTGAAAAGAAGCTCAAGGAATTTTGACCATAAGAGTGCAACTTCGCAACAAGTTCACAGGTGGCCTTGAACAAATTGGCCCTGTGGGAGGTTGCCAAAGAACGGTAGACAGGGGCGAGGGTAGTCAGGACTTTAATTCATTTGAGGTGACTTGAATCAATCTTGTAACTGCTCTCTTCCAAATTTAATGAAACGACAGGAAAGCTACCGTTGCCTATCTTAAAAAAAAAACCTTTGGTTTGCACTTATCATGTCCGAACCTTTGCTTCTTTCGGCATTCTAATTGACTTATGATTTCTCTGTTAGCTAGGTTGCTATTTTATGGAGGTTAACACCGATTATTGTGTTATTTACATGGAAGTTGGTTAAAACAATACATGTTTTGCACCTTTTCACCATATTATGTTCAATGTTGTGTTTGCTTTTGCTATCGATAGTGCCATATAGCAACATGCATTGGCACTAAAAAGAAAACGCCATAAAACTTATGACTTAAGTTCTGGCCTGATTCTGTGATTTGCCCCACTGGCCAGAAATTTCATATGATTAAATCTATGAGTAAAATACCTTCTCACTTTAGGTCTTGGTGCTGGTGGCGCACCAGATCATCTAGTTTATCTAGTCTAGTCTATAAAAAGCCAGATCCGGAATGAATTAGTCGGGAGTAGCGAAGCAGCATTTGGGGGCTATGCTCAGAATGGGGGCATCTGGTGTATGCATTTTCTACCGCGTTACTGTTCATAACTGATTTCACTCGTTTTAATATATCATATCATACCATGCGCTCTAGCGTTGCGTGCACTGTTTACATGAACAGTAACACACATGAACAGTGCGTGCTGCTTATAGGGTCGTTGATCTTTGATCCAATGGTCCACGGTATTGTAGATTCCTACTTTTGTCCAATGGTTTTGCGATAAGTTGCACTGCTTTAATTTTTCGGCTGTAATTTTACACGGCACTTTCAACGGACTTTCTACTTTTGGCCAATGATCTCATGACACGCCGCATTGCCGTAACTTTTATAAATTTGAAGGGATTTTATACTTTTGGCCAATGCATACTTACTATATTTAAAGCCGCGTAGCTTTCGCGAGCTCTCAGTGCTCTAGTGTTGTGTGCATTGCACACTGTTCACATGAACAGTAACACACACATGAACCGTGCGTGCTGCTTATAGGGTCGTTGATCTTTGATCCAATGGTCCACGACAGGTATTGTAGATTCCTACTTTTGTTCAATGGTCTTGCGATAAGTTGCACTGCTTTAATTTTTCGGCTGTAATTTTACACGGTACTTCCAACAGACTTTCTATTTTTGGCCAACGATCTTATGACACGTCGCATTGCTGTAATTTTTATAAATTTTAAGAGATTTTATACTTTTGGCCAATGCCTCGCGACAAGTCAAACAACTTACGCAACAATAATTTTTCAATGGTTAATTTGTCGCTGGTAAGCCTTTGACGGCCTTTCGTCGGCAGTGCATGATTTCTGACAATAATTTTCCGATCTAAGCCGGTATTTCGCTTTAATTTCCTGACATAATTTTTTTGCCACCAATAATTCCCGCTCTACAGTGTTTTTTTTTGCTTTTCCATACTTTGACTAATAGTTTTTTGAGAGGATTTTCTGTCTGCAATTTTCCTACCACAATTATCTATCTCCTTGGCAAGTACTTTCCCAGTGTAGTTCTCTTGCGGTAATTTTTATGAAATTCTATTCTATTCTTTGGGTTGTAATTCCCAATCTGTTGTTATTCCAAATGTAACTCCTTTACGGTCAATGAATCTCTTTCTGTAATTCAGCAGAAGTTAATTCTGGTCATCAATTCGTGGTAGCCACCCATGGATAATTCTATGCCACAATTCTCTATTGGTAATTTAGATTATTTTAAGATATTTAATTCTTCGACAATAATTTTACGGTCTTTCGCATCTTTATCAGAAAAGATAGTACTCCCTCCGATCCATATTAGTTGACTCAACTTTGTCTAAATACGGATGCATCTAGACAGATATTTAACTAGATTCATATGAATCAAGATAAATTTGAGTCAACTAATATGGGTCGGAGGGAGTAACTATTTTCTATATTAACTTGAGACAACAAGTTATACTAAATTATATACCAGGTGATCTCTAGCTATACAGATTCCCTAGTAACCGTATATTAAGGCACGTGGTGTTAGCGATCCCTCGGGTAACCAAATCAGTGACTGGTACTGCAGCACATCTACGGTATCTACATCTACAGTGCAGTTTTTCTTTTCTGCCCACTTAGGCATCCTCTCATCGGTTCGGTCATCCCCACCATCGAACAATCTAGCAGCTGCACGCCTCCACCCCTCCGATTCGAAAAAAATAGTTTGCTCTCCCCGATCCTATCGCCCCGACGCCATCCACTTCATCTCTAGCCGTCGTGCCGGCTGCCGGTATGGAGGAGAAGGTCACCACTTGCCCTAATTTTCTCCATTCGTTTCCTCATCACCTTCCTCGACCGCGGCCATCCAATCCCCCACGCCTCTACCCTTCCTCTTGGCAGCGAGCGGTGCCGCTCCTCGATGTACCGGTCAGCAAGCCCAGCGAGGCTGGAAGGGCCTCAACGTGCGCTGGTCCACTACACCTTGCTGGCCGCCTCGCCGTCAGGGAGGACGTCCTCAACATCGCGTGCATCGGCGAGGGAGAGCCGTTTGTGACGGCGGCGGTGGTCTGCACGATGGCGGTCCACGACGAGCTCCTCGTGGCGCGACAGGCCTCCTGGACTTCTTCGGCTTGGGGATTCGCCTGCGTGCTGCCGTGGTGTGCCGGCGGCGGAGATGGACACCTTCTATGGATTTATTGTTCCGTTTTGGTGTTGGTGCTCCTCTTATTCCTGCGACACTATAACTGACCAATGTTCTTCCGATGTTGCCATGTGGGAGTTGTTGCTCCCCCTAGTACTTCTGATGGATTAGTTATTGGGCAATTTTCTATTGGACACATTGGATTCATGTGGCAGTACGACCGACTGCAGTTCGTTCGTGTGATCTTGCCATGTGGTAGTTGTTTTCCGATGGTACTTATAATGGAATAGGTATGACATACGGGTGTCTAATGTTAGCATATCTGGTTTGGCCCAGCAAAAGCCCACATAGCGATGCGTTCCTGATGCAAAGTCCAGGAGGAATTCGGGTGGCCCAAGCCTAGAAAGGATTCGACTCCTTAGAGAACACAGCTAGCTTTAGATAGAATTTTAAAGGGAAAACCTTAAACTTGTAACCAGCTTAACCTATTTCCAAGACCTGGCCTATTTATATAAAGACCAGGAGGGCACGTCAAGGAGGACCGATACCATACTCTAGCACAGTGGCGGATCTAGGATTGGAGCAAGCCCCGGGCCAAAAACTAAGCGCAAAAAAAAAAAACTAAAACGTCTAATAAAACTTTTGTGATAGCAAAAAAATTTTAGTACACTCTATATATTCAAATCCATTGTTAACGGTTCAATAACACACATAAGAGATGACTAAAAACTAGAAACAAACAGTATGCGAATAAAAATAATAGTACGAAATCAATGATTTTGTTCATTCGAGTCTTCTAAGATATTACCAAATTAATGGTTTAGTTCACCTTGAGTCTTCCATGACTTCATAATCAGTAGAAGAATCAATACTTTCAAGAAAGCAGAAAATTGATTCCATAAGGAATTGCAAATCTATTTATCATGTGTTCCTGTAACATTGAATTGATAACCAATAATTGTCAAATCACAAATTAGTTCAATTACAAATGAATGAAATCAGTGAGTGTCCATTGAAGTGATGAAATCAGGGGAAATTTACCTAGATGAGTTTAATCAATCCCGTGGAAGAAGCAGAGAAAAAACAGAGTATAAGAGGAGGCAGAGCCGTAGGCCTGGAGCAATCAAGCGGCGCAGGCCGGCGGTCACACGGAGGAGTACCTGAGGAAGATCCGCCAAACCGGAGGCGACGACCAGGCAGGGGCACCGCGGCGACGGACAGGAAAAGGCGTGGCCGCCCAGGGAGAGACAGGGTCCGGGGAGCGGAGGAGGTCGGGGACCAGCGGGAAGCAGGCTGCCCGCGGGGAGCGTTGGCGTGGCGCGCTTCGGGCCGCAGGGATCGAGGAGGGACTCTAGGTCTCTGCCGAACGCGAGCAAGGAGGAGAAGGTTTCCTCACGGTTACAGACTTTCGGTCGAGCGAGGCAGCCTAGGCAGGTCATTTGGGCCAGACTTGGGCCCTGGGCCAAACTTTTTTTTCCATAGAGGGTAAGATGGATTTTTCTCTGCGTCCCGGGCCATGGCCCAGGTTGCCCTGGGCCTGGATCCGCCCCTGCTCTAGCATACATCACGCTAGATCTCATCTGCGCGTCCCTGTAACTTTCGGTTTCTCCATCAATCGAGAGTAGACAAGCATGAGTAGAGTTTTCCCTCCGGGGATCTGAACCTGGGTAAACATCGTGTCCTGTGTTGCTTGTATGTTAGCCGTTTTGTGATCTCTAGCGTCCCCTCCTAAAAAACCCAACTCCATAACAATGGGCATTGACGAGTTGAACCCTCGTCAATTGGCACCGTCTGTGGAACTGAGGATGCTGATGTAGCGGTCGCGACGACCCCATCCACTTCAATCTTCGACTCCTCCACGACGGAGAACCATCTCCTCTTCGGCACCATCAACTTCACCATCCACTCGCCAGCGACCCGCTAGGATTTCTATTCCGTAGGCGACGAAGTCGATATGATGCTGGGGAGCCTATGCTTCCAGGTAGGCCAGGTTGGCACCCTTCGCCTCCCTGAGTGGGTAGTGCCTTCGGCGACCACACCTGCTTTGTGGGTGCCACCCATCGGTGTCCTGAGCACACCCTCGCTGACATACGGCTCGGATGACAGCAACAGCTGTAACTCCGATCTATGCGACCCTCCTACGGAGGAAGGAACCTATGGTTCCGGATCTAAGAGCTGCGGGAGCAACGATCTCCCCCACCGCTACATGTGCGTGGTCATTGTGGACACTCACGTTGATAACAGAGCCAATCCATCGGCTCCCCCTACTGCTATGAATGGAGGTCCGCCCCCTCCGAATGCCAACAACAATGCTCACCTGAACCCAGATGGGACTGCCCCTCACAACCCTAACACCACCAACGGTGACGAAGCGACCCGGCAGGAGATCCACCTCAACGAGGTCGAGTGGGAGAGATTCCGAGACGCCGTGCGCGTCAACGCTCTACCGCTAGACGCTTCATGTGACATGATGATGGGATGCCACTGGCTCCTCGTGAAGGAACACAACCGACAGGTTGCCCAACACAAAGAGCTCGAGCAACATCGGAGGGCAGCCAACGAGTCGATCACTCGACGAGCCGCGCTCTCCTCCATCCATGGGTCCTCTTCGAAAGGAAATGAAGGAAACGCCGCCTACAAGATGTAACACCCTGGCCTCTCCAGATCGACGACTGTAACTCGTGGAAGCTCAATATGATCTCTAGACTAACCTCACAGACTAGCACTACTCTTTTCTGCGCACTTTGTCCTCACTCGTGCGTACCCGGTACCCACTTTCCGGTCGGTCATGTAACATCCCAATTTCAGGAACCCTGATTTACTATCCAAAAGGCAAAAATTAGGGAAACAAAAACGTTTTCTTTTTAAATGTTGCATTGTTTTTTACTTGATTGATTGTGTTCATACATTTGCTTGTGTATCAGATGATATACTTCCTACCTCAACACTAGTTGACAAAATTTATTTTACAAAAGAGATATCTTGGCTCATCTTTTATTTTCTAAAATGTTCTGGTCCAAGATGACTGTGATAAAACAAAATATTTTCTATTTAACAAAACAATGGAAACCTACATATAATATCCTTATGTTTTCAAGGAAGAACTTCCAACTACTCTAGGAGTTCAAGAATTATTGAGGTTCTGAGTATTTTTAACAAAGTAAACCCTTCTGTAGGTGGTATTAGCATTAGATAAATCCTAACAGCAGCTATACAACTCCAACAATTATGATTTCAATTCCTACTATAAAAAGGTATTTGTAATACCTATCCACTGCCCTTGGTTTCATACCATTTGGACCTGTAGAATAAACCTAGTGAAAAAGACAAACTATGCTCAAAACGGCCTTTAGGAATTTCCTGAGGGCATTATGGTAATTATCTTGAGGTAATTCCAACTCTCAAAAATCATAAATTGAACTATTAGCAATAACCCTTGAGGACATATTTAATTGAGCTACAGAGAATTTCTAGTGATTTATTCTCTAAAACTATGGTTTATTTTAGTAGAAAATTTATATCTAATTATAGAAAATTGATAAAATAGTGAAACCAATTTCGTTGGCTTGGATATATCAATACCTATCTGATGGTAAACTTTTTATACATTAGTATCATATAGAACAAATCATTGGCCTTAAACTCCTTAAGTAAGTGATATATGCCACATAAACCATAAAGAAAACTCCACAAATGCAAATAAAGTAATTCCAATTGCTATGAAGTCAGTATAGCAAAACCTACTGAAGTAAGCAATGTGTTGTATGATTTATTGCTGTATTGTATTCCCCTGGAAACCCCGTTTTAGCCGAAGTAAAAGTATAGGATGGGAAGACCCCGGGAAAAATGTTTACGAAATGTTTTAAAAGAAAACCTTGGTGAGGTTTGACCTACTAAGAGAGGTTTGAAAACTGAAAGAGGTTTTGTTTTACAAAAGGTGGGATAAATGATGGAGGAAAAATGTTTACAAAAAGGCACCCGGTTCTTTGTAGTTTTGCCAGAACAATTAACCCGTGCAACCACATTACCCTGAAGTGGGACGAGGCTCAACCCAAAGTTGGTTCACTTCGATATGGATGTGCGCACAACTACTTATAAGGGATCATATCCCTCTAATTCCGGGCTTCCTTTATGAAAAGGGTCAACTGCAAGGCAGTCACCTAGAGGAAGCAGGATCACCCAGGATCACCCATGTGAGTGACCGAGCGATACTATGAGCCTCTCGTTGAAAGTACCGTCTCTGGAGGAGCTAGGTTGCACTTAGGTTTGTCCATGGATCCAGATGTCTCGGTGTTGAGGGGAACAAGTCATAGGGTAGGGCCCGTGTTGGAGTGGACTTTCCTAAGGTTATGTTTGATTATCTGAGACCTGCATACTTTAGTATGACGACCCAGGGGCGATCCCGACGGATGTATCAAATCTTGTGGGTAAAGTGTAAAACCTCTGCATAGTGTAAATCTATTCGAATAGTCGAGTCCTCGGTCATGGACGGTTGGGAAAGTTGCGGTAGAGCGGTGCTGGTTTTGTTTTCATAACGAATTTCGAAAAAGTAAGTGTTTTCTAAAACCTGGAGGTCCGTGGGACACCAGAGAAGGAGAAGTGATGTTGCGGAGCAAGGAATAAGATAACCGGTCAGTTGAGGACAGTGGAGATGAAATAGGGTGACCCACTCCTAGTGTTTTCCAAAGCTTTTCAAAATGTTTCACAAAAGTTTTCAACAAAACCTTGTAGATGCTATACATACAAGAGAAGCTATTTTTGAAAAGAACCACTGTTGGAGCCCTCCTATTACCACCGCCATATTGCATATCCTTTTATTACTATTTTCTTATGGTGGTTACATTCAAATTACTCACCGGCTTTGTCCCTGGCTATTTACTTGGACTGATTCCGAGATGAACGAGGAACACTGAAGAAGATGAAGTCTATGCGAGCTAGGCCATCTCCCAGTCAGTTGCCTATAGGTTAAGGCATGCCATGGGCTCTACGTTTGAAAACTTTCGCTATTGGTGTTGTAATCGCCGTTGGCGTGTTATTGACACTTCATTGGGAGACCCCAAGAGCAAGGTGTGATGAGCACAACAGAAAGTTTTACCTCAGTAAGAAACCGAGGTTATCGAACCAGTAGGAGGAAGGAAACGACTCAAAGGTGTTGCTAGCAACTTGGAGACCTGCACAACACAAACTCAAGACTTTGCCCCAACGGACAGTGAGGTTGTCAATCTCACCGGTTGCTGTAACAAAGGATTAACTGTATGGTGTGGAAGGTTATAGTGGTTTTGCAGAAAGTAAACAGTAACCGTGGAAGATGTATCAATGGTAAGATTGGACCAAGGTCCATAGTTCACTAGAGGTGTTCTCCTTAAGATAAACAAACATGGCTTGCTGGGTAAACAAACTACAGCAAGGCAATTGACAGGACTGAGCAAGGCATAACAATGCAATACTAGACATTCATGATCATATGAGATTCGATTGGGCAATACAACAAGATACATAGACCACCATTCAACTGCATCTATGACTAGAAATCCACCTTCAGGTTATTATCCGAATCCCCTCCAGTATTAAGTTGCAAGTAACAGATACTGCTTTAAGCAAAGTGTGTAAGGTAAGCAATCCATTTGTTCCATGAACAAGAGACCATTGTTTTCTCCCTAGTGGCAACATCACATATACAACCTTAGAGATTTCTGTCACTTCCCTTAGATTAAATAGAGGCATGAACCCACTATTGAGCATAAATACCCCCTCTTGGAGTCACTAGCATCTACTTGACCAAGATAGCTAGTAGAAACGGAGAGCATGCAAGATCACAAACAACACAAACATGATAGAATCAATAAGACAAAACCATTAATCAATCTGACATAGTAATCTCAATATCCATCGGATCCCCACAAATACAACATGCATGATTACAAATAGATGATCTTGATTATGAACGGAGCTCACAAGATCTAAACATGGTAGCACAAAGGAGGAGATACAACCATCTAGCTACTACATGGATCCATAGTACAAGGTGGAACTACTCACGCTTCATAGCAGAGGCTGGCATGATGAAGAAAAAGGACTCCGGGATGATTTCCCCTCCGGCAGGGTGCTGGGAAGAGCTTTAGATCCCCCGATCTAGGGACGATGGTGGTGACGGCTATAGATGATTTCGTGGAATATTGATCTGATACTTAGGGTTTTGGCATCGGGGGGTCTTTATAGGCGAAGAGGCGAGGCATGGGGGCGGACAAGGTGGTCACACCCCCAGGCGCGGCTAGCCCTAGCCCGTGCCGCCAGGGGGTGTGGCCCCCTGGTGCCTCCGTGTTCCCCACAGTAAAATATTGACTTTGACTTTTGTCCCATCCAATTCCAAGAATATTGATTTTCTATCTTTTTGGAATCAAAAACAGAAGAAAACATGCAACTGGCACTATGGCATCTTGTTAATAGGTTAGTACCAAAAAACATATAAAAACACCTCAAAGTGTAGACAAAGCAAAGCAAAGTAGATACTAAACAAGCATGGAACATAAAAAATTATAGATACGTTTCCGACGTATCAAGCATCACTAAGCTTAACTCTTGCTCGTCCGCGAGTAGGTAAGTGATAAAAAGAATAATTTTTGAGGTGACATGCACCATCAAAATCAAGATCAAACCATTTACAAGCATTGAAAGCTGGGATCAAAGAACTCTAAACATGAGCATAAAAAATGGAGTTCTAACAGTAAGCCAAAGTAACTATGCATGCAACATGAAAGGTTACAAAAAAAGATCATGAATAACATGCATTGAAAAACGTTTGTTTGTTTCATATACAGAAAGCATAGCATAGTAGCATTCAACTTGTCCCTCATGGAGTAGCAAATATATGCATAGGACACCTTCAAAGTTCATAAGAGTGACTAGATACAAATAGCACAAGAACAAGTAATATCAATAATATGCATCAATCAATAAGTTTTGGGACAATGCACATAGAACTAAGTATGGCAACTATGCTCTCTTAATTGGTGCCTAAGGTTATAAGGTGGAGACTCAATATAATGATGGAAGAAATGCCCTTTATAAAGGGAAGCAGGAATTTCAAGTTTCAAAAAGAGCTTCCAAAGATTATGTTACTTGTTAGCTTTCAGCCCTCATTGCCCCTATTATAAGCATCTTGAAGTGGTTAAGGTTAAAGTGAACAAACTATGGAGTATATGCTTGACAAAGTATAAGTTGGCAATATCATGTCCCTTAAATACGAGGGCCACTCCTCATGCTACTCAAGTTTAGTTACTTGCAAGTTCTTATCATAGTAAGTACATGTATATCATAGAGAACCGCTAATGGGGTACCCCTTGCACATGATACATGAGCTATCCTATAATCAAAATGACAAGGCAAGCAGACAATGAGCATCTCAGTAATCTTCTTATTTACCATGGGAATATGGTGCTTTTTTCTCTCTTTCCTCTTTTCTCATATCTTTTTTTTCTTTTTTCTCAATCTCTTTTTCTATCTCTTTTTTATAAGAAGAATACTTCATAGATGTCACTATGGTGATGCTGTAGGTTTCCACCATGATTAGGCAGGGCTTAGGCTAGCGGCCCAGGCGTTTCTCTAACACACATACATAACTCTATGGACTTACAAGCTCCCCTTTCATTTCACACCGACGATATCCATAGACAAAAGAGCATGATATCAACTGTGTACAAAGTACAAGTGCAATGTTAAAAGCGTTCCCCGTAACAACACGGTTCTGCTAATTCCAACGTATAAGTGCAAACATATACAACATAGATGACACAATGGTTCAAGTTTATTAGGGGCAAGAAAAATAAAGTGTGCCATCAAGTTCGTGAGAGCTTTAATCACTAAGTTTTCACATAACAAAATACTTTTTAATTGGAAGATAGATGAAAACAAGAATATACTTGGAATGGTGTAACACACCATGTATAGGAATTTATAGTGGACACTTTGGAATAACTTGGTTTCTTGGGAGTTGTATGCATGAGTAGATCTTACTCATACAAGTGGAGGCTAGAAAAAGACTGGGAGCGACCAACTAAGAGAGCAATAATGGCCATAATCATATAGAGTGACAAAATATTACTAATCAAAGCATAAAGTGGTACTACAAGTCAAGGACTAAATGATCATAGAGGCTATGGTGACTTGTTCATAGTCATAACATGGTGTGAGCATGTGTCAAGTCAACCCAAAGAAAGCATCAAAGGAGAATACCACAATACTATGCTTTTGTATGCTAAAACAACGCATGATTCCTTCAAGGCACACTAAGCAATCCCAATTGTTTGGAATAAGTCATGCTACAACAATAATCACTAAGCATAAGGTCAAAAAAACATCTAGCATGACATGATAAAGTTTAAGTCACCGTCAAAGCAAGCTCCTCTTGTACTACTGAAGCAAGAACTTTCTACGCCTCTC
Organism: Avena sativa; assembly: GCA_916181665.1. NCBI lineage: Eukaryota > Viridiplantae > Streptophyta > Magnoliopsida > Poales > Poaceae > Avena > Avena sativa. The sequence goes on along the minus strand of OV702299.1, from coordinate 361,734,518 downwards.
CAACACCAATCAACTTATTTGAAACAACACAGCGAGAACGGGGGTCCAAACTACTTTATTCAAGCAAACTAAATAAAAACTAATACGCTCCAAGAACAACACAACAGTGCATGAAACAATAAAAACGAAGTGTTTAGAAAGACCTGAGCTTTTTATTGATGAAGAAGGGGATGCCTTGGGCATCCCCAACTTTGACGCTACCTCTTGAATATTTCTTGGGGTGATACGGGGTGGAATCCCCAAGCTTGAGCTTTTGTCCATTCTTCATCTCATTACATCATTCTCTCTCTACACCTTCAAATTTTCCTTCATACAAAACTTCACACAATCTTCATTAGCAACATTAGTGTATTCAAAAGATAATAGACCCTTGGGTTTAGCTTTAGAACAACAAACTTTCACTAAAAACACAAGCTACTGTAGAAATTCCCTCAAAAATCTAAATTTCCCAAAAAGGAATCAATAAGAAGCAAATGCAAATAATGGCAGAAATCTATCAAAACAGACCAGCAGGTAGAAACCGATTTTTTCGAAGACCTTCTGTTGCTCAAATCAAAAAGTGTTGAACTAACGAAAGTTCACCCCCAAAAAAATATTAGTCAATGGAAAACTATTTTGTGGATGGTATGCCACTAAAACAAAACTTCTGGAACATAAACAAAACTATTTTGGCTTGAGTGTTGTTTGCAACGATTGTTTGCTTGTGTGCCAATTGTTTGCTTCATATAGTTATGGGTAATATTACTTCTCTAGTCTTTCTATCTATAACTTATCTATGCTGTCCCAACAGATGCCGCCCCTCTGCCAACCCACTGAGATGGAGCAACTGATAGCAGCACATGCACAACTAGCACAGGTGATGACTCAATTTATGGCTGCCCAGAACAACAACAACAACAACAATGGGAACAACCAGCCCTAGGAGGATGCTCTCACCAGGTTTCTGAAACTGAATACAGCTAAATTATCCACTGCACCTGAACCTATGATTGCTCTTGACTGGTTGTGCTCGGTGAACAAAGATTTAGTGACTGTTGGATGCACTGATGCTGAGAAGGTGAGATTTGCTGCTCACCTACTGGAGGGACCAACTGCTTCTTGGTGGGATACTTTCCAGATCACCCACCCACTATATACTGTTACTTGGGACATGTTTGAAGAGGGATTCAAGACAAACCATGTCTCTTTAGGAGTTCTGAGTCTGAAGAGGAAGGAGTTCCGCAACTTGCGCCAGACCAACCGCACTTTGGCTGAATACATAGAGGAGTTCAACAACCTGTCGCATTATGCCCCTGAGGATGTTGACACTGACTACAAGAGGAGAGAGAGGTTTCTGGATGGTCTCAGTGATGAGCTCTCGGTGCGGTTGTTAGTGGTTTATTGCCCAACATTTCAGGAGCTGATGGATAAGGCTAGTATTCTTGAAGGGAAGCACAAGCAAGTGGAACGACACAAGAGGAAGTACAATGATCACAATTCAGGATCACACCATAAGCATACCTACCATGATGGTAATGGCAATTCTGGACATCACAAGCATGGTGGAAATGGACACAACCACAATGGAGGCAATGGTTATCGCCGCAATGGAAATCGAGATCTCAGCACTATGGAATGCTTCAAGTGCAAGAAGATGGGACACTATGCTGATAACTGCTCGGAGAAGAAGATTAAAGATGGAGCCAAACCAGATTCACCCAATGAACCATGTGAGCATGGGGAAAGCACACAATAAGCCATGCCATGTGACTAGTAAGTTCGCTAATTCATGCATCACACTCGTAATGTTTTCAATACTGGTGCATCGTGTTCATTCATATTGAGGCATTCATGGATAAGAATAGTTACATATGGGTTACTTAGAGGATCTGTTGAAGGGAACCCACTGGAAAGGATTGATAGCTAGCACAAGATTCCATAATTAAGTATTAGATGTTGAAGATGCCAAGTTCAGTTTTCTTAAGGGGGTTAGCCTCGACAACAACACCCATAACCTTGCTAGACATTCCGAATCTCGGGACGAGATTCATCTTAAGGGGGTTAGTCTGTCACATCCCAAGATTTTAGAAATTGGGACTAGATTTTTTTTAGCATTTGCATTGCATTGACATGTCATTTTGCATTCATGAAAGTTTTTGGATTGCAAAACCCCATATTCAAACCCCTATTTTGAATTACTAAAATGAATATACAAAGGATTATATAAGAATTTATAAATCCACTATTTTATAACTAGTGGAAAAGGGTAAAAATGGATCCTGAAATGGTCCCCTGGTTTTTAGATAATTTTAGAGACAAAAATCCTACACGCGGCTCCAGGAAGCCCTCGGTGCCGGGAACCTCGTCATCAATCTCGCCAAGATTCCCCACACCTCGTACACTACCTCCCCTCGCCGGAGAAACATCGGAACCGCCGCCCGCATTGCCGCCCGAAGCCACCGCCGCTGCCACGTCGCCGTCGGCGATCAGGTGAGGAGAAGATGAGCCCTGGCCGTCCGATCTAAAACTAACACACTAGATTAGACTGAACCCACGAAGGGGTATCGTCCACTCATGTCCTGCCGCGTGGCATGCCACGTCACAGCCGTGTCAGCGCTGACCCGTCCAGTCGCGTTGACTGCACAGTAAATATTTTAATGATTTTAGAAATTGCAGAAAAATAGCCGAAACTTGTTAAATTCCTAGAAATTAATCTACTGGTCCAAAATTTGCAAATGAGATACCAATGGATTTAGTTTTTCATGTAGAATATTGCTGTGCAATAGTTTCAGACTTTGGCAGCAAGATTTTTCCGTGATTAATTAAATGGTTTAGTGGCCTTTTTTAGAGCAATAAATTCATAAGAAAATAAGGGTACGTTTGGATCAGACCTTAGCCAACCTTGCCAAAATTGGCACGCCAAATATTTGGCGAAGGATTCTGCCGCCTAGATCTTGCCAGCGCGTGGGCGTGAAAACTGAATGTGACTACCAAAAAATTGGCGTGGTTCCGAATCTCTGGCACTGATCCAAACAGAGTCCCTGGTAGTAGTCAACGACCAAATATTTGGCTGGTCAAGCAACGGCTGCAATCCAAACAACCCCTAAATGCTGTTCAGAAAATTTTAAATAATATATCAATGAATTCACAAAAATATGTAGAATAATAATATGAGATCATATCTAATATTTACAGTACATAATTACTGTAATGATTTAATTAGTATTAATGGATTTTTAGATCAATAAATCTATAGTAAATTATTTATAAATCACAAAAATATAAATAATATGTCCCTGGAATCAAAATCCCGTGTAGATTACATATCTAATTTTAGTTTAATTTATAGACAACAAAAACTATTTAAATGATTTAAAACCCATTAAACACTATTTAAATTATAAGAAAAGATCTATAACTCCGATTGGGGTGAATTCAACGCCTACTGGTTGGTATTAACGTCCTCTATCCAATAAACCCCAGAAACAAATTTAATCAGACAATTAAGATAGGAGTTACAACTGAACTATTAAAACCCCTATATTGACAAGTAATTATTAATAAAAAGTACTCCATTGTATTAATTGGTCTCCTGCATGCATCATATACTTCAGTATGGTTTAGAGAACTAAAACGATAACCATTGTGATTTATTAAATTGTCATGCATGCATTTGTGCATTTGTTTATGATTGTATGGTTGTTTATGTTGTATGCAATTGTTTGATCGATAGATTGCGAGAAGTGCAACATGTGTGATTGCAACGAGTGCTTGAACGACTTCAGCTGCAACCAACGCAAGTAGTTGCTATTTTGATCATGAATTTTGTCCTACTATTTTTCCTTGTGCATTTGTAGTGTATTTTTGTAGCTACATGTGTAGGTATTACTATGCTATGCTATGTCCTATGTATTGTGGTAGGGAAATCCTTTGTAGTTGAGCTCCCGTATGGTAGATGTTCTTAGCATTGCTATAGATACGAGGAAGGGATCATGCTTTGATAAAGTAAAGGTTTACCAAAACAACATAATGTCAATGAACTACCTGGGCGGAGTGGCTGGATTAGTCATCAGAGTGTGAATACTGGTGGAGAATGCCGCCCAGGGCACTGAGAAGGATTAGTTGTCTTTATTCCAGTAGCTTACGTGTACAACCATGTTTCAGTAAGAAATGGGTGGCTGGTTGGACTCAGTAGGTCGTGGTGACCCGAATCCAGCGTAGCCAGAGATATAGTGAATGGTAGGTTGGGACCGGTGCGCAGTGGGATTTGGGGATCTACTTCCCGAACGGTCTCTTCTTGGACTTCTCCCTATCGTCACACAATATGTGTGTGGTGGTACGAGCTGGGCTGTTCAAGTCACATGGGTAATGTGTAGAAACCCCTGCAGGGTGTATAAACTAAGTGCTTAGCCGTGTCCCCGGTTATGGACAAATGAGTTGCTTGATATTGATGCTATGCCATATTCTCGCTCATCCTTATTTCTTAATTTCTAAAACTTGATGGGTGAACTTAATGGGTTGTTGTGAATCAAATTGGTTTAATAAAGTAGGACAAAGTGTTTTGAAAAATGCAAGCTAGCCACAGCTCCACCAGCCAAATAAGCATGTAGTTGCTAGGCCTATTGTCTCCCTATTTAGCGCTACTTGCCATACATTCCATGTATTGACCCTTTGGGGCTTCTATGTTTTATGTTGCAGGTTATTATTATGATTCTGAGTGATTGAATAGGTCGCGGTACTCCACTCAATGTTTGTTCGCTTGTGGGCAATTGAAGATGGAGTCTACTATATGTTTATGCTTCCGTTTTCTATTGAACTATTTGAGCTAGCCTGCGTGCTAAGCATTATTGTAATAATTGCAAATTCTGGATCAATTCGTTATATATGATGCACTGTTAAATTCTTTGGTATTCATCTGTACTGTGTGTGCCAGTGAACCGATCCAGGGATTGGCACTATACACATGAACTCAGCCTTATCAGGCGAGGGTGTTACAGATATGATGAGATGAAGAATGGAAAAAAGCTCAAGCTTAGGGATGCCACCCCGTGTCACCCCAAGAAATATTCAAGAGGTACAAGCGTTAAAGCTTGGGGATTCCCAAGGCATCTCCTTCTTCATCAATAAAATCTTAGGTCTCTTTCTAGACACTTTGTCTTTATGTTTCATGCACTGTTGTGTTGTTCTTGGAGCGTCTTAGTTTTCGTTTTTGGTTTTAGTTTGCTTAGTTTGCTTGAATAAAGTAGTTGGACCCCCGCTTTCGCTGTGTTGTTTCAAATAAGTTGATTGGTATTGGAAAAGAGTAGAAAGTTTCATGCTTTAGTGGTACAAAAGGGAGCTTGCTTTGACTATGTCTTAGATTTTATCATGTCATGCTAGATGTTGTTTTGACCTTATGCTTAGTGATTATTGCTATAGCATGAATTTTTCCAAACAATTAAGATTGCTTAGTGTGCCTTGCAAGAATCATGCGTTGTTTTAGCATACAAAAGCATAATATTGTGGTATTCTCCTTTGATGCTTTGTTTGGGTTGACTTGGCACATGCTCACACCATGTTATGACTATAAAGTAGTCACCTTAGACTCTATGATCATTTAGTTTTTGACTTGTGATACCACTTTATGCTTTAGTTGATAATGTTTTGTCGCTCTGCATGATTATGGCCATTATTGCTCTCTTAGTTGGTCGCTCCCAATCTTTTGCTAGCCTCCACTTGTATGAGTAAGCTCTACTCATGCATACAACTCCCAAGAAATCAAGTTATTCCAAAGAGTCCACTATAAATTCATATGCTTGGTGTGTTACACCATTCCAAGTATATTTTTGTTTTATATATCTTCCAAATTAAACTTGTTATGTGAAAATTAGTCATTAAAGCTCTCACAAACTTGATGGCACACTTTATTTTTCTTGCCCCTAATAAACTTGAACCATTGTGTCATCTATGTTGTATATGCTTCCCCTATTAGTTGGGAATTAGCAGAACCGTGCTATCACGGGGAACACTTTCAACACCTGTAAATATCTACCTAGTTGATATCATGCTCTTTTGTTTATGGATGTCGGCGGTGTGAAATAAAAGGGGAGCTTGTAAGTCCATGGAGTTATGTATATGTGTTAGAGAAACCCTGAGCCGCTAGCCTAAGCCATGCCTAATCATGGTGGAAACTTCTAGCATCACCATAGTGAGCAATCCATGAAGCATCCTCAGAAAAAATATAGAAAAAAAAAGAGAGAAAAAATGCACCATTCTCATGGTAAATAAAGGATTGCTGAGATGCTCACTATCTGTTGCCTTGTCATTTTGATATGGGATAGCTCCTGTGTCATGGGGCAAGGGGTATCCCATTGGCGATTCTCTATGATACACATATACTTACTATGACAAGAACTTACTGGTAACTAAAGTTGAGTAGCATGAGGAATGGACCTCGTACTCAAGGGACATGAGATTGCCAACTTATGATTTGTCAATCATATACTCCATACTTTTTTCACTTTAACCTTAATCACTTCAAGATGCTTATGATAAGGGCAATGAGAGCTGAAAGCTAACAAGTACCATAATTTTTGGAAGCTCTTTATGAAACTTGAAATCCCTACTTCCCTGTGAAGGGCCTTTCTTCCTACTATTATATTGAGTCTCCACCTTATTTTTTTATGCACCAACTAGGAGAGAATAGTTGTCATTCTTAGTTTTATGTGCATTGTCCCAAAACTTATTGATTGATTCATAATATTGATATTGCTTGTTCTTGAACTATTTGTATCTAGTCACCCTTATGAACTTTGAAGGTGTCCTTTGCATTTATGTTTTGCTACTCCATGAGGGACAAGCTGAATACCACTATGCTATGTTTTCTATATGTGAAACAAACAAACGTATTTCAATGCATGCTATTCATGATCTTTGTTTGTATCCTTTCATGTTGCAACATAGTTGCTATGTGTTATTGTTAGAAATTCATCTTTCATGCTCATGTTTAGAGTACTTTGATCCTAGATTTCAATGCTTTGCAAATGGTTTGATCAAGATTGTGATGGTGCATGTCACCTCAAAAATTATTCTTTTTATCACTTACCTACTCGAGGATGAGCAGGAGTCAAGCTTGGGGATGCTTGATACGTCGTAAACGTATCTATATTTTTTGATGTTCCATGCTTGTTTAGTATCTACTTTGCTATGCTTTGTCTACACTTTGAGGTATTTTTATACATTTTCTGGGACTAACCTGTTAACAAGATGCTGTAGTGACAGTTGCCTGTTTTATGCAGTTTTTGGTTTCAGAAAAGCTAGTAAGGAAATATACTCGGAATTGGACGGGACAAAACCAAAGTCAATATTTTACCGAGACGAACACAGAGACCGAAGGACGACCGAAGGAGGGCCACGAGGACACCACACCCTAGGGTGCGCCACCACCTGGTGTGGGCGCCTCGGGTGCCCCCTGCCTTGCCTCTTCGCCTATAAAAGCCCCCCGATGCAAAAACCCTAAGGACCTGATCAGATCTCCATGAAATAGTCTGTAGCCGCCGCCACCATCGCCCCTATATCAGGGGGAACTGAAGCTCTTAACACCACCCTGCCGGAGGGGAGAGATCATCCCGGAGGCCTTCTTCATCACCATGCCAGCCTCCGGTATGATGCGTGAGTAGTTCACCCTTGGACTATGGGTCCATACAGTAGCTAGATGGTTGTTTCTCCTCCTTTGTGCTATCATGTTTAGATCTTGTGAGCTCCGTTCATGATCAAGATCATTTATTTCTAATAATAAATGTTGTATTTGCGGGGATCCGATGGATATTGAGATACTATGTCAGATTGATTATTGATTCTATCATGTCTTATTGATTATTGATTCTATCATGTCTGTGTTGTTTGAGATCTTGCATGCTCTCCGTTGCTAGTGGCCATCTTGGCCAAGTAGATCCTAGTGACTCCAAGAAAGAGTATTTATGCTCGATAGTGGGTTCATGCCTGTAACATCCCAAAAACTATTAATCAAGGTTATCAAATTCCAATCACCCAAATTTAGGGTTAACAAAAACTTTTGTTAATTAAAATCAATATGAATGCATGTGTGTATGTGATGATTGTATGAATGAATGAATGGACTTGTTTGATTGTTGTGAATAGCAATGAATGGTTTAAAGATGAAAACAACATCATCTAAATCGTTTCCAAGCAGAAACAAATCAAGAGAAATTCAAAAACAAACCAAATAAGCAAATGGTCATTTTTGCCAATCTTGCTCACTAGACCACTTTGAGTGTTTCTAGTCCAAGATTTCAAACAGAAACAAATCCATTTATTTTCACCCCTTGCTAGACCAAGTAAAATTGAACCTAAGCCCACTTTGCAAACTCCCAGAAACATTTGGCAACTTGATTCAAATGACAATTCAAAATTGAATCTATATCATATGGGAAGATCACCATTTCTCAAAACCCAACCAAACCAGTGCACCTTGACAAACCCAAGAAACCATAGACTACCTAGTATGTGACTAGTACACCCACCAAGTTTCATTCAAAAATTCAAATTCAAATCTCTTGCGGGCATTTCATTAAACACCTTGTGAACACAAATCAAATTAAACATCAAACACTATAGTGAGTAGTGTTTATGCCTAACTTGTTCCCTCTCTAGCTCACAGCACACTCTCAGTAGGCCATCTAACTAATTTAACCAGCCCTAGCTCACTGTAAACTTGACAATGCCATCAATGGTGACCATTGCCGAGCCCAAACTGCCACCCCAATGTCGACAACAAGCTATGAGCCTCTCTAGCCTAGCCAACCTTGTCTAGCAGACACTCCACCGTCCACCGCCACCCCCTGTCCAGCGCCCAAGCCTTGCCAGCCACTAGACCACACAGAACGAGCACGCCTAGTCTCTCTGTGACCATGCCGAGAGCGCGTCAGAGCGCCGCACTCGACACGCTCGCACAGACTGCGCCCCGCCCTTTCCGCTCGCATACGTGATCACCACCGCCCAGGGAACCGCCCATACATGCTCGTTCGCCGCCGCGCGGACCGTAGACACTGTGCGCCATTAAAACTTCCGTCGGAGCCGCCCAGAGAATTACAGTGTTCCGACCACATCGCACCACCCCACGCCTCACCACCATGCCGTTGAGATTCGTTAGGAGGCATCACACCGTCCCCTACCCCCAGCCATGCCGTTAACTCGCTGTGCACCGACCCCGACGAGCTCCACCCGCACCCTTCGGTCCCCTCGTCGCACTATAAAAAGGATGGCCTCCCCATCATGAATTCTCCACACCATTCCACTCCCCTCTCTCTCAGAACCACCCCACCTCAACCCCGGAGCAAGGCGAGCACCAGGTCGCCGGAATTTCGCTGGAGCTTGCCGCTGCTGGAGGAGAAGGGCGCCTTCGATTGGAGCCGCCCCAGGAGGATCCACCGGTACCAGGAGGATCATCGTCGTCGACTTTGTCGTTTGCCCCCATCGCCGACTATCGCCAGAGCCCCGATGAGCCCCCACTGAACCCCAGTGGCCACGCTAGGGTTTGACCTCGCCGCGTCCTGTTTAGGCGTGGACGAGAACATCAGCCGTAGATCTAGCTTCTAATCCTATGGCCCTAATCACCCGTACCCCTTCGCACCCCCTGTCTCACTGACTGGTGGGAACAGTCACTTAACCCGCGCGCGTGCTGTGCATAGTGGGCCGGCCCAGTTAGAGTTCCTGCGTGACCCAGTAATTCAAACTTAGGTTTTTCAATTTAGTTTCAAACCTAGTACTGTCTGTTGATTCAAAATTCAATCCAGAGAGTTTCACTAAACCAAATTACATGAAACTAATTTTGCTAGAAAGGTATTGAAATTATTAATCCAAGCTCGTTGGATTCAAACCATTTGGAATGATAGATCACCTATAGTAAAAATAACAAGGCAGAGACTTTTCTGCATTCAAACATTTTTCAGAATTCAACCATAAAAGCTTTTGAGTTGATTCCAACTCTCAAAAATCACATTTTATAAGACCTTTCGAAATATATAACAATATCTAGGTTTACTTACAGAAATAATGGACAAGTAATAAGAGAATGCCCCATAGGCATTTCTAGTCACTTTAATTAATTAAAATAAAAAGGTTAAACCTTATTAAATTGTGACACCACTTTAAATCACATTCCCAAGTACTGAAATATGTGGTGATGACATGTGTCAACATGATCCCATGTTTTAGGTGGAGAATATTAAATCTTAAGTAGTTTTTCAATGAGTAGAAATTACTTTTCTAAAATAAAATAAATAGAACTTTTGCTTTAATCTTTGTGATGATGCTAGATCATCTAGTGAAAAACTTGGTGTGATAAATAGAACTAGTTAAGTATTGTTTGGTGATTGTGTACCTCGTATTTATTTATAGACGCTAGTACCGACCAAGGATACGAAGAGGAAGGAGGATACTGCGAGGAAGAAGCAGAGGAGAACTTCAACCACTGCTCTACACAAGGCAAGCTATAACTTTTCAAGTTAACCCTTGCATTATAACTATGCGAACTAGATGCATTAGACATGCGTTAGTTAAACCACTTGATGATACCAAATCCTAGTTTTTACTTGCAAGCTTAATTATTTTATTTATTTATCAAAGCTTTTATTTACTTAGTGATTTGTAGATTTTAGAAAGATTATTAAAGGTAGCATAAAGAGCATAAAATTTTGCTTAAGTTAGATAAATCTTGATGTCATCCTGAGGCATGAGATTGAACTTAGATAAGTCACACTTGATTACCGCCCCTCATTAGTTTTACCCTCACTTGTAGATGCTAGTGCTAAGCATAAAACTTGATCACTTTATATGGGAATACTTGGTGAAAATGATTATGAAAACCTTAGAATGATGATTCATTCTAATGAAATGTTTTGACATGTGTTCTTGAACACCAGATGATTTTGATGATGAAAATATTGAGGCATGAGCCTTAGCCCTTTATGAAAAATGATGGTTGTCTGGATGCGATAGCATTCGAATTTTACCATACAACCACAATACCCGAAATTTCGGTAGGGCTTGACTGGAAGTTTATATACCTTAGTATGAATTCCCTTTGGCCAAAGTTTGAGCTGAGGCTACCTTGTGAAGATTGACCACATGTGCAGTTCCCAAGATGACAGTTCGTCATGGTTGGGAGGCCAAACTCACAAGAGAGGTGCCTATACTAGGGCGTGTAATTGAAAGGTTAGGATTGATTATCCGCATACTGAGTATGGTGAATTCAGGATTGTTCCTGACGGATGTATCAAATATTATGGTGAAAGTGTACCACCTCTACAAAGTGTCAAACTATTCAGTTGGAGTGGCCATACTGTTCCGTCATCAGATGTTTTCCAAATGTAACATCCCAAAAATCATAATTTATAAAGTTTGCATAGCATTCATGCATTCATAAGCATTTGATCTCTTCAAATGAATTTTCAACATAAGAAACCATATTTTTGCCTATTACTTTATTCAAGTAAGGAAAGGTTTATATTTTACTTTCTAAATATGTTTAAAGTTTAAGCAGTAATGGTTGGGAAGCGATACAAAGCCACATAAATTTTTTCAAAACAAATTCAAATATAAAACCATCTTTATGCCTATTATCATTATTTTATTAAAGGCATTGATTTATATTTAATTTCAAACTCAAAATGGTTTTTGAGTGTAAGTAGATGTTTTACACATCCTTGGACACAAAAAACACAGTGCTAAAGTCTGGAAGACATTCAAATTGAAACAGATTTGAAATAGTCATTCAAATTCAAACCAGAAAATCAAAATAGAAAAAGAAAAAGAGAAAAGGAAAAAAAATTAAACCCAGCGACCTAACTAACCCAACCCACCCGCGGCCCAACAAGCCAGCCCGGCAAGCCCACCCGGGAAACCCCCACCCCTCTCTGTTTTTCACTCACTCCCGCACCCCCCTCTCACTGATGACTTGGCCCCACTGTAGGGTTTCGTAGCATGGAAAACAAAAATTTTCTACCGCATACAAACAAACAAGCCAAGATCTATCTACTAGATTGTAGCAACGAGTCGATGGAATAACTCACCCTCGAAGATTCCAAAGTGTTTAACGAGAGCAGATTCTCATGGGTGATGTAGTCGTACTCTTTCCGATCTCAAGATCGCGTAGTCGATCCTTCCGGCGCTGCGTTCCGGCAGCGCTCCCGCAGTCGGTCACACGTTCGGTACTCGACGAAGACCTTCCTCTCCCTTGTTCCAGCAGGCAGCGGAGGTTGTAGCACTCTCCTCGCGATTCCGGCAGCACAACGGCGTGGTACCGGAAGTAGAGGGGAGATCTCGCAGGGCTTCGCCTTAAGCCGGAGCGAGTATGGTGGAGTATGAGAGAGCTCTTGGTGATCTAGGGTTTAGAGACACCAATTAGAAGGCTCTAAACCGGAGGCTAGGGCAATTAGAAGCTCTAAGTTGACGGCTTGGGAGAAATCCCTAGGCTGTGGCTAGGGTTTAGGTTTAGAGGAGAGGGACTTGTGTACTAGGAGGGGCAGCCCTGCCCCTCCCTTTTATAGGTGGGAGGCGCGGCCAAGGGGAGGGGAGTCCCTCCCCAACTCGGCTTGGAGGTGGGCCGGCGGTTGGAGGAGGGAATCCCTCCCCAACTCGGTTTCCCACTCCTCCTCCTCTTTCCAAAACTTGCCGTTTGACTTTCAAACTAGCCGTTTGACTTTTCAATTTAGGATTTAAATAAACCCTTTATTTTGGACAGCAAGGACACCTAGTACATGATGCAATCATTCCAACTTACAATGACACATTCATGTACCCTTCCCCCCCGGAGTGCCGGACATTCCGGTACCTTCTAGAATGTTCCCGATGAAAACACCGGAACCATTCCCCAACTCCGAAACGGGACTTTCCTTATATGAATCTTATTCTCCGGACCATTCCGGATCTCCTCGTGATATCCCGAATCCCATTCGAGACTCCGAACAACATTCGGACTCTTTCTCATCATTCCATAACTACTCAAACAACGTCGAATCCTTAAGTGTGTCTCCCTACGGTTCGTGAACTATGCAGACATGATCGAGACACTTCTCCGAACAATAACCAATAGAGGAATCTGGAAATTCATATGGCTCCCACATATTTCTATGATTACTTTGCGATCGAATGAACCACTTACATACGATATCAGTTTCCCTTTGTCTCACGATAGTTTACTTATCCGAGGTTATGATCGTCGGTATCTCTGCATACCTAGTTCAATCTCGTTACTGATAAGTACTCTTTTCTCGTTCCCGTGATATGTGATCCCTTGTGAGCCAGTCACATGCTTGCAAGCTAATTGGATGACATTTCACCGAGAGGGCCCAGAGTATATCTATCCGTCATATGGATGGACAAATCCCACTCTTGATCCATGTGTTTCAACCAATACTTTCTGAACACTCAATGCCACCTTTATAGACACCCAGTTACGGTGTGGTGTTTGATGTTATCAAAGCATCCATCCGGTAAAGGTGATATGCATGATCTCATGGTCGAAGGAATTAGATAACTATGTATCAGAAAGCATATAGCAATTGAACTATTAAAATGACTTGATCTTTATGCTACGCTTATCTATAGGAGTATGTCCACCATATCATTCTCCTAATGATATGATCTTGTTGTTAATAACATCTCAATGTTCATGATAGGGAAACCACAATCATCTATCAACCAACAAGCTAGTATTATATAGAGGCTTTACTAGGGACTTCAAATTAAGTTTACAAATCACACAAATATTAATGTTTCCTTGTTAATACTATTATAGCATGAATGTAAACATTTATCATAAACACAAAGATATAATAATAACTACATTTATTATTGCCTCTAGGGCATATCTCCAACAGTCTCCCACTTGCACTAGAGTCATCTAATCTAGATTACATGGTAATATACCGAACACCCATGGCAGTTTGGTGCTGGTCATGTTTTGCCCTCGGGAGAGGTTTAGTCAACGGATCCGCCACATTCAGATCTGTGTGTACTTTGCAAATCTTTATATCCCCATCTTGGATATGTTCTCGAATAGCGTGAAAACGTAGCTTGATGTGCTTCAGCTTCTTGTGTGACCTTGGTTCTTGCGCATTTGCTATGGCGCCCATGTTATCATAGTAGATAGACATTGGGTCCAGCGCACTAGGAACCACACCCAGCTCTGTAATGAACTCTTTCATCCATATTGCTTCTTGTGAAGCCTCTGAAGCAGCCATGTATTCCGATTCAGTTGAAGATCTCGCCACAACGCTTTGCTTTGCACTCCTCCAGCTAACTGGTCCACCATTCAAAATAAATACGTATCCAGATTGTGATTTAGAATCATCCGGATCGGTGTTCCAACTAGCATCGGTGTAACCATTAACAACGAGCTGTTCATCACCTCCATAAGAAAGAACCATATCCTTAGTTCTTCTCAAGTACTTAAGGATGTTTTTGACCACTGTCCAATGATCCACTCCTGGATCACTTTGATATCTGCTAGTCAAACTAACAGCATATGCAATGTCGGGTCTAGTACATAGCATGGCATACATTAGAGATCCTATGGCTGAGGCATAGGGAGTCTTACTCATCCTTTCTCTATCTTCTGCCGATGTCGGACTCTGAGTTTTACTCAAGGTCGAATTGGGCAACATGGGCAAGAACCCTTTCTTACTATCTTCCATTCCAAACCTCTTTAGAACTTTGTCCAAATATGTACTTTGTGACAATGATATTTGGCGTTTTGATCTATCTCTATAAATCTTTATGCCTAATATGTAAGCTGCTTCGCCAAGATCGTTCATTGAAAAACTATTATTCAAATATTCCTTGACACTATTAAGAAGGTCTACATCATTCCCAATCAACAATATGTCATCCACATATAGTATTAAGAATGCTACAGAGCTCCCACTCACTTTCTTGTAAATACAAGCTTCTCCATAAGTTTGTATAAAACCAAAACTTTTGATTACCTTATCAAAACGTTGATTCCAACTTCGGGATGCTTGCTTCAATCCATAGATGGACCGTTGAAGTTTGCATACCTTGTTAGCATCTTTAGGATCGACAAAACCTTTGGGTTGCATCATATACAACTCTTCATCAATGTCACCATTGAGGAATGCTGTTTGACATCCATCTGCCATATCTCATAATCGTAATATGCAGCGATTGCTAACATAATCCTCACAGACTTTAGCTTCGCTACTGGTGAGAAAGTCTCATCGTAGTCAACTCCTTGAATTTGTCGAAACCCTTTTGCGACAAGTCGAGCTTTATAGACAGTAACATTACCATCAGCATCTGTTTTCTTCTTAAAGATCCATTTGTTCTCGACAGCCTTTCGGCCATCCGGTAAGTCCACCAAAGTCCATACTTGGTTTTTGTACATGGATCCAATCTCGGATTTCATGGCTTCCTGCCATTTATTGGAATCTGGGCTCATCATTGCTTCCTCATATGTCTCAGGGTCATCGGTGTTGTCCACCAACATGACACTCATAACGGGATCATACCAATCTGGAGTGGTACGAGTTCTCGTTGACCTGCGAGGCTCTGTAGCAACTTCGACCGAAGTTTCATGATCATCATCATTAGCTTCCTCTCTAATTGGTGCAGGCACCACAGGAACTTCTTCCGGCGCTGCGCTACTCGCAATTTCGAGAGAAGGTTCGACAACCTTGTCGAGTTCTACTTTCCTTCCAGTAACTTCTTTCGAGAGAAATTCCTTCTCTAGAAAGGATCCATTCTTAGCAACGAAGATTTTGCCTTCGGATCTATGATAGAAGGTATACCCAATAGTTTCCTTCGGGTATCCTATGAAGACGCATTTTTCCGCTTTGGGTTCAAGCTTGTCCGGCTGTAACTTCTTTACATAGGCTTCGCATCCCCAAACTTTAAGAAACGACAATTTTGGTTTCTTCCCAAACCATAATTCATACGGTGTCGTTTTAACGGATTTTGACTGTGCCCTATTTAAAGTGAATGCGGCTGTTTCTAATGCATAACCCCAAAATGATAGCGGTAAATCTGTAAGTGACATCATAGAACGAACCATATCTAAGAGAGTTCGATTACGACGTTCAGACACACCATTACGCTGTGGTGTTCCCGGCGGTGTCAATTGTGAAAGTATTCCGCATTTCTCCAAATGCTCGCCAAACTCGTAACTTAGATATTCACCTCCACGATCAGAACGTAGAAATTTAATCTTCTTGTTACGTTGATTCTCTACCTCACTTTGAAATTCCTTAAACTTCTCGAAAGTTTCGGATTTATGTTTCATGAAATAGATATACCCATATCTACTCAAGTCATCCGTGAAGGTAAGAACATAACGATAACCACCGCGTGATGCTACACTCATTGGACCACACACATCGGTATGTATGATTTCCAATAAGTCCGTAGCTCGCTCCATCATACCAGAAAATGGAGTCTTAGTCATTTTTCCCATTAGACATGCTTCGCATCTTTCAAGTGATTCAAAATCAAGTGATTCAAGAAGTCCATCGGAATGGAGTTTCTTCATACGCTTCACTCCAATGTGACCAAGACGACAGTGCCACATATAGGTTGAGTTATCGCTTGATTTCAAACGTTTAGCTTCAATGTTATTAATATGTGTATTTCCACCATCGAGATTCAACAAGAATAGACCATCTATCAAAGGTGCATGTGCATAAAACATATTACTCATATAAATCGAACAACCATTATTCTCGGATTTAAACAAGTAACCGTCTCGCAATAAACAAGATCCTGATATAATGTTCATGCTCAACGCAGGCACCAAATAACAATTATTTAAGTATAAAACTAATCCCGATGGTAGATGAAGGGGTAGCGTGCCGACCGCGATCACATCAACCTTTGATCCGTTTCCCACGCGCATCGTCACCTCGTTCTTCACTAGCTTCCGTTTATTCTGCAGCTCCTGTTTCGAGTTACAAATATGAGCAACCGAACCAGTATCAAATACCCAGGCACTACTACGAATACTAGTGAGATACACATCAATAACATGTATATCAGATATACCTTTCTTCTTGATGTTGCCGTTTCTTCAAATCCGCCAAGTACTTTGGGCAATTCCGCTTCCAGTGACCTTCTCCTTTGCAGTAAAAGCACTCAGTATCAGGCTTGGGTCCAGCCTTGGTCTTCTTCGTCGGTGTGGCAACTTTCTTGCCACCCTTCTTGAAGTGTCCCTTCTGCTTAGACTTGCCTTTCTTGAATTTGGTGGTCTTATTGACCAACAACACTTGGTGCTCTTTCTTGATCTCCACTTCTGCAGACTTTAACATAGCAAACAGTTCTGGCAACTGCTTGTTCATGTTCTGCATGTTGTAGTTCATCACAAAGTTCTTGTAACTTGGTGGTAGTGATTGGAGGACACGGTAAATCCCCAAAGCATTAGGAATCACTATACCCAAGCTTTGCAGTTTGTTTGCGTGCCCAGACATCTTAAGCACATGCTCACTGACGGAGCTGCCCTCTTCCATCTTGCAGTTAAAGAACTTTTCAGAAGCCTCATAACTCTCAATCGCCGCGTGAGTCTCAAAAATCAATTTGAGATCACGGACAATATCATGTGGGTCTGAATTCTCAAACCTTTTCTGAAGCTCCGATTCTAAACCATACAAGATAGCACACTGAACTATGGAGTACTGATTCTTCCGAGCAAGGTAAACATTCTTTACTTCATCGGTAGCATCAGCTGCAGGTGGGTCACCCAGCGGTGAATCCAGCACATAGGTCAAATTACCAGCTGTGAGGACAATCCTCAAATTGCGGAACCAATCCGCGAAGTTGCTTCCATTGTTTTTCAACTTTTCTTTCTCTAGGAACGCATTAAAATTGATGGTAGGGGCTGCCATTGATCTACAACATATTTGCAATAGTTTAGACTAAGTTTATGACAAATTGAGTTCAAATTAATAATAAAGTTTAATCTAGGTGAACTCCCACTCAAAACAACATCCCTCACATTGTTTTAGTGATCACATGAACCAAATCCACCATATCAAAACCGATCATCACGAGAGTTGATATAGTTTCAATGGCGAACAATCGACATGTTCATCATATCTACTATATGATTCATGCTTTACCTTTCGGTGATCCGTGTTCCTGAGACCATGTCTGTACATGCTAGGCTCGTCAAGATCAAACCTTAGCTACCGCATAAGCAAATCTGGCTTGCTTACGTTGTATTCACTTGCGGAATCTAACACACCCGATCATCACGTGGTGCTTCGAAACAACAAGCTTTAGCAACGGTGCATACTAAGGGTGAACACTTTAGAACTTGAAATTTATGTGCATGAGGGATCATCTTATAATGCTACTGTCGTCTACTAAGCAATACAAGATGCATAAAGGATTAACATCACATGCAATTCATAATATGTGATATGATATGGCCTTTCTTCTTTGTGCTTCCGATCTCCATCTTCAAGCACGAACATGATCTCCATCATCACCGGCATTGCATCAAGGTCAATGACGCTTCTCCATGGTTGTCGTCCACCGGCTTCAACTATTACAACTACTTTGAATAGACACGCGGGTCTTAACATAAATTAAAGACAACCATATGGCTCCTGCCGGTTGCCAACTTACAATAAGGAACATTGCATACATCAAATATAATCACAATCATGGCCATATCACATCACTGCACACCCCTGCAAAACAAAGTTAGACGCCTCTACTTTCTTTGCATATTTTACGTGGTTTGGGGATTTCAATAAGTGTCGTTCTAACTTACGAACAAGAACCACAACATTGATACTAGTATTGTTAATCACCCGTTGTAAATTGGATCTCCACTATGCTGGGAGAAACAGGCACCCGCAAAGCCACTTATGCAATACGAGTTGCATGTCAAGCGTGGAGCAAGTCTCATGAATGATGTCATGTAAGGTTAGCCCGGGACGCTTCATCCCAACATCCCACAAGATGCAAAGTACACAAGAAGCAATCGACAATAAAAGCATCAATGCCCACAATGACCATTGTGTTCTACTCGTGCAACAGATCTACATATAGACACGGCTCTGATACCACTGTAGGGTTTCGTAGCATGGAAAACAAAAATTTTCTACCGCATACAAACAAACAAGCCAAGATCTATCTACTAGATTGTAGCAACGAGTCGATGGAATAACTCACCCTCGAAGATTCCAAAGTGTTTAACGAGAGCAGATTCTCGTGGGTGATGTAGTCGTACTCTTTCTGATCTCAAGATCGCGTAGTCGATCCTTCCGGCGCTGCATTCCGGCAGCGCTCTCGCAGTCGGTCACACGTTCGATACTCGACGAAGACCTTCCTCTCCCTTGTTCCAGCAGGCAGCGGAGGTTGTAGCACTCTCCTCGCGATTCCGGCAGCACAACGGCGTGGTACCGGAAGTAGAGGGGAGATCTCGCAGGGCTTCGCCTTAAGCCGGAGCGAGTATGGTGGAGTATGAGAGAGCTCTTGGTGAGGGTTTAGACAAACCAATTAGAAGGCTCTAAACCAGAGGCTAGGGCAATTAGAAGCTCTAACTTGACGGCTTGGGAGAAATCCCTAGGCTGTGGCTAGGGTTTAGGTTTAGAGGAGAGGGACTTGTGTACTAGGAGGAGCAGCCCTGCCCCTCCCTTTTATAGGTGGGAGGCGCGGCCAAGGGTAGGGGAGTCCCTCCCCAACTCGGCTTGGAGGTGGGCCGGCGGTTGGAGGAGGGAATCCCTCCCCAACTCGGTTTCCCACTCCTCCTCCTCTTTCCAAAACTTGCCGTTTGACTTTCAAACTAGCCGTTTGACTTTTCAATTTAGGATTTAAATAAACCCTTTATTTTGGACAGCAAGGACACCTAGTACATGATGCAATCATTCCAACTTACAATGACACATTCATGTACCCTTCCCCCCCCGGAGTGCCGGACATTCCGGAACCTTCTAGAATGTTCCCGATGAAAACACCTGAACCATTCCCCAACTCCGAAACGGGACTTTCCTTATATGAATCTTATTCTCCGGACCATTCCGGATCTCCTCGTGATATCCCGAATCCCATTCGAGACTCCGAACAACATTCGGACTCTTTCTCATCATTCCATAACTACTCAAACAACGTCGAATCCTTAAGTGTGTCTCCCTACGGTTCGTGAACTATGCAGACATGATCGAGACACTTCTCTGAACAATAACCAATAGAGGAATCTGGAAATTCATATGGCTCCCACATATTTCTACGATTACTTTGCGATCGAATGAACCACTTACATACGATATCAGTTTCCCTTTGTCTCACGATAGTTTACTTATCCGAGGTTATGATCGTCGGTATCTCTGCATACCTAGTTCAACCTCTGTAACTACCTCGGTGAATTACGCTCCTAGTTACAAGCCTGGATGAACAGAAATGGTTGAAATAGTACGGTGGGGCCCAAATGCCACTCGTAGTTAGACCTTTCGGCCGTCCCAACCATTTCCAAACATCGGGACAAGAACGGGCGGCGTAATCGGCAGGCGAAGGGATCAACTACATACACAAATGAGTATGTATGCAAGCCACCATACAACAGTACATCAGAGCCATTCCATCTAAAAAGAAAGGAAATATAGCAACGCCATACGGCAAGATCCAAATATCCTAGATAGATATAATAGTTTAGGATATCTCCTCATACATCAATCAACAGAGTATCAAGCGGAAGCGGAAGACAAAATCCAAGTACGGATAAGAAGCAAATCGGCATAAGATGCCCCATAAATAAGCAGATCCCGCCCACAGATCTCATGGATCCCCGTTCCCGGAATCTCTACACCGAATGATCGTTTCCCACATCGTCCGTCTCTTCCACCAAGTATCCATCTTGCGAGTGTACCTGTTCATCTGAATCAAACAATTTATCGTGTGAGACCCTAGGGGTACTCAGCAAGTCTTTATGCCTCTAAAGGGGACACAACCTGGGGTGACGCAATTGCAGCAAAAGATAAACCCTAACAATTCTATAGATACTCGTTAACCATCCGCCTAACCAAAGATAGACGGATGTCCGTGAATTAAGAACAACAGTTATAACAGTTATAACGGTAATATCCACCGATCCATCCTCCTCCTCGCTTACCGACGAGGAAGCGGACGAACAACCCCCATCCATTGGCAGTTTTATTAACCATTCCATGAGCGTTGCACTATTTACTAGTCAGTTACTTAGTCAAATTAAAGGCGGTACTTTAGTTATACTTGTCTATGATCGAGAAACTGTGCTCCAAGTCGTCCATAACCGCGGACACGGCTTTCAGAAAGTTTTACCCTGCAGGGGTGCACAAATAGCAACACACACTCGTTCAACCTCGGAAAAACCAAATCAAAACCAACGAGGCAGTCACGACAAAGCGATCACAGGATTCAGAAATATTTCAGGAGGCCACCCCATTAAGCTACCCGCGACGAAGTTGGCCTACTCCGAGACGGACTCAAGGTTTGCGCCAATGGCTGTGAACGACTGGGAACCCGAAAATGTGACTGGGCTTGTCGACACCGCGAAAACACTCCGCTTTCCTAAACAGTACAGTGTGCAGTACATCGCACAATTTAAATAAAGCAGTAAAGCATGGCATAAGTACAGGATAGTAAATAAAACCTCAAACTAGTTGTGGCCCCAAGAAATAAGAATGAATCAAGCTCTGGCTTAGGGGGTCCATAAGGCCTCCCGGATGTGGATAGCGCGAATAATCAAGGAACAGGAATCAAGTACTCGGGGTCCTACGGGACACAAGTGAGCCTGAAAAACCAAATAACAAATATGGCTCACCGATGCCACTTTCATTAGTTCTCCCATTACTACTCCGGTTAAGTTGTTTAGGTACCTCGTTATCCAACAGACACTCACATACCCTACACATGCTGTTCTACGACTCGCATGGCTCAAACAACTCCTGTAGTAATGGCTCATGGGATGGAGGAACAAGCTT
Source organism: Avena sativa (assembly GCA_916181665.1). NCBI lineage: Eukaryota > Viridiplantae > Streptophyta > Magnoliopsida > Poales > Poaceae > Avena > Avena sativa. The sequence continues at coordinate 361,712,565 of OV702299.1, read as the reverse complement.
CGGTGGGGTTTAAAAGTAAAGGCTATGCAATACTTGGGATTCAATTTAATGCAACCGCGACTCAATGATGCAGGAATAAGATAGAGGCAATAGGTACTATATGTATGCAAGCATGTGGTAGTGCTTGCCTGGCAGCTCAGTTGAAGCGAGAGAAGGATCTGGGTAGTGCTCCTGGTTCTCTTGATATATCCCCTGCTCAGCGTCTATTCGAAGAAGAACCAAACAAGCAAGGGCCAACATAAATAAAGTGCACAAGCATATGAATAAAATGCGACAAGCAAACAACCATGCCATGATGAATGATGCACAATTTGCATGGCAATAATGTAGCATGGCATGGGTAAGGTGTGGAGTACAAGATTAAGTCATTTTATTGAGTTTTGCCCCATTTTATTCTCATTTTAGTTGCTGTTCACATTATATTTATATGATGCATGCTTCAAATAAAACCATGGAATGCATAAACAGAAAGGTCTCGTCGAGCTAATCATTTTAGACATATCATTTGTTAAATTTGGAGTTATAAATCAAAAGTTATTAATTATTTAAGGCAAAAGGGCAAAATATTGTAATTTTAATTAACTTGGGAATTAAAGTGTCCAAAATATATTTTGAAGGCCATAATTGAATTCCTCATATTTTTCTGATTTGAAAACATATATTATTTGTATTATTTGGGTTTATGAATTAAAAGTTATTTTAAAACAGATTTAAATTTGAATTTGAATTGAATTGATTTGAATTGAAAACAGAAATAAGCAGAGACTTTTTGCACTCAGGCAGAGCTAACCCAAGTCACCGACAGGTGGGACCCGTGCTGACTGGGCGACACGGAGCGCGCTGGGGATTTTCTCACTGCGCAGATAGCTAGCCCAGGAGGCAGACAGGTGGGACCAACGGCCTCGCAGGCCCACGTGCCAGCGGGCGAAGGGCAGGCACTGACAGATGGGGTCAAGATGGAGTGCGGGTTCAGATTACTAGAGGCTAGGGGGTTCTCTGCAAAAACGCTGGCGCGGCTGACTAGTGGGACCGCTAGGATCGCGGGTTGATGCAAACAAAATGAGGGGGGGGGGGTATTTGCAAAAACAGCGGCGTCTACTATTGTTCTTCTCTGAATCTGTCTGTCGACCGATCGGTGCACATCAGGGCGCGGGGCGCAGCGCGCGGGGCTCGATCCTGGGACCTAGCGTGCGCGCGCTGAGGCGGCAGCCAGTGCGGTGGCCTGGGGTTGCTGCTGGGGTACGGCTGCGCGGCTAGATGAGGGCTAAGCGATGCTAGAGCGAGCAGACAGAAAAGAGCGGCGGCGAGCAGAGGTCGTTCGACGAAACGATCGGTGCAAACAGGAAGCGACGCTGGACATGGACTTGTCCAGGGTGGTCAGAGGCTCACCGAGAGTGCGTCGGTGTAGGTGGATCGGGTCGAGGCGCAGCAGGGCGACAGCGATGCAGAGGCCGAGCGGACTAGGGTTTCTGTTCGGCGTCGACGGTGCGCAGCAGGGTGCATGCCTTCTCCTCCTCATTGGCGCGGTCCAGGTGAAGCAGGAGGGTACTCCAAGGCTTCTCGATCACCCCCACGACGTGCTGCACTGCTGGTTCATCGGGGTGCGGTGGAGACCGACGGTTTGGCCGGCGATGAAGAAGACGGTGGTGCGGGAAGGAGAGGAGAGCCAGGGCGCCTCAGCCAGATCTAGAGTGGCCAGAGGAGAGCCGAGAGGGAGAATAAAGCAGAGAGAGGGGAGGGGGTGCCGTGGGGGAGTGGTAGATGGAAAAGGTGGCTTCGGCCACCTTTTTCCTCCTCCTCCTCTCACGTGCTAGGATCGGCAGGGGCAGGTAGGGCAGGGCAAGGGGCTTCCAGGTGGGGACGGTAGGCCAGGGAGGTAGGCTCGGTGTGGGGAGCTCTTGGAAGAGAGAGAGAGCTAGAGAGGGAAAGGGTAGGCTCGGCTAGGTTGGGGAAGCCTCGGGCTAGGGTTGGTACTAGGGTTGGTAGCTAGGTGGAGCTAGGGTTTGGTGAGAGGGTGGCCAAGGAGGGGTGGCTCGGCTAGAGAGAGGAAAGATGAGGGAGGGTACTTAGGGTTTGGTTTGGATTAGGTATAGATTAGGGTTTAGGAGAGGGGGGTATGGTGATGATCTAGGGCTTAGAGAGATAGATGGAGTGGTCCTTTGACAAGATCAAGCATGAACAAGGCTAGCTCAAGCAAGATCTAAGCAAAGAAAGGAGAGGGATGTGATGATAGGGTTTAAGCAAGATCAAACATAGATCAAGCCCAAAAGGAGGGATAGAGATAGAGATGATCCATTTTAAAATCAAATAAAATCCAAATGACAAGCAAAAAGGTGGTACTTGCATGGCCCATGCAAAGTATTTATTACCATGATTATTCTGTGAAAACAATTATATTAAACATGGCATTGTTCCTTTGCATTTCCAAAAGTGGAATAAAGCCAAGCCAAAGAAATGAAAGGATGCCCCATGTGGAGTAGTTGGAGATGGCCATGTTTGAAATAAAATGGGACATGCTAGTGTGTATGTTCCACTAGATAATTAATAGTCCCAAAAATATTACAACATGAGCATAATTCCATGATAATCCATATGGAAGCTAGGAGAAAGGGTCCCACTCACAAGGCATGCAAAGGTGGTCAAGTGGCTCACATATATCAATAATGTGAAAACAACATGATGCTAAGATGAGAGCATGTGGAAAAGAATTGGATCCATCCCAACCCACATGAGCTAGAGGTAAAACCCAAATAAAGTGCAAAGCTCATATTTAGTTGGATGGTGGAATTATAAGGTGGTGAAAGAAAGGTGGTGGAGTTAATAAGAGATATGCCCCCAACTCAACTTGGGAATTAATCAATATATCAATAACCAAATACAATATCAAGAGGCAAATACAATTAACAATGCATATGAGAGAAGAACCAAAACAAAAAGGGTTTTATATGATGCTCAAATGCAAGGTGGCATGATTACATGAGCATGATATAATGATGATGCAACAATTATATATTTGAAGTAGCCATTATATTACTCAACCAAGTAGCATTACAATTGTTAGACAATTGGGATGCTACAACTCTCCCCCACTAAACAGGAATCTCGCCCCGAGATTCTAGGATGAAGAAGAAGACACAAAGAGGGTAGGATACTTGGCACGAAGCTCATCTTCATGTTCCCAAGTGGCTTCATCAACGGAATGGTGCGACCACTGCACCTTGCAGAACTTGATGGACTTGTTGCGAGTCCTTCTTTCTGCGGTTTCAAGGACTTTTGTGGGGTGTTCTTGATAAGACAGGTCTTCTTGGAGATTGATAAGCTCATGGTCCACGGTCCTGCCGGGATCCTTGAAGCACTTCTTGAGCTGAGAGATGTGGAAAACATCATGGACTTTGAGTTTTTCCGGGAGCTCAAGAGCATAAGCAACTTCTCCTCTTCTTCCACGAATTTTGAAAGGACCGATGTATCTAGGAGCCAGCTTCCCTTTGATACCAAAGCGGTGCGTGCCTCTCATGGGAGTGACACGAAGGTAAACGAGATCACCAGGGACATACTCCATATCCGTGTGCTTTCTGTCATAATTGCTCTTTTGGCGACTTTGAGCAATCTTCAGATTTTCAAGAATGATGTGAACCTTCTCCTCCGCTTGGGTCACAATGTCAGGGCCAAACAAGATTCTTTCACCTGCACCCGACCAACCAATCGGACTTCTGCATTTGCGACCATAGAGTGCCTCAAATGGTGCCATCTTTAGACTTTTCTGGAAGCTGTTGTTGTAAGAGAATTCAGCATAAGGAAGACATTCTTCCCACTTCATGCCAAAAGAGATGACGCAAGCACGAAGCATATCCTCCAGAATCTGATTGATCCTTTCAACTTGTCCTTGCGACTGAGGGTGGTAAGCTGTGCTGAAGTTCAACTTTGTTCCCAAAGCATTTTGGAAACTCTCCCAGAACTTGGAAGTGAAGATGCTTCCACGGTCTGAACTGATCTCAAGCGGAACCCCCATATAGAGAGACAATTCTGTTGATATAGAGCTCAGCCAACCGAATTGCAGAAATGGTTTCCTTGACAGGGAAGAAGTGAGCCACTTCAGAAAGCCTGTCAATGACAACAAAGATTGCATTGTTGCCCTTCTGCGACCTTGGAAAACCAGTGATGAAGTCCATCTCTACTTTCTCCCATTTCCATTCCGGGGGTTTCAATGGCTGTAGAAGACCGGAAGGTTTCTGATGGACAGCTTTCACTCTGCGGCAGACATCACACTCCGAGACATACTTGGCACAATACCGTTTCAAACCAGGCCACCAATATTGTGTTTTCAAGTCCATGTACATCTTTGTGCTGCCAGGATGGATAGAAAGGACAGAATCATGCGCCTCCTTGAGAACTTGCTCTCTCAAACCCGGGTAGTTCGGAACAAACATTCGGTGTTCAAAGAAAAGCGTGCCTTGATCATCAACATGGAAGGACTCATATTTCGGAAGCTGGAGTTTGGAGATGATCTTTCTGGTGTATGGATCACCAAGCTGAAAGGAGCGAACCTTTTCTTCCAAGAGAGGAGTTGCTAGAAGGTTCAGGAGATACCCTTGTTCCACAATTTCAAGGTTGAGCTGACGGAATTCCTTGCACAAGGGAGGCTGTTGTTCTTCCATCATGAGGTTGTTGACATAGGCTTTGCGGCTGAGAGCATCGGCCATGACATTAGCTTTACCCGGAGTGTAGTTGATGGTCAAATCGAAGTCATTGATTGCTTCAATCCATCTCCTCTGCCGAAGGTTGAGATCAGGATGAGTAAAGATATACTTCAGACTCTTGTGATCAGAAAAGATCTCACAACGGTTGCCAAGCAAGTAGTGCCTCCATACTTTCAAAGCAAATACAACTGCTGCGATCTCGAGGTCATGCGTAGGATAGTTGATCTCATGCGTCTTCAACTGTCGAGAGGCATAAGCAACAACTTGTTTTTCTTGCATAAGGACCGCACCCAATCCATGCAAAGAGGCGTCACAGAATATCTGGAACGGCTTGGATGTATCCGGAGGAACCAAGACTGGTGTGGAAGTGAGCTTCTCTTTGAGTGTCTCAAAGCTTGCTTGACATGCAAGAGTCCAAAGGTATTTCTTGCCTTTCTTGAGGAGATCGGTAAGAGGCTTCGCTATCTTCGAAAAGTTCTGAACGAAGCGACGATAATAACTAGCCAAACCAAGGAAACTCCGCACTTCCTTGACATTAACAGGAGGAAGCCATTCAACAATTGTCTTCACAGTTTCCGGGTTGACTGCAATGCCCTTGGCAGAGATGACGTGACCAAGATAGGTTACTTGAGGCAGCCAAAACTCACACTTGGAGAACTTTGCATACAAGCGGTTCTCACGAAGCTTGTTTAGGACACACCGAAGGTGTTCTTCATGCTCTTCCTTTGACTTAGAATAGACTAGGATGTCATCCAGGTAGACCACAACGAACTTATCAAGATACTCCATGAAAACTGAGTTCATGAGCCTCGAGAAGGTGGCAGGTGCATTGGTGAGACCGAAAGACATGACCGTGTACTCATACAGGCCATAGCGGGTGGTGAAAGCTGTCTTAGGAACATCTTCCTTGCGAATCTTGATTTGGTGATAACCACTTCTCAAGTCAAGCTTAGAGAACACCACAGCTCCAGCTAGCTGATCAAAGAGATCATTAATCCGCGGAAGGGGATATTTATTCTTGATGGTTTTAGCATTGAGAGCCCGATAGTCAACACAAAGTCTATCAGTCTTGTCTCGCTTCTTCACAAAGATTGTTGGGCTACCCCAAGAAGAAGTACTATGCTGAATGAAACCCAACTTCTCTTGTTCATCAAGCTGTCGTTTGAGTTCAGCCAACTCAGCAGGACCCATTTTATAAGGCCGCTTGGAGATAGGAGCGGTACCAGGTTCAAGCTCAATTACAAACTCAACCTCACGATCCGGAGGCATACCTGGCAACTCTTCAGGAAAGACATCTGGGAACTCACAGACCACCGGAACACTCTGAATAGCTTCCATAGCATCAACATTCAGAGCCGCCAAAGAGAAAAGCTGGATAGCAGGAGTCAGACTTGGAGAATAGACTATATGGCCTTTAGGAATCTTCAGAGAAACCGAGCGTTCAGCACAATCAATCACAGCTGCATTTGCTGTCAACCAATCCATGCCCAAGATGACATCAATGTCAGAATTGCCCAGAATGATTAAGGAAGCCGAGAACGAAGAGCCACCAATCTCAATTTGATTGCCATGGCTGATTTTAGAAGCTGCCATTGTTGCTCCAGGAGAAAGGACCATTAACCGCTTAAGGAGAGGATCCATAGCTAACCCATTCTCATCTGCAAACTTGGTTGACACAAAAGAATGCGATGCACCAGAATCAAACAAAACTCGTGCAGGGACTGAGTTAACGGATAGCATACCCATCACAACTCCAGGTGCATGCTCAGCTTGAGCGGCGTTGACACAGTTGGCACGAGCAACAGTAGACCCAGGCTTGGTGTTGATGTTGAGAGCCCGAGGTGGTGGTGCACGAACCATAGGAGAGCTTGCCGCAGATCTTGGAGGTGGTGGAGGAAGAGCCTTGTTCTTCAACGGACAGTTCCAGTATTGATGCCTAGTGTTTCCACACGTGTAACAAGCACCAGCTGGACGTGGAGCAACGTAGCCAGGGACTCCGCCAGGCGCTCCAGGGTAGTGGTGGTTGTAGCCCCTGGGAGCCACAGTGAGGGAGTTTGGTGGCCTTGCCGCGAAGCTTGAAGGTCTTGGTGAAGCCGGGAGTGACGGTGGGGTGTTAGGAACCCAGACACGACGCTTAGAAGGAGCTGACATAGCTGAAGAGCTTGCTGCATCACGGCTGTGTTTCTTTGACTCCTCAAACACTTGCCTACTTGCCTCTTCCTGCAGAGCTGTATGCTGAAGTTCCAGAAAAGACGCTGGCCTTGCATGTGTGATTGCATACTTAATCGATGCATTGAGCCCTTGCCTGAACCTCTTTTGCTTCTTCTTGTCATCAGAGATCTCATCACCACCATAACGAGAAAGGTTCATGAAGTTTCTGATGTAGGTGTTGACATTGTCATTGCCCTGCTTGAGGTCGAGAAACACTTCCTTCATCCTCTCCATGACAATTTCTGACAGATACTGCTCTTTGAAAGCTCAAGTGAACTGTCCCCAAGTAGGCTGAAAACCAGTGCAGTTTGCCTTCAGGTAATTCTCCCACCACAGAGCTGCATCTCCCTTCAGAAGGTGAGTAGCACATTTTACCCATTCTTGCTCAGGAACATCAGCAGTTGCCAGTAACCTTGACATCTCACGCAACCAATCATCAGCATCAAGTGGTTGATCAGAAACATCAAACTGGCGTGGGTTGAACTTCAGAAAGCTTTTGATGTCTCCTCGCTTGGGAGGTGGAGGTAGCGGAACAAACTCATTCCTCCTGACACTTTCTTCAAACCGCTGCTGGTTCTGCTGCATTGCTGCCAAGGCATTGGCGATGCTTGACAACGCTGCCCCAGTTCAGGTTGTATGTCCTCCTCAGAATGGCGTGGTGGTGCCATCCTGTGATTGATATAAAACACAAGTCAGTACTATGATGGAGAATAATAATAATCCAAAATAGTACCAAGATGGAATTAATCAAGATTAAAGGATACAATTTACTAAGATGATATTAAAATATCAACAAAGTTCAAAGCACCTAGAAGATATTAAGCATATCGCACACGACTGAAAAGGAGTGTGGTACACAGATATATCAAAGAAAAATTTTCCACAAATTTCGGCATTAAAATACCAATAGATGCGCAAAATCACTTAACGAATCGAGATTAGTGACTCTACCAATTCAATATACAAGAGCGAATGATAAGAGTAGTGGTATGGTCGCGACTCCATCCTGCACTCAAATCATTACTCCGCACATGAATGAGTAAAACACATATCCCAATACCTTCTTCACAAGATGAACCTAAAGATTAGCAACTACGGAAATGAACACCCCAAGCAAGATAACGCCGGTTAACAAAGAGTAAGACAGATCGCGTCGGTATACAACGAATCAGATAGATCGCGTCGGTTTGCAAAAGACTGTCGGTATGGAATGTACCAACAGTTGATAACCAAAAGGCAGATTGTGATAACAACTTGGATGCAATAGATAGACAAAGAATTACACACACACACACACAGATACACAACCTATGGTACTACGAAAACCCAGAACACGTGAATCCTAGTTTGAATTTTAAGAAGAGGATTGAAAACGTTACACTTCCTTACCAGAAGAGGGTGGTGGGTGGGTAAGAAGAAAAGTGGAAGCAGTCCTACTCTCGCGTTTTGTTTTTCCCTAGTATACATAACTACCAAAAATATTTGCTAGACAGACAACGACCATTTGGCTGAGACCCTGAAGGGCGGGATGGCTCTAATACCAATTGTAACTACCTCGGTGAATTACGCTCCCAGTTACAAGCCTGGATGAACAGAAATGGTTGAAATAGTACGGTGGGGCCCAAATGCCACTCACAGGTAGACCTTTCGGCCGTCCCAACCATTTCCAAACATCGGGACAAGAACGGGCGGCGTAATCGGCAGGCGAAGGGATCAACTACATACACAAATGAGTATGTATGCAAGCCACCATACAACAGTACATCAGAGCCATTCCATCTAAAAAGAAAGGAAATATAGCAACGCCATACGGCAAGATCCAAATATCCTAGATAGATATAATAGTTTAGGATATCTCCTCATACATCAATCAACAGAGTATCAAGCGGAAGCGGAAGACAAAATCCGAGTACGGATAAGAAGCAAATCGGCATAAGATGCCCCATAAATAAGCAGATCCCGCCCACAGATCTCATGGATCCCCGTTCCCGGAATCTCTACACCGAATGATCGTTTACCACATCGTCCGTCTCTTCCACCCAGTATCCATCTTGCGAGTGTACCTGTTCATCTGAATCAAACAATTTATCGTGTGAGACCCTAGGGGTACTCAGCAAGTCTTTATGCCTCTAAAGGGGACACAACCTGGGGTGACGCAATTGCAGCAAAAGATAAACCCTAACAATTCTATCGATACTCGCTAACCATACGCCTAACCAAAGATAGATGGATGTCCGTGAATTAAGAACAACAGTTATAACAGTTATAACGGTAATATCCACCGATCCATCCTCCTCCTCGCTTACCGACGAGGAAGCGGACGAACAACCCCCATCCGTTGGCAGTTTTATTAACCATTCCATGAGTGTTGCACTATTTACTAGTCAGTTACTTAGTCAAATTAAATGCGGTACTTTAGTTATACTTGTCTATGATCGAGAAACTGTGCTCCAAGTCGTCCATAACCGCGGACACGGCTTTCAGAAAGTTTTACCCTGCAGGGGTGCACAAATAGCAACACACACTCGTTCAACCTCGGAAAAATCAAATCAAAACCAACGAGATAGTCACGACAAAGCGATCACAGGATTCAGAAATATTTTAGGGGGCCACCCCATTAAGCTACCCGCGACGAAGTTGGCCTTCTCCGAGACGGACTCAAGGTTTGCGCCAATGGCCGTGAACGACTGGGAACCCGAAAATGTGACTGGGCTTGTCGACACCGCGAAAACACTCCGCTTTCCTAAACAGTACAGTGTGCAGTACATCGCACAATTTAAATAAAGCAGTAAAGCATGGCATAAGTACAGGATAGTAAATAAAACCTCAAACTAGTTGTGGCCCCAAGAAATAAGAATGAATCAAGCTCTGGCTCAGGGGGTCCATAAGGCCTCCCGGATGTGGATAGCGTGAATAATCAAGGAACAGGAATCAAGTACTCGGGGTCCTACGGGACACAAGTGAGCTTGAAAAACCAAATAACAAATATGGCTCACCGATGCCACTTTCATTAGTTCTCCCATTACTACTCCGGTTAAGTTGTTTAGGTACCTCGTTATCCAACAGACACTCACATACCCTACACATGCTGTTCTACGACTCGCATGGCTCAAACAACTCCTGTAGTAATGGCTCATGGGATGGAGGAACAAGCTTCGGTGGGGTTTAAAAGTAAAGGCTATGCAATACTTGGGATTCAATTTAATGCAACCGCGACTCAATGATGCAGGAATAAGATAGAGGCAATAGGTACTATATGTATGCAAGCATGTGGTAGTGCTTGCCTGGCAGCTCAGTTGAAGCGAGAGAAGGATCTGGGTAGTGCTCCTGGTTCTCTTGATATATCCCCTGCTCAGCGTCTATTCGAAGAAGAACCAAACAAGCAAGGGCCAACATAAATAAAGTGCACAAGCATATGAATAAAATGCGACAAGCAAACAACCATGCCATGATGAATGATGCACAATTTGCATGGCAATAATGTAGCATGGCATGGGTAAGGTGTGGAGTACAAGATTAAGTCATTTTATTGAGTTTTGCCCCATTTTATTCTCATTTTAGTTGCTGTTCACATTATATTTATATGATGCATGCTTCAAATCAAACCATGGAATGCATAAACAGAAAGGTCTCGTCGAGCTAATCATTTTAGACATATCATTTGTTAAATTTGGAGTTATAAATCAAAAGTTATTAATTATTTAAGGCAAAAGGGCAAAATATTGTAATTTTAATTAACTTGGGAATTAAAGTGTCCAAAATATATTTTGAAGGCCATAATTGAATTCCTCATATTTTTCTGATTTGAAAACATATATTATTTGTATTACTTGGGTTTATGAATTAAAAGTTATTTAAAAACAGATTTAAATTTGAATTTGAATTGAATTGAATTGAAAAGATTTGAATTGAAAACAGAAATAAGCAGAGACTTTTTGCACTCAGGCAGAGCTAACCCAAGTCATCGACGGGTGGGACCCATGCTGACTGGGCGACACAGAGCGCGCTGGGGCTTTTCTCACTGCGCAGATAGCTAGCCTAGGAGGCAGACAGGTGGGACCAACGGCCTCGCAGGCCCACGTGCCAGCGGGCGAAGGGCAGGCACTGACAGATGGGGTCAAGATGGAGTGTGGGTTGAGATTACTAGAGGCCAGGGGGTTCTCTGCAAAAACGCTGGCGCGGCTGACTAGTGGGACCGCTAGGATCGCGGGTTGATGCAAACAAAACGAGGGGGGGTATTTGCAAAAACAGCGGCGACTACTGTTGTTCTTCTCTGAATCTGTCTGTCGACCGATCGGTGCGCAGCAGGGCACGGGGCTCGGCGCGCGGGGCTCGATCCTGGGACCTAGCGTGCGCGCGCGGAGGCGGCAGCCAGTGCGGTGGCCTGGGGTTGCTGCTGGGGTACGGCTGCGCGGCTAGATGAGGGCTAAGCGATGCTAGAGCGAGCAGACAGAAAAGAGCGGCGGCGAGCAGAGGTCGTTTGACGAAACGATCGGCGCACACAGGAAGCGACGCTGGACAGGGACTTGTCCAGGGTGGTCAGAGGCTCACCGAGAGTGCGTCGGTGTAGGTGGATCGGGTCGAGGCGCAGCAGGGCGACAGCGATGCAGAGGCCGAGCGGACTAGGGTTTCTGTTCGGCGTCGACGGTGCGCAGCAGGGTGCAGGCCTTCTCCTCCTCATTGGCGTGGTCCAGGTGAAGTAGGAGGGTACTCCAAGGCTTCTCGATCACCCCCACGACGTGCTGCACTGCTGGTTCATCGGGGTGTGGTGGAGACCGACGGTTTGGCCGGCGATGAAGAAGACGGTGGTGCGGGAAGGAGAGGAGAGCCAGGGCGCCTCGGCCAGATCTAGAGTGGCCAGAGGAGAGCCGAGAGGGAGAATAAAGCAGAGAGAGGGGAGGGGGTGCTGTGGGGGAGTGGTAGATGGAAAAGGTGGCTTCGGCCACCTTTTTCCTCCTCCTTCTCTCACGTGCTAGGATCGGCAGGGGCAGGTAGGGCAGGGCAAGGGGCTTCCAGGTGGGGACGGTAGGCCAGGGAGGTAGGCTCGGTGTGGGGAGCTCTTGGAAGAGAGAGAGAGCTAGAGAGGGAAAGGGTAGGCTCGGCTAGGTTGGGGAAGCCTCGGGCTAGGGTTGGTACTAGGGTTGGTAGCTAGGTGGAGCTAGGGTTTGGTGAGAGGGTGGCCAAGGAGGGGTGGCTCGGCTAGAGAGAGGAAAGATGAGGGAGGGTACTTAGGGTTTGGTTTGGATTAGGTATAGATTAGGGTTTAGGAGAGGGGGGTATGGTGATGATCTAGGGCTTAGAGAGATAGATGGAGTGGTCCTTTGACAAGATCAAGCATGAACAAGGCTAGCTCAAGCAAGATCTAAGCAAAGAAAGGAGAGGGATGTGATGATAGGGTTTAAGCAAGATCAAACATAGATCAAGCCCAAAAGGAGGGATAGAGATAGAGATGATCCATTTTAAAATCAAATAAAATCCAAATGACAAGCAAAAAGGTGGTACTTGCATGGCCCATGCAAAGTATTTATTACCATGATTATTCTGTGAAAACAATTATATTAAACATGGCATTGTTCCTTTGCATTTCCAAAAGTGGAATAAAGCCAAGCCAAAGAAATGAAAGGATGCCCCATGTGGAGTAGTTGGAGATGGCCATGTTTGAAATAAAATGGGACATGCTAGTGTGTATGTTCCACTAGATAATTAATAGTCCCAAAAATATTACAACATGAGCATAATTCCATGATAATCCATATGGAAGCTAGGAGAAAGGGTCCCACTCACAAGGCATGCAAAGGTGGTCAAGTGGCTCTCATATATCAATAATGTGAAAACAACATGATGCTAAGATGAGAGCATGTGGAAAAGAATTGGATCCATCCCAACCCACATGAGCTAGAGGTAAAACCCAAATAAAGTGCAAAGCTCATATTTAGTTGGATGGTGGAATTATAAGGTGGTGAAAGAAAGGTGGTGGAGTTAATAAGAGATATGCCCCCAACTCAACTTGGGAATTAATCAATATATCAATAACCAAATACAATATCAAGAGGCAAATACAATTAACAATGCATATGAGAGAAGAACCAAAACAAAAAGGGTTTTATATGATGCTCAAATGAAAGGTGGCATGATGACATGAGCATGATATAATGATGATGCAACAATTATATATTTGAAGTAGCGATTATATTACTCAACCAAGTAGCATTACAATTGTTAGACAATTGGGATGCTACAACCTCGTTACTGATAAGTACTCTTTTCTCGTTCCCGTGATATGTGATCCCTTGTGAGCCAGTCACATGCTTGCAAGCTAATTGGATGACATTTCATCGAGAGGGCCCAGAGTATATCTATCCTTCATATGGATGGACAAATCCCACTCTTGATCCATGTGTTTCAACCAATACTTTCTGAACACTCAATGCCACCTTTATAGCCACCCAGTTACGGTGTGGTGTTTGATGTTATCAAAGAATCCATCCGGTAAAGGTGATATGCATGATCTCATGGTCGAAGGAATTAGATAACTATGTATCAGAAAGCATATAGCAATTGAACTATTAAAATGACTTGATCTTTATGCTACGCTTATCTATAGGAGTATGTCCACCATATCATTCTCCTAATGATATGATCTTGTTGTTAATAACATCTCAATGTTCATGATAGGGAAACCACAATCATCTATCAACCAACAAGCTAGTATTATATAGAGGCTTTACTAGGGACTTCAAATTAAGTTTACGAATCACACAAGTATTAATGTTTCCTTGTTAATACTATTATAGCATGAATGTAAACATTTATCATAAACACAAAGATATAATAATAACTACATTTATTATTGCCTCTAGGGCATATCTCCAACACCCACACGCCCCGTCATCATTGTCCCCAAATCACGCCCGTGACCAGCTCCGCCGCGGCCGTTTTTCCCGATTGATTCTGCACTTGATTGCGAGTTACTGCTGGCGTAATTCCCTCTCTCGTCGCGGCTACTTAATCCCCTCCTCCCTCCACTCATTTCCCCTCAAGCCACACCCACAGAGAGCCACCAGGCTGCCCACATTCAAGCTCACTCTGCCGCGGTACCGAGCCTCTCCGGCGAGCAATTCTGGTGAGAACTCCCCACCCCTTGCCTCCTGGACTTGCTGTCATGTTCGCCCTGCCAGTGCGCATCTAACCTAGCTCACGGTTTCCCTTCTGGTGACATACAACTTTGTCATCGTCAATGACAGCCCGTGCCCGAAGAAGTGCTTAACTCCGATGAGCACATACGATAAACCTAGCCTTCCCCTTCCTCTCTGGTTCACGCTCGCACACTCACAACTCGAGTAAGCGTCTAACGCCGCCCTGCTTTTCCTATGTCGTGCCTTGTAGCGCCACCAACGTCGACGATCGATCGCACCCGAAGCCGCCCGCAACTCCGACGAGGAATCCCCCCGTGTCCGTGTGCCCCGACCTTGTCCACCTGCACGTTGAGCTTCGTCGTGTCTCCACGACCTCGGTAAGCGCCAGAACCCTCACCCTTGCCCTGTGGTTTCGCCGGAGCATCACCGGAAGACGTGCAGCCACCACGGTGGCCATTTGCGCCGCCCGCGAATGGTCAGAGCAATGTGTTCCGCTGGATCTGGATCCAGCGGCTGCGATTAGATCATCCCGCGAAGGGGTACGCGTAGATCTGAGCCTTAGATCTTAGATCTAGCGGTGTAGATTAGATCAGATGCGAAGAGGTAAGTTTTGATCTAGAGCGTTGGATTTAGTTAGATCTAACGGCACGAACGCGTGATCTCGAGCGAACCGGTACGCGCCAATCAGATGCTGCCGCGTGTCAGGGTTTTTGTTTAAAAATTCAGATTTTATTTAATTAGATGATTAAACTTGTAAATTGAATAACTTTTGTTCTGTTTATCCAAAAAATGCAAATAATATATCAATGGAATCACAAAAATAAATCCTACACATCTATGGGCTTGGTTTTGTAAATTGCTTCTATTAAAATAGAATTTTATGTAGAGACATTTGTAGCCCTATTTTGTGTATAAAAATTATTTGGAAAATGTTTTCAAAGCCAAATTAAGTTTGTGTAGTGTGTAATTGTTTAGTTTACTGATTCAGTACTGTTTACTTGTCTTGTTTAGTTTATAAAAATTCATCACATGGCATTTGCATGCATTCATATATATTTGCTTGATTATTTCAAATATGAATTTGGTGCTATCATTTTATGTGTAGATTTTGGTGATAGTGGTGATTGTGATTGTGAGGATTGTTGTTACTCCCCCAACTACCAAGGCAAGTGGTGCTTCATAATTTTGTCCCAATATTTTATCTATGCATTAGTGGTATTTTTTATAGGGCTTGCATGATGTTTTTGCTAAGTATCTATATGCTATGCTTGGGAAATCCTAGTAGTTGTAGACTTGTTAGAATTTCCTCTAAGTTAAGATACTTGCTATATTTCCATGCTTAGCCTAGCTAGTAGCAAACAAGGGTGGATTATATACATGGTATGGAAATTGTTTGTAAGTATTTGACTTGTGTTTTTGCTTAATAAAAACAACTAAGTGAATGAATCACCTGGGTGGAATGGAAGGTTTGGGTTATGTTGAGTGGTTACACAAGGCCCATATCTATGGTCTACCTTGTGTATCAAACTTGTGGAAAGCCACCCAGGAACAAAGAGATTTGAGATGCCATATGTTAAGAAGCTTCTAGTGTAGCCACATGGCAATATGGGCTCTGCCTAGATCATAAAGGTTGCAATAACTTATCCAAATGGACAGTTGGTGGTAGGGGGTGATAGGTTTGGGAACGCGTCCATTTTGGTCTAAGGAAAGGCTTCTGAAAGATCTTGTCTCGATGCATGTCGAGTCTTGTGGGTAAAGTGCACCACTTATCGAGAAGGAAGAATATAAGTACTTAGCCGTGTCCCCGGCAATGGATAATTTGAGCATCAAGACATGGAAGCTATCAAGAATCTCCTCATACCAATTTCTAAGTTAAAAACTTGTGGTTGAACAAGGGTAAAGGTTCACTAATGTCTATTGGTGTTTCCTTGGGAGTTTTTGTCAAACAAAAACTTAGTGTTTTCAACTGATAGGTAAAACCTATTTTGAGCAAAGAAAGCCTAAGCTACACTTACCAAAATTCATGTAGAAGCTAGAAACTATTATTCTACTAAGGTATCACTTTCCAATACTATTCCAATGTATTGACCCGCTGTGGCTGTAACTTGTGATGTTGCAGGTTACTCTGATGAGGATTAGGGTTATGAGTCTATACTCAACATGCTTGCCTGTGGCACATGAAGATGAAGACTTTTATTTATGTTGTTAAGTTAAACTCTTGTACTAGCCTATGGCTATGGATTTGTAAAAGACTATGTTATCTCTGGAATGACGGTGTAATAATGACCTTTGTTTCTATGTACTTCATCTTAAACTGTGGATGCTAGCATTTGATCCAGGGACTAGTATTGCAATCACAGGGACCTTTACCTTTATAAAGGTGGGGTCTTACAGATGGTATCAGAGCACTGTGTTGCCTGTAGGATTATGACCCTAGTATTGGATTAAACTAAGAAACCACTAAGGAAAATTTCAACACTTTGAAAATTCCTCACTTGTCTTTTTCTTCTCATAAACTTTTCTAATCTTATTTCTCATCTCTATTTGTAGATGAACTCCATAAACGAAGCCGTCAGGAAGGGACCACTCATGACCATGACTTTGGAGTGTGAAACTGAATTTCCCAAGGCACTCAAGAACCTTATGGTTACCATGGGGATACATGGTGCAGCTGTGTACAAGGGATTCCCTGTGATGGATGAAGGAGAAGAGTATTGGTGGGTGCAACTTCACTTGTACAAAAACAAGGAAGACAACCACAAGGAGTCAGGATTCTGCATGGTCACCAACTCTGAAATGCACACAACATTCTTTGACTCTGCAAGAAATGCAGCTTGGAATACCATCAAGGAGCTTGGTGATAGACTCAAGTGCAGATTGCTCAACACCCAAAATGACCTTAGAGAAGAAAAGAAGCATACCCAAGAATTAGAGACTACCAACCAACAACCAAGGGGAGGCATCATAGACTTAATATGGGAGTCTTATGAACAAGATAGATAGATGGCCACTAAGGATACCCTGATAGCTATTTTGTCTAGTGAGTGAGAATTGTAACGTACTTCGTTAGTTGGACCACCACACTTATCGTTTTTACTTCCAATTTTTTTTGTCTAAGTTATGTTGAACCTTTGGTGTTTGTAATGGATTTGTGTATGCCATGACTTGTGTGTTTGTTGCTAAAAGATGTGCTTGTGATATTTTGTCTTGTGAATTTTCTCTACTTGTGTTGGTTCTAACTTTTCTCTATCTTATAAAAATAGATGCCTAATGTTGTTATCAGCACTGCCGAGGAGTTCAAGGGAACTCGTTTTGGTACTCGTCTCATTGAGCTCACTAGTGTGCTCAACCTTCCACTACCTAGTATCACTGCACTTCAGCTCACCAAGTTTGAGAGGAAGGACCTTTGGGGCTTCAGAGTCACATAGCCAGGGTGCCAGGCAGAGCTACCCATGGAGGCTATCACTTTCAAGCGGATGCATGATGACAAGGAGAGAGGCTTGGATGTAGTCATGCAGGAGTTACTCAGACGCCTGGTAGGGAGGCACTCCACTGAGCTTAGAGGTCTTTACTTTCACCCGTTCGGGAGACGCAACGAGGAGGGTGAGGCTATAGAGTACAATGATGCTACTAGAGAGACGATGGAGCCGATTCGTCTATACCTTCAGGACCTAGAGGGTCTTCTTATACACCTCGACACTGATAGGACCAACATCATGCTTAGCAATGACGAGCTCCAGGTTCAGCTACGGGAGAAGGACAAGCTCTTCACAGAGCAAGACGAGATCATCAAAGAGATGGAGGCCAGATTTGAAATCCAGGACAAGAAGTTCAAGAGCCAGGAGAAAGGAGTCCAAGACAGGAACAAGAAGATTAGGGAGATGAAGGAAGAGTTAGAGGCCAAGGACTTCGAGCTTGAGCACCAACAGGGAGTGATCGAGAGGCTTCGCTCACAGAAGAGGGCTCTTAGGGCCAAGATTGAGGCCTTGACCACTAGTGTTGATGAGTACAAGACCGCCATGGAGAATGTGTGTCTTACCCTTGTTGATGTGGAGATTGATTCGGAGTAGTGTAGACTACTCGACTATCTTTCATCTACCATACTTTGATTATTGAGTCGCAATGACCATCCAACATGTGGATGGCTTGCTATGGTGTGTTTGCATTTTTCAAAACCTGTTATTTATGTCGTTCAAACTCTATGTTATTTTGATGCTTAGTTATTGTGATTGTTCTATGTGATGTATTGTGCATGTTATGCATATATGGGTATCTCATTCTTATCCTTATTAAAACAACAGATGCCTCCCCGACGTGCCAACCCCAACCAAAACAACAACAACGTCACTCCCGAGATGCAGCAGTTGATGACAGCACAAGCTCAACTGATGCAGATGATGACACAGTTCATGAAGAACCAGAATCAAAATAACAACAACAATAATAACAATAACAACAATCAGAATAATCCTCCAGGATTTGACATGCTCACTAGATTTCTGAGACTAAGGCCTGCAAAGTTCTCGGGAACCACTGATCCAATGATATCCAATGACTGGTTACATTCAGTGAACAAGGACTTAGTGACTGTTGGCTACACCGACGAAGAAAAGGTCAGATTCGCAGCACATCTGCTTGAAGGGCCAGCAGCAACATGGTGGGATAACTTCCAGATCACCACTCCCCTTGAGGATGTGACATGGGCTATCTTTGAGGATGGATTCCGTACAACTCACATCTCATCCGGAATAATGAATTTGAAAAAGAAGGAGTTCCACAATCTGAAGCAGCGTCACCGCAGTGTGGCTGAGTACATTGAGGAATTCAACAATCTGGCGCGCTATGCACCAGATGAAGTTGATACTGATGCAAAGAGGAAGGAGAAATTTCTCGAAGGACTGAATGATGAGTTGAACCTGCAGTTGTCTATTTCCTATGTCTCAACCTACCAATCACTTTGTGACAAGGCTACCATCTTGGAAAACAAGATGAAACAGGTTGAGAGCAGAAAGAGGAATCATAGCTTTGATAAGCACAGCTCGGGATCGTCTCACAAGCGTTCCCATCATGATGAAAGTGGGAGTTCTGGATCCCACAAACATGGAAAGTACAACAACCACCACAACCACAACCGTCATCATGACAACAAGCACCACCGCAGTCATGATAATGACAAGTATAAGAACCACAAGAGTGGGCACAAGAACCACCACAGTGGAGGTGGAAGTGGAAGTGGAAGTCAGCATTTAAAGAAGGATCTCAGTCAGGTTGAATGCTTCAAGTGTAAGAAGATGGGACACTATGCTAATGAGTGCCCAGAAAAGAAAGTTGAAGGTCCCAACAAGCCCAATCCCTTCCAAAAGGGACAAGTGAACCACATCAATGTGGAAGAAATATATGAAGAATCTGATGCTGTGGCTAGTAAGTTCAAACTCAATTCTGTTCCAGCACTTGTTCTTTTTTATACTGGCACATCACATTCATTCATATCAAGAGCATTTGTTGATAAAAATGGACTTCCAGTTGAAACTATTGGGTGTCCTATAAAAGTAAATTCTCCTGGTGGAGAAATGATAGTGAACTCTGGATGTCATGATCTAGTGATAGAATTTGGGAGGAATAAGTTTCCCGTTAGTTTGATAATCCTAGATTCCCAAGGATTGGATGTTATTTCGGGAATGGATTGGATGACTAAGTACTAAGGAGTATTAGATTGTGCCAATCGTACTGTCACACTCACAACCCCGTATAATAAAAGTATTAGATTCAAGTCTAACTTTGAATCAAAAGGGTGTAAGCTGAATTCTCTTAAGGGGGTTAGCATAGATAGTGTGCTAATTGTGAGAGAGTACCCAGACGTATTTCCGAAGGAATTACCTGGAATGCCACCAGATAGAGACGTTGAGTTTATGATAGACTTGCTACCAGGATCTAGACCAATAGCAAAGAGACCTTCAAGATGTCAGCTGATGAGTTGAAGGAACTTAAGAAACAGCTTGGGGAACAGTTACAGAAAAGATTTATTCAACCAAGTTCTTTATCCTAGGGTGCACCAGTTTTGTTTGTTGAAAAGAAAGATAGAAGTCAAAGGTTATGCATAGATTACCGTTCACTCAACGAGGTAACTATCAAGAACAAATACCCTTTGCCAAGAATCAATGATTTGTTTGATCAGTTAGAAGGATCCCGTGTGTTCTCAAAGATTGATCTCCGTTCAGGCTACTTTCAGCTAAAGATAAGAGAACAAGACATACTAAGACTGCTTTCACCACTAGGTATGGATTGTATGAGTACACCGTGATGCCATGTGGTTTAACAAATGCACCAACCTACTTCATGAATATGATGAACAAGGTGTTCATAGAATTTCTTGATAAATTCGTTGTCGTTTTCATCGATGACATTTTGATCTATTCCAAGAGCAATGAAGAGCATGAAGAAAATTTGCGATTGATACTTGAGAAGCTTAGAGAGCATAAGCTGTATGCCAAATTTAGCAAGTGTGAATTCTTGCTGAATGAAGTCGGTTTTCTTGGACATATTGTATCAGGAGATGGTGTAGCGGTTGATCCCGCAAAAGTGTCAGCGGTAACCGAGTGGAATCTCCCAAGTCAGTGAAAGAAGTGCGTAGTTTCCTTGGCTTGGCAGGATACTATAGAAGATTCATTGATAATTTCTCAAAGGTAGCTAAGACAATGACAGAGTTACTTAAGAAAGACAAGAAATTTGATTGGACTAAAGGATGTGAACTCAGTTTCCAAGAGTTGAATAAGAGACTAGTGATAGCACCAGTCTTATGTCTGCCAGATTTGGAGAAGGATTTCCAAGTATATTGTGATGCATCTCACCAAGGATTAGGTGCAGTTTTGATGCAAGAAGGGAAAGTTGTGGCTTATGCCTCAAGACAACTCAAAACTCATGAAGTGAATTATCCTACTCATGATTTAGAGTTAGCCTCTGTTGTCCATGCACTCGAAACATGGAGACATTATGTTTTGGGAAAGCGTTGCAAAGTGTTCACAAATCACAAAAGTTTGAAGTATATCTTCACTCAGAAAGAAATCAACATGAGACAAAGAAGATGGCTAGAACTCATCAAGGACTATGACTTGAGTTTGCAATACCACCCCAGTAAAGCAAATGTTGTAGCGGATGCATTAATCCGTAAGGTTTATGTGAATGACCTTACTAAGGGAGAATTGTCAGATGATCTATGTGCCCAATTCAAAGATCTCAGATTGTAAATAGTGCCTGAAGGACATCTCATGTCATTGGATGTTCAACCCACATTGTTCGACAGGATCAAGGAAGCCCAAAAGATGGACAAGGAAATTGAAGAGATTAAGGAAAAGATTAGCAAAGGAAAAGCCAAAGGATTCCATGAAGACGAACATGGTACTTTATGGTATGGCAAACGTATCTGCATTCCGCAAGATCCGGAGCTTCGGAAACTAATTTTACAAGAATCACACAATTCACCCTATTCCATTCATCCGGGTAACACAAAAATGTACATGGATGTGAAAGAAAGGTTTTGGTGTAATAATCTCAAGAAGGACATCGCCAAACATATTGCTTTGTGTGATGTATGTAGTAGAGTGAAAGCGGAACATCAGAAACCATCAAGATTGTTATAACCACTACCTATTCCTGATTGGAAGTGGGACAAGATTGGCATGGATTTCATTACCGGACTGCCAAGGACTAGATCAGGATATGATTCTATTTGGGTCGTGGTAGATCGCCTAACTAAAGTGGCACATTTCATACCAGTGAAGACAACCTATACAAGTGCTAAGTTATCCAAGATTTATATGAATAGGATTGTGTGTCTGCATGGAGTACCCAAGAGTATTGTGTCTGATAGAGGAACTCAATTCACTTCTCATTTTTGGAGACAACTGCATGAGTCATTGGGAACGAGATTGGAATTCAGCACTGCTTTTCATCCCCAGACTGATGGTCAGACAGAACAGACCAACCAGATTCTAGAAGATATGTTGAGGGCATGTGCCCTAGATTATGGTGCTAGTTGGGATAAAAGTCTGCCTTACGCAGAATTCTCTTACAACAACAACTATCAATCCAGTATTGAGATGGCACCGTTTGAATTTCTCTATGGTAGAAAATGTACTACACCATTGCTATGTTATGGTGTTGGAGAAAGGAATTTGTTCGGGCCATAACTAATCAAGGAGGCTAAAGAGAAATTCAAGTTGGTAAAGGACAGATTGAAGATAGCATAGTCCCGACAAAAGAGCTACGCAGATCCAAAGCGTAGAGAAGTCACATATGAGGTGGGTGATAGAGCTTATCTTAGAGTATCACCACTTCGTGGAGTGAAGAGATTTGGAGTCAAAGGAAAATTGGCACCAAGGTATGTTGGAACAATCAAGATTTTGAGCTACAAAGGAGAAGTGGCATATGAGATTGAATTGCCTGAATCACTGTCTGCCGTTCACAATGTGTTTCACGTGAGTCAGCTGAAGAAATGCCATCCGGAGATGGAAGAGAATTCTTTGAAAGATACTATACCTTTGGAAGAGGTCCAGTTGGAAAGTGATCTCACATATGAGGAGAAACCTATCAAGATTCTTGAGACTACAGAAAGAGTTACTCGGACAAAGACTATCAAGTTTTGCAAAGTTCAGTGGAACCACCATTCCGAGAGGAAAAAACTTGGGAAAGAGAAGATGATCTTCGTAAAGACCACCCTCACCTATTTGCTAGCCAATCGAAATCTCGAGGGCGAGATTCACCTTAAGGGGTTTAGATTTGTAACATCCCAAAAATCATAATTTATAAAGTTTGCATAGAATTCATGCATTCATAAGCATTTGATCTCTTCAAATGAATTTTCAACTTAAGAAACCATATTTTTGCCTATTACTTTATTCAAGTAAGGCAAGGTTTATATTTTAATTTCTAAATATGTTTAAAGTTTAATCAGTAATGGTTGGGAAGTGATATAAAGCCACATAATTTTTTTCAAAACAAATCCAAATATAAAACCATCTTTATGCCTATTATCATTATTTTATTAAAGGCATGGATTTATATTTAATTTCAAACTCAAAATGGTTTTTGAGTGTAAGTAGATGTTTTATACATCCTTGGACACAAAAAACACAGTGCTAAAGTCTGCAAGAAATTCAAATTGAAACAGATTTGAAATAGTCATTCAAATTCAAACCAGAAAATCAAAACAGAAAAAGAAAAAGAGAAAAGGAAAAAAAATAAACCCAACGACCTAACTAACCCAACCCACCCGTGGCCCAACAAGCCAGCCCAGCAAGCCCACCCGAGAAACCCCCACCCCTCTCTGTTTTTCACTCACTCCCGCACCCCCCTCTCACTGATGACTTGGCCCCACACGCCCCGTCATCATCGCCCCCAAATCACGCCCGTGACCAGCTCCGCCGTGGCCGTTTCTCCCGATAGATTCCGCGCTTGATTGCGAGTTACTGCCGGAGTAATTACCTCTCTCGCCCCAGCTACTTAATAAGCTCCCCCTCCACTCATTTCCCTTCAAGACACACCCACAAAGAGCCACCAGGATGCCCACATTCGAGCTCACTCCGCCGCGGTACCGAGCCTCTCCGGCGACCAATTCTGATGAGAACTCCCCACCCCTTGCCTCCTGGACTTGCTGTCGTGTTCGCCCTACCAGTGCACATCTAACCTAGCTCACAGTTTCCCTTCTGGTGACCTACAACTTTGTCATCATCAACGACAGCCCGTGCCTGATGAAGTGCTTAACTCTGACGAGCACATACGGTAAACCTAGCCTTCCCCTTCCTCTCTGGTTCATGCTCGCACACTCGCAGCTCCAGTACGCGTCTAACGCCGCCCTTCTTTTCCTCTGCCGTGCCTTGTAGTGCCACCAACGTCGACGACCGAGCGCACCTGAAGCCGCCCGCAACTCCGACGAGGAATCCCTGCTGTGTCCGTGCGCCCCGACCCTATCCACCTGCACGTTGAGCTTCGCCGTGTCTCCACGACCTCAGTAAGCGCCAGAACCCTCACCCTTGCCCTCTGGTTTCACCGGAGCATCACCGGCAGACACGCAGCCGCCGCGGTGGCCATTTGCGCCACCCGCGAATGGTCAGAGCAATGTGGTCTGCTGGATCTGGATCTAGCGGATGCGATTAGATCATCCCGCGAAGGGGTACGCATAGATATGAGCCTTAGATCTAGGTCTAGCGGTGTAGATTAGATCAGATGTGAAGAGGTAAGTTCTGATCTGGAGCGTTGGATTTAGTTAGATCTAACGGCGTGGACGCGTGATCCAGAGCGAACCGGTACGCGCCAATCAGACGCTGCCGCGTGTCAGGGTTTTCGTTTAAAAATTCATATTTTATTTAATTAGATGATTAAACTTGTAAATTGAATAACTTTTGTTCTGTTTATCCAAAAAATTCAAATAATATATAAATGGAATCACAAAAATAAATCCTACACATATGTAGGCTTGGTTTTGTAAATTGCCTCTGTTAAAATAGAATTTTATGCAGAGACATTTGTAGGCCTATTTTGTGTATAAAAATTATTTGGAAAATGTTTTAAAAGCCAAATTAAGTTTGTGTAGTGTGTAATTGTTTAGTTTAGTGATTCAATACTGTTTACTTGTCTTGTTTAGTTTAGAAAAATTCATCACATGGCATTTGCATGCATTCATATATATTTGCTTGATTATTTGAAATATGAATTTGGTGCTATCATTTTATGTGTAGATTTTGGTGCTAGTGGTGATTGTGATTGTGAGGATTGTTGTTACTCCCCCAACTACAAAGGCAAGTGGTGCTTCATAATTTTTGCCCAATATTTTATCTATGCATTAGTGGTATTTTTTATAGGGCTTGCATGATGTTTTTGCTAAGTATCTATATGCTATGCTTGGTAAATCCTAGTAGTTGTAGACTTGTTAGAATTTCCTCTAAGTTAAGATACTTGCTATATTGCCATGCTTAGCCTAGCTAGTAGAAAACAAGGGTGGATTATACACATGCTATGGAAATTGTTTCTAAGTCTTTGACTTGTGTTTTTGCTTAATAAAAACAACTAAGTGAATGAATCACCTGGGTGGAATGGAAGGTTTGGGTTATGTTGAGTGGTTACACAAGGCCCATATCTATGGTCTACCTTGTGTATCACACTTGTGGAAAGCCACCCAGGAACAAAGGGATTTGAGATGCCATATGTTAAGAAGCTTCTAGTGCAGCCACATGGAAATATGGGCTCTGCCTGGATCATATAGGTTGCAATAACTTACCAAATGAACAGTTGGTGGTAGGGGGTGATAGGTTTGGGAACGCGTCCATTTTGGTCTAAGGGAAGGCTTCTGAAAGGTCTTGTCTCGATGCATGTCGAGTCTTGTGGAGAAAGTGCACCACTTCTCAAGAAGGAAGAATCTAAGTACTTAGCCGTGTCCCCGGCAATGGACAATTTGAGCATCAAGACATGGAAGCTATCAAGAATCTCCTCATCCCAATTTCTAAGTTAAAAACTTGTGGTTAAATAAGGGTAAAGGTTCACCAATGTCTATTGGTGGTTCCTTAGGAGTTTTTGTCAAACAAAAACTTAGTGTTTTCAATTGATAGGTAAAACCTATTTTGAGCAAAGCAAGCCTAAGCTACACTTAGTCAAATTCATGTAGAAGCTAGAAACTATTATTCTACTAAGGTATCACTTGACAATACTATTCCAATGTATTGACCCACTATGGCTGTAACTTGCGATGTTGCAGGTTACTCTGGTGAGGATTAGGGTTATGAGTCTACACTCAGCATGCTTGCCTGTGGCACGTGAAGATGAAGACTTTTATTTATGTTGTTAAGTTAAACTCTTGTACTAGCCTATGGCTATGGAGTTGTAAAAGACTATGTTATCTCTGGAATGACGATGTAATAATGACCTTTGTTTCTGTGTACTTCATCTTAAACTCTGGATGCTAGCATTTGATCCAGGGACTAGCATTTCAATCACAGGGACCTTTACCTTTATAAAGGTGGGGTCTTACACCAAATGACTTATGAAATGAATCATGACTTTGACTTGACCACAACAGGGTTGTGATATGAAAGTTCAAGTTCCCACTTAGGTGTTATAAAACTTACACTAGCTTTCTTTGCTTCTGAACTCAGTTAAGGTAAATCTGGCTTTTTGCAAAACAACCTAGAGCCTAGTATTTCCTAGTCAAAACCACTTCACTTGTTAGTCTTAGTTTGCGAGTACTTAAAGAGTACTCATGGCTTTGTCCCTGGCTATTCCTGTGGCCAGACTATGAAGAGGACTATCAGGAGGATGGACCGTAGGAAGGTTACGACAACTAGGATCATCTCCCATCGTCAGCATTGCCTATGACCATGAAGATGGAGCCTCACCCACGCTACCGTTATTATATTATTCCATTGCGTTGATTATACTAATACTGGATCATGTGATCCTATATTTGTTGTAAGACCTTATGTATGGTTTGTAATGGATGATGTACTGTGGTATCCAAATCTATTATGTCTCGCAAAAATGGTAATCCTGGGATTGCGATGTATGGCATAATGGGCATCTGGGATTAAAAATCCGGGTGTTGACAAGTTGGTATCAGAGCCATCTTGACCATAGGAGACCCTAGTTTAGAATGGACGTTTGAATCAAAAACTTAGTTTCAAAACAAAAGAAGTGAGTATTTATGAAAACCTATTCTCATTCTTATCACTTAGATTCTTTCATAAAAATTCATGTTCCTCAAAAAAATTCTTGCACACTTACATAAAATTTGACACACTTGATCACTCTACTAACTTACTCATCCTACATTCTTATAGATGGACGTGAAGTATAGCAAGTTCTATCAGTTGGGGAATGGAGGAGATCTCATCTTTGAGTGTGACTTGGATCAGCTTTCGGAACTTCTGGAGCGCCCACACCCCGAGTTCTTTGGAGCGCAGCTCAACGATAAGGAAGGAGGAGAATTGCAATGGCTGATTGTTGCATGTCTCCACGGGAAGATTGAAGCCCCCACATCAAAGGGAATTCAGTTCACCTTAAGGGAGAACAACTTGCTAGATGGACTTGCCAGGGCCATGCAGGAAGCGCTTGCCCGTCTGTGTGGGCAAAGCATCAATCAAATCAAAGGCACCCACTTCGAGTTCTACCAAAGGCGTGATGTCATGGGATAGCCACTGGAGGTACCACGTCACCCAGATCTGTAGCATCAAGTTGGACAATGCCCGCTCCTACGCCAACCACAACTATGCCCTTGCAGTCAAGAAGGACCAGGCCATCGCCATGCTGGTGAAGGATCGCAAGTCTCGTCACCGTCAGCTTGACAAGAAGGAGCACATCATTGCCCGTCTCCGTCACAGGATCACAGAGTTGTAGGAGACCGTCCACGAGAGGGACATGCATCTTGAGGAGAGGGAGAATGCAGGGGAGGATATCCGTGGAGACCCCTACTCTTACCTCAGTGACGATGATGACTTCCTGGAGGATCAAGCCATGGACTTCTTCACCGATGAGGATGACTTCGCCTTCATTGATGATGATAATGAGGATGATGAGGACACCGATTCCGAGGAGTAGTAGCACTTTAGAACTAGCGTTAGTGAGTTGTATCTGGTCCCACTGTATCGTAGTTTCACAGAATGGTTCTTAAAACCATCTGTTTCCTTGTTGTGGTGTGTGTTTGTATCTTGTGCTATGAATGAATGAATGAATGAAAAGCAAGTTGCTAGAAAAATCTGAGTCAAACTTCAAAAACTTTTCAAAAACAAACCCCTAAAACTTATAAATTTCCATCTTTTCTCATGATCTATCTCAAATCTTCAGATGCCTCGTGAAGGAAGCACTTCATCCCCGGACCCGATGTTGCAAATCTTGCAAATGTTGGTTTCGGACCGCGAAGCTGAAAGAGCCGCACGTCAAGGCAACTTATCCACCCTTCAACACATAGCTCAGATGGCCAACAACAACCAAGGCCATGGAAACCAGGACAACCATGGATCCAAGCTCAAGAATTTTCAGAACACCAATCCACCCATCTTCACTAAGTCTGAAGAGCCCCTAGATGCAGATGATTGGCTGCAAACCATGGAGAACAACTTAGAAGTTGTAGGAGTGGAAGCCAACGAGAAGGTACTGTTTGCCACCCATTATCTGGCCAGAGATGCAAGAGCTTGGTGGAACAGCGTTCGCGCCATGACTGGAGGACAAATGGTGAGTTGGGATGAATTCAATCTCAAGTTTAGCAGAACCCATGTGCCACCGGGTTTGATCAAGAGGATGAGAGATGAATTCAGAGAATTGAAGCAAGGGAGGATGACAGTAGTTGAGTACCATGACAAATTTCTGTCGTTGGCTAGGTATGCACCGGATGAGATTGACACCGAAGCTAAGAAGAAGGAGAGATTCATGAATGGTCTGCATGATGAGATGCAGATAGTGTTGGTCAACATTCCGTTTGCTGATATTGAAGCCTTAGTGGATTTTGCCATTCAGATGGAAGGCAAGATCAACCAAGCCAATGAGAACCGCAAGCGTAGAATGATGCATCAACTAGGAACCCACCATACCCCGAAGTATCGCCCCAACCCCTCTCCAGGATTCACCCCAAGAAACAATAGACCCCCGATGAACCGTCCAACCTATCCCAACCGTGGAGGAGGAAACCAAGGCCCGGAGGAAACCACAACAACAACCCCGGCAACTCCAGCAATTTCAACCGTCCACCTCCCAAGTTCAACAACAACAATGCCTCCACCAACACCAATACTGCCCCAAGAACTGGAAGCAATGCTGTGCCTGTTGCAGCAAAGGACAAGTCTCAGGTGACTTGTTATGAATGTGGAACCAAGGGACACTACTCCAATGAGTGCCCCAAGAAGATTGCAGCAGCCCCCAATGTGAATGCTCCAGCTCAGTAGCAGCGTCGTGTTCATCCTGGAAGAAGATTTGCCCCAGGGAATTCGCTCAACCACAACGGTCGTCTGTTTCTCATGAATGCTGAAGAAGCCCAAGAAGCGCCAGATGTCGTGCTGGGTATGTTTTCTGTTAACTCAGTCCTTGCAAGAGTGTTATTTGATTCTAGAGCATCACACTCGTTTGTTACAGAAGAATTTGCATGCACTAGTAAGATTCAACCAACAAAATTGAAGCATGTTATGATAGTTCAAATACCTGGTTCAACCACCAAAGCTAGACAAATTTGCAAGGCCGTACCTATCCGAATCCATGGCATAGATTTTTATGCTAATCTAATAGTACTCGGAACTAAAGGTTTGGAAGTAGTACTAGGAATGGATTTGATGTTGAAACATAAAGGATTAATCGACTATGCCAAGTAATCCATAACCACGACCAGTACAACCGGAATATCAGTAGAGCATGTATCTGAAACCTTGCCCCGTCAATTCAAGTGCAACAAGATTCTAGCCCAACCAACCATTGACCAAGTCAGAGTAGTTTGTGAATACCCCGATATATTTCCAGATGTTTTGCCCGGTATGCCCCTAGATCGGGATATCGAGTTTATCATTGAACTAATCCCTGGAACCGGACCCATAGCCCAGAGATCTTATAGTATGAACCCGTCTGAATTAGTGGAGCTGAAGAAGAAACTGGATGCTATGCTGGAGATAGGATTGATTCAACCAAGTGCATCGCCGTGGAGATCACCTGTCTTGTTTGTAGACAAGAAAGATGGAGGTAACCGTTTGTGTACGGATTATCGGAAGCTGAATGATGTCACCATCAAGAACAAATACCCACTGCCGAAGATAGAAGATCTGTTTGACCAATTGACCGGTGCCAAAGTGTTTTCTAATATTGATCTTAGAACTGGTTATCATCAACTCAAGATTCGCGCAGAAGATATTCCAAAGACTGCCTTTACCACCAGATATGGATTGTATGACTACACTGTCATGTCTTTTGGATTAACCAATTCCCCCACTTATTTCATGAACGTCATGAATAAGATTTTTATGGACTTCCTGGATAAGTTTGTCATTGCTTTCATCGATGACATTCTGATCTATTCAAAATCAGAAGAAGAACATGAGCTACACCTGAGGACCATCCTTGGAACCCTTAGGGAGCATCAGTTGTATGCCAAGTTTAGCAAATGTGAATTCTGGTTACAGGAGGTAGGATTCCTTGGACATATTGTATCAGCCAGAGGAATTTCCGTTGACCTTGCAAAGGTGAAGGATGTTGAAGATTGGCAAGCCCCGACCACTCAAACCTAAGTTCGTGCATTTCTCGGATTAGCGGGATATTACCACAAGTTCGTAGAAGGATTCTCGAGTATCGCAAGACCCATGACCCAATTGTTGAAGAAGGATAAGAAGTTTGAATGGACGGACAAATGTGAAGCCAGTTTTCAAGAACTCAAGAAGAGATATATTTCAGCCCTAATCTTGATCATGCCGGATATCACGAAGCCTTTTGATGTATATTGTGACACATCCAAGATCGGTCTCGGATGTGTGCTTATGCAAGAAGGCAAAGTTATATCTTATATATCCCGACAACTGAAGAAACATGAGCAGAATTATCCTACCCATGATCTTGAACTAGCAGCCGTAGTTCTAGCCCTGAAGACATGGAGGCATTACCTTATGGGAAACCGTTTTGAGATTTATTTGGATCACAAGAGCCTAAAGTACATTTTCACTCATAAGGAGCTGAATATGAGGCAAAGGAGATGGATAGAGCTAATCAAGGACTATGATATAGACATTCACTATCACCTCTGTAAAGCCAATGTGGTAGCAGATGCCCTTAGCAGATTGCCGTGTCGCTTGAACTCCATGATTCTGAAGGAGCAACAAAGTTTGCACAAGGAGTTGGAAGATTTTATAATGGAGCTAGTGAGTGAAGGATTTTTGGCTAGCATAGAACTTCAATCCACTTTGATCAGTCAGATCAAGGAGGCGCAGAAATGAAATGCTAGTATCGACGGGATCAAACATCACATCGGTACATGCAAAGTACCCGGATTCACCGAAGATGAGGAAGGAGTTTTGTGGTATAAGGGACGTATCTGTGTGCCAGCAGATTCCGAATTGAAGCAAGCTATTTTGAAAGAAGCCCATGATACTCTTTATTCTATCCACCCCGGAGGAACGAAGATGTATCAGGATTTGAAGGAGAAATTTTGGTGGCATAAGATGAAGAGAGAAATCGGAAGCTACATAGCCAAGTGTGATATTTTTCAGAGAGTCAAGGCGGGACATCAGAGAACCGTAGGACTGTTGCAACCATTGCAGATTACGGAATGAAAATGGGATTCCGTTGGAATGGATTTTATCACCGGTTTGCCTACATCTAGTAGGGGAAATGACTCTATTTGGGTCATAGTTGATAGATTGTCCAAATTCGCCCATTTCTTACCAGGCAAGACCACCTACTAGAGTTCGAAGCTAGCGGAGTTGTACATCGCTAGAATCGTCAGTTTGCATGGAGTCCCCAAGAACATTGTATCGGATTGAGGAACTCAGTTTATCTCGAGATTTTGGAAGAAAGTCCAAGAAGGATTGGGAACAAGATTAGATTTCAGCACAGCTTATCACCCTCAGACAGATGGACAAACGGAGCGAGTTAATCAAATACTCGAAGATATGTTGAGAGCCTGTGTGCTAGAGTATGGATCAAAATGAAAAGACTGTCTGTCTTTCACAGAATTTTCATACAACAACAGTTATCAACCTAGTTTGCAAATGTCACCATTTGAATTCTTGTATGGAAGGAAGTGTCGCACCTCTTTGAATTGGTCGGAAGTAGGAGAGAGTCAGATTTTTGGACCCCACATCCTACGTGAAGCAGAAGAGAAAGTTCACAAGATCCGTGAGCACCTTGTAATACCTCAAATCAGAAACTTGTTTCTTTATCTGTTTGACCATATAGAAAATGACCTTGATAATATTTAAATTTGATTTGGGAACACGAAGTTAAATAAAAGAAAGAAAATTAAAAGAATAAAATAAAATCTTATAGTGGGTACGTGTGTGCTTGAACTCGTGACCTGATGTGTGAAAACCTTTTAAAGCAACCGGTGGATCTTTTGTACTGTTAGTGATATCAAGTAATTCTTATTTCTTTTATCTATTCTTTTTGTGTGATCAATTTATAGACTGGGCTGGGATTTTAGATCGTGAGCCAGATACGATCTAGGTTGCACTGCCTAGTATACCTGGTCGAGTTGGACACTGCCGCCTCGATTCGACCCTAATTGTTTTCCAGTGCGCCGCACTCAAGCGCCGTCGCTGTTATCGCTGCCGTGTTCTCCTGTTGTCGCAACCGCCAAGTTGTCGCTGCTGCGAGGCCGTGCCGCTGCTCTCACGACCGTCTCCACCAGGCAGTTCCCTCGCTGCCGCCAGACTACCACCTGCCGTTTTGGTTAGTCCCCAATCCTTTGTAAAACTTGTTGATTCATAGCAGTCCCTCTAGTAGTATGCGTGGTTGGATCTGGAAGGAACTCATCATCCTATAGTTTGTATTTTGAGTTTTGGATCACTCGTCCATGTGAAGATTTGGGGTCAGATCGATCGTTCATGAAGATATTCTGTACATGTCATTATAATTTAATGTGTAGCTAGTACGGGAGAACTAGTGCACACTTTGTTGTCTATGTACTAGTGGTATTCATCGACCGACACTTGGTGTCTTTGATTTTGTACTTCTTCTCTAACAGATTTCGATTTAGCATACGTAGAGTAGGTCAAAGGTACAGGAGAATTAGATTTAGAAATCGCTTAATTCTTTCTAGCTGTGAACCTGGAGTCCACAGTGAGTATGTTCAGGCTAGGGTCATCTATTTTGTGCCTTGGGGTAGCTTCAGATCCGATGGTAATCATTCTTAGGGGCTTTTGCATAGAGCAGTTTGTACTGCTAGGATCGTTGGGTTGTCAGAGTAATGCTAGTATATTTCTTCCCATACAGTAGCTAAAAACACATTCTTTGGTTGAATAATAGTAAAGAAAAGAAAATAAATGCCAAATAGATATTCTAACCAGCGGTCATTTAGCCTTTGAGGCGATTGCTTGTATATGTTTTAGCAGACAGTGAGAATGCTTTTATGGGTTGAATACGCATAGGAGCGATGTTATTTTTTATTCTTTGAAAGTGATGATGCGAATTTAGGGTGACAATTGTTTCAACAACAGGTCCTGGTACTTCTGGTCTGGAGTCTTATAATTCACATTTTATGCCCCGCGGTTGAGGCAAGTGCATACGGAATAATACTTTGTATGATTTCCTTCACTCGACATTCATTTTCTAGCACTTGTTTTTATCTCAAGCTATTAGCTATTGGCTATATGTATGGATATGAACATGATACGTCAAAGGATATGGTTTAGCGAAGTATTCAGTTGCACTTCTATTCTTGCATAGCATATTAAAGAAAAAGTACAGTGTTGTGTTCTACTGAGGTAGACACTTTGAGACCGTCGGTGTTGGGACGAGTCCCACATTGTCGGCAACCTCCACAAGTTGGAGTGAGTGGATGCCGACGGGTGTTCACTCAGCGATACCGATGTACGCAAAAGGAAAGAAAAGACAAAGAGCATATAGACATAGAGGATATTCTTTGTGCTATGACCTGTGTTACAGAATAATCGTCGGTGTCGTGTTTCATGCCTTGCATATTATTTTGCTATGTACTTGTTGAGTATTTTATACTCACCCTTGTTGCTTTTATGTTTTTAGGTAAAACTTGAAGACGACATGCATGGGGAATTTGGGAGTAGCACTTGCACCTACCTCACAACACGACTACACTGTTGAAATAATTCTCTAGAACCATTCTTTTGAGAGTTAGGGGTTAAACTCTGTCATAAATGTTGCTTGGAGTGTGGAAGTTTGTTTATTAGTCTATGTTGGTCAATTAACTTTTTTGCGGACCTTACTGTTATAGCGCGTGGTTGGTAATTTCTTCATGGTTGTGGAATCAGAGATTGCGTTTTTTTGCTGAACCTTCTGTTAATATTTTCTCGTCATCTATCCTTGTGCTCCTGTCATATATTATTGTTTGTCGTGGATGTCCTAAAAACAGAGGAGGCTCTGCCGAATTTTCCTAAATTACCTTTGTTGTTTTTCTTTGTGTATTGAACGTGGTAACACTCCAAGAGCTGGTTGGCTTGGGGTGTTACAGTTGGTATCAGAGCGGGCTTTAGGTCCATGGTATAAACATATATTTTAATAAGCAACTTAAAATTTGACACACAGGTGCACAGTAGAATGGATTGGGTCATGCATTGCATTTACGCCTATGTTTTATTATTTGGTATTGATGATAATTATGTTCTAAGTATATGAATACTTGGTTGACAATTGATAATGTTGTGTATAGTTATGCCGCTGAGGAGAGGTCGAGCCCGTGGTCGTGCTCGTGGTCGTGGAGGCCACAATAATCATTCTAGTGAATCTGATCCAGAGGTTGAACAAAGTCATCATGGAGAAGGTAGTGCAAGCCAAACTGGTAATGATGGTGGACCCGATGGTCAAGGGACGAAACTGAAAAACTGGTTGGAACTGAAGGCTGGCGACTTCCATGGGACTGGGACACCAATGGATGCAGCATCTTGGCTAAGTACCATGGATAAGTGTATAGAAGCTATGGAGTTACCGTCGCACAAGCGAGTTCTCTTTGTGGCCTTCAACCTTAAAGGCCTTGCTGATGATTGGTGGTCAGGAGTCCGTGCCGCTTATCAGGGTGAACCCACTTGGGCTGTTTTCGTGCAGCAGTTCACTGACAAGTATTATCCAGAGACAATTAAGGAGGAAATGTGAGAGAAGCTAAAGGTTATTAAGCAAGGGAAGCTATCTGTAGATGAGTATGAGGCTGAGTTCAGCAAGATGGTATTGTTTGTTGATCATGTGAAGCATGATGAGGGAGCAAAGGCGAGGGCATTCTTTAGGGGACTCAATTCTAGATATAGAGAGGTGATGAGTGCAAGGCCTGCAAATGATTAATTGTCCATGGTTAAGCAGGCTAGAGGAATGGAGTTGGAAGTTCGACTCACTGCAGCTGAGGAGGGTCGCACAGAGGGTTCTAGTGGCACAGGTGGCGACCAGAAGGGAGGCTATCGTGGGGGTAGTGGGTCTACCCAGCGTACTTCTTTTAAGAACAAGGGAAATCACCGTCCTCAGCAAACGACAAAGTTTAAGCAAGCAGGATCACAGTCTTCATCAACACCTCATTCTTCTTCAGCGACTCCACCTTTGCGTCCAGTCCCAGGGCAGGGTTTGATTTGTTTCAAGTGTGGGGATGGACACCGTGCTTCAGAGTGCACCTAGACTAGGGAGTGTCACCATTGCGGTCGTCAGGGTCACAAGGGGTGTGTGTGTCGTAAGAACCCTAATTGTATAATCAAGTGGGAGTCAACACCTTTTACAACTTCAGCTGCTTCATCTCGAGGATCTGTACATATGCTAGCAGCTGCTCCTAATCCTACTCCACATGTTCTATCACCTTGGGCACCACCTCCTAGTTATGTCTGGCAGGCTGTTCCAGTTGCTTCAGCTCAGTTCCCTACATTGTCTGCTCAGCTACAATTACTTGCACCCCACAGCATAGTGTTGGACACCCCTCTACTCCTCCACAACCTGGGGTTTATGCCATGCCGACTACTACTTCTTTGGGACGACCAGATGTCGTGACAGGTACACTCCCAATTGATTCTCATGATGCACTAATTCTCTTTGATTCTGGAGCTACTTATTTGTTTGTCTTACTAGAGTTTGCAAATAAGGCCAATTTATCCTGACAAGAGATTGGACAGTCAGTGGTCGTTAGTTCTCCTGGTGGTCTAATTTCCTCTACCATAGTTTGTCCTGGTTGTGTGATATCTATAGATGATGAAGAGTTTGTAGCTAATCTTATGGTTATTCCGCTGAAGCCCTTTGATGTTATTCTTGGCATGGATTGGCTACACCGCTATCGCGCCGTGATATCATGTTTTTGGAAGACCGTCTCACTTCAGGCCCCATCCGCAGAGGAGTTGATATTTCAGGGAACTGCTCCTCCACACTCTATTTGTACTGGCTAGCTTGTTTCCTAGGCAACGACCATTCAAGACAGGATTACTATGGGCTCTTGCTGAAACACGGAGTACCGCGCAGTTAATTGATGCTATTCCAGTGGTACGAGACTATCCTGATGTATTTCCTGATGAGTTGCCGGGTATGCCACCAGTGCGGGACATGGAGTTTCGTATTGATCTTAAACCTGGTACTCAACCTATCTCTATGTCTCCCTACCGATTGTCACGACCATTCCAAGAAGAATTTAAGAAACAATTGGATGATCTATTATCCAAAGATTTGATCCGACGGAGTGTCTCACCTTG
The DNA here is from genome assembly GCA_916181665.1 of Avena sativa. Taxonomy (NCBI): domain Eukaryota; kingdom Viridiplantae; phylum Streptophyta; class Magnoliopsida; order Poales; family Poaceae; genus Avena; species Avena sativa. Next base: position 361,676,172 of record OV702299.1, on the reverse strand, counting down.
GGCGGCGCCTGTAATGTTTACATCCAAGAGGGATGGTAGTTGGCGGAAGCGTGTAGATTACCGTGGTCTTAATGCGGTAAACATCAAGAACAAATATCCATTGCCCTCCATCGAGGATTTGTTTGACCAGCTAAATGGAGATAAAGTGTTCTCCAAGATTGATCTTCAGTCTTGCTACAATCAAATTCGTGTGCGGGAGCAAGATATTGAGAAGACTGCATTCGCCACCATGTATGGGCATTATGAATATAAAGTTATGTCTTTTGGACTAACCAATGCCCCTGCCATATTTATGGAGACAATGAACAGTATGCTACATAGATTCCTTGATAACTTTGTGGTAGTGTTCATCGATGATATCCTCATATATTCCAAGACAGAGGAAGAGCATGAGCGTCATCTTAGACTTGTGCTTGAGACTCTGAGGAAGAATAAATTTTATGCGAAGCTAAAGAAATTTGAGTTTTGGCTCTCGGAAGTGGCTTTTCTAGGTCATGTTATTAACCAGCGGGGTATACTAGTTGATTCGAGTAAGGTATCTACAATTATGGATTGGCCGATACCATCCAATGTCAAGGAAGTGAGGAGTTTCTTGGGCTTGGCGGGTTATTATAGGAAATTTGTGAAGGATTTTTCTATCATCGCCAAGCCGATGACCAAACTAACCCAAAAGGATGTGAAATTCCAATGAACTGAGGAATGTGAGTATAGCTTCTCTACTCTCAAGAATAGTCTGGTGACTGCGCATGTTCTCACTCTTCCCGAGCCAGGGAAGCGCTTCATAGTCTACTCTGATGCTTCTCTAGTTGGACTTGTGTGTGTTCTCATGCAAGACAGCAAGGTTATTGCTTATGCTTTGAGGCAATTGAAAAAGCACGAGCAGAATTATCCTACCCATGATCTAGAGCTTGCAGCTGTGGTGTTCGCACTCAAGATTTGGAGGCATTATCTTTATGGGGAATCTTGTGATGTTTTCACCGATCATAAAAGTCTCAAATACCTCTTCACACAGAAGGAGTTGAACTTGAGGCAAAGATGGTGGCTAGAGTTGATAAAGGACTATGATCTTACTATCCAGTACAATCCAGGAAGGGCAAATGTGGTTGCAGATGCTCTTAGCCGCAAGTCTGTACCTCCCACTATGGATTGTCTTGTTGCTAATTTTGAACGGATGGGTATCTCATACTGTTTTGCGGGTGTAGCACAAGAGGAAACACAACTCATCCTTCGGTCAGCTATTCCAGATAGAGTTAGAGAGGCACACCAGAGTGACTGGTTGTTACAACGAGTGCGAGAGCGCATTCTACAAGGCAGAGCCGGAGATTTTACTATAGACAGGACTGGGGCAGTTCGGTTCCATGGTCGTCTGTGTGTGCCACAAAAGTCTCAGGTGAAGGAGGACATTCTTTGGGAGGCACATCGTACCCCCTACACCGTTCATCCTGGGGAGACAAAGATGTATCAGGACCTAAAACAAACTTATTGGTGGAAAAGAATGAAAGTTGACGTGGCCAAGTATGTGTCCACTTGTGGGGTTTGTTAGCGAGTAAAGGCTGAGCGTAAGCGGCCAACAGGACTACTACAATCCTTAGAGGTTCCAGAATGGCCATGGCATGACATTGCCATGGATTTTGTGGTTGGGCTACCTCGTACGCGAAGAGGGAAAGAGGCAGTATGGGTGGTCGTGGATCGACTTAGCAAAGTTGCTCATTTTATTCCTATCCGCACCACTGACTCTGCAAGTGACTTGGCACCGATATATGTACGGGAGATATTAATGTTGCACAGGGCTCCTAAAACAATTACTTCTGATAGGGATGCTAAGTTTGTATCAAAGTTTTGGGACAGTTTGCAGAGTTCCCTGGGGACGCAATTGAGACTTAGCACTACGTTTCATCCCCAGACAAATGGTCAGTCAGAGCGTACAATCCAAACACTCGAAGATATGTTGAGGTGTTGCGCCCTATCCTGGCAAGGGAGCTGGGAGGATCATTTGCCACTTGTGGAGTTTGCTTATAATAACAGTTATCAAGCTAGCATACGTATGGCACCTTATGAGGCTCTGTATGGAAGAAAGTGTAGATCTCCATTGTGTTGGTATGCCGTGGGCGAGAAGGCAGTGCTTGGACCTGATTGGGTTCAACAAGCTACAGAGAGGGTAGCTGAAATTAGACAGCATATGTTGGCAGCACAGAGTAGGCAAAAGAGCTATGCTGATTTCAAGAGGTCGAATGTGGAATTTCAGGTTGGGGAGAAGGTACTCTTAAGAGTATCACCCACTAAGGGAGTAATAAGATTTAACATCAAAGGGAAGCTTAGTCCATGGTACATTGGACCTTTCTTGATATTGGATCGAGTGGGAAAGCTAGCTTACCGACTTGAGTTGCCCGAGTCGATGAAAGGTGTGCATAATGTGTTCCATGTCTCTATGCTGCGAAAGCATTTCCGTGATCCAGAACGTCAGATTACAATGGAACCAATTACTATTGAACAAGATTAAACCTTTGAGGTTTGCCCTGTGAGGATATTGGAGGAGTCCGAGAGAGTGCTGCGGCATAAGACGCAAAAGTTTGTGAAAGTTCTTTGGTCACAACAAACTGAACGTGAGGCAACCTGGGAGCTTGAGTCTCGCATGCACGAGAAATATTCAGATTTATTCATGGCTGGTATGTGATATTGATTGTGTTTTTACTTGAATATGTTTAGTGCTGCCAGTAGTAAAGCGAGTAAGAATTCGGGGTTGAATTCTGTTTAAGGGGGTAAGAATGTAATGCCCCAAATCGGACGCTTGTTTCTTTGTCTGTTTGACAGTATAGAAAATGACCTTGATAATATTTAAATTTGATTTGGTAACACGAAGTTAGATAAAATAAAGAAAATTAAAAGAATAAAATAAAATATTATAGTGGGTACGTGTGCTTGAACTCGTGACCTGACACTACAAGAAATGTGGCAAACTATGACCTTCTGATTGTGACCGTGAACAAAATCGTCATAGATCTATGATGATTTTGCACCAGATAGTCATAAGCTGTTCGAAGGGGTCAAAACCTTGAAAAATTAAGACGTTTTGACTATAAAACGTCATATTTGGCCTAGCTAAAATCATCATAATATGGCGGATGTAGCCTACGACATTTGTTGTAGATGATTACGACGATTTAAACTGGTCATAACGTCTAAAATAGAATAAAGCTGAAATAAGTAAGTATTTACCATAGCATTTTCATCTATGTGGCATGTCTATGTGTTAGTTTTTTCATATGTGGCATACCTATGTGTCAATATTTGGTTCCATGTATGCAAACCCCACTAATTGACCTCACACGCGCGTCAGGAATAATATGCAAAAAATGGGCTGCAGTGAGACTCGAATCGCAGACCTCCCTGAAAATAGAAGGCACCTAACCACTAGACCAACACAACTTAGTTGTCCCGTAGACGCGCTCTACCAATTTCACTATAAGACATGATCAAAACTGGGCCTGGAGGCCAGGTTTCCCCTAATGGGCCTCGCTGGGAAGGTATATTTGGGCGGCCTTTGACCTTGGGCGCAGTAGATTAGGTCCGGTTAGTTTTTTTTCGTTTTTCTTTTTGTGTTTTCATAATTCTTGTGTATCTTTCTCATAAGAACTCCAAAATAATTGATTTTTTGTCTCTAAATTTTTATAAATTTCATTAGATCATAATAGGATGTTAAATATGAATAGTATGATTACTTTAAATTATGGGTCTACTAATCCCATATTAGTCCATAGTAGGGACAATATCATAATTCAAAATATGATTTTTGAAACTAGGGTTTTGAAGGTTCTTAGCTAGGGGCCGAACCTTGCTAAACTTGCATTGGATCTCTGAAGAAATAGCATATTGTGAGTCTAAAAATGATTTTTGCAAAAAATCATGGGAATTATATAATGTACCTGTAGTTCAAATCGGACCCACTTCCTACTGATTCGACATGAACTTATCTTTTTCGCCAGGGGTGGAAGGAAAGGTTTGAGAGACCCTGGTTGGGACATTTGTCCATGTAAGGTGGCCTATTATTTTTGAAAAATGGGATGGTAGAATTTTGAAACTTCCATTTGGTGGTTGCTTCACAGAACGACCCGTTTTTTGTGCTCGGAAAATGGAAAATGGTTTTTCCATGCGACGAAATGGAAAACTTCCTCCTGCAACATTGTTCGCCATCCCATGATGCACATGGTGCACAATACGGGTGCATTATCACAAACTATGCCCTAGTTCTAGCCATAACATTGATCATTTGACCCGGAAGCCATGAAAACTCGAACATGATAGGTCATTTTGTGAAGGTTTTTTTGAGACATACTCAATTTACCAAGTTTGGTATTTTTCCTTGCAACTATGTCACATAATAAGACACCACGCGAAATATTTGCGTTGATCGGGCCATTTTTGAATTTTTTTTATGCCTGTTTCAAACTATGGTCAAAACGGCGGTCATGAAGGTTCTTAGAGAGGGGGTGAGCCTCGCTAAACTTGCATTGGATCTCTGAAGAAATAGCATATTGTGAGTCTAAAAATGATTTTTGCAAAAAATCATGGGTATTAGATAATGTACCTGTAGTTCAAATCGGACCCACTTCCTACTGATTCGGCAGGAACTTGTCTTTTTTGCCAGGGGTGGAAGGAAAGGTTTGAGAGACCCCGTTTGGGACATTTGTCCATGTAAGGTGGTCTATTATTTTTGAAAAATGGGACGGTAGAATTTTGAAACTTCCATTTGGTGGTTGCTTCACAGAACGGCCCGTTTTTTGCGCTCGGAAAATGGAAAATGATTTTTCCATGCGATGAAATGGAAAACTTGCTGCTGCAACATTGTTCGCCATCCCATGATGCACATGTGTGCACAATACGGGTGCATTATCACAAACTATGCCCTGGTTCTTGCCATAACATTGGTCATTTGACCCGAAAGCCATGAAAACTCGAACATGATAGGTCATTTTGTGAAGGTTTTTTTGAGACATACTCAATTTACCAAGTTTGGTATTTTTTCTTGCAACTATGTCACATAATAAGACACCATGCAAAAGATTTGCGTTGATCGGTCCGTTTTTGAATATTTTATGCCCGTTTCAAACTATGGTCAAAACGGCGGTCATGAAGGTTCCTAGATAGGGGGTGAGCCTCGCTAAATTTGCATTGGATCTCTGAAGAAATAACATATTGTGAGTCTAAAAATGATTTTTGCAAAAAATCATGGGCATTAGATAAAGTACCTGTAGTTCAAATCGGACCCACTTCCTACTAATTCGGCAGGAACTTGTCTTTTTCGCCAGGGGTGGAAGGAAAGGTTTGAGAGACCCGGTTGGGACATTTGTCCATGTAAGGTGGCCTATTATTTTTGAAAAATGGTATGGTAGAATTTTGAAACTTCCATTTGGTGGTTGCTTCACAAAACGGCCAGTTTTTTCTAAGTGCAAAAAAGAGGTGATTTGTGAACCGACCAATCAAAACCCAGGAAACCCCCTCCCACGGATCATCCTGATGGACCTGATCTAGACCGTTCATTTCCGATCCAACGCCTGCTAATCACAAGAAGAAGCACACAGAAATACCCAGTCCCCACCGCACCCACAAAACAAACCCTAACCCCACCCACCCCATCAGTCCTGATCGCCATCCAACGCACCCACCCCACCCACCCCATCGCGTAGCCATACCCAACCCTAGCTCTCTGCTGTACCCCGCCGCCACCCACCCTCAGATCCCCAACAACCTTCACATCTCGCCGATTCCCTCCCTCCTCATCTCCCTCCAACGCGGCCCTGCCCTCTCTCTTTCCGACACGGCATCCCACGGGCGCAAGGAAGAAGCGCGGATGATAGGCCACCGTCGCGTGACATCCCACTACCCCGGATCTCGTGACGAGGCCTCTGCAGCGAAGGCAGCCGATGGGATCCTCAGAGGAGGCCGACGGACGGCGCGCATGGTCAAGGGGAATCACTCCATCGTTGTCAACGTAGTGGAGCTGGAGGAGGCCGGAGGACAGCGCACAGGGACAGTGGAGAGGGAGCCACGACGCGCACCGCCGTGCTGAACCCTAGCTTCTCCCCGACGGATGCGTATGCTATACAAGATCACTGTCGGGTTCTTGCGCGGGAAGCTGCTCACGGAGGGCGGGTTCGGGTGTGTGTTCAAGTCCACGCCGGGCAACGATAGGGAGGTGGCTGTGAAGAAGCTCAAGGGCGGCGGCGGGCAGGGGGAGCAGGAGTTCCAGGTGGAGGTGGAGATCATCAGCCGCATCCACCACCACCACCTCATCTCCCTCCTCGGCTACTGCATCTCCGAGGACCACCGCCTCCTCGTCTATGATTTCTTCGCCAATGACACCATGCACCACAAGCTCCACGGTATGACTTTTGACATGACACCACCAGGCACCAGCTCCACTTCATCATTCTGGAATTGGATGCAGTAAAATGCAATACTATCTCTGTTAAACGGGATTTAAGATGTAGAAACGAGTTATGAAATGAGTACCATCCTATGGATTTAACAAGGCATGCTTGGGACAGTTATACATGGGTTGTTCTAGTAGTACTAATAGCATACATAGGTTGTTCTAGTAGTACTAATAGCATTCATGAACTATTGTTAATGGAAGAAAGTTTTAATGATGTAGTACACTATTCCATCAATTCTAAAACATGATTTGTTCTGTTCTGTTTTAATGATGTAATACACTAGTCTGTTTGGTTTCATTCACGTGTGTAGTCAAGATAAGTGGAAACATTGGTCAGTTGTGTTTTCTTGTTCAATTTTGTTCTGTCAACTCATGGATGAATGCTTTCATAACTTCCTATTTAGTTTGTGTAGAAGTTTTGTATTGTCCTATCATTATAATAATGTTCATGTGTTGTGGTACCAATACTAAGCAGTGGTAGACTGGTACTAATAGGCACAGTATGAATTTTGACTTGCAGATCCTCAGATTGGTAATTGATCCATCCTTTAGTTTATATTGGTAGGTACCGAGCCTTATATTTTGGTATAGTTGTTCTATGGGAAATTAATATGTTGGTAGTTGTAACATTTAGCTCTAGATTTATCATTGTATAACATCTGCTAGGCCTGATTTGTGTTCATGAAGGGAATAAAATATGCTGCTTCTTGTTAGGTTTGCTTTAGTGATTACAGTAATGTCATTGTATTGCAGTACTTTCTATTGCCTTGTTGATAGTTTCAGTTGATCATATCTTTGAGCTTGTATGCCTTGAAGATTCATCTGATTACTTTGCGTTGTGCAGGCAAGCTGACAACGTGGTGTTTGCGCTGCTCTCCCCCAACACAGCCTTGGTGTAAATCTCAAGACTATCTTCACCGAATTCTAGTGGGCGTTGAATTGCTGAGTTGCTTCTGTGTGTGTGCGCTTGCATTATACTATCTGTTTAGACTGATTACCACATATAATATACTTTTTGCCATGAACAAAACCTTTCTTTTAAACTGTGCATGGAACAGATATAACATCTGCTATTGCTGTTTTGAGGTAGTCCTTGATGGTAGTGAGATCAATCTTGTCTCTCTGCTGTTATGATCAAACAGGTTAGATTACTTCTATATGATTTTCTTATAGTGGAAATAATTTTACTTTTTGCGAGATTATAAATTGTGAGAATGGATGTATGTTTCTTCTTGTTGTGCATGAAGGTGTTCAGATATTTCTGTGATAGAGATTTTAGATTTTGAATTCGTATATCTTTTCTTTATGATTATTTTAGTGTTGGTATTGTTGTAAAATGCTACTCATACATCATTCTTAATTGTAATTTTGGATATACTGATAGCCAAACTGGGAGACAATGTCGTGATTAAGGCTTGTCATTTCTGAATGCTGGCGGGAGCGCATGATGTACTTCTACACGGACGAGCTCCTGCAATGACCAGCGTCAACGACGGCATGTACCATATCTTCTTCAACTACAACTTTCCAATGCGTAAGTCCTCGGTCTATCCCACTCTTCCTCTTGTATATGATGGTGACCTCCATGGCTATGTTATCTGGACACTTTAGTTAATCCACTGCTCTTGTGATTTTTCAATTCCATGTCAAGAAATATACCTACGTATTTTATCTTTGGTCAGTATCAATTGTGATAGTTCTTAAGCATCACGTACGGTTTCTGGACTGGATTTCATAAGTATGGTATTGTACACTGAGTCTGTTGTGTGCATGTGTGTTGCTGGACCTGGCAGAGTACTCTCAGGCTATTGCCTATATTATAGAATACTGAAAGTACTTGTTTACATTTGGTTGCAAGATTGATTTGTTATACTAAAAGTATGTCTTTCATTGAGACTAAAAGTGTAGTTGTTCCTTGTTTACAGGAGCTCCAGCCCTAAAAGATCTGAAGTCAGTGAAGCCGTGAAGAGTAGCCATTGAACAGTAGCCATTTGTAATAGTTCGACATCTGGGTTGTACTAGAGTGTGTAAAATTGTAATAGCCTAGTTGTTTTGAATAGTTGCATGTGTTCTTTTTTATCTGTAACAAATATTGATTATGTATGGGATCTCAAACTTGTGAATAGAAACCCATGACTGAAATGACTTTTATTTTAGACCCTTATTACGTGTGAGGTCACATTTTGAGATGAATATGACAAGTCAAACCTATCTGAAAAGTGGAACCAGGTCATAAAAAGGATGAATTTGAATTTAAATGGACTATAAACAGGCTATGGCCCATAAAATAAGAACACTGATTTTGAATTTAAATGGACTGAAATAGGCTATGGCCCATAAAATTAGAAGGCTAAAATGTTTGGTATGGCCTATGTAGCTGATAAGAACTAGCAAGAAAAAAACATAAACAGGCTGAATTGTTGGGCTTGGCCCAAATAAATGGCTGAAGTGGACAGGCCTGATTCCTTGCCACGTTGGATTGGCCACGTAGGATCTGACCTGGCAAGGCCAGTTTGCCCGTGACGATATTGGATCGTCATAATGGTTATGACGATCCAATATCGTCATAGATGGTTATGACGATTTCATTGAAATCGTCGTTATAGTTTATTTGCGACGCCCAGCTTTCGATGATCTTAAAATCGTCATAAATGGGCTATTGTGACGATTTTGTGACGAAAATAGAGGATCATATATAGCCAGATTCCTTGTAGTGTGATGTGTGAAAACCTTATGAAGCAACAAGTGGATCTTTTGTACTGTTAGTGATATAAAGTAATTCTTATTCCTTTTATCCATTCTTTTTGTGTGATCAATATATAGGGTGTGTTTGTTTGGGCTGTAGCTTTTCAAAAGCAGCTGTGAAAAATCAGCAGTGGAAAATCAGCTGTGGGAAGCAGCTGTTGGAATCAGAGATTTGGTGTTTGGCAATAATACTTTTGATGGCTGCCGTGGCTGGTTTGGAAATTGAAATGTCTGAAACGACCCTGAGTGCATAAGATGCTACATAAGTGTTGTTTTGGAATGAATTTGACTGTTTGTTTACTTAAATACCATGTTTAGTGGCTGGTTTATCTTAAATTGTCGATTTTTGGTCTAAAATAATTATAAACATATTTTTTATCAGAACATGCCTGAAAACAATCTAAATATATTGCAGCAAATTGGATCCACCAAAATAGTCTTTTTTAACAAAATACCATAGCAAATTATTCACATATACAGAAAGGCATGTGTAAGAAAACTAGAGGTATTTCTTCATAGTAGTTTTACATTAGATGAAACATGATTCAAAGATTAGTAAGTCTAGAAAATTTTCTGCTCCCAATCGATTGTTCCAGAGTGCAGATGGGAAACATGTGAGCAAAGCACATGCGTGTAGAGCAGGAGGGGCATCGTTCTAACTGAGGAATAGAAGACGAACAAATCAGCCCTGAGGAATATCAAACAAACAAATCGGCCGCGGCCACCCCAGGCACCGCCGCCACGCCTAGGCGCCGCCCTCCCCAAGCCTCCCCGCGCAGTCCCCACTCTCCCATGCGCCGTCGACCTAGGCATCGCCGCCCCAGGCCTCCCCGCAGCCCCAGCCTCACGGTCATGCCCAGGAACTGCCGCCGAGAACCGCTGCCAGGACCCCCCACACCCAGGATCCATCGCCGCTGCCCCACGCCCAGGTGCCGCCGACCCAAGCCTCCCTGCTGCCCCTGACGCACCGCCCAGGCAGCCCCCAACCAGCTCCTTTCCGACCAAGGAGACGGCGGCGAAGGCAGGACCTCGGAACAACGACGAGAGGATGGGAAGGGAGCGGGAGAGCGAGATTGGATGATGGAGACGGCGACCGGCGGCGCTGGCGGCGGGGGATGGCTGGCGGTGAACCCTAGCTTGCCTTCTCCTTCGACACGAGAAGGAGCGATGGACCGATTGGGGAATCTCTATCGCTCAGGCTGGGGTGTGGGAGCGGTGGCAGTTTTTTTGTAATTGTCCTGAACAAGGAAGGCTAGCTTCGTCCCTTGCATCCGAGAATCGGTAGAATCGCCCGGGAAGCGGCTCTGGATCAGCTTTTGCTCGGGGGCTGTCTCATGTTGATTTTCCAGACACGATTCTCGGCCGCACTTCTTAATTGTTGGTCGTTTGTTTGAGCTTCCGATTTTGAAACCCAAAAGCCTAAGCTAAAGCGGAAACAAACAGAGCCATAGACTGGGCTGGGCTGGGCTTTTAGATCGTGAGCCAGATAAGATCTAGGTTACACTGCCTAGTATACCTGGTCAAGTTGGACACCGCCGCCTCGATTCGACCCTAATTGTTTTCCAGTGCGCGGCACTCAAGCGCCGCCGCTGCTATCACTGTCGTGTTCTCCTGTTGTCGCTGCTGCTACGAGGCCGTGCCGCTGCTCTCACGACCGTCTCCACCAGGTAGTTCCCTCACTGCCGCCAGACCACCACCTGCCGTTTTGGTTAGTCCCCAATCCTTTGTAAAACTTGTTGATTCATAGCAGTCCCTCTAGTAGTATGCGTGGTTGGATCTGGAAGGAACTCATCATCCTATAGTTTGTATTTTGAGTTTTGGATCACTCGTCCATGTGAGGATTTGGGGTCAGATCGATCGTCCATGAAGATATTCTGTATATATCATTATAATTTAATGTGTAGCTAGTACGGGAGAACTAGTGCACACTTTGTTGTCTATATACTAGTGGTATTCATCGATCGGCACTTGGTGCCTTTTTATTTTGTACTTCTTCTCTAACAAATTTAGATTTAGCATACGTAGAGTAGGTCAAAGCTACAGGAGAATTAGATTTAGAAATAGCTTAATTCTTTCTAGCTGTGAACCTGGAGTCCATCAGTGAGTATGTTCAGGCTAGGGTCATCTAGTTTGTGTCTTGGGGTCGCTTCAGATCCGATCGTAATCATTCTTAGGGGATTTTGCATAGAGCAGTTTGTACTGCTAGGATCGTTGGGCTGTCAGAGTAATGCTAGTATATTTCTTCCCATACAGTAGCTAAAAACATATTCTTTGGTTGAATAACAGTAAAGAAAAGAAAAGAAATGCCAGATAGATATTCTGACCAGCGGCCATTTAGCCTTGGAGGCGATTGCTTGTATATGTTTTAGCAGACAGTGAAAATGCTTTTATGGGTTGAATACGCATAGGAGCGATGTTATTTTTTTATTCTTTGAAAGTGATGATGCGAATTAAGGGTGACAATTGTTTCAACAACAGGTCCTGGTACTTCTGGTCTGGAGTCTTACAATTCACATTTTCTGCCCCGCGGTTGAGGCAAGTGCATACGGAATAATACTTTGCATGATTTCCTTCACTCAACTTTCATTTTCTAGCACTTGTTTTTATCTCAAGCTATTAGCTATTGGCTATATGTATGGATATGAACAGGATACATCAAAGGATACGGTTTAGCGAAGTATTCAGTTGCACTTCCATTCTTGCATAGCATATTAAAGAAAAAGTACAGTGTTGTGTTCTACTGAGGTAGACACTTTGAGACCGTCGGTGTTGGGACGATTCCCACATTGTCGGCAACGTCCACAAGTTGGAGTGAGTGGATGTCGACGGGTGTTCACTCAACGATACCGGTATACACAAAAGGAAAGAAAAGACAAAGAGCATATAGACATACAGGATATTCTTTGTGCTATGACCTGTGTTACAGAATAATCGTCAGTGTCGTGTTTCATGCCTTGCATATTATTTTGCTATGTACTTGTTGAGTATTTTATACTCACCCTTGTTGCTTTTATGTTTTTAGGTAAAACTAGAAGACGACATGTATGGGGAATTTGGGAGTAGCACTTGCACCTACCTCACAACACGACTACACTTTTGAAATAATTCTCTAGAACCATTCTTTTAAGAGTTAGGGGTTAAACTCTGTCATAAATGTTGCTTGGAGTCTGGAAGTTTGTTTATTAGTCTATGTTGGTCAATTAACTTTTTTGAGGACCTTACTGTTATATCGTGTGGTTGCTAATTTCTTCATGGTTGTGGAATCAGAGATCGCATTTTTTTGCTGAACCTTCTGTTAATATTTTCTTGTGATCTATCCTTGTGCTCCTGTCATATATTATTGTATGTCGTGGATGTCCTAAAAACAGAGGAGGCTCTGCCGAATTTTCCTAAATTATCTTTGTTGTTTTTCTTTGTGTATTGAACATGGTAACACTCCAAGAGCTAGTTGGCTTGGGGTGTTACACACCTCAAGACCGTCCAATCCAGACAGAAGAGTTACACCGAAAAGAGACGTTAAGACCTCGCCTTCAATATCGGAGATTTTGTGTATCCCAAAGTGTCGCCTTTGAAAGGAATACAATGTTTTCAACTCAAAAGAAAGTTAGGCCCCAGTTATATCGGACCCTTCAAGTTTCTGAATCGTCGAGGAGAAGTATCATATCAACTGGAACTACCAGAGGAGATGTGAGCCGTGCATAATGTGTTCCATATTTCGTTACTTCGCAAATGCCTAGAAGTCCCGGAGAAGACTGAAGTTTTCAAGAACATTGATCATCGAACCATAGAGATCAATGATGACCTGACGTATCCTAAAGTACCCATCCATATTTTCGAGGAAGCTTTCAGAACCACCAGAACCCGGAGTATCAAGTTTCTCAAGATCCAGTGGAGTAACCACACTGAAGAAGAAGCTACTTGGGAGCGAGAAGATTACATTAGGACGGAGTTTCCCGATCTCTTTAAATCCTAGTTTTCCCTTTTTATCAAATCTTGGGACAAGATTTTGTTTAAGGAGGGACGGTTTGTAACATCCCAAAAACTATTAATCAAGGTTATCAAATTTCAATCACCCAAATTTAGGGTTAACAAAAACTTTTGTTAATTAAAATCAATATGAATGCATGTGTGTATGTGATGATTGTATGAATGAATGAATGGACTTGTTTGATTGTTGTGAATAGCAAGGAATGGTTTAAAGATGAAAACAACATCATCTAAATCGTTTCCAAGCAGAAACAAATCAAGAGAAATTCAAAAACAAACCAAATAAGCAAATGGTCATTTTTGCCAATCTTGCTCACTAGACCACTTTGAGTGTTTCTAGTCCAAGATTTCAAAGAGAAACAAATCCATTTCTTTTCACCCCTTGCTAGACCAAGTAAAAGTGAACCCAAGCCCACTTTGCAAACTCACAAAAACATTTGGCAACTTGATTCAAATGACAATTCAAAATTGAATCTATATCATATGGGAAGATCACCATTTCTCAAAACCCAACCAAACCAGTTCACCTTGACAAATCCAAGCAATCATAGAATACCTAGTATGTGACTAGTACACCCACCAAGTTTCATTCAAAAATTCAAATTCAAATCTCTTGCGGCCATTTCATCAAACACCTTCTGAACACAAATCAAATTAAACATTAAACACTATAGTGAGCAGTGTTTGTGCCTAACTTGTTCCCTCTCTAGCTCACAACACACTCTTAGTAGGTCATCTAACTAATTTAACCAGCCCTAGCTCACTGTAAACTTGACAATGCCATCAACGGTGACCATTGCCGAGCCCAAACTGCCACCCAATGTCGGCAACAAGCTATGAACCTCTCTAGCCTCGCCAACCTTGTCTAGCAGACACTCCATCGTCCACCGCCACCCCCTGTCCAGCGCCCAAGCCTTGTAAGCCACCGGTACCAGGAGGATCGCCGTCGTCGAATTCGTCGTTCGCCCCCAACGCCGACAATCGTCGGAGCCCCGGTGAGCCCCCACTGACCCCCACTGGGCGCGCTAGGGTTCGACCTCGCCATGTCATGTTCAGCGTGGACGATGAACCTCAGACGTAGATATAGCTTCTAATCCTACGGCCCTAATCACCCCGTACCCCTTCGCACCCCCTGTCTCACTGACTGGTGGAGACAGTCACTTAACCGCCGCGTGCACTGTGCGCAGTGGGCCGGCCCAGTTAGAGTTCCCGCTTGATCCAGTAATTCAAACTTAGGTTTTTCAATTTAGTTTCAAACCTAGTACTGCCTATTGATTCAAAATTCAATCCAGAGAGTTTCACTGGACCAAATTGCATGAAACTAATTTTGCTAGAAAAGTATTAAAATTCTTAATCCAAGCCCGTTGGATTATAACCATTTGGAATCTAAGCCCGTTGGATTCAAACCAAATTGCATGAAACTAATTTTGCTAGAAATGTCTTATCACATTTGATACGACCTTTCTGAATATATAAAAATATCTAGGTTTAATTACAGAAATAATGGACAAGTAATAAAAGAATGCCCCATAGACATTTCTAGTCACTTTAATTAATTAAACCAAAAATGTAAACCTTATTAAATTGTGACACCACTTTAAATCACATTTCCAAGTACTGAAATATATGGTGAGGACACGTGTCAACATGATCCCATGTTTTAGGTGGAGAATATTAAATATTAAGTAGTTTTTCAATAAGAAGAAATTACTTTTCTAAAATAAAATAAATAGAACTTATGCTTTAATATTTGTGATGATGCTAGATCATCTAGTGAAAACCTTGGTGTGATAAATAGAACTAGTTAAGTATTGTTTAGTGATTGTGTACCTCGTATTTATTTATAGACGCTAGTACCGACCAAGAATACGAAGAGGAAGGGGGATACTACAAGGAAGAAGCAGAGGAGAACTTCAACCACTGCTCTGCACAAGGCAAGCTAGAACTTTGCAAGTTAACCCTTGCATTATAACTATGCCAACTAGATGCATTAGACATGCATTAGTTATACCACTTGATGATACCAAATCCCAGTTTTTACTTACAAGCTTAATTATTTTATTTCTTTATCAAAGATTTTATTTGTGTTTACTTGGTGATTTATAGATTTTAGAAAGATTATTAAAGTTAGCATAAAGAGCATAAAATTTGGCCTAAATTCGATAAATCTTGATGTCATCCTGAGGAATGAGATTGAACTTAGATAAGTCACACTTGATTACCACCCCTCATTAGTTTTACCCCACTTGTAGATGCTAGTGCTAAGCATAAAACTTGATCACTTTAGATGGGAATACTTGGTGAAAATGATTATGAAAACCTTAGAATCATGAGTCATTCTAATGAAATGTTTTGACATGTGTTCTTGAACACCAGATGATTTTGATGATGAAAATGTTGAGGCATGAGCCTTAGCCCTTTATGAAAACTGATGGTTGTCTGAATGCGATACCATTCCAATTTTACCATACAACCACAATACCTGAAATTTGGGTAGGGCTTGACTAGAAGTTTATATACCTTAGTATGGGTTTCCTTGCGGCCAAGGTTTGAACTGAGGCTACCTTGTGAAGATTGACCACCTGTGCAGTTCCCAAGATGACAGTTGGTCATGGTTGGGAGGCCAAACTCATAGGAGAGGTGCCTATATTAGGGCGTGTAATTGAAAGGTTAGGATTGATTATCCGCATACTGAGTATGGTGAATTCAGGATTGTTCCTAACGGATGTATCGAATATTTTGTGAAGCTAAAGAATAAATCTTTGAATAAAAGCATTCCTAGTTAAATAAAAATATTGTTTATGTTTAAAAAAATGCTTTTTGAGTAAAACCTTTGGAAAATGATTTGATTTAAACTCTCTGACCCTAATCACCAAGTTTTAGGATTTAAAAACATATTTGGTGAACCCTAGAAAATTATTACTTTGTTTAAAGACATTTCTAATGAAATAAAATGTTGTTTGATTTAAAAATGGTTTATAGGTAAAACCATTTGCAAATGGCTTTAATAATAAACAATTGACCATAAAACACTAAAAATTTGTGTTTAAAAATATATTTGTCAAACACTAGAAATTATTACATTGGTTAAATCATTTCTAACAAAACAAAAATGATTTAAAGTGGCCATTTTCACTAACTTAATATCAAATGGTTTTGCCACTTTTATAAATGACAAATAGGTGTTTTAAAATGTTTATAACCTATTGGAAACCACTTTTACAAATAAAACAATCTTTGGCATGCTTGCATGCATTGCTTTGTTTTTATTATTATGTGATGAATTGTTTGAATGCTAGTTTTGAATTTGTGCCTTGCTTGATTGAATTGTAGTGAAATTTGAAGAGTGTGACTATTGAAAGATCAAGGAGTGAACTTATATTCTCTACCAACAAGGCAAGTGGTGCTTCATACTTTTGTCCCATTATTTTCACTATGCATTATTGATATTTCTAAGTAGGACTTGGATGGAATTTTCCAAGTATAAACTATGCCATGGGAAATCCTAGTAGATGAAACCTTAGTAGAATTTCCCTAAGTTAAGATTCCTACTACTATCATGCTTAGCCTAGCTAGTAGAAAACAAGGGTGGATTATATTCATGCTATGGAATATTTCTAAGACAAGGACTTGTGTTTTATTTAATAAAAAAACTAAGTGAATGAATCACCTGGGTGGAATGGTATTGCTTGGATGGATTTTTGTTGAGTGGTTACACAAGGCCAGGGGACTGGTGAACCTTGTGTATCTCACTTGTGGAATGCCACCTAGGAATAAAGAGATTTGAGATGTCAAATGTTGAGAAGCTTCAAGTGCAACCACTTGGCATTATGGGCTCTTCCTGGATCATATAGGTTGCAATAACATATCCAAATGGACAGTTGGTGGTAGGGGATGATAGGTTTGGGAACACGTCCATTCTGGTCTAAGGGAAGGCTTCCGAAAGATCTTGTCTCGATGCATGTCGAGTCTTGTGGGGAAAGTGCACCACCTCTCGAGAGAGTAAAATCTAAGTACTTAGCCATGTCCCCGACAATGGACAATTTGAGCATCAAGACATGAAAGCTATCAAGAATCTCCTCATCCCAATTTCTAAGTTAAAAACTTGTGGTTGAACAAAGGTTAAGGATCTTCAATCACTGATTGGTAGATGCCTTGGGTGATTTTGCCAAACAAAAACTTAGTGTTTCCAAATGATAAGGAAAATATATTTTGAGCAAAGCAAGCCTAAGCTCCACTTAGCCAAATGCATATAGATGATATATAACACTATATTACCATAGTATCACTTGCCAATACAATTCAAATGTATTGAACCTTGTGGCTGTAACTTATTATGTTGCAGGTTTGTTTGATGTTAGTGAACTGTGTTGATTAGGATTACAAGTCTACAACCAACATGATTGCCTATGGCACTTTGAAGATGAAGGACTCCATTCTATATAGTTATTTCTGCTGCAATGTAATGTGATAGCCAAATGAGCTATGTAAGATGTAATGAAATATTTTATTCCTGGTTATAAAGTTGTACTATGACCTTTGTTTCTTGATATTACATCTTAACTTTGGAGGCTAGCTATTGATCCAGGGACTAGAATTGTAAACATAGGGATCTCTACCTTATTAAAGGTTGGGACCTCTACAGATGGTATCAGAGCACTGTGTTTCCTGTAGGATTGTAACCCTAGGATTGGACAAAACCCCTTAGAAAAATAGGAGTTGTATTGTTCCAAAACTTATTTACAAACAATCTTGTAAACTCTTACCTCAACATTTTGTTTTTGATTCTACATCTCTTCCTTTTCAAACTTGATGAGCAAAGACTTCAACATGAGCAAAGGACTTCACCAACTCAAATGACTTCAACTTCAACATCATCAAAGACTTCAACTTTAGTTTCATCAAGAAATTCAACTTGGACATCACTAAGGACTACAAGTGAGACAAGAACAATACTCAAGACTTGAAGATTAAAGAAACACAACTTAGAAGGAACCATCACCTTTGAAGTTTGTGACCAAGATACAAGAAATTTTCGAAACCATGATCTTGTTCAAGAAGAAACAACCAAGAAGAATGAAATGATCTCAAGAAAACCATATAGTTGGACCACCATTACTAATGATTAGTTTAAATCCACCAACTTATGTGGTGTAGCAAAAAAAATATTTTGTTGCCTAAAAAAATGTGCTTGAAACTTATTGTTTGAGTGGAATGTTTGTTTGTGATTGCTTGCACATTACTTGTGTGAAATTGTTGTGTGTGATTAGAATTCTTCCTTAGAAATCTATTGCCTATTCTAATCCCAATCCAACCCAAACATATGTCTACTCCAAGGGACTTCAACATCAAGAATGGTGACAACAAAAACCAAGAGATGCACATGAGAGAACAACTACTAGCAAACCAAACCCAGTTGAATCAGATGACAACTCAGTTTTTAGCCAACAACAATGAGTTAGACCCAACCTTGCAAAAGTTTTTGGAAATCCAATCCCAATTGTTGCAAGGGATGACCACTCAAATGATAAACATGAAAGACAACCTTTCCCAAGGAGTTTGTGACAACAATGATGTCAAGGATGGTATTATAGAAGGAACTCCAGCTTGCAATATTTGTGGAGACATGGATCACACTTCCAAAGAGGATGAAGATCAATGCCCTAATTTTGAAGATAAACATCCAACTAATCAATGCCCCACATCTCAAGTGACTTGTTTCCTATGTGAAGGAAATAATCATGTGCCTATCCAATGCCCCATCTATCCTATAGTTCAACAAAGGAAACAAGGCAGAGTGCATCAAAAGTTTGGAAACCCCCATGAGGAAAAAACTTCTATCAAGAAGGATGAAGACAAAGGAAAACCTCAGATTGCACCTCCATACATTAGGAATCACCTTGATGGACAAAAGAGGAAACATAGGTATTATCCAAGAAATCGTTCAAGGAACCGAGGAAGCTTTCCCACCTTTGAGGTAAGATATGAAGAGCATGAACTAGAAGAACACCTAGCTTTGGAGAAACCCAAGAAAAAGAAGAATAAGGAAATTAGCCAAGTGTGGTGCAACAACTACAAAGAGGTAGGCCATTATATATCAACTTTTCCAGAGAAGATACGTGAAGAACTCAACATTGTCACATGTTATAAGTGTGGTGATGAAGGACATTATGCAAGCAATTGTCCAGAAAAGATGAAGTACAAGACAAGCAAGCCTATAAGGGATCTCATCCTTGTCACATGTTTCAAGTGTGGAAACAAAGGACACTATGCAGATGTCTTCCCAGAGAAGTTTCATCAAGATCCCAAGTGAGCCAAGGTGTAACCTAGTTGAAAACTTTTTAAGGGTGGTAGTACCATAGTTGTTTTGAAGCCAACTTGTAACCTCTAGCTTTCCCAAATCTCGGGACGAGATTTCTTTTAAGGGTGGTAGCCTGTCACATCCCAAAATTTTCCAAATTTTGAAATGTGAAAAATAAATAAACAAAATAAATAATTGTTGAAATTTAGGGTGAAAAGAAACTTTTTTATTTCTAAATGGAAACATTAAAACCCATATTGAACAAACTTTGAATAAAAGGGAAACCAACAAAATTCAAATCAAGTGAAATGCATTCATCAATGAATGTATCTTAAAGCTTAAACTTGGGAAAATAAACTGTAACATCCCAAAAATATTGAACTTAGATCATCAAACTCTAATCATCAAAATTAGGGTTAACCAAAAACTTTTCCAATTAAAAATATGAAAGCATTCATATGTGTATGTATTAAAATTTGGATTCTTTTGAATTGCCATGGTTCTGTGTTTCTTTGCTTGTAAAATGATTCTTAGGTGAAATAAACATCATCTAAACAACCCCCACCCTTTTCCCAAAGACAAACAAATTAAAACAAACAAATTAAGTGAATGGTCACTTTGGCCACATTAACTCCCATGCCTACTTTGGCTATCTCTAACTTTTAGAACTTAACAGAAACATGAATGGATCTTTGCACCCCTTGATAGTACTCATAACAAGGTACCAAGGCCCACTTTGTGATCATCCAAAAACATTTAAATGCTTAGTTTAAATGACAGTTTAAAACTGAATCTATTTCATATGGGAAGATCCCACTATTTCAAAAACCACTCAAACAAGCTCAATTTTCAAAACCCAATCATCCATAGAATCCTAAACACATGCCTAGCACACCCACCAAAAATCTTTTCAAAATTCAAAACTAAAGTTCATGCGGCCATTTCATCAAACAGGTTGCAGATCTAAATCAACAAAATCATAAACACTATTTTGAGCAGTGTTTTGAGCCAATCTTGTTCCCTCTCTGGTTACACTAGCCTTAGTAGATCATCTAGCAACCTTAACTAAGCTATAGCACCACTGTAAGCTTGCCAATGTCATCAATGGTGAACAAGCCGAGAGCACCCATGTCACCCCAGTGTGGACAACAAGCTAGGAGAAGAACTAGCCATGCCAACCTTGTCTGGGAGGTAGCCCATGCCTCACCGCCCCCTCTCGACCAGCCCTAGCTCAAAGACAACAACCATAACTGCCAGGAACGCCGCGCCCGTGCTGCTGTCGACCATGCCGACGCGCACCGTAGAGCACGCGCCGTTCCCACGCAACCCGACCACCTCGAGCCCTCGCCCTCTCGCCAGCATGCACCCCACCGTCCCAGGAGACCACCAGACATGTTCATTTCACCGCCCGTACCCTGTAGCCACCGCTCGCCGCCTGTGCCTCGTAGAGCACCACGCGTTCCCGACCATTTGCCACCACCCCTACACGCGCATTTAAACCATAGATCATCGCCAGGAGACCGCCCGTCGATCGCCAACCTCGGCCATGCCTCTAGCCGCCCGTAGCCGTGTCGCCTGCCCATCCCTCTTGGTCTTGTCGTCGAGCCT
Organism: Avena sativa; assembly: GCA_916181665.1. Taxonomy (NCBI): domain Eukaryota; kingdom Viridiplantae; phylum Streptophyta; class Magnoliopsida; order Poales; family Poaceae; genus Avena; species Avena sativa. The sequence continues at coordinate 361,655,098 of OV702299.1, read as the reverse complement.
ATAAAAGGAGGCCACCCCAAGCCATTTGAAGCACACCATCTCACTCCCCTCACCTCACTGAGCATTCCACCCCTTAGCCAGAGCAAGGCGAGCAACGCATCGCCGGAATTTGGCCGGAGCTCGGAGCTGCAGAGGAGAAGAGGAGTCGTTGATTTTGACCACCCCCGGAGCTGCCGCGACCACCCCTGAGTTCGCCGTCGTCGACTTCGTCGTTTGCCCGCCTCGCCGTCTTCAATGGAGCCCTGGTATGCCCCCTATGCACCCCCACTGAGACGCTAGGGTTCGATCTCGCCGGTGACCTGTTCATCGTCGACGACGACCCTCATCCGTCGATCTTCATTCTAATCCAACGCACCACATCGCCCCGTACTGCTTCGCGTTTAAAGAGCCACTGACCAGTAGACCCCCCTTGTCAGTTGCGCCCCGTGCTGCGGAGTGACACTGGGCCGGCCCATTACCCCTTCCCGCGCAGCCCACTCGTTTGAATTTAGCTTTTTCTATTTATATTCAAACTCAGTTCTGTACCTAGTTTCAAAAATCAACCCAGCTCGATTCAGTGAACCAAATTGAATGAAACCAATTTTGTTAGAAAGATATTGAAATGCTTAATCCAAGCCTGTTGGATTCAAATCATTTGGATCTGTAGATCAACCTTGGTAAAAATAACAAGGCAGAAGCTTTTCTGCATTCAAACATTTTTCAAATTTAAACCATATTAGCTTTGAGTTGATTCCAACTCTCAAAAATCACATTTGACCATACCTTTCTGAATATATAAAAATATATGGGTTTACCTACAGAAATAATGTTCAAGTAATAAAAGAATGCCACATAGGCATTTCTAGTCACCTTATTTATTTAAAATAAAAGGTTAAACCTTATTAAATTGTGACACCACTTTAAATCCCATTCTCATGTACTGAAATATGTGGTGATGACATGTGTCAACATGATCCCATGTTTGAGTTGGAGAATATTAAATCTTAATAGTTTTTCAATGAGTAGAAATTACTTTTCTAAAAATAAAATAAATAAGACAAATGCTTTAATCTTGTAATGTTAGTGATGATGCTAGATCATCTATAGAACCCTTTTGTGTGATGATTGAAAGTATTTAAGTATTGTTTGGTGATTGTGTACCTCGTATTTATTCATAGACGCTAGTACCGACCAAGGATACAAGGAGGAAGGAGGATACTATGAAGAAGAAGCCGAGGAGAACTTCAACCACTTCTTTGCACAAGGCAAGCCTAATACTACTAGTTGATTGAGCAAGCTAACACTTGCAATTATAAAAGTTAGATAACCTATGCAATGCACTAAGCATGCTTGGTTAGACATATGTGATGATACCCCCTCCTAGTTTTATCTACAAGCTTTCTACTTTATTTCTTTATCAAAGCTATTACTTAGAGTCTACTTAAGTGACTTGTAGATTCTAGGAGGATAATTGAAGGTTGCATAAAGAGCATTAAATTTGGCCTAAGCTAGATAATCTTGATGTCATCTTAAGGCATGAGATTGAACTTAGTTAAACCCCACTAGTTTACCACCCCTCATTAGTACTTACCCCCACTTGTAGATGCTAGTGCTAAGCATAAAACTTGATCAACTTTAGATGGGAATACTTGGTGGAAAAATGGTTATGAAAACCTTGCAATGATGGATCATTCTACTGAGATGTTTTGACATGTGTTTCCGAACACCAGATGATTTTGATGATGAAAATGTTGAGGCATGAGCCTTAGCCCTTTATAAAATTGATGGTTGTCTGGATGCGATACCATTCCAATTTTACCGTACAACCACAATACCCGAAAATTGGGTAGGGCTTGACTGGAAACTTATATACCTTAGTATGGGTTCCCTCATGGCCAAGGTCTGAGCTGAGGCTACCTTGTGAAGATTGTCCACCTGTGTAGTACCCAAGATGACCGTTGGTCATGGTTGGAGGCCAAACTCACAGGAGAGGTGCCTATACTAGGGCGTGTAATTGAAAGGTTAGGATTGATTATCCGCATACTGAGTATGGTGAATTTAGGATTTGTTTCTGACGGATGTATCAAATGTTGTGGTGAAAGTGTACAATCTCTGCAGAGTGTCAAACTATTCGAATAGTCGTGTCCGCGGTTATGGATAGTTGGAGTGGCCATACTGTTCCCCCGTTAGATGTTTTCAAAATGACTTGTGAAATTAATTGAGAATTTGACTTGACCACAACAGAGTTGTGATATGAAATACAAGTTCCCACTTAGGTGTTATAAAATTCGACTAGTTTTCTCTTGCTTCTGAACTTAGTAGAGGTAAATCTAGCTTTTTGCAAAACAACCATAGAGCTTAGTATCCTACTACAAAAACCACCTTCACTTGTTAGTATTAGTTTGCGAGTACTTAAAGAGTACTCATGGCTTTGTCCCTGGCTATTCCCGTGGCCAGACTATGAAGAGGAGTACCAGGATGATGGACCCCAGGAATGTTACGATAACTAGGATCATCTCCCATCGTCATCATTGCCTGTGACCCCGAAGATGGATCTTCACCTATGCTACCTTTATTATTACGTATTTCCGCTGCTTGAGTTGTATTAAGAACTGGATCACGAGATCCTTATTTTTGTAAGAACTTATGTATGGTTTGTAATGGATGATGTACAGTGGTATCCAATTTTGTTATGTCTCACAAAAATGGTTATCCTGGGATTGCGATGTATGGCATAACAGGCATCTGGGATTTAAAAATCCGGGTGTTGACATAAACCAAAACCTAAAACCTTAATGAAAGAAAATCATTTCCAAGATATCTCAAAGACTATGGATTTAAACCATATAAAAATTGGTCAACAAACATTTATAAATGATCAAGAATGATAAATAAAAATATTATAAAACCATAGAAATTGAGTTCATTCAATTTGGAACCATGGACAAAATCTCATGAAATTAATAAGATAAAGAAATTAAATTTCAAAGCTAATAAGCACCCATCTAAAATCCATACCAAATTGTGAGCAAAAATCCTAAAGAGATTTAAAAGGATAAACACATATTAAATAAAATTATACAAATTGGAATCACCAATTTTGGATCTATAAATAAAAAGATATGGATTTTATAAGACAAAGAAAGAAAGAAATAAATAGGAATATTTAAAAGCCAAATTAAACCTTGGCCAAATCCATAAGCAAATGGAACAAAGATAATCCAATTAAAAATAAAGGGATAAATAATATTCAAATAAAATGGCCTTAACCAAATTCTACTCCATTTGATTAAAGACAAAATCCATAATAAGAAAGATTAATTAAATCATGGGAAAATAATAATTGGAATTTGCCCAAGTGGAATAAAAGTTATTTAAATTAACTTAAATGGAATCAAAGAATCATTTGAAATAAAATTTATATGGGATTAAAACCATATTTGATTTTATTTGAATTAAGACAAATGCCCAATTTAAATGATTAATAAATCATATTAAAAATATTTCAAATAATTCAAAGTGAATTATTTGACACCCTAATAAATAAATAAAACCTACTGAAAAGGATTTGGTAAAATTTGTAATTTAAATAGAATTTGGAAAACATAATTAAAATCCATTTAAATAAAGACAAAGGTCTATTGTAAATAAATAATTAAATCATGTGGGAATAAAAGAAATATTCCAAAATGATCTTTAAAAATACATGTTTGAACAGAATAGAAAAATACTAAAAGTTTGGTAAAGATTTGAATTCAAATGGTTGTTGGAATTGTTTGAACAAATTCAAAACAGAATAAAAGAAATAGAAAAATAAAATTAAACAGAGAAGAAAAAAAAGGAAAGGAACCAGCCCAACCCAACAAGCCCAACTGGCCCAGCTAGCCCATCACTCTCTCCCCCGCAGGAAAACGATTCGCACCCAGACTCTCACCCGCTCCCTCACTGACGACCGGACCCTACACGTGACTGCCTCACCTCGCTGACAATGCAGGCCCACGCCACGCTGGCATCTTCTTCCCTACCGCGACGACCACGCACTCTCCCCCAGCCGTTTGTGTCTCCGATTCCTCTGAGTAAATTCGTGTTAACTACTGATCAGTTCTCGCCAGTAAGTACGCCCTATTAAGCGTTCCCCTCTTCCCTCTCATTCCCCTCAATTTCCCACACCTCTCTGCCCCTAGGCTGGACGAATTTCTCCACGTGCCATCACTACTCCGATGACCTCCTCCGGTCGATTCCGGCCAGCCCTCATCGCCCCATCGCCCTAGAGAAAATGAACACGTTCCCTAGTGTCCCCTGCATCTCCCAGTATCATCCACTCACTCGCGCGTGCCCTGAATCATCGACAGCAACGACGCCTCCTCGCCACCGCTGTCTACAACATCTCCGGTGAGCTCTATCACATGAAACAGTGCGCGCCTCGACCAGAGACTCATGCCATCTTGTTCGCATGTGTCTTATGAATCCCCAAGTTCTCGCCAACTACTCGCGCGTGACCTACAGCCTCGTCTTCGACCACGACAGTGCGTGCCCGATGCCGTCTCGAACTCCGGCGAGCGATTCAGGACGAACCCGTGTGCCCCCTGTCTCCCCACGAGCATGTTGAGCATCAACAATCTTCAGCGATTATGGTGAGCTTCTCCCCTCCTTCTCTCGCCTCCTGTATCACCGGCAACCTCACCGCTAGAGCCGCGCTGCCGCTAGCCACTGTCGCCGCGCCACCAGACTTTGGTCAATCGCATGTGAGCCATTGGATGGCGATCTTGTGGACGCGATAGATTCATTTAGCGAAACGGTATGGAAGCATCAACACCGTGCGATCTAAATGAGATCATGTGGTCTGTGTTAGCAATCCAACCGAAACGGTATCGCCCAATCAGAAGTAGACGTGTGGCCTGTGTGTTGAATTAAAAACAGATTTGATTCTATTAGATATGTGATTTTGTAAAATTCATAAATTTAAATCTACACGTCCAAATTTTACAAATTTTATATCAATGGAATCCGAAAAAAGAGTACTTTCCAACCATGCACTTTGTTTAATGATTTGCTTCTGGAAAATTTGTTGTTTTTGCAGAAACATGTGTAGGCATATTTTGTGTATAAAATTCATTCTAAAAATATTGTTAGGGTAAAATCTTTTGTAAATTGATTGTTTTGAACCTAATGACCATAGAAACCAACTTGTAGATTTAAAAGTGTATTTTGTGAAGCTAAAGAATAAATCTTTGAATAAAAGCATTCCTAGTTAAATAAAAATATTGTTTATGTTTTAAAAATGCTTTTTGAGTAAAACCTTTGGAAAATGATTTGATTTAAACTCTCTGACCCTAAACACCAAGTTTTAGGATTTAAAAACATATTTGGTGAACCCTAGAAAATTATTACTTTGTTTAAAGACATTTCTAATGAAATAAAATGTTGTTTGATTTAAAAATGGTTTATAGGTAAAACCTGTTGCAAATGGCTTTAATAATAAACACTTGACCATAAAACACTAACATTTGTGTTTAAAAATATATTTGTCAAACACTAGAAATTATTACATTGGTTAAATCATTTCTAACAAAACAAAAATGATTTAAAGTGGCCATTTTCACTAACTTAATATCAAATGGTTTTGCCACTTTTATAAATGACCAATAGGTGTTTTAAAATGTTTATAACCTATTGGAAACCAATTTTCCAAATAAAAAAATATTTGGCATGCTTGCATGCATTGCTTTGTTTTTATTATTATGTGATGAATTGTTTGAATGCTAGTTTTGAATTTGTGCCTTGCTTGAATGAATTGTAGTGAAATTTGAAGAGTGTGACTATTGCAAGATCAAGGAGTGAACTTATATTCTCTACCAATAAGGAAAGTGGTGCTTCATACTTTTGTCCCATTATTTTCACTATGCATTAGTGATATTTCTAAGTAGGACTTGCATGGAATTTTCCAAGTATAAACTATGCCATGGGAAATCCTAGTAGATGAAACCTTAGTAGAATTTTCCTAAGTTAAGATTCCTACTACTATCATGCTTAGCCTGGATAGTAGAAAACAAGGGTGGATTATATTCATGCTATGGAATATTTCTAAGACAAGGACTTGTGTTTTGTTTAATAAAACAACTAAGTGAATGAATCACCTGGGTGGAATGGTATTGCTTGGATGGATTTTTGTTGAGTGGTTACACAAGGCCAGGGGACTGGTGAACCTTGTGTATCTCACTTGTGGAATGCCACCCAGGAATAAAGAGATTTGAGATGTCAAATGTTGAGAAGCTTCAAGTGCAGCCACTTGGCATTATGGGCTCTGCCTGGATCATATAGGTTGCAATAACTTAGCCAAATGGACAGTAGGTGGTAGGGGATGATAGGTTTGGGAACGCGTCCATTTTGGTCTAAGGGAAGGCTTCTGAAAGATCTTGTCTCGATGCATGTCGAGTCTTGTGGGGAAAGTGCACCACCTCTCGAGAGAGTAAAATCTAAGTACTTAGCCGTGTCCCCAGCAATGGACAATTTGAGCATCAAGACATGGAAGCTATCAAGAATCTCCTCATCCCAATTTCTATGTTAAAAACTTGTGGTTGATAAAGGGTTAAGGATCTTCAATCACTGATTGGTAGATGCCTTGGGTGATTTTGCCAAACAAAAACTTAGTGTTTCCAAATGATAAGGAAAATATGTTTTGAGCAAAGCAAGCCTAAGCTCCACTTAGCCAAATGCATATAGATGATAGATACCACTATATTACCATAGTATCACTTGCCAATACAATTCAAATGTATTGACCCTTGTGGCTGTAACTTATTATGTTGCAGGTTTGTTTGATGTTAGTGAAGTGTGTTGATTAGGATTACAAGTCTACAACCAACATGATTGCCTATGGCACTTTGAAGACGAAGGACTGCATGCTATATAGATATTTCTGCTGCAATGTAATGTGATAGCCAAATGAGCTATGTAAGATGTAATGAAATATTTTATTCCTGGTTATAAAGTTGTACTATGACCTTTGTTTCTTGATATTACATCTTAATTATGGATGCTAGCTATTGATCCAGGGACTAGCATTGTAAACACAGGGATCTCTACCTTATTAAAGGTTGGGACCTCTACAGTTTGAGAGTACTTAAAGAGTACTCATGGATTTGTCCCTGGCTATTCCCATGGCTAGACTATGAAGAGGACTATCAGGAGGATGGACCGCAGGAAGGTTACGACAACTAGGATCATCTCCCATCATCAGCATTTCCTGTGACCATGAAGATGGAGCCTCACCCATGCTACCATTATTATATTATTCCATTGCGTTGATTGTACTAATACTGGATCATGTGATCCTGTATTTGTTGTAAGACCTTATGTATGGTTTGTAATTGATGATGTACTGTGATATCCAATCTGTTATGTCTCGCAAAAATGGTAATCCTGGGATTGAGATGTATGTCATAACGGGCATCTGGGATTAAAAATCCGGGTGTTGACAAGTTGGTATCCGAGCCATCCTGACCATAGGAGACCCTAGTTTAGAATGGACGTTTGAATCAAAAACTTAGTTTCAAAATCTCATAGGAATCATGAATGTCTAGTATTTGCATTGTTATGCCTTGCTTAGTTCCTGTCAATTGCCCCGCTGTAATTTGTTCACCCAGCATGTTATGCATCTTAAGGAGAACACCTCTAGTGAATTGTGGACCCCGGTCCAATCTTTACCACTGTTACATCATCTACTATTACCGTTTACTTTCTGCAAGCAACCACTACCTTCCACACTATATGTTTAATCCTTTGTTTTCAGCAAACTAGTGATATTGACAACCTCACTATAAGTTGGGGCAAAGTCTTGAGTTTGTGTTATGCAGGATTCCAAGTTGTTAGCAACACCTTGGAGTTGTTTCCATGCTCGTACTGGTTCAATAACCTTGGTTTCATAACTGAGGGAAAACTTATTGTTGTTATCATCATACCTTCCTCTTGGGGTTTCCCAATGAAGCTCTACAGTGATCTGAGCTCATCAAGACTTTTTCTGGCACCATTGCCCGGGAGTTAAGGACAACTTCACAAGGGGAGTCCCTCACAACCATTCTCTTTATTTTGTTTTTTTGCTTAGTTTCTTTTGCTTGCTTCTTTTTATCAAAAATTACAAAAATATTATATTGGTTTGGTTTGCCTTTTCTTATAAAAAACACAAAAAATTAGTTCTTCCTATATTTTTCACCTTGATATATCTCACCATGTTGATCCCTAAGTTCACCCTGAAAGACCTTTCAATAGGTAGTGGCTCTATAATTGGGAAGGAAAATATTGAAGAATTCTTTAATCATATGAGCAAACTTGAGGATATTGAGGATAGATCCTTAGTAGAACTTGCTCCTAATTATGAAATAGCTGCAACTTCTTTAGTTCACATGTTGGAGGCTAGGTTTGTTAACCTTAACCCCATGATGCAAATAATGTTTCTTAAACTTAAAGAAATTGAGGATACTAAAAAAGAGATTTTATTCTAGAAACTTTGCTAAAGGAGTTCAATGATGTTGCTAAGGAAGCTAAAAAGGTCTTTGGTCGATTTAATATGCTAGGCTCATGTGTAGATGCTATGGGTACATTAGAAAAGTTGGATAAAACCAAACCCAATGGAGAGGAAATTAAAATACCCATAACTTTTAAACTTGTAGGAATGCATGAAGCCTTAGAAAAGAATTTTGATTGGATTGTTCCTAAAAATCCGTTTGATGAATGCAGTGAACCCAAGAGTGTTGAGAGAGGATCCTCTAGAACTCATTTGTATGAGATACCTTTCCTAGTTGAAGAAATTTCGAGTATTGATCTTAATGCTTCTTCATTTGAAAATACTTGATTCTTGCTTCTTGTGCCTAACTTAAAGGCGTTAAAGAAAAGTACTTCTTGGGAGATAACCCAATAGTTTTCTTGAGTCTTGGAAGTTATTACTTATTTAATAACCTCTCCTCATCCTTTTTGTCTAATTTTTGTAACCAAGAATAACCTCTAATGAGAGAGAAGTAAGATTTGCAGAAGTTGTTGTCCCAAAACAGATTTTTGTGCTTCACTGTAAAAATTCATGAAAAATCTCTGTAAGTAGAATTAAGCTGTAATTTTGTGAGTAAAGGCCCCAGGTTGTTATATAAATTTCTTTAGTTAAACACTTTTCTATTTGAGAAACAGAAGGTCTTCGAAAAAATCAGTTTTTACTTGCTAGTCTGTTTTGACAGATTTCTGCCATTATTTGCATTTTTCTCTTTATCGGTTTATTTTTGAGTTCTTTTTGATCACTTGAGATTTTTAAAGGAATTGCTAAAGTATCTTGTGTTTTAGTGAAAGTTTTTCTATGTTGAAACTAAACCCAAAGGTTTATTATCTTGAATGCACTAATGTTGCTAATGAAGATTGTGTGAAGTTTTGTATGAAGGAAATTTTCAAGTGTAGGGGAAGAATGATATGATGAGATGAAGAATGGAAAAAAGGCTAAAGCTTTGGGATGCCACCCCATTTCACCCCAAGAAATATCCAAGAGGTACAAGCATCAAATCTTGGGGATGCCCAAGGCATCCCCTTCTTCATCAATAAAATCTCAGGTCTCTTTCTAGACACTTCATTTTTATTGTTTCATGCACTGTTGTGTTGTTATTGGAGCGTCTTAGTTTTCGTTTTTGGATTTCGTTTGCTTAGTTTTCTTGAATAAATTATTTGGACCCCCTATTTCGCTGTGTTATTTCAAATAAGTTGATTGGTATTGGAAAAGAGTAGAAAGTTTCATGCTTTAGTGGTACAAAAGGGAGATTGCTTTGACCGTGTCTCAGACTTTATCATGTCATGCTAGATGTTGTTTTGACCTTATGCTTAGCGATTATTGCTATATCATGACTTGTTCCAAACAATTAAGATTGCTTAGTGTGCCTTGCAAGAATCATGCGTTGTTTTAGCATACAAAAGCATAATATTGTGGTATTCTCCTTTGATGCTTTGTTTGGGTTGACTTGGCACATGCTCACACCATGTTATGACTATGAAGCAGTCAGCTTAGACTCTATGATCATTTAGATTTTGACTTGTGATACCACTTTATGCTTTAGTTGATAATGTTTTGTCGCTCTGCATGATTATGGCCATTATTACTCTCTTAGTTGGTTGCTCCCAGTATTTTGCTAGCCTCCACTTGTATGAGTAAGCTCTACTCATGCATACAACTCCCAAGAAACCAAGTTATTCCAAAGAGTCCACTATAAATTCCTATGCATGGTGTGTTACACCATTCCAAGTATATTATTGTTTTATCTATCTTCCAAATTAAACTTATTATGTGAAAATTAGTGATTAAATCTCTCACAAACTTGATGGCACACTTTATTTTTCTTGCCCCTAATAAACTTGAGACATTGTGTCATCTATGTTGTATATGATTGCACTTATAAGTTGGGAATTAGAAGAACCGTGCTGTCACGGGGAACGCTGATGACCCACAAGTATAGGGGGTGTATCGCAGTACTTTCGATAAATAGGGGTGTCGATCCCAATGAGGAGCAGAAGGTGTTGACTAGTGGTATGGAGCAGGAAATCTCTGCAAATACTTAGTAAACGGATTTTTAGTGGTTTTCTGATAAAGCAACAAAACAAGGTGCAAGTAATAAAGACAAAGAACAAACACATCAAGTGGCCCAATCCTTTCTTAGCAAAGGACAAGTCGGTGGAAATACTTATAAGGACCAAACGTTATCGAGGACACATGGGAATTCTGTCAAGTGCTTTCGCTTCAAATAGCTGAATACTCTTCTTTGGTGTTCTAAGTGTTGTGTGGGTGAACCTGTGCTAATGTACCGACCTTACTTGGACTAATACATACTTGTGATTAAACCCCCTGCAAGCATCCGCAACTACAGGAAATTAATAAAGATATAAACCTAACCACAGCCTTAAACTCTGAGATCCTACACTCCCTTGTGCAAAGGTGTCCTAACAGGGGTTCAGGTTTCTGTCACTCCGGCAACCCCACAATTAGTAGCCAAATACACAATGCATTCCCCTATGGCCATAAAACGTGAAGTATCATGTAGTCGACATTCACATGATACCACTAGAAGAATAGCACCACAACTTAAATACCAAACCATTGAATAATAACTCAACACAAATCCACTACTAACAACATGACGTCTCCCATGTCCCCAAGAACTAAATGAACTACTCACAAGACATCATATGGATCAAGATCAAAGAGGATATAGTAATGGATAACAATCTGAACATAAACAATAATCCAATGGTTCCACTCACAAGCATCAACTACAATAGTAATTAACATCGGGAAAGTTTCCCCTAAGAACTAGAGCAATATCCAACACAAATGTTACATCGGGATGGAATGGTGATGATGGTGCTAGTGGAGATGATGGTGTGGATGATGATGATGATCTCGATGAAGCCTAGATTGATGATGGTGTTGATGGTGATGATCTCCCTCTCCGGGAAGGAGTTTCCCCGACAGAAATCTGTCTGTCGGAGAGATCTTTCTCTCTCGGTGTTTTCCGCCCCGTAGAGGCGGTGGAAATTTATCTATGGTCGCTCCCCTGGTGTTAGGGTTCCGTGAGGAAGATATAGGCGAGAGGGCGGAGTCGGAGGCTGAGCAGGTGAGCCACACCTTCCCTAGGCGCGACCTAGGGTGGGCCCGCGCCTAGGGGGTGTGGGCCCCCTATGGCCCTTCTTCGCCTCCCCTTCTGGCTTCCTCTGTCTTCCGAGAAAATATAATTTTCCCATATTTTTCTGGTATTTTTTGGTATTTTTCTGATCTTTGCGAAATTGCATCAAAACACCTCTTTTTCCATCAGAATCCAGACTCCGGCAGTCCATCCTCCAAGAATCATCCAACATGCAAAAACAGTGGAAAAGACATAAGTAATACCTCATAATAATACATATATCAATGGATAGAGGCAAATTATGATATAGAATGGTGATGCAAATTGGACATATCAACTGCCCCCAAGCTTAGACCTTCGCTTGTTCCCACGCGAAAACTGATCTCAGTAAACATGTCCACATGTTTATGGAGTGAAGTGTCGATAAAATAATATGGACAAGAAGCATCACACTTACCATTACACAACTCATAGAATAAAGCAACTCACCATTATATAACTTAGCTCGCAACAAGTACAGGAGTCACAATAGAGGTGCATAAAGATAAATCATAATTGGAATTAGCAAACTCTTGTTCTTGGTCAGAGAACAACTAGTAAACAGTTTCACAAAAAGCTTTTTGTAGAAGTTTTATAATAGGAGCACTCTTTGCTCAAAAAGGTTTTTCAATGAAGGCTTTCAAAGTAATACTCAATAGATAAGAGTTTTGTGCAAACAAGGAAGATAGACAACATGATTGAATAAATCACCATATGAATGCTTGAAACACAACAACTCAAATGCTTGTTGGAGATAAAGAGGAAGTAGGTTTACTGACTCAACTTAGAAAATAGGAGAAAGGTCCCTTCATAAAGGGAAACAGTGACTACAAGTCATAAAGAGATTCCAAAAGATTATGGTACTTACTAGCTTTGAGCCCTCATTGCCCCTACCATAAGCATCTTGAGATGATTAAGGTTAAAGTGCACAAAGATGGAGTATATGCTTGACAAAATATAAGTTGGCAATCTCATGTACCTTGAATATGAGGGCCACTCCTCATGCTAATCAACTTCAGTTACCGGTAAGTTCTTGTCATTGTAAGTACATGCGTATCATAGAGAACCGCCAACGGGGTACCCCTTGCACATGGTACATGAGTTATCCCATAACCAAAATGTCAAGGCAAGCGGACAACGAGCATCTCAGCGATCTTTTTATTTACTATGTGCATAGCTTTTTATTGAGGATCCTTCATAGATAGCTCAGTATGGTGATGCTGCAAGTTTCCACCATGATTAGGCATGGCTTAGGCTAGCGGCCCAGGCGTTTCTCTAGCACAAAATACAGACTCCATGGACTTACAAGTTCCCTCTTTATTTCACACTATTGACATCCATAGACAAAAGAGCACGATATCAACTGAGTACAAGGTACATGTGCAATGTTGAAAGCGTTCCCCGTGACAGCACGGTTGTGCTAATTCCAACGTATAGATGCAAGCATATACAACTTCCATGACACAATGTTTCAATTCTATTAGGGGCAAGGAAATAAGGTGTGCCATCAAGTTCGTGAGAGCTTTACTAACTAGTTTTCATATAACAAAATACTTTTTAATTCGAAAGATAGATGAAGCTTGAGAATTTGCTTGGAATAGCAAAAGCTACTAGGTAGATATAGTGGGCACAAGTGGCAAATGTTTTGGTTCAAAGGGATTGAAAACATGAGAAGTATGCCTTCTCAAAACAGGTTTTTGGCTAGCAAGGCTGGGTAGCAAGCAAAAGAGTTGAAAGAAACAAGCAAACATATAAGTAATAAAGCCAAACATGCAATCTTCCTTGAAGACACAAAAGATCTTAAATAAAGAATATTAAGCTTATGAGCCAACAAGAAAGAAAATAAATGATACAAAATACCTGTAAGCTTTTTCTCTTTTTTCTTTCAAACCTCAAAAAGTATTGCTACTGACCAGAACTTGGTTTGCCAAAAACAATTTAGATTTACTTGATGCTCCCAAAGTGATGCCAATACTGATCAACAAGATCCATCATATAGTAGAGATTGCAAACTAAAATAAGAAGTGCAAAAAGTAAAAGATGAAACTTCTCATTAATATTCCAATAAAGGCACTCACACCAAGGGATACATAGATAATCAACTAAAGGAAAGATACTTCGACATGCAAACCAAACTGTAAGATAACTTCTCTACCAAAGATATGAATCCACTAAAAATATAAAAGATAAAAGATAATGATTGTGATACCGCGGCACTCCCCCAATCTTGGAACAAGCCAAGGGGATGCCAAACCTGATGACGAATTACTCCTTCGATGGTGGTGTTCTCTTATCATCATAAAACTTCCAAGGCAAAGGTTCTCCATACAAAAAGGATGTCCTTATCTCTGCAATCCTAAAACTAGCAACAGAGCTTATGCGATCAAATCTAGCCTTATACTCATAGTTTTGATTTTGTAATTGGTTCGTGGTCTGACGGAGCGAGAAGATTTATTCTCGGAGCTCAGCCACCTCCTCCTCGTGTTTGGCGAGGAGTTCTGATCTTATCTTGTGAATAACATCCACTTCGCGTTCCGCCATCTTCTTGTACCTGAAAACCTCCTGCTCCAATGCCTCCATCATGTCTTCCAGACTTCCTTCTCCCTTGGGGCCTTGGACTTCTTTCATTTGTACATTCCCATCTTTGAGAATCAACTCCTTGGGATGGATCTTCAACTCATACATGTATGGGTTGAGGACATCTGCAGAGGAATACTCCATGGGTGATCCAGAGGAAGACATTATAGCTCCAAAACTAAGAATTTGCCTGAGAGAGATAGATCGAAACAAAAACACGACGAGAACTCGATGCATTAACCTTGGGGAATCCAGGGGGTTTTATATTACGAAGTTTCAAAGAATAAGGAAGGTTTTGATACGAAAACGAGGTGGAGACGAAGATCGGGGGAGGCACCCCCTCCAGGCGCGGGGCAAGGTGGGCCCGCGCCTGGGGTGGCCTCCGTTTCCTCCTCTGTTCCGTCTCGTTGTAGGGTTCGCAGCATAGAAAACAAAAAATTTCCTACGATGGGCACAACTATGTACCAAGATCTATCTACTAGATAAAAACAACGGGCAGATGTATATCCATAGAGAACATACCCTTGAAGACTGACAAAGCTTAACGAGTTAAACTCGTGGTTGATGTAGACGATCTCTTGCCAATCTCAAGATCGAGAGGAAGTCCTAGCGCCGCAAATCAGCAGCGCATCCGTGCTCGCACACACGTCTGAGGCACCGAGCAGCCTCCGCCTCCTCGCTCCAGCGATGCAGCGGAAGCACAACTCTTTCTTGCCGAATAGCCACCGGGAACATGTATCTCGCTAGTCTGAGACCATGGGGGATAAATTCTAGAGGGGGAGAGATCCTTCACGAGGAGGTGTGAGTGAGAAGTAAGGAGGGGTTGCCTTTTATAGAGAGGGGGGACCCCAAGGGGGTGGCCGGCGCATGGGGCTGCCCCCTTGCCCTCCCCTCATTCATGTGGGTGGACACTCCACTCACAAAAATCCTTTCAATTCCCTCCACTCAAAATTCCTATTAAATTTCCACCAAATTTAATGCAAACTCTCATTAAATAAAACTCCTTTTATTTATTCAGAATTTTGTCAATTACTTTAATGACAAACATTCACATATAACCCCTTGCTAGTATTTCATTTCACATGCAAAAACACTTTCTGCAATTTCACCCAAAAACCTATTTCAGTATCTAGTGAAATAAATTCCTGCGCTTGTTATTCTTTTCGGCATGAAACTTTTGCTCCAATTGGATGTTGGTGTCTCTTAAGTGTGTCACCCTACGGTTCGTGAATAATGAGGACATGATCGAGACCCCTCTCAGATCAATAATCAGAAGCGGGATCTGGAGACCCATACTGACTCCCACACATTCAACGATGACTTTCTTGTGATCGTCAGAACCTTTTACGCTAGTATCTTAATCCCTTTGCTTCACGATATATTACATGTCCGAGATTCGATCATCGGTATCTACATACCTAGTTTGATCTCGTTACTGACATGCACTCTTTTCTCGTTCCCGTGATATAACATTCTAGTGATCAAATCACTTGCTTGCAAGCTAACCAATGTGATATCACCGAGAGGGCCCAGAGTATATCTATCCGTCATCGGGATGAACAAATTCCACTATCGATCCATGGGCCTCAACATAACACTTTATTAGTTCTGAACCCATCTTTATAATCACCCTGTTATGGTGTGATGTTTGATGTTATCAAGAAATTCTTCCGATGTTAGTGATTGACATGATCTCATGGTCTAAGGATTAGGATCACTTTGTAAGTTTTTATAGCAATATAAACTCAATGATTTTGATCGTAATGCTATACTTAGGATGAATGTTCATCACACCATTACACTAATGTTCGATCTCATTATTAACAACATCCAATGTCCATGATCAGGAAACCATGATCATCTTGTTAATCAATGAGATAGTTTATGAGAGAGGCATAACTAGGAACTTTTTGTTTGTTTATTAAACACACATGTATTAATGTTTCCGTATTAATACAATTATAGCATGCAAAATAAACATCTATCATATACTTGGAATACACATAATAAACACTTTATTATTGCCTCTCAGGGCATATTCTCTTCAGTCTCCCACTTTCACTAGAGACAATAATCTAGTTACATAGTGATGAATCTAACACCCATGGAGTTCTGGTGTTGATCATGTTTTGCTCTAGGGAGAGTTTTAGTCAACGGATTTTCTACATTGAGATCCGTGTGTAGAAATACAAAATCTTTATATCTCCATCCTTGACATGCTCGCGGATGGAGTGAAACCGGCGCTTAATATGCTTGGAATTCTTGTGAGACCTTGGTACTTTGGCATTGGCAATGGCACCATTGTTGTCACAATAGATCACCATTGGGTCCAACGCGCTCGCAACCACACCTAGTTCGGATATGAACTCCTTCGTCCAAACCGCTTCCTGAGCTTCTTCCGAAGCAGCAACATATTCAGCCTCCATTGTTGATCCCACCACCATAGGTTGTTTGGAACTCCTCCAACTAACCGCTCCGCCATTCATGAGAAATACATATCCGGATTGAGACTTAGAGTCATCCGGATCGGTGTCAAAGCTTGCGTCAACATAACACTTAGCAACGAGCTCTTCTTCACCTCCGTACACAAGAAACATATCCTTAGTTCTTCGCAAGTACTTAAGGATATTCTTGACCGCTATCCAGTGTTCTGAACCTGGATCCGATTGGTACCTACTATTCAAACTAATAGCATGTGCCATATCTGGTATTGTACATAGCATGTCGTACATTATAGAGCCTATTGCTAAATCATAGGGGACTTTGTCCATTATCTCTCTTTCTTCCGCCGTAGCCGGACTTTGAGTCTTACTCAATGTCTTGCCTTGCAACATAGGTAAGAACCCCTTCTTACTTCCGTCCATTTTAAACTTCTTTAAAATCTTATCAAGGTATGTACTTTGCGATAGCCCTATTAGGCGCCTAGATCTATCTCTATAGATCTTTATGCCTAATATGTATGACGCTTCACTTAGGTCCTTCATTGAAAATTTGCTTTTTAGATAACTTTTAACGCTGTTTAAAAGATCTATATCATTTCCGATCAATAATATGTCATCCACATATAATATCAGAAATGCCACATTGCTCCCACTCACTTTCTTGTAAATACAAGCTTCTCCATAAGTTTGGACAAATCCAAACTCTTTGATCACCTCATCAAAGCGGAGATTCCAACTTCGTGATGCTTGCTTCAGTCCATAGATGGATTGCTGAAGCTTGCACACCTTGTTAGCATCCTTAGGATCGACAAAACCCTTTGGTTGTATCATATACAACTCTTCTTCAATATTGCCATTGAGGAACGCAGTTTTGACATCCATCTGCCAAATCTCATAATCGAAATATGCAGCAATTGCTAACATAATCCTAACTGACTTTAGCATCGCTACGGGAGAGAATGTATCATCGTATTCAACTCCTTGAATTTGTTGAAACCCCTTTGCGACAAGTAGAGCTTTATAGACGGTCACATTACCATCAACATCAGTTTTCCTTTTGAAAATCCAGTTATTCTCCATGGCCTTTCGGTCGTGAGGTAAGTCCACCAAGTTCCAAACTTGATTTTCATACATGGATTCCATCTCGGATTTCATGGCTTATAACCATTTGTTGGAATCCGGGCTCATCATCGCTTCTTCATACATCGCAGGGTCATCAATTTCATCAACCATGAAATTCATAACAGGGTTTCCGTACAGCTCAGGAGCTACACACGTCCTACTAGACCTGCGAGGTATGGTAGTACTCTCTTTCAGAGTTTCATGATCATTATCATTAGTTCCTTCTTCAACTGGTGAAGCCAACTCCGGAACGACTTCCGGTGCTGCGCTACTTGCCATACTTTGAAGAGAAGGTTCAATAACCTCTTCGAGTTCTATCTTCTGACTACTAACACCTTTCGCGAGAAACTCTTTCTCTAGAAAGGATCCATTCTTGGCAAGAAAAATCTTGCCCTCGGATCTATGATAGAAGGAATACCCAATTGTTTCCTTAGGGTATCCTATGAATATGCATTTTTCCGCTTTGGGCTCGAGTTTATCCGGTTGAAATTTCTTCACATAAACATTGCATCGCCAAACTTTAAGAAATGACAGCTTAGGTTTTTTTCCAAACCACAATTCATACGGTGTCTTTTCAATGGATTTAGATGGTTCCCGATTTAAAGTAAATGCATCAGTTTCTAGTGCATAACCCCAAAATGACAACGGCATGTCCGTCCAAGACATCATAGATCGAACCATATCCAATAAAGTACGATTACGCCATTCTGACACACCATTTCGCTGTGGTGTTCCAGCAGGTGTGAGTTGTGAAACAATTCCACAGTCTTTCATGTGAGTGCTAAACTCGTAACTTAGATACTCACCTCCACGGTCGGACCGTAGAAATTTGATCTTTCTATTATGATGATTTTCCACTTCATTCCGAAATTCCTTGAACTTTTCAAAGGTTTCAGACTTGTGTTTCATCAAGTAGATATAACCGTATCTACTCAAATCATTCGTGAAAGTAACAAAATAACGATATCCACCTTGTGCTGACACACTCATTGGACCACATACATCAGAATGTATGATTTCCAATAAATCTGTCACCCGTTCCATTGTACCGGAAAATGGCTTTCTAGTCATCTTGCCCATAAGGCATGGCTCACATGTATCAAATGATTCAAAATCAAGTGATTCCAAAAGTCCATCCGAATGGAGCTTCTTCATGCGTTTAACGCCAATATGACCTAGACTGCAGTGCCACATATATGCGGATATATCATCATTAAGTTTAATCCTTTTAGCATCAACATTGTGAATATGTGTAACACTATTATCGAGATCTAATAGAAATAAACCATTCATCATCGGTGCATGACCATAAAAGATTTCATTCATATAAATAGAACAACCATTGTTCTCGGATTTAAATGAATAACCACTTCGCATCAAACACGATCCAGATACAATGTTCATGCTCAGTGCTGGCACCAGATAACAATTATTCAAGTTTATTACTAATCCCGACGGCAAGTGGAGAGGTATCGTTCCGACGGAGATCACATCAACGCTTGATCCATTGCCGACACACATCTTGACCTCACCCCTTGCTAGCGGTCGCTTGTTCCGCAGCCCCTGATTCGAGTTACAAATATTAGCAACTGAACGGGTATCAAATACCCAGGTGCTATTGCGAGCACTAGTCAAGTACACATCAATAACATGTATATCATATATACCTTTGTTTGCCTTGCCGGCCTTCTTTTCTTCCAAATACTTGGGGCAGTTGTGCTTCCAGTGGCCAGTCCCCTTACAATAGTAGCACTCGGTATCAGACTTAGGGCCAGTCCCCTTACAATAGTAGCACTCAGTATCAGACTTTCAGGCATGGCAACCGGCTTGCCGCCCTTACTGCCCTTCTGTTTACCCTTCTTGTCTTTCTTGAAACCAGTGTTCTTATTGATCATCAACACTTGATGTTCCTTCTTGATCTCCACTTCTGCAGTTTTCAGCATTGACAGAAGCTTAGGGAGATACTTCTTCATGCCTTGCATATTATAGTTCATGTAAGATCCCACCCTTATAAAGGTAAGGATCCCTGTGATTGCAATGCTAGTCCCTGGATCAATTGCTAGCATCCACAGTTTAAGATGAAGTACAGAGAAACAAACGTCATTATTACAACGTCATTCCAGAGATAACATAGTCTTTTACAACTCCATAGCCATAGGCTAGTACAAGAGTTTAACTTAATAATATAAAATAGAAATCTTCATCTTCATGTGCCACAGGCAAGCATGTTGAGTGTAGACTCATAACCCCTAATCATCATCAGAGTAACCTGCAACATCACAAGTAACAACCATAGTGGGTCAATACATTGGAATAGTATTGGCAAGTGATACCTTAGTAGAATATCAACATCTAGTTACTACATGAATTTGGCTAAGTGTAGCTTAGGCTTGATTTGCTCAAAATAGGTTTTACCTATCAGTTGAAAACACTAAGTTTTTCTTTGACAAAACTCTCCCAAGGAACCACCAATAGAAATTGGTGAACCTTCACCCTTGTTCAACCACAAGTTTTAACTTAGAAAATTGGGATGAGGAGATTCTTGATAGCTTCCATGTCTTGATGCTCAAATTGTCCAATGCCAGGGACATGGCTAAGTACTTAGATTCTTCCATCTGCAGAGGTTGTGCACTTTCCCCACAAGACTTTATTTTCACCAAGACAGGACCTTTCAGAAGACTTCCCTTAGACCAAATGGACGCGTTCCAACCTATCATCCCACTACCACCAACTGTCCAAATGGCAAAGTTATTGCAACCTATATGATCTAGGCAGAGCCCATAATGCCATGTGGCTGCACTAGAAGCTTCTTAACATTTGGCATCTCAAATACCTTTGTTCCTGGGTGGCTTTCCACAAGTGAGATACACAAGGTAAACCATAGAAATGGGCCTTGTGTAACCACTCAACCAAAAACCACCAAGCAATTACCATTCCACCCAGGTGTTTCATTCACTTAGTTGTTTTATTAAAAAAACCATTAGTCAAAGACTTAGCAATATTTTTACATAGCATGATTATATTCCACCCTTGGTTGCTACTAGCTAGGCTAAGCATGGAAATAGCAAGTAGCTTAACTTAGAGAAAATTCTAACAATTCTACAACTACTAGGATTTCCCAAGCATAGCATATAGATACTTAGCAAAATACTCATGCAAGCCTATACAAAATATTTCTAATGCATAGTCAAAATATAGGGACAAAAATATGAAGGACCACTTTCCTTGGTAGTTGGGGGAGTAGCAACAATCTTCACAACCACAATCACTACTAGCACCAAAATCTACACATAAAATGATAGCACCAAATTCACATATCAAAATTAAATAAGCAAAAATATATGAATGCATGCAAATGCCATGTGATGATTTTCTAAGTCAAACAAGACAAGTATACAGTACTGAATCACCAACAAGACAAATACACACTAATTAAACTTTATTTAGTCTTTAAATCTTTTTTTTCAAAAAATTTCTATACTCAAAATAAGCCTATAAATGTCTCTGCAAAAATAACCAATTTTACAGAAGAAAAACATTAAACAATTTGCATGGTTGGATAGAATTCTTTCTCCTGATTCCAATGATATAAAATTTACAAAATTTGAACGTGTGGATCAAAAGTTATGAATTTTGCAAGTTTGAACAACTAATAGATCTAATTTCTGATTTTAAATCTAAACTCAGGCCACGCGGCAGCTCCTGATTGGACGGTACCGGTTCGCGCTGGATCACGCTCGCGGGCCGTTGGATCTAACTAACTGCACACGGCCCCGATTAAGCCTTACCGTTTCGCTACAGATCTAATCGCGGCCTTAGGATTTAGATCCAATGGACCAGGTCCATCTGACCAAGAACTGGCGGCGCAAATGGTTGCTGGCGGCGGCGCTACTGCCGGTGGCGCTCCGGTGATTCCAGAGGGAACTAGGGGCTGGGTAGGGGCTTACCAGACTCGCATGAACACGACGGTGCTCAAGGTGTTGGGGATATGCTATATGAGTGTCCTTATAGCATGTCTCTTATCCGACTAACCCGGGTGGCCCATAGTCGGTAGCATGGCCTATGGCCTGCTGGGCGGCCCAGTTAGGTGGATCCAGAAGGGAGGCCCATGCCGGATAAAGGAAGGCTACGGTGGAGTCACCAGCGTACCCGGAGCCTTGGAGTGCAAGATACACAAGACCAGTAATAGACGGTGTAGGACTCTGTAACCTGTCCGGCTAGGAATTTTCCCTGTAACCCTAGGACCTGGCGATTATATAAGTCGGGCCTATGGGAGCCTTTAGGGCAACATCAGACAATCTCATACAACTTCAGACAACCTCGCACAGCGAACCTATCTCTGTAACTCGGCGTATTGCCCTTATAGTGATTTATAGCAGGAGTAGGATTCCGCCACCGTTGTGGGATCTGAACCTGGGTAAGCTGTGTTACCTCGTACCCGTCAACCATCCGCCTTACCCCACGTCTCTAAACACGCACTGTGAGGACCCCTCCATGGCGTACTCGTTTGCAATACCACGACAGTTGGCGCCCACCGTGGGGCAAGAGGCGCTTCAGGCTCTTCAGCGGGCGAGGACCAAGATCTTCGCGGGAATCGGCAAAACCGTAGCCATCGGCCGTGTTATCTTCTCCGACAATGTTCCGATCGTCCCTCCCGACGATTTCTGAATCCCGGCGAAGACAAACCCTACGCGGTGTTCAATCGTTCCTATCGGAGACATCCACCTCTTCGTCGGCGAAACCGACTTGGGCACTAGTTCCATGGGAGTCGGAGGAGCATCAAGACCCGCACGGACCGCCTATGGGCAGGGTACGTTCGCGGAAGGATCGATGTCGGATCTCTCTTTAGAGTTTGCCGGCAAAGATCGGGAAAATTCAAGGTGGAAGATCACTGCAAATCCGCCGGCTTAGTCCATGCATCTGGACAGTAGAGATCCAAGTTCGTCGGCGTGGTTACCATCTTCGATCTGGCACGCTGCGTTCAGAGAGAGGGCGAAAACCCCCGTGATTACCTGGCCAGGTGGCTCCGCATACGAGCCGACCTAGCCCACTACCCCGTTGATAACGCTCTGTATCACTTCGTGGAAGGACTGGACTGCAGCACGCTTCTCCGACATTCTTTAAGACGGCAGCAGGCAACATGACGCCTTACCCTCGAAGAGATGGTGAGCACCGTCAACAACTATGCAGAGGCCGAAGCGGCAGCTCAGACAGCGCTTGCGCTCATTGACGGAGCCCCTCCGATTCAGCCACCGCCACCACCGCCTCCGGCCGCCATCGTCGCAGAACCACCACCACCTCCAGTCATCGTCGAGCCCGTTGCACCTCCACCGCCCGTCATCGAGGAAGTCCTGGCACCCTCCGACTCTGTCATTGACGCGCTTTATGCTGATTTCAGTGCAGATTCAGAGGAGATAGACTTCAGTCCAGAAGAGCTAGACTCCGCTATGGAGGAGATGGAGGAGGAGTACTCGCGCGACGAGCAGGCCAACAACACCGTCGCGTCCCGAGGGGTGTTCATTACCATTGGGACGGCGATGGACGAAGATCAACCCAGACGAGCTCCGCCTACAGCGCTGGAAAAGGGGAAGGGGCCACTTATTGCTGCTGACGATGACCGCGCAAAAGACATGCCTCCTCCGCCCACCCCAGTGCAGCAGCCGCAGGAACTCGGCACCGGCCCGAGTAACAACAACACTGAAAACTTGCCGCCTCCAGCATCTACGTCCGCAGCAGCCCAAGTTACTCTAGCTGATAGAGTGATGTACAACAATCTCCTCATCGAGCCACTGACCGTTGCTCATATCCGGAACGTGACCCAGCTTGATGAGAAACGCCAGCATCTGCTGGATGAGGCGCAAGCCATCGCGGAGCAAGGCGCTAAGCTAGATCGAGATCTGGTCAACGCACAGAAGTCCATAGAAAAAGCTAGAGCAATGGAGGCCGAGTACAAGACTCTGCTACAGCAGCAGAAGGCTAAGAAAGCTCCGGCTCGCGTCATCAACGATCCTAGTGTAAGGCGCAACCTAGGATGGGCTCCCTCGAAGCTGGCACAAGCCAAGCCAGACATTGACAGTGAAGGCAAGCAGGTGATGCCCACCCCACTCCTTAACCTTGCCGTCGCCAAGACACTTCTGGAGAAGGATAGATCGCCTGAGGCAGTGGAACAGGTCTACGACCTAGTGGCCAAGGCGGTGAAGCAGCAGGAAAAGGCCACCTCCCAAAGGCTTGAGTCTAACCCAGCGCTCTGCCAGTCTAGCCAGTACAAACCGCCAAGGGACAGATCTCCTCTTGATGTCGGGTCCCAGACGGGTTCCTCAGAACGAAGACGGAGGTATGCATGCAACAGGAAGGATGCTATCCCAATATCCTCCGACCACGGAGAAAAGGCCCAACCTCCTCGCCCACCGCCACCGCCCTGGTCTCCCCGACACCGTGAAGATTACAACGCTCACCATCGTATGGTATGCCCCCACCAAAGCAGTGTGGCATCGTCATCCGTGACAACACGGAGCAGACCCGTCATGACGGAAAGCGCAACGAAGGACATAAGAGCAGGTCGCGCCATGACCCTCCGCGTCCGACAAGCAACCGTGACAGACGTGAGGCGTCCCAAGAGGCTAACAGCAAGAAGGCTAACCCACCGCCACCTCCGCCTCCGTCACCACCAAGCAGTCACCATGGAGGAGGAGGCCCGCATCGTTCACGCAGCCCATCCCCTGTTGACAAGAATAAGAAGAACCCGGAGCCATACGATGCACGTTCGCGGATCGATAAGATCGACGAGGCCCGGGAAGGACCATACCTGGGACCATGTTGCTTTGGACCCCTTAATACGGTCCGCAACTTACCCCAAAGGCTTCCGGATTGACAAGACCATCAAGCCCTATGACGGCACCGCCAAGCCAGCCACATGGTTGCAGGACTACGACAACGCAGTGGAGATTTTTTTGGCCATAAACAGCAGGAGAGGCTCCTACTGTGGTACTATATTGATCAGATAAAAGTTCACATATATATACAAAGAGCTGCCATGGCAGCAAAGAAATATAAAATCAGGAATAGCTAAATTGTATCAATAAAAAAATCTATGGTTTGTTCCAGGATTTGGTTAACCCTGAACCTAAGCAATTGTAAATCTGATTTCACCCTAGCTCTCCAAGCTTGAATTGATGGTGCAATTCCTTGAAATATAAGATTGTTCCTTTCTTTCCAAATTCCCCAGGCTGAAATAACAAACAGTTCAAAGAAGAGATGTTCCTGAAAATTTTGTTTAGCTTGATTTAGTAATTGGAATCTACTTCCTGTACCCATCCAAGTGATATTACATCTGAGCCAGCAAGCTATACTGAATGGGCAGTGAAAGAATAAATGGTCCAGTGTTTCTTCAGTGTTAAGGTTGCACAGAGGACAATTGTGATTTTGACCTTGACCCACATTGAAATTTCTTCTTCGAAGCATATTCTTGGTATTTAATCTGTCCGAGAGCAATAACCAGGAGAACACCTTCAGCTTGTGCCATAGTTTAGATTTCCATATCCATGAAAATTGCACAGGTGGTTGAAGCAGTCTAAAGCAAAATTTATAATATTTCTGTGAAGTATAATTGTCTCCCCAAATAAATTTCCATTCATCTTGACATTGTTCAGTCAATCTCAGATTAGAAATTTCCATTTGAACTTGATGTAGATCCTGTGAGGCTTGTAAGGAAAGTGGGTTGTGAAACATATTTTGATAATCCTCTGCAGAACAAAAATCTTTGACAGTAATATCCTCATTCAGTGCATAAGAAAATAATCTTGCATAAGACTGCTGTTTAATCTCATCATTCCATTTGTCCTTCCAAAAAAGCACATTATTTCCTTGTTTAACTGTGCAAGATGTTATTCCTCTGAAAATAGGGGATAATTTCAGAACAGATTTCCACCAAAAAGATCCCACTGGATTAGTAGCATGAGGGACTGAATGTTGATAGTAAGTTGGCCAGATCAGATTCACCTAGGGAATGTCCTGATGATTATAGAACTTATTTAAAAATTTAAGCAGTAGAGCTTGATTCTGTAGCTTCATATTTAAGACTCCTAAACCTCCTTTATTTTTAGGCTTACAAACCATCTCCCAAGCAGCCAAAGAAACACACTTTATACCATTATCAGTGTTTTTTGTCCATAAACATCTTCTTCTGATCTTCTCCACATATTCTAGAATCTTAGGA
The DNA here is from genome assembly GCA_916181665.1 of Avena sativa. Taxonomy (NCBI): domain Eukaryota; kingdom Viridiplantae; phylum Streptophyta; class Magnoliopsida; order Poales; family Poaceae; genus Avena; species Avena sativa. The sequence continues at coordinate 361,629,080 of OV702299.1, read as the reverse complement.
TGGATTTCAATAGTACACATTGAATATGTAGCTATTGAAGAAAGAATTGCATTGACATAAGGTAGTTTCCTAGCATGAGACATTAAAAGAGTAGCACTTGTCACTTTCCTCTCAATTCTGTCAACCAAAGGCAATAAATCTGTAATTACAGGCTTTGTAGTCCCCATAGGCAGTCCTAAATATGTGAAAGGAATTTTGTAATAGCACAACCAAAGATAGTAGCTAATTCTTGAGCCCTAGCCTCAGTAATATTGATTGGAATTAGGCTGGATTTATGGAAATTAATTTTCAGCCCAGTTGATGTAGCATAGTCCAATAATATATTTCTCAGATGGATAACTTCTTCATTTGAGGCTTTGAGAACCAAAATAGTATCATTAGCATACTCAATGATTGGAAATTTAACCCCACAAGGAATTGGAAGATTCAAGTTTCCATTCAGCATTTCTTTATTAATCACTTTTTGGAGTAGTTCAGAAGCTGCCACAAATAATAAAGGTGACAGAGGATCCCCCTGCCTGACTCTCCTCTTACATTTGAAACTCTTCCCTGGAACTCCATTTAGTAAAATTTAAGAGTGTCCAGATGAAAGTAAACATCTTATCCACCTTAGCCAAAGCTCATCAAAACCCATGCCTTTAAGGATGTCAATTATGGCATCATGTTCCACCATATCAAAAGATTTTTCAAAATCTAGTTTTAACACCACAATTTCTTTTTTGGAAGCTTGACACTGATAGATATATTCAAAAGTCCAAGCCAAACAATCCTGGATAGTTCTTCCTTTTATGAAACCATACTGATTTTCACTGACCAGTCTTGGAAGCCAAATCTGCAGTCTGTCTGCAAGGATTTTTGTCAGTAATTTCAATGAATTATTTAGCAAAGAGATTGGCCTAAAGTCATTCACACCAGTTGGAGAACTCTTTTTTGGGATTAGAGTTATAAATGAACTATTAATACTGTCCAGATTGGCCTTTCCTTGATAAAACTGCTCACACAGATTGTAAAAATCAACAGCCATAATATCCCAACATGTTCTAAGAAAGCATCCATTAAAGCCATCAGGTCCAGGACTTTTATCCAAAGATATTTTATTAACCACCTTATCAATCTCATTCTTTGAAAAAGGTGAAAAAATCTCATGAAGATCAGTTAAAGGTGAGAACAAACTTTGCAGATTGAATTTCATCTCATGGGGTTCAGAAATTCCCAATCTCAATTTATAAGCTTGGAAGAGCAGCTGAGCTTTCCCATCATGATCAATAATGATTGAATCATTCTCTGAATGCAGCACTGCAATGGAATTCTTCCTATGTCTTTCAGTGGCCACTCTATGAAAAAACTTTGAATTTTCATCACCATACTTAATCCATCTTTCAGTGCATCTCTTTTTCCAATACTGCTGCTGATAAGACAGTAATCTAACAATATGATTTTTAAGAATCATCCTAAAATTCCACTCTGCCCTTGTCAATCTTCTTATCTGTTCCAAGTCATCCACTTGCTTTAAGACTTTCTGACAGTTTTCAATGAGAAGTGATAATTTGGAAATATTCTTACTCCACAATTTTAAGGCCCTTCTGGTATTTTTTTAATTTACCATTCAGAACCACTGTAGGATTATTACTATAGACTGGAACTTGCTAGGCAGCAATAACAGTGTCTCTGAATCCAGAATGATGAATCCAAAAAAATTCGAACCTGAATAATCTACATTTTGGGATTGAAGACTGAATAGAAATAAGACAGGGCACATGATCAGAAACTGGTCTTGACATAACTCTAACTGTGGTATTTGGAAATGTAGTAGTCCAATTATTGAAAGTGAAAAACCAATCAAGTCTCTCCCATAAAGGTTCAGATTGCATGTTACTCCAGGTAAAAGAGGAACCTTGTAAAGGGAGATCAACCAAATTTTGAGCTCTAATAATATCATTAAAAAGTATCATGTCATCAATGTTACCTCCCAGTCTGTTTCTATCATTTTGTGATCTATAAAAATTATAGTCCCCAATGAGTAGCCAATTAGTCCGACTATCAATTTGCAGATTATATAACCAATTCACAAATTCCTGTCTCTCCACTCCATCACATGGCCCATAAATATTTGATAGAAACCAACAACAGTTTGTTTGCAAAGAAGTGAACTTAATAGTTATTGCCCAAGTTAAATTTTCACTAACTTGCCCACTGAAAATTGCACTATTCCAGATTACCAGCAATCCCCCTGAATTTCCAAATTGAAGGATAAGAGACAAATTTATCAAATCTTCTAGGACAAAATTTCCTGATATAAGAATGATCAAATTGTTCTCTTTTTGTCTCCTGCAGACAAATGATTGCACAACCTGAGGAATCAATATGATTTCTAAGAGCATTATGTTTACCCTCAGAATTTAAACCTCTAACATTCCAACAGAGAATGTTCCACTGTCTTAGATACTGATTCATAACAAATAGCAAATGAATAAAACAGGTAGGCACACCTGTGAATAATTCCTAAAGGGAATCCTTATTACAATAATAGATAGATACTGAATAACAGATGGTGCAATTTTATTTGAAAGAACATAAAAGCAGTTAAGCTTATTCCTCATCATCATGGTCCTTCTCAAGCTTGTCCTCCTGGAGTTCCTCTGGAGGAATGCCACAAATGTTAACACCAATCTTCTGAAGCACTGAAATGGGAGTGGCAGGAGGAATGGGAGAAGCTGGGTTATGAATTTCAGAAAGTTCAGAATTAGCAGAACTATTGTCATCCAATCCACTAGTATTCCTGAATCCAGGAACAACTCTGTCCTTGACCTTGGATTTCCTTTTCCTTGAGTCTATAGGCATATCAACCTTGAATCCATTATAAATGTTATTTATTGGACTCCTACGCACAACCACCATTACAGAGACAGATTTTTTCCCTTTTCCTTTTGTCCTTCCCAAATATTTCTGCACAACCATCCCATAATCCTCTGAATCAGAATGTCTCCCAGCATTGTTCTGCTCCTCAGAAATAAAACACTCCTCCCCAAGATTAGGAGAATCATCCAAAAACAGCTTCCTAGCCACCCTTCTGGTCCTAAAGCTATCATCAACCTCACTATGACAGAGGATCTTTTCAGCAGAGAAGTCTGTTTTAATCAAACTTGGCGATGGAAACATTGATCCAAACAATGACTTAGCTCCCCAGAAAATGTCTGGCTGTTGCCAATTGATTAAGACTGTCCTTGCAATCATAAAAGAAGGAGGTATCTCCTGCTGAATTAACCCTCTTGCAGCTCCTTGGGCTGAGGATTCAGCCAAATCCGAATCATTCACTATAATTTGCATTGATTTAGTTGAGCTACTATTGTAATCAGAAATCATATCATTCCATGCAGATAAAGGACTATCAGTCAAACTATTGGGAGAAGGATGAACTCCAGCAGAAAAGTGTACCCCCTGTTCCCTTGCAATGGCTTGATAATTCACTTGTCCCCTACTTGGCAAAATCATCAATGGAGCTGAGTTGGAATTTTCAAAACCCAGGAGGCAACCCCAACGTCGCCGTCAAGTACCTCCCATTAATGTTGGCGGGTACGGCCCGTCAATGGATCGACGACTTGCCAGAAAAATCTATCTACAACTGGTTGGACATGCAAGAAGCATTCACCAAGAACTTTGAGGGTACATACAAGCGTCTCTGCACTGTGGGCGATCTACAGCGGTGCGTGCAAGAGAAAGACGAGACATCTCACGCCTACCTCTCCCGCTGGCTGGACATGAAGAATTCCTGCGCAGGAGTGCACGCTCAGACCGCCATGGCCGCCTTCATCGATGGGTTGGAAAGGGGCACGTTGCTCCGACATAAGATGAAGCGCTTGCAGGACAATCACCAGCTCGACTTGAACCGGATGATTCAGTTGGCTAGTGAGTTCGCAGCTGCCGACGACGATGCTCGTGGCTCCTTGCCGGCAACGGCCGTTCCAACTCAAGCTCGGAGGAACAACAGTACAAAGCGGAAGACCGCTCCATCAGAAAAGCAATCTACCAACATGGTCGCCATGACTTTTGCAGGACGAGGAGAAGGCGGACAACGTGGCCGAGGAAGGGGAGCTGGTCGTGGGCAGCAACGAGGAAGTGAAACCACCTCGGTGCCGCTCCGCTTTCCCCAAACCTATGAGGAGTACCGTGATATGCCATGCCTCGTACACCTCAACGTCAACGGCAAAGCCACCCATACAAATCGACACTACAAGTTCGTCAACGACCTTAAGGAAGACCCGGAGTCCAGCTACAAGCGAAGTTGGAAGAACAGACCATGCGGCAAGGGCAAGGGGAAGAAGAAGGAGGAGGAGTCCAAGGATTCAAGTGACATGGACGAGGACGTTAACCCCAAGCACGCCGCCAAGAGCGACGACAAAGGCAAGAACCCCTTCGCGAAGAAGGCCCCAGTCTACCACACTTTCCTTGGCACCCCACCGTCCGACAATAGAAGACCTCTCTGAGGATCCTGATGGCTACTCTCCCCCCAGTCCCCCAGTACCTGCGCTGGTCGGAGGTTCCAATAACTTGGGACAGGACGGACCACCCAGACCTTATACCCATGGAGAACCAGTACGCCATGGTCATCAACCCCTTGATTGACGGCGTGGAGTTCACCAAGTGTATGGTGGACAGTGGAAGCAGCATCAACATCATGTACCTGGATACACTGCAAAAGATGAACTTGACGGAGGCAAACCTAAGACGGACCAACACCATCTTCCATGGCGTAGTGCCTGGTCGGGAGGCTCGGTCCCTTGGGTGCATTACACTTCAGGTTGCCTTTGGCGATGTTAATAATTACCGCCAAGAGCGCATGACCTTCAGGGTGGTCCCCTTCAAAAGCGTGTACCACGTCATATTTGGACGCGACATATTCCACACGTTCATGGCCAAGCCATGCTTCGTCTATAACAAGCTCAAGATACCCGGACCAAACGACATCATCACCGTATCTGGAAGCTTTACCAAGGCAAGGGACAGTGAGATCAACGAAGCAGCCGTTGCAGAAGCTGTCCTCTACAGCGAAGAATTCAAAGAGATCCAGAGCAAGGTCAATGACTCAGAGATGCCCGCGTTGAAGAAGAAGATCTCCGACTCCGCTCCCGCGTTCAAGGCCGCCATCGAGACCAAGCCGGTGGAACTTGTGGTAGGCGATGCCTCCAAGGTCACCGCCATCGGGACAAACCTGGATCCCAAATAGGAAAGCGCGCCCGTCGAGTTCCTCCGTGAGAACAGGGACATCTTTGCCTGGCAACCTTCCGACATGAAAGGTGTACCTAGGGAAATTGCCGAGCACAGCTTAAACATTGATCCAAAATCCAAACCAGTGAAACAACCTCTACGACGCTTTGGAGATGAGAAGAGACGTGCCATTGGCAAAGAGATAGCTAGGTTACTTAAGGCTAGATTTATCCGAGAAGTCCTTCACACCCAATGGGTGGCCAATCATGTACTTGTCCCCAAAAAGGGAACCAATGAGTTAATAATGTGTGTTGATTACACCGGCTTGAACAAAGCATGTCCCAAAGATCTGTTTGCTTTGCCTCGCATTGACCAAGTCATTGACTCGACGGCTGGCTCGGAACTTTTGTGTTTTCTCGATGCATACTCAGGATACCACCAGATCAAGATGAGGAAGTCGGACCAATTGGCCACTTCGTTCACTACCCCATACGGCACATTTTGCTATGTCACGATGCCCTTTGGGCTGAAAAACGCAGGTGCTACCTACCAGCGGACAATGCAATGTTGCCTTCACGACCAAATTGGTCGGAACGTTCACGCCTACGTGGATGATATTGCGGTGATGTCCAAAAAGTCAAACGACTTAATCTCCTACTTAAAAGAAACCTTTGATAATCTCTGGAAATACAACATGATGCTTAACCCTAAGAAGTGCGTCTTCGGGGTCCCAGCCGAAAAATTGTTGGGCTTCATCATTTCCTAGCATGGAATCGAGGTCAACCCGGAGAAAATCAAGGCCATATTGAACATAAACCGTCTGACATGCCTAAAGAACATTCAACGACTAACATGTTGTGTTGCAGCAGTTAGTCTGTTTGTCAGCCGACTTGGAGAGAAGGCTCTGCCGCTATACAAGTTGCTGAAGAAGGCGGACAAATTCACATGGACGGACGAAGCAGATGCAACATTGAATCAGCTCAAGGAGATTCTTTCCTCAGCACCCATCCTTGCAGCACCCGAACCTGGAGAGCCCCTGTTAATTTACATGGCGGCAACCAACCGGGTTATCAGCATCGTCGTCGTGGTAGAGCGGAAGGAACCAGGCTATGAGCACGGAGTTCAACGACCAGTTTACTATGTGAGCGAGGTCTTGACAGAGTCTAAGCAGCATTACCCGCACTACCAAAAGATAGCTTATGGAGTATTCCTTGCTTCTCAGAAGCTAAGGCATTACTTTCAGGAGCACCCAATCATAGTGGTGAGAAAGAATCCACTGTCTGACATCATCAACAACAGCGACGCTACAGGAAGGGTCACGAAGTGGGGCATTGAAATTGCCGCCTTCGAGATCACCTACAAGAGATGCAACGCTATCAAGTCACAAGCCTTGGCGGATTTTGTTGCAGATTGGACAGAGATGCCAGACGCTACTCCGTTGCCAGAACCAGAGTACTGGGTGATGCACTTTGACGGATCAAAGCTGCTCAACGGCTTGGGGGCTGGTGTATTGCTACAGTCACCAGCAGGAGACAAGCTACACTATGTTCTGCAGATCCACTTCAAGGCTACAAACAACATGGCGGAGTATGTAGCACTCATTCACGGACTACGTGTAGCCAAGGATATTGGCATCAAGCGCATAGTTTGCTGTGGAGATTCCGACTTGGTTGCCAGCAGGTGGCTGGCACCTGGAATGCGCGGAACCCTATGATGGCGGCATATCAAGACGAAGTGGACGATATAGCCAAGAGCTTCTTGGGCTACGAAGTTAAGTATGTCCCTAGGGAACAAAACGAGGCGGCTGATCTGCTATCTAAGCTAGGATCAGGGCACAAGCAAATTCCGCCAGGAGTTTTCCTAGAGCATCTGCGCACACCATCCGTGAAGGGAGCCGACATCGACAACCCGGATAGAGGTGACTCTTTCGTCAACATGGTGACTAAGGTCCCTCTGGCTTGGATAAAACCATTCATGGAATACCTCGAACACGGAACTTTGCCCGACGATGAAATCAAAAGACGGCAAATAGTATGACGAGCAAATGGTTATACCATAATTAATGGGCAACTCTACAAAAGGAGCACTACTGGTGTATACCTAAAGTGTGTTTCCCAGCTAGAAGGTATGGAAATCCTACGCGAAATCCATCTCGGAGATTGCGGGCATCACGCCGCTCCTCGATCGTTGGTCGCGAAAGCCTTCCGGCAAGGATTCTACTGGATGACCGCGAAGGCGGACGCCGACAAGCTGGTTGAGACATGCATGGGATGTCAGTATTATGCCCGACAACCACATGTTCCTGCTGAAGAACTGCGAACAATACCAATAACTTGGCTGTTTGCGGTCTGGGGGCTAGACATGGTAGGACCGTTACAGACGGCACCTTGTGGGTTTACGCATCTGCTCGTAGCAGTTGATAAATTCACTAAATGGATAGAAGCTAAACCCATTAGAAAGCTTGATGGGGCAACTGCCCTCAGGTTCGTCCGAGATCTAGTGGTGAGATTTGGTCTCCCACATAACATTATCATCGACAATGGCAGCAATTTATCACTCGGAGAAGTGGAGGCATATTGCTGGGAGAAAGGCATCCGACTTGAACTTGCATCTGTGGCACACTCACAATCCAATGGACAGGTCGAGCGAGCCAATGGATTAATTCTGCAGGGAATCAAGCCACATCTTGAGGCACCGCTACATAGAGCAGCTGGAGCCTAGGTGGAAGAACTGCCATCTGTGCTGTGGAGTTTAAGAACTACACCCAACAGATCTACCGGCTACACACCTTACTTCATGGTATATGGAGCAGAAGCCATCCTGCCTTCCGACATCCTCCACGATGCACCAAGAGTTGACGCCTATGACGAGGATGACGCTGAAGAATCCAGACGCCTGGATGTGGACCTTCTCGAGGAGGAGCACGTTTTGGCATGCCAAAGATCCGCCATCTACCAGCAGAAGCTACGTAGCTACCATAGTCGCCGCGTTCGGCATCTCTCGTTTAAAGAGGGGGACTTGGTGCTCCGACTTAAGCAGAAGAAGTCACACAAATTATCCCCGCCATGGGAAGGACCGTTCATCATAAGCAAGGCGCTGCTCAATGGGTCTTACTACCTTGTTGACAATCATGAACTAAAGGATAGACCCAACAAGGATCATAAGCGTAAGCGAAGTGACCCGGATGATGACTACCCAGAGCTTGATCGGCCATGGAACATAGCACAGCTATGTCCTTTTTACACTTAGAATCTTTTATCTAATTGTGTATCTCTTATATGATCAATGAAATAAAGATCTTTGGTTCACTCATATTCCTGAGTCTTTTACCTCCTTTAGTGTTCATTTTTGGATCATGTAAAACCTTTATGCACAAGCTTTGCGTTTGCACTTGTGAAAATCCCGCCTACGGGCGTTTGCACAAGCTTTGTCGTTTTTATGTGGATTCTGGAGTAGTGACTTTTGGCACTTATTGTCGGCGATTTTGTGCTCAGGTTATTGACGGTGCCATTGGGCATCATCACCTAAGCGCATGGTTCCGACAACAAGTCTTCCGACTCACGAAAAGTCAAGCATAAGAACCAAAGTAATGGATAAGCCAGCACTTGCTTAAAAAATATATACATGCTGGGAACTAAGTTCTTAAGTAGCAGGAAATAACAACCATTGTTTTCCGCCTTAAGTTACATCATCAAGTTTTTTCCGCACTTATACCAAAGGCAAAACAAATATTACATAGTGTTTTTCACTCTTTGGGCGCATGAGACTTGGAAGCAGCATCGTCCCCAGCCGGAGAATCACCCTCAACGTCGGCGCTATGATGAGACTCGGAGGAATCTTGGTTGACGCTGTCGATAGTGTTCATGGGCACGAAGACGTCTATGTCCACCAACTCGGCAACTCTGGTGTCATATCCCGCGAGTGATGACAAGATGGCCTCGTGATCAATCTCTTTGCTGTCATCATCAACGTCGGGGATGCCAGAGGTCACCGTGTCGATGTCGGCATCTTCGTAGTGTGCCTTCACCATTGAGAGCACCATCCTCGCGCCAGCCCATGCACATGAAGCTTTCCAGCTTGTAACACGCTCGGGGGCTCGGCGCAGAATCTCCGAGTACTTCGTCAAGGAATCTGAGGCCTTGATATATATCTAGAGGGGCTTGGCAATCTCCTTGGATTGGGTGATGGCGGTGTTGAAGAAGTTGCCGGCAAGAACCATGCATTCCTTGTCTGAAGGTGTTGGGAAGGTGACCACGGATAGGGTAAGGAGGGGAAAGACAGAAGGAAGTTCCCCGTCCAGTTTCCGAGTTACTGTCTAAATCGGCCGAATCCTGTAAAGGTCGGCCGAGGTAAGCAAGAGCAGGACCCTTATGAGAAGAGCAAGGCGTTACCCGGACGACATACTGTGTAAGTCGGCCGGGTTAGCCCGAATAATCTGAATGCAGGTGAAGGCCAAGCCGAATTAATCGAGGCAGGGCCGATTAACGTGAAGCTTACAGGAGAAGGAAGTGCTCATAGTCAAACCCTAGCCACGAGCTATGAAGGATCTGGGCAGAGCCAAACACAAAGGACAAGGCGCAGAGTGGCAGAAGGGCAGAAGGAGGTCATGGAGGTGACAGTCCTGGAGCCCGAGGCGTGTAGGTGGGGTTCTCTGAGACTTTGCCGTCATTAGAAGGGCGACACGGAAAGGAGGCCGCCGAATTACTATATTGGGACAAGCATATTCTTCGAATATGCCTGCCACGTCAGCCCTAGAGGAGCCCAGGCTCCCCTTTATAAGGAGAGGCTTGGACTCTGAGAAGGGCATCGCCTCATTTGGTACCGTTAGGCTGGTAAAGTTCTTCTCCACTTGTATACAGCTCAAGGAGCGCTTGTAGCCCAAGAAAGGAGAAACAAAGATCTTTACGCTAGTCTTCTATGTGTAGAATCAACTACATCTTCCCTCCCCAGATCCCTCTAGCATCCATTGGCCCCATACTTTAGCCTACCCATGGCATCTGCCGTGCCACCACCACGACAGTTGGCGCCCACCGTGGGGCCAGCAGCGGTGCTAGCTGGAGTCATGATCCGGACGGGAAACTTCATCCACACTGGCGAGTGCGTTGTCTCTGGCTTGGTCTGGAGAATCGATCTCTGTGATTATGTCAACGATAACGCAAGCAGCTTCAGGGAAAAAACCCCTCCGCGCAGCGGCGTCTTCATCAACTTGGGCATGCACCAGATCTATGTCGGCGTTGACACCTCCAGCGTTTATCCTCACCAAGTTATTGTTGCAGGAGAGCCTCCCCTTAGCTCCGCAAACGGTCTGCGTGGAGAGTGCCCCATCAGCAGCGTTGAGGTGATGGTCGCAGCCAGGGTGCAGGCGGGAGCAGCGGGCGTCGGATCAAGCAAGGATCCAACGACGGGTGTGCAGGTGGCCACGAAGCAGGCAGCTCCACCGTCCACCGAGGTAAATCCTTCAGCAGCCAACCCAGCCGAGGTGTAGGAGACGACCCCAAAGGCACCAAGGGTAAGAGGGCCACCTCTGGAAAGACCAGAGAATGTTCTCCAGGAAACTATAGATAATCTGACTACACCTGTAGCGCCGATACTTGATCCGGCTAATGCTCAAGCAGAGTTAGAAGAAACCAGGCAAAAAGTACTGGTAGAGGCAAAAAAAAGGTGTCGGCATTGCGGGAGTCCTTAAACATGACCCTGCGAGAATATGCTAGGGCAAATAAGCTTGATGTCGCCCCCGAGCGGGTTGCTGAATTGAGATTGAGAGGAAAGAACCTCATGGATGATATCAACAAAGAGCATGAGACTCATAAGGGAGATTCAGTCGATCTAGGCTTGCCGAGGTACAGCACCCCGGCAAAGAACCTAAGAGCGGCAAATGCCGCTGCACTAGAGTTAGAAGGACTGACCGGCGAAGCCTGGCAGAAGCAACAAGAAAGAGTGAATGAGCTGGTGCGCATCGCGAACCAGCAGAATGAAGAAATGCTCAGGGCAGACCCGGCAAGGCCTGGTGCCTCGCGAATGGTTCATTCGGCTGGTGCAGCACCCGCCCTATCTATGGCAGCAGCATCCTCGCCCGGAAACAATGCGCGGAAAGACAGAGCGGTAACTTCGGGAAAAAGAAATAAGCAAATTGTTCCATATGATCCGGTAGTAGCCGGAAAAGCAAATGAAAACAAAGGCAATGGAAGCCGAGGTAACAGTGGCGAAAGAAACCCCGGCCGTGCCGACAAAGGCAACGGAAGCCGACGTAATGGAGATCTCGGAAGAGGAAATATTGCTATCACACCATGCCATTCGGCCTGCGTAATGCAGGGGCAACGTACCAGAGATGTATGCAAAAATGTCTGCATGACCAGATAAGAAAAAATGTACAAGTATATGTAGATGATGTGGTTATCAAAACCAAAGAAAGCAAAACGCTACTAGATGATATTTGGCAAACTTTCGCGAACTTGAGAAGGTTCTGAATGAAGCTTAACCCAGAAAAATGCACCTTCGGTATACCGGCTGGAAAACTACTCGGTTTTCTCGTATCTAGCCAAGGTATAGAGGCCAACCCAACCAAGATAAGAGCAGTGGAAAGAATGGAATTGCCGAGATGTCTAAATGACGTACAAAAGTTCACAGGTTGCCTGGCCTCGCTTAGCCGATTTGTATGTCGGCTGGGAGAGAAAGCATTACCACTTTATCAACTGATGAAAAAATCTGATAAGTTCATTTGGACACCACAAGCAGACAATGCGTTTCATGAATTGAAGAATATGTTGGTCACAGCGCCAATCCTGGCCTCTCCATTGTCAAAAGAGCCTATGTTACTTTACATAGCCGCCACGAACAGAGTAGTAAGTGCTGTGATCATGGTGGAACGAATTGAAGATGACAAATCAGTACAAAGGCCGGTATATTACCTAAGCGAGGTACTATCAGCCTCAAAGCAAAATTACCCACATTATCAGAAGATGGCATATGGGGTATACATGTCAGCGAATAAACTTAAACATTACTTCGAACAGCACCCCATCAAAGTGATATGTGAAGCACCCATAGCCGAAATATTGAGAAACAAGGATGCAAGTGGCCGAATAGCAAAATGGGCAATTGAATTGTCACCTTATGCTCCGCAATTCGATAGGCAAGATGCGATCAAATCTCAGGCTATGGCCGACTTCTTCGTGGATTGGGCCGAGGTACAATATGAGCCACCGTTACCAGATCCGAGTTATTGGACGATGCACTTTGACGGTTCCAAACTAAAAAACAGTTTGGGGGCAGGAATAGTGTTAACCTCGCCAAAAAGAGATCAGCTGAAATATGTGTTGCAAATACATTTTGCCGCATCAAACAATGTAGCCGAATATGAAGCACTCGTCCATGGATTGAAGGTGGCAAAAGAGATTGGGATACACTGAATCTTATGCTACGGAGATTCAGATCTAGTAGTACAACAAGTCTTGGGCAATTGGGATGCGCTAGATGCCAATATGGCCTTATATAGGTTTCATGTGCAAAAACTCAGTGGATACTTCGATGGATGCGAATTTCATCATATACCTCGAGCAGAAAACGACGCTGCAGACACATTGTCAAAACTCGGATCAACCAGGCAATCAATTCCCCCAGGTATCGACCTAGAGCACCTGAGAAAACCATCAATAACACCATCACCAGAGTCCGAATCCATCTTTATTCCGGCAAAATCAAGAGAAGATAGTATGCCGATGGAAATTGACAAGGAATGTAACCCAAAATTTCCAAAAATGAACCCGGCCGATGCACGGATGGATATGGAAAAATCCGAGGTAGTTATGTCGGTGGAAAATATGGAAATAGATAGTGAGGTTACCCCAGAAAAAATCATACCAACATGGGTGCAACCCATATTTTCTTTCCTTAAAGATGCGATTTTGCCGAATGACGAGGTATCGACGAGACAGACAGTGAGAAGAGCTAAAGCTTATACAATCATAAACAATGAGCTGTATAAAAGGAGCGTCACAAGCGTGTTGCAAAGATGTGTGGACTCGGCGGAAGGCCAGGAGATCCTCCTAGATATACATCAAGGAGAATGCGGGCATCATGCCTCGTCCAGAGCTTTAGTGGCCAAAGCATTCCGGCATGGATTTTATTGGCCAACAGCGTTGAAAGAGGCCAAAGAACTAGTGGAAAAATGTAGTGGTTGCCAGAGATATGCCAGCAAGATACATATGCCATCATCCGAGCTAAAAACGATACCAATTACTTGGCCATTTTCTGTATGGTGCTTAGATATGGTGGGACCATTCAAGCCGACCCGGGGCGGGATGACCCACATCCTAGTCATGGTCGAAAAATTCACAAAATGGATTGAAGTGAAACCAATAAAGAAGTGTGATGGGCCCACATCATTAAAATTCCTCAAAGATATTATCTTAAGATATGGTTACCCACATAGTGTTATTACAGACAATGGTACAAACTTTGCCGAAGGAGCCTTCGCTAGATTTTGTCAAGAAAAACACATAAGACTAGATGTCGCCTCGGTGGCTCACCCAGTATCTAATGGGCAAGTAGAAAGATCTAATGGACTAGTATTGTCCGGAATAAAACCACGACTCTTCGAACCACTAGAAAGGTAGGCAGGGTGTTGGATTGAGGAATTACCAGCAGTACTATGGAGCCTCAAAACTACCCCAAACAGGTCCACAGGGTGTACACCATTTTTTCTGGTATATGGGGCAGAATCCGTGCTTCCAGCCGACATAATACATGACTCGCCAAGGGTTACCCAATATACAACCGCTGAGGTAAATGAGATAGCTCGACAGGATGATGTCGATCTACTAGAAGAAGCCAGGGAGTTGGCACTATCAAGATCAGCTATTTATCAGCAGGACTTGCGACGATATCACAGCAAGAAAGTAAATCCAAGAGTGTTTAAAGAAGGAGATTTGGTTCTTCGGTTAGTGCAACGCACGGCCAGCATGCACAAACTATCACCCCATGGGAAGGACCGTTCATCGTGAGCAAAGCATTGCACAATGATGCGTATTACCTAATTGATGCTCAGTCACCAGAAAAGAACAAGGCAGACAAAGCTGGCGAAGAATCGAAAAGACCTTGGAACGTAGCTTTACTTCGTACATTTTACTCGTAGGGGTCATCTATGACACGTTGTAAAGTAACGCTTCAGGACGAAGTATCAACTATGTATTAAACCTCGGCACCTTGAGCAGTGACTCGGGGACTGTCCTATATTGTTTCTGAGTTTGGGTTATGTATTAAACCTTGGCACCTTGAGCAGTGGCTCGGGGACTGTCCTATATTGTTTCTGAGTTTGGGTTATGTATTAAACCTCGGCACCTTGAGCAGTGGCTCGGGGACTGTCCTATATTGTTTCTGAAATTGGGTTATGTATTAAACCTCGGCACCTTAAGCAGTGACTCCGGGACTGTCCTATATTGTTTCTGAGTTTGGGTTATGTATTAAACCTCGGCACCTTGAGCAGTGGCTCGGGGACTGTCCTATATTGTTTCTGAGTTTGGGTTATGTATTAAACCTCGGCACCTTGAGCAGTGACTCGGGGACTGTCCTAAATTGCTTCTGAGTTTGGGGTATGTATTAAACCTCGGATCCTTGAGCAATGACTCGGGGACTGCCATATTTTGTTTTTGAGTTTGAGTTATGTATTAAACCTCGGCACCTCGAGCAATGACTCGAGGACTGCCCAATATTATTTTGTAGTTTTAAATGATGTGTTAAGTCTCGATTTTTAGAGCAGTGATTAGGGAATTGCCCCACAATTATCCCTTGTTACAAAAATGGGTATCAAACTTCGGCACCCAGAGCGATATTATTTCGTTCTCCCCAGATATGGGCTTCGAGATTTACAACTTGGACAAAATTCAAGAACACAATGGTTGAATTGTCAAATTTATCAAGGTCAGGCAATATTAAACGCCGGACTACCGTACGACAAAGGCAAACACACAATCCGAACTTAAGAAATTAAAGGCCGCCAAAGCAAAGATTTAAACAAACAGGATCAGTTTAAACAGAATAATAATGATCACAACCATGTGTGCCTCAGCGGCAAAAGGCAAAAGAGGTTCATACCACACAGAAAGTCGGACAATTGTTTCACACACATCATACGCCCGTCATACCGGGGATAAGAAACGACTTAGAGTTTTTTAAACCTAAGGGATAGCGACTTGGTCAGGTACTGGGCGCTCCGAGGTAGACGACACCTCGGCCGAAGTTGCTTCGCCCTCCACAGAACCAGGAGCGACTTCGGGGGAAGCCCGGGGCTGTTGAGAAACATCAGTTTGAGCTTGGGAATGCCCAGTCCCTTTGGAGGAGGATCGCATGTTGCCATTGCCATCCGAGCTTGAGCTGGAATCACCAAAAGTATCCGAGTCGCCCTCAACCTCGTCTTGGTTGGCTGAATTATCATCAGAGGCATCTTCAACTTCGACCTCATCTGCCGGGTTAGAAAGGAAACTTGGCCCTTCAATCCAGTTATGCACGTCCGCATACTCAACAAGCTGGAAGGCACGATCTTGTCGGCGAGCGACGAATTCTAGATCCTCAACCCAACGGGAGCCAGTGCGCAAATTTATCAAGGTATCGAGGGAAATACCCTCTTACCATGACATAACGACTGTGAGCGCCATATCAGCACCAGCTCGTCCAGCGGATTCCCTCCAGAGATTCAACTGGTTCTGGGATGCCATCAATCTTTCCACCAGTAGCTTGATCTCATCAATATCAGGAGTTCCAGAAGTATTCGGCCAGAGAACATGGTAGGCCCGGATGGCTGCCTGCACCAAGTCCCTGCCCATAATCTTCATCGGACCAACGGCAGCGCCAACGGCAACCAACTAGTCTTCCATCGAGTATTGTGGGCTCGCATCTGCGGGGACACCTCGGCGTACACGAGCATTAACCACCTCTCTAGAGCTCATGGGCTTAGCTTCTGGAAAATGGTCTACGAAAAATAAAAAATACATCGGTGAACACTAAGAAAGAGAAAAAGATAACTCGGCCACGGTCATAGGCTTACGATGAATATAGTTAAGCATTCTCTAAAGATCTTGAGCCCAATCACCCTTGGCTTTCTCAAAGCGAGTGATCTCCTCGCTCATCGCCTGTGTCTTCAATTCGGCAGCCTCGAGGAGCTCTTTATTTTTCTGCAATTGCAGAGCTAGCCGATTCTTCTCCTCGGAGAACTCCTGGTCAACTTTCTCTAACTCAGATTTCTGAGAAAGCTTGAGGGACTCCACCTCGGCGCGCAAGCGGGTTATCTCGTCTTCTTTATCTTTCAGCTGCGCCGAGTGAGTGGCGGCTTGTTCTAAAAAATGCAGCATCATATCAGGCATGGGTATGCATTCTTGATGTGACGCTGCCAAAGTTTGTAACTCGGCTATACCGAAGCCAAAAGGGTTAAAAGAAACCCGGTGCACATTTCAAATAGAAATCTGTAAAAGAAAAAAGAGTAACTAACCTTCCAGGTCCTTGACTTTCTTCTCAAGACGGATATTAAGATTGTTAATATTACCTATTCACCAGCAAAATGAGCTAACGCCTCACGTCCAAAACAATAAGAACTCTAGGGATAATGCGAAAGTTTGTTAACTTACGAGCTTTCTTCACCACGGGAATGACCTTCTCATACTTATCTTGCAATTTTTTATGTGCGAAGAGCAGCCTTTGGAATTCGGCGGTCCGCCGGTCATGCGCAACCTAAGCAACAAAACAAATAGCAATAAGATATTCGAACCTAAGACAGATCCGAGTCAAGCAAAACTTAACTCGGATATAGGTGGCTGGATATTCGAAGCTAAGACAGATCCGAGTCAAGCAAAACTTAACTCGGATCTAGGTGGCTAGATATTCGAACCTAAGACAGATCCGAGTCAAGCAAAACTTAACTCGAATCTAGGTGGCTGGATATTCGAACCTAAGACAGATCCGAGTCAAGCAAAACTTAACTCGAATTTAGGTGGCTCGATATTCGTAGCTAAGACAGATCAAAGTCAAGCAAAACTTAACTCGGATATAGGTGGCTGGATATTCGAAGCTCAGACAGATCCAAATCAAGCAAAGCTTAATTCGGATCTAGGTGGATGGATATTCGAACACTCACACAAAACTGAACCAGGTAAAGCCTAATAAAACTTCCAAACGAATAACAAATTATTCGGTTGCAAGCTTCGGGGACTAGAGTATATATAATATCATTCGAATGACTAATCAAACGTCCATAAAAACAATTACCTCATTCATCTTGTCGCTGTCAAGAACGATCTTGGCAGCCAGATGTAAGCGACTGCTGATGTCGGAGAGTTGAAATGGCTGGCTGCTTGGATTGCCCTCGAGCTGATCAGCAGCGTTCCAATTGTTGGCATACTCAACCAACGTGCCAAGGCTGTTCCCACTCTCCGTACGAGTGAGGACTTTACCTCGGACATTTTGGGTAGCCACCGCCGCCGCGGGACTCTTGTGAAGAGCGAGCTGTGTATCAGCAGCCGGGGTAACAATAGTCTTGGCAGAAGAAACCCCCTTGCGCAGCGCATCAGCAATTGTAGGCTGAGAAGAGCTGGCAAGCCCTTTCTGAGATGAGGGAGGCTTGGTGACAACGACCTTTCTTGCCTTAGAAGAGGCGTCGGCAGGAGCCATTATCTCGGCACTTGGAATGGCATCTTTGGGGGCCAGAGGGATTACGGTTTCTGAGGGCGCCGAGATATTGGTATCCTCGGCTGGAGTCGGGGTCGCAGTAAAGGCTGTGGGGGTCGAAGGGATCTCGGGGGAAACTTCAGGATTCACAGAGGAGGCAGCAGCCTCAGAAGAAATATCTACTGGCTGAGTTGTATCGACATCAACAGGAGGGACCTCAGGCGCATCCTGGCGAGATGACGTCTGATTCGGAGCGGGAGGAGAGTCAACGCGGGCAGGACTAGGAACCCTAGTATCTTCAGGAGGCGGAGGAGAAGGCGGCCGATTCGTGTGACTCGTCATGCTAGGACCACTGGGCTTAACAGAAAGAGGAGCTCTACAAAGGCCAAAAAGGTCAGGTCAAAAGGCAGAAAGAGAGAAACAAGAAATACAAATAAAAAGCAACTCACCCAGTAACCCCGGGCATGGTTTTACGCTTCGGAGGGTGCTGGGCTGACTTCTTCATTCGTTTGTTGGGAGCGGCTTCCGAGGCACCAGATGGAGCACTACGTTTCCCCGAGGTAACAGGAGGTCGGGAGGCGAGAGGCTCGGCGTTGTGAATCTGACCGGCCGGATTAGCTGAGAAAGTAGAGGCCAGAAATGCATAAGAAATTGGCATTGCAGCAACTACCTCAAGAACTTGGACCTCGTCTGAATCACCTTCCTCCTCGTGGGCCGGGATCTTGCCACGGGCACGAGCCGGAGCAAGGTCCGACTTGGGAACGAACTCCTCCGAGTCAGGATCCCCACTATCCGGGGTGTTCCGATATGTGGGCCACGGGAGGGGCAAAACCTCGACGTCCTCGATCTTCTGCTCCTCAAACCTCTGCAGGAAAATAAAGAGAGAAATTAACAAGAAAAATCATAGATGCGATGAAAAGGCAAAACATAACTGCGAGAACTTACTCTGGGAGGGGGATGCTCGCGGGTGAACGGTTTCAATCCCCAGGCCCAGTCCTCCGGCATCTCCGTCTTAAAGATATCCCGGACGCGCTTGAAGATAAGATAATTATCAAGCTCCACCGTTTAGACTCGATTGGGATCAAGGGGATTCCTCATATAGCAGAGATTATGCTTGCGTTTCTGGAATGGGCGGATCCGGCTGCTGACGAAGGTGGTCATTAGATCCTCGCTGCGTAGCCAGGAGCGGATCAGTTCCTTCAGCCGAATCTCAAAGGCCTCGGCCAGAGCATGGCTCTTCCTCGGATTATAAGTCCAATTCTTCTTGGAAGGGGGGCCAATGGAAAAAGCAGGAAGCCGAATCCTGTCTTCGTTCCCAGAATTCTTGACATAAAAGAACGATTTATGCCATTTCTTGCATGACTCTAGACCAGCAACGCGAGGAAACTCGGATTTCCTCCGAGGTGTGATGGACGCAGCTCCACACTGAGTGAGCAATTTCTCGGAAGGTTGAAGGGATTTTTCTGGGACGACATTGGATCGGATCTGAAAGAACTTCGACCAAACGTGCACAGACGGCCATAGGCCGAAGTATCCTCCAAGGCAGAGATAAAGGCGGAAAGAAAAGCAATGGCATTGGCCGGAAGATGATGTGGATGCAGGCCGAAGTAATCAAGGAACTCCCTAGCGAAATCGCTAAGGGGGAGACCAAACCCGCGAGCAAAGTGGGACATAAATACGACGTACTCGCCCTCGTTAAGAACGGGAGAAGATTCACTACCGGGTTAGCGACAGGCTACCTCGGCAGGAATCCGGCGAGTTCGGATTAACCACTCAACCTCTCGGCGGGTAACGGAAGAACCCTGCCAGGAGCCCCGCTCAGGCCCAGACACTACATCGTCATCCTCAATGAGCGCGCCGCTAACGGAGCTCGACATAGGGTCGCCGGAAGAATCTACGGAAGATGAACTAGCGGCGGAGCAAAGCCTAGAACTGCAAGGCCCCGTCGTGATCCTAGGCGAAAACGGCGGCGGAGCGAAAAAGGAACTGCCGCGGGAAATCTGAAGAGAAGCAGACGCGTCTAGAGGATAAACTAGGCAGTGAGACCAGATAAACTCATCGGCAATGGCGCCGGAGCAAATATACGGGGACGAGGTCGACGGAGCAGAACAATTTGGGCCTCGCCGTCGAAGATTCCGATGGGTGCACGGCGGCGGGAGCACGAACAGGCACAGAAGGGAGAGGAGGAAGAAGGGCAACGGTAAGCGGAGGAGAAAAGTAAATCCCCAAGCCCTGTGCCCCTCTTTATAACCACGCGGCCTGAGTGGTAGTGGGATCGTGCGTGCGGGTGTTAACTGTGTGGATCGTGTGTGCGGCACAACCGCACGCCGCTGAGTGGAACCGCACCAACGACCACACGATGCAAGAAAGGATCAGGATCCCTGACAGAAACGGTGCGCAAGGCGTTGCAGAGCCGACGCGACAGGCGCAGTAATTACTGTAGCCTGTCAGTAGGCACTGTAGAGGAACAAAAAACTAGAGAAACAATGATGAGTGTGACACGTAGGACGAGGCGTACGCGAGAAGATGCGCAGATACCTCGGACGAGGGAAAATTAACTCGTAAACAAGGAGAAACGAATATTGGGAAACTGATATGGCCCGGCCGAGATTATAGGCAGGACCATACCAGCTTCGGGGACTAATGTTGGGGAGGTGACCCCGGATAGGGTAAGGACGGGGAAAGACAGAAGGAAGTTCCCCGTCCAGTTTCCGAGTTACTGTCTAAATCGGCCGAATCCTGTAAAGGTCGGCCGAGGTAAGCAAGAGCAGGACCCTTATGATAAGAGCAAGGTGTTACCCGGTCGACATACTGTGTAAGTCGGCCGGGTCAGCCCGAATAATCTGAATGCAGGTGAAGGCCAAGCCGAGTTAAGCGAGGCAGGGCCGAATAACGTGAAGCTTGCAGGAGAAGGAAGTGCTCATAGTCAAACCCTAGCCACGAGCTATGAAGGATCTGGGCAGAGCCAAACACAAAGGACAAGGCGCAGAGTGGCAGAAGGGCAGAAGGAGGTCACGGAGGTGACAGTCCTAGAGCCCAAGGCGTGCAGGTGGGGTTCTCTGAGACTTTGCCGTCATTAGAAGGGCGACACGGAAATGAGGCCGCCGAATTACTATATTGGGACAAGCATATTCTTCGAATATGCCTGCCACGTCAGCCCTAGAGGAGCCAAGGCTCCCCTTTATAAGGAGAGGCTTGGACTCTGAGAAGGGCATCACCTCATTTGGTACCGTTAGGCTGGTAAAGTTCTTCTTCTCCACTTGTATACAGCTCAAGGAGCGCTTGTAGCCCAAGAAAGGAGAAACAAAGATCTTTATGCTAGTCTTCTGTGTGTAGAATCAACTACATCTTCCCTCCCCAGATCCCTCTAGCATCCATTGGCCCCATACTTTAGCCTACCCATGGCACCTGTCGTGCCACCACCACGACAGAAGGAGGCGAGCGGGTTAAACCCATAGGAGCTGAAGATTCCGACAATGAGCGCATGAGTTCAATAAACTCTAAGTATCCAGACTAGAGAGATACAAGGCGGAGGAAACTTACTAAAGATGCTGGCCTTGGCCTGCCAGATAGTGTCCGCCAAGGATTTCTTCTCTTTTTGGAGAAGCTTAAACGCCTCGCTGTGACGTTGGTTTTGCTCGTCAGCAGCTTGCTTCTGATCTTTTAAGATCACAAGCTCCTCCTTCAAGCGATTGATTTCTGTGGAAGCCGAATCCTGCAGGGCTTTCATAGAATCCTCGTGCATCTTCAGCATCTCTTCCCTTTCCTTCTTAAGGATTCTGTTCTCGCTGTCCAGCTGCTGGATGTGCTTGTACTGCTCAACAATATCCTTGGCCTTGGCGACATGTTCTGCAAAGTCGGAGAAAACAAAATTACACAGTGAGTACTTGGAGAATGAAGGCATGAAACCAAGACGGAATGCGCAAAAAAGAAAACCGACTCTTATTTTTGATGATCTGTTCCTTCAAGACGGCAGTTTTACCCTTTTCGGATTCAAGATCTGCGCGCATCTTATGGTACTTGTCGTTGGCCATGCCCCTCCGAGCATTCTCATTCTGTGAAACAAAGGAAAAAGTTAAACTGTTGTTTAGTCTGCTAGGAGAACCTAGTCGGAAACTTTCCATCTAGGCGCTCGGGGGCTATAGTATAAATTTTTAAACTCGGAAAATGCTTAGCTTTTCTTTAAGCATCTAGTCGGAACTAATTCAGTTACAACTAGAGGCTTGGGGGCTACAGTATTGAAAATTATAAACACTGTGTATGATACTCTTAAAGCGTCTAGTCGGAATAGTTTCTTCCATCTAAATGCTTGGGGGCTACAGTGAGAGTTCTTTCTAACTTAGTCACTCTTAGAGCATATAGATGCAAAACCTATGGTTTTCCGTCTACATCCTTGGGGGCTACAGTGGGATACTCATATGAAATGCAAAAGGCAAAGTAAAAACTTACAAGTGCAATAATCTTGAGGTTTGTAGCACTCTCGGCCAGCAGCTTGCCAAAGGAAATGCTATTTCCCCGCAATATATCTGCTTGTCGGAGAAGGTCCTCAATACCGCACGTCGGAGATGACGGCACTCCTCTAGGAACCAGAGTTGTCTTACTCGGCATGAGGGCTGGGTAAACTATCTTCGGGAACTCGAAGGCCTTCTGGGGAGCGGGGGCGCCGCCTTCGGCAGAGGTACCAGCTCCCGCTGTTGCCTTGCTGCTACCGATGGCATCATTAGCCGGAGTTTCAGCCATTTGTAGAGCAGTTCTCTCCTGCGTCGCATGTTCGCCGACAATAGCGAGTTCGGTAGAGGCGCCAGAATCCACTTCCATGGCGAAAGGGCCTGGTGCCTCCTAGGCTTGAGATCTTGTCGGGGCAGAGGAAGGCTTGACAGCAGGAGTAGTAGGGGCGATGGCGGGGGAGGAGTCGCGATGCAGCATATGCTTGATATTTCTAGAAGCCTCCAAAGTCTTGGAGGTCTTCTTGAGGCTGGTCGTGGCTTTCTTCCTGAAACGTGCAAAGTGCATAAGAACAGGAACACGACAGATAAATAAGACAATGTCAGAGAATGAGAAGCTCACACTAATGGGGGTGCTTTGGCAAAAATCCCGGTGGCTTTTCTCTTTTCTGCCTCCATGGCGGCAGTAGTCTTTTTGGAGGCTCCACCCTCCGTCTTCTTCTTCTTGCCTCCGTCGGAAGCATCAGAGGTGGAGCTCTTCCGCTTTCGCGCTAACGGGACATCGTCATCAGACACGACCGTGACTTCCTTCATCTTTGGATCATAGATTTGGGCAGCCAGGTTGTCCTCATCTAGATCGCTAAGCTGTTAAGTTGGAAATCACTGTGTTAGATGGGGTGATTATGGCAAGACGGAGAAACTGGAACATATGTCGTACACGGAAAATACATATCTACCTTTGGGCACTTGCCGTCTACGAACATGTCGTAGGTGATGGTGAAGCCACGCTTCTTATCCTTCACCTTGACGATGTCCTTCAGGCGGAGCTTGACGGAGTCGCTCGAGAAGTTATCCACGGAGATCCGGAGGGTATCCCTTCGATCACTGGTGTACTCGTGCATGAAATTTGCGTGGTGCTGCAGAGGTTGGATTCACCTGATGAACCAGCACATGTCCAGGTCCAAGCCGGTCAAACCCGTCTCTACGAACCATTCGATCTGCCTTATTGCGCGAGAAGCGTCGAGGTCAGAGGGAAGGGAGGCATGGGATCTCCATGTGGAAACTTCGGCGGCGGCTCCATCCGCGAAGTCCGGGTACGTTACTTCTTGGCCCGCCAAAGGAATGCCGGGGCCGTAGAAGTACGTCCGCTGCCAGTTTTTGCAGGACTCGTGGCCGACGATGTCGAGGAACCGCCGGCCAGGTCGGATCTTGAAGCTTATGGTGCCACAGTTCCTAAGCTCCTCCCTACTATGTCTAGCTTCACGTTTAACGGTGAAGAAGTACACGAACAAGTCTAACCTAGGCCTAATCCCTAGGTAACCCTCACAAAGTGCCGCGAAGTTGCTAAGCACTAAGATGCTATTGGGGGAGAGGTTATGGGGTTAGACCTTGTAGTGGTTCAAGACGGAGAGAAAGAAGTGGAAGATGGGTAGAGAAACGCCACGTACCAGCTAAGCCTTGAGGTACACCTTTTATCCGGCTTGGGGAGAAGGTGTCACCTCGTCGGCCGATGCCGCCCGCCAGGCGAACCCCTCCGTCGTGTGGAGGTAGCCTTCAGCGACCATCTCTTGGATGTCGCGGTGGGTGATGTCCGAACTGCGCCAGTCGCCCTTGTGCGAGTCTGGTTCTTCTTCCAGTGGCTCTAGCGCCGCCAGATTGTGGTCGCCGCCGGTGGTTTTGATCACCTCCGATGCGGGGATGACCAGGCCCTCTGGGGGCACAACGACGGAGTTCGCCGGCTTCGCCGTTGCTTCGCTCGACGCCGCCATCAATGGGGAGGAGCTGCTGCTGGCCATGGAGTGCTGGAAGGATGCGACTGACGCAGAGGGAGGCTAGGGTTTTCGAGGTTTCTCGCGGAGATCTCGAGGAGGCGCGCGACTGTAGGAAGAAGACGATGATGCGAGAGGAATGAGGTAAAAAGTGGAAAGTGTCCCACGATTACTATTTATCATGCTCTGCGTCAAGATTCGTGTAGCTGATCGGACGGTTGCCGCGTAGACGACGTGTTCGTGAACGTGCGCGGTAATTTCACCACGTCTCCAACCGCCGCCGCCAACGGTTCGTATCGCTTGCGCGGGAAAATCAGATATGATTGCGTTCTCTGCATGTGGGAGTTACGAGGCATCGCTGACCTAAGCCTACGTCGTCCTAGCTGACACGAGTAGATGAGCTGTCGCATCGAAGATTCCGGCATGGACGGATTTAATCCGACTACGGAAGAGTACGATGGAAGATTCAGCATTTCTCCTGCTTACCATTTGAAGATGGAGAAAACATTGCAGGGTTCTTTGGGAGGACTACAAGATATTGCTTGACGATTTGCTGACATCCATATAGATGGAGCATTTAACGTGAAGAGGCAAGACGGCGCAAGATCTCGGAGTTCTCCGGGGGCTACTGTTGGGATATGCTATATGGGTGTCCTTATAGCATGTCTCTTATCTGACTAACCCGGGTGGCCCATAGTCGGTAGCATGGCCTATGGCCTGCTAGGCAGCCCAGTTAGGTGGATCCAGAAGGGAGGCCCATGCCGGATAAAGGAAGGCTACGGTGGAGTCACCAGCGTACCCGGAGCCTTGGAGTGCAAGATACACAAGACTAGTAATAGACGGTGTAGGACTCTGTAACCTGTCCGGCTAGGACTTTTCCCTGTAAACCTAGGACCTGGCGATTATATAAGTCGGGCCTATGGGAGCCTTTAGGGCACAACATCAGACAATCTCATACAACTTCAGACAACCTCGCACAGCGAACCTATCTCTGTAACTCGGCGTATTGCCCTTATAGTGATTTATAGCAGGAGTAGGATTCTGCCACCATTGTGGGATCTGAACCTGGGTAAGCTGTGTTACCTCGTACCCATCAATCGTCCGCCTTACCCCACGTCTCTAAACACGCACCGTGAGGACCCCTCCATTGCGTACTCGTCGGCAATACCACGACACAAGGCGTCGTTGGCGTGGACGGGGGCGTGCTGCAGAGGTCACGGGGACTCGTTGGACTTGCGGACGACGTCGGGTTCTTGCAGACGATGACGTTGCTGATGATATGGACCGCCCTAGCACAAACCATATGTGTCAGGAGGTGCGCAAGGTCATGGCAAACATTATAGTATCGAAGAGGAAGCAAGGGGCGCTCGGAGATTACCGTGATTTCTCACCGGAGATGAGGGAGGCGTCGGGCACTTGCGGTGGTTGTCGAATCCGTCGACCTAGCAGACAAAATAAAGGCATGACACTAGTCGCGTGAGCAAGGGGATCATGCTAGCGTGAACGTGACAGGGTGGGGTGGACGGAGCTCACCGCAATGTCTTGCCGGAGATGCTCGGGCAGCGGCTTTACAGACTGAATTCTGGGCATCCCTGTGGCGGAGAGAGTGTGACGAGTGAGGGGAAAGACTCATGGTGCGGAGAGGCTTAAGCAGGCGGAGGCTCGGCAATAAACGCTCGCTGAATCAATGGCATTTACGCCGTGCCATCAACGACAGCAACGGCAGCGGTGACGCGGTCTGTCGCGTGATTTGGGGAAGACGACGACGACGTGGCGTAGGGGCCACTGGTCAGCGACTGCGGGGTTGGTTCGATGCGGGTGAGAGAAGGAGCAGAGGGGGAATGGCCCGGGTGGGCTTAGTGGGTTGGTTCCTGTACTGGGCCAAAATGGCAGCGCTGGCCCTTTCCACTTTCTTTTATCTTTTTCTATTTATAATTTGATTTTCTGAAAACATTTTCAAATGATTTTCAAACCAAAATGAATTCAAATTTATTCTAATTTTTTGTAGGATGGATCCAACTCTTAATTGAGCATTTAGTACTGTTGTTCACTCAAACTTACTTTGGTCCTTTGAAATTTTAAATGAAAACAGTGCATTTACCATTGTTTAATAAATATATAAAAATGGTTTTAAATTCATATTTTGTTTTGAAATTTTTGTCCAAGCTTTGGAAAACATCAATCAACCATAGGATCAAATTTCATTGGTTTAAAACAAATATTCTCATACTAGAGAGTAGCATTGGGCCAATGCCTTGCTTACATAAAATAATAGACATTCAAATGCTTCTGTTTTGAAATGACATTGAAAATGATCCTAAAATTATTATGAATGCATGGATGTTATGCTAACTTTGAAATCATGATTTTTGGGATGTTACAAATCTAACCCCCTTAAGATGAATCTCGCCCTTGAGATTCGGATTGGCTAGCAAATAGGTGAGGGTGGTCTTTCCGAAGGTCATCTTCTCTTTCCCATGTTGCTTCTTCTTCGGAATGATGGCTCCACTATACTTTGCAGAATTTGATAGTCTTTGTCCGAGTAACTCTTTCTGCAGTCTCAAGAATCTTGATAGGTTTTTCCTCATAAGTGAGATCACTTTCTAATTGGACCTCCTCCAAAGGTATAGTATCCTTCAAAGAAGTCTCTTCCATCTCTAGATGGCATTTCTTTACCCGACTCACATGAAACACATTGTGAACGGCAGACAACGATTCCGGCAGTTCAATCTCATAAGCTACTTCTCCTTTACGACTCAGAATCTTGAATGGTCCAACATATCTTGGGGCCAATTTTCCTTTGACTCCAAATCTCTTCACTCCACGAAGTGGTGACACTATAAGATAAGATCTATCACCCACTTCATAGGTGACTTCTCTACGGTTATGATCTGCGTAGCTCTTCTGTCGGGACTGTACTATCTTCAATCTGTCCTTTATTAGCTTGACTTTCTCTTCAGCCTCTTTGATTAGTTCTGGCTAGAACAAGTTTCTTTCTCCCACACCATTCCATAGTAATGGGGTAGTACACTTCCTTCCATAGAGAAACTCAAACGGTGCCATCTCAATACTGGCTTGATAGCTGTTGTTATAAGAGAATTCTGCGTAAGGCAGACTTTCATCCCAACTAGCTCCATAGTCTAGGGCACATGCCCTCAACATATCCTCTAGAATCTGGTTGGTCCTTTCTATCTGTCCATCGGTCTGGGGATGAAAACCAGTACTGAATTCCAATCTCGTTCCCAATGATTCATGTAGTTGCCTCCAAAAATGAGAAGTGAATTGGGTTCCCCTATCAGACACAATATTCTTGGGTACTCCATGCAGACACACAATCCTATTCATATAGATCTTGGCCAACTTAGCACTTGTATAGGTTGTCTTCACGGGTATGAAATGAGCCACTTTAGTGAGGCGATCCACTACTACCCAAATAGAATCATATCATGACCTGGTCCTTAGCAATCCGGTGATGAAGTCCATGCCAATCTTGTCCCACTTCCAATCAGGAATAGGTAGTGGTTGTAGCAACCCTGCTGGTTTCTGATGTTCCGCTTTCACTCTACTACATACATCACACAAAGCAATATGTTCGGCGATGTCTTTCTTGAGATTATTCCACCAAAATCTTTCCTTCATATCTATGTACATTTTGGTGTTACCCGGATGGATGGAATATGGTGAGTTGTGTGCTTCCTGTAAAATCAGTTTCCTAAGCTCCGGATCTTGCGGAACGCAGATACGCTTTCCATACCATAAAGTACCCTGTTCGTCTTCACGGAATCCTTTGGCTTTTCCTTTGCCAATATTTTCCTTAATCTCTTCAATTTCCTTGTCCGTATTTTGGGCTTCCTTGATTTTTTCCAACAAGGTGGGTTGAACATCCAATGACATGAGATGTCCCCCAGGCACAATCTCCAATATGAGGTCTCTAAATTGGGCACATAGATCATCTGGCAACTCTCCCTTAGTAAGGCCATTCACAAATACCTTACGGCTTAGTGCATCCTCTACAACATTTGCTTTACCAGGGTGGTATTGCAAACTCAAGTCATAGTACTTGATGAGTTCTAGCCATCTTATTTGTCTCATCTTGATTTTTTTCTGAGTGAAGATATACTTCAAACTTTTGTGATCTGTGAACACTTCACATCACTTTCCCAAAAGATAATGTCTCCATGTTTTGAGTGCATGGACAACAGAGGCTAACTCTAAATCATGAGTAGGATAATTTACCTCATGAGTTTTGAGTTGTCTCGAGGCATAAGCCACAACTTTCCCTTCTTGCATTAGAACTACACCTAATCCATGATGAGATGCATCACAATACACTTGGAAATCTTTCTCCAAATCTGGCAGACATAGGACTGGTGCTGTCACTAGTCTCTTCTTCAATTCCTGAAAGCTGAGTTCACATCCTTCAGTCCAAGCAAATTTCTTGTCTTTCTTCAGTAACTTCGTCATTGTCTTAGCTACCTTGGAGAAATTCTCAATGAATATTCTATAGTATCCTACCAAGCCAAGGAAACTACGAACTTCCTTCACTGACTTAGGAGATTCCCATTCTATTATAGCTGACAGTTTTGCGGATCAACTGCTACACCATCTCCTGACACAACGTGTCCAAGAAATCCAACTTCATTCAACCAGAATTCACACTTGCTGAATTTGGCATACAGCTTATGCTCTCTAAGCTTCTCAAGTATCAACCGCAAATGTCCTTCATGCTCCTCTTTTCTCTTGGAGTAGATCAAAATGTCATCGATGAAGACGACAACAAACATGTCAAGGAACTCCATGAACACCTTGTTCATCATATTCATGAAGTAAGTTGGTGCATTGGTCAAACCAAATGGCATCACGGTGTACTCATACAATCCATATCTAGTGGTGAAAGCTGTCTTAGGTATGTCTTGATCTCTTATCTTAAGCTCAAAATAACCTGACCGGAGATCAATCTTTGAGAACACACAGGCTCCTTCTAGCTGATCAAACAAGTCATTGATTCTAGGCAAAGGATATTTATTCTTGATAGTCACCTCATTGAGTGAACGATAATCTATGCATAACCTTTGACTTCTATCTTTCTTTTCCACAAACAAGACTGGTGCTCCCCAAGATGAAGAACTTGGTTGAATAAATCCTTTCTGCAACTGTTCTCCAAGTTGTTTCTTGATTTCTTTCAACTCATCAACTGACATCTTGTAAGGTCTCTTTGCTATTGGTCCTGATCCTGGTAGCAAGTCAATCAGAAATTCCACATCTCTATCTGGTGGCATTCCCGGCAATTCTTCCAAAAACACATCCGGATATTCTCTCACAATTGGCACACTGTCTATGCTAACCCGCTTAAGAGAATTTAGCTTACTCCCTTTTGATTCAAAATTGGTCTTGAATCTAATCCTTTTATTATCTGGGGTTGTGAGTGTGACGGTATGATTGGCACAGTCTAGTACTCCCTTGTACTTAGTCATCCAGTCCATCCCCAAAATGACATCCAATCCTTGGGAATTTAGGATTATCAGATTAACGGGAAACTTATACTTCCCAAACTCTATGAATAGGTCATGACATCGTGAGTTCACTATCATTTCTCCAACAGGAGAACTTACTTTTATAGGACACCCAATAGTTTCAACTAGAAGTTCATTTCTATCAACAAATGCTCTTGATATGAATGAATGCGATGCGCCAGTATCAAAAAGAACAAGTGCTGGAACAGAATTGAGTTTGAACTTACCATCCACAGCATCAGGTTCCTCATAAATCTCTTCCACATTGATGTGGTTTACTTGTCCCTTCTAGAAAGGGTTCGGCTTGGTGGATCCTTCAACTTTCTTCTCTGGGCACTCATTTGCATAATGCCCCATCTTCTTACACTTGAAACATTCAACCAGACTGATATCTCTCTTTGCAGGCTGACTGCCACTTCCACCTCCACTGTGGCGACTCTTGTGTCCACCCTTATGGTTCTTGTACTTGTCACTGTCATGACTACGGTGATGCTTGTTGTCATGATGGCGGTTGTGGATGTGGTGGTTGTTGTACTTTCCATGTTTGTGGGATCCAGAACTCCTACTATCATCATGATGGGAACGCTTGTGAGATGATCCCTAGTTGTGCTTGTCAAAGCTGTGCTTCCTCTTTCTGCTTTCAACCTGTTTCATCTTGTTCTCCAAGATGGTAGCCTTGTCACAAAGTGATTGGTAAGTGGGGACATAGGCCACAGATAACTGCATATTCAGTTCATCATTTAGTCCTTCGAGGAATTTCTCTTTTATCTTGGCATAAGTATCAACTTCATCCGGTGCATATCACGCCTGATTGTTGAACTCCTCAATATATTCAGCCACACTGCGGTGACGCTGCTTCAGGTTATGGAAATCCTTCTTCTTCAAACTCATCACTCCGGATGAGATGTGAGTTGTACGGAGTCC
This sequence comes from Avena sativa, assembly GCA_916181665.1. Lineage (NCBI taxonomy): Eukaryota > Viridiplantae > Streptophyta > Magnoliopsida > Poales > Poaceae > Avena > Avena sativa. The sequence continues at coordinate 361,598,351 of OV702299.1, read as the reverse complement.
ATCTTCGAAGATAGCCCATGTCACATCCTCAATGGGAGTGGTGATCTGGAAGTTATCCCACCAAGTGGTTGCTGGTCCTTCCAACATATGTGCTGCAAACCTGACTTTATCTTCGTCGGTGCAGCCGACAGTTACCAAATCCTTGTTCACCGAACGTAGCCAATCATTAGCCACCATGGGATCAGCAGTTCCTGAGAACTTTGCAGGCCTCAGTCTTAGGAATCTGGTGAGCATGTCAAATCCTGGTGGATTGTTCTGATTGTTGTTGTTGTTGTTGTTGTTGTTATTCTGATTCTGCATAAAAGTGGCCATCATCTACATCAGTTGTGCCTGTGCTGTCATCAGCTGCTGCATCTCGGGGGTGACATTGTTGTTGTTTGGGTTGGGATTGGCACGTCGAGGAGGCATCTGTGGTTTTCATAAGGATAAGAATGAGATACCCATAGATGCTTAACATGCACAATACATTACATAGACTATCACCAAAACAAGCATAAAAAATAATCATAAGGTTCAACGACATAAACAACAAGTTTGAAAAAGTAATCACACCATAGCAAGCCACCCACATGTTGGATGGTCATTGCGACTCAATAATCATAAGCATGGTAAATGAAAGATAAATGAGTAGTCATCATTACTCCTCTGCGTCAACCTCCTCATCAACAAGTGTAAGACATGCATTCTCCATAGCGGTCTTGTATTCCTCGACATTGGTAGTCAAGGCCTCTATCTTGGCCCTAAGAGCCCTCTTCTGTGAGCGAAGTCTCTCAATCACACCCTGCTGGTGCTTGAGCTTGAAGTCCTTGGCCTCCAGCTCTTCCTTCATCTCCCGGATCTTCTTGTTCCGGTCTTGGACTCTCTTCTCTTGGCTCTTGAATTTCCTGTCCTGGCTCTCAAACTTGGCCTCCATTTCCTTGACTATCTCGTCTTGCTCCACGAAGAGCTTGTCCTTCTCATGAAGCTACACCTGGAGCTCGTCATTTCTAAGCATGACGTTGGTCCTATCAGTATCTAGGTGCCTAATAAGAACCTCTAGGTCCTAGAGGTACATGTGAATCGGCTCCATCGTCTCTCTAGAAGTATCCTCGAACTCAATAGCCTCACCCTCCTCGTCGCGTCTCCCAAAGGGGTGAATGTAAAGACCTCTAAGCTCCCTGGAGTGTCTCCCTACCAGACGCCCAAGAAACTCCTGCATAACTATATCTAAGCCCTTCTCCTTGTCGTCATGCATCAACTTGAAGGTGATGGTCTCCGTGGTCGGCTCTGTCTGGTGTCCGGGCTGAGTGACTCTGAAGCCCCAAAGGTCCTTTCTCTCAAACTTGGTGAGGGGAAGCGTCATGATGCTAGGGAGCGGAAGGTTGAGCACACTAGTGAGCTCAATAAGACGAGTGCCAAAACGAGTTCCCTTGAACTCTTCGGCCGTGTTGATAATAACGGCATGCATCTATTTTTTATAAGATAGAGAAAGTTAGAATCAACATCAATAGAGAAAAAATCACAAGACAAAGTATCACAAGCATATCTTTGGCAACAATCACACAAGTCATGGAATACACAAATCCATTACAAGCATCAAAGATTCAACATAACTTAGATAAATTTTTTGGAAATAAAACGATAAGTGTGGTGGTCCAACTAACGAAGTACATTACAATCCCATCTCACTTGCCAAGTTGTCTAACAGGGCATCCCTAGAGGCAATCTGTCGATCCTAATCACATGACTCCATTGCTAAGTCTATGATGTCCTGTCTTAAACGTTGATTGGTAGCCTCTAACGCTTGGGTATTCTTCTTTTCTTCCCTAAGGTCATTTTGGGTGTTAAGCATTATGCACTTGAGTCTATCACCAAGCTCCTTGATGGCCTTCCAAGTTGCATCTCTTGCAGAGTCAAAGAATGTGGTGTGCATTACTGAGTTGGTGACCATGCAGAATCCTGATTCCTTGTGGTTGTCTTCCTTGTTTTTGTACAAGTGAAGTTGCACCCACTAGTACTCTACTCCTTCATCCATCACGGGGAATCCTTTGTACACAGCTGCACCATGTATCCCCATGGCAACCATGAGGTCCTTGAGGGCCTTGGGGAATTCTGTCTCACACTCCAAGGTCATGGTCATGAGTGGTCCCTTCCTCACGGCTTCGTTGATGGAGTTCATCTACAAATAGAGATGAGAAAGAAGATTAGAAAAGTTTACGAGAAGAAAAAGACAAGTGTGGAAATTGTTCAAATTTTTTTCCTTAGTGGTTTCTAATCCAATCCTAGGGTCATAATCCTACAGGCAACACAGTGCTCTGATACCATCTGTAAGATCCCACCCTTATAAAGGTAAGGATCCTTGTGATTGCAATGCTAGTCCCTAGATCAATTGCTAGCATTCACAGCTTAAGATGAAGTACACAGAAACAAAGGTCATTATTACAAAGTCATTCCAGAGATAACATAGTATTTTACAACTCCATAGCCATAGGCTAGTACAAGAGTTTAACTTAACAATATAAAATAGAAGTCTTCATCTTCATGTGCCATAGGCAAGCATGTTGAGTGTAGACTCATAACCCCTAATCATCATCAGAGTAACCTGCAACATCACAAGTTACAGCCAAAGTGGGTCAATACGTTGGAATAGTATTGGCAAGTGATACTTAGTAGAATATCAACATCTAGTTACTACATGAATTTGGCTAAGTGTAGCTTAGGCTTGCTTTGCTCAAAATAGGTTTTACCTATCAGTTGAAAACACTAAGTTTTTCTTTGACAAAACTCTCCCAAGGAACCACCAATAGAAATTGGTGAACCTTCACCCTTGTTCGACAACAAGTTTTAACTTCGAAAATTGAGATGAGGAGATTCTTGATAGCTTCCATGTCTTGATGCTCAAATTGTCCAATTCCAGGGACATGGCTAAGTACTTAGATTCTTCCATCTGTAGAGCTTGTGCACTTTCCCCACAAGACTTGATTTTCACCAAGACAGGACCTTTCAGAAGCCTTCCCTTAGACCAAATGGACGCGTTCCAACCTATCATCCCACTACCACCAACTGTCCAAATGGCTAAGTTATTGCAACCTATATGATCTAGGCAGAGCCCATAATGCCATGTGGCTGCACTAGAAGCTTCTTAACATTTGGCATCTCAAATCACTTTGTTCCTGGGTGGCTTTCCACAAGTGAGATACACAAGGTAAACCATAGAAATGGGCCTTGTGTAACCACTCAACCAAAAACCACCAAGCAATTACCATTCCACCCAGGTGTTTCATTCACTTAGTTGTTTTATTAAGAAAAAACCATAAGTCAAAGACTTAGCAATATTTTTACATAGCATGATTATATTCCACCCTTGGTTGCTACTAGCTAGGCTAAGCATGGCAATAGCAAGTATCTTAACAATTCTACAACTACTAGGATTTCCCAAGCATAGCATATATATACTTAGCAAAATACTCATGTAAGCCTATACAAAATATTTCTAATGCATAGTCAAAATATAGGGACAAATATATGAAGCACCACTTGCCTTGGTAGTTGGGGGAGTAGCAACAATCTTCACAACCACAATCACTACTAGCACCAAAATCTACACATAAAATGATAGCACCAAATTCACATATCAAAATTAAACAAGCAGAAATATATGAATGCATGCAAATGCTATGTGATGATTTTCTAAGTCAAACAAGACAACTATGCAGCATTGAATCACCAACAAGACAAATACACACTAATTAAACTTTATTTAGTCTTTAATCTTTTTTTTCAAATAATTTCTATACTCAAAATAAGCCTATAAATGTCTCTGTAAAAATAACCAATTTTACAGAAGCAAAACATTAAACAATTTGCATGGTTGGATAGAATTCTTTATCCTGATTCCAATGATATAAAATTTACAAAATTTGAACGTGTGAATCAAAAGTTATGAATTTTGCAAGTTTGAACAACTAATAGATCTAATTTCTGATTTTAAATCTAAACTCAGGCCACGCGGCAGCTCCTGATTGGATGGTATTGGTTCGCGCTGGATCACGCTCGTGGGCCGTGGGATCTAACTAACTGCGCACGGCCCAGATTAAATCTTACCGTTTCGCTACAAATCTAATCGCGGCCTTAGGATTTAGATCCCATGGACCAGGTCCATCTGACCAAGAACTGGTGGCGCAAATGGTTGCTGGCGGCGGCGCTACTGCCGGCGACGCTCCGGTGATTCCAGAGCGAACTAGGGGCTGGGTAGGGGCTTACCAGACTCGCGTGAACACGACGGTGCTCAAGGCGTTGTTGGCGTGGACGGGGGCGTGCTGCAGAGGTCGCTGGGGCTCGTCGGACTTGCGAACGACGTCGGGTTCTTGCCGATGATATGGACCTCCCTAGCACAAACCAGATGTGTCAGGAGGTGCGCAAGGTCATGGCGAACACGATAGTATCGAGGAGGAAGCAAGGGCCGCTTAGAGATTACCGTGATTTCTCACCGGAGCTGAGGGAGGCGTCGGGCACTTGTGGTGGTTGTCGAATCCGTCGACCTAGGTCACGAGCAGACAAAATAAAGGCATGACACTTGTCGCGTGAGCAAGGGGATCATGCTAGCGTGAACGTGACAGGGTGGGGTGGACGGAGCTTACCGCAATGTCTCGCCGGAGATGCTCGGGCAGCGGCTTTGCAGACTGAATTCTGGGCAGCCCTGTGGCGGAGAGAATGTGACGAGTGAGGGGAAAGACTCGAGGTACAGAGAGGCTTAAGTAGGCGGAGGCTCGTCGAGAAACGCTCGCTGAATCAATGGCATTTACTCCGCGCCATCAATGGCAGCAACGGCAGCGGCGACACGGTTTGTCGCGTGATTTGGGGAAGACGACGACGACATGGCGTTGGGGCCACTGGTCAGCGACTACGGGGTTGGTTCGACGCGGGTGAGAGAAGGAGCAGAGGGGGAATGGCCTGGGTGGGCTTAGTGGGCTGGTTCCTGTACTGGGCCAAAATGGCAGCGCTGGCCCTTTCCACTTTCTTTAATCTTTTTCTATTTCTAATTTGATTTTTTGAAAACATTTTCAAATGATTTTCAAACCAAAATGAATTCAAATTTGTTCTGAATTCTTGTAGGATGGATCCAGCTCTTAATTGAGCATTTAGTACTGTTGTTCACTCAAACTTACTTTGATCCTTTGAAATTTTAAATGAAAATAGTGCCTTTACCATTGTTTAATAAAGATATAAAAATGGTTTGAAATTCATATTTTGTTTTGAAATTTTTGTCCAAGCTTTGGAAAACATAAATCAACCATAGGATCAAATATCTTGGGTTTAAACCAAATATTCTGATACTAGAGAGTAGCATTGGGCCAATGCCTTGCTTACATAAAATAATAGACATTCAAATGCTTCTGTTTTGAAATGACATTGAAAATGATCCTAAAATGATTATGAATGCACGGATGTTATGTAAACTTTGAAATCATGATTTTTGGGATGTTACAGTTCATCACAAAGCTCTTATAGCTAGGTGGCAGAGACTGCAGAACACGATGGATGCCTAAGTCAATGGGAATCGTTATTCCCAAGGACACAAGCTTATCGGCGTAACCCGACATTTTGAGTACATGCTCACTTACGGAGCTATGCTCTTCCATCATGCAGCTAAAGAACTTTTCTGAAGCATTGTAGCTCTCTACAGCAGCATGTGTGTCGAAAATCATTTTCAAATCACCCATTGTATCAAATGCATTGCCGTTTTCGAAACGCTTTCGAAGTTCTGGCTCTAGCCCATACAATATGCCACAATGAACTAAGTTGTGGTCCTCCTGACAAGTCCGATAGACATTCTTCTCCTTGTCAGGGGCATCATCAATAGGTGGGGGGCCTAGCGGAGCTTCTAGCACATATTGCTTTTGTGCAGCAGAGAGGAGAATCCTCAAATTCATGGCCCATTCAGTAAAGATGCTACCGTTCATTACAAGTTTCTCTTTCTCCATGAACACATTGAAATTAAAAGCAGGTGGTGCCATCTACAACAGAATTTGTAAAGTTTAGACTAAGTTTATGATAGATTGAGTTCATCTAATCCACATTACGAGTGAACTCCCACTCAAAAACAACATCCCTCGTGCCTTTTTGGTGATTACATGAACCAAATCCACTACACCAAGTCCGATCATCACGTGAGTCGGTGTAGCTTCAAAGGCGAGCATCAAATGGGCATCATATCTACTATATGACTCATGCTTAACCTTTCGGTCCATGTTCCGAGGCCATGTTTGTACATGCCAGGCTCGCCAAGTAAGAACCTTAGTATTCACGTGTGTAACTGTCTTAAACCCGAAATATGGTCGTGGATCCAAGAACACCCGATCATCACGTGATGTCTTGGAGCGACGAAAACATAATCGGTGCATACTAAAGGAAGAACACATTCTTATCTTGATATTTAAATGAGGGATCATCTTATTATGCTAATAAAACGCCAAACAAGCAATATAAGATGCTATCAAACATCATATGTTTATAAGTGAAATGATATGGTTACCGCATATGATCTCTAACATGTGCATCGTGGTATGATCACTATCATACCTTTATGTTTAAGGCCAAGGTCTATGGAACTTACACGTTATGTGTGTTGTAAGAGTATCATCTCATACTTCTACTTACAACATCACCATATCATAACACTAGCCCAACAACAATCTAAACTAGATGCCTCTAATTTATCCATTGCAAGTTTTACGTGGCTTAGGGCTTTCGAAGATAGAACCGTTCTTACCTACGAACATGAACCATAACAAGGATAACCAAATTTTTGACAACTCGTTGCAAAATAGATATTAACTATAGTAGGAGAGACAGACACCCGCTAGCCACTTATGCAAACTAGTTGCATGTCAAGCGTGGAACAGGTCTCATGTGCGAGGACATGTAAAGTTTCTCTGGGCCTCTTCATCCCACTATGCCACCAATATCCAAAATTACAACTAAGAAGCAACAACATGATCATCATCGCCCACATACTCATATGTGTACTACCCGTGTAAAGCATCTACGCATAGTTTCGGCTCTGATACCACTATAGGGTTCGCATCATAGAAAACAAAAATCTTCCTGCGATTGGAACAACTATGTACCAAGATCTTTCTAGTAGATACAAACAACGGGCGGATGTATATCCATAGAGAACGTACCCTTGAAGACCCGACAAAGCTTAACAAGTTAAAATCGTGGTTGATGTAGACGATTTCTTGCTAATCTCAAGATCGATAGGAAGTCCTAGCGCCGCAAATCAGCAGCGCATCCGTCCTTGCACACACGTCTGAGGCACCGAGCAACCTCTGCCTCCTCGCTCTAGCAGTGCAGCGGAAGAACAACTCTTTCTTGCCGAATAGCTACCGGGAACATGTATCTCTCTAGTCCGAGACCATGGGGGATAAATTCTAGAGGGGGAGAGAGATCCTTCACAAGGAGGTGTGAGTGAGAAGTGAGGAGGGGGTGACATTTATAGTAGAGGGGGGACCCCAAGGGTGTGGCCGGCGCATGGGGCTGCCCCTTGCTCTCCCCTCATTCATGTGGGTGGACACTCCACTCATAAAAATCCTTTCAATTCCCTCCACTCAAAATCCCACCCAAAACTGCTATTAAATTTCCACAAAATTTAATGCAAACTCTCATTAAATAAAACTCCATTTATTTATTCAGAATTTTGTAAATTACTTTAATGAAAAAATTCACATATAAACCCTTGCTAGTATTTCATTTCACATGCAAAAACACTTTCTACAATTTCACCCAAAAACCTATTTCGGTATCTAGTGAAATAAATTCTCGCGCTTGTTATTCTTTCTGGCATGAAACTTTTGCTCCAATTGGATGTTGGTGTCTCTTAAGTGTGTCACCCTACGGTTCATGAATAATGCGGACATGATCGAGACCCCTCTCAGATCAATAATCAGAAGCGGGATCTGGAGACCCATACTGACTCCCACACATTCAAAGATGACTCTCTTGTGATTGTCGGAACCTTTTACGCTAGTATCTTAATCCCTTTGTTTCACGATATATTACATGTCCGAGATTCGATCATCAGTATCTCCATACCTAGTTTGATCTCGTTACTGACATGCACTCTTTTCTCGTTCCCGTGATATAACATTCTAGTGATCAGATCACTTTCTTGCAAGCTAACCAATGTGATATCACTGAGAGGGCCCAGAGTATATATATCCGTCATCGGGATGAATAAATTCCACTCTCGATCCATGGGCCTCAACATAACACTTTATTAGTTCTGAACCCATCTTTATAATCACCCTGTTATGGTGTGACGTTTGATGTTATCAAGAAACTCTTACGATGTTAGTGATTGACATGATCTCATGGTCTAAGGATTAGGATCACTTCGTAAGTTGTTATAGCAATATAAAATCAATGACTTTGATCGTAATGCTATACTTCGAATGAATGTTCATCACACCATTACACTAATGTTGTGATCTCGTTTTTAACAACATCCAATGTCCATGATCAGGAAATCTTGATCATCTTGTTAATCAACGAGCTAGTTTACGAGAGAGGCATAACTAGGAACTTTCTGTTTGTTTATTAAGCACACATGTATTAACGTTTCCGTATTAATAAAATTATAGCATGCAAAATAAACATCTATCATATACTTGTAATAAACATAATAAACACTTTATTATTGCCTCTCAGGGCATATTCCCTTCAGTCTCCCACTTGCACTAGAGACAATAATCTAGTTACATAGTGATGAATCTAACACCCATGGAGTTCTAGTGTTGATCATGTTTTGCTCTAGGGAGAGTTTTAGTAAACAGATCTGGTACATTGAGATCCGTGTGTACTTTACAAATCTTTATATCTCCATCCTTGACATGCTCGCGGATGGAGTGAAACCGGCGCTTAATATGCTTGGAATTCTTGTGAGACCTTGGTTCTTTGGCATTGGAAATGTCACCACTGTTGTCACAATAGATCACCATTGGGTCCAACGCGCTCACAACCACACCTATATCGGAAATGAAATCCTTCATCCAAACCGCTTCCGAAGCAGCAACATATTCGGCCTCCGTTGTTGATCCCGCCACCACAGGTTGTTTGGAACTCCTCCAACTAACCGCTCCGCCATTCATGAGAAATACATATCCGGATTGAGAATTAAAGTCATCCAGATCGGTGTCAAAGCTTGTGTCAACATAACACTTAGCGACGAGCTCTTCTTCACATTCGTACACAAGAAACATATCCTTAGTTCTTCGCAAGTACTTAAGGATATTCTTGACCGCTATCCAGTGTTCCGAACCTGGATCCGATTGTTACCTACTAGTCAAACTAATAGCATGTGCCACATCTGGTCTTGTACATAGCATGGCGTACATTATAGAGCCTATGGCTAAAGCATAGGGGACTTTGTCCATTATCTCTCTTTCTTCCGTCATAGCCGGACTTTGAGTCTTACTCAATGTCTTGCCTTGCAACATAGGTAAGAACCCCTTCTTACTTCCATCCATTTTAAACTTTTTTTAATATTATCAAGGTATGTACTTTGCGATATCCCTATTAGGCGCCTAGATCTATCTGTATAGATCTTTATGCCTAATATGTATGATGCTTCACCTAGGTCCTTCATTGAAAATTTGTTGTTTAGATAACTTTTAACACTGTTTAAAAGATCTATATCATTTCCGATCAATAATATGTCATCCACATATAATATCATAAATGCCACATTGCTCCCACTCACTTTCTTGTAAATACAAGCTTCTCCATAAGTTTGGACAAATCCAAACTCTTTGATCACCTCATCAAAGCGGAGATTCCAACTTCGTGATGCTTGCTTCAGTCCATAGATGGATCGCTAAAGCTTGCACACCTTGTTAGCATCCTTGGGATCGACAAAACCCTTTGGGTGTATCATATACAACTCTTCTTCAATATTGCCATTGAGGAACGCGGTTTTGACATCCATCTGCCATATCTCATAATCGAAATATGCAGCAATTGCTATCATAATCCTAACTGACTTTAGCATCGCTACGGGAGAGAATGTCTCATCGTAGTCAACTCCTTGAATTTGTCGAAACCCCTTTGTGACAAGTCGAGCTTTATAGACGGTCACATTACCATCAGCATCAGTTTTCCTTTTGAAAATTCATTTATTCTCCACGGCCTTTCGGTCGTTAGGTAAGTCCACCAAGTTCCAAACTTGATTTTCATACATGGATTCCATCTCGGATTTCATGGCTTCTAATCATTTGTTGGAATCCGGGGTCAGCATCGTTTCTTCATACGTCGCAGGGTCATCAATTTCATCAACCATGAAATTCATAACAGGGTTTTCGTACAGCTCGGGAGCTGCACGCGTCCTGCTAGACATGCGAGGTTTGGTAGTACTCTCTTTTGGAGTTTCATGATCATTATCATTAGTTCCTTCTTCAACTGGTGAAGCCAACTTCGGAACGACTTCCAGCGCTGCGCTACTCGCCATACTATGAAGAGAAGGTTCAATAACCTCTTCGAGTTCTACCTTCCGACTACTCACACCTTTCGCGAGAAACTCTTTCTCTAGAAAGGATCCATTCTTGGTAAGAAAAACCTTGCCCTCGGATCTATGATAGAAGGAATACCCAATTGTTTCCTTAGGGTATCCTATGAAGACGCATTTTCCTCTTTGGGTTCGAGTTTATCCGGTTGAAATTTCTTCACATAAACATCGCATCCCCAAACTTTAAGACATGACAGCTTAGGTTTGTTTCCAAACCACAATTCATACGGTGTCATTTCAACGGATTTAGATGGTGCCCGATTTAAAGTGAATGCAGCAGTTTCTAGTGCATAACCCCAAAATGACAACGGCAAGTCCGTCAGAGACATCATAGATCGAACCATATCCAATAAAGTATGATTACGACGTTCCGACACACCATTTCGCTATGGTGTTCCGGCAGGTGTGAGTTGTGAAACAATTCCACACTCTTTCATGTGAGTGCTAAACTCGTAACTTAGATACTCACCTCCACGGTCAGACCGTAGAAATTTGATCTTTCTATTATGATGATTTTCCACTTTATTCTGAATTTCCTTGAACTTTTCAAAGGTTTCAGACTTGTGTTTCATCAAGTAGATATAACCGTATCTACTCAAATCATTCGTGAAAGTAACAAAATAATGATATCCACCTCGTGCTGACACACTCATTGGACCACATACATCAGAATGTATGATTTCCAATAAATCTTTCGCCCCTTCCATTGTACCGGAAAACGGCGTTCTAGTCATCTTGCCCATAAGGCATGGCTCACATGTATCAAATGATTCAAAATCAAGTGATTCCAAAAGTCCGTCCGAATGGAGCTTCTTCATGCATTTAACGCCAATATGACCTAGACGGCAGTGCCACATATATGCTGATATATCATCATTAAGTTTAATCCTTTTAGCATCAACATTGTGAATATGTGTAACACTATTATCGAGATCCAATAGAAATAAACCATTCATCATCGGTGCATGACCATAAAATATTTCATTCATATAAATAGAACAAGCATTGTTCTCGGATTTAAATGAATAACCACTTCGCATCAAACACGATCCAGATAAAATATTCATGCTTAGTGCTGGCACCAGATAACAATTATTCAAGTTTATTATTAATCCTGACGGCAAGTGGATAGGTAGAATTCTGACAGCGATCACATCAACGCTTGATCAATTGCCGACACGCATCTTGACCTCACCCCTTGCTAGCGGTCGCTTGTTCCGCAGCCCCTGATTCGAGTTACAAATATTAGCAACTAAACTGGTATCAAATACCCAGGTGCTACTGCGAGCACTAGTCAAGTACACATCAATAACATTTGTATCATATATACCTTTGTTTGCCTTGCGGGCCTTCTTGTCTGCCAAATACTTGGGGCAGTTGCGGTTCTAGTGGCCAGTCCCCTTATAATAGTAGCACTCGGTATCAGACTTAGGGCCAAATCGGGGTTTCTTTTCAGGCACGGCAACCGGCTTGCCGCCCTTACTTCCCTTCTGTTTACCCTTCTTGTCTTTCTTGAAACCAGTGTTCTTATTGATCATCAACACTTGATGTTCCTTCTTGATCTCCACTTCTGCAGTTTTCAGCATTGACAGAAGCTCAGGGAGAGACTTCTTCATGCCTTGCATATTATAGTTCATCACAAATCTCTTATAGCTAGGGGGCAGAGACTGCAGAACACGATGGATGCCTAAGTCAATGGGAATCGTTATTCCCAAGGACACAAGCTTATCGGCGTAACCCGACATTTTGAGTACATGCTCACTTACGGAGCTATGCTCTTCCATCATGCAGCTAAAGAACTTTTCTGAAGCATTGTAGCTCTCTACAACAGCATGTGTGTCGAAAATCATTTTCAAATCACCCATTGTATCAAATGCATTGCCATTTTCGAAACGCTTTTGAAGTTCTGGCTCTAGCCCATGCAATATGCCACTACAAGGAATCTGGCTATATATGGCCCTCAATTTTCGTCACAGAATCGTCATAGTAGTCTGTTTATGACGATTCTATGACGATTTTGAGATCGTCGAAAGCTGGGCGTCGCAAATGAACTATAACGACGTTTTTGGTAAAATCGTCATAACCGTCTATGACGATATTGAATCGTCATAACGTCTATGACGATCCAATATCGTCATGGACCATTTAGCCAGGCCAGCTCAGATCCTACGTGGCCAATCCTACGAGGCAGAATTGTGACGAAATGAAATCGTCTTAAATCAAAATCAGCCCAATCCATTTTAGTGATTTAAATGGGCTATCCCAATAATTATAGCCTTTTATTTGCTAGGCCTTGGCCTGTTTAGGTTTGTCTCTTTTGGGCCTTTCCTTCTTACCGTCCACTTATTTATTTTCATATTTGTTACAATATATTTTGGGCCACAGCCTTTTTAGAGCCCAAATACATTTCATCCAGTCCAGATTTCTGCTATTTTTTAACTAGAATTTGCATTTTCATTTCTGGAATTGCTTCAGCCATGCAATAAATCGAGAAAATACATGAGAGTTTGCAAATACATCAAGAAAAAACACCATTTTTAGTAAATACACAACATGCAGATAATTTATCACCAAATTATAGGCTCACAAATGCACATCCAAGATTACAATTCAGTATTTACATTAACTTATTAGCAAATAGCACCAACTGCAACATCTGCTAGGCAACAATAAGCTAACCAAGGAATACACCACGTCCAAGCTCCAGGATTATTTCCTACCAAAATCCCTCCCAGAATCAATCACCATCAGCTCACCTGTAGGCTGTACCACGTCCTGCTCCCTGTGTCTTCCTCGCTGCACCACCTAGCACCAGATCACCAGCGATCTCCGGCTGCTGGCCGCTACCGGCCCCCACCCAGTAGCTCGTCGGCCGCTGGCCCTCACCCAGCAGGAGTAGACCGTCGGCCAGTCAGCTCCCCGGTAGCACTGTCTCCTCTCCTTGGCACTGTCCCCTTCCCGCCTCGTTCTCTTGACCACCAGCGCCTAGATTCTTACTCACGTAGCTCCCAGGTTCTTCCTCACCAGCGCCTCGATGCCCAGGTGTTCCTTGCACAAAGAGCAGCAGCAGACCATACCTAAACAAAGACCAGCAGTCACAACAGCAGCAACCTCATGTCTAAATAAGGAGAAGCAGCATATCACAACAGCAGTAGACCCATACCTGAACAAAGAGCAGCAAAAAGATGTCAGAACCAAGTAGAAACAGTGAAATTGTTGTACAAGCAGAACCAACACTGGAGTAGCATAAATAAAACAGTCAATTTCTACTAAAACAGTTTGTACTACTCCTACTATGAAACAAGTTTGTACTACTACTGTGAAACAGGTTTAAAATGCAAGTTCAAGTTCAATTTCAGTGAGCAAGTACAGTAATCCATGAATGATTAAGCAAGTACAGACTGATAATCTTTTTGCAATACAAGCAGGCCATACTCCAACATTAAATTGAGGAATCTTTGAAGAAATATAATCTAAGCAGCATTAAAGAATATGTGCACAATGTAAGAAACTACTGTATGTGCATAGATCAAGTACTGTATCACTAATGGAGTATTAACTCAAAATTAGCATGGTAGTCTACAGAGAAAGTATTGTATCACTGAGGTTTGTACCATACTTCATGAACCACAGGAATGCAACACATGGATAAGTATTCCACTAGAGGGTACAACTAGATAAATCGTAGATGCTTCCCGAACCCCTCCCTAATGCTGTCACTTCCACACATACAAGCATGCATAGATGTTTAACTAATAGCAAAGACAAGGAGGAAATTAGCTTTATAGCACACGTGAATGAAATCAAGTAGCATACTTCAGAGAAACGATCTTAGAGGGGCAACACAGGAAGATGGAGCGCCACTGGACCTCGGTTTAGGTGTTGCATAGCTTGTGGTTCTTTGTCCAGGGAAGGGTATGTTGATGGCGACAGGAGTAGTTGTGACTTGGTGACACCACCGCAATGATCGACGGCGGCATGCAGCAAAGACAAATCATGCCAACTACAGACCACAGTTACAGCAGGAGAAGCTTTCTCCATGGGATCTGTCCAAGAGAATAGAAATCAAATTGATAAATTCATGAACAAAGAAACCAAGAGAATAGAATAGAAATCAAAGCAGGATAATAATCAGTGATTTGTAGCAGTGCCTCATCAAGCATGAGTTGTACATAAAATGGTAATCAACATACATATGAAGCAAATTTTCATGCCATGCATAGATAAATATAGGTAGTACACAAGCCAAGAAATCAAGCTTAGCCATATGACTCATATGTGGTCATGCACTTTGTGTTTATTTGACATGAAGTTTCAAGTGATCACTACACTAAACTTCACTAGAAATGAAGCATCAGCACAATAAACTCGACAAGAAATAAAGCTCAGGTGAACACCGCATGATGATAAGTGATAAGATCATATTAAAAAGCTAGCATTGTAAAGAAAGAGTTTGAGTGACACATTTAAATGATATAGAGCTATGTAGTGTACGATTCAGTTAAAAGAGAATCTACTGTAAGCATGAAAGGTTCTCAGTGCTTATGTGAAGCTACTGGTGTGTGCATCACTCGATAAGGCCAACTATAATCGTAAATGCAGCACAACACAGCAGGAGCAGGAGCATAGGTCTCAGTTCGCAGCGTGCATGCACCAAAAATCCACGGGCACTGAAAGCTTCAATATGTTAGCAGATTGAAACAGAAACTACTAGAAGTATGAACAAACAAAAAAATAAGCTTTGCACTATCATCGTACAAATTGATTGCATTATAAATTTTACTTCTACAAACAATGACATTTTAGGAAACCACTAACTATGGAATCTAGATCGCCCATGTTATCCATCCGCAGAAAGTAATGACTAAAAAATATAAACAGTTTATGAAAGAGAGCACATCAACAAGTCAATAAAAAGAAAATAAAGATTTAACCTACAGAATGAAGCAGCGCAATAGAAACCTAAGTTGGACACAACTTCGACTGTCTCAGGCACCATATGAACAACCAGATAAAACATGAGAGAGTGCATAGCTACAACCATTGCCAAACAGAGCAGCACCAGAGCCTCTGTTTCTCATCCAACCTTTCCACGATTTAACCTAGCCTCTAGCAAGGCAATGAATCAACATACTAAATAGCACAACTCAACCAGGGTATACTACAACAAAACATGGTGACTAACTTGTTTTATGCACAAATCAAGATATTATGCTAGTATGGAGATTCTCCCAGGTCAAGTTAATGGGTGCCGAATACAACCATACATGGATAACCGAGATCAGAGATCAAACACACCTGGGAGGAGAAGTGGAGGCGGTGCAGATTATGGCGTCGTGGAGTCTCCTCCGTGATGAACTAGCCGTCATGCTCTTCCTCGGCTGGAGACGGCGCTTCGCTCGCGAAGGAGGTGGACGTGGCGCCGGTGGATGCGGGAGGAGCCATGGACCGCGGAGAGCATGACCTGTAGTGACGGTCGTCAGGTCGAGGTAGATCCTGACCATGTCTGCAAGGCCTGGCACATCGTGGATGACTCTAGCAACAACTAGATCTCGAGATCAATAGATGACAGCATCGTGGATGACTCCAGATGCATCGGTTCCTGATTCAATAGATGAGTAGCATTAGGAGGTTGGGAAAGAGAGGTGGCAAAGGTGGAGCAACTCCAGCAACAACTAGATCCCGAGATCGAGAAGGACGAGAACAGGCGGGTTGGTGAGGCCCGACGAGATCCTCTCTCCTCTTTGTGCCGGCCTGGGATGACCATGAGATTACCTTGGACGCGGCTAGCTGGGCAGGTGCCGGGGAGAGGAGAGAGCCGCGCGCGAGGTGGGAGGAGCGGCGGCTGGCTGGGCAGGTGTCGGAGGAGAGGAGAGAGCCGCACGTGAGGTGGGAGGAGCGGCGGCTGGCTGGGCAGGTGCTGGGGGAGAGGAGAGATCCGCGCGCGAGGTCTCTGGAGCGGCGGCTGGCCAGGCAGGAGGTGGTGGAGGCGGCGCACACGGAAGATGCTAGGGTTTGGAGGCAGGGTGTCGCGTGCGTGGCGAGTTGCCGAGGGCTGAGGCCGCGGTGAGTGTGCTTCTTCTGGTGAGCCACGACACGTTGGATGCCCTTTGAACGGTCTAGGTCAGAGCGAGATAGAGATCCGTGGGAGGCTGTTTCATGCGATTTGATTGGTCGCATATAAAAGCCTTTTGTATTTTTCGAGCGCTAAAATGGGGCGGTTTATGAAGCAACCACAAAATAAAAGGCTCAAAATGATATCACCTCATTTTTTAAAATATAAGACAATCTTACATGAACAAATGTCTCAACTGGGGTATCTCAAATCTTTCCATCCACCCCTCGCAAAAAAGACAAATTCTCGCTAAATCGGTAGGAAGTCGGTCCGAATTGAACTACAAGCACATGATCTAATGCTCGTTATTTTTTTCAATAGTCATTCTTAGGTTCACAATATGCTATTTTATTACAGATCTAATGCAACTTTAGCATGGGTCAGCCTCGAGTTAAGAACCTTCATGTCCGTCATTTTAACCATAGTTTGAAACTAACATAAAATACCAATGTTATGGATAGAATCGAGACATAGTTTGTGATAATATGCCCATATTATGCACTCATGTGCATATTGGGATGGCGAACAAAGTTGTAGGAGGAAGTTTTCTTTTTCATCGCACATAAAAGTCATTTTTCATTTTCCGAACATAAAAAACGGGGCATTTTATGAAGCAACCACCAAATGAAAGTTGCAAAATGGTACCACCCCTATTTTACAAAATACTAGACCACCTTACATGGACAATGTCCCAACCGGGGGTTCTTAAACCTTTTCATGCACCCCTCGTGAAAAAGACAAATTCCTGCTGAATCGGTAGGAAGTGGGTCCGATTTGAACTGCATGTACATTATATAATGCTCATTATTTTTTGTAAAATTCATTTTTAGACTCTCAATATGCTATTTCTTTAAAGATCTAATGCAATTTTAGCGAGGCTCGGCCCTGAGCTAAGAACCTTCATGCCCGCCGTTTTGACCATAGTTTGAAACGGGCATAACAAATTCAAAAACGGTCCGATCAATGCAAATCCTTCGCGTGGTGTCTTATTATGTGACATAGTTGCAAGGAAAAATATAAATTTTTTGAATATTGCGAATATCTCGAAAAACCCTTCTCAGAAATGACCTATCATGTATGAGGTTTCATGAATTTCGGGCCAAACCACCAGTGTTATGGCAAGAATCATGGCATAGTTTGTGATAATGTGCTTGTATTGTGCATGCATGTGCATATTGTGATGGAGAACAATGTTGCAGGAGGAAGTTTTCCTTTTCGACGCACGAAGAATCCATTTTCCATTTTCCGAGCGCAAAAAACGGGGCGATTTGTGAAGCAACCACCAAATGAAAGTTTTAGAATGGTGCCTCCACATTTTGTAAAAATATTAGACCACCTTACATGGACAAATGTCATAACCGGGGCATCTCAAACCTTTCCTTACACCCCTGGCAAAAAAGACAAATTCCTGCCGAATCGGTAGGAAGTGGGTCCGGTTTGAACTACAGGTGCATGATCCGATGCTCATGATTTTTGGAAAAAATCATTTTTAGACTCACAATATGATGTTTCATCAGAGATCCAATTCAAGTTTTGCGAGGCTCAGCCTCGAGCTAACAACCTTCATGCCCACCGTTTTGACCATAGTTTGAAACGGGCATAAAAAATTCAAAAACAGTCCGATCAATGCAAATCCTTCGCGTGGTGTCTTATTATGTGATATAGTTGCAAGTAAAAATACCAAACTTGGTATTTTGCAAGTGTCTCGAAAAACCCTTCTCAGAAATGACCTATCATGAATGAGGTTTCATGGCTTTCGGGCCAAACCACCAGTGTTATGGCAAGAATCATGGCATAGTTTGTGATAATGTGCCTATATTGTGCATGCATGTGAATATTGTGATGGAGAACAATGTTGCAGGAGGAAGTTTTCCTTTTTGACGCACGTAGAATCCATTTTCCATTTTCCGAGCGCAAAAAACGGGGCGTTTTGTGAAGCAACCACCAAATGACGGTTTTAGAATGGTATCGCCACATTTTGTAAAAATATTAGACCACCTTACATGGACAAATGTCATAACCGGGGCATCTCAAACCTTTCCTTACACTCCTGGCGAAAAAGACAAATTCCTGCTGAATCGGTAGGAAGTGGGTCCGGTTTGAACTACAGGTGCATGATCCGATGCTCATGATTTTTGGAAAAATTCATTTTTAGACTCACAATATGATGTTTCATCAGAGATCCAATGCAAGTTTTGCGAGGATCAGCCTCGAGCTAACAACCTTCATGCCCACCGTTTTGACCATAGTTTGAAACGGGCATAAAAAAATCAAAAACAGTCCGATCAATGCAAATCCTTCGCGTGATGTCTTATTATGTGATATAGTTGCAAGGAAAAATATAAATTTTTTG
Source organism: Avena sativa (assembly GCA_916181665.1). Taxonomy (NCBI): domain Eukaryota; kingdom Viridiplantae; phylum Streptophyta; class Magnoliopsida; order Poales; family Poaceae; genus Avena; species Avena sativa. The sequence goes on along the minus strand of OV702299.1, from coordinate 361,579,340 downwards.
AATATTGCGAATATCTCGAAAAACCCTTATCAGAAATGACCTATCATGTATGAGGTTTCATGGCTTTCGGGCCAAACCACCAGTGTTATGGCAAGAATCATGGCATAGTTTGTGATAATGTGCTTGTATTGTTCATGCATGTGCATATTGGGATGGAGAACAATGTAGCGGGAGGAAGTTTTCCTTTTCGACGCACGTAGAATCCATTTTCCATTTTCCGAGCGCAAAAAACGGGGCGATTTGTGAAGCAACCACCAAATGAAAGTTTTAGAATGGTACCTCCACATTTTGTAAAAATATTAGACCACCTTACATCGACAAATGTCATAACCGGGGCATCTCAAACCTTTCCTTACACCCCTGGCAAAAAAGACAAATTCCTGTCGAATCGGTAGGAAGTGGGTCCGGTTTGAACTACAGGTGCATGATCTGATGCTCATGATTTTTGGAAAAAATCATTTTTAGAATCACAATATGATGTTTCATCAGAGATCCAATGCAAGTTTTGCGAGGCTCAGCCTCGAGCTAACAACCTTCATGCCCACCGTTTTGACCATAGTTTGAAACGGGCATAAAAAATTCAAAAACAGTCCGATCAATGCAAATCCTTCGCGTGGTGTCTTATTATGTGATATAGTTGCAAGGAAAAATATAAAATTTTTGAATATTGCGAATATCTCGAAAAACCCTTCTCAGAAATGACCTATCATGTATGAGGTTTCATGGCTTTCGGGCCAAACCACCAGTGTTATGGCAAGAATCATGGCATAGTTTGTGATAATGTGCTTGTATTGTGCATGCATGTGCATATTGTGATGGAGAACAATGTTGCAGGAGGAAGTTTTCCTTTTCGACGCACGTAGAATCCATTTTCCATTTTCCGAGCGCAAAAAACGGGGCGATTTGTGAAGCAACCACCAAATGAAAGTTTTAGAATGGTAACTCAACATTTTGTAAAAATATTAGACCACCTTACATGGACAAATGTCATAACCGGGGCATCTCAAACCCTTCCTTACACCCCTGGCAAAAAAGACAAATTCCTGCCGAATCGGTAGGAAGTGGGTCCGGTTTGAACTACAGGTGCATGATCCGATGCTCATGATTTTTGGAAAAAATCATTTTTAGACTCACAATATGATGTTTCATTAGAGATCCAATTCAAGTTTTGCGAGGCTCAGCCTCGAGCTAACAACCTTCATGCCCACCGTTTTGACCATAGTTTGAAACGGGCATAAAAAATTCAAAAACAGTCCGATCAATGCAAATCCTTCGCGTGGTGTCTTATTATGTGATATAGTTGCAATTAAAAATACCAAACTTGGTATTTTTGCAAGTGTCTCGAAAAACCCTTCTCAGAAATGACCTATCATGTATGAGGTTTCATGGCTTTCAGGCCAAACCACCAGTGTTATGGCAAGAATCATTGCATAGTTTGTGATAATGTGCCTGTATTGTGCATGCATGTGCATATTGTGATGGAGAACAATGTTGCAGGAGGAAGTTTTCCTTTTCGACGCACGTAGAATCCATTTTCCGAGCGCAAAAAACGGGGCGTTTTGTGAAGCAACCACCAAATGACGGTTTTAAAATGGTACCGCCACATTTTGTAAAAATATTAGACCACCTTACATGGACAAATGTCATAACCGGGGCATCTCAAACCTTTCCTTACACCCCTGGCGAAAAAGACAAATTCTTGCTGAATCGGCAGGAAGTGGGTCCGGTTTGAACTACAGGTGCATGATCCGATGCTCATGATTTTTGGAAAAAATCATTTTTAGACTCACAATATGATGTTTCATCAGAGATATATTAAGGGTTTAGCAAGACCCAATCCCCAAATGTTTAATTCAAACTCCTAATTTTAAAATCATATTTTGAATTATGATATTATCCCTATTATGGAATAATGTGGGATTAGAAAATCAACTACTTTTAAGTAATGAAACATTCATAATCAACACCCTAAGATGATCTACTAGATTTTATAAAAATTTAGAGACAAAAATTAATTTTTTTAGACATCATATGAAAAATATACGAAAGAATTATGAAAAATAAAAAAAATCTGTCCTAACCGGACCAGACGAGCTGGCCTGCACCAAAATTACCGCGCGAAGGCCCAGACGGCCCAGAGCTAAACTCCTATGAGCAGGCCTGCTTCCTTCCCTGGCTGCCGAAAAAAAATCGTGTGCATCTTATATATATTCCGACGCGCGAGTAATATGAAGAGAAGGTGGAGTGGCCTAGTGGTTATGTGCGCTTGTTTACAGGCTGCAGGTTCGATCCCTGTAGTCCACATTTTTGCTTCATTATTTTAAAATAAGCACACGTGCACGCATGTCTATCTGGTGTCCACATTGGCTGACATAGACACTTTGTATAGGCAAAAAATTGACACATAGACATGCCACTTGGACTAAATTGTTGACACGTAGGCTTACTTATTGCAATTTACTCTATTTTAGACATTAAGACCAATTTAAATCGACGCAATTGGCTACGAATAACGCCGTACTCTATATTAGGCAGATTATGACGATTTTACCTAGTCAACGTATGACGTTTTTTAGCCAAATTGTCTTAATTTTTCAGGGTTCTGACCCCTTCTAACATCTTGCGACCATATGTTGGGAAATCGTCATAGATCTATGACGATTTGATCCACGGTCACTATTAGAAGGTCATAGATTAACACATTTCTTGTACTGTGCTGCAATGAACTAAGTTGTGGTCCTCCTGACGAGTCTGATAGACATTGTCATATTCCAAAATTTTCCAAATTTTAAAATGTAAAAAAATAAATAAACAAAATAAATAATTGTTAAAATTTAGGGTAAAAGAAACTTTTTGTTTCTAAATGGAAACATTAAAACCATCTTGAACAAACTTTTAATAAAAGGGAATCCAACAAAATTCAATCAAGTGAAATGCATTCATCAATAAATGTAATCTTAAAATTTAAACACTTGGAAAAATAAACCAAAACTCTAAAACCCTAATGGAAGAAAATCATTTCCAAGATCTCTCTAAGACTATGGATTTGATCCATATAAAAAAAGTTAGCAACAAGCATTTATAAATGATCAAAATGATAAATAACAATATTATAAAACCATAGAAATTGTTTTCACTTAATTTGGAACCATGAATAAAAACTTATGAATTTAATAGGTAAAAAGAAATAATTTCAAAAGCTAATAAATCTCCTATCTAAAATCCATACCAAAATTGTGAGCAATTAATCCTAAAGAGATTTAAAATGATAAACAAATATTAAATAAAATTATACAAATTGGAATCACCAATTTTGGACCTTGAAATAAAAAGATATGGATTTTATAAGATAAAGAAAGAAATAAATAAATAAGGAATATATAAAAGCCAAATTAAATCTTGGCCAAATCCATAAGAAAATGAAATAAAGATAATCCAAATCCAAATAAAATAAAGGGATAAAGAATATTCAAATAAAATAATATGGCATTAACTAAATTCTATTCTATTTGAATAAAGACAAAATCCCTAAAGTAAATGATTAATTAAATCATGGAAAAATAATAATTGGAATTTTCCCAAGTGGAATAAAAGTTATTTAATTAACTTAAATGGAATCAAAGAATCATTTTAAATAAAATTTATATGGGATTAAAACCATATTTGATTTTATTTGAATAAAGACAAATGCTCAATTTGAATGATTAGTAAATCATATTAAAAATATTTCAAATAATTCAAAGTGAATTATTTAACACCCTAATAAATAAATAAAACCTACTGAAAATGATTTGGTAAAATTTGGAATTTAAATAGAAGTTGGAAAACATGTTTAAAATGCTATTTAAATAAAGACAAAGGTCCATTTTAAATAAAATATAAACCATAAAAGAATAAAAGAATTATTCCTAAAATGGTATTTAAAATACATGTTTAAACAACAATAAAACTTACTGAAAGTTTGGTAAAGACCTGAATTTAAATAGTGTTTGAATTATTTGAGTAAATTCAAAACAGAAAAAGAAAAAGAAACAGGAAGAAAAAATAGGAAACAAACCATTCCAGCCCAGCTAGCCAGGCCGGCCCAACTAGCCCACCCCTCCTCTTCCCCGCAGAAAAACGTTTCACACTCACGAACTTACCCGCACCTCCACTGACAGAACGTCCCCACCGCGAAACCCCCTCACCCGCTGACCAGCTGACCCCACCTGCCAGTCATTTTCTTCAACCCCGCGATGACCACGCTCTCTCCTCGCTGCCGTTTCTGGCTGCGGTTAAACCTCGTTAATTCGCGTTGATGACGCGAGTAATTAGCCCTGCGACTGCGCCCGTTAACTCGCCTGCCTCCCCTCTCCATTTCCCCTCTCCCGCTCGCACCAGATCGCCTTCAGGCCGCTCCGATTTTGCCCGAAACCTTCCTCTGCTCCGACGAGCATCCGCCCAAATTCTGGCAGAACCAGCCACCGCCTTGCCCCCTCGACCACTCGAGTCTACTCCCCACGTCCCTACGCACCTCCCAGCACCAACCACTCGCCCGCGCGTGCCCCCTATCATCGACAATGTCATCGCCTGAACGCCGCCGTCTCCTGCCACAACTCCGACGAGTTCTCCTCGTAAGCCCCGACCGCCCCCTTCTCTCTAATTGATACTCCTGCAGTCACCGTCCCCATGCGCATGTAACGCCACCATTTTCTTGCTTTGGCGTGGTCCGTAGCCTCTCCAACATCGACTACCGTGCGAACCCGTCGTCAGCAACCACTCCGGCGAGAGATTGTCGACCCGTCCGTGCGCCCCTATCCCCGTGAAGACCACCTCAAGCTTTAGCACGTCATGGCAAACTCAGTAAGCATCTTCCTCCTCTCCCGCGCTTCCTGTACTCGCCGTAACACCACTGGCAGAGCCACGCCGCCACTCGCTGCCACCAGCGCCGCCCATCTAGGTTTAACGTGTTGTGAGCCGTTGGATGATGATCTTGTGGACGCGATAGATTCATTTAACGAAACGGTATGGAAGCATATGCACCGTGCGATCTAAATGAAATCCTGTGGTCTGTGTTAGTCGATCCAACCGAACCGGTATCGCCCAGTAGGATCACGCCACGTGGCCCTGCCTGTTGATTTAAAAACAAATTTGATCTATTAGATGCTAGATTTTTTAAAATCTATAACTTTTGCTCTACACGTCCAAATTTTACAAATTTTATATCAATGGAATCAGCAAGAAGAAACCTTTCCAACCATGCCCTTTGTTTAACGAACCGATTAGGTTAAATTGGTTCTTTTTGCAGAAACATGTGTAGGCATATTTTGGGTATAAAATTCATTCTAAAATTAATTTTAGGGTAAAATCTTTTGTAAATGGATTGTTTTGAACCTATTGACCATAAAAACCAACTTGTAGATTTAAAAGTGTATTTTTTGAAGCTAAAGAATAAATCTTTCTATAAAATCATTTCTAGTTAAATAAAAATATTATTTATGTTTTAAAAATGCTTTTTGAATAAAACCTTTAGGAAATGATTTGATTTAAACTCACTGACCCTAAACACCAAGTTTTGAGATTTAAAAATATATTTGGTGAACCATATAAAATTATTACCTTGCTTAAAGGCATTTCCAACAAAATAAAATATTGCTTTGGTATAAAAATGGTTTATCGGTAAAACCTTTTGCAAATGGTTTTAATATTAAACACTTGACCTTAAAAACACTAACATTTGTGTTTAAAAATAGATTTGGCAAACACTAGAAATTATTACTTGATTTAAATCATTTCTAGCAAAACAAAAATGATTTAAATGGCCATTTTCACTAACTTGATATCCAATCGTTTTGCCACATTTATAATTGACCAATAGGTGTTTTAAAATGTTTATAACCTATTATAAAACACTTTTCCAAATAAAACAATCTTTGACATGCTTGTATGCATTGCTTTGTTTTTATTATTCTATGTGATGAATTGCTTGAATGGTAGATTGAATTTGTGCCTTGATTGAATTGTAGTGAAATTTGAAGAGTGTGACTATTGCAAGATCAAGGAGTGAAATTATATTCTCTACCACAAAGGCAAGTGGTACTTCATACTTTTGTCCTATTATTTTCACTATGCATTAGTGATATTTCTAAGTAGGACTTGCATGGAATTTTCCAAGTATAAACTATGCCATGGGAAATCCTAGTAGATGAAACCTTAGTAGAATTTTCCTAAGTTAAGATTCCTACTACTATCATGCTTAGCTTAGCTAGTAGAAAACAAGGGTGGATTATATTCATGCTATGGAATATTTCTAAGTCAAGGATTTGTGTTTTGTTTAATAAAACAACTTTGTGAATGAATCACCTAGGTGGAATGGTATTGCTTGGATAGATTTTTTGTTGAGTGGTTATACAAGGCCAGGGGACTAGTGAACCTTGTGTATCACACTTGTGGAATGCCACCCAAGAACAAAGAGATTTGAGATGTCAAATGTTGAGAAGCGTCAAGTGCAGCCACTTGGCATTATGGGCTCTGCCTGGATCATATAGGTTGCAATAACTTAGCCAAATGGACAGTTGGTGGTAGGGGATGATAGGTTTGGGAACGCGTCCATTCTGGTCTAAGGGAAGGCTTCTGAAAGATCTTGTCTCGATGCATGTCGAGTCTTGTGGGGAAAGTGCACCACCTCTCGAGAGAGTAAAATCTAAGTACTTAGCCGTGTCCCCGACAATGGACAATTTGAGCATCAAGACATGGAAGCTATCAAGAATCTCCTCATCCCAATTTCTAAGTTAAAAACTTGAGGTTGAACAAGGGTTAAAGGATCTTCAATCTTTGATTGGTAGATGCGTTGGGTGATTTTTTCCAAGTAAAAACTTAGTGTTTTCAAATGATAAGGAAAATCTATTTTGAGCAAAGCAAGCCTAAGCTCCACTTAGCCAAATGCATATAGATGATAGTTACCACTGTACTACCATAGTATCACTTGCCAATACAATTCAAATGTATTGACCCTTGTGGATGTAACTTATTATGTTGCAGGTTTGTTTGATGTTAGTGAAGTGTGTTGATTAGGATTACAAGTCTACAACCAACATGATTGCCTGTGGCACTTTGAAGATGAAGGACTCCATGCTATAGTTATTTCTACTGGATTGTAATGAGATAGCCAAATGAGCTATGTAAGATGTAATGAATTATTTTATTCCTAGTTATAAAGTTGTATTATGACCTTTGTTTCTTGATATTACATCTTAACTGTGGATGCTAGCTATTGATCCAGGGACTAGCATTGTAAACACAGGGATCTCTATCTTATTAAAGGTTGGGACTTCTACAGACATTCTTCTCCTTGTCAGGGGCATCATCAAAAGGTGGGGGGCCTAGTGGCGCTTCTAGCACATATTGCTTTTGTGAATCAGAGAGGAGAATCCTCAAATTCATGGCCCATTCGGTAAAGTTGCTACCGTTCGTTGCAAGTTTCTCTTTATCCATGAACACATTGAAATTAAAAGAAGGTGGTGCCATCTACAATAGAATTTGTAAAGTTTAGACTAAGTTTATGATAGATTGAGTTCAACTAATCCACATTACGAATGAACTCCAATCAAAAACGACATCCCTCGTGCCTTTTTGGTGATTACATGAACCAAATCCACTACACCAAGTCCGATCATCACGTGAGTCGGTGTAGCTTCAAAGGCAAGAATCAAATGGGAATCATATCTACTATATGACTCATGCTTAACCTTTCGGTCCGTGTTCCGAGGCCATGTCTTTACATGCTAGGCTCGCCAAGTAAGAACCTTAGTATTCGCGTGTGTAACTGTCTTACACCCGAAATATGGTCGTGGATCCAAGAACACCCGATCATCACGTGATGTCTTGGAGCGACGAAAACATAATCGGTACATACTAAAGGAAGAACACATTCTTATCTTGATATTTAAATGAGGGATCATCTTATTATGCTAATAAAACGCCAAAAAAGAAATATAAGATGTTATCAAACATCATATGTTTATAAGTGAAATGATATGGTTACTGCATATGATCTCTATCATGTGCATCGTGGTATGATCACTATCATACCTTTATGTTTAAGGCCAAGGTCTATGGAACTTACACGTTATTTGTGTTGTAAGAGTATCATCTCATACTTCTACTTACAACATCACCATATCATAACACTAGCCCAGCAACAATCTAAACTAGATGCCTCTAGTTTATCCATTGCAAGTTTTACGTGGCTTAGGGCTTTCGAAGATAGAACCGTTCTTACCTACGAACATGAACCACAACGAGGATAACCAAATTGTTGACAACTCGTTGCAAAATAGATATTAACTATAGTAGGAGAGACAAACACCCGCAAGCCACTTATACAAACTAGTTGCATGTCAAGCGTGGAACAGGTCTCATGTGCGAGGACATGTAAAGTTTGTCTGGGCCGCTTCATCCCACTATGCCACCAATGTCCAAAATTACAACTAAGAAGCAACAACATGATCATTATCACCCACATACTCATATGTGTACTACCCGTGTAAAGCATCTACGCATAGATCCGGCTCTGATACCACTATAGGGTTCGCAGCATAGAAAACAAAAAATTTCCTACGATGGGAACAACTATGTACCAAGATCTATCTACTAGATACAAACAATGGGCGGATGTATATCCGTAGAGAACATACCCTTGAAGACCGACAAAGCTTAACGAGTTAAACTCGTGGTTGATGTAGACGATCTCTTGCCAATCTCAAGATCGAGAGGAAGTCCTAGCGCCGCAAATCAGCAGCGCATCCGTGCTCACACACACGTCCGAGGCACCGAGCAACCTCCGCCTCCTCGCTCCAGAGATGCAGTGGAAGCACAACTCTTTCTTGCCGAATAGCCACCGGGAACATGTATCTCGCTAGTCTGAGACCATGGGGGGTAAATTCTAGTGGGGGAGAGAGATCCTTCACGAGGAGGTGTGAGTGAGAAGTGAGGAGGGGGTGACATTTACAGGAGAGGGGGGACCCCAAGGGGGTGGCCGGCGCATGGGGATACCCCCTTGCCCTCCCCTCATTCATGTGGGTGGACACTCCACTCACAAAAATCCTTTCAATTCCCTCCACTCAAAATTGCTATTAAATTTCCACCAAATTTAATGCAAACTCTCATTAAATAAAACTCCTTTTATTTATTCAGAATTTTGTCAATTACTTTAATGACAAACATTCACATATAACCCCTTGCTAGTATTTCATTTCACATGCAAAAACACTTTCTGCAATTTCAGCCGAAAACCTATTTCGGTATCTAGTGAAATAAATTCCTGTGCTTGTTATTCTTTCCAGCATGAAACTTTTGTTCCAATTGGATGTAGGTGTCTCTTAAGTGTTTCACCATATGGTTCGTGAATAATGCGGACATGATCGAGACCCCTCTCAGATCAATAATCAGAAGCGGGATCTGGAGACCCATACTGACTCCCACACATTCAACAATGAATTTCTTGTGATCATCGGAACCTTTTACACTAGTATCTTAATCCCTTTGTTTCACGATATATTACATGTCCGTGATTCGATCATCGGTATCTCCATACCTAGTTTGATCTCGTTACTGACATGCACTCTTTTATCGTTCCCGTGATATAACATTCTAGTGATCAAATCACTTGCTTGCAAGCTAACCAATGTGATATCACCGAGAGGGCCCAGAGTATATATATCCGTCATCGGGATGAACAAATTCCACTCTCGATCCATGGGCCTCAATATAACACTTTATTAGTTCTGAACCCATCTTTATAATCACCCTGTTACGGTGTGACGTTTGATGTTATCAAGAAACTCTTCCGATGTTAGTGATTGACATGATCTCATGGTCTAAGGATTAGGATCACTTCGTAAGTTGATTTGACACTAAAACAATTTCCTAAACAATTCATATACTCAAAATAGTCCTAAACAAGTTTCTGCAAATAAAGTCATTTTAGCAGAAGCTAAACATTAAACACATTGCATAAACAGAAAGGGCTTGTTCTCCTGATTCCAACGGTATAAAATTTGTCAAAATCTAACGTGTGGATCAAAAGTTATAGCTAAATCAAAATTGGTTATAAATCTGATTTCAAATTCTATTTTTAAACAAACCCTAGCCACGCGTCGCGCTCTGATTGGCGCATACCGTTTCGTGTCGGATCACGCTTCTGAGCCGCTAGATCTAACTTAATCGCGCGGCTCAGATCTTATCTTAACGCTTCGCTCGCGTTTTATCCTATCCGCATGATCTGGATCCAATGCTCCTGAGCAGCCTGACCATCTAGTGGCGGCGCTAGCGACGGAGACTGGAGGCGGCGCGTCTGTCATTGGCGGCGCTGGCACTCTAGGTCGCCCGGGGAGGGGAGAGGGTGCTTACCAGAACCGCAGGGATGAGGCGAAGCTCAACGTGGAGGTGGCTTGGCAAGGGGCGCACGGCAGAGGCTGCTGGAGCTCGTCGGAGTTGCGCACGGTGTCGGGTGGTTGCTGTCAAAGTTGTTGCCGAGGTTTCGCATCGCCCTAGCACGAACCAGATGGATTAGGAGACATGCAAGACAGTGGCGAACATCCTTGTATGCAAGAGGGGGCAAGGGGCACGCTCTGCTTACCATAATCGGTCGCCGGAGTTGAGTGGCGGCTCGGTCGGTTGCGGGCACGAACGGGGACGGCGTCCTGGGTCACGAGCAGGCAAGCGAAGAGTATCAGAAGATGCACGAGATCACGCTGGACACATTCGTTTGAATCAGAGGCATAGGGCGGTCGGGACTCACCGGAATTTGCTGCCGGAGGTCGTCGGAGCTGCGGTGGTGTTTGGCGAGTTGCGAGCAGCCTGGGGGCGTGGAGATGAAATTGAGTGAGGGGAATGGAGCAGAGTGGGGAGGTTCTTAAGTAGGCGGAGGCTCGACAAGAAACGCTCAGCGAATCAATGGCAATTACGCCGAGGAATCAACGCAGCAACGGCCAGCGGCGACGGCATCTGCGCGCGAGATTTGGGGAAGAAGGAGTGACGTGGAGAGGGCCTGCTTGTCAGCGAATAGAGCAGAGGGGGAGTGGGGTCCGGGTGTCAGCGGCTCGCTGGGTGCGTCTGCGCGTGAGAGAGGGAGAGAGGGGAGCCGGGTGGGCTAAATGGGCTGCGACTGTTGCTGGGGTCAATTCCTGGCGCCGGCCCTTTTCTATTTTCCTTTCTCTTTTCTTTTTCTAAATTGAATTTCTGAAATGAGTTTCAATTGAATTCAAACTCTATTTGAATCCAAATCTTTTTGGGATTTTTGCAGTGTGCAACAATCACATTTCAGGACATAAAATCAAGTGGTCTCTTTGTTCAAGCTTGGTTCTTTTGAAATAACAAAATAAACACTGCCATAGCACTAGATTTGCAAATGTTTTGAAAATGGTTTTGAAGCCATTTTTATTTTGTAAAATTTTGCACAAACTCCACACTCAAACCAATCAACAAGGGAAACAAACAAACTTGGTTTAAAACATTCAAGCTCTTAAATGGGGATGGCCATTTGATTTAAGTTTGCTCACATAAAATGATAGCACTATGTGCTTCTGTTTTCTTGAACTTGGTTTGAAATTGATCTCAAACTATATGCATGCATGAATGATATGCAATCTTTGAAATCATGATTTTAGGGATGTTACAATTCGATTGGTCAATACAACAAGATACATAAACCGCCATCCAAATGCATCTATGACTAGAAGTCCACCTTCAGGTTATCATCCGAACCCCCTCTAGTATTAATTTGCAAGAAACAGACAACTGCTTTAAGAAAAGTGTGTAAGGTAAACAGTCCACATGTTCCATGAACAAGAGACTGTTGTTTTCTCCCTAGTAGCAACGACACATCTAAAACCGAAGAGATTATTGTCACTTCCCTTGGAAACTAGAGGCACGAACCCACTATCGAGCATAAATACCTCCTCTTGGAGTCACTAGCAACTACTTGGCCAAGATAGCTACTAACAACAGAGAGCATGCAAGATCAAAAACAACACATACATGATAGAATCATAAAGACAAAACCATTAATCAAACTAACATAATAATATCAATATCGATCGGATCCCCGCAAACACAACATGCATGATTACAAATAGATTAGATCTTTATCATGAACAGAGCTCACAAGATCTATACATGAAAGCACAAAGGAGGAGATACAACAATCTAGATACTACATGGACCCATAGTCCAAGGTGGAACTACTCACGCATCATACCGGAGAGAATGCCTCCGGGATGATCTCCCCTTTGGCAGGGTGCCGAGAAGAACTTCAGATCCCCCCGATCTAGGGACGATGGTGGCGGCGGCTACAGACGGTTTCGTGGATATTTGATCGGGTGCCTAGGGTTTCTGCATCGGGGGCTTCTTATAGGCAAAGAGGGATTCTGAGGAGGCGATCAGGGGGGCCAAACCCTAGACAGGCGCATGCCCACCCTGGCCGCGCCTGGGGGGTCTGGCTGCCCTGGTTCGTTTCTCCGTCTCCCCTCTGGACTTCTTGTTCTACACGGAAAGTAATTGAATTTGACGTTTGTCCTGTCCAATTCCGAGAATATTTCTTTACTAACTTTTCTGAAACCAAAAACAGCAGAAAACAGGCATCTGGCACTATGGCAACTTGTTAATAGGTTAGTACCAGGAAACATGTAAAAAACACCTCAAAGTGTAGACAAGTAAAGCAAAGTAGATACTAAACAAGCATGTAGCATCAAAAATTATAGATATGTTTCCAATGTATCAATATCCCCAAGCTTAACTCCTACTCGTCCTCGAGTAGGTAAGTGATAAAAGAATAATTTTTTAGGTGACATGCACCCTCACAATAAAGATCCAACCATTTGCAACCATTGAAAGCTGGTATCAAAGAACTCTAAACATGTGCATGAAATATGGAGTTCTAACAATAGGACAAATTAACTATGCATGCAACATGGAAAGCTACAAACAAATATCATGAATAACATGCATTGAAAAATGTTTCTTTGTTTCACATACAGAAAACATAGCATAGTGGCAATTAGCTTGTCCCTCATAGAGTAGCAATATAGATGCATAGGACACCTTCAAAATTCACAAGGGTGACTAGAAAAAAAATAGCACAAGAACAAGTAATATCACAATATGCATCAATCAATAAGCTTTGGAACACTGCACACAGAATGACAACTATGCTCTCCTAATGGTGCCTAAAGGTAGAAGGTGGAGACTCAATAATGGTGGAAGAAAGGCCTTTTTGTAAAGGAAGCAGGGATTACAAGTTTCAAAAAGAGCTTTCAGAAAGTTATGGTACTTGTTAGCTTTCATCCCTCATTTCCCCTATCATAAGCATCTTGAAGTGATTAAGGTTAAAGTGGCAGATATGGAGTATATGCTTGACAAATTATAAGTTGGCAATCTCAAGTCCCTTGAATACGAGGGCCACACCTCATGCATACTCAACTTTGGGACCAGATAATTTCTTGTCATTGTAAGTATTTGCATATCATCGATAACCGCCAACGGGGTACCCCTTGCACATGGTACATGAGCTTTCCCATAACCAAAATGACAAGGAAAGTAGACAATGACCATCTCAACAATCTTTTTATTTACCATATGCATAGCTTTTTATTGAGGATGCTTCATAGATATCTCACTATGGTGATGCTACAAGTTTCCACCATGATTAGGCATGGCTTAGGCTAGCGGCCCAGGCATTTCTCTAACACAGAATACAAACTCCATGGACTTACAAGTTCCCTCTTTATTTCACACAGGTGACATCCATAGACAAAAGAGCATGATATCAACTGAGTACAAAGTACAAGTGCATTGTTGAAAACGTTCCCCGTGACAGCACGGTTCTGTTAATTCCAACGTATAAGTGCAAGCATATACAACAAAGTTGTCACAATTGTTCAAGTTTATTAGGGGCAAATAATATAAAATGTGCCATCAAGTTCGTGAGGGCTTTATTCACTAAGTTTTCACATAAAAAATAGTTTTTAATTGGAAGATAGTTGAAAACAAGAATATACTTGGAATGGTGTGACACACCATTCATAGGAGTTTATGGTGGACACTTTGGAATAACTTGGTTTCTTGGGAGTTGGAAGCATGAGTAGAACTTACTCATACAAGTGGAGGATAGCAAAAGACTGGGAGCAACCAACTAAGAGAGCATATTGGCCATAATCATGCGGTGCAACAAAACATACTAATCAAAGAAAAGAGTGGTACTACAAGTCAAGGACTAAATGATCATAGAGGCTAATGGTGACTTGTCATAGTCATAACTTGGTGTGAGCATGTGCCAAGTCAACCCAAGCAAAGCATCAAAGAGAATACCACAATACTATGCTTTTGCATGCTAAAACAACGCATAATTTCTTTAAGGCACACTAAGCAATCGAAATTTTTTGGAACAAGATATGCTATAGCAATAATAACTAAGCATAATGCCAAAACAACACCTAGCATGTCATGCTAAATTCTAAGTCACAGTCAATGCAAGCTCCTCTTGCACTTACAAGTAAGAACTTACTACTCCTTTCCAACACCAAGCAAACTTATTTGCAAAACAACCCAGCGCGAGAGGGGGTCCAAACTACTTTATTCAAGCAAACTACACAACCTAAGCAAAGCAAACAAAAACTAAGAAGCTCCAAGAACAACACAAATGTGCATGAAACAATAAAAACGAAGTGTCTAGACAGACCTGAGCTTTTTATTGATGAAGAAGGGGGTGCCTTGGGCATCCCCAAGCTTTGACGCTTGTACCTCTTGGATATTTCTTGGGGTGACACCATGTTGGCATCCCCAAGATTGAGATTTTGTCCATTCTTCATCTCATTGCATCATTCTTTCACTATACCTGAAATTTTTCCTTCATACAAAACTTCACATAATCTTTATTAGCAACATTAGTGTATTCAAAAGATATTAGACCTCTGGAAAACCTTTGGAACAGCAAGACTTTTCACTAAAAACAAAAGCTACTATAGTAACTCCTTCAAAAATCTTAATTCACCTAAAGAGAACTCAAAAAGGAATCAATAAAAAGAAAATGCAAATAATGGCAGAAATCTATCAAAACAGACCAGCAGGTAGAAACCGATTTTTCGAACATCTTATGTTGCTCAAATCAAAACATGTTGAACTAAAGGAAGTTAGCTATCATACTGGGGGATTTATTTGTAAATTCTGATCTCAATCCGAGTTACAGAGACTCCTCACGAAATGTTTTGGTGGAGGACAGAAATTTGTTTCGGGACAACAACTCCCCAAATCTTACTTCCCTCTCATTAGAGGTCGTTCTTGGCACAAAAAGCAAACAAAAAGTATAAGGAGAGGTAATTACTGAAGTAATAACTTCCAAGACTCAAGTAAACTCTTGGGTTATCTCCCAACAAGTAATTTTATTAACGCCTTTAAGTTAGGCACAAGAAGCAAGAAGAATCAAGTATTTTCAAATGAAGAAGCATTAACATCAGATCTTGCTTTCAAAGGAGGAGCAAAAATCAACTTCTCCCTCCTCATAGGGAAGTGTTCAATACCTTTCATGAATGGAAAATGATATTTGATGGTGCCTTCTTTCATATGAATAATTGCACCAACTGTTCTAAGAAAATGTCTTCCCAAAGTAATAGGACAAGAAGCATTATATTCAACATCCAAAACATAGAAATCAACAGGGACATAAGCATTGTTAACAATAATGAGTACATCATTAATACTCCCCATGAGTTTCTTCTTAGCATTATCATTGAGTGGGACATCTGAATAACAATCTTCCAAAGGTGGCAAATCAAGCATTTCATAAATCTTCATAGGCATAATAGAGACACTAGAACCAAGATCACATGAAGCTTTGAGATCAAATGTCATTCACTTGCATATTAATAATGGGTTCCCAACTATCTTCTACTTTCCTAGGAATAGAAGCTTTGTGTTTTAGCTTCTCTTCCTTAATCTTAACAAGAGCATCTGTAATGTGTTTGGTGAAATCAACATGCATATCACTAGCATCAGGAGCAGGTGGAGCAATAGGTGTGCGAAGGAAATCATTGTTGTTGGTGCTAGTGAAGTCACACAACTCGGTGTTCTCAGCATAGTTCATTTTGGCAAAGGTGGGAAAGCCAAAAATAGCAGCAGCAGCTAGAGCAGGAACTCATTTTTTTGTGTTTTTGAATAAAGCAAGCAAACAAAACTAGACTAATTTTTTTTTGGTTTTTTGAAAAGAGGCAAACAAAACCAAGCAAAATAAACAAAGAAAACTAAAAACAAAGTAAAGAGAAAGGAAGTGAAGGACTCCCCTAGTGAATAAGTCCTTAGCCTCCCCGACAACGGTGCCAGAAATCTTGATGCGTGCACCAAGTGTTGACGTGTGAAACTTTGTTGGAACCCCAAGAGCAAGATGTGATGAGCATAGCAGCAAGTTTCCCTCAGTAGAGACCGAGGTTATCGAACCTGAAGGATGAAGGAAACGTCTCAAAGGTGTTGCTAGCAACATGGAGACCTGCACAACACAAACTCAAGACTTTCCCCAAGGAATTAGTGAGGTTGTCAAGCTCACCGGTTTTCTATAACAAAGGATTAAACGTATGCTGTGGAAGGTAATGGTTTGTAGCAAGTAAACAAGTAATAGTGGAAGATGTATCAATGGTAAAGATTGGACCGGGTTCCATAGTTCACTAGAGGTGCTCTCCTTAGATAAACAACATGGCATGAAGGGTAAACAAATTACAGCAGGGCAATTGACAGGAACTGAGCAAGGAATAACAATGCAATTACTAGTCAGAAAGATCCTATGAGATTCGATTGGGCAATACAACAAGATACATAGACTGCTATCCAACTACATCTATGACTAGAAGTCCACCTTCAGGTTATCATCCCAACCCCCTCCAGTATTAAGTTGCAAGCAACAGACAACTGCTGCTTCTGAAAGTCCACATGTTCCATGAAAAAGACCGTTATTTTCTCCCTAGTAGTAATAGCACATCTACAACCAAAGATATTATTGTCACTTCCCTTGGAAACTAGAGGCATGAACCCACTATCGAGCATAAATGTGGCACCCCGGATTTACCGTCCGAGAATATCCGTTATGCATAAAATTCACGTTCCCATGATCAGTGAGCCGTGAGCATAACCGACAAGTATCATTACAACATCGAAGAATTTTAACGAATACAATTACTTACAAAGTTGCCATTATGGCGATACAACATAAATAGTGGAAGTCTTCAAGCCCAGATCCCGTGTCATGCCTTAACCTACAGGCTACTGATTGGGAAGACGGCCTAGCTCGCATAGACGTCAGCAAACTCCATCGCTCCTCTTGCTTCTGAAAGTCTGGCCAAGTAAATATCCAGGGACAATGCCGGTGAGTAATTTGAATGTACTCGCAAACCACCTTAATATATCAATAAGTAAAGGATATGTCGTAGGGCTATGGTAGGATGGCTCCATAAGAGGTTCTTTTGTAAATTAGTTTCTCTTGTAGATATAATATGTCTCTATATCTTTGTGGAAAACTTTTGTAAAACATTTTCGAAACCTTTTTGAAAAGTTTTAGAAATTCACTAGGATTGGGTCACCCATTTGTTTTTCCTTCAGGTAATCTCACGACCAAACTCCTTCCTCCTTTTCCCGACCATCCCATGGTCAAAACATTTTCATGCCATTGCTTTTCTGAAGTCCTTTTTGAAAACAAAAACAGCAGCGCTCTATAGCTACCTTCCCAACCGTCCATGATCGTGGACACGGCTATTCAAATAGATTTACACTCTACAGAGGTTGTACACTTTACCCACATCATCCGATTACCCGTCCCTGATCTACACTGATTGTGGGTCGAATAACCGGTCAAGACCTTCCAAATGCCCTCTCCGACACAAGTGCCTACCCTATGAAGTTAATCCCCTCAAAACCGGGATGCCCTATATAGTCACAAGCCAACAGGAGCGCGTTCTGCACCCTGCAGGGTGTGCGCTTTCAATGAGGGGTTCATAGTATCATCTGGCCGCCATTAGATGGTATTTACCTTCTCCAGACCGATGTTTCACATGGGCCTTTATAGGAGAAAGCCCAGCCTCTGGGGATTTGTTATCCCCCATAGTAGTTTGAGACACCGATACCGGATTAGACAAACTTCCAGCCCAGCCCCGTCCCATTCCAGAGTAATGTGGTTGCATGGGTTAATTGTTCTAGCAAAACTGCAAAGAACCGGGTGCGTTTTTGTAAACATTTTTCCTCCATGATTTGTCCGACCATTTTGTAAACCAAAACCTTTCTACTTTTTAAACATCACTTGGTAGGCCAAGCCTCACCAAGGTTTTCTCATAAAACATTTTTGTAAACCTTTTTCTAGGGGTCTTCCCATCCCATAGTTTTTACTTCGGCTAAAACGAGGTCTCCGAGGGGTTATGGTGTTAAACACCATCTACCATACTAAGGGTGGGTAGGTATCATAATCTGGGCTATACCTAATGATACTAAGGGGTAATGGTTTGGAGGAGCCAAACATTTCCCACATAAAACTTAGTATAGTGAAACAATGCAATTTTCATAAACGAGTAGATAAAACATGCACAGTAAAAATAATAGGAAAAGGCTTATGAGCAAGAAGGTGGCTTGCCTGTGACCTGCAAGATGTCCTGTGACTTCATTAGAGTACCAGAAAACCAATAGTGCTAGTACCAATAATAATAAGGATAACCCCAATGCTTCCTTCTTCTCAGCATCTCACAAACGTAACTATCGCCGTTATCGAGCATACATGCAAACAATCAACACCAGAAACAATACAAGGCATACAACATCACACCATACAACAAACAAACAATTAACACATTATACAAATCAGTAGGGTTGGGATAATGGGTTGGGAAAGATGGGAAAAAGTTGTGGGAGCATTTGAAAGCAATGTATAGGGATTTTATAGTCTAGAGACTAGATAGTAGAGGGGTTTTGGAATATGGACAAATTATGCATGATACCATTGGATAAAAATTATACCATCAGATAGATCTTGATAATATGAAGCCAACAAAAGTGGTTTCACTATTTTATCAATTACCAATGATTTATAGTGGTTTTTATAGTGAATAAAACTCTAGTTTTAGGAAATAATTCACCAGAACTATTTCCTTGGATTATTAGATAGTATTTGATGGACTGGTTTACTGACAGTTGGAATCAACTCAAGTGAAATTACCAGAATGCCCTTGAGAAATTCCCAAAGACAGTACTGGCTAGGATTTGTCTTTTTCGTAATATTTAATCTACAGAAGCTTTTGATGTGGTTCGAAGGGCACTGGTTGGGAACTGACAATACCTTTGTTTAGAAATTGGAATCAACCTTTTTGGAGTTACAAATCTACTTCTATGAATTTATTGGTGATTAAACAATACATAGAATAGTTTAATTCACCAAAATTAAACAAAGGTTCATAAAATTCTAAACTGCTGGGGTTTTAGAGATATATTTATGGGTGTTCAAGAGGAGTTGGAATTAGGTCAGAACCTTACTTGGTTTGACCTGGAGAATTTCCTAAAGTCAGAAAAGACATGATTTTGTTATTTTTGCTACCAGCAAACTAGGAGGAAAATGGGTGTAGGGCCAGTTGTTCATGAAAGGCATGTATGATACCTTTCAGTAAAAAATGGGTATACTCCATTTGGAGTTACCAAACTCCCTGAAAGATTTTATTAGTGAAAAGTACCTATCTTGGTGGATAATTTATTATGGATAAACCAATTATTATTTCTGTCAACTTCTTATGCTGAATGTTGAGGAAAACACACAGGGACCCAAGGAATTTTTAATATAGTTATTTGGAGTTAGTTTTCATTCTCAAACTGATTTAAAGTAATCAGCACTATTAACAGATCTCAAAATAAAAATAAAAGAGAGAAGAGGGGAGGTGTGCCACGAGGGTCGGATCCGAACCTCATTGGGCCGCAGAGGGTGTGGCCGGCCCAGTAGAACGGCACTGCACGCGCGGGATGGAGAGTGAGGGCCGTGGGGGTGGGCCTGCTGGTTACGGCCCGCCTCGCCGAAGGGGTACGGGACGCTGGCGGCCGTCCGATCTAAAGAACATCAACGGTCCCGAGCCGTCACCTTCCTCGCGACGTGGCCATAGGCGCACAGGGAGGCTCCCTAGAGGCGCGCTGGTGACTAGAGAACGACGGGGGTGAAGCGATGCTTGCCGGCGAGCCAGGGGATGGGCGACATGATGAGCTTGGTTGCCAGGGAAGGGCTCGCCCGAAGCCAACCGAGGTGAGCTCATCAGAGCTTGTCGGTAAGGCTTCCAGAGGCCATCCTGAGCAAATAGGAAAGAAGGGTTAGAGTCAGGAGAAGGAGGGGAGCTCAGAACCATGACATGCAGAGAGGGAAAAGAAGGAGGGAGTGAGCCATGCTCAAATCTTGGATAATGGCCGATAGGCCATTTCCTCCTTCCTAGGGGCACGTTAGGGCAGGGGAGGACGAGGGGAGCTCTAGGGATGGTAGGTCGGTGGGGAGAGGGCAAATGAGCAATGAGAGGAGGCTAGGGTGGCCTCTGGCCTATTTAAACCGAAGAGGTATGGGGGTAGGATAGACATTGTCCATGGAGAGCTTGAGGTAGGTGCTGGACAGGGATAGGGCGATGTGGGTGGTGGAGTGGGCCCTGCTGGTGTGCTCTGGTCGTGCAGAAGGGGTGGAGTGGTGGTGTGTAGTGATTGCAAGGTTTAAAAATGGCTTGAAAGGACATGGCCTTTGTACCTCTCATAAACAAACATAAGGGACAAGAGGGTGTGGGGCATGCTATAGTGTTGGTCGACCAAGGGAGAGTGATGAGGTTAGGGAGCAGTCCTGGAGTAGATTGGAGCTGGTTTGGCTTTGATTTGAATCAAGTTTTTATTAGTTTAGCAAAGTTGAGCATTTTGAGGCTTGTGAAGGAAGTTGCAAATGTTGCATTGGTCAAAGTGGGGAAATGGTACTGGTAGGTGTAGTAGGTCAATAAATCTCTTCATCATTTAAATGGGGTTTTTCTGAGTATTATAATCCCCCTAAAATGCACTTATTCAAAAAGTGTAGAAATAGATTATGGAAGCTAAGATGATAATTTTACATCGGGAAAGCTTGGTTTTTGATGTGGTATGCTCCTAAATACCATAACACACATTGGAAAATTTTATTGGGATTTATTGATATGGAAAAGTATTTTTAGGGAATTATTTCTTGTTTCTGCCATTTAAGAAAAAGGGCAAAAAGAAATAATAAAGAATCTCAAAAATATTTATTTTTGAGTTGGAAAGATGGGATATGATATATAGGCATCAAATGTGCCTTTAGTTGGCAAGGTGATTTGGAGAAAAACAAATTTGCCTTTATAGACAAGGGTTTTGAGAATTTGGTAAGTGAAGGAAATAAAATAGTTTAATAATCCAAATAATTGGGAGAATTATTTGGGGTTTCTTATATCCAAGGTAGATGATGTAACTTGATGTATGCATCAAAGTCAACCTTGAGTTTTGAAGAAATGTGGTGAAAAGGGATGGAAACTAGGTTTTGGAGGATCTAGGGTTTAGTTATTCTGATGCCATCTAAATATGTTTGGATTAGGGATCTTAGAGCTCACCTAGTTACAAGGGGTGTATGGATGGATATAACATGTCATAGGGATGCTCATGGATACAAGAGTTGGGCTTGGTTGCAATTGAGGTGATCTAGATGAGATGACAAACTTTGTTGAGAATAAGGCTGCCATAACAGATACATCAGGTAGCCTCCTAAACCATGTGGGTTTAAGAAGCACAAGGCTTAAATGGAAACAAGTGAAGTGGGGGTTGATAGGCCATGGTTAGTAGATCATAACCAAGCAAAGGTTTGGTCAAGGGGAGGTGGCATATAGATGTTAGCTTCTGCCAAAGTAGGCATGTTGACTAGTTTTGCATAAAAGATTACCATGATGTCAACAAAACCATCATGGATGAGTTGGATTAAGAAAAGTTTACCCAAGGGAAATAGTGAGCTTTGGTATTACTAATGATGTACTACAAGATGGTTCCATTACATTCTCAATAATGCACACATGTTGGAAAAGGTAGAGCTCCAAATATTGAATCTAGATAAGAAATCCAGACAGCCATTGTGGCAGAGCTAGGGTTTTAGACTAGAGTGCTAGTGTAGATGATTGTGAGAGGATGATAAGTTCTAAACCCATGATCAAGGATATGATGTTGAAGTGTTAAATAAGTAGATAGGATCCATACTTTAGATTGGGTCTTCACTGAGTTGGAACAATTAGAAGGGGTTATCCCTGGATTTATCTGATTAGGAGGGGAGATGATCACCTTAGTGGCTCAGGATAGATCCATACTTGGATGCTTGATATGAGATTGATGATCACAAGCATGGATTGGGTCCTAAGGGATGAGCTACTAGATTAGCTCACTCTAGTTCCTAAGCAAACAATGCAATCAGCAGATCAAGGCAATTCATCAGAGAACATATCAGGGCAATTCATCCTATCAAACTTATCCAACTACTACTAGAGTTACCATCAATCCTAGCTTGAGGTAAGGATTGGTATTTTGAATTTGTTATGTTTTGAGGTAAGATAAGTACCTCTTGGTATTTCTACCAAGATTATAATGAAGAGGTTTTAAATAGAGGTTTTGGAAAACCTAGGGGTAAGAGTAGTTAAGAGTTATGTCTTGAAAACATAAGGAGATAATATATAGGTTTCCATAGTTTTGTTAATAGAAACTAGCAATGTATTTTGTTTTATCAAAGTCACCTTGGCTCAGGTTTTGAAATGCCAGAACATTTGAGAATATGAAACATGAGCCAATACATCTCTTTTGTAAAATAGCTTTTGTCAACTAGTGTTGAGATAAGGAGTATAGAATCTAATACACAATTAGTTGCAACAACACAAGCAAGCAACTAAACAAACATTGCACATGTAACAAGAAAAAGTTTTTGTTCCCCCTAATTTTTCCTTTTGGACAACAATTCAGGGTTGCCGAAATTGGGATGTTACAGACCTTTCCCCCTTAAAATAATCTCGTCCCGAGATTAGGGAGGAGTAGGGTTAGGGTTATAACATCCGCTTAATAGTTTCAGGGGAGGAAATTATTAGGCGCTAATAAGTTTAACAAAGACCCAACATGGTTAGTCACAGGTTGGAGCTGAGTGGCTTCGGATTGAGCTGTTTAGATTTAAACATCTGAAAAAGACACAGTCTTTTCCCCTTAGGACGATTCTAGGTAGGTTTAGCATAGACTCCATTCTTCTTCGAGAAGCGAGACGATGGGTTGAGCCTTCTTTAATCCATTGCTTGCTGAAGTCGGCCTCTCTGCCTGCTTGGTCTTGCAACATCAGAAGTGCTGGCTGGGTTGTCGACTCTGTGATGGAGAACTTTTCTGAAGTACCTTCTGATTCTGGAGAAATGCCGATTGTCATCCTTCTTGCAGGGTTGATGGTTGGGATTTTGCAGGGGTGGTCATCCCTTAACTATAACTAGTGTTTGACTCCCTGGTTCTATCGGGTTTTTGGGCGAGAAAGAAACAGTCTTTCCCCCTTAGAGCGACACTATGGGTTGTTGGTGGAGACGCTAATCCTTCTTCATTGGGGTCGCAGCTAACGCTGGGGGATGGCGTTGCAATTTTTGTCCGGAGGTGGTTATCCTCTATCGACCTTGTATAATCCACTTTGTAAGAGACATCGATACCACTTCTTGAGATAGTAGTCATAGAGGGAGAGGCGTTTAACTAGGTTCCGGTTAGTTAGTTCTGAGCTAGGAAGAGGTCCAATAGGTTGAGGATTGTCGTTGGATGTTGGCGGTTTTGGAGCGCGGTCCTTTAGGAAAGGGGTCTCTTTTGGGTTTGGTCTGATGCAAAGTCGTGCGTAAAACACGCAAAGAAGGGCATTATTCTGGTATACCATCCAACAGGGTTCATCCAGAATCCAGCAGATTTGTGCCGGCCACTGGTGAAGGTATTTGACGCCTTACTGAGCAGGTTTCGAGATGATCCATCACTTGCTAGAGGTTAGCGGGGTAACTTGGTAGGGTACGAAGGACTAAGTCGAGAGTGCTCCTTGAATTTTGTAGTCGTCCTTGAGTTGGGTACCAATTCGGTTACTGTATTTACTCGGGAGTCTGAGGGACATTCAGCTCTTCAGCCATGAGGGTCGTGCCTTCTCTGATGTTTTGCTTTGACGGGTGGATCTTCCGGGTGGTGGTGACATGAAGAGGGGTTGATACTCGTGAAGGGGACAGTTCTTCATTTTCCGTCTCGATGTTTGCAAATTCGGAGATCCTTCTCGGTGGGTCGTTAGTGGCAGAGGTACAGAAGGAGCTTCGCGTCGTCCTCAGGTAAACATGATGTCTTGGTTTTCTTTCTACTCCTTGGGGAGTAGTATTGGTACCGTCGGGTATTCTTGTCGTCTTAAATCTGAACGTCTTGATGATTGGGGAGGATCAAGCAGACTTATGGAGATTGTTGATGATGTCTGTGTTCTGTTCCTCTGATGACTCTTGGGGTGGGGTTTGGAGCAGGTTCTTGGACTGGAGATCTTCCGGTATTATCTTATCATGGTCGGTCTTCTGGAATAGAGTGGAAAGACGCAGTATTTCCACCTTAGAGCTTTACTTGGGGTCTTCGAGGTTGTGGTTGATCCTTCGTCTTGGGGCATTGGCGTGGTACTGGAGTTGTGGTCTTCGAGTGACTCCTTATTGCGACTACCTTCCTATGGTGATTACCAAATGAAACCGTATAGGTTATCTCGGGTGAGTTTTAACGGTTAGCGATGTTTCTTCTTGGTCCTCCTTATCTTCCGTAATCTTGGGGTGTTTGTGTTATGGTGGGGACTTCCCGTTGATGTGGCGGAGGGTTGACTAGGTCGTTGCTCCTTTGGGACGATTAGAACTAAGGCACGAGTAGGAGTTGTCAGGAGTTTCTTTATGTGGCCATCCTGCTGAGGAGAGGTTTCCAACTATAGGGTTGCGAGGGTTAGCATCGGGATGCGCCTACAAGGTGTTCATACAATAGGATCGAGTGATCCGAGGCACACAAGCAACACATTTCAAGCATCACACAAGCAGTTGGCAAGCAAACAAGGCGTACCCTAGGTACTAAGGGGATTACTACACGCCATAAGGGGAATCCTATACTAGGGATGCTAGTCCTAAGTACGGACGTTACGGGGATCTTGACTTCTGTCTTGCCATTTGTTGTCGTCGGTGCCGTACTTGATAAATTTTCGGGGGCGATGAAGGACTCTGGTAGGGCGATCTTGTAGTGTCGTTCATCATTGGTAGCTCCTTTGTTTTGCTTGTCTTGGTGTCTCTTCATTCCGGGATCTCTGTCTTTGTAGTCTCCAAGTCGGACTTTGTTTTTGAAAATGGGACATTTGAGGTAGACGAGATATTTAGTAATCCATTTTCAAATAGTTTAAGTCAGATAAGGTGAGATAGGAAATCTTTCAAAAAGCTTTTGGAAATAGTTTTCGAAAGCTGGTGTTTTCAGAAATAGGGGTTGTCCTGTCTAGTGTCCATGCTAACTAAGGTCTCATACAGTCAGGATGGCTCTGATACCATGTCTGTGGCACCCCGGATTTACCGTCCGAGAATACCTGTTATGCATACAATTCACGTTCCCATTATCAGTGAGCCGTGAGCATAATCGACAAGTATCATTACAACATCCAATAATTTTAACGAATACAATTACTTACAAAGTTGCCATTATGGCGATACAACATCAATAGCGGAAATCTTCAAGCGTAGAGCCCATGTCATGCCTTAACCTATAGGCTAATGACTGGGAAGACGGCCTAGCTCGCATAGACGTCAGCAAACTCCATCGCTCCTCTTGCTTCTAAAAGTCTGGCCAAGTAAATATCCAGGGACAATGCCGGTGAGTACTTTGAATGTACTCGCAAACCACCTTAAGATATCAATAAGTAAAGGATATGCAGTAGGGCTGTGGTAGGATGGATCCATAAGAGGTTCTTTTGTAAATTAGTTTCTCTTGTAGATATAGTATTTCTCTATATATTTGTGGAAAACTTTTTTAAAACATTTTTGAAACCTTTTTGAAAAGTTTTAGAAATTCACTAGGATTGGGTCACCCATTTGTTTTTCCTTCCGGTCATCTCATGACCAAACTCATTCCTCCTTTTCCTGACCATCCCATGGTCAAAAAACTTTCACTCCATTGATTTTCCGAAGTCCTTTTTGAAAGCAAAACCAGCAGCGCTCTACAGCAACCTTCCCAACCGTCCATGATCGTGGACACGGTTATTCGAATAGATTTACACTCTGCAATGGTTATACACTTTACCCACATCATCCGATTACCCGTCCCTGATCTACACTGATTGTGGGTCGAATAACCGGTCAAGACCTTTCGAATGCCCTCTCCGATACAAGTGCCTACCCTATGAAGTTAATCCCCTCAAAACCGAGACGCCCTATATAGTCACAAGCCAACTTGAGCATATTTTGCACCCTGCAGGGTGTGCGCTTTCAATGACGGGTTCATAGTATCATCTGGTCGCCATTAGAAGGTATTTACCTTCTCCAGACCGATGTTTCACATGGGCCTTTACAGGAGAAATCCTAGCCTCCGGGGATTTTTTCTCCCTCGTATTAGTTTGAGACACCTATATCGGATTAGACAAACTTCCAGCCCAGCCCCGTCCCATTCCAAAGTAATGTGGTTGCACGGGTTAATTGTTCTATAAAAACTGCAAAGAACCGGGTGCGTTTTTGTAAACATTTTTCCTCCATCATTTGTCCGACCATTATGTAAACCAAAACCTTTCTGCCTTTTAAACATCACTTGGTAGGCCAAGCCTCACCAAGGTTTTCTCATAAAACTTTTTTGTAAACCTTTTTCCGGGGGTCTTCCCATCCCATAGTTTTTACTTCGGCTAAAACGGGGTGTAACATCCCAAAAATTGCTAAGATTGGATCATCAAATTCTAATCATCAAAATTAGGGTTGACAAAAACTTTTCTAAATAAAATCATGAATGCATGCATATGTGTATGCATGGATTTTGAATTCTTTTAAAACCACCTTGTTTGTTTGTTTGTTTGTTTCATTGCTTGTAAAATGTTTCTTAGGTGAAATAAACATCATCTAAAACATTTCCCGCACTTTTCCTAAAGACAAGTAAATCAAAACACATATATGAAATGAATGGTCACTTTGACCAATTTAACTCCCATGCCTACTTTGGCTGTCTCAAACTTTTAGAAGCTAACAAAAACTTTTCTGGATCTTTGCATCCCTTGAATGTACTCATAACAAAGTATCAAGGCCCACTTTGTGATCATCCAGAAACTTTCAAATGCTTAGTTTAAATGACAACTCAAAATTGAATCTTCATCATATGGGAAAATCCCACTTTTTCAAAAACCCCTCAAACAAGCTCAAATTTCAAAATCCCAGCATCTGCAGACTCACCAGCACCAATCTAGCAAACCCACCAAAAATCTTTTCAAAATTCAAAACTTGAGTTCATGCGGCCATTTCATCAAACAGGTTGCAAACACAAATCAAACAAACATTAAACACTATAGTGTGCAGTAAAATTGGCCTAACTTGTTTCCTAGTTAGCTCACACACAGGTCAGTAGATCATCTAGGAAGTTTAACTAAGGACTAGCACCCCTGTGAGTTTGCCATTGCCATCAATGGTGAACAGCCGAGCACCCCCTTGTCACCCTATTGTGGACAGCAGGCTAGAGGAAGAACTAGCCGTGCCAACCTTGTCTGGGAGGCATCCCACCGTCCACCGCCACTACCTGTCGCAGCCGCGAGCGTTGCCAAGCCCTGGACCACGCTCACAAGCCGCGCCAGACCGCCAGAGACCATGTCGAGCGTGCGCCAGAGCACCACCCTCGACCAGCACCCACAGACCGCGCGCCACCCTCACCGCGTGCATACACGATCGCCATCAACCCAGGAGACCACCAGACATCCCCGTTTGCCGCCCCGTGCCGCACAGCCATCGCCCGCCGTCGAAGACGCCGCCTCTGCCGCGCAGAGCACCGCCCGTTCCAGACCAAACTCCACCGCCCCATGCCTCGAGACCATGTTGTTGAGCATCGCCAGGAGACACCACACCATCCCCTACCCTTTCCCATGCCATTAGCCACCTGTAACATCGCCCCCGACGAGCTCACCGTGCACCCCGACGGTCCCCTCGCTCGACTATAAATATAGGCCACCCCGCACGATTTCTTCACACCATCTCACTCCCCTCTCCTCATTGATCGTGCCACACCGTTCTCAGAGCAAGGCGAGCACCACCCCGCCGGAATTTCACCGGAGCCCGCCGCCTCTGGAGAAGAAGGGAGCCAGCAATTGGAGCCGCCCCAACAGAAGCCACCAGTACCAGGAGATTCGTCGTCGTCGACTTTGTCGTTCGCCCGCCTCGCCGACCCTCGCCAGTACCCCGGTGAGCCCCCAGCACCCCTCACTGGCCGCGCTAGGTTTCGTTCTCGCCGGCGTTGTCTCGCGTCGACGATGACTCCCCGCCGTTAGATTAGAACTAGATCGAACGATCCACGTTGCCCCATACTGCTTCGCCCAGCCCCGTGTGACTGACGAGTGGGGACACCCACTTAAGCAGCCCGCGGGAGCACTGCGCTTAGCAGGCCGGCCCAGTAACTTTTCCCGCGCAGCCTAGTTAATCAAATTAAACATTTTTCTATTTCAATTCAAACACACTTCTGTACCCAACTTAAAAAATCAACCTAGATCGATTCAGTGCACCAAATTGAATGAAACCAATTTTGATGGAAAGGTCTGTGAATGCTGAATCCAAGCCCATTGGATTCAAGTCATTTGGATCTATAGATCACCCATGGTAAAAATAGCAAGGAAGAAGCTTTTCTGCATTCAAACATTTTTCAAATTTAAACCATAATAGCTTTTGAGTTGATTCCAACTCCCAAAATTCACATCTAACCATACCTTTCAGAATATATAAAAATATATAGGTTTACTTGCAGAAATAATGTACAAGTAATAAAAGAATGCTACATAAGCATTTCTAGCCACTTTAATTAATTAAAATAAAAGGGTAAAACCTTATTAAATTGTGACACCACTTTAAATCATATTCCCATGGACTAAAATATGTGGTGATGACATGTGTCAACATGATCCCATGTTTGGTTTGGAGAATATTAAATCTTAAGTAGTTTTTCAATGAGTAGAAATTACTTTTCTAAAAATAAAAGGAATTAAATCAAGCCTTAACCTTGTAATGTTAGAGATGATGCTAGAGCATCCATAGGACCCTTGTGTGTGATGATTGCAAGTAGTTAAGTATTGTTTGGTGATTGTGTACCTCGTATTTATTCATAGACGCTAGTACCGACCAAGGATACGAGGAGGAAGGAGGATACTACGAAGAAGAAGCCGAGGAGAACTTCAACCACTGCTCTGCACAAGGCAAGCTTATACTGATATTGATGCAAGCTGATACTATACCTATGCAAGCCTTACTAATCAAGTTGACCTATGCAAGCTAACCCTTGCAAGATACCCTACTGATGCAACAAACCCATACTTGTTCTATGCCTACTATATGCCTTAAGCATATGTGATCATACCCACTTGATAAACCAATCCTAGTTTTATTTGCAAGCTTCTTACTTTATTTCTTTATCAAAGCTTACTTAGAGTTTACTTAAGTGACTGGTAGATACTGGAAAGATTCTGAAGGTTGCATAAAGAGCATTAAATTTGGCCTAAGTTAGAAACCTTGATATCAGCCTAAGATATAAGGTTGTACTTAGTAAAACCCCACTAGTTTACCACCCCTCATCAGCACTACCCCCACCTGTAGATGCTAGTGCTAAGCATAAAACTTGATCAACTTTAGATGGGAATACTTGGTGGAAAAATGGTTATGAAAACCTTGGAATGATGGATCATTCTATTGAAATGTTTTGGACATGTGTTTCCGAACACCTGATGATTTTGGTGATGAAAATGTTGAGGCATGAGCCTTAGCCCTTTATAAAACTGATGGTTGTCTGGATGCGATACCATTCCAAATTTTATCGTATAACCACAATACCCGAATATTGGGTAGGGCTTGACTGGAAACTTATATACCTTAGTATTAGTTCCCTCACGGCCAAGGTCTGAGCTGAGGCTACCTTGTGAAGATTGTCCACCTATGCAGTACCCAAGATGACAGTTGGTCATGGTTGGGAGGCCAAACTCACAGGAGAGGTGCTTATACTAGGGCGTGTAATCAAAAGGTTAGGATTGATTATCCGCATACTGAGTATGGTGAATTCAGGATTTGTTCCTGACGGATGTATCGAATGTTGTGGTGAAAGTGTACAATCTCTGCAGAGTGTCAAACTATTAGAATAACCGCGTCCGCGGTTATGGATAGTTGGAGTGGCCATACTGTTCCCCCGTCAGACTTTTCAAAATGACCCGTGAAATGAATTGAGACTTTGACTTGACCACAACAGAGTTGTGATATGAAATACAAGTTCCCACTTAGGAATTTTAAAATTGTGACTAGCTTTGGAACCTAGTAGAGATAAATATGGCTTTTGCAAAACAACCCTAGAGCCTAGTGTCCTATTATCCAAAACCCCCCTTTACCTGTTAGTATTAGTTTGCGAGTACTTAAAGAGTACTCATGGCTTTGTCCCTGGCTATTCCCATGGCTAGACTATGAAGAGGAGTACCTCGAAGATGGACCCCAGGAAGGTTACGACAACTAGGATCACCTCCCATCGTCAGCATTGCCTGTGACCCCGAAGATGGAGCTTCGCCTACGCTACCGTTATTATTACGTATTCCGCTGCTTGATGTTGTATTAAGAACTGGATCATGAGATCCCTATTTGTGTAAGAACTTATGTATCGTTTGTAATGGATGATGTACTATGGTATCCAATTCTGTTATGTCTCGCAAAAATGGTAATCCTGGGATTGCGATGTATGGCATAACAGGTATCTAGGATTGAAAAATCCGGGTGTTGACACGGGCTCTCTAAGGGGTTATGTTGTTAAACACCATCTACCATAGTAAGGGCGGGTAGGTATCATAATCTGGGTTGTACCTAATGGTACTAAGGGGTAATGGTTTGGAGGATCCAAACATTTCCCCCATAAAACTTAGTATAGTGAAACAATGCAATTTTCATAAACGAGTAGATAAAACATGCACAGGTAAAAATAATAGGACAAGTCTTATGAGCAAGAAGGTGGCTTGCCTGTGACCAGTGAGATGTCCCATGACTTCATTAGAGTACCAAAAAACCAATTCTGCTAGTACCAATAATAATAAGGATAACCCCAATGCTTCCTTCTTCTCAGCGTCTCACAAACGTAAATATCGCCGTTATCGAGCATACATGCAAACAATCAACACCACAATCAATACAAGGCATACAACATCAAACCATACAACAAACAAACAATGAAAACATGATACAAATCAGTAGGGTTGGGATAATGGGTTGGGAAAGATGGGAAAAAGTTGTGGGAGCATTTGAAAGAAATGTATAGGGATTCTATAGTCTAGAGACTAGATAGTAGAGGGGTTTTGGAATAAGGACAAATTCTGCATGATACCATTGGATGAATATGATACCATCAGATAGATATTGATAATATGAAGCCAACAAAAGTGGTTTCACTATTTTATCAATTACCAATGATTTATAGTGGTTTTTATAGTGAATAAAACCATAGTTTTAGGAAATAATTCACCAGAACTGTTCTAGATTTCCAAAAATTATTTCCTTGTGTTATTAGATAGTATTTGATGGATTGGTTCACTGAGAGTTGGAATCAACTCAAGGAAATTACCAGAATGCCCTTGAGAAATTCCCAAAGAAAGTACTAGCTAGGATTTGTCTTTTTCATAATATTTAATCTACAAAAGATTTTTATGTGGTTCCAAGGGCGCTGGTTATGTACTGAAAATACATTTCTGTAGAAATTTGAAGCAATATTTTTGGGGTTACAGATCTACTGCTATGAATTTATTGGTGATTAAATAATACATAAAATAGTTTAATTCACCAAACTTCAACAAAGGTTCATAAAATTATGATCTACTGGGGTTTTAAGTATATAGTTATGTGTGTTAAAGGGGAGTTGGAATTAGGTTAGAACCTTACTTGGTTTGACCTGGAGAATTTCCTAAAGTCATAGAAGGCCTGATTTGTTATTTTTTCTACCAGCAAACTAGGAGGCCAATGGGCGTGGGGCCAGTGGGTCATGAAAGGTATGGATGATACCTTTCAGTAACAAATGGGTTTACTCCATTTGGATTTACCAATCTCCCTGGAAGATTTTATTAGTGAAAAGTACCTATCGTGGTGGATAATTTATTATGGATAAACCAATTATTATTTTTGTCAACTTGTTATGCTAAATGTTGAGGAAAACACATAGGGACCCTAGGAATTTTGAATCTAGTTATTTGGAGTTAGTTTGTATTCTCAAACTGATTTAAAGTAATCAGTACTATTAACAGATCTCGAAATAAAAATAAAAGAGAGAAGAGGGGAGGTGTGCCACGAGGGCCGGATCCGAACCTCAATGGGCCGAAGAGGGTGTAATCGGCCCAGTAGAACGGCACTACGCACACGGGAGGGAGAGTGAGGGCCGCGGGGGTGGGCCTGCTAGTTACGGCCCGCCTCGCCGAAGGGGTATGTGACGCTGGCGGCCGTCAGATCTAAAGAAGATCGACGGTCCCGAGCCATCACCTTCCTCGCAATGTGGCCGACAGCTAGAAGACCCTAGAGCGGCCAGCAGCGCACGGGGAGGCTCCCTGGAGGCGCGCTGACGACTGGAGAACGACGGGGGTGAAGCGGTGCTCGCCAACGAGCCAGGGGATGGACGGCATGATGAGCTTGGTTTCTAGGGAAGGGCTCGCCCGAAGCCAACCTAGGTGAGTTTGTCGGAGCTCGTCGGTAAGGCTTCCAGAGTCCATCCTGAGCAAAAAGGAAAGAAGGGTTAGAGTCAGGAGAAGGAGGGGAGATCAGAACCATGACATGCAGAGAGGGAAAAGAAGGAGGGAGTGAGCCATGCTCAAATCTTAGATAATGGCCGAGGGGCCATTTCCTCCTTCCCAAGGGCACGTTAGGGCTGGGGAGGAAGAGGGGAGCTCTGGCCTATTTAAACCGAAGAGGAATGGGGGTAGGATAGACATTGTCCATGGAGAGCTTGAGGGAGGTGCTGGACAGGGATAGGGCGATGTGGGTGGTGGAGTGGGCCCTGCTGGTGTGCTCTGGTCATGCAGAAGGGGTGGAGTGGTGGTGTGTAGTGATTGCAAGTTTTTAAAATGGCTTGAAAGGACATGGCCTTTGTCCCTCTCATAAACAAACATAAGGGACAAGAGGGTGGGGGCATGCTACAGTGCTGGTCGACGAGGGGAGAGTGATGAGGTTAGGGAGGAGTCCTGGAGAAGATTGGAGCTGGTTTGGCTTTGATTTGAACCAAGTTTTGCTTAGTTTAGCAAAATTGAGCATTCTAAGGCTTGTGAAGGAAGTTGCAAATGTTGCATTGGGCCAAGTGGGGAGATGATATTGGTAGGTGGAGTAGGTCAATTAATATCTTCATGATTTAAATGGGGTTTTTCTGAGTATTATAATCCCCTTAAAATGCACTTATTCAAAAAGTGCAGAAATAGATTATGGAAGCTAAGATGATAATTTTACGTTGGGCAAGCTTGGTTTTTGATGTGGTATGGTCGTAAATACCATAACACACATTGGAAAATTTTATTGGGATTTATTGAGATGGAAAAGTATTTTAGGGAATTATTTCTTGTTTCTACCATTTAAGAAAAAGGGCAAAAAGAAATAATAAAGAATCTCAAAAATATTTATTTTTGAGTTGGAAATATGGGATATGATATATAGGCATCAAATGTGCCTTGAGTTGGCAAGGTGATTTGGAGAAAAACAAACTTGCCTTTATAGACAAGGGTTTTGAGAATTTGGTAAGTGAAGGAAATAAAATAGTTTAATAATCCAAATAATTGGGAGAATTATTTGGGGTTGCTTATATCCAAGGTAGATGATGTAACTTGATGAATGCAGCAAATTCAACCTTGAGTTTTGAAGAAATGTGGTGAAAAGGGATGGAAACTAGTTTTGGGAGGATCTAGGGTTTAGTTATTCTGATGCCATATAAATAGGTTTCGATTAGGGAGCTCAGAGCTCACCTAGGTACAAGGGGTGATGGATATACCATGTCATAGGGATGCTCATGGAGACAAGATTTGGGCTTGGTAACATTTGAGGTGATCTAGATGAGATGGCAAACTTTGTTGAGAATAAGGCTGCCATAACAGATACATCAGGTAGCCTCCTAAACCATGTGGGTTTAAGAAGCTCAAGGCTTCAATGGAAACAAGTGAAGTGGGGGTTGATAGGCCATGGTTAGTAGATCATAACCAAGCAAAGGTTTAGTCAAGGGGAGGTGGCATATATATGTGAGCTTCTGCCAAATTAGGCATGTTGACTAGCTTCTGCCAAAGTGGCATATAGAAAAGATTACCATGATGTCAACAAAACCATCATGGATGAGTTGGATTAATAATGGTTTACCCAAGGGCAATAGTGAGATTTGGTAGTACTAATGATGTACTACAAGATGGTTCCAGTACATTCTCAATAATGCACACATGTTGGAAAAGGTAGAGCTCCAAAGATTGAATCTAGATAAGAAATCTAGACTAAGCCATTTTGGCAGAGTTAGGGTTTTAGACTAGAGTGCTAGTGTAGATGATTGTGAGAGGATGCTAAGTTCCAAACCCATGATCAAGGAGATGATGTTGAAGTGTTAAATAAGTAGATAGGATCCATACTTTAGATTGGGTCTTCACTGAGTTAGAACAATTAGAAGGGGTTATCCCTGGATTGATTTGATTAGGAGGGGAGATGATCACCTTAGTGGCTTAGGATAGATCCAGAATTGGATGATTGATATGAGATTGATGATCACAAGCATAGATTGGGTCCTAAGGGATGATCTACTAGATTAGCTCACTCTAGTTCCTAAGCAAACAATGCAATCAGCAGATCAAGGCAATTCATCAGACAGCAGATCAAGGCAATTCATCTTATCAAACTTATCCAACTACTACTAGGGTTACCATCAAGACTATCTTGAGGTAAGGATTGGTATTTTGAATTGGTTATGTTTTGAGGTAAGATAAGTACCTCTTGGTATTTCTACCAAGATTAGAATGAAGAGGTTTTAAATAGAGGTTTTGGAAAACCTAGGGGTAAGAGTAGTTAAGAGTTCTGTCTTGAAAACATAAGGACATAATATATAGGTATCCATAGATTTGTTAATAGAAACTAGCAAATTATTTTGTTTTATCAAAGTCATCTTGGCTCAGGTTTTGAAATGCTAGAACATTTGAGAATATGAAAGATGAGCCAAGACATCTCTTTTGTAAAATAGCTTTTGTCAACTAGTGTTGAGATAAGGAGTATAGCATCTAATACACAACCAGTTGTAAGAACACAAGCCAACAAGTAAACAAACATTGCACATGTAACAAGAAAAAGTTTTTGTTCCCCCTGATTTTTGCCTTTTGGACAACAATTCAGGGTTGCTGAAATTGGGATGTTACAATAAATACCCCCTCTTGGAGTCACGAGCAACCACTTGGCCAAGATAGCTACTAACAACGGAGAGGATGCAAGATCACAAACAACACAGACATGATAGAATCATAAATACAAAACCATTAATCAAACCAATATAATAATCTCAATATCCATCGGATCCCCGCGAACACAACATGCATGATTACAAATAGATTAGATCTTGATCATGAACGAAGCTCACAAGATCTATACATGAAAGAACAAAGGAGGAGATACAACCATCTAGCTACTACATGGACCCATAGTCCAAGGTGGAACTAATCACGCATCATACCGGAGAGAAGGCCTCCGGGATGATCTCCCCTCCGGCAGGGTGCCGGGAAGAACTTCAGATCCCCCGATCTAGGGACGATGGTGGCAGCGGCTATAGACGGTTTCGTGGATATTTTATCGGGTGCCTAGGGTTTCTGCATCGGGTGTGGCACCCTAGATTTATGGTCCGTGATAACCCATTATGCAAACCACCACGATCCCATGATCAGTGACTCGTGGAGCATAATAGACATATTATCAAAGTACACATCCATTACATTACCGAAACAATAAGTCTTACATAGATAGTCTGACAAAGGGGCCACTTGGGAACAAATAGATAGCAGTAGCGGAAACACTAAACATAGAAGGCCCGAGTCATGCCATAGCCCATAGGGTGCCTGACTCGGAGTAACGCCGTAGTTCGCGAAGTTGCCATCGTAACCTTCGTTATTCCAATCTTCCTGCTCATAAATAGCCAGGGACAATGCTGGTGAGTACTTTGAATGTACTCGCAAACCACCTCAGAGTAATAAAAAGGATATGCAATTTTGCTGTGGTAGGAAGGCTCCAAGAAGGGTTCTTTTATAAACTAGTTTCTCTTATGGATATAGCAAGTATCCATACCTTAGTTGAAAGGCTTTTGTTAACATTTTGGAAAACCTTTTTGGGAAGAGTTTTAAGAAAAAATTAGGATTTGGATCACCCATTGGTTTCTCCTTCCGGTCATCTCATCACCAAACTTCTTCCTCCATTTTCCCGACCATCCCATGGTCAAAACATTTTCGAGCCATTGCTTTTCCGAAGTCCTTTTTGAAAAAAAAACCATCACCCCCGTACATAAGCCATCACAACCGTCCATGACCGAGGGCTCGGCTATTCGAATAGATTTACACTCTGCAGAGGTTGTACACTGTACCCACACCATCCGATTACTCTTCCCTGATTCGCACCAATCGTGGGTCGAATAACCAGTCAAGACCTTCCGAATGTCCTCTCCGATACTAGTGCCTACCCTATGAGGTTAATCCCCTCAAAATCGGGACTCCCTATATAGTCATAAGCCAACCGAAGCGCGTTTTCCAGCCCGCAGGGTGTGCGCTTTCAATGAGGGGCTCATAGTATTGTCCGGCCGCCATTTAGACGGTATTTACCTTCCCCAGACCGATGTTTCACATGGGTCTTTACAGGGGAACGCCCAGCCTCCGGGAATTTGTTCTTCCCCATAGTAGTTTGAGACACTGACACCGGGTTAGACAAACTTCTAGCCTAGCTCCGTCCCATTCCAGAGTAATGTGGTTGCACGGGTTAATTGTTCAAGCATTAGGAACTGTACAGCCGGGCGTGTTTTCGTAAACATTTTTCCTCCAGCTTTTGTCCTCCTTTTTATAAAACAAAAAACTTCCCATTTTCCAAACCACTTGGTAGGCCAAGCCTCACCAAGGTTTTCTCATAAAACATTTTTGTAAGTCTTGTTCCCGGGGTTTTCCCATCCTACATTTTTGTTTAGGCTAAAACGGGGTCTCCAAGAGGTTATGGTGTTAAACACCATCTACCATACTAAGGGAAGGTAGGTATTATACAAAGGGGTTGTACCTAACGATACTAAGGGGTAAACATTTGGAGGAGCCAAACATTCCCCAAATTAAACAGAGTATAGTAAAAGAATGCAATTTGCATAAATGAGTAGATAAAACATGCATAGGTAAATAAATGGGACAAGGCATATGAGCAAGCAGGTGGCTTTCCTTCGTTGGCAACTTGTCCCTGGTCTCCTTCCTCAAGATACTCCCAATCACCTTCCTCATACCCTTCCTCGTTCGTATCTATCGTCGCAAAGGAAAATAAACGAACAAGCAACACACCATACATCAAACAGGGAGCAAACAAGTCAGACAGTACAGAATAAGTACACAACTGGGCCAACCAAAACACACATTTGTAGCTACTGAAATGAGCAAGCCAAAGCCATTGGAATCAATTAATTTGGTCATTCCCAATAATAATGGTGAAATTACTAGTGAACCCAAGCCTAATAAGAAAACAAGTGCTTCACCACTGTTCTGCAAGGACACAGGGATCAAAAATAATATTGCTGGGTAGGTAACAGAAATACTAAGCCAACCCAATTGGATTCATGAATTTAGCTATTATGGTTGACTTATAGCAATTTTTAACACTGCAGCATGGGCTAAAATCACTCAAGTAATCCCCAGCACATAATTATTCACACTAAAAATATGACCTTCTGGGATTAGGTAGGTCTAGATGGTGCTAAACTCCTGGAGTTGGAATTACTCAAAAAGGAGTTTCACAAAAGCTTCTAGAATTTCTGCAAGAAGCTTCTAGCCCAAACTTGCAAAAATTACTACAGGTGCTAAACAAATCCTAAAGGTGTTATTCCAATTTTACTGGATAGATAGGTTAAAAAGGAAGGCCTGGGAATTGGTTTCATATTTTTCTGGCTTGCAGAAAAATTACTAAAAATAAAACAGTGAAAACTGCCTAGTCTTACTCCACAAATTATTAAGGAAACTACAGTCATTATTTTGGCAAGATACTTGTGTGAGGTACTGGGGATTTACAGGGGATAACCTCCAGAGTTTGAATCAGGTCAAACCAATGTTTTAGTGATTTTTGGCAGATTTAAATCTACAACACAACTTTCTGGATCTTCAAGCAAATGGAAAAATAAAAGGGGTTGGGTGGATCTAAGGCCTGGCCATAGCCTGGGCAAGAATTGGGCCGGCCCATTTGCACGGCAGCGGGCGCGGGAGCTATGGATTTCAAATCCCGGTGGGGGCCCCGCACGTCAGCATCGCTGGGCTGACGAAGGGGTATCCAGCGTCGTGGGTCGTCAGATCTAAACAGATCCAACGGCCCAGGGCATGTCTTCCTCGCGAGGGTGGTGTCACCAGCGACGAACCCTAGATGCTACTGCGGAGGTTCGGGGAGGCTCACCTAGGGGCGGAGCAGCGTCGGGGATGGCTTGGTTTGATGCGGGTGACGACACTGGTTCGAACAAGGGGCGTCAGCAGCAGCTTGGGCTCTGGGGACGGTCAGGAACGG
Source organism: Avena sativa (assembly GCA_916181665.1). Taxonomy (NCBI): domain Eukaryota; kingdom Viridiplantae; phylum Streptophyta; class Magnoliopsida; order Poales; family Poaceae; genus Avena; species Avena sativa. Next base: position 361,540,341 of record OV702299.1, on the reverse strand, counting down.
TCTCGTGGCGTCGGTGTCCTTGGCTCCTCTCTGGCAACGCTCCCACAGATCCTGATGAAGAGGGGAAACGAGGTTAAAGGGGGATGTAAGAGTCATGCATGCATGCATGGATGGTAGGGAAGAGAAGGGGAGGAGAGACGGTGGCGTCAACCTTCACCCTTCCTCGGTTGGCACCATGGCGGTGAGATGGATGGAGAGGGAGGTAGGAGCCGAGCGAGCTCGGGTCCTCCCTAGGGTGGAGAGGGAGTGGGTTGTGGTGGAAATGGGGTGGATGGCAAGAGCGGTAGGTGGCTCGGGGGTTTTATGCCGAGGCGGAGCGACTCACGGTGCACCGCGTGCAGGGGTCTTCCATGGTGAGGTTGGGGGTGTGGGTAGACCAGGAGAGGGAGGGGCTGTGTCACTGGGAGCCAGGGGAGGTTTAGGAGGCGTGTGGACCGGCGCACGGCCTCGGGACGGTGCGGGCTGTCCCAACGACACCCTTGCCCGTCAGGTGCTCGACGCCAGGTCACGTCGTAGTCGGCCTAGGGATGAGCTAGGGAGTGCTAGGTTTATACTTGGGGTGGGGGGAGAGAGTAATGGGTGGCGTTCTTTACTCGCGCGCGCTGCGGTTCGGCATCGGGGAACTGAGGGACGCGGGGGTGTGCGACGTGGCCACGTTGACGTGGCCGATGAGGGTTGGGGGTAGAGGGGGCTCCTGGTGAACGAGGGAGAAGGGTGGGCGGTGCCTGGGGAAGACGCGAGCTGCGCGGGCCCAGGGACACGATAGCACAGTGGCTAGTAGGGCTGGAGGGTGGCATTGCAAGATCTTGCCGATCTGCCGCCCATGCCACTCCCTCTCTCTCTCGTCTAGGGTGGTCAGCAATGGCCAGGGTGGTGGAGATAGGGGACATGCAACATTGGATACGTGTCAGGGCACATGCATGCGATGTAGAGAGGTGTAGAGAGTGGGGGAGGGGCGTGGGATGATCTAGGGTGGCACACGCTCGGGGGCGACTTTGGCCGATGCTCACGTCTAGCACCATCCACCAATGGCAAAAGGTAGGGATAAGGGGGTGTAGAGGGAGGTGTGGTGAGTGAGTCTAGGCCCTAATTGCCTCCTGGATCAACTCCAAAGGCTTGCAAGGATCATCTAAAGTGAGTAGGAAATAAGGTGACCATTTGCTATAGTTGCCACATGTGGTCATAGCATCAACATGCAAATGGAGAAAGGTTGGGGTTTAACTAGGTGCCTTGTGGGTTTACTAGTGATCATGGACAGATAAAGAGGCATACGGTTTTTAGGGCCAAAAGGTTTTTGGGGCTTGATCACTCAAGGTGATCCCTCTATGATTTTTCCTAATGCACCCCTTAGAGTGGTGCTAGGTTTTAATAAGAATCAATTCCAAATGCAAGAGCCACTAGGTCACACTAGAATGGGAAGCACAAGTTTTAAACCAGTCAAGACTAGGGATCAAACAACTAAGTAAATAACAGATAGTGGCTAGGTTGACTTAAAAAAAGTTTTATTTCCCCCTAAACTTTGGAGTTCCTACCTAGGAAATAAGGATAGAAAAGTTGGGGTGTTACATCGGGGGCTTCTTATAGGCGAAGGGGGAGGCCGAGGAGGCGACCAGGGGGGAAAACCCTAGCTAGGTGCGGGCCCACCCCTGGCCGTGCCTAGGGGGTCTGGCTGCCCTGGTTCGTTTCTCTGTCTCCCCTCTGGACTTCTTGTTCCTCATGGAAAGTAATTGACTTTGACGTTTGTCCCGTCCAATTCCGAGTATATTTCTTTACTAACTTTTCTGAAACCAAAAACAGTAGAAAGCAGGCATCTGGAACTGTGGCAACTTGTTAATAAGTTAGTACTAGAAAACATATAAAAATCACCTCAAAGTGTATACAAGTAAGGAAAAGTATATACTAAACAAGCATGGAGCATAAAAAATTATAGATACGTTTTCAACGTATCAGGGTAGTACTTTCCTATAAAATCATCTTTGCACTTAATCCAAGAATCAATACTATTTCTAGGCAAGGATAGCAACCATCCTTTAGCTTTTCCTCTCAAGGAGAAAGGAAACAACTTGAGCTTAATAATATCTCCATCTACATCCTTATAATTTTGCATCTCACAAAGTTCAACAAAGTTATTGAGATGGGCAGCAACATCATCAGACCTAGCACCAGAGAATTGCTCTCTCATCACAAGATTTAACAAAGCAGGCTTAATTTCATAAAAGGTAGCATCAGGAGCATGTGGAGCAATAGGAGTTCTTAGGAAATCATTGTTGTTTGTGCTAGTGAAGTGACACAACTTGGTGTTCTCAGCAAAGTTCATTTTGGCAAAAGTGGAGCAAGCCAACAACAGCAGCAACTAGAGCAGGTACTATTTTTTTGTGTTTTTGATAAGGGAAAGCAAACCAAACTGAACTAATTTTTTTGGAGTTTTTGATAAAAAGAGGCAAACAAAACCAAGCAAAAGAAACTAAGCAAAAAAAAAACAAAGTAAAGAGAAAGTTTGAGAAGGACTCCCCTTGTGAAGACGTCCTTAGCCTCCCAAGAGCGCTTCGTCGGGAAACCCCAAGAGCAAGGTGTGAGAGCACAGCAGCAAGTCTTCCCTCAGTAAGAAACCGAGGTTATCGAACCAGTAGGAGGAAGGAAACATCTCAAAGGTGTTGCAAGCAACTTGGAGACCTACACAACACAAACTCAATACGTTGCCCCAACAAACAGTGAGGTTGTCAATCTTACTGATTGCTGTAACAAAGGATTAACTGTATGGTGTGGAAGGTAATAGTGGTTTGCAGAAAGTAAACAGTAAAAGTGGAAGATGTATTAATGGTAAAGATTGGACCGGGATCCATAGTTCACTAGAGGTGCTCTCCTTAGATAAACAAACATGGCATGCTGGGTAAACAAATTACAGCAGGGCAATTGACAGCATTGAGCAAGGCATAACAATGCAATACTAGACATCATGATCCTATGAGATTTTATTGGGCAATACAACAAGATACATAGACCACCATCCAACTGCATCTATGACTAGAAGTCCACCTTTGGGTTATCATCCGAACCCCCTCCAGTATTAAGTTGCAAGCAACAGACAACTGCTTTAAGAAAAGTGTGTAAGGTAAACAATCGACTTGTTCCATGAACAAGAGACCGTTGTTTTCTCCCTAGTGGCAATAGCACATCTACAACCTTAGAGATTTCTGTCACTTCCCTTAGATTAAATAGAGGCATGAACCCACTATCGAGCATAAATACCCCCTCTTGGAGTCACTAGTAACTACTTGGCCAAGATAGCTACTAACAACGGAGAGCATGCAAGATCACAAACAACACAGACATGATATAATCAATAAGACAAAACCATTAATCAATCTGACATAGTAATCTCAATATCCATCGGATCCCTGCAAACACAACATGCATGATTACAAATATATGAGATCTTGATCATGAATGGAGCTCACAAGATCTAGACATGAAAGCACAAAGGAGAGATACAACCATCTAGCTACTACATGGACCCGTAGTCCAAGGTGGAACTACTCACGCTTCATACTGGCGGCTGGCATGATGAAGAAGAAGGCCTTCAGGATGATCTCCCCTCCCATAGGGTGCCGGGAAGAGCTTCAGATCCCCCCGATCTAGGGACGATGGTGGCGGCGGCTACAGACGGTTTCTTGGAATATTGATCGAGTCCTTAGGGTTTAGGCATCGAGGCTTATTATAGGCGAAGAGGCGAGGCAGGAGGGCGGCTAGGGGGCCCACACCCTTCCCAGGCGCGAACTAGGGTGGGCCCGTGCCTGGGGGGTTCGGCCGCCCTGTGGCTCCCCTCCTTCTCTCCTCTGAACTCCGTGTTCTCCTCAGTGAAATATTAACTTTGGCATTTGTCCCATCCAATTCCTAGAATATTTCCTTACTAGCTTTTCTGGAAACAAAAACAGCAGAAAATAGGCAATTAGCACTGCGGCATCTTGTTAATAGGTTAGTACCATAAAACATATAAAAACACCTCAAAGTGTAGACAAAGCAAAGAAAAAGTAGATACTAAACAAGCATGGAACATAAAAAATTATAGATACATTTCCGACATATCAGAGTAGTCGTCGCCCCCAAGGTAAGTCGTCCGGTATGGGCGGGGTTCGACCGTACCGCCCACCCGTACCACAAGCTCGGCCAACATAACAACCCCGATGAAGGTAACTAAAAATCCCCAAATATCAATCTCTCTTTCTTCTTCCTCCAAACTCCACTCTACCTCCATTGGATCTTCAAATTTATTCAATCTTTCTTTGATTCCTCGCACTCAATTGATCTAAGGTATGATTCTCCTTTGATCCCCAAGTTATTTTTGCAAAAGCTTCACTCAACCATTCACCATTGTCAATCTAGACTTAGGTCTTGTTTTCGATTCAATATTGATGTTGAGCATGCTTAGCATTGGTTTAGAGGAGAATTCTTTTGTAACTAGTGTAGAGGATCACATATGCTATGTTTCTATTGGATCAAAATTTATTTTTAGCAATCTTTATTATTTCTTATTTATTCAGTCTTAATATTTTTTAGATGAACACGAGGAGCCATACACGTGTGGTGTCTGCGACATGTTCCGCACCACATGTTGATACATTGACCCCTGAGTCACTTGGTATCGAGTTCACCGAGGAGTTCCACTCGAACCATTTAGACTGTCTGAAGCTTTGGGAAATCAAGTCCAACAATTGGTTGTGTCCCTATATCCTGAACCAACTTGGCATTCGTGTTGATTTAGATTTACTTTGCAACAATGTTGGTTTGTATGACTTTGTCTTTCAGTATGTTTCCATGTATCGCCGCTGTAAGACCTCACCCTTTAAGGTAAAGGCCCCTGTGATTGCAGTGCTAGTCCCTGGATCGAATTTCTAGCACCCACAGTTTAAGATGAAGTACACATATACAAAGGTCATTATTACATCGTAATTCCAAGAGTACAATAGTTCTTACAACTCATTAGCCCAAGGCTAACACATAGAGTTCTTATTACATAGCAAATAAATAAAGTCTTCATCTTCATGTGCCACAGGCAAACATGTTGAGTGTAGACTCATAACCCTACTCACCATCAGATTAACCTGCAACATAATAAGTTACAACCAGATGGGGTCAATAACTTTCGAATTGTATTGGCAAGTGATATCATAGTTATATAGTAGAGACTATCATCTATATGAATTTGGCTAAGTGTGGTTTTAGGCTGGCTTTGCACAAAGTAGTTTTGTCCTACTAGTTGAAAACACTAAGTTTTTTCCTTACAAACACTCTAAGGTACAACCAATAGACATTGGTGAACCACTACCCTTGTTCATCCATCATTTTTAACTTAGAGAAATTGGGATGAGGAGATACTTGATTATTTCAATGTATTTGATGCTCAAAATGTCCGTTACCGGGGACCCAGCTAAGTACTTAGGTTTTACCCTCTCGAGAGGTGGTGCACTTTCCCCACAAGACTCGACATGCATCAAGACGAGAATTTTTAGGAGCATTACCTCAGACCACCATGGACGCGTTCCATCCTATCAACCCTACCACCAACTGTCCATCTGGCTGAGTTCTTGCAACCTAGTTGGTCAAGGCAGAGCCCATATGCCATGTGGTCGCACTCGAATATTTCAACACTAAACATCTCAAATATCTTTGTTCCTGAGTGGCCATCCACAAGTGTGATACACAAGGTAAACCATATACATTGTCCTTGTGTAACCATTCAACACAAACCATTCTTCCCATTCCACCCAGGTGTTTCATTAACAAGTTGTTTTCTTAGTCAAAAACATATAGGCATAACCTTTCCATAAGATCATAGCTTGAATTTTCACCCTTGAATTCTAATAGCTAGGCTAAGCATACTAGCATAACATGTCTCTTAACTTAGGAAAATTCCTACCAAGATATCATCTATAGGATCCACCATAGCATAGCATATACTTTGAAAAACTACCATGCAAATCTTAGTAAAAATATCACTAGTGCAATAGATAAAATAATAGGACAAAAAGATGGAGTATCACTTGCCTTGGTAGCTAGGGGAATAGACACAATCCTCACAATCACACTCTCCACAATCCACAAAATCTACAGACAAATTCATACAACAAATATTCACAAATCAATATACCAACAAAAATAATTATGAATGCATGTAAAATGGAATGAGATGATTTGCCACACTTTTCAAATCAAACTTAACAGTACTGAAGGCAAAGCAATCTTTCTAAAGTCTAAATAAAACAAAAACCACCTAAAAATAATATTCTAAATAATTTATATAGTCAAAATAAGCCTATAAATGCTTCTGCATAAAATCCTAATTTTCAGAAGGAAATGGACAAATAAAGGCCATAGATGTAAAGGGCTCATTTTCTGAATCCATATATATAATTTGTAATTTTTGGATAAACAGAACAAAAGTGATGCTATCTACAAGTTTAAACAACTAATAGATAAAATCCTAGATTTTAAATCAAAATCAGAGCCACGCGGCAGCATCCTATTGGACGGTACCGCTTCGGGTGGATCACGCTTGCGTGCCAAAGGATCTAAGTGATGATGTGCGGTCCAGATCTAAACATACCGCCTCGCTCCTAGATCTAATCGTAGCCACTAGATATGGATCCAATGGATCAGATCTGCCCGACCATACGCGAGCGACGGAACTGGCCGTAGCGGCAGCGATGCCACTGACAGTGACACACCTACAAGTCCAGGGGGGTAGGGAGGGTGTGTTGGCGCTTACCGAGGTCGCGAGGACGTGGGGAAGCTCAACATGGTCACAATTGGGGCGGGGGCGCACAGACACGACAGCTAATCATCGTCGGAGTTCGTCCGCGCGTCGGGTGCTCACGGTCGGAGACGAAGACGATGACCAAGGGCACAAGAGGGCAAACGGCTGGAATTAGAAGGAATGCAAGGACATGGATAACATAGTCGCGTGAATCAGAGGTCAAGGGGAGCACGGGGTTTACCGAATTGGCTCGCTGGAGTTGAGCTATGCCTCGGGTGCTTGCAGACGACGACGGGGGCGACGACCTGGGGCGAAATAGGACAAGCCACTAGCATTAGAAGATGCACAAGAATGAGACAAACACACTCACGTGAACGAGAGGCAGAGGGGCGCACAAGGCTCACCGGAATAGCTCGTGGGAGCTGCTCGGGACTGCGGCGGTGCAAAGCAAAATTAGGGGAGCCTAGCGACGCTTAGTGCTTGTTGTGTGATGGGAAATGCTACAGAGGGGGAGGGGATTAAGTAGCCAGATACAGTTAGGAAATTACTCGCTGATTCATTGGCAATAACACGTGGCATCAACGGCAGTGATAGACGGGGAAGAAATGGCAGGCGGCGCGGGTCTGGCGCGGGGTTGATGACGATGGGTTGACGTGGAGGTGGGGGCCACACGTCAGCGAGTGGGTGGGCGCGCGGGTGGTGAGAGACAGAAGGGAGAGGGGGGTTTCCTGGGTGGACTTAGTGGGCTGCCAGGGGAGTTGGGCCGAAAGGGTTGCTGGCTTCTGATTTTTTTCTCCCTTCTCTTTTTGTTTTCTAATTTGAATGGCCTATTCAAATCCAATTGAATTCAAACTTTCACCAATATTTTGTGTTGTGATCCTAGTGCTAAAATGTGTGTCAAACACATCTATACACTACAAAACATTTTTGGGTCACAAAATAAAAATAAAACCATGCCCCATACATATAATATAAATGGGATTTAAATATGGTTTTATTAGGGTTTTAGTTTTGAAATTTTTTATACAAGGTAAACATGCCATGATGATATGAATGCAATAACATGGTTTTGAATTTGATGAAATTTGGGATGTTACAGCCGCTTGACACTTGAGTTCTTCAGCACCTTGACGCATATGGTGGATAATTACTATTGTACCGAGAAACAAAGGTCCGGAGTTGATCGCGTCAAATTCAGCCTTATGAACCATGAGTACATCCTAACACTCAACCAATGGGCTCAATGTTTTAGGTTTCTCAACAACACCACTGATGTACGCACAACTACTTTTGTTTTAGAACCTTCACCTTCGCAATATTTTAACTTGATGAGAATCTGTGGAAACACACCCAAGGGAAACCAAATTGATCACCCTGTTATCCGCTATTTATTTTATGTGATTGCTAATACCTTGAAGGCACGTGGTGAGTTTACTAGAGTTAATGAGGTGGACATGTTGATCTTCGCTAAAACTGCTATTGTTAATTTAACTTAATGCCAAATTTGGGCGCTTTGCTTGTGTTTTACCTTAAGCAAAAGGCTCTTCAAACTCGTGGACCCATATGCGGAGGAGGAGTTGTGACCGTTATTGCATGCGCACTTCACGTCAACCTAGGTAATATCCCACCGTTGGTAGGAAGTAATCGTCTCGGTCTCTCTACTTTAAGAGCATGTGGTATGGTATCTAAAACTCATGGTAGATATTTTGTCGATATACCTGGAGAAGATCACTTGATCCCAACTCCTTTGCCTAATGGTATCTTCTCTATCGAGGAGGGACATTTGCATTATGATGTGCATGTTGAGGCTAATCTACCCCAACAAGAGATATCCATGGGAGAAGGAGAAGATGAAGAAGTAGAACAAGAAGATCCCGAAGAAGACGAGTAGGAACCAAACTACTACACTACCTATGAAGATATCTACGCACTCGAAGGAAATATCCAAGACATGAACAACCTCTCCATCAACCTTCGAGATGCTACCGCAAGCCTCAACACCTAGTTCCAGAATTGGCATGGCCAATGGAAATTGGGAGATTCACCACCACCACAATAAGCAACAAAGGGGCTTGCAAACGCTTGAGCTTTGGGATGTGTTCCCCTTGCAAATTTATTTGCGTAATAATGAGGTTGTACTCCAGCTCCTTGGGAGCTTTGAAACACTCGTGTTGGCTTGTTCCAACACTTTGCTTATTCCCTTGCTTTTATTTTGCGTTTGATTTTTATTCATTTGATTTTATTTTATTAGAACCCTTTCTTGGTCGCAAGATAATTTTTATTATTTAATCCCCTTCCTCAAAAATACAAAAAAGATTTTTCCGTTTTTCCTTTTTTTGTAAATGTGGATTCACACTTTGTCTCTTTGCTTTTATGTTATTATGAGAGTAATCATGTTTGATTTTTTCAAGGAACATATCCCTACAATTAAGACAATCATGAAGTCGCTTATGAGAGGTATGTCCTATGTCTCCCACTTTTGAAATTTGATTTGATTATCTTAGTTGGTCGATTTGCTAAGATGTTATGCATGTGGGAGTAATTTAGTTTAGTTAAAGTAAAGCTTTTTATTAGTATGATGGTTAGCTATTGGAGCTCTTGATCTAGTTCTTTTAGCTTACCAAGTCTTTCCTTGGAAATAATAATGCCAAACAAGTACAATAATAAAAAGTCTGAAATTTATGACTTGTTTGATGAATGATTGTCTTGATAATATACCCTTGAAGATACTTAACCCCATAGATATTTTGATAGACTTAACGGCACTCGTGAAAGGAGTTGTTTGATTGAAATAAAGTCTAGTGGTAATTGTGATGCATACCAAAGCTAACCATATGGATCAACCTATGGTACTAGCTCATGAAAAATAAAGAAAGAAATTGTGCTATTTATGATCCTAGTGCACACCTTTGGGATGCCAAAAACTCCGCTAGCTTTTGAATGATCTATGATATAACCCCAGATTTTGGCTATGAGTTGATGACATGATTGGCATCAGTGTCAATGTATGGGCAAAAGTATTGGTATTTTCAAAGGTTGTGTAAATACTTGCAAAAAGAAACAGCCAGTAATCCTTGAAAAAAGGTATGAAAAGAAAAAGATATGTTTGAAGATCCACATAACAAGTCCTTGGCATGGTCTTATTGCTACTTTGTGATTTTTTTTTGAAAAGCAATGATTGGATTAGAAGTGTTTTTGATAGACTAGATTCATTGATGTGGGTGTAGATAAGACACTTCATGGTTATATTACTTAGGACATGAAAATATCTTACACAATTATGCTATGTAAACATCCTAGTGTTCCTTGGCAAGCTAAGAGTTAACTAGAAGAATTGGATTATTTGTTATGCTGCTAGTTGTTCATATTGATATTAAACTCTACTTTGATTGTCTTAAATTGCCAAAGACTGTATAGTACTCTTGTCATCTCTCTAACTTAGATAAGCCTCACAAATGAATGAAGTGTTATGCACATATGACTACCACCCATAAGTGAATTCTTATTCTTGTTGTTTCAAGATTAAATGTTGAATTCCTTATAGTTCTTTTATTTCTTTTTGCTCGAGAGCGATCAAGGTTTGAGCTTTGGGGAAGTTGATGGCTCTGAAATTTGCCACGTTTCTTTGCTTTTAAAACGTTGTTTTTAGTCAAGGAATTGACAAGAAACTCCCAATCCTTGCCACTAATGACTAATAATTGCAAAGATATCCAAAACCTTGTTTTGAATTATGTTGTGAAGGAAATCACGGGTTTTAATGCGAAATCGGGAGTCATAATGAAGGAATTAGAGGAAATCCACATGTCCAAGTAATTGGGGAGAAATTTCCAGGCGCTAGTGCGCGTAACTACCAACGGTACGGGCGGCGCCCACCCATACAGCCCGCCCGTACGGGGTACAGACGACTTCATCTCGTCAAACCCTAGAACTTTTGTAAACACGCCTATATATTTTGAGGCTCCAGCAGCTGTCAACATAGCCGCCATTCTCAGATTTCATCACAATACCACCAAAGGAGATCCACACCATTGTTTATCCATTCCACCATCCATCCCTCCACTAGCCATAGCCATTGCTTTGTACTTTAGATCTCCTTGTGACTTGACGACCATTGTAAGAATATTCGATTTTAATCTAAGTATTTTGCACAATGATTTCTATCCTTGATCTATTTGTTATAAGTGAGTAGTCCTCACGAGATGAGGGTTTAGGAGAAACTATGCAACAATTATATGCATCTAATCATGGGAGTATTGTATTTTTTTTGCAATTGAGATTTGTATCTTTTGTTTCTTTGTCTCTTGTCTTGATCGGTGGACTTGTAGGTACCCAAGATCCCATAGATTGATAAAGGGTTGAGGTGAGATACTTGCCTAGCGGCGATCTCATAGGAACCCCAGTGACATAAAGGGTAGTACGGTCTTCGCTTAGCGACCCATTCGGGATCACAACAACATCACCAATTAATGCTTAAAACTGTGTTCTTCACTTAATAATCGTTTATAGCCCGTGGCTTCGGTGTGCACTCGGTTGGATTAAATGGCTATTGCTATACCCGCTGCATCACGAGGGCTTTAGTATACTAGGCTGTGTTTCCCACAAGAGATTATCTCCGTTCAAACATTACACATGACTATGATTATTATTATCTTATCCCATATGATGTGCAGCTGCAGGTGGATCTTCAACCTTGGACTATCTCCATCCATTGATTTGACCCACTATAAAAAGTAAACTAGATTGGTTCGGTAAAATAAGATAAATCGAAACAACAAAGTCTTGTAGACATGTCCTTATTTATTTCCTTTTAGCATTACTTTCCAAGGTTCGATTAAATCTAAGTCTTCTAGGGAAAAAGCTATTATACTACATCCTTGAATCCGGATCGAAGGTGTCAAGCATGTTCTTGTAATAACCACCTAGTCTAGTTATGTCACATGTTCTCTTATTAGATTAAAATCCCCCATGATCATCCAACATGCTAGTTGAGTCTAGATCAGTAAGCCATGTGATGAAATCCTCTTTGTTTTCATTATTTGCTGGTCCATAGACATTTGTTATGTACCATTCCTTTCTAGACATTTTACATAAAAATTTCACTATTAATTGGAATTTATTTTTACCCTGTCAAACAAGCTTCCATTCCATATAGTGATGATGCCTCCTAAATTTCCAATGGATGGGACATAGGCAAGTTTATTGATATTTCGTGACAAAAGTTTTTGATATATGACAGATCAAATGTTTCCCTTTTCAATTCCTGTAGACAACTGATATTACATCTGTCCTTTGTCTAATATCATCCCATCTATCCTAGGAGTTAATCCCTCTTATATTCCAGTCAAGTATATTCTAGTTAATTATCAATTATAAATGAATAGATTGCAAAACTGATAGTCATACCATAGTTCCTCACCGAATTCCACACTGCCATATTTGTATTAAGTATTTGCAAGTAAATAGCCATGACAAACCAACAATAGATAGACAAAAACCATGGTACATTCTTTGGTGATAGGGCGTTTACCACGGAGGTCATCCGTCGTAGAAGGCTTTTTAACCACGAAAAAGGGCCTTCAGCCACGAAAATCGTCCATTGTAAAAGCTAATGTTTCTTGTAGTGAACTAACAGCCAACATAAGGTCTTAAAAATATTACAATCTAGAGATGCTTCACACTAAATAAAAGTACTGGAATTAAAATTGACGTAGGGATAATTAGACTGTGATACATATAGTCCAACTCGCACATAATATTTTTGCAATCCGTTAGCCACTTTTGGCAAGCAGCTTCTCAGCGATGACCTCACAAGGAGGAATCTTGCACTGGTCAACTCCAATGGCATGGATGGTGTTGATTGGAAGCCCAGGAGGTGGTCGTACTTCAGTGTCAATCACCTCGAAATCATGGTTGAGGTTTTCTAACTGCCTTTGTTTCCTTCGCATGCTTCTTTGACTTCCTCACATTGGCCTTCTATGCATTATCTTTTTTTCTTTAGCAGCATCTATATAATTTTTGTCTTTGTAGCCAGCATTTAGATCATCTATGCGGCTAGCATCCTTCACATCACGTGGTTGCACAAGGTCCTACTTCTTTCTTTTGTAAGCTGGAGTATTGTTTGACATCAGTGCATCATTGTCATTGTCTAGCAGAGTGTTGTCATCATCTTCAATTGAGTCTTAGACATCCTCCAAGGGATCGTGATTATAGATGTTAGTCATGGCTTTGCTACATTGGATAGTAATAGTTGTGTTCATGTTGTCATTGATCTCATCCTCACTCTTAGTTATGGTGCATGAGCTTTCAATTGGCAGAGTGTCACTGAATGTGTATATAGTCATGAAGCTTTTCCCTTTAGGCACTTGATCATAGGTAACATCAAACATCTGAAACCGGATCCCATGCACTTCATCCACATCCATGTTATTTATAATATTAGGGAGCTCTCAGCCATAGTTTCAGACAACATCTTATGGATTGCTGCAAATGCATCAACAGCCTCAATTGCATGCTGCAAACCTTGCTGAATGTCAATCTGAGCAATAAGGTTCTGAGGGGGTGTGTGAACCATTGGTTCCTCTCCATCAGAAACTGGTGTAGCACGTGCATTGTGGGGTGCAACAAGTCCAACATTGTGTGTAACATTTTCATTGTTTGTATTGTTACCATTGTTACCAAACTGAACATCATCCCAGATGCCACCAAAAGGGATATTGGGCAATGGGTGTGGATTACCACCATGTGGAGGTAGTGGATCCTCATCACCACCAAGGCCACCAATCAAAGTTATCTGCATAATATATACTACCTCTGTCCCAAGGCTTAAGGCCTATTTTTTTCAAAAGTCAAACTACATCAAGTTTGACCAAGTTTTTAGAGAAAAAAATTAATATTTATAATATGTAATCCATAATATTTTGTACATCATGAAACATATTTTCACATGACATCTATATAATATAATAGTTGTTGATACTTTTTTCTAAAAGTTTGGTCAAACTCTCCATGGCTTGACTTTTCAAAAAAAAATAGGCCTTAAGCCTTGGGATTGAGGGAGTATATCACAATTGTCCAAGAGTGACCATGGCTCTTATCACTGGTATTTTCACATGGAACATGATTAATATGGATTTCAAGTAGATTAGACACTCCGAGCTTAAAAATAATACAAGCTTGTTGGATCCGCCTCTATTTGATACCAGAATTTTTTCAAATTCACTTACAGACTCCCTAATTTTCTTCATTTCCCAAGCCTCTTGAGGAAAGTTCATAATCATAACTCAAACATCACGAGTGAAGGTGTGGTTTCTATGATTAAGGCCCCTATTCTGTGGCACTACTATGAGGATGCTGTCTACAATAAAAAAAGACTCCTATTCATTGCTGCATCCCTAGATACAACATCCACAAACTAGACTAGAGCAGCTCCCATACCAGATCGAGTGATTTGGTGGACATGGTGTCCTTGTTGGTTGAGGAAGTTCCCGATGAGCGTTGCATCTGCATTGAACTGCTTAGGGTCGGTGGCTTGCTCCAAGATGACAATGCCCCAGTCGCTACAGTTGCACTAGTCGAACACCGTTGAAGACGTGGAAGCCACGACAACGACGATGCTTGCAGGGAAGGATGATGTCGGTGTTGAAAGTGCACTTCCTATTCTTAGTGGTTTTGATGTTTGATGATAACACATCTGTCGGACTAATGGCGTGCTAAGTGTATCTCAGGTTCTACAAAGGTTGTGGCCTAAATATGATATGCCTACAATTGGATCTAGCCAAAGTCTTTTGTGCTGACCGGTAGTACCGGAAGTTATATCTGGTACTATTGCTTCGCACTGGTAGTACCGCTCGACTGTACCGGTTGAGTCTGCAAGGGAAGGAAAGCTCCCTCTAACCTTCGGTATCACCCGGTACCATGGGGGTTGCACTCCCACTCCAACCGGTAGTACCGCTTTCACCATCCGGTACTACCGCTTGTCAACGGTAGTTCCGCTCGACAGTACCGGACGAGTCCACAAGGTTTGACGGGTCTCTCCTCCCTTCCAGTCCCAACCGGTAGCATGAGCCGGTACTACCGCCTGGACCGGTAGTATCGCTTCACATATCCGGTACTACCGCTTTGCGGAAGCACCACTTAGCTTGTACCGGGGGAGGCTGAGGCTGTGTTTCTCAAGTGGGGCATCTTCGATACTTGGTCCGGTACCTGACCGGTAGTACCGGTTGTTTCCGGTACTACCGCTCGATTTACCGATAGTACCGCTTCAGTTAAATCATAACGGGCAGATCTACACCGAGGGGTATAAAAAGACCCATCTCCTACCTTGAGAAGTTGCTCGACCCACTCAACAACACCATCCTCATTTGAGCCACCAAATCGCCAAGATCTCTTCATCCAACCATCCAAAGTCATTGATCTTTGGAGAATCGAAGGAGGAGGCCTTCATCTATAGCTTCACCAAGAGAGATCTTCATTTCCCCCTCATTCACTTGAGGGCCCCTTGATCTAGTGTTTCTTTGGAAACCCTAGTTCTACATTTGGTTCTTACAAGCTTGTCTTTGATTGTTTGACATCTTGCTTGTATTCAGGAGCCTACAATTCAGTTGTGGATGTGTGCCCCAAACTTTTTGTAAAGGTGCCGGCTTCCACCTTGAAGGTTGCCGATATAGTGGAAGAGGTGAATCGAACCCGTTGGGGTGAAGTTAGAACAAGGGATGACTTTCGTGGCGTAGGTAGTTTGATACCACCCCCTCACCAAATGTAGACGTACTTCCCCTCAAAAGGAAGGAACTATGGGAAACAAACCCTTGTGTCTCCATGTGCTCCATTTTGGTTACTTCTATCCTTTACCTCACTTTACTTATCTTGTTCTTGCTTAGTGTATGTGCTAGTTTTACATATAGGTAAATTCACCTTAATTGCAGAATCTAGATAATTTAACTTTTGTGTCAAACCCTAATTTGAAAAAGAGTGAAATTTGAAGTAGCACCTATTCACCCCCTCTAGGGGCCCATACGATACTTTCAATTGGTATTAGAGCCTGGGCTCTTTATTCGGGCTTTACCGCCTAAGAGTAAATGGGTAGCCGAGAAGGAGAAGATGATGGTGAGACTATTCACACGGTGACCATGGAGGATCTCAATAACTTGGAAACAATATTGATCTCCACCTTGAGCAACGAAATGAAACAAGTGCACAAGCTACTTGAGCAACTTGTTATAGATAAACTTGCCTCACCATCTCATCCTCCTCAAGAGGAAGCTCCACCATTACCAAAGGTGAATGCCTCGGCACCACCCGCGGTTGTGGTGGTGGGGGATAATCCAGACAACTCTAATTCCTCCACAAAAAAGGGATGGTGGGAAGGGAGAGCACCATGAGGCTCAAGGATGGTACTCTCCCGACCCTCCAATTCCTCACCATCATATAAACAATATAGGAGACCCACCCAAGCTTGTTGCATCTACTTTTGCTCAATGGTAATCACTAATGAAATCTCATGTGTGCATCTCTTGCATTGAGTAATGGAACATCATTGAAGAAGGACTCCATATTATGGATCCAACCAACTTGACAAGAAGAGAAGTTGTCAATAGTCAACTCAATGCCACCGCTTTGCACATGATTCAACAAGGATTGGATACAAAATATTACCCTCACATTGAACACCTCAACACCCCCAAGGAAGCTTGGGATGCTCTCACTGAGCTATATATTGGAAATGAGAGCATGAGAAGAAACCGGTATGATGCATTAAGCAACACTAGTAGAAAACATGATATCCGTTCGCGCCCCCTAATAGCATTAGTCCTGGTTGAGCCACGAACCGGGACTAATGCTGGCATGTGTCCTGGTTCGTAAGGGGTCATGCATCCCGGTTTGTAACACAAACCGGGACTAAAGGTTAGGCGCTAGACACGTGGCCTGGCACACACCTTTAGTCCCGGTTTGTGTTACAAACCGGGACGTATGATCCCGTCCTCTATAAATACGACGCCCCAGCCCTCTGCCTCCCCTCTGTTTTTTCTTGGTGGAAGGTGTGAGAGGTGTGCTAGTTTATTTTTTTCCTATGCATGCATTCAAGGTGTTTGACGAAATGTTTGAGTGAATGATCCCGTTCAATTTCTCACAGAACAAAAATATAGAAGGTGTCCGAGACGCACTTGAGCTTTCTCCTCTTTATTTCCCTCGATCGAGGTTAGCAATCTTATCTTTTCTCTGTCATTGGTACAATGCATGTGTCAATGTGAATTGGTCATTTCACAATTTATGATGTCCCCTTTTTGATAAACTTAATTATATTATGCAGATGAATGGTCGGGAATGGATGTACGGTGACCGGCGTGTACCCGGGTACATTAAAGGCGTGGATAAATTTATCGATGTGGCTACGTCAAACAAAGAGAATGGTTTTATATGTTGTCCATGTGTTCAATGTCTGAACAACAAGGAGTACTCTTCCTCGAAAATCATTCGCGTCCACCTGGTTATGAAAGGTTTCATGCCCAACTATAATTGCTGGACCAAGCACGGGGAAAGAGGGGTTATGATGGAAGACAGTGCAGAAGAATATGATGATAACAACTATCATCATATGTTTCCTGAATACAGTGATACTGCAATGGAAGACAATGAAGAGGAAGGAGGTTAAGAACGGGCATCAGATGAGCCCACTGATGAACTTGGTAGGGTCATTTCTGATGCACAGCGAGACTATGAAATAGAAAATGAGAAGTTGAAGTTAGAGGGCATGTTAGAAGATCACAAGAAATTGTTGTACCCAAATTGCAAAGATGGCAGCACAAAGCTCGGTACCACACTGGAATTGCTGCGATGGAAGGGAGAGTGTGGTCTAACTGATTGCTCATTTGAAAAGATGCTGAAAATAATGAAGCCGAAGTTTCCAAAACATAACGAACTTCCCGAGAGTACATACGAAGCAAAGAATACTCTCTGTCCTCTAGGATTAGATGTGCAGAAGATACATGCATGCATTAATGACTGCATCCTCTAGCGCGGTAAGGAGTATGAGAATTTAGATAAATGTACGGTATGCAATGCATTGCGGTATAAGATCAGACGACATGACCCTGGTGATGTTGAGGGAGAGCCCCTCCGGAAGAGGGTTCCTGCTAAGGTTATGTGGTATGCTCCTATAATACCAAGGTTAAAACGCATGTTCAGAAACAAAGAGCATGCCAGGTTGTTGCGATGGCACAAAGAAGACCGTAAGAAAGACGGGAAGTTGAGACACCCTACTGATGGGTCATAGTGGAGAAAAATCGAGAGAGACTTCCCAGACTTTGCAGGTGACGCAAGGAAGTTATGGTTTGGTCTAAGTACGGATGGCATGCATCCTTTTGGGGAGCAGAGCTGCAGTCATAGGACCTTGCCCGTGACTCTATGTATCTACAACCTTCCTCCTTGGTTGTGCATGAAGCGTAAGTTCATTATGATGCCAGTGCTCATCCAAGGCCCGAAGCAACCGGGCAACGACATTGATGTGTACCTTAGGCCATTAGTTGAAGAAATCTTACAGCTGTGGGGAAAACCAGGTGTACATGCGTGGGATGAGAACAAACAGGAGCCATTTGACCTACGAGGGTTGCTTTTCGTAACCATCAATGATTGGCCTGCTCTTAGTAACCTTTCAGGACAGACAAACAAGGGATATAAGGCATGCACGCACTGTTTAGATAAGACTGAAGGTACATATTTGCATAACTGCAAGAAGGTTGTGTACCTGGTGAATCGATGATTTCTTCCGACCAATCATCCCGTAAGAAAGAAAGGCAAGCATTTCAAAGGTGAGGCAGATCACCGGAAGAAGCCTGAACTCCCTGTTGGTGATGATGTATTTGGTATGGTCAAGGACATAGAAGTAATCTTTGGAAAGGGTCCCGACGGTCAATTAGTTCCGAATGACGTCGCTATAGGACACACACCCATGTGGAAGAAAAAATCAATATTTTGGGAGCTGCCATATTGGAAAGTCCTACGTGTCCGCTCTTCAATCGACGTGATGCACATGACGAAGAATCTTTGCATGAACCTGCTAGGATTCCTAGGCGTGTATGGGAAGACAAAAGATACACCGGAAGCACGGGAGGACCAACAAATTATGAAAGACCCAAAGAACATGCATACACAAAACAAGACGGATAAAGGGCGTCACTTAAGTCGTGCCAGCTATGCTCTTACCAAAGCAGAGAAGGAAATATTTTTTGAAGTCCTTACAGTATCAAGGTGCCGTCTGGCTTATCATCTAATATAAAAGGGGATAATAAATCTGGCAGAGAAAAAGTTCCAAAACCTGAAGTCTCATGACTGTCACGTGATTATAACGCAGTTGCTTCCGATTGCATTGAGGGGGATTCTACCGGAAAATGTTCGAGTACCCATTGTGAAGCTGTGTGCATTCCTCAATGCAATATCTCAGAAGGTAATCAATCTAGATATTCTGCCAAGGTTATAGAAGGATGTTGTACAATGACTTGTTAGTTTTGAGTTGGTGTTCCCACCATCCTTCTTCAATATTATGACGCATCTCCTGGTTCACCTAGTGGAAGATATTGCCATTCTCGGTCATGTATTTCTACATAATATGTTCCCCTTTGAGAGGTTCATGGGAGTCTTAAAGAAATATGTTCATAACTGTGCTAGACCAGAAGGAAGCATCTCTAAGGGATATGGAACAGAGGAGGTCATTGAGTTTTGTGTTGACTTTATTCCTGACCTTAAGCCGATTGGTGTTTCTGACTCGCGGCATGAGGGAAGACTAAGTGGAAAAGGCACACTGGGAAATAAAGCAATGATATGTAGGTACGGCGATTATTTCACTAAAGCACACTGCACAGTTCTACATAATTCCACCTTGGCAGCTATGTATATCGAGGAACACAAGAATATTGTACGCTCCAAAAACCCAGGGAAGCCTGACTCATGGATTACAGATGAACACATGAAGTCTTTCGGTGGTTGGATGCGGACACATATCTTGAATGACACCACTGTTGGAGATCAACTATACTTGTTGGCCGCGTCACCATCTTCTACTATATTGAATTTCCAAGGGTATGAAATAAATGGGAATACATTCTACATGATCGCCCAAGATAAAAAGAGCACCAATCAAAACAGTGGTGTCCTCTTTGATGCAATGGATGAGAATGGGCAAAAGGACACATACTATGGTTACATAGAGGAGATATGGGAACTAGACTATGGAGTCTCTTTTAAGGTCCCTTTGTTTCGCTGCAAATGGGTCAACCTAAATGGGGAAGGGGTAAAGATAGACCAGTTGTATGGAATGACAACAGTGGATCTCAACAATCTTGGTTATAGAGATGAACCATTCGTCCTAGCCAATGATGTGTCTCAAGTTTTCTATGTGAAGGACATGTCCTCCAGACCGAAAAAAGAAAAAATATGCAAACGAATACATCATATGATGAGCCAAAGCGTCACATAGTTCTTTCAGGGAAAAGAAACATCATGGGAATCGAGGACAAGACAGGCATATCAGAAGATTATAATAAGTTTGATGAAATTCCGCCCTTCATAGTGAAAAATGAACCAATCATTCCGTTAAGTAAAGAAGATGCTCCATGGTTACGTCTGAAGCGATCATAAGGAAGGACATACGCCAAGAAGTTCATGCTCATATTGTGTACCTCTAGTTCATGTCTGGCCGGTCGGCTGCGTATTGTGAACCTAGATGCCATGAGACATGATAGCTCATTTTGTGAAGGATATTTTATGATGTTTGCAATTTTCCAAGTTTAATAAAGGTATTGAGTGTTACTCCCGGTTTGTGGCTTGACCGAGACTATATATAGGGGGGCCTTTAGTCCCGGTTTTGTAGTCGCGGTTTTAATTATTAATAAATGTCTTGAGTGTTAGTCCCGTTTTGTGGCTGGACCGGGACCAAAGGGGGCCTTTAGTCCCGATTCGTAGAACGACTTTCCCGAACTATGAAGAAGTTGTCCCGATTCGTACTTAACATTAAGATCTGATCTCCAAACGTGCGTGGTCACATATTAGGGAGTGCCTCTATGAATAGTTTGTTGGAGATGCCGGAGGAATGGGCTCCGACGACATCTCCCTCAAACTGGTCGTAGTGGTGTCCCTGCTCTCGCACACCATCTTGCAGCTTGTAACTTCTCTAACTAGATCAATACACCTGGGAGATAACTAATTTCACATATTAGGGAGTGCCTCTATGACCAGTTTCCTGGAGATGCCTGAGGACTGGGATCCGGCGGCATCTCCCTGAAACTGGTCGTAGTGGTGTCCCTGCTCTCGAAAACCATATTGGAGATGCCTCAATCTGGCTAGAGGACTCGACTCACAAGGATACCTATTTATAGTACAAGCAGCTCAGCATAGTGTCGACACTTACGACATAATGTCGACACTCACCCCTATTATTAGTGCTGACTCGTGTTTTGTCCCGTTTGGTGTCTCCAACCGGGACTAAAGGTTCATCTTTAGTCCCAGTTGCTGACACCATCTGGGACAAGGTACAAGCCGCATGACATAATGTCGACACTCACCCCTATCATTAGTGCTTCCTGGCCCAGCCTGCCGAAATCCCTCCAACCGGGACTAAAGATAAACCTATCATGTTCGAGGTTTCATGGCTTTCGGTCCAAAAAATCAAGCCATTTTCCATTTTCTGAGCGCAAAAAACGGGTCGTTTTGTGAAGTAACCACCAAAATGCTGTTTCAGAATGCTACCGTCCCATTTTTCTAAAATACTAGACCACCTTACATGGAGTATCTCCCAACTGGGACATCTCAAACCTTTTCGTCCATCCCGAGTAAAAAGGACAAATGTCTGTTGAATCGGCAGGAAGTGGGTCCGGTTTGTACTATAGGTACATGATCTAACGCCCGTGATTTTTTGAAAAAATCATTTTTAGACTCGCAATATGTGGTTTCTTCAGAGATCCAATGTAAGTTCTGACGATGCTTGTCCCCTATCTTCATGCACGTCGGTTCGACCATAGTTAGAAATTCAAAAAATTCAAAACGGGCATAAGAAATTCAAAAAAAAGTCCGAACAATGTAAATCTTTCGCGTGGTGTCATATTATGTGACATAGTTGCAAGGAAAAATACCAGACTTGGTATATTGATGATTTCTCGAAAAAACCTTCACAAAATGACCTATCATGTTTAAGGGGTCATGGCTTTCGGTCCAAATGACCGATTTTATGTGCTGAATCACGACATAGTTTGTGATGATGTGCCCATATTATGCATGCATGTGGACATTGGTATGGAGAACAATGTTGTAGGAGGAAGTTTTCCTTTTCGTCGCATGGAAAAGCTAATTTCCATTTTCCGAGCGCAAAAAACGGGTTGTTTTGTGAAGTAACCACCAAAATGCTGTTTCAGAATGCTACCGTCCCATTTTTCTAAAATACTATACCACCTTACATAGAATATCTCCCAACCGGGACATCTAAAACCCTAAACCCAAGTTTCTTCCCGCCATTTCTTCCCACCATTTTTCTTCCCGCCATTTCTTCCAGCGATTTCTTCCCGCAGTTTTTTCCCACGATTTCTCTTCCTGCCATTTCTCTTCCCGCCATTTCTTCCTGTTATTTCTCACTACATATATGTAGGATTGGCCTCCATTGTCATTGCACATATCTAGACTCATATCTACAACCTCATCACTCTTTCCCATGGCTTCCACCATACGACTAACCCCCAAGGAGGCGGAGGCGCTTTGCGCCTCGAACTTCCCCCGCCGGGCTAGTGCGTCCCCGTCGGCTGGATGCTGAGCGCCGGAGGCGTGCCGGTTCCTCCTGTCCCTCTAGGTGTGGCGCATCGGATGGCCATCACGAACCACTACTACTTCGAGCTCACGCTGGAGCAGCGGAGGAATCCCAACTGGCATCCCGACTATTTCCCGACTTGGGAAGCCTTCTTCGGGGATTGGCGTGAGAGGGCACTCGCCAGGCATGAGGAGGACGGACCACCTCCTCTGTACTTTAATGAGGCCGACCGTCGGCTGTGCTGGCGCGTGTAACATCACAAAAATACTAAACTTGGATCATCAAACTCTAATCATCAAAATTAGGGTTAACAAAAACTTTTCTTTTATAAAATAATAAAGCATTCATGTGAGTGTGCATTAGAATTTGGATACTTTTGAATTGCCATGATTATGTGTTTCTTTGCTTCTAAAATGATTCTTAGGAGAAATAAACATCATCTAAACAATCCCCACACTTTTCCCAAAGAAAAATAAATCAAAACAAACAAAATGAGTGAATGGTCATTTTGATCAATTTAACTCCCATGCCTACTTTGGCTGTCTCTAACTTTCAGAACTTAACAGAAACTTGTTTGGATCTTTACACCCCTTGATAGTACTCATAACAAAGTATCAAGGCCCACTTTGTGATCATCCAGAAACATTCAAATGCATAGTTTAAAGGACAGTTCAAAATTGAATCTTTATCATATGGGAAGATCCCACTTTTTCAAAAACCACTCAAACAAGCTCAACTTTCAAAACCCAAGCATCTGCAGACTCACCAGCACCAACCTAGCACACCCACCAAGAATCTTTTCAAAATTCAAAACTTGAATTCATGCGGCCAATTCATCAAACACCTTGCAGATAAAAATCTAACAAAATCAAAACACTATTTGGAGCAGTGATTTGAGCCTAACTTGTTCCCTCTCTGGACACCACTAGCCTTAGTAGATCATCTAACAATCTTAACTAATCACTAGCACCACTGTGAGCTTGGCAATGTCATCAATGGTGAACAGCCGAAGCCACCCATGCCACCCCAGTGTAGATAGCAAGCTAGGAGAAGCACCAAGCCTAGCCAGCATGTGTGGGAGCAAGCCCATGCCTCACCGCCCCCTCTCAACCAGCCCTACCTCGAAGACACCGACCAGAGCACCCAGGAACGCCGCGCCCGTGCCTCTGTCAACCATGCCGAGCGTGCGCCAGAGCGCCACCCTCGACACACGCCCACAGACCGCGCGCCGCCCTCGCCGCGTGCATACATGATCACCACCGTCCCAGGAGACCGCCAGACATCCCCGTTCGCCGCCCCCATGCCTCACAGCCACCGCTCACCGTCGAAGACGCCGCCTCTGCCGTGCAGAGCATCGTGTGTTCTAGACCGTTTGCCACCGCCCCTACGCACACATTAAAGCCGTAGAGCATCGCCAGGAGACCACCAAGCGATCGCCACCGCCGGCCATGCCTCTAGCGGCCATTAGCCATGTCGCCACCGTCGCCTGCCCATGCCGTTCGGTCTCGTCGTCGAGACTATAAATAGAGGCCTCCCCCGCTCAAACTCTTCACACCATCTCACTCCCCTCTACTCACTGATCGTTCCACCCTGTTCCCGGAGCAAGGCGAGCAGCGCATCGCCGGAATTGCGCCGGAGCAGGCCGCCTCTAGAGAAGAAGGGCGCCATCGATTTCGTCCACCCCAGGAGCTTCCGCGACCACCCCTGAGTTCGCCGTCGTTGACTTCGTCATTCGCCCACCTCGCCGACCCTCGCCTGAGCCCCGGTGAGCCCCCAACTACCATCACCTGCCGCGTTAGGTTTCAGTCTCGCCGGAGTTGCCCGACGTGGACGACGACCCTCAGCCGTTGGATTAAACTTAGATCGTGTGGCCGATATTGCCCCATACCGCTTCGCGTTTAAAGAGCCACTGACTGGTGGAACCCCCCTGTCAGCTGAGCCCCGCGCCATGGAGTGTCACTAGGCCAGCCCGTTAACAGTTCCCGCGTAGCCCACTCATTTGAATTTAGATTTTTCTATTTAGATTCAAACTCAATTCTGTACCTAGTTTCAAAAATCAACCCAGCTCGATTCAGAGAACCAAATTGAATGAAACCAATTTTGTTAGAAAGGTCTGGAAGTGCTGCATCCAAGCCCATTGGATTTAAATCATTTGAGTGTATAGATCAACCTTGGTAAAAATAACAAGGCAGAAGCTTTTCTTCATTCAAACATTTTTCAAATTTAAACCATAATAGCTTTTGAGTTGGTTCCAACTCTCAAAAATCACATTTAACCATACCTTTCAGAATATATAAAAATATATGGGTTTACTTACAGAAATAATTTTCAAGTAATAAAAGAAGGCCACATAGACATTTCTAGTCACTTTATTTAAATGAAATAAAAGGTTAAACCTTATTAAATTGTGACACCACTTTAAATAACATTCCCATGTACTGAAATATGTGGTGATGACATGTGTCAACATGATCCCATGTTTGGTTTGGAGAATATTAAATCTTAAGTAGTTTTTCAATGAGTAGAAATTAATTTTCTAAAAATAAAGAAATTAAACCAAACTTTAATCTTGTAATGTTAGTGATGATGCTAGATCATCTATAGGACCCTTGTGTGTGATGATTGAAAGTAGTTAAGTATTGTTTGGTGATTGTGTACCTCGTATTTATTGATAGACGCTAGTACCGAGCAAGGATACGAGGAGGAAGGACGATACTACGAAGAAGAAGCCGAGGAGAACTTCAACCACTGCTCTGCACAAAGCAAGCCTAATACTACTAGTTGAATGTGCAAGCTAACACTTGCAATTTAGCAAGCTTATAATGATACTTATGCAATCCCATACTTGCTTGTTACCATGCCAACTATATGCCTTACGCATATGTGATCATACCCACTTGATAACCTCAATCCTAGTTTTTACCTGCAAGCTTTCTACTTTATTTCTTTATCAAAGCTAGTACTTAGAGCTTACTTAAGAGAATTGTAGATATTAGAAAGATAATTGAAGGTTGCATAAAGAGCATAAAATTTGGCCTAAGCTAGATAATCTTGATGTCACCCTAAGGCTTGAGAATGTACTTAGTTGAAACTCCCCTAGTTTACTATCCCTCATTAGTACCCACTCCCATTTGTAGATTCTAGTGCTAAGCATAAAACTTGATCCACTTTAGATGGGAATACTTGGTGGAAAAATGGTTATGAAAACCTTGGAATGATGGATCATTCTATTGAGATGTTTTGACATGTGTTTACAAACCCCAAAGGATTTTGATGATGAAAATGTTGAGGCATGAGCCTTAGCACTTTATAAAATGATGGTTGTCGGGATGCGATACCATTCCAATTTTACCGTACAACTACAATACCCGAGAATTGGGTAGGGCTTGACTGGAAACTTATATACCTTAGTATTGGTTCCCTCACGGCCAAGGTCTGAGATGAGGCTACCTTGTGAAGATTGTCCACCTGTGCAGTACCCAAGATGACAGTTGGTCATGGTTGGGAGGCCAAAATCACAGGATAGGTGCTTATACTAGGGCATGTAATTGAAAGGTTAGGATTGATTATCCGCATACTGAGTATGGTGAATTCAGGATTTGTTCCTGACGGATGTATCGAATGTTGTGGTGAAAGTGTACAGTCTCTGCAGAGTGTCAAACTATTCGAATAGCCGCGTCCGCGGTTATGGACAGTTGGAGCGGCCATACTGTTTCCCCCGTCAGATGTTTTCAAAATGACTTATGAAATGAATTGAGACTTTGACTTGACCATAACAGAGTTGTGATATGAAATACAAGTTCCACTTAGGTGTTATAAAACTTCAACTAGCTTTTCTTGCTTCTGAACTTAGTAGAGGTAAATCTGGCTTTTGCAAAACAACCCTAGAGCTTAGTTTCCTATTACAAAAACCCCTTCACTTGTTAGTATTAGTTTGCGAGTACTTAAAGAGTACTCATGGCTTTGTCCCTGGCTATTCCCATGGCCAGACTATGAAGAGGAGTACCTGGAGGATGGACCCCAGGAAGGTTACGACAACTAGGATCATCTCCCATCGTCAGCATTGCATGTGACCCCGAAGAGGGAGCTTCGCCTACGCTACCGTTATTATTACGTATTCCGCTGCTTGAGTTGTATTATGACTAGATCATGAGATCCTTATTTGTGTAAGACCTTATGTATGGTTTGTAATGGATGATGTACTGTGGTATCCAATTCTGTTATGTCTCGCAAAAATGGTAATCCTGGGATTGTGATGTATGGCATAACAGGCATCTGGGATTAAAAATCCGGGTGTTGACAAGTTGGTATCAGAGCCATCCTCACCATAGGAGACCCTAGTTAGATTGGACGTTTGAATCAAAAACTTAGTTTCAAAACCAAAGAAAGCAAATATTTACAAAAACTTATCCCATTCTTATCACTTTGATTCTTTCATGAAAATTCATGTTCCTCAAAAACTCTTGCAAAATACATAAAATTTGACACACTTGATCACTCTACTAACTTACTCATCCTATACTCTTATAGATGGACGTGAAGTACAACAAGTTTTACCAGTTGGGAAATGGCGGAGACCTTATCTTTGAGAGGGATTTGGACCAGCTTTCGGAACTTCTGGAGCGTCCGCACCCCAAGTTCTTCGGAGCTTAGCTCAATGATCAAGGAGGAGAAGATCTGTAGTGGCTAATTGTTGCAAGTCTCCGAGGAAAGATTGAACCTCCCACTGCTGAGGGAATTCAGTTCACCTTAAGAGAGAACAACTGGCTCGATGGACTTGCCAGGGCCATGCAGGAAGCTCTTTCCCGTCTGTGTGGGAAAAGTATCAATCAGATCAAGGGTACCCGCTTTGATTTTTCCCCAAGGCGTGATGCTAATGGACAACCACTGGAAGCCCCATACCGCCCTGAGCTGAAGACTCAATTGGACCACCTTAGCTTCATGATGTATGATCGTCAGCAGGAGTTGGATAACTGCCGTGACTACTCCAACCACAAGTCCGCAATCATCAAGACGAACGATCAAACCATTGCCATGCTAGCAAAGGATCGCAAGTCTCGCCGCCGTCAGCTCGACAAGAAGGAGCGCATCATTGCCCGTCTTCGTCACCATATCTCGGCTTTGGAGGAGACCATCCATGAGAGAGACATGCAGTTGGAAGAAAGGGAGAATGCCGGAGAGGATCTTTATGGAGACCCTTACTCCTATCTCAGCGATGATGATTTTCTGGAGGATCAGGCTATGGATTTATTCACCGATGAGGATGATTTCGCCTTCATCAATGACGATGAGAATGATGAGGATGATGACTACACCGACTCCGAAGAGTAGTAGCACTTGAGCACTAGCGTAATGAGTAGTATTCGGTCCCACTGTATCGTAGTTTCCAGAATGGTTCTTAAAACCATCTGTTTTTCTTGTTTTGTGGTGTGTGTTTGTATCATGTGCTATGAATGAATGAATGAAAAGCAAGTTGCTAGAAAATTTGAGTCAAACTTTAAAAACTTTTCAAAGACCCTGAACCTTAGAAATTTCCCTCTTTCCTCATGATCTATCTCAATCTTCAGATGCCACGCGGAGGAAGTGGTTCATCCCCGGACCCGATCTTGCATATCCTGCAAATGTTGGTTTTTGACCGCGAAGCTGAAAGAGTGGAACGTCAAGCCAACTTAGCCACCCTGCAACAGATAGCTCAGCTTGCCCACAACAACCAAGGCCACGGAAATCAGGACAACCATGGATCTAAGCTCAAGAATTTCCAGAACACTAACCCACCTGTTTTCACTAAGTCTGAAGAGCCCCTAGATGCCGACGATTGGCTGCAAACCATGGAAAATAACCTAGAAGTAGCCGGAGTGGAAGCTAACGAGAAAGACCTGTTCGCCACCCATTGTCTAGCCGGAGATGCCAGGGCATGGTGGAACAGTGTTCGTGCCATGACCGGAGGCCAGATGATGACCTGGGAGGAATTCAAGGTCAAGTTCAGCAGAACCCATGTGCCATCGGGTTTGATCAAGAGAATGAGAGATGAGTTCAGAGAACTGAAGCAAGAAAGGATGACTATAGTGGAATACCGTGACAAATTCTTGTCATTAGCTAGGTATGCCCCTAATGAGATCGACACCGAAGCCAAGAAGGAGAGATTCTTAAATGGTCTGCATGATGAGATGCAGACAATGTTAGTCAATATCCCCTTTGCTGATATTGAAGCCCTAGTCGACTCTTCCATCCAGATGGAAGGAAAGATAAACCAAGCCAATGAGAACCACAAGCGTCGCATGATACATCAACCAGGAACCCATCAGACCCCAAAGTATCGCCCTAACCCATCTCCCGGATTTGCCCCGAGAACCAACAGACCCCCGATGAACCGTCCGACCTATCCCAACCGTGGAAACCCAAGGACCGGAGGAAATCACAACAACCCCGGCAACTCTAGCAATTTCAACCGTGCCCCACCTAAGTTCAACAACAACAATGCTGCCGCCAACACCAACACTGCCCCAAGGACTGGAAGCAATGTTGTGCCTGTTGCAGCAAAGGACAAGTCGCAAGTGACTTGTTATGACTGTGGAAATAAAGTTCACTACTCCAATGAGTGCCCCAACAAGAAGAATGCCGCAGCCCCCAATACAAATGCCCCAGCTCAGCAGCAGCGTCGTGTTCAGCCTGGAAGAAGGTTTGCCCTAGGGAATTCGCTCAACCGCAACGGCCGTCTTTTTCTCATGCATGCTGAAGAAGCTCAGGAAGCGCCAGACGTCGTGCTGGGTATGTTTTCTGTTAATTCAGTACTTGCAAGAGTGTTTTTTGATTCTGGTGCATCACATTCATTTGTCACCGAAGAATTTGCATGCACTAGTAAAATTCAACCAACCAAACTGAAGCATGTTATGATCATCCAAATTCCCGGTTCAACCACCAAGGCTAGGCAAATTTGCAAAGCCGTCCCTATCCGAATCCATGGCATAGATTTTTATGCTAATCTAATAGTATTCAGAACTAAAGGTTTGGAAGTAGTACTAGGAATGGATTGGATGTCCAAGCATAAAGTATTAATTGACTATGCCAAGAAAGCCATCACCATGACCAGTACAGCCGGAATATTAGTAGAGCATATATCTGAAACCTTACCTCGCCAATTCAAGTGCAACAAGAGTATAGCCCAACCTACCATTGACCAAGTCCGGATAGTCTGTGAATACCCTGATGTATTTCCAGATGTTTTGCCCGGTATGCCCCTAGATCTGGATATGGAGTTTATCATTGAACTAATCCCCGGAACAGGAACCATAGCCAGAGACCCTATAGTATGAACCCGTCGGAACTAGCAGAACTGAAGAAGAAACTAGATGCCATGTTGGAAATTGGATTAATTCAACCAAGTGCATCACCATGGTGATCACCTGTTTTGTTTGTGGACAAGAAGGAGGGAGGTAACCGTTTGTGTACGGATTATCGGAAGTTGAATGATGTCACCATCAAGAACAAGTACCCCTTGCCCAAGATAGAAGATTTGATTGATCAGTTGACCGGTGCCAAAGTGTTTTCTAAGATTGATCTTAGGACTGGCTATCATCAACTCAAAATTCCTGCAGAGGATATTCCAAAGACTACCTTTACCACCAGATATGGATTGTACGAGTATAGAGTCATGTCTTTTGGATTAACCAATGCCCCCGCTTATTTCATGAATATCATGAATAAGATTTTTATGGACTTCCTGGATAAGTTTGTCGTTGTTTTCATCGACGACATTCTGATTTATTCCAAATCAGAAGAAGAACATGAGCTACACCTAAGGACCATTCTTGGAACCCTTAGAGAGCATCAGTTGTATGCCAAGTTTAGCAAATGTGAATTCTGGTTACAGGAGGTCGGATTCCTCGGTCACATTGTATCAGCCGGAGGAATTTCCGTTGATCCTGCAAAAGTGAAAGATGCAGAAGATTGGCAAGCCCCAACCACTCAGACCCAAGTTCGTGCATTTCTCGGATTGGCGGGATATTACCGCAAGTTCGTAGAAGGATTCTCGAGTATGGACAGACCCATGACCCAATTGCTGAAGAAGGACAAGAAGTTTGAATGGACGGACAAATGTGAAGCAAGTTTTCAAGAACTCAAGAGGAGATTGATTTCAGCCCCAATCTTAATCATGCTGGATATCACGAAGCCCTTCGACGTGTATTGTGATGCATCCAAGATCGGTCTCGGATGTGTGCTAATGCAAGAACGCAAAGTTATATCTTATCTATCTCGACAATTGAGAGAAAAATTACCCAACCCATGACCTCAAACTCACAGCCGTAGTTCTAGCCCTGAAGACGTGGAGGCATTACCTGATGGGAAATCGTTGTGAGATTTATTCGGATCACAAGAGCCTGAAGTATATATTCACTCAGAAGTAGCTGAATATGAGGCAGAGAAGATGGATTGAGCTAATCAAGGATTACGATCTGGACATTCACTATCACCCTAGTAAAGCCAACGTGGTAGCAGATGCCCTTAGTAGATTGCCGTGCCGCTTGAACTCCATGATTTTGAAAGAGCAACCAAGTTGCACAAAGAGATGGAAGATTTTCGAATGGAATTAGTGAGTGAAGGATTTTTGGCTAGCATAGAACTTCAACCCACTTTGATCAGCAGATTCAAAGAGGCGCAGAAAGGAAATGCTAGTATCGACAGAATCAAGCATCATATTGGTACAGGCAAAGTACCCGGATTCACCGAAGACAAAGAAGGAGTTCTGTGGTACAAAGGACGCCTTTGTGTACCAGCAGATTCAGAGTTGAAAGAAGTAATTTTGAAGGAATCTCATGATACTCTGTATTCTATCCATCCCGGAGGAACTAAGATGTATCAAGATTTGAAAGAGCAATTTTGGTGGCATAAGATGAAGAGAGAAATCGGAAGCTATATTGCCAAGTGTGATATATGTCAGCGAGTCAAGGCCGGACATCAACGACCCGCTGGATTGTTGCAACCCTTGCAGATTCCGGAATGGAAATGGGATTCCGTTGGAATGGACTTTATCACAGGATTTCCTACTTCTAGTAGGGGAAATGACTCTGTCTGGGTCATAGTGGACAGATTGTCCAAAGTCGCCCATTTCTTACCCATTAAGACCACATATCAGAGTTCGAAGCTAGCGGAGTTGTACATCGCTAGAATAGTTAGTTTGCATGGAGTCCCCAAGAACATTGTATCGGATCGAGGAACCCAGTTTACCTCGAGATTCTGGAAGAAAGTTCAAGAAGGTTTAGGAACCCGCCTAGATTTCAGCACCGCTTACTACCCTCAGACCGATGGACAAACAGAGCGAGTAAATCAAATACTCAAAGATATGCTGAGAGAATGTGTGTTAGAATATGGATCTAAGTGCGAAGACTGTCTACCATTTGCAGAATTTTCGTACAACAACAGTTATCAAGCTAGTTTGCAAATGGTCCCATTTGAATTCATGTACAGAAGGAAGTGTCGCACCCCTTTGAACTGGTCGGAAGTAGGAGAGAGTCAGATTTTTGGACCCAATATCCTACGAGAAGCAGAAGGGAAGGTTCACAAGATTCGTGAGCACCTCAAGACAGCCTAGTCTAGACAGAAGAATTACGCCGACAAGAGACGTCGAGACCTTGCCTTCAACATAGGAGATTTTGTATATCTGAAAGTGTCTCCATTGAAGGGAATGCAGCGTTTCCAACTCAAAGGAAAGTTAGACCCAGATATATCGGACCTTTCAAAATTCTGAACCGTCGAGGAGAAGTGTCGTATCAAGTGGAACTACGCGAAGAGATGTCAGCCGTGCACAATGTGTTCCATATCTCATTCCTTCGCAAGTGTCTCGAAGTTCCGGAGAAGACGGAAGTGTTCAAGAATATCGATCATCAGACCATAGAGATCAAGGATGACCTGAATTATCCCGAAGTACCCATCCATATTTTGGAATAAGCTTTCTGAACCACCCGAACCCGAAGCATCAAGTTTCTCAAGATTCAGTGGAGCAACCACACAGAAGAGGAAGCTACCTAGGAGCGCGAAGATCACATCAAGACGGAGTTTCTCGATCTCTTCAAATCCTAGGTAAACTTTTCGTCCTTTCTCAAATCTCGGGACGAGATTTTGTTTAAGGGGGGAAGGTTTGTAACATCCCAGAAATACTAAACTTGGATCATCAAACTCTAATCATCAAAATTAGGGTTAACAAAAACTTTTCTTTTATAAGAAAGCATTCATAT
Source organism: Avena sativa (assembly GCA_916181665.1). NCBI lineage: Eukaryota > Viridiplantae > Streptophyta > Magnoliopsida > Poales > Poaceae > Avena > Avena sativa. The sequence continues at coordinate 361,507,571 of OV702299.1, read as the reverse complement.
GAGTGTGCATTAGAATTTGGATTCTTTTGAATTGCCATTATTATGTGTTTCTTTGCTTCTAAAATGATTCTTAGGAGAAATAAACATCATCTAAATAATCCCCACACTTTTCCCAAAGACAAATAAATCAAAACAAACAAAATGAGTGAATGGTCATTTTGATCAATTTAACTCCCATGCCTACTTTGGCTGTCTCTAACTTTTAGAACTTAACAGAAACTTGTTTGGATCTTTACACCCCTTGATAGTACTCATAACAAAGTATCAAGGCCCACTTTGTGATCATCCAGAAACATTCAAATGCATAGTTTAAAGGACAGTTTAAAATTGAATCTTTATCATATGGGAAGATCCCACTTTTTCAAAAACCACTCAAACAAGATCAACTTTCAAAACCCAAGCATCTGCAGACTCAACAGCACCAACCTAGCACACCCACCAAAAATCTTTTCAAAATTCAAAACTTGAATTCATGTGGCCATTTCATCAAACACCTTGCAGATACAAATCTAACAAAATCAAAACACTATTTGGAGAAGTGATTTGAGCCTAACTTGTTCCCTCTCTGGACACCACTAGCCTTAGTAGATCATATAACAATCTTAACTAATCACTAGCACCACTGTGAGCTTGGCAATGTCATCAATGGTGAACAGCTGAAGCCACCCATGCCACCCCAGTGTAGACAGCAAGCTAGGAGAAGCACCAAGCCTAGCCAGCATGTCTGGGAGCAAGCCCATGCCTCACCGCCCCCTCTCGACCAGCCCTGCCTCGAAGACACCGACCAGAGCACCCAGGAACGCCACGCCCGTGCCTCTGCCAACCATGCCGAGCGTGCGCCAGAGCGCCACCCTCGACACACGCCCACAGACCGCGTGCCGCCCTTGCAACGTGCATACATGATCACCACCATCCCAGGAGACCGCCAGACATCCCCGTTCGCCGCCCCATGCCTCACAGCCACCGCTCGCCGTCGAAGACGCCGCCTCTGCCCCGCAGAGCATCGCGTGTTCCAGACCGTTTTCCACCGCCCCTACGCACGCATTAAAGCCGTAGAGCATCGCCAGGAGACCACCAAGCGATCGCCACCGCCAGACATGCCTCTAGCGGCCAGTAGCCATGTCGCCACCGTCGCCTGACCATGCCGATCGGTCTCGTCGTCGAGACTATAAATAGAGGCCTTCCCCGCTCAAACTCTTCACACCATCTCACTCCCCTCTACTCACTGATCATTCCACCCAGTTCCGGGAGAAAGGCGAGAAGCGCATCGCCAGAATTGCGCCGGAGCAGGCTGCCTCTGGAGAAGAAGGGCGCCATCGATTTCGTCCACCCCAGGAGCTGCCGCGACCACCCCTGAGTTCGCTGTCGTCGACTTCGTCGTTCGCCCGCCTCGCCGACCCTCGCCTGAGCCCCGGTGAGCCCCCAATGACCCTCACCTGCCACATTAGGTTTCAGTCTCGACGGAGTTGCCCGACGTGGACGACGACCCTCAGCCGTTGGATTAGACTTAGATCGTGTGGCCGATATTGCCCTGTACTGCTTCGCGCTTAAAGAGCCACTGACTGGTGGAACCCCCCTGTCAGCTGAGCCCCGCGCCGCGGAGTGTCACTGGGCCGGCCCATTAACAGTTTCTGCACAGCCCACTTGTTTGAATTTAGATTTTTCTATTTAGATTCAAACTCAATTTTGTACTTAGTTTCAAAAATCAACCCAGCTCAATTGAGAGAACCAAATTGAATGAAACCAATTTTTTTAGAAAGGTCTGTAAGTGCTGAATCCAAGCCTGTTGGATTTAAATTATTTGAATCTATAGATCAACCTTGGTAAAAATAACAAGGCAGAAGCTTTTCTACATTCAAACATTTTTCAAATTTAAACCATAATAGCTTTTGAGTTGGTTCCAACTCTCAAAAATCACATTTAACCATACCTTTCAGAATATATAAAAATATATGGGTTTACTTACAAAAATAATGTTCAAGTAATAAAAGAAGGCCACATAGACATTTCTAGTCACTTTATTTAAATGAAATAAAAGGTTAAACCTTATTAAATTGTGATACCACTCTAAATCACATTCCCATGTACTGAAATATGTGGTGATGACATGTGTCAACATGATCCCATTTTTGGTTTGGAGAATATTAAATCTTAAGTAGTTTTTCAATGGGTAGAAATTACTTTTCTAAAAATAAAAGAAATTAAACCAAACTTTAATCTTGTAATGATAGTGATGATGCTAGATCATCTATAGGACCCTTGTGTGTGATGATTGAAAGTAGTTAAGTATTTTTTGGTGATTGTGTACCTCGTATTTATTCATAGACGCTAGTACCGACCAAGGATACGAGGAGGAAGGAGGATACTACGAAGAAGAAGCCAAGGAGAACTTCAACCACTGCTCTGCACAAGGCAAGCCTAATACTACTTGTTGAATGTGCAAGATAACACTTGCAATTTAGCAAGCTTATACTGATACTTATACAAGCCCATACTTGCTTGTTACCATGCCAACTATATGCCTTAAGCATATGTGATCATACCCACTTGATAACCCCAATCCTAGTTTTTACCTGCAAGCTTTCTACTTTATTTCTTTATCAAAGCTAGTACTTAGAGCTTACTTAAGTGAATTGTAGATATTAGAAAGATAATTAAAGGTTGCATAAAGAGCATAAAATTTGGCCTAATCTAGATAATCTTGATGTCACCCTAAGGCATTGTCACATCCCAAAATTTTCCAAATTTTGAAATGTGAAAAATAAATAAACAAAAGAAACAATTGTTGAAATTTATGGGGAAAAGAAACTTTTTGCTTCTAATTGGAAACATTAAAACCTTTTAAACTATTACAAAAGTTTTCCCCCAAATAAAGGTACTCCTTAAAATAAAAATAGCATTTAACAAAAACCCTAAGATCAAGCATCAAGATTATCCATATATCTCCTCTACTTCAAAATTTTAATTTGTAAGGTTCCCCTTCAAAATCTTTTTCACAAACTTCCTGTATTTGAAAATCTATTTTTAATCTTGAGAAATGTTCTCAACCAAAAACCATCTATACATCTTAACTACTTCATTTACATTTTTCAAACAACCTTTGTTTTGTTTTGAACCAAAAATAAAAGCAAAGAGTCTCGTTTTAAAATAAGCACCATAGCTTATGTGAGCTATTTAAAGATTTTATAAAATTATCCTCCCATATTTTCAAACTTTAATTCATGGTTATCCATGTAAAGTGGAACTAAATCGAATCAAGTTCAAATAAGAAAAGAATCCAAGTCATTCCAAATATATTGCCCTACAACTAGGCCAATATCGCACACACGCAATCGTACAATAATTGACTAATTAATAATTGAGAAAAATAAATATTTCCAAATATATAAAATTTATGTCCTAAAATATTGCCCATGAATTTACAAACCCGCAGAAATTTGAATCGAAAAATTTGGAGCTCTAAATCAAAAGTTATGAAAGAATTAAGAAATAGAAAAAAAAATATAAAACAAAAAAAGCCGGCCAGGCCAGCCAAACTGGGCCGGCCCAACCAGGACGATAGACCAAGAGGCCACCACCACTAGGAGGGCGTAGGTACGTGAACCAGGGAGCACTTGGTCTTCCTCCTATATAATGCTCCTAAATGACTCTTAATTACTCCCTAAATTGCACTAAATACCCCCCTAATTTCTCTCCCTCTTTAATCTCCTTTAATTCAGCCCCCTCCCTCCTCCTATATAAACCCCACTACAGGAAAGTTCAAAGTTTTCAACCCATCATAGCTCCATTTTCGTCCCAAATTCTTCCCAATATTCTCCACCAAAATAGTCCTTCAAGACGACCTCGGATCGCGGTGGCTTGAAGACGGAAGTTGTTCCCCTCGTCAAGACGGTTCCATTCCCACTGGTTTCACCTTGTTTCGTTCATCGAACAGAGAGAAAAACACGGTCAAATATTCAGATGTTAGAAGGTATAATCCATTTTACGTCCACCTCGTTGCTCCAAACATAATTTTCTTTAAACAGTAGATAAATCTAGTTGTTATCTACAACTTTCATGTAGAAAGTTTTTCCATCCGAGCAACTTTTTCTGTAGTCAAATCTGACATCATCATGACATCAGCGTAGTCAACAGTCAACTTAGTGAGATTAGTCAAAGTAAATTTCAGTCAATTCCCGAGTTTGACTTTTTCAGATTTTAGTATGAACTTGTATAATTCACAGAAAAAGATTTAGAAGTCCAAAAATTATAAATTTGGTATCCCTGAAAAGCTGAGATTCTGTAGAATCCATTTCTGCAATAATATTACTTATTCTCTGTACAAAAATTTGATTTATAAATTAAATGGTTTAATTGGTCATTTTCACCATAAAAATTATATCTTTAGTTTTGTATATCCAAATTTAGCAAATAATATGTCTATGGATTCACAAAAACTAGTAGAACACAGTGGACCCATAATTCGGTATTTTTGAGTCTGTTAAAATCACGTTTTGTACAGAAGCATTTGTGGAGTATTTTGACTATAAAATTTGTTGTGTAAATTATTTTTAAGTAAATCCTTTTGCAAATGGTTGTAAATTGAACCCTCTTTACAGTAAGACCAAAATATAATTTTATTATAGTATAAATAAGACCATGGCAATTATTTAGTGAGAATGGCCTTTCCAACTGTTAGAAAATATTGCTAACTGCTACAATTGCACAAATGGTTGCATTTGTAATATTGAAAATATAAAATGTTCAGAAATCACTTAGTAATGTTCAGAACCTTGTTATAAAAATTTGTACAATAAATTTTTTCATCTTGCATGTTTGCATACTTTGCATGATTTTTGTGTTGCCATAAGTGTTGATCTTGTGTATGTTTTGTCTTGGTTGTTTTGCTTGATAGATTGTGTTGATTGTCAAGTGTGTTATTGTGAAGAGTGTACCAACACCACCAACTACTAAGGCCAGTGACACTATCATCCAAGTCCTACTATTTTCATTACACTTAGTGGATTTTGTAACATGCATGGAAAGGTTTACTATATTTTATGCTATGCTAAATCCTAATAGGATACCCTTATATATTCCTTAGTGGAAACATTGTAGTTGTAGTATGCTTAGCCCATCTATATATTTGGGATGGGATACATGTTATGATTATACGAAGAGTTGAAAAGACTTATGTTTTATATAATAAAATAAGTACTCAATGAACCACCTGGGTGGACAAGGATACTCAAGTTTTGGACAAGGTGGCAAAAAAAGGAACCATGTTTATATGGCTATCTCTTTTTGTATGTGCACTAGAAGAAAACCACCCAGGGACTTAGAGATTGAACATGTTTCTCGTACAGTGGCTTCCGTGTACAGCCACATGCTAAATGGGCTCTGGCTTAGCCAACTACATAGTGGAAGACCCATGCATTGGCATCTTCAGGTTAACTAGAATTGTGTAAGGGAACTTGAAACCCTACATTGGTGCCTGGAAGACAAGCTAGCATTGTGTATTGGGAGGACTTCTATGGAAAGACTTTGTCAGATTCTCAATCTGCCAGTACTCCATCTTGGTGAGTACTTATCCAGCGGCCACTGGTGGCATCAAGATGAGATTGTGTCATGTGGGTAAAGTGTACAACTTCTGCAGAAGATCAAATTCTAAGTACTTAGCCGTGTCCCCGATTACGGACAACTCTGAACAACTAAGGCCTGAAGCTATGGAAGATCTCGACATTCCAATTTCTCAAAGTAAAACTTGATGGTGACAACAAGGGGTTTGAAGCACTTGGAGTTTTCCAAGGAGTTTAGAAAGATTTTCAAAAGAGCAAAACTATTTTGAAAAGATAGGACAAAACTATATTGCTTTCTGCAAATGAGCCTAAACCCTACTTAGCCAAATATGCATGTAATGATAGGATCCACTTATTTCTACATAGTAGTGAAACTTGCCAATACAATTCAAATATATTGACCCTTGTGGCTGTAACTTATTATGTTGCAGGTTTGTTTGATGTTAGTGAAGTGTGTTAAATAGGATTATAACTCTACAACCAACATGACTGCCTGTGGCACTTTGAAGGTGAAGGAGTCCATGCTATATAGTTATTTCTGCTGCATTGTAATGAGATAGCCAAATGAGCTATGTAAGATGTAATGTATTATTTTATTCCTAGTTATAAAGTTGTATTATGACCTTTGTTTCTTGATATTACATCTTAACTGTGGATGCTAGCTATTGATCTAGGGACTATCATTGTAAACACAGGGATCTCTACCTTATTAAAGGTTGGGACCTCTACAGATGGTATCAGAGCACTATGTTTCCTGGAGGATTTGTAACCCTAGGATTGGACAAAACCCCTTAGAAAAAATAGGAGTTGTATTTGTTCCAAAACTTATTTACAAACAATCTTGTAAAATCTTTCCTCAACCATTTTGGTTTTGATTCTACATCTCTTCCTTTTCAAACTTGATGTATAAAGCCTCAACCATGAGCAAAGGACTTCACCAACTCAAATGACTTCAACTTCAACATCATCAAAGACTTCAACTTTATTTGCACCAACGACTTCAACTTGGATATCACTAAGGACTACAAGTGAGACAAGAAATATTACTCAAGACTTGAAGACTAAGGAAACACAACTTAGAAGAATCATCATCATCTTTGGAGTTGTAGCCAAGACACAAGAATTTTTCCCAAGGAAACCATGATCTCATTCAAGAATAAACAACAAAGAAGGATGGAATAATCTCAAGTGAACCATATAGTTGGACCACCATATTTAGTTTAGATCAAACCCACCAACTTATGTGGTGTAGAAAAAATGTTTTGTTGCCTAAAAATATGCTAGAATCTTGTTGTTTGAGTGGAATGTTGATTGTGATTGCTTGTGTGAATTGTTGTGTGTGAGTAGACTTCTTACCTAGAAATCTTTTGCCTATTCTAATCCCAATCCAACCCAAACAGATGACTACTCCAAGAGACTCCAACATCAAGGATGGTAACAACAACCAAGAGATACACGTGATGTAATCTAGTTGAAAATCTTTTAAGGGTGGTAGTACCCTAGTTGTCTTTAAGCCAACTTGTAACCCTAGCCTTCCCAAATCTCGGGACGAGATTTCTTTTAAGGGTGGTAGCCTGTCACATCCCAAAATTTTCCAAATTTTGAAATGTGAAAAATAAATAAACAAAAGAAACAATTGTTGAAATTTATGGGGAAAAGAAACTTTTTGCTTCTAATTGGAAACATTAAAACCTTTTAAACTATTACAAAAGTTTTCCCCCAAATAAAGGTACTCCTTAAAATAAAAATAGCATTTAACAAAAACCCTAATATCAAGCATCAAGATTATCCATATATCTCCTCTACATCAAAATTTTAATTTGTAAGGTTCCCCTTCAAAATCTTTTTCACAAACTTCCTGTATTTGAAAATCTATTTTTAATCTTGAGAAATGTTCTCAACCAAAAACCATCTATACAACTTAACTACTTCATTTACATTTTTCAAACAACCTTTGTTTTGTTTTGAACCAAAAATAAAAGCAAAGAGTCTCGTTTTAAAATAAGCACCATAGCTTATGTGAGCTATTTTAAGATTTTATAAAATTATCCTCTCATATTTTCAAACTTCAATTCATGGTTATCCATGTAAAGTGGAACTAAATCGAATCAAGTTCAAATAAGAAAAGAATCCAAGTCATTCCAAATATATTGCCCTGCAACTAGGCCAATATCGTACACACGCAATCGTACAATAATTGACTAATTAATAATTGAGAAAAATAAATATTTCCAAACATATAAAATTTATGTCCTAAAATATTGCCCATGAATTTATAAACCCGCAGAAATTTAAATCGGTAAATTTGGAGCTCTAAATCAAAAGTTATGAAAGAATTAAGAAATAGAAAAAAAAATATAAAACAAAAAAAAGCCGGCCAGACCAGCCAAACTGGGCCGGCCCAACCAGGCCGATAGACCAAGAGTCCAGGAGGGCCTACGTACCTGAACCAGGGAGCACTTGGTCTTTCTCCTATCTAATGCTCCTAAATGACTCTTAATTACTCCCTAAATTACACTAAATACCCCCCTAATTTCTCTCCCTCTTTAATCGCCTTTAATTCAGCCCCCTCCCTCCTCCTATATAAACCCCACTACAGGAAAGTTCAAAGTTTTCAACCCATCATAGCTTCATTTTCGTCCCAAATTCTTCCCAATATTCTCCACCAAAATAGTCCTTCAAGACGACCTTGGATCGCGGTGGCTTGAAGACGGAAGTTGTTCCCCTCGTCAAGACGGTTCCATTCCCACTGGTTTCACCTCGTTTCGTTCATCGAACAGAGAGAAAAACACGGTCAAAGATTCAGATGTTAGAAGGTATAATCCATTTTACGTCCACCTCGTTGCTCCAAACATAATTTTCTTTAAACAGTAGATAAATCTAGTTGTTATCGACAACTTTCATGTAGAAAGTTTTTCCATCCGAGCAACTTTTTCTGTAGTCAAATCTGACATCATCATGACATCAGCGTAGTCAACAGTCAACTTAGTGAGATTAGTCAAAGTAAATTTCAGTCAATTCCCGAGTTTGACTTTTTCAGATTTTAGTATGAACTTGTATAATTCACAGAAAAAGATTTAGAAGTCCAAAAATTATAAATTTGGTATCCCTGAAAAGCTGAGATTCTGTAGAATCCATTTCTGCAATAATATTACTTATTCTCTGTACAAAAATTTGATTTATAAATTAAATGGTTTAATTGGTCATTTTCACCATAAAAATTATATCTTTAGTTCTGTATATCCAAATTTAGCAAATAATATGTTATGGATTCACAAAAACGAGTAGAACACAGTGGACCCATAATTCGGTATTTTTGAGTCTGTTAAAATAACGTTTTGTACAGAACCATTTGTGGAGTATTTTGAGTATGAAATTTGTTGTGTAAATTATTTTTAAGTAAATCCTTTTGCAAATGGTTGTAAATTGAACCCTCTGTACAGTAAGACCAAAATATAATTTTATTATATTCTAAATAAGACCGTGGCAATTATTTAGTGAGAATGGCCTTTCCAACAGTTAGAAAATATTGCTAATTGCTACAATTGCACAAATGGTTGCATTTCTAATCTTGAAAATATAACATGTTCAGAAATCACTTAGTAATGTTCAGAACCTTGTTATAAAAATTTGTACAATAAATTTTTTCATCTTGCATGTTTGCATACTTTGCATGATTTTTGTGTTGCCATAAGTGTTGATCTTGTGTATGTTTTGTCTTGGTTGTTTTGCTTGATAGATTGTGTTGATTGTCAAGTGTGTTATTGTGAAGAGTGTACCAACACCACCAACTACTAAGGCAAGTGACACTATCATCCAAGTCCTACTATTTTCATTACACTTAGTGGATTTTGTAACATGCATGGAAAGGTTTAATATATTTTATGCTATGCTAAATCCTAATAGGATACCCTTATATGTTCCTTAGTGGAAACATTGTAGTTGTAGTATGCTTAGCTCAGCTATATATTTGGGATGGGATACATGTTATGATTATACGAAGAGTTGAAAAGACTTATGTTTTATATAATAAAACAAGTACTCAATGAACCACCTGGGTGGACAAGGTGGCAACAAAAGGAACCATGTTTATATGGCTATCTCTTTTTGTATGTGCACTAGAAGAAAACCACCCAGGGACTTAGAGATTGAACATGTTTCTCGTACAGTGGCTTCCGTGTACAGCCACATGCTAAATGGGCTCTGGCTTAGTCAACTACATAGTGGAAGACCCATGCATTGGCATCTTCAGGTTAACTAGAATTGTGTAAGGGAACTTGAAACCCTACATTGGTGCCTGGAAGACAAGCTAGCATTGTGTATTGGGAGGACTTCTATGGAAAGACTTTGTCACATTCTTAATCTGCCAGTACTCCATCTTGGTGAGTACTTATCCAGGGGCCACTGGTGGCATCAAGATGATATTGTGTCATGTGGGTAAAGTGTACAACTTCTGCAGAAGATCAAATTCTAAGTACTTAGTCATGTCCCCGGTTACGGACAACTCTGAGCAACTAAGGCCTGCAGATATGGAAGATCTCGACATTCCAATTTCTCAAAGTAAAACTTGATGGTGACAACAAGGGGTTTGAAGCACTTGGAGTTTTCCAAGGAGTTCAGAAAGATTTTCAAAAGAGCAAAACTATTTTGAAAAGACAGGAAAAAACTATATTGCTTTCTGCTAATGAGCCTAAACCCTACTTAGCCAAATATGCATGTAATGATAGGATCCACTTATTTCTACATAGTAGTGAAACTTGCTAATACAATTCAAATGTATTGACCCTTGTGGTTGTAACTTATTATGTTGCAGGTTTGTTTGATGTTAGTGAAGTGTGTTAAATAGGATTACAACTCTACAACCAACATGACTGCCTGTGGCACTTTGAAGATGATGGACTCCATGCTATATAGTTATTTCTGCTGCATTGTAATGAGATAGCCAAATGAGCTATGTAAGATGTAATGTATTATTTTATTCCTGGTTATAAAGTTGTATTATGACCTTTGTTTCTTGATATTACATCTTAACTATGGATGCTAGCTATTGATCCAGGGACTAGCATTGTAAACATAGGGATCTCTATCTTATTAAAGGTTGGGACCTCTACAGGCATGAGAATGTACTTAGTTGAAACTCCCCTAGTTTACTATCCCTCATTAGTACCCACTCCCATTTGTAGATACTAGTGCTAAGCATAAAACTTGATCCACTTTAGATGGGAATACTTGGTGGAAAAATGGTTATGAAAACCTTGGAATGATGGATCATTCTATTGAGATGTTTTGACATGTGTTTACAAACCCCAAAGGATTTTGATGATGAAAATGTTGAGGCATGAGCCTTAGCACTTTATAAAACTGATGGTTGTCTGGATGCGATACAATTCCAATTTTACCGTACAACCACAATACCCGAGAATTGGGAAGGGCTTGACTGGAAACTTATATACCTTAGTATTGGTTTCCTCACGGCCAAGGTCTGAGCTAAGGCTACCTTGTGAAGATTGTCCACCTGTGCAGTACCCAAGATGACAGTTGGTCATGGTTGGGAGGCCAAACTCACAGGAGAGGTGCTTATACTAGGGCATGTAATTGAAAGGTTAGGATTGATTATCCGCATACTGAGTATGGTGAATTCAGGATTTGTTCCTGACGGATGTATCGAATGTTGTGGTGAAAGTGTACAATCTCTACAGAGTGCCAAACTATTCGAATAGCCGCATCCGCGGTTATGGACAGTTGGAGCGGCCATACTGTTTCCCCGTCAGATGTTTTCAAAATGACTTGTGAAATTAATTATGACTTTGACTTGACCACAACATGGTTGTGATATGAAGTTCAAATTCCCACTTAGGTGTTACCAAACTTTCAAATAGTTTTATTTGCTTCTAAACTTAGTAGAGGTAAATCTGGCTTTTGCAAAAAAAAACTAGAGCTTAGTGTCCTATTACAAAAACCCCTTCACTTGTTAGTATTAGTTTGCGAGTACTTAAATAGTACTCATGGCTTTGTCCCTGGCTATTGCCATGGCCAGACTATGAAGAGGAGTACCTGGAGGATGGACTCCAAGAAGGTTACGACAACTAGGATCATCTCCCATCATCAGCATTGTCTATGACCCCGAAGATGGAGCTTCGCCTACGCTACCGTTATTATTACGTATTCCGCTGCTTGAGTTGTATTAAGACTGGATCATGAGATCCTTATTTGTGTAAGACCTTATGTATGGTTTGTAATGAATGATGTACTGTGGTATCCAATTCTGTTATGTCTCGCAAAAATGGTAATCCTGGGATTGCGATGTGTGGCACATCAGGCATATGGGATTAAAAATCCGGGTGTTGACAGCGCGACCGGACTTCTCCAGAGCGTCATGGCCTACGACACGGCCGCCGACTCTAACCCCCGCCAGCGCTACCCTCAAGTCCAGCCCACTCGTACTCAGCCTTCAAGGTTCAACTACGGCGACCCCGACGACAACATCGACGATGGCCGCGGCGTGTACGACGACTAAAGTGGCGAGTATTACAGGTGTTGGCAGGAGCATGACTGAATCACTCCAACATTGCAAAACAAGTTCGGCCGATTGAGACTTAATCTGGCCATGTATCTTAATTTTCAGTTCTTCTATGTATCTTAATCTTCAGTCGTGCTTTATGTAACATAGTGTTAGTTGCGTTATGTACTTTAATTCCAGTTCTATCGTAATAAAATTTTCTTTTCGCCCATTATTTTCCGTCCTTTCCTTCCCGCCCATTAATATATAAAAAATATAAGTTAATTCATTTTTAATTTTAAATGGTTCATAATTTAAATGGTTACATTAATTATTTTTAAAAATAGAAAATGGTTTTGAATTAGTTATTCAAATCCAAACACTTTTTATGTTTAAAGTTTTTCTAAATTCCAAATTAATATTCAAAAAATATAAGTTAATTCATTTTTAATTTTAAATGGTTCATAGTTTAAATGGTTACATTAATTATTTTTAAAAATAGAAAATGGTTTTGAATTAGTTATTCAAATCCAAACACTTTTTATGTTTAAAGTTTTTCTAAATTCCAAATTAATATTCAAAAAATATAAGTTAATTCATTTTTAATTTTAAATGGTTCATAGTTTAAATGGTTACATTAATTATTTTTAAAAACAGAAAATGGTTTTGAATTAGTTATTCAAACTCAAACACTTTTTATGTTTAAAGTTTTTCTAAATTCCAAATTAATATTCAAAAAATATAAGTTAATTCATTTTTAATTTTAAATGGTTCATAGTTTAAATGGTTACATTAATTATTTTTAAAAACAGAAAATGGTTTTGAATTAGTTATTCAAACTCAAACACTTTTTATGTTTAAAGTTTTTCTAAATTCCAAATTAATATTCAAAAAATATAAGTTAATTCATTTTTAATTTTAAATGGTTCATAGTTTAAATGGTTACATTAATTATTTTTAAAAATAGAAAATGGTTTTGAATTATTTATTCAAATTCAAACACTTTTTATGTTTAATTTTTTTCTAAATTCAAAAGTAATTATCATTTAAAAAATATTACTAATTTAAATCCCAAAATAAAAAATAAGACGATAATAGAGAGAAAATTCGTGAAATTTTTTGAAAACAGGGTCATACGTCCCGGTTGGAGCCACTAACCTGGACTAAAGGCTCCCTATGCACGCCGCTTGGACTCAGTCCAAAATATGAAAAAAGTGGAGTATACGTCCCGGTTGGTGGCTCCAACTGGGACGTATAACCCTTTAGTCCTGGTCGGAGCCACCAACCGGGACGTATCCTCCGTTCCTTTATAAACGCGACGCCCCTTCTCCTTCCCATTCTCTTCTCTCCACCCGCGATAGAGCATTGCGCCACGAACCGCCGCCGCCTACGCACCTGGATCCGCGCGTCACGAACCGCCGCTGCCCGTCCCCGCGCCGCGCCACCCATCCTCACGCCGCCCGTCCCGCCCCAGAGAGGAGACGTGCCGCGCGCTCGTCCCCGCGCCGCGCCGGAGAGGAGCTAGCTGCAGCCGCGCCGCCTATCCCCGGCCACGCCACGCCCGTCCCCGCGTCGTGCCAGAGAGCATACGTGCCGGCCGTCCCCGCGCCGCGCCGCCCACACCGTCCCCACGTAGCGCCCGCCCGTCCGCCACCTCCACACCGCCCATCGGGAGATCTCTTTTGTGAGCTCTCCACTTTTTTCTCTGTTTTTTCTTTTTTCTTTTCAATAATTAGATTAGGTTATTATTATGATTAGATTAATTTTTTTTGTATGTGTAGATTATTTTTCTGTAGTTATTATATTAGGTTATTATTATGATTAGATTAATTACTATTTTTGTGTAGTTATTATATTTTTTGACATATTTTTTTAGGTTTTTTTTAGTTTAGCAAATTTGTCAAAGCTAACACTAGCTAGTGTAATTTAGCAAAAAAATTAGGTTGCTACAATATGTTGCTAAAAAAATTTGACACCAACCAGGACCTCGCCATGCCGCCGTCTCCAGTGACCAACTCCGGGTGGCGCGCTCCTATATGGTTCTCCTAGTCCCGCTTGCTCTAACGAGCCTAGCCACGCGTGCTGCCATGGCCCGTGTCATCACCGGCGACCACCGTCCGCCTAAGTGGGCGTGGTGGTGACGTCATCGTGACACACTGCTGGCGTGGCCGCTGATCATTGACCGCATGCATGGCATGATGACCTGGCCTCAGGCCCAACCGTTAGTGCTTCCTCTGGGCCGAGGGAGTGATAGTAGATAGGAGGTTCTGATGAAGCTGGTAATAACCCTCATAGGTGGTTCCGTAGTTTCCATGAGTTAGGGTTTACACCCCTCGGAACCCTGATTACACTGCCGAGCATGCCTTAAGTTTAAGATATACCAAAATATTATACCTAAGTGACCCCTCTCATAAGCATCCGAGGTTTCTCCGAACTAGGTTTTACACCCCTCGGGACAAATGGTCCATCCTTAATAACTTCTCGCGCCTCTTCTTCTTCTTCTTCTTCTTCTTCTTCTTCTTTTTATTTCCCATCTCATTCATCGACTATGTCGTGAAAGAGAAGAACCTCCTATCTACGATCAAGGATAGGAACCGCCGCGTTCCCCTCTCTATGTCATTCACACAGGAACCCCCCACGACGCCGGCAGGCTGCCCGCCGAGCTCGCCGCCGCTGTTCGATGCAAGGATAGGAACCGCTGCGTTCCCCTCTCTCTCCCAATACCAATCTCATCCCCTCTCGTTCCTTCTCGCGTTCTTCCATTTGAGCAGAAACCCTAACTCGTCGTCGTCGTTCAGAGCCTCCCCGAGCCAAGCCAAGGTGTCGAGGATCTCTGCCGTGCTGGATTGCGTCTCTACGCCAAAGGAATCGGCCCCGCTCCGCCTTAATCAAGTTCTGCATCCCATCTTCCCGAGCTCTGACCGCCGTCGATTCGCCTCCGTCCGGCCACCCCTTGCTTCCCCGACCCCGACATCGTGTTCGTGGTGAGCCGCCGGTGCTCTAGCACCTCTTCACGTGCTCCCTCTCGCTCTCTAGCTCTTCCGCCTCTGTCCGCCATTGTGTTCGTCACTCCGGCGACCAATAATGGGCGGTGCCACCACCATATGGTTCGCCTCGACGAGGTCTTTCCAACGCGCCCACTCTCGCTGCCCCGCGTGCGCTCAGTCACTGGCATCATCATTTTTTGTTTTCTGTTAATGTTTTCTGAAATAATTTCTGTAATTATTGTGTAATTGTTTATTGCTGGCAGGTGGGTCCACCCTATAAGTGGTATAAACATATTCAGAAATGTTTTCTATTTAATAAAATGTTAAAAATAATTCCAAAAATGTAAATTATTTTATAATATTCTAAAAATGATTTAAAATGAATTAAAATGGACAAATTGTATAACTAATTCATTTTAAATCAGAAAAATAAAATGTACAACTTAAAATTATTACCATACATTATTATGTAAACTATTTAAATAATTACTATTTGATAAATATTTTATAAGTATTAATACTTTGAAAATTCAGATTTTAATATTCATAACTGAGAAAAATATAAATTATATACCAAAATTTTGGTATAAATAATATACCAAAATAGTATACCTAAGTGACCCCTCTCAAATGCATCCGAGGTTTCTCCGAACTAGGTTTGACACCCCTCGGAACTCCGGAATATTGATTTTAGTTGATTTTTATTATTGTAAATATTGTAAATTCATTTTTATTATTGTGTATGTATATATTAGGGTTTCTCCGAATTAGGGTTTATATCTCTCAACATCCTACCTAACATTTTCCCTTAGCCGCTTTTCCACGTATGCATAAAATATGGACCCACACGATAGAGATGAAGAAAAGGAAGAGTTGGTCCAAGGTGTGATCCGCGGGGAAGAAAATTTAGATGTATCGACGTTTCTGAACAACTCCGGGAGGGTGATCCTCTTTTTGCCAGAAGAGACGACTTGTTTAAGGTTGAAGGTGATGCCTTCCACGAGGGAGAAGGCGATGCCTTGTATGATCGAGAAGACGACCGCTCCAGCGAGGTGCATGTAATATAATTAATTCATTAATTAATCATCTGCTGTCTATATAGAAATAGTAACGACGATCTTTCTTCTTTTAGCCCTCCAAAAAGTTGGAAGACCATGAGAGGTTCAGGATCGAAGATATCGGTGAAGACGACAAACCGACGGCTCCCGTTGTTGTCGCAAACAAATTTGTGGCACAATGCGGAGTAATCGTTAGGGACTTCGTCTCGATCACCATTCGAAATTGGAATAGTCCTGCTGATGCGGAAGAAGAGGGAACATGTTTATATGTCCCTAACATGGCCAAAGATTTACTGTGGAACAGGCTCATGCTTAATTTCAAACTGCCGAAGATAGAGCTTGATCCAAATGAGGAGGATCCAGTTGAGGATGCCTTAGAACATGCGAAAGCCATGGAGATGAAGGTCAGGGAGTGGGCTATGAAGAAGATGGCCTAGTGTTTCACCAACTGGAAGAAAAGATTGCACCTTGACTATGTCGTGAAAGAGAAGACTCCGGATTTCGAGAAGATTCAGTTTCAGAAGATAAAACCATTATGGGCTGAGTTTGTGAATTACAAGACAACAGAAAAAGCTAAGAAAATGTCTGCAACAAATAAGCTGAATGCTGCTAACAAGAAGTATCACCATACTATGGGGAAAGGTGGCTACAGGGCTGTCATTCGTAAGTGGAAGAAACTTGAGGATGAACTGCGTGCTAAAAATATCATCCTAGAGACAGACGATTGGATCGAAGGTGCAAATAATTGGTTTTAAGGGCATGGGGGCACGTTGGACTTAGAAGGGAAGTGTATATATAACATACGACATAAAGAAGACCCCTAGCCAATCGAGAAGATGAGAAACACAGTAAAGGCTATTAAAGATGGGGACTTCATTCCCAATAGAGAGAATTATGAGGTCACACTCTCCCTTGGAAATAAGGAACATGATGGAAGAACACGAGGCACAATAGGCTCCACACCATGGAGCACTGGGTTTCCTGAATAGAGGAAGAAATATCCTGATAGAAGCCGTAAGAGGATAAAGGACAAGGCGGAAGTTGAAGCAGATATTCAGAAAGACCGAATGCGTATAATTGAAGAACGAATAAAGCAACAACAATATCAAATTAACGCACTTAGCCAGCAAGGTAATACCGTCCCATCTCAGCAGCACATGGTGGTAGAACGTGCATTCGATGCTACCAGCCTATCGAATAATCGAAAAAGTAGTGTGGCTTCCACCGAGGTCCCGGGTGATGACAATGATGATGGTGCACCGACGATGGCTCGTGTTGGCTACCCAGTGGATGATATCACACAGATGACACACTGCGAGCTACATGTCAAAGTTGTGAACATATCAATGAAGGTGGCGGTCGGCTATGCCTTACCAATTATACCCACACCAACTTACCATTGTCGTCTGGTTCCATAGGGCTACGCTGTTGTCGAGGTGGATGAAATCATGCCCACCTTTCAAGGTTTGAAGCTTGACTACCCTGCAGGTGAAGGGGATGTGAATGAACTGGGAGAAGCAACAAACATCACCATTCTATGGCCAAAGGAATGTATCGTGCTTCCAAATCACACGCCAAGGCCATCTTCGCCGCCGCCTCACCCGTCTCCAGCGCGGTCGTCGCCGCCACGGCAGCCATCTTCGTCGCCTCACCCGGCTCTGCTGCCTCACCCGGCTCCGTCGCCTCACCCATCTCTGTCGCCTCACCAATCTCCGGCGCAGCCATCACCGACGCCTCAGGAAAAAAGCGTAAGCGTACCACCGCTACTCTGCGGAGTGGTAAGCGATCGCCGACACATAAACAAGAGCCTCTTCCAAAAGTACCAAAGGTTCCTCCCAAGAGAGCTTATTACTGTACTGAAGAGGAGACTACGGCTATCGTTGAGGCGGAAACGACAGCGTTTTTCGCTAAGCTAAGGCGGCCGAAAGAGCCAGAGTTCCCCAGCACCAAAGAAGAAAAAGCCCGAGTGTTCAAAATGCTAAAGGCCCTTCACCAACCCGAGCCAAAGCTGTCATCAGACTATGAGCGCTCTATTCTCAAGTCACATGCGGCACAGCAAGCCTCGAAGAGCAGTACTGATGCAAGCGTGTAATCTGTTGCCTAGCTCGGAGAACAAGCAAAACAATCTTGCGCCCCTCTCAAGGTGATTTCCTATACCAATGTGGGGTCGAGCAAATATGCGGCCGAAGAGCAGTATGATCCAGATGTAGTTGGACAATACGAAGAAGCTGCCGCTGCTCAAGGTATGAGTATTGCCCACTACTTATCCCAGTTACAGTACTTCCCCGTGGGTGAAGTAGCATACAAATACCAGTATGGCAAACCTCTCGTCAAACCTAAGGAGGTAAATAATCTTCCAACAAAAATGCGAAGATTGCATAACTGGTACATGCATGCCACAAAGGCCGGGGCTAACTGGATAATGCTGAGGGTTACAAAAAAGTATTATGGGAAAGAAATAGATGACATGATATCCATTGAATTTGTTGAACTATTTCAATTATTCAATCAAGACGCCTTGGATAAATCGATCATCAGTGCCTATTGTCTGTAAGTACTAATTCTGTAATTAATTTAGTCTCTAGCTATCTCACCTCGTTTATTGTATGTATATAATCATACTATAATATGCAGAATGAAGATTCTCAAATGCAGTAGAGGACAAATCTATGACATTGGGTTCATTGACCCATATTGGGTTCATCAAGCTAATATGAAAACAAACCCCCAGGATATGGAGGATAATATCGTACACGCGTTAAGGTTTCAAGAAACCAGAAGGGAAATACTATTTCCTTACAACTTCGAGTGAGTGTTATTGTCTTGTATATACTTTCTATTTCTCTTACTTGACGTTTAGTATATAACTGATTAGTTATGCATGCACAACTTCCATTATATTCTGTTAATCATTCAACCTGACAAAGGGCGTGTAATAGTCATGGACTCGAAATATAAACCCCTTGAGATGTGGAAGGACATGCAGATGATTCTCCAGCGGTAATTCTAATCATTATGACACTATATCGGCAAGGTTCGTGAATTTTATGATATCAAGTAATTAATAACTTCTTTTATTCGTTTTCTTTGCTGGGCAGCGCTTGGAAATGGTTCACTAAGAAGTCTAGGGGTGTTTGGAAAGAGGAGCTTACATTTAAACTGCCACTAGATGTAAGCACCACTAGCTATATCTGTGCATCTCTTTGATTCTAGTTTTGATACCGTTATTATCATGCTTGATTATTATTTTGATTGAACTATGTTCTCGTAAAGTGCCTGACGCAGGGACCAAGGAACAATTTATGTGGATACTCTGTTTGCGAGTTCATCCGTCAGACGTGCTGTGAGAAGGGGAGAAATTTAGAGCAACTTAACGTACGTAAACAATTTCTATAGTTTTTAATTACCATCAAATTGTGTTTAGTTTCATTCATATAGGTTGACTCCTCTTTTAAATCAGATCGAACATCTACGGGACAATCTTTTGCCAAAGGATCGCGTACGAGCAATTCAGGAGGAATTGGCGGGATTTTTGGATGCAGAAGTCCTAATCCCAAAAGGAAAATACTATTCGGGTGTCTATATCCAATAGGGATTGTACACAGAGCTTATTTTGTATGTAGTGCATGAACTCCGTGTATCGAATGTAATATGTTCGACACTTGGATTTATATTGTCATGATGATCTTGTGTAATATAATGGTTCCTTCATTGATGAGTGCAAAAAACTAAATAAAAAATAAAACAACATAAATGAATTCTCTGTCGCGGCACAAAAATTGGCCAAAATGCTGCCGCGGCAAAAAAAGGTTGCCAAAATGAATTCTCTGCCGTGGCAGAGAAATGTGCCAAATCTCTGCCGCGGCAGAGGGTTATTTGTCCCGGTTCGTGTTACGAACCAGGACGGTTGCTCCTCCCCCTCGCAAGGAGCATCGGCCACGTGTACGCTCTTTTGTCCCGGTTGGTGGGGCAACCGAGACTAAAGGTTGGGGCTTTAGTCCCGATTGCCCCGTCCCAGTTGGGGAACCGGGACTAAAGGCCCTTACCAACCGGGACATATGGGTCGTTCTGCACTAGTGCAATGAAGCCAAATTTTTCTATATGAAGGATGGTGAAGATCATGACGACATGTATCAAAGACTCAAGTCAACTGCCACCGCCTTTAGGATTGTTGGTGCCTCACATGTTGATGATGCTTGGATAAAACGGAAATATGTGAGTGCATTCATTCCCTTTGAGTCCACCGACTTGAAGAGTCTACAAGGAAGACATAACTATGATATCATGACCTCCAATGAAGTTATGCAAGAGATGGCATCTTTTAAGGTTGTTGCAAAGTGACGAGGTTCGATCTCGTCAATGCCCATTGTTATGGAATTGGGTTTTGGAGAAGATAGGGATGCTGGAGATCGCAGAACGGTTAACAGACAAGCAACGCGGGACACGAGGTTTACCTAGGTTCAGGCCCCCGGAGGGAAAACCCTACTCCTGCTTGTCTTCTCTTGATTACAACGGAATCGAAGGTTATATGGGTGTGCAGATGCAATCTGGTGTCAGGTGCATATGCAGTGAGTATGATCCTCCTTGTCGTGCCCTCCTAGATAGGTAGGTCCCGGGCGCAGGTCGAGTCGGTTATAGATTAGGACTTGTACCCTTTGAAATTCTGTCTACTCTAGTCTTGTTCTCCAAGGATCTGAAGGCATCATGGGCTTGGGCCACCCGAAATCTCCACAAGCCACGTATCTTGTCGTGGGCCTTCCTTGGGCTGGACTAGGTATGCCAACATTGTGTACCTATGGGGTATAACCATGTCAGTTTCCCCCGAGTGTTCAGTTGAATCGTAGATTCGGATGAGGACTCTTCAATCTTTCGGGTGCAGTTGAACCTGTTTAAGAGAAAATGTTTTAAGTTCATAGGGATTGTTGATGCGCGTGCCTGACTCTCCTGACAGATCAGGGCCAGTTAACTCTCATAGGACAAAACAACACGATCTTCTTCAGACTCGAGTCCCTAGACTCGAATCCGGAAAGAATGCTGGCGTAATTCAACTCAGGCCGTTGAGGTCTTATAGGAGTCGAATCCTAGTGGTTTTCAAGTGATGCACCCAACGCGTCTGTCAGGATTTTTCATCGTGCTTCTTGACACGGGAGTTTACTGGCAGAGCGTAGTCAGGTGCGTTACCAGGCCATCAGATGATATCTGTTGGGCTTATCTTTGCGTCGCAGACAAAGCATCTGGAATTTATCACCACGGAGGTGTTTGGGGTGACCAAGGAGAATGCTTCTCACTTAGCATTGGTTTGGGAAAAGTTGCCAAAAATATTTTGTCATATTTGATCTGAAGGATCACAGTCGAAGAATTCATAGGGTGCACGGCCAGCGCTCCCTATGGGAGTAGTCTCTGACTGTCTATTCAAGTAGTAGACTCGAGCAGAGACTTTAGTTCATTTGTTTTCAGATTAGGTCCAAAGGACACAATTTTTTCGGATGCTCAACCGATATTCCCTATGGGAGTAGCCCCCGAGTCTGTAGTGGAGTCACAGACTCGACGTAGGACTCGAAGAAGTTGCGAGATGCAGGTACCTTGGTCTTTTTCTCAGGTGCACGGCCAGCGCTCCTGATAGGAGTAGCCCCTGAGTATTTTCTCGAATTGTACATTCGAGTAAGTACTTGATTTATCAGCCAAAAATGTTGAGCCATTGCTAGCTTTGCCTTGATGATGTCAATGCTAACAATTAGTGATCTCAACCGTCTGCGGCGGCGGAGATGATGCGATAGGACGACCGTGGGTCCCACCGCCTGACTTGAAATTGACTAGTCACGCGCAGACGTGATGAAAATTACGGCGTATCCTCGGTTTTCGTGTGTAGTGGACTGCGTGCTAGCAATGGTTCATTGCTGTGCTGACACGTGTAGGGTTAGATCTTGAGTGCGCCCAAGGGCTTCTAGATCAACGGCTCATGTGCATCATCTTTCTCCTTTTATACCGTAGGTAAACAGTGGTTTTATTTTACCCTTCTTCATTTGCTCATCGCCATTGCCTCCATTTTTGCGATCTCTGCTTTACTTCAGTGCGCACTGGAAGTTCTTCACACCTTTCCCTCTGCTTTTCTCTGCGCGCACCGCCACACACGTCGCCGCGTGATGGGGAAGCCAAAGAAGACCACCGCCGGAGCCGGTTCGAGTGTCGCCGGCGGCGGGAAGAAGGCTGTTGCTGCTGCTGCTGCCCGCATCACCGATGGAGGGTGGAGGCACACGGAAATGCGCGATGCTAATCTGCACAAGCTGCGCGACGCTGGGTTGATCCCCCAGAACAAGGAGGACACCATCCTCCCCGGCGATGAGGTAATCCCCCGCCCACCCGAAGGGTTTCGGGTGATGTTTTTAGCCTTCATCATCCGCGATCTTTCCCTTCCTACTCACGACTTCCTTCGTGGGCTTCTTTTTTCTATGGGATTCAGTTGCATCATCTGTCTCCCAATTCTCTCCTTCATATCGCATGTTTTATGACCGTTTGCGAGTGTTGTCTTGGTATCGAGCCACACTTTGGCCTTTTTCGGAAGTTATATTACTTGAAGAGGCACTCCGGCATCGGTGGAGTCTATCCGCTCGGCGGCTGCATCATTTCCATTCATTCTTCCATCCAATTCTTCTCCTTTTCTATCTGCGATCGAGTCCGTCTAGCAATGGCATCGAAAGTGGTTTACATCCGCAATGTTAAGCTGGATGGTCAGGACTTTGGGCTTGCCCCTTTCGACTCTATTCAGCAGATCATCCAAAAGAGATCGTGGAAGAACCACATCCTGCAGGGTGAATCCGAAGAGATAGAGGGGATCTATCAGCAAGTGGAGGATCTCCAACTGGTGCCAGGCAAAGAGGTCAATGGTTTCGACATCATCCGTACCTTCCTCAAGCGCCGGGTGCAGCCACTCCAAGAGAGGGTGCACCCTATGTATCTCTACACCGGCGCTAGCGATCCAACGAGGGTTTCATCCGAAGGATTGTCTTTGGTGACCTGGATAGGGCCCTGCGGCCCTTGCTAAAAGCTAAGGCCGGCGAGAATCTCCCTGGGAAGTCGTTGACTTCTCCTTTTAGTGCCAAGAAAGTTGTTTCTCAGGTGATATTTATTCGTGCATGTAGCGCTTTTTTCGAGTGTTGGCTTGTTCAGCTTGCAATGTTATTGATTTTCTGTCGTTGTTTTGCAGTCCCTCAAGGTAGCTGGGATGATGCCCCCTCCACCTGAGAAGTATGTGGAGGCGCCAGATAATGAGGAGGTGGACTCTGAGTCCGAGCTTCCTCCAGCTCAGTCGCCTACTGCGGATGCTCCCGAGGCGAGTGAAGGGTAGACCCGAAAGTGCTCCCGGAGCGAGTCTTCGGATGCGTCTACCCCGCCAAATCCAAGGGGTCCATCCTTCCTCGAGCGCCATGGCAAGGATGAACGTGCTTCGTCCGCACCTATTCCTGTCGTGCCTATTCAGGCGATGGCTCCGCAGTTGCCGTCCAAGAAGAGGAAGGAGAAGGTGGCCCCCGTATTCAACTTGTTGGACATCGAGTTGTAAGTGATTTAACCTTTGTCTTTTTCATGTCGTCCGTTTGATTAGTGGCAGTTGTTGTTTTGATTGAATGTTCATTTGTATCCATTCTTTGGAGGGGTCCTTTGATGGGGACACTCGCGAGGGTATAGCAGAGTCGAAGCCGACAGCTCCTACCCCTTAGGTGGTGGCCGACTCTGAGGATGATGTCCCGAACCTCTCCAAGGGAGAAGCTCGGGTAGTCATTGCTCAGAAGACCGCACGCAGAACTTCAGAGTCCCCTCCTGAACACGTAAGTATTTTCTACTTTATCCCTTTGGGGAGCCCCGAGCCATTTCGGGTGACCTATTGGTCATTTTTCTCTTGCGGGGCGTAGCCCCTGAGCCATTTCCCATGGTTTCTTTTGTTTCTGTTTATTTTGCAGCCCTTTGTGCACATCACCAACCTCCTTATCCAGCAGCACCTGGCGCTAGAGGCTAAAATGCAGCTGCTCCAAGGTATGTGATTTTGCACCCTGTTTTTCTTTGTCTGCTCCAATGTTTTCTAGTATTGATCAATTGTCTTATCATTTTGCAGATGAAAACAATGATGCGCTCCGAAGGCTGAATGCTCTCGAAAAGAGCCTTGGCCAAGCGGAGAAGAGGGCAGTTGATGCTGCTAAAGCTAAGGAGCGCCTGCAGAAGGAGGCTGCTGATGCTGCTGAAGCTAAGGAGCGCCTGCGGAAGGAGGCCGTTGATCGCAAGGAGAAGCTCGCGAGAAGGAGATGGTGGATAGGCTTATGATTGCATCCAAAGCCTTGACTTTTTTAGGTCTCGTGTTTTTTCTATTTCGTCTTGTCTTGCTCTTATTCGAGTATTTTTCTTCTTTGGTTTAGATGCTTCCAGCATCATGTTTGATCATGGTGTACTGGAGCATGGAGATGCGCTGGACGATGCCACCGCGGCGGTCGAAGATCGTTGCGGCACTTCTGCTGGCTCCTTGGCGAAGGCCAAAGAAGTGCTCAGGCGCTTCTACAAGGAGGTCGTCCCCAAGGGCGTTGCCCTTGAGGATGTCAACGCCCTTGCGGATGCTATATTGGAGGACGCTCCGGCGGCGTATAAGCGCAGGCAGAAGGGCATCATCGCCTCCATGGGGTTAGCGATGGCGATGGCATCCGGAGTGGAGCTGGACTTGCCGCACATAATGTCCCAAATGCCGATGGCTGCAGATGGCTCAGAGGTAGCTTTCGCCCTCTTTTCCTATCGTTGTAAGCATTATGGGCCTAAGCTTATCGATCTCCTGGTTGAGTCCGCGGCGAAGCAGCAGGAGGTGACCAAGAGCAGGCAGTCTAGCTCCGAGGCTACTCTGGATGCGGGTGCTTAGTCCCATGTGCTGTAGCTAGGATAGTTTATCCCTTTGCTTCCTTTTGTAACATCTTGCTGATGGACAAACTCAATTATGCCACGAGGTGGCTTTATTTATGTATATAAGTCTATGTTTTGAGCTGCTGTCAGAAATGTTTGCGATGTATATGCTTGCCTATTTGTATTTAGGGTCCTTCGGGTGAGGCTCCTGTTGTTACTTCGACTGCTCCTGAGCCGCGACCATCTTTGGATGATGCGTCGCAGCTGGCTTTTCTTCGTGACCGTGTCCGCAACTTGGAGAAGGATATCCTTAGCGTTCGAGGCCACGTAGATGTGTGGAAGTCCAAGGCTGAGCGGGGCACGACTAGGGAGGAGTTTTTGCTCGGGGAGTTGCAGCAGTTGGGTGAGCAACTTCAGTGTAGGTCTTCTGTGAACCGATGCTCTTTCGGGTGCACTTTATTTGTATGCGATCTTACTCCATGCTTTGTCGCAAATGTCAATCTCATTCAAAGGGAAGAGAAAGACCGCGTCGCGATTCGGATGAACTACCTGACGCAACAGGACTTGGAGGCTGGTGGCTTCTTTTGGATGGATCACGACCAAGCCATCGTACTTGCTACGATGCAAGATCGCGTGCACCAGGTTCGTCGGGTGCTGGGGAGGGCAAGGACTTCTCTTGTGGGCATATGGTCTGTTATGTTCCCTTTAGATGCCGTGCCTTCTACCCTCCTGGGTATTCTTGGCAAGTTTCGGAATGTGGGTCGTGTCAAAGAGTTGGTGCGTCATCAGTTGATTGCTGGGGTGAAGGCAGCCTTGTCCCTTATGCGGTTGCATCGTCGTGATGTCAACCTTGCAGAGGTGGATACTGGGCCGCCCCTTCAACCTAATGGCACCCTATGGGACATGCGCCTGCATTATGCGGATGTGGCGCAGCATGCTGAGGAGATTGTAGATCTGTTCGAGCAACGAGCCAATGTAATGCTCCAGAATAGGTAAATCCTGTAAAGAATAAACTTAATGTAATTTTTTTATTTTATTCGAGTGGGCTCATTGTGCCCTTTGTAAAGTTTATTTGTACTAGCACGTGGTGCTTTGTTATGTGCATGTCCTTTTCGTTAGCTTGGCATGGTTAGCTACTCAGGTTGTATGCATTGTTCTCAGTCGATGAGATCGTGAGGTGAGGCATAGCCCCCGAGCATGTTATATAGAAAAGTAACGCAAAGAAAAAGAAATTCCGGCCAAGGGACTTAGCTTTTATTCATAGCATAACGAGGAGGTACATTGTTCGGTTGAGTAGCGTTGGCTGAGTAGCCTTATTGAAAGTAAAGAGGTAGCTAGGGTAGAAGCGTCGCAGACATGCGACGTTCCAGGGGTTGGAGTATTCATTTATCGTTACGCTATGGCAGAGTGTGAGCGTTTCACTCGTTCATCGTCTGCTGGACGACCAGGTTCGATTCACCGTAGATGACTAGCGCGTTGCGCCGAAGATCTTGGCCATCCGCATGCCATGGATGAGGGCCTCGTATTCGGCCTCGTTGTTGGAGGCGCGAAATGTCAACCGAAGGACGTATTTCATCTTGTCTCCTTGAGGGGGCGTCAGTATGACGCCAGCTCCTGCTCCAGCCTCACGCTTGGAGCCGTCGAAGTGCATCGTCCACGATTGCGTCATGTCTGGAGTGTCTGGTAGCTGGAGTTCCGTCTAGTGTATGTGGAAGTCAGGGAGGACCTGAGATTTGATGGCCTTGCGTTGCTCGTAGACTATGTCTAGAGGAGACACCTCGATGCCCCACAGGGCTACACGTCCCGTGGCTTCGTGGTTGTTCAGGATGTTGGACAGTGGGGCCTCGTTGATGACCATGATCTGGTGCTCCTGGAAGTAGTGGCTCAGCCGACGGGCTGTCATGAATATGCCGTAGGCGAGCTTCTGGTAGTGAGGGTTCCTCTGCTTTGTTGGAGTCAGTACCTCGCTGAGGTAGTAGATTGGGCGTTGGACCCCGTGGGTCTTGCCATCTTTGGGTCGTTCGACCACGAGTATGGTGCTTACCACCTGGTGCGTAGCTGCGATGTATAGCAGCAAAGGCTCTCGCTCCTTTGGTGTGACCAGGACAGGCGAGGTGGAGAGGAGCCGCTTGAGGTCCTCGAATGTGTCATCTGCTTCGAATGTCCATTCGAATTTGTCTGCTTTGCGCAGTAGCTGGTAAAAAAGGCAGGGCCTTCTCGCCCATGCGATTGATGAATCTGCTCAGCGCTGCGATCCGTCCAGCTAGTTGTTGGACACCCTTGAGGTTCTTCGGCTTCTCCATAGTCAGTATGGCCCCGATTTTCTTCAGATTCGCCTCTATACCCCGTTGGGAGATGAAGTAGACGAGTAGTTGGCCAGATAGGACACCGAAGGCGCACTTTTATGGGTTCAGCATGATCTTATAGTGATCAAGGTTATCAAACGTCTCACGAAGATTTTCGATCAGTGTCTTGGCCTCCCTGCTCTTGATTACTATGTCATCGACATAGACTTGAATGTTGCGACCGATCTAGTTTTTTAGGCACGCCTAAATGCACCTCTGGTATGTGGCGCCTGCATTCTTCAGCCTGAAGGGCATGGTGTTGTAGCAGAACACTCCGAACGGCGTGATGAACGTTGTTTTCTCCTGGTCTTCGACCTTTAGCCGAATCTGGTTGTAGCCTGAGTAGTCATCGAGAAAGGAGAGTTTCTCGCATCCTGCAGTCGAATCGATGATATGATCGATCTGCGATAGAGGGAAGTGGTCCTTGGGACAGTATTTGTTGAGCGATGTGAAGTCCATGCACATCTGCAAGATGTCCGTGTCCTTTTCGGGGACCAGCAGAGTATTGGCCAACCACTCGCTCTCTTTGATTTCCCGGATAAAGTTGGAATCGAGCAGTCTGCTGACTTCGATTCCAATGGCTTCAGCTCTTGGCTCGGACAGTCACCGGATCGACTGCTCGACTGGCTTTGCGTCAGGGAACACATTGAGTGTGTGCTCGGCGAATTCCCTGGGAACTCCTGGCATGTCTACAGGACACCAGGCGAAGATTTCCCAGCGCTCACGGAGGAATTCAACGAGCGTGCTTTCCTATGCGGGGCTAAGGTCGTTGGTGATCATCGCCATCTTGGAGGCATCCGTCGGGTGGACCTGCACCTTTTTCGTGTTGACCGTGGAGTCGAACGACATATCGGGTGCGTTTTGTCTGGCGACTGGGGGTGCCCCATTGTCTGTCACCTCTCTAAGCCTCGTGAGCTCCTCCTACATGCCGAACGACTGGGAGATTCTGTTGAAGTCTCTATCGCAGTGGTCGGATCGGGTGAAGCTTCCTTGGATGGTGATGACGCCTCTGGGTTTTGGCATCTTCAGTAGAAGGTATGCGTAGTGCTGTACTACTAGAAATCGTGCGAATGCCACGCGCTCGAGGATGGCGTGGTACTGTGATGGCCAGTCCAACACTTCGAACTCCAATGGCTCGTGCCTGAAGTTTTCGGGCTGGCCGAAGATGACGTCGAGCCATATCTTCCCTAGGGGATATATGCCTTTCCCTGAGACTATGTCGTGGAACGTTGTATCTGATTGCTCCAGGCTGCACAGCGGGATCCGCATTGCTGCGATTGTGCTAGCGAACATCAGATTGATGCCGCTGCCGCCGTCCATGAAGACACCGCTCATCTCGAATCCTCCAATCCGCGCATCGAGCACTAGGGAAGCATGACCTAGGCGAGGGATCTGGCGTGGGTGATCCAAACGGATTGAATGTGATGCAGGACTCAGAGCCACTGAGGTACTTAGGGATGGCTGGTGGGGAGGCTACCGCCAGGCTGACTTGGCGGGTGATTTTCTTTTGCACCCTGTTTGTTGGGCGTCCCTTCTGGATCATCAGGGCCCCCTTCGGCGGCGGGTACCCTCCTGTGCCGTTATTTGGCACTGATGCGATCGCTGGATTCGACGGTCCAGCAGGTGGTGGTGGAGGAGCTCCGTGGGCAATGTCACCTAGTACATGTGCGGGCCCAAATCCAGGGTTCACCATCTGCCGCTGCATTTGGGTGAGACCCTCACTGAGCTTCTGGAACTCGCGGCAGTCCTTTAGCATTGGCTGGCCTTCTTCTTGCCATCCTGCTTGTCGATGTAGAAGTGGATGGTCCAAGGACCATACAATTTGTCGTATGCCGAGGGCTCGTCATCACGACTGCGACGTTGCCATATTTGTGTGGGTCGCCCTCCGTCGCGGCAGTTGCCTCCGCGGTATCTGCTGTTGCGGTTGTCGTCATTTTGTCGGTCGGCGTATCCAGCCGCGACCATGTCGACTCCGTCGCGGTCATCAAGACGCATGATATTCGCTTGCTACGATGTTCTCACCTGCGGCCATAGTCGTCCTCATCATACTAATGCATTCGGTGGAGGGAGTCCTCGCCATCTGCCCATCGGTTGGCGATGTCCATGAGCTGGTCGAGCGTCTTGGGCTTGACACGCCCAAGTTCTTCCTTGAAGTCCGGGCGCTTGACACCATCCTTGAAGGCATCGATTGTCCTTTCCTCGGAGATGTGCGCGGCGGAGTTCTTGATGTGGGACCAGCGTAGGATGTACGAGCGAATGGACTCGTCGGTACGTTGGGTGCAGCCTCGCAATTCCTCGATCGAGGCTGGCCTCTTGCTGGTGCCCTTGAAGTTGCGGATGAAGCTGTATGCACTACTAGCAAAACGGCTATATGTAATACACACTTCTATGGCGCACTTGCTAGTAGTGCCCAACGGGTAAAATAGATGTGGCGCACTGCCCATAGGTGCCCTACGTCTAACTGCCATAAGTGTGGCGCACATGGGGGTGGTGCACCACGTCTATGTGTGGGCCAGGACACAGGTGGCCGCAACACACATACCCGTAGTGCACTAGGTCAAGGTGCGCTACGGATGTGTCACTTAGCCATAGCGCACCTTGACCTAGTGTGTTACGGGCATGTGTGCTGCAGCAGCTGGGTCAACTTAGTCATAGGGCACTCTGCCCTAGTGCCCTACGGCTAAGTGGTTTGCACCAACTCCACCCCCCCCCCCTTGGATCGCCTTTTTAGGTTTTGCAAAAAATAAAAGAAAATGATAAACACTTCCAAAAATAAAATCATTTTATATTTAGGTAGGTAATGTGGTATAGTTTGTAGTAAAATTAACAAACAATAATTTCGACTTTATTTGCAAAAAAAGTCATGCCACGGTAAAAAGGCCGTAACTTTTGCATACGATATCGAAAAAATCGTATAATATACCAAAATGCTGTAACTTTTAGTGATTATTTAGATTTTCAAAATTTGAAAAGAGTAAAAAGTTACGATCAAAAGACTGTATTTTCCTGCAGAAAAAAAAATATGGCAACTTACCCGTAGCGCACCACTACCTAGTGCGCTACGAGTAAGTTGGGCGGGATTCAAAATTTGAATCCCCACCCCGCCCACCTACCCCTTTTCTTTTCCCTCCCCTTTTCTCCTTTTCCTTTTCCTCCCTTATCCTTTCCTTCTTCTTCTCCTCCTTCTTCTTCTAATTTTCCTCCTCCTCCTTCTCCTTCTCCTTCTCATTTTCCTCCTCCTCCTCCTCATTCTCTTTCTCCCTCTCCTACTTCTCCTCCTCCTTGAAGTGAAGATGGTGACGGCGGCCTCCTACTTGCAATTCCAACGACGAGGCGGCGGGCTCCTTCTTCTTCTCCTCCACTTCCTCCTCCTCCTTGTAGTTTCGACGATGACGAGACCTCCTCTTCTTCTCCTCCTCCTCTTCTTCTCCTCCTCTTCCTCCTCTTCTTCTCCTCCTCCTTGCAGTTCCAACGACGACGATGTGATGACGAGGAGGCGACGACGACGACCTGCACCGACTAGCGATGGCACTGACGACGAGATCCAGATCTGCCGCTTTTTTTAAATTTTGAAATTTGTATCCGTGCGCACATCACGTAGTGCGCCACGGTTATCATTTCATACGCGTGGCGCACAACACATAGTGCGCCACGGTTATATTTTCATAGGCGTGGCGCACCACCTAGTGCGCCACGGCTAACTTTTAGCCGTAGCACGAGGCTCGTGGCGCACTGCTAGTGCGCCACGGATGGCATTTTCATGTGCGCCACGAATGGCCTTTTTCCTAGTAGTGATGCCAGCTCCTCCCAGCTTCAGATGGAGCCAGAGGACAGGCTGCTAAGCCAGATCCAAGCTGCGCCTGTCATTTGAAGCTGAAGGCATTGTAGGGCGGTGTTCCTGTTTCCGTCGTGCAACTTGACAGATGAGAGGTGATCGCTGAGTAGGCCTTTGAGTCATGTGTACCATCGAACTTCAGCGTATCCAAAGGAGCTTGAAATTTTTCGGCATCCGCGTTCGCCGAACGGATCTGCTGAAGCATCTGGCTCCGCACAGCTCTCCGTTGTCTTCCTCATCGGATTCGATTGAACACGCGCGTTTAGCGCGTGCCTTGTCGATCTTGCACTGGGTGAGATCGTTGCGAGCGTCGTAGTTGCTGTTGCGGTGTTGTGGGCTCTTGCGTCATCGAGGCTGATCGTGCTCGTCCTCATCGGATGAG
Organism: Avena sativa; assembly: GCA_916181665.1. Classification (NCBI taxonomy): domain Eukaryota; kingdom Viridiplantae; phylum Streptophyta; class Magnoliopsida; order Poales; family Poaceae; genus Avena; species Avena sativa. Next base: position 361,476,033 of record OV702299.1, on the reverse strand, counting down.
GGTGTAGGACCGCGGGTGAATTTGACCACAGTTTTTTCTTTAGCTCCGCATGATCCTCGTCGTGGAGCGGAGCTCCGACGAGTCCAAGGCCGGCAAGCGTGGATTTGTGCATGGCGCTCTTCGGGTCAAGGCCGGCAAGCGAGGTATGTAGTGGTCGCCAGGATCGCAGCCTGCGGTGTTTTCGGCATGACGTTGCTGTTTACATCCATCGTCATGAAGGACGTGTTGAGGGCCCTGGTGACATCACGGCGTGCGGCGGGGTCCATGTTACCCGTGCGGGAGAGATGCTTGTTGGCATTGTTTCCATGTGAGCCGGATCCTCCAGCGGTGGAGAGTGCAGCTCGCTGCGCGCTAGACTCCGAAGCTGCCTGTTTGCGCTTGTCGAGCTCCTCCATCAGCTTCACCTGCCGGTTATGCTCGTTGATGAGGAGGAGGTGATATGCCATCAGCAAATCCCATGAAGCATTCACAGGTAGGATGATGTTGCCCGCAATGGCTTCGCGTGCTTGGCGCCATCCTTCTTCGTCGAGGTTGATCTTCTGGTAGGCGTTAGCATCGCCTTCGTTGGGCCTGAGTGGCAGGTCTCCCCCGTTTCCTCCGTTCCTAGCTTGAGGGTTGGGAGACGGGCTGGGTGAAATTGAACCTGGTGGAAGTTCCGATTTGTTCTGGATGACCACGGCGCACAGGTAGCGTTCGCGGACTAGATCGCTGCTGCTGCAGCTTTCAGATACGGAGCCGTATGTTCCTTCATCTGAGGGAGGGCCACATAGATCTGAGTTGTAGCTGCTGATGTCATATGACTCGTCTATTAGGGTCGACGTGCGTAGCGCACCGATGGGTGGGACCCACGAGACGGCCCTGGTTGATGGTGGTGGCACCCGCTCTGGGAGGCGGAGAGTGCCGGTCTGCCCTACCTGGAAGCAGAAGCTCCCGAACAGCATCTCGAGACCGTCGCCGACGGACTCGAAATCCCTCAAGGTGGCCGGAGAGTGGGCGGTGAAGTCGAAGGTGCTGAAGAGGAGGTGAGTCTCCGTCGCTGACGAGTTGTAGATCGCTTCGGATGGGACCTTCATGATCGCACAATCAGCGTCCCCAATTCCCATAGACAACACCAGTTAACGAGGTTTGATCTCGTCAATGCCCATTGTTATGGACTTGGGTTTTGGAGAATATGGGGATGCTGGAGATCGTGGAACGGTTAACATATAAGCAACACAGGACACGAGGTTTACCTAGGTTCAGGCCCCCAGAGGGAAAACCCTACTCTTTCTTGTCTGCTCTTGATTACGGTGGAACCAAAAGTTACAGGGGTGCGCAGATGCAATCTGGCGTGAGGTGTGTATGCGATGAGTATGATCCTCCTCGCCGTGCCCTCCTAGCCTTTATATAGATATGCAGGTCCCGGGTGCAGGTCAAGTCGGTTAAATATTAGGGTTTGTACCCTTTGAAATTCTATCTACTCTAGTCTTGTTCTCCAGGGATCCGAAGGCATCATGGGCTTGGTCCACCCAAAATTTCCACAGGCCGCGTATCTTGTCATGGGCCTTCCTTGGGCTGTACTAGGGTATGCCAACGTTGTGTACCCGTGGGGTATAACCATGTCACAAAGAATGCCAAAGATGCATGTGCTCGTGCCCTTGGAATGAGCAATGGTGGCAACCTTGACCTAAAGTCCAAAGTTGTGGAGTATGTGGACGGGGATGAAAGTGATGGAGGATTATCTATGAGCCCTCCCGGCGATATTAAGATTGCTCATAGTGAGTGCATGGACTTATATGCAAGAAACTTCTGGAAGAACCCCGGTAAGGCCATGAAGGAGATGCTACAAAGAAGCAACACTAATGGGAGAAGCGACAATAACCCTAAACTGAGAACTTGCTTCAATTGTGGTGACCGATATCACTTTCTTGCCAGCTGCCCCTATGAGAGAAGAGAAGATAATGGTAGTGCACTCGTGCCAAAGAACAACTCCAAGGCTCCCTTCAAGAAACCTTTCATCAAGAAGAATCTCACCAATAAGAATTCGAGTGAAATTGTCTTAATTACACATGAAGAATACTCCTCCGACAAATAAGATGATGAAGAGGAAACATCAAGTGGTGTCGCTGCCCTTGTCACTACTTCTATTCCCAGTGCCTCTCTCTTCGACTCCCCTAATGAGAATATCTCCAACAAGGACATCACTTACCTTATTCCAAGAGGAACGGAGGAATTAGCATCTTCCCACCTCACCTCTTTGAGTGATGATGAACTTGATGATGGGATATCTTTTGAGGTAAAAAAGGATTTAATTGCTTTTGATGAGTTTATGACTAACTTACAAGGGGAGCCCAAGAAACATTTTGTGAACATCTTAGATCAACTTTCCCACACACAAGAGCTTCTTGATGAGAGATGTAAACTTGGGAGAGAGCACTTGATTGAGGTAGAAGCTCTAAATAATGCTCTAGAATAATAACAAGAGACTAGCATGTCTATTGAACTAAAAATTGAATGGCTTGATGGGGCAAATGACCTAATTGTTAATAGACTCATCAAGGAGCATGACCATGCTATTGATAAATATAAAAAAGCTAAAAAGGACAAGATTGAGTTTGGTGTTGTTCATGAAAAACTTGTCGAGGACTTTAGGATGCTTGACAAGGCTCACAAGGCCTTGGAGAGTGAACTCTTGTTACTCACAAAGTCTCATGAAAAGCTTCAAACTCAATTGACCAATATTCCTTCACCTAGTACTTTCATTCCTTCCAATTGTACAAATATGCTTGAATAAAATTCTAGGTTGAAGGGGGAGCTACCTAAGGCCACCTACCCAAAAGGAAACAAGTCCATTGATGACCTCTTGAGTAAGCAGAGGACAAATGGTGAAAAAGGGGGCATTAGCTTTGTCTCCAAAGCCAAGAAGAAGAACAATAAGAGGAAGAAGGCCAAGCCCGCACAAGAAAAAACGACAAGGTCATTGTGGGTAGTAAGACCACAAGTGGAAAAACAATGTCTCGTGATGACTTTGCGGGAAGTTCTAACCCTCACTATGTTTTAATGAGTGATTATTATGGTGATGTGCATGAACAATATGTTGGCCCATTTGATGGTTATATTGCTTGGTCTATTTGGGTTCCCAAGACCCTTGTTGCTAACAAAAGTGGACGCATTGAAAAATGGGTACCTAAAAATTAGTTTGATCCTTTGTAGACCTATGCTTCCGGAGGGTCAAAATGGGTGCTTGATAGTGGATGCACAAGTCATATGACCAGAAACACATCTATTGTCGAGGAGTTGAGACCAAATGATGATCAAATATCCATAACATATGCCGATAAGTCTAAGTCGAAGGTAATGGGTTTCGGCAAGGTTGTGGTTGCCCACGACATTACACTCATGGACGTCATGCTTGTTGAGACCCTTGGCTATAATTGACTTTCAGTCCGTGCTCTTGGAAAGATGGGCTTTGCCATCTTTATTGATAATGATATTGTGGTCCTCATGTGCAGCAAGTCTCTAAAGGTCGCTTTTGTTGGGTACGTAGAAAATGACTTGTATGTGGTGGCCTTTTCAAGGAAAACCACTACAAGTACGATGTGCTTATTCGGAAAGGCCGATGTGGGTTGGTTATGGCATATCCGTCTAGCCCATGTCAACATGAGAACTTTCCAAAGTATCCACAAGGATGGTCATATTGTTAGACTAAAATAAAATGTTTGCTTTGCCAAAGATCGTGTTTGCAGGGCTTGTGTTGAAGGAAAGATGCACGACTCTCCCCACAAGCTGAACAACTACGTCAAGTCCAAGAGGATCCTAGAGCTCCTTCATGTGGATCTCTTTGGTCCTCCATCTCATGTAAGTCTTGATGGGAAGAAATAATTTTTGGTGATTGTTGATGACTATTCAAGATACACATGGATATATTTATTGAAGCTGAAAAGTGAGACCCAAGAGAACTTCATCGACTTCATCAACATGGTTCAATGTCAATACAATGTCCATGTGTTTGTTATAAGGAGTGACAACAGCACCGAGTTCAAGAACTACACCTTGAATGGATTTCTTAGTGGTGAGGGGATAAAACACAAATATTCCGCTGCATATACCCCTCAACAAAATGGTGTAGCCGAGAGTAAGAACCGGACTCTTATTTATATGGCTAGGACCATGTTGGAGGATTTTAAATCTCCATATAATTTTTGGGCCGAACCAATCTCCACCACATGTCATGCATCGAACCGGCTCTACCTCCGCAAAAAATTGATCAAAACTCCATATGAAATTCTTACCGGTAACAACCCCAACGTTTCATACTTCCGGGTTTTCGGTTGTAAGTGTTTCTATCGCATGAAGGGTGTTCGTTTGTCCAAATTTGATTCCAAAGCATTAGAGGGTATTTTTGTTGGCTATGTTCTCGAATCTCATACTTATAGAATCTATGATAAGCTCTTCGGAACTGTCATAAAATCTTGTAGTGTGTTTTCGAAGAATATGATGGTCCCCAAGGGGGCATGTTGATGCTTGTGATGTAGATGATGAAATGCCTCAGGATGGCATAGGAAGAATGGTTGTGGGATTTATCCGCCCCATTGAGGAACCCCTTGTGGCGGACCGAGAAGAACTATGCTCTACTCAAGTGGAGCCCTCATCTTCGCAGCATCAACAAGCTCCTTCTATCGAGGAGGACAATGAACCAAGCCAAAGACAAGTTCTGGACCCTCAACATGTTGATTAGGGAGATACCTCTAGTCAGGAGGAGCCTGAGTCACCATTTTCCAGAATGTCCAGTGCTACTCAGTCTATTATACAAGGAAGATTTGTACAATCTGTTGTCAGAGCAGCTCAACTCTAGTCTAGAAGTGTACCTGATCAAGACCAAGGTCAATCTTTGCCTCTTTATGAAGAGAATGATTCCGATGATGATCAAGGTCAAGCTAATGGTGAAGACGAGGACCAAAATGATGAAGAGATCCCCCAAGAAACAACAAGGAGATCGAAACTCGTCGCAAAGCTAGAATGGATAGAATGTTGGAATTAAGAGACCACTCTCTGGAGAATGTAGTTGGGGATCTAAGAAGTGGGATGTCCACGGGATCTCAATGGAAGCGTTTTAGTGAACACCAAGCACACATTTCCATGATAGAACCAAAGAAAGTATGAGAAGCTCTTGAAGATTCTGATTGGTTGGAAGCAATGCACAAAGAGCTCAACAACTTTGAGAGAAACAAAGTATGGAAGTTAGTTGAAAAGCCAAAATATTGCCGCAATGTTATAGGCACCAAGTGGATATTCAAAAACAAGCAAGATGAGCATGGAATTGTTGTAAGGAACAAGGCAAGATTGGAGAGCTATACCCACTAGATCAGCACTAAGCTGAAAGTTGGCACATCCAAAGGACATAAAAGGTGGAAACCATCTTGAGATGATGATGGGTGAATGGGTGTGGAGAAGGATGAATGCACCTTGTGAGACAAATCCACTTCTCGAGCAAGATATAGGGATGCAAGGAGGGATTGAGGACCCATGTTGTAGGGTATTCAATGGAGATCACCATGGATCACCAGGGGAGTCGCCAGAGGGGTGTGAGAATTGGGATAGTCATTTTTTAGTCCTTCCCCATTGGCAAAAGAACCTGGCAGACTGCTTCTATATATCAATAATATTATTCAGTTGGCTTAGATGATCTTTTTTTGGTGTAAGGTTCTATAATTCTCAAATATCAACCTTCTAAATGTATTTTCCCATAAAAATGACCACCCTCTCTATTGTAGACGTACTTTACTAATTAAGGGCCACAAAAAATTAGTAGGGTCAGCATAAGAAATTGAAAGTCTATACTTATGTTAAAGGGACAATATGTTCATTTTAATGATTCACACGTACTTATTCCATTATCTCGTTGCAACACTGACATGTTATATGTCCATATGTAAGACATCAGAAACATTGTGGCTGAAGGGAATTGAAGTACTAACACTAGAAAAGCACTAGGCATATCCCAGTAGATTCGTGGATGACCCCTCGCAAAAGAGTATGCACAGATTTTTGTCTGGTGGATGGGATTACATAATGGCACCCTAATACGATGCATTATTAAGTGTCAATATTGTGTATTTGTGACGCCTAACTTTTATGTGTGGTCCCATCATACTTTGTTGTTGTCTCCATGCTTAAAATTTGATAGGTTCCACCCAAAATTTGACCGTCACGTGCCTCAAAATGAATACTCCCAATTTCTAAATCCCCATTCCTATCTTGGAGAATTCACCATCTTACAGTGTCGAGGAAGTTTAAGGATATCAGAGAGAGCATGCTAGGTACGCGAGAGAAAACGAGAGAGAAAATCATACGAGGAAAGATTGTGAGATACAGAAATGAGGGAGGAGGAGAGGAGCATGTGGGTGCCCCCAACGTTCGGTGGTTTCATCTATAACTGACACGGAGGGACGCGTGTGACACATGACCGAGAGCGTCACACAATCATATGATCGCGTACAATCATTTTGCAAAATAATATCAGTTACAGAATCTCCAGTTGTGTGCCCCAAACGATTCCCCAAAGGCCAATGAGGCATGTCGGGAAGAAAAACTCGTCCAACGGCTTGCCCCAATGCCGGTTCTGGTCTAGCGCAGCCTAATGCCATGTTTGGTGCACCGAGGCCATCGCTTCTCCACAGGGGACATGCTCAATGCCCTGGATGCAAGGCGTGACCCTTGCCACGTAGGAAAATGGAAGACGGGCACCACTTGCCAGCATCTGAGGCCTATTGATGACCCATAAGTATATGGGGATCGCAACAGTCTTCGAGGGTAGTATTACCCAATTTATTGATTCGACACAAGGGGAGCCAAAGAATACTTATAAGCCTTAACAACTAGGTTGTCAATTCAGCTGCACTTGGAAATAGTCTTGCTCACAATAGTTTATTAGTAGCAATAGTTTTGTAGTAGCAATAGCAAAGTAATAGCAGCAATAAAACAAAGGCAGTAGTAACAATAGTAGCAAACGGTAGGATATGAGTGCGGTAGGCATAGGGATGTATGGACGGGTGTTGCATGGACAGGTCTAAACATGTAGCTTCAAGATCTAGGGAAATTGCAGATAAATAAGATAAAGCATCCAAGTACTAAACAATCATAGGCATGTGTTCCATCTATAGTCATATGTGCTCGCAATGAGAACTTGCACAACATCTTTTTCCTGCCAGACCGTTGCAGCGGGGCCTCAAGGGAATCTACTGGAAATTAAGGTACTCATTTTAATAGAGCACCGAAGCAAAGCATTAACACTCCATGAACACATGTGATCCTCATATCACAGCTATCCCCTCCGGCTATCCCAATTTCTGTCACTTCAGGGCCTTTAGATCCGGAAAATGATATGTGTACACAACTTGCAGATAAGATCACAAACAATACTATCATCATGAATCAATAATAATTTTAGATCTGAGACCATGTCACGTGGTCCCTAGTGACAAGCATTAAGCATAACAAGTTGCAACAAAGTCAAATAGCACTAATAGAGATACTAGGCACCATTCCCTAACAATCTTATTCGATTACATGATAGAACTCATCCTTCCCTACCATCCCCATAGCCTACAGCGGGGGATTTACTCACTCATGGATGGGAGAAACATGGATGGTTGATGGAGAGGCATCGGTGATGATGATGGCGATGATCTCCTCCAATTCCCCATCCCAGCAGAATGCCAAAACGGAGTTTCTAATTCCGAATCGCGGTTTCTGGTGGTGGCAGCGCAGCGGAACTCTTTCTAGAAAAAACGTCGACCCCCCCCCCCCCCGGTTTTTAGGTCAGGAGGCGTCTTATAGGCGAAGAGGGAGGCCGAGGGGGTGCCCGAGGCGGCCACACTCCTCCCAGGCGTGGCTTGGGCTGGACCACGTGGCCAGGGGGTGTGGGCCCCTCGTGGCCCTCCTCTGTCTCGTCTTTTGGCTCCGTGAGTCTTCTGGTGAAATAGGATTTTTGGCATATTTTCTGGGATTTTTCCTGATAGTTGATTTTTTGCACAAAAACTAGACACCAAGGTAATTCTAAGAAAAATAGCGTTAGTCTGTGTTAGTTGTATTCAAATCACACAAGTTTAGAGGAGAAACAATAGCAAAAGTGTTTTGGGAAAGTAGATACGTTTTGGACGTATCACCTATCACCGCCCATTCACCACTCTCCCCTCTCATGCCTTGCCTACCACCGCCAGTTTCAACGCCGGTAGTTCTCCTGCGTCTCCATCGCAAAACTTCTCCTCACCTCCCAGCCATCTTGTCGCCGGCTGTTACAAGCTACCAAGGCATGTACGCGGCGGACACAAAATGAAACTTGTTCGACATTTTCTTCGGCAGTCCATGTTTTCATAGTCCTTGCCTATCTTTCTTCCACCACTTGGTTGATTGATGGTTTTCAATGTTGACTCATATACATGGATAACAAGGATGATATGATGATCCATCAGTTGATGGTGGAGGATGAGCCGTCGACACCGACGTTTAGGAGAACCTATCAATGTGGCATTTCTTGTCTTTGATGAATGCAAATCATCGAGAAGGAAAAGGCAGGTCCAAAGAGCAGTAGTTCCATGTTTCGGAGAAGAAAATGCAAACCATGATAGATGATGCATGTTCATACCATGCTCTAGACCGACTACTTTATCGAGAATGCAGCATATATCAGAAAGGGTTTTCGGAGGTGGTATAGAATGAGCAAGGAGTTGTTCATGGAGGTTTTTCATGGCATGAGAGAGTATGATGACTGCTTTGTGCTAAAGCATGATGCTGCCGACATGACTGGTTTCTCATCATTTCATAAATGCACTGTTACCATGAGGTTTCTTGCACTATTATCATGTATGCAATGGGTTCATGAATTCTTATCCCAAATGGATGTTCCATATTGAAAATAATGACCAACCTGAACCTAAAACTGCACCTAAATCAAGTCCTGAACCAGCAACTTCAACTTTTCTAGAGGAACATAATAATATTGATTCTGATGACTTGGTTAAGAGTGATGAGATGGACACCATGCTTCTTAACAATTTTGGCATGTATGACACTAGAAGTTTAGGACTAGATGAAGCCCATGACAATGAGCATGAGTGTACTGAGGAGGAAATTTATGATACTAGGGTAGATGCTAATCCAGAAGCTTATTAGAAACTAGTGAGGGATGGCAGCCAGGAGTTGTTCCCAGGATGCAAATATTTCTCAAAGTTGCATTGTGACACCCCCGAGATCAGGGCTAAACAAATCCCAGACCTCCGTCTGAAATAAGCTTAACCTTGAGCTCGAGAATATCCGGTGAAGAATCGGTAACACGACAATGACCCTACGACACAAAATTTATTATAGCAAGCTCATAACCGACCAGAGAACCAAATTATTACAAGCAGAGGTCACTGACCACAAACATCAAACAACGGAAGGAAAATTATGCTACTAAGTATAGAAAACTTAACAAATGGCCTAAGAGGCCTAAAGCATAACGATGACGTCCCAGCCCATAGATTCCAGGCTGCCGGCCGGGAACCCCAAGCTACTCGTCGATGTCGATGTAGTACGGAACTCGTCTTCAAGGAACACTTACTCTTCCAAAAGTATCAACAAAGCAAGGGTGAGTACAGGGTGTACTCCGCAAGACTTATGGCTGGTGGAGTTGTTTTGCATAAATCCATCTTTGTTTATAAATCAAGAGAGGGAATAAGCTCATCTAATCAGAGTATTTTAAAAAGGGATAAGAGAGCGACATCTCTGAAAATATTGATCTTCATCTTTTGATATCCACCGAATCATCATCATCACCTGAACTAGGATCACCCCCTCGTAACCATGAGGAAGCATCCTTAAGCACACGTTGATCTGCCAAGTTTTAAGATTAGGTTAAAGTTCTCTATGATCTTGAGTCCGGTCGTCAAGTCGTTCATAACCATGAACATGGCTTTTCGAAAAGATTATTACCCTGCAGGGGTGTACAACTTTACCCACACATACTAACCTTCTCTTAATGCCACAATGATTAGCCCTCATCCTTGGAAGGCCGGCAGAGGGTGGTTAGACACGACCTTTACCTTGCTTTTGCCGAGACCATGAGTCACGCAATAAGTATGGTTCCACCATAACGGTTCAAATCCCGAAGCCGGTACTTAAAGATGTGAGGCGAGGTTGGTTTACCAGGGGCGCTATCTACCCCAAGCAACCTCGGCCACACTTACCTACCTGTTATGAATGCACCAACTTCACCCGGCAAATCTTTCAAAAGATTTTCTATGCATATGTCGAATGGAACGCCCAAACTATGTGACTCATGGAATCTACTAGGCAAGTTAGTTGCTCGTGAGGTTGTCCATGCCCCGTGTGGTTGCACGCTCGTCTTGGTTCCAAAGGCAAGAACTCAGGTCCTAGTGGTGGCGAGCATGGGACTAGAAAAAACACATCCCACCGTGGCCTCCCATACAAGCCTTAGCATGTTTAATATCATATCGCTGATCACATCTCATCACGTTCTCCTATCATACTAGATTCTCTGCATCTGATACATCATCTGGATGAACCAGACTCAATAGCTAAGCATGGCTAAGCAGGACACATATATAAGCTCTAGCAGTGCACACAAGCCAAACCTAGTTATGCTAGGAGCAGTGGATCAAGTAATATAAGCTCAAAGGGAGTATGCTAAAGATAGGATACTCTATCTATCAGTAAAATACCACAGTAGAATCGTATGCAACATGGAAAGAATTGAAGTGCTTTCAAAATCATAGGATTATATCATGGTGGGGCTATGCTTGATTTTGCCTGTTGATAACCCATAAGCAGATCTTCGGATATCTTGTACTTGAATTGGTTACAGTTGGTCAAGTATTGTTCTTCGGTCTTTGATCTTCGACGGTGTTGACCTCGATCTTCGATCTTGATCTCGATATCGTATTCTACCGGGAAGAACCAAACACCGAAAATAAAGGGGAAAAATCAACACATGGCATTGATGCAACGCTCAAACAAGAATGATGATATGACAAGTTAATTTGCATTGAATTTAAACCCTAAAGCATGCTCGACAACTTAATCAGGGTTCCGAGGGGTAGAAACCCTAATTCGGAGAATCTCCGAATAAATATGAGAGGGGTTACTAAGTTCTTCTAATTAAACTTGTTATTTAAGTTGTTGAACAATGCATGATTGTAGCTTAAATAGCTAGGTTTCATTTTTCTGAACATTTTGATATATTATTTGTAATTTTCTGAATTATAGATTAAAAGTTATTGAATTTACAATATTATACCAATTTTAGAAATTATTAAACCCTTTTCTTAATTTAAATAAAACTGGAAATACTATTTACACGAGGGCTTCTGCTAGCCCTAGAGACCGACAGATGGGCCCTAGGCCACCTCAGCCTCCACGTGGGCAAGTGAGACCCGAACCAGGGTTTGACCCTAATCTAAACTTTTTGAACAGCGGGGCCATCTAGCCTCTGAGGCTGGCAGGTGGGACCTTGGCCACGCGGATGCCACCTTGGCGCCACGCAGGACTCACTGGCGAGCGCGTCGGCCAACGGGCCATGGACGGCAGAGGAGGGCGATCTAGGAAGCGCGAATGCGTACGTTCGAACCAGCGGAGCATCGCGAACCAAATAGAGGCGGCGCGACTGTCTAATGGTCACCGGAGCATGGCGCACGGCGAGCAGCGGCGGCGGCGCTTGCAGGTCGTCGGCGAGCGATGGTTACGGCATGCACGAGAGGCAAAGGAGAGGTCCAGAGGGACCGGTGGCTCACCCTGAGTGCGAGTCGAGGGTCAACGAGGCGAGGCATGGCCGAAATCGACGAGGGCGGCGGTGAAGGTCGTCGGAGACCGAGGTTTCGATTGGGGCATCCGGGAGCACGCCGGCTCAACTGGTTGGGGGCAATCGACGGAGTCGACCACGGCGGTCATGCCAGTGAGCTCGGAATGACGAGGGGAGGAGAGAAACGATGGCGAGCCGGAGCTCCCGTGAGCTAGGGTTCGGCCGAAGGTAGAAATTTGGGGAGGAAAAGAGGATAGGGTTCATCTCTGCGGCGTTTTGGGATATTTGTAGACGAAGGAGAGCAGCGGCGTTCATCTTAGCGCTGAGCGGGCATCACGGCATGGACGAACAGCGACGGCAGCGACAGCGAGCAGCTTCGCCGTGTCGGACACAAGGAAGAAGAAAATAAACAAACGTCAAAGGGGTATGGGCTGCGCTGGGCCTTAGCTGGGCCGCGGGTGGCTGCTGGCTGGCGACAGGGAAGGGAAGAGAGAAGTGGGCCGGCCCAGATAGGTTGGCTGGCTCCAGTTTTTCTTTCTAAACATTTTTTCCAATTTCTGATTTCATTTCTTCTTTTGAATTTCATTTTGTAATCTGTTTTGAACATTTTCAAAATACAAGAGGCTTTGTAAAATATCTAAAATAATGTGGGGCCCTTATTATTCCATTTGGGCTCCAATAATTCTGGTGGTTTTCAAAATATTCAAAACCTTTTGAATGCATTTCAAATAGAGGGGAAAAAACTAGGGTTTAGAGTTTTGATTTGTTTTCTCCAATGCACAATTTAAATGATGATGCTCATGATGCACAAAACTAACCCTAATATTGATTAAGTAAAACTGATGTGTTACATGCATTTCCTGGTTAGGCTACTGAACATTAAAAATACCTGGAAGATTCCTAATGCTTGGTATGATGAAATATTGTCTCTATTCAAAGAGGTACTACCAGAGGGGTACACCATTTGTGAAGTAAAAAATTTCCATGCATCCAAAAGATACATAAAGGATGTAGGTATAGGCTACGAGAGTATTGATGCATGTAAGCACGACTGCATAATGTTTATAGGAGATTACTCTAATGCATCAGAGTTCCCTATCTGCAAAACTAGTAGATGGAAGAGTGAGAGTACAGGAGTTAGTGGAAAAAGGATGCACATGGTTCCCAACAAAGTAATTAGGCATTTCAAGTTGAAACCTAGAGTTAGAAGTCCCCAGTTGGTGACTATAGCAGTACACCATCCCCCGAGCCGTTGAGCAACTTTGATCCGTTAAAGTGCATCACCCAGTACATTGGTTCCGGCAATGGAGTAGCATCTGGCATCTCCGTCCAATCTGGGATAAAATCCACCAAGGCTTATGACTTGATAGCGTCGCATCTCTTGTAGGTGATCTCGAAGGCGGAAAGTTCAATGCCCCACTTTGCAACCCTTCCTGTAGCGTCGCTGTTGTTGATAATGTCAGACAGTGGAGTCTTGCTCACCACTTTGATTGGGTGCTCCTGAAAGTAATGCCTCAGCTTCCGAGAAGCAAGGAATACTCCATAAGCTATCTTCTGGTAGTGCGGGTAACGCTGCTTGGACTCCGTCAAGACCTCTCTTACATAGTAAACTGGTCGTTGAACTCCGTGCTCATAGCCTAGTTCCTTCTGCTCTACCACGACGACGATGCTGATTACTCGGTTGGTTGCCGCCATGTAAATTAACATGGGCTCTCCAGGCTCGGGTGCTGCAAGGATGGGCGCTGAGGAAAGAATCTCCTTGAGCTGCTTCAATGCTGCATCTGCTTCGTCCGTCCACGTAAATTTGTCTGCCTTCTTCAGCAACTTGTACAGCGGCAGAGCCTTCTCTCCAAGTCGGCTGACGAACCGACTAACTGCTGCAACACAACCTGTTAGTCGTTGTATGTCCTTTAGGCATGTCGGATGGTTTATGTTTAAGATGGCCTTGATTTTCTCCGGGTTGACCTCGATTCCACGCTGGGAAACGATGAAGCCCAACAATTTGCTGGTTGGAACCCCGAAGATGCACTTCTTAGGGTTAAGCATCATGTTGTATTTCCGGAGATTATCAAAGGTTTCTTTTAAGTCGGAGATTAAGTCATTTGACTTTTTATACATCACCGCTATATCATCCACATAGGCGTGAACGTTCCGACCAATTTGATCGTGTAGGCAATGTTGCATTGTCCGCTAGTATGTAGCACCTGCGTTTTTTAACCCAAAGGGCATCGTAACATAGCAAAACGTGTCGTATGGAGTAGTGAACGAAGTGGCCAATTGGTCCGACTTCCTCATCTTAATCTGGTGGTATCCTGAGTATGCATCGAGAAAACACAAAAGTTTTGAGCTAGCCGTCGAGTCAATGACTTGGTCAATGCGAGGCAAATCAAACGGATCTTTCGGGCATTCTTTGTTCAAGACGGTGTAATCAACGCACATTCTTAATTCCTTGGTTCCCTTTTTGGAGACAAGTACAGGATTGGCCACCCATTGGGTGTGAAGGACTTCTCGGATAAAACTAGCCTCAAGTAACCTAGCTATCTCTTTGCCTATGGCGCGTCTCTTCTCATCTCCAAAGCGTCGTGCGTCACTAGTTTGCATTTTGGATCAATGTTTAAGCTGTGCTCTGCAAGTTCCCTAGGTACACCTTTCATGTCGGAAGGTTGCCAGGCAAAGATGTCCCAATTCTCACAGAGGAACACGATGAGCGCGCTTTCCTATTTGGGATCCAGGTTTGTCCCAATGGCAGTGGTCTTGGAGGCATCGCCTATCACAAGTTCCGTCGGCTTGGTCTCGATGGCGGCCTTGAATGCAGGAGCGGAGTCGGAGGTTTGTTTCTTCATCGCGGGCATCTCTGAGTCATCGACCTTGCTCTGGATCTCTTTGAATTCTTCGCTGTAGAGGACAGCTTCCACGAAGGCTGCTTCATTAATCTCGCAGTCCCTTGCTTTGGTAAAGCTTCCAAATACGGTGATGACACCGTTTGGTCCGGGTATCTTGAGTTTGTTGTAGACGAAGCATGGTTTGTCCATGTATGTCGCGGCCGAATATGACGTGGTACACGCTCTTGAAGGGGACCACCTCAAAGGTCATGCGCTCTTGGCGGTAATTATTAACATCGCCAAAGGCAACCTGAAGTGTGATTCACCCAAGGGATCGAGCCTCCCGACCAGGAACTATGCCGTGGAAGATGGTGTTGGTACGCCTTAGGTTTGCCTCTGTCAAGTTCATCTTCTGTAGTGTATCCAGGTACATGATGTTGATGTTGCTTCCACTATCCACCATACACTTGGTGAACTCAACGCCGTCAATCAAAGGGTTGATGAACATGGCATATTGGTTCTCCGTAGGGATGCATGAGGTCTGGGTGATCCTTCCTATCCCAAGTAATTGGAACCTCTGACCAGCGCAGGTATTGGGGAACTGGGGGTAGAGTTTCCATCATTATCCTCATAGAGGTCTTCTGTTTTCTGACGGTGGGGGTGCCAAGGAAAGTGTGGTAAACTGGCGCCTTCTTCACGAAGGGGTTCTTGCCTTTTTCGTCGCTCTTGGCGGAGTGTTTGGGGTCAACATCCTCGTCCAAGTCACTTGAATCCTTGGACTCCTCCTCCTTATTCTTCCCCTTGCCCTTGCCTTGCGGTCTGTTCTTCCAACTTCGCTTGTAGCCGGACTCCGGGTCCTCCTTGAGGTCGTTGACGAACTTGCAGTGTCGATTGGTATGGGTGGCCTTGCCGTTGACATCGAGGTGTACAAGGAACGGCATATCGCGGTACTCTTCGTAGGTTTGGGGAACGCGGAGCGCTGCCGAGGTAATTTCACTTCCTCGCTGCTGCCCACGACCATCTCCCCATCCTCGGCCATGTTGTCCACCATCACCTCGTCCTGCAAAGGTCATGGCGACCATGTCAGAAGATTGCTTTTCTTGGAGCGGTTTTCCGCTTTGTACTTTTGTTCCTCCGAGCTTGAGTTGGAACGGCCGTTGCCGGCAGAGAGCCACGAGCATCATCGTCGGCAGCTGCGAACTCACTAGCCAACTGAATCATCTGGTTCAAGTCAAGCTAGTGATTGTCCTGCAAGCGTTTCATCTTATGTCGGAGCAACGTGCCCCTTTCCAACTCATCGATGAAGGCGGCCATGGCGGTCTGAGCATGCACTCCTGCGCAGGAATTCTTCATATCCAGCCAGCAGGAGAGGTAGGCGCGAGATGTCTCGTCTTTATCTTGCACGCACCGCTGTAGAACGCCAACAGTGCAGGGACGTTTGTACGTACCCTCGAAGTTCATGGTGAACGCCTCTTGCATGTCTCCAACCAATTGCAGATGGATTTCTCCAGCAAGTCGTCAATCCATTGACGGGTTGTGCCCGCCAACATCAATGGGAGGTACTTGACGGCAATGTTGGGGTTACCCAAGGCGATCTCTACTGCGTTTCCGTAATCCTGGAACCATGTAGCTGGCTTAGTGGTGCCGTCATAGGTCTTGATGGTCTTGTCAATCTAGAAACCTTTGAGGTAAGTTGCGGACCGTATCGCAGGTCCAAAGCAACGTGGTCCCAGGTATGGTCCTTCCCAGGCCTCGTGGATCTTATCGATCCGTGAAAGTGCATCGTACGGCTCCGGGTTTCTTTTCTTCTTGTCAACAGGGGATGGGCGGCGTGAACGACGCGGGCCTCCTCCGCCATGGTGACTTCTAGGTGGCGATGGAGGCGGAGGTGGCGGTGGGTTAGCCTTTTTGCTATTACCCTCCTGCGACGCATCACGCTTGTCGCGATTGCTTGCCGGACGCGGAGGGTCATGGCACGACCTGCTCTTGTGTCCTTGGTTGCGCTCTCCGTCATGACGGGTCTACTCCGCGTTGTCGTGGATGACGATGCCACTCTGCCTTGGCGGGGGCATATCCGTACGATGGTGAGCCTTGGGGTCTTCGCGATGTCGGGGGGAGGGGGCGGTGGCGATGGGCGATGAGGTCGGGCCTTTTCTCCGTGGTCGGAGGATATGGGGATAGCATCCTTCCTGTTGTGCGCATCCCTCCGTCTTCGTTCTGATGAACCCATCTAAGACCCGACATCAAGAGGAGATCTGTCCCTCGGAGGCTTATGCTGGCTAGACTGGCAAAACGCTGGGTCAGACTCAAGCCTGTGAGAGGTAGCCTTTTCCTGCTGCTTCACCGCCTTGTCCACTAGGTCATATACCTGCTCCAGAAGGGTATTGGCAACAGCGAGGTTGAGGAGTGGAGTGGGCATCATCTATCTGCCTTCGCTTTCAATGTATGGCTTGGCTTGTGCCAGCTTCGGGGGAGCCCATCCTAGGTTTCACCATACACCAGGATCATTGATGACGCGAGCCGGAGCTTTCTTGGCCTTCTACTGTTGTAGCAGAGTCTTGTACTCGGCCTCCATTGCTCTAGCTTTCTCTATGGATTTCTGCGTGTTGACCAGATCTCGATCTAGCTTAGCGCCTTGTTCCACGATGGCCTGCGCTTCCTCCAGCAGCTGCTGGCGCTTCTCGTCAAGCTGGGTCACGTTCCGGATATGAGCTATGGTCAGTGGCTTCGACGAGGAGATTGCCCTACATCACTCTATCAGCTGGAGTAACTTGGGCAGCAGCAGACATAGATGCCGGAGGCGGCAGGTTTGCGGTGTTGTTGTTGCTCGGCCGGTGCCGAGTTCCTGCGGCTGCTGCACTAGGTTAGGCGGAGGGGGCATGACCTTTGAGCGATCAATGTCGTCAGCAACAGGTGATCCCTTCCCTTTGTCCAGATCTGTAGGCGGAGCTCGTCCGGGTTGATCTTCATCCATCGCCGTCCCAATGGTGACGAACACCTCTCGAGACGTGACGACGTTGTTGGCTTGCTCGTCGCGCGCGTACTCCTCCTCCATATCCTGCATGGCAGAGTCTAGTTCCTCTGGACTGAAATCTATCTCCTCTAAATCTTCACTGAAGTCGGCGTATAGCGCGTCAATCACAGAGTCAGAGGGTTCCAGGACTTCCTCGATGACGGGGGTGGAGGTGCAACAGCAACGACGATGACTAGAGGTGGCGGCGCGACTGCGGCGATGGCGGCCGGAGGCGGTGGTGGCGGTGGCTAAATCGGAGGGGCTCCGTCAATGAGCGCAAGCGCTATCTAAGCTGCCGCTTCGGCCTCCGCGTAGTTTTTGATGGTGTTCACCATGCCTTCGAAGGTAAGGCATCCCGAAGCCTTCTGCTGCCTTAGAGAATGCCAGAGAAGCGTGCCGTGGTCCAATCCTTCCACAAAGTGATACATGGCATCATCATTGGGGTAGTGGGCCAGATCAGCTCATATACGGAGCCACCTAGCGAGGTAATCACGGGGGTTTTCGCCCTCTCTCTAAATGCAACGCGGCAGATCAAAGATGGTAACCACACCCACGAACTTGGATCTCTGCTGTCCAGAGGCACGGACGAAGCCGGCGGATTTGCAGTGATCTTCCACCATTATATCCTGCATAGGGGCGGTTTGGGTGGGCCTTGAATTTTTCTGATCTTTGTCGGCATTTTCCAAAGAGAGATCCTACATCGATCCTTCCGCGAACGTGTCCTGCCCGTAGGCGGTCCGTGCGGGTCTTGATGCTCCTCTGACTCCCAGGGAACTAGTGCACGAGTCGGTTTCGCCAATGAAGAGGTGGATGTCTCTGATAGGAACGATCGCGTAGGGTTCGTCTTCGCCGGGATCCAGAACTCGTCAGGAGGGACGATCGGAAAGTTGCCGGAGAAGAGAATGTGATAGATGGCTACGGTTTCGCCGATTCCAGCGAAGATCTTGGTCCTCGCCTGCTGAAGATCTTGAAGCTCCTCTTGCCCCACGGTGGACGCCAACTGTCGTGGTATTGCTGACAAGTACGCCAAGGAGGGGTCCTCATAGTGTGTGTTTAGAGACATGGGGGAAGGCAGACGGTTGACGGGTACGAGGTAACACAGCTTACCCAGGTTTAGATCCCATAATGGTGGCAGTATACTACTCCTGCTATAAATCACTATAATGGCAATACGCCGAGTTACAGAGATAGGTTCGCTATGCGAGGTATGTGCTAATCGCTACTTGGTCGGCTAAGACTGTGCCCTAAAGGCCCCCATAGGCCCGACTTATATAGTCGCCAGGTCCCAGGGTTACAGGGAAAAGTCCTAGCCGGACAGGTTACAGAGTCCTACACCGTCTATTACTAGTCTAGCGTGTCTTGTACTCCAAGGATCCAGGTACGCTGGTGACTCCACCATAGCCTTCCTTTATCCGGAATGGGCCTCCCTTCTGGATCCATCTAACTAGGCCTCCCAGCAGGCCATTGGCCATGCTACCAACTGTGGGCCACCCGGGTTAGCCGGATAAGAGACATGCTATGAGGATACCCATATAGCATATACCCAACAGTCGACATGTTGGATGAAGCTCATGAAATCGCCGCGGCTTGGTCAGTTGTGTAGCAGTAGAGCCTCCACAACTACCATAGCCTTCGGCTGTGCCCAAGGTCCTTTTGTCGAAGGAGACCTAGTCCTGCGACTCAAGCAGGAAGGACACCTGAAGCTCGAGTCACCCTGGGAAGGACCCTACATCATCACTGAAGTAATCCTAGGTGGCGCCTACCGCCTCAAGGACATCGAGTCAGGATTTGAATACTCCAACCCATGGAACGTCGCAAAACTGCGATGCTTCTACCCCTAGTTGTCTTTTACTTTCAATAAGGCTATTCAGCCAAACACTGTACCCCTGCATTACGATGAATAAATGCTAAGTTCCTTGGCCCAATAAATTCCTCCCATATATTATTTATCGCTCAAGCACGCTTGGGGGCTACGCCTCATCCTACGACTTCGTCGATTGACAACAAGACATAACACCTGAGTAGCTGACCACGTCAGGCTAACGAAAAGGACATGCACAGTCTATATTACAACAAAATGCACTACGTGCTAATACATGTAACTTTACGAGGGCATTAATAGCCCACTCGACAATATACAGACTTTACATTGTTTTGATTTATACTTTATAGGGCTTAACCATGCTGAAGCAGGATGCTAGTCTGCTCCTCAAATACATCCACAATCTCTTCCTCATATTGCGCCACCGCCACGTAATGTGGACGCATATCCCATGCCATGCCACTCGCAGGAGGAGGAGGACCAGTCGCTATCTCTGCAAGATCAACGTCGTGGTGATGCAGTCGAACAAGCAATAGGGCCACCTTCAAGCCCACTACCAGCTAATGGCGCACCAGTTCCTTCACGTGACTTGTATAACGAAATTTTCCAAGAAGACCTAAGAAGCTGGAGATACCGAATCCAAGAGGAACATCGTAGCCCAGATCACTGCGAGGGATGACCTTGCCCGCTTCATCACTCGAAGCACTTAATGGACACGATCTTGCACTGTCGCAAGGACAATCGCTCGGTCACGGTCCATCGAGAAGAAGCTGCCGGCCTCCAACTCTTGTTGCGTCAAGCAATTCATTCGAATTGCAACGTGCTCTTTCTCTTCTTTTAGAAGAAGATTTACAACTGCAAAACAAAGCAAATAAGGTGACATAAAATGTCTGGCATAGTAGAAAGAGCAAAGGATCAGGATGACTTACACTGGAGTTGCTCACCCTGGCAAAATTCCTCAAGGAGGAACTCTTCCCTCGCAATGGCACATTCAGCCTTGGATTTCCAAACATCCGCATGACCACGGATGCTGAGGACGTCCTTCTCCAGGCTTCGGATGCGATCATGCATATATGGCAACTATGACGCCTCTCTCAATGACGGGAGAGCGCCAAGCGCAGGAGAAGGCATAACCACTGGATCCGCACTCAAAGGACCCTAATGGTGTACAAGAAAACATCAAAACCACGACATTTGGCAATAGTCAAAAAATGCATTCATATTTACGCAAATCAAGACACTACGTGGCAGAGTGACACTTGTCCAGCTCAAAAGCATTACATGATTAAAATAAAAGGAAACTAGACTAAGCAAACTACAGGGCAAAAGGACCTAGAGTCAGCACCCGGAGCAGCTTCGGATCCAGACTGTCTAGTCTTGGCCACTCGCTGCTGCTCTAGCAAGTAGTTGGCCAGAAGATTGATCATCTTAGGCCCAAAGTTCTTGCAGCCGGAGGCAAAGGAAGCGAATGCTACCCCAGTACCATCTGATGATGCCCAACACTTGTCGTGGGACGCTTCGTTGCAAACCCCAAGAGGAAGGTGTGATGAGCATAGCAACAAGTTTTCTCTCAGTAAGAAACCAAGGTTATCTAACCAGTAGGAGGAAGGAAACATCACATAGGTGTTGCAAGCAACATGGAGACCTGCACAACACAAACTCAAGACTTTGCCCCAACGAATCAGTGAGGTTGTCAAGCTCACCGGTTTGCTATAACAAAGGATTAAACGTATGGTGTGGAAGGTAATGGTTTGCAGCAAGTAAACAAGTAATAGTGGAAGATGTATCAATGATAAAAATTGGACCGGGGTCCATAGTTCACTAGAGGTGCTCTCCTTAGATAAACAACATGGCATGAAGGGTAAAAAATTTACAGCAGGGCAATTGACAGGAACTGAGCAAGACATAACAATGCAATACCAGACAAAAATATCATATGAGATTCGATTGGGAAATACAACAAGATACATAGGCCACCATCCAACTGCATCTATGACTAGAAGTCCACCTTCAGGTTATCATCTGAACCCCCTCTAGTATTAAGTTGCAAGCAACAGATAATTGCTTTAAGCAAAGTGTGTATGGTAAACAATCCACTTGTTCCATGAACAAGAGACCATTGTTTTCTCCCTAGTAGCAATAGCACATCTACAACCGAAGAGATTTTTGTCACTTCCCTTGGAAACTAGAGGCATGAACCTACTACCGAGCATAAATACCCCCTCCTGGAGTCACTAGCAACTACTCGTCCAAGATAGCTACTAACAACGGAGAGCATGCAAGATCACAAACAACACACACATGATAGAATCATAAAGACAAAACCATTACTCAATCTGACATATTAATCTCAATATCCATCGGATCCCTGCAAACACAACATGCATGATTACAAATAGATTAGATCTTGATAATGAATGGAGCTCACAAGATCTATACATGAAAGCACAAAGGATTAGATACAATCATCTAGCTACTACATGGACCCATAGTCCAAGGTGGAACTACTCATGCATCATACCGGAGAGAAGGCCTCCGGGGTGATCTCCCCTCCGGTAGGGTGCCGGGAAGAACTTCAGATCCCCCCTCGATCTAGGGACGATGATGGCGGCGGCTACAGAAGGTTTCGTGTAATATTGATCGGGTCCTTAGGGTTTCTATATCGGGGGCTTCTGATAGGCGAAGAGGGAGGCCGAGGGGGTGCTCGAGGTGCCTGCACCCCCCCAGGCGTGGGGTGGACCCACCCGCGTGGCCAGGGGTTGTGGCCCCCTCGAGGCCCTCCTCCGTATCTCCTATGGACTTCATGTTCCCCACGGAAAAATATTGACTTTGGCTTTTGTCCCGTCCAATTCTGAGAATATTGATTTTCTGCCTTTCTGGAACCAAAAACAGAAGAAAACAGGCAACTAGCACTATGGCAACTTGTTAATAGGTTAGTTCCAGAAAAGATATAAAAACACCTCAAAGTGTAGACAAAGAAAAGCAAAGTAGATACTAAACAAGCATGTAGCATCAAAAATTATAGACACGTTTCCGACGTATCAAGCATCCCCAAGCTTAACTCATGCTCTTCCTCGAGTAGGTAAGTGATAAAAATAATAATTTTTGAGGTGACATGCACTATCAAAACCAAGATCAAACCATTTGCAAGCATTGAATGTTGGGATCAAATAACTCTAAACATGTGCATGAAAGATGGAGTTCTAACAATAGGACATAGTAACTGTGCATGCAACATGAAAGGCTACAAACAAAGATCATGAATAACATGCATTGAAAAACGTTTGTTTTTTTCACATACAGAAAACATGGCATAGCGGCAATCAGCTTGTCCCTCATAGAGTAGCAAATAGATGCGTAAGACAGCTTCAAAGTTCACAAGGGTGACTAGAAACAAGTAGCACAAGAACAAGTAGTATCACAATATGCATCAATCAATAAGCTTTGGGACACTGCACACAGAATGACAACTATGCTCTCTTAATGGTGCCTAAAGGTAGAAGGTGGAGTCTCAATATAGTGGAAGAAAGGCCCTTTGTAAAGGGAAGCAGGGATTTCAAGTTTCAAAAAGAGCTTCCAAAAGTTATGGTACTTGTTAGCTTTCAGCCCTCATTTCCCCTATCATAAGCATCTTGAAGTGATTAAGGTTAAAGTGAACAAACTATGGAGTATATGCTAGACGAGGGCCACACCTCATGCTACTCAACTTCAGTCACCTGTAAGTTCTTGTCATTGTAAGTATTTGCATATCATCGAGAACCGCAAACAGGGTAACCCTTGCACGTGGTACATGAGCTATCCCATAACCAAAATGACAAGGCAAGCAGACAATGAGCATCTCAGCGATCTTTTTATTTACTATATGCATAGATATTTATTGAGGATGCTTCATAGATAGCTCACTATGGTGATGCTGCAAGTTTCCACCATGATTAGGCATGGCTTAGGCTAGCGTCCTAGGAGTTTCTCTAACACAAAATACAAACTCCATGGACTTACAAGATCCTTCTTTATTTCACACCCGTGACATCCATAGACAAAAGAACATGATATCAACTGAGTACAAAGTACAAGTGCAATGTTGAAAACGGTCCTCATGACAGCATGGTTCTTCTAATTCCAACGTATAAGTGCAAGCATATACAACATAGACGACACAATGGTTCAAGTTTATTAGGGGCAAAGAATATAAAGTGTGCCATCAAGTTTGTGAGGGCTTTAATCAATAAGTTTTCACATAACAAAATAATTTTTAATTGGAAGATAGCTGAAAACAAGAATATACTTGGAATGGTGTAACACACCATGCATAGGAGTTTATAGTGGAAACTTTGGAATAACTGGGTTTCTTGGGAGTTGGAAGCATGAGTAGAGCTTACTCATACAAGTGGAGGCTAGCAAAAGACTGGGAGCAACCAACTAAGAGAGCATAATGGCCATAATCATGCAGAGCAACAAAGAATTACTAATCAAAGCATAGAGTGGTACTACAAGTCAAGGACTAAATGATCATAGAGGCTATGGTGACTTGTCATATTCATAACATGGTGTGAGCATGTGCCAAGTCAACCCAAAGAAAGCATCAAAGGATAATACCACAATACTATGCTTTTGCATGCTAAAACAACACATAATTTCTTCAAGGCACACTAAGCAATCCTAATTGTTTGGAATAATACATGTTACAGCAATAATCACTAAGCATAAGGTCAAATCAACACCTAGCATGTCATGCTAAAGTCTAAGTCATAGTCAATGCAAGCTCCTCTTTCACTTACAAGCAAGAACTTACTACTCCTTTCCAACAACAAGCAACTTATTTGCAAAATAGCACAGTGAGAACTGGGGTCCAAACTACATTATTCAAGCAAACTAAACAACCTAAGAAAAGCAAACGAAAACTAAGACGCTCCAAGAACAACACAACAGACCTAAGCTTTTTATTGATGAAGAAGGGGATGCCATGGGCATCGCCAAGCTTTTACAGCTGTACCTCCTGGATATTTCTTGGGGTGACACCATGGTGGCATCCCCAAGTTTGAGCTTTTGTCCATTCTTCATCTCATTACATCATTCTCTCTCTACACCTGAAATTTTTCCTTCATACAAAACTTCACACAATCTTCATTAGCAACATTAGTGTATCCAAAATATATTAGACCTCTGGAAAAGCTTTGGAACAGCAAGACTTTTCACTAAAAACACAATCTATTGTATTAACTCCTTAAAAAGCTCAATTCCCCAAAAGAGAACTCAAAAAGGAATCAATAAGAAGCAAATGCAAATAATGGCAGAAATCTGTCAAAACAGACTAGTAGGTAGAAACCGATTTTTTTGAACATCTTTGGTTGCTCAAATCAAAAGGTGTTGAACTAATGAAAGTTAGCTAACATTGGGGATTTATTCGTAAATTTTGAGCTCAATCCGAGTTACATAGACTCCTCACTATTTTTTTGGTTCAGGATAGAAATCTGTTTCGGGACAACAACTCCCCAAATCTTACTTCCCTCTCATTAGAGGTCATTTTTGGCACAAAAATCAAACAAAAAGGATAAGCAGAGATCATTACTGAAGTAATAAATTCCAAGACTCAAGGAAACTCTTGGGTTATCTCCCAACAAGTACTTTTCTTTAACGCCTTTAAGTTAGGCACAAGAAGCAAGAAGAATCAAGTATTTTAAAATGAAGAAGCATTAACATCAAACCTTGCTTTCAAAGGAGGAGCAAAAAGAAACTTCTCTCTCCTCATAGGGAAGTGTTCAATACCTTTCTTGAATAGAAAATGATATTTAATGGTGCCTTCTTTCATATCAATGATGGCACCAACTCTTCTAAGAAAAGGTCTTCCCAAAGAAATAGGACAAGAATCATTGTATTCAACATCCAAAACATAGAAATCCACAGGGACATAAGCATTGTTAACCACAATGAGAACATCATTAATACTCCTCATGAGTTTTTTCTTAGCATTATCATTGAGTGGGACATCCAAATAACAATCTTCCAACGGTGGCAAATCAAGCATTTCATAAATCTTCATAGGCATAATAGAGACACTAGAACCAAGATCACATGAAGCTTTGAGATCAAAGTCATTCACTTGCACATTAATAATGGGTTCCCAACTATCTTCTACTTTCCTAGGAATAGAAGCTTTGTGTTTTAGCTTTTCTTCCTTAATCTTAACAAGAGCATCTGTAATGTGTTTGGTGAAAGCAACATGCATATCACTAGCCTCTGGACTTCTAGCTAGCTTTTGTAGGAACATAATCACTTCAGAAATATTGCAACCATCAATATCAAAATCAAACTTAGAATCACTAGTAGTAGGCTCAATAGGCTTAGGCATAGTAGGAGGAGGAACAGGGACTACTTGTGGTTTAGTGGTGATGGTGCACACACTATTGTTTCTATCAATTTCAGCTTCCCTTTCCCACCTAGCATGAAGTTGAGCTAATAGCCTAACATTTTCATCAATAGTAACTTGTATGGCATGAGTAGCAGCAAAGGTACTTTCCATGGTTTCAGGTTTAGCAGCCATTTTATTAATCAAGGAGGACTGAGCTTCAGACAAAGAGGATATATTTTTCTCAACATTTAAAAGCTTTTCCTCTATAGCCTTATTGAAAGTGGTTTGTTTACTAATAAAGTCTTTGAGCATGACTTCAAGTTTAGAGGGGCACTTCTAGTATTGTTGTAAGAGTTTCCATAGGAATTGCCATTATTAGGAGGATAAGGCCTATAATTGTTGTTACCACCAAAATTATTCCTATAGGCATTGTTGTTTCTAATGAAGTTCACATCAACTTGCTCTTCTTGAGCAACCAAAGAGGCTAAGGGAACACTATTAGCATCTAAAGGAGCCTTCCCATTAACAAGCATAGCCATAATGACATCAATCTTATCACTCAAAGAGGAAGTTTCCTCAACAGAATTTATCTTCTTACCTTGTGGAGCTCTCTCAGTGTGCCATTCAGAGTAGTTAACCATAATATTATCAAGGAGTCTAGTTGTAGCACCCAAAGTGATGCTCATAAAGGTGCCTCCAGCAGCTGAATCCAATAGGTTTCTTGAGGAGAAGTTCAAACCTGCATAAAAAGTCTGGATAATCATCCAAGTAGTGAGTCCATGAGTGGGACAATTCTTAACCAAAGATTTCATTCTTTCCCAAGCTTGAGCAACATGTTCATTATCAAGTTTCTTAAATTTCATAATGTCACTTCTCATAGATATAATCTTAGCAGGAGGGTAGTACTTTCCAGTAAAAGCATCTTTGCACTTAGTCCAAGAATCAATACTATTTTTAGGCAAAGATAGCAACCATTCTTTAGCTTTTCCTCTCAAGGAGAAAGGAAAAAGCTTGAGCTTAATAATATCTCCATCTACATCCTTATACTTCTGCATCTCACAAAGTTCAAAAAATTTATTGAGATGGGAAGCAACATCATGAGAACTAGCACCAGAAAATTGCTCTCTCATCACAAGATTCAACAAAGCAGGCATAATTTCATAAAAGGTAGCATCAGGAGCAGGTGGAGCAATAGGTGTGCTAAGGAAATCATTGTTGTTGGTTCTCGTGAAGTCACACAACTTGGTGTTCTCAGCAGAGTTCATTTTGGCAAAGGTGGGCAAGCCAAAAACAGCAGCGGCAGCTAGAGCAGGAACTAAATTTTTTTGTGTTTTTGAATAAAGCAAGCAAACCAAACTAGACTAATTTTTGGGGTTTTTTGAAAAGAGGCAAACAAAACCAATCAAAATAAACAAAGCAAACTAAAAACAAAGTAAAGAGAAAGGAAGTGGAGGACTCCCCTTGTGAAGACGTCCTTAGCCACCCCGGCAAGGGCGCTAGATAAGATCTTGATGAGCCCAACACTTGTCGTGGGATGCTTCGTTGGAAACCCCAAGAGGAAGGTGTAATGAGCACAGAAGCAAGTTTTCTCTCAGTAAGAAACCGAGGTTATCGAACCAGTAGGAGGAAGGAAACGGCACATAGGTCTTGCAAGCAACGCGGAGACCTGCACAACACAAACTCAAGACTTTGCCCCAATGAATCAGTGAGGTTGTCAAGCACACCGTTTTGTTGTAACAAAGGATTAAATGTATGGTGTGGAAGGTAATGATTTGCAGCAAGTAAACAAGTAACAGCGGAAGATGTATCAATGGTAAAGATTGGACAGGGTCCATAGTTCACTAGACGTGCTCTCCTTAGATAAACAACATGGCATGAAGGGTAAACAAATTACAGCAGGGCAATTGATAGGAACTAAGCAAGGCATAACAATGCAATACCAGACAAAAATATCCTACGAGATTCGATTGGGCAATACAACAAGATACATAAACCGCCATCCAACTGCATCTATGACTAGAAGTCCACCTTCAGGTTATCATCCGAACCCCCTCCAGTATTAAGTTGCAAGTAACAGACAACTACTTTAAGCAAAGTGAGTAAGGTAAACAATCCACTTGTTCCATGAACAAGAGACCGTTGTTTTCTCCCTAGTAGCAACAACACATCTATAACCGAAGAGATTTCTATCACTTCCCTTGGAAACTAGAGGCATGAACCCACTATCGAGCATAAATATCCCCTCTTGGAGTCACTAGCAACTACTCGGCCAAGATAGCTACTAACAACGGAGAGCATGCAAGATCACAAACAACACAGACATGATAGAATCATAAAGACAAAACCATTAATCAATCTGACATAATAATCTCAATATCCATCGGATCCTCGCAAACACAACATGCATGATTACAAATAGATTAGATCTTGATCATGAACGGAGCTCACAAGATCTATACATGAAAGCACAAAGGAGGAGATACAACCATCTAGCTACTACATGGACCCATAGTCCAAGGTGGAACTACTCACGCATCATACCGGTGAGAAGGCCTCCGGGATGATCTCCCCTCCGGCAGGGTGTCGGGAAGAACTTCAGATCCTCCCGATCTTGGGACGACGGTGGCGGCGGCTACAGAAGGTTTCGTGGAATATTGATCGGGTCCTTAGGGTTTCTACATCGGGATCTTCATATAGGAGAAGACGGAGGCCGAGGGGGTACCCGAGGCGTTTGCACCCCCCAGGCACGGGGAGGGCCCACCCGCGCGGCCAACAGGTGTGGGCCCACCCGTGCGGCCAGGGGTGTGGCCCCCTCGAGGCCCTCCTCCGTCTATCCTCTGGACTTCGTGTTCCCCACGGAAAATATTGACTTTGGCTTTTGTCTAGTCCAATTCCGAGAATATTGATTTTCTGCCTTTCTAGAACCAAAAACAGAAGAAAACAGACAACTAGCATTGTGGCAACTTGTTAATAGGTTAGTTCCATAAAAGATATAAAAACACCTCAAAGTGTAGACAAAGAGTAGATACTAAACAAGCATGGAGCATCAAAAATTATAGATACGTTTCTGACGTATCACCATTCGCTGCTATTGGCATCTTGGACGTGAGCTGCGGCAGATCCAGCTGAGTGCCAGATGTCGTTGCCATCGCCAGCCCCATCACAACACCAACCCCTTTTTGCGCCCGCTTGTACTTCGTCGGTGCATCATCCATCAGAGCCTCGGCGAGGGAGTCAACGTCCTCAAGGGCAATGGCCTTTGGGTTGATCTCCTTGTAGAAGTGTGCAAGGACCTTCTTGGCATTGTCGAATGATTCCATGGCAGAGGTGCAGTGATCTTCGATCGCCGCAGCAACATCTTCCAAGGGATCTCCATGCTCTAGGGCGCTACGATCAAACACAACACAAGAAGCATCTTCGATCATGTGCACATTTTTTCGAATGAAATACAAGGAGGCGCAACTAAAACATAGAAATCTCTAAAGAAGAACATGGTGACTTACCAGATATCGCCTTGGCAGCAGCCATGAACTTCTCCTCCATGGCCTTCTCTCATGATGACATAGTAGCTGCAAGCTGCTGCTCACGATCTCCAGCCTCCTTCCACTGACACTCTCGAGGGCCTCTACGGCATCCTTTGCCTTCTTCTCTGCTTGGCCGAGACTCTTTTAGAGAGCGTTCAGCTTGTGGAGGGCATCGTTGTTCCCATCTAAAGCATTGGGCAATGAAAGATGAACACAAGAAAACATTATGTCAAGCACTTGCAATTGAACAAGAAGAAACCCGCACCTTGGAGCTGCTTGAGGTTGCCCTCCAGAGAAAGGTGCTGCTGGATCAGGAGATTGGCGTTACGGACAAAGGGCTGCGAGTAAATCAACAAAACCTGGTGAATAATAGACTCGGGGGCTCAATCGCAAGAAATGGCAGAAAACTTACGTGGTCAGCTATGGACTCCGAAGGTTTTTATTTTGTCTTCCGCACAACGAGCCCATGAGCCCCTTGCCGTGTGAAGCTCGAATTATCGCTGTCGGAGTTGGCCACCATCTTGGGGAACGAAGAAGCAGGCTTCGATTCCGCAAGCATCTCTTTGAGCTCCTCCTCTGAGGATTCCTCCGAGTGATTCCTGCCAGTATACACAAGGAACAAATCAAAAACATGCTAATATTTAGCACATCAACAACGTAACAAGACATGATCAGAATAACTTACGATGGAATGTTTGTTAAGCTGAAGATAGGAGCCTCCTTCTTCTTCTTCTTCTTATTGGCCGGCGGCTGAGGAGCATCGCCCGAACAGGCACAGCCGCAATAGGGGGAGGAGGTGGCACCCTCATCCCCGCCATGATGCTCGAGGAAAGAGGGGCCCTTCGGTGTTGGCGGCATCGCCCCATCCGAAGTCTCGCTCTGGGACCTCTTTCAATTTCGCCCTTCGCTAGGCTCGGGGGCTTCTAAGGAAGGCGATGGCACAGGGGGGAGCTTGGACTCAGACTCCGCTTCCCCACCGTTCGGTGTAGCCGCGTACTTTTCAGGCAGGGGCGGCATCATGCCCCCTACCTTATAGCCATGCGGGTTGAAAACAAAGGACGAAATGAGTAAGTAATAATAACAAACAACAAGCAATCAAAAGCATTACATGCAACTAACAAGTTTCAACTGAGGGACTACTTTCTTGGCATTGGAAGGAGGAATCAGAGACTTCCCCAGAAGATCCTCTTTAGCCTTGTACTACAGCAGAGGCCGAAGTGCCCTATCACGGTCCACCGAAAACATCTCCTCCAGAAAAACCCTTGTCGGGTCACTCGCGCCAGCATATAAAAACACTGGGTGTGCCCTCGCTTGGAGCGGCTGCACCCGACGCTTGAGGAAGGTGCAAATTATATCAACACCGTTGACCTCTTTGCCTGGAACCAGCTGAAGGGTCTCCACCCGCTTATAGAGCTTCTCCACCTCCTCCGACTCACCATCCAAGATGTCGTTGGACCATGAGCATTTTCGGATGATCTTCTGAGTGGAGTCGAAGGGAGCGAGCCCGTAATGCTAACCATCTAGCTTGACATCACGAATGTAGAACCATTTTCTCCGCCATTGCTGGACGGACTCATAAAGATGAAAACAGAAGAACTGGACAATGGGCAGATGGAAATCCCTCACCCTCCCAGTGGATAAACACCACCGGTGCCAGATTGCCTCTTGACAGAGGAGTCTCCGGAAGAGGCCAAAGTGAGTCTCGATACCGAGCCAGCACTCGCAAAGAGTAATGAAGTAGGCGATGTGGAGCAGAGAGTTGGGCGATAGATGATGAAGTTGAAGCCCATATAGAAAAAGGAGCCCACGAAGAAATTCGTGGGCGGGCAAAGAAAAACCGCAAACAACAAACGCGTAGAACATCACCTGAAATCCTTCGGGTGGGCGCAGGATTACCTCTTGATCCGGCAGGATGGCGTCGCCTTTGTTCTTGGAAATAAAGTTGGCCTCACGCAATTTGCGCAAGTTCTACTCCCTCATATCCATGCGTCGCCACCCGTCATCGGTGGTTTGGCTCGGAGCAGCAACCTTCTTGGCGGCGCCGACGACACTCGAGCCTGCTGTGGTGGACAAGCTTTACTTTGGCTTGCTGATCCTAGTGACGCGGTGAGCATGGCGGTGCAAGCGGAGAAAGGATGAAGGGAACACACGTAGGATGTCCAGTGCGTAGTGCAAGCAAGATCTGAGGAAATGACAGCAATGGTGAAGAATAAAGCAAATAACGAAGGGTAAAACTCCTCTGTTTTCCTCACGGTATAAAAAGATGAAGACGATGAAGTAGAGCCGTTGATGTAGAAGCCCTAACGCATGACCAAGATCTCACCTTCCATGTGTCAACACCAACCTCAACCGTCGCAAGCACGCCACCCACTATGCACACAAATCGAGGAGATGCCATAATTTTCGCCACGATTATGCGTGACTAGTCAAATTCAAGTTAGACGGTGGGACCCACGATCTTCCTGTCGCATCGTCTCTGCTGCCGCAGACGATTGATCTCACCAAGCGTCAGCAATGACGTCATAAAAGCAAAGCCAGCAATGACACGAAGATTTCGACTGAACATAAAGTACTTACTCAAGTCTATGACTCAACCAACTACTCGGGGGCTACTCCTATCAGGAGCGTTGGTCGCGCACCTAAGATAACTTTGATGGTAACAACACCTCGAAGAGATCTTCGAGTCCTACATCGAGTCTGCGACTCCACTACGGACTCGGGGGCTACTCCCATAGGGAGCGTCAGTCACGCATTCAAAAAGAAAAAAGGTTTCCTCTGGACAGACAATCGAAACATCCGTAATTGAATGAACTAAAGTCTCCGTTCGAGTCTATGACTCGAACAGACACTCGGGGGGCTACTCCCATAGGGAGCACTGGTCGCGCACCCTATGAACTATTCGAATGAGATTCTTCAGATCAAGTACGACAAAAATATTTTTGGAAACTTTTCCCAAATTAACACTAAGTGAGAAACGGTCTCCTTGGTCACCTAAAACACCTCTGTGGTGATAAAACCTTCGGATGCTTGATGTCTACGCACTTCTATTCTTGTAGATAGTTGTTCTGCCTCCAAGTGCAGAGGTTTGTACAATAGCAACAAGTTTCCCTTAAGTGGATTACCCAAGGTTTATCGAACTCAGGGAGGAAGTGGTCAAAGGTATCCCTCTCAAGAAACCCTACAATCAGGATACAATAAGTCTCTTATGTCCCCAACACACCCAATACACTTGTCAGGTGTATAGGTGTAAGACCCCACCTTTATAAGGTAAAGGATCCATGTGATTGCAATGCTAGTCCCGGGATCAAAAGCTAGCATCCATAGTTTAAGATGAAGTACATAGATACAAAGTACTTTATTACATCGTCATTCTAGAGATAAACATAGTCTTTTACAACTCCATAGCCAAAGGCTAAAACAAGAGTCCTTAACATAAGTAAATAAAGTAAAGTCTTCATCTTCATGTGCCACAGGCAAACATGTTGAGTGTAGACTCATAACCCTAATCCTCATCGGAGTAACCTGGAACATCATAAGTTATAGCCACAGTGGGCCAATACATTGGAATAGTATTGGCAAGTGATACCATAGTAGAATAGTAGTTTCTAATTTCTATATGAATTTGGCTAAGTGTAGCTTAGGCTTGCTTTGCTCAAAATAGGTTTTCCTTATTAGTTGAAAACACTAAGTTTATGTTTGATGAAAAACACCCAAGGAACCACCAATAAACATTGGTGAACCTTTACCCTTGTTAAACCACAAGTTTTTAACTTAGAAATTGGGATGAGGAGATCCTTGATAGTTTCAATGTCTTGATGCTCAAATTGTCCATTGCCGGGGACACGGCTAAGTACTTAGATTTTTCCTTCTCTAGAGGTGGTGCACTTTCCCCACAAGACTCGACATGCATCGAGACGAGATCATTCAGAAGCCTTCCCTTAGACCAAATGGACGTGTTCCATCCTATCACCCTACCACCATCTATCCATTTGACTAAGTTATTGCAACATATATGGTCAAGGTAGAGCCCATATGCCATGTGGCTGCACTAGAAGCTTCTAAACACTAAGTATCTCAAATCCCTTTGTTCCTGGGTGGCTTTCCATAAGTGAGATACACTAGGGAGGCCATAAAAATGGGCCCTGAGTAACCACTCAACATAAACCATTCTTTGCATTCCACCCAGGTGATTCATTCACTTAGTTGTTTTATTAAGCAAAAACATAAGTCAAAGACTTAACAAAATTTTCCATAGCATGTATATATAGTCCACCCTTGTTTGCAACTAGCTAGGCTAAGCATGATATCGACAAGTATCTTAACTTAGGAAATATTTCTACCAAGACTACAACTACTAGGATTTCCCATAGCATAGCATATAGATACTTAGCAAAAATTTCATGCAAGCCCTATACAAAATATCACTAGTGCATAGTTAAAATAATGGGATAAATACATGAAGCACACCTTTCCTTGGTAGTTGGGGGAGTAGCAACAATCTTCACAATCACAATCAGCACTAGCACGAAAATCTACACATAAAATAATAGCACCAAATTCACATTCCAATATTCAAGCAAAATTATTATGAATGCATGCAAATGCCATGTGATGATTTTTATAAACTAAACAAGACAAGTCAAACAGTACTAAACACAAAACCAACTAAATATAGTCTAAATAAACTTAATTTGGCCTTATGAACATTTTCAAAACAATTTATATAGTCAAAATAAGCATATATTTGTCTCTGCATAAAATTCCATTTTTACATAAACAAAATACAAAACTAATCCCACATTAGTGTAGGATATATTTTTCTGTATCCAATGATATATTATTTGCATTTTTTGGATAAACAGAACAAAAGTTATAGATTTTACAAGTTTAAATCTCTAATAGATTCAAAACAGATTTTAAAACAAATTCCCAGACACGTATACGTTTCTGATTGGTCCATACCTCTTCGCGCAGATCGTCCAAACGTGGAGCATTGGATCTAAGTCAGATCCAGTGGCCCAGATGAAACGATACCGCTTCAGGCTGGATTTAATCTTAGCCCTATGATTCAAATCTAACGGCGTTGGCTCAAACGACCAATGTCTGGCGGCGCTGGCGACGGCGACACGGCGGCGGCGCTCTGCCAGTGAGGTTCCAGTGGCTATAGAGGGGTTGGGGCTGCGGTTTGTCTTACCAGCATCACAAGGTTGCGAGGATTCTCAACGTATCGTCGGCGTGGACGGGGGCGTGCTGTGGTGGCCGGGAGACCTCGCCGGAGTTCGTACCCGCATCAAATGCTCATTGTCGGAGACGAAGGCGACGTTATACAGTGCAATAAAATGAACAAAAGGCATTAGGAGATAGTGGTATGGGTTAGGCGTCAAGGGGCGGTCTGGATTTACCGTGATTCTTCACCGAAGTTGAGCGGCAGTTGTGTCATTCGTGGGGCTCGACGGAGTCGACGACCTGGGTCACGAGCAGGCAAAATAGGGGCATGAGGTGAAGCCCACGAGCAAGGGGATAACGACAGAAGGCAACAGTGGGCAAGGGGCGGCCGGAGTTAGCCGTAATAGCTCAGCAGAGAGGGTCGGGCAGCAGCGTTGCGAGGTGAATTTCTGGCAGCCCGGTGGCGGAGAGAGTGTGCTAAGTGAGGGGAAATGGTCGAGGGGCGTAGGGGTTTAAGTAGGCAGAGGCTCGACAAGAAACGCCTGCGAATTCAAGGCCAATTACACCGCGCCATCAACGGCGACAACGGCAGCGGCGACGTGGTCTGCAGGCGTGATTTGGGGAAGATGCTGGCGTGGCGTGCGGGGCCAGCGTGTCAGTGACTCTGGGTAGAGCTGCACGCGTGAGAGAGAGAAGAGAGGGGGAGGTGGCCGGGTGGGCTTAGTGGGCTGCTTCTCCTGCTGGGCTGATTAGGTGGCGCCGACCCTTTTCCTTTTCTTCTCTCTTTTTCTTTTTCTATTTTGATTTTCAGGAAACAAATCAAACCAAATTCAAATGGATTTGAATTCAAATCAACTCTAGATTTTTGCAGTGAAACCTTCACACCTAATTGTGTATAAAACACTATTGTTTAGTGAAATTCACTTTGACACTATGAAAAAAAACATTGCCTTATTTGCATAAAATAATAGGCATAACATGGTTTCTTATTTGAAATTTTGTTTGGAAAATTTTGTGCAAACTAAGGATGCTATGAATGAATTAAATGCAAACTTTTACAAATCATGATTTTTGGGATGTTACAAATCTAACCGCCTTAAGATGAATATCGTCCTCGAGATTCGGATTGGCTAGCAAATAGGTGAGGGTGATCTTTCCGAAGGTCATCTTCTCTTTCCCAAGTTGCTTCTTCTTCGGAATGATGGTTCCACTCGACTTTGCAGAATTTGATAGTCTTGGTCCGAGTAACTCTTTCTGCAGTCTCAAGAATCTTGATGGGCTTCTCCTCATAGGTGAGATCACTCTCTAACTGAACCTCTTCCAAAGGTATAGTATCCTTCGAAGAAGTTTCTTCCATCTCCGGATGGCATTTCTTCAACTAACTCATGTGAAACACATTGTGAATGGAACACAGTGATTCAAGCAATTCAATCTCATAAGCCACTTCTCCTTTGCGGCTCAAAATATTGAATGGTCCAATATACCTTAGAGACAACTTTCCTTTGATCCCAAATCTCTTCACACCATGCAGTGGTGAGACTCTAAGATAGGCTCTATCACCTATCTCATAGGTGACCTCTCTATGCTTTGAATCCATGTAGCTTTTTTGTCGGGACTGTGCTATCTTCAATCTGTCCCTTACTAATCTGACTTTCTCTTCGGCTTCCTTAATCAGTTCTGGTCCGAACAAATTTCTTTCTCCTACACCACTCCATAGCAATGGTGTAGTACACTTCCTTCCATAGAGAAATTCAAACGGTGCCATCTCAATGCTGGCTTGATAGCTATTATTGTAAGATAATTATGTGTACGGAAGTCTTTCATCCCAACTAGCACCGTAGTCCAGGGCACATGCCCTCAACATATCCTCCAGAATCTGATTCATCCTTTTTGTCTGTCCATCAGTTTGGGGGTGAAAAATTGTGCTGAACTCCAATATTTTCCCAAGGACTCATTCAATCGTCGCCAAAAATGCGAAGTGAATTGAGTTGCTCTATCAGACACAATACTATTGAGTACTCCATGTAGACATATAATTTTGTTCATATAGATTTTGGCTAACTTAGCACTTGTATAGGTTGTCTTCACGGGTATGAAGTGAGCCACTTTAGTTAGGCGATCTACAACAACCCAGATAGAATCATATCCTGACCTAGTCCTTGGCAGTCTGGTGATGAAATCCATACCAATCTTGTCCCACTTCCAATCAGGAATAGGTAGTGGCTATAGTAATCCTGCCGGTTTCTGATGTTCCGCTTTCACTCGACTACACACGTCACATAATGCAATATGTTCTACGATGTCCCTCTTGATATTATTCCGCCCAAATCTTTCATTCACATCCATGTACATTTTGGTGTTACCTGGATGAATGGAATATGGTGAGTTGTCTGCTTCTTGCAGAATCAGTTTCTGAAGTTCTGGATCTTGCGGAATATAGATACGTTTTCCATACCGCAAAGTACCTTGTTCGTCTTCATGGAAACCTTTACCTTTCCCCTTTTTCATTAATCCTTTGATCTCATTAATTTCCTTGTCCATCCTTTGGGCTTCCTTGATCCTGTCCAACAATGTGGGTTGAACATCCAATGACATGAGATGTCCTTCCGGTACTATCTCCAATCTGAGATCTTTGAATTGGGCACACAGATTATCTGGCAATTCTCCCTTAGTAAGGCCATTCACATAAACCTTACGGCTTAAAGCATCCGCTACAACATTTGCTTTACCGGGATGGTATTGCAAACTCAAGTCATAGTCCTTGATGAGTTCAAGCCATCCTATTTGTCTCATATTGATTTCTTTCTGAGTGAAGATAAACTTCAAACTTTTGTGATATGTGAACACTTCACAACGTTTTCCTAGAAGATAATGCCTCCATGTTTTGAGTGCATGGACAACAGAGGCTAACTCTAAGTCATCAGTAGGATAATTTACTTCATGAGTTTTGAGTTGTCTCGAGGCATAAGCTACAACCTTACCTTCTTGCATCAAAACTCCACCCAATCCTTGGTGAGATGCATCACAATATACTTGGAAATCCTTTTCCAAATCTGGTAGACATAATACTGGTGCTATCACTAGTCTCTTCTTCAATTCTTGGAAACTGAGTTCACATCCTTCCAGTCAAACTTCTTGTCTTTCTTAAGTAACTCTGTCATCGGCTTAGCTACCTTTGAGAAATTCTCAATGAAT
Organism: Avena sativa; assembly: GCA_916181665.1. Taxonomy (NCBI): domain Eukaryota; kingdom Viridiplantae; phylum Streptophyta; class Magnoliopsida; order Poales; family Poaceae; genus Avena; species Avena sativa. The sequence goes on along the minus strand of OV702299.1, from coordinate 361,438,363 downwards.
CTTCTATAGTATCCTGCCAAGCCGAGAAAACTACGAACTTCTTTCACTGACTTAGGAGATTCCCACTCAGTTACAACTGATACTTTTGCGGGATCGACAGCTACACCATCTCCTGACACAATATGTCCGAGAAATCCTACTTCATTCAACAAGAATTCACACTTGCTGAATTTGGCATACAGTTTGTGCTCCCTGAGCTTCTCAAGTATCAAACGCAAATGCTCTTCATGCTCTTCTTTACTCTTGGAATAGATCAAACTGTCGTTGATGAATACGACAACAAACTTGTCAAGAAACTCCATGAACACTTTGTTCATCATATTCATGAAATAGGCTGGTGCATTTGTCAAACCAAATGGCATCACGGTGTACTCATACAAACCATACCTAGTGGTGAAAGCAGTCTTAGGTATGTCTTGATCTCTAATATTTATCTGAAAATAGCTTGATCAGAGATCAATCTTTGAAAACACACCGGCTCCTTCTATCTGATCAAACAAATCATTGATTCTAGGCAAAGGATATTTGTTCTTGATAGTCACCTCATTGAGTGAACAGTAATCTATGCATAACCTTTGACTTCTATCTTTCTTCTCAACAAACTGAACTAGTGCACCCCAAGACGAAGAACTTGGTTGAATAAATCCTTTCTGCAACTATTCTTCTAGTTGTTTCTTGAGTTCTTTCAACTCATCAATTGACATCTTGTAGGGTATCATTGCTATTGGTCCAGATCCTGGCAGCAGGTCAATGAGAAACTCTACATCTCTATCTGGTGGCATTCCAGGAAATTCCTCCGGAAACACATCCGGATACTCCCTCACAATTAGCACACTATCTATGCTAACCCCTTAAGAGAATTTAGCTTACTCCCTTTTGATTCAAAGTTAGACTTGAACCTAATTCGTTTCTTATCTGGGGTAGTGAGTGTGACAGTACAATTGGCACAATCTAATACTCCTTCATACTTAGTCATCCAATCCATTCCCAAAATTACATCCAATCCTTGGGAATCTAGGATTATCAAACTAACCGGAAACTAATACTTTCCAAACTCTATTACTGGATCATGACATCCAAGGTTCACTATCATCTCTCCACCGGGAGAGCTTACTTTTATAGGACACCCAATGGTTTCAGTTGGAAGTCCATTTTTATCAACAAATGCTCTTGATATGAATGAATGCGATGCGCCAGTATCAAAAAGAACAAGTGCTGGAAAAGAATTGAGCTTGAACTTATCAGCCACAGCATCAGACTCTTCATATATTTCTTCCACATTGATGTGGTTCACTTGTCCTTTCTAGAAAGGGTTGGGCTTATTGACTCCTTCAACTTTCTTTTCTGGGCATTCATTTGCATAATGCCCCATCTTCTTACACTTGAAACACTCAACCTGACTAGGATATTCCTTTACAGGCTGACTTCCATTACCACTTCCACTGTGGTGGCTCTTGTGTCCCCTCTTGTGGTTCTTATACTTGTCATTATCATGACTGCGATGATGCTTATTGTCATGGTGACGGTTGTGGTTGTGGTGATTTTTGTACTTCCCATGTTTGTGGAATCCAGAACTCCCACTATCATCATGATGGGAACGCTTGTGCGACGATCCCGAGCTGTGCTTATCAAAGTTATGTTTCCTTTTCCTGCCCTCAACTTGTTTCATCTTGTTTTCAAAGATGGTAGCCTTGTCACAAAGAGATTGATAGGTTGGAACATAGGCAACAGACAGCTGCAGGTTCAACTCATCATTAAGTCCTTTGAGGAACTTCTCTTTCCTCTTAGCATCAGTATCAACTTCATCCGGTGCGTAGCACGCCAGATTGTTGAACTCCTCAATGTACTTAGCTACACTGCGGTGACGCTGTTTCAGGTTGTGGAACTCTTTCTTCTTCAAGTTCATCACTCCGGATGAGATGTGAGATGTACGGAAACCATCCTCAAAAATAGCCCAAGTCACATCCTCAAGGGGAGTGGTGATCTGAAAGTTGTCCAACCATGTTACTGTCGGTCCTTCGAGCAGATGTGCTGCAAACCTGACTTTTTCCTCGTCGGTGCAGCCAATAATGACTAAGTCCTTGTTCACTGAACGTAACCAGTCATTGGATACCGTTGGATCAGTGGTTCCCGAGAACTTTGCAGGCCTTAGTCTCAGAAATCTGATGAGCATGCCAAATGCTGGAGGATTGTTCTGATTGTTGTTGTTGTTATTGTTGTTGTTGTTTTGATTCTGATTTTGGTTCTGGATGAACTGAGTCATCATCTGCATCAGTTGAGCTTGAGCTGTCATCAATAGCTACATCTCTGGAGTGACATTAATGTTGTTGTTTTGGTTGGGGTTGGCATGACGGGGAGGCATCTGTGGTTTCAATAAGATAAGAAATGAGATACCCATAGATGCTTAACATGCACAATACATCACATAATATCAATCACAATAACCAAGCTCAAAATAACATAGAGTTTGAACATAGTAAACAACAAGTTTTTGGAAAAGTAAACACACCATAGAAAGCCATCCACATGTTGGATGGTCATTACGACTCAATAATCAAAGTATGATAGATAAAATATAGTCGAGTAGTCTACACTAATCCTCCATTTCGACCTCCATGTCAACAAGAGCAAGACCTGCATTGTCCATGGTGGCCTTGTACTCATCTACACTAGTGTTCAAGGCCTCGATCTTTGCCTTGAGGGCCCTCTTCTGTGAGCGAAGCCTCTCTATCACTTCGTGATGGGTCTCAAGCTCGAAGTCCTTGTCCTCCATCTCAGCCTTCATGTCCTTGATCTTCTTGTTTCTATCTTGGACCCTATTCTCCTGATTCTTGAACTTCTTGTCCTGGCTCTCGAATCTGGCCTCCATCTCCTTGATGATCTCATCTTGCTCTGCGAAGAGCTTGTCCTTCTCCCTCAACTGAACCTAGAGCTCTTCATTTCTAAGCATGACGTTGGTCCTATCAGTGTCGAGGTGTCTAATAAGGCCCTCGAGGTCCTGGAGATACAGACGAACTGGGTCTATAGTCTCTCTAGTCTCGCCCTCATACACCAATGCCTCTTCCTCCTCGTCATGTCTCCCGAACGAGTGGAAGTAGAGGACTCTAAGCTCGGTGGAGTGGCGTCCGCAGAGGCGTCCAAGTAGCTCCTGCATGACTACATCTAGACCCTTATCCTTGTCATTGTGCATCATCTTGAAGGAAATCTCCTCCATGTTTGGCTTCGTCTGTCGTCCCGGCTACGAGACTCTAAAACCCCAAAGGTCCTTCCTCTCAAACTTGGTGAGCCGGAGTGCCTTGATACTAGGAAGTGGGAGGTTGAGCACACTAGTAAACTGCACGATGTGTGGACCAAAACGAGTTCCATTGAACTCCTCGGCAGTGCTGATCACAAAGCTAGGCATCTAAGGTAAGATAGAAAAATATTAGAACAACACAAGTAGAAGAAACAAGACAGTAGAATGGAAGCAAAGGCATACATCATCCATAAAACATACAAGTCATGGCATACAAATTCTATCACAACACTAAGGTTCAACATAACTTAGACAAAAAAATACGACAAGTGTGATGGTCCAACTAATGGAGTACCTTACAATTTTCACTCATATGCTAAGTCTACGATAAACTCCCTTAGACGTTTTATGGCGGTCTCTAAGTCTTGGGTATACTTCTCCTCTTCAAGATCATTTTTAGTGTTGATCATTCTACACTTGAGTCTTCCACCAAGCTCCTTGATAGCATTCCAAGCTGCATTTCTTGCAAAGTCAAAGAATGTTGTATACATTTCTGAGTTGGTGCCCATGTAGAATCCCGACTCTTTGTGGTTGTCTCCCTTGTTTTTATACAAGTGAAGTTGCACCCACCTATATTCTTCTCCTTCATCCATAACTGGAAATCCTTTGTATACGGCCTCACCATGTATTCCCAAGCTAACCATAAGGTTTTTACGTTCTTTGGGAAACTCCATCTCACATTCTAAAGTCATGGTCATGAGTGGTCCCTTCTTGATGGCTTCGTTGATGGTGGCCATCTACAAATTGAGATGAGAAAGATGATTAGAATGGTTTACGAGAAGAAAAAGACAAGTGTGGAATTTTGCAAAGTGTTGTATTTTTCCTTAGTGGTTTTCTTAGTCTAATCCAACCTAGGGTCATAATCCTACAGGCAACACAGTTCTCTGATACCATCTGTAAGACCCCACCTTTATATGGTAAAGGATCCCTGTGATTGCTAGTCCCGGGATCAAAAGCTAGCATCCATAATTCAAGATGAAGTACACAGATACAAAGGTCTTTATTACATCGTCATTCCAGAGATAAAAATAGTCTTTTACAACTCCATAGCCAAAGGCTAAAACAAGAGTCCTTAAAATAAGTAAATAAAGTAAAGTCTTCATCTTCATGTGCCACATGCAAGCATGTTGAGTGTAGACTCATAAACCCTAATCCTCATCGGAGTAACCTACAACATCATAAGTTACAGCCACAGTGGGTCAATACATTGGAATAGTATTGGCAAGTGATACCATAGTAGAATAGTAGTTTCTAATTTCTATATGAATTTGGCTAAGTGTAGCTTAGGCTTGCTTTTCTCAAAATAGGTTTTCCTTATCATTTGAAAACACTAAGTTTATGTTTGATGAAAAACACCCAAGGAACCACGAATAAATATTGGTGAACTTTTACCCTTGTTCAACCACAAGTTTTTAACTTAGAAATTGGGATGAGGAGATCCTTGATAGCTTCAATGTCTTGATGCTCAAATTGTCCATTGCCGGGGACACGACTTAGTACTTAGATTTTTCCTTCTCGAGAAGTGGTGCACTTTCCCCACAAGACTCGACATGCATCGAGACGAGATCTTTCAGAAGCCTTCCCTTAGACCAAATGGACGTGTTCCATCCTATCACCCTACCACCATATGTCCATTTGGCTAAGTTATTGCAACCTATATGATCAAGGTAGAGCCCATATGCCATGTGGCTGCACTAGAAGCTTCTAAACACTAAGTATCTCAAATCCCTTTGTTCCTGGGTGGCTTTACACAAGTGCGATACACCAGGGAGGCCATAAAAATGGGCCTTGAGTAACCACTCAACATAAACAATTCTTTCCATTCCACCCAGGTGATTCATTCACTTAGTTGTTTTATTAAGCAAAAACATAAGTCAAAGACTTAACAAAATTTTCCATAGCATGTATATATAGTCCACCCTTGTTTTCTACTAGCTAGGCTAAGCATGATATCAAAAAGTATCTTAACTTAGGAAATATTTCTACCAAGACTACAACTACTAGGATTTCCCATAGCATAGCATATAGATACTTTGCAAAAATTTCATGCAAGCCCTATACAAAATATCACTAGTGCATAGTTAAAATAATGGGACAAATACATGAAGCACACCTTGCCTTGGTAGTTGGGGGAGTAGCAACAATATTCACAATCACAATCACCACTAGAACCAAAATCTACACAGAAAATAATAGCACCAAATTCACATTCCAATATTCAAGCAAAATTATTATGAATGCATGCAAATGCCATTTGATTATTTTTCTAAACTAAACAAGACAATTCAAACAGTACTCAACACAAAACCAACTAAATATAGTCTAAATAAACTTAATTTGGCCTTATAAACATTTTCAAAACAAGTCAAAATAAGCATATATTTGTCTCTGCATAAAATTCCATTTTACAGAAACAAAATACAAAACTAAGCCCACAGTAGTGTAGGATTTATTTTTCTGAATCCAATGATATATTATTTGCATTTTTGGATAAATAGAACAAAAGTTATAGATTTTACAAGTTTAAATCTCTAATAGATTCAAAACAGATTTTAAAACAAATTCCCAGACACGTGGACGTTTCTGATTGGTCCATACCGCTTTGCGCGGATCGGCCAACATGGAGCGTTGGATCTAAGTCAGATCCAGTGGCCCAGATCAAACGATACCGCTTCGCGCTGGATCTAATCTTAGCCCTACGATTCAGATCTAACGGTGCTAGCTCAAACGACCAAAGTCTGGCGGCGCTAGAGACGGCAACGCGGCGGCGGCGCTCTGCCAGTGAGGTTCGGGCGGCTACAGAGGGGGTTGGGGGCTGTGGTTTGGCTTACCAGTGTGGCAAGGTTGCGAGGAAGCTCAACGTATCGTCGGCGTGGACAGGGGCGTGCTGGGGTGGCCGGGAGACCTCGTCGGAGTTCGTACTCGCGTCAGATGCTCACTGTCAGAGATGAAGGCGACGTTCTACGGTGCAATAAGATGAATAAAAGGCATTAGGAGACGCACAGAGGCACGACGGACATAGAGGTATGGGTTAGGGGTCAAGGGGCGGTCTGGATTTACCGTGATTCTTCACCGGAGTTGAGCGGTGCTTCTGTCGTTCGCGGGGCTCGACGGAGATGGCGACCTGGGTCATGAGCAGGAAAAATAGGGGCATGAGGTGAAACACACGACCAAGAGGAGAACAATAGTAGGCAACAGAGGGTAAGGGGCGGCCGGAGTTAGCTGGAATAGCTTACCGGAGCAGGTTGGGCAGCGGCGTTGCGAGGCGATATTCTGGTAGCCCGGTGGCGGAGAGAGTGTGCTGAGTGAGGGGAATTGGTCGAGGGGCGTAGGGGTTTAAGTAGGCAGCGGCTCAACAAGAAACACCTGCGAATTCAAGGCCAATTACTCCTTGCCATCAATAGAGACAACGGTAGTGGCGACGTGGTCCGCGGGCGTGATTTGGGGAAGATGCTGGCGTGGTGTGCGGGGCCAGCACGTCAGTGACTGTGAGTAGAGCTGCGCGCGTGAGAGAGAGAGGAGAGGGGGAGGTGGCCGGGTGGGCTTAGTGGGCTGCTTCTGCTACTGGGCTAATTAGGTGGCGCCGGCCCTTTTCCTTTTCTTCTCTCTTTTTATTTTTATATTTTGATTTTCAGGAAACAAATCAAACCAAATTCAAATGGATTTGAATTTTCAAATCAACTCTAGATTTTTGCAGTGAAACCTTTGCACCTAATTGCGTACAAAACAATACTGTTTATTCAAATTCACTTTGACGCTATGAAAAAAAACATTGCCTTATTTCCATAAAATAATAGGCATAACATGGTTTCTTATTTGAAATTTTGTTTGGAAAATTTTGTGCAAACCAAGGATGCTATGAATGAATGAATGAAATGCAAACTTTTATAAATCATGATTTTTGGGATGTTACAATAGGTGCACTAGTTCAGCGAAGAGATAGTGAAATACAAGTGGTAACGGTGCCAGAAAATAGCTTTTGACTTGTTGTTGACGTGGGGCAACGTGTGTGAAACTGAAATAAAGATGGAAGCAAGAAAACATGCAATAGATCTAGATGCAAATGGTGTTTCAATGCTTAGAAACAAGTCCTAGGGATCATACTTTCACTAGTGAACACTCTCTCATATAAATATCCTCTCTTCATCATACTACTCTTAACTACTCTCCGGTTGGACACTCTAATCCATGGTAGGCCTACAAAAGCACACCTCAAAGTCCGCCTTCCCCATCTAGATAACCCCACACTGTCACCTTAAGCGCTAGATGGTTCCAACAAACACCACAATTTCAGAGAGACAACCAACTCAAAATATAACTCATCATAAATATATATAACCTAGCTTAAGTGCCACACACGGCGTGCACGCTATCACTTTCACACACGTGGGGAAAAACATAGATCTATTAAAGTAATTGAGTATTTATGCAACCTCTAGCCTAAGTGCCACCATGGTGCGCACGCTATCACTTTCACACACATGGGGAGAGACAGAGATCATTTGAAGCACTTGAGTATCAAGGTAGATCTACTAGATTACAAAGCTCATGACCACAACAAGATCATGCATAGAGAGAGAGAAATGAACACATATCTACCGGTAGAGCCCTTAGCCTCGAGAGAGAACTACTCCCTCCTCATCATGGGAATCAACAACGGTGATGAAGATGGTGGTGGAGATGATGGAGATGGATCCGGGGGCACTTCCCCGTCCCGGCAGGGTGCTGGAATGGAGACTTTCTGTCCCCCGAATCTCCCGTTCGGTGGCGGCGGCGCTCTGGAGGTTTTCGTGGCTTTTATTATAGGCGAAGGAGGCAAGGTCGGTGGAGGGCTAGGAGGACCACACCCCCTGTGGGCGCGACCTAGGGTGGGCCCGCACCCACCTAGGGTGTAGCCACCCTGGTGTCCTCCTCCGTCTCATCTTCGATTTTCCGTATCGTTTAGGGAAAAATATGAACTTTGGCTTTTGTCCCGTCCAATTCCGAGAATATTCATTTTTTAGCTTTCTGAAACCAAAAATAGCGGAAAACAGGCAACTGGCACTGTGGCATCTTGTCAATAGGTTAGTTCCAGAAAGTGTATAAAAATACCTCAAAGTGTAGACAAAACATAAAACAAATGATACAAAACAATCATGGAACATCAAAAATTATAGATACGTTTACGACGTATCAAGCATCCCCAAGCTTAACTCATGCTCGTCCTCGAGTAGGTAAGTGATAAAAGAATAATTTTTGAGGTGACATGCACCATCAAAACCAAGATCAAACCATTTGCAAGAATTGAAAGCTAGGATCAAGGAACTCTAAACATGTGCATGAAATATGGAGTTCTAACAATAAGACAAAGTATGCATGCAACAAGAAAGGCTACAAACAAAGATCATGAATAACATGCATTGAAAAAACGTTTGTTTGTTTCACATACAGAAAACATGGCATAGTGGCATTCATCTTGTCCCTCATAGAGTAGCAAATAAATGCATAGGACACCTTCAAAGTTCATAAGAGTGACTAGATACAAATAGCACAAGGACAAGTAATATCACAATATGCATCAATCAATAAGTTTTGGGACACTACACATAGAACTAAGAATGGCAACTATTCTCTCTTAACTGGTGCCTAAAGGTAGAAGGTGGAGACTCAATATAATAGTGGAAGAAAGGCCCTTCATAAGGGAATCAGGGATTTCAATTTTCAAAAAGAGCTTCCAAAAATTATGGTACTTGTTAGCTTTCATCCCTCATTGCCCATATCATAAGCATCTTGAACCGATTAAGGTTAAAGTGAACAAACTATGGAGTATATACTTGACAAAGTATAAGTTGGCAATCTCATGTCCCTTGAATACGAGGGTCACACCTCATGCTACTCAACTTTAGTCACCTGTAAGTTCTTGTCATAGTAAGTACATGCGTATCATAGAGAACTGCCAATGAGTACCCCATGCACATGGTACATGAGCTATGCCATAACCAGAATGACAAGGCAAGCAGACAATGAGCATCTCAGAGATCTTTTTATTTGCTATTTGCATAGGTTTTTATTGAGGATGCTTCATAGATTGCTCATTATGGTGATGCTGCAAGTTTCCACCATGATTAGGCATGGCTTAGGCTAGCGTCCCAGGCGTTTATCTAACACACATACATAACTCCATGGACTTACAAGCTCCCCTTTCATTTCACAACGACGACATCCATAGACAAAAGAGCATGATATCAACTATGTACAAAGTACAAGTGCAATGTTGAAAGTGTTCCCCATGACATCATGGTTCTGCTAATTCCAACATATAAGTGCAAGCATATACAACATAGATGACACAATGGTTCGAGTTTATTAGGGGAAAGATAAATAAAGTGTGCCATCAAGTTCGTGAGAGCTTTAATCACTAAGTTTTCACATAACAACATACCTTTTAATTGGAAGATAGATGAAAACAAGAATATACTTGGAATAGTGTAACACACCATGCATAGGAATTTATAGTGGACACTTTGGAATAACTTGGTTTCTTGGGAGTTGGAAGCATGAGTAGAGCTTAATCATACAAGTGGAGGATTGCAAAAGACTGGGAGCGACCAACTAAGAGAGCAATAATGGCCATAATCATGCAGAGCGATAAAACATTACTAATCAAAGCATAGAGTGGTACTACAAGTCAAGGACTATGTCACATCCCAAAATTTTCCAAATTTTGAAATGTGAAAAATAAATAAACAAAATAAAACTTTGTTGAAATTCAGGGTGAGAAGAAACTTTTTGATTCCAATAGGAAATATCAAAATCTATTTTGAGCAAATGAAATCCTAAAGGGATTTAAAAAGATAAACAATTATTAAAGAAAGATTTAATAATTCGAATCACTAGTTTTAGATCCTTTAAATAAAAGGATTTGATTTTCAAAAGCAAGGGTAGAATTATAAATAAAGATTATTTTATAGAGCCAAATTAAATCTTGGCCAAGCTTTTGAAATAAAATAATTCTATTTGATAAAAAGAGTAAAAGTTTGTTTAAATAAAATAATGAGGATTTATTAATATCCAAATTTATCAAAGTAAAGGCTTTGCCATTTTAATTAAAACATTAAAACTTGTTAAATTATTGTAAACAAGTTTTCCAAGTATTTTATATTTTCAAATAAAACCTACTGATTTGGTTTTGATAATATTTAGATTTCAAATGGAGAGTTTTTTTAATAAATCAAAACCTATTTGAATTAATAACTAAGGACTATTTTATTTAAATATTAAATAGATCCTAAAAGAATAAAAGTATTATTTTATTTTGGACCTGGGTTTGTGTTGTTAAACAGAACTAAAAATTATACACAGTTTGGCAAAGGTTTGAGTTCATTTGAGTGTTTGAATTGTTTGAATAAAATCAAAACAGAAAATCAAATGGAAAAAGAAAAAGGCAATCAGTATAAAAAAGAATCAAACCTGACCCAACCCAATAGGCCCAGCAGCCCACCTGTCCAACCCAACTAAACCCCCACGCGCGAAACGATTTTCACCCATACTCGCACCCACACAGACGCAGACAGGCAGGCCCCACTCCCTCCTTCTCCACCTCGCTGACAGCACGGCCCCACTCTCCTGTTCATCGTCTCCACCCCGACCCCGTCGCCCCTGCCGTTGCCGTCGAGTTACTGCCGGCATCAATACGCGTAAATGGCCGCATAATTCCCTGCAGTGATCACGCCCCCTTAAGCGCCCCTCTCTGCTCTCTCTTTCCCCCAGACAGCTCCTCCCCTCTGCCCCTAGGCTGCCCCGAATTCCTCTTGCTCCGCCACTGCTCCGACGAGCGTCCCAGAGCAATTCCGGCCACACCCCGCCACCTCTCACCTCCCACTGAACACGAGTTTGTTCTCCACCCCCAGGCGCATCTGCCAGTGCCTCGAACTCGCCCGCGAGTGCCCCACAGCCTCGGCTTCGACATCACCTGAACGCCACCGCCGTTTGCTGATGCTCCGGCGAAGTATCTCCGTAAGCAACGTCCTACCCTCTCCTTCCTGATGATACTCCTGCACTCGCCACACTCTCCCGCGTCTAACCGTGTCCTTGTTTTTCCTCGGGGTGAACCGCAGCGTCGCCCTCGACGACCTACAGAGCCGCCTGACACCGCCACTCACTCCGGCGAGGAATTGCCACCATCTCTGAGCGCCCCTCGCCAAGCCAGTGCCAACTTGAGAATCACCTCGACCTCGCGAGCACGGTGAGCACCCTCGTTTCCTCCTTTGCTTCCTGTAGCCGCCGCAAAGCCACCGTCTGACCGCGCGCCCCCGTCTGCCACCGCTAGTGTCGCCAGAACTTGGTCGTGCAGCTATGAGCCGTGCGATGCAAATCGTATAGCTGCGATTAGATTTAACTGAAAGGGTAAGAGCACGTCTGTGCCGCTCGATCTTACTTAAATCCTACGGTCCACAGAGCTTGATCCGTGCGAACCGTTACCGGCCAGTAGAAAGGCGCCACGTGGACAAGGTTTAGATTAAAACAGGAATTTGAATCTGATTATTATGCAAACTTGTAAAATCCATAACTTTCAAACCACACGTCCAAATTTTGCAAATTTTATATCAATGGATTCAGAAAAACAAGCCCTAGCCAACAATGCACTGTTTTTATTAAAAAGCTTCTGGTAAAATGTTTGTTTTTGCAGAAACTTGTGTATGCTTGTTTAGGATATAAAATTTATTCCAAAATGATTTTGGGGTTGAAATCTTTGCAAAATGGTTTTTTGTGAACCTACTGACCTTAGGAACCAACTTATGGATTTAAAAATGTATTTTGTGAAGTTTAGGATTGAATAATTGAATTAGCTCATTTCTAGTCAAATAAAAACATTGATTTTGATATGGAAATGATTTTTGAGTAAAACCTTTGGGAATTAACTTGATTCAAACTTTCTGACCCTAAACACCAAGTTTTTAGAATTAAAATGTATTTGGTGAACCCTTTAAAAGAATATTGCTTTACTAAAAACATTTTCAACCACATAAAATAATGATTTGATTTAAAAATGGTTTATAGATAAAACCTTTTGCAAATGGTTTTACCACTTTAGAAAATAACCACTTTGAACCTTACAAAGTTTAGAGCCTAGTAGAAACCATCTTTGCAAATAAAACTATCTTTTGCATGCTAGCATGCATGACTTTGTTTCTATTATTTTATGTGTGATGAATTGTTTGAATATTGGTTGGAATGCTAGTTTAATCTATGTTTGCTTGATTGATTTGTAGTGAAGTTAGAAGAGTGTGATATTAGCAAGATCAAGAAGTGAACCAACATTCTCTACCAAAAAGGCAAGTGACACTATCATCCAAGTCCTACTATTTTCATTACACTTAGTGGATTTTTGTGACATGCATGAAAAGGATTTCTATATTTTATGCTATGCTAAATCCTATTAGGATACCCTTATATATTCCTTAGTGGAAACAATGTAGTTGTAGTATGCTTAGCCCTGCTATATATTGGGATGGAATACATGATATGATTATATAAAGTGTTGGAAAAATATATGTTTTATATAATAAAACAAGTACTCAATGAACCACCTGGGTGGACAAGGATACTCAAGTTTTGGACAAGGTGGCAACAAAAGGAACCATGTTTATATGGCTATCTCTTTTGTATGTGCACTAGAAGAAAACCACCCAGGGACTTAGAGATTGAACATGTTTCTCGTACAATGGCTTCCGTGTACAGCCACATGCTAAATGGGCTCTGGCTTAGTCAACTACATAGTGGAAGACCCATGCATTGGCATCTTCAGGTTAACTAGAATTGTGTAAGGGAACTTGAAACCCTACATTGGTGCCTGGATGACAAGCTAGCATTGTGTATTGGGAGGACTCCTATGGAAATACTTTGTCACATTCTCGATCTGCCAGTACTCCATTTTGGTGAGTACTTATCCAGCGGCCACTGGTGGCATCAAGACGAGATTGTGTCATGTGGGTAAAGTGTACAACTTCTGCAGAAGATCAAAATTCTAAGTACTTAGCCGTGTCCCCGGTTATGGACAATACTGAGCAACTAAGGCCTGAAGCTATGGAAGATCTCGACATTCCAATTTCTCAAAGTAAAACTTGATGGTGACAACAAGGGATTTGAAGCACTTGGAGTTTTCCAAGAAGTTCAGAAAGATTTGACAAAGATCAAAACTATTTTGAAAAGATAGGACAAAAATATATTGCTTTCTGCAAATGAGCCTAAACCCTACTTAGCCAAATATGCATGTAATGATAGGATCCACTTATTTCTACATAGTAGTGAAACTTGCCAATACAATTCAAATGTATTGACCCTTGTGGCTGCAACTTATTATGTTGCAGGTTTGTTTGATGTTAGTGAAGTGTGTTGAATAGGATTACAAGTCTACAACCAACATGATTGCCTGCGGAACTTTGAAGATGAAGGACTCCATGCTATATAGATATTCTGCTGCATTGTAATGTGATAGCCAAATGAGCTATGTAAGATGTAATGAATTATTTTATTCCTGGTTATAAAGTTGTATTATGACTTTTGTTTCTTGATATTACATCTTAACTGTGGATGCTAGATATTGATCCAGGGACTAGCATTGTAAACACAGTGATCTCTACCTTATTAAAGGTTGGGACCTCTACAGACTAAATGATCATAGAGGCTATGGTGACTTGTTGATAGTCATAACATGGTGTGAGCATGCGCCAAGTCAACCCAAACAAAGCATCAAAGGAGAATACCACAATACTATGCTTTTATATGCTAAAACAACCCATGATTCCTTCAAGGCACACTAAGAAATCCCAATTGTTTGGAACAAGTCATGCTACACAAATAATCACTAAGCATAAGGTCAAAGAAACATCGAGCATGATATGATAAATTCTAATCCACAGTCAAAACAACCTTCCTTTTGTACCACCATAAGCATGAAACTTTCTACTCCTTTCCAACACCAATCAACTTATTTGAAAAAACTCACAAAGATAATAATCAATAAAGATCAGTGAGCTTATCTCACACATCCACAAATAATAACTAACAAGTTCTAACCTGAAAGCACAAGAAAACTAAGGCTAAACACAGTGCTAGCAAAAGAGAACACTCACAAGACAATAAGAATGAAAACTAGAGTGTTCTAGGCAATGAAAACAGAGTGTGTCTCTCTACAAAAGAAGTGTGTTGGGATCCAACCAACTTACTCAAGAAAACTAAGCAAACGAAAACCAAAAATGAAAACTAAGACGCTCCAAGAATAACACAATAGTGCACGAAACAATAAAAACGAAGTGTCTAGAAAGACCTGAGCTTTTTATTGATGAAGAAGGGGATGACTTGGGCATCCCCAAGCTTTGATGCTTGTACCTCTTGAATAGTTCTTGGGGTGACACGGGGTGGCATCCCCAAGCTTGAGATTTTGTGCATTCTTCATCTCATTACATCATTCTTTCTCTACACCTGAAAATTTCCCTTCATACAAAACTTCACACAATCTTCATTAGCAACATTAGTGTATTCAAAAGATAATAGACCCTTAGGGTTTAGATTTACAACAGCAAAACTTTTCACTAAAAACACAAGCTACTGTAGCAACTCCTTCAAAAAGCTCAATTGCCCAGAAAGAACCCAAAAAGGAATCAATAAGAAGCAAATACAAATAATGGCAGAAATCTGTCTAAACAGACCAGTGGGTAGAAACTGATTTTTTAGAAGACCTTCTGTTGCTCAAATCAAAAAAAATTGAACTAAAGAATGTTAACTAACATACTGGGGGATTTATTCGTAAATTTTCAGCTCAATCCGACTTACAGAGACTCCTCACGAATTTTTATGATGGAGGACAGAAATTTATTTCGGGACAGCAACTCCCCAAATCTTACTTCCCTCTCATTAGAGGTCATTCTTGGCACAAAAAGCAAACAAAAAGGATAAGGAGAGGTCATTACTGAAGTAATAACTTCCAAGACTCAATAAAACTCTTGGGTTATCTCCCAACAAGTACTTTTCTTTAACTCCTTTAAGTTAGGCTTGATAGTTTGAAAAGATGCTCACATAAGAAATATGAATTGAAGAAAAAGAGAGCATCAAGAAGAAAATTCAAAACACATTTAAGTCTAACCCACTTTATATGCATAGGAATCTTGTAAAAAAACAAGTCTTTTAAGCACAAAGCAACAAGCATAGGAAAGCAGAACAAGTGCAACTTCATGACTTTCAACATAAAGAGGGGAAACTTAATATTGCTGAGATACATAAAACCACGTTTCCCTCTCTCATAATAACTTTCAGTAGCATCATGAATAAAATTAACAATATAACTATCACATAAAACATTCTTATCATGAGCCACATGCATAAAATGATTATTACTCTCCACATAAGCATAGTCATTCTTATTAATTGTAGTGGGAGCAAATTCAACAAAATAGCTCTCATTGTTATTCTCATCACCATAATCATCAAATATAGGAGGCATATTGTAATCACAATAAATTTTCTCCTCAATAGTAGGTGGACTGAAAATATCATATTCATCATTGTAATCATCATATATTGGAGGTAAAGTATCATCAAAGAAAACTTTCGCCTCTAAAGATGGGGGACTAAAAAGATCATTTTCATCAAAACTAGCTTCCCCAAGATTAGACTTTTCCATAGCATTAGCAATAATGGTGTCCAAAGAATTCATACTAATAACATTGCTATTAGCATGCAAATAAAGTTCCATAAGTTTTTTAATTTTCTCTTCAAACACTTCGTGTCCTAACTCAAGATAAATGCTATAAAGCTCTCTAATTTTGTTGTTGTTTTCCATTAAGCCTAAATAGTGAAAACACGAAACAAAAAGACAAAACTGCAGAATCTAAAGGAAATAACTTTGACCACTCACACCGGAGGATGTGAGTACCTTTTACCTTACCTCTGCGGCAACAGCGCCAGAAAATAGCTTTGATGGAGCTTGACGTGCAGGAAAGGTAAAAGGCCCAAAACCTCCCCGGCAATGGTGCCAGAAAAAGGCTTGATGTCCACGCACTTCTATTCTTGTAGACAGTTGTTGGGCCTCCAAGTGTAGAGGTTTGTAGAACAGCATAAAGTTTCCCTTAAGTGGATTACCCAAGGTTTATTGAACTCGGGGAGGAAGTGGTAAAAGGTATCCCTCTCAAGCAACCCTGCAATAAAGATACAAGAAGTCTCTTGTGTCCACAACACACCCAATACACTTGCCAGGTGTATAGGTGAACTAGTTCGGCAAAGAGATAGTGAAATACAAGTGGTAACGGTGCCAGAAAACAGCTTCTGACTTGTTGATGACGTGGGGCAACGTGTGTGAAACCAAAATAAAGAAGGAAGCAAGAAACATGCAAACGGTGTTTCAATGCTTAGAAACAAGGCCTAGGGATCATACTTTCACTAGTGAACACTCTCTCATATAAATATCCTCTCTTCATGATACTACTCTTAACTACTCTCCGGTCGGACACTCTAATCCATGGTAGGCCTACAAAAGCACACCTCAAAGTCCGCCTTCCCATCTAGATAACCCCACACTGTCACCTTGAGCGCTAGATGGTTCCAACAAACACCACAATTTCATAGAGACAACCAACTCAAAAATAAAACTCATCATAAATATATATAACCTAGCTTAAGTGCCACACACGGCGTGCACGCTGTCACTTTCACACACATGGGGAAAAGCATAGATCTATTAAAGCAATTGAGTATTTATGCAACCTCTAGCCTAAGTGCCACCACGGTGCGCACGCTGTCACTTTCACACACATGGGGAGAGCCAGAGATCTATTGAAGCACTTGAGTAGCAAGCTAGATCTACTAGATTACAAAGCTCATGACCACAACAAGGTCATGCATAGAGAGAGATGAACACATAGCTACCGGTAGAGCTCTTAGCCTCGAGAGAGAACTACTCCCTCCTCATCATGGGAATCCGCAACGGTGATGAATATGGCGGTGGAGATTGATGGAGATGGCTCCGTGGGCACTTCCCCGTCTCGGCAGGGTGCCGGAACAGAGAGTTTCTGTCCCCCGAATCTCCCGTTCGGTGGCGGCGGCTCTATGGAGGTTTTCGTGGCTTTCTGGTCGGGAGGATTTTATAGGCGAAGGAGGCAAGGTCGGTGGAGGGCCAGGGGCCCACACCCCCTGTGGGAACGACCTAGGGTGGGCCCGATCCCACCGAGGGTGTGGCCACCCTGGTGTCCTCCTCCATCTCGTCTTCGATTTTCCGTATCGTTTAGGGAAAAATATGAAATTTTTATTTAGTCCCGTCCAATTTCGAGAATATTCATTTTTTAGCTTTATGAAACCAAAAATAGCATAAAACAGGCAAATGGCATTATGGAATCTTGTCAATAGGTTAGTTCCAGAAAGTGTATAAAAATACCTCAAAGTGTAGACAAAACATAAAACAAATGATACAAAACAATCATGGAACATCAAAAATTATGGATACGTTTACGACGTATCAATGTTGTGTCTATGACGCAAAGATAAGTCCTACATATATCATCTATTGTCCTAGTAACACACCAGACTGCGCTCTGCCAGTAACATACCGTGACAACATGCACGATGAAAAATCCTGACGGACGCATTGGGTAGCATACCTAAGACACTAGAATTCGACTGCTGTAAGACCTCAGCGGCCTGAGTCAAATTTGTGACACCCCCGGGATCAGAGCTAACATATCCCAGACCTCTGTCTGACATAATCTTAACCTTGATATCGAGAACATCTAGTGAAGAATCGATAACACATGACCCTATGACACAAAATGTATTACAGCAAGCTCATAACTGAGAAAAGAACCAATTTATTACAAGCATAGGTCACTGACCACAAACATCAAACAATGGAAGGAAAATTATTCTATTAAGTATAGCAAACTTAACAAATGGCCTAAGAGGCCTGAAGCATAACGATGACATCCCAGCCCATAGATTACAGGTTGCCGGCCGCGAACCCCTAGCTACTCGTCGGTGTCGATGTAGTACCAATCTGATCTTTAGGAAATACTTACTCTACTACAAAAGTATCAAAAAAGCAAGGGTGAGTAAATGGTGTACTCTGCAAGACTTATGGCTAGTGGAGTTGTTTTTCATAAAGCCATCTTTGTTTATAAAACAAGAGGGAGAAGTAGCTCGTCTATTCAGACTATTTTAAAAGGGGATAAGAGAGCGACATCTCCAAAATATTGATCATCATCTCTTTTGATATTCACCAAGTAATCATCATCTCACCTCATTTAGGATCACCCCCTCATACCATGAGGAAGCATCCTTAAGCACATGTTGATCTGCCAAGTTTTACGATTAGGTTCAAGTTCTCTATGATACTAGAATTCGGTCACCAAGCGTTCATAACCGTGAACATGGCTTTTCGAAAAGATTTAACCCTGCAATGGTGCACAACTTTACCCACACGTAATAACCTTCTCTTAATGCTAGTACATTAGCCCTCTTCCTTGGAAGGCCGACAGAGGGTGGTTAGACACGACCTTTACCTTGCTCTCGTCGAGACCATGAGTCCTGCAATAAGGATGGTTCCATCATAACGGGTAAAATCCCTAAGCCGAACCTTAAATATGTGAGGCGAGGTTGGTTTACGAGGGGCGCCATCTACCCCAAGCAACCCCGACCACGCTTACCTACCTGTTATGAATGCACCTCCTTCACCGCCTTCAAGAAGATCCAGAATGCATGTCGAATGGAACACCCGAACTCTGTGCCTCGTGGTATCTACTAGGAAAGTCAGTCAATCGAGGGGTCCCCATAAACCCTGTGTGGTTGTACACTCATATTGGTCCAAAGGCAAGAATTCAGGTCCTAGTGGTGGTGAGAATGGGACTACAAAAACCACATCCCACCATGGCATCCCATACAAGCCTTGTCATGTTTAATCTCATATCACTTCTGATCTCATCTCATCAGGTTCTCCTTTCATACTATATTATCTGCATCTGATACATCATCTGGATGAACCATCACTGATGTTATGCATGGCTAAGCAGGACACAAATATAAGCTCTAGAAGTGCACACAAGACAAACCTAGTTATGCTAGGAGTAGTGGATCAGGTAATATAAGCTCAGGGGAGTAATGCAATATATAGGATACTCTATGTATTGATAAAAGACCACAGTAGAATCGTATGCATCATGGCAGGAATTGAAATGCTTTTGAAATCATAGGATTATATCATGGTAGGGCTATGCTTGCCTTTGTCGTTTCATAACCAATAAGAAGGTCTTCAGGAATCTTGTACTTGACTTGGTTAAAGTTGGTAAAGTATTGATCTTCGATCTTCGACGGTATTGATATCGGTCTTTGATCTCGATCTCAATATCGTATTCTACCGCGAAGAACCAAACACCGGAAAGAAAAGGGAAACAATCAACACACGACATTGATGCAATGCTCAAGCAAGGATGATGATATGACAAGTTAAATTGTATCGAATGCGACCCTAAGGCATGCTTGATAATTTAATCGGGGTTCCGAGGGGTATAAACCCTAATTCGAGAAAACTCTGGAATCACCTATGAGGGATTAATATGTTGTTCTAATTAAACTTGTCATGTAAGTTGCTTAACAATGCATGATTATAACTCTAATAGATAGTTCTCATTTTTCTAAACATTTTGATATATTATACACATTTTTCTGACTTATAAATAATTCATTATGAATTTTATAAGATTTATTCAATTTCTGAAATTATTAAACCATTTTAAAATGGATTTATTGCATCATGCTGACATCAGCGCAGGGGTTGGGGTCGTTTAACACCACGGGTTGGGCTAGCCACAGTGGCTGACTACTGGGCCTGAGGCCACCTCATCATCCACGTTGGCAAAGTGGGGCCTACAGCCTATTTGACCGGGCTGACTCGCACTCGCTGGAGTCGTGTTGACGTTGGCGTGATGTCACGTCGGCAGTGACCTTGCATATCGGCGACGAGGAGGGCGATTTGGTGCATGCAGGCTAGCGGTCTAGTAGGAGTAGGCGCGTTCGACGCAGCTTGTCGAGGCGGACCAGAAAGTGGCGGCTTCGCCCCTTTTTGGTCGCCGGAGCAAGAGGAGCGGCGGGTGACTGGCGGTGGCAGAGGGAGGCGCACGACGCGGGAGCGAACCAGAGCGAGAGGGGAGAAATGGAGGGGTCCAGGAGGACCATAGGCTCACCGCGATGCTGATGGAGTGATCGAGGAGGCACGGGGAGGTCTTGAACGGCGTCAATGGCGACGGTGGCGGCGTCGGGCTCGGGTGAGACGGGTTTGATTCGGGAACTGGTGTCTTCCCGGCTCGCACGCTTCAGCGAGGAGGAATAAGGGATCGAGGCGGAGCCGATGGTGTCCTCAGATGGGCGAGGGGAGGCTGGAGACGGCGACGTGACGTGGCGGCCGTATGGCTAGGGTTTCGGCCAAGCTTAGAAATGATAGAGAGGGAGACGCTGGGGAGAGTGAGAGGATAGGGGTGAGCAAGAGGGCGTCGTGGCAATCTTATCTCGTCCAGAACAACTGCGGAGCGGGGATCTTGGCGCGGCGACGATCGACGGTAGCGCCGGCAATAGGCAGCTACCTGCATGTCTGCAGGTAGACGACGGACATGGGCGAATGGGTACGGGCCAGTAGCGGGCCGCGAGGTGCTGCGCATGAGCTGCAGGTAGCATGGGAGAAGAGATGGGCCGGCCTGGATTAGCTGTTGTTGCTATTTTTTTAGCAATCCCTTTTTGTATTTATGTTTTGTATTTTCATTTCAAATTCTGTTTTGAATAATTCAAAAATACTAGAGGCTTTTATAAGGTATATAAAATACTCAGGGGCCCTTTTATACAATTTGGGCTCTAATAATTTTGCACTTTTCAAATACAAACCATTTTGAATGGATTTCAAGAGAGGGTAAAAACTAGGGTTTTGCATTATTTCTTAATGCATGCATTTTTAAGATGATGCTCATGAATGCGCAATCAAAACCCTAATTATTATTTACTAAAACTGGGGTGTTACAGATCTATCCCCCTTACGAGAATCTCGACCCGAGATTCCAAAGGTAGGAAGAGAGACATAGAGAGAAAGAAACAGGCCACTCTAAGGATAAGAGAGAAACGCACTAAACAACACACCGAGTATCTCATGGTCAACTCATGAATGGAGTGTTCAAAAACAACTCTGAGATGACAAACATGAAACACGTCAAGGTAACAGAGGAAACAAGAGGAGATGGTTTCATTTTTTTAGATAGGTGGTCTTCATAAGGATTGAGACCATGGAGTTTAGAAGAGTTTAAGGTTCTGAACAGAACGGCTTCCAACAGAAAAATCATGACAATAGACTTCGATAAAGAACCTCTACTAAAAGACTTAAGTAGAGATTTCAAGTTGCAGAGATATGGATTAACAAAACCAAGTTGTTGAACTACTTTTGACACAGAAGGGTCACTCTTTTATTCAACAGAAGGCTAGAACAGAAAGGTGTTTTATGGCGAGGACTCGTAAGAGTCACAAGGAACATGTAGCAAGAGAAACTGTCGATTACAAAAATCATAGCCACTCTTGAAACATGATTGAGAACACGAAGGAAACTCTTTATCCATCTAGGTTTATTAGAATCTTTGCTAAAGATCATGATATCACTTTACACCACTAAGATGAATAATAAAGAAGATTCCTGATGACACGAGAAGAAAGAAACTTCATTCTTAGACTTCAATTACTTGGCACAACAAGATGCTTACCAACGTAAAGGGTCTGAAGGATCGACCGAGAGACAATTAACAACTCTACTTTAAATATTCCCCTTGATGTTCGATAGATCATACATCAAGTGAAGGTCGGACTTCGGATACAAATAAAACCATAAGCACAACTCCTATAATAAATCATAAAAAGCCTTATGAAGAGTGGTTGTTATTGCTGATTCAAGAGAATATGACAATTGGTATTTCCGGCTAAGTGTGTCAACCATTACATCAATCTTGCCAGAATTACAAAGAGACATATGTCAAAACCTGGAGAAACACCAACCATCATTGCTGCTTGAGATTTAATTCTGGTTAGGTGGAATGATATTTCAGCCTCAGCATGTCTGAATAGAAAGGGTGCAACATTTACCGCAAAGTTAAAGTTACTGGATTCTCAAGATACAGATTGTAGTGTAAAGCTCCAAAATATGAGCTAGATTGATAGACCTATGCATTAGCAACTTGTCGAAAGACAACTGCACACACATAAAGTACTAACAATAAAACGCACATGTGTCCTTAAGGAAAGGAAGATAACTTTTGTCGAATCCACGGCGACATCTTTCAACGTTTGCACGTGAACCGGAAAAGGTTACTTCTAACATCCAGAAAACATACTTCGAGATGACTCAAAGATGGTTCTTGGAAGTTTCCAACATTAATGCCAACTGTTCCATATAGATTTAATCTAGCATGGAGGAGATAAGGGTGTCATTGATGGGCTCAACAACAAACTTTTCAATATACTCCAAGAAGATGAACTCATATGTTTCTTGAACAAGGCAAGAATGCTGGTCAGACCATAGTAAATGAAGATGTACTCAAGTGAAACATCATGAGTAGAAATACCATGAAGATAGTCCTTGGAACTGGGTTTGATTTGACAATAACCCAAATCAAATCAAAGATGGGGGAAGATAACATATCTAGAAAGGAGATACTATCTTTATTCAGCACAAACAAAACTAGACATCCCTTTAAGAAGGAACAAAGTCGAATAGAACTT
Source organism: Avena sativa (assembly GCA_916181665.1). NCBI lineage: Eukaryota > Viridiplantae > Streptophyta > Magnoliopsida > Poales > Poaceae > Avena > Avena sativa. The sequence continues at coordinate 361,415,301 of OV702299.1, read as the reverse complement.
TTGTCTTACAACTCTCCAAGTTGTTGTTTAAGCTCAACCAACTAGTTCAGGGGTATCCAGTACGGATCCTTGGAGAAAGGAGCAGTTCAGGGAACTTGCTTGCTCAAGAACTTGACAAGACGATCATGTGGCAACATGGTGATACTTCTAGTAGACACCTAGAATATCACGAACCACCGATATGTCACCTAGTTCGAGAGGGAACTTGCTTGGTAAGGCAAGAGGACATAGTCTCAGAGTTTTGGCACGAGCCTAACTCTTTGACCAAAGAGAGTGTACCAGAATAACGGACTTGGTAGCACAGTCAAACTTCACTTAGTGATAGGGTTAACCAATCAGGCTAAGAATGATATAAATGTCCTTTGAGTTCTAAGCAATGAATAGTGCTAATAATCTCAGATAGTCTCATCATTACGCAAATGTCATTCACGAGTGCAAAAGCTCGAGGAAGAATGGGTGAAGATGTGTGGGCGTATCACTTCATTAAGAATGTCATGGAACTTAGCACGACCTCTTAGTAAACAAGAGTGTGATACTTTAAGGTAGAACAAATAGAAGCTAATCAAGGCCTCTTAATCTTCAGATTACAACACTTTGACCTGGTCCTAGAAATGACGAGGTACTAGAGTTTGTTTCTCCTAGACATTCCGAAATGGTTTATCTTGACGGACCACAAGAGTATCTTGCATCGGAAGACACTGATACACATTTACTACTTGGTCACCAACTGGTAGACAAAGGTCAGACACAACAAGGGGAAGGAAGAACATGCTTAGGATAGAATCCCGAGTTGTGGATGCATATATTATCAATCTTCTGAAAACCAATGCATAGAAGAGGTAAGGTGTGGCAGAGTCACGAATATGGATGTGAGACTCACGAGGAGTACTCTTGTCGTGATCTATTTGGTTCCATTAAAGAACATCTGCCATAGATGGTGGTAGGGGAAGTCCTTAGTTGTAACGATTCAATCTTGAGAAAGACCACAAGCTTGAAGGCTAGAATTATAGTACCAGCCATCCTGAGGTAATGTGTGAACATTAACGGAAGGGGTCAAAGGAATTGATCTTGGGTTAAAGATCAGCTTCATGTACAAAATTCACAACACTAGAATCCAGCACAATCCGGGATCTTAGGTTCAAGTCCAAGGGTTAAACCCAAAGAAAGGAGTAACTACTACTTGAGCGAGATAGCGTACACTGCAAGGTAGTAATCACGAGGTAGCTTCCAAGAGAAGAAACAACTTCTGAAGTACCCAAACAAACAAAGAGGAGGCACATAAGGCGAAAGGAGACCTCAAAGCTTAGAACAGAACACTGTGGATCCTACAATATATAATTGTGGGTCCAAAATAGAGAGAGAGATCATGATAGAAAGGAATCTCTCAGATGAGCAAGAGCAAAAGATAACAAGGAATTCACAACACACACGACTCTAGAGAACTCAACACTAGGTCAAGTGGCTTAGAAACGACATGCCCAAAAGGCACCTAAGCTTTGAAAAACAAGAAGAGATATCAAAACTTTTCCAAATAAACAAAAGATAAGATGACCTAGAGTTAGAGCGAAACTGGATAAGGAGTAAAACAAGCATACTAGAGTTTTCGCAAATACTTTTCAGCTTTAATTTTTTTCACAAACACTAGACTCAACATCGACCAATAACAAGGTTTTACTATGGTTGGTACTGCTCTGATACCAAAACCTGTGACACCCCCGGGATCAGGGCTAAACATATCCTAGACCTCTGTCTGACATAAGCTTAACCTTGAGCTCAAGAACATCCAGTGAAGAATCGATAACACAACAGTGACCCTACGACACAAAATTTATTATAGCAAGCTCATAACTGAGCAAAGAACCAATTTATTACAAGCAGAGGTCATTGACCATAAACATCAAAAAACGGAAGGCAAATTATGCTATTAAGTATAGCAAACTTAACAAATGGCCTAAGAGGCCTGAAGCATAACGATGACGTCCCAGCCCATAGATTCCAGGCTGCCGGCCGGGAACCCCAAGCTACTCGTCGGTGTTGATGTAGTACCAATCTGATCTTTAGGGAACACTTACTCTGCTACAAAAGTATCAACAAAGAAAGGGTGAGTACAGGGTGTACTCCGCAAGACTTATGGCTAGTGGAGTTGTTTTGCATAAAGCCATCTTTGTTTATAAAACAAGAGGGAGAAGGAGCTCGTCTATTCAAAGTATTTTAAAAGGTTATAAGAGAGCGACATATCCAAAATATTGATCATCATCTCTTTTCATATCCACCAAGTCATCATCATCTGACCTCATTTAGGATCACCCCCTCATACCCATGAGGAAGCATCCTTAAGCACATGTTGATCTGCCAAGTTTTACGATTAGGTTCAAGTTCTCTATGATATTAGAATTCGGTCACCAAGCGTTCATAACCGTCAACACGAATTTTCGAAAAGATTTAACCCTATAGGGGTGTACAACTTTACCCACACGTACTAACTGAAGGGAATATGCCCAAGAGGCAATAATAAAGTGGTTATTATTGTATTCCTTATTTATGATAAATGTTTATTTTGCATGCTATAATTGTATTAATACGGAAACGTTAATACATGTTTGTTTAATAAACAAAAAGGAAGTTCCTAGTTATGCCTCTCGTATAAACTAGCTCGTTGATTAACAAGATGATCAAAGTTTCGTGATCATGGACATTGGATGTTGTTAATAACAAGGTCACAACATTAGTGTAATGATGTGATGAACATTCATCCGAAGTATAGCATTACGATCAAAGTCATTGATTTTATATTGCTATAACAACTTACGAAGTGATCCTAATCCTTAGACCATGAGATCATGTCAATCACTAACACCGAAAGAGTTTCTCGATGACATCAAACGTCACACCATAACTGGGTGATTATAAAGATGGCTTCAGAACTACTAAAGTGTTATGTTGAGACCCATGGATCGAGAGTGGATATTGTTCATCCCGATGACGGATAGATATGCTCTGGGCCCTCTCGGTGATAAGTAAGGTTCCCAACCTTTAATAAGGTAGAGATCCCTGTGTTTACAATGCTAGTCCCTGGATCAATAGCTAGCATCCACAGTTAAGATGTAATATCAAGAAACAAAGGTCATAATATAAATTTATAACTAGGAATAACATAATTTATTACATCTTACATAGCTCATTTGGCTATTACATTACATTGCAGCAGAATATCTATAAGCATGGGGTCCTTCATCTTCAAAGTGCCACAGGCAGACATGTTGGTTGTAGACTTGTAATCCTAATCATTAAACTTCACTAATATCAAACAAACCTGCAACATAACAAGTTACAGCCACAAGGGTCAATACATTTGAATTGTATTGGCAAGTGATACTATGGTAGTATAGTGGAGTCTATCATCTATATGCATTTGGCCAAGTGGAGCTTAGGCTTGCATTGCTCAAAATAGATTTTCCTATCAGTTGAAAACACTAAGTTTTTGCTTGACAAAATCTTTCCCAAGGCATCTCTCAATCAAAGATTGAAGATCCTTTAACCCTTGTTCAACCACAAGTTTTTAACTTAGAAATTTGGATGAGGAGATTCTTGATAGCTTCCATGTATTGATGCTCAAATTGTCCTTTGCCAGGGACATGGCTAAGTACTTAGATTTTACACTCTGCAGAGGTGGTGCACTTTCCCCACAAGACTTGGTTTCCCAAGACAAGATCTTTCAGAAGCCTTCCCTTATACCAAAATGGACGCGCTCCAACCTATCAAACCCCTACCACCAACTGTCCATTTGGCTAAGTTATTGCAACCTATATGATCCCGGCAGATCCCATAATGCCAAGTGGTTGCACTTGAAGCTTATCAACATTTGACATCTCAAATCTCTTTGTTCCTGGGTGGCCATCCACAAGTGAGATACACAAGGTAAACCATAAAAATGGGCCTTGTGAACCACTCAACACAAACCATTCCTTCCATTCCACCCAGCTGATTCATTCACTTAGTTGTTTTATTAAACAAAACTCAAGTCCTCAGACTTAGAAATTTTTCCATAGCATGATTATATATTAGGTATCTTGACTTAGGAAATTTCTACTAAGGTTTCATCTACTAGGATTTCCCATAGCATGGTTTATACTTGGCAAAAATTCCATGCAAGTCCTACTTAGAAATATCACTAATGCATAGTGAAAATAATGGGACAAAGTATGAAGCATCACTTGCCTTTTTGGTAGAGAGTATAAGTTCACTCCTTGATCTTTGCAATGTTCACTCACTTCAAATCACTACAATTCAATCAAGCAAACAATATTTCAATCTACAATTCAAGCAATTCATCACATAAAATCATAGTAACAAAACAATGCATGCATGCATGCTAAAGATTTGTCTATTTGTAAAAGTGGTTTCTAATGGTTCATAAACATTTGGAAACACCTAATGGTCATTTTATAAAGTGGCAAAGTCATTTGCAAAAGGTTTCACTTTATAAACCATTTCTAAAACAAGATATCATTTTATGTGGTGTAGAAATGTTTTTAACAAGGCATTAATCTATAGGGTTCACAAAATATGTTTTCAAACCATAAAATCTTGTGTTTAGGTCAGATAGTTTATTTCCAAAACATTTCTCAAATGTTTTCTTCCAAAACCATTTTTAATAAATAAACCATATTTTTATTTGACTAGAATTGGTTTTAAATCCAAGATTCATTCTTTTGCAACACCAAATATATTTTTGAAACCACAAAGTGATTCCTATGGTTAGTAGGTTCAAAACAATCCATTTGCCAAAGATTTTATCCCCAAAATCATTTTAGAATAATTTTTATAACCTAAACAAGCATACATAAGTTTCTGCAAAAACAAACATTTTACCAGAATCTTTTTACTAAACAAAGTACATGGTTGGCTAGGGTTTGCTTTTCTGAATCCATTGATATAAAGTTTGCAAAGTTTGGACGTGTAGATCAAAAGTTATGGAATTTACAAAATCACATATCTAATAGATTCAAATCTGTTTTTATAACCAGAGTCTGGCCACGCGTCTTATTCCTATTCGTCGAAAACGTTTCGCATGGATCGACTAACACAGACCGTAGGATCAAGTTACATCGCACGACACTGGTTGCGTACCTCTTCGGAGTTAAGTGAATCTATCGTATCCATCAGATCGTCATCTAACGGCCATCGTCACCCTGACCAAATTCTGGCGGCGCTCGACGGCTGCGTGCGGCAGGGACGTTCGGCTAGAGGCGGAGCTGGCGCTAGAGGAAGCAAGGAAGAAGAAGATATGGCTCACCGTGATCGCAGTGACATGGGGATGCTCAACCTGCTCGTGGTTGACGAAGGGGCGCACAAGGTTGCGGTTAATCGCTCGTCGGAGTTGCGCCTGACGACGGCCACACTCTGTCGTCGTCGAGGGCGGCGCTACAGGTCACGAGGGAGCAAACAGAGAGCACGGTTAGATGCGCAAGGTCATGGCGATGATGCGTGCGTGAAGGGGAAGGAGAGGCGCGGTCAGGTGCTTACCAGAAGCTTCGCCTGAGAGGAAGCAGACGGTGGCGACAGTGGTCATCGTTGTTGCCGAGCCTGCAGAGCACGCGCGGGTGAGCTGGCGATACGGGAAGGTCCGCCAGGTGATGGGGATCACGGCTGTGTGCTCGAGGAGGCAAGCGGCGGTAGGGTACGGCCGGAATCGAGGGGAAAGCTCGTCGGAGACAGCGGCCATTGAGGCTAAAATTTGGGCAGCCTGGTGGAGATGAGGAGTTGGCGTTTGAGGGGAAAGGTAGAGGGAAGAGAGGCGCTTCTGAGGGCGAGGTCGCGGGGCTGTTTAATCACGGTGTTTACTGCGAATTTATACCGGCAATCAATCGGCAGCAAACGGCCGGGGAGGGCATGGTCAGCGGCGGGTGAGGACGATGCTTGCGTGGCGTGGGCCTGTGTCGTCAGCGAAGGAGAGAGAGGGGGTGTGGGACCTGCTAGTCAGCGATTGCATGGGTTCCTTCTGTGGTGAAAAACGATTCACGCGTAGAGAGGGGGAGTGGGCTGATTGGGCCTAGACTGGGCTGGCCAGCTGGGCTGGGTCTTTTCCCCCTTTTTTTTGATCTGTTTCATTTTTCTTTTTCTGTTTCCTTTATTCTGTTTTGATTTTGTTTAAACAATTCAACAACTATTTGTATTCAAAACCTTGCCAAAATTTGAGTAGGTTTAAATACTGATTAGTATTGAATTCTGATGTTAATTTTTGAATAAAACTTTATTCATTTTGGGGTCTTTTTAATTAATAAAAAGGGCCCTTGTTTTAAATCAATATAGGTTTTAATAATGTTTTTAATTTCCATTTGACTTCTACACTCTTCCAAAACCTTTCAGTAAGTTTTGATTACTTAAAAGGGTGTCAAATAATTCATCTTGAATTATTTGGGAAAGTTTTTAATAAGATTTATTAATCATTTATAATTTGGATTTGTCTTTATTCCAAATAAGATTTGGTTTAAGCCATTTGATTTTATTTTCGAATTTCTTTATTCAATATTTTATTTGGATTTGGGTTATAGTCAAACCACTTATTTAAGGATTTGGCCAAGGTTTGGTTTGGTCTTTAAATATTCTTTAATTAATATTTCTTTCTTTAACTTATAAAATCCATATCTTTTTATTAAGGGATCCAAACTTGGTGATTCCAATTTGTAAAATCTTATTTATTATTTGTTTATCCTTTTAAAACACTTTAGGATTATTTGCTCACCAATTGGTATGGGTTTCTTGATAGTTGCTTTATTAACTTTGGGAATTCAATTTCTTATCTTATTAAATTCATAAGATTTTATTTATGGTTCCAAATTAAGTGAAACCAATTTATATGGTTTTATAATATTTCTATTTGTGTTTCTTGATCCTTTGTGATTGTTTGTTGAACAATTTTTATATGGATCAAATCCATGGATTTGGAGATAACTTGGAATTGATTTTATTCCAATAGGGTTTAGGGTTTTGGATTTATTTTCCAAGTGTTCAAATTTCCAGATACATTTATTTGAGGAATGCATTTCTCTTGATTTGGAATTTTTGTTGGATTCAAACTTTTATCAAGGTTTGTTCAAGATGGGATTTTAAGTTTCCACTTAGAAAAAAAAAAGTTTCTTTTCACCATGATTTTCAACAAAAAATTTATTTTGTTTATTTATTTTTCACATTACAAGATTTGGAAAATCATGGGATGTGACAGGCTACCACCCTTAAAATAAATCTCGTCCCGAGATTTGGGAAGGCTAAGGGTTACAAGTTGGCTCAAAAGCATCTAGGATACTACCACCCTTAAAAATTTTCCATCTAGATTACACATTGGCCTTCTTGGGGTTTTGATGAAGCTTCTCTGGACACTTGTCTGCATAATGGCCTAGCTCTTTGCATTTGAAACACATCACTTGGCTGATATCTTTCTTTTCCTTTGGTATCATTGCCTTTTGTTTTTTTCCTTGGTTCTTCTTCTTTTCTGGGCATTCATTGGCATAGTGTCCCATCTCTTTGCAAGTGTAACATTGCACTTGGCTTTTGTCCTTCTTTTTCCTGGGTTTCTCCAAAGCTAGGAGTGCTTCTAGTTCATGTTCTTCATATGTTATCTCATAGGTAGGAATGTCTACTGGTTTCTTTGACCTTCTATTGCTCCTTGGATAATTCATATGCCTCTTCTTTGGTCCTTTAAATTGGGTCATATTGCATGGAGGTACCAGTGGAGATTTTCCTTTGTCTTCATCTTTCTTGGTAGACTTGGCTCTCTCATGGTAGTCTGAAATCAGTTGTTGTACTCCACCTTGTTTCTTTTGTTGAACTATGGAATAGATGGGGCATTGGATAGGAACATGATTATTTCCTTCACATAGGAAATAAGTAACTTGAGATGTGGGGCATTGATTAGTTGGATGTTTCTCTTCACAATTAGGGCATTGATCTTCATGCTCCTTGGAAGTGTGATCCTTGTCTCCACAAATATTGCAAGCTTTGGTTCCTTCTAAAATAACATCTTTGTCATCCTTGTTGTCATAAACTTCTTTGGAAGAGTTGTCTCCAATGTTGATCATTTGAGTATCCATCCCTTGCAACAATTGGGATTGAAGTTTCAAAATCCTTTGTATGGCTGGGTCTAGTACATTGTTGTTGGCTAAAAGCTGAGTTGTCACTTGGCTCAACTGGGTTTGGTTTGCTAGTAGTTGTTCTCTCATGTGCATCTCTTGGTTGTTGGAGTCTCTTGGAGAAGTCATCTGTTTGGGTTGGGTTTGGGTTAGAATAGGCAAGATATTTCTAAGGAAATAATTCTAATCACACACATCACAATTCACACAAGCAATTGCAAGCAATCACAAACTATCATTCCACTCAACAACAAGGTTCAAGCACATTTTTAGGCAACCAAAAATATTTTTGTTACACCACATAAGTTGGTGTGTTGGACTTAACTAAATATCGTGGTCCATCTATATGGTTCACTTGAGTCCTTTCCATCTTTCTTAGTTGATTCTCTCTTGAATTAGATCCTTTATTCTTGAGAACAATTCTTGGTCACAAAACTTCAAAGGTGATCATGGTTCCTTCTAAATTGTATTTCCTTAGTCTTCAAATCTTGAGCAAGATTTCTTGTCTCATTTGTCCTTAGTGATATCCAAGGTTGAAGTCCTTGGTGACAATGTTGAAGATGTTGAAGTCATTAGAGTGGAAGATGTTGAAGTCATTAGAGTTGAAGATGTTGAAGTCATTAGAGTTGATGAAGTCCTTTGCACATGGTGAAGTCTTTGGCCATGGGGTAGGCTTTGTCCATTAAGTTTGAAATAGAAGAGATGTAGAATCAAAACCAAAATGGTTGAGGAAAGAGTTTACAAGATTGTTTGTAAATAAGTTTTGGAACAAATACAACTCCTATTTTTCTAAGGGGTTTTGTCCAATCCTAGGGTTACAATCCTATAGGCAACACAATGCTCTGATACCATCTGTAAGGTTCCCAACCTTTAATAAGGTAGAGATCCCTGTGTTTACAATGCTAGTCCCTGGATCAATAGCTAGCATCCACAGTTAAGATGTAATATCAAGAAACAAAGGTCATAATATAACTTTATAACCAGGAATAACATAATTTATTACATCTTACATAGCTCATTTGGCTATTACATTACATTGCAGCAGAATATCTATAAGCATGGGGTCCTTCATCTTCAAAGTGCCACAGGCAGACATGTTGGTTGTAGACTTGTAATCCTAATCATTAAACTTCACTAATATCAAACAAACCTGCAACATAAGAAGTTACAGCCACAAGGGTCAATACATTTGAATTGTATTGGCAAGTGATACTATGGTAGTATAGTGGAGTCTATCATCTATATGCATTTGGCTAAGTGGAGCTTAGGCTTGCATTGCTCAAAATAGATTTTCCTATCAGTTGAAAACACTAAGTTTTTGCTTGACAAAATCTTTCTCAAGGCATCTCTCAATCAAAGATTGAAGATCCTTTAACCCTTGTTCAACCACAAGTTTTTAACTTAGAAATTTGGATGAGGAGATTCTTGATAGCTTCCATGTATTGATCCTCAAATTGTCCTTTGCCAGGGACATGGCTAAGTACTTAGATTTTACACTCTGCAGAGGTGGTGCACTTTCCCCACAAGACTTGGTTTCCCAAGACAAGATCTTTCAGAATCCTTCCCTTAGACCAAAATGGACGCGCTCCAACCTATCAAACCCCTACCACCAACTGTCCATTTGGCTAAGTTATTGCAACCTATACGATCCAGGCAGATCCCATAATGCCAAGTGGTTGCACTTGAAGCTTCTCAACATTTGACATCTCAAATCTCTTTGTTCCTGGGTGGCCATCCACAAGTGAGATACACAAGGTAAACCATAAAAATGGGCCTTGTGAACCACTCAACACAAACCATTCCTTCCATTCCACCCAGCTGATTCATTCACTTAGTTGTTTTATTAAACAAAACTCAAGTCCTTAGACTTAGAAATTTTTCCATAGCATGATTATATATTCCACCCTTGTTTTCTATTAGCTAAGCTAAGCATGACAGTAATAGGTATCTTGACTTAGGAAATTTCTACTAAGGTTTCATCTACTAGGATTTCCCATAGCATGGTTTATACTTGGCAAAAATTCCATGCAAGTCCTACTTAGAAATATCACTAATGCATAGTGAAAATAATGGGACAAAGTATGAAGCATCACTTGCCTTTTTGGTAGAGAGTATAAGTTCACTCCTTGATCTTTGCAATGTTCACTCACTTCAAATCACTACAATTCAATCAAGCAAACAATATTTCAATCTACCATTCAAGCAATTCATCACATAAAATCATAGTAACAAAACAATGCATGCATGCATGCTAAAGATTGGTCTATTTGTAAAAGTGGTTTCTAATGGTTCATAAACATTTGGAAACACCTAATGGTCTTTTTATAAAGTGGCAAAGTCATTTGCAAAAGGTTTCACTTTATAAACCATTTCTAAAACAAGATATCATTTTATGTGGTGTAGAAATATTTTTAACAAGGCATTAATCTATAGGGTTCACAAAATATGTTTTCAAACCATAAAATCTTGTGTTTAGGTCAGAGAGTTTATTTCCAAAACATTTCTCAAATGTTTTCTTCCAAAACCATTTTTAATAAATAAACCATATTTTTATTTGACTAGAATTGGGTTTAAATCCAAGATTCATTCTTTTGCAACACCAAATATATTTTTGAAACCACAAAGTGATTCCTATGGTCAGTAGGTTCAAAAAAATCCATTTGCCAAAGATTTTATCCCCAAAATCATTTTAGAATAATTTTTACAACCTAAACAAGCATACATAAGTTTCTACAAAAAAAACATTTTACCAGAATCTTTTTACTAAACAAAGTACATGGTTGGCTAGGGTTTGCTTTTTTGAATCCATTGATATAAAGTTTGCAAAGTTTGGACGTGTAGATCAAAAGTTATGGAATTTACAAAATCACATATCTAATAGATTCAAATCTGTTTTTATAACCAGAGTCTGGCCACGCGTCTTATTCCTATTCGTCGAAAACATTTCGCATGGATCGACTAACACAGACCGTAGGATCAAGTTACATCGCACGACACTGGTTGCGTACCTCTTCGGAGTTAAGTGAATCTATCGTATCCATCAGATCGTCATCTAACGGCCATCGTCACCCTGACCATGTTCTGGCGGCGCTCGACGGCTGCGTGCGGCGGCGACGTTCGGCTATAGGCGGAGCTGGCGCTAGAGGAAGCAAGGAAGAAGAAGAGATGGCACACCGTGATCGCAGTGATGTGGGGATGCTCAACCTGCTCGTGGTTGACGAAGGGGCGCACAAGGTTGCGGTTAATCGCTCGTCGGAGTTGCGCCTGACGACGGCCACACTCTGTCGTCGTCGAGGGCGGCGCTACGGGTCACGAGGGAGCAAATAGAGAGCACGGTTAGATGCGCAAGGTCATGGCGATGATGCATGCGTGAAGGGGAAGGAGAGGCGCGGTCAGGTGCTTACCAGAAGCTTCACCGGAGAGGAAGCAGACGGTGGCGATGGTGGTCATCGTCATTGCCGAGCCTGCAGAGCACGCGCGGGTGAGCTGGCGATACGGGAAGGTCCGCCAGGTGATGGGGATCATGGCTGTGTGCTGGAGGAGGCAAGGGGCGGTAGGGTATGGCCGGAATCGAGGGGAAAGCTCGTCGGAGACAGCGGCCATTGAGGCTAAAATTTGGGCAGCCTGGTGGTGATGAGCAGTTGGCGTTTGAGGGGAAAGGTAGAGGGAAGAGAGGCGCTTATGAGGGCGAGGTCACGGGGCTGTTTAATCGCGACGTTTACTACGAATTTATGCCGGCAATCAATCGGCATCAAACGGCCGGGGAGGGCGTGGTCAGCGGAGGGTGAGGATGATGCTTGCGTGGCATGGGCCTGTGTCGTCAGGGAAGGAGAGAGAGGGGGTGTGGGACCTGCTAGTCAGCGATTGCGTGGGTTCCTTCTCTGGTGAAAAACGATTCGCGCGTAGAGAGGGGGAGTGGGCTGATTGGGCCTAGGCTGGGCTGGCCAGCTGGGCTAGGTCTTTTCCCCCTTTTTTTTGATCTGTTTCATTTTTCTTTTTCTGTTTCCTTTATTCTGTTTTGATTTTGTTTAAACAATTTAACAACTATTTGTATTCAAAACCTTGCCAAAATTTGAGTAGGTTCAAATATTGATTAGTATTGAATTCTGATGTTAATTTTTGAATAAAACTTTATTCATTTTGGGGTCTTTTTAATTAATAAAAAGGGCCCTTGTTTTAAATCAATATAGGTTTTAATAATGTTTTTAATTTCCATTTGACTTCTAAATTCTTCCAAAACCTTTCAGTAAGTTTTGATTACTTAAAAGGGTGTCAAATAATTCATCTTGAATTATTTGGGAAAGTTTTTAATAAGATTTATTAATCATTTATAATTTGGATTTGTCTTTATTCCAAATAAGATTTGGTTTAATCCATTTGATTTTATTTTCAAATTTCTTTATCCAATATTTTATTTGGATTTGGGTTATAGTCAAACCACTTGTTTAAGGATTTGGCCAAGGTTTGGTTTGGTCTTTAAATATTCTTTAATTAATATTTATTTCTTTAACTTATAAAATCCATATCTTTTTATTAAGGGATCCAAACTTGGTGATTCCAATTTGTGAAATCTTATTTATTATTTGTTTATCCTTTTAAAACACTTTAGGATTATTTTCTCACCAATTGGTATGGGTTTCTTGATAGTTTCTTTATTAACTTTGGGAATTCAATTTCTTATCTTATTAAATTCATAAGATTTTATTTATGGTTCCAAATTAAGTGAAACCAATTTATATGGTTTTATAATATTTCTATTTGTCTTTCTTGATCCTTTGTGATTGTTTGTTGAACAACTTTTATATGGATCAAATCCATGGATTTGGAGATAACTTGGAATTGATTTTATTCCAATAGGGTTTAGGGTTTTGGATTTATTTTCCAAGTGTTCAAATTTCCAGATACATTTATTTGAGGAATGCATTTCTCTTGATTTGGATTTTTTGTTGGATTCAAACTTTTATCAAGGTTTGTTCAAGATGGGATTTTAAGTTTCCATTTAGAAAAAAAAGTTTCTTTTCACCCTGATTTTCAACAAAAATTTTATTTTGTTTATTTATTTTTCACATTACAAGATTTGGAAAATCGTGGGATGTGACATGATATCACATTGATTAGCTTGCAAGCAAGTGATTTGATCACTAGAATGTTATATCACGGGAACGAGAAAAGAGTGCATGTCGGTAACGAGATCAAACTAGGTATGGAGATACCGATGATCGAATCTCGGACATGTAATATATCGTGAAACAAAGGGATTAAGATACTAGCGTAAAAGGTTCACACGATCATAGAAGTCATCGTTGAATGTGTGGGAGTTAGTATGGATCTCCAGGTCCCGCTACTGATTATTAATCGGAGAAGGGTCTCGATCATGTCTGCATTATTCGCGAACCGTAGGGTGACACACTTAAGGGATACCGACACCACTCAGAGCAAATGATATGCCAGAGAAAGAAAAAGGAAATCGCAGGAATTTATTTCACTAGACACCGGAACTGTTTCGGTTGAAATTGCTGAAACTGGTTCTGCATGTGAAATTGAAATGTTGTAAGGGGTTTTATGTGAATGTTTGTTAATTAAAGTAATTAACAAAATTCTGAATAAATAAATAAAAGATTTTTATTTAAATGAGAGCTTGCATTAAATTTGGTGGAAATTTAATGCATGTGAGTGGATTTTTGAGTGGAGGCTTTTTAATGGGAGTGGAGGCTTTTCATTTTGAGTGGGAGCTCCACCCACATGAATGTGGAAGAGGTGGGGGCAGCCCCCATGGCTGGGCGCCATGCCCCTTGGGTGCCCCCCTCTCCCCTATAAAAGGCCCCCTCTCTTTCTCTCAAAGCACACCTCCTCGCGAAGGATCTCTCTCCCCCCTTTAGAATTTCCCTATGGTCTCGGATCAGCGAGATACATGTTCCCGGTGGCTTTTTTAGAAGGATTTGTTGCTTCCTCTACTTCGCTGGAGCGAGGGCACGGAGGTTGTCGGGGTACCCGTACGTGTGTGCGATCACGGATGCACCACTGCTTTGAGGTGCTGGACTTGATCGTGCTGGATCGGCTGGACCAGATGGACTTCATCACGATCTTGAGATCGGCAAGTGTTCGTCTACATCATCCATGAGTACAACCTCGTTAACGCTATTCGGTCTTCGAGGGTATGTATTCTATGGATGTATATCCACCCGTTGCTTGTATCTAGTAGATAGATCTTGGTACATAGATGTTCCCATCGTAGGAAATTTTTTATTTTCTATGCTGCGAACCCTACAGTGGTATCAGAGCCAGATCTATGCGTAGATGCTTTGCACGGGTAGTACACATATGAGTATGTGGGCGATGATGATCATTTTATTGCTTCTTAGTTGTACTTTGGATATTGGTGGCATAGTGGGATGAAGCGGCCCGGACAAACTTTACATGTCCTCGCACATGAGACCTGTTCCACGCTTGACATGCAACTAGTTTTGCATAAGTGGCTAGCGGGTGTCTGTCTCTCCTACTATAGTCAATATCTAATTTTCAACGAGTTGTCAACAATTTGGTTATCCTCGTTGTGGTTCATGTTCGTAGGTAAGAACGGTTCTATCTTCGAAAGCCCTAAACCACGTAAAATTTGCAATGGATAAATTAGAGGCGTCTAGTTTAGATTGTTGTTGGGCTAGTGTTATGATATGGTGATGTTGTAAGTAGAAGTATGAGTTGATACTCTTACAACACATAGCGTGTAAGTTCCATAGACCTTGGCCTTACACATATAGGTATGATAGTGATCATACCACGGTGCACATGATAGAGATCATATGCGGGAACCATATCATTCCACTAATAAACATGTGATGTTTGATAGCATCTTATATTGCTTATTTAGCGTTTTATTAGCATAATAAGATGATCCCTCATTTAGATATCAAGATAAGAATGTGTTCTTCCTTAAGTATGCACCGACAATGTTTCGTCGCTTCAAGACATCACGTGATGATCGGGTGTACTTTTGAATCCACGAGCATCTCGGGTGTAAGACAGTTACACACGCGAATACTAAGGTTCTTACTTGGCGAGCCTAGCATGTACAGACATGGCCTCGGAACACAGACCGAAAGGTTAAGCATGAGTCATATGTTTTGATATGATGACCATATGGATGCTCGCCTTTGAAGCTACACCGACTCACGTGATGATCGGACTTGGTGTAGTGGATTTGGTTCATGTAATCACCAAAAAGACACGAGGGATGTTGTTTTTGAGTGGGAGTTCATTTCTAATTTGGATTAGTAGAACTCCATTTATCATAAATTAAATCAAAGTGAATTTGCATAATTTGTTGTAGTCATTGGCATTCGTTCACCACCTTATGCATAGTTGTAATTGAGATAATAGAACTATAGAATTCTAGATATATACTTTACGAACTGGTATCGTATTGTGTTGAATGTCAATCTAAACTTTAAAGTCCTATTGCAAACTTTCAGCAAACTCTATTTACTCCGTGAAATTTAATAGTTGGTATTAAATCGAGAGTAACAATTCCAGTGTTAGTATCTTAAGCATCATGTTTGCCTCCATGATTCTTGATTGTTTTAATATCAAGTTTATCTAAGGAGCTAAAAGAATTGTTTCAGAAACCATCTGTAACATCCCTAAAATCATGATTTCAAAGTTTGCATATCATTCATGCATGCATATAGAATTGAGATCAATTTCAAAACTCATTTCAGAAAAACAAAGAACATAGTGCTATCATTTCATGTGTGCAAACTTAAATCAAATGGCCATCCCCATTTGAGAGTTTGAATGTTTTAAACCTAGATTGTTTGTCTCCCTAGTTGAATGGTTTGAGTGTGGAATTTGAACCAAGCCTTACAAATGGAAATGGTTTCAAAATCATTTTGCAAACATTTGCAAATCAAGTGCAAAGCTCCTGTTATTTTGTTTCTCCAAAAGTGACCAAGCCTTTGCAAAGTAACCACATGGTTTTAGGCCTATATTTGAGACTATTGCACACTGCAAAAATCTCAAATTGATTTGAATTCAAATGGGACTTGAATTCATTTGAAAACCATTCCTGAAAATCAAAACAGAAAAAGAAAAGGGTAAAAGAAAAGAAAAAGGCCAGGCGCTCCTAATCTAGCCCAGCAGCAGAACTGGCCCAGCTAGCCCACCCGGCCACTCTCTCGCTCGCTCGCACGCGCAGACGCACCCACACTGACGCTAACACTCGGACCCCACCCCCTCTCCGTAGCACTCGCTGACTGGTGGCCCTCTCCACGTCACACCTTCTTCCCCAAAACACGCCCGCAGACCACGTCGCCGCTGCTGTTGATGCCGGTAATGGCGCGGCGTAATTAGCCTTGATGTCGCAAGCGTTTCCTGTCGCGCTTGAGCCTATTTAAACCACACCCCGCCGCGGTCATTTTCCCCCACTCTCCTCGCTCACTCCGCCACCAGGTTGCGCGCTTTTAACCTCGAAACCCCGCAGTACTGACGACTCCGGCGACTAATTCCGGTGAGCCTCGACCGCCCCCCTTTCTCTGGTTCAAACAATCGCGCACTGCTTGATCTTGCGCACCTCCTGATACCCTTCGTTTGCATTCTCGTGACCCAGGCCGTCGTCCCCGTTCGTGCCTGCAACCGACTGCGCCGCCGCTTGACTCCGACGATCAATTGAGGTAAAACCCGAGCGCCCCTTGCCCCCTCTTTCATACGAGAATGTTCGCCTTCGTCTTGTGCATCTCCTGACCCCTCTGGTTCGTGCTAGGGCGACGCCACACCTCGGCAACAACCTCGACTGCAAGCGACAGACGCCGCCCGCAACTCCGACGAGCCCCAGCGACCGTACCCGTGCGCCCCTTCCCAAACCATCGCCACCTTGAGCATCAGCAGCCCCCTGCGCTTCTGGTAAGCACACCCTTTCTTCCCCGGCCAACCTAGAACGCCAGCGCCGCCGCTGACAGGCGCGCCGCCGCCAGTCGCCGCCGCTAGCGCCGCTCGTATTTGGTCAAAGCGATTAGGATCGTTAGATGCAGATCCTGTGGCTGAAATTAAAACTTAAGCGAAGAGGTAAGCGCGCATCTGAGCCACCAGATCTGACTTAGATCCTACGGCCCGCAGAGCTCGATCTGTCCGAACCGGTACGCGCCAGTAGGGTTAAGACACGTGGCTAGGGTTTGATTCAAAAACAGTTTTGAAATCAGATTTTGATCCAAAATTGAAATGGCTATAACTTTTGATTTCCACGTTAGATTTTTGCAAATTTTATACCGTTGGAATCAGGGAGACAAGCCCTTTCTATTTATCCAATGTGTTTAGTAAAAAGTTTCTGTTAAAATGACTTTTTATGCAGAAAATTGTTGAGGACTAGTTTGAGTATAGAATTTGTTTAGTAATTTGTTTTAATGCTAATTAAGTTTGGTTTAGCAAGTTTTTGAATTAGTTATGTTTCAGTATCTTGCATTTTCTTGGTTGGGTTTTAAAATCATCACTTAGCATTTTTGCATACATGCATATATTTATGATTGTATATGAATTGTGTGTAATTTTGTGCTACAAATTTTTGTGTAGATGTTGGCGCTAGTGATTGTGATTGTGAAGAGTGCTACTCTCCCCATTACCAAGGCAAGTGGTACTTCATGAATATTTCCATCCCTATATTTTGTACAAGCATTAGAAATATTTTGCTAAGTCTTGCATGTTACTGTTTTTGCCAAGTGCTATGTTGGGAAATCCTAAGTAGTTGTAGAATTGCTAGGAAATTTCCTAAGTTAAGTTACTATGCCATGCTTAGCCTAGCTAGTAGCAAACAAGGGTTGGTAAAGTATATACATGCTATGATGAAAATATTTCTAAGTTTTTGGACTTATGTTTTTCTTAATAAAACAACTAAGTCAATGAACCTCCTGGGTGGAATGGGACTTGAATGGTGGATTTTGGTTGAGTGGTTACACAAGGCCCGTGGACATGGTTTACCTTGTGTATCTCACTTGTGGTATGCCACCCAGGCACAAAGGGATTTTAGAGGCCAAGTGTTGAGAAGCTTACAGTGCAGCCACTTGGCAATATGGGCTCTGCCTGGATCACATAGGTTGCTAGAACTTAGTCATTTGGACAGTTGGTGGTAGTGGGAATGATAGGTTGGAACGCGTCCATTTGACTAAGGGAAGGCTTCTGAAAGGTCCTGTCTTGGGAAACCAAGCCTGGTGGGAAAAGTGCACAACCTCTACAGATGGAAAATCTAAGTACTTAGCCAAGTCCATGGCAATGGACAACTTGAGCATCAAGACATGGAAGCTATCAAGAATCTCATCACTCCAACTTCTAAGTAAAAACTGGTGGGAAACAAGGGTGAAGGACCCCAATGTCTATTGGTGGTTTCTTGGGAAATGTTTTGACAAAGAAAAACTTAGTGATTTCAACTAATAGGAAAAACCTATTTTGAGCAAAGCAAGCCAAGCTACACTTAGCCAAAATGCATATAGTAATATAGTCCACTTAAAATTTACTAAGGTATCACTTGCCAATACTATTCCAAAGTATTGACCCACTGTGGCTGTAACTTGTGATGTTGCAGGTTACTCCGATGATGATTAGGTGTCATGAGTCTACACTCAACATGCTTGCCTGTGGCACATGAAGATGAAGACTTATGTTTATTTACTTATTCCAAAACTCTTGTACTTGGCATGTGGCCTTGAGTTGTAAAAGTCTATGTTTTATCTCTGGAATGGATGTAATAAATGACCTTTGTATCACTGTACTTCATCTTAAACTGTGGATGCTAGCAATGATCCAGGGACTAGCATTGCAATCACAGGGATCCTTTTCCTTTACAAAGGAGGGATCTTACAGATGGTATCAGAGCACTGTGTTGCCTGTAGGATTATGACCCTAGGATTGGAAACCACTAAGGAAAAAATTTCAACTACTTCTACACTTGTCTATTCTTCTCGTAAACTTTTCTAATCTTCTCTTTCTCATCTCTATTTGTAGATGAACTCCATCAACGAAGCCGTAAAGAAAGGACCACTCATGACCATGACCTTGGAGTGTGAGACTGAGTTTCCCAAAATTCTCAAGGACCTCATGGTGGCAATGGAAGTACATGGTGCAGCTGTGTACAAAGGCTTTCCAGTGATGGATGAAGGAGTTGAGTACTGGTGGGTGCAACTTCACTTGTACAAAAACAAGGAAGACAACCACAAAGAAAAAGGATTCTGCATGTACACCAACACTGTGGTGCATACCACATTCTTTGAGTCAGCAAGAGAAGCAGCTTGGAGGACTATCAAAGAACTTAGTGCTAGAGTCAAGTGCAGAATGCTCAACCTCCAAAAAGACTTAGAGAAAGAGAAGGAACATACCCAAGAGTTGGAAGCCACCAACCAAACCTTAAGAGGGGATATTATAGACTTAGTGATGGAATCATGTGAGCAAGATAGGCTGATTGCCTCTAGGAACATTGTGTTAGCCAACAGATCCAGTGAGATAGGATTGTAAACACACTTCGTTAGTTGGACCACCACCTATCACCTTATTTTCCAAAATGATACCTTAAATAAGTTTGGACCTTGGTTGATGTAATGGATTCATGTATGCATGACTTGTGTGATTTTGTGTTCCAAGGATATGTATGAGATGTTTGTCTTTGTTTTATCTTAATTTGTGTTGTTCTAACTTTTCTATCTTATAAATAGATGCCTATTACCATCAGCACTATTGAGGAGTTCCAGGTTACCCGCTTTGGTCCTCGTATCGTTGAGATTACCACTTTGATCAATCTCCCTCTTCCCACCATCATGGTGCATCCACTCACCAAGTTCGAGAGGAAGGACCTCTGGGGCTTCAAGGTGAACCAGCCCAGACGCCAGACAGAGCCTACTACGGAGGCCATCGTCTTCAAGCTTATGCACGATGACAGGGAGAGAGGCATGGAGGTAGTCATGCAGGACCTGATAGGACGTCTGCTAGGCCGGCACTCCCGACAGGTTAGAGGCACCCATTTCCACGTCTTCGGAAGACGTGATGAGGATGGAGAGTCCATCGACTTCGAGGACGACTCGAGGGACGCAGCAGAGCCGATACGTCTGTATCTCCAGGACTTAGAGTCTCTCATTAGGCACGTGGACACGGACAGGACCAATGTCATGCTCAGTAATGACGAGCTCCAGGTGCAGCTTCGCGAGAAAGACAAGCTCTTCGCGTAGCAGGACGAGATAGTCAAGGAAATGGAGGCGAAGTTCGAGACCCAGGACCAGAAGTTCAAGAGTCAAGAGAAACGTGTCCAGGATAGGAACAAGAAGATCCGGGACATGACTGAAGAACTGCAGTTCAAGGACTTCGAGCTAGAGCAGCAGCAGACGGTGATAGAGAGGCTTCGTTCCCAGAAGAGGGCTCTCAAGGCCAAGATTGAGTCCTTGACCACTACTATTGAGGAGAACAAGACCGCGATGGAGAACGCAGGTCTTACCTTTGTCGAGGAGGAGATTGATGCTGATGAGTAGACTTGACTACTCGTTTATCTTTTATTATCGTACTTGTTATTTGTGAACTTGTTATTGGACCATCCGACATGTGGATGGCTTGCCACTTGTGTGTTCTACTTTGTGAACTTGTTATCTTGTTGTTGAAATTTTTCTGTTGCATGCTTGTGTTTGCTTATGTGATGTAATGTGCATGAAAACATCTATGGGTATCTCATTCTTATCTCTATTTGAACAAACACAGATGCCTCCCGTTGCGCAAACCCCAACCCCAACAACAACAACAACATCACTCCAGAAATGCAGCAAATGATGAATGCTCAAACACAGCTCATGCAGATGATGACAACATTCATTCAGAACCAAAACAACAACAACAACAACAACAACAACAACCCCAATAACAACAACAACCCTCCGGGCTTTGATATGCTCACCAGATTTTTGCGATTGAGGCCAGCTAAGTTCTCGGGGATGACTGATCCCATGGTGGCCAATGATTGGCTACGTTCTGTAAACAAGGACTTAGTAACCGTGGGCTGCATGGATGCTGAAAAGGTCAGATTTGCAGCACATCTGCTGGAAGGGCCAGCCGCCACTTGGTGGGACAACTTCCAAATCACCACTCCTATAGATGAGGTGACTTGGGCTATCTTTGAGGATGGCTTTCGCACTGCTCATATCTCGTCAGGAATAATGAGCCTGAAAAAGAAAGAGTTCCATAATCTGAAGCAGCGCCACCGCAGTGTGGCTGAGTACATTGAAGAGTTCAACAATCTGGCGCGTTATGCACCGGATGAGGTTGACACAGATGCCAAGAGAAAGGAAAAATTTCTGGAAGGCTTGAATGATGAGCTGAATCTGCAGCTGGCTGTGGCATATGTTCCCACTTATCAGTCGCTCTGTGACAAGGCTGCTATATTGGAGAACAAAATGAAACAAGTCGAGAGTAGGAAGAGGAAACACTCCAACAAACACAGCTCGGGATCGTCTCACAAACGATCTCATTATGATGACAGTGGAAGCTCAGGATCCCACAAGCATGGGAAATTCAACAAGCACCACAACCACAATCGTCATGACAACAAGCATCATCGCAGTCACGACAATGACAAGTACAAGAACCACAAGGGTGGACATAAGAGCCACCACAGTGGTAATGGTAGTGGGAGTGGAAGTCAGCCTGCTAAGAGAGACATCAGTCAGGTTGAATGCTTCAAATGCAAGAAGATGGGACACTATGCAAATGAGTGCCCCGAAAAGAAAGTTGAAGGACCTATCAAGCCCAATCCTTTCCAGAAAGGACAGGTGAACCACATCAGTGTGGAGGAGGTCTATGAGGATCCTGACGCTGTTGCTGGTAAGTTCAGACTCAATTCCATTCCAGCATTTGTACTCTTTGATACTGGTGCATCTCATTCATTCATATCAAGAGCATTTGTTGAAAGAAATGAACTACCGGTAGAAACTATTGGGTGTCCTATAAAAGTAAGTTCTCCTGGTGGAGAAATGATAGTGAATTCAGGATGCCATGATCTAGTCATAGAATTCGGGAAGTATAAGTTTCTCGTTAACTTGAAAATACTAAACTCCCAAGGATTGGATGTCATTCTGGGAATGGACTGGATGACTAAGTACAAAGGAGTGATAGATTGTGCCAGCCATACTGTCTCACTGACAACTCCGGAAAATAAAAGGATCAGATTCAAGACCAGCTTTGAAGCAAAAAGGAGTATGCTTAATTCTCTTAAGGGGGTTAGCATGGACAGTGTGCCAATTTTGTGTGAGTATCCGGATGTGTTTTCGGAAGAATTGCCAGGAATGCCACCGGATAGAGATGTGGAATTTCTTATAGATTTGGTACCAGGTTCTGGACCTATAGCAAAGAGGCCATATAAAATGTCAGTGGATGAACTGAAAGAACTCAAGAAGCAACTAGGAGAACAGTTGCAGAAAGGATTTATTCAACCCAGTTCTTCATCTTGGGGAGCTCCAGTCTTGTTTGTGGAGAAGAAAGACAGAAGTCAAAGGTTATGCATAGATTACCGTTCTCTCAACGAGGTAACTATCAAGAACAAATATCCTTTGCCTAGAATCAATGACTTGTTTGATCAACTAGAAGGAGCATGTGTGTTCTCAAAGATTGATCTCCGGTCAGGCTATTTTCAACTCAAGATAAGAGAACAAGACATACCTAAAACTGCATTCACCACAAGGTATGGGTTGTATGAGTATACTGTGATGCCTTTTGGCTTGACCAATGCTCCAGCATACTTCATGAATATGATGAACAAGGTGTTCATGGAATTTCATGACAAGTTTGTTGTCGTTTTCATCGATGACGTCTTGGTCTACTCCAAGAGCAAGGAAGAACATGAAGGACATTTGCGTTTAATACTTGAGAAGTTAAGAGAGCATAAACTTTATGCCAAATTCAGCAAGTGTGAATTTTGGTTAGAGGAAGTTGGTTTTCTTGGTCATGTTATGACAAAGGATGGTGTAGCAGTTGATCCTGCTAAAGTTTCAGCTGTGACTGGGAATCTCCTAAGAACGTGAAAGAGGTTCGTAGTTTCCTTGGCTTAGCAGGTTACTACAGAAGGTTCATTGAGAATTTCTCAAAGGTTAAGCCTATGACTGAGTTGTTAAAGAAAGACAAGAAGTTTGCTTGGTCTGAAGGTTGTGAAGTCAGCTTTCAAGAATTGAAGAAGAGACTTGTGACAGCACCAGTTCTGTGTCTGCCAGATTTGGAAAAGGATTTCCAAATATATTGTGATGCATCTCATCAAGGTTTGGGTGCAGTACTTATGCAAGATGGTAAAGTTGTGGCTTATGCCTCGAGACAACTCAAAACTCATGAAGTAAACTACCCTACTCATGATTTGGAGTTAGCCTCTGTCGTCCATGCACTCAAAACATGGAGACATTACCTTTTGGGAAAGCGTTGTGAAGTGTTCACGGATCACAAGAGTTTGAAGTATATCTTCACCTAGAAGGAAATCAATATGAGGCAAAGAAGATGGTTAGATCTTATCAAAGATTATGACTTAAGTTTGCAATACCACCCCGGTAAAGCAAATGTTGTAGCAGATGCTCTAAGTCGTAAGGTATTTGTGAATGGCCTTACCAAAGGAGAATTGCCAGATGATTTGTGTACCCAATTCAGAAAACTCAGATTGGAGATTGTGCCTAAAGGACATCTCATGTCTTTGGGTGTTCAACCCACTTTGTTGGACAAGATCCGAGAAGCTCAGAAGAACGATAAGGAAATTGTGGAGATTAAAGAAAAGATTGGCCAAGGGAAAGCTAAAAATGTCCATGAAGACGAACAGGGTACTTTAT
This sequence comes from Avena sativa, assembly GCA_916181665.1. NCBI lineage: Eukaryota > Viridiplantae > Streptophyta > Magnoliopsida > Poales > Poaceae > Avena > Avena sativa. The sequence continues at coordinate 361,391,360 of OV702299.1, read as the reverse complement.
GGCATGGGAAACGTATCTGTGTTCCACAAGATCCGGAGTTACGGAAACTGATTTTGCAGGAAGCACACAACTCTCCGTATTCTATTCACCCGGGTAACACCAAAATGTACATGGACATGAAAGAAAGATTTTGGTGGAACAATCTCAAGAGGGACATCGCCGAACATATTGCTTTGTGTGATGTGTGTAGTAGAGTAAAAGCGGAGCATCAGAAACCAGCAGGTTTGCTTCAACCACTACCTATTCCTGATTGGAAGTGGGACAAGATTGGTATGGATTTCATTACCGGATTACCAAGGACCAGATCAGGATATGATTCCATATGGGTAGTAGTGGATCGCTTAACTAAAGTGGCTCATTTCATACCCGTAAAAACAACTTATACAAGTGCCAAGTTAGCCAAAATCTACATGAGTAGAATTGTATGTCTACATGGTGTGCCCAAGAGTATTGTGTCTGATAGGGGAACTCAATTCACTTCCCATTTTTGGAGACAGCTACATGAGTCATTAGGAACGAGGTTGGAAATCAGTACTGCTTTTCATCCTCAAACCGATGGACAAACGGAAAGGACTAATCAAATTCTGGAAGACATGTTGAGGGCATGTGCCCTAGACTATGGAGCCAGTTGGGATGAAAGTCTGCCTTACGCAGAATTTTCTTATAACAACAGCTATCAAGCCAGCATTGAGATGGCACCGTTTGAGTTTCTCTACGGAAGAAAATGTACCACCCCATTGTTATGGAATGGTGTGGGAGAAAGAAGTTTATTCAGGCCAGATCTTATCAAAGAAGCCGAAGAGAAGCTCAAATTGGTTAAGGACAGGTTGAAGATAGAACAGTCCCGACAGAAAAGCTACGCAGATCCTAAGCATAGAGAAGTCACCTACGAAGTTGGTGATAGAGCTTATCTTAGAGTATCGCCACTCCGTGGAGTGAAAAGATTCGGAGTCAAAGGAAAGTTGGCACCAAGATATGTTGGGCCATTCAAGGTTCTGAGTCGCAAAGGAGACGTTGCTTATGAAATTGAACTGCCAGAATCTTTGTCAGCAGTCCATAATGTGTTTCATGTGAGTCAGCTTAAGAAATGTCACACAGAAATGGAAGAAACTTCTTTGAAGGATACCATACCTTTGGAAGAAGTGCAACTAGAAAGTGACCTCACATATAAGGAGAAACCTATCAAGATTCTTGAGACTGCAGAAAGAGTCACAAGGACAAAGACTATCAAGTTCTGCAAAGTACAGTGGAATCATCATACCAAAGAGGAAGCAACATGGGAAAGAGAAGATGATCTTCGGAAAGACCACCCTCACCTATTTGCTAGACAATCCGAATCTCGAAGGCGAGATTCACCTTAAGGGGGTTCGATTTGTAACATCCCTAAAATTATGATTTCAAAGTTTTCATATCATTCATGCATGCATATAGAATTGAGATCAATTTCAAAACTCATTTCAGAAAAACAAAGCACATAGTGCTATCATTTCATGTGTGCAAACTTAAATCAAATGGCCATCCCCATTTGAGAGTTTGAATGTTTTAAACCTAGATTGTTTGTCTCCCTTGTTGACTGGTTTGAGTGTGGAATTTGAACCAAGCCTTACAAATGGAAATGGTTTCAAAAATCATTTTGCAAACATTTGCAAATCAAGTGCAAAGCTCCTGTTATTTTGTTTCTCCAAAAGTGACCAAGCCTTTGCAAAGTAACCACATGGTTTTAGGCCTATATTTGAGACTATTGCACACTGCAAAAATCTCAAATTGATTTGAATTCAAATGGGACTTGAATTCATTTTAAAACCATTCCTGAAAATCAAAACAGAAAAAGAAAAGGGTAAAAGAAAAGAAAAAGGTCAGGCGCTCCTAATCTAGCCCAGCAGCAGAACCGGCCCAGCTAGCCCACCCGACCACTCTCTCGCTCGCTCGCACGCGCAGACGCACCCACACTGACGCTGACACTCGGACCCCACCCCCTCTCTTTAGCACTCGCTGACTGGTGGCCCTCTCCACGTCACACCTTCTTCCCCAAAACACGCCCGCAGACCACGTCGCTGCTGCTGTTGATGCCGGTAATGGCGTGGCGTAATTAGCCTTGATGCCGCAAGATTTTGCTGTCGCGCTTGAGCCTATTTAAACCACACCCCGCCGTGGTCATTTTCCCCCACTCTCCTCGCTCACTCCGCCACCAGGCTGCGCGCATTTAACCTCGAAACCCCGCAGTACTGACGACTCCGGCGACTAATTCCGGTGAGCCTCGACCGCCCCCCTTTCTCTGGTTCAAACAATCGCGCCCAGCTTGATCTTGCGCATGTCCTGATACCCTTCGTTTGCATTCTCGTGACCCAGGCCGTCGTTCCCGTTCGTGCCTGCAACCGACTGCGCCGCCGCTTGACTCCGACGATCAATTGAGGTAAAACCCGAGGGCCCTTTGCCCCCTCTTTCATACGAGAATGTTCGCCTTCGTCTTGTGCATCTCCTGACCCCTCTGGTGCGTGCTAGGGCGACGCCACACCTCGGCAACAACCTCGACTGCAAGCGAAAGACGCCGCCCGCAACTCCGATGAGCCCCAGCGACCGTACCCGTGCGCCCCTTCCCAAACCATCGCCACCTTGAGCATCAGCAGCCCCCTGCACTTCTGGTAAGCACACCCTTTCTTCCCCGAGCAACCTAGAATGCCAGCGCCGCCGCTGACAGGCGCGCCGCCGCCAGTCGCCGCCGCTAACGCCGCTCGTATTTGGTCAAAGCGATTAGGATCGTTAGATGCAGATCCTGCGGCTGAAATTAGAACTTAAGCGAAGAGGTAAGCGCGCATCTGAGCCACCAGATCTGACTTAGATCCTACGGCCTGCAGAGCTCGATCCGTCCGAACCGGTACGCGCCAGTAGGGTTAAGACACGTGGCTAGGGTTTGATTCAAAAACAGTTTTGAAATCAGATTTTGATCCAAAATTGAAATGGCTATAACTTTTGATTTCCACGTTAGATTTTTGCAAATTTTATACCATTGGAATCAGAGAGACAAGCCCTTTCTGTTTATGCAATGTGTTTAGTAAAAAGTTTCGGTTAAAATGACTTTTTATGCAGAAACTTGTTGAGGACTAGTTTGAGTATAGAATTTGTTTAGTAATTTGTTTTAATGCTAATTAAGTTTGGTTTAGCAAGTTTTTGACTTAGTTATGTTTCAGTATCTTGCATTTGCTTGGTTGGGTTTTAAAATCATCACTTAGCATTTTTGCATACATGCATATATTTATGATTGTATATGAATTGTGTGTAATTTTTTGCTACAAATTTTTGTGTAGATTTTGGTGCTAGTGATTGTGAAGAGTGCTACTCTCTCCATTACCAAGGCAAGTGGTACTTCATGAATATTTCCATCCCTATATTTTGTACAAGCATTAGAAATATTTTGCTAAGTCTTGCATGTTACTATTTTTGCCAAGTGCTATGTTGGGAAATCCTAAGTAGTTGTAGAATTGCTAGGAAATTTCCTAAGTTAAGTTACTATGCCATGCTTAGCCTAGCTAGTAGCAAACAAGGGTTGGTAAAGTATATACATGCTATGATGAAAATATTTCTAAGTTTTTGGACTTATGTTTTTCTTAATAAAACAACTAAGTCAATGGACCTCCTGGGTGGAATGGGACTTGAATGGTGGATTTTGGTTGAGTGGTTACACAAGGCCCATGGACATGGTTTACCTTGTGTATCTCACTTGTGGTATGCCACCTAGGCACAAAGGGATTTTAGAGGCCAAGTGTTGAGAAGCTTACAGTGCAGCCACTTGGCAATATGGGCTCTGCCTGGATCACATAGGTTGCTAGAACTTAGTCATTTGGACAGTTGGTGGTAGTAGGAATGATAGGTTGGAACGCGTCCATTTTACTAAGGGAAGGCTTCTGAAAGGTCCTGTCTTGGGAAACCAAGTCTGGTGGGAAAAGTGCACAACCTCTGCAGATGGAAAATCTAAGTACTTAGCCAAGTCCATGGCAATGGACAACTTGAGCATCAAGACATGGAAGCTATCAAGAATCTCATCACTCCAACTTCTAAGTAAAAACTGGTGGGAAACAAGGGTGAAGGACCCCAATGTCTATTGGTGGTTTCTTGGGAAATGCTTTGACAAAGAAAAAATTAGTGATTTCAACTAATAGGAAAAACCTATTTTGAGCAAAGCAAGCTAAGCTACACTTAGCCAAAATGCATATAGTAATATAGTCCACTTAAAATTTACTAAGGTATCACTTGCCAATACTATTCCAAAGTATTGACCCACTGTGGCTGTAACTTGTGATGTTGCAGGTTACTCCGATGATGATTAGGTGTCATGAGTCTACACTCAACATGCTTGCCTGTGGCACATGAAGATGAAGACTTATGTTTATTTACTTATTCCAAAACTCTTGTACTAGGCCTGTGGCCTTGAGTTGTAAAAGACTATGTTTTATCTCTGGAATGGATGTAATAAATGACCTTTGTATCTGTGTACTTCATCTTAAACTGTGGATGCTAGCAATGATCCAGGGACTAGCATTGCAATCACAGGGATCCTTTTCCTTTACAAAGGAGGGATCTTACACCATCATGTGTGACAGATATAACGATATCTGAAACAATGTTTTGGTTGCAATATGATAGAGTATAATGTATGTTCTCATATTGGATGAGAATTTATGAAGGTTGGAGATGCTAGACATCCTAATCATCCAAAAGGGTTTTGGAAAGTAATGTTATACTCACGATTCTCCTTTATAAGCTATAGTAGCTTGATCATGAAAGTCGTCATGATAAAGATGAATAGAAGATGTATGTAAAGTGTTTACTACACTAAAAGATTACTAAAGAATGGATTTTAAAAGAATACCGATCATTTTGATGATGGTGATCTACTTCAAAGTGCAAGTCCAAAGGTATTATTATTTGAATATACACGCTTTGGACTATGTGTCATGTATATGGCGCCACTTTAGATGTTGATAGATTCTTTTAAAAAGGAAAAGGAAATGCTGAAAGAGAATCTATAAAATATATTTGGCAGAAAAGAAAAGACTGGAAATATCCAGTTTAGGTATATGGATGATATACATGTTATGGTTGTATTCTTTGCTTGTTAAACAATGTGGTTCTTGGGTATTGGATACCGAATTGGTTGGTATGAAATTTCATACGGAACGATGCAATTCATGAACCAGAATGGCCTAAGTAACTGTAACATCCCTAAAATCATGATTTCAAAGTTTGCATATCATTCATGCATGCATATAGAATTGAGATAAATTTCAAAACTCATTTCAGAAAAACAAAGCACATAGTGCTATCATTTCATGTGTGCAAACTTAAATCAAATGGCCATCCCCATTTGAGAGTTTGAATGTTTTAAACCTAGATTGTTTGTCTCCCTTGTTGAATGGTTTGAGTGTGGAATTTGAACCAAGCCTTACAAATGGAAATGGTTTCAAAAATCATTTTGCAAAAATTTGCAAATCAAGTGCAAAGCTCCTGTTATTTTGTTTCTCCAAAAGTGACCAAGCCTTTGCAAAGTAACCACATGGTTTTAGGCCTATATTTGAGACTATTGCACACTGCAAAAATCTCAAATTGATTTGAATTCAAATGGGACTTGAATTCATTTGAAAACCATTCCTGAAAATCAAAACAGAAAAAGAAAAGGATAAAGAAAAGAAAAAGGCCAGGCGCTCCTAATCTAGCCCAGCAGCAGAACCGGCCCAGCTAGCCCACCCGTCCACTCTCTCGCTCGCTCGCACGCGCAGACGCACCCGCACTGACGCTGACACTCGGACCCCACCCCCTCTCTGTAGCACTCACTGACTGGTGGCCCTCTCCACGTCACACCTTCTTCCCCAAAACACGCCCGCAGACCACGTCGCCGCTGCTGTTGATGCCGGTAATGGCGCGGCGTAATTAGCCTTGATGCCGCAAGCATTTCCTGTCGCGCTTGAGCCTATTTAAACCACACCCCGCCGCGGTCATTTTCCCCCACTCTCCTCGCTCACTCCGCCACCAGGCTATGCGCATTTAACCTCGAAACCCCGCAGTACTGACGACTCCGGCGACTAATTCCGGTGAGCCTCGACCGCCCCCTTTCTCTGGTTCAAACAATCGCGCCCAACTTGATCTTGCGCACCTCCTGATACACTTCGTTTGCATTCTCGTGACCCAGGCCGTCGTCCCCGTTCGTGCCTGCAACCGACTGCGCTGCCGCTTGACTCCGACGATCAATTGAGGTAAAACCCGAGCGCCCCTTGCCCCCTCTTTCATACGAGAATGTTCGCCTTCGTCTTCTGCATCTCCTGACCCCTCTGGTTTGTGCTAGGGCAACGCCACACCTCGGCAACAACCTCGACTGCAAGCGACAGACGCCGCCCGCAACTCCGACGAGCCCCAACGACCGTACCCGTGCGCCCCTTCCCAAACCATCGCCACCTTGAGCATCAGCAGCCCCCTGCACTTCTGGTAAGCACACCCTTTCTTCCCCGGGCAACCTAGAACGCCAGCGCCGCCGCTGACAGGCGCGCCGCCGCCAGTCGCCGCCGCTAGCGCCGCTCGTATTTGGTCAAAGCGATTAGGATCGTTAGATGCAGATCCTGCGGCTGAAAATAGAACTTAAGCGAAGAGGTAAGCGCGCATCTGAGCCACCAGGTCTGACTTAGATCCTACGGCCCGCAGAGCTTGATCCGTCCGAACCGGTACGCGCCAGTAGGGTTAAGACACGTGGCTAGGGTTTGATTCAAAAACAGTTTTGAAATCAGATTTTGATCCAAAATTGAAATGGCTATAACTTTTAATTTCCACGTTAGATTTTTGCAAATTTTATACCGTTGGAATCAGGGAGACAAGCCCTTTCTGTTTATGCAATGTGTTTAGTAAAAAGTTTCTGTTAAAATGACTTTTTATGCAGAAACTTGTTGAGGACTAGTTTGAGTATAGAATTTGTTTAGTAATTTGTTTTAATGCTAATTAAGTTTGGTTTAGCAAGTTTTGACTTAGTTATGTTTCGGTATCTTGCATTTGCTTGGTTGGGTTTTAAAATCATCACTTAGCATTTTTGCATACATGCATATATTTATGATTGTATATGAATTGTGTGTAATTTTGTGCTACAAATTTTTGTGTAGATTTTGGTGCTAGTGATTGTGATTGTGAAGAGTGCTACTCTCCCCATTACCAAGGCAAGTGGTACTTCATGAATATTTCCATCCCTATATTTTGTACAAGCATTAGAAATATTTTGCTAAGTCTTGCATGTTACTATTTTTGCCAAGTGCTATGTTGGGAAATCCTAAGTAGTTGTAGAATTGCTAGGAAATTTCCTAAGTTAAGTTACTATGCCATGCTTAGCCTAGCTAGTAGCAAACAAGTGTTGGTAAATTATATACATGCTATGATGAAAATATTTCTAAGTTTTTGGACTTATGTTTTTCTTAATAAAACAACTAAGTCAATGAACCTCCTGGGTGGAATGGGACTTGAATGGTGGATTTTGTTTGAGTGGTTACACAAGGCCCATGGACATGGTTTACCTTGTGTATCTCACTTGTGGTATGCCACCCAGGCACAAAGGGATTTTAGAGGCCAAGTGTTGAGAAGCTTACAGTGCAGCCACTTGGCAATATGGGCTCTGCCTGGATCACATAGGTTGCTAGAACTTAGTCATTTGGACAGTTGGTGGTAGTGGGAATGATAGGTTGGAACGCGTCCATTTGACTAAGGGAAGGCTTCTGAAAGGTCCTGTCTTGGAAACCAAGTCTGGTGGGAAAAGTGCACAACCTCTGCAGATGGAAAATCTAAGTACTTAGCCAAGTCCATGGCAATGGACAACTTGAGCATCAAGACATGGAAGCTATCAAGAATCTCATCACTCCAACTTCTAAGTAAAAACTGGTGGGAAACAAGGGTGAAGGACCCCAATGTCTATTGGTGGTTTCTTGGGAAATGTTTTGACAAAGAAAAACTTAGTGATTTCAACTAATAGGAAAAACCTATTTTGAGCAAAGCAAGCCAAGCTACACTTAGCCAAAATGCATATAGTAATATAGTCCACTTAAAATTTACTAAGGTATCACTTGCCAATACTATTCCAAAGTATTGACCCACTGTGGCTGTAACTTGTGATGTTGCAGGTTACTCCGATGATGATTAGGTGTCATGAGTCTACACTCAGCATGCTTGCCTGTGGCACATGAAGATGAAGACTTATGTTTATTTACTTATTCCAAAACTCTTGTACTAGGCCTGTGGCCTTGAGTTGTAAAAGACTATGTTTTATCTCTGGAATGGATGTAATAAATGACCTTTGTATCTATGTACTTCATCTTAAACTGTGGATGCTAGCAATGATCCAGGGACTAGCATTGCAATCACAGGGATCCTTTTCCTTTACAAAGGAGGGATCTTACAGTAAGTAGCAAGAGAATATGTGATGATGTTCATCGAAAACAAACAAACCGTTGTTTGTATTTCTCGTTGACATCAAAGCTTGACTTCAAGATTTGTTTTAATAATTGTTATTTAAATCAAGTATTATGAGAACAAAGGTTGTTCAAATAATTGCCATATTCCATATTAGATGGATGATTTACAAATCTAGTTGGAGAGATCACATCCATAAAACCTAATGCTAAAATGTCGCAAGACAAATGATTGAAAGATCACTTACGAAGTGACATTGCCGTTTAAATTATATTGGAAAGAAAACATGAAGAATCTCCATATTCATGGATTTTTGGAGTCTTTGATTTGATCAAGTGACGCTTGTGAGACTTTCCTCGGGATAATTAAAAACTTCGTTCAAAGGCCAAAGAAGAACGAACGACTAAAATATTGGAATTTATACATATCGATGTATGTAGTCCATTATTTATAGTCGTAAGTGATGGGTTTCAACTTCATATACTTTCTCTGGAAATTTGAGTGAATGTTTACCTAATGAGAATGAAGTATGAAATATTTGAAAATGTTTCAAAGACTTTCAAGATGAAGTGGAAAATCATTGTAACAAGAAAATAAATGGTTTATGATTTTATCATAAGGGATTTGTTTGAGTTACAAGTGTAACAAGAAAATAAATGAATTATGATTTTATCATAAAGGGATTTATTTGAGTTGCAAGTTTAGCAAAACACCTAGATTTACATCTCCCGAAACACCATAGGAGTATGGAGTGTTTGAGATTTGTAATGAAACCTTGTTTGACATGGTTGGATCAAAGGTGTTATTTATAAAACTGCCATTATGTTTTAAAAGATTAAAGCTTTAGAGACTACCGCTTTTACACTGAAAAGAGCTCCATCTTGATCCGTTGAAATGACACCATGGAAGTTATGGTGTGGGGTAAAACCCAAGTTGTCATTTCTTAAATTTTGGTATGCTAAACATAAGTAAGATGTTTACAACCAAAGTCGGATGAGCATGTCTTTGTAGGTTATTTCGAATAACAATTGTTTATTCCTTCATAACACCAAGGACAAAAGGGTTTGTCGCTTGAAACGTGAAGTTTCTTGGAGAAGGAATTTTTCGTAAAAGTTAAGTGGGAGGACAATAGAACTTTGATAAGGTTAACGAACCTTAGCTATATATGCTGAGTTGCGCAGCGCCGAAAATCGTTCCGAAGGCTGCCATAATGCTCATCGCTTATGTGCCTCAAAGGTTGTGGTCACGGAGATCTAAGTTCCTATTAAACCAAGTAGGTCGCCGGTTAAACAATCAAATGCTAATATTTGAGAGTAAATCATTATTGTTTGACAATGATGAACTGAATACATACAAAGAAGCGATGATGGGCCCTGACTCCGTCAAATGGCTTGAAGCCATAAAATCCATGATAGTTCCATACACGATAAATCAAGTTTTGAACTTGGAAGACCCTCCGGAAAGGTGTAAAAACCTATCGGTCGTATTTGGATCTATAAAGAAACAGACATGGATGTTTCACATCTATGAAGTAGTCGACATGTCGTAAAGTATTTCATGACAATGTTCAAGGAGTTGACTATGACAAGATTTGATCTTTCGTAGCGATATTTAGTCTGGACGGATTAAAGTAGCAACCACTACATATAATTTGGTATATGGTAGATGAATAAACAAAACAAAGTTCTTCTAATAGAATGGTTACCTAGGACGTGTACATGACACGGTCCAAAGGGTTTTGTTAAATTCAAAGGATGCTAAAAGGGCGTGCAAACTTCAATGGTTGAAGTAAGCATCGCGGAGTTGGAATCTTCACCGTGATGAAAAGGATTTTTCATCAGGAGACAATGAAGATGCTTGCATTTGCAAGAAATTAAGTGGGAGCGCTAAGACATATTTCTAATACATTATGTGGAGGACATCTTTTTGATTAGAAATGATGTATCTTTTATTGGCAAAGGTTAAGAATTTCATTTCGATGAAAGAATTAGGCAAAACCCGAATATTTAGCATGAATGTCTATAGTGGATAGACTGTGATGCTAATATGGTTGTGCCAAACGTACATATATGAGATATTGAAGGAGTTCAATATATAAACGACTAGAAATGGTTCTTGTCGCATGAAAAGAATTGAATCAAGATTCAAGTGTATCGACCCTTGATAAGTGAAACAAGATTCAAGTGCTTTGACACTTGATGAGTGAAATCACGAGAATGTTTTGATCAATCATACCATGATATGTACACATCCAGATATGTCCTATGCTCTAAGTGTTATGAGCATATACCAGAATGAATCATAAAATGATCATTGGTCGATAGTAAGGATATTCTTATGATCCTTTGGAAGAACTAAGAATATATTTGTGTAGAGGTGACAAACAATTACAAATAGTTCATTGTAAAGAGTTACATTGATACTAGTTTTGTCACAAGATACAAATTAAGTTTATCTCAATTTAAACCTTTGGTGGCACAATGTAATGGAAAGGAGATTCCATGATGGATTTGAAAGAGTTCCAAAGTTAAGACATTGTGACGAATACTACAACAAAAGGCTAAGTATATGACTGCTATAGTAGTGGCAAAGGAGGGAATTTGTGTCAAGTAGTTTGTTATCAAACTAAGGTGTGGTTCGCAACGGGATAACACTAAAGATATATTGTGTGACAATAGTATCGACGTGTTTTAACCCCAAGGAACTAAAGGTCTCACCAAAAGACCAAATTTATACAATGCCATCTCATTAGAGAATAAGTGATGCGTGGAGACGCAAAGACATGCAAATACACACGGACCTGAAAGTGTCAGATCCGTAGATTATGTTAACCACTTGCAATTGTGTATTTGGAACACCAGAAAGCCATACGTGTTCAATACACAAAGTTTTCAAACTAGATTATTGTCTCTAGTGCAAGTGGGAGACTGAAGGGAATATGCCCGAGAGGCAATAATAAAGTGGTTATTATCGTATTCATTATTTATGATAAATGTTGATTTTGCATGCTATAATTGTATTAATACGGAAACGTTAATACATGTGTGTTTAATAAACAAAAAGGAAGTTCCTAGTTATGCCTCTCTTATAAACTAGCTCGTTGATTAACAAGATGATCAAAGTTTCCTGATCATGGACATTGGATGTTGTTAATAACGAGGTCACAATATTAGTGTAATGATGTGATGAACATTCATCCGAAGTATAGCATTACGATCAAAGTCATTGAGTTTATATTGCTATAACAACTTACGAAGTGATCCGAATCCTTAGACCATGAGATCATGTCAATCACTAACACCGGAAGAGTTTCTCGATGACATCAAACGTCACACCGTAACTGGGTAATTATAAAGATGGCTTCAGAACTAATAAAGTGTTATGTTGAGACCCATGGATCGAGAGTGGTATTTGTTCATCCCGATGATGGATAGATATGCTCTGGGCCCTCTCGGTGATATCACATTGATTAGCTTGCAAGCAAGTGATTTGATCACTAGAATGTTATATCACGGGAACGAGAAAAGAGTGCATGTCGGTAACGATATCAAACTAGGTATGGAGATACCGATGATCGAATCTCGGACATGTAATATATCGTGAAACAAAGGGATTAAGATACTAGCGTAAAAGGTTCACACGATCACAGAAGTCATCGTTGAATGTGTGGGAGTCAGTATGGATCTCCAGGTCCCGCTACTGATTATTGATCGGAGAAGGGTCTCGATCATGTCTGCATTATTCGCGAACCGTAGGGTGACACACTTAAGGGATACCGACACCATTCGGAGCAAATGATATGCCAGAGAAAGAAAAAGGAAAGCGCAGGAATTTATTTCACTAGACACCGGAACTGTTTCGGTTGAAATTGCTGAAACTGGTTCTGCATGTGAAATTGAAATGTTGTAAGGGGTTTTATGTGAATGTTTGTTAATTAAAGTAATTAACAAAATTCTGAATAAATAAATAAAAGAGTTTTATTTAAATGAGAGCTTGCATTAAATTTGGTGGAAATTTAATGCATGTGAGTGGATTTTTGAGTGGAGGCTTTTTAATGGGAGTGGAGGCTTTTCATTTTGAGTGGGAGCTCCACCCACATGAATGTGGAAGAGGTGGGGGCAGCCCCCATGGCTGGGCACCATGCCCCTTGGGTGCCCCCCTCTCCCCTATAAAAGGCCCCCTCTCTTCCTCTCAAAGCACACCTCCTCGTGAAGGATCTCTCTCCCCCCTTTAGAATTTCCCCATGGTCTCGGATCAGCGAGATACATGTTCCCGGTGGCTTTTTCTGGAAGGATTTGTTGCTTCCGCTGCTTCGCTGGAGCGAGGGCGCGGAGGTTGTCGGGGTACCCGTACGTGTGTGCGATCACGAATGCACAACTGCTTTGAGGTGTTGGACTTGATCGTGCTGGACCGGCAGGACCAGATGGACTTCATCACGATCTTGATATCGGCAAGCGTTCGTCTACATCATCCACGAGTACAACCTCGTTAACGCTATTCGGTCTTCGAGGGTATGTATTCTATGGATGTATATCCACCCGTTGCTTGTATCTAGTAGATAGATCTTGGTACATAGATGTTCCCATCGTAGGAAATTTTTTATTTTCTATGTTGCGAACCCTACACTAACCTTCTCTTAATGCCAATACATTAGCCCTCTTCCTTGGAAGGCCGACGGAGGGTGGTTAGACACGACCTTTACGTTGCTTTCGCTGAAACCATGAGTCACGCAATAAGGATGGTTCCGCCATAACGGGTCAAATCCCGAAGACGATCCTTAAAGATGTGAGGCGAGTTTCGTATACCAGGGGCGCCATCTACCCCAAGCAACCTCGGCCATGCTTACCTACCTGTTATGAATGCACCTCCTTCACCGCCTTCAAGAAGATCCCGAATGCATGTCGAATGGAACGCCCGAACTATGTGAATCATGGAATCTACTAGGCAAGTTAGTCAATCGAGGGTTCCCCATAAACCCCGTGGGGTTTTACGCTCGTCTTGGTCCAAAGGCAATAACTCGGGTCCTAGTGGTGGCAAGCATGGGACTACGAAAACCACATCCCACAATGGCCTCCCATACAAACCTTATCATGTTTAATCTCATATCACTTCTGATCTCATCTCATCATGTTCTCCTTTCATACTATATTATCTGTATCTGATACATCATCTGGATGAACCAGCACTAATGCTATGCATGTCTAAGCAGGACACAAATATAAGCTCTAGCAGTGCACACAAGCCAAACCTAGTTATGCTAGGAGCAGTGGATCAGGTAATATAAGCTCAAAGGGAGTAATGCAATATATAGGACACTCTATCTATCGATAAAAGACCACAGTAGAATCGTATACATCATGGCAGGAATTGAAATGCTTTCGACATCATAGGATTTTATCATTGTTGGGCTATGCTTGCCTTTGCCGGTTGATAACCAATAAGCAGGTCTTCAGGAATCTTGTACTTGACTTGCTTATAGTTGGTCAAGTATTGATCTTCGATCATCGATGGTGTTGATCTCGGTCTTCGATCTCGATCTTGATCTCGATCTCGATATCATATTCTACCGGGAAGAACCAAACACTGGAAAGAAAAGGGAAAGTATCAACACATGGCATCGATGAAATGCTCAAGCAAGGATGATGATATGACAAGTTAAATTGTATCAAAATGAAACCCTAAGGCATGCTCGACAATTTAATCGGGGTTCCGAGGGGTATAAACCCTAATTCGGGAAAACTCCGGAATCACCTATGAGGGGTAACTATGTTATTCTAATTAAAATTTTCATGTAAGTTTCTAAACAATGAATTATTATAACTCTAATAGATAGTTCTCATTTTTCTGAACATTTTGATATATTATACACATTTTTCTAACTTATAAATAAATAGTTATGAATTTTATAAGATTTATTCAATTTCTGAAATTATTAAACCATTTTAAAATGGATTTACTGCATCATGCTGACATTAGCGTAGGGGTGGGGGTCGTTTAACACCACGGGTTGGGCTAGCCACAGTGGGTGACTACTAGGACCAAGGCCACCTCATCATCCACGTTGGCAAAGTGGGGCCTATAGCCTGTTTGACGGGGCTGAATCGCACTCGCTGATGTTGTGGTGACGCTGGCGTGACGTCACACTGGCGGTGACCTTGTAGATCGGCGACGGGGAGGGCAACTGGGTGCACGCGGGCTAGCAGGAGTAGGCGCCTTCGACGCAGCTCGTCGAGGCAGACCAGAAAGTGGCGGCTCCGTCCCTTTTTTGGTCGCCGAAGTGAGAGGAGCGGCGGTGACTGGCGGCAGCAGAGGGAGGCACACGACGCGGGAGAGAACCAGAGCAAGAGGGGAGAAACGGAGGGGTCCGGGAGGACCATAGGCTCACCGTGATGCCGATGGAGTGGTCGAGGAGGCACGGGGAGGTCTTGAACGACGCCAATGGAGACGGTGAAGGGTTTCGTAGCATAGTAAATCAAAAAATTTCTACGGATGCGAACGAGAAAGCCAAGATCTAATCTAAGAGATGCAAACAACGAGGGGGATTAGATGAGATCTTCATACCCTTGAAGATTCGCACAGCGGAACGTTCGACGGAACATGGGTGATGTAGTCGTACTCGCTTCTCCTCCTCGCGATCCGATACGATCTAACACCGCAAGTGGCGATGCCTCCGAGAGATGCACACGTGCAGCACCTCGAAGTCTCCTCTTCCTTGGTCCAGCAAGTATGGTGGAGAGACGTATTGGATGTAGAACACGACGGCGCGGTGCAAGTGGTGGAGAGTTTCTGCAGCAGGGCTTCGCCTACGTGCAGTCGGGAGGGAGAGAGAGAGGAGGGCAGCAGGGCGGCTAGGGTTGTGGAGGATGTGTGGGGGGAGGGTGTGCCCCAGCCCTCTTTATATAGAGGGCTGGGTGGCCAGCCCTTGCCCCTCCCCCAAGCCCTAGGGCTGGCGGCCAAGGAGGGAGGAGTGGGGGGCAAGTTCCCCCCCCCCTTCTAGAAGCTCCCCTAGGGTTTCCCCTAGGTTTGGCCGGCTGGGTCCTATGGGGCCTTGTGACCCTGGCCCAATGCAGCCAGGGCACTCCCTCATAGGCCCATGCCCCCTCCCGGCAGGTGGGGCCACGTTGGTCCCCTCCGGAAGGTTCTAGAAGCTTCCGGTACAATACCGATTAACCCGAAACAATTCCGAACTCCAAAAACTGCATTGCCTTATATGAATCTTATTCTCCGGACCATTCCAGAACCTCTCGTGATGTCCTGGATCCCATCCGAGACTCCGAACAAAAACTCATAAACCAATTATCCAATCTATCCCAGCGTCGAGACACGTTAAGTGTGTGACCCTTCGGGTTCGAGAACATGCAGACATGATCTTCTATCAGTAATCAACAGCGGGGTCTGGAAACCCATATTGACTCCCACACATTCATCGATAATCATATCGGATGAACCACGATGCCAGGATTCAATCAATCCCACATATATATTCCCTTCGTCTCGCGATATTTTACTTGCCCGAGATTTGATCGTCGGTACCGTCATACCTAGTTCAATCTCGTTCACAGCAAGTACTTTACTCGTTCCGTAATCCTATATCACTTTGTGATTAACTCCTTAACCACATGCTTGCAAGCGGTGTTGATATCGATTACCAAGTGGGCCCGAAGTATATCTCTCCGACTTGGGAGGGACAAATCCCATCTCGATACATACAACCCAACAGGTACTTTCCGATCACCTGAGAGACACCTTTATGATCACCCTCTCATAGGATGACGTTTGATGACCTCAAATCTTTCTTCCGATACCAGGGAGTTGTATTATCTCATGGTCTAAGGAATACAATATTTGACATAAGAAAAGCTTCGCAAAGATGAACACGATGACACGATCTAATTGCTCCGCTTAGTTTGGGTCTATCCATCATATCATTCTCCCAATGACATGATCTCATTATTAATCGACAACTCATGTCTATGGTTAGGAAACCTTAACCATCATTAATCAATGAGCTAGTCCATAGAGGCATACTAGGGACACGGTGTTGTTCACAAACCACACAAGTATTAAAGTTTCCGCTTAATACAATTCTAGCATGGAATATAAACTTTATCATGAACAAGAATTATAATAATAACATCTTTATTATTGCCTCTAGGGCATAATTCCAACAGTCTCCCACTTGAACTAGAGTCAATAATCTAGTTTACATTTGGCAACAATATCACACCCATGGCACTAAGGTGCTGATCATGTTTTGCACGTGGAAGAGGTTTAGTCAATGGATCTACGACATTCAGATATGTATGTACTTTGCTAATCTTCAGATCTCCATCTGCTATATAATCTCGGATTATATGAAACTTGCGGTTGATATGCTTGGTCTTTGGATGATATCTTGGTTCCTTAGCGAGTGCTATGGCGCCAGTGTTGTCACACAACATTTCCAGTGGGTCCAAGGCACTTGGAACTACGCCAAGCTCAGTGATGAAGTTCCTGATCCAAAACTCCTTCACTTGACGCTTCTGCAGCCATGTATTCCGCTTCTACTGTAGATCCCGCGATCACGCTTTGCTTGCAGCTTCTCCAGCTCACAGCTCCTCCATTCAAAATATAAACGTATCATGTCTGAGATTTAGAATCATCCTTGTCGGTGTCGAAACTAGCATCGACGTAACCTTTTACGACGAGCTGTTCATCACCCCCATAGACTAAGAACATTTCTTTAGTCCTATTTAGGTACTTTAGGATGTTCTTCACTACTGTCCAGTGTTCCACTCCTGGATCACTTTGATATCTACTCGTCAAACTAAGAGCATTGGACACATCCGGTCTAGTACACAGCATGGCAATCATGATATAACCTATGGCCGAGGCATAAGGCACTTTGCTCATAGCTTCTCTATCATTTACCGTGGCTGGACACTGAGCCTTGCTCAATATCTTACCTGACAACATAGGCATTGAACCTTTCTTTGCCTTATCTATTCTGAACCTTTTCAGAACTTTGTCTAGGTATGTACTCTGGCTTAAAGCTATCAGGCGTTTTTGTCTATCTCTATAGATTTTGATGCCCAATATATAAGCAGCTTCACCTAGGTCTTTCATTGAAAAACACTTGTTCAAATAACTCTTCATATCGTTAAGCATGTTAATGTCATTTCCAATAATCAATATGTCATCCACATATAGTACCAGAAATGTCACCGAGCTCCCACTCACTTTCTTGTAGATACAAGCTTCGTAGCAATTTGGAACAAATCCAAAGCTCTTGATCACTTGATCAAAACGAAGGTTCTAACTCCAAGATGTTTGCTTCAGTCCATAAATGGAACGCTGAAGTTTGCATACTTTATCAGCATCCTTAGGATCGACAAAACCTTCGGGTTGCATCATATACAACTCTTCATCAATGTTGCCATTGAGGAACGCAGTCTTGACATCCATCTGCCATATTTCATAATCATGAAACGCAGCAATTGCTAATAAAATCCGAATGGACTTAAACATCGCTACGGGAGAGAAAGTCTCATCGTAGTCAACACCTTGAACTTGTCGAAAACCTTTTGCGACAAGTCATGCTTTATAAACGATAACATTACCATCCGCGTCCGTTTTCTTCTTGAAGACCCATTTGCACTCAACGGCCTTTCGGTCGCTAGGAGGGTCCACCAAAGTCCATACTTGGTTTTCTCTCATGGATCCCAATTCGGATTTCATGGCTTCTAGCCATTTCTCAGAGTCTGGGCTCATCATCGCTTCCTCATAGTTCGTAGGTTCACTGTCTTCTACTAACAAGACAGTCAAGACAGGGTTGTTGTACCACTCAGGAGGGGCACACGACCTTGTCGACCTGCGATGTTCAGTAGCAACATCGTCCGAAGCTTCATGATCCTTGTCATTAGCTTCCTCTATTGTTGGTGCAGGCGGCACTGGAACAATTTCAGGTGCTGCGCTACTCTCCAACTCAAGAGAAGGTTCAATAACCTCGTCTAGCTCTAATTTCCTCCCACTCACTTCTTTCGAGAGAAACTCCTTCTCAAGAAAGGAACCGTTCTTTGCGACAAACACTTTGCCTTTGGTTCTGTGATAGAAGGTATATCCAATAGTTTCCTTAGGGTATCCTATGAAGACGCATTTCTCCGCTTTGGGTTCGAGCTTGTCCGGCATCAACTTGTTGACGTAGGCTTCGCATCCTCAAACTTTAAGAAATGACAACTTAGGTTTAGCACCAAACCACAGTTCATATGGTGTCATCTCAACGGATTTAGATGGTGCCCTATTTAAAGTGAATGCAGCGGTTTCTAATGCATAACCCCAAAATGATAACGGCAAATCAGTAAGAGACATCATTGATCGGACCATATCTAATAGGGTTCGATTCTGGCGTTCAGACACACCATTGCGCTGTGGTGTTCCGGGTGGCGTGAGTTGCGAAACGATTCCGCTTGCTTTAAGATGCATGAGAAAATCATAACTCAAATATTCACCTCCACGATCGGATCGTAGAAACTTAATCCTTTTGTTACGATGGTTCTCCACTTCATTCTGAAATTCTTTGAACTTTTCAAATGTTTCAGATTTATGTTTCATTAAATAGATATACCCATATCTACTTAAGTCATCGGTAAAAGTGAGAAAATAGCGATATCCACCGCGCGTCGAAACACTCATCGGTCCGCACACATCGGTATGTATGATTTCCAACAAGTCTGTTGCTCGCTCCATAATTCCGGAGAACGGGGTTTTGATCATCTTGCCCATGAGGCATGGTTCGCATGTGTCAAATGATTCAAAATCAAGAGACTCCAAAAGTCCATCAGAATGGAGTTTCTTCATGCGTTTTACACCAATACGACCTAGACGACAGTGCCATAAATAAGTAGTATTATCACTATCTACTTTGCATCTCTTAGCCTCAATGTTATGGATGTGTGTTTCATCCCTTTCGAGATTCAGAAGAAATAAACCATTCACAACAGGTGCATGACCATAAAAGATGTTACTCATATAAATAGAACAACCATTATTCTCTGATTTAAATGAATAACCGTCTTGCAATAAACACGATCTAGAAATAATGTTCATGCTCAACGCAGGCACATAATAACACTTATTAAGGTTTAAAACTAATCCCGAAGGTAAAACTAAGGAGAGCGTGCCGACGGCCATCACATCAACTCTTGATCTGTTGCCAACGCGCATCGTCACCTCATCCCTCGCAAGCCGCCGTCTATTCCGTAGCTCCTGTTTCGAGTTACAAATATTAGCAACTGAACCAGTATCAAATACCCAGGCACTACAACGAGGGCTAGTAAGGAAAACATCAATAACATGTATATCAAATATACCTTTGATGGTGCTAGCCTTCTTGTCCGCTAAGTACTTCGGACAGTTGTGCTTCCAGTGACCCTTGTCCTTGCAATAGAAGCACTCAGTGTCCGGCTTGGGTCCAGACTTGAGCTTCTTCTCAGCAGGGGCAACGTGCTTGCCGCCGCCTTTCTTGAAGGGCTTCTTTGCACCCTTACCTTTCTTGAAGGTGGGGGGCTTGTTGACCATCAACACATGATTATCCTTTTTGATGTCCACCTCCACAGCCTTCAGCTTTGCGAAGAGCTCGGTGATCGTATCAGTGGAACCAATCTGATTGTGAGTCACTACAAAACTTTTGTAGCTAGGAGGGAGTGATTGCAGAACCCTGTCAATTTTGAGCTCCTCAGGAATCTTGCAGTCCAGTTGCTCAAGGCGTTGAGTGTAGCCCGTCATCATTATGGCGTGCTCACTAATGGAACTCCCTTCCTCCATCTTGCAGTTAAAGAATTTCTTAGAGATCTCATATCTCTCAGAACGGGCCTGAGTCTAAAACATAGTTTTCAGCTCCTCAAGAATCTCAAAGGGCCCGGGATAGTCTTCAAAACGATTTTGAAGGTCCGATTCCATAGCAAACAACATGGTGCTCTTAATCACACCATAATCATCTTTGCGCGACTGATAGATAGCTTTCTCATTAGCCGGCGCATCTACAGCAGGGGCGTCACCTAGCGTATTCTCAAGGACATAGTCCTTTTGACCGCCAGAGAGAATGATTCTCAGATTGCGGAACCAGTTGGTGAAGTTAGAGCCATTGTTTCTAAGCTTTTCCTTCTCAGCAAAAACGTTGAAGTTGAAGTTGGACTTAGCCATTTGATCTACAATGTTTGCAAGTACAAATTAGACTATGTTCATGATAACTAGTTCAACTTTTAATAAAATTACTAGATGAACTCCCACTAAATTCAACATCCCTCAAGTTGTTTAGTGAACACGATCCAAATTCACCACACCTAATCCGATCTTCACGAGAAGAGATGTGGCTTCAATGGTGGACAAGGAAGTGTCGATCATATCATTCATATGACTCATGCTTAACCTTTCGGTTCATTTGTTCCGAGGCGATGTCTGTACATGCTAGGCTCGTCAAGTCAAACCCAAGTATTTCCGCGTGTGCAAAACTGGCTTGCACCCGTTGTATGTGAACGTAAAGTCTATAGCACCCGATCATCACGTGATGCTTGGACACGACGAACTTTCGCAACGGTGCATACATGGGGAGAACACAGTTTTATCTTGATCTTTAAGTGAGGAATCATCTTATAATGCTACTGTCGCGATCTAAGCATAATAAGATACATAAAAGGATAAACATCACATGCATATAACTTTATGTGACATGGTATAGCCAATCTTCGCGCAATGATCTCCATCTTGTGCGTGCCGACATGATCTCCATCACTCCACCATGATTGCCTCCACCATGAATAGCATCTACAACTATTGTTAACTACTTAGCGATAAAGTGAAACTATTACATGGCGTATAAGAAGTTGACACACGGGTCATACACAATTATAAAGACAACCATATGGCTCCTGCCGGTTGTGTACTCATCGACATGCAAGTCGTGAAACATTACAAAACATGATCATCGCATATAACATACACATCACATCTTGGGCCATACCATATCACAGAAAACACTCCCTGCAAAAACAAGTTAGACGCCTCTACTTTGTTGTTGCATGTTTTACGTGGCTTATGGGAGTAGCAAGCTAAGAACGATTCTTACCTACGGAAAGCCACAACGGTGATATTATGGTTTCCAAACTCTGGTGTAAATCTCATGACAACTATAGTGAGAGAAACTGGCATCCACCAGCCGCATGTGTGGAACAAGCCACACGTCAATTGCGGAGCCGGTCTCGCGAATGAGGTCGCGTAAGGTTGGCCTGGACCGCTTCGATCTCACTATCCCGTGTCATAAGAAGTACACAAACAAGAGGCTTGCAATAGAAAACATCAACGCCCGCAACAACCATGTTGCGTTCTACTCGTGAAACACATCGATGCATAGATCTAGCTCTGATACCACTGGTGGGTTTCGCAGCATAGTAAATCAAAAAAATTCTACGGATGCGAACGGGAAATCCAAGATCTAATCTAGGAGATGCAAAAAACGAGGGGGATTAGATGAGATCTTCATACCCTTGAAGGTTCGCACAGCGGAATGTTCGACGGAACGTGGGTGATGTAGTCGTACTCGCTTCTCCTCCTCGCGATCCGATCCGATCTAACACCGCAAGTGGCGATGCCTCCGAGACATGCACACGTGCAGCACCTTGACGTCTCCTCCTTCCTCGGTCCAGAAAGTATGGTGGAGAGACGGATTGGATCTACATGCAGTCGGGAGGGAGAGAGAGAGGAGGGAAGCAAGGCGGCTAGGGTTGTGGAGGAGGTGTGGGGGGAGGGTGCGCCCCAGCCCTCTTTATATAGAGGGGTGGGTGGCCAGCCCTTTCCCCTCCCCCAAGCCCTAGGGCTAGCGGCCAAGGAGGGAGGAGTGGGGGGCAAGTTTCCCCCCCTTCTAGAAGCTCCCCTAGGGTTTCCCCTAGGTTTGGTCGGCTGGGCCCTATGGGGCCTTGTGCCCCTGGCCCAATGCGGCCAGGGCACTCCCTCATAGGCCCATGCCCCCTCCCGGCAGGTGGGGCCACGTTGGTCACCCTCCGGAAGGTTCTAGAAGCTTCCGATACAATACCGATTAACTAGAAACAATTCCGAACTCCAAAAACTGCATTGCCTTATATGAATCTTATTCTCCGGACCATTCCGGAACCTCTCGTGATGTCCCGGATCCCATCCGAGACTCCGAACAAAAACTCATAAACCAATTATCCAATCTATCCTAGCATCGAGACACGTTAAGTGTGTGACCCTTCGGGTTCGAGAACATGCAGACATGATCTTCTATCAATAATCAACAGTGGGTTCTGGAAACCCATATTGACTACCACACATTCATCGATGATCATATCAGATGAACCACGATGCCAGGATTCAATCAATCCCATATATATATTCCCTTCGTCTCGCGATATTTTACTTGCCCGAGATTTGATCGTTGGTACCGTCATACCTAGTTCAATCTCGTTCACAGCAAGTACTTTACTCGTTCTGTAATCCGATATAACTTTGTGATTAACTCCTTAACCACATGCTTGCAAGCGGTGTTGATATCGATTACCGAGTGGGCCCGAAGTATATCTCTCTGACTTGGGAGGGACAAATCCCATCTCGATACATACAACCCAACAGGTACTTTCCGATCACCTGAGAGACACCTTTATGATTACCCTCTCATAGGATGACGTTTGATGACCTCAAAGCTTTCTTCTGATACCCGGGAGTTGTATTATCTCATGGTCTAAGGAATACAATATTTAACATAAGAAAAGCTTCACAAAGATGAACACGATGACACGATCTAATTGCTCCGCTTAGTTTGGGTCTGTCCATCATATCATTCTCCCAGTGACATGATCTCATTATTAATCGACAACTCATGTCTATGGTTAGGAAACCTTAACCATCATTAATCAATGAGCTAGTCCATAGAGGCATACTAGGGACACGGTGCTGTTTACAAACCACACAAGTATTAAAGTTTCTACTTAATATAATTCTAGCATGGAATATAAACTTTATCATGAACAAGAATTATAATAATAACATCTTTATTATTACCTCTAGGGCATAATTCCAACAGACGGCAGGCAGCGTCAGGCTCGGGGGTGACGGGTTCGATTCGGGGAACTAGGGTCTTCCTGGCTCGGACGCTTCGGCGAGGAGGAAGAAGGGATCGAGGTGGAGCCGATGGAGGCCTCAGATGGGCGAGGGGAGTCCGGAGACGGCGACGCGATGTGGTGGCCGTACGGCTAGGGTTTAGGCCGAGCTCAGAAACGAGAGAGAGGGTGTAACATCCTAGGATTAGCATCTAGAATTAGAGAGGACACTTGTGTGTGCATTGCATTCATGCATAAGAAAATCTGGGGAATTTTTCGCAAAATAAAAAGGGCTACAGAGTGAATGAGGTCTCTCTTGTTCTGAGGGTAACGTTAGTGCAAGTGCTATGGATTCTGACATGACCTTTGTAGAGTCCTTTACTTATAAGGGGAATAATTTCAATTTGAATAACCAAATGATATATATGTAGATAGAAATAAGAAAATGTAAATGAATGATCAAGTAATTCCCTAATAGAATGTTATTTCAAATAAAGAATTGAACTAGTATTTATAAATAAGATACAGATAATTATGTCCAAGATTCAATAATGGAGAAAACATCTACTTTCTTATCATATAAATAATATTACAATGATTACATTTAAGAAGGAACTTACAGAAATAGTTAAATAAAAGAATAGGAGAGTATAAAGAAAGGTAATCTTATTTACATCATACCATATTACAATGTCTTCACACTTTTGAATAAAAAGGAAATTACAAATAATTAATCGTATAGTATGAGTAAAAATAAGTAACAAGTCTTGTAAAAGAAAATTTGAAACTGCAAAAATATATTTACTTTATTACAACATATATGGAACAATACAATTAATAAATGAAATAGAAAAGAATAACTTTATTATACAAATACTACACTGTTTTTACAAATGTTTAATTACAAATGAAAGATTACAAAAATGAAGTGCAAAATAATAAAAAGGAAAACCTAAATTACATTTCCTAAACTAAGTTGAATCTTGTATCTTCTTTTCTTCTTATTCCTCTGTACCTGCAAAACAACTCAAAAGAAATACAAACCAAAATAAAAGGGATAAGAGGGGTTAATGGTGCTCTCAGAATTACAGTGTAGTGCACTGTTTGTCTCATCATTGAGCTTAAATCAGAAGGGGAAAATTCCACCAAATCAATAGTATATGTTCTTATCAAATGTGTAGCCTCAGACTAGTGCATCACAGGCTGATTCAGGTGCAAGTTTCACCAAGGGAAGGTAAAAGGAAAAGAGGTAAAAACCCACATTTTCACTTGATCATATCCACCAGAAAATATCTACACCATTGAAACTTGGACCCTAGGTCTCACTTGCAAGAATCTTACACATCAACATGCAGTTATCTGTTGTAAACAGAGGAGCACATCAGAGGGAAGATAAGAAGGGATCAGCTGTGGCAGTTCATTGCTGCTAGCTGCTTCTTCCACCCCAGTTCACTTCTTAGCACTAGAACTCCCAAGGTCTACACATAAACAACCACAGCCCAGTATCTGGTTATCACTGATATAACCAGTTTCATCAACAAGAACACCAGATTATTCCACCAAACCATCACCCAACTTCGGTTGCTCCCTAGAGCCATCCAAAGAGTTAGCTTCGGAAAAAGAAGTCCAGGCCACAATTGTATCAGGATCACAAGAATAAAGAAAGATTAGGTCAACAAGGTGGAGAAGCAATTGGTAGGAGAGAGTAGGCTATAGCAGATCAAGAAGCTCAAGTTCTAGTCAAGCAAGCCAAAGAAGAGCAGCAGGTAGATCCAGTAGGAACATACACAGCTCATGCATCATATAATTTTGTTGTTCTGCACCAATAGAATTAATGGGAGTAAGGGGTGCTACAAATCAATCTCTATTCAACCCCCTGCACCTAGAGCTTGTCTAGGAGGATTAGGAGGATAGTTTTCCTCTCAGAAACATCATAGAAAATTCTATGTAGATTCATCCTAGAGGTTTCTTACCACATCATAATATCTATTCCTACCCAAATCACGACCTCAGCCTTTGCATCATAGGCTAGAACATATTGCACACAACAATCATCAAGAGCTAGTGATCTTTGACCATGTAGATTAATCAACATAGCAGTAATCCTACTCACTATGGATATTTTACTGTGCACCCTTCAATTGGGTTCCACGGTATTAGTCTCACAGCAGAGGAAGCCACCAAAATTAATAAATCACCACATCCTCAAAGAGATAGCTTTTCAGAGCATATACAATCAAATAGGATTGACATATCAATCATCTTCTTAATCAGGTAGCCCAGGAATCATTATAAGGTCATCTTAAACTAGCACATGTTTCTAAACCTCAGCTTTGCATCATTGGTTAAGATAAGATGAAAGCTCAATATATGTGTTTATCACAGTGTTATTCGGCACTGGATTTGACTTAGAGATAATATTTCCACTTTGTACACAACACTCACAATAGATGAATCAGATCCTATAAGTACATGAACCAATGATCAACCATAGAAGTTCATGCATAGATTTCCCTGCTGCTGTGCACACTCAACTGAGGCATCACAGCAGCAAATGCCAAGCAACAAAGATCACTAAAAAATTACACTAGCAACATCAGCAAATACTCATGCTTGTATATCATCTATAATCAAACAAGCAAAATACTTGCATCATCTTCCTAACAGAATAGTTAGGAATCAATTAAACCTCTACTGTCATGTTGACAGCATATGCATATGGAAACCTCATCCCAAATGTGACTGATACCAAAGGAATTCCAATTCCTTCCTTAGTTAATAAACTAGGAATCAAATTTTACATATGTGTTGTTGTCAAAAATATAGATTCCACTTCATCAAGTGATAAACCATAGACACCAGGAGTACAACAAGTTAAAGCAACCAACACAACTAACCTGACACTAGAATAAATTCTAGGAGATTATGATGGGTAACTATAACTATATCCTTCTCATATCCCCAAATTGATTATCATGGGATCATTTCATTATAATTTTTTTATAAACATAGGCACATGCATATGAATGCATAAGTAAACCTCTAGCACTAAGATCAATAGTCTAATTAAAATACCACCAGCAAAGATCATATGCTATCATCTATTCCAGCAAACCATGAAACATAGCTTCAGTTCAGCAATGCACTGAACCAAGAATTCATATAAACAACAGTACCAATAATCAACATATCCCTGATGCTGGGATGGGTAATTCATCCAAACTAAAGCAAGACACTTAGTTGAATCTCATATATTCTAGGAAAATCATAAGTATGTTACTCACTGCATCACTGGACCATAATTCTACACCTAAACGAGTTCATCGGCTCGAAGGCGATCACATGAATCTTACCTGACCGGAGACATGGTTAAGGTAGTAGATAAGAAGGCCGACGTCAGGGTTGCAGATACTTGCCATCCCACCGGTGTCAAAGAAGAGGTAATACCACATCACCTTCCCCACCACCACAGTCAAGTTTAGAAGCACCCGATCAAGGTCGCTGGGGTTGTAGACGCCCCTACCATTCCACCAGCATCTAGGTCAAAATTATCCAACATGAACAGGCCAAGCAAGAGCATCAGAAAACAAGAATGCCAGAGGAAATTCCATGGTCGTCCTCGAACAACAATCATGGTGCAGGGCGTTACAATGCCGGCACATCGGGGCCGCTAGACTAGGGTTAGCCGGAGATAGGAGCTCGTACAGAGCAAGGAGACATCGAGGTGGCAGGGTACTGAAGGAGTAAACTAGGCGAGCCGGCGGCAGGTAATGACAGCAGTAGGCACTAACGGTGGCGGCCGGAGTGACCTAGAGCGACCGAGGTAGGTGGCGATGCGCCAAAGGTGATATGGGGGCACTCGGGTGCATGCATAGAAGCTGAGGAATGGGGTGAAGAAGATATGGGGTGGGTCGGGGTGTGGTTGACCCAGGCCCAACCAGTTAGGCCGGATCTTGGCCGGCGAGTGGTTGCACAGGAGGCGGCCAGCGACGGTCGAAGTGGCAGACGGCAGCGTTGGCGGTGAAGTAGTCGCGCATGAGGGGATGCGAGGCGGTGTTGTCTGCGTGGAGAAGATAAGAAAATTATCAGCGTTCGTTGGAGCCCAAACTGAACTGGGCCGGTCTATTGGGCCAAACCGACTTGGTCAAATTGGACCAGGTCCAGTTCTCACCAACTGGGCCACAGCCCAACTAATTACCACCACAAAATTTTTTCCATTTAAACTCTATAAAAATGTTTCTAAACTAGAATATCTATATAGAGAAAAAAATCCTAAAATATATATATATAATGATCACAAAAATATTATTTACCAAGTAAAATATAAATTCACTTGTTTGAGTTAAATTAAATAAAACTGAATATTAAAGCCACTAGAATTCATAATAAATTATAACAATATAAGAAAATATCCTAAAAATTTATAAAAATCATTTTTGTATATACAA
The DNA here is from genome assembly GCA_916181665.1 of Avena sativa. Taxonomy (NCBI): domain Eukaryota; kingdom Viridiplantae; phylum Streptophyta; class Magnoliopsida; order Poales; family Poaceae; genus Avena; species Avena sativa. Next base: position 361,363,390 of record OV702299.1, on the reverse strand, counting down.
AAATCTACTATTTTATAAAATACTAACTTAATTCTTTTATAAATAAAATTTTAAGTTAATATTCAAAGACAATTGCTCCTTTATGGAATTTTATAAACATAAGTTTAATACTTAAAAATAAATAAAAATCATTTTTAAGATCTTGAATAAATATATTACACTAGAAAAATATTAAAAATACTATTAGAAAGGTTTTTAATATTTTAAAGTTATAAATCCTTGTCTATTACCTATTTTGAAAATTCTTTAAAAACATTTCTTATATAAGAAATAATTATATTTCTCTAGAAATATTAAAACCTTAAAATCTAATTACTAAAGTTCTAAACCATAACTAAGATTTAAAATAAAACTTAAGCATAAATCATTAACTTCATAATACTCTTTTGAAACCTAAATCAAAATTCAAAACCACAATCTTTAAGATTGTTTTATACATCATTCACTAATATTAAGAAGGAATGATCTTAACAACTAAATAATAGTTAACATGACTTTAAATCTAACACATTAACAACATCATCCAAATTATTCTTTCATTGAATAGTTGCATTTTATTTTCATAATAGCAAAACAAATTTAATCTAATCATTCACTTAACTGTAAAGTGAATAATCCCACACTTTAGTCATACTTATCATAAATCCAAAACTTAAGAATAATTAAAACAAAGTACACCTTAAGTTTAATTAACCTTTTAAAGTTAACTTTAGTCTCAAAACCTTATAAACATCATGACTAATAAACTACTTATATTTTTATAGTTAACTTTGGTCTATTACAATTAACACATAAAGTATCTCAAGACCAAACTAATCAAACAAACGCCAAGAGAGATCGACCATATTCTATTAACTCTTAAAGATTGTTTAAACCTTACCATTGAAACCTTTTCTTTGAAGGTTATTATTTTTGCCACTTGAAACAACAACTCTATAATAGTTCCTCCAACTCTTAACAACTCAACACAAGGACTTTTATCATAGTCACCAGATAACAATTAATCATGATCACATTATTTTATCCTTTACTATTTTGGATTGTTAACGCTTAAGTTCTTTATAAATGCCATTACTTGTAAAGTAAAACTTGAAGATAAATCAACTCTTAAGAAGAATCACCTAAACTCACTTCACTCAAAGTATTGGGGATCCACTTTAGGAGTTTTACAAAATACATAGCATTACTTATGCATAATTTCATATTGCTTCTTTAAACATTAGTCCTTACCAGACCAATGATGTTGAATTCAGATATTGGATCTTATATTGTCTTGAAGATCGTGAGTGCATAATCTTGCAATCACAAAAGGCAAGTTCACACTTGCTCATGTCCTTTGATTATTTTCAGTAAAGTATTTTGCAAATCCAGCGTTGTCATCACCTGCATTTCAAAAAGGTCAGAAAACACTATTTTCATAATAAAATGATTATAGGTTATTTACCATGAGGTAATAACCTTCTATGGAAGTTCCGGTGGTAAAGGAACATAATATTGTAACATCCCAAATTTCATGAAATACAATATCACGTATTGCATTCATATCATCATAGCATTTAGAGCTTGCATAAAAAAATTCAAAGTTTGAAACCAAATAAAACCATATTTATGCCCTTTTTATTATATACATATGAGCCATGTTTTTTTTTCAAAAGACCAAAGTGTGTTTGAGTAGTAAGATGTGTTTGTCACACTTTTGAATGCTAGGATCACCCTACAAAAATTTGGAGAAGATTTTAATTCAAACGGATTTGAATTAGGGTTTCAAAACCATTTCTGAAAATCAAAACAGAAAAGAAAAAGGTTAAAGAAAAAAATAAAAACCAGCGCTGCCTATCTAGCCCAGACCCACATTTGGCCCATCTAGCCCACCCGTGGTTTTCCCCCTCTCCTCCCTCTCTCACCCGCGCGAGCCATACCCTCACTCGCTGACCACTGGTCCCGGTGCTACCTCACCCCTTCGTCCCTAGACCCCACGCCCGCAGACGACGCCATCACCGCCTGTTTCTTCCCCGATTCAATTCGAATCAATCTGATTCTAGCAGTAATTCCCTCCCCTCAACCTGCTACTTAATCCCCACCTCGCCATGGTCATTTCCCGTCAACCCACATTGCGAGAGCTCCCCCAGGCTGCCAGCATTTAAGCTTGCACCGCTACTGCCCGACGAACTCCGACGACCAATCTCGGTGAGCCCCATCTACCCCTGTCCCTCTAGTTGACACTGTCTTGCTCACCATCCTCTTGCGCTCCTTCTGATTCTTGCCTTTTACTCTATTGTGCCCCAGAACGACGGCCTCGACAAGCTCTGCATGCACCCGATGCTGACCGCGACTCCGACGACCAATTCCGGTGAGGCATTTGTTCCCCTTGCCCTCTGATTCAAACCAGCGTGTGCGTCGTGACCTTGTACACTTAATAAAGCCTTTTGTTTGCCTTCTGTTGACCTAGACCGTCGCCTTCGTCTCTGCCAACAACCACCCGACGCCAGCGAGAACTCCGACGAGCTCCTGCGCCCGTGTCCAATCGTCCCTATCCAAGCCACGGCCACCTTGAGCTTCCTCGCATCCACGCGACGCTGGTAAGCATCGGCACCACCCCCAACCCCCTCTAGACTTACCAGTGCGCCATTGGTAGTGTCGTCACCGCCGCAGTAGCCATCAGCGCCGCCAGTCTTTGGTCAGTTGGATTTGGCCCGTTGGATTTAGATCTGGCGGTTAAGACTAGAGTTAGAGCGAAGGGGTAAGTTTTGATCTGGTGCATTGGATCTGACTTGATCCAACGGTGCAGAAGAGTGATCCGCGCGAAGCGGTATCAGTGAATCAAACGCTGCCACGCGTCTGTGAATTAGATTTAAAATCTGTATTTGAATCTATTAGTTATTCAAACTTGTAAAATTCATATCTTTTGATATGTTTGTCCAAAAATTGCAAATAATATATCATTGGATTCAGAAAATTAAGCCCTACACATCTATGGCCTTGAATTAGTCATTTTCTTCTGTAAAAATAGGATTATTTTCAGAAGCATTTGTAGGCCTATTTTGCATATAAAAATTATTTAGAAAATGTTTTTAAAGTAAATTTGAGTTTGTTTAGACTTTAGAAAGTTTACTTTGTGTTCAGTACTGTTTAGTTTGACTTGTTTAGTATAGAAAAATCTTTCCATTACATTTGCATGCATTCATATGTATTTTTGTTTGATTATTAAATGTGAATTTGGTGTTATGATTTTATGTGTAGATTTTGGTGATAGTGGTGATTGTGATTGTGAGGATTGTTCCTACTCCCCAACTATCAAGGAAAGTGATGCTCGATATTTGGTCCTACTATTTTGACTATGCATTAGTGATATTTTGAGTAGGATTTGCATGGAGAATTTTTCTAAGTATATGTTATGCCTTGGGAAATCCTAGTACTTGTAGTCTTAGTAGATTTTTCCCTAAGTTAAGAAACTTGTTATGTTATCATGCTTAGCCTACCTAGTATAAAACAAGAGTGGAATATTCATGCTATGAAATATTGCTAAGTCTATGACATGTGTTTTTTAGTAATAAAACAACTATGTGAATGAATCAACTTGGTGGAATGGAAAGATTGGTTTATGTTGAGTGGTTACACAAGGCCCATGTCTATGGTTTACCTTGTGTATGACCCTTGTGGATGGCCACCGATGAACAAAAGGGATTTGAGATGTTTAGTGTTGAGAAGCTTCTAGTGCAACCACATGGCATATGGGCTCTGCCTTGACCAAATAGGTTGCAAGAACTTAGCCAGATGAACAGTTGGTGGTAGGGTTGATAGGATGGAACGTGTCCATGGTGGTCTAAGGGAATGCTTCTGAAAGGTCTTGTCTTGATACATGTCGAGTCTTGTGGGGAAAGTGCACCACCTCTCGAGAGGGTAAAACCTAAGTATTTAGCTGTGTCCCCGGCAACGGACAATTTGAGCAACAAAGACATTGAAGAAATCAAGGATCTCCTCATCCCAATTTCTCTAAGTTAAAACTTGTGGTTGAACAAGGGTAAAGGTTCACCAATGTCTATTGGTGGTTTCTTGGGTGATTTTTACAAATAAAAACTTAGTGTTTTCAACTAATAAGTCAAAACCTTATTTTGAGCAAAGCCAGCCTAAGCTACACTTAGCCAAATTCATATAGATGATAGATACTACTATTCTACTATGGTATCACTTGCCAATACAATTCCAAATGTATTGACCGTCTGTGGATGTAACTTATGATGTTGCAGGTTATTCTGATGGAGACTAGGGTTGTGATTCTACACTCAACATCTTTTCCTGTGGCACATGAAGATGAAGACTTCCAGTTATTTACTTTATGTTATGAACTCTATGTATTAGCCTTGGGCTATTGAGTTGTAAAGACTATATTATCTATGGAATGACGATGTAATAATGACCTTTGTATTTGTGTATGTCATCTTAAACTATGGATGCTAGCATTTGATCCAGGGACTAGCATTCAATCACACGGGCCTTTACCTTAAATGGTGGGGTCTTACAGATGGTATCACAGCACTGTGTTGCCTGTAGGATTATGACCCTAAGATGGATTAGACTAAGAAAACCACTAGGAAAATGCAACTCTTTGCAAAAATTCCACACTTATCTTTTTCTTCTCGTAAACCTCTCCTAATCTTCTTTCTCATCTCTATTTGTAGATGGCCACCATCAACGAAACCGTCAAGAAGGGACCACTCATGACCATGACCTTAGAATGTGAGACGGGGTTTCCCAAGGCACTCAAAAACCTCATGGTTAGCTTGGGAATACATGGTGAAGCCGTGTACAAGGGATTTCCAGTGATGGATGAAGGAGAAGAATATTGGTGGCTGCAACTCCAATTGTACAAAAAACAAGGGAGACAACCACAAAGAGTCAGGATTCTGCATGGTCACCAACTCAGATATGTATATGTCATTCTTTGACTCTGCAAGAAATGCAGCTTGGAATTCTATCAAGGATCTTGGTGAAAGACTCAAGTATAAAATGCTCAACACTCAAAATGACCTTAGAGAGGAGAAGAAGTATACCCAAGACTTAGAGACCACCATAAAACGTCTAAGGGAAGATATCATAGACTTAGCATATCAGTGATAATTGTGACGTACACTGATAGTTGGACCACCACACTTGTCATTTTTCTCGCGTTAATAATTTGATCATACCAACATATGTGGTATAGAAAGTTTTTGTCTAAGTTATGTTTGAACCTTAGTGTTTGTGATAAATTATTGTATGCCATGACTTGTGTGTTTTATTGTTGAATGTATGCTTTTGGCTTTTGTTTCATTATCTTATGTTTTTCTCTTTACTTGTGTTGTTCCTAATTTTTCTCTATCATATACAATAGATGCCTAGATTTGTTGTTAGCATAGCCGAGGACTTCAGCTTATGAAGTTTGAGAGGAAGGATCTATGGGGATTTAGAGTCTCGCAGCCTGGACGCCAGACGGAGCCACTCACTGAGGATATTTGTAACACCGCGGTTCTGAAAAGACCGTGGCTTCTATGTGACATGCCAATCCCTGGATCGGTTCATTGGCCCATAATAGAATGAGATGAATAACATAGCAAAATATCGTGTATCATAAATAACAAAGATCCAGAGTACCATTATTACAATAAAAGCTTAGCCCAAGGCTAGCTCAAATTATTCAGGTAGCAACATAAATAAAGTAAATCCTCCATTCTTCAAATTGCCCACAAGTGAACAAGTGTCGAGTGGAGTACCGTGGCCTATATCGATTACTCAGAATCGGAATAACCTGCAACATGAAACATAGCAGCCCCGAAGGGTCAATACATGGAATGTATGGCAAGTAGAGCTAGTAAAGGAGACAATAGTACTAACATCTACATGCATATTTGGCAAGTGGAGTTGTGTCTGGCTTGCATTTGCAAATACCTTTGTCCTACTTTCATAAACAGTTTTTGATTTCCTTTGAAAAGATCCCAATTAAGTTAACCCAACAATGTTAAAGCAATTATGAAATTAGAATGAGCGAGAAACATGTCATGGAATCAATATCAAGCAACTCAGTTGTCCATAACCGGGGACACGGCTAATCGATTAGATTGTACACCATGCAGGGGTTAGTACACTTTACCAATGTGACTTGGCCAGTCCAGCTCGTACCATCACTCTCATTTTGGGTGATGATAGGGAGAAGTCCAAGAAGAGACTGTTCGGGAAGTAGCACCCCAATCCCGACGCGCACCGGTCCAACCTACCAAAATTCTACATCTCTGGATACGCGGGTTTGAGTTACCACAACCTACTAAGTCCAACCAACCGCCCATTTCATTATTGGCACATGGTTGTACACGTAAGCTACACAATAAAGAAACCAATCAATTTCTCTCGATACCTGGGTGCCTTTCCGCCATGAAACCACCAAAAATTATCAATACCATCACACCCAGGAGATTCATTGATTAAGTTGTTTTAGTTTTCACAAACCAATACTTTTAGAAACAAGTCTCAATGATGTAACCCAGCCCTCATTCAACATAGCATGGCTAAGCACATCTATCAACGGTGGTTCATCTACAATGAAGGTCCTACCACATAATAGGACATAGCATAGCGATAGTATCATCCTACACATGCATCTACAAAATACACGATAATGCATTGAAATAGTAGGACGATATCATAAACAAAGTAGCATCTACTTGCCTTGGTTGTAGCGGTCGGAAGAACAATCCACACACGAGCAAGCGTTGCACTCGTCACAATCTACACGATACAATTGCAATCATAAACAAACAATCCACAACCATATGCAACAAAGATGATGCATGAAGGTATGCAAGGCAAGTGAATTGGTGCTACAGCTGCACCACATAATCCTATTCAATAATACTACTGATTGCATGCATGGAAAATAGTTTTAGCGCAAGGAAAACTATTATGCAAAAAGTAATGCTCAAAACTAGAGCTAGAACTCAAATAATTCACTACCGGTAGTATACTGCTTGTAAAATCTTGGGAAAATTCTACCGCATAGGCACTGCTAATTAGAAACAGCACCAACTGGAATTACTCAAAAAGGAATTATAAAACTCCCTCAGTAATTAAAACACTGCAGAAAGCCACTAGACAGTTTCTGCATAAGTTTTCACTGTAAGCCTATCTTTTTAAATCACGATGAGATTCCCTCGTTCCACTGAATCCAGGGACATATCATACGCAATTTTTGGAGCTACGGATCTTTTTCTATGAATTAATTACTCCAAAAAGTCCATTAACTCAATTGATTAAACTGTACTAAATCTTGCTGCAAAAGTCTGAACCAAAGGTACAGCAAGATTCTACACGACTCACTGAATCTACACATATTTTATTTGCATTTTTTGGCCCAGCGGTTTAATTTCTACGCAATTTACAAATTTCTACCAAAATCTGTCAACTAAAACGATTAAAGAAATACCCAGTCAACTGTGTCTGTTGACTGGTCAACGCGGCTGCCGACTTGGCGCTGACTGGGCGTCTGACTAGTCAACACCTGGGTACTGACCGATCAACGACCGATCTGGACCGTTGATCTGAAATCCAAAGGCGGCTGTGGACTCATCGGAAACGAACGGCGGTGATCTCGGGACGGTGCGACGATCGGTTCCGGTGACGGCGGTTACCTGCGCGTGAGGGAGACGGTCAGCGCGCGGAACAGAACGGTCAACGCGGCGGCGACGCGAGGTGGCGGCGGCGGCGAGCGACGGCGGCAAGCGGCACGGGCGGCGCGTGCAGCGGCGGCTGCGCACGGCGATGGCGCGATGCGAGGCGGCGGCGGCGCGGGCGAGCGGCGCGGGCGCGGTGGCGCGGCGCGCTGGCGGCGGGCAGCAGCGGCGCGGCGGCGGGTGGCTGCGGCGCCGGGCGGCAGCGGCGGTGTGGCGGCGTGGGCGCAGCGCGCGAGCAGGGCGGCGGCGCGTGGCTGTGGCGGCGGCAGGGCGACAGCGGCGGCGGCGGGCACGCTTACCGAGGCGGGGCGGCGGCGCACGGGGATCGAGGCGCGGGGGCGGTTCCAGGCGAGGGCGGGGTGAGGCGGCGCGCGGTGCAGGGCCTCTTATGTGGGGCCCCCTCGTGGGGTCCTACGCGGATACGGCGCGCGGTTGGAATCGGACACGGAAATCGGCCCGATTTTCTATCTTTTGATAAAACGGCCGTAACTTTTCCGTACGGGCTCCGAATCGAGCGATTCTTGCTCCTACGCTTTTGTAAAATCGAGGGGAACAATCTAGGGACAAGGGTTGAGTGAAACCACTAGGCTACAAGGGTGGACTACACTAGTCCTACTAATGCCTCCCGCAGGAGCCTCGTAGTAGAATAGAAAAGGATTTTGAAAATAGCGTTTCACCGATTCTTTTCAATCGACGGTTTTGCATGGAAAAGCATGATGCAATGATATGAATGATATGCAGAACCAAATATAAAATTTGGGATGTGACAAGACTAACCCCCTTAAGATGAATCTCGTCCTCGAGATTCGGCGCGGCTAGCAAATAGGTGTGGGTAGTCCTCTCGGATGTCATCCTCACGCTCCCAAGTGGCTTCCTCTTCGGTGTGGTGGCTCCACTGCACCTTGCAAAACTTGATTGTCTTGGTATGGGTAGTCCTCTCTGCTGTTTCCAGAATCTCGACCGGTTTCTCCTCATAGGTCAAATCATTCTCAAGCTGAACCTCCTCTAGCGGTACAGTGTCTCTCAATGGTGTATCCACCATCTCTGGATGGCACTTCTTCAGCTGGGATACGTGGAACACATTGTGAACAGCGGACAGAGCTTCTGGCAACTCCAACTGATAGGCAACTTCCCCTTTGCGTGCTAAGACCCGATACGGCCCAATAAACCGAGGTGCCAGCTTACCCTTAATTCCAAATCTCTTGACTCCACGAAGTGGCGACACTCTGAGGTATGCTCTATCACCTATCTCATACACCATTTCCTTGCGCTTGGCGTCAGCGTAGCTCTTCTGCCTTGATTGTGCTACCTTCAGCCTATCCCTAATCAAGGCGACCTTCTCTTCAGCATCCTTGATCAAATCCGGCCCAAACAACTGACGTTCTCCTACTCCATCCCATAGCAATGGTGTCCGGCACCGTTTCCCATACAGCACATCAAACGGTGACGTCTTGATGCTGGTTTGATAGCTGTTGTTGTAGGAAAACTCAGCGTATGGAAAATTCTCATCCCAACTAGAACCATGAGCCAAAGCGCAAGCTCTCAGCATGTCCTCCAAAATCTGATTCACCCTCTCGGTCTGTCCGTCAGTCTGTGGGTGAAACGCTGTGCTAAACTCCAATCTAGTACCAAGTGACTCGTGTAGCTGGCGCCAGAAGTGCGAGGTAAATTGGGTGCCTCTATCAGATATGATACTCTTGGGAACTCCGTGTAGGCACACAATTCTGTCCATATAAATCTTGGCCAACTTTGCACTTGTATAGGTCGTCTTTACCGGTATAAAGTGGGCTACCTTGGTCAAATGGTCGACCACTACCCAAATGGAGTCATATCCTGACCTGGTCATGGGCAATCCTGTGATAAAATCCATCCCCACTCTATCCCACTTCCAATCCGGCACGGGCAGCGGTTGTAGCAGTCCTGCTGGCTTCTGGTGTTCCGTCTTCACTCGGCTACATACATCACATAGGTCAATATGCTCTGCGATGTATCCCTTCATGTTGTTCCACCAGAATCTGTCCTTTAGGTCCATATACATCTTCGTATTGCCCGGATGTATGGAATACGGCGAGTCATGAGCTTCCTGCAGAATCAACTTCCTCAACTCCGGATCGTTGGGGACGCACAAACGATCTCCATACCACAAGGTACCTTGCTCATCCTCGCGGAATTCCCTCGCTCGACCCTCCTTCCTCTTTTCCTTAACCTCATCTATCTCTTTGTCTCCCACTTGAGCCTTCCTGATTCTGTCCTGTAGCATTGGTTGGACTTCCATTGTTGCCAAGTATCCTTCAGATACTACCTCCAGTCTAAGGTCCTTGAATTGCTTGCACAAATCCTCAGGCAATTCACCAATTAATCCATTGGCATAAACCTTCCGGCTCAGAGCATCTGCTACTACATTGGCCTTTCCTGGGTGGTATTGCAGATTCATATCATAATCTTTGATAAGTTCCAACCATCTCCTTTGCCTCATGTTCAGTTCCTTCTGTGTGAATATGTACTTCAGGCTCTTGTGGTCGGTGTATACATCACAGTGTTTTCCCATTAAGTAATGCCTCCATACCTTGAGCGCATGAACCACTGACGCTAACTCCAAGTCGTGTGTGGGATAATTCCGCTCATGGTGCTTGAGTTGTCGCGAGGCATATGACACCACTCTCCCATCTTGCATCAGCACACTCCCAAGTCCCTGTCGAGAAGCGTCACAGTACACTTGGAAATCCTTCTGAAGATCTGGTAAACACAGGACGGGTGCAGTCACTAATCGACGCTTCAGTTCCTGAAAGCTGGCTTCACATACGACTGACCATTCAAACTTCCTCTCCTTCTTCAGAAGTTCAGTCATCGGCTTTGCAATCTTGGAAAAGTTTTCAATGAACCTCCTGTAATATCCAGCAAGTCCCAAAAAGCTTCGAATCTCTCCCGCATTCTTGGGTGCTTCCCACTCAGTTACTGCAGTCACTTTGCTTGGGTCAACAGCGACTCCTTCTCCTGACACTACGTGTCCAAGAAACCCAACAGTGTTAAGCCAGAATTCACACTTGCTGAATTTGGCATACAGCTTTTGTTCCCTCAGCTTCTCCATAATCAGTCGTAGATGCTTCTCATGCTCAGCATCATCCTTGGAATATATCAGTATGTCATCAATAAACACCACCACGAACTTGTCCAAATACTCCATAAATACCTTGTTCATCATGGTCATAAAATACGCTGGGGCATTCGTTAGTCCAAAAGACATAATCGTATACTCATATAACCCATACCTAGTGGTGAAGGCGGTTTTTGGTACGTCCTCCTCCCGAATCTTCAATTGGAAGTAGCCTGATCGCAGATCAATCTTTCTGAACACCTTTGCTCCTTCCAGTTGATCAAACAAATCATTTATGTTCGGCAGAGGGTATTTGTTCTTGATAGTCACTTCATTCAGCGAGCGATAGTCCACCACTAATCTCTTGCTGCTGTCTTTCTTCTCCACAAACAGAACAGGTGCTCCCCATGACGACGAACTAGGCTGAATGAATCCCTTGTCCAACTGCTCCTTCAGCTGCTTCTTTAATTCCTTCAGCTCATCCACATCCATCTTGTATGGTCTCTTTGCTATAGGTCCTGTTCCCGGCATCAGGTCGATAAGAAACTCTACTTCCCTGTCAGGTGGCATCCCTGGAAGCTCTTCCGGAAACACGTCGGGGTAATCCTTAATCACTGGCACAGTATCCATGCTAACCCCCTTAAGAGAATTCAGCTTACACCTTCCTGGTCGTACAGCCGACTTGAATCTAATCCTCTTACCATCCGGGGTTTTGAGTGAAACAGCTCGCTATGCACAATCTATGTGTCCCTCATGCATAGACATCCAATCCATATCCAGTATAACGTCTAACCCCTGTGATTCCAACACTACCAAATGTGCACTGAAGTTGTGTGTTCCAATCCTCACAGTTAAGTTGCGGCATCCCGCGCTAGCTATCATATCTCCTCCAGGTGAACTCACTCTAATAGACCCTTTCATAGACTCCGTAGGTAACTTATACTTATCCACAAATGCCCTTGATATGAATGAATGCGATGCACCAGTATCGAAAAGTATAAGTGCAGGGTAAGTGTTGATTGGAAACTTACCAATCACAAGGTCAGGCTCATCTGGAATCTCCTCCACATTCATGTGGTTCACTGTGGATTTCTCATTGTTGGTTGGCTTCAGTCCTTTCCTCTCCAGACAGTTGTCAGCATAGTGTCCCTTCTGTTTACACTTGAAGCATGTCACCTCACTCAGATCCTTCTTCACAAAGCTGCGATCGCGGTTTCGGTCATGTCTACCGTGTCCTCCAGAGTGGTGAGAGTGTCCTCCCTTGTGGCTGTGGTGGCTGCTCCTATGGTTGTCATGATGATGCCCATCGCCTCCATGGTGGTGGCGGTCATGGCTCCCATGGTCACTTCCTCCATGCTTGGAGTACCCATCATACAAAGTGCGAGACTTGTGGTGTGAACCAGAGTGGTGATTGTTACTCTTTCTCTTGCGGTTCTCCACCTGTTTGTGCTTCCCTTCCAAGATTCTGACCTTGTCCATAAGCTCCTGGAAAGTGGGGCAATAAACCACCAGTAGCTGCACTGAAAGCTCATCACTGAGGCCATCCAGGAATCTCTCCCTCCTTTTTGCATCAGTATCAACATCCTCAGGTGTGTAACGGGACAGGTTGTTGAACTCCTCAATGTACTCAGCCACGGTGCGATTGGTTTGGCGCAAGTTGCGGAACTCCTTCCTCTTTAGGCTCAGAACTCCTGAAGACACGTGGTTGGTCCTGAAACCTTCCTCAAACATTGCCCAAGTCACAGTATCCAGCGGGTGGGTGATCTGAAAAGTGTCCCACCAAGAAGCGGCTGGTCCCTCTAGTAGGTGAGCGGCAAACCTCACCTTCTCGGCATCAGTGCATCCAACAGTTACCAGATCCTTGTTGACTGAACGCAACCAGTCGAGAGCAACCATTGGCTCCGTTGCAGTAGAGAACTTAGCTGGCCTTAGCCTCAGAAATCTGGTGAGAGCATCTCCCTGAGGCTGGTTGTTTCCATTACTGTTGTTCTGGGCTGCCATGAACTGAGTCATCACTTGGGTCAGCTGTGCCTGAGCTGCCATGAGATGCTCCAACTCAGTGGGTTGACGGCGGGGAGGCATCTGCGGTTCAGCACAGGTAAGTTTAGAAAGAATCAACTACGACAATAGGATTCTACCCATGCATATGATCAAACAACAACAAACAATAGTAGACAATCACAAGCAAGCAACACAACAACAAACAAGCGATCCAGAAACATCCCAGGGGTTATCCTAGCAGTATATACCTACTGAAATAGTTTTACAAGAGTTGGCAATGGTTAACTAAACAGTTGATCAACTACACGACAAAAACAGCAATCTGCCAGAACAGTCCAGCAGCGTTCACGAATTTTTCCGCCTGACTTAAACTCGTCAGAAAATTTAGCTGATTTTTGCACATATAGTACAGAGAGTTTATCATCAGCCTAGTTTTTTTCAGATTTATCCCAGTTACCAGAAAAATATGAAAAATCATACAGTACTGCTGTATTAGCAGAAAACTGCAGCGAAAATAACACAGATAGTAACCAAAATTGCCATAACTCTTTAATAACATTCGCACAAATAATTCCTGGGATATTGGAGTATACAAATAAGCAACTAATCACTCTTAAACTAACACGAACTAAGCTTCACATCGATCGAGACTAATCCTAACGAATTTGCCTAACGTGGACTAATTGGTGGACTTCTATCTACTTCTTGAAGAGGTTGCGGTAGGTCCTTGCACTCATGCGTTGGCGCTTCGGTTCACGGTACAACCATGGCGGCGGAGTGTACACCTCTCCTGAATCATCGCTTGAGATCTCAAACTCCACCTCTTCTGGATCCTCCTCTTCTTCTTCACTCTCAGCTGCAACTGCAACAGCTTCATCTCCTCCACCATCATCGTCTCCATCATCATCATCCTCGTCCTCATCATCATCATCGTCCCCACTGTCATCATCATCCCCATTGTTGCCATCATCTCCATTGTCATCATCAGAGGGTGGATTCAGCTGTGCTTGGAGAGCGGCAATCTGGGCTGTCATAGCTTCAATAGTTTGATCCCTTTCCTGGACGGTCCCTTGCAACTGTTGTATGTTCTAGGCGTTATCATGCACAGTACCATGAAGATGAGCTATGGTTGCATCTCTGGCTATCAGGGCATTCTCCAGAACTCCCACAGCTTCATGCAAGGTGTCAATCTCCTGTCCTTGGACCACCATACCATTGCTAGCAAAATCTGCAATCTCCTTTATCATCATCACTTTCTCAGCTAGAGCTACATTCTCCCTTTCCATGTCCTCTATGTGCCTCCGACGGGGCGGCATGTTGTTCCTGTCACCCGGGGTAACCACAATGTGCCCATCTTCATCACGCCTCCCATAGTCACGGTAGGGTGAATCTGCTGGCAGTAGGTGTCGGACTTGATGGCACTGGCGAGACAGAGCTTCATGCATGGCCAAGTTGATTCCAAGTCCCCAGTTGCAGTATGTCTTGGTGTAGATCAAATGCATAGGGTTTGGCAAGGCGGCATCCCTGAATATGAAGGTAGTGATCTCCCATGCATCCTCTCCATATCCATAGGTGTACAACCTTCTTCCCTTGAACATGGGCAGTGGCAATCCCAATGACTGCGAGAGCTGAGCTAACTGCCTTGCAAAGGGCCTTGGTGACTCCATGGTTGCATACTCAGTCCTAACTTCTCCCATCTATCAAGTAAAAGAGGAAAGTGTGAGAATAGCATATGGTAAGAATTTACGAGGGTGAAAGGCATAAGAGGAAAGGCAGAGTTAATATAGGCTTAATAAATCTATGGCTTCCTAATCCAATCCTAGGTCATGATCCTACAGTCGACACACGGGCTCTGATACCATCTTGTAACACCGCGGTTCTGAAAAGACCGTGGCTTCTATGTGACATGCCAATCCCTGGATCGGTTCATTGGCCCATAATAGAATGAGATGAATAACATAGCAAAATATCCGTGTATCATAAATAACGAAGATCCAGAGTACCATTATTACAATAAAAGCTTAGCCCAAGGCTAGCTCAAATTATTCAGGTAGCAACATAAATAAAGTAAATCCTCCATTCTTAAAATTGCCCACAAGTGAACAAGTGCCGAGTGGAGTACCGTGGCCTATATCGATTACTCAGAATCGGAATAACCTGCAACATGAAACATAGCAGCCCCGAAGGGTCAATACATGGAATGTATGGCAAGTAGAGCTAGTAAAGGAGACAATAGTACTAACATCTACATGCATATTTGGCAAGTGGAGCTGTGTCTGGCTTGCATTTGCAAATACCTTTGTCCTACTTTCATAAACAGTTTTTGATTTCCTTTGAAAAGATCCCAATTAAGTTAACCCAACAATGTTAAAGCAATTATGAAATTAGAATGAGCGAGAAACATGTCATGGAATCAATATCAAGCAACTCAGTTGTCCATAACCGGGGACACGGCTAATCGATTAGATTATACACCCTGCAGGGGTTAGTACACTTTACCCATGTGACTTGGCCAGCCCAACTCGTACCATCACTCTCATTTTGGGTGATGATAGGGAGAAGTCCAAGAAGAGACTGTTCGGGAAGTAGCACCCCAATCCCGACGCGCACCGGTCCAACCTACCAAAATTCTACATCTCTGGATACGCGGGTTTGAGTTACCACAACCTACTAAGTCCAACCAACCGCCCATTTCATTATTGGCACATGGTTGTACACGTAAGCTACACAATAAAGAAACCAATCAATTTCTCTCGATACCTGGGTGCCTTTCTGCCATGAAACCACCAAAAATTATCAATACCATCACACCCAGGAGATTCATTGATTAAGTTGTTTTAGTTTTCACAAACCAATACTTTTAGAAACAAGTCTCAATGATGTAACCCAGCCCTCGTTCAACATAGCATGGCTAAGCACATCTATCAACGGTGGTTCATCTACAAGGAAGGTCCTACCACATAATAGGACATAGCATAGCCATAGTATCATCCTACACATGCATCTACAAAATACACGACAATGCATTAAAAATAGTAGGACGATATCATGAACAAAGTAGTATCTATTTGCCTTGGTTGTAGCGGTCGGAAGAACAATCCACACACGAGCAAGCGTTGCACTCGTCACAATCTACACGATACAATTGCAATCATAAACAAACAATCCACAAGCATATGCAACAAAGATGATGCATGAAGGTATGCAAGGCAAGTTAATTGGTGCTACAGCTGCACCACATAATCCTATTCAATAATACTACTGATTGCATGCATGGAAAATAGTTTTAGCGCAAGGAAAACTATTATGCAAAAAGTAATGCTCAAAACTAGAGCTAGAACTCAAATAATTCACTACCGGTAGTATACTGCTTGTAAAATCTTGGGAAAATTCTACTGCATAGGCATTGCTAATTAGAAACAGTACCAACTGGAATTACTCAAAAAGGAATTATAAAACTCCCGAAGTAATTAAAACAGTGCAGAAAGCCACTAGACAGTTTCTGCAGAAGTTTTCATTGTAAGCCTATCTTTTTAAATCACGATGAGATTCCCCTCGTTCCACTGAATCCAGGGACATATCATACACAATTTTTGGAGCTACGGATCTTTTTCTACGAATTAATTACTCCAAAAAGGCCATTAACTCAATTGATTAAACTGTACTAAATCTTGCTGCAAAAGTCTGAACCAAAGGAACAAAAAGATTCTACACGACTCACTGAATCTACACATATTTTATTTGCAATTTTTGGCCTAGCGGTTTAATTTCTACGCAATTTACAAGTTTCTACCGAAATCTGTCAACTAAAACGATTAAAGAAATACCCAGTAAACTGTGTCTGTTGACTAGTCAACACGGCTGCTGACTGGGCGTCTGACTAGTCAACGCCTGGGTACTGACCGGTCAACGACCAATCTGGACCGTTGATCTGAAATCCAAAGGCGGCTGCGGACTCACCCGAAACGAACGGCGGCGATCTCGGGACGGTGCGGCGATCGGTTCCGGCGATGGCGGTTACCTGCGCGTGAAGGAGACGGTTAGCACGCGGAACGGAACGGTCAACGCGGCGGCTGCGCGCGGCGGCGGCGCGGGCGGTGTGCGGCGCGGGCGAGCGGCGCGGGCGCGGTGGCGTGGTGCGAGGCGGCGGCGGCGCGGGCGAGCGGCGCGGGCGCGGTGGCGCGGCGCGGCGGCGGGGGGCTGCGGCGGCGCGGCGGCAGCGGCGCGACGGCGGGAGGCTGCGGCGGCGGGGCGGCGTGGCGGCGCGGCTGCGCGGCGCGGGCGCAACGCGCGAGCAGGGAGGCGGCGCGTGGCTATGGCGGCGGCAGGGCGACGACGGGCACGCTTACCGAGGCGGGGCGGCGGCGCACGGGGATCGAGGCGCGGGGGCGGTTCCAGGCGGGGGCGGGGTGAGGCGGCGCGCGGTGCAGGGCCTCTTATGTGGGGCCCCCTCGTGGGGTCCTACGCGGATACGGCGCGCGGTTGGAATCGGACACGGAAATCGGCCCGATTTTCTATCTTTTGATAAAACGGCCGTAACTTTTCCGTACGGGCTCCGAATCGAGCGATTCTTGCTCCTACGCTTTTGTAAAATCGAGGGGAACAATCTAGGGACAAGGGTTGAGTGAAACCACTAGGCTACAAGGATGGACTACACTAGTCCTACTAATGCCTCCCGCAGGAGCCTCGTAGTAGAATAGAAAAGGATTTTGAAAATAGCGTTTCGCCGATTCTTTTCAATCGACGGTTTTGCATGGAAAAGCATGATGCAATGATATGAATGATATGCAGAACCAAATCTAAAATTTGGGATGTGACAATATTACCTTCAAGTTGATGCATGATGACAAGGAGAAGGGACTCGACGTGGTCATGCAGGATCTACTTGGACGCCTTTGCGAACGTCACTCCACCGAGCTCAGGGGCCTCTACTTCCACCCATTTGGGAGACGTGACGAGCAGGGAGAGGCTGTAGCGTATGACGATGCCACTAGAGAGACTATCGATCCAGTGCGTCTGTATCTCCAGGACCTAGAGAGCCTCGTTAGACACCTCGACACAGATAGGACCAACGCCATGCTTAGCAATGACGAGCTACAGGTTCAGTTGAGGGAGAAGGACAAGGCCTTCGCGGAGCAGGACGAGATCATCAAGGAGATGGAGGCTAGGTTCGAGAGCCAAGACAAGAGGTTCAAGAATCAAGAGAAGAGAGTGTAGGATAGAGACAAGAAGATCAAAGAGATGAGGGATGAGATAGAGCTCAAGGACCTTGAGCTAGAGACTCAACAGAGAGTGATAGAGAGGCTGCGCTCATAGAAGAGAGCCCTTCGTGCGAAGATCGATGCCTTGACCACCAACGTGGAGGAGTACAAGACAGCCATGGAGACAGCTAGACTTACTCTAGTGGACGAGGAGGTCGACATGGAGGAGTAGTGATGACTACTCGGCTATCTATTTATCTATCATCTTTTAATTTATCGAGTCGCAATGATCATCCAACATCTAGATGGCTTTGCTAGTGTGTTTACTTTTCCAAAACTTGTTTACGTTGTTTAAACTCTAATTTATCTTGTGCTTGTTTATTTGTGATTGTTGATATGTGATGTATTGTGCATGTTAGCATCTATGGGTTATATCCCATTACTTATCCTTATTGAAACCATAGATGCCTCCCCGTCGTGCCAATCCCAACCAAAACAACAATAACAACAATGGCAATGAGATGCATCAGCTGATGATAGCCCAGACTCAGTTGATGCAAATGATGACCCAGTTCATGGCGAATTAGAATCAGAACCAAAACAACAACAACAACAACAACAACAATAACAACAACATCAACAACAACAACAACAACAACAACAACAACAACAACAACAACAACAACAATAGCAGCAGCAGCAGCAGCAACAACAACAAGAGCAGCAACAGCAACAGCAACAACAACAACAACAACAACAACAACAACAACAACACCAACAACAACAACAACTTCTGCCATGTTATGCATTATGACGCGCTTCTCTTCCGCGATGATCATGGCCTTGACTAGCTTGGAGCCGTATGTGGCACATTCCATCGACCGCTTGTAGCATCCAGCGAAGGTGATCACTCCCTTGGGTCCTAGAAGCTTCATCTTGAGGTACGCGTAGTGTGGCACCGCCATGAACTTCGTGGTCGCTGGTTGCCCGAGGATTGTGTGGTACGCGCTGGAGATGTTGACCACCTCAAACCAGATGGGCTCGCGGCGTAAGTTTTCTTCCGTGCCGAAGATGATGCCCAGCTGGATCTTGCCGATTGGCGAGTGTGATGGACCCAGGACAGACCCATGGAAGGAAGTCCTAGAGGCCTGAAGCTGAGACTCACTGATGTTGAGCCAGTCGAGCATGCTATGGTACAGGAGGTTGATGCTGCTGCCTCCAGTGACAAGGACGCGTGAAAATATGTAGGAGTGTTTCTTTGAGATAATGATGGGGTCCGGGACCATCGCGTAGCTGCCAGGGTTAGGCAGCACAACCGGCTGATTCTCCCTAGTCCATGTGATCTCTTGCTCGGACCAGTGCAGGTATTGCGGGACGTGGGAACGATAGCGTCCACCTCTGCTTCACGGCGCATATTGCTATGCTTCGTTTCCGTCTTGGTGAGGAAGATGTGGTAGTTGCCCACTTGGCGAGGGTACTGACCATCATCATTGTCCTAGCGGTTCTGGCGCTCGCGGTTATCCGGTGGCCCACTGGTTGGAGGAGGCGGTGGTGGTGGTAATCCACCGGCTTCAACCATCCACTTTGTCCAGTTGCATTGGCATGTTGTGTGGATGGCTGCCTTGTTGTCGCCACTATGGAACTTGCACGGCCCATCGAGTATTGACTCAATGGTGTACTTGGTCCATGGGTCCTATCATCCGGCTTTATCCTGCGGCTGCCTCCTGTAGTCCGATCTTCACGGATTCCCGCCACTTACTTGGTGTCGTACCGGTTATCCGGCAGGTCATCCTTCATTTTGCCATGAGGATTGTCATGGCCATGCCACATGGAGTGATGGTTATCACCCGGATGGCACCTCTCTGCCTACTCGTCCGTGACGATTTAGGCTTGGTTGTCCACCACGATGGCCTTCTTTATTGCCGAGTCAGCAGTGGCATACTTGTCCGCGATTTCCATGACCTGGGCCTGATATGTTGGAAACGTATCTATAATTTTTGATGCTCCATGCTTGTTCTGTATCTACTTTGCTTTGCTTGTCTACACTTGGAGGTGCTTTTTACATGTTTTCTGGTACTAACCTATTAACAAGTTGCAACAGTGCCAGATGCCTATTTTCTGCTGTTTTTGGTTTCAGAAAAGTTAGTAAAGAAATATTCT
The DNA here is from genome assembly GCA_916181665.1 of Avena sativa. Lineage (NCBI taxonomy): Eukaryota > Viridiplantae > Streptophyta > Magnoliopsida > Poales > Poaceae > Avena > Avena sativa. The sequence goes on along the minus strand of OV702299.1, from coordinate 361,343,234 downwards.
CGAAATTGGACGGGACAAAGGACAAAGTCAATTACTTTCTGTGGGGAACAAGAAGTCCAGAAGGGAGCCGGAGGGTCCAGCCAGGGGGGGCCATACCCACCCCAGGCGCGGGTAGACCCAGCCCCGCGCATGGCTAGGGTTTGCGGACCCTGGCCACCTCCTCGGTCTCCCCCTTCGTCTATAAGAAGCCTCAAATACAGAAACCCTGGGTACCCGATCAAAAATCCATGAAACCATCTGTAGCCGCCGCCACCATCGTCCCTAGATTGGGAGATCTGAAGTTCTTCCCGGCACCCTACCAGATGGGAGATCATCCCGGAGGCCTTCTCTCCGGTATGATGCGTGAGTAGTTACACCTTGGACTATGGGTCCATGTAGTAGCTAGATGGTTGTATCTCCTCCTTTGTGCTTTCATGTATAGATCTTGTGAGCTTCGTTCATGATCGAGATCTAATCTATTTGTAATCATGCATGTTGTGTTTGCGGGGATTCGATGGATATTGAGATTATTATGTTGGTTTGATTAATGGTTTTGTCTTTATGATTCTATCATGTCTGTGTTGTTTGTGATCTTGCATGCTCTCCATTGTTAGTAGCTATCTTGGCCAAGTAGTTGCTAGTGACTCCAAGAGGGGTATTTATGCTCGATAGTGGGTCCATGCCTCTAGTTTCCAAGGGAAGTGACAATAATCTCTTCGGTTATAGATGTGTTGTTGCTACGAGGGAGAAAACAACGATCTCTTGTTCATGGAACATGTGGACTATTTACCTTACACACTTTTCTTAAAGCAGTTGTTTGTTGCTTGCAACTTAATACTGGAGGGGGTTCGGATGATAACCTGAAGGTGGAATTCTAGTCATAGATGCAGTTGGATGGCGGTCTATGTATCTTGTTGTATTGCCCAATCAACCTCATAGGATCTTTCTGACTAGTAATTGCATTGTTATGCCTTGCTCAGTTCCTCTCAATTGCCCTGCTGTAATTTTTTTACCCTTCATGCCATGTTGTTTATCTAAGGAGAGCACCTCTAGCGAACTATGAACCCCTGTCCAATCGTTACCATTGATACATCTTCCACTGTTACTTTTTTACTTGATGCAAACCATCACCTTCCACACCATATATTTAAACCTTTGTTACAACAAACCGGTGAGCTTGACAACCTCACTGTTCATTGGGGCAAAGTCTTGAGTTTGTGTTGTGCAGGTCTCCTTGTTGCTTGCAACACCTGTGTGACGTTTCCTTCCTCCTTCTGGTTCGATAACCTCGGTCTCAACTAAGGGGAAACTTGCATGTTGTTTCTTCACACCTTTCTCTTGGAGTTCCCAACAGGCTGTGCGTAGACAACCGTCAATCTTTGTCTGGCGCCGTTGCCGGGGACATATATAGAACAGCTTCAACCTTTTCCTCCCCATCAAGCACTAGCTACCAACAAGCTTTTCTGGCGCCGTTGTCGGGGAGGCCAAGGACGTCTTCAGAAGGGGAGTCCTTTACTTCCTTTCTCTTTACTTTGTTTTTAGTTTGCTTTGTTTCTTTTGTTTGGTTTTGTTTGCCTCTTTCCAAAAAACCCAAAAAAATAGTCTAGTTTGGTTTGCTTGACTCTTTCAAAAACACAAAAAAATTAGTTCCTGCTCTAGTTGCCACCTTGCTCTAGCTCACCATGTTGCTCCCCAAGTTCGCCCTGAAATATCTTGCAATAGGTAGTGGCTCCATAATTGGGAAAGATAATATTGAAGAATTCTTTAATTATGTTAGCAAGCATGAGGATATTGAGGATAATTCTATAGAAGAGCTGGCTCCTAATTATGAGATTGCCGCAGCTTCTTTAGTTCATATGTTGGAGGCTAGGTTTGTTAGCCTTAACCCATTCATACAATTCTTGTTCCTAAAACTAAAAGAAGAAAAGAATGCTGAAAAGAGGGAATTCATCCTTGAAACTTTATCAAAAGAATTCCATGATGTTGCTAGGTAAGCCAAAAAGGTTTTTGAGCGTTTCAACATGCTAGGCTCGAGTGTAGATATTGTGGGTATTTCTGATAAAACTAAGACTAGAGAGGAATTCAATATACCCATACCCTTTAAGCTTGTTGGAATGCATGAAGCCTTTGAAAAGAATTTTGATTGGATTGCTCCTGAAAATATTTTTGATGAAGGTAGTAGACCGAAGAGAGATGAGAAGGGATCCTCCGAAACCCATTTGGATGAGATATCTTTCATAGTTGAATACTTTGCAAGTATGGATGTTAATGCTTCTTCATTTGAAAATACTTGATTCTTCTTGCTTCTTGTGCCTAACTTAAAGGCGTTAAAGAAAAATACTTGTTGGGAGATAACCCAAAAGTTTCCTTGAGTCTTGGAAGTTATTACTTCAGTAATGACCTCTCTTTATCCTTTTTGTTTGATTTCTGTGCCAAGAATTACCTCTAATGAGAGGGAAGTAAGATTTGGGGAGTTGCTATCCCGAAACAGATTTCTGTCCTCCACAAAAAACATTCATGAGGCTCTGTAACTTGTATTGATCTCAAAATTTACGAATAAATCCCCTAGTATGTTAGCAAACTTTCGTTAGTTCAACACTTTTTTATTTGAGCAACAGAAGATGCTCGGAAAAATCGGTTTCTACCTGCTGTTCTGTTTTGATAGATTACTGCCATTATTTGCATTTGCTTCTTATTGATTCCTTTTTGAGTTCTCTTTAGGTGAGTTGAGCTTTTTGAAGGAGTTAATATAGTAGCTTGTGTTTTTAGTGAAAAGCCTTGCTGTTCCAAAGCTTTGCCAGTGGTATAATATCTTTTGAATACACTAATGTTGCTAATGAAGATTGTGTGAAGTTTTGTATGAAGGAAAAATTTCAGGTGTAGAGAGAGAATGATGCAATGAGATGAAGAATGAAAAAAACTCAAGCTTGGGGATGCCACCATGGTGTCACCCAAGAAATATCCAAGAGTTACAAGCGTCAAAGCTTGGGGATGCCCAATGCATCCCCTTCTTCATCAATAAAAAGCTCAGGTCTGTCTAGACATTTCGTTTTTATTGTTTCATACACAGTTGTGTTGTTCTTGGAGCGTCTTAGTTTTTGTTTGATTTTCTTAGTTTGTTTAGTTTGATTTAGTAGTTTGGACCCTCATTCTCGCTGTGTTGTTTTGCAAATAAGTTTGCTTGGTGTTTGGAAAAGAGTAGTAAGTTCTTGCTTGAAGTGCAAGAGGAGCTTGCATTGACTGTGACTTAGACTTTAGCATGACATGCTAGGTGTTGTTTTGACCTTATGCTTAGTGATTATTGTTGTAGCATTTCTTGTTCCAAACAATTGGTTTTGCTTAGTGTGCCTTGAATAAATTGTGCGTTGTTTTAGCATGCAAAAGCATAGTATTGTGGTATTCTCCTTTGATGTTTTGCTTGGGTTGACTTGGCACATGCTCACACCATGTTATGACTATGTCAAGTCACCGTTAGCCTCTATGATCATTTAGTCCTTGACTTGTAGTACCACTCTTTGCTTTGATTAGTATGCTTTGTTGCACTGAATGATTTTGGCCATTATACTCTCTTAGTTGGTTGCTCCCAGTCTTTTGCTAGCCTCCACTTGTGTGAGTAAGTTCTACTCATGCCTCCAACTCCCAAGAAACCAAGTTATTCCAAAGTGTCCACTATAAACTCCTATGCATGGTGTGTTACACCATTCCAAGTATATTCTTGTTTTCATCTATCTTCCAATTAAAAACTATTTTGTTATGTGAAAACTTAGTGATTAAAGCCCTCACAAACTTGATGGCACACTTTATTCTTGCCCCTAATAAACTTGAACCATTGTGACAACTTTGTTGTATATGCTTACACTTATAAGTTGGAGTTAGCAGAACCGTGCTGTCATGGGGAACGTTTTCAACATTGCACTTGTACCTTGTTGTACTCAGTTGATATCATGTTCTTTTGTCTATGGATGTCACCGGTGTGAAATAAAGAGGGAACTTGTAAGTCCATGGAGTTTGTATCCTGTGTTAGAGAAACGCCTGGGCCGCTATCTTAAGCCATGCCTAATCATGGTGGAAACTTGCAGCATCACCATAGTGACATCTATGAAGCATTCTTCTTATAAAAAAGAGACACATTGAGAAAAGAGTAAAGAGAGAGAAAAAGCACCATATTCCCATGGTACATAAGAAGAATTGCTGAGATGCTCATTATCTGCTTGCCTTGTTATTTTGGTTATGGGAAAGCTCCTGTAACATGTGCAAGGGGTACCCCATTGGCGGTTCTCAATGATATGCAAATACTTATAGTGACAAGAACTTACCTGGACCCAAAGTTGAGTATGCATGAGGTGTGGCCCTCGTATTCAAGGCACTTGAGATTGCCAACTTATACTTCATCAAGCATATACTCCAACTTTGCCACTTTAACCTTAACCACTTCAAGATGCTTATGATAGGGGCAATGAGGGCTGAAAGCTAACAAGTACCATAATTTTTGGAAGCTCTTTTTGAAACTTGTAATCCCTACTTCCTTTACAAAAAAGGCCTTTCTTCCACCACTATTGAATCTCCACCTTCTACCTTTAGGCACAATTAAGAGAGCATAGTTATAATTTTGTGTGTAGTATTACAAATCTTATTAATTGATGCATATTGTGATATTACTTGTTCTTGTGCTATTTGTTTCTAGTCACCCTTGTGAACTTTGCAGGTGTCCTATGCATCTATTTGCTACTCTATGAGGGACAATCTGATTGCCACTATGCTATGTTTTCTGCATGTGAAACAAACAAACGTTTTTCAATGCATGTTATTCATGATCTTTGTTTGTAGCATGTCATGTTGCATGCATAGTTACTATGTCCTATTGTTAGAACAACATCTTTCATGCACATGTTTTGAGTTCTTTGATCCCATCTTTCAATGCTTGCAAATGGTTGGATCTTTATTGTGAGGGTGCATGGCACCTCAAAAATTATTCTGTTTATCACTTACCTACTCGAGGACGAGCAGGAGTTAAGCTTGGGGATGCTGATACGCTGGAAATGTATCTATAATTTTTGATGCTCCATGCTTGTTTTGTATCTACTTTGCTTTGCTTGTCTACACTTTGAGGTGCTTTTTACATGTTTTCTGGTACTAACCTATTAACAAGTTGCAACAGTGCCAGATGCTTGTTTTCTGCTATTTTTGGTTTCAGAAAAGTTAGTAAAGAAATATTCTCGGAATTGGACGGGACAAAGGACAAAGTCAATTACTTTCTGTGGGGAACAAGAAGTCCAGAAGGGAGATGGAGGGGCCAGTCAGGGGGCCAGACCCACCCCAGGCGTAGGTGGGCCCAGCCCCGCGCCTGGCTAGGGTTTGCAGCCCTTGGCCGCCTCCTCGGTCTCCCCCTTCACCTATAAGAAGCCCCCGATGCAGAAACCCTGGGTACCTGATCAAAAATCCACAAAACCGTCTATAGCCGCCGCCACCATCGTCCCTAGATCGGGGGATCTGAAGTTCTTCCTGGTACCCTGCCAGAGGGGAGATCATCCCGGAGGCCTTCTCTCCGGTATGATGCGTGAGTATTTCTACCTTGGACTATGGGTCCATGTAGTAGCTAGACGGTTGTATCTCCTCCTTTGTGCTTTCATGTATAGATCTTGTGAGCTCCGTTCATGATCAAGATCTAATCTATTTATAATCATGCATGTTGTGTTTGCGGGGATCCGATGGATATTGAGAATATTATGTTGGTTTGATTAATGGTTTTGTCTTTATGATTTTATCATGTCTATGTTGTTTGTAATCTTGCATTCTCTTTGTTGTTAGTAGCTATCTTAGCCAAGTAGTTGCTAGTGACTCCAAGAGGGGGTATTTATGCTCGATAGTGGGTTCATGCCTCTAGTTTCCAAGGGAAGTGACAATAATATCTTCGGTTGTAGATGTGCTATTGCTACTAGGGATAAAACAACGGTCTCTTGTTCATGGAACATGTGGATTGTTTACCTTACACACTTTTCTTAAAGCAGTTGTCTGTTGCTTGCAACTTAATACTGGAGGGGGTTCGGATGATAACCTGAAGGTGGAATTCTAGTCATAGATGCAGTTGGATGGCGGTCTATGTATCTTGTTGTATTGCCCAATCAACCTCATAGGATCTTTCTGACTAGTAATTGCATTGTTATGCCTTGCTTAGTTCATGTCAATTGCCCTGCTGTAATTTTTTTACCCTTCATGCCATGTTGTTTATCTAAGGAGAGCACCTCTAGCGAACTATGGACCCCTGTCCAATCGTTACCATTGATACATCTTCCACTGTTACTTTTTTACTTGATGCAAACCATTACCTTCCACACCATATATTTAATCCTTTGTTACAACAAACCGGTGAGCTTGACAACCTCACTGTTCATTGGGGCAAAGTCTTGAGTTTGTGTTGTGCAGGTCTCCTTGTTGCTTGCAACACCTGTGTGATGTTTCCTTCCTCCTTCTGGTTCGATAACCTCGGTCTCAACTAAGGGGAAACTTGCATGTTGTTTCTTCACACCTTGCTCTTGGAGTTCCCAACAGGCTGTGCATAGACAGCCGTCAATCTTTGTGTGGCGCCGTTGCCGGGGACATATATAGAACAGCTTCAACCTTTTCCTCCCCGTCAAGCACTAGCTACCAACAAGCTTTTCTGGCGTCGTTGTCGGGGAGGCCAAGGACGTCTTCAGAAGGGGAGTCCTTTACTTCCTTTCTCTTTACTTTGTTTTTAGTTTGCTTTGTTTCTTTTGTTTGGTTTTGTTTGCCTCTTTCCAAAAAACCCAAAAAAATAGTCTAGTTTGGTTTGCTTGACTCTTTCAAAAACACAAAAAAATTAGTTCCTGCTCTAGTTGCCACCTTGCTCTAGCTCACCATGTTGCTCCCCAAGTTCGCCCTGAAATATCTTGCAATAGGTAGTGGCTCCATAATTGGGAAAGATAATATTGAAGAATTCTTTAATTATGTTAGCAAGCATGAGGATACTAAGGATAATTCTATAGAAGAGCTGGCTCCTAATTATGAGATTGCCGCAGCTTCTTTAGTTCATATGTTGGAGGCTAGGTTTGTTAGCCTTAACCCATTCATACAATTCTTGTTCCTAAAACTAAAAGAAGAAAAGAATGCTGAAAAGAGGGAATTCATCCTTGAAACTTTATCAAAAGAATTCCATGATGTTGCTAGGTAAGCCAAAAAGGTTTTTGAGCGTTTCAACATGCTAGGCTCAAGTGTAGATATTGTGGGTATTTTTGATAAAACTAAGACTAGAGAGGAATTCAATATACCCATACCCTTTAAGCTTGTTGGAATGCATGAAGCCTTTGAAAAGAATTTTGATTGGATTGCTCCTGAAAATATTTTTGATGAAGGTAGTAGACCGAAGAGAGATGAGAAGGGATCCTCCGAAACCCATTTGGATGAGATATCTTTCATAGTTGAATACTTTGCAAGTATGGATGTTAATGCTTCTTCATTTGAAAATACTTGATTCTTCTTGCTTCTTGTGCCTAACTTAAAGGCGTTAAAGAAAAATACTTGTTGGGACATAAGCCAAGAGTTTCCTTGAGTCTTGGAAGTTATTACTTCAGTAATGACCTCTGTTTATCCTTTTTGTTTGATTTCTGTGCCAAGAATTACCTCTAATGAGAGGGAAATAAGATTTGGGGAGTTGCTATCCCGAAACAGATTTCTGTCCTCCACAAAAAACATTCATGAGGCTCTGTAACTCGTATTGATCTCAAAATTTACGAATAAATCCCCTACTATGTTAGCAAACTTTCGTTAGTTCAACACTTTTTTATTTGAGCAATAGAAGATGTTCGGAAAAATCGGTTTCTACCTGCTGGTCTGTTTTGATAGATTACTGTCATTATTTGCATTTGCTTCTTATTGATTCCTTTTTGAGTTCTCTTTAGGTGAATTGAGCTTTTTTAAGGAGTTAATATAGTAGCTTGTGTTTTTAGTGAAAAGCCTTGCTGTTCCAAAGCTTTGCCAGTGGTATAATATCTTTTGAATACACTAATGTTGCTAATGAAGATTGTGTGAAGTTTTGTATGAAGGAAAAATTTCAGGTGTAGAGAGAGAATGATGCAATGAGATGAAGAATGAAAAAAACTCAAGCTTGGGGATGCCACCATGGTGTCACCCCAAGAAATATCCAAGAGTTACAAGCGTCAAAGCTTGGGGATGCCCAATGCATCCCCTTCTTCATCAATAAAAAGCTCAGGTCTGTCTAGACACTTCGTTTTTATTGTTTCATGCACAGTTGTGTTGTTCTTGGAGCGTCTTAGTTTTTGTTTGATTTTCTTAGTTTGTTTAGTTTGATTTAGTAGTTTGGACCCTCATTCTCGCTGTGTTGTTTTGCAAATAAGTTTGCTTGGTGTTTGGAAAAGAGTAGTAAGTTCTTGCTTGAAGTGCAAGAGGAGCTTGCATTGACTGTGACTTAGACTTTAGCATGACATGCTAGGTGTTGTTTTGACCTTATGCTTAGTGATTATTGTTGTAGCATGTCTTGTTCCAAACAATTGGTTTTGCTTAGTGTGCCTTGAATAAATTGTGTGTTGTTTTAGAATGCAAAAGCATAGTATTGTGGTATTCTCCTTTGATGTTTTGCTTGGGTTGACTTGGCACATGCTCACACCATGTTATGACTATGTCAAGTCACCATTAGCCTCTATGATCATTTAGTCCTTGACTTGTAGTACCACTCTTTGCTTTGATTAGTATGCTTTGTTGCACTGAATGATTTTGGCCATTATACTCTCTTAGTTGGTTGCTCCCAGTCTTTTGCTAGCCTCCACTTGTGTGAGTAAGTTCTACTCATGCCTCCAACTCCCAAGAAACCAAGTTATTCCAAAGTGTCCACTATAAACTCCTATGCATGGTGTGTTACACCATTCCAAGTATATTCTTGTTTTCATCTATCTTCCAATTAAAAACTATTTTGTTATGTGAAAACTTAGTGATTAAAGCCCTCACAAACTTGATGGCACACTTTATTCTTGCCCCTAATAAACTTGAACCATTGTGACAACTTTGTTGTATATGCTTACACTTATAAGTTGGAGTTAGCAGAACCGTGCTGTCACGGGGAACGTTTTCAACATTGCACTTGTACCTTGTTGTACTCAGTTGATATCATGTTCTTTTGTCTATGGATGTCACCGGTGTGAAATAAAGAGGGAACTTGTAAGTCCATGGAGTTTGTATCCTGTGTTAGAGAAACGCCTGGGCCGCTATCTTAAGCCATGCCTAATCATGGTGGAAACTTGCAGCATCACCATAGTGACATCTATGAAGCATTCTTCTTATAAAAAATAGACACATTGAGAAAAGAGTAAAGAGAGAGAAAAAGCACCATATTCCCATGGTACATAAGAAGAATTGCTGAGATGCTCATTGTCTGCTTGCCTTGTTATTTTGGTTATGGGAAAGCTCCTGTACCATGTGCAAGGGGTACCCCATTGGCGGTTCTCAATGATATGCAAATACTTATAGTGACAAGAACTTACCTGGACCCAAAGTTGAGTATGCATGAGGTGTGGCCCTCGTATTCAAGGCACTTGAGATTGCCAACTTATACTTCATCAAGCATATACTCCAACTTTGCCACTTTAACCTTAACCACTTCAAGATGCTTATGATAGGGGCAATGAGGGCTGAAAGCTAACAAGTACCATAATTTTTGGAAGCTCTTTTTGAAACTTGTAATCCCTACTTCCTTTACAAAAAAGGCCTTTCTTCCACCACTATTGAGTCTCCACCTTCTACCTTTAGGCACAATTAAGAGAGCATAGTTATCATTTTGTGTGTAGTATTACAAAGCTTATTAATTGATGCATATTGTGATATTACTTGTTCTTGTTCTATTTGTTTCTAGTCACCCTTGTGAACTTTGCAGGTGTCCTATGCATCTATTTGCTACTCTATGAGGGACAATCTGATTGCCACTATGCTATGTTTTCTGGATGTGAAACAAACAAACGTTTTTCAATGCATGTTATTCATGATCTTTGTTTGTAGCGTGTCATGTTGCATGCATAGTTACTATGTCCTATTGTTAGAACAACATCTTTCATGCACATGTTTTGAGTTCTTTGATCCCATCTTTCAATGCTTGCAAATGGTTGGATCTTTATTGTGAGGGTGCATGGCACCTCAAAAATTATTCTGTTTATCACTTACCTACTCGAGGACGAGCAGGAGTTAAGCTTGGGGATGCTGATACGCTGGAAATGTATCTATAATTTTTGATGCTCCATGCTTGTTTTGTATCTACTTTGCTTTGCTTTTCTACACTTTGAGGTGCTTTTTACATGTTTTCTGGTACTAACCTATTAACAAGTTGCAACAGTGCTAGATGCTTGTTTTCTGCTATTTTTGGTTTCAGAAAAGTTAGTAAAGAAATATTCTCGGAATTGGACGGGACAAAGGACAAAGTCAATTACTTTCTGTGGGGAACAAGAAGTCCAGAAGGGAGATGGAGGGGCCAGCCAGGGGGCCAGACCCACCCCAGGCGTAGGTGGGCCCAGCCCCGCGCCTGGCTAGGGTTTGCAGCCCTTGGCCGCCTCCTCGGTCTCCCCCTTCGCCTATAAGAAGCCCCCGATGCAGAAACCCTGGGTACCCGATCAAAAATCCACAAAACCGTCTGTAGCCGCCGCCACCATCGTCCCTAGATCGGGGGATCTGAAGTTCTTCCTGGTACCCTGCCGGAGGGGAGATCATCCCAGAGGCCTTCTCTCCGGTATGATGCGTGAGTATTTCTACCTTGGACTATGGGTCCATGTAGTAGCTAGATGGTTGTATCTCCTCCTTTGTGCTTTCATGTATAGATATTGTGAGCTCCGTTCATGATCAAGATCTAATCTATTTATAATCATGCATGTTGTGTTTGCGGGGATCCGATGGATATTGAGAATATTATGTTGGTTTGATTAATGGTTTTGTCTTTATGATTTTATCATGTCTATGTTGTTTGTAATCTTGCATTCTCTCTGTTGTTAGTAGCTATCTTAGCCAAGTAGTTGCTAGTGACTCCAAGAGGGGGTATTTATGCTCGATAGTGGGTTCATGCCTCTAGTTTCCAAGGGAAGTGACAATAATATCTTCGGTTGTAGATGTGCTATTGCTACTAGGGATAAAACAACGGTCTCTTGTTCATGGAACATGTGGATTGTTTACCTTACACACTTTTCTTAAAGCAGTTGTCTGTTGCTTGCAACTTAATACTGGAGGGGGTTCGGATGATAACCTGAAGGTGGACTTCTAGTCATAGATGCAGTTGGATGGCGGTCTATGTATCTTGTCGTATTGCCCAATCAAGCTCATAGGATCTTTCTGACTACTAATTGCATTGTTATGCATTCCTTAGTTCTTGTCAATTGCGCTGCCATAATTTGTTTACCCTTCATGCCATGTTGTTTATCTAAGGAGAGCATCTCTAGTGAACTATGGACCCTGGTCCAATCTTTACCATTGATACATCTTCCACTGTTACTTGTTTACTTGCTGTAAACCATAACCTTCCACACCATACGTTTAATCCTTTGTTACAGCAAACCGGTGAGCTTGACAAACTCACTATTTATCGGGGCAAAGTCTTGAGTTTGTGTTGTGCAGGTCTCCTTGTTGCTTGCAACACCTGTGTGACATTTCCTTCCTCCTTCTGGTTCGATAAACTCGGTGTCAACTGAGGGAAAACTTGCTGCTTGCTGCTTCACACCTTGCTCTTGGGGTTCCCAACAGGCTGTGCATAGACAGCCGCCAGGTCCATGGTCTAGGGATCTTCCCACTGAGTTTGTGCTTCAGCATGGTGCCATCTCGGCAGCCGTTGGTGAAGAAATCAATCGCTTGATGCTCATGTAACCCCTCGCAGGAGTTGTGCATGCTCTTCCACCGGGTGAGGTAGGAATGGTTGGAATCGTCCTTACCTTGGATGTAGATAGCGAGCTCACGAGGCTGGCCTGGTCACTTGTAGGTGTTGGTGAAGTTGTGGATGAAAGCCTCCTCAAAGTCCAACCAGGCATTGATGTCGTTGTCCGGGAGGCTATTGAGCCATGTTCTCTCCGAGTCGAGGAGCATGAGTGGGACATAGCACACGGCCACGCAGCGGTTGCCATTTGCGATGCCTAGCGTGGTGACATAGTTGTAACAACCCAAGTTTGTAATATATGTAATTGGTACTTAAAGAATTGCATGCATCTGTTTAAATCAATAAAATGTTTGCATGTGATCAAGTGAGTGGATCAAAATACAAGTACAAACCCTAAAACCATAGTCTTATTCCCCTCTCTTTGAAACTACATACAAATGGGGTTTTGAATTTGAAAAGTATCAAAATGTGTGGAGTCCAATCTGAATATAAGGGCCCCCTCAATATTTCTACACATATAAACCCTTCTGGTATTGTAAGATCCCTCCTTTGTAAAGGAAAAAGGATCCCTGTGATTGCAATGCTAGTCCCTGGATCATTGCTAGCATCCACAGTTTAAGATGAAGTACACAGATACAAAGGTCATTTATTACATCCATTCCAAAGATAAATATAGTCTTTACATCTCAAAGGCCACAGGCGTATTACATGAGTTTGAATAAGTAAATAAATATAAGTCTTCATCTTCATGTGCCACAGGCAAACATGTTGAGTGTAGACTCATGACACCTAATCCTCATCAGAGTAACCTGCAACATCACAAGTTACAGCCACAGTGGGTCAATACTTTGGAATAGTATTGGCAAGTGATACCTTAGTATATTTTAAGTGGACTAGATTCTATATGCAAATTTGGCTAAGTGTAGCTTGGCTTGCTTTGCTCAAAATAGGTTTTTCCTATTAGTTGAAATCACTAAGTTTTTCTTTGTCAAAAACTTTTCCCAAGGAACCACCAATAGACATTGAGGTCCTTCACCCTTGTTCACCCACAAGTTTTTACTTAGAAGTTGGAATGATGAGATTCTTGATAGCTTCCATGTCTTGATGCTCAAGTTGTCCATTGCCATGGACTTGGCTAAGTACTTAGATTTTTCCATCTGCAGAGGTTATGCACTTTCCCCACCAGACTTGGTTTCACCAAGACAGGACCTTTCAGAAGCCTTCCCTTAGACCAAATGGACGAGCTCCAACCTATCAATCCCACTACCACCAACTGTCCAAATGGCTAAGTTCTAGCAACCTATGTGATCTAGGCAGAGCCCATATTGCCAATTGGCTGCACTAGAAGCTTCTCAACACTTGGCCTCTAAAACCCCTTTGTTACTGGGTGGCTTTCCACAAGTGAGATACACAAGGTAAACCATAGCCATGGGTCTTGTGTAACCACTCAACCAAAACCACCAATCAAGTCCCATTCCACCCAGGTGATTCATTGACTTAGTTGTTTTATTAAGAAAAACATAAGTCCAAAGACTTAGAAATATTTTCATCATAGCATGTATATTTCACCAACCCTTGTTTGCTACTAGCTAGGCTAAGCATGGCATAGATAGTAACTTAACTTAGAAATTTCCTAGCAATTCTACAACTACTTAGGATTTCCCAACATGGCATTTGGCAAAAATAGTAACATGCAAGACTTAGCAAAATATTTCTAATGCTTGTATAAAAATATAGGGATAGAAATATTCATGAAGTACCACTTGCCTTGGTAGTTGGGAGAGTAGCACTCTTCACAATCACAATCACTAGCACCAAAATCTACACATAGAATATAGTCACAACCACATACAAGTCATATACAATCAAAAATATACATGCATGCATGCAAGATGCTAAGTGATGATTTTTGAAACTCAACTAAGCAAGTGCATAGTACTGAATTCTAAACAAGTCAAACTTTGGCCAAACCAAATTTATTTAGCACTAAAAACAATTCCTAAACAATTCATATGCTCAAATAAGCCCTACACATGTTTCTGCAAAAAAACTATTTTAACAGAAGCAAAACTTTAAACTCATTGCATAAATGGACAGGGCTTGCTCTCCTGATTCCAACGGTATAAAATTTGCCAAAATCTAACGTGGGAATCAAAAGTTATAGCTAAATCAAATTTGGATATAAATCTGATTCAAATTCTGTTTTTAAATCTAACTCACTGCCACGCGTCTGTTTCCTATTGGCCCGTACCGGTTCGGGCAGATCGATCGACGCAGATCGTTGGATTTAAGAAAACGTGCACGGCTCAGATCTAACGTACTGCTTCGTTTAAGTGATTCTATCGCACGCGTTGGATCTAGATCCAATGGCTCTTGATCAAACGACCAAGGTCTAGCGGCGCGCGGCGACGGCGAGCGGCGGAGCACTCTGCCAGTGGCGGTGCCGGCGTTTTAGGTCGCCCGGGGAGGGAAGATGATGCTTACCAGAACCGCAGTGACGGGGTGAAGCTCAACGTGGAGGTGGCTTGGCAAGGGGCGCGTTGTAGTAGCCGTGGGATCTCGTCGGAGTGGATGACAGGGTCGGGCTCAGGTGGACGGCGATGTTCTGCTTCGCCCTAACGCAAACGGAGGGCATCATTGTGTGCGCATAGGTCAGGCGAACAAGTCAGCGTCAAAGGGAAGGCACGGGGCGGTCGGATTTTACCTTAATCACTCGCCAGAGTTGGAGACGGCGTCGGTTGCTCACGGTGCTCATCGAAGACGAAGCTTTGGATCACAAACAGACGGGCAAAGAGGATCAGGGGGTGCGCAAGGAAGTTGCGAAGTTGCTCGTATGAACCAGAGAGGAAGGGGCGCACGAGGTTTACCAGAATTGGTCGCCGGAGGAGGTTCTGTCTGCGGCGGTGCAAGAGCGAATACTGGCAGCCTGGTGGAGAGAAGGTGTGCAGTGTGGGGGGAAATGACCGCGAGGGGGAGAGGTTCTTATAGCCGGAGCGGGGCATGGAGTTACTCGCGGAATCAAGGGGAATCAACGCGGCAGTGACTGTGGGGAGTAACGGCGGCGTGAGCGGCGCAGGCGCGCGTGATTGACGAAGACGACGACGGGGTCACGGGTCCACTTGTCAGCGAAATAAGCAGAAGGGAGGTGGGGTCCTGGCGTCAGTGACTCCGCGGGTGCTTCTGCGCGTGAGAGAGAGAGTACCCGGGTGGGCTAGCTGGGCTGGTTTCGCTGTTGGGCCAGAATAGCAGTGCCGGCCCTTTTCTATTTCCTTTCTCTTTTTCTTTTTCTGTTTTGATTTTCTGGATCGATTTTTCAAATGATTTCAAAAGCTTTTGAATTCAAACTTTTTCTAGGATTTTTGTAGGGTGCAACAGTCACAAATCTAGGCATAAAACCATGTGGTCACCTTGAGTGGGCTTGGTCATTTTTGGAAAGACAAAATAACAGTGACATTGCACTTGGTTTGCAAATGTTTGAAAATGGTTTTTGAAACCATTTTTATTTTGTATAATTTTGTTCAAATTCCACACTCAATCCAATCAACAAGGAAGCAAACAAACTTGGTTTAAAACACTTAAGCTCTCAAATGGGGATGGCCATTTGATTTAAGTTTGCTCACATAAAATGATAGCACTATGTGCTTCTGTTTTCTTGAAATTGGTTTGAAATTGATCTCAAAACTATATGCATGCATGAATGATATGCAATCTTTGAAATCATGATTTTAGGGATGTTACAAATCTAACCCCCTTAAGGTGAATCTCGCCCTCGAGATTCGGATTGGCTAGCAAATAGGTGAGGGTGGTCTTTCCGAAGATCATCTTCTCTTTCCCATGTTGCTTCCTCTTCGGAATGATGATCCCATTGCACTTTGCAGAACTTGATAGTCTTAGTCCTTGTGACTCTTTCTGCAGTCTCAAGAATTTTGATAGTTTTCTCTTCATAAGTGAGATCACTTTCTAGTTGAACCTCCTCCAAAGGTATAGTATCCTTCAAAGAAGTTTCTTCCATTTCCGGATGACATTTCTTAAGATGACTCAGATGAAACACATTATGGACAGCTGACAAAGATTCTGGGAGTTCAATTTCATAGGCAACTTCTCCTTTGCGACTCAGAATCTTGAATGGCCCAACATATCTTGGTGCCAATTTTCCTTTGACTCCGAATCTCTTCACTCCACGAAGTGGTGACACTCTAAGATAAGCTCTATCACCGACTTCGTAGGTGACTTCTCTACGCTTAGGATCTGTGTAGCTTTTATGTCGGGACTGTGCTATCTTCAGCCTGTCCTTAACCAACTTGACCTTCTCTTCGGCTTCTTTGATAAGATCTGGCCTGAATAAACTTCTTTCTCCCACACCATTCCATAACAATGGGGTGGTACATTTTCTTCCGTAGAGAAACTCAAACGGTGCCATCTCAATGCTGGCTTGATAGCTGTTGTTATAAGAAAATTCTGCGTAAGGCAGACTTTCATCCCAACTTGCTCCATAATCTAGGGCACATGCCCTCAACATGTCTTCCAGAATTTGATTAGTCCTTTCTGTTTGTCCATCGGTTTGAGGATGAAAAGCAGTACTGAATTCCAACCTCGTTCCCAATGACTCATGTAGCTGTCTCCAAAAATGGGAAGTGAATTGGGTTCCCCTATCGGACACAATACTCTTAGGTACACTGTGAAGGCATACAATTCTACTCATGTAGATTTTGGCTAACTTGGCACTGGTATAAGTTGTCTTCACGGGTATGAAATGAGCCACTTTAGTTAAGCGATCCACTACTACCCATATGGAATCATATCTTGATCTGGTCCTTGGTAATCCGGTAATGAAATCCATACCAATTTTGTCCCATTTCCAATCAGGAATAGGTAGTGGTTGAAGCAAACCTGCTGGTTTCTGATGCTCCGCTTTTACTCTACTACACACATCACACAAAGCAATATGCTCGACGATGTCCCTCTTGAGATTGTTCCACCAAAATCTTTCTTTCATGTCCATGTACATTTTGGTGTTACCCGGATGAATAGAATACGGAGAGTTGTGTGCTTCCTGCAAAATCAGTTTCCGCAACTCCGGGTCTTGTGGAACACAAATACGTTTCCCATGCCATAAAGTACCATGTTCGTCTTCATGGAATTCTTTGGCTTTTCCTTTGCCAATCTTTTCTTTAATCTCTTCGATTTCTTTATCTACTTTTTGAGCTTCTCTGATCTTGTCCAACAAAGTGGGTTGAACATCCAAAGACATGAGATGTCCTTCAGGCACAATCTCCAACCTGAGTTTTCTGAATTGAGTACACAGATCATCTGGCAATTCTCCTTTGGTAAGGCCATTCACAAAAACCTTACGACTTAGAGCATCTGCTACAACATTTGCTTTACCGGGGTGGTATTGCAAACTTAAGTCATAGTCCTTGATAAGTTCTAGCCATCTTCTTTGTCTCATATTAATTTCCTTCTGGGTGAAGATATATTTCAAACTTTTGTGATCTGTGAACACTTCACAACGCTTTCCCAAAAGATAATGTTTCCATGTATTTGAGTGCATGGACGACAGAGGCTAACTCTAAATCATGAGTAGGATAATTCACTTCATGAGTTTTGAGTTGTCTCGAGGCATAAGCCACTACTTTACCATCTTGCATAAGTACTGCACCCAAACCTTGATGAGATGCATCACAATAAACTTGAAAATCTTTCTCCAAATCTGGCAGACACAAGACTGGTGCTGTCACAAGTCTCTTCTTCAATTCCTGAAAGCTGAGTTCACAACCTTCAGACCAAGCAAACTTCTTGTCTTTCTTTAACAATTCAGTCATAGGCTTAGCAACCTTTGAGAAATTCTCAATGAACCTTCTGTAGTAACCTGCTAAGCCAAGGAAACTATGAATTTCTTTCACGGACTTGGGAGATTCCCATTCAGTCACAGCTGAAACTTTAGCAGGATCAACTGCTACACCATCCTTTGTCATAACATGACCAAGAAAACCAACTTCATCCAACCAGAACTCACACTTGCTGAATTTGGCATAAAGTTTATGCTCTCTTAACTTCTCAAGTATCAAATGCAAATGTCCTTCATGTTCTTCTTTGCTCTTGGAGTAGACTAAGATGTCATCGATAAAAACGACAACAAACTTGTCAAGGAATTCCATGAACACCTTGTTCATCATATTCATGAAGTATGATGGAGCATTTGTCAAGCCAAAAGGCATTACGGTATACTCATACAATCCATACCTTGTAGTGAACGCTGTCTTTGGTATGTCTTGTTCTCTTATCTTGAGTTGAAAATAGCCTGACCTTAGATCAATCTTTGAGAACACACATGCTCCTTCTAGCTGATCAAACAAGACATTGATTCTAGGCAAAGGATATTTGTTCTTGATAGTTACCTCGTTGAGTGAACGGTAATCTATGCATAACCTTTGACTTCTATCTTTCTTTTCCATGAACAAAACTGGGGCTCCCCAAGATGAAGAACTTGGTTGAATAAATCCTTTCTGCAACTGTTCTCCAAGTTGCTTATTGAGTTCTTTCAGTTCATCAACTGACATTTTATACGGTCTCTTTGCTATTGGTCCAGACCCTGGTACCAAATCTATCAGAAACTCCACATCTCTATCTGGTGGCATTCCCGGTAATTCTTCCAGAAACACATCCGGATACTCACTCACAATTGGCACACTGTCCATGCTAACCCCCTTAAGAGAATTTAGCTTACTTCCTTTGGATTCAAAGTTGGACTTGAATTTAATTCTTTTTCTTTCCGGGGTTGTGAGTGCAACAGTACGATTGGCACAATCTAGTACTCCTTCATACTTAGCCATCCAATCCATTCCCAATATTACGTCCAGTCCTTGGGAATCTAGGATTATCAGACTTACTGGAAATTTTTGCTTTCCAAACTCTATTACTAGATCCCGGCATCCAAGACTTACTATCATATCTCCACCCGGAGAACTAACTTTTATTGGACACCCAATGTTTTCAGTTGGAAACCCATTTCTATCAACAAATGCTTTTGATATGAATGAATGCGATGCTCCAGTATCAAAAAGAACAAATGCTGGAATAGAATTGAGTCTGAACTTACCAGCAACAGCATCAGGCTCCTCATAGACCTCCTCCACACTGATGTGGTTCACCTGTCCTTTCTGGAAAGGATTGGGCTTGTTGGGTCCTTCAACTTTCTTTTCAGGGCAGTCATTTGCATAGTGCCCCATCTTCTTGCATTTGAAGCATTCAACCTGACTTATGTCTCTCTTAACAGGCTGGCTTCCACTTCCACTTCCATTACCACTGTGGTGGCTCTTATGTCCACTCTTGTGGTTCTTGTACTTGTCGTTGTCATGACTACGATGATGCTTGTTGTCATGACGGTTGTGGTTGTGGTGCTTGTTGAATTTCCCATGCTTGTGGGATCCTGAGCTTCCGCTGTCATCATAATGAGATCGTTTGTGAGAAGATCCCGAGCTATGCTTGTCGGAGTGCTTTCTCTTTCTACTCTCAACTTGCTTCATTTTGTTCTCCAAAATAGCAGCCTTATCACAGAGCGACTGATAAGTGGGAACATAGGCCACAGCCAATTGCAGATTCAGCTCATCATTCAAGCCTTCAAGAAATTTTTCCTTTCTCTTGGCATCAGTGTCAACTTCATCCGGTGCATAACGCGCCAGATTGTTGAACTCCTCAATATATTCAGCCACGCTGCGGTGGCGCTGCTTCAGATTGTGGAACTCTTTCTTTTTCAGGCTCATCACTCCAGATGAGATATGAGCAGTACGAAAGCCATCTTCAAAGATAGCCCATGTCACTTCATCTATGGGAGTGGTGATCTGGAAGTTGTCCCACCAAGTGGCGGCTGGTCCTTCCAGCAGATGTGCTGCAAATCTGACCTTTTCAGCATCCGTACAGCCCACTGTTACCAAGTCCTTGTTTACAGAACGTAGCCAATCATTGGCCACCATGGGATCAGTCGTCCCCGAAAACTTTGCTGGCCTCAATCTCAAGAACCTGGTAAGCATATCAAAACCCGGAGGGTTGTTGTTGTTATTATTGTTGTTATTGTTGTTGTTATTGTTGTTGTTATTGTTGTTGTTGTTGTTGTTGTTTTGGTTCTAGATGAATGTTGTCATCATCTGCATCAGCTGAGTTTGGGCAGTCATCATTTGCTGCATTTCTAGAGTGATGTTGTTGTTGTTGGGGTTGGGGTTTGCACGACGGGGAGGCATCTGTGGTTTGTTCAATAAAGATAAGAATGAGATACCCATAGATGCTTTTATGCACATTACATCACATAAGCAAACACAAAGCATGCAACTCAAAGATAAAAGTTCAACAACAAGATAACAAGTTCACAAAGTAAAACACACAAGTAGCAAGCCATCCACAAGTCGGATGGTCCAATAACAAGTTCTCAAATAACAAGTACGATAATAAAAGATAAACGAGTAATCAATCTACTCATCGGCATCAATCTCCTCCTCGACAAAGGTAAGACCTGCATTCTCCATCGCGGTCTTGTTCTCCTCGATGCTAGTGGTCAAAGTCTCTATCTTGGCCTTGAGAGCCCTCTTCTGGGAACGAAGCCTCTCTATCACTGTCTGCTGCTGCTCTAGCTCGAAGTCCTTGGACTGCAGTTCTTCAGTCATGTCTCGGATCTTCTTGTTCCTATCCTAGACACGCTTCTCCTGACTCTTGAACTTCCTGTCCTGGGTCTCAAACTTCGCCTCCATTTCCTTGACTATCTCGTCTTGCTGCGCGAAGAGCTTGTCCTTCTCGCGAAGCTGCACCTGGAGCTCATCATTGCTGAGCATGACATTGGTCCTGTCCGTGTCCACGTGCCTAATGAGAGACTCTAAGTCCTGGAGGTACAGGCGTATCGGCTCTGTTGCGTCCCTCGAATCGTCCTCGAAGTCGATGGACTCTCCATCCTCATCACGTCTTCCGAAGACGTGAAAGTGGGTGCCTCTAACCTGTCGGGAGTGTCGCCCTAGCAGACGTCCTATCAGATCCTGCATAACTACCTCAATGCCTCTCTCCCTGTCATCGTGCATGAGCTTGAAGACGATGGCCTCCATGGTAGGCTCTGTCTGGCGTTCGGGCTGGTTCACCTTGAAGCCCCAGAGATCCTTCCTCTCAAACTTGGTGAGGGGATGCACCAAGATGGTGGGAAGAGGGAGATTGAGCAAAGTGGTAAGCTCAACGATACGAGGACCAAAGCGGGTAACCTGGAACTCCTCAACAGCGCTGATGGTAATAGGCATCTATTTATAAGATTGAAAAGTGAGAACAACACAAATTCAAGATAAAACAAAAGACAAAACATCAAATACATATCCTTGGAAAGCAAAACACACAAGTCATGCATACATGAAACCATTACAATATCCAAGGTTCAATCTTATTTTAAAGCAACATTTTGGGAAATAGGGTGATAGGTGGTGGTCCAACTAACGAAGTACGTTTACAATCCTATCTCACTGGATCTGTTGGCTAACACAATGTTTCTAGAAGCAATCAGCCTATCTTGCTCACATGATTCCATCACTAAGTCTATAATGTCTCCTCTTAAGTTTTGGTTGGTATCTTCCAACTCTTGGGTATGTTCCTTCTCTTTCCTTAGATCATTTTGGAGGTTGAGCATTCTGCACTTGACTCTATCACCAAGTTCTTTGATGGTCTTCCAAGTTGCATCCCTTGCTGATTCAAAGAATGTAGGGTGCACCACTGAATTGGTGAACATGCAGAATCCTTTTTACTGATGGTTGTCTTCCTTGTTTTTATACAAGTGAAGTTGCACCCACTAGTATTCCACTCCTTCATCCATCACTGGAAAACCCTTGTACACAGCTGCACCTTGTATCTCTAATGCAACCATGAGGTCCTTGAGAGCCTTGGGGAATTCTGTCTCACACTCCAAAGTCATTGTCATGAGTGGTCCTTTTCCTTACGACTTCGTTGATGGAATTCATCTACAAATAGAGATGAGAAAGAAGATTAGAAAAGTTTACGAGAAGAATAGACAAGTGTAGAAGTGGTTGAAAAATGTTCCTTAGTGATTTCCAATCCTAGGGTCATAATCCTACAGGCAACACAGTGCTCTGATACCATCTGTAAGATCCCTCCTTTGTAAAGGAAAAAGGATCCCTGTGATTGCAATGCTAGTCCCTGGATCATTGCTAGCATCCACAGTTTAAGATGAAGTACACAGATACAAAGGTCATTTATTACATCCATTCCAGAGATAAATATAGTCTTTACATCTCAAAGGCCATAGGCCTATTACATGAGTTTGAATAAGTAAATAAATATAAGTCTTCATCTTCATGTGCCACAGGCAAACATGTTGAGTGTAGACTCATGACACCTAATCCTCATCAGAGTAACCTGCAACATCACAAGTTACAGCCACAGTGGGTCAATACTTTGGAATAGTATTGGCAAGTGATACCTTAGTATATTTTAAGTGGACTAGATTCTATATGCAAATTTGGCTAAGTGTAGCTTGGCTTGCTTTGCTCAAAATAGGTTTTTCCTATTAGTTGAAATCACTAAGTTTTTCTTTGTCAAAAACTTTTCCCAAGGAACCACCAATAGACATTGAGGTCCTTCACCCTTGTTCACCCACAAGTTTTTACTTAGAAGTTGGAATGATGAGATTCTTGATAGCTTCCATGTCTTGATGCTCAAGTTGTCCATTGCCATGGACTTGGCTAAGTACTTAGATTTTTCCATCTGCAGAGGTTGTGCACTTTCCCCACCAGACTTGGTTTCACCAAGACAGGACCTTTCAGAAGCCTTCCCTTAGACCAAATGGACGCGGTCCAACCTATCAATCCCACTACCACCAACTGTCCAAATGGCTAAGTTCTAGCAACCTATGTGATCCAGGCAGAGCCCATATTGCCAAGTGGCTGCACTAGAAGCTTCTCAACACTTGGCCTCTAAAACCCCTTTGTTCCTGGGTGGCTTTCCACAAGTGAGATACACAAGGTAAACCATAGCCATGGGTCTTGTGTAACCACTCAACCAAAACCACCAATCAAGTCCCATTCCACCCAGGTGATTCATTGACTTAGTTGTTTTATTAAGAAAAACATAAGTCCAAAGACTTAGAAATATTTTCACAATAGCATGTATATTTCACCAACCCTTGTTTTCTACTAGCTAGGCTAAGCATGGCATAGATAGTAACTTAACTTAGAAATTTCCTAGCAATTATACAACTACTTAGGATTTCCCAACATGGCATTTGGCAAAAATAGTAACATGCAAGACTTAGCAAAATATTTCTAATGCTTGTATAAAAATATAGGGATAGAAATATTCATGAAGTACCTCTTGCCTTGGTAGTTGGGAGAGTAGCACTCTTCACAATCACAATCACTAGCACCAAAATCTACACATAGAATATAGTCACAATCACATACAAGTCATATACAATCAAAAATATACATGCATGCATGCAAGATGCTAAGTGATGATTTTTGAAACTCAACTAAGCAAGTGCATAGTACTAAATTCTAAACAAGTCAAACTTTGGCCAAACCAAATTAATTTAGCACTAAAAACAATTCCTAAACAATTCATATGCTCAAATAAGCCCTACACATGTTTCTGCAAAAAAAAACTATTTTAACAGAAAAAAACTTTAAACTCATTGCATAAATGGACAGGGCTTGCTCTCCTGATTCCAACGGTATAAAATTTGCCAAAATCTAACGTGGGAATCAAAAGTTATAGCTAAATCAAATTTGTGTATAAATCTGATTCAAATTCTGTTTTTAAATCTAACTCACTGCCACGCGTCTGTTTCCTATTGGCCCGTACTGGTTCGGGCGGATCGATCGACGCAGATCGTTGGATTTAAGTGAACGCGCACGGCTCAGATCTAATGTACCGCTTAATTGATTCTATCGCACGCGTTGGATCTAGATCCAACGGCTCTTGATCAAACGACCAAGGTCTGGCGGGGCGCAGCGACGGCGAGCGGGGAGCGCTCTGCCAGTGGCGGTGCTGGCGTTCTAGGTCACCCGGGGAGGGAAGATGATGCTTACCAGAACCGCAGTGACGAGGTGAAGCTCGACGTGGAGGTGGCTTGGCAAGGGGCGCGCTGTAGTGGCCGTGGGATCTCGTCGGAGTGGATGACAGGGTCGGGCTCACGTGACTCCGCGGGTGCTTCTGCGCATGAGAGAGAGAGAGGACCCGGGTGGGCTATCTGGGCTGGTTTCGTTGTTGGGCCAGAATAGCAGCGCCGGCCCTTTTCTATTTCCTTTCTATTTTTCTTTTTCTGTTTTGATTTTCTGGATTGATTTTTCAAATGATTTCAAAAGCTTTTGAATTCAAACTTTTCCAGGATTTTTGTAGGGTGCAACTGTCACAAATCTAGGCATAAAACCATGTGGTCACCTTGAGTGGGCTTGGTCATTTTTGGAAAGATAAAATAACAGTGACATTGCACTTGGTTTGCAAATGTTTGAAAATGGTTTTTGAAACCATTTCTATTTTGTATAATTTTTTTCAAATTCCACACTCAATCCAATCAACAAGGAAGCAAACAAACTTGGTTTAAAACACTTAAGCTCTCAAATGGGGATGGCCATTTGATTTAAGTTTGCTAACATAAAATGATAGCACTATGTGCTTCTGTTTTCTTGAAATTGGTTTGAAATTGATCTCAAAACTATATGCATGCATGAATGATATGCAATCTTTGAAATCATGATTTTAGGGATGTTACAGGTATTTTCAAACTACCCAAAACATATTTGAAATTGAAAACACAAACAGGAAATAGAAAAAAGAAAAGGAAAAGTTTCTAGAAATACAAAAATAGCCAGGCAAACTAACCAGGCCGCAGCCCAGCTAGCCCACCTCCCTCCCCTCTCTTCCCTGCCGCTCATTCGTGCAGCCAGCAGCCCGCGTAGCCCAAGCAAGGCCCAGCCGGCCCGTACTGCTCTGATAGCTGCCCCGCGTCGTCGTCTTCGTCGACGACGGGGGAAGCAGCTCCGTGGCGACGTCGCCGCCGTATGCCGCCGTTCTCGCGCCAAGATTCGGGACCTAGATCCTATAAGAAGCTCGACCGCCGCAGTGGAGAAGTCTTAGACGCCACTCCACCTCTCCCTCGTCCTCTCTCTCCATGGCCGGAACCCTAGCTTGCAGGTGCCACCTCGCGTCGTCGTCTCCGGCCACCCCGAGCTCTGTGGAGTAGCCCGTGAGAATCACCGGGCCTCCGTCGTCGTTCTTGTCAAGCCACGCAATCCGGGGTGTCTTCCTCTCGCCGGAATCGAGCCCGAAGACCTCCTCCCCCAACCGACGTCATCGCCAAATACCACCTCTCCCGGCCACGCCATGCTTCCCCAACCACCCCATCGTGCTCGTGGTGAGCTCGCCATCCTCCTGGACCTTCTCCCTGTTGGAGATATGCCCTAGAGGCAATAATAAATGTAGTTATTATTATATCTTTGTGTTTATGATAAATGTTTACATTCATGCTATAAAAGTATTAACCAGAAACATAAATACTTGTGTGATTTGTAAACTAAATTAGAGTCCCTAGTAAAGCCTCTTTATAATACTAGCTTGTTGATTAATAGATGATCATGGTTTGTTGATCATGAACATTTGAGATGTTGTTAATAACAAGGTCATGTCATTAGGAGAATGGTATGATGGACATACTCCTATAGATAAGCGTAGCATAAAGATCAAGTCATTTTAATAGTTCAATTGCTATAAGCTTTTTGATACATAGTAACCTAATTCCTTCGACCATGAGATCATGCTTATCACCATCACTGGAAGGATGCTTTGATGACATCAAACACCACACAGTAACTGGGTGGCTATAAAGGTGGCATTGAGTGTTCGGAAAGTATGGGTTGAGACACATGGATCAAGAGTGGGATTTGTCCATCCATATGACGGATAGATATACTCTGGGCCCTCTCGGTGGAATGTCATCCAATTACCTTGCAAGCATGTGACTGGCTCACAAGGGATCACATACCACGGGAACGATAAAAGAGTACTTATCGGTAACGAGGTTGAACTAGGTATGCAGAGATACCGACGATCAAAACTTCGGATAAGTAAACTATCGTGAGACAAAGGGAAATTGGTGTCGTATGTAAGTGGTTCATTCGATCGCAAAGTAATCGTAGAAATATGTGGGAGCCATATGAATTTCCAGATTCCTCTATTGGTTATTGATCGGAGAAGTGTCTCGATCATGTCCGCATAATTCACGAACCGTAGGGAGACACACTTAAGGATTCGATGTTGTTGAGTAGTTATGGAATGATGAGTAAGAGACCGAATGTTGTTCGGAGTCTCGGATGGGATCCGGGATATCACGAGGAGATCCGGAATGGTCCGGAGAATAAGATTCATATAAGGAAAGTCATGTTTCGGAGTTAGAGAATGATTCCGGTGTTTTCACCGGGAATGTTCTAGAAGGGTCCGGAATGTCCGGCACTCCGGAGGGGAAGGGTACATGAATGTGTCATAACAATATGGAATGGTTGCATCATGTACTAGGTCACTTGGCTGGGCAAAATAAAGGAAGAAATCAAATCCTAGTTTGAAAGTCAAACGCCAATTTGAAAAAGTCAAACGGCAAGTTTGCTTGGTGGAGGGAGAGTAGGAAACCTACTTGGGGAGGAGTTCCCCTCCCTCCACCCGCCGGACAAGGAGGCCGAGTTGGGGGAGGACTCCCTCCTCCCAACCGGCCACCCTCCACATATATAAGGAGGGTTAGGGCGCCCCCTACCCCTCACACCCAAAACCCTAGCCCCAAGCCGCCGGCGCCACCACCTCCTGCTGCCGCCTAGGGCACCACCAACTCGCCGAGTTGGGGTGTTCCCAAACCCTAGCCACCGGCCAAGCTTTCCCCTTGGTGCTTCTAAACCCTAGATCGCCAAGGCATCTCTCTTGCTCCACCATACTCGCTCCGGCTTAAGGCGAAGCCCTGCAAGATCTCCCCTCTACTTCCGACACCACGCCGTCGTGCTGCCGGAATCGCGAGGAGAGTGCTACAACCTATGATGCCTACTGGAACAAGGGAGAGGAAGGTCTTCATCGAGTACCGAACGTGTGACCGACTGCGGAAGCGCTACCGGAACACAGCGCCGGAAGGATCATCTACGCGATCTTGAGATCGGCAAGAGTATGACTACATCACCCACGAGAATCTGCTCTCGTTAACCGCTTTGGAATCTTCGAGGGTGACTTCCTCTATCGACTCGTTGCTACAATCTAGTAGATAGATCTTGGCTTGTTTGTTTGCATCAGGTAGAAATGTTTTGTTTTTCCATGCTACGAACCCCTACAGTGGTATCAGAGCTGTGTCTATATGTAGATCTGTTGCACGAGTAGAACACAATGGTCATTGTGGGCGGTGGTTCTTTTATTAACAATTGATTTTTGTGTACTTTGCATCTTGCGGTATTATGGGATGAAGCGGCCCGGGCTAACCTTACATGACATCGTTCATGAGACTTGCTCCACGCTTAACATGCAACTTGTATTGCATAAGTGGCTTTGCGGGTGCCTGTCTCTCCCATCATAGTATAGATCCAATTTACAATGGGCACTTGATAGTTTAAGCATCAACATTGTGGTTCTTGTTCGTAAGTTAGAGCGACACTTATTGAAATCCCCAAACCACGTAAAATATGCAAAGAAAATTAGAGGCGTCTAACTTTGTTTTGCAGGGGTGTGCCGTGATGTGATATGGCCATGATTTTGATTATATTTGATGTATGCAATGTTCCTTATTGTAAGTTGGCAACCGACAGGAGCCATATGGTTGTCTTTAAATTCTGTTAAGACCCGCGTGTCTATTCAAAGTAGTTGTAAAAGTTGAAGCTGGTGGACGACAACCATGAAACGCCGCCATTGTCCTTGATGCTATACCGGTGATGATGGAGATCATGTTCATGCTTGAAGATGGAGATCGGAAGCACAAGAAGAAAGGCCATATCATATCACATATTATGAATTGCATGTGATGTTAATCCTTTATGCATCTTGTATTGCTTAATTAACGACGGTAGCATTATAAGATGATCCCTCAAGCACACAAATTTCAAGTTTTAAAGTGTTCATCCTTAGTAAGCATCGTTGCTAAAGCTCGTTGTTTCGAGCACCACATGATGATCGGGTGTGTTAGATTCTTCGAGTGTATACAACGTGAGCAAGCCAGATCATGGTCTCGGAACACGGATCACCGAAAGGTAAAGCATGAGTCATATAGTTGATATGATGAACATGTTGATTGTTCGCCATTGAAGCTACATCAACTCTCGTGATGATCGGTTTTGATGTGGTGGATTTGGTTCATGTGATCACTAAAACAATGTGAGGGATATTGTTTTGAGTGGGAGTTCACCTAGATTAATTTAATTATTAATTAGAACTCAATTTGTCATAAACTTAGTCTAAACTATTGCAAATATGTTGTAGATCAATGGAGGCCCCTACCATCAATTTTAATGCGTTCCTAGAGAAAGAAAAGTTGAAAAACAATGGAAGAAACTTCGCGGATTGGTTCCACAATTTGAGGATTGTCCTCAATGCTGGTAATTTGACCTATGTGCTGGATGCACCGCTGGGTGACCCGCCTGCAACTACTGCTACCGATGAAGTAAAGAATGTTTACCTCACTCGGAAGAATCAGTACTCCACAGTTCAGTGTGCTATCTTGTATGGTTTGGAATCGGAGCTTTAGAAAAGGTTTGAGAACCATGACCCACATGATATTGTCCGTGAACTCAAAATGATATTTGAGGCTCACGCGGCAGTTGAGAGTTATGAGGCTTCTGAAAAGTTCTTTAACTGCAAGATGGAAGAGGGCAGCTCCGTCAGTGAGCATGTTCTTAAGATGTCTAGGCACGCAAACAAACTCCAAAGTTTGGGTATAGTGATTCCTAATTCTTTGGGGATTCACCGTGTCCTCCAATCACTACCACCAAGTTACAAGAACTTTGTGATGAACTACAATATGCAAAACATGGACAAGACGTTGCTAGAACTCTTCTCCATGTTGAAATCTGCAGAAGTGGAGATCAAGAAAGAGTACCAAGTGTTGTTGGTCAATAAGACCACCAAATTGAAGAAAGGCAAGTCTAAGCAAAAGGGAAACTTCAAGAAGGGCGATAAGAAAGTTGCTGCACCAGCGAAGAAGACCAAGGCTGGTCCTAAGCCTGATACTGAGTGCTTTTACTGCAAGGGATAAGGTCACTGGAAGCGGAATTGCCCAAAGTACTTGGCAGATTGAAGAACGGCAACATCAAAAGGAAAGGTATATCCGATATACATGTTATTGATGTGTATCTCACTAGTACTCGTAGTAGTGCCTGGGTATTTGATACCGGTTCGGTTGCTCATATTTGTAACTCGAAACAGGTGCTGCATAATAAACGGAAGCTAGCGAAGAACGAGGTGACGATGCGCGTGGGAAACGGATCAAAGGTTGATGTGATCGCGGTTGGCACGCTACCTCTTCATCTACCATCGGGATTAGTTTTATACTTAAATAATTGTTATTTGGTGCCTGCGTTGAGCATGAACATTATATCAGGATCATGTTTATTGCAAGACGGTTACTTGTTTAAGTCCGAGAATAATGGTTGTTCGATTTATATGAGTAATATGTTTTATGCACATGCACCTTTGATAGATGGTCTATTCTTATTGAATATCGATTGTAGTAATACACACATAAATAATATTAAGGCCAAACGTTCGAAATTGAGCGATAACTCGACCTATATCTGGCACTGTCGTCTTGGTCATATCGGGGTGAAGCATATGAAGAAACTCCATTCCGATGGACTTCTTGAATCACTTGATTTCGAATCACTTGAAAGATGCGAAGCATGTCTGATGGGTAAAATGACTAAGACTCCATTTTATGGTATGATGGAGCGAGCTACGGACTTATTGGAAATCATACATACCGATGTGTGTGGACCAATGAGTATAGCATCGCGCGGTGGTTATCGTTATGTTCTTACCTTCACAGATGACTTGAGTAGATATGGGTATATCTATTTCATGAAACATAAGTCCGAAACTTTCGAGAAGTTTAAGGAATTTCAAAGTGAGGTAGAGAATCAACGTAACAAGAAGATTAAATTTCTACGATCTGATCGTGGAGGTGAATATCTAAGTTACGAGTTTGGCGAACATTTGAAGAAATGTGGAATACTTTCACAATTGACACCGTCGGGAACACCACAGCATAATGGTGTGTCCGAACGTCATAATCGAATTCTCTTAGATATGGTTCGTTCTATGATGTCACTTACAGATTTACCGCTATCATTTTGGGGCTATGCATTAGAAACAGCCGCATTCACTTTAAATAGGGCACCATCTAAATCCGTTGAAACGACACCGTATGAATTATGGTTTGGGAAGAAACCTAAATTGCCGTTCCTTAAAGTTTGGGGTTGCGAAGCTTATGTAAAGAAGTTACAGCCGGACAAGCTTGAACCCAAAGCGGAAAAATGCGTCTTCATAGGATACCCGAAGGAAAATATTGGGTATACCTTCTATCATAGATCCAAGGGAAAAATCTTTGTTGCCAAGAATGGATCCTTTCTAGAGAAGGAATTTCTCTCGAAAGAAGTGACTGGAAGGAAAGTAGAACTCGACGAGGTTGTTGAACCTTCTCTCGAACTTGCGAGTAGCGCAGCACCGGAAGTAGTTCATGTGGTGCCTACACCAATAAGAGAGGAAGCTAATGATGATCATCATGAAACTTCGGTTGAAGTTGCTACAGAGCCTCACAGGTCAACCAGAACTCGTACCACTCCTGATTGGTATGATCCCGTTATGAGTGTCATGTTGGTGGACAACACCGATGACCCTGCGACATATGAGGAAGCGATGATGATCCTAGATTCCAATAAATGGCAAGAAGCCATGAAATCCGAGATTGGATCCATGTACGAAAACCAAGTATGGACTTTGGTGGACTTACCGGATGGTCGGAAGGCTGTCGAGAACAAATGGATTTTCAAGAAGAAAACAGATGCTGATGGTAATGTTACTGTCTATAAAGCTCGACTTGTCGCAAAAGGGTTTCGACAAATTCAAGGAGTTGACTATGATGAGACTTTCTCACCAGTAGCGAAGCTAAAGTCTGTGAGGATTATGATAGCAATCGCTGCATATTATGATTATGAGATATGGCAAATGGATGTCAAAATGGCGTTCCTCAATGGAGACATTGATGAAGAGTTGTATATGATGCAACCCAAAGGTTTTGTCGATCCTAAAGATGCTAACAAGGTGTGCAAACTTCAAAGGTCCCTATATGGATTGAAGCAAGCATCCCGAAGTTGGAATCAACGTTTTGATAAGGTAATCAAAAGCTTTGGTTTTATACAAACTTATGGAGAAGCTTGTATTTACAAGAAAGTGAGTGGGAGCTCTGTAGCATTCTTAATACTATATGTAGATGACATATTGTTGATTGGGAATGATGTAGACCTTCTTAATAGTGTCAAGGATTATTTGAATAATAGTTTTTCAATGAAAGATCTTGGCGAAGCAGCTTACATATTAGGCATAAATATTTATAGAGACATATCGAGACGCCTAATATTATTGTCACAAAGTACATATTTAGACAAAGTTCTAAAGAGGTTTGGAATGGAAGATAGCAAGAAAGGGTTCTTGCCCATGTTGCCCAATACTACCTTGAGTAAAACTCAAAGTCCAGCAACGGCAGAAGATAGAGAAAGAATGAGTAAGACTCCCTATGCCTCAGCCATGGGATCTCTAATGTATGCCATGCTATGTACTAGACCCGAAAGTGCATATGCTGTTAGTTTAACTAGCAGATATCAAAGTGATCCAGGAGTGGATCATTGGACAACAGTAAAAAACATCCTTAAGTACTTGAGAACAACTAAGGATATGGTTCTTTCTTATGGAGGTGATGAACAGCTCGTTGTTAATGGTTACACCGATGCTAGTTGGAACATCGATCCAGACGATTCTAAATCTCAATCTGGATACGTATTTACTTTGAATGGTGTAGCAGTTAGCTGGAGGAGTGCAAAGCAAAGAGTTGTGGCGAGATCTTCAACTGAATCAGAATACATAGCTGCTTCGGAGGCTTCACAAAAAGCGATATGGATGAAGGAGTTCATTATAGAGCTCGGTGTGGTTCCAAGTGCATTGGACCCAATGTCTATCTACTATGATAACATGGGCACCATAGCCAATGCGCAAGAACCAAGGTCACACAAGAAGCTGAAGCACATCAAGCTACGTTTTCACGCTATTCGAGAACATGTCCAAGATGGTGACATAAAGATTTGCAAAGTACACACAGATCGGAATGTGGCGGATCCATTGACTAAACCTCTCCCGAGGGCAAAACATGACCAACACCAAACAGCCATGGGTGTTCGGTATATTACCATGTAATATAGATTAGTTGACTCTAGTGGAAGTGGGATACTGTTGGAGATATGCCCTAGAGGCAATAATTTATGATAAATGTTTGCATTCATGTTATAACAGTATTAACCAGAAACATTAATACTTGTGTGATTTGTAAACTAAATTAGAGTCCCTAGTAAAGCCTCTTTATAATACTAGCTTGTTGATTAATAGATGATCAAGGTTTCTTGATCATGAACATTTGAGATATTGTTAATAACAAGGTCATATCATTAGGAGAATGGTATGATGGACATACTCCTATAGATAACCGTAGCATAAAGATCAAGTCATTTTAATAGTTCAATTGCTATAAGCTTTCTGATACATAGTAACCTAATTCCGTCGACCATGAGATCATGCTTATCACCATCGCCGGAAGGATGCTTTGATGACATCAAACACCACACCGTAACTGGGTGGCTATAAAGGTGGCATTGAGTGTTCGGAAAGTATGGGTTGAGACACATGGATCAAGAGTGGGATTTGTCCATCCATATGACGGATAGATATACTCTAGGCCCTCTCGGTGGACTGTCATCCAATTATCTTGCAAGCATGTGACTGGCTCACAAGGGATCACATACCACGGGAACAAGAAAAGAGTACTTATCGGTAACGAGGTTGAACTAGGTATGCAGAGATACCGACGATCAAAACCTCAGATAAGTAAACTATCATGAGACAAAGGGAAATTGGTATCGTATGTAAGTGGTTCATTTGATCGCAAAGTAATCGTAGAAATATGTGGGAGCCATATGAATTTCCAGATTCCTCTATTGGTTATTGATCGGAGAAGTGTCTCGATCATGTCCGCATAATTCATGAACCGTAGGGAGACACACTTAAGGATTCGATGTTGTTGAGTAGTTATGGAATGATGAGTAAGAGACCAAATGTTGTTCGGAGCCTCGGATAGGATCCGAGATATCACGAGGAGATCCGGAATGGTCCAGAGAATAAGATTCATATAAGGAAGTTCTATTTTGGAGTTGGGGAATGATTCTGGTGTTTTCACCGGGAATGTTCTAGAAGGGTCCGGAAGGTCTGGCACTCCGGAGGGGAAGGGTACATGAATGTGTCATAACAATATGGAATGGTTGCATCATGTACTAGGTCACTTGGCTGGGCAAAATAAAGGAAGAAATCAAATCCTAGTTTGAAAGTCAAACGCCAATTTGAAAAAGTCAAACGGCAAGTTTGCTTGGTGGAGGGAGAGTAGGAAACCTACTTGGGGAGGAGTTCCCCTCCCTCCACCGTCCGGACAAGGAGGCCGAGTTGGGGGAGGACTCCCTCCTCCCAACCGGCCACCCCCCACCTATATAAGGAGGGGTAGGGTGCCCCTACCCCTCACACCCAAAACCCTAGCCCCAAGCCGTCGGCGCCACCACCTCCTGCTGTCGCCGCCTAGGGCACCACCAACTCGCCGAGTTGGGGTGTTCCCAAACCCTAGCCGCCGGCCAAGCTTTCCCCTTGGTGCTTCTAAACCCTAGATCGCCAAGGCATCTCTCTTGCTCCACCATACTCGCTCCGGCTTAAGGCGAAGCCCTGCAAGATCTCCCCTCTACTTCCGACACCACGCCGTCGTGCTGCTGGAATCGCGAGGAGAGTGCTACAACCTCTGCTGCCTACTTGAACAAGGGAGAGGAAGGTCTTCATCGAGTACCGAATGTGTGACCGACTGCGGAAGCGCTACTGGAACGCAGCGCCGGAAGGATCGTCTACGCGATCTTGAGATCGGCAAGAGTACGACTACATCACCCACGAGAATCTTATCTCGTTAACCGCTTTGGAATCTTCGAGGGTGAGTTCCTCTATCGACTCGTTGCTACAATCTAGTAGATAGATCTTGGCTTGTTTGTT
Organism: Avena sativa; assembly: GCA_916181665.1. NCBI lineage: Eukaryota > Viridiplantae > Streptophyta > Magnoliopsida > Poales > Poaceae > Avena > Avena sativa. The sequence continues at coordinate 361,309,051 of OV702299.1, read as the reverse complement.
TGCATGCGGTAGAATTTTTTTGTTTTTCCATGCTACGAACCCCTCGGACCCATTTAAAGTGATCAAGCATGTTCTAGGGTTCATTTCAACACTACTTAACTTGTGATATCATCCATATTGATTGTGAATTGCATTATGCCATGTATTGAATGTTGGTTTCCCTTTTCCGGTATTTGGTTCTTCGCGAATAGGAACCGAACCCAAAGTTGAAGTCAACGACACCGAAGATCCGTACCTGTCTACTCACGGACAAGGCAAGAGTAGCCTCTCATTCTGAACCTATGTTTTATAAAGTATATTACTTTCTCGCTATGATGCACACGATTCCAATGTGGTCTTTTGTCAGTAGCTAGTGTTGCCTATCTGCTGCACTATTTCCCTTTTGTAGCCTTATACTCCTGATCCGCTGCTCCTAGCATACCTAGGTTTGGCATGTGAGCGTTGTTAGAGCTTTTGCGACCGACAGCTTAGCCCTGCATAGTAACAACGTCTGATCTATGGAATGATGAATCAGAGATCTCGGAGAATCTAGAAAGGTAGGAGATGGTGATATCATCGAAGGAGTTAACTAAACATGCTAAGGCTTGTATGGGAGGCCACGTTGGGTGTGGTTTTTTTAGTCCCATGCTCACCACCACTAGGAACTGAGTTCTTACCTTTGGAACCAAGACGAGCGTACAACCACACGGGGCCTGGAAAACCCCACGAGCAACTAACTTGCCTAGTAGATTCCATGAGTCACATAGTTTGGGCTTTCCATTTGGCATACGCATTGAAAACGTTTTCGAAAGAGGAGGTGATGGAGGTGCATCATAACAGGTAGGGAAGCGTGGACGCGGTTGCTTGGGGTAGATAGCGTCCCTGGTAAACCAACCTCGCCTCACATCTTTAAGTACCGGCTTCGGGATTTGACCCGTTACGGCGGAACCATACTTATTGCGTGACTCATGGTATCGGCGAAAGCAAGGTAAAGGTCGTGGTCAACCACCCTCTGCCGTCCTTCCAAGGAAGAGGGCTAATAATATTTGGCATTAAGACTCGGTTGGTACGTGTGGGTAAAGTTGTACACCCCTGCAAGGTAATAATATTTTCGAAAAGCCGTGTTCACGGTTATGAACGACTTGGCGACCGGAATTAAGATCATCTGCAACTCGTTGTAGGGACTGGTAAGCACTAGGAGCGTAGCAAGAGGCGAGGTTGATATTTGAGTCTGCAACAAAGCAAGAGTTGCTGCATTGGAAGTCGGCACGATGCAGCTTCATTTACCTTCCGGATTCATTATGGAACTGAATAATTGTTATTATGTTCCAGTTCTTAGTCGAAACATTATTTCTGCTTCATGTTTGATAAGGCAAGGCTATGAGTCGAATATCAAGAATAATGGTTGTTCTTTGTATTTGAATGATATGTTTCACGGCTTTGCACCCGTCCAGGATGGGTTATTTATTTTGAATCTTGATGGTGAGTCGGTTTATAACATAAATGTTAAAAGGTTGAAACCAAATGATCTGAATATGACTTACTTTGGCACTGTCGGCTTGATCATATAAGTTGGAAACTCATGAAGAAGCTCCATGATGATGGACTCCTAACTTCGTTCGACTTGGAGTCGTTCGAGACATGCGAATCTTGCCTACTCGGCAAAATGACCAAGACACCTTTTGCAAAGAGTTGCGAAAGGGCGTCCGACTTGTTGGGACTAGTACATAGTGATGTATGTGGACCAATGAGCACGACAGACAGAGGTGGTTATGAGTACTTCATTACCTTCACGGATGATTTGAGTGGGTATGGATATATCTACTTGATGAAATATAAGTCAGAAGCCTTTGAAAAGTTCAAAGAATTCCAGAATGAAGCACATAATTAACTCGACAAGAAAATAAAGTTTCTTCGGTCGGACCGAGGAGGCGAGTACATGAGCCATGAGTTTGATGACCATCTGAAAAGTTGTGGAATAGTTCCTCAACTTACTCCGCCAAGAATGCCGCAAAGGAATGGTGTTTCGGAAAGGCGGAATCGGACCTTGTTGGACATGGTACAATCAATGATGAGTCGGACAGATCTGTCGTTATCATTTTGGGGTTATTGTCTAGAAACAGCGGCGTTCACACTAAACAGAGTACCATCAAAGTCGGTAGAGAAGACACTGCATGAGATGTGGACAGGCAAAAAGCCGAGTTTGTCTTTTCTTAAAATTTGGGGTTGTGAAGCATTTGTCAAGCGACTTCAGTCGGACAAGCTTACGGCCAAGTCAGATAAGTGTATTTTCGTGGGGTATCCGAGGGAAACCTTGGGTTACTACTTCTACAACCAAGAAGAGGGCAAAGTGTTTGTCGCTCGGAACGGTGTCTTCCTTGAGAAAGAGTTTCTCAGTCGGGGAGTAAGTGGGAGCATGGTGCAGCTCGAAGAAATTCGAGAGGAACCGGCTAGTAGCAAGTCGGCAAAAATCTTGTAGGTTGAGCCAGTCATGGTAGCTGAGCTGGCAGAAGCACCTGTACATCGGCGAGATTACGAAGTGTTCGTGATGTGTTACTGTTAGATAGTGATGAGCCGGCAAATTATTCGGAAGCGATGGTGGGATCTGATTCCGAGTCATGGCATGGAGCCATGAGATCCGAGTTAAAGTCCATGGATGAAAATCAAGTTTGGAACTTGGTTGATCTGCCAGACGATGCAAGACCCGTCGAGTGCAAGTGGGTCTTTAAGAAGAAAACTGATATGGATGGAAATGTTTCCGTCTATAAATCACGTCTTGTCGCGAAGGGGTTCCGACAAGTTCAAGGAGTTGATTATGACAAGACTTTCTCGCCCGTAGCGATGCTTAAATTAGTTCGAATCATGTTAGCTATAGCAACCTATTTCGACTATGAGATATGGCAGATGGATGACAAAATGGGTTTCCTTAATGGATATTTAACCGAGGACGTGTATATGATACAGCCCGAGTTTCTTTCGATCCGGCTAATGCTGACAAGGTATGTAAACTTCAGAAATCCATTTATGTGTTGAAGCAAGCATCTCGGAGTTGGAATATTCGCTTTGATGAGGTAGTCAAATCGTTTGGCTTCATTGTAACATCCCTAAAATCATGATTCAAAACTCATGCATATCATCCATGCATCCATCATCATTTAGGGTTTTATCACAAAATCATTTCAAAAACAGGAGCAAATGTTGCTCATTATTTGATGTATGAAAACCCTAGCCTTTGTGCTACATGCTAATGAGAAAGGTGCTATTTTTCATTTAGGATATTTTTAATTCAAACTTAAGTGATTTCAAAAGCTTGGGCAAAGTTTCAAAACAAAATATGGAATAAAACCAAAGTTATGCCTATTATATTATCTCCAAAAAGGCTTGGTTTTATTGTATTATTTTCAAATAACCCAAGTAGGTCTGAGTGAACAGAGGTGTTTGACACTTATTTGGGTACAAGGAACACTGTACAAAAAGCTAGAGAAGGTTTGAATTCAAAATTATTTGAAATAGGATTTGAAAACCATTCCTAGAAAAACAATCAGAAAAAGAAAAGGAGTAAAGAAGAAAAAAAATAGACAGCCAGCCAATCTGGCCGACTCAGCCCAACACGGCCCAGCTAGTCCAGCAGCCCTCCACCCCGCGAAACGTTTTCTTCACCCGCCCCCGCACCCACCAGCTCGCTGACAGGCAAGACCCACTCCCCCTCCTCCTCTCTCGCTGACAACCGCGGCCCACACGGGTACCGTCGTCTCCACCCCCACGACTGGTTCATCCCCAAATTGACGCCGGCCGTTTCCTGTTGATTTGCACAGCTTCAATTCGCGTAAATGCACGAGTAAATCTCGCTCGTATCCTGGCTACTTAAACCCCCTCTGCCCCCTCTCCATTCTCCCCCAAACCCCAAGCCCAGAGCGCCCCCAGGCTGCAGGAATTGTTCACCGCAACCCCGATGTCTCCGATGAGCTGCAGCCACGATTCCGGCCAACTCCGACCACCCCTCTGCTCCTGGTTCACACGAACAGACCCCATTTTACCTCGCGCACCTCCCAGTACCACTAGCTCGCCCGCACGTGACCCAGAACGTCGACAACACAAGCGACTGAGCGCCACCGTCCTTGGCTTCAACTCCGTCGAGCTCCCCCGATAAGTTCAGACCGCCCCAGGCCTTCTCCTTCATGCACGCGACTTCTCCGTGATCTCCTGCATCTGACCACACCTTCTGTTTGCCCCCTCGTGATCGACAGCGTCGCCTTCGACTTCGAACAGAGCCACCCGTCACCAGACCCTACTCCGGCGAGCAATCCACCGCAAACTTGAGCGCCCCTTGCCGAGCCGTTCGTACGTTGAGTGTCACCTCGTCCTTGCAATCACGGTGAGTATCTTCCCTACCCATCTAGCTTCCTGTATCGCCGGCGCCGCCACCATCTGGCCGTCGCCGCCGCGCGCAGCCGTTAAGCGCCGCCAGTTAGTGGCTTGTTGTCTGTGTCCGTTGGATCTATATCATAGGGCTAGGATAGATTATAATCGAAGGGGTATCGCATGCCTCTGCGCCGCTAGATCTAAGTTAGATCCTACGGTCTGCGTCTGTCGATCCAAACGAATCGATACGCGCCAGTAATATTGCGACACGTGTCTAGGGTTGATTCAAAAACAGAATTCAAAAACAGATTTAGATCCAGATTTCAAATGGCTATAACTTGAGATTCCCACGTTAGATTTTTGCAAATTTTATAACGCTGGAATCAGTGAGTCAAGCCCTTTCTGAATCTGCAATGTGTTTAACAAAAAGTATCTGCTAAAATGACTTTGTATGCAGAAACATGTTTAGATCCATTTTGAGTATAGATTTTGTTTAGCAAGTTGTTTTAGGGCTAAATAAATTTAGTTAGCAAACTTTTTGACTTAGTTATGTTCCTGTATATTGTAATTGCTTGATGGGTTTTCACAAATCATCATTTAGCACTTTCTTGCATGCATGCATACATAATTTTGTTTGTATATAAATTGTGTGTAATTGTGTGCTACAAATTTTATGTGTAGATTTTGCTAGTGAATGTGATTGTGAAGAGTGCAACTCTCCCCATTACCAAGGCAAGTGATACTTCATGATAATTCCATTCCCTTTATTTTGAATAAGCATTAGAATTATTTTTGCTAAGTCTTGCATGCTACTTTTGCCAAATGCTATGTTGGGAAATCCTATGTAGTTGTAGAAATGTAGAATTGCTAGGCATTTTCCTAAGTTAAGTTACTATGCCATGCTTAGCCTAGCTAGTAGAAAACAAGGGTTGGTAAAGTATGTACATGCTATGATGAAATAATTCTAAGTCCTTTAGACTCATGCTTTTCTTAATAAAACAACTAAGTCAATGAACTTCCTGGGTGGAATGGACTTGAATGGTGGTTTTTGGTTGAGTGGTTACACAAGGCCATGGATTTGGCTTGTGTATCTCACTTGTGGTATGCCACCCAGGCACAAAGGGATTTGGAGGCCAAGTGTTGAGAAAGCTTACAGTGCAACTACTTGGCAATATGGGCTCTGCCATGATCATATAGGTTGCTAGAACTTAGTCACTTGGACAGTTGGTGGTAGTGGGAATGATAGGATGGAGCGCGTCCATTTGACTAAGGAAAGGCTTCTGAAAGGTCCTGTCTTGGGAAACCAAGTCTGGTGGGGAAAGTGCACAACCTCTGCAGATGGAAAATCTAAGTACTTAGCCAAGTCCATGGAAATGGACAACTTGAGCATCAAGACATGGAAGCTACAAGAATCTCATCACTCCAACTTCTAAGTAAAACTTGTGGGTGAACAAGGGTGAAGGACCCCAATGTCTATTGGTGGTTTCTTGGGAAGTTTTTGACAATGAAAAACTTAGTGATTTCAACTAATAGGAAAAACCTATTTTGAGCAAAGCAAGCCAAGCTACACTTAGCCAAAATGCATATAGTAAAGTAGTCCACTTAAAATTTACTAAGGTATCACTTACCAATACTATTCCAAAGTATTGACCCACTGTGGCTGTAACTTGTGATGTTGCAGGTTACTCCGATGATGAGTAGGAGTCATGAGTCTACACTCAACATGCTTGCCTGTGGCACATGAAGATGAGGACTTATGTTTATTTACTTATTCCATAAACTCTTGTATTAGGCCTTTGGCCCTGAGTTGTAAAAGACTATGTTTTATCTCTGGAATGAATGTAATAAACGACCTTTGTATCTGTGTACTTCATCTTAAACTGTGGATGCTAGCATTGATCCAGGGACTAGCATTGCAATCACAGGGATCCTTTCCTTTACAAAGGAGGGATCTTACAGATGGTATCAGAGCCAGGTTTTGCCTGTAGGATTATGACCCTAGGATTGGAAAACCACTAAGGAAAAAAAATTCAACTACTTCTACACTTGTCTATTCTTCTCGTAAACTTTTCTAATTTTCTCATTCTCATCTCTATTTGTAGATGAACTCCATCAACGAAGCCGTGAAGAAAGGACCACTCATGACCATGACCTTGGAGTGTGAAACTGAGTTTCCCAAAATTCTCAAGGACCTCATGGTGGCAATGGAAGCACATGGTGCAGCTGTTTACAAAGGCTTTCCAGTGATGGATGAAGGAGTGGAGTATTGGTGGGTGCAACTTCACTTGTACAAAAACAAGGAAGACAACCACAAAGAAAGAGGTTTCTGCATGTACACCAACACTGTAATGCACACCACATTCTTTGAGTCAGCCAAAGAAGCAGCTTGGAGGACTATCAAAGAACTTAGTGCTAGAGTCAAGTGCAGAATGCTCAACCTCCAAAAAGACTTAGAGAAAGAGAAGGAACTTACCCAAGAGTTGGAAGCCACCAACCAAACCTTAAGGGGAGATATTATAGACTTAGTGATGGAATCATGTGAACAAGATAGGTGGATTGCTTCTAGGAATATTGTGTTAGCCAATAGATCCAGTGAGATAGGATTGTGAACGCACTTCGTTAGTTGGACCACCACCTATCACCTTATTTTCCAAAATGATACCTTAAATAAGTTGGACCTTGATTGATGTAAAGGAATCATGTATGCATGACTTGTGTGATTTTGTGTTCCATGGATATGTATGAAATGTTTGTCTTATTTTATCTTAAATTGTGTTGTCCTAACTTTTCTATCTTATAAATAGATGCCTATTACTATCAGCACTGTTGAGGAGTTCCAGGTTACCCGTTTTGGTCCTCGTATCATCGAGCTTACCACCTTGCTCAATCTCCCTCTTCCCACCATCATGGTGCACCCACTCACCAAGTTCGAGAGGAAGGACCTCTGGGGCTTCAAGGTGAACCAGCCCGGACGCTAGACGGAGCCTACTACGGAGGCCATCGTCTTCAAGCTTATGCACGATGACAGGGAGAGAGGCATGGAGGTCGTCATGCAGGACCTGATAGGACGTCTGTTAGGCCGTCACTCCCGACAGGTTAGGGGCACCCACTTCCACGTCTTCGGAAGACGTGACGATGATGGAGAGTCCATCGACTTCGAGGATGACTCGAGGGACACAGCAGAGCCGATACGTCTCTATCTCCAGGACTTAGAGTCTCTCATCAGGCACGTGGACACGGATATGACCAACGTCATGCTCAGCAATGACGAGCTCCAGGTGCAGCTTCGCGAGAAGGACAAGCTTTTCGTGCAGCAGGACGAGATAGTCAAGGAAATGGAGGCAAAGTTCGAGACCCAGGACCGCAAGTTCAAGAGTCAGGAGAAACGCGTCCAGGATAGGAACAAGAAGATCCGGGACATGACTGAAGAACTGAAGTCCAAGGATTTCGAGCTAGAGCAGCAGCAGATGGTGATTGAGAGGCTTCGCTCCCAGAAGAGGGCTCTCAAGACCAAGATCGAGTCCTTGACCACTACTATTGAGGAGAACAAGACCGCGATGGAGAACGCAGGTCTTACTTTTGTCGAGGAGGAGATTGATGCTGATGAGTAGATTTGACTACTCGGTTATCTTTTATTATCGTACTTGTTATTCATGAACCTGTTATTGGACCATCCGACATGTGGATGGCTTGTCACTTGTGAGTTTTACCTTGAGAACTTATTATTTTTGTTGAACTTTTATCTTGGTGTTGCATGCTATGTGTTTGCTTGTGATGTAATGTGAAATCATCTATGGGTATCTCATTCTTATCTCTATTTGAACAAACCACAGATGCCTCCCCGTCGCGCAAACCCCAACCCTAACAACATCACCCCGGAAATGCAACAAATGATGAATGCGCAAACACAGCTTATGCAAATGATGACAACATTCATCCAAAACCAGAATAACAACAGGAACCCCAATAACAACAACAACAACAACAACCCTCCGGGCTTTGATATGCTCACCAGATTTCTGCGTTTGAGGCCAGCTAAGTTCTCGGGGACGACTGATCCCATGGTGGCCAATGATTGGCTACGTTCTGTGAACAAGGACTTAGTGACCGTGGGCTGCACGGACGCTGAAAAGGTCAGATTCGCAGCGCATCTGTTGGAAGGGCCAGCCGCCACATGGTGGGACAACTTCCAAATCACCACTCCTTTAGATGAGGTGACTTGGGCTATCTTTGAAGATGGCTTTCGCACTGCTCATATCTCATCAGGAATGATGAGTCTGAAAAAGAAGGAGTTTCACAACTTGAAGCAGCGCCACCGCAGCGTGGCTGAATATATAGAAGAGTTCAACAATCTGGCGCGCTTGCACCGGATGAGGTTGACACAGATGCCAAAAGAAAGGAGAAGTTTCTGGAAGGCTTGAACGATGAGCTGAATCTACAGTTGTCTGTGGCATATGTTCCAACTTATCAGTCTCTGTGTGACAAGGCTGCTATTTTGGAGAACAAAATGAAGCAAGTCGAGAGTAGGAAGAGGAAACACTCTGACAAGCACAGCTCGGGATCGTCTCACAAACGATCTCACTATGATGACAGTGGAAGCTCAGGATCCCATAAGCATGGGAAATTCAACAAGCACCACAACCACAACCGTCATGACAACAAGCATCACCGTAGTCATGACAATGACAAGTATAAGAACCACAAGAGTGGACATAAGAGCCACCATAGTGGAAATGGTAGTGGAAGTGGAAGTCAGCCTGCAAAAAAGGACATCAGTCAGGTTGAGTGCTTCAAATGCAAGAAGCTGGGGCATTATGCTAATAGTGCCCTGAGAAGAAAGTTGAAGGACCTAACAAGCCCAATCCTTTCCAAAAAGGTCAGGTGAACCACATTAATGTGGAGGAGGTCTATGAGGAACCTGACGCTGTTGCTGGTAAGTTCAGACTCAATTCCATTCCAGCATTTGTACTCTTTGACACTGGTGCATCTCATTCATTCATATCAAAAGCATTTGTTGATAGAAATGGGTTTGCATCTGAAAACATTGGGTGTCCAATAAAAGTTAATTCTCCGGGTGGAGATATGATAGTAAGTCTTGGATGCCGGGATCTTGTCATAGAGTTTGGAAAGCATAAGTTCCCAGTGAGCCTGATAATCCAAGATTCCCAAGGATTGGATGTAATTTTAGGAATGGATTGGATGGCTAAGTATGAGGGAGTGCTAGATTGTGCTAATCGTACAGTTGCACTCACAACCCTAGAAAGAAAAAGAATAAAATTCAAGTCAAACTTTGAATCCAAAGGAAGTAAGCTTAATTCTCTTAAGGGGGTTAGCATGGACAGTGTGCCAATTGTATGTGAGTATCCGGATGTGTTTCCGGAAGAATTGCCAGGAATGCCACCGGATAGAGATGTGGAATTTCTGATAGATTTGGTACCAGGTTCGGGACTAATAGCCAAGAGACCATACAAAATGTCAGTTGATGAACTGAAAGAGCTCAAGAAGCAACTAGGAGAACAATTACAGAAAGGATTTATCCAACCAAGTTCTTCATCTTGGGGAGCCCCAGTATTGTTCGTGGAGAAGAAAGATAGAAGCCAAAGGTTATGCATAGATTACCGTTCGCTCAATGAGGTAACTATCAAGAACAAATATCCTTTGCCGAGAATCAACGACTTATTTGATCAGCTTGAGGGAGCATGTGTATTCTCGAAGATTGATCTCCGGTCAGGCTATTTTCAACTCAAGATAAGAGAGAAAGACATACCTAAAACAGCATTCACCACAAGGTATGGATTGTATGAGTACACCGTAATGCCTTTCGGTTTAACCAATGCTCCAGCATACTTCATGAATATGATGAACAAAGTGTTCATGGAATTTCTTGACAAGTTCATTGTCGTTTTCATCGATGACATCTTAGTCTACTCCAAGAGCAAAGAAGAACATGAAGGACACTTGCGCTTGATACTTGAGAAGTTAAGAGAGTATAAACTTTATGCCAAATTTAGCAAGTGTGAGTTTTGGTTAGAGGAAGTTGGTTTCCTTGGTCATGTTATGACAAAGGATGGTGTAGCAGTTGATCCTGCTAAGGTTTCAGCTGTGACAGAATGGGAATCTCCCAAGAATGTAAAAGAAGTTCGCAGTTTCCTTGGCTTAGTAGGTTACTACAGAAGGTTCATCGAGAATTTCTCCAAAGTAGCTAAGCCCATGACTGAATTATTAAAGAAAGACAAGAAGTTTGCTTGGTCTGAAGGTTGTGAAGTCAGCTTCCAAGAATTGAAGAAAAGACTTGTGACAGCACCAGTTCTATGTCTGCCAGATTTGGAAAAGGATTTCCAAGTATATTGTGATGCGTCTCATCAAGGTTTGGTTGCCGTACTTATGCAAGACGGTAAATTTGTGGCCTATGCCTCGAGACAACTCAAAACTCATGAGGTAAACTATCCAACTCATGATTTAGAGTTAGCCTCTGTCGTCCATGCACTCAAAACATGGAGACATTACCTTTTGGGAAAACGTTGTGAAGTGTTCACGGACCACAAGAGTTTGAAGTATATCTTCACCCAGAAGGAAATCAATATGAGACAAAGAAGATGGTTAGAGCTTATCAAAGATTACGACTTGAGTTTGCAATACCACCCCGGTAAAGAAAATGTTATAGCTGATGCTCTAAGTCGTAAGGTGTTTGTAAATGGCCTTACCAAAGGAGAATTGCCAGATGATTTGTGCGCTCAATTCAAAGAACTCAGATTGGAGATTGTGCCTGAAGGACATCTCATGTCTTTGGTTGTTCAACCCACTTTATTGGACAAGATCCGAGAAGCTCAGAAGACCGATAAGGAAATGGAAAGGATTAAGGAAAATATTGGCCAAGGGAGAGCTAAAAATTTCCATGAAGACGTACAGGGTACATTATGGCATGGGAAACGTATTTGTGTTCCATAAGATCCGGAGTTACGGAAACTGATTTTGCAAGAAGCGCACAACTCTCCGTATTCCATTCACCCGGGTAACACCAAAATGTACATGGACATGAAAGAAAGATTTTGGTGGAACAATCTGAAGAGGGACATCGTCGAGCGTATTGCTTTGTGTGATGTGTGTAGTAGAGTAAAAGCGGAGCATCAGAAACCAGCAGGTTTGCTTCAACCACTACCTATTCCTGATTGGAAATGGGACAAAATTGGTATGGATTTCATTACCGGATTACCAAGGACCAGATCAAGATATGATTCCATATGGGTAGTAGTGGATCGCTTAACTAAAGTGGCTCATTTCATACCCGTGAAGACAACTTATACCAGTGCCAAGTTAGCCAAAATCTACATGAGTAGAATTGTATGCCTTCACGGTGTACCTAAGAGTATTGTGTCCGATAGGGGAACCCGATTCACTTCCCATTTTTGGAGACAGCTACATGAGTCATTGGGAACGAGGTTGGAATTCAGTACTGCTTTTCATCCTCAAACCGATGGACAAACAGAAAGGACTAATCAAATTCTGGAAGACATGTTGAGGGCATGTGCCCTAGATTATGGAGCAAGTTGGGATGAAAGTCTGCCTTACGCAGAATTTTCTTATAACAACAGCTATCAAGCCAGCATTGAGATGGCACCGTTTGAGTTTCTCTACGGAAGAAAATGTACCGCCCCATTGTTATGGAATGGTGTGGGAGAAAGAAGTTTATTTGGGCCAGTCTTATCAAAGAAGCCGAAGAGAAGGTCAAATTGGTTAAGGACAGGTTGAAGATAGCACAGTCCCGATAGAAAAGCTACGCAGATCCTAAGCGTAGAGAAGTCACCTACGAAGTTGGTGATAGAGCCTATCTTAGAGTATCACCACTCCGTGGAGTGAAAAGATTCGGAGTCAAAGGAAAGTTGGCACCAAGATATGTTGGGCCATTCAAGATTCTGAGTCGCAAGGGAGAAGTTGCTTATGAAATTGAACTGCCAGCATCTCTGTCAGCAGTCCATAATGTATTTCATGTGAGTCAGCTTAAGAAATGTCACCCAGAAATGGAAGAATCTTCTTTGAAGGATACCATACCTTTGGAAGAAGTTCAACTAGAAAGTGATCTCACTTATGAAGAAAAGCCTATCAAGATTCTTGAGACTGCAGAAAGAGTCACGAGAACAAAGACTATCAAGTTTTGCAAAGTGCAATGGAACCATCATACCAAAGAGGAAGCAACATGGGAAAGAGAAGATGATCTTCGGAAAGACCACCCTCACCTATTTGCTAGCCAATCCGAATCTCGAGGGCGAGATTCACCTTAAGGGGGTTAGATTTGTAACATCCCTAAAATCATGATTCAAAACTCATGCATATCATTCATGCATCCATCATCATTTAGGGTTTTATCTCAAAATCATTTCAAAAACAGGAGCAAATGTTGCTCATTATTTGATGTACGAAAACCCTAGCCTTTGTGCTACATGCTAATGAGAAAGGTGCTATTTTTCATTTAGGATATTTTGAATTCAAACTTAAGTGATTTCAAAAGCTTGGGCAAAGTTTCAAAACAAAATATGGAATAAAACCAAAGTTATGCCTATTATATTATCTCCAAAAAGGCTTGGTTTTATTGTATTATTTTCAAATAACCCAAGTAGGTCTGAGTGAACAGAGGTGTTTGACACTTATTTGGGTACAAGGAACACTGTACAAAAAGCTAGAGAAGGTTTGAATTCAAAATTATTTGAAATAGGATTTGAAAACCATTCCTAGAAAAACAATCAGAAAAAGAAAAGGAGTAAAGAAGAAAAAAATAGACAGCCAGCCAATCTGGCCGACTCAGCCCAACACGGCCCAGCTAGTCCAGCAGCCCTCCACCCCGCAAAACGTTTTCTTCACCCGCCCCCGCACCCACCAGCTCGCTGACAGGCAGGACCCACTCCCCCTCCTCCTCTCTCGCTGACAACCGCGGCCCACACGGGTACCGTCGTCTCCACCCCCACGACTGGTTCATCCCCAAATTGACGCCGGCCGTTTCCTGTTGATTTGTGCAGCTTCAATTCGCGTAAATGCACGAGTAAATCTCGCTCGTATCCTGGCTACTTAAACCCCCTCTGCCCCCTCTCCATTCTCCCCCAAACCCCAAGCCCAGAGCGCCCCCAGGCTGCAGGAATTGTTCACCGCAACCCCGCTGTCTCCGACGAGCTGCAGCCACGATTCCGGCCAACTCCGACCACCCCTCTGCTCCTGGTTCACACGAACAGACCCCATTTGACCTCGCGCACCTCCCAGTACCACTAGCTCGCCCACGCGTGACCCAGAACATCGACAACACAAGCGACGGAGCGCCACCGTCCTCGGCTTCAACTCCGTCGAGCTCCCCCGGTAAGTTCAAACCGCCCCAGGCCTTCTCCTTCACGCACGCGACTTCTCCGTGATCTCCCGCATCTGACCACACCTTCTGTTTGCCCCCTCGTGATCGACAGCATCGCCTTCGACTTCGAACAGAGCCACCCGTCACCAGACCCTACTCCGGCGAGCAATCCACCGCAAACTTGAGCGCCCCTTGCCAAGCCGTTCGTATGTTGAGCGTCACCTCATCCTTGCGATCACGGTGAGTATCTTCCCTACCCATCTAGCTTCCTGTATCGCCGGCGCCGCCACCATCTGGCCGTCGCCGCCGCACGCAGCCGTTAAGCGCCGCCAGTTAGTGGCTTGCTGTCTGTGTCCGTTGGATCTATATCGTAGGGCTAGGATAGATTATAATCGAAGGGGTATCGCATGCCTCTACGCCGCTAGATCTAAGTTAGATCCTACGGTCTGCGTCTGTCGATCCAAACGAATCGGTACGCGCCAGTAATATTGCGACACGTGTCTAGGGTTGATTCAAAAACAGAATTCAAAAACAGATTTAGATCCAGATTTCAAATGGCTATAACTTGAGATTCCCACGTTAGATTTTTGCAAATTTTATACCGTTGGAATCAGTGAGTCAAGCCCTTTCTAAATCTGCAATGTGTTTAACAAAAAGTATCTGTTAAAATGACTTTGTATGCATAAACATGTTTAGGTCCATTTTGAGTATAGATTTTGTTTAGCAAGTTGTTTTAGGGCTAAATAAATTTAGTTAGCAAACTTTTTGACTTAGTTATGTTCCTGTATCTTGTACTTGCTTGATGGGTTTTCACAAATCATCATTTAGCACTTTCTTGCATGCATGCATACATAATTTTGTTTGTATATAAATTGTGTGTAATTGTGTGCTACAAATTTTATGTGTAGATTTTGCTAGTGACTGTGATTGTGAAGAGTGCAACTCTCCCCATTACCAAGGCAAGTGATACTTCATGATAATTCCATTCCCTTTATTTTGAATAAGCATTAGAATTATTTTTGCTAGGTCTTGCATGCTACTTTTGCCAAATGCTATGTTGGGAAATCCTATGTAGTTGTAGAAATGTAGAATTGCTAGGGATTTTCCTAAGTTAAGTTACTATGCCATGCTTAGCCTAGCTAGTAGAAAACAAGGGTTGGTAAAGTATGTACATGCTATGATGAAATAATTCTAAGTCCTTTGGACTCATGCTTTTCTTAATAAAACAACTAAGTCAATGAACTTCCTGGGTGGAATGGACTTGAATGGTGGTTTTTGGTTGAGTGGTTACACAAGGCCATGGATTTGGCTTGTGTATCTCACTTGTGGTATGCCACCTAGGCACAAAGGGATTTGGAGGCCAAGTGTTGAGAAAGCTTACAGTGCAACCACTTGGCAATATGGGCTCTGCCATGATCATATAGGTTGCTAGAACTTAGTCACTTAGACAGTTGGTGGTAGTGGGAATGATAGGATGGAGCGCGTCCATTTGACTAAGGAAAGGCTTCTGAAAGGTCCTGTCTTGGGAAACCAAGTCTGGTGGGGAAAGTGCACAACCTCTGCAGATGGAAAATCTAAGTACTTAGCCAAGTCCATGGCAATGGACAACTTGAGCATCAAGACATGGAAGCTACAAGAATCTCATCACTCCAACTTCTAAATAAAACTTGTGGGTGAACAAGGGTGAAGGACCCCAATGTCTATTGGTGGTTTCTTGGGAAGTTTTTGACAATGAAAAACTTAGTGATTTCAACTAATAGGAAAAACCTATTTTGAGCAAAGCAAGCCAAGCTACACTTAGCCAAAATGCATATAGTAATGTAGTCCACTTAAAATTTACTAAGGTATCACTTGACAATACTATTCCAAAGTATTGACCCACTGTGGCTGTAACTTGTGATGTTGCAGGTTACTCCGATGATTAGTAGGAGTCATGAGTCTACACTCAACATGCTTGCCTGTGGCACATGAAGATGAGGACTTATGTTTATTTACTTATTCCATAAACTCTTGTATTAGGCCTTTGGCCTTGAGTTGTAAAAGACTATGTTTTATCTCTGGAATGAATGTAATAAACGACCTTTGTATCTGTGTACTTCATCTTAAACTGTGGATGCTAGCATTGATCCAGGGACTAGCATTGCAATCACAGGGATCCTTTCCTTTACAAAGGAGGGATCTTACATTCATCAAGAGTGATCATGATTCTTGTTTATACAAGAAGTTTAGTGGGAGCAAAGTAAACTTTCTAATCTTATATGTGGATAACATATTACTGACTGGAAATGATGTCCAGATGTTGCAAGAAACCAAGGAATCATTGGAAAGGAGTTTCTCAATGAAAGACTTGGGTGAGGCAACATACATCCTCGGAATACGGATCTATGAAATCAAGCATGCTTATAAGAATGATTTTGAAGTTGCTGAGATCAAAGGGAAAATTGCTAGTGGGGTTGCTAAGTGTCCTCTATTGATAATCAAGGTATCGTCTACTTTGGTAACCGTTTGGTGGTGCCAAAGAGGACAAAGTTGAGGTATTTAATTCTCCGAGAGGCTCATGATGTTGGGAATCAACATCTGATGTGTATCATTGAATATGTGATTCGGTTGTGGAACTATGCATTCATGTTGTTTGTACTAAATGTCCTTGGTCATTGAGGTTGTGCTGGACACACAACTTAGACCAATGTGAAAGTCGTCTTGATGACTCGGTTCCAATTGTCATGGGCATGGTGATGCCATTCCGACTTACACAGACTCGGCTAAAGAGTTTAGCGAGTCGGATTGACCCATATTGAGGTACAACGAACAAATACTCATTTGTATATCTCAATCAATGTAATCCTTAGACCTGAGGTTGTTGCATAGTCCGAGTTGAGGATCACCGACTTAGGTTCTGTCAAACGTTGATCTGTAACTCGGCAGCTATAAAGGCAGAGTTCGGGTCGACTGAGAATCAAGCTGCGTGATGTGAATAACCAAGATGGGATTTTGCCCCTCCACTCGGAGAGATATTCTCTGGGCCCTCTTGGAAGATATGATTCGGAAAGCATGGCCATGCACGACTCGGTTAAGTGTTAACCGAGGCGGTCGACTAAGAGTTAGTCGGGCAAATCACTTATCTCGGATCGAGAAGAGAGTCAGACTATTTAAGGGATGACGAATATTCTCCTATAGTATGACAAGGTATGTCGTGAGGCAAAAGGGACTCGGATGTAAGTCACATTGGAAAGGCAAGTTGTCATGACTCATTGGTACTTGGGAGTCGGCACGTTCTGCTAGGATCCACTGCTGACTGATCGATTGTGAGTAGGACTCCAATCGTGTCCGAGTAGCCATGAGCCTGCCGGGTCACACACTTAAGAGAGGGAGCAAGTTCGGATTGGATCTGAACCAGAGATCTGGTAGGGTTGGACCCGAACCTAGGACTGAGTCAGTGAGTCGGACTCACGGTGACTAGTGTTATATGGGCTTTAGTGAATGGGCCATGAGAGTGGAGCCCACGTTCACTCCCTATATATAGTGGAGCACCGTAACCCAGAAAGGTTAATCGTTGATTGGTTAGGTCATTTCATGTGTTGGAAACCCTAGCTCCACAGCAGTCATGCCGTCGATACGAACCTAGAAGTTCGCCGCCGGTGCTCCTCCTTGTACGTGTGGATACCAGCATAGGTGTTGTACGATCAGCACCAGGACAATCAGATCGCAAAGGACTGCACTGCATCAACTGACGCGCTTCATCAGTAATCCACAACTACGCGTCTAGTGGTAAACCTCGTGGCCTTCTACCTCGGCTAGATCTTGGGATCACCACGTTAGAGGAAAAGGTTTTGTTTTATCTCTGCGTGGCCCAACACATGAATCACCTCTTTCTATCCACCCTAGAGGTACTAAGATGTATCGGGATCTCCGTCAAAGATTTTGGTGGTCTGGTATGAAGAAGGATATCGCTTGTTTTGTTGCTGAATGTGACGTTTGCCGTCACGTCAAAGCTGAGCACCAAAGACCCGCTGGTCTCCTGCAACCACATAAAATACCCGAGTGGAAATGGGATGAAGTTGGTATGGATTTCATCACTGGTCTTCCTAAGACTCAAAAAGGAAATGATGCCATCTAGGTAATCGTTGACTATCTATCCAAGGTTGCTCACTTTCTACATGTTCGCGACGGTATCAATGCTAGTCAGTTAGCAGATCTATATATATATCGAATAGTTGTTCTTGATGGGGTACCTAAGAAAATTGTCTCTGTCCGAGGGAGCTTGTTCACCTCAAGGTTCTGGACAACCTTCCAAACTGCTATGGGAACTCGCCTCTCCTTCAGTACAGCTTATCATCATAGCTCCAGTGGCCAGACCAAAAGAGTGAATCAAATCCTTGAAGACATGCTAAGAGCGTGTGTCATATCTTTTGGCAAGGACTGGGAGAAATGCCTTCCTTTTGCTGAATTCTCCTACAACAATAGTTATCAGTCAAGTATAGAAATGGCACCATTCCAGTTCTTATATGGAAGAACCTATTGTACTCCTTTGAACTGGTCAGAAACCGGTGAAAGAAAGTTCTTTGGTCCGGATATGATCCAGGAAGCAGAAGATCAAGTTCGTATCATTCGAGATCGTTTGAGAACTGCTCAGTCTCGCCAGAAAAGCTATCATGATCGCCACCATCAACATCTTGAATATGAAGTTGGTGATCAAGCCTATCTTCGGGTCACTCCTTTAAAGGGTGTCCACTGTTTCGGTATCAAAGGCAAAGTACTCCTCGCTATGTTGGTCCTTTTCACATTCTGTCTAGGCAAGGTAACCTCGCTTACAAATTGGAGCTGCCTGCCAACTTTCCTGAGGTGCATGACGTCTTTCATGTGTCTTAACTCAAGCGTTGCTTCAAAGATCATGTCTGTGGTGTTGATCACCAAACTCTTGATCTCCAAAAGGATCTGTGTTGGGGGGATAACCCCCGGTAGGGTCACAAGAGGGGAAACATAGCGCAGCTGGGTTGGCTCTGAGTAAAAGAGGAACTAGGCCGGGTAAGAACGGCCGGGTAAGATAACCATGAAAGCCTACATACAAGCTATGTCGGCCCGCACAAGACAAAGTTGTAACCCTTGCAGGAACCAACGAGCCAAGTAAACCGAGGAAGGGTCGAGTCATCAAGGACATGTGGCACCTTTCCGAGTAAGGTTCAGGAGGGACCATGGTAAAGCATGGTCAAAAGAGAAGGGCGATGCCGGGTGACACAAAAGGAGCCAGGTGACGCCCAAAGCACGTGCTGACGTACAAAGTAATGGCATGACGCCAAAAAGAACAAGAAGCAGTGTATCAGAAGACCATTAGTTGTCAAGCTTTATGGACCGGGCCACTGGGCTTAGGGCAAGCCCACGACCTGGCCCATATTGTAGGGACCAAGATCCAAATAGTAAACCCTAGAACCCAAAGGGTTATAAGCTAGCTAGCACCGCCTATATAAGGGAGGGCATAGCAGTAGTAGAAGGAGGTTGGACCAAGTAGGAAAGGAGTGTTGTGAACTCTAGCCTAAACAGCTCAAGGAGCACTTGTAATCTTTGGGATATCAATCGAATTACCAAGTCTAGAGAGTTCTTCTTGTTCTTCGTGCATGGCTCGACCGTGCACTACCTCCCCGGTGACCACAAGCACCCATTCGGCCCCCAACTTAAGCCTACCGATGGCATCTGTCGTGCCACCACCACGACAGTTGGCGCCCACCATGGGGCAGAAGTAGGTGCTTGATGGAGTCTTCATCCGGACAGGCAACATCATCGCCAAGACCGGCGAGCGCGTTCACTCCAGCCTCATCCAGAGGTTTGGAGCGCTCAACTTCGTCAGCGACAACGCGAGCTGCTTCGGGACCAAGCCATTCCCTAGGGGTGGTCGCTTCATCAAGTTCGGCGAGCACCAGGTCTACATCACTGTGCGCGTGGAGCGCGCATACCCTGAGCACGTCATTCTGGCGCCGGATCCTCCAACGGCTCCTGTCGCCGGGAAATCTCACCAACTTGTCTCCATGGAGGTAATGATGATAGCACCAAATCCCACAGCTCCCCCAGTAGTTCCAGTAGTGAATGAGAACACAGAGGGAGAAAATCATGAGGAAACGCCGAGGGCTGCAAGAACAGCAAAGGCGCCGCTGGAAAAACCAGAGAACATAGCTAGGAGCAAAAGGGCTAAGGAGCTACAGGAAGCGATAGACAAGTTGGCAGAGCCAGTGGAACAAGCAACTGACCCGGCGTGTGTGCAAGCCGAGTTGGAAGAACCCAGGATAAAAGTCCTGGAGAAAGCCAAGGAGCTAGCGCAGTTACAGCAGGACGTGGATATCACTATCCGAGAGCTTAACTCGGCAAATCGAGTCAAGGGCGCAAAGACCCGGCTTGATGCAACAAGATTGAGAGGAAGGAACCTCAATGAAGAACTGGCAGATGCGACATCAAAGATAACACCAGAGAACAGCAATGAGACAACCATGCGTCCAACATACAACACAGCAGCAGCTAATCTGCGAGCAGCAGAAGCAGCAATGGCAGAATTACCCCACTTGGAGGGGGAAGCAAAGAAAATGCAGCAAGAACGAGTCAATGAGTTAGTGAAAGCAGCCAGCATGCTGAATGAGCAATATTACAGAGCAAATCCGGGTATAGTAGGGAGGTCACAGCTGGTTCACTCGGCGACTCCTGTCCCGGCAAGATTGGCTGGGCACACGGCATCCTCACCTGGAGCGACGCCCATGCCGACAAAAGAAAAAAGTGTGGATTCTGGAAGAAACAAGCAGATGGTCGCCTATGATCCGGTAGTGATTCAGGGAAACCCGGCGCATGCGCAAGGGGCAAAAAGAAATAATCCCTGAGAAAATGAAAATCTGGAAAAAATTGGGCAGAGAAATGACAACAGAGGGAAAATTTTTGCGCCTCATACTCGACGCGCAACTCACTCGGCAGGAGGAGGAAATCCATCTCCGAATAATGCACCAGCTCAGCCGAAAAGAAGACAGCAAAGCGCGGTAAAAGCAGTTCAACAACATGCTGACCTGAACGCAAATAAGTATAATGATGGTTACTCGGCCATGGTGAATGACGGGTATGAATTGCAGGATCATGCATATCAAGCAATGGGATTAAGATATGGAGGTAGGAACCTTCAGCCGGATGATGCAAGGCTGAAGCTTGACCGCATAAAGCTGGCAGAGATAATTGAATCGCAAGGTACGCGGGTCCACCATGTTTTGGCCCAAGGATCATGAAGGAGCCACCGGTGCCAAATTTCTAGCTGGCCAGAGGGACAAAAACGTACGATGGAAGCACAAATCCAGAGGATTGGCTCATAGATTATGGAACCGCTGTGAAGATCGTGCAGGGAAACTTGAGGTGGGCAGTACGTTACGTGCCACAGATGCTGGAAGGACCAGCTCGGGTATGGTTGAACAATTTTCCACCCGGAAGAATCAACAGTTGGATCGATTTTCACGATGCATTCGTGACCAATTTCACGAGCACATACAAGAGGCCGAATCGCCCACAACAACTAGCAATGTGCAAGCAAAGACCGAATGAGACAGACAGTGAATTCCTCACAAGGTGGTGTACGATGCGTAACTCTTGTGAAGGGATAATCGAGTCACAAGCAATCGCATGGTTTGCACAAGGATGTAGACATGGGAGTGTGCTGTGGCAAAGGCTACAAAGAGATATGCCGGCAAGCCTGGCAGAGACGATAAGAATCGCCGACTCGTATGTGTTAGGAGATCTGACTCAGCCGCTGCTCATGTCGGCAGAGGGGATGACTAAGACTCAGCTCTATGACGCTGCCGGGTCATAGAGGCGCCAGGAAAGATCCGAATACAGAAGCAAGATAAGATACGAGAGGTCGGATGACAGGTATGGTTCGACTCAGGTTGCGGCCGTGAGTCAGGATCATCCAGATGATGGAGAAGTCAGCGTCAAAGGACAAATGGTCAACAACAATGGGTGCCAAATAATGACGGCAAAAGGCCATACGATCAGAGGAAGCAGTATCAGGACCGACAAAAATACACCTATGAGATGATGCTGGATCAGCCGTGTAAGTTTCACACGCCTAGTCCGAGTAAACCAGCCAATCACTCAACAAGGCAATGCACCTGGTTTCAGAAAGGAGACAGAGTGGACTCGCGAATAAGCAGCTCCCACCACCTCCCCCTCCACCACTTACAGGAGGAAATGCTCAAGCAGTAGGAGCAGATAACAGATATGAAAACAGGCAGCCAAGGTATCAGAATCAAGAAAGAAGAGAAGTTGTGCACCAGGTGCACAATCCAAGAGGTGACGACGCTCATGTCAGCCACAGAACCAGAAATGAGTACAGAGAACATCACCAGAGCTATGTTGTCTTTGTCACAGAGCCAAATGACAAGAAGATCCAGCAGCGACGAATGATGGAAGTGAATGCCATGATGCCGGCAATTCCCAAGTACATGCATTGGTCTGAGCAAGAGATAACTTGGAGTATAAAAGATCACCCCAAGATCATGCCAACCCCTGGAGGATACGCTTTGGTTTTGGATCCAACATTCATGGGCCCAAATATCAATGTGAAGTTTTCAAAAGTGTTGATTGATGGTGGCAGTAGCATCAACATTATGTATAAGGATACAATGCTCAAGTTAGGCATTACTATGAACATGCTGGAGCCGACTAAGACCACTTTCCACGATATTGTGCCGGGATTGTCCTGTGAGCCAATTGGCAAGATCTGGGTCGACGTCTTATTCGGCAACAGAGAAAATTGTCGCACTGAAGCTATAGAGTTCGAGGTGGTAGATTTGGTCAGCTCATATCACGCCTTACTCGGCAGGCCGGCTATGGCAAGATTCATGGCTACTACCCATATGGCTTACTTAAAGATGAAGCTGCCAGGCCCATGTGGGGTGATCACAGTGGAAGGATATTACAAAAGATCTATTGCTTGTGCCTAAGCCGGATCTTCACTGGCCGAGTCACTCGTCATAGCACAAGAGAAAAGTCAGATGTTGGAAGTGGCAGCATTGGCCAAAGCAGCACAAGTGTCCATGCTGGCACTCACCAACCCGCATGGCAGTGTGTCATTTCAAGCTACCAAGGAAACCAAGAAGGTGAAGGTGGATGAAACTTTCCCAGAGCGCATAGTTACCATTGGGGCTGGCCTTACAGATAAATAGGAAAGCGAGCTCACCAGCTTCCTCCGTGAGAATCGGGACATCTTTGCATGGTCCACTCAAGATCTGCAAGGAGTTCCGAGGGAGCTGGCTGAGCACTCTCTTCATGTAATACCAGATGCAAAGCCGGTGAAGCAACCCCTCCGCCGCTTCGCCAAAGATAGGAGGAAAGTGATAGCTGCCGAGATTGCAAGACTTTTAGCTGCTGGATTCATCATGGAAGTACTGCACCCGGACTGGTTGTCAAATCTAGTCTTGGTCGATAAGAAAAAAGATGACCCGAACGTGGCAGTGGTATGGCGCATGTGTATTGATTACACAAACCTTAATAAGGCGTGTCCAAAAGATCCATTTCCCTGCCTCGGATCGATCAGGTCATAGATTCTACTGCTAGGTGTCAGTTGTTGTCGTTTGTGGAGGTGTATTCAGGATTCCATCAGATTCCACTGAATCCAAATGATCAAATAAAGACAGCTTTTATCACCCCGTACGGGGCTTATTGCTATCGCACCATGCCATTCGGATTGAGAAATGCAGGCGCAACATATCAAAGATGCATGCAAAAATGCTTGCAAGATCAATTGGACAAAAATGTTCAAGTATACGTTGATGACGTGGTAATAAAAACCAAACAAAGTCATACTCTAATTGAGGACTTGCGTCAAACATTCGCAAACTTGAGAAGATTCCGGATGACGCTTAACCTAGAAAAATGTACATTTGGTGTCCCGGCTGGCAAGTTACTCGGATTCCTTGTATCCAGCCGAGGAATCGAAGCTAACCCGACAAAGATCAGGGCCATCGAAAGAATGGAATTGCCAAAAACCCTCAATGATGTCCAGAAGTTTACTGGATGCCTGGCCTCATTGAGCAGGTTTGTTAGTCAGCTAGGTGAAAAAGCCCTACCGCTATATCAACTGATGAAGAAATCAGACAAATTCACATGGACACAGTAAGCTGATAGCGCTTTCAATGAATTAAAGAAAATGTTGGCAACAGCACCAATATTAGCTCACCACTATCCAAGGAGCCAGTGTTGCTCTATGTCGCCGCAACCAACAGAGTTGTAAGTGTGGTAATAGTGGTTGAACGTGAAGAAGGGGGCAAATCAGTCCAAAGACCAGTGTATTACTTGAGCGAAGTGCTCTCTGTCTCGAAAAAGAATTACCCGCATTATCAGAAGATGACATATGGGGTATATATGGCAGCAAAGAAGCTGAAACATTATTTTCAAGAACACCCAATCTAGGTAATATGCGAGGCACCTATCTCGGATATATTGGGCAGCAAAGATGCCAGCAGCCGAATCACCAAATGGGCCATCTAACTGGCACCATACACTCTACAATATGATAGGCGAGATGCAATAAAATCTCAAGCTGTTGCAGATTTCTTTGTAGAATGGATGGAAATGCAGTACGAACCACCACTACCAGATCCGAATTACTGGAAAATGCATTTTGACGGGTCCAAGAAGAGAATGGGTCTGGGCGCCGGGATAGTGCTCACATCTCCAAAGAGGGATCAATTGAGGTATGTGTTGCAGATTCATTTTGCTGCTTCTAACAATGTTGCCGAGTATGAAGCACTTGTTCATGGCATTAAAGTAGCCAAAGAAATTGGTATCAAAAGGATCATGTGTTTCGGCGATTCGGATTTAGTGATTCAGCAAGTGTCTGGACAATGGGATGCGCTGGACGCAAACATGGCATTATATCGCTTCCACGTGCAACGAATTTCGGGATATTTTTATGATTGTGAATTTCATCACATCCCTAGAGCAGAAAATGAGGCAGCAGATATATTATCCAAACTAGGATCATCTAGACAAGCAATACCACTAGGGGTAGCATTGGAGCATCTCAGGAAGCCATCGATCAAGCCGTCACCGGAGTCCGAATCGATCAGGGTCATCCCGGCGAGTCAGGAATCAGAGGCAGTGCCAATGGATATCGACTCAGGGGTATGTTCGAGTCACTCGGGGACTGATCTGTTCAATTCAGGGGTTGCTGAATCACACTCGGGGACTCCTCAAGTTATGTCGGCAGAGCATATGTCGGCAGAACCAATGGACATCGATGTTGAAGCAGACCCGGAACCACTAATACCAACGTGGGAGCATCCAATATTTAGTTATTTGAAAGATGGAACCTTTCCGAGTGATGAAATATTGGCAAGGCAAACAGCACGAAGGGCAAAAGCGTACACCATAATCAACAAGGAACTCTACAAGCGAAGTGTGACAAGTGTACTACAGCGTTGTATTAGCTCAGAGAAGGGCTAGGAGATCTTATTGGATATCCATCAAGGAGAGTGCGGGCACCATGCATCATCAAGAGCATTGTTAGCCAAGGCATTCCGACATGGATTCTACTGGCCAAGCGCATTGGCACAAGCGCAAGAGTTAGTCGGAAGATGCAGTGGTTGTCAACACTATGCGTCCAAGTCACATTTACCAGTGTCTGAATTGAAGACTATACCAATCACTTGGCCTTTTGCAGTATGGTTCCTAGACATGGTAGGACCATTCAAACCAGCAAGGGGAGGCATGACTCATATCTTGGTCATGATTGATAAGTTCACCAAGTGGATAGAAGTGAAACCAATCAAGAAATTGGACGATAAAACAACTGTTACATTCTTAAGGGATATAATACTCAGATACGGTTACCCACACAGTGTGATCACTGACAATGGCACGAACTTTGCCGAAGGAGCTTTTGCTCGCTTCTGTGGGAAGCACCGAATAAGACTCGATGTAGCATCAGTCGCCCATCCAGAATCAAATGGACAAGTTGAATGGGCTAATGGCTTAGTTCTGTCAGGGATAAAACCCCGCTTAGTGGAACCACTCCAGAGATCACCTGGTTGTTGGATAGAGGAACTACCATAAGTACTGTGGAGCCTAAGAACAACTCCGAATCGATCAACTGGTTATACGCCATTTTTCCTTGTATATGGGGCTGAAGCAGTTTTGCTGGCCGACATAGAATATGACTCGCCAAGGATAAGGCAATACTCGGAAGCCGAGGTAAAAGAGGCCCGAGAAGATAGAGTAGATTTACTCGAAGAAGCAATGGAACTGGCATTCTCCAGATCCGCTATATATCAACAAAATCTCCAACGCTACCATAGCCGAAAAGTGCAACCTCGTGTTTTTCGAGAAGTAGATATGGTGCTAAGGCTGGTGCAGCACATAGCTGGAATGCATAAATTATCACCTCCATGGGAAGGTCCATTCATTGTAAGCAAATCATTGCACAATGATTCCTACTATCTCATAGACGCTCGTGAAGCGCAAAAGAACAAGGCGGACAGGTCGGGAGATGAAACAAAAAGGCCATGGAATGTGGCACTGCTTCGTCCCTTCTATATTTAGGGAAAGCAGTGCATGTATCACTCGAACTCTCATAGGTCGGATGTGTTTGCCGGCTATGTGCTAATAATTAAATGGTATGATTCGAAAAACTGACTTGGGGACTACCCCTTAGGTTTTCCATTTCAATTATTTTACATCGTCTGGCGTGATACCCGAAATTTATCTCGGAACAAGTAGTGTTTACTCGGAAGAAATCAACTCTTTGACTATGCTGTTGTCCGAAAACACGGCTTCATGGCAAGCAAGAGAAAAAGATCTAAGACGGGTAAACACCAACGCCGGATAAGTACAAGGGAGAAACACGAGTCGGCTTTAGTTTTTGCCTAACTCTCTGCAGGTCTTGTTATACTACGTGTCGAGTAATCTCGGCCAAGTTGTCCAAGTTTCATACCCGCTAACTAAATCCTTCGTACTTTGAGACCCTAATGCCGAACGCCGAAAAAGGTAGACAAGGGCCAGAGGCAAGGAAAGGTGACACGGCAAAATGAAACTCGGGGACTTGCCCTTGAATGATTCGCACTGAGAGAATAACGCAAACATATATAAAGCCTATCAAAAGGCACATAGTCAAACCTCAAGTGCAATGTATGTTACATCTGTACCCGGCATACCGGGGATCTAATAAAAGTTCAAGTATTTGTTGGCCTAAGGAGCAGAAGAACTCGGAGGAGCACTCTCGGAGCCAGGAGTAGTGCTTGGAGCATCGGCCGGGTGAGGGGCATCTGCGGCCGGGTCATCTGGATCATCTGACTCGGTCGCCTCGCTGTTGCCACCCTCTTCATCAGCAACTTCGACGAGAGGGTCGCCAAGGTCAAGGAAGCTGGGCCCTTCACACCAAGCGTGCACCATGGTGTACTCGATCATGGCATAAGCTCGCTCCTGGCGCTTCTTGATCAGCTCCGGGTCATTCAGCCATTTGCCATCTCCCCTTATGCGATCAATAACACCAAGGTTGATGTCCTCGTACCATGAAAGCACGAAGGAGAGAGCCTTATCCGCTACAGCTCGGTCGGCCGACTCACGCCATTGATCCAGCCGGTCTTCAGTAAGAAGCGGTCTCTCGGCTAGTGGCTCGATAAGTTCGGGTGGGTCTTCATCCGTCCAGAGAATGCGAAACGCATGGATATCCGATTTGAGCAAGTCCACACCGCAAGATCTGAGTGTCTTGACCCGTTCAGACACCGCTGCGAGAAGCTCCTCCATGGACACATCGCCGTCAGCAGGAGCACCAGCTTCGGCTCTCACTTTCGTCATGGCTCGGATGGCAAACATGTTGGCCTCAGGAAAATTCTCTGCAAGCAAAAAGAGAAAGTTAGCAAATAACAAGAGAAAATGGCAGAAGTCCAGGATGACTTATACGGTGCAAAAAGAGTAAGAACTCACTACCGAGAAAGAAGTTGATAGCGGCGAGTTTGCTATGCCAATTCTTGGTCTTGGCTTGAAGGGCGTCAAAGTTCTGGTTTTCCGAATCAACCGATGACTCGGCCTCGTCGAGCAACCTCTTGGTCTTCTCGGCGCTGGCAGCCTGTTGCTCGCTCTTCTCGGCAAGCTCTTCCTTCAGCCCTTTCACCTCGGCCAAGTGTTTCAGCTCTGTCTCGGCCATCAGTTTCTTCAGCCGAGTCACCTCATCGCACTCCTTCTGGAGTTCGGCTTGGTGCTTCTCTGCTTATTCAGAACAAACATTTGTCAGTACCAACAGAAAAATTTCAGATATTGGCTTAGGAAGGAAAGAAATTTACTCTCGGCCTCACTGATTTGCGAGTGAAGATCGTTGATGGTAGACTGAGCAGTGGCTATGGAACAAGAGAGAGAGGAAAAATGAGAAGATGAACCAAGGAAAATTACACCAAAATAAAAAAGAGGAATAGCAAAGATTCTACCTTGGCCGTAGGTGTCAGTCTGTAGCTTCTCATACGCAAGTTCGAGTTTGCGATGCACCAGGACGAGAGCTTGGTGCACCTTGGTGCGATCGTTATGCGTAAGCTAATCAAAGAAGACAGACAATAAGGAAGAGTCAAGTCAGGCGACCTGCCGAATAAAAAAGCTTAAGAGTTTACAGCCGAGTAAGTTCCTTACTCGGCAGTAACCTCAAGGGCTAGTGCTTGAAGCTCTAACATGAGTTTGGCACAAAGGAATCAAAGAACTTAAGAGCTTACATCCGAGTAAGTTCCTTACTCGGCAGTAACCTCGAGGGCTAGGGATCGAAGTTCTAACATACTATCTTGGAGTAAAGGATTTAAAGACTAAGTAACTATTGAGGAGCTTACAGCCGAGTAAGTTTCTTACTCGACTGTAACCTCGGGGACTAGGTGATATGTATAAAGGAAATACTCAATAACACAAAAGAGTAAGAAGTTAATTTACCTCGTTCACTTTTTCGGCGGGGGCCATCAGAGCAATGGCCTGATGGGTCATGTCGGAGACGGCCTTGGGGCCCAGCTTCAGCTTCTTGCCGGCACGAGTGCTGACCTCCTGCTCGCCTGCTGCATTCCATGCCACGGCGTAAGGCTCAGCCGAACCAAGGCTCTTGCCACTGAGCGTCCGAGTGAGAACTCGACCCGTTTTCAGGGCGGTTCCCACAGTGGCACGGGTCGCAGCGGCAGAAGTATGGAGGGTAACAGCCCTGGAGTCATCACCTGACCTGGCAGCCGCAGATTCATCCCCCTTACCCGTTGAAGCGAGCTTTGTCGCCGACGTCGGAGGTCGGATCTGAGGAGCAGAACCCGGAGCGCAGACTAGAGTTGTTTGCTTGGAAGAGGTGGATTTGCCAGAGGAGGGGCGAGTAGAGCCAGAAGCCTTAGGCTGGGTCTAGCCCTTCGACGGAATTGGAGAGCAAGCAGAAGGATTTGGAGAAGAACGTGGAGCCTCCTGACTGGGCTCAGCAGTTTTGCTGGCTCCAAGATCAGGAAGTTGTTCATTCACATCAGCTTGAGGGCTGATGCCAGAGGAACTGGTGGCAGAGGGTTTCTCGGCGCCAGACTCGCGAGCACCAAGATCAAGAAGTTTTTCCTGGCCAGCGCCAGGGGCGCTAGCCGAATGACCCACCGGGTCTGACTGACACTGAGAAGCGTGAGCCTCAATAGTGCGAGCCTCAACCCGGACGGGACTCGGCGCCGCCGAGTCAGCTGGAGGAGGTGCAGGCCTAAGCGGCGAGGCAATGCTAGAAGCAGCCTTATTCGCCGTCAAAGGTGCAACACTGAAAACAACGAGACATATATAAGAGAATATCAAGGATGAAAATGAAAAGAACAGAGAAGGCAAAGAACAAAAACTTACCCGGTGACAACCGGGTCGCGGGTGACTCGGCGTGTGACTCGGCGCCCAGCAGCTTGGTGGGTCTCACCCAGGCTGGCAGCAGCAGAGGCAGCAGGAGCTGCCGGACTGGGCTTGTTCTTCTTGGCCGACTGGGTGCTGGAGGAGGCTCCGCGTCGCTTCGGCTTAGCGGCGAGGATCTTGCCGACTCCACCCACGGCGAAAGGAGGAATGTCATGTACCTATCCAGCTGCATAAGTAAATGACGGGCTTACTCGGATAAGCAAAGAGATTAAGCTCACAAGGCAAATACCTCCAAAAGCGTACAATCATCATCCTCATCATTGTCAGACCAATCTTGTAAGGGATTGCGAGATTGACTCTTACCCGAAGCTGAAGCAGCCGCAGTGTGCGGGATGGGCATGAAGAACTCCAGGTCGTACTCGAACTCATCCGAGTCAGAGTGATCCCCGTTATAGCCAGCAGGAGGGACAGTACTGTCATCAACCTGGTGAAGGAGATTCTGCGAAGGACAAACAGAATGAGAAACTAACAACTAAACTAAAGAGTGGCAAAAGAGCTAAAGCCTACTCGGTGAGAAAGTAATCCGAAAAACTTACCTAGGGGACAGGCCTGACCCGGCTAAACGAAGGGCAACTCCAAGCCCAATCATCCGCCAAGTTCATTTTAAAGATTGAGCTTACTCAGCGGGCAATGGAGTCATGGGTGAGCTCCTTAGTGGAATGCCGAGTGGGATCATGGGACCCTCTCATGAAGCACATCTTGTGGCTCCTGGCTTGGATGGGGCTTACCCGGCGTCAGATGAAGGTGCACATGAGGTCAGAGTTGGCGAGATGAAAGTTCTCATCCGGCGACAGCAACCTTTGCAGGATGGCGTTGGCTTTGTTCACCGTAGCGTCTTGGTCGCGCGGGTCAAGCTGCCAGTGCTTCTTGTGGGGAACCTCATCCGAGAAAGGGGGAAGCCGGATGTTATCAGTGGACCCGCTGATTTTGACATAGAAAAAGGTTCTATGCCACTTCTTGCAAGAGTCAATACCAGTGACCCAAGGAAAGATGGAATCCCTCCTGGGTGTGATGCTGGCAGCACCGCACCGAATTGGTTTCTTCTCGGCACGGGGAACTTCAGGCTGGGGAACAACCTGAACTTTGAAGCGAAAATACTTGGCCCACACAAGAACTGTAGGCCAAATTCCAAGATAGGCTTCGCAGGTAGAGATGAAACAAGAGAGAGCCAATCGCATTGGCAGGAAGATGGTGGGTTTGCAGACGGAAGGTAGAAAGAAACGAGGAAAAGAAGGTGCTCACAGGAAGAGCAAAACCACGTTCAAAGTGGGAAAGAAAAACCACCTGCTCGCCAGCTTGAGGTTTGGGGGAGATCTCACCGGCGGGGAGACGGCAATCCACTTGCAGTGGAATGCATCTGGTGGAGCAGAGTCACTACACCTCTTCGGTGGAGACCTCCGAGCCTTCCCAGCCACCGCGCTCTCCGGCGGGGATCTCCTCCTCCTCGGCACCATCAGCACCGTCGTGAGCGTCCATGAGATCGTCGGAGTCTGTCTCCTCCTCGAGAAGGAGAGGCTTGGAACAGCGAGGACCCGTGCAGGAATGGAAAGAGGAGAGGGGCAATCGTAGCACTAGAGCGAGAGGGAGAAGGAATGGCAAAGGAGGTAGTTCGATCTTGCAGGCGTGAGGAAGAAGAAAGGCAAAGGGAAAATTGAACGGGCGTGGGGGAAGTGGAAACCCCCAACCCCTACTTAAGGGCAGTAAAAACCCCGGTCGTGGGATCTATCTGTGCCGTGCGGCCAGCGTGTGGCCGTGTACCAGGCCGGGAGACCAATCAGCAAGCGCCACATAGCCAAGGATACACGAAAAATCCAGTGCCACGTCACGGCTAGAAGGACAAGAGGCGTAGGTTGATGGGACTGACACAGTGATGGGGAATAACTGCGCGGCCGTCACTGTGCCGCCAGAGCTTGGAACAAAAATTGAGGCAAGTAATCATGATTATCAGCTATCAGTGACTGAAGCGCGCCGAAAATGACCCGGAATTTGCCAAAGTAACTCGGCTCGAGGCAAGAATGAGCCAAGAAGTCAAAGAATTGATTCGGAATTGTCAGACTAACCCGGCAAGGTGCGAAATTGAGATAAATAAAAGACAAAGACTAAGTTCCATTCGCACAAAAGGAACCTGGAGATGCCTAACAGCTTGAACTGCTAGACCTCACCAGCTTATACCCCTTTGGGACTAATGTCGGGGGGATAACCCCTGGTAGGGTCACGAGAGGGGAAACATAGCGCAGCTGGGTTGCCTTCGAGTAAAAGAGGAACCAGGCCAGGTAAGAACAGACGGGTAAGATAAGCATGAAAGCCGACATACAAGCTATGTCGGCCCGCATAAGACAAAGTTGTAACCCTTGCAGGAACCAACGAGCCGAGTAAACCGAGGAAGGGCCGAGTCATCAAGGACACGTGGCACCTTTCCGAGTAAGGTTCAAGAGGGACCATGGTAAAACATGGTCAAAAGAGAAGGGCGACGCCGGGTGACACAAAAGGAGCCGGGTGACGCCAAAAGCATGCGCTGACGTACAAAGTAATGGCATGACGCCAAAAAGAACAAGAAGCAGCGTACCAGAAGACCATTAGCTGTCAAGCTTTATGGACCGGGCCTCTAGGCTTAGAGCAAGCCCATGACCCGGCCCATATTGTAGGGACCAAGATCCAAACAGTAAACCCTAGAACCCAAAGGGGTATAAGCTAGCTCGCACCGCCTATATAAGGGAGGGCATAGCAGTAGTAGAAGGAGGTTGGACCAAGTAGGAAAGGAGTGCTGTGAACTCTATCCTAAACAGCTCAAGGAGCACTTGTAATCTTTGGAGTATCAATCAAATTACCAAGTCTGGAGAGTTCTTCTTGGTCTTTTTGCATGGCTCGACAGTTCACTCCCTCCCCGGTGACAACAAGCACCCATTCGGACCCCAACTTAAGCCTACCCATGGCATCTGCCGTGCCACCACCACGACAATCTGACTTAGCGTGAGTATCCTGTTCGTATCCTTGATGAAACCGAGCGCAAGACTCGTCGTCAGAACATCAAGTTCCTGAAATTTCAGTGGTCTCATCACTCCGAGGATGAAGCAACCTGGGAACGAGAAGATCGTCTTTGATCTGAGTACCCTACATTCTTTTCTAAAACTGAGGAATCTCGGGTCGAGATTCTTGTAAGGGGGTAGAGCTGTAACAGCCCAAGTTTGTAATATATGTAACTAGTACTTTTAAAGCATTGCATGCATCTGTTTAAATCAATAAAATGTTTGCATGTGATCAAGTGAGTGGATCAAAATACAAGTACAAACCCTAAAACCCTAGTCTTATTCCCCCTCTCTTTGAAACTACATACAAATGGAGTTTTGAATTTGAAAAGTATCAAAATGTGTGGATCCCAATCTAAATATAAGGTCCCCCTCAATATTTCTACACTTATATAAACCCCTCTGGTATTTTCAAACTACCCAAAACATATTGGAAATTGAAAACACAAACAGGAAATAGAAAACAGAAAAGGAAAAGTTTCTGGAAATAAAAAAATAGCCAGGCAAGCTAACCAGGCCGCAGCCTAGCTAGCCCACCTCCCTCCCCTCCATTCCCTGCCGCTCAGCCGCGCAGCCCGTGTAGCCCGTACCGCTTCGACAGCTGCCCAGCTTCGTCGTCTTCCTTGATGACGGGGGAAGCATCTCCGTGGCGACATCATCGTTGTATGCTGTCGTTCTCGCACCAAGATTCAGGCCTTAGCGCCTATAAGAAGCTCGGCCTCTAAAGTGGAGAAGTCCTAGACGCCACTCCACCTCTCCCCCGTCCTCTCTCTCCATGGTCGGAACCCTATCTTGCAGGTGCCACCTCACGTTGCCGTCTTCGGCCACCCCGAGCTCCGTGGAGTAGCCCGTGAGAAGCGTCGGACCGCCATCGTCGTTCTTGTCAAGCCACGCAAGCCGGGGCATCTTCCTCTCGCCAGAATCGAGCCCGAAGACCTCCTCCCCCGATGGACGTCATCGCCAAATACCACAGCTCTCGGCCACGCCGTGCTTCCCCAACCACCCCATCGTGCTCGTGGTGAGCTCGCCGTCCTCCTGGACCTTCTCCCTTGCCCCCACTCTCTCTGGTTCGCTGCCTTGCTGTGTGCCTTCGCCAACCACCGCAGGACATGGTCGTCGGCGACGCTCCTGTGACCAAATCCGGGCGGCGCCACCACTACTTGGTCCGCCTCGGCCTCCTCTTTCCAGCAAACCCAACCCCGCTTCCTCTCACGCTCGCAATCGCCAGATCGAAGCTTCACCTAAGAGCAATGGTGATGATGACGTCAGCATGACGCAATATTTGCCTCTCTTTTTATTAAATGTTTTCGTATTTGTTTTTTGGAATGGTCTAACCTTGGTCAGTTACAACTAATATAGGCGTCCCTAGTGGTCTTCTACATTAGCAGCCCATTAGTAGCCTAAGCCTGGTCTAATTCAGATCCAATCCTCATTAGGCTTCCAGCCCCTTAAGTGTGTAACCCTATAGGTTCATATACGTATAGACATGACACGGATACACTTATTCTATCAATAGTTGGTAGAGGCCTCTAGCAAGACGTGCCAACTCCTAAACGCATACAAAGATCATATCGGACGAACCATCACAAGGTTTAGTACATGTCTTTCCCTTTGCCTCACGATATTTGGTCTAGCTCCAAGCTGACCTCCCTTTCTCGATACTGTGATTCGGAATACCTATACTAGGTTAACTCTTAACCATATGTAGCATGGCCATGCATTTCTGGATCCGATCACCTCGAGGGGCCCAGAGATATCTCTCTCAAGTAGAGAGGGGCAAATACCATCTTGATTGACCATGCCTTGCAGCATGCTTCAGGACAAACCCGAAAGCTACCTTTATAACTACCCAGTTACGGAGTAGCGTCTAATAGCCCCAAAGTATGTCGCTCCACATCTCAAGTTCATGCGACAATCTCAGGTCTAAGGACAAAACATACACGATGTGTAGAGACAAAGATGCAACTAATTGCTAGTCTCAAGTTGGGTCAGTCCAACCCCATGTTCATAACATGTGTCCACATCGTTGGTTTGACATCTCCATGTCTATGACTTGCGAAACATAGTCATCAACCAATCGATGTGCTAGTCTAATATTACATGTGTCCTCACATGAACTTCGACTAGGGAAAACTATTAAATAACCATACAAGTAAAGAGTTTCACAAACAATTCACATAATTGCCAATCAATACAAGTTGCCTGATATGGATATTTAAGGAACATTACAATAACTCATGGATACATAAGAAATATAATCATCTCTATGATTGCCTCTAGGGCATATTTCCTTCAGTCATTTCCTCCTGCCCGACGCTCTAGAGGCAGGCGATGGTTCTCATGAGATCCTACCATCATGACCTCGATGCTGCTTCTGGTCGCAGAGGCGCGAGAAGAGGCGAAGCCGGGCGGCGCATCAGAGACGATGATGACTCCACGAGAGAAGGCCTTGGCAATAGTGGCAACATAGACGCGGTGGTCTCCGAAGTGGATGATGGATCCATCAACGGGAAACATGTCCCCTTCGAAGCACGATGCGTTGTCAATGACATAGTCGAAGGTGCCAAGAGTGAGAATGAGGCTGGAGGCCATGTGCTCACCGACGACGAGCGGAAGTCCCATGCGAAAGATGATCCCAGCCGAAGCGCTGTGCCCCATGGTGGGCGCTAAATGTCATGGTGTGGAACACGGCAGTACCATCGAGGATGGCTTAAGAGGGACACTCAAGATGCAATCGGTGGCTCATGCAACGGGTTGGATACAAGAACTACAAACACAGCGATGTACCCAGGTTCGGGGCCCTCTCGGCGAGGTAACACCCCTACTCCTGCAAGATCTACTATATTGGGGGTGTATGACCAATATAAGTGCTCCTGGAGCTATTTCCTTAGCTACTACCGAGAGCTAGCGGAAGAAAATGAACTAGAGTGAACTCAACTGAATCTCTCTAGAACCCTAACTCCATCCTCCCTTATATACTGGCTGGGAGAGGTAGATTACAATGTTGGTTCTAGGGTTTACTATTTGGGCTTTGGGTTTACAAATCGGGCCGACTGTAGGGCCCAGCCAGTGGACTAGGACCCAGTCAGCCTCTCAGTACAAGGGGGACATCGCTACAGTGTCCCACGGCCACTCTTTAAGCATCATCCTTCGCTTTAAAGGCCAGTCGTACCTTTAGCGGTCAGCAGACAGTGCTACGCTCAGCTTCCCGTTTTATCCTGGATGGTGCAGTTGTCTGGTAGCGCCGGTAGGGCGGCGCGCCAGCCTGTCTGGTGATGCGGTGAGCTAGAGGCGTGCCCCACAAGGAGAATCATCCCCTCCGTATCTCCCCACCAAATCCAAGGCATGCCGGGTGAAAGTTGCCACCCAGCCGGTTCTTCTGGTCATCCGGCTAGGCGGGCCAGCTGGGAAAGCTTGAGCTCCAGCCGGTTGGAGCAGTCCACCCGGCCAGGAGTTCTTTGTCTTGTGGCCATCTAGCCAGTTGCTTCTAGAGCCGGCCAGGCTGACCTGGAGTTGGCCATCTTAGGCCTGGCTTGCTCTCTAATACTAGTAGAGCGGTGTTACATTGTTGTTATGTCAATAACTTGCATACTACAACATGCAATGATATACTGGGTCACCATACTCTACTTATATTTATGCTCTGGCAACATGGTATCTAGTTTGCAGACCAAGGCAGCATGGAGATTTATGAGTCCTAAATTTGGAATTGTAAAACAAAGTTCTGCTTTTAAAACAGCTTCACAAGTTTTATTCTAAAGCTGAAGCCCCCTGGTTCAAGTTTGTTTGGTCTTTATATGTAAACGGCGTGCCGCGTACCCAATCACACCGTGGTTCGTTTTGGTGGAGAGATATTTTCAAGACAAGTGCTAGGTGTCCTCCGGACGATGGGGGAGCTCCCATCGTCCTGCTTCCCAGGCTGGCACGTGTCCATTTGCTGCAAAACATCTCGCGTTTGCTACATATGTCCCCGCTTTTGCTTCCAAAGCAAAACAAAGTTCGTTTCAGAAATAGAACGTCTCGCCGGAGACTTCACCGGAGACCTCGCCGAAGATCATGCAGCAAAAAATTTTTGCTAATACAGCAAAACTGACTTCGCCGGAGACATCGTCGGAAAAAAATCGCCGGTGACTCTCGCCAGAGACCTTGTAGCAAAAACTTGACACTGTTGTA
The DNA here is from genome assembly GCA_916181665.1 of Avena sativa. Lineage (NCBI taxonomy): Eukaryota > Viridiplantae > Streptophyta > Magnoliopsida > Poales > Poaceae > Avena > Avena sativa. The sequence goes on along the minus strand of OV702299.1, from coordinate 361,272,286 downwards.
GCAAAACCACAAGACGGTTGTAGCAACAAAATTCTTCTAATGTAGCAAAAATCCTACTTCGCCGGAGACATCGCCGGAGAATTTAGCTGAAAACCTCGTCGGAGAACTTGTAGCAAAAATTTTATGGTATTGTAGCAAAACAAAAAAAATAGAGATAGCAAAAAAAATATCAATATAGAAAATATACAGAAGCTTTTTAGCAAAAATATTTTTTGCAATTGTGGCATCCTAGCAAAATTCGGGATCTCAACGCATGTAGCAAACTCTGATGCCGCATGTAGAAGATATTAACGCCTATTGCAGCTCAACAAATCGACCTCACGTAGCAAACTATTGACCTCACATGACAAAAACAACGTCGACGTCTGTAGCAAACGCCGGCGCCGCTACGAGATCGTGTTGGTTGCTCCTCTAGCTACAAGATCGTGTTCCGTACGTGCAGCAACCACGTCCGTCCGTACATGACCGTGTACGTCAAGACGCCCTGCACGAGGTCATCCAAACCTGAACCCGGACAATGATTGTCCGGTGGAAGGTAATCATTTTCCTATTTTCAACCTTGTTGATGACTACAGAAAGTGTTTCGCACTGTCATTTTGCAAGTGGCTTTGTTCTGCAAAGACTTCTGGATAGAGTGGGAATTACTTTGTGATAAATACCTCAGGCTCTTCTCCTATGCTCTCGATGAGGATTTATCAGTTGCACACTTAGCGTAGGTGGAAGATCTAAGATCTTGTTTTGAATTGCCTCTCTCGGTTGAGGCCTTTTCAGGATTTTGAACAAGTCACAACTCTGTTGACAGAAACGCGCTTGCCAGCTGGTGAGCTAGATCAATGATCCTTTGTATAGGGTGATAATTACTCCGTAGTGCTAGACATATTTAAATTTAGATAAATTTCTGATATACATTTTAAGACGGCGGGAGTACAATTTTTTATTTGGGCAACTTCGCAAGATACGGCTCTAAAATTGATTTGGAAATCCAAGGTGTAGCCTAAGCTGAAAGAGTTTCGTTGGCTACATATGATGGATAGACTCAACAGGAGAGCAGTCTCTCACGGTCTCGAAGAAAATTCCCACCAAATTCATAGTTGCAAGAGCATCTCCACTCGTTGGACGTTCTCAGGCAGAAATCCGAACCAAAATAGCGTCGGACGGAGCTAGTTTTCAGCATGGGAATACCCACTTTTCCACTCGCGTACCCAGGCCCAGTTTCCAGGTTGGTTTTTTTCGTCCAAATTCGGCTCAAATTCGACTAGTTTTTGGCGTAGTTCGGCATAATATGAATACACGGCAAAGTTTGGCCTAGTTCGGCATGAATTTAACATAGTTGGCATAAAATTAAATATAGTTTGGCATACAATAACAATATAACATATTTCGGCCTAGTTCAGTCAGTTCATGCTCGGCATCTATGTGTTGCCCCTGCGTATCCATAGGTGCTCAACCAGATCATCCTGCAGTTGTTGATGTGTTGGAGATATGCCCAAGAGGCAATAATAAAATGGTTATTATTATATCTTTATGTTTATGATAAATGCTTACATCCTATGCTATAATTGTATTAACCGGAAACATTAATACTTATGTGTTTTGTAAACATAAAAGAAGTCCCTAGTAAGCTCTTGTTGAACTAGCTTGTTGATTGATACATGATTATGGTTTCCTGATCATGGACATTAGATGTTATTAATAACAAGATCATGTCATTAGGAGAATGATATGATGGACACACTCCTATAGAAAGCATAGCGTAAGATCAAGTCATTTAGAGTTTGTTTGCTACAAGCTTTCAAATACATAGTAACCTAATCCTTCGATCATGAGATCATGTTAATCACCATCACCGGATGAATGCTTTGATGACATCAAATACCACTTTCGTAACTGGGTGGCTATAAAGGTGGCATTAGGTATTTTGAAAATATGTGTTGAGGCACATGGATCAAGAGTGGGATTTGTCCATCCATATGACGGATAGATATACTCTGGGCCCTCTTGGTGGAATGTCATCCAATTGGCTTGCAAGCATGTGACTAGGTCACAAGGGATGTCATATCAGAAAACTGGTAAAGAGTACTAATCGGTAACGAGGTTGAACTAGGTATAGAGATACCAACGATCAAACCTCGGATAAGTAAAGTATCGCGCGACAAAGGGAATCGGTATTGTATGTAAATGTTTCATTCGTTCACAAAGTAATCGTAGCAATATGCGTGATCCATAATGGATTTCCAAATTCCTCTAATGGTTATTGATCGGAGAGGTGTCTCGATCATGTTTGCATAGTTCACGAACCGTAGGGAGACACACTTAAGGATTCGATGTTGTTTAGTAGATATAGAATATGAGTTGGAGACCAAATGTTGTTCGGAGTCTCGAATTGGATCTGGGACATCACGAGGAGATCCGGAATGTTCCAAAGAATAAGATTCATATAAGGAAAGTCAATTTTCGGGATTCGGAATTATTTTCGGTGTTTTGATTGGAAGCTTCTAGAAAATTCTGGAAGGTCCACCACCCCGGGAGGGGGTACATGGAATGCACCATACCCTAATGGGGTAGGAGCATAGACCACTAGGTCAAGTCGGCCAAGGATATGGAAGAGATAATCAAACTCTAGTTTGAATTGTCAAACTCTAGTTTGAAAAGTCAAATCCCAATTTGAAAAGTCAGAGTCCTAGTGGAGGAAGGAAAGGAAACCTTGGGAGACTAGGTTTCCCTCTCTCCCTCACTTGCCGCCGGCCAATTAGACTTGGGGGAGGACTCGGCCAGGGCAGGGAACCCTGGCCGCAGCCCTCTCTCCTCCATACAACTGCTCCGGCTTAGGCGAAGCCCTGCAGTAATCTGTTCTCCACCACCACCACACTGTCGTGCTATTGGGATTCTGTGAAGATCTACAAACCTTCGCTGCCCTGCTAGAACAAGGGAGAGGAAGGTCTTCATCAACTACTGTACGTGTGACCGACTATGGAAGCGCTGCCGGAACGTGGCGCCGAAAGGATTGTCTTCGCGATCTTGAGATCGGAAAGTGAACGGCTACATCAACCACGAGAATCCGATCTCATTAAACGCTTTGGATCTACGAGGGTTAGTACTCTACAAACTTGTTGCACCGATCTCGTAGACCAGATCTTGGCTTTTGTGTGTTCCCACGATAGAATTTTTTTGTTTTCCATGCTGCAAACCCTATAGTGGTATCAAAGATGTGTCTATGCGTAGATCTGTTGCACGAGTAGTATACAATGATTTTGTGGGTGTTGATGATTTTGTTGTTGCTTGCTTTTTGTGTACTTTGCATCTTGCGGGATGGTGGGATGAAGCAGCCTGGGCTAACCTTACATGTCATCGTACATGAGACTTGCTCCACGCTCAATGTGCAACTTCCATTGCACAAGTGGCTTTGCGGGTGTCTGTCTCTCCAACCATAGTGAAGATTCAATTTACAACTGGCACTTGACAATACTTGTATCAACGTTGTGGTTCTTGTTCGTAAGTTAGAACGGTTCTTATTAAAAAGCCCTAGCCACGTAAAACATGCAAAGAAAATTAGAGGTGTCTAACTTGTTTTTGCAGTGCTTGTGTTGTGATGTGATATGGCCATGATTGTGATTATATATGATGTATGCAATGATCCTTATTGTAAGTAGGTAACCGGCAGGAGCCTTATGGTTGTCTTTAAATTTCGTTTAAGACCTGCGTGTCTATTCATCAAAGTAGTTGTAATAGTTGTTGTTGGTGGAGGACAACCATGAAGCGACGCCATTGACCTTGATGCCATGCCGGTGATGATGGAGATCATGTTCGTGCTTTGGAGATGGATATCGAAGGCACAAGAAGAAAGGCCATATCATATCACATATTATGAATTGCATATGATGTTAATCCTTTTATGCATCTTGTATTGCTTAGATTGTGGTGATAGCATTATAAGATGATCCCTCTCACTAAATATCAAGTAATAAAGTGTTCATCCTTAGTAGGCGACGTTGCTAAGACTCGTCGTTTCAAAGCACCATGTGATGATCTGGTGTGATAGATTCTACATGTGCATACAACGGGTGCAAGCTAGATTTGCACATCCAGATACTAAGGTTAACCTTGACAATCCTAGCATGTACATACATGGTCTCAGAACATAGAATACTGAAAGGTAAAACATGAGTCATATGATTGATATGATGAACATGTTGATTGTTCGCCTTTGAAACTACATCATCTCTCGTGATGATCAGACTTGGTGTAGTGGATTTGGTTCATGTGATCACTAAAACAATGTGATGGATGTTGTTTTGAGTGGGAGTTCACTAGTTAATTTAAGAATTAAATTTGAACTCAATTTATCATAAAGTTAGTCTAAAATATTTGTAAATATGTTGGAGATCATGGCGGCCCCTACCATCAATTTTAATGCGTTCCTAGAGAAAGAAAAGTTGAAAAACAATGGAAGCAACTTCGCGGACTGATTCCACAACTTGAGGATTGTCCTCAATGCTGGTCAGGTGACCTATGTGTTGTATGTACTCCTGGGTGACCCGCCTGCAGATGATGCTACCGATGAGGTGAAGAATGTTTTCCTCATTCAGAAGAATCGTTACGCCACAGTTCAGTGTGCCATCTTGTATGGTTTGGAATCGGAGCTTCAGAAGCGGTTTGAGAACCATGAACCTTATGATATTTTCCGTGAGCTCAAAATGATATTTGAGACTCGTGCAACTATTGAAAGCTATGAAGCCTCCGAGAAGGTCTTTAACTGCAAGATGGAAGAGGGAAGATCCGTTAGCGAGTATGTGCTTAAGATGTCTGGGCACGTGAATAAACTCGCAGATCTGGGAATAACGGTTCCTAATGCATTGGGTATTCATCATGTCCTCCAATAACTACCACCTAGTTACAAGAACTTCATGATGAACTATAACATGCAGCGCATGAATAAATCATTGCCTAGACACTTCTCCATGTTGAAGTCTGCGGAAGTGGAGATCAAGAAAGAGCACCAAGTGTTGATGGTCAATAAGAACACCAATTTTAAGAAGCAAGGCAAGCCTAAGAAGAAGGGTAACTTCAAGAAGGGCCGCAAGAAAGCTGTCGCACCTACAATGAATCCCAAGGCTGGTCCTAAGCCTAATACTGAGTGCTTTTACTACAAGGGCGAAGGTCACTGGAAGCGGAATTGCCCCAAGTACCTAGCACATCTGAAGAACGGCAACATCAAGAAAAAGGTATATTCGATATACATGTTATTGATGTGTATATTACTAGTAGTCGTAGTAGTGCCTAGGTATTTGATAATGGTTGGTTACTCATATTTGTAACTCGAAACAGGTGCTGCGGAATAAGCGAAGACTAGCGAGAGATGAGATGACGATGCGCGTTGGAAATGGCTCCAAGGTTGATGTGATCGTTGTTGGCACGCTCCCTCTTCATCTACCATCGGGGTTATTTTTATACTTAAATAATTGTTATTTGGTGCCTGCGTTAAGCATGAACATTATATCTGGATCTTGTTTATTGCGAGATGGTTACTTGTTTAAATCCGAGAATAATGGTTGTTCGATTTATATGAGTAATATTTTTTATGGTCATGCACCTATGATAGATGGTCTATTCTTATTGAATCTCTATAGTAGTGATACACATGTTCATAATATAGATGCTAAACGATTGAAATTGAATGATAATTTTACATACATGTGGCACTGTCGTCTTGGTCACATTGGAGTGAAGCGTATGAAGAAACTCCATTCCGATGGACTTCTTGTCACTTGATTTTGAATCACTTGAAAGATCCGAGGCATGTCTAATGGGAAAATGACTAAGACTCCATTATCTTGTGTCAACACCCGGATTTTTAATCCCAGATACCTGTTATGCCATACATCGCAATCCTAGGATTACCATTTTTGCGAGACATAACAGATTTGGATACTAAAGTACATCATCCATTACAAACCATACATAAGGTCTTATACAAATAAGGATCTCATGATCCAGTTCTTAATACAACTCAAGCAGCGGAATAACGTAATAGTAACGATAGCGTAGGCGAAGATCCATCTTCAGGGTCACAGGCAATGCTGACGATGGGATATGATCCTAGTTGTCGTAACCTTCCTGCGGTTCATCATCCTGGTACTCCTCTTCATAGTCTGGCCCATGGGAATAGCCAGGAACAAAGCCATGAGTACTCTTTAAGTACTCGCAAACTAATACTAACAGTTAAGAGGGTTTTTGTAGTAGGATACTAAGCTCTAAGGTTGTTTTGCAAAAAGCCAGATTTACCTCTACTAAGTTCAGAAGCAAAGAAAACTAGTTGAAAGTTTGGTAACACCTAAGTGGGAATTTGAACTTCATATCACAACCCTGTTGTGGTCAAGTCAAAGTCATAATTCATTTCACAAGTCATTTTGAAAACATCTGACGGGGAAACAGTATGGCCACTCCAACTGTCCATAACTGCGAACGCGGCTATTCGAATAGTTTGACACTCTGCAGAGATTTTACACTTTCACCACAACATTCGATACATCCGTTAGGAACAAATCCTGAATTCACCATACTCAGTATGCGGATAATCAATCCTAACCTTTCAGTTACACGCCCTAGTATAGACACCTCTCCTGTGAGTTTGGCCTCCCAACCATGACCAACTGTCATCTTGGGTACTGCATAGGTGGACAATCTTCACAAGGTAGCCTCAGCTCAGACCTTGGCCGTGAGGGAACCCATACTAAGGTATATAACTTTCTAGTCAAGCCCTACCCAATTTTAGGGTATTGTGGTTGTACGGTAAAATTGGAATGGTATCGCATCCAGACAACCATCAGTTTTATAAAGGGTTAAGGCTCATGCCTCAACATTTTCATCATCAAATCATCTGGTGTTCAGAAACACATGTCAAAACATTTCAGTAGAATGAATCATCATTCTAAGGTTTTCATAACCATTTTCACCAAGTACTCCCATCTAAAGTTGATCAAGTTTTATGCTTCGCACTAGCATCTACAAGGAGTGATAACTACTAATGAGGGGTGGTAAACACGTGGAGATTTGCTAAGTTCAATCTCATGCCTTAGGATGGCATCAAGATTATCTAACTTAGGCCAAATTTAATGCTCTTTATGCTACCTTCCAATATCTTTCTAGTATTTACAATTCACTATGTAAAATCTAAGAGAAAGCTTTGATAAAGAAATAAAGTATAAAGCTTGTAAGTAAAACTAGGATTGGGTATCATCAAATGTGTCTAACCAAGCATGCTTAATGCATTGCATAGGTCATCTAACTTTCATAGTTGCAAGTATTAACTTGCAAGGTTTCAAGTATTGGCTTGCATAGGACAACTTGGGTAGTAAGGCTTGCCTTGTGCAGAGCAGTGGTTGACGTTCTCCTTGGCTTCTTCCTCGTAGTATCCTCCTTCCTCCTCGTATCCTTGGTCGGTACTAGCGTCTATAAATAAATACGAGATACACAATCACCAACCAATACTTAAATATTTTCAATCATCACACAAAGGTGCACTATAGATGGTCTAGTATCACCACCTAACATTACAAGATTAAATCATTTGTCTTGTTTATTTTAATTTGAGAAAAGTAATTTCTACTCATTGAAAAACTACTTAAGATTTAATATTCTCCAACTCAAACATGGGATCATGTTGACACATGTCATCACCACATATTTCAGTCCATGGGAATGTGATTAAAAGTGGTGTCACAATTTAATAAAGTTTAACCTTTTTATTTTAAATAAATAAAGTGACTAGAAATGCCTATGTGGTATTCTTTTATTACTTGAACATTATTTCTGTAAGTAAACCCATATGTTTTTATATATTCTGAAAGGTATGATCACATGAGATTTTTGAGAGTTGGAATCAACTCAAAAGCTCTTATAGTTGAATTTTGAAAAATGTTTGAATGTAGAAAAGCTTCTGCCTTGTTATTTTTACCAAGGTTGATCTACAGATCCAAATGATTTGAATCCAACGGGCTTGGATTCAGCATTTCAGTACCTTTTTAACAAAATTGGTTTCATGCATTTTGGTTCATTGAATCGAGCTGGGTTGATTTTTGAATCTATGTACAGAACTGTGTTTTAAATTAAGTGAAAAAATCTAAATTTAAACTGCTGGGTCGCGCGGGAGACGTTAATGGGCCGGCCCAGTGTCACTCCGTAGCACGGGGCTCAGCTGATAGGGGGATCCACCAGTCAGTCGCTCATAACGCGCGAAGCGGTACGGGGCGATGTGGGACGTTGGATTAGAGTGGGGATCAACGGCTGGGGTTCGTCGTCGACGACGGACCTGTCGCCGGCGAACTCTAACCCTAGCGGCTCGGTGGGGGTTCATAGGGGGCGTACCAGGGCTCCAGCGACCACGGCGAGGCAGGCAAACGAACTGGTGGTCAACGGCAAGGTCAGGGACGGTCGAGGCAGCTTCGAGGGTGGTCGCAATCAGCAGCGCCCTTCTCCTCTAGAGGTGGCCTGCTCCGGTACAATTCCGGCGAGCTGCTGCTCCCCGTGCTCCGGCTAGAGGTGTGGGACGATCAGTGAGGTGAGGGGAGTGAAGTGTTGTGTTGCAAACGGCTGGGGGTGCCCTTCTTTTATAGGCTCGACGGTGAGACCGAGAGGGATGGGCAGGCGACGGTGACGACATGGATACGGGCTTCTAGCGGCATGGCTGAGGGTGGCGATCGACACGCGGTCTCCTGGCGGTGCTCTAGGATGTTAATGCGGGCTTAGGGGCGGTGGTAATCGGTCAGGCGGAGCTGGAGCTCTAAGCGGCAGAGGTGATGTCTTCGACGGCGAGCGGTGGCTGTGAGGCATTGGACGGCGAATGGGGGTGTCTGGCGTGCTCCCTGGGTCGTGGCGACGCGGTGGGCACGGGCTGCGGTCGAGTGGAGGCGTGTACACACGTGCCGGGTGCGACGCTCTGGCGCGTGCTCGGCATGGCGCTGTGGCACTGGGCGCGGGGTTCTCTCAGTGGTCCATGGCTGGGCCTGGCTCAGGGAGGGGACAGTGGGCGGCGGTGAGGTGCTGGCTAGCTCCTGGACATGGCGAGAGAGGGGGGGTCTGCTACGGCGGCGACCAAGTTGGCCGGCGAGGTGGGCTCGGCTTGGCATGGCCATGCTGCTAGGAGGTAGGGGATGGGGTAGTTAGGCCCTGGTTCGATCCAGAGGGGACAAAGTGATCAAATGGGGTTTAAATGGGAGACAAGTTTGGCCAGAATACTATTCAAAATAGTGAAATTGATTTGGTTTAAATTCTTCCTGCCAAGTGTTTGATGAAATGGCCGCAAGAAACTTCCTTTTGAATTTTGAAAAGATTTTTGGTGGGTGTGATAGGCATGAGCTTGAGACTCTTTGGTTGCTTGGGTTTTGAAAATTGAGCTTGTTTGAGTGGTTTTTGAAATAGTGGGATCTTCCCATATGAAATAGATTCAATTTTAAACTGTCATTTAAACTTAGCATTTGAATGTTTTTGGCAGATCACAAAGTGGGCCTTGGTACCTCAGTATGTGTACTAGTAAGGGGTGCAAAGATCCACAATTGTTTCTGTTAAGTTTTGAGTACTAGGAAGAGCCAAAGTAGGCATGATAGTTAATTTGGCAAAAATGACCATTCACTTCATTTATTTATTTTGAGTTGTTTTTCTTTGGGAAAAGTTTGGGAATGATTTAGATGATGTTTATTTCACCTAAGAATCATTTTACAAGCAATGAATCATAGAACCATGGCAATTCAAAAAACTCCTAATTTAAATGCACATACACATGAATGCTTTCATATTTTGAGATGGAAAAGTTTTTGTTAACCCTAATTTTGATGATTTAGATCTTGATTAACTTGGATTAAAGTTTTGGGATGTTACAAACCTTCCCCCTTAAACAAAATCTCATCCCGAGATTTGAGAAAGAAGAACAAATATTACCTAGGATTTAAAGAGATCGGGGAACTCCGTCCTGATGTGATCTTCGCGCTCCCAGGTAGCTTCTTCTTCAGTGTGGTTGCTCCACTGAATCTTGAGAAACTTGATGCTTCGGGTTCTGGTGGTCCTGAAAGCTTCTTCCAAAATATGGATGGGTACTTCGGGATAGGTCAGGTCATCATTTATTTCTATGTTCCGGTGATCAATATTCTTGAAAACTTCAGTATTTTCCGGAACTTCGAGGCATTTACGAAGTAACGAGATATGGAACACAATGTGCATGGCTGACATTTCTTCTTGCAGTTCCAATTGATATGATACTTCTCCTCGACGATTCAGAATCTTGAAGGGTCCGATATATCTGGGGGCTAACTTTCCCTTCAGCTGTAAACGCTACATTCCTTTCAATGGAGACACTTTCAGATAGACAAATTCTCCGATATTGAAAGCGAGGTCTCGTCGTCTCTTGTCGGTGTAACTCTTCTATCTTGACTGGGCGGTCTTGAGGTGCTCACGAATCTTGTGAACTTTCTCTTCTGCTTCTCGTAGGATGTCGGGTCCGAAAATCTAAATCTCTCCTACTTCCGACCAATTCAAAGGGGTTCGACACTTCCTTCCATACATGAATTCAAATGGGGCCATTTTCAAACTATCTTGATAACTGTTGTTGTATGAAAATTCTGCAAAAGGCAGACAGTCTTCCCATTTAGATCCATATTTTAACACACATGCTCTCAACATATCTTTGAGTATTTGATTTAATCGCTCTGTCTGTCCATCGGTCTGAGGGTGATACACTGTGCTGAAATCTAGTCGAGTTCCTAAACCTTCTTGGACTTTCTTCCAGAATCTCGAGGTAAACTGCGTTCCTCGATCCGATACAATGTTATTGGGGACTCCATGCAAACTTACGATTCTAGCGATGTATAACTCCGCTAGCTTCGAACTCTGGTATGTGGTCTTGACTGGTAAGAAATGGGCTACTTTGGACAATCTGTCAACTATGACCCAGATAGAGTCATTTCCCCTACTAGAAGTAGGCAATCCGGTGATAAAGTCCATTCCAACGGAATCCCATTTCCATTCCGGAATCTGCAATGGTTGCAACAGTCCTGCGGGTCTTTGATGTCCCGCCTTGACTCTCTGACATATATCACACTTGGCGATATAGCTTCCGATTTCTCTCTTCGTCTTATGCCACCAAAATTGTTCTTTCAAATCCTGATACATCTTCGTTCCTCCGGGGTGGATAGAATAAAGAGTATCATGAGATTCCTTCAGAATAACTTCTTTCAAATCTGAATCTGTTGGTACACAAAAACGTTCTTTGTACCACAGAACTCCTTCTTCGTCTTCGGTAAATCTGGGTACTTTGCTTGTACCGATACGATGCTTGATTCCGTCGATACTAGCATTTCCTTTCTGCGCCTCTTTGATCTGGCTGATCAAAGTGGGTTGAAGTTCTATGCTAGCCAAAACTCCTTCACTCACTAATTCCATTCGGAAATCTTCCATCTCCTAGTGCAAACTTGGTTGCTCCTTCAAAATCATGGAGTTCAAGCGGCACGGCAGTCTGCTAAGGGAATCTGCGACCACATTGGCTTTACCGGGGTGATAGTGAATGTCCAGGTCGTAATCCTTGATTAGCTCAATCCATCTTCTCAGTCTCATATTCAGCTCCATCTGAGGGAATATATACTTGAGGATCTTGTGATCCGAATAAATCTCACAACGATTTCCCATGAGATAATGCCTCCATGTCTTCAGGGCTAGAACTACGGCTGCGAGCTCGAGGTCATGGGTTGGGTAGTTTTGTTCATGTTGCTTCAGTTGTCAAGATAGATAAGATATAACTTTTCCTTCTTGCATTAGCACACATCCTAGACCGATCTTGGATGCGTCACAATACACGTCAAAGTGCTTCGTGATATCCGGCATGATCAAGATGGGGGCTGAAATCAATCTTCTCTTGAGTTCTTGAAAACTCGCTTCACATTTGTCCGTCCATTCAAACTTCTTGTCCTTCTTCAGCAATTGGGTCATGGGTCTGGCGATACTCGAGAATCCTTCTACGAACTTGCGGTAGTATCCCGCTAATCCGAGAAAGGCACTAACTTGGGTTTGAGTGGTTGGGGCTTGCCAATCTTCGACATCTTTCACCTTTGCAGGGTCAACGGCAATCCCTCCGGCTGACACGATATGTCCGAGGAATCCTACCTCCTGTAACCAGAATTCACATTTGCTAAACTTGGCATACAACTGATGCTCTCTAAGGGTTCCAAGAATGGTCCTTAAGTGTAGCTCATGTTCTTCTTCTGATTTGGAATAGATCAAAATGTCATCGATGAAAACAATGACAAACTTATCTAGGAAGTCCATAAAAATCTTATTCATGAGATTCATGAAATAAGCCGGGGCATTGGTTAATCCAAAATACATGACAGTATACTCGTATAATCCATATCTGGTGGTAAAGGCAGTCTTTGGAATATCCTCTGCGCAAATCTTGAGTTGATGATAGCCAGTTCTAAGATCAATCTTAGAAAACACCTTGGCACCAGTCAACTGGTCAAACAGATCTTCTATCTTTGGCAATGGGTACGTGTTCTTGACAGTGACATCATTCAAATTCCGATAATCCGTACATAAACGGTTACGTCCATCTTTCTTGTCCACGAACAAAATAGGCGATCTCTAGGGTGACGCACTTGGTTAAATCAATCCAATTTCCAGCATGGCATCCAGTTGCTTCTTCAGTTCTGCTAGTTCAGACGGGTTCATACTATATGGTATCTGGGCTATGGGTACGGTTCCTGGGATTAGTTCAATGATAAACTCGATATCCCGATCTGGGGGCATATCGGGCAAAACATCTGCAAATACATCGGGGTATTCACAGACTATCCGGACTTGGTCAATGGTAGGTTGGCTATACTCTTGTTGCACTTGAATTGACGAGGTAAGGTTTCAGATACATGCTCGACTCATACTCTGGCTGTACTGGTCATGGTTATGGATTTCTTGGCACAGTCAATTAATCCTTTATGTTTGGACATCCAATCCATTCCTAGTACTATTTCCAAACCTTTTGTTCCGAGTAGTATTAGATTAGCATAAAAATCTATGCCATGGATTTGGATAGGGACAGCTTTGCAAATTTTCCTAGCTTTGGTGGTTGAACCGGGGATTTGAACAATCATAACATGCTTCAATTTGGTTTGTTGAATCTTACTAGTGCATGCAAATTCTTTAGTGAAAATGAGTGCGATGCTCTAGAATCAAACAACACCCTTGCAAGTACTGAGTTAACAGAAAACATACCCAGCACGACGTCTGGCGCTTCCTGGGCTTCTTCAGCATGCATGAGAAAAAGACGGCCGTTGCGGTTGAGCGAGTTCCCTAGGGCAAACCTTCTTCCGGGCTGAACACGACGTTGTTGCTGAGCTGGGGAATTTGCATTGGGGGCTGCGGCATTCTTCTTGGGGCACTCATTGGAGTAGTGACCCTTGGTTCCGCATTCATAACAAGTCACTTGCGACTTGTCCTTCGCTGCAACAGGCACAACATTGCTTCCAGTCCTTGGGCAGTGTTGGTGTTGGTGGGGGCATTGTTATTGTTGAACTTGGGTGGTGCATGGCTGAAATTGCTAGAGTTGCCGGGGTTGTTGTGGTTTCCTCTGGGCCTTGGGTTTCCACAGTTGGGATAGGTCGGACGGTTCATCGGGGGTCTGTTGGTTCTTAGGGAAAATCCTAGAGATGGGTTGGGGCGATACTTTGGGGTATGGTGGGTTCCTGGTTGATGCATCATGCGGCGATTGCGGTTCTCATTGGCTTGGTTGATCTTTCCTTCCATCTAGATGGCAGAGTCGACTAGGGCTTCAATATCAGCAAAGGGTATATTGACCAACACCGTCTGCATCTCATCGTGCAGACCATTCAAGAATCTCTCTTTCTTCTTGGCTTCAGTGTCGATCTCATCTGGGGCATACCTAGCTAATGATAAGAATTTGTCACGGTATTCCACTACGGTCGTCCTTCCTTGCTTCAGTTCTCTAAATTCATCTCTCGTCCTCTTTATCAAACCTGGTGGCACATGGGTTCTGCTAAACTTGACTTTGAATTCCTCCCAGGTCATCATCTGTCCTTCGGTCATTGCACGAACACTGTTCCACCATGCTCTTGCATCTCCGGCTAGATAGTGGGTTACGAACAGAACTTTCTCGTTAGCTTCCACTCCGGCAACTTCCAGATTGTTCTCCATTGTTTGCAGCCAATCATCTGCATCTAAGGGTTCCTCTGACTTAGTGAAAACATGTGGATTGGTGTTCTGGAAATTCTTGAGCTTAGATCCATGGTTGTCCTGATTTCCTTGGCCTTGATTGTTGTTGGCCATCTGAGCTATGTGTTGAAGAGTGGCTAGGTTGGCTTGACGTTCGGCTCGTTCAGCTTTGCGTTCAGAAACCAACATTTGTAGGATCTGCAACATCGGGTCCGGGGATGATCCGCTTCCTCCGCGAGGCATCTGAAGATTGAGATAGATCATGAGAAAAGAGGGAAATTTCTAAGGTTCAGGGACTTTGAAAAGTTTTTAAGGTTTGACTCAGATTTTCTAGAAACATTCTTTTCATTCATTCATTCATAGCACACGATACAAACACACACCACAACAAAGGAAAACAGATGGTTTTAGGAACCATTCTGGAAACTACGATACAGGGGGACCGGATACAATTCACTACGCTAGTGCTCAAATGCTACTACTCTTTGGAGTCGGTGTACTCATCATCATCGTCATTGATGAAGGCGAAATCCTCCTCATGGGTGAAGAAGTCCATGGCCTGATCCTCTAGAAAGTCATCATCATCGCTGAGATAGGAGTAGGGATCTCCACGAAGGTCTTCTCCTGCATTCTCCCTTTCCTCCAACTGCATGTCTCTCTCATGGATGGTCTCCTCCAAATCCATGATCCGGTGGCGAAGACGGGCAATGATGCGCTCCTTCTTGTCGAGCTGACAACAACGAGACTTGCGATCCTTCACTAGCATGGCGAGGGTATAATCCTTCTTCTTGGCGATGGCGTACTTGTGGTTGGCGTAGGCACGGGCATTGTCCAACTCCTGCTGACGATCGTACATCATGAAGCTGAGATGGTCCACTTGACTCTTCAGTTCGGGATGATGTGGGGCCTCCAGTGCTGTCCCATAACATCACGCCTTCGGTAGAACTCAAATCGGGTACCCTTGATCTGATTGATACTCTGCCCACACAGATGGGCAAGAGCTTCCTGCATCGCCCTGGCCAGTCCATCGAGCCAGTTGTTTTCTCTTAAGGTGAACTGAATTCCCTCGGCAGTGGGAGGTTCAATTAATCTTTCCTCGGAGACTTGCAACAACTAGCCACTGCAGATCTTCTCCTTCCTAATCATTGAGCTGAGCTCCGAAGAACTCGGGGTGCGGACGCTCCAGAAGTTCCGAAAGCTGGTCCATGTCACGTTCAAAGATGAGGTCTCCTCTATCCCCAATTGATAAAACTTGTTGTACTTCACGTCCATCTATAAGAATATAGGATGAGTAAGTTAGTAGAGGGATCAAGTGTGTCAAATTTTATGTATTTTGAAAGAATTTTTGAGGAACATGAATTTTCATGAAAGAATCCAAGTGATAAGAATGATAATAAGTTTTTTGTAAATACTCACTTCCTTTGGTTTTGGAACTAAGTTTTTGTTTCAAACGTCCATTCTAACTAGGGTCTCATATGGTCAGGATGGCTCTGATACCAACTTGTCAACACCCGGATTTTTAATCCCAGATGCCTGTTATGCCATACATCGCAATCCCAGGATTACCGTTTTTGCGAGACATAACAAATTTGGATACCACAGTACATCATCCATTACAAACCATACATAAGGTCTTACACAAATAAGGATCTCATGATCCAGTTCTTAATACAACTCAAGCAGCGGAATAACGTAATAGTAATGATAGCGTAGGCGAAGCTCCATCTTCAGGGTCACAGGCAATGCTGACGATGGGAGATGATCCTAGTTGTCGTAACCTTCCTGCGGTCCATCATCCTGGTACTCCTCTTCATAGTCTGGCCACGGGAATAGCCAGGGACAAAGCCATGAGTACTCTTTAAGTACTCGCAAACTAATACTAACAGTTAAGAGGGTTTTTGTAGTAGGATACTAAGCTCGAAGGTTGTTTTGCAAAAAGCCAGATTTACCTCTACTAAGTTCAAAAGCAAATAAAACTAGTTGAAAGTTTGGTAACACCTAAGTGGGAATTTGAACTTCATATCACAACCATGTTGTGGTCAAGTCAAAGTCATAATTCATTTCACAAGTCATTTTGAAAACATCTGACGGGGAAACAGTATGGCCACTCCAACTGTCCATAACCGCGGACGCGGATATTCGAATAGTTTGACACTCTGCAGAGATTGTACACTTTCACCACAACATTCGATACATCCATCAGGAACAAATCCTGAATTCACCATACTCAGTATGCGGATAATCACTCCTAACCTTTCAATTACACGCCCTAGTATAGGCACCTCTCCTGTGAGTTTGGCCTCCCAACCATGACCAACTGTCATCTTGGGTACTGCACAGGTGGACAATCTTCACAAGGTAGCCTCAGCTCAGACCTTGGCCGTGAGGGAACCCATACTAAGGTATATAACTTTCTAGTCAAGCCCTACCCAATTTTCGGGTATTGTGGTTGTACGGTAAAATTGGAATGGTATCGCATCCAGACAACCATCAGTTTTATAAAGGGTTAAGGCTCATGCCTCAACATTTTCATCATCAAATCATCTGGTGTTCAGAAACACATGTCAAAACATTTCAGTAGAATGAATCACCATTCGAAGGTTTTCATAACCATTTTCACCAAGTACTCCCATCTAAAGTTGATCAAGTTTTATGCTTATCACTAGCATCTCGAGGGGTGATAACTACTAATGAGGGGTGGTAAACACGTGGAGATTCGCTAAGTTCAATCTCGTGCCTTAGGATGACATCAAGATTATCTAACTTAGGCCAAATTTAATGCTCTTTATGCTACCTTCCAATATCTTTATGTATTTACAATTCACTATATCAACTCTAAGAGAAAGCTTTGATAAAGAAATAAAGTATAAAGCTTGTAAGTAAAACTAGGATTGGGTATCATCAAATGTGTCTAACCAAGCATGCTTAATGCATTGCATAGGTCATCTAACTTCCATAGTTGCAAGCGTTAACTTGCAAGGTTTCAAGTATTGGCTTGCATAGGACAACTTGGGTAGTAAGGCTTGCCTTGTGCAGAGCAGTGGTTGAAGTTCTCCTCGGCTTCTTCCTCGTAGTATCCTCCTTCCTCCTCGTAACCTTGGTCGGTACTAGCGTCTATAAATAAATACGAGGTACACAATCACCAAAAAATACTTAAATATTTTCAGTCATCACACAAAGGTGCACTATAGATGGTGTAGTATCACCACTTAACATTACAAGATTAAAGCATTTGTCTTGTTTATTTTAATTTGAGAAAAGTAATTTAATCTTAAGATTTAATCTTACCCAACTCAAACATGGGATCATGTTGACACATGTCATCACCACATATTTTAGTCCATGGGAATGTGATTTAAAGTGGTGTCACAATTTCATAAAGTTTAACCTTTTTATTTTAAATAAATAAAGTGACTAGAAATGCCTATGTGGCATTCTTTTATTACTTGAACATTATTTCTGTAAGTAAACCCATATGTTTTTATATATTCTGAAAGGTATGATCAGATGTGATTTTTGAGAGTTGGAATCAACTCAAAAGCTCTTATGGTTGAATTTTGAAAAATGTTTGAATATAGAAAAGTTTCTGCCTTGTTATTTTTACCAAGGTTGATCTACAAATCCAAATGATTTGAATCCAACGGGCTTGGATTAAGCCTTTCAGTACCTTTCTAACAAATTTGGTTTCATGCATTTTGGTTCATTGAATCGACCTGGGTTGATTTTTGAATCAATTGTGTTTGAAATTAAATGGAAAAATCTAAATTTAAACTGCTGGGTCGCGTGGGAGACCTTAATGGGCCGGCCCAGTGTCACTCCGCAGTGCGGGGCTCAGCTGACAGGGGATACACCAGTCAGTGGCTCATAACGCGCAAAGCGGTACGAGGCGATGTGGGACGTTGGATTACAGTGAGGATTAACGGCTGGGGTTCGTCGTCGACGACGGACCTGTCGCCAGCGAGCTCTAACCCTAGCGGATCGGTGGGGGTGCATAGGGGGCGTACCAGGGCTCCAGCAACGACGGCGAGGCGGGCAAACGAACTGGTGGTCGGCGGCGAGCTCAGGGACGGTCGAGGCAGCTCCGGGGGTGGTCGCAATCAACAGCGCCCTTCTCCTCCAGAGGCGGCCTGCTCCGGTACAATTTCGGCGAGCTGCTGCTCCTCGTGCTCCGGCTAGAGGTGTGGGACGATCAGTGAGGTAAGGGGAGTGAAGTGGTGTTCTGCAAACGGCTGGGGGTGCCCTCCTTTTATAGGCTCGACGGTGAGAACGAGAGGGATGGGCAGGCGACGGTGGCGACATGGCTACGGGCTGCTAGCGGCATGGCTGAGGGTGGCGATCGACGCGCGGTCTCCTGGCGGTGCTCTAGGATGTTAATGCGGGCTTAGGGGCGGTGGTAATCGGTCGGGAGGAGCTGGCGCTCTGAGCGGCAGAGGCGGCGTCTTCGACGGCGACCGGTGGCTATGAGGCGTTGGACGGCGAATGGGGGTGTCTGGCGTGCTCCCTGGGTCGTGGTGACACGGTGGGCATGGGCTGCGGTCGAGTGGCGGCGTGTGCACGTGTGCCGGGTGCGGCGCTCTGGCGCGTGCTCAGCATGGCGCTGTGGCACTGGGCGCGGGGTTCTCTCGGTGGTCCATGGCTGGGCCTGGCTCGAGGAGGGGACAGTGGGCGGTGGTGAGGTGCTGGCTAGCTCCTGAACATGGCGAGAGAGGGGGAGGCGTTCTGCTGCGGCGGCGACCAAGTTGGCCGGCGAGGTGGGCTCGGCTCGGCTTGGCATGGCCATGCTGCTAGGAGGTAGGGGATGGGGTAGTTAGGCCCTGGTTCGATCCAGAGGGGACAAAGTGATCAAATGGGGTTTAAATGGGAGACAAGTTTGGCCAGAATACTATTCAAAATAGTGAAATTGGTTTGGTTTAAATTCTGCCTACCAAGTGTTTGATGAAATGGCCGCAAGAAACTTCTTTTTGAATTTTGAAAAGATTTTTGGTGGGTGTGCTAGGCATGAGCTTGAGACTCTGTCATTGCTTGGTTTTTGAAAATTGAGCTTGTTTGAGTGGTGTTTGAAACAGTGGGATCTTCCCATATGAAATAGATTCAATTTTAAACTATCATTTAAACTTAGCATTTGAATGTTTTTGGAAGATCACAAAGTGGGCCTTGGTATCTCAGTATGTGTACTAGTAAGGGGTGCAAAGATCCACAATTGTTTATGTTAAGTTTTGAGTACTAGGAATAGCCAAAGTAGGCATGATAGTTACTTTGGCAAAAATGACCATTCACTTCATTTATTTATTTTGAGTTGTTTTTCTTTGGGAAAAGTTTGGGAATGATTTAGATGATGTTTATTTCACCTAAGAATCATTTTACAAGCAATGAATCACAGAACCATGGCAATTCAATTGAACTCCTAATTTAAATGCACATACACATGAATGTTGTCATATTTTGGGATGGAAAAGCTTTTGTTAACCCTAATTTTGATGATTTGGATCTTGATTAACTTGGATTAAAGTTTTAGGATGTTACATCTTGAATAATGGAGCAAGCTATGGACTTATTGGAAATCATACATACCGATGTGTGTGGCCCAATGAGTGTGGCATCTCGCAATGGTTATTGTATGTTCTTACTTTCACGGATGACTTTAGTGATATGGGTATATCTGTTTCATGAAACATAAGTCCGAAACTTTCGAGAAGTTTAAGGAATTTCAAAGTGAAGTAGAGAATCAATGTAACAAGAAGATTAAATTTCTGCGATTTGATCGTGGAGGTGAGTATCTAAGTTATGAGTTTGGTGATCATTTAAAGAAATGCGGAATACTTTCACAATTGACACCGCCGGAAACACCACAACACAATGGTGTGTCCGAACATCATAATCGAACTCTCTTAGACATGGTTCATTCTATGATGTCTCTTACAGATTTACCGTTATCATTTTGGGGTTATGCATTAGAAACATCCGCATTCACTTTAAATAGGGCACCATCTAAATCCGTTGAAATGAACCGTGTGAATTCTGGTTTGGGAAGAAACCTAAATTGCCATTCCTTAAAGTTTGGTGTCGACATCATCCGTACCTGAAAGAACATTTCATAATCCCTAGTGTTTTGTGTGTTAGATAACAATATCAAGGATTATTTAATGTGTGTTGAAGTGCTGCAGATCTTTACATTGAAAAAGGAAAAGCAAACTGCTTTTGGGTGGTGGATAATCCGCGCCACCCCATACCCAGAAGGGCGCAACCTCCAGAGGGGGGCGGAGAATCGGCCGGATTTTCCGGCATGGCCGGATAGTCCGCCCCTTGAGGGGGGCGGATAATTTGCCCCTCGAGAAATTTCACCAAGTCTGGACCTGTGTAGCTCTCTATATGGGGGGCAGATTTTCCCCCAGACTCTCCGGCTCGGGGGCGGAGTTTTACCCTAGGCCGGATAGTCCACCCCTTGGGGGGTGCGGATAATTCGCCCCTCGAGGAATTTCACCAAGTCTGGACCTGCGTTGCTCTCTGTATGGGAGGCGGATTTTCCCCCGGAGTTTCCGTCCTGGGGGCGGAGTTTTTCCCCAGGGCGGATAATCCGCCCCTAGTGGGGGGCGGATAATACGCCCCCAAACTTCTTCAACGGCCAGATCTGGGCAGGGGGTATTTAAGCCTACCTTCCCCCTCCTGCCAGATTGCTTGGTTCATTCAAAAAAGTCAAGATCTGATCTTCAACCTTCATCCAAGAGAGCTCCACCTAGATCCACCCAAAGGCCCCGTCCCTTGGGGAATTGAAGAAGGTGGACTCGATCTTCAGCAACTGCAATCAAGCGCTTCATCTCATCTGCACTTGTTTGGAGAATCTCCGATCTAGTATTTCTTGCATATATCTAGATCCTTGCTTTTGATTATATTGATAATCCTTGTTCTTGTGACAGCTTGTTGTCATTACGGGAGCCCCCAATTCAGTTGTGGGTGTGTGCCCCGGTAGAGTTGTAAAGGCACCGGTTCCCGCCTCGAAGGGTACCAATAGTGGAGAAGGTGGATCGGGCATTTCCTGGGGAGATCCATCAGAGAATAGGGTGAGGCCTATTGTGGTGTGGTGGTCTTAGAACGGCCCACCCCTCCAACGCAGATGTACTTCCCTTAACAAAGAAGGAACTGCGATAAAACATCCCTGTGTCTCCGTGTGCTCCACTACGGTTTCCTCGCTCCTCTCTTTACGTGCTTAGTAGCTTGAGTTGCATATAGGGAAATTCTCGTAGTTGCATATCTAGAGAATTTACTTTATGCCAAGCCTAAAATTGAAAAAGAATTAAAAATTGAGTATCACCTATTCACCCCCCCTCTAGGTGCCCATGCGATCCATTTCAATTGGTATCAGAGCCACGACTCTTAATTCGGGCTTAACCTCCTAAGAGAAGTATGGGTTCCAAGGGAGATGGGAGTGATGCTCCAGAGGTAGTCACCATGAACGATCTCAAGACATTGGAAACAACCTTGGTTAGTTCAATGGAGGCTAAGATGGAAGAGATGTGTCAATTGATAATGTGTCTCTCCACATCCGCAGCATCACCCCCATCTAACTTTGAGACTACCACTCCGCAATCCAAGGAAACGGGTAAAGCCGATTCCAAAGATAACGAAGTGGTTTGTGATGGCACTAGCAAGAGATCCTCCTCGAAAAGGATAGTGGTAAGGAAGGATACAATGAGGTTTCCCATGTGTATTCTCCTGATCCACCTATCCCACACCCACATATACATAATAGGGGTGATCCACCCAAACTTCCAACATCTACTTTTAATCAATGGCAAAGAAGAGAGGTTGTTGATAGTCAACTCAATGCTACAGCTCTACACATGATCCAACTAGGTGTGGGTGACAAATACATGTCACACATTTAGCATCTTAGTACGGCTAAGGAAGCTTGGGATGCGCTCACCGAGCTCTTCATCGGAAATGAAAGTATGAGAAGGAATAGATATGATGCTTTGAGCAATGAAGCTGAAGGATTTTATATGTTGGATGGAGAAAACCATGAGGACATGTATAGGAGGCTCAAGTCAATAGACACCACTTTTAGGAATCATGGTGCCTCTCATGTTGATGATGCATGGATCAAGTGCAAGTATGTCAGTGCTCTTATGCCATTTGAGCCCACAAATTTGAAAAGTATCCAAGGAAGGCATAACTACCACCTTATGACATCCAATGAGGTAATGCAAGAAATGGCCGCTTTCGAAGTGGCTGCCAAGAATGCCGAAGGTGCTCATGCACGAGCTATGGGGATGCAAAAGGGGGTCAACGTGGCCTTGAAGACTAGTGTGATTGATCATGATGAAGATGACATAGAAGGTATGGACTGTCCCAAGGATGTAAAAATAATCCATGGACAATACATGGCCTTCTATGCTAGAAATTTTTGGAAGGACCCGGCCAAGGCAAAATCTGAACTAGAATGCAAGAGTGGAGCTTATGGAAGAAAGGAAAATGGTCCCAAGCCGAGAACATGTTTCAACTGCGGAGACTGGCTGCACTTTGTAGCTGAGTGTCCATATCAAAGTAGGGAAGATAATGGAGGAATACTTATTCTCAAGGAAAGGTCAAAGGCTCCACGTAAGAAACAGTTTGTAAAGAAGAATGCTCCCTTCAAGAAGCAACCAAAGATCGTTCTAGTGGTTCAACAAGAATATTCTTCGGGAAGTGAAGATGAGGACGAGGATGATAGCTCTCGAGAGGTGGCTGCTATAGCCACCACATCTACACCAACATCACTCTTCGACTCCCCGAACGAAAACGTCATGAACAAGAATGCTACTTGCCTCATGGCAAGAGGTTCCGAGGTAACTACTTCTAACTCTTCTTTTCCTAAGGCTATGTTGACATGGATGATCCTACTAGTCTTAAGGTTAATGAAGAGATTATTGCTTTAGACTATTTCTTCACTAATTTGCAAGGTGAGCACAAAATACATTTTGAGGCTCTTATGGACCAGTTGGCCCAAAATGAAATGCTCCTCGAAGAAAAGGGCCAAATTGAAAGACAGGATGCAATGGAAATTGCATCCTTAAAGAATGCTCTAGAAGAGGAAGAAGAGGCTCGGGCTTCTCTTGAAGAGAGGCTTGAGTCCATTGAAGATTCACATGAATAAATGGTGGCAAAGCTTGTTAAGGAACGTGACAATGCAGTTGCCAAAGCAAAGAAGTTAAAGAAGGAAAAGATTGACTTTGGGGCTGCTCATGCTAGACTCTCTGAGGAATTGGAGAAACTTGACATCGCTCACAAGGTGTTGAAAAGTGAATTCTCCACTCTCAATGAGTCACATGATCTTCTCCAAACTCGGTTGACCAAGTATGATGTTCCTAGCACATGAAAATCAACTTATGTTCACAAAGAAAATGCTAGTGTGGAAAAAGGGTTTGTCAATGACACCACTCCCAAAGATAAGGGTGTTCTTGATGAGGTTCTTGGCAAGCAAAGGCCAAATATTGGCAAAGAGGGACTTGGATATGTCACCAAGTCCAAGAAGAAGAAGAACAAGAAGAAGAAGACCAAGGGTGAACAATCAAAGACAAGCACCGCTGAGAAGAATGTCACAAAGGAAAAAACTAACAATATTGGTTTTGTAGGGTCTCACAATCCAAATTATGAACTCTTTTGTGATTCTTATGGCGATGTGTATGCTTAATATGTTGATCCTTTTGATGAATATGTTGCTTGGTCTATTTGGGTTCCAAAGACCCTTGTTACTAACATGAGAGGACCCATTAAAAAATGGGTACCTAAAACCAAGAAGTAATTCTCTTGCAGGGCTATGCTTCCGGTGGGTCGAAATGGGTGCTGGATAGTGGATGCACTAGTCATATGACCGGAAGCAAGGAGATCATCACGGAGATGTGTCCCAATAATGATAATATTACAGTCTCCTATGGTGATAAGTCTAAATCTCAGGTATTGGGTCTTGGCAAGGTTGTGGTTGCCCACGATATCTCACTCGTGGACATCATGCTTGTTGAGACCCTCGGTTACAACCTTCTTTCTGTTCGTGCCCTTGGAAAAATGGGTTTTGCTGTTTTCATTGATGATGATTTGGTGGTACTCTTGTGGAGCAAGTCTCTAAAGGTTGCTTTTGTTGGGTACGTCGAAAATGACTTGTATGTGGTGGACTTTTCGAGGAAAACCACTTCGGGTTCGATGTGCCTATTAGGAAAGGCCGACGAGGGCTGGCTATGGCATCGCTGTTTAGCCCATGTCAACATGAGAACTTTGCAAAGTCTCCACAAGGGTGGCCACATCCTTGGACTAAAAGTCAATGTTTCCTTTGCCAAAGATCGTGTTTGCAGGGCTTGTGTTGAAGGCAAAATGCATGACTCTCCCCACAAGAGGAAGACTACTGTTTCTTTAAAGAGAATCTTGGAGTTACTTCATGTGGACTTATTTGGTACTCCATATCATGCCAGTCTCGGTGGGAAGAAATATTGCTTGTTCATTGTCGATGATTACTCAAGATATACATGGGTCTATTTCTTCAAGCTAAAGAGTGAGACTCAACAAACAGTCATTGACTTTGCCAATGAAGTTCAACGTCAACACAATGTTCCTATCTTGGCAATAAGAAGTGACAATGGCTCCGAATTCAAGAACTACACCTTGAATGAGTTCCTAAGTGAAGAGGGGATAAGACATCAATATTCCGCTGCGTACACCCCTCAACAAAATGGTGTAGCCGAGAGGAAGAACCGCACCTTGATGGATATGGCAAGATCAATGTTAGCTGAACTCAAGTCTCCTTACAACTTTTGGGTTGAAGCCATATCCACCGCTTGTCACTCATATAACCGGCTCTACCTCCAAAAAATCTTGGACAAGACTCCGAATGAAGTACTTACCGGTAATAAGCCCAACATCTCATACTTTAGGGTATTCGGTTGTAAGTGTTTCTTTCTTATCAAAGGTGCTCGCTTGTCTAAATTTGAGTCCAAGGCTTTAGAAGGTATTTTTGTTGGTTACGGTGCCGAATCCCACACTTATAGCGTCTACAACAAGCTCACCGGGACCGTTGTAGGATCTTATAGTGTGGAGTTTGATGAAAATGACGGCTCCCATGTGGGGCAAGTTGATGTTTATGATGCAGATGTTGAAATACCCCAAGATGCCATAAGAAGAATGGGCATGGGATTTTTCCGCCCCATTGAGGAACCCCTTGTGGCGGATCGGGAAGGACAATGCTCCACTCAAGTGGAGCCCTCATCTACACAAGATCAACAAGCCCCTACTGCTGGAGAAAACTCTGCACCAACATCGCAACCTGCTGAAAATCATCAATCTTCTAGGCAAAATGATAGTCCCAGGCCGGACTATCTGCCCCCTCCAAGGGTCGGATAGTCCACCCCTGGCACTCCAACACATCCCAGGGGATCAGAAGGAGAAGAAAACAGCCAAGAAAACTCCAGGCCGGATTCTCCGGCCCTCGGGGACGGATTATCTGGCCCTAGAACTCCTGGCTCTGTCAGGCATTCACAGGAAGAGGAAGTTGCAGCCACATCTCCCAGGCAGGATAGTCTGGCCCCACCCAGGGGAGGATTATCCGGCGCTGAAGAAACTGTTCAGCACCAAGCTCCTGTTATCAGCTTAGATCAAGATCAAGGGCAAGGTAGTGAACAAGACAAGGATACAAATGCTGAATCAACTCCTAGAAACAATAAGGACATTGAGGCTCGTCGCAAGGCTCGTGCTGATCGGAACCTTGAGCTAAGGGGTCACACTCATGACAAGGTTGTAGGTGATTTACGAAGAAGGGTGTCTACTAGAAGAGAGCTTGCAAGCTTCTGTGATCATCAAGCTCACATTTCTATGGTTGAACCAAAGAAGGTCTTTGATGCTCTTGAAGATCCTGATTGGGTGGTTGCAATGCATGAGGAATTAAATAACTTCGAGCGCAACAAGGTTTGGAAGCTCGTAGAGAAACCAAAAGAATGCCGCAATGTTATCGGCACCAAGTGGATTTTTAAGAACAAACAAGATGAAAATGGCATTGTTGTGAGGAATAAAGCAAGGCTAGTGGCTCAAGGATTCTCACAAGTGGAAGGAATGGATTTTGGCGAGACTTATGCTCCTGTGGCTTGTCTTGAGTCCATCCGTATCCTTCTTGCCTATGCTGCTCATCATAATTTTAAATTACAGCAAATGGATGTTAAGAGTGTGTTTCTTAATGGTCCACTACATGAGTTGGTATACGAAAAGCAACCCCCGGGTTTTGAGGATCCCAAATTTCTGAACCATGTCTACAAACTCGATAAGGCGCTCTATGGCCTTAAACAAGCCCCACGTGTGTGGTATGAGCACCTTAAAGAGCTTTTGTTAGACCATGGATTCGAAGTTGGGAAAATCGATCCCACTCTTTTTACTAAGAAGTTTAATGAAGAGATTTTTGTATGCCAACTATATGTAGACGATATTATTTTTAGCCCTACTAACCAAGCTTTTAACGATGAATTTTCAAAGCTTATGACTGACAGGTTTGAGATGTCTATGATGGGAGAACTAAGGTTCTTTCTTGGTTTCAATATCAAACAACTTAGAGAGGGAACTTTTATTAATCAAGCTAAGTACATCCAAGACATGCTTAAGAGGTTCAAGATGACGGATCTCAAGCTACTCCAATGTAAAAAAAAAGTGTCATCTTGAGCTTAATCCCAAGGGTAAAGACGTGGACCAAAAGGTATATCGATCCATGATCGGCTCTCTCCTTTACCTTTGCGCATCTAGGCCTGATATCGTGTTAAGTGTAGGAGTGTGTGCAAGGTACCAAGCCGCTCCTAAAGAAATCCACTTAGTGGCGGTCAAACGAATCTTCAAATATTTGGTTCAATCCCCAAATTTTGGTTTATGGTATACCAAAGGTTCAAGTTTCTCTCTATGTGGCACTGATTCAGATTGGGCTGGTGACAAAGATGATCGAAAATCAACTTCTGGTGCTTGTCAATTCTTGGGAAGGTCTCTGGTGTGTTGGTCTTCAAAGAAACAAAATTGCATATCACTGTTAACCGCCGAAGCTGAATATGTTGCTGCTGCAAGTGCTTGTACACAATTATTATGGATGAGGCAAACTTTAATGGAATATGGTGTCAATTTTGACAAAGTGCCTCTTTTATGTGACAATGAAAGTGCTATCAAAATTGCTTGCAATCTGGTGCAGCATACAAGAACAAAACATATTGAGATTCGCAATCATTTCATTCGGGGTCATGTTGCTCGTGGCGATATTGCACTATCATTTGTGAGCACGAAGAACCAACTTGCTGATATCTTCATGAAGCCTATTGATGAGATTTTGTTATTTGAGGAATGAGCTAAATATCATAGATTCAAGGAGCTTGGCTTGACTACCCTTGCACACTCATTTGCTCTTATTCATGTATTTGGTTTAGATGCGGGCATAAACATAGGGGAGTGTGGTCCTAATTGATTGGGCTAACCCCCCATAATGCCAAAAGCAAGACAAATCATTTCCCTTAATATCATTTAGTGATATGTGGGTTATTGATGAGCATTGGTTTTGAACTCAAGATACATCTTCGCGGTGTCATGTCATGCGCTTCAACATGGTGGCTTCGGCCACCGCCCTCTTCCTTGAGAAGAGTTTGTTCCTATTGGATCTCTTTGGTTTTTATTGCATATTCCTTTGTTCTTATGGAAAACACACCCAATTTTGGCTTTTGTTTGATTTGTTCTTGCAAATTTGGGTGTGTAGTACCATCTCAGTTTGCTGCTCTACCTAAGCCTTTTCCACCTATGAACCATCTATTCTCGCACACAAGTCCTCTATACACCATCGAGGGGTTTTGCAAGGGTGCTCCCGCCTGAATCTGTTCTTTACAGAAAATTCAGAGGGGGGGCGGACTATCCGCCCCAAGTGGGGGCCGGATTATCTGCCCCGGGCGATTTATGCCTCTAAAGGGCTAGGTCGGGGAGGCCAGGCTCAAACAGAGCAGCCAACCCTCCCCCAACCCTACTCTGCCCCCAGCCGCCGCCGGAGCATCCGCCCCTCCTCGGAGTTGATTTGACCACCGGATTCTATGGGCCCTCCCTGGATCTTCTTCCCCTCGCCTCCGGGTATGTTCTCCTCTGCGATTTTCCTCCAATGAGTGAGGGTAACTCCCTCATCTCTCTCCTTTTGTATGGGATTCATTGTTCTTGGTGGAAATCTCGTTGTAGAAGATACTATGTGTTTCACTTGCTTGTTAGAATCAGTAGTATTGCAACCCTAGTGCCTGATCTATTTTGCCTTGGTAAATCTGGGCCATTCTAGAATTTTTCTGCGGGGGGCGGATTATCCGCCCCTGCCAGGGCCGGATAATCCGGCCTGGATATTAAAATCTGTTCTGGTTTGGTTCTAATTTCCGCAATGCACATCCTTGGCTCATGGATTGGTTTTCTACTATTTCTAACATTCCTCCTGGACTTGTGTGTGTGCTTATCCCCATGCTATCTCTCCCATGCTTTTCATAGGTGGATCCAAGGCTACTAAGACCTTCACTCGCCGTCCCCGTGCCCGTTATCTCAGGCCCACTACAGAAGGGACGTTTATTGACGAAACAGAGGTTCGCAGAGCAGCAAGAGAGGCTGAACGGATGGCAGAGGCAGCAAAGAAAACCAAGAGGGTTGCATCTCGCAAGGGCTAGTAGTCTCGGCCCAACTACAAGGCTATGGAGAGGATTAAGTATTCCACCATTCGCCAAACTGATTACTATGAGGAGGTCGACAGTGATGATCCTCCGGAGGACTCTATGTTTTCGAATGCACACTTTAGGGCTATTCATGATGATGTGTATGCTACTCTCAAGCTTCGCCCCATGCATCCCATGAATATTACTGAGGCTCAATCCAAGGCAAGACTCCGTGAATCTTTGGAAGTGAATAACAAGATGGGGCTTCACCACCTTATGGCTCTCCAATGCAACTATGATTCCTCGGTGGTGAGGCAGTTTTTCTCTACACTTGTGATTTGCGGTGATGAGCGCTGCACTATGAAGTGGATGACCGGGACAACAATGATTCAGTCGGACTTCCACACGTTTGGGCAGGTTCTTGGGTATGATTTCCATGGCCATGACACACCTTCTGGCCACCACATCATTTATCCACTCAGGCCCTCCAAGGACACTGTGCTTGCTCCATGTCTAACATCTAATGGCATTGCTGGTACTTTTGCTGGCCTCTCTCCTTTGTATCCCTCCCTTGTTGGCATATTTCGGGAAAGCATATCTCCTAGCGGGGGCAACAATGACAAGATTCGTAGTCACCTGGTTCCTCTCCTTGCATTTTCTCACGAGTGTGCCACCAATTCTGGCTCGTCTACAGGTTATAAACTAGATGTCATGGACTATATATCATGAGATGACTGATGCTATGATCAATAGGCTCTCCATCCCATATGCCCCTTTCATTATGATGCTCATCAAGCATATGTTAACCCATGAGGAATTTGGCACTGATTTGGATGGTGTTCACAAGCCCAAGAAAATCTACAACAAGGCTCAAAAGACCCATCACCCTTCCACTTCCCCTGAGTCCTTCATGCGTGATGCAAGGGCTAGTGGTCGTCGTTCCGTGGTGTCCCCAATGGCACGCGAGGTCAAGCAGCTCAATTGGTTCTAGCGGAACATCCTTTGCATGGGCATAGATACTCACAAGGGCCAGTATGAGCAATACCGGAGGAGCCATGAGATGGCTCACACTCAGTAGCTTATTCTTCACCATGTATCAGGTGCCACTGGCCATCCAGCACCTCCTACTGCTCCGGAGCCATATGCTCAATGGAACACTTTAGGGATCAACTATGGAGAGCTCTAGAGTTGCCTGTTTCCTCCACCTCCGAGGGCACCTACTCCTCCAGCTGATGACGATGATGATGAGTATGATGAAGAGGAAGGGGACGGGGATGACTACAACGAGGATGAGGAGGCGTGATCTTCTGGGACGTTAGCATCACTCTTCTTCCTTTTTGGCGTTTCGATGCCAAAGGGGGAAAAGTAGTTCTATTAGGTCTCGTGGATTTGCATGGGTCGGGCGCAAGCACTTGTCTCTTTTTCAGTCGTTTATTTGCTTGCTTGTGCCCTTTTTAGCGTGAACTTATTTGTTATTTGTGCTTGGTTTATGTAAGACTCTATCGTGTGTTACTCTGTATGGACCTCTGGAATTCTGGATTTATATTGTGGACCTACTCATATGGAATTCTGGATTCATCTATGGAGTTTGGTATTCTATTTGATGGCATATGGAATCATGGGATTATCTAGTGTATGCATCAATATTGTGGGATGTGCTTGGAGCCTGATAATCTCATTATTTACTTTGGCTATGTTCACATCCCGGTGGTATGATTTTGTTTCCTAACTCACCTTGTTTTAATTGTCTTTGTTATGAAAGTTGCGTACTCTCTAGGGTGTGCATTTGTATTCAAATGTAAATTTTAAATATGCACACATCTAGGAGGATACTCTTTCATTTATTTAAAGGTGTTGTTAGTAGGTTTCTTTGCAAATCCTAGTATTGTCATCTAACATCAAAAAGAGGGAGATTGAATGAACATTTCATAATCCCTAGTGTTTTGTGTGTTAGATAACAATATCAAGGATTATTTAATGTGTGTTGAAGTGCTGCAGATCTTTACATTGAAAAAGGAAAAGGAAACTGCTTTTAGGGGCGGATAATCCACCCCACCTCATACCCAGAAGGGCGCAACCTCCAGAGGGGGGCGGAGAATCGGTCGGATTTTCCGGCATGGCCGGATAGTCCGCCCCTTGAGGGGGGCGGATAATCTGCCCCTCGAGAAATTTCACCAAATCTGGACCCGCGTCGCTCTCTATCTGGGGGCGGATTTTCCCCTGGACTCTCCAGCTCGGGGGCGTAGTTTTCCCCTAGGCCGGATAGTCCGCCCCTTGGGGGAGGGGGCGGATAATCTGCCCCTCGAGGTATTTCACCAAGTCTGGACCTGCGTCGCTCTCTATATGGGGGCGGATTTCCCCCCGGAGTTTCTGTCCTAGGCCCAGAGTTTTTCCCCAGGGCAGATAATCCGCCCCTAGTGGGGGGCGGATAATCCGCCCCCAAACTTCTTCAACGGCCAGATTTGGGCAGGGGGTATTTAAGCCTGCCTTCCCTCTCCTGCCAGATTGCTTGGTTCATTCGAAAAAGTCAAGATCTGATCTTCAACCTTCATCCAAGAGATCTCCACCTAGATTCACCCAAAGGCCCCGTCCCTTGGGGAATCGAAGGAGGAGGACTCGATCTTCAACAACTGCAATCAAGCGCTTCATCTCCTCTCCATTCGTTTGGAGAATCTCCGATCTAGTATTTCTTGCATATATCTAGATCCTTGCTTTTGATTATATTGATAATCTATGTTCTTGTGACAGATTGTTGTCATTACGGGAGCCCCCAATTCAGTTGTGGGTGTGTGCCCCGGTAGAGTTGTAAAGGCACCGGTTCCCGCCTCGAAGGGTACCAATAGTGGAGAAGGTGGATCAGGCCTTTCGTGGCGAGATCCATCGGAGAATAGGGTGAGGCCTATTGTGGCGTGGTGATCTTAGAACCGCCCACCCCTCCAACGCAGATGTACTTCCCTTAACAAGGAAGGAACTGTAGTAAAACAAATCCCTGTGTCTCCGCGTGCTCCAATACGGTTTCCTCGCTCCTCTCTTTACGTGCTTAGTAGCTAGGGTTGCATATAGGGAAATTCTCGTAGTTGCATATCTAGAGAATTTACTTTATGCCAAGCCTAAAATTGAAAAAGAATTAAAAATTGAGTAGCACCTATTCACACCCCCCCTCTAGGTGCCCATATGATCCATTTCAACACCTTCCTCAAGCGTCGGGTGCAGCCGCTCCAAGCGAGGGCGCATCCGATGTTTCTGTATGCTGGCCTCAATGACCCGACAAGGGTGCTGCTGGTGGAGATGTCTTCGGCTGACCTTAATCGGGCGCTTCGGCCTCTGCTGAAGCACAAAGTCGACGAAGACCTCCAGGGGAAGTCCTTGATTGCCCCTTTCAACATCAAGAAACCAGTTCCCCAGGTGAAACATGTAGTTGCGCGTAGCACTTTTTCGAGTGCTTGTTGCCTGCTTTTGTTACTTATCTCGTTTCCTCCTTTGTCTTTGATATGCAGGGATTCAAGGTAGCAGGGATGATGCCTCCTCTACCTGAGAAGTACACGGACGCGCCTGACAACGAGGAGGTGGAATCTGACTCCGAGCTCCCCGCGGCGTAGTCGCCTTCCGTGGAAGCCCCCGAGCCGAGCGAAGGGCGGACCCGAAAGAGGTCCCGAAGCGAGACTTCGGATGGGGTGATGCCACCAACACCGAAGGGTCCCTCCTTCCTCGAGCATCAAGGCGGGGATGAGGGTGCGACCTCCGCCCCATCGCTGATGTGCTTGTTCGGGTAATGGCCCCGCAGCCGCCAGCCAAGAAGAAGAAGCAAGAGAAGAAGGAAGCTCATGTCTTTGATCTGTCAGGCATACCATCATAAGTATATCTAACCAAGCCTTGGAGTTGTCTTGATGTGCTAAGTATTGGCCTGTTTGTTGACTTGGTTCCTTGTAATTGCTTAGCAACAATCACTCGGAGGAGTCCCTCGAGGGGTAGACCGAAGAGATGATCGCGGAATCGAAGCCCGTGTCTTCGTTTCCCAAGATGGTGGCCAACTCCAGTGATAATCATTCGAGCTCCTTGAGGGAGGGGTATCATGCGCTCGTCGCTCGGAAGATTCGAACAAGACCTTCAGAGTCCACAGCTGACCACGTAAGTATCATTCCTGCTTGCATGGGACTGCCCCTAAGCCCTTTATTCATCAAGGTTGTTGTATTCTTTGCAGCCCTTTGTGCGCGAAGCCAACCGTCTCATCGAGCGGAACCTTTCGTTGGAAGGCGAGCTCAAGCAGCTTCGAGGAGCGTCTTCATACTTGATTTCAAGTTCTCCAGAGTCTTTCATTGTACTCATCTTGTATTGCCCCATGCTGCAGATGAGAATAATGATGCCCTCCGCAAGCTGAACGCTCTCGAAAAGAGCCTTGGCAAAGCGGAGAAACATGCGAAGGATGCTGCCGAAGCTCTCCAACATCAGCAGAAGGAGGCAGAAGACCATGAGCAGCAGCTCGCGGCCGTCGCAGCAACCCGGGAGAAAGCCATGGTTGAGAAGCTTATGGCTGCTGCCAAGGCTGTATCTAGTAAGTCATTTTGGAATTCCTTTGAGTGTTAAGTGCTTTGATTTCAGTTCTTTCTTACTCATTGGAAGGTTTTGCCGTTTTATGTTTGTAGATTCTTCAGGTGTCATGTTTGACCGTGATGCTTTGGAGCACGGTGATCTTCTGGAGGATGCCATTGCGTCGATCGAGGATTGCTGCTCCTTGTCCGTGGAGTCGCTTGATAAGGCCAAGAAGGTGCTCTCCCGCTTCTACAAGGAGATTGTAACATCCCAAAAATATAAAACAAGGATCATCAAACCCAAATCACTAAAATTAGGGTTAACAAAAACTTTGATTAATTTAAAATCATATGAATGCATGTGTGAATGAGAGGATTTGATAAATGCATGTATAAACTTGTGTGATTAACCTAAATAGCAAGGAATGGTTTAAAAAGGAAAATAACATCATATACAAAATTTCCATGTAGAAACAAAACAAGAGAAAATCAAAAACAAATAAAATAAAGCAAATGGTCATTTTTGCCAATCTTGCTCACTAGGTCACTTTGAGTGTTTCTAGTCCAAGATTTCAAACAGAAACTTTTGAAACTCTTTTCACCCCTTGCTTGAACAAGTAAAAGTGAATCAAAGCCCACCTTTCAAACTTACAGAAATATTTGGCAACCTCATTCAAATCACATTTCAAAATTGAATCTTTATCATATGTGAAGATCACCCATTTTCAAAACCCAACCAAACTAGTGCCCCTTGACTAATCCAACTAACCAGACACTCCCTAGTATGTGCCTAGCAAACCCACCAAGTTTGAATCCAAAATTCAAATTGAAAGTTCTTGCGACCATTTCATTAAACACCTTGCAGATACAAAGCAAACAAACCTCAAACACTATAGTGTGCAGTAAATTTGGCCTAACTTGTTCCCTATCTAGCTCACACTACACCCTCAGTAGATCATCTAACTAGTTTAACCCCTCTAGCTCACTCTAAGCAAGACCATGCCATTAATGGCAAGCAGGCCGAGCCTCACCTTGCCACCCCATTGTCGACAACAAGCTAGGAGCAACACTAAGCCTAACGAGCATGTCTAGCAGGCACCCCACCGTCCACCGCCACTCTCTGTCCCAGCCTCGAGTAATGCCAGCCCCTGGACCACACGACACGCCCATGCCAAACCTCTCTGTGCACGAGCCGAGAGCGCTCCAGTGCGCCACGCTCGACCAGCACCCACAGACCGCGCGTCGCCCTCGCCGCTTGCAGGGATGATCACCAGCACCCCAGCACCTCGCCAGACATGCCCGTTCGCCACCGCGCGGACCGCGCGCGCTGTGCGACATTAAAATCACCGTCGGACCCGCTCAGAGCACCACAACGTTCCGACCGAGCAGTACCGCCCCACGCCGCAAGACCACGCTGTTGAGCTTCGCCAGGGAGCACCGCACCGCCCCTACCGTCGCCCATGCCAGTAGTCGCCTGTACCATCGCCTCCGATGACCTCAGCCCACGCCGTGCTGCCCCTCTCACTCGCCTATAAAAGGAGCCCTCCCCAGCACGAATTCGCCACACCAGTTCACTCCCCTCTCACCCAGAACCACCCCACCTCACTCCCAGAGCAAGGCGAGCAACACATCACCAGAATTTGGCCGAAGCCCGCTACTGCTGGAGGAGAAGGGAGCCATTGATTGGAGCCGCCCCAGGAGAAGCTACCGGTACCAGGAGAACCACCGTCGTCAACTTCGTCATTCGCCCTCGTCGCCGACCCTCGCCTAAGCCCCGGTGAGCCTCCCACGACCCCCACCTGCCGCGTTAGGGTTCTGTCTCGCCGGCGCTGCCCGACGTGGACGATGAACCATAGTCGTTCGATTAGAGTTAGATCGTGCGGTTCACATTGCCCCATACCGCTTCGCCCCTCCTCGTCTCACAGACGCGTGGGGACAGCCACTTAACCAGCCCGCGTACGCACTGTGTGTAGTGGGCCGGCCCAGTAAAACATCTTGTGTGACCCAACAATTCAAATTTAGTTTTATTCAATTAATTTCAAACAGAGTTCTGTACCTAGATTCAAAAATCAACCCAGATCGATTCACTAAACCAAAATGCATGAAACCAATTTTGTTAGAGAAGTACTAAAATGCTTAATCCAAGCCTTCCTGGATTCAAACCATTTGGATTTGTAGATCAACCATGGTAAAAATAACAAGGCAGAAGCTTTTCTACATTCAAACATTTTTCAAAATTCAACCCTAAGAGCTTTTGAGTTGATTCCAACTCTCAAAAATCACATTTGATCATACCTTTCAGAATATATAAAAACATATGGGTTTACTTGCAGAAATAATATTCAAGTAATAAAAGAATGCCACATAGGCATTTCTAGTCACTTTATTTAATTAAAATAAAAGGTTAAACCTTATTAAATTGTGACACCACTTTAAATCACATTCCCATGTACTGAAATATGTGGTGATGACATGTGTCAACATGATCCCATGTTTGAGTTGGAGAATATTAAATCTCAAGTAGTTTTTCATGAGTATAAATTACTTTTCCAAAAATAAAATAAATAAGACAAGTGCTTGAATCTTGTAATAATAGTGATGATGATAGATCATCTAGTGTGAAACTTTGTGTGAAGTTTAGAAATAGTTAAGTGTTGTTTGGTGATTGTGTACCTCGTATTTATTTATAGACGCTAGTACCGACCGAGGATACGAGGAGGAAGGAGGATACTATGAGGAAGAAGCCGAGGAGAACATCAACCACTGCTCTGCACAAGGCAAGCTAACAATTGCAAGATACCCTACTTATGCAAGCCTAATACTACTATTTGAATGAGCAAGCTATTAACTTAGCAAGCTTACACCACTTGATACCCAATCCTAGTTTTACTTGCAAGCTTACTACTTTATTTTCTTTATTGAAGCTTTTGTCTTAGAGTTTACATAGTGACTTGTAGATTCTAGAAAGATAACTGAAGGTATCATAAAGAGCATAAAATTTGGCCTAAGTCAGATAATCTTGATGTCATCCTAAGGCATGAGATTGAACTTAGCTAATCTCCACTTAATTATTACCCCTCTTTAGTCATTACCCCCACTTGTAGATGCTAGTGCTAAGCATAAAACTTGATCAACTTTAGATGGGAAGACTTGGTGAAAATGGTTATGAAAACCTTAGAATGATGAGTCATTCTACTGAAATGTTTTGACATGTGTTCTTGAACACCAGATGATTTTGATGATGAAAATGTTGAGGCATGAGCCTTAGCCCTTTATAAAACTGATGGTTTTCTGGATGCGATACCATTCTAATTTTACCATACAACCACAATACCCGAAAATTGGGTAGGGCTTGACTGGAAATTTATATACCTTAGTATGGGTTCCCTCGCGGCCAAGGTCTGAGCTGAGGCTACCTTGTGAAGATTGTCCATCTGTGCAGTACCCAAGATGACAGTTGGTCATGGTTGGGAGGCTAAACTCACAGGAGAGGTGCCTATACTAGGGCGTGTAATTGAAAGGTTAGCATTGATTATCCGCATACTGAGTATGGTGAATTCAGGATTGTCCCTGACGGATGTATCGAATATTGTGGTAAAAGTGTACAATCTCTGCATAGTGTCAAACTATTCGAATATCCGTGTCCACGATTATGGACAGTTGGAGTGGACATACTGTTTCCCCGTCAGATGTTTTCAAAAGGACTTGTGAAATGATTTGTGACTTTGACTTGACCACAACAGAGTTGTGATATGAAATTTAAATTCCCACTTAGGTGTTATAAAACTTTCAACTAGATTTCTTTGCTTCTGAACTTAGTAGAGGTAAATCTGTCTTTTTGCAAAATAACCTTAGAGCTTAGTATCCTACCACAAAACCCCCTTAACTTGTTAGTATTAGTTTTCAATTACTTAAAAAGTACTCATGGCTTTGTCCCTGGCTATTCCCGTGGCCAGACTATGAAGAGGAGTACAAGGATGATGGACCGCAAGAAGGTTATGACAACTAGGATCATCTCCCATCGTCAGCATTGCCTGTGACCCCGAAGATGGAGCTTCGCCTACGCTTTCATTACTATTACGTTATTCCGCTGCTTGAGTTGTATTAAGAACTAGATCATGAGATCATTATTTGTGTAAGACCTTATGTATGGTTTGTAATGGATGATGTACTATGATATCCAAATCTGTTATGTCTCGCAAAAATGGTAATCCTGGGATTGCGATGTATGGCATAACAGGCATCTGGGATTAAAAATCCGGGTGTTGACAGAGATCAACCCCAAAGGCGTCGCCCTCGAGGGCGTCGGTTCCCTCGCGGAGGCTCTGGCGGATGAAGCTCCTATGGAGTACAAGCGGCTAAGAACAGGCAGTCTGGATCCAAGGCTACCCCGGGTGCTGACACTTAGGTCCCTTTGTCTTGTAGCTAGTCTAGCTTTCTTTATTTTTGGTGCATGTGTAATGTCTTTTGGATGAACACGCTTCACTCTGCCATGTAGTGGCCTTATTTATGTATATATGAATCCGTCTTTATATCTCCCAACAGCTGCGGGTACTTGAAAAATAGCAATCTTCTGCATTATAACTGCATGATTATTATCCAACAAGAACGTGGTTGGCTGGTTAGTTGCTTGGAACGTCAATGTTGGGAGAGGAATATTGCGATGAGTGTACATGTGGCGAAGCTCCAGCTTGCCTCTGAACCCAGCTATTGCAATCCAATCTCCATTGGCGCCTACCCACTGCCCAAAACTATAGCCTGGTACCATAGCATCGGACGAGAACTTGTCCAACAGTGACATCTTGCACGAGACGCTATCAATTTTGAAGTAATGTAAGAAAGCTGGCGGTCCCTTTGTCATGGGGGGGGGGATGAAGAACACATGAGAGGCCAAATGGCAGTGAAGCATCCAATGTTGCACTAGCTTTCACAGATTCAAGAAAGTATTTGGACAAACTGATAAGGCTGGCGGCGGTGATGACGTCGCATCTGGTTATGAGTTCTTCAAAGGGGCCTTCGTTAAACACGTCGTAAAATAACTCAAAATCATGCTCACAGTTCT
Source organism: Avena sativa (assembly GCA_916181665.1). Classification (NCBI taxonomy): domain Eukaryota; kingdom Viridiplantae; phylum Streptophyta; class Magnoliopsida; order Poales; family Poaceae; genus Avena; species Avena sativa. The sequence goes on along the minus strand of OV702299.1, from coordinate 361,233,839 downwards.
TGCTCACTGACGCCATCGCAAGGCATCGTCTGTATTTTATTGATTGGGGTTTCAGAAGAGAGGGGGAATCAACGGCGGCAACTCCCTGATCAAGACGCGGAAGAGAATCCAAAAGCGACATATGGCGGCAGCGGCGGCGTGTGGTGTGGAAGGGGAAAATGCCGGGAAGAGGGAGGATGGGGAATAAGCAAGGGGGGATGACTAGATTAATCCAGCTAGCGTGTGCTCCTCTCAGCTGAATTTCAACGAGACAGTGACCTGCCAACAACCTACTCCCTACTAATAGTACTAGACGTCTAGACGGTCGGAGTAGTTAATTTGGACGTGGGTTCCACTCTTGGGAGGAGACTCGCCTGACTCCCTAATACTCTCTCCGTTTGGAAATATAAAGATGTTCTCAATTAGTGAGCTAATGTATCTAGAAACCTTTTTAGTGTGTAGGTTCAAATGAAAAAACATACTAAAAGATGTCTAGATACATTTACTTCATAAACCTAAAACATCTTATATTTTCAAACGGAGGGAGTAGTACAAGACTCCTGGGGTACAGGTAGTAATTCAGAAAACCGAGCTCTGTATTTTCCATTCACTCCAAAGGAATGTCATGTTTGAATTCATTTTTTCCTATGATTCAAACACATACTTGAGCCAAATTCCTGTATTTTTGTATTCCTAGAGAATTCAAGAGGTCATGCAACTCCAATCCTATGGATTTATTATTCCTATGTTTGATATTCCTGCAAATCAAACAAGCCCTTAATAGTTGAAAATTTTGGGAACATGCTCTAGAGAACTGATAGAAGATTCTAGAATGACGGAGAAGTGTGTTTGAGGTTTGTGCATAAAGTTCATTGTGCTAAAGACTATAAATAGAATCTTCTAGATCCTAGAATGGAACATAAGATCCAATGGCTAGCAATGTCAAGATTTGCCAATCTTTGATCCAACGGTCAGTGTTCAAAGTTCTACGTACACTATATATAGTTGTAATATGTAAGATAATATAAGATAAGAAAAGTGAGGCCAGGGTAATTTATGGGCCTGCGCAAAGCATCATTGTTTACAGAAAAGCCCATGTGCTCGAGCTAAAATCTTGGGAATTTGACATGATATGCGAATATCATATGTACATGTGATGATCCAATGTAGGAGTACTTCACAATGCTCAAGTTGAATTGTGACACAAAAAACCTTTTGATGCACAGGGATTATGAAGTGTATAAGAAAACAATCAAATTTTCTAAGATTTTAGCTAGCTAACTAAAAACTAACAATGCAATATTGAGTGAAATGCATATGTGTAGTTTCAGTTAACTTGAGAATTGCAAAGGACATTGTTTAGCCAACCTAAACAACATCAATCTACACAAAAACTCTGGATGAACTTTCAAAAGCAATAGAAGTCGTGGAAGGACACAAGTTACAGGCTGATACTATTTTACGGTCTCAACCGCCGCCATTCATGATATCTAAACATGTACGAATTTCGTCAAATATGCTCAAATTTGTTTGAAATGTACTGATTTGTACCAAGATACATGTTTTGGGACTGATTTTGTCCACTTTGCAAGATATGAGACTAATTTGCACCCCGGATGCAAGAAGTTTGACTAAAAGTGTATTTACCTCGATATTTGACAAGAAAAGAAGTGACGCAGATCCTCTAACTTGCAGAAGTAGCTCATGTTCAAACTTTACAAAGTTTTGGTTTGAAAAAATATTGGATGCATTGAGCTTTATAAAGACCAGGTGAAACCAAAAATTTGCAAAAGGAGTGCAAGGAGGAGCAAGTTATGAGTACCAAGAACCAATGCCTTGCTGCATCTCTTCTCGAGCAACCAGAGCCATCGTCAGCGCGATCTTGAGCCAAGAAAACGAGGCACCACTAGTATAAACTCGCTACTTAGAGACTATGCCTAGAGCCGGTTTACCCTAAGTACGAAAAACATGCCTTTGTACCCTTAGCCAGTTTGTTACAATACGACCGCCTCTAATGGTCTTCGAAGCGGTTATTTATAATAGTAGACTCAAAAAATGGACCCTTGTGAGCCGAATAATAAAAACAAACGCCTTAGTATATAACCTTACGCGGTCTAAAAAATCAACCATCTCTAATAGTCAGAGCGGTGAGCCGGCTATTATTACAAGACACCTCAATTTGGTTGTGTGACACGTGCAGTTACGACACCTGGTCACAGACAGCCTCCGCGAGTGCACCTCAGACGGGTGGTAATAAGAACCACCTCTAAGAGTGGTCAGGGGAAGCGGTTAGGGTTTTGTGTCGCCTCTTAGATCTACACTTCGGGCAAACTGAATTTGCGCATGTACTCAACGGTCAGTTCTAGAAGCAGAGTACAGACGAACTCCCGCCTGCATGTTCTCCTTCCTCTCTACTCTTCTTTCTATTTGATTAATTTCTTTCACTAGATTTAGTATAACAAAATGCAGGTGCTTGTTCATACACATTACACAGAGCTCAAGTTGCACAGATTGTTCATACGCTTCTCCAGATCTGTACAAATGAGATTTTCTGTGGTGACCCAACATACCACTCTGCATGTGTAGTACACTATAGTCGTTGACATGACATCCACAACACACCGTTCCGTAAATATCACATCCCTCAGAGTGGTACAATAGAAACATTGCGGGTCCATATTACAAAAGTACACACATTATTATTATTACAATACCGAAAGTTCTAGACTTCCAAAAGATCCAACTTACAAACCAAATATAAAGTGTTCAGCGGAATTTAAAAGTAGCAACTCCGACTAGGAGTTGAGCTCAACAACTTATTCTATAGAGTTCATGCTGCTCGGCTCCGTTAGTTACTACTAACTAGGTACTTAGTTGGTCTCGTTCTCATCGACACCGTAGCGGATCTCGTAATCCACTCCTTCAACTCCTCTGGATAGATCAGGTTCCTCGTAGAACACATCTTCTTGGCATTCAGCTGCATACATTGGCACGTCTTCGGGATCCTCAGAGTCTAAGCAAGGGATCAAAGGAAAGAATGAGTAACAGCGTTACCCAACAAGTTCATTATATGCAAGGTGGGAAGTTTGATGCTCTAACTACCATCTTGGATTATAAATCCTTGGCACTATGCAGTTTTTGTAAATCTTTCTTCAAAGATTGATTTTATTCCGAAAAACTATGACAATCAGCCTTCACAGGTTGACCAGAACTTTCATGGAGTTCCTTTCCTGCCGCGTTCGTAGCTCCTTCCCGGAACAGGGATTAACAAGTTACAGTTCTTACACTCTGTAGAGGTGCGTTACTTTACCCATGAGAGATCAACTCTTTCTTGCACAAACGGGCGTACTTTCCTGTCCACAATTCCATGATGTGCCGCCCAGTAGTTGGTCCAAGCCAATCACTGCCCCCTTTGCGACCCCGCATGCCTCCTTGGTGTACACCATGCCCACATAATGAATTACGACAATGGTTTGTACAAACCGTTAGATGCTAGAACTATCGTGGGACGATGAGGGTTCCCACCCATATGATGCATATCCTCTACGAATTACCAATTAATATGCACGCTACGAGGATAACAGCCACGACCTGCACATCCGGCTTCATGCGAGAGGAAGAAGATAAAGCTCACTTCTTTGTCCCATTCCAAATCTCATGGCTAACGCGTAATATACGACGCTAGAATCACTGATGTCAGGGGTTATTAAGTCCCTACTTGATCATCATTGTTGCAAATAGAACTCTAAGTTCTATTGCACATTATATCATCACTTAGGATGATAACTATGATTTATTTATTTATGAAAATAATATTTTATTTCTTTTATAGCATATATGATAACACACAATTTCTAAATACTTTGATAAAGACTCTTCAAAGGACATGAGCAAGGGATGAACTTGCCTTGTGATGGCAAGGTAGTGAAGTATGATGCTTGCACTGGACCTTGAGCTTCTAGTTCTACAAAAACATCATTATTGCTCGGTAAGGACAATATTTAAAGAAGCAAAATGATTATGCAAGTAATGTAATGCATTATTTAATTCTATATGCATTTCCCTATATAAGGTGCCTTTTAATAATGCATTTATAAATATTTTTTTAATATTTATTGCATATATTGAATTATTCTATTTTATTTCACTTTGACTTTTATTGATTTAATTATTCTTTTAGGAATTATTAATTATACATTAAAATTTATTATTAAATATTTGTTTAGTATTTTTCAAAAGACTATAATATTAATATATAATGAAAGTGATTTTTATTTATTTTTATCATCTTTCAATAATTTTGTAAAATTCCATAACAAATATATAAATTACAAAATTCTTATAAAAATTTAAATGTCCAAAATTTGATATCTTATTTTATTTGGACAGAGTGGATTATTGTGAATCCAAAAATATTTTATTTATAATTTTTGGACTTTTATTTTATTTTCTATAATTTTATTGAGGTCAGGGGCATTTTGGTCTTTTCCAATTGATCAAAAAAAATTATTAAACAACTTGAGCTGGCCTTTTGGGCTTGTTGGGCCAGTGTGGCCCAATAGGGAAGGTTAAAGTATCCCCCTGAGGGGTTTTGGCCCACCCAGCCCATTCTCTCTCCCTCCCTCTCTCTCTCTCGACCTTATCCTCTCCTCCTCTGACCTGACCCCGTGGCCGGCGATGCCGCCACCGTTGATTCCCGCCGCTGTCGGCCGTTCTGGTCGCCGTCGTGGTGCGATTTGGGGTTGTCGATGACGCTCGTTTGTTCTATCCACTTGGATTTGACTCCGGGGCTTCCCCGTGGCCAGGTCCACCCCGTTCCCGAACCCTAGGGTCAAGGAAAGGTGTTGTCGCCACCGCCACGGTCCCGTCTGCGGTGGTGTGCTGGGCTCGTGTGCTGCTCCGGCCACCGCCGTGGCTGGTGCAGGTTGCAGCGCCCCCTGGGGTGCTCTCTGTGCCGCCGCGGTTCGTCGGCCATTCTGCTTCCTCTACGATTCGTCAGCGAGGACCTCGGGTAAGTTGCTTCTGTGGTTCTTGTTCGTGCTACTACCATGAATCTCTCTGTGTGTATCTAGTGGCTTCTCGTGCCTAGTGATTATGCTCTGATTAGGGTTCATCTCCTAATTAGGGTTCTTGTTTTGATTAGGGTTCATAACCCCCTGTTGATCATATCCATGATGCTTTTAGATCTAGTGATGGTCATACTCGAGCATGAAGAATGATTATCAGGTGTGGTTAATGGTTGGTAGTGGCTTTGATGATGCTAGTTGCCTATCATATTTATTCTAGTGATGATTCACTATGATCCCATGCTAGTGTTTCTATGGAATCCCTGATTGGATTATGTTGTTGATCTGAGAATTTACTCTACTATCAGAATGCTTATACTGACATTAGTTTCTCTCAGTAGTTGCTTACTGCAATTATAATGTAGGCTTGTATGAGATTATATACACTGAATCAAATCATTATATGTAATGATTTTTCTGTGGATGTCTAGATGCATATGATATTTATTCCTGGCATTTGGCTTCAGGAAAATGATATTTATTGGTCTGTCCCTTTTATCTATGGGAACTAAGCAAAGATTGGTTTTAGTTCATTTAGAACTTGTCCTTGTGATATCATTATGATCTGGCACACAAGTGATTGAGTTTTTATTTTTGGGATTAGCTTGATAATGCTTGTGATTAATACTGGCAAGATGAAATGAAACCTTTTCTTAACTTTCCTGCCTATGATGTTGGTCTAAGGCTCTAGGATTTAATTCCTAGTTAGTTGAGCAAATAGTTTTTTTGAAACTTGTAAGATTAGAGGTGCTACTCTCTCTGGGAGATGTGCTCTGATCTGATAAGATCAAATGAAGAATGATCTAATTTGGAAAAAATAACACTAAACTCAGTGATGCTGGTCTGAGAGTTTAGTGCTTGTGGTTGAGCTTGATTTCTTATCCTTATACTTGAAATCTCTAGGATAGATTCACCTCTCTTGGGTGATTATTGAGAGATCATTTCATAAAGCAACACATGCTTTTGTTTAGATACTATTATGAAATCATGTGATGGTTTTATGAGATTCACCACAAAATCTGATGATGGTGTAGTAGAATAAGTTGGTGATGATATGGATCTTGATCTTGATCTTGATCTGCTTTTGCTGGACTCCCGAGCTTGCTCTTGAGCTTGCATGATCCTCCTAGCTCCTGGGCTTGATCTTGTTGTCCACCTGATTCATCCCCCTCCTTATGTCACCATCCTGGTGATGTTTGGTTGATCTGGGTTGGTCTGGTTTGGCTGTTTTTCTTGGTTTGGCTGCTGTTCTTGGTTTGGCTGCTGTTTACACTAGCTGTTCTTGTGTGTTGTGTAGTGGAGAGATGTACTGATATGCTCCTCCACGGCTGTGCTGTGGTTTTGTGAGATTGAGCTGCCTTGTGAGCTCGACAGCACACCATCTGCATGCTGGTGTGTGTCCAGCTTGGGTGCCTGCTAAGACTTGTGGATATGTTCAGAACTTTTGAACTATCTATTACCAGATTACTTTCACCTGGCTGGTGAATTGATACCCCTTGGCTCTCATTTGACTTTTGGCTTTGAATTTGTGAAAGATGGAATCTTTCATATTGGTGAAACTTGCCCCTTTTATAACATTTCTCAATGATGAATTTGTCAAGTGCATTTCACTGACATATCTGAGAGAAAAATACGAACACTAATCTTATTTTGTTTCTATTTAGTCTTTGTTTTTTAGGTACAAAGATAAAGATGAAGATTTAGTGTAGATTTAGATATAGGATAGTTAGTAGATATACAAATGTAATCTTCTTATTCTTTTGTAATTTTTCTTTTATTATCCTTGTAATCTTTATTTTATTTAATTGTAATAAATATTATATTATTATTAATAAATAATATTCTTATTCTTTATTCTTTTGTAACTTGTGAAGTTTGGAATGACTTCGGTAGATTACATTCTTTGTAACTTGTTCATGTATTACTAATATGAAATGAATTTCATATTCAATATTGTTTTTGGATAAGATTTAAGTTATAATACTTATCTTCTTAATTAATTTATGATTCTAATCTTATATCTAAATCATTTAAATTATTATTCAAACACTTAAGTTTTAAAATTCAAACTCATTTCAAAACACACATAATTCCTTTAAGATCATATCAAAGTTTATAGCAATCCTCCTTTAAGACTAAGCCTAATCTTAAAGTAAGAAAGAAACATTGATCACTCAAGGTTTTATTTGGTGAAAATTTTACCCACATTTTCACAAATGAATGCATGAAACAATTCACATTCCTAAATCTACCCTTCGTTAGGTTCCTAAATTCTGGGATGTTACATTTTCTTACTCTGTTTTTTCCCACTCTGTACTCTACAAAATGGGGTTTTCAGTTTGCTCTGAATCTTTTCTTTTATTTTTTGTTTTTTCAGTGCGCAGAACCAAGCTACGATGATGAAAATCTGTCCTGTATGCAGCCAGCCAAGGTATAACTATGGTCATTCCAACAGGACTTCAGAGTCCTTCACCATCGTCCTGAACCAGCCTACCTTTCGGCAAGCCATGTTCAGTAACTTTAGCCTCAATATATCTACAAAGTCCTTCACTATCAGTTAATTAGCATGCCTACGCATGAACTAATATTACCGGTGCTTGGTAGATAGCTAGGAATTTAAGTTTTTGTTGTTTGACAAATTAGAATCATCAATGGGCCTATCTTAGAAAGTTTCCTTCATATTTTAGGAGTGATAAGCCATATATGCATCTTTGTTTCCTTCGGAATTTGTTAGAGAAATATAAATAAATTGTTTTCTATTTTCTGCCATATATGCATCTCTATTTGGATCTGATATAAGCCACACATGAGTACATGCTTTTATGTTTTTTATATAGGTTTGTAGTGAATGTACCTACTGTTTTATGTATCATTATACCATGTGTATATATGTTACAAATGCATTTTGGTTTTCCTACTATTATATATATTTGATTAGTAGTTTTCTGATTATTTTAGGAGTATTACTTTCTTAGTTAGTAGTAAATTCTTGCGACTGTTATTTGTATAATCAACATCACATATTTATTTGGTTTTTTCTCAGACTGTTCCTTGTCACTTTAAGGAAAAACTCAACCAGTATGCCGATAAGTGGTTACCAGCTTTGGCTAGAGGGCGTAGGTTTAAGCTTTTCCTGTAAAAAGGGAAGATGATACATCCATAAGAGGGCCATTCTGATTATCTTTCTTGAGGACACACAATCTTGCTATTCAGGATGTGGTGACCTTTAGCTTAATCATAGATGATGATGAAGAAGACGAAGGAGATGATCAGTCCGTGTTTAGTATGGAAGTACATGCCCCTAATGGTGACATCAATGGATACCAGACTATTTATGGTATGTGTTTTTTCTCCATCAAATATATGTACATTTGAATTTTCCATTTATGGATCCCTACATTATTTCTCCTTTTAATTGTAATTGAATTTTACAAGATTTAGGGCGCCATTTGTGGATCCCATCATTAGAGGTGTTTTCTACAGGAGCGTTTTCATCATTTTAGGTTATACCATCAAGCTTTTCACTTGGTTACAACATCCCAAAGAATGGCACAACTTTGTTTCATGGTTATGGCATGGACGACACAATTACTGGCCAGTACACTATCTTACGTGGCAGATTGAACCAGATAGTGTTCTCCAATGGTTGGAACCTCTTCTGTAACATGAACCAACTTCAAGGTGGTTCACTAGTTTCTGTGAGGGTGTAAATGAGGGAACACTGCATTGGCTTGTTCGTGATGAAAATTCGCTGAACCCTCCAAGGAAGATCTTGAATCGTTATTTTGTTTAGCAAGATCTAACGTAGGACTATGTTTGAAATGTTGTGAACAACTATGTTTGAAGTATTCGGTGTTGTGAACAACTATGTATGTAATATATTCACCTCCCTTGCCTTTTGGTCCTGAATATAATTCGCAAGTTTCAGGATTAACAAAATCTGGAGTGTCTGAATATATCTGGAGTTCCGACTACATGGAATTCATGCAAAATAGTTTAAATTTGTGAAAAACAGTTTAAATTGGTGAAAAATAGTTTAAATTGATGATAAATTCATATTTGCGTAACCAAATGATCTCACAACCTGATTAAACATTGGAATTAGTCGATTTCTAAACACTTGCACCTTATTTCTATGCAACAAGCGCATGAACACTAGGAGATGTCATACCTTTAAGGATAATATCCAAGGTTTGTACTACTCCATATATTTTCTTCAATGCATATGAACCTAATTCAGTCTTAGGACTTAATTTAACACTAGTACGCATGTATAACCACCTTCGTTTGCCTTTTTGTCCTCAATAATTCTCAAGTATTAGGATCACCAAAATCCAGAGGGTCCGAATACATATGGAGAACCCGAATAATTTGTTACGATAGAGACGGTTATTCTTATGGGTAAGGGTGAAAATTTTACCCATGGGTACGGATACCCGCGGGTACCGTACCCGCATGGGTAGGGTATGGGCACACTTTTATACCCATGGGTAATACCCATATCCTACCTGTTAAGTCACAGGTACGGGCATGGGTATAGACTTATACCCATGGTTATACCCATACCCTGCCCATTTAAACTGACATGTCAAACTTACCTATAGAGTTTCAACCTATGGGGCGAAGAAGCATAGGGACGAGTATGAGATTGCAACTTCTAAACTTCAATTTGATACTTTCATGTACTCGTCTACTACTAGTAAGTAGAGATTATTTTATTTTTATTTAAATATGCTATTGATGAAAGTAAAATTTTAAATAACTTGTGTACTATTGGTTATACCCACCAGGTACCCATCGGGTATGGGTATGGGTGAAGTTTTATACCCGCGGGTATGGGTATGGGTAAGATTTTGTACCCATTGACTACACGGGTATGGGTATGGTATTGCTCTACCCTACCCATACCCTGGCCATTGCCATCCTTACTTATGGGTCGCCTCCTACAGAATCCACCCTTCCATTTAATATCAAGAAATCCCCCACAAGCCGGCTTCCTCTCTTCCAGATCCAATGCTCCCCTGCCGCCCCTAAATCTAGAACGAGGCCGCCACCACGCATCGACGCCGACTAGCTCGATGACGCTGACACCCCCTCCCCCGTGACAAGATATATGGCAATTTGCCTTCTTTGCAAGACTCACTGCAAGGAAAGAATCTTGTCAACTGGCTCACTGTTTAGTATTCATCTCGTACCTGGTTATTTCGAGAAATTAGGTATATTCTCCGACACTCGTACAATTTAAATTCATCTCATACTTATCAACATATTAAAATGGTTATTTTAAAGTGTTATTTTGGTTCACAGATTGTCCCATGCAATGCAAGGGCACATTTCAATGAGCTCACAAGACATACAGTGCAATTCCGAGCTTGTGGGCGGACATACACCGTTGAAGTGCGAAAAGGGCCATCTAGGACTTGATTGGGAGGTGAAGGGTGGCGTCGGTTCATTGCTGATAACCATCTCACCGGAGATGGTCAGTTGGTGTGCTTTTCCTTGCAAGGAGACAAACCAAGGATAACTGCCATCTATCTAAACAATGTTGGCAAAGAGGAAGAAGATGACGAAGAAGATGAGGAACCGCCTATAGACTAGTTATCACCAATTATCTCCTAGAGATGCAAACTTACCGACGGTGAGAAAAATCACCTACAACGAATAATCCCTCCAAGTAATTCCATCATTGGGGTGCCATTTGTCACCCGCTTGACGAAGAGGAATGTCGAGAGGCGCCTTATGGTAAGTATATTATGTCAACGAAGCTATACATATCGGTCTACTTGTGATAATGGCCACGTGTAACATCGAGTCATCTTAGCTTTGCATCATAGAAATTACCTAAGGACATGGTTTAACATCTTCATTTTCCATGAAGATGTCTTGGTTGGAGCACGTGTTGGAGCACGAGGTGGCATCAGCACCGTCGAGTACAAGACGGATTTTGGCGGTCGCATCTCCTTCACCACTGATGGGTGAACTATGTTCCTCCAAATCGAGCATCGTCTCCAGATTGGACAAGCCATACTCATCACTGCGAGGTTCACCATCACGCGCAGGGACCTACATATGATGTTCGTCATCGGCATCATCAATGATTTGGCATCCCTAACAGACCCAGACTCGTAGGAGTGATACTCAGAGTAGTACGTCGTGTGACCTTAATAATATTGTTTGCTAGATTATTGTCTGAACCACAACTTTGTCAGTAGCTAGCTAGTTTTATCTCTATGTTTTGGACAAAATTCATCTTAATTAGACATTTAACGATGTATGATAATTCCTCTAGGACGCCGATCTCATCTTCCAAATCTTTCGATCTTAATGGGCATCTTCTCTCCCTTAATTACTTCCTTTGTGTGAAATTTGAATTAGTCCTTTTAAAATTCGAGACAATTATAATTTCTAGCCACCTAAGGGAGGTACTTGGCAGAAAAATATGAAATTTGGATGTTGTTAGAGACGTTTCCGTTCGCAACCATCTGAGGTTAGTACTTGGCGGCAAGATCTGAAAATATTTGGACAAATATTTCACATCTGTGCCACATTTTTTGTTCCCCGCCCGCTAAGGTTAGTACTTGACCCCCACTGTCCACCGCCTCCGCTGCCGGCTCCCTCCATCACCACCGCCTCTCGTCCCCTCCCGCCTCCGATCCCCTGTGGTGCAAAACCTCTCCGTTGCCTTCGAGGACCGTTTCGTCGTCCAGGCAGGTATGTATGAAAACCAAACCCCCCAAACCCTAATGTAGAGCTTCAATTTAGGAATTTTGGCATGGAATTTTCCATTTTGTTTGTCGAATTTAGGGTTCATGGTTTCCGAGCTGCAGAAACATGACGGCGGCGTCGGGAGAGCCTCCTCCAGCATTTGTCCAACCTCTTTTCCCCTTATATACATCTCAAAATATGCAATTTTTTATTGATTCCTCATTGTTCGTTGCCCTTCTAGCAATATGGATTTAATTTTCACTTCATTAGTCTGCTTGCATCTTTTTTATTCGATGAATTTCAAATTCTTTGGCTGTGTATGCTTTTTATGTATGATAACAAGAACTGTGTTTCTATTTTTAGTCTATTTAACAGATGGAAACATGTAGTGATCATGCAATAGTGCTATGTACCGATGACAGTGTTGCCATTCGCTCTGGCAGTTTTGAATTCTAGTCATCAGAAGATCCCACTAAGAGGTTTGAGATTAGAGGTATCATAGAACATCAAAATTCCAGTCATCCGTTTTAAATTTGTATGTGTTTAGACTGTAGACATAGGAATATTCCACCGCATTAAAATTTGCATGTGTTATTGCATCAGGGCCTCAACACAAGAGGAACACTAATTTTGATAAGCAGAGCCTTTTTGGAAACGACATGTATCTGAAAGAAGATCATGTAGACTTCCTTTTAGACTGGTGTGAACCCTAATTTCCACCAAAAATCAAGTACTACGTCTACAGGTTGCCCTATTTATCTGGCGTGCAAAAGAAGTGCAAGATGGTAAGATGATATATTCTTGAACACGCGATTAACAATGCTACCTCGTTTGTATTTAAATACTTCCAGTAATGAAATGCTATTCTTCAACGATTTGTATTTGCGCAGACTTTTGGAGCTGAGTTCACAAGAAAATATCTAAAGAATCGCCTTGTAGAACCAATTGATATCCATGTTTAGCAAATGAAGAGCAAGAAGCCAAAATGGTTATGATGAAGATGTGAGCTGGTGGGTCAAATGAAATCTTGATGAATGGATGGGAGAAGGTTGTGAGAAGCTTCAACTTAAAGCAGGATAGCATTGTCGTATTTAGCTTTGATGAAAGCAAGAGCAATATAACGGCCCATTACTACTCGAGTACTGATTATGATTATTTGATGTATGGACTCCATATTGTATGCACTACCATAATGTAATGGCTAAATATGTATAGATTTCACCAACTATTAGGTTAATGTTAATTGTTAATATAATGGTCTTCTTTTGACTGGCTGCTATAAGTTCTTAAGTTAATCTGCCTATCTGGCTGCTAAATCATGAGTATGTGTCATGTCAGCTATGATCGAGTTAGAATTAGCATGCTATTATTTAAAATGGTCTACACACACTAGAGACTGTCACTTTAAAAAGCAGCTTCGAGCACTATAAGAAAATGTCCTTTTACAACGAACGATTTTCGTGGTTGAAGGCCTATTTTTATGGCTCAAGAGTCTTCTACGACGGATGCCCTTCATGGTAAAATCCCCGTCATAAATTAATCTACGATGTTTTTTGGACCATGGAGGATCGCACCCTTTAGCCACGAAAAGTCATTCCATCGTAGATGTGTTCGCCAGCTGCATTGACTGCTGACGTCACGCAAACTGCCACATGGCAAGCACCGTTAACGGCCAGTTAATGCCTTTAACTGTCAATGAAACCGTGGTAGAAGACAGGTCCAACCAAGGCCTGATAATTATTAAGTGGGCCGACCCATTAAGAAAGCCCAACAGGATCATGGCCCATTACTGTTTCGACATGCACTGTTACAAATGGGCCAACTAGCCCATTACTTTCTGGCCCGTTACTATTTCCACACTCACTGTTTGAAATTGGCCCATTCGCACGACCCATAAATATCGGGGCCTTTAGTGTTCCACCCTGCACTATTCGAAATTGGCCTGTTTGGCCAGCCCACTTTGGCCCGTAACCGTTCCGGCCCATTACTGTATATACACGTACTGTTCGAGCTGGGCCCATATACTTGGGGTCCTACTGTTTAGGCCCATAAATGTTCGGCCCATGTTCTGGCCCATTACTGTTTTAACATAGTGATTTTTCGGCCTGTTACTGTTTTGGCCTGGTGCAAACTCGGCCTGCTACTATTCTGGCATGTTACTGTTTTGGCAATTTAAGGTTCTGGCCCGTTATTTTTCTGGTCCCTACTGTTTCGAGTGTTACTGTTTTGTCATGTTACGATTTTGGCCTATTACTGTTTTGGCCTGTTATGGTTTTGGTCTATTAGGGTTTCGGCCTTTTACTGTTATGGCCTGTTAATGTTTTCAACCTTTTACTGTTTTAGCCTTTTACTGTTTCGGCCTGTTAGTGTTTCCACAGTTTCATGTTTCGGCCTGCCACTATTATGGCCCGTTACTGTTACTAATCTCGCCTGTGTGTCAGCCCCATTAATTTTACGGTCTTATATAGTTTCTACATTTCTGGAGCCCATTTTGGTATCATAAAAGGTGTACAACGTGTGAGCATTTTTTACTGTTCATCGTTGTCCTAATACAAGACGGGCAAATACAGAGCACGATAGTGTACCCTAATCGATCTGTCTAGCACAGGTACGGTACCGCCTACCGCTATGTGTGGACAACATCAAATAAATGCCTACACGGCCTATGCAATTAGTATAGATATCACATCAAATGTAAACTACTTAAAATTATTATATATTATCAACTCAAGGGAAAGAAAAATATGTATTTCAGTTGGCAATCGAGTTGATAGCAGTCCTTAATTTGCTTTCTCCATCATCTACATCTCCCTTTTGAGTATGGCATCTACATTGAAAAACAAACTTGAGACATAATCTTGTAGCCCCCTCTTTGGTGGCAATAACAATAATTGTAGTCCGAAACTAAGTAATAAAGTTAATACGACAAACAAGGCAAACTACTTATTTAACTGATATGACAAGAGCAATGAACTAGAGTTTACTACTGGTCAATGGTTCAAATATATTGACCATCACGTCAAACAAACATGACAAACAAGCATTAAACAAGTTTGCCTACCATAAAACGAGAAATATAACAATGTGTGTGGTTTAGAATTTCAGCAAATATAAACTAACCAGGTCATTTCAACAAATATATATAGAAGAATAAACCAGACAATGGCATGCATTTACTGTCGTAGCTAAGAATGAAAGAGATAGAAATTATAACGACATCACGCAAGAACTTTGTAGAGCAGGTTTGCAAACCACAGATGAACTATACAGTATAGGATAGTTAGGTCGTTGCTTAGGACGAACTAGAACCAGATACGAAATATAATGGCGTCACTTGTGTACCTGAAGAACATGACATACAAGCATTAGGCAAGTGTGCCTATAATGAAATGAGTAGTCAAACAAAATGTTTCTTAGAATTTCAACGAATATAAACTACCCAAGTTATTTCAACAAATATATATGGAAGTAGTTGTATATCCTGGAAAACAAGATACGTTGGTTGACTCAGAATTTGCGGTAAGCTACACAATGGCATACAGTTACTGTCGTACATAAGAATGAACCAGATAGAAATTATAATGGCATCATACTAGAACTTGCAGAGCAGGAACGCAAAACACGAATGAACTACACAGTATAGGATAGTTATCCCATTGCTTTACGATGAACTAGCACCAGATTAGAAATACAATGGCGTCTCTGGAGAACCTATAAAAGAGGACAAGCAAGCATTAGACAAGTGTGCCTACAATGAAATGAGCAATCAATCAAAGTGTTTCTTAGAATTTCAGGAAATATAAACTAGCCAGGTCATTTCAACAAATATATATGGAAGCAGTCGTTTATCCTAGAAAGCAAGAGACATTGGGTGACCCAGAATTTGCGATGAGATACACAATGGGCATGCAGTTACTATTGTAGCTAGGAACCGAACAGAAATAATAATGGCATCATAAGAGATTTGTAGAGCAAGAATGCAAACCACGAATTGAACTACAAATAGAGGATAGCTATGTCGGTGCTTAGGATGAACCATTAGATATGAAATATAATGGCATTGCTTGTGAACCTGTAGAACAGGACATGCAAGCATTACACAAGTGTGCCTACAAATGATTTGAGCAATCGAATAGAGTGTTTTCTAGAATTTCAGCAAATATAAACTAGCCAGGTTATTTCAACAAATATATATGGAAGTAGTAGTATATCCTGGAATGCAAGAGATGTTGGGTGACTCGGAATTTGTGGTGAGCTACACAATGGGCATGCAGTTACTTTCGTAGCTAAGAATGAACGAGACAAAAATTATAATGGCATCATGCTAGAACTTGCAGAGCAGGAACACAAACCAAGAATGAAGGATAGTTATGTCGTGCTTAGGATGAACCAGCACCAGATTAGAAATATAATGGCATCTCTTACAAACCTATAGAAGAGGACACGCAAGCATTAGACAAGTATGCATACAATGAAATGAGCAATCAATCAAAGTGTTTCTTAGAATTTCAGCAAATATAAATTGCCCAGGTCATTTCAACAAATATATATGGAAGAAGTCGTTTATCATGGAATGCAAGAGACGTTGGGTGACCTAGAATTCACGGTGAGCTACACAATGGGCATGCAGTTATTGTCGTAGCTAGGAACCAAATAGAAATTATAAAGGCATCATAAGAGACCTTGTAGAGCAAGAATGCAATCTACGAATGAACGATATATACAGTAGAAAATAGCTATGTCGTTGCTTAGGACGAACCATTAGACATGAAATATAATGGGATTGCTTGTGAACCTGTAGAATAGGACAAGCAAGCATTACACAAGTGTGCCTACAGATGAAATGAGTAATCGGACAAAGTGTTTTCTAGAATTTCAGTAAATATAAACTAGCCAGCACTACTAGGAAAACGTCTGTTCGTGGCGCACCTGAAAAGGCCATCCGTGGCGCACTAGCAGTGCACCACGGGCCTCGCGCTACGGCTATCTCCTAGCCGTGGCGCACTGCCTGGTGCACTACAGTTATCTCGAGATAGGCGTGGCGCACTACCAGGTGCGCCACGGGTAGGGGTATAGGGTGCGCCACGGGTAGGGGTATAGGGTGCGCCACGGATGTGTTTTTCAAAAAACAAAAAAATGCAAAAAACACCCTCGTTTTGAATTGCAAAAGCAATCAGGTCCGTGCATCGCCGCCGTCGTGTCACCTCGCCGGAGCATGGCCGTGGCCACGACCTACCACCGCAGGGAGGTGCGAGAGGCCGTGGCCGCTCTAGTCCTCGCCGACGTCAAGGTGGTAGGAAGGGTGTGGTTGGAGAAAGGAAGGTAAGGAAGAGAGGGAGGTAGGAAGAGAGGGAGGTAGGAAGAGATGAAGGAAGAGAGGGAGGAAGGGAGGTCGGTGAGGATAAGTATGTCGCCGTCGCCCGTTGTCACTTCGAGGAGGAGGAGAAGGAGGCCGCCGTTGCACCGCCGCCGTGCCACCTTCACTGCAAGGAGTGGAGGAGTCCGCCGTCGCGCCGTCACTGCAAGGAGAGGAGAAGGGGAAGGAGGAGAAGGAAAAGGAGAAGGAGGAGAAGGGAGAAGGAAGAAGGAGAAGGGAAAGGGAGAGGGAAAAGGGGAAGGGGAAAGGGGAAAGGAAAAGGGAGGAGGGCGGGGTGGGGATTAAAATTTTGAATCCCGCCCAACTTACTCGTAGCGCACTAGGTGGTGGTGCGCTACGGGTAATTTGCCCTCTATTTTTTTTCTGCAGGAAAAAACGGTCTTTTGACCGTAACTTTTTACTCTTTTCGAATTTTGAAAATCTAAATAATCGCTAAACGACCGTAGGTCATTGCGAGCGGATGCGAAATCTTGTTCTCGTCATTTTGGTATATTATACGATTTTTTCGACATCGTATACAAAAGTTACGGCCATTTTACCATGGCATGACTTTTTTTGCAGAAAAGTGGAAAATCATGTTTGTTAATTTTCCTAGAAACTATACCACATTACCTACCTACATATGAAATGATTTTATTTTTTGAAGTGTTTATCATTTTATTTTATTTTTTAGAAAGCCTAAAAATGCGATCCCAGGGGGGGGAGTTGGTGTAGGCCACTTAGCCGTAGGGCACTAGGACATAGTGCCCTACGGCTAAGTTGACCCAGCTGCTGCAACACACAGCCCCGTAGCGCACTAGGCCGGAGTGCCCTACGGCTAAGTTGCACATCCGTAGCGCACCTTGACCTAGTGCGCTACGGGTATGTGTGCTGCGGCCACATGTGCCCTTGCCCACACATAGGCGTGGCGCACCACCCCCATGTGCGCCACGCTTACGGCAGTTAGCCATAGGGCACCTGTGGGCAGTGCGCCATGCCTATTTTACCCGTGGAGCACCACTAGCACGTGCGCCACGGATATGTGGATTACCTATAGCCGTTTTCCTAGTAGTGCAGGTCATTTCAACAAATATATATGGAAGCAGTCGTTTATCCTAGAAAGCAAGAGACGTTGGGTGACCCAGAATTTCCGGTGAGCCAATGGACATGCAGTTACTGTCGTATCTAGGAACCGAACAAAATAATAATGGCATCATAAGACAACTTGTAGAGCAAGAATGCAAACCACGAATGAACTACATATAGAGGATAGCTGTGTCGGTGCTTAGGATGAACCATTAGATATAAAATATAATGGCATTGCTTGTGAACCTATAGAACAGGACAAGCAAGCATTACACAAGTGTGCCTACAAATGATTTGAGCAATCGAATAGAGTGTTTCCTAAAATTTTAGCAAATATAAACTAGCCAGGTCATTTCAACAAATATATATGGAAGTAGTAGTATATCCTGGAATGCAAGAGACGTTGGGTGACTCGGAATTTGCGGTGAGCTACACAATGGGCATGCAGTTACTTTCGTAGCTAAGAATGAATGATACAGAACTTGAAGAGCAGGAACACAAACCAAGAATGAACTACACAGTAGTGGATAGTTTTGTCGTTGCTTAGGATGAACCAACACCAGATTAGGAAACAATGACATCGCTTTTGTGAACCTGTAAAAGAGGCTATGCAAACCAACATGTTCAGTATTTGTTGGGGAGGTGACCTCGGATAGGGTAAAGACGGGGAAAGACAGAAGGGTGTTCCCCGTCTAGTTTCCGAGTTACAGTCTGAGTCGGCCGAATCCTATAGAGGTCGGCCGAGATAGGAAAGGGCAGGACCCTTATGATAATGGCAAGGCATTACCCGGTCGAGATACTGTGTAAGTCGGCCGGGTTAGCCCGAGTAATCTTAATGCAGGTGAAGGACAAGCCGAGTTACGCGAGGCAGGGCCGAATGATACGAAGCTTGCAGGAGAAGGAGAAGCCTAAAGTCAAACTCTAGCCGCAGGCTAGGGAGAATCTGAGCGGAGCCAAGCACAAGGGACAAAGGCGCATAGCGACATAGGGGCAGAAGGAGGTCAGGGAGGTGACAGTCTTGAAGCCCGAGGCACGTAGGAGGGGCCCTCTGGAATGTTGCCGTCATTAGAGGGGCGACAGGTAAAGGAGGCCGCCGAACTACTATATTGGGACAAGCATATTCCACGAATATGCTTGCCACGCCAACCCTAAAGGAACCCAAGGCTCTCCTTTATAAGGGGAGGCTTGGACCCTGAGGAAGGCATCGGCTCATTTAGTACCGTTAGGCTGGTAAAGTTCTTCCTTTCTCCTTGTATACAGCTCAAGGAGCACTTGTAGCCCAAGGAAGGAGAAATAAAGATCTTTGCCTTAGTCTTTTGTGTGTAGAATCAACTGCATCTTCCCTCCCCAGATCCCTCTAGCATCCATTGGCCCCAAACTTTAGCCTACCCATGGCATCTGCCGTGCCACCACCACGACAGTTGGCACCCACCGTGGGGCCAGCAGCGGTGCTAACCGGAGTCATGATCCGGACGGGAAACTTCATCAACACTGGTGAGCGCATTGTCTCTGGCTTGGTCCAGAGACTTGATCTCTGTGACTACGTCAGCGACAACACAGGCAGCTTCACAGGAAAAACTCCTCCGCGCAACGGCGTCTTCATCAACTTGGGCATGCACCAGATTTACGTCGGCGTCGACATCTCCGGTGTTTATCCTCACCACGTTGTTGTTGCAGGAGAACCTTCCCTTAGCGCCGCGAGCATTCCGCGCGGAGCGCGCCCTGTCAGCAGCGTCGAGGTGATGGTCGCAGCCGGGGTGCAGGCGGGAGTAGCAGGCGCAGGGTCAAGCAGAGACCCGACGGCGGGCGTGCAGGTCGCGCCCAGGCAAATAGCTCCACAACCCACCAAGGTAATCCCTTCAGTGGCCAACCAGGCCGAGGTGCAGGAGACAACCCCAAAGGCACCAAGGGTAAGAGGGCCACCTCTGGAAAGACCAGAAAACATTCTTCAGGCAACCATAGATAACCTGACTACACCTGTAGCACCGATACTTGATCCGGCAAATGCTCAGGCAGAGTTGGAAGAAACCAGGCAAAAGGTGCTGGTAGAGGCAAAAAAGGTGTCGGCCTTGCGGGAGTCCTTAAACAGGACCCTGCGAGAGTATGCCAAAGCAAACAAGCTTGACGTCGCCCCCGAGCGGGTTGATGAGTTGAGATTAAGAGGAAAGAACCTCATAGATGATATCAACAAGGAGCATGATGCTCATAAGGCAGAATCAGTTGAATTAGGCTTGCCGAGGTACAATACCCCGGCAAAGAACCTGAGAGCGGCAAATGCCGTAGCATTAGAGTTAGAAGGATTGACCGGCGAAGCCTGGCAGAAGCAGCAAGAAAGAGTGAATGAGCTAGTGCGCATTGCGAACCAGCAGAATGAAGAAATGCTCAGAGCAGACCCGGCGAGGCTAGGGGCCTCGGGAATGGTTCACTCGGCTGGAGCAGCACCTACCTTATCTGTGGCAGCAGCATCTTCACCCGGAAACAATGCACGAAAAGACAGAGCGGTAACTTCGGGAAAGAGAAACAAGCAAATTGTTCCATATGATCCGGCGATAGACGGAAAAGCAAACGAGAACAGAGGCAATGGAAGCCGAGGTAACAGTGGCGAGAGAAATCCCGACCGTGCTGAGAAAGTCGGCGGAAGCCGAGGCAATGGAGATCTTGGCAGAGGAGAACTCGGAAGAGGAAATCACGAGAACAATATCCCGGTCGAAGGAAGGAGAGAACCGCCGCACAACCCGCAGCCGAGACATGAACCTCGGCAGGAAAGAGAAGCGAGACCAGCTCGCCACAATCAGGTGAATGAAAGGTACAATGATGGTTATTCCGAGATGGAATATGCGATCCATGGTGGAAATAACCACTATGGAATGCAGGAGAGAGTTCTGTACAGAGATTTGCCGTCAAATGATGCCAGAGTAAAGCTAGACCGGCTATACCGATCCGAGTTGCTGGAAGAACAGGGTCCACCGGGTCCGACGTGCTTCGGACCATGGATCATGGGCGAACCGCCTGTGCCAAACTTTCAGCTGGCAAGAGGCACAAAAACATATAATGGGAGCACCAAACCACAAGATTGGTTGATCGATTATGCCACTGCTGTAAAAATAGCAGGTGGAAACTTACGATGGGCAGTGCGGTATGTACCGAAAATGTTGGAAGGACCAGCTAGAGTATGGCTGAATAACTTGCCAGCAGGCAGCATCAACTGTTGGTTGGACTTTCAAGAAATGTTCGTTAGCAACTTTACCAGTACTTACAAGAGACCGAACAGGCCGCAACAGCTAGCCATGTGCAAGCAAAGGCCGAATGAGACAGACAGAGAATTCTTAACTCGGTGGTGTAACCTGAGAAATTCGTGCGAGGGAGTTATAGAGTCACGGGCAATAGCTTGGTTCGCCCAAGGATGCCGCTATGCCAGTGTATTATGGCAGCGACTGCAAAGAGATATGCCAACCACATTAGTAGAAACCATCAGGATAGCGGATTCCTATGCGTTGGGAGATCCGACGCAACTAGAATTAATGTCGGCAGATCATCGAGAACATCAAGATCAATACGCAAGAGAAGTGGCCGGGTCATCCAGGCGCAATGACTTCAGAGGAAGAAGAAGAGAAGAGAGACCAGATTATAGATATGGTTCAGCTCAGGTGGCAGCAGTAGTGCAAGATCAGCCGAGTCACGGAAATACTCAACGGCAAAAGAATGGTCCTCAGCAATGGACACCAAGGAATGAAGGAAAAAGATAGTGGACACCAGCACAAAAGAATCAATGGCAGGAGAGGCCGAAGTACACGTTTGAGTCCATGTTAGATCAGCCGTGTAAATTTCACACATCAAACCCGGCCAGGCCTGCCAACCATACGACCCGCCAATGTGCATGGATGAAAAATGCAATGGGTAACCCCGCAGGCATACAGGCAGCGCCTCTCCAGGCACATCAGCAGCATCAGCCACAGTTGACTGGAGCAAATGCATAGCAACTGATGTTACCACCTCCTCCCCCGAGATATGAAAACTCGGACCGGAGGGATGCGGTGCATCAAGTGATAAACCAAGGTCCGGATGGAAGGACAAATCCAGGAAATAATGGACGCAATGATTACAGAGAACATCATTAGTCGTATTGCGTGTTCACAACAGAACAACAAGACAAGCAGAGTGTGCAGCGCCGACATATGGAAGTAAATGCAGTTATGCCGGCAGTACCAAGATATGTGCCTTGGTCGGATCAAGAAGTAACTTGGAGCATAAAGGATCACCCCAAGATAATGCCGAGTCCGGGTTCGTATGCACTCGTGTTAGATCCGACATTTGTCGGACCAAGCATTAATGTGAAATTTTCAAAGGTACTCATTGACAATGGGAGCAGTATCAATATCATGTACAAAGATACAATGCATAAACTCGGAATATCGCAGAACATGCTGCAATCCACGAGGACCACTTTCCATGGGATAGTACCAGGGCTTTCATGCGAACCCATTGGTAAGGTTCGAGTGGATGTGTTATTCGGCACAAGAGATAACTGCAGAGCAGAAAACTTAGAGTTTGAAGTGGTGGATCTAGAGAGTTGTTATCATGCTCTACTCGGACGGCCAGCATTGGCCAAATTCATGGGCACTGCCATGTAAGTTATCTGAAAATGAAGTTACCGGGACCACAAGGGGTGATAACAGTAGCAGGGGATTACAGGAAGTCAATGGAATGTGCTTCAGCCGGGTCAAATTTGGCCGAATCATTGGTAATAGCAAGGGAAAAAAGAAGGATTCAGGAGGTAGCAGCCCTCGCTCAGTCGGCACAGCTGAATATGCCGGCATTAGCCAACCCACATGGAAGTGTCTCCTTTCAGCCGACTAAAGAAACAAAAAAGTTCTAGATAGATGAGCAATTCCCAGAGCGCACCGTCACTATTGGTGCCGGCCTAGATGCTAAATAGGAAAGCGAGCTCACCAACTTCGTCCATGAGAATCGGGATATCTTTCCATGGTCAACTCAGGATCTGCAAGGTGTACCGAGGAGTTGGTTGAGCACTCTCTGAATGTAAGGCCAGGAGCAAGGCCGGTGAAGCAACCTCTCCGCCGCTTCGCCGAAGACAGGAGAAAAATAATAGGGGATGAAATAGCTCGGCTCCTTGCGGCCGGGTTCATCATGGAGGTGCTGTATCCGGATTGGCTATCAAACCCGATGCTAGTAGAAAAGAAGAAGGATGATCCAAATGTAGCCATTCTATAGCGAATGTGTATCGATTACACGAACCTGAACAAGGTGTGTCCAAAAGATCCTTTTCCTTTACCTAGAATAGACCAAGTCATTGATTCGGCCGCTGGTTGTGAACTATTAACATTTGTAGACGCGTATTCTGGTTTTCACCAGATACTATTAAATCCGGCCGATCAAATAAAGACTGCGTTTATTACCCTGTACGGAGCTTATTGCTACCGCACGATGCCATTCGGCCTGCGCAACGCAGGAGCGACGTATCAGAGATGCATGCAAAAATGTCTACATGACCAGATAGGGAAAAATGTACAAGTATATGTGGATGATGTGGTTATCAAAACCAAAGAAAGCAAAACGCTACTGGATGATATCCGGCTGACTTTCGCGAACCTGAGAAGGTTCTGAATGAAGCTTAACCCGGAAAAATGCACATTTGGTGTGCCAGCGGGAAAATTGCTCGGTTTTCTCGTATCTAGCCGAGGTATAGAGGCCAACCCAACTAAGATAAAAGCAGTGGAAAGGATAGAATTGCCAAGATGTCTAAATGACGTACAGAAGTTCACAGGTTGTTTAGCCTCGCTCAGCCGATTTGTATGTCGGCTGGGAGAGAAAGCACTACCACTTTATCAGCTGATGAAAAAATCGGATAAGTTCATTTGGACTCCACAAGCAGACAATGCATTTCATGAATTGAAAAAGATGTTGGTCACAGTGCCCGTCTTGGCTTCTCCATTATCGAAAGAGCCTATGTTACTTTACATAGCAGCCACCAACAGAGTAGTGAGCGCTGTGATCGTGGTGGAACGAATTGAAGATGATAAATCAGTACAAAGGCCGGTGTATTACCTAAGCGAGGTACTATCAGCCTCAAAACAAAATTACCCACATTATCAGAAGATGGCATATGGGGTGTACATGTCAGCAAAGAAACTTAAACATTACTTCGAAGAGCACCCCATCAAGGTGATTTGTGAAGCACCCATAGCCGACATATTGAGCAACAAAGATGCAAGTGGCCGAATAGCAAAATGGGCAATTGAATTGTCACCTTATGCTCCGCAATTCGATAGGAGAGATGCAATCAAATCTCAGGCTGTGGCCGACTTCTTCGTAGATTGGGCCGAGGTACAATATGAGCCACCATTACCAGATCCGAATTATTGGACGATGCACTTTGACGGTTCCAAACTAAGAAATGGTTTGGGGGCAGGAATAGTGTTAACCTCGCCAAAAATAGACCAGCTGAGATATGTGCTGCAAATACATTTTGCCGCGTCAAACAATGTAGCCAAATATGAAGCACTAGTCCATGGATTGAAGGTGGCAAAAGAGATTGGCATACGCCGAATCTTGTGCTATGGAGATTCAGATCTAGTAGTACATCAAGTCTCACGCAATTGGGATGCGTTGGATGATAATATGGCTTAGTATAGATTTCATGTGCAAAAACTCAGTGGATACTTCGATGGATGTGAGTTTCATCATGTACCTCGGGCAGAAAACGACGCCGCAGACACATTGTCAAAACTCGGATCAACCAGACAGTCAATTCCCCCAGGTATCGCCCTAGAGCACCTGAGGAAGCCATCAATAACACCGTCTCCGGAGTCTGAATGCATCTTTATTCCGGCAAAATCAAGAGAGGATAATGTGCCGATGGAAATTGACAAGCAATGTAACCCGGAATTTCCAAAAATAAAGTCAGCCGATGCAAGGATGAGTATGGAGAAATCCGAGGTAGTTATGTCAGCAGAAAATATGGAAATAGATAGTGAGACTACACCAGAGAAAATCACTCCTATATGGGCACAACCCATATTCTCTTTCCTTAGAGATGGGATTTTGCCGAATAACGAGATATTGGCAAGACAGACAGTAAGAAAAGCTAAAGCTTATACAATCATAAACAATGAGCTGTATAAAAGGAGTGTCACAAGTGTGTTGCAAAGATGTGTGAGATCGGCGGAAGGCCAGGAGATCCTCCTAGATATACATCAAGGAGAATGAGGACATCATGCCTCATCCCGAGCTTTAGTGGCCAAAGCGTTCAGGCATGGGTTTTATTGGCCAACAGCGTTGAAAGAGGCCAAAGAACTGGTCGAAAAATGTAATGGTTGCCAAAGATATGCCAGCAAAATACATATGCCTTCGTCCTAGTTAAAGACAATACCAATTACTTGGCCATTTTCTGTGTGGTGCTTAGATATGGTGGGACCATTCAAGCCGGCCCGAGGCGGGATGACCCACATATTAGTAATGGTGGACAAATTCACAAAATGGATTGAAGTGAAACCAATAAAGAAATGTGATGGGCCCACAACAGTGAAATTCCTCAAAGATATTATATTAAGATATGGGTACCCACACAGTGTTATTACAGACAACGGTACAAACTTTGCAGAAGGAGCTTTCGCTAGATTCTGTCAAGAAAAGCACATAAGATTAGATGTCGCCTCTGTGGCACACCCAGCATCCAATGGGCAAGTGGAAAGGTCTAATGGACTAGTACTGTCTGGAATAAACCCACGACTCGTCGAACCGCTGCAAAGGTCGGCAGGATGTTGGATTGAGGAAATACCAGCAGTACTATGGAGCCTCAGGACTACCCCAAACAGATCAACAGGTTATACACCATTTTTTCTAGTGTATGGGGCAAAAGCTGTGCTTCCAGCCGACATAATACATGACTCGCCAATGGTTACCCAGTATACAACCGCTGAAGTAAATGAGGTAGCTCGGCAAGATGATGTCGATCTGCTTGAAGAAGCCAGAGAGCTGGCGCTATCAAGATCAGCTATCTATCAGCAGGACTTGCGATGATATCACAGCAAGAAGGTGAATCCAAGAGTGTTTAAAGAAGGAGATTTGGTTCGCCGGCTGGTGCAACGCACGGCCGGCATGCACAAGCTGTCGCCTCCATGGGAAGGACCATTCATCATAAGCAAAGCATTGCACAATGATACGTATTACCTAATCGATGCTCAATCACCAGGAAAGAACAGGGCAGACAAAGCCGGCGAAGAATCGAAAAGACCATGGAACGTAGCTTTACTTCGTCCATTTTACTCGTAGGAGTCATCTATGACACATTGTAAAATGATGCCTCAGGATGGAGCACCAACTATGTATTGAACCTCGGCGTCCAGAGCAGCGACTCGGGGACTGCCATATGTTGTTTTAAATTTCATGTTATGTATCAAACCTCGGCGCCTTGAGCAGTGGCTCGGGGGCTGCACTATATTGTTTCTAACCTCGGCGTCCAGAGCAGTGACTCGGGGACTGCCATATGTTGTTTTAAATTTCATGTTATGTATCAAACCTCGGCACCTTGAGCAGTGGCTCGAGGACTGCACTATATTGTTTCTAACCTCGGTGCTAAAGCAGTGGCTCGGGGACTGACATATATTATTTTTGATTTTGTGTTATATATTAAACCTCGGCACCTTGAGCAGTGACTCGGGGACTGCCCCATATTGTTTCTAAGTTTGATTAATGTATTGGACCTCGGCGCTAAAACAGTGGCTCGGGGACTGACATATATTATTTTTGATTTTGTGTTATATATTAAACCTCGGCACCTTGAGCAGTGACTCGGGAACCGTCTGATATTATTTCTAAATTTGGTTTATATATTAAACCTCATTGCCTTGAGCAGTGGCTCGGGGACTACCCTATATTATTTCTAAGTATGGGTTATCCTTTGTGATATCAAACTTAGGCTCCCAGAGCGATATTATTTCGCTCCCCCCAAATACGGTCTTCAAGGTTTACGCCCAGATTAACGGTCCAAACCACAGTGGTCAAGTGGCAAAATTTATCAAAGTTAGGCAATATTGGACGCTGAACTACGGGAGAACAAAGGCAAATATATACTCCAAACTCAAGAAATTGAAGGCCGCCAAAGCAAGGATTCGGACAAACAGGACCAGTTAAACAAAATAACAACGATTACAACCACATGTGTCTCAGCGGCACACGGCAAAAGAAATTCATACCGCACAAAAGACGGACAAATGTCTGACATACATCGTACGCCCGGCATACCAGGGGTAAGAAATGACTTAGAGTTTTTTAGCTGGAGAGGCAGTGATTTGGTCAGGAGCTGGGCACTCCGAGGTAGGTGGAACTTCGGCCGAAGTGATCTCGCCCTCCATAGACCCAGGAGCGACTTCGCAGGAAGCCCGAGGCTGTTGAGGAGCGTCAGCTTGCGCAGTGGAATGCCCAGTACCTTTAGAGGAGTATCGCGCGTCGCCGTCGCCATCCGAGCTCGAACTGGAATCACCAGAAGCAGCCGAGTCACCCTCATCTTCGCCCTGTTCAGCCGAGTTATCATCCGAGGCATCCTCAACTTCGACCTCGTCCTCCGGGTTAGGAAGGAAACTCGGACCTTCATTCCAGTTATGCATGTCGGCATACTCAACGAGCTGGTAGGCACGAGCTTGCCGGAGAGCGACAAACTCTGGGTCCTCAACCCAACGGGAACCAGTGCGCAAATTTCTTAAAGTATCAAGAGAAATATCTTCATACCATGACATGATGATAGTGAGAGCCATATCAGCACCAGCTCGTCCGGCCGATTCCCTCCAAAGACTTAGCTGTCTCTCAGATGCCATTAATCTTTCCACTAATAATTTGACCTCATCAATATTAGGAGTCCCAGAAGTATTCGGCCAGAGAACATGGTAGGCTCGGATAGCTGCCTGCACGAAATCCCTGCCCATAATCTTCATCGGACCAACTGCAGCGCCAACAGCAACCAAGAAATCTTCCATCGAGTACTCTGAGTCCACATCAGCAGGAACACCTCGGCGCACACGAGCACTAATCACCGCTTTAGAGCTCACGGGCTTAGCTTCTGGAAAATGGTCTGCGCAAAACACAAGTGCGTCAGTCAGCAGTACGAAAGGGAAAAAGATAACTCGGCCGCGGTCAGAAGCTTACGATGAATATAGCTCAGCATTATCTGAAGATCTTTAGCCCAGTCAATCTTGCTCTTCTCAAAGCGGGTGATCTCCTCGCTCATCCCCCGTGTCTTCAGTTCGGCAGCCTCGAGGAGCTCTTTATTTTTCTGCAATTGCAGAGCTAGACGATTTTTCTCCTCGGAGAACTCCTGGTCGACCTTTTCTAATTCAGACTTCTGAGAGAGCTTAAGGGACTACACCTCGGCACGCAAGCGAGCTATCTCGTCATCTTTATCCTTCAGCTGCGCCGAATGAGTAGCACTTTGTTCTAAAAAATGCAGCATCACATCAGGCATGGGCGTGCAATCTTGGTGAGATGCTGCAAAGGTTTGTAACTCGGCTTTACCAAAGCCAAAAGAGTTAAAAGAAACTTAGTGCACATTTCAAAGGGGAGTATATAAAGTAAAAGAGTAACTAACCTTCTAGGGCCTTGACCTTCTTCTCAAGACGGATGTTAAGATTATTGATGTTCCCTGTTTACCAACAAAGTGAGCCAACATCTCGTGTACAAAACAATAAGAGCTTCGGAGATGACGCAAGAGTTTGTCGACTTACCAGCTTTCTTCACCACAGGAATAACCTTCTCGTAATTTTCTTGCAATTTTCTATGCGCAAAATGCAGCCTTTGGAATTCGGCGGTCCGCCGGTCATGTGCAACCTAAGCAATAGAACAAATAGTAAATAGGTATTCGAGCCTAAGACAGATCCGAGTCAAGCAAAACTTAACCCGGATCTAGGTGGCTGGATATTCAAAGCTAAGACAGATCCAAGTCAAGCAAAACTTAACCCGGATCTAGGTGGCTGGATATTCAAAGCTAAGACAGATCCGAGTCAAGCAAAACTTAACCCGGATCTAGGTGGCTGGATATTCAAAGCTAAGACAGATCCGAGTCAAGCAAAACTTAACCCGGATCTAGGTGGCTGGATATTTGAAGTTACGACAGATCTGAGTGAAGCAAACCTTAACCCGAATCTAGGTGGCTGGATATTCAAAGCTAAGACAGATCCGAGTCAAGCAAAACTTAACCCGGATCTAGGTGGCTGGATATTCGAAGTTACGACAGATCCGAGTGAAGCATACCATAACCCGAATCTAGGTGGCTGGATATTCGAAGCTAAGACAGATCCGAGTCAAGCATAACTTAACCTGGATCTAGGTGGCTGGATATTCAAAGCTAAGACAGATCCGAGTCAAGCAAAATTTAACCCGGACCTAGGTGGCTGGATATTCGAAGCCAAAACAGATCCGAGTCAAGCAAAACTTAACTCGGACCTAGGTGGCTGGATATTCAAGGTTCAGACAGACCCAAATCAAGCAGAATTTAATGCAGATCTAGTTGGATGGAGGTTCGAACTCTAAGATAAAACTGAACTAAGTAAAGCATCATAAAACTTCCAAACGAATAACAAGTTATTCGGCTGCAAGCTTCGGGGACTAGAGTATATATAATAGCATCCGGAGAACTAATCAAAACTCCATAAAAACGATTACCTCATTCATCTTGTCACTTTCAAGAACGATCTTGGCAGCCTGATGTAGGCGGCTACTGATATCGGAGAGTTGAAACGGCTAGCTGCTTGGATTACCCTCGAACTGATCGGCAGCGTTCCAATTGTTCGCATACTCGACCAACGAGCCGAGACTGTTCCCACTCTCCGTTGGAGTCAGAACTTTACCTCGGACATGTTGGGTAACAACCGCCGCCGCCGGACTCTTGTGAAGAGCAAGCTGTCTATCAGCAGCCGGGGTAACAGTGCTCTTGGCAGAGGAAATCCCCTTGTGCAGCGCATCAGCAATTGTAGGCTGAGATGAGCTGGCAAGTCCTTTGTGAGAGGGCAAAGGTTTGGTAACAACGACCTTTCTTGCCTTAGGAGAGGCGTCAGTAGGAGCCGATACCTCGGCACTTGGAGCAGAGTCCTTGGGAGCCGGAGGAATTACGGTTGCAGAGGGCGCCGAGATATCGATATCCTCGGCTGGAGTTGGTGTCGCAGTAGAGACCGCGGGGGTCGGAGGAATCTCAACAGAAACATCGGGGTTCACGGAGGAGGCAGCAGGTTCGGTAGGAATATCTGTGGGCCGAGATGTATCGGAATCAACAGGAGAAATCACAGGCGCATCATGGCGAGGTGGCGTCTGATTCGGAGCAGGAGGAGAAGCAACGCGAGCAGGACTCGGAACTCTGGTATCCTCAGGAGGCGGAGGAGAAGGCGGCCGAGTCGTACGACTCGTCATGCTGTGACCGCTGGGCTTAACAGAGAGAGGAGCCCTGCAAAGACAGAAAAGGTCAAGTTAGAAGGGAGAAAGAGAGAAACAAGAAATACAAACAAAAGTAACTCACCCAGTAACCCCGGGCATAGTTTTACGCTTCGGAGGGTGTTGGGATGACTTCTTTATTCGCTTCCTGGGAGTAGCTTCTGAGGCATCAGCTGGAGCTCTGCGTTTCCCCGAGGTAACGGGAGGCCGGGAGGCAAGAGGCTCGACGTTGTGAACCTGACCAGCCGGATTAGCTGATAAAATAGAAGCCAGAAATGCATAAGAAATTGGCATTACGGCAACTACCTCTAGAACTTGGACCTCGTCCGAATCACCTTCCTCCTCGTGGGCCAGGGCCTTGCCACGAGCGTGATCCGGAGCGATATCCGACTTGGGAACAAACTCTTCTGAGTCCGGCTCCCCGCTGTCCGGAGTATTCTGATCCGCAGGCCACGGGAGTGTCAAAACCTCGGTGTCCTTAGTCTTCTGCTCCTCAAAGCTCTGCAGGACAAGAAAGAGAAAAATTAGCAAAAAGAGTCACGGACGCGATTAGGAAGCAAAACACAAAGGCATAAACTCACCTCGGGAGGGGGATGCTCGCGAGAGAACGGCTTCAGTCCCCAGGCCCAGTCCTCCGGCATCTCCGTCTTAAAGATAGCCCGGACACGTTTGAAGATGAGGTAATTGTCCAGCTCCACTGGCGAGACTCGATTGGGATCGAGAGGACCTCTCGTGTAGCAGAGCTTGTGTGTGCGTTTCTAGAAGGGGCAGATCCAGCTGCTGATGAAGGTAGTCATCAGATCCTCTCCGCGTAGCCCGGAGCGCATCAATTCCTTCAGCCGAATCTCAAAAGCCTCGGCCAGAGCATGACTCTTCCTCGGATTATAGGTCCAATTCTTCTTGGAAGGGGTGCCAATGGAAAAGGCAGGAAGACGAATCCTATCGTCATTCCCAGAGTTCTTGACATAAAAGAACGACTTATGCCACTTCTTGCATGATTCTAAACCTGCGATGCGAGGAAATTCGGATTTCCTCCGAGGTGTTATTGACGCGGCACCACATTGGGTAAGCAGCTTCTCGGAGGGATGAAGAGATTTGTCTGGGACAACGTTGGATCGAATCTGGGAAAACTTTGACCAAATGTGCACAGACGGCCATAGGCCGAAGTAACCCTCCGAGGCACAGATGAAGGCAGAAAGAGAGGCAATGGCATTAGCAGGCAGGTGATGCGGCTGCAGGCCGAAGTAATCAAGGAATTCCCTAGCAAAGTCACTGAGGGGGAGACCAAACCCGCGAGCAAAATGCGACATGAAGACTACATATTCGCCCTCCCTAAGAACTGGAGAGGATTCGCTGCCGGGTAGGCGACAAGCTACCTCGGCAGGAATCCGGCGAGTTCGGATTAGCCACTCAATCTCTCGGCGGGTGACAGAAGAGACCTGCCACGAGCCTCGCTCGGGCCCAGAGGCAGCATCATCATCCTCAATAAGGGCACCGCTGACGGAGCTCGACATGGGGCCACCGGAGAAATCTACGGAGGAAGAACTAGCGGCGGAGGAAAACTTAGAACTGCACGGCCCCGTCGTGGTTCTACGCGGAAACGGCGGCGGAGCAGCAAAGGAGCTATCGCGCGAAAACGTAAGGGAAACAGAGGATTCTAGAGGAGAGCCTAGGCGATGGTACCGGAAGAACTCACCAGCGACGACGCCAGAGCAAGCGAACTGGGACGAGGCAGACAGAGCAGTGCGGCGGGGTCCTTGCCGTCGGAGATCCAGATGAACGCACGGCGGCGGAGTCGAGAACGGGCGCAGAAGCCAGAGGAAGAAGAAGGGCGCAGGTGAGCGGAGGGGGAAAGTGAATCTCCCAGCCCCGCACCCCTCTTTATAACCGACCGCCCGCAAGGTAGTGGGATCGTGGGTGTGGCGGTTAACCGTGTAGATCGTGTGCGCCGCATGACCGCACGCCGCTAAGCGGAACCGCACCAAGGACCACACGGTGGAAAAGAAGGTCACGATCCCCAACGGAAACGGCACACGAGGCGTCGCAGCGTCGATGCGACAGGCGCAGTAGTAACTGTAGCCTGTCAGTAAATACTGTAGAGGAACAAAAAACTAGAGAAACAGTGATGAGTATGACACGTAGGACGAGGCGTACGCGAGAAGATACGATGATACCTCGAACGATAAAAAGATAACTCGGAAACAGTGCAGAACGAAAGTCATGAAACAGATACGGCCCGACCGAAGTTGTCGGCGGGGCCATACCAGCTTCAGGGACTAATGTTGGGGAGGTGACCTCGGATAGGGTAAAGACGGGGAAAGACGGAAGGGTGTTCCCCATCTAGTTTCCGAGTTACAGTCTGAGTCGGCCGAATCCTGTAGCGGTCGGCCGAGATAGGAAAGGGCAGGACCCTTATGATAATGGCAAGGCATTACCCGACCGAGATACTATGTAAGTCGGCCGGGTTAGCCCGAGTAATCTTAATGCAGGTGAAGGACAAGCTGAGTTACGCGAGGCAGGGCCGAATGATACAAAGCTTACAGGAGAAGGAGAAGCCTAAAGTCAAACTCTAGCCGTAGGCTAGGGAGAATCTGAGTGGAGCCAAGCACAAGGGACAAAGGCGCAGAGCGACAGAGGGGCAGAAGGAGGTCACGGAGGTGACAGTCCTAAAGCCCGAGGCACACAGGAGGGGCCCTCTAAAACCTTGCCGTCATTAGAGGGGCGACAGGGAAAGGAGGCCGCCGAACTACTATATTGGGACAAGCATATTCCTCGAATATGCTTGCCACGCCAGCCCTAAAGGAACCCAAGTCTCTCCTTTATAAGAGGAGGTTGGACCCTGAGGAAGTCATCGGCTCATTTAGTACCGTTAGGCTGGTAAAGTTCTTCCTTTCTCCTTGTATACAGCTCAAGGAGCACTTGTAGCCCAAGGAAGGATAAATAAAGATCTTTGCCTTAGTCTTTTGTGTGTAGAATCAACTGCATCTTCCCTCCCCAGATCCCTCTAGCATCCATTGGCCCCAAACTTTAGCCTACCCATGGCATCTGCCGTGCCACCACCACGATAGTATTCCCTTTTGAGCTCTATGCAAAGAAAAAAACAGTCAGTGTTGCATCTTTTAAAGATACTGATAGCAACAAAAAATTTATTATCGAACTAGTACGATGAGTTTAAACAGGT
Organism: Avena sativa; assembly: GCA_916181665.1. Classification (NCBI taxonomy): domain Eukaryota; kingdom Viridiplantae; phylum Streptophyta; class Magnoliopsida; order Poales; family Poaceae; genus Avena; species Avena sativa. The sequence goes on along the minus strand of OV702299.1, from coordinate 361,200,031 downwards.
ACTACAGGATAGGAGAACGATATCAGGGAGGAAATAATAGCAGGAACTTAGCTCAGGACGAACCAGATAGATTCAGTAACTGTGGAGCAGGGAATCCAGCTAATATTTTTCACTGACTTTACATTTTGCAAAAACTACACAATAGCAGGCAATTACTGTTGTAGGGAGTAGCTAGGAACATGTGCATGGGAAAATAACAAACATGTGAATACTTGAAATTTGTAGAGCAGTGAATGAAAACAAACATGTCCAGTGACCTTGTATGTAGCATAAAGAATAGGCATGCCCAATGACTTGTATGTACTAGCACGATAACAAAAATGAAGTTCACTGCGTCAGGCTTTAACCTGCTATATTGCTGAGAAAACAAAAAGGAGTTGGATATTAGGTTACCTCGGCCGGAGAGGCGTCTAAGCATCGTCGGTACCATGCGGGTGACGTGTGCAGGTCACCGAGGGTGCTGCAGTTGCGGCTAAGTAGATATTGGGCGGGCGGGGAAGAAGATCTTGGGCGGTCATGGAAGTAAATCTTGGGTGGTCGATGTCGGCTTGAGCACGGCAGACGAGAGTGACGCTGAGGAAGATCCGGCACGATGGACGAGGGCGTCGCTGAGGCAGATCCGGTGCAGTCAACGGCAACGCCCGTGCAGCTGGTCTGGAGCAGTGGACATGGAACTCATTGAACTAGATCCCATCCGATGGAAACCTGTGAGGCGACTCCAGTACGGTTGGGTAGCATTTGGCGGTGGGGAAGCAGAACTTGGGTGGTCGATGACGCCATCGGCATGGTGAACGAGACCGCAACTTCGTTGCCATGGCATAGAAGCCCGATGAACTAGATCCGGTGGGGTGGGTGCCTGTGAAGCGGCTCCATGGCAGTGCACGAGACCACAGTTCAAGCGGATCAGGCCGCCGTGGAATTGCCGCCGGCCGGTGCGCAGTGGTCGTGGAGGGGACAGAGGTGCTTGGGATTTTTGGGAGGGCCAGCGGGAAAAACTGTGCGAATAGGGACCATAGAGGTGAACATGATAAAAATTACGATCGTGCCCCCAAGATACCGACTATAGCCTGTCGATATTTCGTCTGAACAAAGGGTAGAATGGGAATTTTATAGTCAGAAGGTTTTGCAACAGAGGAGCGCGAAATTCTTTAAGGTCGATGTGTAATATTGCCGCTCGATTGAGATTTTGAATTTGGCTAGCGTCCATCTTCTATTCTAATAAAATGGTACTACCCGGTGGGAGATTTCGGCTCAAATTTTTTGAATCAGAGGGGCGGGAAGGTCGGTGGGTGGTTTTGTCGCTCGATTGAGATTTTGAAATTGGCTAGCCTCCATCTAATAGTAATAATAATAGTACTAGAAAAATGGTACTACAACAGTGGAAGATTTTTCCTAAAAATGTTTGAAACGGAGGGGCGTGAAATGCATATGAGTCGGTGGGGAATTTTCCGCTCGATTACGATTTTGAATTTTGTTGCTAGCGTCCATGTAATAATAGAAAAAAGATAGTAGACCGAATGCTATCTATCCAGGAATTCAAGTCCTAGAGTCACATCCACTGATCATCCATGACCATAATTATTGCGCATACTAATATTTTTAATTTGGCTAGTGTTGTGGTATTGCCGACGAGTACGCCATGGAGGGGTCCTCACATAGCGTGTTTAGAGACGTGGGGTAAGGCGGAAGGTTGGCGGGTACGAGGTAATAGATCTTACCCAGGTCCAGATCCCACGACGGTGGCGGAATCCTACTCCTGCTATAAATCACTATAAAGGCAATACGCCGAGTTACAGGGATCGGTTCGCTGTGTGAGGTATGAGTTGATCGGTTTGGTTATGCCCTAAAGGATCCTCTAGGTCCATCTTATATAGTCGCCAGATCCTAGGGTTACAGGTAAAGTCCTAGCCGGACAGGTTACAGAGTCCTACACGGTACACAACTAGTCTAACGTGTCTTGCAAGCCAAGGCTCCGGGTACGCTGGTGACTCCATCGTAGCCTTCCTTCATCCGGCATGGGCCTCCCTTCTTGATCCATCTAACTGGGCCGCTCAGCAGGCCATAGGCCTTGATACCGACTATGGTCCACCCGGGTTATCCGGATTAGAGACATGCAATGGTGATACCCATTTAGCATATCGCCAACAGTATCCCTCGGAGAACTCCGAGATCTTGTGCCGTATTGCCTCTTCAGATTTGAATGATCCGTCTAGATGTATGTCGGCAAATCGTCAAGCAATATCTTGTAGTCCTCCCAAGAACCCAGAAATGTTCTCTGTCTTCAGCATGTAAGTTGGAGAACCGTTGAATCGTCCATCGTACACTTCCCGTAGCCGTACTGAATCCGTCCATGCCGGAATCTTCAGATGGGATGGTTCATCTTCCTATGCCAGTAGAGTGACGTAAACCACAGGTCAGCGACGCCTCGTAACTCACACATTCAAAGAATGTAATAATAGCCGATTTTCTCGCGCGAAGGATGCACAACGTTGGCGGCGGCGGTGGGAACATGGAGAAATTTCTGCGCACGCTCGCGCACGCGCTGTCCATGCAGCAACCATTCGATTAACTTGTTCGAATCTTGATGTTGAGTACTATATATTGTAATCGTGGTGATTTTTAACTTTTCACCCCATTCTTCCTCGCATCGTCTTCTTCCTCCAGCCAACGTCTCCTCGAGCTCTCTGCGCCGCAGAGGAAAAACCCTAGGTTTTCCCCTCCAATCACATCTACACTTCCTCTGCACCAATGGCCAGCAGTAGCACCACCCCATCCATGGCGGCGTCGAGCGAGGCCACGACTAAGCCAACGAGCTCCATCCATGTTCTGCCGGAGGGCGTGGTAGTGTCGCATTCCGCGGTGGTGGAATCCACCGGCGGCGACCATGTTCCAGCGGGGCTGGAACTGCTAGAAGAAGATGCTGATTCACACAAGGGGGAATGGCGCGGCTCGGACAGCACCGAGAACAATCTTAAGGAGATGCTCTGAAGGGTACCTCCCCGCGACAGAGGGTCTGGTCTAGCGGGCGGCGCCGGCCGGCGAGGTCGTCCCTTCTACCCTAGCTGGAGAAAAGGTATACCTCAAAGCCCAACTAGTGCGTGGCGTCTGACTCCCAATATCCGACTTCTTCATAGAAGTCCTTAGGCACTTCCGGGTTCAACCTCAGAACCTATCTCCGAATAGCATCCTCGCGCATAGCAACTACGCGGCGCTTTGTGAGGGTTACCTAGGGATCAGGCCTAGGTTAGATTTGTTTATTTACTTCTTCACCGTAAAGAGGGAAGCCGAGGTGAGCAAGGAGGAGCTTAGGAATTCTGGAACCATTAGCTTCAAGATCCGGCCTGGCCGGCGGTTCCCCAACATCGTTGGCCACGAGTCCTACAAAAACTGTCAAAGGATGTATTTCTACAGCGCAGATATTACTCTTGCTGGCCGAGAAAAATGTACCCGGACTTTGTCGATGGAGCCGCCGCTGAAGCCCCGACATGGAGATCCCAAGCCCTCCTTACTTATAACGACGAAGCCTCGCACGCCGTAAGGCGGATTGAGTGGTTAGTAGAGACGGGTCTGACTGGGTTGGACCTAGCCATGTGCTGGTTCATTAGGCGGATTCAGCCTCTACAGCACCGCGTGAACCTTATGCATGAGTATTCCAAGGATAGGAAGGATAGCCTCCGCATCTCCAAGGACAACTTTTTGAGTGACTCCATCAAGCTTCGCCTCAAGGACATAGTCAAGGTGAAGGACAGGAAGCGTGGCTTCACCATCACCTACGACATGTTCGAGGGCGGCAAGTGCCCAGAGGTACTTATTTATTTTTTCATGTATGACATATACTCCAGTTCTTACGACTTATTGGACGATGCACTTTGACGGTTCCAAACTAATAAATGGTTTGGGGGCAGGAATAGTGTTAACCTCGCCAAAAAGAGACCAGCTGAGATATGTGCTGCAAATACATTTTGCCGCGTCAAACAATGTAGCCGAATATGAAGCACTAGTCCATGGATTGAAGGTGGCAAAAGAGATTGGCATACAACAAATCTTGTGCTATGGAGATTCAGATCTAGTAGTACAGCAAGTCTCAGGCAATTGGGATGCGTTGGATGATAATATGGCTTAGTATAGATTTCATGTGCAAAAACTCAGTGGATACTTCGATGGATGTGAGTTTCATCATGGGGCAGAAAACGACGCCGCAGACACATTGTCAAAACTCGGATCAACCAGACAGTCAATTCCCCCAGGTATCGCCCTAGAGCACCTGAGGAAGCCATCAATAACACCGTCTCCGGAGTCTGAATCCATCTTTATTCCGGCAAAATCAAGAGAGGATAATGTGCCGATGGAAATTGACAAGCAATGTAACCCGGAATTTCCAAAAATAAAGTCAGCCGATGCAAGGATGAGTATGGAGAAATCCGAGGTAGTTATGTCGGCAGAAAATATGGAAATAGATAGTGAGACTACACCAGAGAAAATCACTCCTATATGGGCACAACCCATATTCTCTTTCCTTAGAGATGGGATTTTGCCGAATAACGAGATATTGGCAAGGCAGACAGTAAGAAAAGCTAAAGCTTATACAATCATAAACAATGAGATGTATAAAAGGAGTGTCACAAGTGTGTTGCAAAGATGTGTGAGATCGGCGGAAGGCCAGGAGATCCTCCTAGATATACATCAAGGAGAATGCGGACATCATGCCTCATCCCGAGCTTTAGTGGCCAAAGCGTTCAGGCATGGGTTTTATTGGCCAACAGCATTGAAAGAGAATAAAGAACTGGTCGAAAAATGTAATGGTTGCCAAAGATATGCCAGCAAAATACATATGCCTTCGTCCGAGTTAAAGACAATACCAATTACTTGGCCATTTTCTGTGTGGTGCTTAGATATGGTGGGACCATTCAAGCCGGCCCGAGGCGGGATGACCCACATATTAGTAATGGTGGACAAATTCACAAAATGGATTGAAGTGAAACAAATAAAGAAATGTGATGGGCCCACAACAGTGAAATTCCTCAAAGATATTATATTAAGATATGGGTACCCACACAGTGTTATTACAGACAACGATACAAACTTTGCAGAAGGAGCTTTCGCTAGATTCTGTCAAGAAAAGCACATAAGATTAGATGTCGCCTCTGTGGCACACCCAGCATCCAATGGGCAAGTGGAAAGGTCTAATGGACTAGTACTGTCCGGAATAAAACCACGACTCGTCGAACCGCTGCAAAGGTCGGCAGGATGTTGGATTGAGGAACTACCAGCAGTACCATGGAGCCTCAGGACTACCCCAAACAGATCAACAGGTTATACACCATTTTTTCTAGTGTATGGGGCAGAAGCTGTGCTTCCAGCCGACATAATATATGACTCGCCAAGGGTTACCCAGTATACAACCGCTGAAGTAAATGAGGTAGCTCGGCAAGATGATGTCGATCTGCTTGAAGAAGCCAGAGAGCTGGCGCTATCAAGATCAGCTATCTATCAGCAGGACTTGCGATGATATCACAGCAAGAAGGTGAATCCAAGAGTGTTTAAAGAAGAAGATTTGGTTCGCCGGCTGGTGCAACGCACGGCCGGCATGCACAAGCTGTCGCCTCCATGGGAAGGACCATTCATCATAAGCAAAGCATTGCACAATGATGCGTATTACCTAATCGATGCTCAATCACCAGGAAAGAACAGGGCAGACAAAGCAGGCGAAGAATCGAAAAGACCATGGAACGTAGCTTTACTTCGTCCATTTTACTCGTAGGAGTCATCTATGACACATTGTAAAATGATGCCTCAGGATGGAGCACCAACTATGTATTGAACCTCGGCATCCAGAGCAGCGAATCAGGGACTGCCATATGTTGTTTTAAATTTCATGTTATGTATCAAACCTCGGCACCTTGAGCAGTGGCTCGGGGACTGCACTATATTGTTTCTAACCTCGGCGTCCAGAGCAGTGACTCGGGGACTGCCATATGTTGTTTTAAATTTCATGTTATGTATCAAACCTCGGCACCTTGAGCAGTGGCTCGGGGACTGCACTATATTGTTTCTAACCTCGGCGCTAAAGCAGTGGCTCGGGGACTGACATATATTATTTTTGATTTTGTGTTATATATTAAACCTCGGCACCTTGAGCAGTGACTCGGGGACTGCCCCATATTGTTTCTAAGTTTGATTAATGTATTGGACCTCGGCGCTAAAACAGTGGCTCGGGGACTGACATATATTATTTTTGATTTTGTGTTATATATTAAACCTCGGCACCTTGAGCAGTGACTCGGGAACCGTCTGATATTATTTCTAAATTTGGTTTATATATTAAACCTCATTGCCTTGAGCAGTGGCTCGGGGACTACCCTATATTATTTCTAAGTATGGGTTATCCTTTGTGATATCAAACTTAGGCTCCCAGAGCGATATTATTTCGCTCCCCCCAAATACGGTCTTCAAGGTTTACGCCCAGATTAACGGTCCAAACCACAGTGGTCAAGTGGCAAAATTTATCAAAGTTAGGCAATATTGGACGCCGAACTACGGGAGAACAAAGGCAAATATATACTCCAAACTCAAGAAATTGAAGGCCGCCAAAGCAAGGATTCGGACAAACAGGACCAGTTAAACAAAATAACAACGATTACAACCACATGTGTCTCAGCGGCACACGGCAAAAGAAATTCACACCGCACAAAAGACAGACAAATGTCTGACATACATCGTACGCCCGGCATACCAGGGGTATGAAATGACTTAGAGTTTTTTAGCTAGAGAGGCAGTGATTTGGTCAGGAGCTAGGCACTCCGAGGTAGGTGGAACTTCGGCCGAAGTGATCTCGCCCTCCACAGACCCAGGAGCGACTTCGCAGGAAGCCCGAGGCTGTTGAGGAGCGTCAGCTTGCGCAGTGGAATTCCCAGTACCTTTGGAGGAGGATCGCGCGTCGCCGTCGCCATCCGAGCTCAAACTGGAATCACCAGAAGCAGCCGAGTCACCCTCATCTTCGCCCTGTTCAGCCGAGTTATCATCCGAGGCATCCTCAACTTCGACCTCGTCCTCCGGGTTAGGAAGGAAACTCGGACCTTCATTCTAGTTATGCATGTCGGCATACTCAACGAGCTGGTAGGCACGAGCTTGCCGGAGAGCGACAAACTCTGGGTCCTCAACCCAACGGGAACCAGTGCGCAAATTTCTCAAAGTATCAAGAGAAATATCTTCATACCATGACATGATGACAGTGAGAGCCATATCAGCACCAGCTCGTCCGGCCGATTCCCTCCAAAGACTTAGCTGTCTCTCAGATGCCATTAATCTTTCCACCAATAATTTGACCTCATCAATATTAGGAGTCCCAGAAGTATTCGGCCAGAGAACATGGTAGGCTCGGATAGCTGCCTGCACGAAATCCCTGCCCATAATCTTCATCGGACCAACTGCAGCGCCAACAGCAACCAAGAAATCTTCCATCGAGTACTCTGAGTCCACATCAGCAGGAACACCTCGGCGCACACGAGCACTAATCACCGCTTTAGAGCTCACGGGCTTAGCTTCTGGAAAATGGTCTGCGCAAAACACAAGTGCGTCAATCAGCAGTATGAAAGGGAAAAAGATAACTCGGCCGCGGTCAGAAGCTTACGATGAATATAGCTCAGCATTATCTGAAGATCTTTAGCCCAGTCAATCTTGCTCTTCTCAAAGCGGGTGATCTCCTCGCTCATCCCCCGTGTCTTCAGTTCGGCACCCTCGAGGAGCTCTTTATTTTTCTGCAATTGCAGAGCTAGATGATTTTTCTCCTCGGAGAACTCCTGGTCGACCTTTTCTAATTCATACTTCTGAGAGAGCTTAAGGGACTCCACCTCGGCACGCAAGCGAGCTATCTCGTCATCTTTATCCTTCAGCTGCGCCGAATGAGTAGCACTTTGTTCTAAAAAATGCAGCATCACATCAGGCATGGGCGTGCAATCTTGGTGAGATGTTGCAAAGGTTTGTAACTCGGCTTTACCAAAGCCAAAAGAGTTAAAAGAAACTTAGTGCACATTTCAAAGGGGAGTATATAAAGTAAAAGAGTAACTAACCTTCCAGGGCCTTGACCTTCTTCTCAAGACGGATGTTAAGATTATTGATGTTCCCTGTTTACCAACAAAGTGAGCCAACATCTCGTGTACAAAAATATAAGAGCTTCGGAGATGACGCAAGAGTTTGTCGACTTACCAGCTTTCTTCACCACAGGAATAACCTTCTCGTACTTTTCTTGCAATTTTCTATGCGCAAAATGCAGCCTTTGGAATTCGGCGGTCCGCCGGTCATGCGCAACCTAAGCAATAGAACAAATAGTAAATAGGTATTCGAGCCTAAGACAGATCCGAGTCAAGAAAAACTTAACCCGGATCTAGGTGGCTGGATATTCAAAGCTAAGACAGATCCGAGTCAAGCAAAACTTAACCCGGATCTAGGTGGCTGGATATTCAAAGCTAAGACAGATCCGAGTCAAGCAAAACTTAACCCGGATCTAGGTGGCTGGATATTCAAAGCTAAGATAGATCCGAGTCAAGCAAAACTTAACCCGGATCTAGGTGGCTGGATATTCGAAGTTACGACAGATCCGAGTGAAGCAAACCTTAACCCGAATCTAGGTGGCTGGATATTCAAAGCTAAGACAGATCCGAGTCAAGCAAAACTTAACACGGATCTAGGTGGCTGGATATTCGAAGTTACGACAGATCCGAGTGAAGCATACCTTAACCAGAATCTAGGTGGCTGGATATTCGAAGCTAAGACAGATCCGAGTCAAGCAAAACTTAACCTGGATCTAGGTGGCTGGATATTCAAAGATAAGACAGATCCGAGTCAAGCAAAATTTAATCCGGACCTAGGTGGCTGGATATTCGAAGCCAAAACAGATCCGAGTCAAGCAAAACTTAACTCGGACCTAGGTGGCTGGATATTCAAGGTTCCGACAGACCCAAATCAAGCAGAATTTAATGCAGATCTAGTTGGATGGAGGTTCGAACTCTAAGATAAAACTGAACTAAGTAAAGCATCATAAAACTTCCAAAAGAATAACAAGTTATTCGGTTGCAAGCTTCGGGGACTAGAGTATATATAATAGCATCCGGAGAACTAATCAAAACTCCATAAAAACGATTACCTCATTCATCTTGTCACTTTCAAGAATGATCTTGGCAGCCTAATGTAGGCGGCTATTGATATCGGAGAGTTGAAACGGCTAGCTGCTTGGATTACCCTTGAACTGATCGGCAGCGTTCCAATTGTTCGCATACTCGACCAACGAGCCGAGACTGTTCCCACTCTCCGTGCGAGTCAGAACTTTACCTCGGACATGTTGGGTAACAACCGCCGCAGCCGGACTCTTGTGAAGAGCAAGTTGTCTATCAGCAGCCGGGGTAACAGTGCTCTTGGCAGAGGAAATCCCCTTGTGCAGCGCATCAGCAATTGTAGGCTGAGATGAGCTGGCAAGTCCTTTCTAAGAGGGCAAAGGTTTGGTAACAACGACCTTTCTTGCCTTAGGAGAGGCGTCAGTAGGAGCCGATACCTCGGCACTTGGAGCAGAGTCCTTGGGAGCCGGAGGAATTACGGTTGCAGAGGGCGCCGAGATATCGATATCCTCGGCTGGAGTTGGTGTCGCAGTAGAGACCGCGGGGGTCAGAGGAATCTCAACAGAAACATCGGGGTTCACGGAGGAGGCAGCAGGTTCGGTAGGAATATCTGTGGGCCGAGATGTATCGGAATCAACAGGAGAAATCTCAGGCGCATCATGGCGAGGTGGCGTCTGATTCGGAGCAGGAGGAGAAGCAACGCGAGCAGGACTCAGAACTCTGGTATCCTCAGGAGGCGGAGGAGAAGGCGGCCGAGTCGTACGACTCGTCATGCTGGGACCGCTGGGCTTAACAGAGAGAGGAGCCCTGCAAAGACAGAAAAGGTCAAGTTAGAAGGGAGAAAGAGAGAAACAAGAAATACAAACAAAAGTAACTCACCCAGTAACCCCGGGCATAGTTTTACGCTTTGGAGGGTGCTGGGCTGACTTCTTTATTCGCTTCCTGGGAGTAGCTTCTGAGGCATCAGCTGGAGCTCTGCGTTTCCCCGAGGTAACGGGAGGCCGGGAGGCAAGAGGCTCGACGTTGTGAACCTGACCAGCCGGATTAGCTGATAAAATAGAAGCCAGAAATGCATAAGAAATTGGCATTACGGCAACTACCTCTAGAACTTGGACCTCGTCCGAATCACCTTCCTCCTCGTGGGCCAGGGCCTTGCCGCGAGCGCGATCCGGAGCGATATCCGACTTGGGAACGAACTCTTCTGAGTCCAGCTCCCCGCTGTCCGGAGTATTCCGATCCGCAGGCCACGGGAGTGTCAAAACCTCGGCGTCCTTAGTCTTCTGCTCCTCAAACCTCTGCAGGACAAGAAAGAGAAAAATTAGCAAAAAGAGTCACGGACGCGATTAGGAAGCAAAACACAAAGGCATAAACTCACCTCGGGAGGGGGATGCTCGCGGGAGAACGGCTTCAATCCCTAGGCCTAATCCTCTGGCATCTCCGTCTTAAAGATAGCCCGGACATGTTTGAAGATGAGGTAATTGTCCAGCTCCACTATCGAGACTCGATTGGGATCAAGAGGACCGCTCGTGTACCAGAGCTTGTGTGTGCGTTTCTAGAAGGGGCAGATCCAGCTGCTGATGAAGGTAGTCATCAGATCCTCTCCACGTAGCCCGGAGCGCATCAATTCCTTCAGCTGAATCTCAAAAGCCTCGGCCAGAGCATGACTCTTCCTCGGATTATAGGTCCAATTCTTCTTGGAAGGGGTGCCAATGGAAAAGGCAGGAAGCCGAATCCTATCCTCATTCCCAGAGTTCTTGACATAAAAGAACGACTTATGCCACTTCTTGCATGATTCTAAACCTGCGATGCGAGGAAATTCGGATTTCCTCCGAGGTGTTATTGACGCGGCACCACATTGGGTAAGCAACTTCTCGGAGGGATGAAGAGATTTGTCTGGGACAACGTTGGATCGAATCTGGAAAAACTTTGACCAAACGTGCACTGACGGCCATAGGCCGAAGTAACCCTCCGAGGCACAGATGAAGGCAGAAAGAGAGGCAATGGCATTAGCAGGCAGGTGATGCGGCTGTAGGCCGAAGTAATCAAGGAATTCCCTAGCAAAGTCACTGAGGGGGAGACCAAACCCGCGAGCAAAATGCGACATGAAGACTACATATTCGCCCTCCCTAAGAACTGGAGAGGATTCGCTGCCGGGTAGGCGACAAGCTACCTCGGCAGGAATCTGGCGAGTTCGGATTAGCCACTCAATCTCTCGGCGGGTGACAGAAGAGCCCTGCCACGAGCCTCGCTCGGGCCCAGAGGCAGCATCTTCATCCTCAATAAGGGCACCACTGACGGAGCTCGACATGGGGCCACCGGAGAAATCTACGGAGGAAGAACTAGCGGCGGAGGAAAACTTAGAACTGCACGGCCCCGTCGTGGTTCTACGCGGAAACAGCGGCGGAGCAGCAAAGGAGCTACTGCGCGAAAACGAAAGGGAAACAGAGGAGTCTAGAGGAGAGCCTAGGCGATGGGACCGGAAGAACTCACCGGCGACGACGCCGGAGCAAGCGAACTGGGACGAGGCAGACAGAGCAGTGCGGCGGGGTCCTTGCCGTCGGAGATCCAGATGAACACACGGCGGCGGAGTCGAGAACGGGCGCAGAAGCCAGAGGAAGAAGAAGGGCGCAGGTGAGCGGAGGGGGAAAGTGAATCTCCCAGCCCCGCGCCCCTCTTTATAACCGAGCCGCCCGCGAGGTAGTGGGATCGTGGGTGTGGCGGTTGACCGTGTAGATCGTGTGCGCCGCATGACCGCACGCCGCTAAGCGGAACCGCACCAAGGACCACACGGTGGAAAAGAAGGTCACGATCCCCAACGGAAACGGCACACGAGGCGTTGCAGTGTCGATGCGACAGGCGCAGTAGTAACTGTAGCCTATCAGTAAATACTGTAGAGGAACAAAAAACTAGAGAAACAGTGATGAGTATGACACGTAGGACGAGGCGTACGCGAGAAGATACGATGATACCTCGAACGATAAAAAGATAACTCGGAAATAGTGCAGAACGAAAGTCATGAAACTGATACGGCCCGGCCGAAGTTGTCGGCGGGGCCATACCAGCTTCAGGGACTAATGTTGGGGAGGTGACCTCGGATAGGGTAAAGACGGGGAAAGACGGAAGGGTGTTCCCCGTCTAGTTTCCGAGTTACAGTCTGAGTCGGCCGAATCCTGTAGAGGTCGACCGAGATAGGAAAGGGCAGGACCCTTATGATAATGGCAAGGCATTACCCGGCCGAGATACTATGTAAGTCGGCCGGGTTAGCCCGAGTAATCTTAATGCAGGTGAAGGACAAGCTGAGTTACGCGAGGCAGGGCCGAATGATACAAAGCTTGCAGGAGAAGGAGAAGCCTAAAGTCAAACTCTAGCCGTAGGCTAGGGAGAATCTGAGCGGAGCCAAGCACAAGGGACAAAGGCGCAGAGCGACAGAGGGGCAGAAGGAGGTCACGGAGGTGACAGTCCTGAAGCCCGAGGCACGCAGGAGGGGCCCTCTAGAACCTTGCCGTCATTAGAGGGGCGACAGGGAAAGGAGGTCGCCGAACTACTATATTGGGACAAGCATGTTCCTCGAATATGCTTGCCACGCTAGCCCTAAAGGAACCCAAGGCTCTCCTTTATAAGGGGAGGTTGGACCCTGAGGAAGGCATCGGCTCATTTAGTACCGTTAGGCTGGTAAAGTTCTTCCTTTCTCCTTGTATACACCTCAAGGAGCACTTGTAGCCCAAGGAAGGATAAATAAAGATCTTTGCCTTAGTCTTTTGTGTGTAGAATCAACTGCATCTTCCCTCCCCAGATCCCTCTAGCATCCATTGGCCCCAAACTTTAGCCTACCCATGGCATCTGCCGTGCCACCACCATGACAGTATTCCCTTTTGAGCTCTATGCAAAGAAAGAAACAGTCAGTGTTGCATCTTTTAAAGATACTGATAGCAACAAAAAAAATATTATCGAATTAGTACGATGAGTTTAAACAGGTACTACAGGATAGAAGAACGATATCTGGGAGGAAATAATAGCAGGAACTTAGCTCAGGACGAACCAGATAGATTCAGTAACTGTGGAGCAGGGAATCCAGCTAATATTTTTCACTGACTTTACATTTTGCAAAAACTACACAATAGCAGGCAATTACTGTTGTAGGGAATAGCTAGGAACATGTGCATGGGAAAATAACAAACATGTGAATACTTGAAATTTGTAGAGCAGTGAATGAAAACAAACATGTCCAGTGACCTTGTATGTAGCATAAAGAATAGGCATGCCCAATGACTTGTATGTACTAGCACGATAACAAAAATGAAGTTCACTGCGTCAGGCTTTAACCTGCTATATTGCTGAGAAAACAAAAAGGAGTTGGATATTAGGTTACCTCGGCCGGAGAGGCGTCTAAGCATCGTCGGTACCGTGCGGGTGACGTGTGCAGGTCACCGAGGGTGCTGCAGTTGCGGCTAAGTAGATATTGGGCGGGCGGGGAAGAAGATCTTGGGCGGTCATGGAAGTAGATCTTGGGTGGTCGATGTCGGCTTGAGCACGGCGGACGAGAGTGACGCTGAGGAAGATCCGGCACGATGGACGAGGGCGTCGCTGAGGCAGATCCGGTGTAGTCAACGGCAACGCCCGTGCAGCTGGTCTGGAGCGGTGGACATGGAACTCATTGAACTAGATCCCATCTGGTGGACACCTGTGAGGCGACTCCAGTACGGTTGGGTAGCATTAGGCGGTGGGGAAGAAGAACTTGGGTGGTCGATGACGCCATCGGCATGGTGAACGAGACCGCAACTTCGTTGCCATGGCATAGAAGCCCGATGAACTAGATCCGGTGGGGTGGGTGCCTGTGAAGCGGCTCCATGGCAGTGCACGATACCACAGCTGAAGCGGCTCGGGCCGCCGTGGAATTGCCGCCGGCCGGTGCGCACAGTGGTCGTGGAGGGGACAGAGGAGCTTGGGATTTTTGGGAGGGCTAGCGGGAAAAACTGTGCGAATAGGGACCATAGAGGTGAACATGATAAAAATTACGATCGTGCCCCCAAGATACCGACTATAGCCTGCCGATATTTCGTCTGAACAAAGGGTATAATGGGAATTTTATAGTCAGAAGGTTTTGAAACAGAGGAGCGTGAAATTCTTTAAGGTCGATGTGTAATATTGCCGCTCGATTGAGATTTTGAATTTGGCTAGCGCCCATCTTCTATTCTAATAAAATGGTACTACCCGGTGGGAGATTTTGGCTCAAATTTTTTGAATCAGAGGGGCGGGAAGGTCGGTGGGTGGTTTTGTCGCTTGATTGAGATTTTGAAATTGGCTAGCCTCCATCTAATAGTAATAATAATAGTACTAGAGAAATGGTACTACAACAGTGGAAGATTTTTCCTAAAAATGTTTGAAACGGAGGGGCGCGAAATGCATCTGAGTCGGTGGGGAATTTTCCGCTCGATTACGATTTTGAATTTTGTTGCTAGCGTCCATGTAATAATAGAAAAAAGATAGTAGACCGAATGCTATCTATCCAGGAATTCAAGTCCTAGAGTCACATCCACTGATCATCCATGACCATAATTATTGCGCATACTAATATTTTTAATTTGGCTAGTGTCGTGGTATTGCCGACGAGTACGCCATGGAGGGGTCCTCACATAGCGTGTTTAGAGACGTGGGGTAAGGCGGAAGGTTGGCGGGTACGAGGTAACACAGCTTACCCAGGTCCAGATCCCACGATGGTGGCGGAATCCTACTCCTGCTATAAATCACTATAAAGGCAATACGCCGAGTTACAGGGATCGGTTCGCTGTGCGAGGTATGAGTTGATCGGTTTGGTTATGCCCTAAAGGATCCTCTAGGTCCATCTTATATAGTCGCCAGATCCTAGGGTTACAGGTAAAGTCCTAGCCGGACAGGTTACAGAGTCCTACACGGTACACAACTAGTCTAACGTGTCTTGCAAGCCAAGGCTCCGGGTACGCTGGTGACTCCATCGTAGCCTTCCTTCATCCGGCATGGGCCTCCCTTCTTGATCCATCTAACTAGGCCGCTCAGCAGGCCATAGGCCTTGATACCGACTATGGTCCATCCGGGTTATCTGGATTAGAGACATGCAATGGTGATACCCATTTAGCATATCGCCAACAGTATCCCTCGGAGAACTCCGAGATCTTGTGCCGTCTTGCCTCTTCAGATTTGAATGCTCCATCTAGATGTATGTCGGCAAATCGTCAAGCAATATCTTGTAGTCCTCCCAAGAACCCAGAAATGTTCTCCGTCTTCAGCATGTAAGTCGGAGAACCGTTGAATCGTCCATCGTACACTTCCCGTAGCCATACTGAATCCGTCCATGCCGGAATCTTCAGATGGGATGGTTCATCTTCCTATGCCAGTAGAGTGACGTAAACCATAGGTCAGCGACGCCTCGTAACTCACACATTCAAAGAATGTAATAATAGCAGATTTTCTCGCGCGAAGGATGCACAACGTTGGCGGCGGCGGTGGGAACATGGAGAAATTTCTGCGCACGCTCGCGCACGCGCTGTCCATGCAGCAACCATTCGATCAACTTGTTCGAATCTTGATGCTGAGTACTATATATTGTAATCATGGTGATTTTTAACTTTTCACCCCATTCTTCCTCACATCGTCTTCTTCCTCCAGCCAACGTCTCCTCGAGCTCTCCGCGCCGTAGAGGAAAAACCCTAGCTTTTCCCCTCCAATTACATCTACACTTCCTCTGCACCAATGGCCAGCAGTAGCACCACACCATCCATGGCGGCGTCGAGCGAGGCCACGACTAAGCCAACGATCTCCATCCATGTTCTGCCGGAGGGCGTGGTAGTGTCGCATTCCGCGGTGGTGGAATCCACCGGTGGCGACCATGTTCCAGCGGGGCTGGAACTGCTAGAAGAAGATGCTGATTCACACAAGGGGGAATGGCGCGGCTCGAACAGCACCGAGAACAATCTTAAGGAGATGCTCTGAAGGGTACCTCCCCGCGATAGAGGGTCTGGTCTAGCGAGCGGCACCGGCCGGCGAGGTCGTCCCTTCTACCCTAGCTGGAGAAAAGGTATACCTCAAAGCCCAACTAGTGCGTGGCGTCTCCCTCCCAATATCCGACTTCTTCATAGAAGTCCTTAGGCACTTCCGGGTTCAACCTCAGAACCTATCTCGGAATAGCATCCTCGCGCATAGCAACTACGCGGCGCTTTGTGAGGGTTACCTAGGGATCAGGCCTAGGTTAGATTTGTTTATTTACTTCTTCACCGTAAAGAGGGAAGCCGAGGTGAGCAAGGAGGAGCTTAGGAATTCTGGAACCATTAGCTTCAAGATCCAGCCTGGCCGGCGGTTCCCCGACATCGTTGGCCACGAGTCCTACAAAAACTGTCAAAGGATGTATTTCTACAGCGCAGATATTACTCTTGCTGGCCGAGAAAAATGTACCCGGACTTTGTCGATGGAGCCGCCGCTGAAGCCCCGACATGGAGATCCCAAGCCCTCCTTACTTATAACGACGAAGCCTCGCACACCGTAAGGCGGATTGAGTGGTTAGTAGAGACGGGTCTGACTGGGTTGGACCTAGCCATGTGCTGGTTCATTAGGCGGATTCAGCCTCTACAGCACCGCGTGAACCTTATGCATGAGTATTCCAGGGATAGGAAGGATAGCCTCCGCATCTCCGAGGACAACTTTTTGAGTGACTCCATCAAGCTTCGCC
This sequence comes from Avena sativa, assembly GCA_916181665.1. Taxonomy (NCBI): domain Eukaryota; kingdom Viridiplantae; phylum Streptophyta; class Magnoliopsida; order Poales; family Poaceae; genus Avena; species Avena sativa. The sequence goes on along the minus strand of OV702299.1, from coordinate 361,183,222 downwards.
TCAAGGACATAGTCAAGGTGAAGGATAGGAAGCGTGGCTTCACCATCACCTACGACATGTTCGAGGGCGGCAAGTGCCCAGAGGTACTTATTTATTTTTTCATGTATGACATATACTCCAGTTCTTACGAATTGCCTTAACCTTTGCGTGTAACAATTTGGGATTCACTTAACAACTAAAGGAACTAGACGAAGGTAGCATGGATTCCCAAGTCTACGATCCCAAGATGAAGGAAGTCACTGTCGTGTCCAACGATGATGTCTCGTTGGTGCAAAAGTAGAAGAGCTCCACCTCTGACGCTGCCGACGGAGGCAAGAAAAAGAAGACGGAGGGTGGAGCCTCCAAGAGATCCACCGCTGATACGTCGGAAACGTATCTATAATTTTTGATGCTCCATGCTTGTTAGTACCTACTTTGCTTTACTTGTCCACACTTTGAGGTGATTTTTACATGTTTTCTGGTACTAACCTATTAACAAGTTGCAACAGTGCCAGATGCCTATTTTCTGCTGATTTTGGTTTCAGAAAAGTTAGTAAAGAAATATTCTTGGAATTGGACGGGACAAACGTCAAAGTCAATTACTTTCCGTGGGGAACAATAAGTCCAGAGGAGAGCCGGAGGGGCCAGCCAGGGGGCCAGACCCACCCCAGGCATGGGTGAGCCCAGCCCCACGCCTGGCTAGGGTTTGGTGACCCTGGCCGCCTCCTCGGTCTCTCCCTTTGCCTATAAGAAGCCCCCGATGCAGAAACCCTAAGCACCGATCAAATATCCACGAAACCGTCTATAGCCGCCGCCACCATTGTCCCTAGATCGGGGGGGATCTGAAGTTCTTCCCGGCACCCTCCCGGAGGGGAGATCATCCCGGAGGCCTTCTCTCCGGTATGATGCGTGAGTAGTTCCACCTTGGACTATGGGTCCATGTAGTAGCTAGATGGTTGTATCTCCTCCTTTGTGCTTTCATGTATAGATCTTGTGAGCTCCGTTCATGATCAAGATCTAATCTATTTGTAATCATGCATGTTGTGTTTGTGGGGATCCGATGGATATTGAGATTATTATGTTGGTTTGATTAATGGTTTTGTCTTTATGATTCTATCATGTCTGTGTTGTTTGTGATCTTGCATGCTCTCCGTTGTTAGTAGATATCTTAGCCAAGTAGTTGCTAGTGACTCAAAGAGGGGGTATTTATGCTCGATAGTGGGTTCATGACTCTAGTTTCCAAGGGAAGTGACATGAATCTCTTCGGTTGTAGATGTGTTGTTGCCACTAGGGAGAAAACAACGGTCTCTTGTTCATGGAACATGTGGAATGTTTACCTTACACACTTTGCTTAAAGAAGTTGTCTATTGCTTGCAACTTAATACTGGAGGGGGTTCGGATGGTAACCTGAAGGTGGACTTCTAGTCATAGATGCAGTTGGATGGCGGTCTATGTATATTGTTGTATTTCCCAATCGAATCTCATAGGATCTTTCTGACTAGTAATTGCATTGTTATGCCTTGCTCAGTTATTGTCAATTGCCCTGTTGTAATTTGTTTACCCTTCATGCCATGTTGTTTATCTAAGGAGAGCACCTCTAGTGAACTATGGACCCCGGTCCAATCTTTACCATTGATACATCTTCCACTGTTACTTGTTTACTTGCTGCAAACCATTACCTTCCACACCATACGTTTAATCCTTTGTTATAGCAAACCGGTGAGCTTGACAACCTCATTGATTCGTTGGGGCAAAGTCTTGAGTTTGTGATGTGCAGGTCTCCGCGTTGCTTGCAACACTTGTGTGACATTTCCTTCCTCCTTCTGGTTCGATAACCTCGGTCTCTACTGAGGGAAGACTTGCTGCTTGCTACTTCACACCTTCCTCTTGGGGTTTCCAACGAAGTGCTAATCAACACCATCAACAAGTTTTCCGGCGCCATTGCCAAGGAGGCTAAGTACGTCTTCACTTGGGGAGTCCTTCACTTCCTTTCTCTTTACTTTGTTTATAGTTTTCTTTGTTTATTTTGCTTGGTTTTGTTTGCCTCTTTTCAAAAAAAAACACAAAAAATATTATTTCCTGCTCTAGTGCCACCTTGCTCTAGCTGACCATGTTGCTCCCCAAGTTCGCCCTGAAAGATCTTGCAATAGGTAGTGTCTCCATAATTGGGAAAGATAATATTGAGGAATTCTTTAATTATGTTAGCAAGCATGAGGATATTGCGGATAAATCTATAGCAGAACTTGCTCCTAATTATGAGATTGCTTCAGCTTCTTAATTCATATGTTGGAAGCTAGGTTTGTTAGCCTTAATCCCTTCATACAATTTTTATTCCTAAAACTAAAGGAAGAGAAGAATACTGAAAAGAGGGAATTCATCCTTGAAACTTTGTCAAATGAATTCCATGATGTTGCTAAGGAAGCCAAAAAGGTCTTTGAGCGTTTCAATATGCTAGGCTCAAGTGTAGATGTTGTGGGTATTTCTGATAAAACTAAGCCTAGAGAAGAATTTAAGATACCCATACCCTTTAAGCTTGTTGGAATGCATGAAGCCTTTGAAAAGAATTTTGATTGGATTGCTCCTGAAAATCTTTTTGATGAAAGTAGTAGACCAAAGAGAGATGATAAGGGATCCTCCAAAACCCATTTGGATGAGATACCTTCATAGTTGAAGACTTTGCAAGTATGGATATTAATGCTTCATTTGAAAATACTTGAGTCTTCTTACTTCTTGTGCCTAACTTAAAGACGTTATAAAAAAGTACTTGTTGGGAGATAACCCAAGAGTTTCCTTGAGTATTAGAAGTTATTACTTCAGTAATAACCTCTCCTTATCCTTTTTGTTTGCTTTTTTTTTTGCCAAGAATGACCTCTAATGAGAGGGAAGTAAGATTTCGGGAGTTGCTGTCCCGATACAGATTTCTATCCTCCACCAAAACATTTCGTGAGGAGTCTCTATAACTCGGATTGAGATAAAAATTTACGAATAAATCCCTCAGTATGTTAGATAACTTCCGTTAGTTCAACACTTTTTGATTTGAGCAACATAAGATGTTCGAAAAAATCGGTTTCTACCTGCCGACCTGTTTTGACAGATTTCTGCCATTATTTGCATTTTCTTCTTATTGATTCCTTTTTGAGTTATCTTTAGGTAAGTTGAGCTTTTTAAGGAGTTAATACAGTAGCTTGTGTTTTTAGTGAAAAGCCTTGCTGTTCCAAAGATTTGCCAAAAGGTCTAATATCTTTCAAATACACTAATGTTGCTAATGAAGATTGTGTGAAGGTTTGTATGAAGGAAAAATTTCAGGTGTAGAGAGAGAATGATGCAATGAGATGAAGAATGGACAAAAGCTCAGAATTGGGGATGCCACCATGGTGTCACCCCAAGAAATATCCAAGAGGTACAAGCGTCAAAGCTTGGGGATACCCAAGGCATGCCCATCTTCATCAATAAAAAGCTCGGGTTTGTCTAGACACTTCATTTTTATTGTTTCATGCAAGTTGTGTTGTTGTTGGAGCGTCTTAGTTTTCGTTTTGCTTTGCTTAGTTTGTTTAGTTTTCTTAAATAAAGAAGTTTGGACCCCCGTTCTCGCTGTGTTGTTTTGCAAATAAGTTTGCTTGGTGTTTGGAAAGGAGTAGTAAGTTCTTACTTGAAGTGCAAGAGGAGCTTGCATTGACTATGACTTAGACTTTAGCATGACATGCTAGCTGTTGTTTTGACCTTATGCTTAGTGATTATTGCTGTAGCATGTCTTTTTCCAAAAAATTGGGATTGCTTAGTGTGCCTTGAAGAAATTATGCGTTGTTTTAGCATGCAAAAGCATAGTATTGTGGTATTCTCCTTTGATGTTTTGCTTGGGTTGACTTGGCACATGCTCACACCATGTTATGACTCTCACAATTCACCATTAGCCTCTATGATCATTTAGTCCTTGACTTGTAGTACCACTCTTTGCTTTGATTAGTATGCTTTGTTGCACTACATGATTATGGCCATTATGCTCTCTTAGTTGGTTGCTCCCAGTCTTTTGCTAGCATCCACTTGTATGAGTAAGTTCTACTCATGCTTCCAACTTCCAAGAAACCAAGTTATTCCAAAGTGTCCACTATAAACTCCTATGCATGGTGTGTTACACCATTCCAAGTATATTATTGTTTTCAGCTACCTTCCAATTAAAAACTATTTTGTTATGTGAAAACTTAGTGATTAAAGCCCTCACGAACTTGATGGAACACTTTATTCTTTGCCCCTAATAAACTTGAACCATTGTGACAACTTTGTTGTATATGCTTGCACTTATAAGTTGGAATTAGCAGAACCGTGCTGTCACAGGGAACGTTTTCAACATTGCACTTGTACTTTGTACTAAGTTGATATCATGTTCTTTTGTTTATGGATGTCACCGGTGTGAAATAAAGAGGGAACTTGTAAGTCCATGGATTTTATATTCTGTGTTAGAGAAACACCTGGGCCGCTAGCCTAAGCCATGCCTAATCATGGCGGAAACTTGCAGCATCACCATAGTGAGTTATCTATGAAGCATCCTCAATAAAAAGCTATGCATACGGTAAATAAAAAGATTGCTGAGATGCTCATTGTCTACTTGCCTTGTCATTTTGGTTATGGGAAAGCTCCTGTACCATGTGCAAGGGGAACCCATTGGCGGTTCTCAATGATATGCAAATGCTTACAGTGACAAGAACTTACCTAGACCCAAAGTTGAGTATGCATGAGGTGTGGCCCTCGTATTCAAGGGACGTGAGATTGCCAACTTATAATTCGTTAAGCATATACTCCAGCTTTGCCACTTTAACCTTAACCACTTCAAGATGCTTATGATAGGGGCAATGAGGGATGAAAGCTAATAAGTACCATAATTTTTGGAAGCTCTTTTTGAAACTTGTAATCCCTACTTCCTTTACAAAAAGGCCTTTCTTCCACCACAATTGAGTCTCCACCTTCTACCTTTAGGAACCATTAAGAGAGCATAGTTGTCATTCTGTGTGCAGTGTTCCAAAGCTTATTAATTGATGCATATTGTGTTATTACTTATTCTTGTGCTATTTGTTTCTAGTCACCCTTGTGAACTTTGGAGGTGTCCTATGCATCTATTTGCTAATCTATGAAGGACAAGCTGATTGCCACTATGCTACGTTTTCTGCATGTGAAACGAACAAATGTTTTTAATGCATATTATTCATGATCTTTGTTTGTAGCTTGTCATGTTGCATGCATAGTTACTATGTCCTATTGTTAGAACTCCATATTTCATGCACATGTTTAGAGTTATTTGATCCCAACTTTCAATGCTTGCAAATGGTTGGATCTTTATTGTGAGAGTGCATGTCACCTAAAAAATTATTCTGTTTATCACTTACCTACTCGAGGATGAGAAGGAGTTAAGCTTGGGGATGATGATACGTCGGAAACGTATCTATAATTTTTGATGCTCCATGCTTGTTTAGTACCTACTTTGCTTTACTTTTCCACACTTTGAGGTGCTTTTTACATGTTTTCTGGTACTAACCTATTAACAAGTTGCAACAGTGTCAGATGCCTGTTTTCTGGTATTTTTGGTTTCAGAGAAGTTAGTAAAGAAATATTATCGGAATTGGACGGGACAAATGTCAAAGTCAATTACTTTTCGTGGGGAACAAGAAGTCCAGAGGAGAGCCGGATGGGCCAGCCAGGGGGCCAGACCCACCCCAGGCGTGGGTGGGCCCAGCCCCGCGCATGGCTAGGGTTTGGTGACCCTGGCCGCCTCCTCGGTCTCCCCCTTCTCCTATAAGAATCCCCCAATGCAGAATCCCTAAGCACCCGATCAAATATCCATGAAACCGTCTGTAGCCGCCGCCACCATCGTGCCTAGACCGGGAGGGATCTGAAGTTCTTCCTGGCACCCTGCCGGAGGGGAGATCATCCCGGAGGCCTTCTCTCCGGTATGATGCATGAGTAGTTCCACCTTGGACTATGGGTCCATGTAGTAGCTAGATGATTGTATCTCCTCCTTTGTGCTTTCATGTATAGATCTTGTGAGCTCTGTTCATGATCAAGATCTAATCTATTTGTAATCATGCATGTTGTGTTTGCGGGGATCCGATGGATATTGAGATTATTATGTTGGTTTGATTAATGGTTTTGTATTTATGATTCTATCATGTCTGTGTTGTTTGTGATCTTGCATGCTCTCCGTTGTTAATAGCTATCTTGGCCAAGTAGTTGCTAGTGACTCCAAGAGGGGGTATTTATGCTCGATAGTGGTTTCATGACTCTAGTTTCCAAGGGAAGTGACAGAAATCTCTTCGGTTGTAGATGTGCTGTTGCCACTAGGGAGAAAACAACAGTCTATGGTTCATGGAACATGTGGACTATTTACCTTACACACTTTGCTTAAAGAAGTTGTCTGTTGCTTGCAACTTAATACTGGAGGGGGTTCAGATGATAAGCTGAAGGTGGACTTCTAGTCATAGATGCAGTTGGATTGCGGTCTATGTATATTGTTGTATTGCCCAATCGAATCTCATAGGATCTTTCTGACTAGTAATTGTATTGTTATGCCTTGCTCAGTTCTTATCAATTGCCCTGCTGTAATTTCTTTACCCTTCATGCCATGTTGTTTATCTAAGGAGAGCACCTCTAGTGAACTATGGACCCCGGTCCAATCTTTACCATCTATTACTTGTTTACTTGCTGCAAACCATTACATTCCACACCATACGTTTAATCCTTTGTTACAGCAAACCGGTGAGCTTGACAACCTCACTGATTCGTTGGGGCAAAGTCTTGAGTTTGTGTTGTGCAGGTCTCCATGTTGCTTGCAACACCTGTGTGACGTTTCCTTCCTCCTTCTGGTTCGATAACCTCGGTCTCTACTGAGGGAAGACTTGCTGCTTCACACCTTTCTCTTGGGGTTTCCAACGAAGTGTTATTCAGTACCATCAACCGCCTCCCTGGAGGTGGAGAATAGAAGAATTACCGATATCCCATTAACCAAGGTACCAACCATTGTGTAAGCTTCTTAACATCCGACATTGTCTCTTGCTCGTCTTATTACTGTACTTATACTCTTTTGCACGTTTTAGGAAGAAGGCCAGTATGAGTTTGAAGAAGACCTCCAAAACACCGGGGGCTTCTAAAAACATCAAGGAAATGTTTCACCAAGCATCTCCCGCCATCGCCCCTCCGACTCCGAGCGTCCAGCCTACTACCGCACCAACAAGCTCTCCATCAAAGGTAACGCCTAAACCTTCCACCATGGAAGTGGACCCAGCTCCTTCTCAGGAGGTCCCAAACATTGCGGCGGATCTTGTTGTTGTCAACGAGCAGGCGACACAAGAGAGCACGTCTTCTAAACTGACTGAAGCTCCGCCTAAGGATGCCACTGATAGCGGTAAGGCGATGGTGGAAGGCGGAACTTCTGCCGTAGGCGGAGCCATTGCACCCAAAGCGCCAGCTGAGCTCCTGAAGATTGTCTACCCGGTTCTTACACCGAGTAGCTCGGCTCTAGCACCTTGTGCAGCGTCGACTTCTCCCACGTGCGGTCTTGAGGAGCTACTTAAGCAGGCGGAGATCCTGCGTGTTAATAGCCTTGCTTTTAGCAAGATATTCGCCGAGAGCGCCAACAACATCAAGATCATTGCACTTGTAAGTTTTATATTCCTTTTGCACTTCATATGTAGTATCCCACTATAGCCCCCGAGGATTTAGATGGAAAACCATAGGTCTTTGGGTCTGAATGCTCTAAGAGTGACGAAGCTAGAAACTTCGCACTGTAGCCCCCAAGTATGTAGTTTGAATGAAATATTCTGACTAGATACTTTCAGAGTAGCATACGCAGTGTTTGTAATTTTCAATACTATAGCCCCCAAGCCTCTAGTTGAAACAGAATTAGTTTCGACTAGATGCTTAAAGAAAGACTAAGCATATTGCCGAGTTAAAAACTCATACTGTAGCCCCCAAGCCTCTAGGCGGATACTTATCCAACTAGATGCTCCTAGTAGACTAAGTAACACTAATCTTTTTTCGCAGAATGAGAATGCTCGGAGAAACATTGCCAATGACAAGTTCCACAAGATGCGTGCTGATCTTGAAGCTAAAAAGGGTAAAACTGCCTTCTTGAAGGATCAAATCACCAAGAGCAAGAGTCTATTTTTATTTTAAATTTCGCACTCAATCTTGGTCTTGCGCCATTAACTTCCGACTACTCATTGTGCTTTGTCATTTATCCTACATGCAGAAGCTATTGCCAAGGCGAAGGATATTGTAGAGCAATTCAAGCACATACAACTGCTGGATAGCAAGAACAAAATCCTTAAGCAGGAGAGAGATGAATCTTTGAAAATGCATGAGTATGCTCTGAAGGCCGTACAAGAATCCGCTAACACAGATAAAAACCTCCTGAAGGAGGAAATTGAACCCTCAAGGAACAGAACAAAGCTGCCGCTGAGCAGAATATTCACAACCTTGATACTTACAAGATCCTCTAACAAGAACGGGACTCCATGGCGGAGATTCTCCAGCAAGCTAAGGATAGTATCTTTGGTAAGCAATCTCCGTCTTGTACTTATGTAAGCCAGGTACTCTGAAATTTTGTGGTGTTGAACTCATGTACTCAATCTCTTGGCCGGAAATGCAGCTCCTATTGGTTTAACCAATATTCCTCCTCCACCAAAGGAATGCATGGTTCTAGCCGGCGACTTCATCAGCACCACCATCAACCAAGCAAAAGAGATCGCCAAGCCCTTGAACATCAACATCAAAGCGTTGGACTCTGTCATGAAGTACTCGGAGATCTTGCGCCAAGCCCCCGAGCGTATCATAAGCTGTAAAGCTTCATGTACCCGGGATGGTGCAAGGATATCACTGGAATGGTCAAGGCTCACTATGATAATGCTGACATCAACACAGTGACCTCTGGATTTCCCGACGTAGACAATGACGACCAGAAGATTAATCATGGAGTTATCTGGTCATCGATCGCCGGCTATGACACCAGGGTTACCAAGTTGGTGGATGCAAATATGATTGTGCCCCTCAAGGTTATTGACACCAACCATTCCAGGTCCTCCAAGTCTCTCAAGACTGCTGACTTCACTGATGGACCATATGGCTCTCCTGGAGCTGATGACATTACTTTGAAGTCTCCTATGCCACAAGAATGAAAAACACTTATGTAATATTTGTTTCCTTTGTCTAGTTTGTATGTATGCAGAAAAACTATGGGTTTAACCTTAAGGCGGAAAACAATAGCTATATGTTTCCTACTACTTAAGTACTAATTCCAGCTTGTATATATTTTTTAAGGAAGTGCTGGCTTATACATTACTCTGGTTTTTATGCTTGACTTTTCATGAGTGGAAATACCCATAGTAGGAACCATGCGTTCAGGCGATGATGCCCAATGGCACCGTCAAAAACCTAAGCACAAAATTGCCGACTTCGAGTGCCGAAAGTCACTACTCTTAATCCACATAGAAACAACAAAGAACGTGTAGACCAGAAAACTTAAGCTAATGCCCGTAGGCAGAATTTTCACAAGTGCAAATGCAAAGCTTGCGCATAAAGGTTTTATACGATCTAAAAATGAACACTAAAGGAGGTAAAAGACTCAAGCATATGAGTGAACCAAAGAGCTTTATTTCATTGATAATATAAGAGGTACACAGTAGATAAAAAATATGCTAAGTGTAAAAAGGACATAGATGTGCTATGTTCCATGGCTGATCAAACTCCAGGTAGTTCACGATTGTCAACGAGGTAGTAAGACCCATTGAGTAGCGCCTTGCTAATGATGAACGGTCCTTCCCATGGCGGGGATAATTTGTGTTACTTCTTTTGCTTAAGTCGGAGCACCTGATCCCCCTCTTTAAACGAGCGATGCCGAACACGACGACTATGGTAGCTGCATAGCTTCTGCTGGTAGATGGCAGATCTTTGGCATGCCAATACGCACTCCTCATCGAGAAGGTCGACATCTAGGCGTCTGGATTCTTCAGCGTCATATTCGTCGTAGGCGGCAACTCTCGGTGAATCATGAAGGATGTCGGAAGGCAGGATGGCTTCTGCTCCATATACCATGAAATAAGGGGTGTAGCTAGTAGATCTGTTGGGTGTAGTTCGTAAACTCCACAGAACAGATGGTAATTCCTCCGCCCAGGCTCCAGCTGCTCTATGTAGCGGTGCCTCCAGACGTGGCTTGATTCCCTGTAGAATTAATCTATTGACTCGCTCAATTTGCCCATTGGACTGTGGATGTGCCATAGATGCCAAGTCAAGTCGGATGCCCTTCTCCCAACAATAGGCTTCCACTTCTCCGAGTGACAAGTTTCTACCATTGTCGGTGATAATGCTATGTGGGAGACCAAATCTCACCACTAGATCCCGGACAAACCTAAGGGCAGTTGCCCCATCAAGGTTTCTAATGGGTTTAGCTTCTATACATTTAGTGAATTTATCAACTGCTACTAGCAGATGCAAAAACCCACAAGGTGCCATCTGTAATGGACCAACCATGTCTATCCCCTAGACTGCAAACGGCCAAGTTATTGGTATTGTTCGCAATTCCCGAGCCGGTACATGTGGTTGTCGGGCATAGTACTGACATCCCATGCATGTCTCAACCAGCTTGTCGGCGTTCGCCTTCGCGGTCAGCCAGTAGAATCCTTGCCGAAAGGCTTTGGAGAACAACGATCAAGGAGCGGCGTGATGCCCACAATCTCCGAGATGGATCTCACGAAGGATTTCAATACCTTCTTGCTGGGAAACACACTTCAGGTATACACCAGTGGTGCTTATTTTATAGAGCTGTCCATTGATTATGGTATAGCCCTTCGCTCGACGTACTATCTGCCGTCTTTCGACTTCGTCATCGGGCAAAGTTCCGTGTACGAGATATTCCATGAACGGTTTTGTCTAAGCCGTAGGGACCTTTGTCACTGTGTGAACGAAAGAGTCAACTATATCCGGGTTCTTGGTGTCCGCTCCCTTCACGGATGGTGTCTGTAGATGCTCGAGGAAAATGCCAGGCGGAATTTGTTTGCACCCTGATCCAAGCTTTGACAATAGATCAGCCGCCTCACTTTTCTCCCTTGGGACATACTTGACTTCGTAGCCCAAGAAGCTCTTGGCTATCTCGTCCACTTCATCTCGATATGCTGCCATCATAGGGTTCCGCGTATTCCAGGTGCCAGCCACCTGCTAGGAAATCAAGTCGGAATCTCCAAAGCAAACTATGCGCTTGATGCCAATATCCTTGGCTATGCGTAGTCCGTGAATGAGTGCTTCATACTCCGCCATGTTGTTCGTAGCCTTGAAGTGGATCTGCAGAACGTAGGGTAGCTTTTCCCCGGTTGGTGACTGTAACAGTAGACCAGCCCCCGAGCCATTGAGTAGCTTTGATCCGTCAAAGTGCATCACCCAGTATTCTGGCTCTGGTACAGGGGTAGCATCTGGCATCTCCGTCCAATCTACGATAAAATCCGCCAAGGCCTATGACTTGATAGCGTCGCGTATCCTGTAGGTGATCTCGAAGGCGGCAAGTTCAATGCCCCACTTCGTGACCCTTCCTGTAGCGTCGCTTTTGTTGATGATGTCAGATAGTGGAGCCTGGCTCACAACTATGATAGGGTGCTACTGGAAATAGTGCCTTAGCTTCTGAGAAGCAAGGAATACTCCATAAGCTAGCTTTTGGTGGTGCGGGTAATGCTGCTTAGACTCCCACAAGACCTCTCTTACATAGTAAACTGGTCATTGCACTCCGTACTCATGCGTTGGTTCTTTACGCTCCACCACGATGATGATGCTGATTACCCGGTTGGTGGCTGCCATGTAAATCAACATAGGCTCCATGGGCCCGGGTGCTGCGAGTATAGGTGCCGAGGAAAGTATCTCCTCTAGCTTATTAAGTGCAGCATCTGCTTCGTCCGTCCATGTAAATTTGTCTACCTTCTTTAGCAACTTGTACAGCGCAGAGCCTTCTCTCCAAGTCGGCTGACGAACCGGCTTACTGTTGCAATGTAGCCTGTGAGCCGTTTGATGTCCTTCAAGCATGTCAGGTGGTTTATTTTTAGGATATCCTTGATCTTCTTCGGGTTGACCTTGATTCCACGCTGGGAAACGATAAAGCCCAACAATTTGCCGGCTAGAATCCCGAAGACGCACTTCTTTGGGTTAAGCATCATGTTGTATTTCTGGAGATTATCAAAGGTTTATTTCAAGTTAGAGATTAAGTCATTTGACTTTTTAGACATCACCGCTATATCGTCCACATAGGCGTAAACGTTCCGACCAATTTGGTTGTGTAGGCAATGCTGCATAGTCCGCTGGTATGTAGCACCTGCATTTTTCAGCCCAAAGGGCATCGTGACATAACAAAATGTGCCGTAAGGTGTGGTGAACGAAGTGGCCAATTGGTCTGACTTCCTCATTTTTATCTGGTGGTATACTGAATATGAATCTAGAAAACACAGAAGTTCCAAGCCAGCCGTCGAGTCAATGACTTGGTCAATGTGAGGAAAAGCAAACGGATCCTTCGGACACACTTTGTTCAAGACGGTGTAATCAATGCACATCCTTAATTCGTTGGTTCCCTTTTTGGGGACAAGTATAGGATTGGCCACCCATCGGGTGTGAAGGACTTCTCGGATAAAACTAGCCTTAAGTAACCGAGCTATCTCTTTGCCTATGGCACGTCTCTTCTTGTCTCTGAAGCGTCGTAGATGTTGTTTCACCGGTTTGCATTTTGGATCAATATTCAAGCTATGCTCGACAAGTTCCCTAGGTACACCTTTCATGTCAGCAGGTTGCCAGGCAAAGATGTCCCTATTCTCATGGAGGAACTCGACGAGCGCGCTTTCCTATTTAGGGTCCAGGTTCATCCCAATGGTGGTGGTCTTGGAGGCATCACCTACCACAAGTTCCACCGACTTGGTTTCAATGGAGGCCTTGAAGGCGGGATCTGAGTCACATATATTCTTCTTCGATGCCGGCATCTCCGAGGCATCGACCTTGCTCTGGATCTCCTTGAATTCTTCGCTGTAGAGGACAGCTTCTGCAAAGGCTGCTTCTCCAATGTCGCAGCCCCTTGCCTTTGAAAATCTTCCGGATACGGTGATGGCACCGTTTGGTCCGAGTATCTTGAGCTTATTGTGGACGAAGCATGGATTGGCCATGAAGGCGTGGAAGATGTCGCATCCTAATATGATGTCGTGCACGCTCTTGAAGGGGACCACTTCAAAGGTCATGTGTTCTTGGTGGTAATTGTTAACATCACCAAAAGTGACCAGAAGCGTGATGCACCCAAGGGACCGAGCCTCCCGGCCAAGAACTACGCCATGGAACACGGTGCTGGTCCGCCTTAGGTTGGTCTCCGTCAAGTTCATCTTGTGCAGTGTATCCAGGTACATGATGTTGATGTTGCTTCCACTGTCCACCATGCATTTGGTGAACTCATTGCCGTCAATCAAGGGGTTCATGACCATGGCGTATTGGTTCTCGGTTGGGATGAGGTCTGGGTGATCCTTCCTGTGACATGTAATCGAAACTTCTGACCAGCACATGTATTGGGGAACTAGGGGTAGGGTGGCCATCAGTACCATCAACAGTATCCTCAGTGAGGTTTTTTGTGCCCGGACAGTTGGGGTGCCAAGGAAAGTGTGGTAGACGGGGGCCTTCTTCTTGAAGGGTTTCTTGCCTTTGGCATCGCCCTTGTCGGCGTGCTTAGGGTCAACGTCCTCGTCCATGTCACTTGAATCCTTGGACTCCTCTTCCTTCTTCTTCCCTTTGCCTTTGCCTCACAGTGTGTTTTTTCGACTTTGTTTGTAGCCGGACTCCGGGTCTTCCTTGAGGTCGTTGAAGAACTTGCAATGGCGATTGATCTGAGTGGCTTTGCTGTTGCCGTCGAGGTGTACAAGGCGTGGAATATCATGGTACTCCTCATACGTTTGGGGAATGCGGGTCGTTGCTAGGGTATTTTCACTACCTCGCTGCTGCCCACGACCAACTCCCCGTCCTCGGCCACGCTGTCCGCCATCACCTCATCCTGCAAACGTCATCGTGACCATGTTGGAGGCTGGATTTTCTTCTGGCGGACTCTTCCACTTGGTGTTGTTATTACTCTTGGCTTGGTTTGGGATGGAAATTGCCGGCAAGGATCCGCGAGCATCATCGTCGGTAGACGCGAACTCACTGGCGACCGAGATCATCTGATTGAGATCTAGCCTGTGATTGTCCTACAGGAGTTTCAACTTATGTCGGAGTAATGTCCTCTTTTCCAAGCCATCAATGTAGGCGGCCATAGCGGTTTAATTGTGCACTCCTGCGCAGGAATTTTTCATATCCAGCCAGCGGGAGAGGTAGGCTCGAGATGTCTCATCTTTATTTTGCATGCACCGCTGTAGATCGCCAACAGTGCAGGTACGCTTGTACGTGCCATCGAAGTTTTTGGTGAGCGCTTCTTGCATGTCCAACCAGTTGCATATGGACTTTTCCGGCAAGTCATCAATCCATTGGCGGGCCGTGCCCGTCAACATCAGTGGGAGGTACTTGACGGCAAGGTTGGGGTTTCCCCAGTGATCTCCACCGTGTTGCCGTAATCCTGCAACCACGTAGCTGGTTTGGCGATGCCATCATAGGGCTTGATCGTCTTGTCTATCCGGAAACCCTTGGGGTAAGTTGAGGTCCGTATTACAGGTCCAAAGCAACATGGTCCCAGGTACTATCCTTCCTGGGCCTCGTGAATCTTGTCCAGGCGTGAGCGTGCATCATATGGCTCCGGGCTTGCTATTTTCTTCTTGCTGCCAGGGGATGCGCTGCGTCAACGACACAGGATTCCTACGCCATGGTGGCTACTAGGTGGCGACGGAGGCAGAGGTGGCGGTGGATTAGCCTTCTTTATGTTACCCTCCTACGACACCTCGCGTCTGTCGCAGTTGCTTGTCTGACACAGAGGGTCATGGCGTGACCTGCTCTTGTGTCCTTGGTCGCCATTGCTCTCTCCACCATGACGGGGCTGCTCCGCGTTGTCGCGAATGATGATGCCACCCTGTGGGCGTCTTGGCGGAGGCATGCTCGTAGGGTGGTGAGCCTTTGGGTCTTCGTGATGCCGGGGAGATCGGGGCAGAGGAGATGGGCGAGAAGGATGGGCTTTGCCTCCGTGGTCGGAGGATATGGGGATGGCATCCTTCCTGTTGCCCGCGTCCCTCCGTCTTCATTCTGATGAACCCGTCTGGGACCCTACATCGTGAGGAGATCTCTCTCTTGGCAGCTAAGGATTGCTAGACTGGCAATATGCTGGGTCAGACTCAAGCCTCTGAGAGGTGGCCTTTTCCTATTGTTTGACCGCCTTTGCTACAAGGTCATAGACCTGTTCCATAGCTGTGGGTGATCTATCCTGCTCCAGTAGGGTCTTGGCAACAACTAAGTTGAGAATAGGAGTGGGCATGACCTTCCTGCCTTCACTATCAATGTATGGCTTGGCTTGTGGCGGTTTCGAGGGTGCCCATCCTAGGTTGCTGTCATGGTATTGCCGACGAGTACGCCATGGAGGGGTCCTCACAGTGTGTTGGGGGGATGACCCCAGGTAGGGTCAAGAAAGGGGAAAGAAGAAAGGAGTCTCCCTTACCTTAAGCCAAATTACAAGCTGAGTCGGCCGAAGCATGCAAGATCCGGCCGAGGTAAGCTGAGGCTTGGCAAATATAGAGTGATTAACACATTACTCGGCTGATGTGTAAGCTAAGTCGGCCGAATAAGGTTGATTGACTTGTATGCAGGTGAAGGCCGGGCAAAATTATGTGAGATGAGGCCGAGTAACGTGAAACTTGCAGGAGAAGGAGGAGCCTAAAGTCAAATCTTAGTTGCTGGCTAGGAGGAATCTACACAGAGCCAAGCGCTAAGGACAAAGAGCAGAGCTGCAGATGGGCAGACAAGCGTCACAGAGGTGACAGTGAGGAAGCCCGAGGCACACATGTGAGGGCCTCTGGGACTTTGCCGCCGATAGAAGGGGACACGGAAAGGAGTCCACCGAGTTACCACTTTGGGACAAGCATATTCCAATATGCTTGCCACGTCAGCCCTAGAAGGAACCCCTTTATAAGGAGGGGCACGGGCTCCTGAGAGGGGGATAGATTCATTTGACATGGAAGGGCTCGTGTAGCAGTTTTCTTCTTCTCTATGATACATCTCTAGGAGCACTTGTAACTCTTGAGAGGATAAATAAAGATCTACTTGTTAGTCAATTGAGTGTAGAAATCACTACATCTTCCCTCCTCAGGTCCCTCTAGCATCCATTGGCCCCATACTTTAGCCTACCCATGGCATCTGTCGTGCCACCACCACGACAGTTGGCGCCCACCGTGGGGCCAGCAGCGGTGCTAGATGGAGTCAAGATCAGGACGGGAAACTTCATCCACACCGGCGAGTGGGTTGTTTCTGGCTTAGTCCAGAGATTTGATATCTGGGACTATGTCAGCGATAACGCTGGCAGCTTTAGGAGGAAAGCACCCCATGCAACGGCATCTTCATCAACCTGTCTGCTCACAAGGTCTACGTCGGCGTCGACACCTCCTGCGGCTACCCGCACCGAGTCATCGAGGCGGGAGAGCCTCCCCTCTGTGTTGCTAGCGGTCCGCGTGGAGTTCGCTCTGCAGGCAGCGTCGAGGTGATGATGATGGCCCCGACACCAGCAGCAGGAGCAGGCGCCGGACCAAGCAAGGACCCGGCGACAGGAGGACATGTGGCCACGAAGCAGGTATCTCCAAAGCCTACCGAGCTAGATCCACCAGCAACCAGGGCGGACGAGGTGCAGGAGGTGAATCCAAATGCGGCAAGGGTAAGATGGGCCACCTCTAGAGAGACCAGAGAATATCCTTCAGGCAACTATAGATAACCTAACTACGCCTGTAGCGCCGATACTTGACCCGGCAAACACGCATGCAGAGTTAGAAGAAACTAGACAAAAAGTGCTAGTAGAGGCAAAAAAAGGTGTCTGCCTTGCGGGAATCCTTAAACATGACCTTGCGAGAATACGCTAGGGAAAACAAACTAGATGTGGCTCCTGACCGAGTAGATGAATTGAGATTAAGAGGAAAGAACCTCATGAGTGATATCAACAAAGAGCACGAGGCTCGTCCAGATGATTCGGTTGATCCAGGCTTGCCGAGGTACAGTACCCTGGCAAAGAACCTCAGGGCAGCAAATGCCGCAGCCCTAGAGTTGGAAGGGTTAAGTGGGGAAGCCCGACAAAAACAACAAGAAAGAGTAAATGAGATGGTACGCATTGCGAACCAGCAGAATGAGGAAATGCTTAGAGCTGACCCGGCGAAGCCAGGGGATTCTCGCATGGTTCATTCGGCAGGGGCTGCCCCCGCATTATCTGCGGCAGCGGCATCCTTGCCCAGAAACAATGCGCGAAAATACAGAGCAGTGACTTCGGGAAAAAGAAATAAGCAGATTGTCCCATATGATCCGGCGGTGGTCGGGAAGGTCAATGAAAATAGAGGCAATGTGAGCCGAGGTAACAGCGGTGATAGAAATCCCGGCCGTGCAAACAGAGAGCACAGAAACCTCGGAAGGGGAAACCACGAGAACAATAACCTGGCGGAAGGGAGGAGGTACCCCCTGCAGGAGCCTCAACCGAGGTATGAGACTCGGCAAGAGCGAGAAGCAAGACCAGCTCCGCAAAATTAGGCAAATGATAGATACAATGATGGCTACTCAGACCTGGAGCATGCAGAGCATGGTGGACAAAATCACTATGGAGTACAGGAGAGAGTTATCTATAGAAACTTGCCGTCAACTGACGCAAGATTGAAGCTGGACAGGCTGTATAGGTCAGAGCTGTTAGAAGAATAGGGTCCACCTGGCCCGGCATGTTTTGGACCTCGGATCATGGGCGAACCGCCCGTGCCGAACTTCTAGTTGGCAAGAGGCACAAAACATACAATGGGAGTATGAAGACACAAGATTGGTTAATTGACTATGCCACGTCAGTAAAAATAGCTGGCGGAAATTTAAGATGGGTGGTAAGATACGTCCCACAGATGCTGGTAGGACCGACCAGAGTATGGCTGAACAATTTACCAACATGAAGTATCAACTGTTGGTTAGATTTTGAAGAGATGTTTGTCAGTAATTTCACCAGTACATATAAGAGTCCAAACAGGCCACAACAGCTTGCGATGTGCAAGTAGAAGCCGAACGAGACATACAGAAAATTTCTAACTCGGTGGTGCAACCTCAGAAACTCATGCGAAGGGGTCATCGAGTCTCAAGCGATAGCCTGGTTTGCTCAGGGATGCAGATATGCAAGCGTGTTATGGCAGAGGTTGCAGAGAGATATGCCAACCATGTTGGCGGAAACCATCAGGATAGCAGATTCATATGCCTTAGGTGATCCGACTCAACCCGAGTTAATGTCTGCAGAACATCGGGAGCAGCATGATCATTATGTTAGAGATGGTGCCGGATCATCGTGGTGCAATGAATACCGAGGCATAAGAAGGGACGAGAGGCTGGATTATAGATATGCTTCCAATCAAGTGGCATCGGTTGTGCAGGATCAGCCGAGTCATGGGAACAATCAGCGACAGAAGAATGGTCCTCAGTAGTGGACGCCGAGGAATGAAGGGAAAAGGAAGTGGACGCCAGAACAGAAGAAGCAATGGCAGGGAGGCCAAAGTACACATTTGAATCCATGCTGGATCAACCGTGTAAATTCCACACGCCTAACCCGGCCAAACCAGCCAATCACACTACTCGCCAATGCGCTTGGATGAAAAGTGCAATGGGAATCCCGACAGGCATACAAGAACCACCGCATCAAGTACATCAACAGCATCAGCCATAGTTAACCGGGGGGAATGCGCAACAGCTAATGTTACCACTGCCCCCTTCGAGGTATGATAACCCAGACCGAAGGGATGCAGTGCACCAAGTGGTAAATCAGAATCAAGACGGAAGGGGAAACCCCGGGAACAATGGACACAATGATTACAGGGAGCATCACCAATCATATTGTGTGTTCACAATAGAACAGCAAGATAGACAAAGCGTACAACGCCGGCATATGGAAGTGAATGCAGTTATGCCGGTAGTACCGAGATATGTGCCATGGTCCGATCAAGAGATAACCTGGAGCATAAAGGATCACCCGAAGATAATGCCAAATCCAGGGTCGTATGCTTTGGTACTAGATCCGACATTTGTCGGGCCTAGCATCAATGTGAAGTTCTCAAAAGTACTCATAGACAACTGAAGTAGTATAAACATCATGTATAAAGACACAATGCACAAACTCGGAAGAACACAGAACATGCTGCATCCCACCAGGACCACATTCCATGGGATAGTTCCGGGGCTCTCATGCGAGCCTATTGGGAAAGTCAAAGTAGATGTGTTATTCGGCACAAGGGAGAATTGTAGAGCCGAGAATCTGGAGTTTGAGGTGGTGGACCTAGAGAGTTGCTATCATGCTTTACTCGGACGGCCAACATTGGCTAAATTTATGAGCAGCTATCACATCACGTACTTAAAAATGAAGATGCCAGGACCACATGGAGTAATAATAGTAGCAGGGGATTACAGAAAATCAATGGAATGCGCTTCGGCCGGGTCAAACATGGTCGAGTCATTGGTAATTGCAAGAGAGTAAAGAAGGATTCAGGAAGTGGTAGCTCTGGCTCAGTCGGCACAGCTTAATATGCCGGTATTAGCCAATCCGCATGGAAGTGTATCTTTCCAGCCGACTAAGGAGACGAAAAAGATCCAGATTGATGATCAGTTCCCAGAACGCACCATCATGATTGGTGCTGGCCTAGATGCCAAATAGGAAAGCAAGCTCACCAACTTCCTCCATGAGAATCGGAATATCTTTGCATGGTTAACTCAGGACCTGCAAGGTGTTCCGAGGGAGTTGGCTGAGCAATATTTGCATGTAAGGCCAGGAGCAAGGCCGGTGAAGCAACCTCTCCGCCGCTTCGCCGAAGACAGGATAAAGATAATAGGGGATGAGATAGCTCGGCTCCTTGTAGCCGGTTTTATTATGGAAGTGCTTCACCCGGACTGGCTATCAAATCTGGTGTTGGTAGAAAAGAAAAATGATGACCCAAATGTACCTGTTGTATGGTGAATGTGCATCGATTACACGAAACTCAATAAGGCGTGTCCCAAAGATCCTTTTCCTTTACCTAGGATAGACCAAGTCATTGATTCGACCGCAGGCTGTGAGCTGTTATCATTTGTAGACGCGTATTCTGGTTTCCACCAGATACCGTTTAACCCGTCTGATCAAATAAAGACTGCGTTTACCACCCCGTATGGGGCTTATTGCTATCGCAACATGCCATTCGGCCTGCGTAACGCAGGAGCAAAATACCAAAGATGCATGCAAAAATGTCTGCATGACCAAATAGGGAAAAATGTGCAAGTATATGTTGACGATGTGGTCATAAAAACCAAAGAGAGCAAAACGCTCCTAGAAGGTTCCGAATGAAACTTAACCCGGAAAAATGTACCTTTGGTGTGCCGGCTGGAAAATTACTCGGTTTCCTCGTATCCAGCCGAGGTATAGAGGCAAATCCAACTAAGATCCGAGCAGTTGAAAGAATAGAATTCCGAGGTGCCTGAACGATGTACAAAAATTTACAGGGTGTCTTGCCTCTCTAAGTCGATTCGTATGTCGGCTAGGGGAAAAAGCATTACCTCTATATCAGTTGATGAAAAAGTCAGACAAGTTCACCCGGACACCGCATGCTGATAGTGCATTTCATGAGTTAAAAAGATGCTGGTCACGGCACCGATTTTGGCTTCTCCTATGCTACTCTATGTGGCAGCTACTAACAGAGTGGTAAGTGCGGTAGTTGTTGTGGAACGAAACGAGGAAGATAAGTCGGTACAAAGGCCGGTATATTACCTAAGTGAGGTATTATCGGCCTCAAAGCAAAATTACCCGCACTACCAGAAGATGGATTACGGAGTATACATGTCGGTGAAAAAACTCAAACACTATTTCGAAGAACACCCGATAAAAGTGATTTGTGAGGCACCCATAGCCAAGATATTAAGCAACAAAGATGCAAGTGGCCGAATAGCAAAGTGGGCAATCAAGTTATCGCCTTATGCTCCGCAATTTGATTGGCGAGATGCAATTAAGTCTCAGGCAGTGGACGACTTCTTTGTGGATTGGGCCGAAGTGCAGTATGAGCCCCCACTGCCAGATCCGAACTATTGGACGATGCATTTCGATGGGTCCAAATTAAGAAATGGGCTAGGAGCAGGAATAGTACTGACTTCACCAAAAAAAGATCAGCTGAAATATGTGCTACAGATACATTTCGCTGCATCAAACAATGTGGCTGAGTATAAAGCACTTGTCCATGGCCTAAAAATGGCGAAAGAGATTGGCATACGTCGGATTCTGTGTTACGGGGATTCAGACCTTGTAGTACAGCAAGTATCAGGGAATTGGGATGCACTAGATGCAAATATGGCCCTGTATAGGTTTCATGTGCAGAAGATCAGTGGTTATTTTGATGGGTGTGAATTCCATCACATACCTCGGGCAGAAAATGATGCTGCGGATACACTGTCAAAACTCGGATCAATTGGGCAATCAATTCCCCCAGGCATAGCTCTAGAACACCTGAGAAAACCATCGATTACACCTTCGCCAGAATCCAAGTCAATTCGTATCTCGGCAGAACAGATAGAAGGAAGTGTCCCAATGGAAATTGACAAAGAATATGACCCGAATTATTTAAGAGTTAATTCGGCCGATCCACGGGTGAACAGGGAAAAGCCCATAGATGTTATGTCGGCAGAAATTATGGAAATTGACAACATAATTTTCTCGGAAAAAGTCACCCTAACATGGGCGCAACCCATATTCTCATTCCGTAAAGAGGAAATCTTGCCGGATGATGAGGTCATGGCCAGGCAGATAGTGAGGAGAGCAAAAGCCTACACGATCATAAACAATGAGCTTTATAAGAAAAGTGTCATGAACGTACTGCAACGATGTGTTGACTCGACAGAAGGGCAGAAAATCCTTTTGGATATACATCAAGGAGAATGTGGGCATCACGCCTCGTCCAGATCCCTAGTGGCCAAAAATTTAGGCATGGATTTTATTGGCTAACTGCGCTGAAGGAAGCAAAGGAATTGGTAGCAAGGTGTAATGGTTGCCATAGATATGCCAGCAAGATACATCTGCCTTCGTCCGAGTTAAAACAATACCAATCACTTGGCCCTTTTTCGTGTGGTGTTTGAATATGGTAGGTCCATTCAAGCCTGCTCGCGGCGGAATGACTCATATACTAGTCATGGTGGAGAAATTCACAAAATGGATAGAAGTAAAACCAATAATAAAATGTGATGGGCCCACAACAGTGAAATTTCTCAAAGATATTATCTTGAGATATGGATACCCACACAGTATCATCACGGATAATGGCACAAACTTCGCTGGAGGAGCTTTTTCTAGATTCTGCCAAGAGAAACACATAAGACTCGATGTTGCCTCGGTGGCTCACCCGGCATCGAACGGCAAGTAGAAAGATCAAATGGACTAGTATTGTCAGGAATAAAACCTTGGCTAATTGAACCGCTGCAAAGGTTGGCCGGATGCTGGATTGAGGAACTTCTAGCAGTGTTGTGGATCCTCAGGACCACCCCAAATAGATTGACGAGGTATACCCCGTTCTTTCTTGTATACGGGGCAAAATTTGTACTTCCAGCCGACATAACGCATGACTCGCCAAGAGTGGACCAATACACAAGTGCCGAGGTAAACGAAGTATCATGGCAAGACGATGTGGACTTGTTAGAGGAAGCAAGGGAATTGGCATTATCAAGATCAGCTATTTATCAGCAAGAGCTCAGACGATATCATAGCAAAAAGTTCAGTCCAAGAGTTTTTAAAGAAGGAGATCTAGTTCTTCGGCTAGTGCAACGCACAGCCGGCATGCATAAGCTCTCACCCCCATGGGAAGGACCATTTATCGTGAGTAAAGCATTACACAATGATGCATACTACCTGATCGACGCTCAGACACCAGAAAAGAACAAGGCAAGCAAGGCCAGAGATGAATCAAAAAGACCATGGAACATAGCCTTACTTCGTCCATTCTACACTTAGAAGCCCTATATTGCATATTGTGACATGATGCACCAAATCAGTGTATCAAGCATGTATCAAAAGTGACTCGGGCACTGCCCTGTGTTATTCCTTATTTTGAACTATGTATCAAACTTTGGCAACCCGAGCAGTGACTCAGGGACTGCCCCATGTTATTCCTTATTTTGAACTATGTATCAAACTTCGGCAACCCGAGCAGTGACTCGGGGACTGCCCCATGATATTCTTTGTTTTGAATTATGTATTACATTTCGGCAACCCGAGCAGTGACTCGGGAACTGTTTCATGTTATTCATCATTTTTAACTATGTATGAAATTTCGTCAGCTCGAGCAATGACTCAGAAACTGCCCCAATTGGTTGTCATTTTTTAACTATGCAGGAAACTTCGGCGACCCGAGCAGTAACTCGGGGACTGCCTCATGTTGTTTGTTATTTTTTGAGCATGTGTGGAACTTCGGCAACCCGAGCAATAACTCGGGGACTGCCTCATATTGTACGCTGCTTTTTGGCATATATATAAAAGTTTGATAACTCAAGCAATAACTCGGGGACTGCCCCGAATAATCAGTCATCAATCACAAATGTGATATAAACTTCCCTCGGCAACCGGAGAAATAACACGGAGGAAACAACCAACATTTTATACTATCATAGTAACACGAATGATAACATCAGCAATTCAAGATATAACAAGGAATTTACCCTATCTATATCATTTTACCAATGGATACCTCGGAAAGGTAGTAAGGCCTTCAGTTGGGCTTAGGATTCATGATCCTTCAAGGAGAACTTGCAAAACCAACAGTTCTACAACCAGGAATAGATAAGAAACACAAGGTAGATACCAAACGAAAATCAGTGCTATGAAAAAATGATCCGGATTTACGAAGTTAAAGTTTGGCAAAGCAAAGATACGATTCACATAAACTCAATTAGATAGAGTAACAACAATTACCAGGGCATTAGAGGCCAAAGGCAAAATGATTCACATTGTACCAAAAGATGGATAACTGCTTCAAAGACGGCATACACCCGACATACCGGGGACTTAAATAAATGGGATTTGTTGAGCCTAAACATCGGTAGAGGCTGAATCACCTGTGGGAGGAACAATAGCAGCACCAGGAGTTTCCTACATGGGTGTCTCGGACGTAGTCGTGATGACCTCGGCTTCCTTCAGAGGTGTATCCTGGGAAACTGGGTGCTCCGAGGTTGTTTGGGCCTCTACAGAGGTTACCTCGGCATCGACGGAGGCCGTAGTAACGCCTAGGGCAAGCTCTGGCTGCTGGGAGACATCACCTTTGGCTCGAGGAGCTTCAGTTCCTTTGGAAGACGATCGAGCATCGCCGTCCCCACTTGAGCTATCATTGGAATCATCGGCATTATCAGAGCCATCCTCTGATTCATCTTGATCAGCCGAATCACCACCAAATGCATCTTCAGCTTCGGCATCATCGACCGGGTTGGGAAGAAAACTCGGCCCCTCAATCCAATGATGCATGTCAGCATACTCGATAAGCTGGAAGGCATGGGCTTGCCGGCGAGCAACGAACTCCGGGTTCTCAATCCAGGGAGAGCCAGTGCGCAAGTTCATCAGAATATCAAGGGATAGGTCCTCGTACCATGACAAAACAGTTGTAAGCGCCATATCAGCACCAGCCCTTCCAGCAGATTCCCTCTAAAGATTAAGCTGAGTCTGAGACTCCATCAATCTCGCCACAAGAACTTCTACCTCATCAATATCCGGTTCATTCGGCCAGAGAACATGGTAGGCTCGAATAGCTGCTTGCACTAGGTCTTTTCCCATAATTTTCATTGGCCCGATAGCAGCGCCAACGGGAATCAGAAAATCTTCCATGGAATATTCTTGATTCGGAGCAACGGGAACACCTCGGCGCTCGCGAGCAGAAATCACAGCTTTGGAGCTGACAGGTTTAGCTTCTGGGAAATGATCTACACAAAAGGACGTCATATAAGTTGAGATGAGAAAGAGGAAAGAATAACTTGATGAGAGACAGAAACTTATGATGGATGTAACTCAGCATTTTCTGGAGATCCCGGGACCAGTCGGTCCTACTCTTCTCAAAACGAGTGATTTGCTCGCTCATCGCCTGGTTCTTTAATTTGGCAGCATCAAGAAGTTCCTTGCCCTTCTACAGCTGCAGACTTAGTCGGTTCTTTTCTTCAGAGAACTCTTGATCAACCTTCTCTAACTCAGACTTCTGGGAAAGCTTAAGAGATTCAACCTCGGCGTGTAACCGGGTTATCTCGTCATCCTTTTCCTTGAGTTGAGCCGAATGAGCGGCAGCTTGTTCTAAAAAATGCAGCATCGTATCAGGCATAGATATGCATTCTTGAGGCGACACTGCAAGTGTTCGTAACTCGGCTATACGAAAGCCGTAAGGTCATAAGAAACCCAAGATTTACCTCGAACAAAAATTTGACAAATTAAAAGGCAAAAGGAGTGACTAACCTTCAAGAGTACCAACTTTCTTGGTAAGACGGGTATTCAGATTGTTGACACTAGCTGCATAACAGCAAGGTACAGGTTGGTACAACAACTAAATATTTTACAAGGGTAAGAAAAAGTAAACAAACCAGATAGTTTACCAGTTTTCTTCACAACAGGGACAATTTGCTCAAACTTATCTTGAAGTTTCTTATGCGCAAAGAGCAACTTTGAAATTCGGCTGTCCACCGATCATGGGCAACCTGAATACAACAACAAGTTATAGAAAGTAAAACAGATCCGAATCAAGAAAAACTTGACTCGGATCTAGGTGGCTAGATATTCAAAAGTAAAACAGATCTGAATCAAGAAAAACTTGACTCAGATCTAGGTGGCTAGATATTCAAAAGTAAAACAGATCCAAATCAAGTAAAACTTGACTCGGATCTAGATGGCTGGATATTCAAAACAGATCCGAATCAATAAAAACTTGACTCGGATCTAGGTGGCTAGATATTCAAAAGTAAAAAAGATCCGAATCAAGTAAAACTTGACTCAGATCTAGGTGGCTAGATATTCAAAAGTAAAACAGATCCGAATCAAGTAAAACTTGACTCGAATCTAGGTGGCTGGATATTAAAAAATAAAACAGATTCGAATCAAATAAAACTTGATGTGGATTTGGGTGGCTGCGTATTCAGAAGTAAAACAGATCCGAATCAAGTAGAACTTGACGTGAATCTAGGTGGCTGGATATTCAAAAGTAAAACAGATCCGAACCAAGTAAAACTTGACTCGGAGATGGATGGTGGGATATTCTAGACCACGGTTAACCCAAATCACGAAGAAAATTGTCTTGGCAAGTAATGTATTTGAGAATAGGTTGAAGCTTCCAAACGAATAACAAATCATCTGGTTGCAGGCTTCGGGGACTAGTATGTGTATAGTGTCATCTGAATAATAGACAAAGTATCAATAAAGGCGTTTACGTTATTCATCTTATCACTTTCAAGGACAATTTTAGCAGCCATATGCAAGCGACTGCTAATGTCAGAAAGCTGAAATGGTTGGCTACTTGGATTGCCTTCAAGTTTATCGGCGGCATTCCAGTTATTGGCATACTCCACCAGTGAGCCGAGGCTGTTCCCGCTCTTGGTACTGGTCAATATTTTACCTCGGGCCTGTTGTGTAACTTCCACCACTGTCGGACTCTTATGAAGAATAAGCTGAGTGTCGGCAGCAAGGGCAACACCAGGTTTAGCGGTGGAAGCTCCCTTACGAAGTGTATCAGCAATGCTGGGCTGAGAAGAGCTTGCTGGCCCCTTCTTAGAGGGCAAGGATTTAGTGACAACAACTTTCTTGCTCTTCGTAGAAACTTCGAAAGGGGCAACGACTTCAGCACTAGGGGGCACATCCTTGGCGGCAGGAGGAACGACAGTCTCTGAAGGGCCAAGGTAGTGGTGTCTTCGGTGGGAATTGGAGCAGGAGTTGGAGCTGCAGTGGTAAAAGGATCATTGGGGGGAAATCTCGGGAGTCTTAAGGGGGACAGTAGGGTCGGCCGGGTGATCTGGCGTAGGGGTATCGTCGGCGACAACAGGGGGAGCAATGGGCTCATCTTGTCGAGGTGATACATTGGTCGGCCTAGGAACAGAATCATCACAGCGAGGACTGGGAACGCGAACATCCTCCGGAGGAGAGGGTGAAGGCGGCCGAGTAGTATGAGATGTCATACTCGGACCGCTCGGCTTTGCAGAAGGTGGAGCTCTGCAAAGAATATAGAAATTAATTTATACATAGAAAGAGAGTAACAAGAAATACAAATGAAAACATAAAGGGAAACTTACCCAGCAACCCCATGCATAGTCTTACGCCTCGGAATGTGCTGAGAAAATTTCTTGGTTCGCTTCTTGGGGGCAGCATCAGAAGGGTCCATCGAAGCGGTGCGCTTCTTCGAAGCAACAGGAGCTTCGGAAGCAAGAGGCTCGACGTCGTGCACCTGGCCAGCTGGATTAGCTGGGAAAGAAGGAGCCGGAAATGCGTAAGAGATAGGCACCATGACAACTACCTCAAGAATTTGGAAGTCGTAAGAATCACCTTCATCTGCACGGGTCGAGGTCTTGCTCCCGGGACGAACAGGAGCATCATCCGACTTAGGGACAAACTCCTCCGGATCAGGTTCTCCATTGTCCGGGGTATTGCGGTCAGCGGTCTAGGGAAGAGCCAAAACCTCGGCATCTTCTGTCTTCTGCTCCGCAAACCTCTGCGAGAAAAGTGGATAAGAGTTAGCAAAAGAACAATGGAAGAACAACTCGGAAGAAAATACCTGTGTTTAATTTACCCGAGGAGGAGGATACCCGCGAGAAAATGGCCTCAATCCCCATGTCCATTCCTCGGGCATCTCAGTCTTAAAAATAGCCTGGACACGTTTATAGATTTGATAATTATCAAGCTCAACCATAGAAACTCGGTTGGGATCCAAAGGACCACTCATATAGCAGAGCTTGTGGGAGCGAAGCTGGAAGGGGAAGATTCGACTGCTAACAAACGCCATCATAAAATCTTCACCTCGGAGCCCAGCATGAGTCAGTTCCTTAAGCCGAAGCTCGAATGCCTCGGCAAGAGCATGTGTCTTCCTCGGATTATAGATCCAGTTCTTCTTTGAGGGAGGACCGATAGAGAAAGCGGGGATCCGAATTTTGTCTTCTTTCCTAGTGTTCTTGACATAGAAAAATGATCTATGCCACTTCTTACAAGATTCGAGGCCTGCAACGTGGGGGAACACGAAGTTTTTCCGAGGTGTAATGGAGGTAGCCCAGCATTGGGTGAGAGATTTCTCAGAAGGATGAAGAGACTTATCCGGCACCACGTTAGCTCGGATCTAAAAGAATTTGGACCAAACTTCTACAGAAGGCCAGAGGCCAAAGTACCCCTCTAAAGCCGAGATAAAGGCTGATAGAGAAGCTACAGCGCTAGCCGGCAGGTGATGCGGCTGAAGGCCGAAGTAATCTAAGGAGCTCCTAGCAAAGTCACTAAGAGGGAGGCCGAATCCGCGAGCAAAGTGGGACATAAACACTACGAACTCACCCTCGTTAAGTACTAGGGAGGATTCTTTGCCGGGTAAGCAACAACTTACCTCAGCAGGGATTCGACAAGTCTTTATCAACCACTCGACCTCCCGGTGAGTAACACTGGAACCTTGCCAGGAACAACGCTCCGGACCCGCCACAAAATCTTCTTCCCCGGTGACAGCGCCGCTGGAAGAGCTAGACATGGGATCATCGGAGGAATCAACCGAAGAGTAACTAGCAGCGGGGAGAGGCCTGGAGGTGCAGGGCCCCTTCTCGACGGTGGCGGAAGCGGCAGCGGAACAAAGAAAGAACTGCCACAGGAAAATGAGGAAAACTAGAAGAACACCTAACGCAGGAACCCAGCGGCGGCGCTGTAGAGAAACTCACCGGCGAGAACACAAAAGCGGAGGCACTGCAGCAAGGTCGCAGGAGCCGGAAAGCCGCAACATGTCCGTCGAAGGGGAACAGCGGTGGCGCGGCCACTGGGAAACGAACGGTGGTGGCGGCGCGAGGAAGAAGACAATAAAGGGAGTAGGAAGGGGAAAAGTGAATCAGTCCACCCCTGATCCCCTCTTTATAACCGCATAGGGTAAGCGATAGTGGGATGGTGGATGTGACACGCTAACCGCATAATCGCGTGTATCGCATAACCGCGCACAGGTAGTGGAGCCACAGCGAAGGCCACATGGCACGGGAGGAGATCGGGCCGTCTGACTGTTGCGGTACTCGAGGCGTCACTGCGCCGACGCGACGAGCGTAGTAATCACTGTAGCATGTCAGTAAACACTGTAGAGGAACAAAAAACTAGGGAACAATGATGATTGGTACACGTAGGACGAGGCTTACTCAGGAAGCTAAGAAAATACCCCGAACAAGAGAAAACAACTTGGAACGTAGTTCATAGTGGGAAAAGGAGGAGATGAGGCAAAGGATAACAGAAAAAGAATGTCGGCTAAGGAATACCTCGTATAGAAAGTGAGAAAAATAAATGTCCGGAAACTGATGTGGCTCGGCCGAGGTTTCCGACAGGACCGCACCAGCTTCGGGGACTAATGTTGGGGGGATGACCCCGGGTAGCGTCAAGAAAGGGGAAAGAAGAAAGGATTCTCCCTTACCTTAAGCCGAATTACAAGCTGAGTCAGCCGAATCATGCAAGATCCGGCCGAGGTAAGCTGAGGCTTGGCAAATATAGAGTGATTAACACATTACTCGGCTGATGTGTAAGCTAAGTCGGCCGAATAAGGTTGATTGACTTGTATGCAGGTGAAGGCCGGGCCGAATTATGTGAGATGAGGCCGAGTAACGTGAAACTTGCAGGAGAAGGAGGAGCCTAAAGTCAAACCCTAGTTGTTGGCTAGGAGGAATCTACATAGAGCCAAGCGCTAAGGATAAAGAGCAGAGATGCAGAGGGGCAGACAAGCGTCACAGAGGTGATAGTGAGGAAGCCCGAGGCACACATGTGAGGGCCTCTGGGACTTTGCCGCCGATAGAAGGGGGACACGGAAAGGAGTTCGTCGAGTTACCACTTTGGGACAAGCATATTCCAAGAATATGCTTGCCACGTCAGCCCTAGAAGGAACCAAGGAACCCCTTTATAAGGAGGGGCACGAGCTCCTGAGAGGGGGATCGATTCATTTGACACCGAAGGGCTCGTGTAGCAGTTTTCTTCTTCTCTATGATACAGCTCTAGGAGCACTTGTAACTCTTGAGAAGAGAAATAAATATCTACTTGTTAGTCAATTTAGTGTAGAAATCACTACATCTTCCCTCCCCGGATCCCTCTAGCATTCATTGACCCCATACTTTAGCCTACCCATGGCATCTGCCGTGCCACCACCATGACACAGTGCATGTTTAGAGACGTGGGGTAAGGCGGAAGGTTGGCGGGTACGAGGTAACACAAGTTACCCATGTTCAGATCCCACGGCGGTGGCGGAATCCTACTCCTGCTATAAATCACTATAATAGCAATACGCCGAGTTACAGGGATCGGTTCGCTATGCGAGGTATGAGTTGATCGGTTTGGTTATTCCCTAAAGGATCCTATAGGTCCAGATTATATAGTCGCCAGATCCTATGGTTACAGGTAAAGTCCTAGACGGACAGGTTACAGAGTCCTACACGGTATACAACTAGTCTAACATGTCTTACACTCCAAGGCTCCGGGTATGTCGGTGACTCCTCTGTAGCCTTCCTTTATCCGGCATGGGCCTCCCTTCTAGATCCATCTAACTGGGCCGCCCAGCAGGCAATGGGCCTTGCTACCAACTGTGGGCCATCCGGGTTATCCGGATAGGAGACATGCTATGATGATACCCATATAGCATACCTCCAATAGTAGCCCTCGAAGAACTCTGAGATCTTGTGTCGTCTTGTCTCTTCAAGTTGAATGCTCCATCTAGATGAATGTCGGCAAATCTTCAAGCAATATCTTGTAGTCCTCCCAAGAACCCTGCAATGCTTTTCCGTCTTCAACTTCGTAAGTCGGAGAACTACTGAATCTTCCATCATACTCTTCTCGTAGCCGGACTGGATCCGTCCATGCCGGAATCTTCCGATGGGATGGCTCACCTGCCTATGTCAGCTAGAGCAATGTAGACCATAGGTCAGCGACGCCTCGTAACTCACACATGCAGAGAAACAATCATGTCCATTTTTCCCGTGCGAAGGATATGAACCATTGGCGGCGGCAGTTGGGAATGTGGAGAAATTTCCGCGCACACGTCGTCCACGCGACAACCATTCGATCGCTTTGCACGAATCTTGACACGGGGGGTTTTAAATTTCAACCATGGCAGATTCTATCTTTTCACCCCATTCTCCCCCTGCGTCATCGTCTTCCTCCTGCGAGCACCTCCTCGAGCTCTCCGCGCGCATAAAAAAACCCTAACTTCTCCCCAATCTTCCAGTCACCTCTGTCCCATCCCAATGGCTGCAACAGCTCCACCTTGTCCATGGCGACAACAGGCGATGCTGCGGCGAAGACGGTGAGCACCATCCAGGTGCCCCTAGAGGGTCTGGTGCTACCATGTTCCGTGGTGGTGGAGTCCACCGACGGCGACCATATACCAGCGGCGCTAGAGCCGCTGGAGGAGGAAAGCGACTCCCACAAGGGAGAATGTCGCGGCTCCGATATTGCTGATAGCGATATCAAGGAGCTGCTCACCGAAGGTTACCTCCCTGCGATGGAGGGGCTGGTCTGGCGGGTGGCGCCGGATGGGGAGGTCACTCCTTCTCACCAAGCCAGAGAGAAGGTGTTCCTCAAATCACATATGGTACATGGCATCTCCCTCCCGATCTTCGACTTCTTCCTTTCTGTCCTTAGCCATTACCGGGTTCAACCACATAACCTATCCCCCAACAGCATCCTCGCGCTTAGCAACTACGCGACGCTTTGCGAGGGTTACCTAGGGATTAGGCCTAGGTTAGATCTGTTCATCTACTTTTTCACCGTCAAGAGGGAATCCGGGGCGAGCAAGGACGAGCTCATGAATTGCGGAACGATTAGCTTTAAGATCCGGCCTGGCCGGTGGTTCCCCGACATCGTTGGCCATGAGTCTTGCAAGAACTGGCAGCGGACGTACTTCTACGACCCAGATATCCCTCAGGCCAGCCGAGAAGAAATGTATCCGGACTTCATCGATGGGGCTGCCGTTGAAGCCCCGACATGGAGATCCCAGGCCACCCTTCCCTCCGATAATGATGCTTCCCACGCCATAAGGAGGATCGAGTGGTTCGTAGAGACGGGTCTGACCGGATTGGACCTAGCCATGTGTTGGTTCGTTAGGCGGATCTAGCCTTTGCAGCACCGCATGAAGCTGATGCACCAGTACACCAAGGATAGGAAGGATAGCTTCCGCCTCTCCGAGGATAACTTCTCGAGTGACTCCATCAAGCTCCGCATCAAGGACATCGTCAAGGTGAAGTACAGGAAGCGTTGCTTCACCATCACCTATGA
Organism: Avena sativa; assembly: GCA_916181665.1. Classification (NCBI taxonomy): domain Eukaryota; kingdom Viridiplantae; phylum Streptophyta; class Magnoliopsida; order Poales; family Poaceae; genus Avena; species Avena sativa. The sequence goes on along the minus strand of OV702299.1, from coordinate 361,150,638 downwards.
CATGTTCGTTGACGGCACGTGCCCAAAGGTATGTATTTATTTTCCGTGTATGACATATACTCCAGTTCTTCCGTCTAGCCATTACCATCTCATCAAATCACTTTGGGATTTCACTTAACAGCTCATCAGTCTAGAGGAGGATAGCATGTCTGTCCAAAACTATGACCCCAAGATGAAGGAAGTCACCGTCGTGTCCGACGACGATGTTCTGTTGGCGCGTAAGTGGAAGATCTCCACCTCTAACCCTGCCGACGAAGGAAAGAAGAAGAATACGGAGGGTGTAGCCTCCAAGAAGTCCATCGCCTCCCTGGAGGTGGAGAAAATAAAGATTATCGGCATCCCATTCACAGAGGCCCCCACCATTGTGTAAGCTTCTTATCATCCGACATTGTCCATTACTCATCTTATTCCTGTACTTATACTTTTGCATGTTTTAGGAAGAAGGCCAGTTTAAGTTTGAAGAAGACCTCCAAAACATTGGGGGCTTCTAAAAACATTAGAGATATGTTGCACCGAGATGTGTCGCACCAAGCATCTCCCACCATTGCCCCTACCACTCCCAGCGTCTAGCTTGCTGCTGCACCGACAAGCTCTCCAGCTAAGGCGGTATCTGGCCCCTCCGCCATGGAGGTGGATCCAAGTGTCTCCGCAGAGCTTGTCATTGTCGGCGAGCAGGCGACACAAGAAAGTACCATGACCAAAATGGCTGAAGCTCCGGCTAAGGATGCCATCGGTAGCGGTAAGGCGATAGTGGAAGGCGGAACGTCTGCAGAAGGCGGCGCCACTGCATCCAAGAAGCCAGCAGAGCTCCCGAAGATTGTCTACCCAGCGCTTACGGCGAGTAGCTCAGCTCTGGCTCCTGGCGCAACGCCAACTTCTCCGACATGCGGCCTTGAGGAGGTGCTCAAGCAGGCGGATATCCTGCGAGGAAATAGCCTTTCCTTAAGCAAGATATTTGCCGAGAGCGCCACCAATCTCAAGATCATCGCACTTGTAAGTTTTGTTTGCCTTTTGCATTTCATAAGTAGTATCCCACTGTAGTCCCCGAGGATTTATACGGAAAACCATAGGTCTTTGCGTCCGAATGCTCTAAGAGAGACTAAGCTAGAAAACTTCTCATTGTATCCCCCAAGTATGTAGTTTGAATGAATTATTTTGACTAGATACTTTTAGAGTAGCATATGCAGTGTTTGTAAATTTAAATACTGTAGCCCCTAACCCTCTAGTTGAAACTGAATTAGTTTCGACTAGATGCTTAAAGAAATACTAAGCATTTGTCGAGTTAAAAACTCTTACTGTAGCCCCAAAGCTTCTAGTGAAACTGTATTAGTTCCGACTAGATGCTTAAAGAAAGATTAAGCATTTAACCGAGTTAGAAACTCTCACTGTAGCCCCCAAGCCTCTAGGTGGATATTTATCCGACTAGATGCTCCAAAAGACTAACCGATTTTGATCTTATTTCCACAGAACGAGAATGCTTGGAGAGGCGTCGCCAACGAGAAGTTCCACAAGATGCGCACGGAGCTGGAAGCTGAAAAGGGTAAAACTGCCTTCTTGAAGGAACAAATCACCAAGAGCAAGAGTCTATTTTTTCCTTTCAGTTTCATACTCAAGCTTGGTCTTTTGCCATCATTCTCCGACTACTCATTGTGTGTTGTTATTTCTTCTACTTGCAGAATCTATCGCCAAGTCTAAGGACATTGTCGAGCAATCTAAGCACATTGAGCTGCTGGATAGCGAGAACAAGATCCTTAAGCAGGAGAGAGCTGACACTCTGAAGATGCACGAGGAATCCATGAAGGCCCTAGGACTCCGACAACACGGATATGAACCGCTTGAAGGAGGCGATTGCGATGATCAAGGAGCGGAAGAAAGTTGCCGACAAGCAGAATCAGCGCAACCTTGAAGCATACAAGGTCCTCCGACAAGAGAGGAATTCCAGGGCGGAGACACTGCAGCAAGCAGAGGCGAGCATCTTCGGTAAGCAATCTCCGTCTTGTACTTTTGCAAGCCAAGTACTCTGAAATTTTTGTGTTATTGAACTCATGTGCTCCTTTGTTTGTCGGAAATGCAGCTCCTATTGGTTTGACCAATTCGCCTCCTCCACCAAAGGAATGCATGGTTCTCGCCGGCAACTTCATCAGCACCGTCGTCAAGTAGGCCAAGGAGATTGCCAAGCCCCTCAACATCAAGGCAGTCGAATCTGTGATGAAGTAATCCAAAATCTTGCGCAAAGCCCCCAAGCGCATCGTAAGCTGGAAAGCTTCATGTACACGGGCTTGTGCAATAATGTCGCTTTCGATGGTCAAGGCGCACTACGAGGATGCCTACATCGACATGATAACCTCAGGTCTTCCCGACGTAGACGATGAAGGCTAGAAGATTGACCATAAGGCTATCTGGGCATTGCTTGCGGTTTTTGACACCAGGGTTGCCGAGTTGGTCGACCACAACGTCTTCATGCCGCTCGAGATCATTGACGGCGACCACCAGAGCTCCTCCGAGTCCCTCAAGACCACTGACTTCCAAGATGATCAGGATGGCTCTCCTGCAGCCGACGATGCTGCTTCAAAGTATCATGTGCCAGAGGAATGAAAAACACTTTGTGAGTCAGAACCATGCGCTCAGGTGATGATGCCCAATGGCACCGTCAAAAAACTAAGCACAAAATCGCCAACCTCAAGTGCCGAAAGTCACTACTCTAGAATCCACATAAAACAACAAAGAATGTGTAGACCAGAAAACTTAAGCTAACGCCCGTAGGTGGAATTTTCACAAGTGCAAATACAAAGGTTGTGCATAAAGGTTTTATACGATCCAAAAATGAACACTAAAGGAGGTAAAAGACTCAGGAATATGAGTGAACCAGATAGCTTTATTTCATTGATCATATAAGAGGTACACAATAGATAAAAAATGCTAAGTGTAAAAAGGATGTAGCTGTGCTATGTTCCATGGCCGATCAAGCTCCTGGTAGCCATCATCCGGGTCATGTCGCTTACGCTTATGATCATCGCTGGGTCTATCCTCAAGTTCACGATTGTCAACAAGGTAGTAAGACCCATTGAGCAACGCCTTGCTTATGATGAACGGTCCTTCGCATGGCGGGGATAATTTGTGTGACTTCTTCTGCTTAAGTCGGAGCACCAGATCCCCCTCTAAACGAGCGATGCCGAACATGGAGACTATGGTAGCTGCATAGCTTCTGCTGGTAGATGGCGGATCTTTGGCATGCAAATACGCGCCCGTCCTCGAGAAGGTCGACATCTAGGCGTCTGGATTCTTCAGTGTCATCTTCGTCGTAGGCGGCAACTCTTGGTGAATCGAGAAGGATGTCGGAAGGCAGGATGGCTTCTGCTCCATATACCATGAAATAAGGGGTGTAGCTGGTAGATCTGTCTGGTACTTCTCCGAGTGACAAGTTGCTGCCATTGTCGGTGATAATGCAATGTGGGAGACCAAATCTCACCACTAGATCTCGGACAAACCTAAGGGCAGTTGCCCCATCAAGCTTTCTAATGGGTTTAGCTTCTATCCATTTGGTGAATTTATCAACTGCTACTAGCAGATGCGTAAACCCACATGATTCCGTCTACAACGGACGAACCATGTCTAGCCCCCAGACTGCAAAAGGCCAAGTTATTGGTATTTTTCGCAATTCTTCAGCTGGAACATGTGGTTGTCGGGCATAAAACTGGCATCCCAAGCACATCTCAACCAGCTTGTCGGCATCCGCCTTCGCGGTCAGCCAGTAGAATCCTTGCCGGAAGGCTTTGGAGACCAACGATCGAGGAGCGGCGTTATGCCTGCAATCTCCGAGATGGATCTCACAGAGGATTTCAATACCTTCTTGCTGGGAAACACACTTGAGGTATACACCAGTGGTGCTTCTTTTGTAGAGCTGTCCATTGATTATGGTATATCCCTTTGCTCGACGTACTATCTGCCGTCTTTCGACTTTGTCGTCGGGCTAAGTTCCGTGTACGAGATATTCCATGAACGGTTTTGTCTAAGCCGTAGGGACCTTTGTCACTATGTGAACGAAAGAGTCAACTATATCTGGGTTCTCGGTGTCCGCTCCCTTCACGGATGGTGTCTGTAGATGCTCCAGGAAAACGCTAGGCAGAATTTGTTTGCGCCCTGATCCAAGCTTTGACAATAGATCAGCCGCCTCACTTTGCTCCCTTGGGACATACTTGACTTCGTAGCCCAAGAAGCTCTTGGCTATCTTGTCCACTTCATCTCGATATGCTGCCATCATAGGGTTACACGTATTCCAGGTGCCAGCCACCTGCTGGGCAACCAAGTCGGAATCTCCAAAGCAAACTATGCGCTTGATGCCAATATCCTTGGCTACGCGTAGTCCGTGAATGAGTGCTTCATACTCCGCCATGTTGTTCGTAGCCTCGAAGTGGATCTGCAGAACATAGTGTAGATTTTCCCCGGTTGGTGACTGTAACAGTACACCAGCCCCCGAGACATTGAGTAGCTTTGATCCGTCAAAGTGCATCACCCAGTATTCTAGCTCTGGTACAGGGGTAGCATCTGGAATGTCCGTCCAATCTGCGATAAAATCCTCCAAGGCCTATGACTTGATAGCGTCGCGTCTCTTGTAGGTGATCTCGAAGGCGGCAAGTTCAATGCCCCACTTCGCGACCCTTCCTGTAGCATCGCTGTTGTTGATGATGTCGGACAGTGGAGCTTTGCTCACAACTGGGATAGGGTGCTCCTGGAAGTATTGCCTTAGATTCCGAGAAGCCAGGAACACTCCATAAGCTAATTTCTGGTAGTGCGGGTAATGCTTCTTGGACTCCGTCAAGACCTCTCTTACATAGTAAACTGGTCGTTGAACTCCGTACTCATGCCCTGGTTCTTTCCGCTCTACCACGACGACGATGATGATTACCCGGTTGGTGGCCGCCATGTAAATTAACATAGGTTCCATAGGCTCGGGTGCTGCAAGGATAGGCGCCGAGGAAAGTATGTACTTTAGCTGCTTCAGTGCTGCATCTGCTTCATCCGTGCATGTAAATTTGTCCGCCTTCTTCGGCAACTTGTATAGCGCCAGCGCCTTCTCTCCAAGTCGGCTGACGAACCGACTAACTGCTGCGATGCAGCCTGTTAGCCGTTGTATGTCTTTCAAGCATGTTGAACGGCTTATGTTTAGGATGGCCTTGATTTTCTCCGGGTTGACCTCGATTCCACGCTGGGAAACGATGAAGCCGAACAATTTGCTGGCTGGAACCCCGAAGACGCACTTCTTAGGGTTAAGCATCATGTTGTATTTCCGGAGATTATCAAAGGTTTCTTTTAAGTCATAGATTAAGTCGTTTGACTTTTTAGACATCACCGCTATATCACCCACATAGGCGTGACGTTCCGACCAATTTGATCGTGTAGGCAATGCTGCATTGTCCGCTGGTACATAACACCTGCTTTTTTCAGACCGAAGGGCATCGTGACATAGCAAAACGTATCGTAAGGTGTGGTGAATGAAGTGGTCAATTGGTCCAACTTCCTCATCTTTATCTGGTGGTATCCTGATTATGCATCGAGAAAACACAAAAGTTCTGAGCCAGCCGTCGAGTCAATGACTTGGTCAATGCGAGGAAAAGCAAACGGATCTTTGGGACACACTTTGTTCAAGCGGTGTAATCAACGCACATTCTTAATTCTTTGGTTCCCTTTTTGGGGACAAGTACAGGATTGGCCACCCATGGGGTGTGAAGGACTTCTCGGATAAAACTAGCCTTAAGTAACCTAGCTATCTCTTTGCCTATGGCGCGTCTCTTCTCGTCTCTGAAGCATCGTCGAGGTTGTTTCAACAGTTTGCATTTTGGATCAATATTCAAGCTGTGCTTGGCAAGTTCCCTAGGTACACCTTTCATGTCGGCAGGTTGCCAGGCAAAGATGTCCTTATTCTCACGGAGGAACTTGACGAGCGCGCTTTCCTATTTAGGGTCCAGGTTCGTCCCAATGGCGGTGGTCTTGGAGGCATCACCTACCACAAGTTCCACCGGCTTGGTTTCGATGGCGGCCTTGAAGGCTGGGGCGGAGTCAGAAATCTACTTCTTCGACACCGGCATCTCCAAGGCATCGACCTTGCTCTAGATCTCCTTGAATTCTTCGATGTAGAGGATAGCTTCTGCAAAGGCTACTTCTCCAATATCGCAGTCCCTTGCCTTGGTAAAGCTTCCGGATACGGTGATGACACCGTTTGGTCCGGGTATCTTGAGCTTTTAGACGAAGCATGCTTTGGCCATGAAGGTGTGGAAGATGTCGCGCCGAAGATGACGTGGTACATGCTCTTGAAGGGGACCACCTCGAAGGTCATGCATTCTTGGTGGTAATTATTAACATTGCCAAAAGCGACCTGGAGCATGATGCACCCAAGGGACCGAGCCTCCCGGCCAGGAACTACGCCATGGAACACGGTGTTGGTCCGCCTTAGGTTGGCCTCCGTCAAGTTCATCTTGTGCAGCGTATCCAGGTACATGATGTTGATGCTGCTTCCACTATCCACAATGCATTTGGGGAACTCATTGCCATCAATTATGGGGTTGATGACTATGGCGTACTGGTTCTCCGTAGGGATGAGGTCTAGGTGATCCTTCCTGTCCCAAGTGATTGGAATATCCGACCAGCGCAGGTATTGGGGAACTGGTGGTAGGGTGGCCATTAGTATCCTCAGCGAGGTTTTTTGTTGCCGTACAGTGGGGTGCCAAGGAAAGTGTGGTAGACGGGGGCCTTCATCTCGAAGGGGTTCTTGCCCTTGCCATCGCTCTTGGAGGCGCGCTTGGGGTCAATGTCCTCGTCCATGTCACTTGAATCCTTGGATTCCTCTTCCTTGTTCTTCCCCTTGCCCTTGCCTCGCGGTTTGTTCTTCCGACTTTGCTTTTAGACGGACTCCAGGTCCTCCTTGAGGTCGTTTATGAACTTGCAATGGCGATTGGTGCCAATGGCTTTGCCGTTGGTGTCGAGGTGTACGAGGCACGACATATAATGGTACTCCTCGTAGGTTTGGCGAACGCGTAGCGCTGCCGAGGTTGTTTCACTACCTCGCTGCTGCCCACGACCATCCCCCTGTCGTCGGCCACGCTGTCCGCCATCACCTCGTCCTGCAAATATCATGGCGACCATGTCGGAGGTTAGATTTTCTTATGGCGGTCTCTTCTACTTTGTGATGTTGTTCCTCCTAGCTTGAGTTGGAACAGCCATTGCCGGCAGGGAGCCACGAGCATCATCGTCGGCAGCCGCGAACTCACTAGCCAGCTGGATCATCTGGTTGAGATCTAGCCGGTGATTGTCCTACAGGCGCTTCAACTTATGTCGAAGCAACGTGCCTTTCTCCAACCCATCGATGAAGGCGGCCATGGAGGTCCGGGCATGCACTCCTGCGCAGGAATCCTTCATATCCAGCCAGCAAGAGAGGTATGCGCGAGATGACTCGTCTTTCTCCTGCACGCACCGTTGTAGATCGCCAATAGTGCAGGGACGCTTGTACGTACCCTCGAAGTTCTTGGTGAACGCTTCTTGCATGTCCAACCAGTTTCAGATGGACTTCTCCGGAAAGTCATCGATCCATTGTCGGGCCGTGCCCGCCAGCATTAGTGGTAGGTACTTGACGTCAACGTTGGGGTTACCCCCGGCGATCTCCACCGCATTGCCATAATCCTGAAACCATGTAGCTGGATTGGCGGTGCCGTCATAGGGCTTGATGGTCTTGTCAATCCGGAAACCCTTGGGGTAAGTTGCGGTCCATATTACAGGTCTAGAGCAACGTGGTCCCAGGTATTGTCCTACCCGGGCCTCGTGAATCTTGTCCATGCGTGAACATGCGTTGTATGGCTCCGAGCTTGCTCTTTTCTTCTTGCCGCCAGGGGAAGGGTTGTGTGAACGACGCGGTCCTCCTCCTCCATGGTGGCTGATAGGGGGCAACGGAGGCGGAGGCGGCGGTGGGTTAGCCTTCTTGCTGTTACCCTCCTGCGACGCCTCACACTTGTCGCAATTGCTTGTCGGGTGCGGAGGGTCATGGCACGACCTGCTCTTGTGTCCTTGGTTGCATTATCCATCATGACGGGTCTGCTTCATCTTGTCGCGGATGACGATGCCGCCTTGACTTGGCAAGGGCAAGTCCGTGCGATGGTGAGCCTTGGGGTCTTCGTGATGTCTAAAGGGAATATGCCCTGAGAGGCAATAATAAAGTGGTTATTATGTATATTCCAAGTATATGATAGATTTTTATTTTACATGCTATAATTGTATTAATATGGAAACATTAATACATATGTGTTTAATAAACAAACAGAAAGTTCCTAGTTATGCCTCTCTCATAAACTAGCTCGTTGCTTAAAAAGATGATCAAGATTTCCTGATCATGGACATTGGATGTTGTTAATAACAAGGTCACAACATTAGTGTAATGTTGTGATGAACATTCATCCGAAGTATAGCATTACGATCAAAGTCATTGAGTTTATATTGCTATACCAACTTACGAAGTGATCCTAATCCTTAGACCATGAGATCATGTCAATCACTAACACCGGAAGAGTTTCTTGATAACATCAAATGTCACACCATAACAGGGTGATTATAAAGATGGGTTCAGAACTACTAAAGTGTTATGTTGAGGCCCATGGATCGAGAGTGGAATTTGTTCATCCCAATGACGAATAGATATGCTCTAGGCCCTCTCGGTGATATCACATTGATTAGCTTGCAAGCAAGTGATTTGATCACTAGAATTTTATATCATGGGAAGGGAGAAAAGAGTGCATGTTAGTAACGAGATCAAACTAGGTATGGAGATACCGATGATCGAATCTCGGACATGTAATATATCACGAAACAAAGGGATTAAGATACTAGCATAAAAGGTTCCAATGATCACAAGAAAGTCATCGTTGAATGTGTGGGAGTCAATATGGGTCAATAGATCCCGCTTCTGATTACTGATCGAAGATGTAGCACCCACCGGGGTTAGGGTTAAACTAACCTCAGATCATCATCTAAGATAAGTTCAACTCCAAACACGGAATATCACAGTATGATTCGATAACATTACAGAACACAGGGATTCAACAGCATAAGTTTAAACTCTTAACAGAGTAAGATATTAGAGTTATTACAAACCAGAGGTCAAAGACCCAACATTACATCACACATCGAAAGCAAAATATGTTTTTCTACACAACAATTTAGCAAAAGGCCTAAGAGGCCATAAACAAAAGAGACGTCCATCCCATAGTCCTCAGGCTGCTACCTGGAACCTCCAACTACTCGTCAATGTCAACATAGAAGTCACCTTCAGTTGTAACCAGATCCTCTGTAGAAAAACAACAATGGCGCAAGGCTGAGTACGAGAATGTACTCCGCAAGACTTAGATAACCTAGTATCTACATGCTCTAGATAGAAAGGCTTTCTCTGGATTTTCTTTTGCGGAAAGCAATCTTTGTTTGTAAACAAGAGAGAGAAGAGGCTCGTCTACTCAGAATATTTTAAAAAGGGATAAGACAGCGACTTTTTCATCTTGTTCATCACATCTGGGTAACCACCAGCTTCATCAGAACCTCCTGTCTAGGATCACCCCCTCGACCCATAGGAAGCATCCTTAAGCACATGTGGATCAGCAAGTTTTACTTAGGTTATAGTTCTCTATGATCATCACGTCTATTCCCAAGTCATTCATAACTGTGAACACGGCTTTTCGAAAAGATTAATACCCTGCAGGGGTGTACAACTTTACCCACACGTACCAACCGACTCTTAATGCCAAATTATTAGCCCTCTTCCTTGGAAGGTCGGCAGAGGGTGGTTGACCACGACTTTTACCTTGCTTTCTCCGAGACCATGAGTCACGCAATAAGTATGATTCCGCCGTAACGGGTAAAGTCCCGAAGCCGGTACTTAAAGATGTGAGGCGAGGTTGGTTCACCAGGGGCTCCATCGACCCCAAGCAACCGTGGCCACGCTTCCCTACCTGTTATGATGCACCTCCATCACCTCCTCTTTTGAAAACATTTTCAATGCGTATGCCAGATGGAAAGCCCAAACTATGTGACTCATGGAATCTACTAGGCAAGTTAGTTGCTCGTGGGGTTTTCCAGGCCCCGTGTGGTTGTACGCTCGTCTTGGTTCAAGAGGCAAGAACTCGGGTCCTAATGGTGGCGAGCATGGGACTGCAAAAACCACACCCAATGTGGCCTCCCATACAAGCCTTAGCATGATTAATTAACTCCTTCGATGATGGCACCACCTCCTATCTTTCTATACTTTCTTACACTTCTGATTCATCGATCGGATAGCTCAGACTTAATACTATGCATGGCTAAGCTGTTGACCTCAGAGGCTCTAGCAACGCTCAGATGCCAGACCTAGGTATGCTAGGAGCAGTGGGTCAGGAGTATAAGGCTACAAAAGGGAAACAGTACAGCAGATAGGTAACACTAGCTACTGACAAAAGACCACATTGGAATCGTGTGCATCATAGCGAGAAAGTAATATACTTTGTAAAAGTAGGTTTAGAATGAGAGGCTACGCTTGCCTTGTCCGTCAGTAGACATGTACTGATATTCGGTGTTGTTGACTTCAACTTCGGGTTCGGATCCTATCTCGAAGAACCAAATACCGGAAACAAAGGAGACAATCAAGACATGGCATCGATGCAATGCTCAAACAAGGATGATGATATGACAAGTTGAATTGCATCGAAATGAAACCCTAAAACATGCTCGGCAACTTAATCGGGGTTCCGAGGGTTGAAAACCCTAACTCGGGAAACTCCAGAAACATATGAGAGGGGTGCATTTAGTTCTCTAACTAAACTTGTCATTAAAGTTGGTTAGCAATGCATGATTATAGCTTAAAAAGGTAGAACTCATTTTTCTGAACATTTTGATATATTATTTTATTTTTCTGACTTATAAATAATAAGATATGAATTTTACAATATTTAATCATTTTCTGGAATTATAAAACAATTTATTACATCAGGCTGACGTCATAATATAACCCTGGGCTTTTGTTACCACAACAGAACATACCCACAGTGACTGACTGGTGGGGCCGAAGCCACATCAACAGCCACACGTGCAAAATGGGGATCAGGCATTTCTCACAGGGGCTAGATCTAGCCAGAGGGGCTGACCGGTGGGGCCTGGCCACGCAAGCAAGCCACGCAAGCCTGGCGTCAGCGCCACGTCACGCGCGGCGGAGCCGCCAGACGGTGGTCGCCAGAGGCGATCCAGAGCACGGTTGGACAAGCGAGAGGGGGCGTTCAAATTATCTGGGCGAGGCGAACACATGGGTGGCGGCACCGCTGGTCTAGGGTCACCGGAGCTTTGTCAACGATGACGAGCGGCGGCGGTGTTCTTTTCCCTATGGCACGGGCGCGACACAGAGGGCTAGAGGGGAAAAGGAGGGTGCCTTGAGCACTAGGAGCTCATCCCAAGGCGATTGATGTTGACGACAAGGTGAGGCGGTGACCGGAGCGGCGGTGAGCCGTGTGACTGAGCACGTTGGAGTCGGGGAGGAAATGGTCGATGGCGACGAATCCCAGCGCCCCTTGTCGATTCCTTCTGCAGGAGGATGAAGCGGAGCGAGGCGAAGCTGGTCGCGGTGTCAGATGGGCTCGGGGAGGCCGGCAACGGCGGCTAGCCAGCGGCCATGGCGGCTAGGGTTCAGGCTGTCGCTATGCAGGGAGAGAGAGAGGGGAAAGTGAGGTCTAGGAGAAGCAGAGCACGGCGCCGGCGGGTCTTATCTGTGCGAGCGTCGGCGGCGCGCATCGCAACGATGAGGCGGTATCGGGCGGCCGCGGCGGCGACAGCGAGCTGCCTGCCGTTAGCGAGGAAGACGACAGGGAAGCGGGCGAAGCGGTACCGGGCTGCTAGCGGGCTGGCGTGGGCCGGGTGCTGGGCCACAGGGAAGGGAGAGAGAGGAGGAGGTTGCTGGGCTGCGGCCTGGTTCGGCTGCTGCTCTATTTTTTTTAAACAGAAGCTTTTCCTTTTTCTGATTTTGATTTAGTTTGGTAGTTTCAATTTCACTTACTGTTTTGAATAATTTAGAAATGCAAGACTTTGTTAGAAATATTTGAAATATTTTAGGGGCCCTCTTAATACTTTTGGGCTCCAAACATTTTGTGACTTTCAAAATTCAAACTATTTGAATGTGGTTTCAAAGAGAGGGGAGAAACTAGGGTTTAGGTTTTGCATTTAATTCAACACACTTGATCATATGCATTACTTGGATTATTTAAATGGATGCATGCCATGCTTAAGTACTGAGTACATATAATACAAACATGGGCTGTTACAGCTCTACCCCCCTTACAAGAATCTCGACCCGAGATTCCTAAGTTTTAGAAAAGAAGGCAGGGTACTCAGATCTAAGACGATCTTCTTGTTCCCAGGTTGCTTCATCCTCAGAGTGATGAGACCACTGAACTTTCAGGAACTTGTTGTTTTGATGACGAGTTTTTAGCTCGGTTTCATCAAGGATACGAATAGGATACTCACGATAATTCAGATCCTTTTGGAGATCAAGAGTTTGGTGATCAACACCACAGACAGGATCTTTGAAGCAACGCTTGAGTTGAGACACATGGAAGACGTCATGCACCTCAGGGAAGTTTGCAGGCAACTCCAACTTGTATGCGAGGTTACCTTGCCTGGATAGAACATAGAAAGGACCAACATAACGAGGATCCAATTTTCCTTTGATTCCGAAATGATGGACACCCTTCAAAGGAGTGACCCGGAGATAAGCTTGATCACCAACTTCATATTCAACATGTTGATGGTAACGATCATGGTAGCTTTTCTGACGAGACTGAGCAGTTTTCAAACGATCTCGAATGATACGAACTTGATCTTCTGCTTCCTGGATCATATCCGGACCAAAGAACTTTCTTTTGCCGGTTTCTGACCAGTTCAAAGGAGTACGACAGGTTCTTCCATATAGAAACTGGAATGGTGCCATACCAATACTGGACTGAAAGCTGTTGTTGTAGGATAATTCAGTGAAAGGAAGGAATTTCTCCCAGTTCTTGCCAAAAGATATGACACACGCTCTTAGCATGTCTTCAAGGATTTGATTCACTCTTTCGGTTTGACCACCGGTACTAAGATGATAGGCTGTGCTGAAGGAGAGGCGAGTTCCCATAGCAGTTTGGAAACTTTCCCAGAACTTGGAGGTGAACAGACCTCCACGGTCAGATGTTATCTTCTTAGGAATACCATGAAGCACAACAATCTGAGAGATATAAAGATCAGCTAGTTCACTCGCTCGGATGCTTTCCTTGACGGGAAGAAAGTGAGCGACCTTGGACAGGTAGTCAATGATCACCCAGATGGCATCATTTCCTTTTTGATTTTTAGGAAGACCAGTGATGAAATCCATACCAACTTCATCTCATTTTCACTCCGGGATCTTATGTGGTTGCAGGAGACCATCGGTTCTTTGGTGCTCAGCTTTGATGCGACGGCAAATGTCACATTCAGCAATGAAACGAGCGATATCCTTCTTCATACCAGACCACCAGAATCTTTGACGAAGATCCTGATACATCTTGGTACCTCCAGGGTGGATAGAAAGAGGTGATTCATGAGCCTCTTGGAGAATTAAATTCCTCAACTTTGTTCTCTTCGGCACTACCAGACGGTTACCAAAGTAAACAATACCTTCATTATCAACAGAGAAACACTTAGCAACTCTGCTAGCAATGTTCCCTTTGATCTCAGCAACTTCAAAGTCATTCTTCTGAGCGATCTTGATGAATCCACGAGGAACTACTTTAAGATTCAATCGAGCAAATTCCTCATGAAGAGAAGGTTGAGATTGTTTGATCATCAAACTGTTGCAATAAGACTTACGACTTAACGCATCAGCAACGATGTTCGCTTTCCTAGGTTGATAGTTGAGACCCAAATCATAGTCCTTGATGAGTTCCAACCATCTTCTTTGCCTGAGATTCAGATCAGGTTGTGTGAAAAGATACTTCAGACTCTGATGATCCGAGTATAACTCACAATGACTACCGAGAAGGTAATGTCGCCATTGCTTAAGAGCATGAACGAGAAATGCAAGCTCAAGATCATGAGTTGGGTAGTTATTCTCATGTGGTTTTAGCTAACAGGAGGTATAAGCCACCACATGCCCATCTTGCATCAACACACATCCAAGACCTTGGTGGGATGTCGTGGTATTGCCGACGAGTACGCCATGGAGGGGTCCTCACAGTGCGTGTTTGTAACTACCTCGGTGAATGACGCTCCTAGTTACAAGCCTGGATGAGCGAAAATGGTTAAAATAGTACGGTGGGGCCCAAATGCCACTCACAGGTAGACCTTTCGGCCGTCCTAACCATTTCCAAACATCGGGACAAGAACGGGCGGCGTAATCGGCAGGCGAAGGGATCAACTACATACACAAATGAGTATGTATGCAAGCCACCATACAATAGTCCTCAGAGCCATTCCATCTAAAAGAAATAGAAATATTGCAACGCCATACGGCAAGATCCAAATGTCCTAGATAGATATAATAGTTTAGGATATCTCCTCATACATCAAACATCAGAGTATCAAGCGGAAGCGGAAAACATGATCCGAGTACGGATAAGAAGCAAATCGGCATAAGATGCCCCATAAATAAACACATCCCGCCCACAGATCTCACGGATCCCCGTTCTCGGAATCTCTACACCGAATGATCGTTGCCCACATCGTCCGTCTCCTCCACCCAGTATCCATCTTGCGAGCTTACCTGTTCATCTGAATCAAACAATTTATCGTGTGAGACCCTAGGGGTACTCAGCAAGTCTTTATGCCTCTAAAGGGGACACAACCTGGGGTGACGCAATTGCAGCAAAAGATAATACCTAACAATTCTATAGATACTCGCTAACCATCCGCCTAACCATAGATAGACGGATGTCCGTGAATTAATAACAACAGTTATAACAGTAATATCCACAGATCCATCCTCCTCCTCGCTTACCAACGAGGAAGCGGACGAATACCCCCCCCCCCCATCCGTTGGCAGTTTTATTATCCCTTCCATGAGTATTGCACTATTTACTAGTCAGGTACTTAGTCAAATTAAAAGCGGTACTTTAGTTATACTTGTCTATGATCGAGAAACTGTGCTCCAAGTCGTCCATAACCGCGGACACGGCTTTCAGAAAGTTTTACCCTGCAGGGGTGCACAAATAGCAACACACACTCGATCAACCTCGGAAAAACCAAATCAAAACCCAACAAGGCAGTCACGACAAAGCGATCACAGGATTCAGAAATATTTCAGGGGGCCACCCCATTAAGCTACCCGCAACGAAGCTGGCCGGCTACAAGACGGACTCAAGGTTTGTGTGGACGGCTGTAAACGACTGGGAACCCGAAAGTGTTACTGGGCTTGTCGATACAGCGAAAACGTGTCACGGACCTAAACAGTACAGGTGCATCCTCGCACAATCTTAAATAAAGCAGTAAAGCATGGCATAAGTACAGGATAGTAATAAAGCCCCAAACTAATTGTGGCCCCAAGAAATAAGAATGAATCAAGCTCTGGCCCAGGGGGGGTCCATAAGGCCTCCCGGATGTGGATAGCGTGAATATTCAAGGAACAGGAATCAAGTACTCGGGGTCCTACGGGACACAAGTGAGCATGAAAAACCAAATAGCAAATATTGCTCACCGATGCCACTTTCATTAGTTATCGCATTACTCCTCAGGTTAAGTTGTTTAGGTACCTGGTTATCCATCAGACACTCACATACCCTACACATGCTGTTCTACGACTCGCATGGCTCAAACAACTCCTGTAGTAATGGTTCATGGGATGGAGGAACAAGCTTTGGTGGGGTTTAAAAAGTAAAGGCTATGCAATACTTGGGATTCAGTTTAATGCAATCGCGACTCAATGATGCAAGAATAAGATAGAGGCAATAGGTACTATATGTATGCAAGCATGTGGTAGTGCTTGCCTGGCAGCTCAGTTGAAGCGAGGGAAGGATCTGGGTAGTGCTCCTGGTTCTCTTGGTATATCCCCTGCTCAGCGTCTATTCGAAGAAGAACCAAACAAACAAGGGCCAACATAAATAAAGTGCACAAGCATATGAATAAATGCGACAAGCAAACAATCATGCCATGATGAATGATGCACAATTTGCATGGCAATAAAGTAGCATGGCATGGGTGAGGTGTGGAATACAAGAAATAAGCATTTTATGGAGTTTTAATCATATTTTATACTCAAATAAGTTGCTGTAATCTTCATATTTATATGATTCATGCTGCAATTCAGAACATGGAGTGCATAAACAGAAAGGTCTCGTCGAGCTAATCATTTTAGACATATCATTTGTCAATTTTGGAGTTATAAAACAAAAGTTATTAATTAATTAAGGAAAAGGGCATTTTATTGTAATTTTAAACAACTTGAAAGTTAAAGTGTCCAAAATATATTTTGAATGGCATATTTGAATTCCTCATATTTTTCTGATTTCAAAAGATATATTATTTGTATTATTTGGAATAATATTTGAAAAGTTAATTCAAAACAGAATTTATAATCATATAAAACATTTATGAAAATATTTTGATTAAACAGAAAAACAACAGATTCTTTTTATACTCAGAGAGTTTTAGCCACAGCCGCTGACGAGTGGGCCAGGCGCTGACTCAGCCACAAGTGGGTCGACGTGGCTGCGCGGGGCTTTTCTCACTAGGGTTTTCCTAACCGCACCCATGACAGGTGGGTCCGGGTACAGCGGGGCCACGCGCACGCGTCACCCAGCGAGGAAGCGACACGTGGGCGGTCCGAGGGCTGCGCGGTGGGGACGCCTAAAGTCGAGGTGCCTTTCTGCGAAACTTCCGCAGGAGCTGGCAAGTGGGCCAGAAGGGCTGCGGGTCGAGGCGGGAAAAAGGCCAGGGGTCTTACTGCGAAAACGACGGCGTCGCCGGACTGCTGCTGCACGCCGATCTGCAGAGTACAGAGGAGTGGCCGGAGTTTGGACGACGATGATGACCAAACGACGGCGGATCTAGCCAAGCCGCAAAAACGAAAAACATCGAGGGGACTTCGGCCTACAACTTTCGTTCAGAGAGCTAGCACGGGGGTGGTCTACAGCACGCGGGGCAGGGTGCGGAACATGGCGGCGGATGCTGCGGTTGCTGCTGTCTGCCAGAGCACGGCGCGCGGCGGCGGCGCACGGAGGCCGCTCAACGGAACGTCCGACGAGGCTAAGGCTCTAGGAGGAGAACGGGCTTGTCTAGGGAAAGGAGAGGCTCACCAAGGGCTCGTCGGTGTGGTCGCTGGTGCTAGAGGTGGATCGGATCGGGGCAGAGGCAGGAGTCCCGCGAGCGTCTGGTCCGGTGGCCGCGGCGTGCCCAGGGAGCTCCAGAGGACTCCGGCGAGGCTTGGCCGGTGCAGGGTGAGGTAGATGAAGCAGACGAAGCTCCTCGTGCTCCTGGATCGCCTTGGGAAGCTTCAGACCGACGAGGCAAAGAGGTAGATGGGTCTAGGGTTTGGGTTCGGCATGGCGAAGGCCATGGCTGCTCCTGGGGAAAGGAGGACGGAGGGAGAGAATCTTCTGGTCGATCTTGATCTGGACAAGGCGTGGAGGAGGGGTAGATAAGGAGAGGGTCAGGGCTTGCACATGGGTTTGGTGTGGTGCAAAAAGGGCTCGGGTGGGGCTTCCTTCTCCCTTCTTCCTTGTGCTTTAGCTAAAGAGAGGAAAGAGAGGGACCAGGGGAGGGCAGGGGTAGGCTGTAGGTGGGCCGGCGTGGCGGTGGGGCTACCTGGCAGGGAGAGAGGGGGGTGAAGCCAAGAGAGAGGGAGAGGGGGAGGGGTAGCTCGGGCTAGGGTAGTTTGGGGCTCGGGTTGGCTAGGTCTAGAGAGAGGAGAGGTGGTCTCGGGTTAGGGGGTGTCTCGGTTTGGCTAGAGGGGGTGACATGGTAGATGGTGGTAGAGGGTTAGATGATTAGGGTTAGGGTTTTGGGTTAGAGAGGAGGGATTAGAGAGAGAGGGTGATGTGGTGGTTTAGAGATAGAAAATAGAGAGAGCTAGGGAGAGAGGGTTTTGTGCATGAACCAAAAACAAAGGCAAGCAAAAGGGGATATGGGTGATGGAAGAGGGTGAGGTTGCAAGGTCAAACAAAAGAATAGAGCCAACATGAGTAGACTCTCAAAGATCCATGCTTCACTTGCAACAACACATGAAAACCCAAAGGAGGGAAAGATGGTGAGATTTGCATGGCCCATGCATGGGTATTAAATGCCATGTTTATTATTGTGAAAACAATTGTAAATGATCATGGGCATTTATTAACACATGCATTTCCAAACATGGAATTAAGGCCAAGCCAAAAGATTGGTGTTGGGGTTCCATGTGGAGTAGATGAAATATGCTCAAATTTGGGATATAAATTGGGCATACTAGTGTGTATGTCCCACTAGATGCATAAATAGCCTCAATATATTCCCACTTGAGCAAACACTCAAACACATAGCATATGGAAGCTTGACAAGGGATTCTACTCACATGACATTCAAAGGTGGCCATGAGGCTCCACATAATTAATGTTGTGAAAACAACATACATCCTATATGGAACATGTAGACATAGAATGGATCCACACCAACACATATGAGCTAGATTTAAGTAGCAAAAGAAAAGCAATGGCTCATATGTGTCTAGGGTGGTGGAATCTAGATGAAGCCAAAGAAAGGTGGTGAAGTGGAATAAAAGATATGCCCCCAACTCAACTTGGGCATTTAAACAATATATCAATAACCAAATACAATATCAAGAGGCAAATACAATTTACAATGCATATGAGAGAAGATCCAAAACAAAAAGGGTTTTATATGATGCTCAAATGCAATGTGGCATGATGACATGAGCATGATATAATTATGATGCAACAATTATATATAGGAAGTAGCCCTTATATATAGACTAGGCTAGTAGCATTGCAATTGTTAGACAATTGGGATGCTACAACTCTCCCCCACTAAACAAGAATCTCGCCCCGAGATTCCTAGGAAAAAGAAAACAACACAAGGAGAGGCGGGTGTTCGAACGAAGGTGACCCTCACGTTCCCAAGTTGAAGAACAACGGAATGGTGCGACCACTACACCTTGCAAAACTTGCTAGACTTGTTGCGAGTCTTGCGTTTTGCTTGAGAAACAACGGGTTAGAAGAGTTGAAGGATTGTCGTGAGGCAAGAAGGTAGGATGAACATAGCTCCGGTTTTTCGAGAAACAAGATAAAAGACTATAACCACTTGTGAAAGAAAAGGAAAATATGATGTATCATGGACAAAGAAAGACACACCGTTAAGTTTAAGGATTTACCGATACTAGAGAGGATGGATCTTTGTGTCGCCGGAAGAAAAAGAGCTAGATTGGAGAGGTTTTGAACCACTATGACAATAGCATTGTATCTTCTCTCGGATTTGAGAGATGAAGTACGGAAACAATATTGCCTTCAAACAATAGAGTCCCTTGATATCCACGGAAGATTTAGTTAGACATCGTCGGATTAGATTCTTCGTGCGCCGGTAAGACCCAAAGGAACACGCAATTGAGGTGCGCAGATATAACTTCCAGAGACGGATGTGAAGCCAGAACATGGTGGAATCCCGAGACGGAAAGAATATGGAGGATCTGGAGTTTATTGTAGAGATACTTATTGCTTTCTTTAGCCTTGAGGCTAACGCAATAGATTTGCGGCTGATGGCATCAACCATAATTTGCTTTACCACAGAAAAAGAATTGATGAAACAAAGAGAGAGATAGTTTCCTTTCATCTTGTTTGTGGATGTAGAGCATCGGTAGAAAGACGAGGACCGAAAGGAGTTTGCGTTTGTTTCCACCAGATAATTGAAGATTTGCTCCGTGTAGGAAAGATAGATCATCATTAAGAGATTATTGATTACTTTCTTCGAGAGAGCACTCCGGAAAAACAAGGACGGAAGTAAAAGTATCGAGGGATAAAGGCCACTTATAACTTCCGTGGAATGAGTGAAATCACATTAATTCACCAATTCAATGTACAAGAGCGAATGATAAGAGTAGTGGTATGGTAGCTAATCCATCCCGCACTCAAAGCATTACTCCACACATGAATAAGAAAACCATGCAACCCAACTACCGAAACAGATTGAAGGTATTGACAAGAACTCATGGAACTTCGTTAGAAAACAAGGATAGATGCAAACGATTCGCCGGATTCATAGATAGATAAAGATGATGATGTTGTCGTCATATCATAAGTAACTAGCCACCAGAAAGATATGAAGGAAGATCATGGAAACAACTGCAAGATTCCACAGATAAAGAAAAAGATAGCACCACTTGAACATAAGGATTACAAAAGATCTGAAAAATCTTCATGGCCTCCAGTGGATTGAGCATAGATGATAGAACGAGAGGGTTTTCAAAAGAGCACTTGACGAGACTGAGGTGAAAGAACTCCATGTTCTTCTTGAAATGATTGTGAAAGATTTAGCAGTCTTGAAGAAAATCTTTAGCGGAACGACGATGATAATTCGCCAACAAGGAAAACTCCGGGTTTGATTGAAGATGGAAGATGGAATTAACAATGAATTTGCTGATTCCAGAATTGAAGCGATCTATTTAGCAGAAGGACGTGGCCGAGATAGGTGACTTCAAAAAGTCAGAGTTCTCACTTTGAGACTTTGCACACAGGCAGTGCTCACTAAGCTTGAGAGAAAGAGACACAGATGATCTTCCATGTCCTTCCATTGATATCGAATAGGCAAGCATATTATCAACATATACCACCATGGATTAACAATATATTCCCAGAATATCAAGTTCAAAAGGCGAGAGAAACGAACAAATGCTCGAACACTTCCGGAGCTCAACGCTCTTAGAAAGATCAATATTAAGAGCACGGGTTCGTGTTGAAGAAGATGCACTGGAAGAATAGATTATCTGGTCCTTCGGAAGGAAAAGAGATGTCACCTGGTTCACATTGTCGATTGGAACACCGGTTACAAGGTAAAGAGATCTTGGATAAGAACCGATGATAGCTCATACCTTAAGCAAAGCTACCAGAGACGAAAAGATGCAATTCCCTCGTCTCAAAGATAATTTTGCAGATATGGAGTTCAAAAAGATGTGCAGCATGATGGATAGATGATAGACCGCCGTAGTGCCTTGAGAAACTCCGGATTGCCAAAGATGCTTGAATATGCGTAGATATGATCACGGTGTACTCAGAATCACAGGAGATAACCGTCACCATTTGGAGGAAAATGTTGATAGCATTTTCCATATTCCACTCATGATAAGTGTCATATAGCTATGCCAAGAGCCAAATTACAATCACCAGCATCGGATCGACACATGTTATGTAATTAGCCCAAGAGAATTGGAGATGAAAAGAAACACTAGGATTAAGCGTCGGTGACAAAAGAATGAGTTAGCATGGACATGCTGATAAAAGGGAGATAGATAATGTTTCACACACGACTGAAAAGGAGTGTGGAAGCACAGATGTATCAAAAAGAAAAAATTTCCGCATTTTTCGGCATTAAAATACCAATAGATGCGCAAAATCACTTATCAGGTAGAGATTAGCAACAGATGCTTGCACAGAATGTGGAGTTGCTAGAAGGAAGGACACCCTTAAGAAGATGGCATCGGTTAACACGGAGTCAGATAGATCGCGCCGGTTTTCAAAAGCCTGTCAGTATGGAATATACCAACATTGATAACCAAAGGCAGATTGTGATAACAAAATTGGATGCAATAGATAGACAAGGAATTACACACACACACACTTTCTATGGTACTACGGAAACCCAGAACACGTGAATCCTAGTTTGAATTTTAAGAAGAGGATTGAAAACGTTACACTGCCTTACCAGAAAAGGGTGGTGGGTGGGTAAGAAGAAAAAGTGGAAGCAGTCCTACTCTCGCGTTTTGTTTTTCCCTAGTATACATAGCTACCAAAAATATTTGCTAGACTGAAAACGACCATTTGGCTGAGACCCTGAAGGGCGGGATGGCTCTGATACCAATTGTAACTACCTCGGTGAATTACCCTCCTAGTTACAAGCCTGGATGAGCGGAAATGGTTAAAATAGTACGGTGGGGCCCAAATGCCACTCATAGGTAGACCTTTCGGCCGTCCTAACCATTTCCAAACATCGGGACAAGAACGGGCGGCGTAATCGGCAGGCGAAGGGATCAACTACATACACAAATGAGTATGTATGCAAGCCACCATACAATAGTCCTCAGAGCCATTCCATCTAAAAGAAATAGAAATATTGCAACACCATACGGCAAGATCCAAATGTCCTAGATAGATATAATAGTTTAGGATATCTCCTCATACATCAAACATCAGAGTATCAAGCGGAAGCGGAAAACATGATCCGAGTACGGATAAGAAGCAAATCGGCATAAGATGCCCCATAAATAAACACATCCCGCCCACAGATCTCACGGATCCCTGTTCCCGGAATCTCTACACCGAATGATCGTTGCCCACATCGTCCGTCTCCTCCACCCAGTATCCATCTTGCGAGCTTACCTGTTCATCTGAATCAAACATTTTATCGTGTGAGACCCTAGGGGTACTCAGCAAGTCTTTATGCCTCTAAAGGGGACACAACCTGGGGTGACGCAATTGCAGCAAAAGATAATACCTAACAATTCTATAGATACTCGCTAACCATCCTCCTAACCATAGATAGACGGATGTCCGTGAATTAATAACAACAGTTATAACAGTAATATCCACAGATCCATCCTCCTCCTCGCTTGCCAACGAGGAAGCGGACGAATACCCCCCCATCCGTTGGCAGTTTTATTATCCCTTCCATGAGTATTGCACTATTTACTAGTCAGGTACTTAGTCAAATTAAAAGCGGTACTTTAGTTATACTTGTCTATGATCGAGAAATTGTGCTCCAAGTCGTCCATAACTGCGGACACGGCTTTCAGAAAGTTTTACCCTGCAGGGGTGCACAAATAGCAACACACACTCGATCAACCTCGGAAAAACCAAATCAAAACCCAACGAGGCAGTCACGACAAAGCGATCACAGGATTCAGAAATATTTCAGGGGGCCACCCCATTAAGCTACCCGCAACGACGCTGGCCGGCTACGAGACGGACTCAAGGTTTGTGTGGACGGCTGTAAACGACTGGGAAGCCGAAAGTGTGACTGGGCTTGTCGATACAGCGAAAACGTGTCACGGACCTAAACAGTATAGGTGCATCCTCGCACAATCTTAAATAAAGCAGTAAAGCATGGCATAAGTACAGGATAGTAATAAAGCCCCAAACTAATTGTGGCCCCAAGAAATAAGAATGAATCAAGCTCTGGCCCAGGGGGTCCATAAGGCCTCCCGGATGTGGATAGCGCGAATATTCAAGGAACAGGAATCAAGTACTCGGGGTCCTACGGGACACAAGTGAGCATGAAAAACCAAATAGCAAATATTGCTCACCGATGCCACTTTCATTAGTTATCCCATTACTCCTCAGGTTAAGTTGTTTAGGTACCTTGTTATCCATCAGACACTCACATACCCTACACATGCTGTTCTACGACTCGCATGGCTCAAACAACTCCTGTAGTAATGGTTCATGGGATGGAGGAACAAGCTTTGGTGGGGTTTAAAAAGTAAAGGCTATGCAATACTTGGGATTCAGTTTAATGCAATCGCGACTCAATGATGCAAGAATAAGATAGAGGCAATAGGTACTATATGTATGCAAGCATGTGGTATTGCTTGCCTGGCAGCTCAGTTGAAGCGAGGGAAGGATCTGGGTAGTGCTCCTGGTTCTCTTGGTATATCCCCTGCTCAGCGTCTATTCGAAGAAGAACCAAACAAACAAGGGCCAACATAAATAAAGTGCACAAGCATATGAATAAATGCGACAAGCAAACAATCATGCCATGATGAATGATGCACAATTTGCATGGCAATAAAGTAGCATGGCATGGGTGAGGTGTGGAATACAAGAAATAAGCATTTTATGGAGTTTTAATCATATTTTATACTCAAATAAGTTGCTGTAATCTTCATATTTATATGATGCATGCTACAATTTAGAACATGGAGTGCATGAACAGAAAGGTCTCATCGAGCTAATCATTTTAGACATATCATTTGTCAATTTTGGAGTTATAAAACAAAAGTTATTAATTAATTAAGGAAAAGGGCATTTTATTGTAATTTTAAACAACTTGAAAGTTAAAGTGTCCAAAATATATTTTGAATGGCATATTTGAATTCCTCATATTTTTCTGATTTCAAAACATATATTATTTGTATTATTTGGAATAATATTTGAAAAGTTAATTCAAAACAGAATTTATAATCATATAAAACATTTATGAAAATATTTTGATTAAACAGAAAAACAACAGATTCTTTTTATACTCAGAGAGTTTTAGCCACAGCCGCTGACGAGTGGGCCAGGCGCTGACTCAGCCACAAGTGGGTCGACGTGGCCGCGTGGGGCTTTTCTCACCAGGGTTTTCCTAACCGCACCCATGACAGGTGGGTCCGGGTACAGCGGGGCCACGCGCACGCGTCACCCAGCGAGGAAGCGACACGTGGGCGGTCCGAGGGCTGCGCGGTGGGGACGCCTAAAGTCGAGGTGCCTTTCTGCGAAACTTCTGCAGGAGCTGGCAGGTGGGCCAGAAGGGCTGTGGGTTGAGGCGGGAAAAAGGCCAGGGGTCTTACTGCGAAAACGACGGTGTCGCCGGACTGCTGCTGCACGCCGATCTGCAGAGTACAGAGGAGTGGCCGGAGTTTGGACGACGATGACGACCAAACGACGGCGGATCTAGCCAAGCCGCAAAAACGAAAAACATCGAGGGGACTTCGGCCTACAACTTTCGTTCAGAGAGCTAGCACGGGGGTGGTCTGCAGCGCGCGGGGCAGGGTGCGGAACATGGCGGCGGATGCTGCGGTTGCTGCTGTCTGCCAGAGCACGGCGCGCGGCGGCGGCGCACGGAGGCCGCTCGACGGAACGTCCGACGAGGCTAAGGCGCTAGGAGGAGAACGGGCTTGTCTAGGGAAAGGAGAGGCTCACCAAGGGCTCGTCGGTGTGGTCGCTGGTGCTAGAGGTGGATCGGATCGGGGCAGAGGCAGGAGTCCCACGAGCATCTGATCCGGTGGCCGCGGCGTGCCCAGGGAGCTCCAGAGGACTCCGGCGAGGCTTGGCCGGTGCAGGGTGAGGTAGATGAAGCAGACGAAGCTCCTCGTGCTCCTGGATCGCCTTGGGAAGCTTCAGACCGACGAGGCAAAGAGGTAGATGGGTCTAGGGTTTGGGTTCGGCATGGGGAAGGCCATGGCTGCTCCTGGGGAAAGGAGGACGGAGGGAGAGAATCTTCTGGTCGATCTTGATCTGGACAAGGCGTGGAGGAGGGGTAGATAAGGAGAGGGTCAGGGCTTGCACATGGGTTTGGTGTGGTGCAAAAAGGGCTCGGGTGGGGCTTCCTTCTCCCTTCTTCCTTGTGCTTTAGCTAAAGAGAGGAAAGAGAGGGACCAGGGGAGGGCAGGGGTAGGCTGCAGGTGGGTCGGCGTGGCGGTGGGGCTACCTGGCAGGGAGAGAGGGGGTGAAGCCAAGAGAGAGGGAGAGGGGGAGGGGTAGCTCGGGCTAGGGTAGTTTGGGGCTCGGGTTGGCTAGGTCTAGAGAGAGGAGAGGTGGTCTCGGGTTAGGGGGTGGCTCGGTTTGGCTAGAGGGGTGACATGGTAGATGGTGGTAGAGGGTTAGATGATTAGGGTTAGGGTTTTGGGTTAGAGAGGAGGGATTAGAGAGAGAGAGGGTGATGTGGTGGTTTAGAGATAGAAAAGAGAGAGAGCTAGGGAGAGAGGGTTTTGGGCATGAACCAAAAACAAAGGCAAGCAAAAGGGGATATGGGTGATGGAAGAGGGTGAGATTGCAAGGTCAAACAAAAGAATAGAGCCAACATGAGTAGACTCTCAAAGATCCATGCTTCACTTGCAACAACACATGAAAACCCAAAGGAGGGAAAGATGGTGAGATTTGCATGGCCCATGCATGGGTATTAAATGCCATGTTTATTATTGTGAAAACAATTGTAAATGATCATGGGCATTTATTAACACATGCATTTCCAAACATGGAATTAAGGCCAAGCCAAAAGATTGGTGTTGGGGTTCCATGTGGAGTAGATGAAATATGCTCAAATTTGGGATATAAATTGGGCATACTAGTGTGTATGTCCCACTAGATGCATAAATAGCCTCAATATATTCCCACTTGAGCAAACACTCAAACACATAGCATATGGAAGCTTGACAAGGGATTCTACTCACATGACATTCAAAGGTGGCCATGAGGCTCCACATAATTAATGTTGTGAAAACAACATACATCCTATATGGAACATGTAGACATAGAATGGATCCACACCAACACATATGAGCTAGATTTAAGTAGCAAAAGAAAAGCAATGGCTCATATGTGTCTAGGGTGGTGGAATCTAGATGAAGCCAAAGAAAGGTGGTGAAGTGGAATAAAAGATATGCCCCCAACTCAACTTGGGCATTTAAACAATATATCAATAACCAAATACAATATCAAGAGGCAAATACAATTTATAATGCATATGAGAGAAGATCCAAAACAAAAAGGGTTTTATATGATGCTCAAATGCAATGTGGCATGATGACATGAGCATGATATAATTATGATGCAACAATTATATATAGGAAGTAGCCCTTATATATAGACTAGGCTAGTAGCATTGCAATTGTTAGACAATTGGGATGCTACAGTGTTTAGAGACGTGGGGTAAGGCGGACGGTTGACGGGTACGAGGTAACACAGCTTACCCAGGTTCAGATCCCACGATGGTGGCGAAATCCTACTCCTGCTATAAATCACTATAAGGGCAATACGCCGCGTTACAGAGATAGGTTCGATGTGCGAGGTTGTATGAATCGATGCCCTAAATGCTCCCATAGGCCCGACTTATATAGTCGCCAGGTCCTAGGGTTACAGGGAAAAGTCCTAGCCGGACAGGTTACAGAGTCCTACACCGTCTATCACTAGTCTTGTGTAATTTGTACTCCAAGGCTCCGGGTACGCTGGTGACTCCACCGTAGCCTTCCTTTATCCGGCATGGGCCTCCCTTCTGGATCCACCTAACTGGGCCGCCCAGCAGGCCACATGCCATGCTACCGACTATGGGCCACCCGGGTTAGTCGGATAAGAGACATGCTATGAGGATACCCATATAGCATATCCCCAACAGTAGCCCCTGGAGAACTCCGAGATCTTGCGCCGTCTTGCCTCTTCCCGTGGAATGCTCCGTCTAGATGGATGTCGGCAAATCGTCAAGCAATATCTTGTAGTCCTCCCAACGAACCCTGCAAAGGTTTCTCCGTCTTCTATGAGTAAGTCGGAGAAATGCTGAATCTTCCATCGTACTCTTCCGTAGCCGGATTAAATCCGTCCATGCCGGAATCTTCGATGCGACGGCTCATCTACCATGTCAGTTATGACGACGTAGGCTTAGGTCAGCGACGCCTCGTAACTCACACGTGCAGAGAACGCAATCATATCCGATTTTCCCGCATGAGCGATACGAACCGTTGGCGGCGACGGTTGGAGATGTGGCGAAATTACCGCGCACGTCCACGAACACGTCGTCTACGCGGCAACCGTCCGATTAGCTGCACAAATCTTGATGCAGAGTAAGATAAATAGTAACCGTGGGACACTTGACACTTTTTCACCCCATTCTCTCGCGTCATCATCTTCTTCCTCCAGCCGCACGCCTCCTCGAGCTCTCCGCGGAAAACCTCGAAGAAACCCTAGCCTCTCTCTGCATCAGTCGCATCCTTCCAATCCTCCATGGCCAGCAGCAGCTCCTCCCCGTCGATGGCGGCGTCGAGAGAAGCTACGGCGAAGCTGGCGAGCTCCGTCGTCGTGCCCCCAGAGGGCCTGGTCATCCCCGCGTCGGCGGTGATTGAAACCACCGGCGGTGACCACAATCTGGCGGCGCTAGAGCCTCTGGAAGAAGAGCCAGACTCGCACAAGGGCGACTGGCGCGGCTCGGGTATCACCGGCCGGCGAGGTGACACCTTCTCCCCAAGCCGAAGAAAAGGTGTACCTCAAGGCTCAGCTGGTACGCGGCGTTTCCCTGCCCATCTCCCACTTCTTTTTGTCCGTCTTGAACCACTTCAAGGTTCAACCCCATAACCTCTCCCCCAATAGTATCTTAGTGCTTAGCAACTTCGCGGCACTTTGTGAGGGTTACCTAGGGATTAAGCCTAGGTTAGACTTGTTCGTGTACTTCTTCACCATCAAACGTGAAGCCGGACATAGTAGGGAGGAGCTTAGGAACTGCGGCACCATAAGCTTCAAGATCCGACCTGGCCGGCGGTTCCCCGACATCGTCGGCCACGAGTCGTGCAAAAACTGGCAGCGGACGTACTTCTATGGCCCCGACATTCCTTTGGCGGGTCGAGAAGTGACGTACCCGGACTTCGTGGATGGAGCCGCCGCTGAAGTTTCCACATGGAGATCCCATGCCTCTCTTCCCTCCGACCTCGACGCTTCACGCGCAATAAGGCGGATCGAGTGGTTCGTAGATACGGGTTTGACCGGCTTGGACCTAGCCATGTGCTGGTTCATCAGGCGAATCCAACCTCTGCAACACCGCGCGAAGTTCATGCACGAGTACACCGGTGATCGAAGGGATACCCTCCGGATCTCCGTGGATAACTTCTCGAGTGACTCCGGCAAGCTCCGTCTGAAGGAAATCGTCAAGGTGAAGGATAAGAAGCGCGGCTTCACAATCACCTGCGACATGTACGTAGACGGCAAGTGCCCAGAGGTAGGTATTTATTTTCCGTATATGACATTGCTCCAGTTTCTCCGTCTTGCCAGTGCCATCTTATCTAACCCGGTGATTTCTCACTTAACAGCTTAGCGATCTAGATGAGGACTACCTGGCTGCCCAAATCTACGTTCCAAAGATGAAGGAAGTCACGGCCGTGTCCAACGACGATGTCCCATTGGCGCGAAAGCGGAAGAGCTCCACCTCTGACGCTGCCGACAGAGGCAAGAAGAAGAAGACGGAGGGTGGAGCCTCCAAAAAGAGTACTGCCGCCCTGGAGGTGGAAAAGAGAAAAGCCACCGGGATTTTTGCCAAAGCGCCCCCCCTAGTGTAAGCCTCTCATTCTCCGACATTGTCTTATTTATCTGTCTTATTCCTGTACTTATGCATTTTGCACGTTTCAGGAAGAAAGCCACAACCAGCCTCAAGAAGTCCTCCAAGACTCTTGGGGCTTCTAGAAATATCAAAGATATGCTGCATCGTGACTCCTCCCCCGCCATCGCCCCTGCCACTCCTGCCGTCAAGCCCTCTTCTGCTCTGACAAGCTCTCAAGTCCAGGAGGCACTAGGCCCTTCCGTCATGGAAGTGGATTCTGGCGCCTCTACCGAACTCGCTGTTGTCGGCGAGCAGGCGACGCAGGAGAGCGCTGCTCTTCAAATGGCTGAAGCTCTGGCTAAGGATGCCATCGGTAGCGGCAAGGCGGTGGTGGGAGCTGGTACCTCTGCCGAAGGCGGCGCCCCTACTCCCCAGAAACCCTTTGAGTTCCCGAAGATAGTTTACCCGGCACTCCTGCCGAGTAATACAACTATGGTTCCTAGAGGAGTGTCGTCATCTCCGACGTGTGGTCTTGAGGAACTGCTCCGACAAGCAGATATCTTGCGGGGAAATAGCATTTCCTTCGGCAAGCTGCTGGACGAGAGTGCTACAAACCTCAAGATCATTGCACTTGTAAGTTTTACTTTGCCTTCTGCATTTCATATGAGTATCCCACTGTAGCCCCCGAGGATGTAGACGGAAAACCATAGGTTTTGCATCTATATCCTCTAAGAGTGAATAAGTTAGAAAGAACTCTCACTGTAGCCCCCAAGCATTTAGATGGAAGAAATTATTCCGACTAGATGCTTTAAGAGTAGCATACACAGTGTTCATAATTTTCAATGCTGTACCCCCCAAGCCTCTAGTTGTAATTGAATTAGTTCCGACTAGATGCTTAAAGAAAACCTAAGAATTTTCCGAGCTAAAACTTTATACTGTATCCCCCAAGCTTCTAATCGAGAACTGAAGTAGCTCCAACTAGATGCTTTAAAGAAAAGCTAAGCATATTTCTAAGTTGAAAAACTTTCGCTGTAGCCCCCGAGCGCCTAGATGTAAAGTCTCCGACTAGGGGCTCCAAGCAGACCAAACAACGACTTAACTTTGTATTTGTTTCCATAGAATGAGAATGCTCGGAGGGGCATGGCCAACGACAAGTATC
Source organism: Avena sativa (assembly GCA_916181665.1). Taxonomy (NCBI): domain Eukaryota; kingdom Viridiplantae; phylum Streptophyta; class Magnoliopsida; order Poales; family Poaceae; genus Avena; species Avena sativa. The sequence goes on along the minus strand of OV702299.1, from coordinate 361,120,292 downwards.
AGAAGATGCGCGCAGATCTTGAAGCCGAAAAGGGTAAAACTGCCATCTTGAAGGAACAAATCATCAAAAACAAGTCTGTTTTCTTTTTGCGCATTTCCGTCTTACTTTTGTGCCCATAATCTCCGAGTACTCACTGTGTACTTTGTTTTCTCCGACTTGCAGAACATGTTGCCAAGGCCAAGGACATTGTCGAGCAGTCCAAGCATATCCAGCAGCTGGACAGCGAGAACAAGATCTTGAAGGAGGAGAGGAAGGATATGCTGAAGATGCACGAGGATTCCATGAAAGCCCTGCAGGATTCTGCCTCCGCGGAGATCAATCGCTTGAAGGAGGAGCTTGCGATCCTAAAGGATTAGAAGCAAGCTGCTGATGAGCAAAACCTTCGCCATAGCGAGGCGTTTAAGCTCCTCCAACAAGAGAAGGAATCCTTGGTGGACACCGTCTGGCAGGCTAAGGCCAGCATCTTCAGTAAGTGTCCTCCGCCTTGTATTTGTGTAGTCCGGATACTTAGAGTTTATTGAACTCATGCGATCCTTGTCGGAATTTTCAGCGCCTATGGGTTTAACCCGCTCGCCTCCTTCGGACAAGGAATGCATGGTTCTTGCCGGCAACTTCATCAACACCGCCATCGCCCAAGCCAAGGAGATTGCCAAGCCCCTCCAAATATATATCAAGGCATCGGACTCCATGACGAAGTACTCGGAGATCCTGTGCCGAGACCCCGAGCATGTCGCGAACTGGAAGACTTCATGCACACGGGCTGGCACAAGGATGGCGTTGTCTATGGTGAAGGCACACTATGAAGATGCCGACATCGACACGGTGACCTCTGGTATCCCCGACGTGGATGATGACAGCAAGTAGATCGATCACGAAGCCATCCTGTCATCACTCGCGGGTTATGACACCAGGGTTGCCGAGTTGGTGGACGTTGACGTCTTCGTGCCCAGGAACCTCATCGACAACGTCACCCAATATTCCTCCAAGTCTCATCACAGCGCTGACATCGAGGGTGATTCTCCGGCTAGTGATGATGCGGCCTCCAAGTCTCCTACGCCCAAAGAATGAAAAACATTTTGTAATTTCTGTTTCACCTTTAGTGTGTGCACGGAAAAACTTATTGATGTAATCTTAAGGCGGAAAACAATGATTGTCGTATCCTGCTACTTAAGAATGAAGTCCCAATATGTATATATTTTTAAGCAAGTGCTGGTTTATCCATTACTCTGGTTCTTATGCTTGACTTTTTGTGAGTCGGAAGACTCGTTGTCGGAACCATGCGCTTAGGTAATGATGCCCAATGGCACCGTCAATAACTTGAGCAAAAAATCGCCGACAATAAGTGCCAAAAGTCACTACTCCAGAATACACATAAAAACGACAAAGAATGTGTAGACCAGAAAACTTAAGCTAACGCCCGTAGGCGGAATTTTCACAAGTGCAATCGCAAGACTTGTGCATAAAGATTTTATATGATCCCAAAATGAACACTAAAGGAGGTAAAAGACTCAGCAATATGAGTGAACCAAAGAGCTTTATTTCATTGATCATATAAGAGGTACACAATTAGATAAAAAATGCTAAGTGTAGAAAGGACGTAGCTGTGCTATGTTCCATGGCCGATCAAGCTCCGGGTAGTCATCATCCGGGTCACGTCGCTTACGCTTATGATCCTCGTTGGGTCTATCCTTGAGTTCACGATTGTCAACAAAGTAGTAAGGCCCATTGAGCAGCGCCTTGCTTATGATGAACGGTCCTTCCCATGGCGGGGATAATTTGTGTGACTTTTTCTGCTTAAGTCGGAGCACCAAATCCCCCTCTTTAAACGAGCGATGCCGAACGCGGCGACTATGGTAGATGCGTAGCTTCTGCTGGTAGATGGCGGATCTTTGGCATGCCAAAACGCGCTCTCGGATCACCAAATCCCCCTCTTTAAACGAGCGATGCCGAACGCGACGACTATGGTAGATGCGTAGCTTCTGCTGGTAGATGGCGGATCTTTGGCATGCCAAAACGCGCTCCTCCTTGAGAAGGTCCACATCTAGTCGTCTGGATTCTTCAGCGTCATCTTCATCGTAGACGGCAACTCTTGGTGCATCGTGGAGGATGTCGGAAGGTAGGATGGCTTCTGCTCCATATACCATGAAGTAAGGGGTGTAGCCGGTGGACCTGTTGGGTGTGGTTCGTAAACTCCACAGCACATATGTCAATTCTTACGCCTAGGCTCCAGCTGCTCTGTGTAGCGGTGCCTCAAGACGGGCTTGATTCCCTGCAGAATTAATCCATTGGCTCGCTCAACCTGACCATTGGATTGTGGGTGTGCTATAGATGCAAGGTCAAGTCGGATGCCTTTGTCCCAGCAATAGGCCTCCACTTCTCCGAGTGACAAGTTGCTTCCGTTGTCGGTGATGATGCTGTGTGGGAGACCAAATCTCACCACTAGATCCCGGACAAACCTGAGGGCGTAAATCAAGCTTTCTAATGGGTTTAGCTTCTATCCATTTGGTGAATTTGTCAATTTCTACAAGCAGATGCGTAAATCCACATGGTGTGGTCTGTAACAGTCCCACCATGTCTAGCCCCCAGACTGCAAACGGCCAAGTTATTGGTATTGTTCGCAATTCTTCAGCAGGAACCTGTGGTTGTCGGGCATAATACTGGCATCCCGTGCATGTCTCAACCAGCTTGTCGGCGTCCGCCTTCACGGTCAGCCAGTAGAATCCTTTCTAGAAGGCTTTAGCGACCAATGATCGAGGAGCGGCGTGATGCCCGCAATCTCCGAGATGGATCTCGCGCAGGATTTCCATACCTTCTAGCTGGGAAACGCACTTTAAGTATACACCAGTAGTTCTCCTTTTATAGAGTTGCCCATTGATTATGGTATAACATTTTGCTTGTCGTACTATTTGCCATCTTTTGACCTCGCCGTCGGGCAAAGTTCCATGGTCGAGATACTCCATGAATGGTTTTGTCCAAGATAGAGGGATCTTTGCCACCATGTTGACGAAAGAGTCAGCTCTATCCGGGTTGTCGATGTCGGCGCCCTTCATGGATGGTGTGTTTAGGTGTTCTAGGAAAACTCCTGGCGGAATTTTCTTGCGCCCTGATCCAAGCTTAGACAGTAGATCAGCCGCCTCGTTTTGCTCCCTAGGCACATACTTGACTTCGTAGCCCAAGAAGCTCTTGGCTATCTCGTCCACTTTGTCGCGATATGCCACCATCATAGGGTTCCGCGTGTTCCAGGTGCCAGCCACCTGCTGGGCAACCAAGTCAGAATCTCCACAACAAACTATGCGCTTGATGCCAATATCCTTGGCTACACGTAGTCCGTGAATGAGTGCTTCATACTCCGCCATGTTGTTTGTAGCCTCGAAGTGGATCTGTAGAACATAGTGCAGCTTGTATCCTTTTGGTGACTATAGCAGTACACCAGCCCCCGAGCCGTTGAGAAACTTTGATCCGTCAAAGTGCATCACCCAGTACTCTGGTTTTGGCAACGGAGTAGCATCTGGCATCTCCGTCCAATCTGCAATAAAATCCGCCAAAGCTTGTGACTTGATAGCGCCGCGTCTCTTGTAGGTGATCTCGAAGGAGGCAAGTTCGATGCCCCACTTCGCGACCCTTCCTGTAGCGTCGTTATTATTGATAATGTCGGACAGTGGAGTCTTGCTCACTACTGTGATTGGGTGCTCCTGAAAGTAATGCCTCAGCTTCCGAGCAGCGAGGAATACTCCATAAGCTATCTTTTGGTAGTGTGGGTAACGCTGCTTGGACTCCGTCAAGACCTCGCTCACATAGTAAACTGGTCGTTGAACTCCGTGCTTGTAGCCTGGTTCCTTCCGCTCTACCACGACGACGATGCTAATAACCCGGTTGGTTGCTGCCATGTAAATTAACAGGGGCTCTCCAGGCTCGGGTGCTGCAAGGATGGGCGCTGAGGAAAGAATATCCTTGAGCTGCTTCAATGCTGCATCTGCTTCGTCTGTCCATGCGAATTTGTCTGCCTTCTTCAGCAACTTGTACAGCAGCAAAGCCTTCTCTCCAAGTCGGCTGACGAAATGACTAACTGCTGCAACACAACCTGTTAGTCGTTGAATGTCCTTTAGGCATGTCGGACGGTTTATGTTTAAGATGGCCTTGATTTTCTCCGGGTTGACCTCGAATCCGTGCTGGGAAACGATGAAGCCCAACAATTTGCTAGCTGGAACCCCAAAGACACAATTCTTAGGGTTGAGCATCATGTTGTATTTCCGGAGATTATCAAAGGTTTATTTTAAGTCGGAGATTAAGTCGTTTTACTTTTTAGACATCACCGCGATATCGTCCACATAGGCGTGAACGTTCCGACCAATTTGGTCGTGAAGGCAACGTTGCATTGTCCGCTGGTAGGTACCACCTGCGTTTTTCAGCCCAAAGGGCATCGGGACATAGCAAAACGTGTCGTATGGAGTAGTGAACGAAGTGGCCAATTGGTCCGACTTCCTCATCTTGATCTGGTGGTATCCTGAGAATGCATCGAGAAAACACAAAAGTTCCGAGCCAGCTGTCGAGTCAATGACCTGGTCAATGCGAGGCAAAGCAAACGGATCTTTGGGACATGCTTTGTTCAAGCCGGTGTAATCAATGCACATTCTTAATTCATTGGTTCCCTTTTTGGGGACAAGTACAGGATTGGCCACCCATCGGGTGTGAAGGACTTCTCGGATAAACCCAGCCTTGAGTAACCTAGCTATCTCTTTGCCAATGGCGTGTCTCTTCTCATCTCCGAAGCGTCGTAGAGGTTGTTTCACTGGTTTAGATTTTGGATCTATGTTTAAGCTGTGCTCGGCAAGTTCCCTAGGTACACCTTTCATGTCGGCAGGTTGCCATGCAAAGATGTCCCTATTCTCATGGAGGAACTCGATGAGCGTGCTTTCCTATTTCGGATCCAGGTTCGTCCCAATGGCGACGGTCTTGGAGGCATCGCCTACCACAAGTTCCACCGGCTTGGTCTCGATGGACGCCTTGAACGCAGGAGCGGAGTCGGAGATCTGCTTCTTCAACGCGGGCATCTCTGAGTCATTGACCTTGCTCTGTATCTCCTTGAATTCTTCGCTGTAGAGGACAGCTTCTGCAACGGCTGCCTTGTTGATCTCGCAGTCCCTTGCCTTGGTAAAGCTTCCGGATACGGTGATGACACCGTTTGGTCCGGGTATCTTGAGTTTGTTGTAGACGAAGCATGGCTTGGCCATGAACGTGTGGAACATGTCACGGCCGAATATGACGTGGTACACGGTCTTGAAGGGGACCACCTCAAAGGTCATGCGCTCTTGGCGGTAATTGTTAACGTCGCCAAAGGCTACCTGAAGTGTGATGCACCCAAGGGACCGAGCCTCCCGACCATGAACTACGCCATGGAACGGTGTTGGTCCGCCTTAGGTTTGCCTCCGTCAAGTTCATCTTCTGCAGTGTACCCAGGTACATGATGTTGATGCTGCTTCCACTATCCACCATGCACTTGGTGAACTCCACGCCGTCAATCAATGGGTTTATGACCATGGCGTACTAGTTCTCCATGGGTACAAGGTCTGGGTGGTCCGTCCTGTCCCAAGTTATTGGAACCTCCGACCAGCGCAGGTATTGGGGAACTGGGGGAGAGTGGCCATCAGGATCCTTAGAGAGGTCTTCTATTGTCGGACGGTGGGGGTGCCAAGGAAAGTGTGGTAGACTAGGGCCTTCTTTGCGAAGGGGTTCTTGCCCTTGTCGTCGCTCTTGGCGGCGTGCTTGGGGTCAACGTCCTCGTCCATGTCACTTGAATCCTTAACTCCTCCTCCTTCTTCTTCCCCTTGCCCTTGCCTCGCGGTCTGTTCTTCCGACTTCGCTTGTAGCCGGACTCCGGGTCTTCCTTGAGGTCGTTGACGAACTTGCAGTGTCGATTGGTATGGGTGGCCTTGCCGTTGGCGTCGAGGTGTACGAGGCACGGCATATCGCGGTACTCCTCGTAGGTTTGGGGAACGCGGAGCGGCGCCGAGGTGGTTTCACTTCCTCGCTACTGCCCGCGGCCCGCTCCCCTTCCTCGACCACGTTGTCCGCCTTCTCCTCGTCCTGCAAAAGTCATAGCGACCATGTCGGTAGATTGCTTTTCTTCTAGAGCGGTTTTCCTCTTTGTACTTATGTTCCTCCGAGCTTGGGTTGGAACGGCCGTTGCCAGCAAAGAGCCACGAGCATCGTCGTCGGCAGCTGTGAACTCACTAACTAACTGAATCATCTGATTCAAGTCAAGCTGATGATTGTCCTGCAAGTGCTTTAGCTTATGTCGGAGCAACATACCCCTTTCCAACCCATCGATGAAGGCGGCCATGGCGGTCTGAGCGTGCACTCCTGCGCAGGAATTTTTCATATCCAGCCATCAGGAGAGGTAGGCGCGAGACGTCTCGTCTTTCTCTTGCACGCACCGCTGTAGATCGCCCATAGTGCAGGGACGCTTGTATGTACCCTCAAAGTTCTTGGTGAATGCTTCTTGCATATCCAGCCAGTTGTAGATAGATTTCTCCGGCAAGTCGTCGATCCATTGACGGGCCGTACCCGCCAACATTAACGGGAGGTACTTAACGGCGACGTTGGGGTTGCCTCCGGCAATCTCCACCGCGTTGCCGTAGTCTTGCAACCATGTGGTGGGCTTGGCGGTGCCGTCATAGGGCTTGTTGGTCTTGTCAATCCGGAAACCTTTGGGGTAAGTTGCGGACCGTATTGTAGGTCCAAAGCAACGTGGTCCCAGCTATGGTCCTTCACAGGCCTCGTGGATCTTATCGATCCGCGAACGTGCATCATACGGCTCCGGGTTTTTCTTCTTGTTGTCAACAGGGGATGGGCTGCGTGAACGACGCGGGCCTCTTCCGCCATGGTGACTGCTTGGCGGCGACGGAGGCAGAGGTGGCGGTGGGTTAGCCTTCTTGCTATTACCCTCCTGCGACGCCTCACGCCTGTCACGGTTGCCTGTCGGACGCGGAGGGTCGTGGCGCTCTTCATCATGACGGGTCTGTGCCGTGTTGTCGCGGATGACGATGCCACACTGCTTTGGAGGGGGAATATCCGTGTGATGGTGAGCCTTGTAGTCTTCCTGACGTCGGGGGGATCGGGGCGGTGGCGATGGGCGGCGAGGTCGGGCTTTTTCTCCGTGGTCGGAGGATATGGGGATAGCATCCTTCCTGTTGCGCGCATCCCTCCGTCTTTGTTCTGATGAACCCGTCTGTGATCCGACATCCTGAGGAGATCTTCCCTTGGCGGTTTGTACTGGCTAGATCGGCAGAGCGCTGGGTCAGACTCAAGCCTCTGAGAGGTGGCCTTTTCTTGCTTCTTTACCGCCTTGGACACTAGGTCATAGACCTGTTCTACTGCCTCAGGCGATCTATCCTGCTCCAGAAGGGTCTTGGCGACGGCGAGGTTAAGGATTGGGGTGGGCATCACTTGCTTGCCTTCACTGTGAATGTATGGCTTGGCCTGTGCCGGCTTCAAGGGAGCCCATCCTAGGTTGCGTCATACACCAGGATCATTGATGACACGAGCCGGAGCCTTCTTAGCCTTCTGCTGCTGCAGCAAAGTCTTGTACTCGGCCTCCATTGCTCTAGCTTTCTCTATGGACTTCTGCGCGTTGACCAGATCTCGATCTAGCTTAGCGCCTTGCTCCGTGATGTCTTGCGCCTCCTCCAGCAGCTGCTGGCGCTTCTCGTCAAGCTGAGTCACGTTCCGGATATGATCAACAGTTAGTGACTCGACGAGGAGATTGTCGTACATTACTCTATCAGCTGGAGTAACATGGGCTGCTGCCGACGTGGCTGCTGGAGGTGGCAAGTTTGCGGTGTTGTTGTTGCTCGGGCCGGTGCCGAGTTCCTGCGGCTGCTGCACTGGGTTAGGCGGAGGAGGCATGACCTTTGCACGATCATCGTCGGCAGCAATAAGTGGTCCCTTCCCCTTTTCCAACACCGTAGGCGGAGCTTGCCCGGGTTGATCTTCATCCATCGTTGTCCCAATGGTGATTAACACCCCTCGAGACATGACGGTGTTGTTAGCTTACTCGTCACGCGAGTACTCCTCCTCCATCTCCTGCATAGCGGAGTCTAGCTCTTCTGGACTGAAGTCTATCTCCTCTAAATCTGCACTAAAATCAGCATAAAGCGCGTCAATGATAGAGTCAGAGGGTGCCAGGACTTCCTCGATGATGGGCGGTGGAGGTGCAACGGCCTCAATGATGACTGGAGGTGGTGGTGCTGCTACGATGATAACGGCCGGAGGCGGTGGCGGCAGCTGCTGAACCAGAGGTTCTCCGTCTCTAAGCGCAAGCTCCATCTGGGCTACCGCGTAGCTGTTGACGGTGCTCACCATCTCTTCGAGGGTAAGGCGTCCTGTTGCCTGCTGCCGACGTAAAGAATGTCGGAGAAGTGTGCCGTGGTCCAGTCCTTCCATGAAGTGATACAAAGCGTTATCATCGGGGTAATTGGCCAGGTCGGCCCGTATACGGAGTCACCTGGTGAGGTAGTCGCGGGGGTTTTCGCCATCTCTCTGAACGCAGCGCGCCAGGTCGAAGATGGTAACTACACCGACGAACTTGGATCTCTGCTGTCCAGACGCGCTGATAAAGCCGGCGGATTTGCAGTGATCTTCCACCTTTATATCCTGCACAGGGGCGGTTTGGGTGGGCCATGAATTTTTCCGATCTTTGCCAGCAAACTCCGAGGAGAGATCCGACATCGATCCTTCCGCGAACGTATCCTGCCCGTAGGCGGTCCGTGCAGGTCTTGATGCTTTCCGATCTTTGCCGGCAAACTCCAAGGAGATATCCGACATCGATCCTTCCGCGAACGTGTCCTGCCCGTAGGAGGTCCGTGCGGGTCTTGATGTTTTCCGATCTTTGTCGGCAAACTCCAAGGAGAGATCCGACATCGATCCTTCTGTGAACGTGTCCTGCCCTTAGGTGGTCCGTGCGGGTCTTGATGCTTCTCCGACTCCCAGGGAACTAGTGCCCGAGTCGGTTTTGCCGATGAAGAGGTGGATGTCTCCGATGGGAACGATCGAACACCGCGTAGGGTTCGTCTTCGACGGGATCCAGAACTCGTCAGGGGGATGATCGGCACGTTGCCGGAGAAGAGAACACGGCCAATGGCTATGGTTTCGCCGATTCCCCCGAAGATCTTGGTCCTCGCCCGCTGAAGAGCCTGAAGCGCCTCTTGCCCCACGGTGGGCGCCAACTGTTGTGGTATTGCCGACGAGTACGCCATGGAGGGGTCCTCACAGTGCGTGTTTAGAGATGTGGGGTAAGGCGGGCGGTTGACGGGTACGAGGTAACACAGCTTACCCAGGTTCAGATCCCACGACGGTGGCGGAATCCTACTCCTGCTATAAATCACTATAAGGGAAATACGCCGAGTTACAGAGATAGGTTCGCTGTGTGAGGTTGTATGAATCGATGCCCTAAAGGCTCCCATAGGCCCGACTTATATAGTCACTAGGTCCTAGGGTTACAGGGAAAAGTCCTAGCCGGACAGGTTACAGAGTCCTACACCGTCTATCACTAGTCTTGTGTAATTTGCACTCCAAGGCTCCGGGTACGCTGGTGACTCCACTGTAGCCTTCCTTTATCCGGCATGGGCCTCCCTTCTGGATCTACCTAACTGGGCCGCCCAGCAGGCCACAGGCCATGCTACCTACTATGGGCCACCCGGGTTAGTCGGATAAGAGAGGCATCATAGAAGACAACAAAGTCTTTGATAGTGTCGGGGAGAACTAACACCGGAGCAGTGGTTAACTTGGTTTTCAACATCTGGAAACTTTCTTCAGCCTTAACAGACCATTCAAACTTCTTATCCTTCTTGATAAGATCAGTCATTGGCTTGGCAATTCTGGAGAAGTTCTCGATGAATCGACGGTAATAACCAGCCATCCCGAGAAAGCTTCTGACATCCTTGACGGATTTAGGAGACTCCCAGTCGAGGATAGTTTGAACCTTATCGGGGATAACAGCAACCCCTTTGGCGGAAACAACATGACCAAGGAATACGAGCTCTTGTAACCAGAACTCACATTTAGAAAACTTGGCATAGAGACGATGTTCTCGAAGTTTTGTTAACACCAAACGAAGATGTTCAGCGTGCTCTTCTTCAGTCTTGGAATAAACAAGAATATCATCGATGTAGAGCACGACGAACTTGTCAAGATACTCCAAGAAAACAGAGTTCATAAGCCGCATGAAAGTCGCTGGAGCATTGGTAAGACCAAAGGACATGACTGTGTACTCGTAAAGACCATAACGAGTGGTGAAAGCAGTCTTTGGAATATCTTCCTTACGAATCTTTATCTGATGATACCCTGACCTTAAATCCATTTTGGAAAAGACAGTGGCACCACTTAACTGATCAAATAGATCGTTGATCCTAGGGAGAGGGTACTTGTTCTTAATAGTCACAGCATTGAGTGGGCGATAATCCACAACCAGACGTGGTATATTAGTATCCCGCTTCTTGACAAAGATGGTAGGACATCCCCAAGAAGATGTGCTGGGATGAATGTATCCTTTTCCTTCTAACTTCTCTAATTGCTTCTTCAACTCCACAAGCTGATGAGGAGGCATACGATAGGGCCTTTTAGAAACAGGAGTAGTTCCAGGAACTTACTCTATGACAAACTCCACACTTAGATCAGGTGGCATGCCAGACAACTCCTCGGGAAAGACATCCTGAAACTCACAGACCACGGAGACATCTTGGATCTCTAACGGAGGCAGAACTTCAAGAGCATACAACTCTACTTCAGGAATAGAGACAGCTGAAGGAGATAGTGACCCTATGGTCCAGTACTTGACTGTTATGCCAGCAGGACTAGTCAGAGTCACAGACTTGGTTGTACAATCGAGAATGGCTTGATAACGGGTCAACCAGTCCATGCCCAAAATTATGTCAATATCAGTTGACTTGAGGGCGATCAAAGAAGTGGGGAAAAGTTGAAATGCAACTTCAATTAGATTCCCATGACTAACCATGGTGGAACGCCAAGTAGAACCAGGAGACTAAACTAGCAGAGGAACATATAACCCCTCAAAACTTATCCCGTGCATTTGAGCAAAAGCTTGTGACAGGAATGAATGCGATGCTCTAGAATCAAACAAAACTTTAGCTGGGATTTGATTGATACGAAGCGTACCCATTATGACACTTGGATCTTCCTGAGCCTCCTCAGCAGAGATATGGTTCAGGCGAACTTTTCCAGCACCTGGATACTTATCATTATTCTTTGGTGGTGGTGCATTCACAGTAGCACTCTTTTGAGGACACTCCTTTGCATAGTGGCCAGGCTGGCGACAATTGAAGCATATGAAACCTGATGTATTGCCAGCAGGAGAGTAGTTTGATCCACCAGCATTGCTTGAGTTAGCATTCGGACAAGGAGCATATCCAGAAGATCTTGGAGTATAAGGAGCATGTGGCACAACATTGTAAGGAACGAAGACACGACGCTTCTTATTACCAGATCCAGCCTTGTTATACCCATCCTGAGGACGCTTACGAGTTTCTTCATACTCCACTTTTCCACTCTCGGCCTTCATAGCCTTGTTGACAAGACCTTGGAAGTTAACAAAGTCCATGAGGTGAATATCACGACGAACCTCAGGATCCAGTCCCTTACGGAACAGAGCTTGCTTATTAACATCAGTGGAGACTTCTTCTGTAGCATAGCAGGCAAGATGGTTAAAGTTGCGCTGATAATCACACACAGAACCAGTGCCCTGCTTAAGCTTGAGGAACTCCTCCCTCTTTTGATCCATCAAACCCTCCGGAATATGATAAGCTCGAAAGGCTTCAGTAAACTCTTGCCATGTCACAACATGTTGAGCTTCTTGCATAGCCATGAAATTTTCCCACCAGGAATTAGCTGCTCCCTCCAGATGATAGGCAGCAAAAGTCACCCAATCAGCTTGAGCAACATGACCAACCTGAAGTTTGTGCTCCATGGTGTGAAGCCAGTAGTCCGCATCAAGTGGCTCAGTGGAATAGCTGAAAAGTGGCGGAGTGAGACGTGTGAAGTCCTTGATTCCAACTTGATTGTTCTGGTGTTGAGCAGTGTTGCGCTCAATCCTTTTAAGGAGCCTCATGTTGTCAGCACGGTTGGTTTCATACATGGCCATGAGTTTAACCATGGACGGTGGTGGAGGAAGGTTGGAAGATTCACCCTCATTTGCGGCACCCCGAGCATGAGCACGGGTACGGGCACGAGAAGTGTCACCCATCCTGAAAGAACAAAAAGAGATTAGACAAAGGATCCAAAGGAACAAGACGGAAAGCTGAACAAGGAGTACTTGATTTAAAAGTATCGTCTTATCAAGCATGGTAGTATCAAAGCATACTAATGTATACACTAACCAGCTGACTTACAAACCATAACAATGGAATGCTAAGATGTTACACACCAAGCAAAACTGGGATATCTTGGAACTCTGAGAATAGCAACCAAGTACGGAGTACTTTTAGAGGAACAACCCCAAAACCACGATCCTAAAAGTTTTGAGATATAAGGTAAGGAATGAAAACCTTTTCAAACCAAATAAGGTAAGAGAAACTCCAGCATCAGAATCACACCAGAGAAGGAGTAAAAAGAATCCTAGTCAGAGTTTCTACAAATAGTTTTTAACTTTCAAATAGTTTTATCAACTTCTAGACTCCACATCGACCAATAAAAGGGTTTCCTACAGGCAGTCCTGCTCTGATACCAAAACCCGTAGCACCCCCCGGGGTTAGGGTTAAACTAACCTCAGATCATCATCTAAGATAAGTTCAACTCCAAACACGGAAGATCACAGTGTGATTCGGTAACATTACAGAACACAGGGATTCAACAGCATAAGTTTAAACTCTTAACAGAGTAAGATATTAGAGTTATTACAAACCAGAGGTCAAAGACCCAACATTACATCACATAGCGAAAGCAAAATATGTTGTTCTACACAACAATTTAGCAAAAGGCCTAAGAGGCCATAAACAAAAGAGACATCCATCCCATAGTCCTCAGGCTGCTACCTGGGACCCCCAACTACTCATCGATGTCAACGTAGAAGCCACCTTCAGTTGTAACCAGATCCTCTATAGAAAAACAACAATGGCACAAGGCTGAGTACGATAATTTACTCTGCAATACTTAGATAACCTAGTATCTACATGCTCTGGCTAGAAAGGCTTTCTCTGGATTTTCTTTTGGGGAAAGCAATCTTTGTTTGTAAACAAGAGAGAGAAGAGGCTCGTCTACTCAGAATCTTTTAAAAAGGGATAAGACAGCGACTTTTTCATCTTGTTCATCACATCTGGGTAACCACCAGCTTCATCAGAACCTCCTGTATAGGATCACCCCCTCGACCCAGAGGAAGCATCCTTAAGCACATGTGGATCAGCAAGTTTTACTTAGGTTATAGTTCTCTATGATCATCACGTCTGTTCCCAAGTCGTTCATAACTGTGAACACGGCTTTTCGAAAAGATTAATACCCTGCAGGGGTGTACAACTTTACCCACACGTACCAACCGACTCTTAATGCCAAATTATTAGCCCTCTTCCTCGGAAGGTCGGCAGAGGGTGGTTGACCACGACTTTTACCTTGATTTCGCCGAGACCATGAGTCACTTAATAAGTATGATTCCGCCGTAATGGGTCAAGTCCCGAAGCCGGTACTTAAAGATGTGAGGCGAGGTTGGTTCACCAGGGGCTCCATCGACCCCAAGCAACCGCGGCCACGCTTCCCTACCTGTTATGATGCACCTCCATCACCTCCTCTTTTGAAAACATTTTCAATGCGTATACCAGATGGAAAGCCCAAACTATGTGACTCATGGAATCTACTAGGCAAGTTAGTTGCTCGTGGGGCTTTCCAGGCCCCGTGTGGTTGTACGCTCGTCTTGGTTCAAGAGGGAAGAACTCGGGTCCTAATGGTGGCGAGCATGGGACTGCAAAAACCACACCCAATGTGGCCTCCCATACAAGCCTTAGCATGATTAATTAACTCCTTCGATGATGTCACCACCTCCTATCTTTCTATACTTTCTGACACTTCTGATTCATCGATCGGATAGCTCAGACTTAATACTATGAATGGCTAAGCTGTTGACCTCAGAGGCTCTAGCAACGCTCAGATGCTAGACCTAGGTATGCTAGGAGCAGTGGGTCAGGAGTATAAGGCTACAAAAGGGAAACAGTGCAGCAGATAGGTAACACTAGCTACTGACAAAAGACCACATTGGAATCATGTGCATCGTAGCGAGAAAGTAATATACTTTGTAAAAGTAGGTTTAGAATGAGAGGCTACGCTTGCCTTGTCCGTCAGTAGACAGGTACTGATCTTCGGTGTTGTTGACTTCAACTTCGGGTTCGGATCCTATCGTGAAGAACCAAATACCGGAAACAAAGGAGACAATCAAGACATGGCATCGATGCAATGCTCAAACAAGGATGATGATATGACAAGTTGAATTGCATCGAAATGAAACCCTAAAACATGATCGGCAACTTAATCGGGGTTCCGAGGGTTGAAAACCCTAACTCGGGAAACTCTAGAAACATATGAGAGGGGTGCATTTAGTTCTCTAACTAAACTTGTCATTAAAGTTGGTTAGCAATGCATGATTATAGCTTAAAAAGGTAGAACTCATTTTTCTGAACATTTTGATATATTATTTGTATTTTTCTGACTTATAAATAATAAGATATGAATTTTACAATATTTAATCATTTTCTGGAATTATAAAACAATTTATTACATCAGGCTGACGTCATAATATAACCCTGGGATTTTGTTACCACAACAAAACATACCCACAGTGACTGACTAGTGGGGCCAAAGCCACATCAGCAGCCACACGCGCAAAATGGGGATCAGGCATTTCTCACTAGGGCTAGATCTAGCCAGAGGGGCTGACCGGTGGGGCCTGGCCACGCAAGCCTGGCGTCAGCGCCACGTCACGTGCAGCGGAGCTGCCAGATGGTGGTCGCCGGCGGAGATCCAGAGCACGCTTGGACAAGCGAGAGGGGGCGTTCGAATCAGCTGGGCGAGGCGAACACATGGGTGGCGGCACCGCTGGTCTAGGGTCACCGGAGCTTGGTCAACGACGACGAGCGGCGGCGGTGTTCTTTGCTCTATGGCGCGGGCGCGACACAGAGGGCTAGAGGGGGAAAGGAGGATGCCTTGAGCACCAGGAGCTCACCCCAAGGCGATTGATGTCGACGGTGGGGTGAGGCGGTGACCGGAGCGGCGGCGAGCCGTGTGATTGAGCACGTCGGAGTCGGGGAAGAAACGGTCGATGACGACGAATCCCAGCGCCCCTTGTCGATTCCTTCTGCAGGAGGACGAAGCGGAGCGAGGCGAAGCTGGTGGCGGTGTCGGATGGACTCGGGGAGGCCGACAACGGCGGCTAGCCGGCGGCCATGGCGGCTAGGGTTCAGGCTGTCACTGTGCAGAGAGGGAGAGAGAGGGTAAAGTGAGGTCCAGGAGAAGCAGAGAACGGCGCCGGCGGGTCTTATCCTTGCGAGCATCGGCGGCGCGCATCGCAACGACGAGGCGGCATCGGGCGGCATCGGGCGGCCGCGGCGGCGACAGCGAGCTACCTGCCGTCAGCGAGGAAGACAACAGGAAAGCGGGCGAAGCGGTACCGGGCTGCTAGCGAGCTGGCGTGGGCCGGGTGCTGGGCCACGGGGAAGGGAGAGAGAGGAGGAGGTTGCTGGGCTGCGGCCTGGTTCGGCTGCTGCTCTATTTTTTTTAAACAGAAGCTTTTCCTTTTTCTGATTTTGATTTAGTTTTGTAGTTTCAATTTCACTTACTATTTTGAATAATTCAGAAATGCAAGACTTTGTTAGAAATATTTCAGGGGCCCTCTTAATCCTTTTGGGCTCCAAACATTTTGTGACTTTCAAAATTCAAACTATTTGAATGTGGTTTCAAAGAGAGGGGAGAAACTAGGGTTTAGGTTTTGCATTTAATTCAACACACTTGATCATATGCATTACTTGGATGATTTAAATGGATGCATGCCATGCTTAAGTACTGAGTACATATATTACAAACATGGGCTGTTACAGAAGAGGGGTCTCGATCATGTACACATTATTCACGAACTGTAGGGTGACACACTTAAGAGACACCGACATCCATTTGGAGCAAAAGTTTCATGCCAGAAAGAATAACAAGCGCGGGAATTTATTTCACTAGGTACCGAAACAGGTTTTCGGGTGAAATTGCAGAAAGTGTTTTTGCATGTGAAATGAAATACTAGTAAGGGGTTATATGTGAGTGTTTTTCATTAAAGTAATTGACAAAATTCTGAATAAATAAAAGGAGTTTTATTTAACGAGAGTCATTAAATTTGGTGGAAATTTAATGGGAATTTGAGTGGATTTTTGAGTGGAGGGAATTAAAAGGGATTTTTGTGAGTGGAGTGTCCACCCACATGAATGAGGGGAGGGCAAGGGGGCAGCCCCATGCGCCGGACACCCCCTTGGGGTTCCCCCCTCTCCTATAAAAGTATCCCACCTCCTCATCCTCTCAAAGCACACCTCCTCGTGAAGGATCTCTCTCCCCCTCTAGTATTTATCCCCCATGGTCTCGGACTAGCGAGATACATGTTCCCGGTGTCTATTCGATAAGAAAGAGTTGTGCTTCCACTGCATCGCTAGAGCAAGGAGGCGAAGGTTTCTCGGTGCCTCGAACGTGTGTGCGAGCACGGATGCGCCGCTAAGTTGCGGCACAGGACTTCCTCTCGATCTTGAGATCGGCAAGAGATCGTCTACATCAACCACGAGTTTAACTCGTTAAGCTTTGTCGGTCTTCAAGGGTATGTTCTCTACGGATATACATCCGCCCGTTATTTATATCCAGTAGATAGACCTTGGTACATAGTTGTTCCCATCATAGGATTTTTTTTGTTTTCTATGCTGCCAACCCTACAGTGGTATCAGAGACGGATCTATGCATAGATGCTTTACATGGGTAGTACACATATGAGTATGTGGGCGATGATGATCATGTTATTGCTTCTTAGTTGTATTTTGGATATTGGTGGCATAGTGGGATGAAGCGGCCCAGACAAACTTTACATGTCCTCGCACATGAGACCTGTTCCGCGCTTGGCATGCAACTAGTTTTGTATAAGTGGCTAGCGGGTGTCTGTCTCTCCTACTATACTCAATATCTAATTTGCAACGAGTTGTCAACAATTTGATTATCCTTGTTGTGGTTCATGTTCGTAGGTAAGAACGGTTCTATCTTCGAAAGCCCAAAGCCACGTAAAACTTGCAATGGATAAATTAGAGGCGTCTAGTTTAGATTGTTGTTGTGCTAGTGTCATGATATGGTGATGTTTTAAGTAGAAGTATAAGTTCATACTCTTACAACACACATAACCTGTAAGTTCCATAGACCTTGGACTTACACACAGAGGTATGATAGTGATCATATCACGATGCACATGAAGGAGATCAAGTGCGGGAACCATATCATTTCACTTATAAACATGTGATGTTTGATTGCATCTTATATTGCTTGTTTGGCGTTTTATTAGCATAATAAGATAATCCCTCATTTAAATATCAAGATAAGAATGTGTTCTTCCTTTAGTATGCATCGATTATGTTTCGTCGCTCCAAGACATCACGTGATGATCGGGTGTTCTTGGATCCACGACCATATTTCGGGTGTAAGACAGTTACACACGCGAATACTAAGGTTCTTACTTGGCGAGCCTAGCATGTACATACATGGCCTCGGAACACGGACAAAAAGTTTAAGCATGAGTCATATGGTAGATATGATTCCCATTTGATGCTCGCCTTTGAAGCTACACCGACTCACGTGATGATCGGACTTGGTGTAGTGCATTTGGTTCATGTAATCACCAAAAAGGCATGAGGGATGTCGTTTTTGAGTGGGAGTTCATTCTTAATTTGGATTAGTTGAACTCAATCTATCATAAACTTAGCCTAAACTTTACAAATTCTGTTGTAGATGGCACCACATGCTTTTAATTTCGATGTGTTCATGGAGAAAGAGAAACTTGCAACAAACAGTAGCAACTTTACCGAATGGGCCATGAATTTGAGGATTCTCCTCTCTGCTGCACAAAAGCAATATGTGCTAGAAGCACTGCTAGGCCCCCCACCGTTCGATGATGCCCCTGACGAGGATAAGAATGTATATCAGACTCGTCAGGAGGACCACAACTTAGTTCATTGCGGCATATTGTATGGGCTAGAGCCAGAACTTTGAAAGCGTTTCGAAAACGGCAATGCATTTGATACAATGGGTGAGTTGAAAATCATTTTTGACACACATGCTGCTGTAGAGAGCTACAATGCTTCAAAAAAGTTCTTTAGCTGCATGATGGAAGAGAACAAGTCCGTAAGTGAGCATGTACTCAAGATGTCGGGTTACGCCGATAAGCTTGTGTCCTTGGGAATAATGATTCCCATTAACTTAGGCATCCATCGTGTTCTGCAGTCTCTGCCACCTAGCTATAAGAGCTTCGTGATGAACTATAATATGCAAGGCATGCAGAAGTCTCTCCTCGAGCTTCTGTCAATGCTTAAGACTGCAGAAGTGGAGATCAAGAAAGAACATCAAGTGTTGATGATCAATAAGAACACTAGTTTCAAGAAAGACAAGAAGGGAAAATGAAAGGGAAGTAAGGGCGGCAAGCCAGTTGCCGTGCCTGAAAAGAAACCCCGAGTTGGACCTAAGTCTGATACCGAGTGCTACTATTGTAAGGGAACTGGCCACTACAAGCGCAACTTCCCCAAGTATTTGGCAGACAAGAAGGCCGGCAAGGCAAACAAAGGTATATATGATATACATGTTATTGATGTGTACTTGACTAGTACTCGCAGTAGCACCTGGGTATTTGATACTGGTTCAGTTGCTAATATTTGTAACTCGAATCAGGGGCTGTGGAACAAGCGATCGGTAGCAAGGGATGAGGTCAAGATGCGTGTCGGCAATGGATCAAGTGTTGATGTGATCGCCGTCGGAATGCTACCTCTCCACTTACCATCGGGATTAGTAATAAACTTTAATAATTGTTATCTGGTGCCAGCACTGAGCATGAACATTGTATCTGGATCGTGTTTGATGTGAAGTGGTTATTCATTTAAATCCGAGAACAATGGTTATTCTATTTATATGAATGAAATCTTTTATGGTCACGCATTGATGATGAATGGTTTATTTCTGTTGGATCTCGATAATAGTGTTACACATATTCATAATGTAGATGCTAAAAGGATTAAACTTAATGATGATATATCCGAATTAATGTGGCACTGCCGTCTAGGTCATATTGGCGTTAAAACCATGAAGAAGCTCCATTCGGATGGACTTTTGGAATCACTTGATTTTGAATCATTTGATACATGTGAGCCATGCCTTATGGGCAAGATGACTAGAATGCCGTTTTCTGGTTCAATGGAACGGGGGGCAGATTTATTGGAGATCATACATTCTGATGTATGTGGTCCAATGAGTGTGTCGGCACGAGGTGGATATCGTTATTTTGTTACTTTCATAGATGATTTGAGTAGATACGGTTATATCTACTTGATGAAACATAAGTCTGGAACCTTTGAAAAGTTCAAGGAATTTCAGAGTGAAGTGGAAAATCATCATAATGGAAAGATCAAATTTCTACGGTCCGACCGTGGAGAAGAGTATCTAAGTTACGAGTTTAGCACTCATATGAAAGAGTGTGGACTTGTTTCACAACTCACACCTGCCGGAACACCATAGCGAAATGGTGTGTTGGAATGTCATAATCATACTTTATAGGATATGTTTCGATCTATGATGTCTCTAACGGACTTGCCACTGTCATTTTGGGGTTATGCACTAGAAACTGCTGCATTCACTTTAAACCGGACACCATCTAAATCCGTTGAAAAGACACCATATGAATTATGGTTTGGAAACAAACCTAAGCTGTCATTTCTTAAAGTTTGGGGATGCGATGTTTATGTGAAGAAACTTCAACCGGATAAACTCGAACCCAAAGCGGAAAAATGCGTCTTCATAGGATACCCTAAGGAAGGTAGAACTCAAAGAGGTTGTTGAACCTTCTCTTCATAGTATGGCGAGTAGCATAGCGCCGTAAGTCGTTCCAGAGTTGGCTTCACCAATTAAAGATGGAACTAATGATAATGATCATGAAACTCCAAAAGAGAGTACTACCGAACCTCACAGGTCTAGCAGGACACGTGTAGCTCCCGAGCTATAGGGAAATCCTATTATGAATTTCATGGTTGATGAAATTGATGACCCTGGGACATATGAAGAAGCGATGATGAGCCCGGATTCCAATAAATGGTTAGAAGCCATCCGAGATGGAATCCATGTATGAAAATCAAGTCTGGAACTTGGTGGACTTAGCTCACGACCGAAAGGCCGTGGAGAATAAATGGATTTTCAAAAGGGAAACTGATGCTGATGGTAATGTAACCGTCTATAAAGCTCTACTTGTCGCAAAGGGGTTTCGACAAATTCAAGGAGTTGACTACGTCATACATATTAGAACCTAGGAAATTTATCTAAAAGTTAAAAGTTATCTAAACAGTGTTAAAAGTTATCTAAACAGCAAATTTTCAATGAAGGACCTAGGTGAAGCGTCATACATATTAGGCATAGGCGCCTAATAGGGTTATCGCAAAGTATATACCTTGATAAGATTTTAAGGAAGTTTAAAATGGATGGATGTAAGAAGGGGTTCTTACCTATGTTGCAAGGCAAGACATTGAGTAAGATTCAAAGTCCGGCTACGGCGGAAGAAAGAGAGATAATGGACAAAGTCCCCTATGCTTCAGCCATAGGCTCTATAATGTACGCCATGCTATGTACAAGACCGGATGTGGCACACGCTATTAGTTTGACTAGTAGGTACCAATCGGATCCAGGTTCGGAACACTGGATAGCGGTCAAGAATATCCTTAAGTACTTGCGAAGAACTAAGGATATGTTTCTTGTGTACGGAGGTGAAGAAGAGCTCGTCGCTAAGTGTTATGTCGACGCAAGCTTTGACAGCGATCCGGATGACTCTAAGTCTCAATCCAGATACGTATTTCTCATGAATGGTGGAGCGGTTAGTTGGAGGAGTTCCAAACAACCCGTGGTGGCGGGATCAACAACGGAGGCCGAATATGTTGCTGCTTCGGAAGCGACTTAGGAAGCGGTTTGGATGAAGGAGTTCATATCCGAACTAGGTGTGGTTGCGAGTGCGTTGGACCCAATGCTGCTATATTTTTAGAACAATGGTGCCATTGTCAATGCCAAAGAACCAAGGTCTCACAAGAATTCCAAGCATATTAAGCGCCGGTTTCACTCCATCCGCGAGCATGTCAAGGATGGAGATATAAAGATTTGTAAAGTACACATGGATCTCAATGTAACAGATCCGTTGACTAAAACTCTCCCTAGAGAAAAACATGATCAACACCAGAACTCCATGGGTGTTAGATTCATCACTATGTAACTAGATTATTGTCTCTAGTGCAAGTGGGAGACTGAAGGGAATATGCCCTGAGGCAATAATAATGTGGTTATTATGTATATTCCAAGTATATGGTAGATGTTTATTTTACATGCTATAATTGTATTAATACGGAAACATTAATACATGTGTGTTTAATAAACAAACAGAAAGTTCCTAGTTATGCCTCTCTCATAAACTAGCTCGTTGATTAACAAGATGATGAAGGTTTCCTGATCATGGACATTGGATGTTGTTAATAACGAGGTCACAACATTAGTGTAATGTTGTGATGAACATTCATCCGAAGTATAGCATTATGATCAAAGTTATTGATTTTATATTGCTATAACAACTTACGAAGTGATCCTAATCCTTAGACCATGAGATCATGTCAATCACTAACACCAAAGAGTTTCTTGATAACATCAAATGTCACACCATAACAGGGTGATTATAAAGATGGGTTCAGAACTACTAAAGTGTTATGTTGAGGCCCATGGATCGAGAGTGGAATTTGTTCATCCCGATGACGGATAGATATGCTCTGGGCCCTCTCGGTGATATCACATTGATTAGCTTGCAAGCAACTGATTTGATCACTAGAATGTTATATCACGGGAACGAGAAAAGATTGCATGTCAGTAACGAGATCAAACTAGGTATGGAGATACCGATGATCGAATCTCGGACATGTAATATATCGTGAAACAAAGGGATTAAGATACTAGCATAAAAGGTTCCGACGATCATAAGAAAGTCATCTTTGAATGTGTGAGAGTCAGTATGGGTCTCCAAATCCCGCTTCTGATTATTGATCGGAGAGGGGTCTCGATCATGTCCACATTATTTGCGAACCATAGGGTGACACACTTAAGAGACACCAACATCCATTTGGGGCAAAAGTTTCATGCTGAAAAGAATAACAAGCGTAGGAATTTATTTCACTAGATACCGAAACAGGTTTTCGGGTGAAATTGCAGAAAGTGTTTTTGCATGTGAAATTAAATACTAGCAAGGGGTTATATGTGAATGTTTGATTTTGAAGTAATTGACAAAATTCTGAATAAATAAAAGGAGTTTTATTTAATGAGAGTTTGCATTCAATTTGGTGGAAATTTAATGGGAATTTGAGTTGGTTTTTGAGTGGAGGTAATTGAAAGGGATTTTTGTGAGTGGAGTGTCCACCCACATGAATGAGGGGAGGGCAAGGGGGTAGACCCATGCGCCGTCCACCCCCTTGGGGTTCCCCCCCCCTCTCCTATAAAAGGAGCCCCCCTCCTCACTTCTCACTCACACCTCCTCGTGAAGGATCTCTCTCCCCCTCTAGTATTTATCCCCCATGGTCTCAGACTAGCGAGATATTCGGCAAGAAAGAGTTGTGCTTCCACTGCATCGCTGGAGCGAGGAGGTGGAGTTTTCTCGGTGCCTCGAATGTGTGTGCGATCACGGATACGTCGCTAAGTTGCGGTGCTAAGGACTTCCTCTCGATCTTGAGATCGGCAAGAGATCGTCTACATCAACCACGAGTTTAACTCATTAAGCTTTGTCGGTCTTCAAGGGTATGTTCTCTACGGATATACATCTGCCCGTTGTTTGTATCTAGTAGATATATCTTAGTACATAGTTGTTCCCATCGTAGGATATTTTTTGTTTTCTATGCTGCGAACCCTACAATGCCGGGGATACCGGGACGGTGGAGATGTGCGACGAGGATGAGCTTGCCTCCATGGTCAGAGGATATGGGGATAGCGTCTTCCCTGTTGCGTGCATCCCTCCGTCTTTGTTCTGATGAACCCGTCTGGGACCCGATATCATGAGGAGATCGGTCCCTTGGCGGCTTAGGAATGCTAGACTGGAAAAACTTAAGCCTCTGAGAGGTGGCATTTTCCTGCTGTTTCACCGCCTTTGCCACAAGGTCATAGACCTGTTCCACAGCTGCGGGTGATCTATCCTGCTCAAGAAGAGTCTTGGAGACGGTGAGGTTAAAAATCGGAGTGGGCATCACCTTCCTGCCTTCGCTATCAATGTATGGCTTTTCTTGTGGCGGCTTTGAGGGGGCCCATCCTAGGTTTTGCCGTACACCAGGATCATTGATGACGCGAGCCGGAGGTTTCTTAGCCTTTTGCTGCTGGAGAAGAGTCTTGTACTCGGTCTCCATGGCTCTAGCTTTCTCTATTAACTTATGCATGTTGGCCAGATCTCGATCCAGCTTAGCGCCTTGCTCCGCGATGGCCTGCGCTTCCTCCAGGAGCAGCTGGCGTTTCTCATCAAGCTAGACTACGTTCTGAATATGAGCCAAAATCATGGGCTCGACGAGTAGATTGCCATATATCACTCTATCAGCTGGAGTAATTTGGGAAGCAACAGACGTAGATGCCGGAGGCGGTGGGTTTGCGGTGTTGTTGTTACTCGGAACGATGTTGAGTTCCTGCGGCTGCTGCACTTGGTTAGGAGGAGGGGGCATGACCTTTGCATGATCATTGTCGGCAACAACATGTGGTCCCTTCCCCTTGTCCAACGCTTTAGGCGGAGCTTGTCCGGGTTGATCTTCCTCCATCACGGTCCCAATGGCGACGAACACCACTTGGGATGTGATGGCCTTGTCGGCCTGCTCGTATCGTTGGAAATCCTCATCCATCTCCTTCATAGCAGAGTCTAGCTCCTTCGGGCTGAAGTCTATCTCCTCCGAGTAAGCATTGATGTCAGCGTAGAGCACGTCAAGAACAGAGTTAGGGGGTGCCGGGGCTTCCTCGATGATGGGCGGTGGCGGTGCGACAGCAGCGATGATGACCGGAGGTGGTGGTGCAGCTACTGCGATGACGACCGGAGGCGGTGGTGCAACTACTGCGACAACGACCGGAGGCGGTGGTGCAGCTGCAGCGACGATGACCGGAGGAGGTGTTGGCGGTGGCTGAGGCAGAGGGGCGCCGTCTAAGAGCACAAGCACTGTTTGGGCTACCTCCTCAGCTTACGCATAGTTGTTTATGGTAGTCACCATGACTTCGAAAGTGAGGCGTCCTGAAGCCTGCTGCCGCCTTAGCATATGTCGGAGAAGTGTTCCTTGGTCCAGTCCTTCCACAAAGTGATACATGGCATCATCATTGGGGTAATGCGCCAGGTCGGCCCGTATACGGAGCCACCTGGCTAGGTAATTGTGGGGGTTTTCGCTCTCTCTGGACACAATGCGCCAGATTGAAGATAGTCACCACGCCGACGAACTTGGATCACTGTTGTCCAGATGCACGGGCGAGGCCGGCGGACTTGCAGCGATCTTCCACCATTATATCCTTCACAAGGGCAGTTTGGGTGGGCCTTGAATTTTTCCGATCGTTTTCGGCAAACTCTGAAGAGAGATCCAACTTCGATCCTTCCGCGAATGTATCCTGCCCATAGGCGGTCCGTGCGGGTCTTGTCGCTTCTCCGACTTCCAGGGAACTAGTGCCTGAGTCAGTTTCGCCGATGAAGAGGTGGATGTCTCCGATGGGGACGATCGAGCATCGGGTAGGGTTCGCCTTTGCCGAGATCCAGAACTCGTTGGGAGGGACGATCGGAACATTGACGGAGAAGAGAATGCGACCGATGGCCACGGTTTTGCCGATTCCCGCGAAGATCTTGGTCCTCGCCCGTTGTAGAGCCTAAAGTGCCTCTTGCCCCATGGTGGGCGCCAATTGTCGTGGTATTGCCGATGAGTACGCCATGGAGGGGTCCTCATAGTGCGTGTTTAGAGATGTGGGGTAGGGAGGAAGGTTGGAGGGTACGAGGTAACACAGCTTACCCAGGTTCAGATCCCACGACGGTGGCAGAATCCTACTCCTTCTATAAATCGCTATAATGGCAATACGCCGAGTTACAGGGATCGGTTCACTGTGCGCGATATGAGTTGATTGATCTAGGTTATCATGCCCTAAAGGCTCCCATAGGTCCGGTTTAGATAGTCGCCAGATCCTAGCGTTACAGGCAAAGTCCTAGCCAGACAGGTTACAGAGTCCTACACGGTATACAACTAGTCTAACGTGTCTTACACTCCAAGGCTTCGAGTACGTCGGTGACTCCTCTGTAGCCTTCCTTTATCTGACATGGGCCTCCCTTCTGGATCCATCTAACTGGGCCGCCCAGCAGGCCATGGGCCTTGCTACCAACTGTTGTCCACCCAGGTTATCCGGATAGGAGACATGCAATGATGATACCCATATAGCATATCCCCAACAGTTGCATCATACACCAGGATCGTTGATAACACGAGCCAGATCTTTCTTAGCCTTCTGCTGCTTGAGAAAAGTCTTGTACTCGGCCTCCATGGCTCTAGCTGTCTCGATTGATTTTTGCACTTTGGCCAGATCTCGATCTAGCTTTGCGCCCTGCTCCGCGATGGCCTGCGCCTCCTCCAGTAGTTATTGTCGTTTGTCGTCAAGCTGGACTACATTCCATATATGTTCCACCGTCATGGGCTCGACAAACAAATTGTCGTACACCACTCTATCAGCTGGAGTGATTTGGGCGGCCGCAGACGTAGATGCTGGAGGTGGTGGGGTTGTCCGACAAATTGTCCGACAAATTGTCGTACACCACCCTTGTCCAGCGCCTTAGGCGAAGCTTGTCCGGTTTGGTCTTCTTCCATCACGCTCCCAATGACGACGAACACCTCTCGAGATGTGATGGCCTTGTCGGCCTGGTTCTCACGCTTTATATCCTCCTCCATCTCCTGCATAGCAGAGTCAAGTTCCTCCAGGTTGATATCCATCTCCTCCGAGTCCACGCTGATGTCGGCGTAGAGCGCGTCCAAAACGAAGCCGAAGGGTGCGGGGGCTTCCTCGTTGACGGAAGAATATGCTGAGGCCGCATGGACATTGACTGGGGGTGGCGGCGGCAGAGGCTGTGGTGGCGGTGACCCGGGTATGGCAGCGATCTCGGCCTGAGCAGCGCCTTCAGTGGACACGTAGTTGTTGACGGTGCTGACCATGATCTCAAAGGTGAGGAGACCCGCGGCCAGTTGCCGCCTTAGCGTATGCCGGAGAAGTGTGTGCGATCCAGTCCTTCCACGAAGTGATAAATAGCATCATCATCGGGGTAATGTTCCAGATCGGCCCAAATACGGAGCCATCTGGCGATGTAATCACGGGGGTTTTCACCCTCTCTCTAAACGCAACGCGCTAGATCGAAGATAGTCACCACGCCGACGAATTGTCATCTCTGCCTTCTAGAAGCACGGGCGAAGGGGCGGTTTGGGTGGGCCTTGAATTTTTCTGATCTAAGTCGGCAAACTTCAAAGAGAGATCCGACTTTGATCCTTCCGCGAACGTATCTTGCCCGTAGGCAGTCCGTGCGGGCCTTGACGATCCTCCGACTTCCAGGGGAATAGTGCCGATGAAGAGGTGGATGTCCCCGATTGGGACGATCGAGCAGTAGGTGGGGTTCGTCTTTTTCGGGATCCAAAACTCGTCGGGAGGGACGATCAGAATGTTTCTGGAGAAGACAACACGACCGATGGCTACGGTTTCGCCGATTCCTGCGAAGAGCTTGGACCACGCTCGTTGTAGGGCCTAAAGCGCCTCTTGCCCCACGGTGGGCGCCAACTGTGGTGGTATTGCCGACGAGTACGCCGTGGAGGGTTCCTCTTAGAGCGTGTTTAGAGACGTGGGGTAAGGCGGAAGGTTGGCGGGTACGAGGTAACACAACTTACCCAGGTTCAGATCCCATTTCGGTGGAGGAATCCTACTCCTGCTATAAATCACTATAATGGCAATACGCTGAGTTACAGGGATCGGTTCGCTGTGCGAGGTATGAATTGATCGGTTTGGTTATGCCCTAAAGGCTCCTCTAGGTCCATCTTATATAGTGGCCAGATCCTAGGGTTATAGGTAAAGTCCTAGCCGAACAGGTTACAGATGCCTACACGGTACACAACTAGTCTAACGTGTCTTGCAAGCCAAGGCTCCGGGTACGCTGGTGACTCCATCGTAGCCTTCCTTCATCCGGCATGGGCCTCCCTTCTTGATCCATCTAACTGGGCCGCCCAGCAGGCCATAGGCCTTGCTACCGACTATGGGCCACCCAGGTTATCCGGATTAGAGACATGCAATGGTGATACCCATTTAGCATATCCCCAACAGCTAGCGTCCAAGCAATAATAGAAAAAAGGGGTATCTCCCTCTTCACGAATTGAAATGTCGAGTTTGAATCATCATCCATAATGAAAATTGGATACCTACGATTCAAACAGGGTTGGCCACTCGACTAAGATTTTTGAATTTCGGAAGCGTCCAGGGAATAATACTAATGGTACTCCTTCCGTACAAATTGAAGGTTGCTCATCAAACACTTACCATATTGGCAAACAAAACTGGATACTACAAAATCTCCGATTCAAACAGGGTAGGCGGTATGTTTTGTCGATCAACTGAGATTTTGAATTTGGCGGTTTGTCCAAAGAATAAAAAACCTTTGTGAGGTTCATGAATCCAAGGCTTAAGGGAGGCCACAGCGTATGGCCAAAAGTGGTTCCAAAACTGCTAGTATTTGGCTTTTGAAATGATTCTCTATGCCGTGGAGATGGTTCCAAAACAAACAAAACTGGAAACCGGAGCAACTACATTCTCCGTGGACAAATTGTACACTAACAATAAAATAATATATCTCTTCAAAATGCCAGCAGCTAGAGATCTCAGATTCCAACCACGAGGCACTTCAGATTACATGATTAAATTTCAGAACAATTGTGCTTCAGTAAAATTATACACAAATGATACACAATAGCACATAGGGAAGCATGTATCGATCACTCACAAAATTCATACGCACATCTACGGGAATGGATTAACAAACCTGAGCTAGCAGAGAACTAGACATGCAGTAGAAAGACGAGAGCTTGGCTACAGGTTTCACATGATGTTGGCTGCCTCTTGATGCAGTGGTCTGGGATGCGTAATCCACGCCTGCAGCTGGTCAACCACCATTAATACGAGCGTTCCAGCGTATGTCGTTGGAGTAGGTGAGTCGGCCGTTGATTTATTGGCCACCGTCACTTGAATCGTCTGCCACCGTAGAGCCGTCTTCCAGGCGTCCACCACCTCTGCTGGGTCAATCCTCTCGGATCGAAAGAAGGTGAAAAGGGGGAGAAAAGGATAGCAAGATCCATGGATGGGTGTGGCTGGGAACAGTCGTGAATTCGCGAAAATATTCTGAGGAGGGGAGACAGGGGGCACTTTTTCTATGCTGTTTTATTTCGTGTTAGGACCCACGGGACAAGTATTTGGCTATGGTAACACTATGAAGCTCTTGACATATTTCTCTGCGATGCCAAATCTTGCATTTTGATGTGTCAGGATTGGGCGCAGGATTTTTTTGCATGGAGCACATCGTAAAGTACCACCAACACATAAGAAAAGAAAATATCAGGCCAACAAGACAAGTAAAGTCATCCTCATTATTGGAAATAACAATCTATTCGCATGGCGGCTCTTGCATCACCCTTCGAAAATCATCTGCCTGCAAAGATTCTTGGAGAATCTCTGCTCGTTCTTTCACCTATTCCAAGACCGTCCAGTTGATCTCATTGACATGTGCATCATCCGGATTGGGAACACGATTTTAAGCCACTAACTTTTCAAGATCATCGGCAACATCAAGCCCATCTTCAATCATAGAAATCTAGCCCCGGTTCAATTCTCTGATCTGCCGAGTGGCCGTGTCCAAATCCTATTGGAGCAGCCTAATCTTAGCTTCGGCCATGCACCATACTTCTGTTTGGTTTCTAGAAATGGTTGCTCACTTGCATGCTGCTGAATATCTATGATGTGAACCTCCTTGGCAGGGACATGATCATGCACTTGCTTCTGCAAATTACAGTGTAGCAATCAATCAGCAATTAACACAAGCAAGATGCAACAAATAGCCATGTTTGTGTACCCGTTTGTAGGGTTCGCAGCATAGAAAACAAAAAAATTCCTACGATGGGAACAACTATGTACCAAGATCAATCTACTAGATACAAGCAACGAGTGGATATACATCCGTAGAGAACATACCATTGAAGACCGAAAAAGCTTAACGAGGTTGAACTCGTAGATGATATAGACAAACGATTGCCGATCTCAAAATCGAGAGGAAGTCCTAGCGCCGCAAATTAGCGGCGCATCCGTTCTCGCACACATGTCCAAGGCACTGAGCAACCTACGCCTCCTCGCTCCAGCGATGCAGCAGAAGCAACAACTCTTTCTTGCCGAAAATCCACCGGGAACATGTATCTCGCTAGTCTGAGACCATGGGGATAAACTAGAGGGGTAGAGAGATCCTTCATGAGGAGTTGTGAGTGAGAAGTGAGAGGAGGGGATCCTTACATAGGGGAGAGGGGAGGGGGAAGCCCAAGGGGGCATGGATGCCGGCCATGGAGGGTGCCCCCACATCTCCCTCATTCATGTGGTGGAAGCTCCACTCACAAAATAGCCCCTTCATTTCTCCACTCAAAATCGCACTCAGAATTCCCATTAAATTTCCACCAAATTTAATGCAATATTTCTTTAAATAAAACTCCTTTTATTTATTAATATTTTTGTCTATTACCTTAATGACAAACATTCACATATAACCCCTTGCTAGTATTTCATTTCACATGCATAAACACTTTCAGCAATTTCACCTGAAAGCAGTTTTGGTGTCTAGTGAAATAAATTCCTGCGCTTTGTTATTCTTTTCAGCATGAAATTATTTGTTCCAAATGGTGTCGGTGTCTCTTAAGTGTGTCACCCTAGGGTTTGCGAATAATGCGGACATGATCAAGACCCCTCTCATATCAATAATCAGAAGGCGAGGCCTGGAGATCCATACTGACTCCCACACATTCAACGATGACTTTCTTGTGATCATGAGAACCTTTTACGCTAGAATCTTAATCCCTTTGTCTCGCGATATATTACATGTCCGAGATTCGATCATCGGTATCTCCATACCTAGTTTGTACTCTTTTCTTGTTTCCGTGATATAACATTCTAGTGATTAAATCACTTGCTTGCAAGCTAATCAATGTGATATCACCGAGAGGGCCCAGAGTATATCTATCCGTCATCGAGATGAACAAATTCCACTCTTGATCCATGGGTCTCACACTAGAGGGAAAAAGCCTATCCGTGGTGCACGCTTTTTGGAGTTAGTGGCACACCCCCCGTGCGCCACGAATAAGACGCCACTAACTACAGGAAGTCCGTGGCGCACCACGACGTGCTCCAGTAACTACCATGTTATCCTTGGCGCATCGTACTGACGTGCGCCACGAATATCATCTGTGCGCACCCTATTTCTATGCGCCACTAATAACGTGCGCCACTAACTAGATACATTCGTGCGCCACTAACTTGTCTCAGGATTTCAAAAAAAATACCAGAATACAGCAGAAATACACAGGAAATATACCAGAATACAGCAATGTATCACAAAAATGCACAAAACTCACAAGAATACCCAGAAACTCACTGCAATTCATACTAAGTGCCAAAATACATCAATATAGAGAGTCCAAGTGTTACACACAAGTCATGGGAGAGTACAAGTTCGAAATCACACATGCATCTCTACACATATTCGATCATCGTCGATCATGACCTAGACTATGACTTAATAGAGGACAACGGCGGCGGCAGTGAGCAAGGAGAAGACCATGATGATCTTCATCCGGTTCTTCTTCCATAGGTGCCTCCTCCACTTGGCTACCACCAACTCTCGAGTCATGTACCCCTTGTAGATGTTGCCGCTGAAGTTGATCACTTGTTGCTCGCAGTCCTCCCACTCCTCGTAGACTCCCGCAACGCGGCCCCTATACACCACGTAGCAGTTTTCCTTCGCCATCACTGCGGACAAGGCAAAAATATAGACATAGTAGGCATTCATGTTATGCAACGAATAGAACGGCATGATAACGAAATATAGCAAAGACATTCATACACCTAAAACAATAGTAGCACACATAATTAAACAGGTCCAACATAGGCACAAGGAGCCTCGGTAACTTAAGGTTTACGACTCCCAAACACACACTCATCTCCAACACGACAGTTTCCTAAACATCACAATGATAGTCGATCAAGTCCATGACATACAGACGGCACACACGACACACACTAGCCCGTAGTCTTCTTGGGCAAGGGTCGGCAACCCTCTCTCGTCATGAAGGTCTTGTCGTTGCGCTGCAACTCGAGGCGGTCTTCGATCTCGCAGTTAGTCAGCGGTCTGCACCGTAGTGGAAGGCCCTTCCTTTTGTCATTACATCTTCATAGATGCATAGACAGATCTAATTCTGGATGCGTCGGAACTGTTCCATGAGGTCCGAATCGTCGATTGTCGACAACTTTTCGGCCCAAACTCGGAGATTAGCCGGCAGCGCCTCCATCCGTGAATCATTCATGTACATCCTTACATGATGGAAGGTGTAGAAGGACTCCTTCACACTGCTCGCCGGCTGCTTGATGCATGGGAACTTGGTGGCGTGGCTGCAGATGTTCCTGCCATCCTTCTTTCTTTCGCCCCCTTGCTAAACTTGCCTCCCTTGGCAGCGTAGACTTGTATAGCAAGATCCAGGACACACTTGATTCGGTCCCATCTCTTCGGCTTCGTTTCACTGGATGAGTCCAAGTACATTGCTTGCGACAACCTCGGGTAGACGGAGATGAGTGTGTAGTATATGCCACTGCGCAAAACAATAGAAATGGAACTGTTGGAAGAAGGGTACAAAAGGAATCTAAGGATGTGTTACAATGGATGGAGACCGGTTGTGTGCACTTACTCGGGGAAGGCATGTACAGGCGTAGACTTGTCCTGGTTCTTGAAGAAGAAATTCCCGAGGTATTGCGACACCGCTTCCATGTATCCGTCGCTCGCAAGCATTTCGCCGCGCATGTAGTAGGGGTACACAATGGCCATGCCTTTGATTTTCTCCCTATGGATCCTCATCGACATCTGGAGGGCGAAGAGGCAGACCAAGTTGTAGTCCAGATGCTTCGAGTGCATCATATTGTAGATGTCCTTATACCACAGGAAGAACAGGTCCACGGGTGCTGCCTCGACGAAGCCATGTCCATTTGGCACCTCGCATGTGAAGACTGGGTACCCAGGGTTCTTATCTTTCAGAAGCATGCTCTCGAGATGCAGAATGCTGTGATGCAAATGCTTCATGGATGCATCCACGACATCGAGCAGCTCCTGAGTCAGAATTGGCTGGCCCGCTATGTGCATCGTGTAAGGCCGGGGCGCTTTTGTGAAGGCGGATTCATGATGTCAAAAAACGGCCTGCTTCTTCAGAGCTGGCTGGCTCGTCGAACCCTTCTTGCTCTGGCTATGCTTCCGGTACTTCGACTTCTTAGCGGCTGAGTCAGCAGATCCCGCCAGCTGCTCATCGGCCGCCATGTGTAGTGTGTTGGGATGATTATCACCGTAGGAGGACCACCGGTGTCAGCATCAAGCGTCTCCTGGGAACCGCCAAACCGCAGACGCTGCGTGCATGACAAGGGACGGCCGGCTGGTTCACCGTGGGGGCTAGCTCTCCAAGTGGAGGCATGAACAATCCGTCGTTGGCCATGGCGTTGGTGTTGAAGTAGTCATCCATGTTGACCTCCAGATCATCATCGTCATCATGTGCAGCCTCCATGTCATCATTGGGTTGTGGCGACGGCGTGTGTGCGGCCAAAGCCTTATGTCGTGCGGTGTTGGCGACGACGAGCGGTACCTTGTTTGGTGTGGTGGCACGTGCTTTGTCGTCCTTCGCAAGACAAAGCTGGCTCTTAGGCCATAGCATGGTCCAGCCGTAGCAGCCTACAAGGTCCTTATGTTGTTTGGCTCCCTCGGGTTGCCTGGGCGGTTCGATTCTTTCGAAACCCTTCAGGGCCCTCCCGACCTTGACCTGAAACCAGCCAACAGGGATTGGCTTGTTGTGCATCATGAGCCCCTTGGGTTGAATGATGGCGCCCTTGCCTACATCCCTCAACACGTCGTCGACCTTGTGAAGCAATGTGCAATTGGCGTCCTGCGGGACAACATATATGTGTGTTAGTTCATTGTGTGTGAGGTCGCGAGCCCTACAATGAAGCATTCAACACTTACTATTGTGAGGACGTCGACCTCGGCAAGTGTGGAAACGCGAGGCTGCGTCAGCTCTTGCTCCCGCTCATCCCGAAGCAACGGCGCTGGCTGCGGGTTGGTGTTGGGCGCCGGCGCCACTGTCGGCTGAGCTTGGGTGTTGGGCGCGGCAGGCTGAGCTTGGGTGTTGGGCGCCGCCGACGGCTACGGGCTCACTAACGTGAGAATAGGATGCGCGGAGGGGTTGGAGGGCGGGGTCACAAAGTTTGGTGACGGGTGCTGTTGAGAGTTGCTGCCGCTTACGCTGGGCACCGGTATCGGCCCAACTCCACCCGCCGCATTCCACTTGGCCAAACCCTCCTACAGGTGAGGAGGGAACATACTCCGCATCTTTTCTTCCATCTTCGCCTCCATCTTGGCCTCCAATTTTGCCAGTAGCTCGGCCACTTCTGCCTCAAGCTGCTCGATCTTTCGTTCCTGCTCCGCCGCTCTCTTGTCCCTCCTCTCCTTCCTGGTCTTTGCGTCCTCTTTGAAGTGTACGCCGACCTTCATGGTCCTCCCAAAGCCGGCAACACGTCCACCGGACGTCATCTTCTTGTTCTTGGGCCTCTTCTTTTTGGCATTGACCGCCCTATTGAAAGGAGTGTCCCACGGCTCCCTTACACCCTCTTCGATACCTGCCGCAGCCGCTATTTCAGCTTCCTGCATAAGCATAGGCGGAACCCATTTAGTACTGCTACAATGGATGGATTCATTACCGATTGCAAATAATATGAACTACTGATATCTGTGGTAAGTGTCTTATCAGGAGTTTCTCAAAGTCCTGCACGGCTGGGTCTTCGGTTTTGAACTCCTTTATTATGGGGCACAGGAAGTAGCGTGCCCGCACAAAGTTCCTCACTTGCGGGTCCGTGAATCGGTCCCACCTGTTTGGTTTTCCTAGACGCCGAAGATCGGCGTCCTCCTTGTCCCAAATCTCCTAGGCTGCTCTGTATCCGCCTCTCCCGAGGTGGTGGTGGTCTATGTTCTGGTCGTAGAGTCTCTTCCCCCACACCGAGTCGAATTTCGCGGTATCGGTCTCCAGCGTCTCCTTGAAGAGCACATAGTCATTGTGCTCGAGCATCGGCTCCTTGGCCTTTATCTCCTCCCAGTTTCTTCTCGTCGATCCTCTTCTTCCCCCGGGCACTCCAGCTGGCCAAGGCGATGCTCATCTTCGTGAGCGCCGCCTGGTTCACGATATTTCCCTTGACCACCTTGTTGTCGAATTCATCCGGGAACTTGTAGCGCCGATGAAGCTTCTCCATGAGGAGCTCGACGAGGTGAACGTTGGCGGGATCTCAGAGGTTCCGTGTGTTGATCGTCATGATCTCCCGGACCATGCACCCGATTTGGACCCCGTAGCTAGCGGCAAGATATTTTGGCTCCTCGGGCGCGCCGGTCGGGGACACTTGGGCGAACTCCTGGCGCTGACTGCCGAGCATTGGTGGTGGCCGAGGCTTCCTCACAACCTTCTTCTTACCGCCGACGTCAGTGCGTTCACCGGTATCGGTCGTCTGTTCGCCGCCGGCGGTGCGTTCACCGGCATCGGTGTGGTCGCCGCCGTCGGTGGTGGTCTCATCCTCGGACCCCTTCTCATCTTCGCCGTCATCACCTGACGATGATCCGGCATCGCCTTCATTGTCTGACATCCCATCTATTTCCTCCTCCTCCCTCCTCTGGGACAACTCCCAAAACTTGAGGTTAGATTGTCGGGCTTGCTCTTCAACACTCGGTCCCGGGTCCTTTGATGTGCCGGTACCGTCGTTGACGTGTTCGGTCAACATTGTTGCACTATGCAAGAAAATAGAACTTGTTAGTACATTAGTTCGACCGAAAAATTCGGCAGCACCTCCCCTAAAAATGTCTATGTAGGAGTGCCCGTTTCTCAACCGAGACAGAAATGAATCAACATTTCGAGAGTAACGTGCGCTCATTTGAGATCCCTGAAACAATTCACAAAAAAAGAGGCACAAAATGTGCCTTCGGCGACCATAGAGGGTCAGAAACATACACAAAACATCCACAAAAGGCATCAAATGGTGCATTTCCACCATAAAGGTAGACAACCTGCTGATCTTCATAATATAAAGCACTAAAATGCTCCCAGATTTCTTGAACAGAGTTCATTACAGGAGAATAAAATGCTCCCAGATTTCTTGAACAGAGTTAATTAAGCTAGCAGATTAACCATGTTGCATATCATTTTAATTAATGCAAAACAGTGAATGATCATGAACAAGCATTTAAATACAAGCACTTAACCATTCAGTGATCATGCAATTTTCAGGTGTTGAAAATAGTGGCTCGGGTGTATAATTTGAGCCTCCTATTAATTCACCATTACAAAGCAATTGCTAGCAATATATATGAGCAGTAAAGATATCCCCATAAGAAAATGCCATAAGAATACTTGGTTCATATGTAGGAGCACCTTAATTACACTAAAAGAAGAGCATTTTCCAGTAGCTATTTTCAGCACTTAAGCAGTCAGACATATGTACAAGATCAAACAGGATCATTTCAGCAACTATTTTTAGTATTTACACTAAAACAGGAGCACCTTAATTATGCATTTTCCAGTAGCTATTTTCAGTATTTATGCAGGAGCTCTAGGAATACAAGGCTGCAGAAATATCAAATATGCAGGAGCTCCTACAGTTATACAAGCATGGAGGAGATGCCAATAATGAGCTCTCGGAATGCATTTATGCAGTTATACAAGTATTTATGCAGGAGCTCTAGGAATGCATTTTCATACTTTTGAACATCCTTCTACAGTTATACAAGCATGGAGGAGATGCCAATAAGGACTCAAAATATAACATAAAGCATTTGCTACAACTAAGGACTGAATCTTGGGTCTCAAATACAACTAAGGACTGAATCTTGGGTCTCAAATGCTAACATGGAGAAGATGGAAAACTTTGTTAGTTCATAGTTTTGGGTCTCAAATGCAAATAAGGACTGAATCTTGAGTTATCAGAGATTAGCTACGACATCATTGTAAAGGTATCAAGCAAAGAACAAGCATGATGCTATCTTAGTTACAGTGTATTACCGAGGCAGCGATGCAAAATGTGATCTAGTTCAGGCATGCCCTAGAATTTCCTATTTCCGGATTCTACACTTCAGGCAAACTAAAAGGAACCAAATGAGATTGCAAATATCCACTATGGAAATAACATGATGGACTACATAGCAATAACCAAATGATATATTCATCAATGGTCACCCTTTTCACAGTTTGTGTGTGATGGTGTGCTTAGCACATCTGTGTGTGATGGTGTGCTTTATCTAGAATTTGTAAACTACCAGAATGAAATTTTCCATGTTACAGTCAAGAACCACAATCACATTTTCATGTCCATGTCCATCGGTGCTAACATTTCATGCATTAAGAACTAAAGTGTTCTAGATTATAAATTCAGCATTCCTTGAGAAATTTATTGGTGTTTGGAGTTGAGTAATATATTTTTCTTTGTAAATTATAGGTGCGTGCTGATGGAAAAGGCATGGATCTCTACATGAAGAAGATCAAGAAGAAGAAACACAGCTATCTAGTTCAGTACAAACATCAATTGGTCATGCAGAAGTAAAATAAGCCCCAACCAAACACTACCACCCTTTCAAAATATAAAATGTTTTGGTAGGAGATGCTAAACTAACCTATTAAACACTGACTGGCATATAAGATGCTACGAATTAATATACAAGCATGGAGGAGATGCGGGGGTATCAAGCATTTAGCATAGCATTCAAAATTTTAGGATAGCACTCAAAATTTTGTAAGATGGAGGAGATGGATAGGCAGGGAGGGGAGGGAGACGCTCACGTGGTGGAGTGTCGTCTTGGTGGTGAGCTTGGCCATGTCGACGGTGGTGGTGCAGGCGGGCCTCCTCCTCCTGGTGTGGGCGGGCTGTTGGGAATATGCCCTAGAGGCAATCATGTAGGATGATATTTCCCATTGTATTCATAAAGATATTAAGTTGTCCCTGTATGAGCATCTGATGTATACCACTAAATATGTGATTCAGTTGTGGAACTATGCATTCATGTTGTTCATACTAAATATCATTGGTCATCGAGGTTGTGCTGGACACACAACTTAGACCAATGTGAAAGTCGGCTTGATGACTCGGTTCCACTTGTCATGGGCATGGAGATGCTATTCCAACTTACACAGATTCGGCTAAAGAGTTCAGCGATTTGGATTTACCCATATTGAGGTACAACGAACAAGTAGTCATTTGTATATCTCAATCAATGTAATCCTTAGACCTGAGGTTGTTGCATAGTCCGAGTTGAGGATCACCGACTTAGGTTCTATCAAACGCTGATCCGTAACTGGGCAGCTATAAAGGTAGAGTTCGGGTCGACTGAGAATCAAGCTGCGTGATGTGAATAACCAAGATGGGATTTTGCCCCTCCACTCGGAGAGATATTCTCTGGGCCCTCTTGGAAGATATGATTCGGAAAGCATGGCCATGCACGACTCGGTTAAGTGTTAACCGAGGCGGTCAACTAAGAGTTAGTCGGGTGAATCACTTATGTCGGATCGAGAAGAGAGTCAGACTATTTAAGGGATGAAGAATATTCGCCTATAGTCTGACAAGGTATATCGTGAGGCAAAAGGGACTCGGACGTAAGTCACATTGGAAAGGCAAGTCGTCATGACTCTTTGGTACTTGGGAGTCGGCACGTTCTGCTAGGATCCGCTACCGGCTGATCGATTGTGAGTCAGACTCCAATCGTCTCCGAGTAACCAAGAGCCTGCTGGGTCACACACTTAAGAGCGGGAGCAAGTTCGGACCCGGAAATCTGGTCGGGTTGGACCCGAGCCGGATTAGGACTGAGTCAGTGAGTCGGACTCTCGGTGACTAGTGTTATATGGGCTTTAGTGAATGGGCCACGAGAGGGGAGCCCACGTTCACTCCCTATATATAGTGGAGCACCGTAACCCAGAAGGGTTAATCGTTGTTCGGTTAGGTCATTCCATGTGTTGGAAACCCTAGCTCCACAAGCAGTCCTACCGTCATAATGGACCTAGGAGTTCGTCGCCGATGCTCCTCCTTGTACGTGTGGATACCAGCAGAGGTGCCGTACGATCAGCACCAGGACGATCAGATCGCAAAGGACTGCACTGCATCAACTGACGCGCTTCATCAGTAATCCGCAACTGCACGTCTAGTGGTAAACCTCGTGGCCTTCTACCTAGGCTAGATCTTGGGATCACCATGTTAGAGTAAAAAAATTTGTTTTATCTCTGTGTGTCCCTTCAGTGGTATCAGAGCGATAGCTTCTGGGTTTAGGCTCGAGATCTCGCATATGTGATATGCGGTAGGCTGTAGGTGAGATCTATATGCTGTTTTGGTGGTCAATCTATGAGATAGATCGGTTTTGTACAATGTTGATTGGATCAACTGTACTCAGGGAATGGTAGATCTGATTTCCGTGATCATACTGCTGAGGTCGTGGAACGACATACCCCTACCGGCCGGCTTCGCCCTGTCATAGCGCGTTAGACGTAGTTGCGAGTTTCACAATGCCGGTAGCTATTTTATCTATGCATAACTTGTTTTTGCAGGAAGTTGTGAATCGTATGGTTCATATGCATGTGATGTATGTGTGTAATCCATACGTGATCTGCGAATCACGGTTTTTTCAGCCGGCTGGAGCCTAGGTGCTATAATTTTATTGTATAACGACCTGCGTGTCGGATTCTCCATGTAATTTACTTTACTAAAGCTAGTGTAGCTGTTTGGAGAACCCAGATGACATGCAAGGCGATGTACATGTCGGTGACATGGAGTAAGACGGCAAGTGACCAGAGTTGGCACGAGTCGGATTACAGGCTTTGTGGAGATGGAGATCGCCATGAAGGGAGCCATACCATTTTACATTATAATTGCTTTATTTTGTGTTATTGTTATGTCTTTGTTTTACCTCTATTAGATAGTCGGTAAAATTTAATCCCTCAAAGAAGGTCTAGTCGGTTTTCCCACCAGTGTTTGCACCATCACAAGTCGGACAATTTTGGTAGTGGGCTCATAAAATTGAGGTGCTGCCAATTCTTTTCGACTAGGTGGGTTCGAGTCGGACTCTTACTGTAGAAACGCTCGGTAAGCTAGACGGGTCAATCACAATGGTTGTGGGGCTCGGGGAAAGGTCGGATGGGAGCCGGGGAATGTGATGCCACCCGTCCAACAGGAGTCGTATGAGATGCGATTGACAAGGAGTTATCTACCTAAATCACTTGGCGGCTAGCGGTGATGCTAAAGCTCACTAGCCGACTTGCTTATTTAGGATCCTGAATCACTATGTAACCATCGGAGGGGTGTTGGTTCTAGTGGGAGCATAAAATATTGAAATGTTTAATATGCTTGCTCTTCTATGAATACATGTCTTAAGTGTTTTGCATATTTTCTGTTGTAGATCATGGCACCAAGTAGCAGTCACTCTCAGATATCCGATTTTGTGTTGAGTGAAGGAAATATGCCCTACAGGCAATCATAGAGATGATTATATTTCTTATGTATCCATGAGTTATTGTAATGTTCCTTGAATATCCATATCAGGAAACTTGTATTGATTGGAAATTATGTGAATTGTTTGTGAAACTCTTTACTTGTATGGTTATTTAAGAGTTGTCCCTAGTTGGAGTTCATGTGAGGACACATGTGAATATTAGAATAGCACATCGATTGGTTGATGAATATGTTTCGCAAGTCATAGACATGGAGATGTCAAACCAATGATGTGGGCACATGTTATGAACATGGGGTTGGACTGACCCAACTTGATACTGACAATTAGGTGCAGCTCTCTCTCTACACATCGTGTACGTTTTGTCCTTAGACCTGAGATTGTCGCATGTACTTGAGATGTGGATCGACCTACTTTGGGGCTATCAAACGTTGCACCGTAACTGGGTAGTTATAAAGGTAGCTTTTGGGTTTGTCCTGAATAATGCTGCAAGGCATGGTCAATCAAGATGGGATTTGCCCCTCTCTACTTGAGAGAGATATCTCTGGGACCCTCGAGTGATCGGATCCAGAAATGCATGGCCATGCTACATAAGGTTAATAGTTAACCTAGTAAAGGGATTCCGAGTTACAGTATCGAGAAAGAGAGGTCAGCTTGGAGCTAGACCGAATATTGTGAGGCAAAGGGAAAGACATGTACTAAACCTTGTGATGGTTCGTCCGATATGATCTTTGTATGCGTTTAGGAGTTGGCATGTCTTGCTAGAGGCCGCTACCAACTATTGACAGAATAAGTGTATTCGTGTCATGTCTACACGTATATGAACCTATAGGGTCACACACTTAAGGGGCTGGAAGCCTAATGAGGATTGGATCCGAATTAGACCAGGCTTAGGCTACTAATGGGCTGCTAATGTAGAAGCCCACTAGGGACGCCTATATAAGAGAGGGTGGGGCGAGCTGACCAGGGTTAGACCTTAGACCATTCTCCTCAGCCGCCACTCCTCACGCCTGTGTTGCACGCGCGGACCTAGCAGTCCGGCGTCTGACGCTTCCATCTTGTACGTGAGGGTACCTTGGAGGCGCTGCATCTGTGGCATTTGGACGAGCCATGCAAGGGGACTTGCTCATGGGACGAGAAAAAGGAGGAGACGTGGAACGCCTGCACTGCCTCGATGCGCTTCAGCAATTCCGCAACTGCGCGTCTAGTGGTAATCCCGTGATCTATGACAACAGTAATCCTGGTTTATGCGGTAGAATTTTTTTGATTTGCGCTAGTGTAGCCTACCCGTATCCCTTCAGTGGTATCAGAGCCGATGCTGTTCAGTTATAGGTTCGGGATGGTTGCATATGGTGATATGCAGATTGATATGAATGATGTGATCGTTTATATTGTGGTGGTTCAGGATTGATCTATGATCTTGCTTTCCGTGATCGTGATTATGAGGTTGTCGAACGACTTACCCCTACCGGTCGGCTTCCGCCATCGGGGTAGACAGTGACACATAAATCCTGTTGAATCACGCGAAGATCAATATGATTGATCGAATCGGAACCTAGATCTAAAATCATTGTACCGTGATCAAAAGAGTTTGATTAGATCGGAACAACAGACGATTTATGGTAAATTTGATTTGCCGATGAAAATCTGAACAATACCGCGAGGGGTGTTGCCCCTTTGAACCCCGGAGGGGGAGACCCCCTAGACCCCCCTTAATCGTAGCCCCTTTTGTACCTCGT
This sequence comes from Avena sativa, assembly GCA_916181665.1. Taxonomy (NCBI): domain Eukaryota; kingdom Viridiplantae; phylum Streptophyta; class Magnoliopsida; order Poales; family Poaceae; genus Avena; species Avena sativa. Next base: position 361,078,460 of record OV702299.1, on the reverse strand, counting down.
TAAGGTAACTAGATGCTGCGATGTCACATGATCCGGTAGAATGTGATTCTATGCATAACTTGTTTTTGCAGGATGTATGTGATCAGTATGGTCCATATATGTATGTGATGCATGTATGAAATTTATCATGACCTGCGTGTCGTGAGTAGGGCAACACGGCTGAAGCCATGTGTGTTGTCAATTATTGTAATGGCCTGCGTGCCAACTTGTGATGATCCAAATTCTATGTAATTTTGATTACTACCTGTTAGGAGTAATAGCTTGTATTAGTTCTTGGAGGACTCATCACTTGGAGGATGGCTCACATGGAACATGAAGATGGAGATCATCATGGTGGACAGGTTCTATGGCGATGGAGATCACCATGAGAAAATGGGCCATACTGTGTCACATTTATGTGAATGCTATTCTTATGCGTTTTACTACTATGCATGCTTAGATGATAGAAGTAGAACGATCCCTCACAAAGTTTAAGTTAAACCATGCCCTCCCAACCAAACCTTGCACCATCCTATGCCCTATACAATCGTTGGTGGGCCTATGAAATTAGGGTGCCGCGGTTTTCCTTGGCTGGATGGGTTTGTATCGGATACCTACACGCATAAGGGTTTGTGAGCTTGACAAGGTCATCTTAACAGTTAAGGACCTTGGGGCATAAAGGTTGGGCGCCTAGTTTTGACATAGAGATGTCACCCAACAACAAGAGTCATATGTGATATGATTAGCAAGTGTTGCATACCTATTTACCTTGTCTTCTAGCAGTGATGCTAAAGCTCACTAGTCGACTTGTTAATTGTGGATCTTGAATCACTTAGTATCAATAGAGGGATATTGATTTAAGTGGGAGTATATGCTATTAAATTGTTTAATATGTTTTACTCTTTCATGGTTACATGGCTTAGTATTTTGCATATTTTCTGTTGTAGATCAATGGCACCAAACACTACATCACCTTTCTCTTTGCGTTCGATTCTTGACAAAGATAAACTAAATGGAACAAACTATACGGACTGGGTCGTTAACCTAAGAATTGTTCTCAGGTCTGATAAAAAGGAAACGGTTCTGGATACCCCAATCCCCGATGAACCTTCTGATAATGCATCTGCCTCCCTAAAGAACGCATACAAGAGAGCATGTGATGATTCTCTTGAGGTTAGTTGTCTTATGCTTACATGCATGGAACCTGAACTCCAAAAGAAGTTTGAGGATCAGGAAGCGTACGATATGATCGTCGCGCTTAAGGACATGTTCCAAGATCAAGCAAGGAGTGAGAGGTACAATGTTGCCATGTCCTTTTTCGAATGCAAGCTAGCAGAGGGAGCAGCTGTAGGCCCCCATGTGATCAAAATGGTTGGTTACAGTCAGACTTTGGAAAAGCTTGGTTTTCCACTAGGCCAAGAGTTGGCCACTGACTTCATTTTGGTGTCTCTTCCATCCAGCTATGGGCAGTTCATTTCGAACTACGATATGCATGGGGTGGAGAAGGGCCTTAATGAATTATGTGGGATGCTTAAAACAGCAGAAAGTGACATGAAGAAGTGTGCAGGGCATAGCCATGTGATGGCTATGCAGAACAAGCCTATCTTCAAGAAAAAGGGTACTTCTTGGAAGAAGAAGGGCAAGGCTAAGGATACGATCCGTAAGTCTGCACCCAAGCAAAAGGCTGGACCTGTAGATGACACTGAGTGCTTCTTTTGTCATGAACATGGCCACTGGAAGAGAAACTGCAGCAAGTACTAGGCTTGTTTGAAGAAGAGTGGAAGTAAGAGTACTTCCCACTCAGGTACGCTTGTTGTAAATGTTGTGGACATTCTTCTCGCTGATTCATGTGTTAACTCTTGGGTATTTGATACCAGATCGGTTGCTCATATTTGCAATTCGATGCAGGGGCTAATAAGGACTAGAGAAGTGCAAAAAGGCGAAGTGGATTTTCGCGTCGGAAATAAAGCAAGGGTTGCTGCATTGTTTGTCGGTGTCATGCAACTTCACCTTTCGTCAGGATTTATTATGGAGTTAAATAATTGTTATTACATTCCTAGTATGGGTCGAAACATTTTATCACCTTCATGTTTGATGAGGGATGGTTATTCATTCGTGAGTGCAAACAATGGTTGTGTGATCTCTAAGAATTATATGTTTATGGCTAATGCTCCCATTGTGAATGGGTTATTTATTTTAAATCTTGATGATGCATATGTTTACAATGCTAGTGCTAAAAGGCTTCGGCCTAATGATTTTAGTCCTACCTATTTATGGCATTGTCGTTTGGGGCATATAAGTGAAAAGCGCATGAAGAAGCTCCATGGTGATGGTCTTCTAACAGCATTTGATTTTGAATCATACGAGACATGTCAGGCTTGTTTACTTGGAAAGATGACTAAATCTCCTTTTACGGGCTTACCTGAGAGAGTGACAGACTTGTTGGAACTCATACATACTGATGTATGTGGACCAATGAGCACGACAGCCAGAGGAGGATATCACTACTTCATTACCTTCACTAATGATTTCAGTAGATATGGTTATGTCTACTTGATGAGGCATAAGTCTGAAACTTTTGAAAAGTTCAAGGAGTTTTAGAGTGAAGTAGAGAATCAACGTGGCAAGAAAATAAAGGCCTTGCGATCTGATTGTGGAGGTGAATATTTGAGTCACGAATTTAGCGATCATCTTAAGAGTTGCGGAATTGTTCCACAACTTACGCCGCCCGGAACGCCTCAAAGAAACAGGGTCTCCGAACGGCGTAATCGAACTTTGTTGAACATGGTTCGATCGATGATGAGCCAGTCGAATTTACCACTGTCATTTTGGGGTTACGCTCTAGAAACAGCAGCTTTCACACTTAATAGGGTACCATCTAAATCCGTTTAAGACACCATATGAGATGTGGACTGGAAAGAATCCCAGTTTGTCTTTTCTAAAGATTTGGGGTTTTGATGCATTTGTCAAGCGACTTCAGTTGGACAAGCTAACACCCAAATCGGATAAGTGCATTTTCATGGGATATCCGAGGGAAACCTTAGGGTATTACTTCTACAACCAAGAAGAGGGCAAAGTGTTTGTCGCTCGTAGCGGTGTTTTCCTAGAGAAAGAGTTTCTCACAAAGGGAACAAGTGGAAGGTCGGTGCGACTTGAAGAAGTTCAATATGAGCCAGTTGGGGATGCTTCTACAAGTGATGCTATTGTAGCAGAACAAGTTGAGGAACCCGTGGCAATAGAAGAACCACAACCACGAAGGTCGGCGAGGCTCCACGAAACGCGGGAATTATTATTGTTAGACAATGATGAGCATGTGACCTATGCAGAAGCGATGGTGGACCCAGACTCTAAGAAATGGCTGATCGCCATGAGGTCCGAGATAGAGTCCATGGGAGACAATCAAGTTTGGAACTTGGTTGACCTGCCTGATGATTTTAAAGCCATCGAGTGCAAATGGATCTATAAGAAGAAGATTGATATGGATGGAAATGTTCACATCCATAAAGCTCGACTTGTTGCAAAAGGTTTTCAACAAGTTCAAGGAGTTGACTACGACGAGACTTTCTCGCCCGTAGCGATGCTTAAATCTATACGGATCATTCTAGCCATTGCTGCACATTTTGACTATGAAATATGGCAGATGGATGTCAAGACGGCTTTCCTAAATGGAATCCTTACTAAGGATTTGTATATGATGCAGCCCGAAGGTTTTGTCGATCCAAACAATGCTGGAAAGGTATGCAAACTTCTGAAGTCCATTTATGGGCTGAAGCAAGCATCTCGGAGTTGGAACATTCAATTTGATGTAGTTGTAAAGGAGTTTGGCTTCATCAAAAATGAACAAGAACCTTGTGTTTACAAGAAGGAAAGTGGGAGAGCGCTGGTATTTCTAATCTTATATGTAGATGACATATTGCTGATTGGAAATGACATTCCTATGCTCGAGTCTGTTAAGACCTCATTGAAAAATAGTTTTTCGATGAAGGACTTGGGAGAAGCGGCATATATTCTGGGCATCAAGATCTATAGAGATAGATCAAGAAGGCTAATTGGATTAAGCCAGAGTACATACATTGACAAAGTGTTGAAATGGTTCAGCATGGAAGAGGCTAAGAAAGGGTTCTTGCCCATGTCTCATGGCATAAAACTCAGCAAGACTCAGTGTCCTTCGACTACTGATGAGCGTGAGCGCATGAGCAGGATTCCATATGCTTCGGCTATTGGATCCATCATGTATGCAATGATATGTACTCGCCCAGATGTTTCCTCTGCTCTAAGTGTTACGATCAGATATCAGGCTGATCCAGGTGAAGGTCACTGGACATCGGTAAAGAACATCCTTAAGTACTTAAGAAGGACTAAGGATGTGTTCCTAGTTTATGGAGGTGAGGATGAACTCAGTGTAAGGGGTTACACAGATGCGAGTTACCTTAACGACTCAGATGATTCCAGATCGCAATCTGGTTATGTGTTTGTCATGAATGGTGGTGTTGTGAGTTGGAAAAGTTCCAAGCAAGGTACGGTGGCCTCCTCTTCAACAGAAGCTGAATATATTGCCACCTCGGAGGCTGCAAAGGAAGTTGTTTGGATTAGGAATTTCCTGATCGCTCTTGGTGTGGTTCAAGGCGCGTCCAATCCCATGGACGTTTATTGTGACAACAATGGTGCTATTGCACAAGCCAAGGAACCTAGACAGCACCAGAAGAACAAACATATTCGCATGTGTTACCATCAGATTTGAGAGTTCGTGGAGGATGGTAGTGTCATGATATGCAAAATACATACGGACTCAAATGTTGCTGATCCTTTTACAAAGCCACTCCCGCAGCCTGCGCATGAGGCGCACGCAAGAGAAATAGGTATTAGATACAATCTAGATTGACTCTAGTGCAAGTGGGAGACTGAAGGAAATATGCCCTAGAGGCAATCATAGAGATGATTATATTTCTTATGTATCCATGAGTTATTGTAATGTTCCTTGAATATCCATATCAGGCAACTTGTATTAATTGGCAATTATGTGAATTGTTTGTGAAACTCTTTACTTGTATGGTTATTTAAGAGTTGTCCCTAGTCGGAGTTCATGTGAGGACACATGTGAATATTAGACTAGCACATCGATTGGTTGATGACTATGTTTCTCAAGTCATAGACATGGAGATGTCAAACCAATGATGTGGGCACATGTTATGAACATGGGGTTGGACTGACCCAACTTGAGACTGGCAATTAGTTGCAGCTCTCTCTCTACACATTGTGTATGTTTTGTCCTTAGACCTGAGATTGTCGCATGTACTTGAGATGTGGATCGACCTACTTTGGGGCTATCAAACGCTGCACCGTAACGGGGTAGTTATAAAGGTAGCTTTCGGGTTTGTCCTGAAGCATGTTGCAAGGCATGGTCAATCAAGATGGAATTTGCCCCTCTCTACTTGAGAGAGATATCTCTGGGGACCTCGAGTTATTGGATCCAGAAATGCATGGCCATGCTACATAAGGTTAATAGTTAACCTAGTAAAGGGATTCCGAGTTACGGTATCAAGAAAGAGAGGTCAGCTTGGAGCTAGACCGAATATCGTGAGGCAAAGGGAAAGACATGTACTAAACTTTGTGATGGTTCGTCCGATATGATCTTTGTATGCGTTTAGGAGTTGGCATGTCTTGCTAGAGGCCGCTACCAACTATTGACAGAATAAGTGTATTTGTGTCATGTCTACACGTATATGAACCTATAGGGTCACACACTTAAGGGGCTGGAAGCCTAATGAGGATTCGATCCGAATTAGACCAGGCTTAGGCTACTAATGGGCTGTTAATGTAGAAGCCCACTAGGGACGCCTATATGAGAGAGGGTGGGCGAGCTGACCAGGGTTAGACCTTAGACAATTCTCCTCATCCGCCACTCCTCACGCCTGTGTTGCACGCGCGGACCTAGCAGTCCGGCATCTGATGCTTCCACCCTATACGTGTGGATACCTTGGAGGCGCTGCATCTGTGGCGTTTGGACGAGCCATGCAAGGGGACTTGCTCGTGGGATGAGAAAAGGAGGATAAGTGGAACATCTGCACTGCCTCGACGCGCTTCATCAATTCCGCAACTGCGCGTCTAGTGGTAATCCCGTGATCTATGACAATAGTAATCCTGGTTTACACGGTAGAAATTTTTTGATTTGCGCTAGTGTAGCCTACCCGTATCCCTTCATTGAGAACCATTCTTGAGAAAGATAAACTTAACAACACTAATTTTACCAACTGGTATCGAAATCTGAGAATTTTTCTCAAACAAGAAAAGAAGGACCATGTCCTAGACAACCCACTTCCAGATGAGCCGAATGAGAATGCGACTGTCGCTGCCACCAATGCCTACCATCGGGCTAAGGATGAGTCCAAGGATATTAGATGTCTTATGCTTTCTCACATGGAACCGGACTTGCAAAAGCAGTTCGAGCATGTTGAGGCCTACGATATGATCGAAAGCATCAAAAGTATGTTCCAGGCTCAGGCGAAGACTGAGAGGTATCAAGTCTCTTAGGCTTTGCTGAGTTGCAAGCTTAAGGATGGTGATACACTCAGTCCGCATGTGATCAAAATGGTTGGTTATGTGTAGTCTTTGGAGAGGCTTGGCTACCCCATTAGCGAAGAGTTCGCTACGGATATAATTATGAACTCTCTTCCTAGTGCATATGGGCAGTTCATTTCGAACTACCACATGCATGGTATGGATAAGAAGCTCACTGAATTGCATGGGATGCTTAAGCAGGTAGAGGCGGATCTCAAGAAGGGCGTCAGTCAAGTGTTGATGGTGCAGAATAAGGCTAAGTTCAAGAAGAGTTCTTGGACTAACAAGAAGGCTAAGTCAGGAGGAAAGCAGGCTCAGGACCCGGTCCCAAGCGCTTCCTCAGGGACTAAGCCATCTCCTTCAGCTGGATCCACTTGCTTCTACTGCAAGGCGGATGGCCACTAGAAGAGGAACTGCAGCAAGTATTTGGCCGACAAAGCCAAGAGTGGAGGTATGACTTCCGACTCGGGTACACTTGTTTGCAATGTTATAGACATATATCTTGCTGATGCACCTAATAGTTCTTGGGTATATGATACCGGATCAGTTATTCACATCTGCAACTCGTTGTAGGGACTGGTAAGAACTAGGAGCATAGCAAGAGGCGAGGTTGATATTCGAGTCGGCAACAAAGCAAGAGTTGCTGCGTTGGAAGTCGGCACGATGCAGCTTCATTTACCTACCGGATTCATTATGGAACTGAATAATTGTTATTATGTTCCATTGCTCAGTCGCAACATCATTTCTTCTTCATGTTTGATGAGGCAAGGCTATGAGTCGAATATCAAGAATAATGGTTGTTCTTTGTATTTGAATGATATGTTTCACGGCTTTGCACCCGTCCAGGACGGGTTATTTATTTTGAATCTTGATGGTGAGTCGGTTTATAACATAAATGTTAAAAGGTTGAAACCAAATTATCTGAATATGACTTACTTTTGGCACTGTCGGCTTGGTCATATAAGTTGGAAACACATGAAGAAGCTCCGTGATGATGGACTTCTAACTTCGTTCGACTTGGAGTCGTTCGAGACATGCGAATCTTGCCTACTTGGCAAAATGACCAAGACACCTTTTGCAAAGAGTTGCGAAAGGGGTCCGACTTGTTGGGACTAGTACATAGTGATGTATGTGGACCAATGAGCACGACAGACAGGGGTGGTTATGAGTACTTCATTACCTGCACTGATGATTTGAGTAGGTATGGATATATCTACTTGATGAAACATAAGTCGGAAGCCTTTGAAAAGTTCAAAGAATTCCAGAATGAAGCACAGAATCAACTCGGCAAGAAAATAAAGTTTCTTCGGTTGGACCGAGGAGGCGAGTACATGAGCCATGAGTTTGATGACCATCTGAAAAATTTTGGAATAGTTCCTCAACTTTCTCCGCCAGGAACACCGCAAAGGAACGGTGTTTCGGAAAGGCGGAATCAGATCTTGTTGGACATGGTACGATCAATGATGAGTCGGACAGATCTACCTTTATCATTTTGGGGTCATTGTCTAGAAACAGCAGCGTTCACACTAAACAGAGTACCATCAAAATCGGTAGAGAAGACACCGCATGAGATGTGGACAGGCAAAAAGCTGAGTTTGTCTTTTCTTAAGATTTGGGGTTGTGAAGCATTTGTCAAGCAACTTCAGTTGGACAAGCTTACGGCCAAGTCGGATAAGTGTATTTTCGTGGGGTATTCGAGGGAAACCTTGGGTTACTACTTCTACAACCGAGAAGAGGGCAAAGTGTTTGTCGCTCGGAACGGTGTCTTCCTTGAGAAAGAGTTTCTCAGTCGGGGAGTAAGTGGGAGCACAGTGTAGCTCGAAGAAATTCGAGAGGAACCGGCTAGTAGCGAGTCGGCAAAAACCTTGGAGGTTGAGCCGGTCGTGGTAGCTGAGCCGGCATCAGCACCTGTACTACGAAGATCGGCGAGATTATAAAGTATTCGTGATGTGTTACTGTTAGACAGTGATGAGCCAGCGAATTATTCGGAAGCGATGGTGGGATCTTATTCCGAGTCATGGCTTGGAGCCATGAGATCCGAGTTAAATTCCATGGATGAAAATCAAGTTTGGAACTTGGTTGATCTGCCAGACGGTGCAAGACCCGTCGAGTGCAAATGGGTCTTTAAGAAGAAAACTGATATGGATGGAAATGTTCCCGTCTATAAAGCACGTCTTGTCGCGAAGGGGTTCCGACAAGTTCAATGAGTTAATTACGACGAGACTTTCTCGCCCGTAGCGATGCTTAAATCAGTTCGGATCATGTTAGCAATAGCAGCCTATTTCAACTATGAGATATGGCAGATGAATGTCAAAACGGCTTTCCTTAACGGAAATTTAACCGAGGACGTGTATATGACACAGCCCGAGGGTTTTGTCGATCCGGCTAATGTTGACAAGGTATGTAAACTTTAGAAATCCATTTATGGGTTGAAGCAAGCATCCGGGAGTTGGAATATTCGCTTTCATGAGGTAGTCAAATTGTTTGGCTTCATCAAGAGTGATCATGATTCTTGTTTATACAAGAAGTTTAGTGGGAGCAAAGTAAACTTTCTAATCTTATATGTGGATGACATATTACTAATTGGAAATGATGTCCAGATGTTGCAAGAAACCAAGGAATCATTGGAAAGGAGTTTCTCAATGAAAGACTTGGGTGAGGCAACATACATCCTTGAAATCCGGATCTATAGAGATAGATCAAGGAGGCTCATTGGATTCAGTCAGAGTACTTATTTGGACAAAGTGTTGAAGAAGTTCAACATGGAATCGTCTAAGATGGGGCTCTTACCGATGTCCCATGGTGTAAGACTTAGAAAGACTTAGTGTCCTTTGACAACTGATGAGCGAAGTCGGATGAGTGCGATTCCGTATGCTTCTGCAGTCGGATCCATCATGTACACCATGATTTGTACTAGGCCGGATGTTTCCTATGCTCTAAGTGTTGTGAGCAGATACTAGGCTGATCCTAGAGAAATCCACTGGACAGCGGCTAAAATTATCCTAAAGTACTTGAGAAGGACTAAGGATATGTTTTTATTTTATGGTGGTGAATATGAACTCAGTGTAAAGGGTTACACGGATGCGAGTTATCTTACCGACTCTGATGATTCTCGTTCACAATCCGGATACGTGTTTATTATAAATGGAGGTGCTGTGAGCTGGAAGAGTTCCAAGCAAGAGACTGTGTCTGCATCTACAATAGAGGCTGAGTATATTGCCGCCTCAGAGGCAGCAAAGGAAGTTGTTTGGATGAGGAATTTCCTCATGGATCTTCGTGTGGTTCAGGGCTCGTCCAATCCGTTAGACATGTATTGTGACAACAATGGTGTTATAGCACAAGCCAAGGAACCTAGACAACACCAGAAGAACAAGAACATACTCATGCCGTACCATCTGATTCGCCAGTTCGTGGATCAGGGTGATATCAAGTTATGCAAGGTACACACGGATGCAAATATTGTGGATCCGTTGACAAAGCCGTTACCACAGCCGAAGCATGAGGCGCACCTGAGAGCCATGGGAATTAGATGCCTAGACATGTGATGTCGGAAGATTGACTCTAGTGCAAGTGGGAGACTATTGGGAATATGCCCTAGAGGCAATCCTGTAAGATGATATTTCCCATTGTATTCATAAAGATATTAAGTTGTCCCTGTATGAGCATCCGATGTATATCATTGAATATGTGATTCAGTTGTGGAACTATGCATTCATGTTGTTCATACTAAATATCCTTGGTCATCGAGGTTGTGCTGGACACACAACTTAGACCAATATGAAAGTTGGCTTGATGACTCGGTTCCACTTTTCATGGGCATGGAGATGCTATTCCAACTTACACAGATTCGTCTAAAGAGTTTAGTGATTCGGATTGACCCATATTGAGGTACAACGAACAAGTAGTCATTTGTATATCTCAATAAGTGTAATCCTTAGACCTGAGGTTGTTGCATAGTCCGAGTTGAGGATCACCGACTTAGGTTCTATCAAACACTGATCCGTAACTGGGCAGCTATAAAGGAAGAGTTCGGGTCGACTGAGAATCAAGCTGCGTGATGTGAATAACCAAGATGGGATTTTGCCCCTCCACTCGGAGAGATATTCTCTGGGCCCTCTCAAAAGATATGATTCGGAAAGCATGGCCATGCACGACTCGGTTAAGTGTTAACCGAGGCGGTCGACTAAGAGTTAGTCGGGTGAATCACTTATCTCGGATCGAGAAGAGAGTCGAACTATTTAAGGGATGACGAATATTTGCCTATAGTCTGACAAGGTATATCGTGAGGCAAAAGGGACTCGGACGTAAGTCACATTGGAAAGGCAATCCGTCATGACTCTTTGGTACTTGGGAGTCGGCACGTTCTTCTAGGAGCCGCTACTGGCTGATCGATTGTGAGTCGGACTCCAATTGTGTCCGAGTAACCAAGAGCCTGCCGGGTCACACACTTAAGAGCGGGAGCAAGTTCGGATTGGATCTGAACCGGAAATCTGGCCGGGTTGGACCCGAGACGGATTAGGACTGAGTCAGTGAGTCGGACTCGTGGTGACTAGTGTTATATGGGCTTCAGTGAATGGGCCACGAGAGGGGAGCCCATGTTCACTCCCTATATATAGTGGAGCACCGTAACCCAGAAGGGTTAATCGTTGTTCGGTTAGGTAATTCCATGTGTTGGAAACCCAAAGCTCCACAAGCAGTCCTACCGTCGTAATGAACCTAGCAGTTCGCCGCCGGTGCTCCTCCTTGTACGTGTGGATACCAGCAGAGGTGATGTACGATCAGCACCAGGACAATCGGATCGCAAAGGACTGCACTGCATCAACTGACGCGCTTCATCAGTAATCCGCAACTGCGTGTCTAGTGGTAAACCTCGTGGCCTTCTACCTCGGCTAGATCTTAGGATCACCATGTTAGAGGAAAAAGTTTTGTTTTATCTCTGCGTGGCCCTTCACGGGCCTCCTCCTCCTCCTGGTGCGGGCGGGCCTCCTCCTCCTGGTGCGGGCGGGCCTCCTCCTGAGGTGCTCCTCCTCCTGTGGTGGCTGCCGGAGAGGGGAGAGGTTAGAGAGGGGGAAGAGGGGAGGGGCGGAGGGAAGGGGAGATCAAGGCGAGCATGGCGGTTAGGGTTCGTCGGTTAGGGTTAGGGTTCATCGATTCGTCAGTGAGGGGGATGAAGAGAGATGGGAGAGGGCGGTGGAGTACCTGCGGACGGGAGGCGGTGGCGGGCGGTCCGGCGAGAGGCGAGCGGCAGCGCTGGCGGGGGAGCGAGGCAAGAGCGCACGTACGGGAATTTGGGGGAGAAGAATGGGAGGGAAGGGACTGAGACGACGCCGTTATTTTGGCTAAGTCAGGGTAGTTCATGGCGCACCCCCACATCGGTGCGCCACGGACAATTATTCGTGGCGCACCGATATGGGGGTGCGCCACGAACTTCCCTGGCATTACTTAAAATGGCTGCGCGGTGCAGTGTGACAACAACAATTGTATAGCCTAGTGGTTCTGGGGTTGGTTGTGTTGTTTAAAACATGGAGGTGCTAGGTTCGATTCTTGGCACTCCAACATTTTTTTTCCAATAAAAAACATTCTTTTGAAATTTTTAAGTTCCATATATAACGAATATCACTTACTCATTACAAATAATAATTTTCTACTATTTATAAAACATAGTAGCTCCAATTTTTGGAAGATATAAAGTGAGAACATGTATATAATTGCGGGTAGGTAATAAATTCATTACAAAAGAACTACCAAATATTGTGTATATCAACACCCTACTCCAAAAAACCACGTATAGTACTTTGTCGACTTGATCACACACAAAAAAGGTCACTTCGTGCGACGTTGCTTCCGAACGAGCTAGAGTCAACGTCTCCTCACGATCCTCTTGCCCTTCTTCGTCGCGGTAGAGTAATTGAGCCCTGGAACTTGTGGATTTCTTCTCGTGTACGGACATCCTTTAGCGGGGAGGGTGGTCTTCCTTATAAGATGAGGATACGTGCTACGGTTGTCGAAGAACTTGTCGAATTCCTCTTCTATCTTCGGATCGCCGTACTTGTCGAAGTCTTGCTCGGTGGCGGCTCCCTCCATTCCGATGATGCTCCTTTTCCCCCTTCTGACGACAACGTGGGTAGGCCTTGTAGGATCGGTAATGAAGAAGTATTGATCCACATGGCTAGCCAGTACCCATGGCTCGTTTTTCGCCTAGACGTTCGCGTCGGCCGCCTTTGACGCTTTGGCTTCGGGTATAACCATGGTTGTGAAATACCGGCCTTCTTTTTCGACGTTCTTGGCCCATCTGACCCGGAACATCGACATCTTCTCTCCACAGTAGTCGAGTTCCCAGATCTCCTTGATCCTTCCGACGAACCTTTCCTTCACATTGGATTCCTTGTCGGCGTAGGATAGCATCGTGACCCCCGAGTTCTGGTATTCGTTGTTCTTGTCCTTCTCCTCGGTGTAGAAAGTGTACCCATTGATGTCCTACGCCTGATAGGTCATCACGTTCAACGAGGGGCCTGCGACAGGATGAATAAGAGTCTATCATCGCCAGCAGGCGCCTTACCCTCATTAAGAAGGAGCAGCTCCTTGAACCAACTCATGAAGGTAGAGTTGTGCTCTCTCGTCACGTCTCCCCTCGTCCTTCGCCGGCCCGTGTTGTTCAACCTGTTATCAATCAAGATTTTGTGCTTCTCCACCCAAGGACCGACCACTTGTATGTGTTGTAGCACGACTTGGTGTGCCCTGTCATAGTCTGGGCGCCGACCCTTGAAGATGGCATGCACTGCTGCGAAGCCCTCGCGGTGACCAACTCCAGCGAACATGCCGATGTGCTTGCGCTTCGGGAGACCAACAGGTACCTCGGACTGCATATAATTCTGGCAGAACGATATGCACTCATAGAGCATGAAGCCCTTGGCTATGCTTCCATCCAGCTTCGCCCTATTTCGAACGTATCCTTTGAGCACGTCGTTCAGCCTTTCGAACGGCATCATGTTGTGTAGGAACGGGGGACCGAGATGGATGATGTCATCGACGAGGTGGACAAGCAGATGCAACATGATATCGAAGAACGCGGGGGGGGGGGGTAGATCTCGAGCTCATTGAGTATCATGACGATCTCGTCCTGCAGGGTCTCGAGTTGCTTCATCCTGATCTCCTTCCTAGAGATGACGTCGAAGAAGTTGCAGAGGCCAAACAGCGTCTCACGGACGTGCTCGTCCATGATCCCTCGGATCGCAACTGGGAGTATCTGCATCATCAGCACGTGACAGTCGTGTGACTTCATCCCACTGAACCTCTTCTTCTGTACGTCCAGGTATCTGGATATCTTCCCTCTGTAGCCGATAGGAAGCTTGATTCCTATGAGGGTGTTGAAAAACTGCTCGAGCTCGTCCTCGCTCATAGTGAAGCATGAAGGGGGCAATAGTAGTTGTTCGGCTTAGCCCTCTTGCACCGACCTTGAGTATCTTCCTTGTCGTCGTCATCATCATCACCGGGGCGTCCTCCTTGTTGAAGCGCTTCCTTGATGCCCAGATGTACCATGTCGTATCTTGCTTTCGGCCCGTCTTTGGTCCTATCCGGCATGTTACACAGAGTGGAAAGCACACTCTCGCACACATTCTTGATGATGTGCATGACATCAAGGCTGTGGGGTGTGTGGAGGTATTTCCAGTACGGCAGGTCCCAGAAAACATACCTCGCTTTCCATACGCCGCGCAGCGGCTTCACCCTCAAACGCTTCTTCCCCGGAGAGGGCACTCCTTCCAGTTATCCAGCAACTCCTTGATTACTTCGCCGCTCCTCCTCTTCGGGGGTCCATCGAGCTCCACCGTACCATCGAACAGATCCGTGCGTTTCCTCCACTTGTGATTCGCGCGTAGCCACTTTCGCATCTTTGGGAACACGGTTTTCGAAGACCCGGGATCCCTTGGTAGCTGGATATGTGGTGTATTCTCCATGCACTTGACGTAGGCATTGTGTCCATGGTTCACCTGGCAAGATACATAAGCGTAGCCCGGATAGTCCTGCACCGTCGTGAGCAGCGCGACCCTCATATCGAAGTAGTCTCCAGTGTAGGCATCCCATGTACGGGCCGTCGTCTCCCACAGCGTGGCTAACTCCTCTTTCAACAACCCGAGATACATTTACATGTCGATACCCGGTTGTTTTGGGCCCTGAATAAGAATACTCATGTGCACATACCTCTGCTTTGTGCACAACCGGGGGGAGGTTGTACGGCCATACGAACACGGGCCAGGTGCTATGCGTGCTACTCTGGTTGCCAAAGGGGTTCAATCCGTCGGTGCTCATGCCCAGCCTCATGTTCCTTGGATCACCCCCGAACTCGTCTTCGAACTCCATGTCCAGTGCCTTCCACTGGTTAGTGAAGGAAATATTCCCTAGAGGCAATCATAGAGATGATTATATTTCTTATGTATCCATGAGTTATTGTAATGTTCCTTGAATATCCATATCAGGCAACTTGTATTGATTGGCAATTATGTGAATTGTTTGTGAAACTCTTTACTTGTATTGTTATTTAATAGTTGTCCCTAGTCGGAGTTCATGTGAGGACACATGTGAATATTAGACTAGCACATCAATTGGTTGATGACTATGTTTCGCAAGTCATAAACATGGAGATGTCAAACCAATGATGTGGACACATGTTATGAACATGGGGTTGGACTGACCCAACTTGAGACTGGCAATTAGTTGCAGCTCTCTCTCTACACATCGTGTATGTTTTGTCCTTAGACCTGACGTTGTCGCATGTACTTGATATGTGGATCGACCTACTTTGCGGTTATCAGACGCTACTCCGTAACTGGGTAGTTATAAAGGTAGCTTTTGGGTTTGTCCTGAAGCATGCTGCAAGGCATGGTCAATCAAGATGGGATTTGCCCCTCTCTACTTGAGAGAGATATCTCTGGGGCCCTCGAGTGATCGGATCCAGAAATGCATGGCCATGCTACATATGGTTAAGAGTTAACCTAGTAAAGGGATTCTAAATCACAGTATCGAGAAAGGGAGGTCAGCTTGGAGCTAGACCAAATATCTTGAGGCAAAGGTAAATACATGTACTAAACCTTGTGATGGTTCGTCCGATATGATCTTTGTATACGTTTAGGAGTTGGCACGTCTTGCTAGAGGCCGCTACCAACTATTGACAGAATAGGTGTATTCGTGTCATGTCTATACGTATACGAACCTATAGGGTCACACACTTAAGGGGCTGGAAGCCTAATGAGGATTGGATCCAAATTAGACCAGGCTTATGCTACTAATGGGCTGCTAATGTAGAAGCCCACTAGGGACGCCTATATAAGAGAGGGTGGGGCGAGCTGACCAGGGTTAGACCATTCCACCCAGCCGCCACTCCTCACGCCTGTGTTGCACGCGTGGACCTAGCAGTCCTGCGTCTGACGCTTCCACCCTGTATGTGTGGATACCTCAGAGGCGCTGCATTTGTAGCGCTTGGACAAGCCGCGCAAGGGGAGTTGCTCATGGGACGAGAACAAGGAGGAGACGTAGAACGTCTGCATTGCCTCGACGCGCTTCATTGATTCCGCAACTACGCGTCTAGTGGTAATCCCGTGATCTATGACAACAGTATTCCTGGTTTACGCGGTAGAAAATTTTGATTTCCTCTAGTGTAGCCTACCCGTATCCCTTCAGTTAGCGTCTGCAGGGTGTGTCAGGATCTGGCCCTTCTCGGGATCATCTTCCGGCGGAACCCTTTCCGTGTGCCATTGCATGAGATTCGCTTCCTTAGGGTCCACGAAATACCACTACAGACGGGGAGTGATAGGAAAATACCATACAACTTTATGAGGAAATTTCTTGTTACCCCTCTTGTATCGTGGCTGGCCGCACACTGTACATGTCACTCTATCCTCGTACTCGTCCCGATAAAGTGCGCAGTCATTGATGCATGCGTGATACTTGACGTATGGTAGGTCGAGAGGGCACACGAGTTTCTTGGCCTCATCGATGCTTCTTGGCAATGTGTTATTCTCGGGAAGCACATCGCCCCAGAATTCCATGTTATCGTTGAAGCTCACGTCGGTCCATCTGTTGTTCACCTTCATCTCCAAAGCCTTGAGGGTTACATTCAGACGTGTATGCTCGGGCCGGCACCCAGGATACAACGGAGTAACAACGTCTTTCTTCATTTGTGCCAACTTTGCTTTCTCTCTCGCGGCCGCTATTGTGTTGTAACCCCCCTTGAGGAGCACTTCTCGAAGATGAGGGTCCAGTAGGGCTGAACTGAGCGGTGTCTGCGTGTCTGTGTCTTCTCTATCACCGGCGTATCCTTCATCGTGGTGATCATGTCCGGCATCTCCTTCATCATCATCGTGATGATGATCATCATGTCTGGCATCTCCTTCATCGTCATGATCATAATCATGTCTGGCATATCCTTCAACATGATCATGTTCGGGTGCCTCTTCCTCCTCCACGACATCATTGTAGCCGGGCATGAATCCACCCATGAGCAAGTGCTTCTCCAATGTCCCGGAATCAGGTTTGATTAGGGTCCCGAGTTTTCAAGTCTTGCAAGGACATCTTATCTCGGTCTTGTTGGTACGAAGCATGATGGCCGTCGCCCGGTCCTTGTATCTAGCCACCATACCTTCGCTCATTTGGCGCACCATGGTTGCCTGCGCACAAGAGAAATGAATCACACCATACATATGCATGCATGTCTCGCCAGAAAATTTCGGCAGCACCTCCCTTGTAAATAGGGCATATGGGTGGTGCAAAAGTTGGCCGAAACAGAAATGAATCAACATTTCGGCAACCATGCACCACACCGGCACCTACACACAAACACACAAAAGCATACACAAGCATATACACGCGACGAAGACACCGGCGGCCTTCACATACAACACACATCCGCGCCATACACCGTCGATCGACGTCCCGGCCCGCACGACACATGCATATGCATGTCCAACAACTCACAGACAAGCATGTGCCATCCAACACAACTCACCTAGTAGACAAGTTGATGAAGACCGTGTGCGAGGGAGCGTGTGTCTTGTGGAGGCTAACTTGATGGAGATGTGACCAATAAATGATGTATATGTGGGGCTTACATGGTGGAGAGGGACTCCCTCCCCACACCCATCCAACCAAAAGGTGTTTGGCAACCTAAAATGGAGGTAGAATTGAAGAAAATAGGGTGAGGAGGAGGAGGGGGTCGAGCTAGATCTATGGGAAGTAATGGCTTGCTTGTGGTGGTAGGCAGGAGAAGGTGCCACCTTTATGGAGGGTGGAACGACAGCTTCGTGGCGCACCTGGTTTCCGTGCGCCACAGACTACCCAGGTTCGTGGCGCACCGAAATAGGGTGCGCCACAAACGTCCATGAAAATTCTGTAGGGCGCCTGGCTCACCGTAGTTCATGGCGCACGCGTGAAACAGTGTGCCATAGACTCCACCCACGTTCGTGCCGCACCATAGTTTCCGCGCGCCATGGATAGTGGTGGCCGGCCATCAGAGGTGGGCCCCTCTTTATGCATGGCGCACTGGTCCTGCGTGCGCCACAGATACTTTGGAGTTAGTGGCACATAATTTGCGCGTGCGCCATAGATAACCTTGTTAGTGGCGCATTATATCAGGTGCGCCACGAACAAGGGGCCTGTGGATAAGGGTTTTCCCACTAGTATCAACATAACACTTTAATAGTACTAAACCCATCTTTATAATCACCCTGTTATGGTGTGACGTTTGATGTTATCAAGATACTCTTCCAGTGTTAGTGATTAACATGATCTCATGGTCTAAGGATTAGGATTACTTCGTATGATGTTATAGCAATATAAAATCAATGACTTTGATCGTAATGCTATACTTCAGATGAATGTTCATCACACCATTCCAATAATGTTGTGACCTCGTTATTAACAACATCCAATGTCCATGATCAGGAAATCTTGATCATCTTATTAATCAACGAGCTAGTTTATAAGAGAGGCATAACTAGGAACTTTCTGATTGTTTATTAAACACACATGTATTAACGTTTCCGTATTAATACAATTATATCATGCAAAATAAACATCTATCATATACTTGGAATATACATAATAATCCCTTCAGTCTCCCACTTGCACTAGAGACAATAATCTAGTTACATAGTGATAAATCTAACACCCACGGAGTTCTGGTGTTGATCATGTTTTTCCCTAGGGAGAGTTTTAGTCAATGGATCTCCTACATTGAGATCCGTGTGTACTTTACAAATATTTATATCTCCATCCTTGACATGCTCGCGGATGGAGTGAAACCGACGCTTAATATGCTTGGAATTCTTGTGAGACCTTGGTTCTTTGGCATTAGATATGGAACCATTGTTGTCACAATAGATCACCATTGGGTCCAACGCGCTCGCAACCACACCTAGTTCGGTTATAAATTCCTTCATCCAAACTGTTTCCTGAGCCGCTTTCGAAACAACAATATATTCGGCCTCCGTTGTTGATCCCTCCACCACGGGTTATTTGGAACTTCTCCAACTAACCTCTCCACCATTCATGAGAAATACGTATCCGGATTGAGACTTAGATTCATCCGGATCGGTGTCGAAGCTAGCATTGACATAACACTTAGCGACGAACTCTTCTTCACCTCCGTACACAAGAAACATATCCTTAGTTCTTCTCAAGTACTTAAGGATATTCTTGACCGCTATCCAATGTTCCGATCCAGGATCAGATTGGTATCTACTAGTTAAACTAATAGCATGTGCCACATCCGGTCTTGTACATAGCATGGCGTACATTATAGAACCTATGGCTGAAGCATAGGGGACTTTGTCCATTATCTCTCTTTCTTCCACCGTAGCCGGACTTTGAGTCCTACTCAATGTCTTGCCTTGCAACATAGGTAAGAACCCTTTCTTACTTCCGTCCATTTTAAATTTCTTTAAAATCTTACAACGTATATACTTTGTGATAGCCCTATTAGGCGCCTAGATCTATCCCTATAGATCTTTATGCCTAATATGTATGACGCTTCACCTAGGTCCTTCATTGAAAATTTGCTGTTTAGATAACTTTTAACACTGTTTAAAAGATCTATATCATTTCCGATCAATAATATGTCATCCACATATAATATCAGAAATGCCACATCACTCCCACTCACTCTCTTGTAAATACAAGCCTCTCCATAAGTTTAGATAAATCCAAACTCTTTGATCACCTCATCAAAGCGGAGATCCAACTCCGGGATGCTTGCTTCAGTCCATAGATGGATCAATGAAGCTTGCATACCTTATCAGCATCCTTAGGATCAAAAAAGCCTTTGGTTGTACAATATACAACTCTTCTTCAATGTTGCCATTGAGGAACACGGTTTTGACATCCATCTGTCATATCTCATAGTTGAAATATGCAGCAATTGCTAACATAATCCTAACTGACTTTAGCATCACTACGGGAGATAATGTCTCATCACAGTCAACTCCTTGAATTTGTCGAAAACCCTTTGTGACAAGTCGAGCTTTATAGACGGTTACGGTACCATCAGCATCAGTTTTCCTTTTGAAAATCCATTTATTCTCCACGGCCTTTCGGTCGTGAGGTAAGTCCACCAAGGTCCAAACATGGTTTTTGTACATGGATTCTATCTTGGATTTCATGGATTCTAACCATTTGTTGGAATCCAGGCTCATCATTGCTTCTTCATACGTCGCAGGGTCATCAATTTCATCAACCATGAAATTCATAACAGGATTTCCATACAGCTCGGGAGCTGCACGCGTCCTGCTATACCTGCGAGGTTCGGTAGTATTCTCTTTCGGAGCTTCATGATTGTTATCATTAGTTCCCTCTTCATTTGGTGAAGTCAACTCCGGAACGGCTTCCGGCGCTGCGCTACTCGCCATATTATGAAGAGAAGGTTCTACAACCTCTTCGATTTATACCTTCCGACTACACACACATTTCACGAGAAACTCTTTCTCTAGAAAGGATCCATTCTTGGTAATGAAAACCTTGCCCTTCGATCTGTGATAGAAGGAATACCAATAGTTTCCTTAGGGTATCCTATGAAGACGCATTTTTTCGCTTTGGATTCGAGTTTATCCGGTTGAAGTTTCTTCACATAAACATCGCATCCCTAAACTTTAGGAAATGATAGCTTAGGTTTGTTTCCAAACCACAATTCATACGGTGTTTTTTCAACGGATTTAGATAGTGACCGATTTAAAGTGAATGCAACAGTTTCTAGTGCATAACCCCAAAATGACAGTGGCAAGTTCGTCAAAGACATCATATATCGAACCATATCTAGTAAAGTACGATTACCACGTTCTGACACACCATTTCACTATGGTGTTCCGGCATGTGTGAGTTGTGAAACTATTCCACACTCTTTCCTATGTGTTCTAAACTCGTAATTTAGATACTCACCTCCATGGTCAGACCATAGAAATTTCATCTTTCTATTACGATGATTTTCCACTTCATTCTGAAATTCCTTAAATTTCTCAAAGGTTTCAGACTTGTGTTTTATCAAGTAGATATAACCGTATATACTCAAATCATCCGTGAAAGTAACAAAATAACGATATCCACCTCGCGCTGACACACTCATTGGACCACACACGTCAGAGTGTATGATTACCAATAAATCTGTCGCCCGTTCCATTGAACCGGAAAACGGCGTTCTAGTCATCTTTCCCATAAGACATGGCTCACATGTATCAAATGATTCGAAATCAAGGGATTCCAAAAGTCCATCCGAATGGAGCTTCTTCATGCGTTTAACGCCAATATGACCTAGACGGCAGTGCCACATATATGCGAATATATCATCATTAAGTTTAATCCTTTTAGCATCAACATTATGAATATGTGTGACACTATTATCGAGATCCAACAGAAATAAACCATTTAACATTGGTGCATGACCATAAATGGTATCATTCATATAAATCGAACAACCATTGTTTTCAGATTTAAATGAATAATCACTGCGCATCAAACATGATCTGGATACAATGTTCATGCTCAGTGCTGGCACCAGATAACAATTATTCAAGTTTATAACTAATCCCGATGGTAAGTGCACGCATTAGACACGTAGAGACGCAAAATTTTAACGATAGATACATGATATTTCATTCGTAGAGGGTTGTAGAGCCGCTTTCATAAAGCGTCGTTGGAACATCTCCTTATACACTGTATCAAGTGGCATAAGGACTCTTGCTGAATGTGTCTAATTACATAAAGACGCTTCATAGCAACGTTGAAAAGCATGTCTACACATGTAGAGACGCTCTATTATACACGCCAAGTTTGCGTCTCAATATGTTTTTGAGATGCTTTATTCGTTTGTACAGTATATCATATACACAGGTACTTATATTATATGTTATATGTATATATATACGTATTCATTATGTACATACGTATATGTATTTCAGACGTTATTTTACTTGTATTTTGGATATGACATCTCTAATATTTTTAATATGACATCTCTCATTTGATGCGCGCTGGCATAATCCATTTTTATTCTGATATTTATGTGAAACTTGATTTTTTTTACATATTTTAGGTTCATACACCTACTGATCGTACAAGACAGGACTACTATAACTGGTTGCCACAGAGAATTATAGAGCAAACTAGAATAAATTCATTAATACCAAAGGAAATTCGGAACCAATTCAAATATCCACATTAATCATTCATAGATACATCGGGAAAGATCAGTATCACGAAAAATCATAATAATCCTATATAGCATGAATTATTTCTAAAATGATAGTAACCCCTCCATAATTTATCTAGGAGGAAACTGATGCTATGTCCCCCTCCTCCATATTTATTTCCCTCCTATTTACCTCCAGAATTAACCTGAAAATCAAGTCACGACCAATGTGAGAATTGAAGTTGATTAAGCAAGTAGAAGGCCAAATGACAAGTTCAATTGATTGAAAAGAAAAAAATGGATCTGAGACTAATCATGCATGTTAAAGATCTGTTAGTCTCACGGATACACTTTATGTCCTATTTCCAGAAGAATTAAATGTCTGGAACCTGATGTTGCATGACTTACGTGTATTGGCAATATGTTCATAATCGTAAGATGTACTTAAAGATGGCATATAACATGTGTTACCAGGTTAGCAATTCCAATGTAAACTCGTGAACTTAACTCGAGTTTGCTGAACTGATGTTGCAATTTGTTCTATTCATTCTCCAAAGAGGAAGTTCCTTAGTCTTCCCTTATAAATACAAATCAAAAGAATGTAACATACCAAGTGGTTATTTGTCTGGTTTGAGCTAGATTTCCTCCTTTTTACCTATAATACACAAAGTTTATAAAAAACAATTAACAAGCATCAGAACTAATAAAGAATTGAAAGGATTTTACGTATGAAAATGTACTTACATAGAACCTAGGCCAAGCGATAACATGATCCAAAGCATCTCTGACAGTTTGAATATCTTTATATGGTCTAGGCAATTTTTCATCCGCTTGCGGTGTAAGTTTTTTAATAAGAACTGCATAAAATTCATCTCCAAGCATGTTTCCTCCAACCACAAATGTTTTGTCTTGACTCACCAAAGATCCTATCGCTACAACTTTAGTTCTGTTTCTCGAATTTGCCGAAAATAAAAAGACTTCAGATTTATCCTGTAAGTTGAAGAAACACAACATTTAAAAATGGCACCATTACTTGCATTAAACAACAAAACCATGTTGGTTTAGATAGGTTGTCTGCACATACCTTATTAGTAGGTTGATTATGTGGGAAAGATGGTACATCAGAACCTTGATTGGCTTTAGTGGAGTTCTCATTATTTGCTTTCTGCAGCCAGAGATCAAATGAGATGTACATAACAACTAAAAACATAGATATAGTCTAATGACTGAGTGAAAGTTCTTTTGCACCATAGCAATTATGCAGTGACGTCCTAAAGATAAATTGGCATAACTATCTTTGTTGTAATTTTCAAGACACGGCTGCTGCAATTGTTAATGAACAAACATAATCGGTGATATCACTTGTAGAAAACAATACAACCACATGAATTCCAAATGCAAATCCACCGTAGCATATACCTGCTTAGTAACCTTCTCGTGTCATACACAATCCTGATGTTCTTTAACATGAATTTCCATGTTTGCTTCCTACAGTTGAAGCCCGGTTGAGGTCCTACTAAGAAAATAGGCACAATTTCATAACTTTGTAAACGCCATGAACATACCTTAGTAACCCCATCCTCCTGTGGAAAAGATGAATTTGCATAGACCTCTTTTACTCTAGTACACTTCCCATGAAGCAATTCCTGCTTAAACAAACGATAATGAATGCAAGATCTTCCATTAAATACTTGTTATCTAAGAAAATATTAAATAGAACATTATTGCACCACCTAAAAAGTATTTGATGAAATGTGCATAGGTGGGGTGATTCTTGAATATCAGTATTTGATTCATGTTGGATATTTGTATCGTCGTCTCTTTCATGAAGGTCAACCTGAAACAATAACATGATAAGAGTATATAGATGATGATTAATTTATGTTTCAACAAAAAGATCGGAAGATGCTAACTTCATTCATTTCTACAGCTTCCATTACATTTCTATAATCCTCCCCCGGGAACTTTTTCGCAATGAATGCACGCATCATCTTAAACTCATATTTTATGTCTTCTACATTATCTCCAACAGTTCGTAGTTTGAACTGAAACCTCTCTTCTCGCTCAGTATCCTCCAGAAAAGTCATTCCTTGAGAAACCTTTACATGACTCCAATATTTATCATGATAAAATCCCCGAAGTTTGGTCCTTTTTGCAGGTAAACTTTTAGACACTCCACTATCATCTTTGGATGAAAAACTTGTCATCTAAATTTTCTTTAGATAACTCGTCATGAGTTGTATCCTACAAAAGAAACACAACATTTATATGATGAACTAAATTACATAGTTCAATCCTATCTAAACACATGTAATAAGAAAAGTTGTACCATTATTGTGTTATTGTTGTCAGAATCATTATTGTCATCTTTTCTTTTATGGGCCCGATCCCATAGTTCAATCTTGCTGACCTTTTCGTTCTTTTCAGCTTCCTGTAAAACAAAGTAAACTACATAGTTTAGTGGTTCTATTTATGTTAGAGGATCTTTAGTTTATTCCAATAATATATTTATTCCATCTCTTTTAGGAGCCTAGCATGGCCCTTTCTTCCGGTTGTGTGCGAATTCTTCTGTTGCTTTGCACACTTAGAATTCTTGAGACATATTTTCTGCAATTAAGAAAGATTTAAACGATACTAATATTAGAAAAATTATTTCAGAATCTGGTTTAAACATGACAAAGTAAATACACAGTACCATGTGGGAATCCTGACACCAAATTCCAACAAGAGTAAGCCATTGATGTTCATTAACACCACGTGGAACATCTTTCAAAATTTCATCCAAATTCCTCGCATTACGGTTGTAATATTTTTTCTTCAGGCAAGATTTATAGGCTCTCCACTTTTTTGCAAGTGTCATTAGGATCCAGTCTCGTGTAAGTTGTGTTGTCTCGGGAGGGTAAACAAATTTTACCTTCAGCAAGCCAAGTGTATTGTTAAAATGTTAATGAACACAATAATGTATGTTACAACATTCTGTTGTGAAATTTTTACCTCAACAAGTTTGATCATCTCCTGTTGTTTTGGCTTAAACATCTCATTATCCCATCTTGGAATATGCAATGGTGCAATTGTCGAATTTTGTGCTAGTTTAGTAAGATAACTGCTAAGAATGGAACTCGATCTTTCATTTGGGGCTCCATTTTGACCGGTCTCCACAATTATCTTTCCTCCATTTAATGTCGACAAAAATTTACTTCGAAATACCCCCACTATTGTCGCATTTTCTCCATTGGGCCCTGTGTTTAGGAATATCACA
Organism: Avena sativa; assembly: GCA_916181665.1. Lineage (NCBI taxonomy): Eukaryota > Viridiplantae > Streptophyta > Magnoliopsida > Poales > Poaceae > Avena > Avena sativa. Next base: position 361,052,997 of record OV702299.1, on the reverse strand, counting down.
ATGATGCATATAATGTGGCGAATGACAACCATATGCATGTTGGAAAAAATACAGCAAAACTTACAAATTATCTTTATTGGGCTAGTAGATTCATGAGGTACCCTTGGTAATATGTTATCGATCTTTGGAGGACCTTGTAAATCATCTTCACTGAGCACTATATTTTCTGCATCATGTTCCGAGAAGTTGATCTTTTGCAGACGTCGAGGTATACTCGATATAATACATTTCCTACATGAATACAATCAGTCAGCATATACACCTCCCACATAGATTTTCTCACTTCCTGATTATGATTTACATTGCCAAATGAAATAGAGTTATAATATTGCCTAAACCTGTTACATAAGTAGAAACTACAGGTAAGGAAGCAACTTGAAAAACCTGAATGATGAATAAAAATATTTCAAATATAAGATACAATTTGACCACCACAAGTAGTGCAGATAGCGAGGCCCTACAGAATTCATCTCCAAAAAGATTTAGCTTTCAGATTGGGAACAAAAGCAATGGCAACTCCAATGAGCAATACCAACATTTAAAACTTGATAGTACCACTGCAAAATTCTAGCTATATCTGTGTCTGCATAGCAAGGAATGGAAGGAAACTGACTGGTTTCTAAATTTCTACCAACTGAGTTCAAGTACAGAGGTAATCTACACTTCTTTATCCACGAATTGATACGACAGAGTTACTGCAGTTGCAATCTCCTACAGATATTAAGTTCAGCAATCTACAATATAAGATCATTTTCACGTTGAAGGAAGATATCATTTTATTGGGGATGTGATCAATAGACAATAAATAGCTACTGTTCACTGCTTACTGAATTTATACACAATGACTTGATTGTGGGATCGATCTCTACTAGTATGGAACATGTACTGTTCAGTACCTATGTTGCTAAGGAATAAGCAAGGGATATGTATAACTTGATGTAGGTTATATTACTCCCTCCGATCCATATTAATTGACTCACATTTGTCTAGATTTGGATGAATCTAGACACTATTTAGTATATAGGTCCATCCAAATTTTGACAAATCCAAGTCAATTAATATGGGCCGGAGGGAGTACAGAAGACAGGCTCGAATATTAACTTGTACATGGCCTCGGGAATCACAGAATCGAGTTTATGGAATTCTGGAAACAGAGGATTCATACTTTCTCCGACCCATATTATTTAACTTGGATTTATCTAGATTTGGATGAACCTAGACACTATTTAGTATATAGATTCATCTAAATTTTTACAAATCCAAGTCAACTAATATGGATCGGAGGGAGTAGAATTTTTTAAGCAGTAATGCACCACGGGTCATCACAGATGAATAGAAGCTAGATTGGACATCAATCTCCGTCATACGTGACTAATACCGCATGGATCCTAGAATCATATGTTGAAACAAGCTAGCTATCCTAGTAGTCAGTAGCGAATGCCCCTGCCTCATGCAAATTCAAGGCCGAATTAAATCATTTTTAGCAAACAATGATCTCGAGTAAATCACCCAACACCAGATCAGACAAATCTAACTTTCTTTCACTAATGAAATAGAATTGTACAAAACAAGATTGCAAAAGCTCGGACTGACACGGCGGGCAGGTCAATGGCACATGTGGAGTACGGGAGCCACGGCGAGGTAGGAGGCGGCCAAGACGGGCCTAAATTGACTTAATTGTGCAAAGTATAACACCAAAATGAGATGGATTAGATGGAGAACGGACCTGGCCGGAAGAATACGGTAGCAGATCTGATCTTAGATGAGCAATTCAGGAGACGGGACGGCGGCTAGAGAGATGCAGGCGAGAAAAAGATGGACACAAGAGAAGATGTAAGCGGTTGTATATATAATATGGAATTGTTTTTCCAAAAATAAGCGGTAATATTCCTATAAGCGGTAAAACAATCAAATCTAGTGCCAGAAAAGAAGCGTGAATAATTTCTTTAGGACGATTCTACACGGTGCGCGGTTACGATTTAGCGCTACAGGGTGCCCCCCTGTCCGAAAGCGACACATACCGGAAACAGAAACCGGTCCCAAGACCGGTTAGCGACAGGTACCCAAAAATACACGCTAGGACCAGACCCAAGTTTTCTGCTAGGCTTTTGGCCCGGGAGCGCGCCAGGGAGGGGAGACGCAGTACAACTACACGCTAGGACCAGACCCAAGTTTTCTGCCTGTAACAAACACAACCGGGGATCCCAGCCAAAAGTGAACAAGAAACACTACCTGCTCCCTTTTCTTCCTCCGGGGGACGGGACAACAGGAAATTCCATGGCAAGAGAAGATGGTAGAACAGAATGTGCATGCAATTAAAGCAGAAAAAGAATAGCACAACAACAGGGTCCACTCCAGCTGCGGAGGGAAGAAGCTGACGGGTGGTACATTTACATCCGCTGATCGTAGTAGATACCATGTTAGATGAGGGGTGTGAGTATCAGGATCACCTACCTCATCCCCAAAGCATATATGTGTAAGAACGGATTGTAGGATGTAAAAAAATACTACGCTAGAAACAATAATCTCATAGCAAAACACACAGTAGCAGTAACTAACTGTTGTGCATACTAGGATGTAGCAAAAACGGTTGCTGCGGAAAACATGAACAAAAAGCATATAGTTTCTCAGAAGTTTGTGACCACCCCTCAAACAACATGGAAGAAACTAGCCTGAAACTAGAATAACATGTACAATTTTCTTCAAGATTAAGCTCACTCAGGGTTTAGGGCATCGTGAGATCTTCATAGGATGAACTCTGTTCGCATGACCTGCAAGAAAATGACATAAACAAAAGGTAAGTACTATATGAGTAGTTACATGTAATTAGAAAAATTGGTGTATGGTTATTTTGTGCATATGAATTCCATCCTGGACATGTACTACATGATTAATTAGATGTAACATTCCATCCTGAACATGTACTACATGATTAATTAGATGTAATATTTAACTAAGAAGTACAACATAATATATGTTCTACTTGTAACTTCACCCTAGTGCAGGAAAATATCACAATGGATGAAAAAAATGTACATCCTGACAGTAAAAGGTACATCCATGTGCAAGTTTTTTCGCATGATAACTAATTTTCTGGATGTGAAAAAGTTCACACATGCAAGATATTAATTCTACAAGTGTAGGATGTAACTAGATATGAAACTAAATAAGTAGGATGTAAATAATGAATGTTAGAATTCAAAAGTGTGCAAAAATTACACCTTGCGGTAGATGGAGTAGGGGAATTCATGGTTCATGAAAATGTAAAAAATGATGACCCAAATTTCTTCTATAGACTACATGTTGATCATGCTCACAGAGTTGAACGTCCTAAAAAAGTATAGCCTATTCTTCCTAGATTATCCTCAAAACAACATCCATGGTCTGAAAATATACACACTAATATATGTATGTACATGTTCTTGCAAAGCCAAAACAGAAATGCATGAATAATTGGATACGTAACTATGGCTTAAATTGACATCTAGCATATGTTACTGATTCTATGCATTAAATACCTATAAATCAGGTGAGCATGGATCAGGATGTTAAAATTGGACAATAATTACATCCTGGCATAAGAAAACAACATCTAATTTGGAAAGAATAACCGTAATAATACATCCTATTTGCGCATACAAAAAATCAGTACTCCCCACTGCATAATATGATAAAAAATCCTTAGGAGTAAAAATATACATCCTAGCATGTATATTATTACATACAAATATTGATGATTTTATTGGATTGTTACATCCATAAGCACTACTGTATAACCTTGGTAGTATAAAAAAATACATCCTATCTGTAGGAAAAGTACTACGACAATATGAACGGAGTGTATTTATTATGCAAAATTTACATCCTATGATTATAAACTAACCTGCAGTGCGTATTAGGATCAAAACATAAAAACTTCATGCTGTTTGAGCAAAAAACTGAGACAACCTCCTAACATAAAATGTTCTTAGGATTGGGTGGAAGTGTGACTGGGATCACATGTATGTAACTATTGAGCCACAACTACATGGATTACCTACTGTCTAGTACAAAACAGAGAAACTAATTTCAGTCCAAAAGTTACATACATGTGACTATTGTACGAGTAGCACTGTGAGTACTATACCAGCACTGCGGTGACTAGTAAGGATCACCAACGTGACTAATCGACCAGCACAGCTATGGCCAAGTTGGGGGGAAATCAATTTCGCGTCGAGCAAAAATACCAGGCCCGAAATCAACAATATCAGAGAAACGAACGGATTTAAGCACTTACCAGCTGAAACACCTACAGAAGTGCGCCGCCATTTGGACGCAGCACCATGCCACCGAGGAGGTCTCGTCTATACCTCCGAGCACACACCCGCCTCGGACGCCTCGATTCACAAGGCCGTGCCGCCAATTTACCCTCCCCGACGACTCTCGTCGCGGCCGCCAAATGTCAATTAGTGGGGCAAATTGAGCTAGACGAAAATTGACAAACCTACAATCTAAAATAAACAGGAAAGTGAACTAACAAATTGATATATCAAACCCAAATTAGATGATGCAATACTATGCAAAAAGAACATGAAATCAGACGTCTAAATGTGGATCAAATGATGCGCATCTCAAATGGACTATATAAAAGAATAAAAAATAGAAAATAGAAAATAGTACTACCATACAATCCTTGAACCTTAACAGCACTACCGTGGTCTAATTGGGACTTTGGGAGGGGTTGGCGGAGTAAGCTAACAGCCGAGCAAAACTTCAGCACCACTCCGGTAAAACGCCGGAGCAAAAAAAGCGGAAAAGAGGAGGGTTCCTTGAGAACTCACCATTGACAGCAGAGCTCTAAGATGTGGACGCAGCAGCACCCAACGGGTGCTCTTTCGCCGTAGAACGTCACCATGGCCAACCTCGGACCTCGGAAGCGCCGATCCGCGGGTCCGCGCCGCGGGTGCTGCTCCGCCGACCCCTCTGACCACGGCCATCGCCCTCGGGCGCATCGATCGCGCTTCCTCGACGTCGACGCTCCTCCCTTACTTCTCCAATGAACGAGTACACCATCCCCCGTAGCTAGATGCGTCTGCCGGCCGGACGGCTCGCCGCCGACGAGGGAGAATTTGGCGGTGGGGAACGAGGAGAGCGATGCGGGGATAAGGACGAGCTGGCTCGAGTCTGTTTTGGATGCTTGCATCGCTACCGTCCCCGCCGCCTGATCGTGATCCAACGAGCGCGAGGGCTGAGCACTTTGTAAGACACGAGGGTGAGCAGGCAAGAAATAGAAATTGGGATTTCTTTAAGCGGTAAAGCTAACAAAGTAGCACCAAAACGGAAAAAGGTTTTAATTTTGCCATTTCTAAGTGTAAATAATTCTCCAAAACACATATTATATATAATATGCATTAAGATGAGAAAATAAATCTAAATTAAGCAGCATATTCCGCTGTCATCGAAAATTCGCAACAAAAACTTCGTTGGAAGAATAGAAAATTTTCCGCATCGACTTCGAGAAGGTGGCGGCACAGTTCACAAGGCCGGTCGTGGAGGCCCAAGGTGATGTTGCGGAGGCGGAGGGGTTGGAGCGGGCACATGGTTCTAGCTGCGACGGTGACTTGGTGCAGGAGCACGCCGCGCGGGTCCGGTCTAGGTCCGTCTGGACCGGGCGGGCCTTTCGCTAGGGCATAATGGTGCTAGTGGGATATCGCGGTCTGGCATCGGGTTCCTGCTGGGCAAGGTGGTGGCAGCATGTGGTGGCTTCAGAGCTTGTGTTGTTGGACCCTCCTGGCTTTCCAGCGGCAAGGAGGCAAGGAGGTGACACATTATCGGCTGTTGTGGCCGCTGATGGGTCTTATGTCGGGCGGAGAGGAAGCTTGGTGTCAGCTTGCAGTCAGCTGTTTCGAATTGCAGTAGGTGGGCATTCCCGAGGAGAAATCCACGTATTGGCTTTGGTCGGAACCGGCGACGACACCCGTGGTGCCGTTGACTTTTCTAGAAGCGTCGGTGAGGGCTCCTCTCCTTGTTCTGTGATCTTTCAGAGGGAAACCTTAGATCCCATGATCGGACGACGAAGGAATTATACGTCTTTCTCCTTCTTGGGGGCATTGTTTCAGACTCGACTGGAGGTTGGCGACTAGTGAATGGCGGCTGGGCCGTCAAGCGGGTGCTCATACAGCTCCCTCAAGGGCGCTATATGCAGTTTGGCAAAGATGATGCATCGAGCATATCATAGGTCGTGGCTCGGGATTTGGCAGTCGGTCCATTCGATTGTTGTGTGTGGCCAATTGTTGGCACGACCGACATGAGTTCCGGCGTCACTTGCAGCGAGGCTTCATTTGGGTCAATGAAGATGAAGTCGGAGTCGCTGGCTCATGGAGGAGTGGTGACGATGATGCTCGGTGACTACCTTGACGGTAGCCTTTCTTCTTCGTGGTGTGCCTATCCATGTGGGTGTCCAAGTCCCATGGTGTTGGTGCCCCGTAATAATTCGGCCAATTCTCTTCTGTTCTTTTAATAATTAGCTAAAATTGTCTATTTTGTTCAAAAAACAAAAGACGGCATCATGTTGTTTTACCCGGAGTCCTCTTTGTAGGATCCGAACTGAAGAATTTAGAGGTCCTGTGCAAAATCCTAGATCTGAGCCTACATATATAATAAAAACCAAACTAAAAATATATACATCTATCCATAATTGTAAATGTGGTGTTGTTTTTTTAACTCGGGTTTACAAATTTAATTTCACCTAGATTTGGTAAATTTCATTTTCATTTCATCTCAAAGCAAATTACCAGATTTTTTACCTGATCTGGGTTAAAACGTAACCAAATATAATTTTGTTCACATGGTATGGAATTTATTTAAATAAATTGTCGGTACTTCTATAGTCGATTGACTTAATTTGAGCGTAAGACTAATATTTTATGCAAATTCGTGTCTTCTAGCTCAAGCAGTCCGTGCGTGTCGAGCACATGGCGAGCGCCGCGACCACGTCCTCACCGTCTCCATAGACCACTCCAAGCACTTCCACCTTGCCTGACAGCTCCGCCGCGCTCTCCTGGTTAGTTCTGCAAAGAAATCGACGGAGGAGGCCGTATGTTTACGTCGCCGAGCTCATCTCCCTCCGCTCCGGTCCATCACCCGCTGCCGCGTCAATCCCCTCCTCTGGCACCTGATGCTTCCGCTCGTCTCCCCCGCCTTCTACCAGAGTGCCTGAAGCTCCCTGACCTTCCCATCTAGCTTGTTCACCGCCATGTCGACCCCGCCCTGCTCGTGCGCATCGCCGTCCGCCGGTATCGTACATGGCGTCAATGTCGTGCTCATTTGTCGACTCCGACCGCGCCTACATGTTCCTGGTGAGCTCCTGATTCTGCCGCATCTCTTCCCAGTTCCGCTCATGTCCTCTGTCTGATTCCCCACCTAGTGACACCGCTCGCCGCCCCTGTACCGCGTCGCCGCAAGGTTCTGAGTTCATTCAGAGTAATAGCGGCTGCATATTTTCAGTTTTAACAGACAACTTGGTTCAAGGAAACTTATACTTTGAGGTGATCTTCCCTCACCTTGTGGTTCAGATCGCAATACATCTGGGTGTGGACCAGCACCAAAGCTTGGCCAGGAGACTACTCATCTTAAAAGATAGGCTTCAGAAGAGACAGGCTTGAGAAGATTTTGCAACGTTTACACGAGGTCAAGTTACTCTTTCATTCATACACTGTTGGACATTATCTTTTTTTAAGATAAGCTAGGATTTCATTCACTTGACCATCGACAAGTCTTTATAGTGTACTTGAACTAGTATTATATCTGGGGATTCCCCTCATGCATCATCTTATTCATGCATAATTCACATATCCGTTACACCAGACTACTGCACAACTTGAAATACAAGAACAAAGCATCTTAATTTCCTGAATTAAGCTTTGTGACTGTCCCCGCACAGTCCATCTGCAGACAGATTCTTGGTAGTCCTATTGTTCTTGCCATCAATGTAAAATGAATATATATTTAAAAAATGATAGTATTCCCATTACATATCTTGTTTAACAACAGTATAAATTAGGATATCTAAGCAAAAAATCAAATACATCCAGTTTATTTGCCTACAATGTGCTAAAAACACATTGCTCTAATATGTTTCATCTGACGATTGCTCCCCACTACTATCATCAGATTCGTCTGATGATTGCTCCTCGCCCATATCAAAAAAATCACGTGACTGTGTTCCATCCTTCACTGTTTCACTTGAGAAGAAAAGACAAAAGGATCATCCTCTAATTTCTCACCAGTGTGTATTTTCCGTGAGAAGTTTATAAGAGGGAATCCAAAATATTCCCTTTTAAAGCCAGCTTTATGATGAACATCATACCAATCGCATTTGAAGAGCACAACCTTATAATCATTATATGACAATTCCCAAATGTTAGATAATCTGCCATAATAACTAAATCCATGTGCTGCAATGTTCACTATGCCGCTATTTTGTGTGACGTGCCCAGTCTCACGGGTCATAGTGTGGAACCTAAAACCGTTAACAATATACCCACTGTAACGCACACCATATTTATTTGGTTTTGCAGCTAGTGCACTTATATTTTCACTAAATCCTCGTCCATCATGTTCTAATACCTGTATATAAAATATATTTATGTTTAGTTCATGGTTTATGCAAATCCATTTTGTAGAAGCATGATTAAATGTACCTTTTGTTCCAACCAGTCAGCAAAGTGTTCATTAATCAACTTTTCAATGTTACCATCCTTCAAATTAGCGACCGGGGATTGTTTTCCCTTCTCATGGTCCAGAAATTCTCTGCAGTACATAGAACAATTACATAAATAACACAATTTCATCAAGTTGTGTAAAATATAAGTAAATACAGAAGTAATGCATACCTGCGCAAATCTATAAGCTCATCAGATCGTCGCAAGACATATCGATGTGCATGCAGAAGATGGTGGTTACCAAAATGGCTTACTATGGTTCCCTTTCCAATTGATTGGCCAGCACTCTGAAACATATAAATATCCTTTGTGTAATCTTCAGGATCTGGGTTTCTAGCTGGTTTTGTAAAACGTGTAGTTCCCTCCAGAAATCTTGAATAGAAGGTCAAGCTTCATCAGCAATATATCCTTCAGCAATTGAACCCTCTGGTTGAGCTCTATTGTGTACAAATGATTTTAGCCAAACAAATGATCTATATGTAAAAATAAAATGTTATTTTCATCAATTGTTCAAGATAGAAAATCAAACTGTAATTGCATACCTTTCTAGAGGATACATCCAATTATAGTGCACTGGACCACCAAGTTTAACTTCTTCGACTAAGTGCACCATTAAATGCACCATGATAGTAAAAAATGATGGAAGAAATTTTTTTTTCCATATCACAAAGCGTCATCACAATACTCTCTTGTAGTTCATCAAGCTCAGAGACTTCTAAAACTTTGGAGCATATCTTCTTAAAAAAATTAGCCAACTGGATAACTATTGTCATGACCTCTTTGCTAGGGTAACAAGATCGAAGTGCTATGGGAAGAATTTATTGTATTAGAACATGACAATCATGACTTTTCATACCACTCAATGTAAAATCTTTCATGTTGACACACCTAGAAAGGTTTGACGCATAACCATCAGAGGTCCTAAGTTTCTTGATTATTGAACAAAGAATTTCCTTCTTTTCTCTAGACATAGTGAAAGGTGTTGGGCGATATGTCTCTTTTCCTTTGTCATCTAGAAAAGTCTGAAGATCTTCTCGAATTCCAATTTCCTCTAAGTCATATCGTGCACTAAAGCCATCCTTTGTTTTGCCATCAATATCCAATAATGTCCCGATTAAATTGTCACACACATTTTTTATATGCATCACATCAAGATTATGCCTTAACTTGTTGTGCTTCTAATAGGGCAAGTCAAAGAATACTGAATCTTTTTAAACCAATCATCTGGCTTCTTTTTGTCTCGCTTACTAGGCATGCCTGATCCTTTCTTGGTCACATTTCTCTTATGTTTCTGACCTTCAGTATTTGCTTTCCCATTTTTATCAATTTTGCCTCTTTTCTTGCCTTTTCCTTGGTAGCTACTTTGAGCTTTTTGCCTAGCGCAAACACTCTACCATGCAACATATTCAAAGCTGAGCTACCATTCATAGTTTTAGGTGCAGGTTCTGTTTCTTCAGTCTTATCAAACTGCATCCTGCTATGTCGATATACATGATCCTCTGACAACCATCGACGATGACTCATAAAACACCATTTCTTCCCATTTTTTAGCCATCTGGATTTTGTAAATGCACCACAAGATGGGCATGCATATTCACCACTTGTGGTCCAACCATAAAGGTAAGCTAATGCAGGGAAATCATTCAGAGTTCATAGTAGCGCTGCTTTGAGAGGAAATCTATCGTCTGCAGTAGCATCATATGTGTCCACACCCTTCCATAGTTGTTGGAGCTCATCAACCAATGGCTGCAAATATATATCAATAGCATTACCGGGGAAATATGGTCCAGGAATGATCATTGAAAAAATTAAAGATGTTTATTTCATGCAAATCTATGGGGGTAGGTTGTATGGAATAAGCATAACTGGCCAAGTACTATGCTTTGAACTCATGTTCTTGTATGGGTTAAAACCATCACTTGCAAGGCCAAGGCGTACATTACGGGCATCCTCACCAAATTTGGGATATCTGATATCCAGATCTTTCCAACACTCACCATCCGCTGGATGCCGCAGACAATTAACTTTGGTGCGCCCTTCATCATGCCAACGCATGTCAACAGATGTTTTGGTAGTCGAAAAGAGCCTTTGGAGCCTTGGTATTAAAGGAAAGTACCGCACCACCTTTTCTGGTATCTTCCTATTCTTCTTAGATAAAATTGGAGCATCTCCCTCCTTATCAGTCAACCAACGAGATGTACCACACACATGGCAAGACTCTTCGTTAGCTCTTTCCCCTCTAAAAAGCATGCAGTCTTGAGGACATGCATGGATTTTCTCATACTCAAGCCCCAAACCACGGATGATCTTTTTGGCTTCATGGTATTTCTTTGGTAACTTTGCCTCGCGAGGAAGTAAGTTGGACAATACGCCAAGTAGATCCGTGAATGATTCTTGTGACCAACCATGTAAGACTTTGAAGTGATATATGGTGACTAAAAATGACAACCTTGAAAAGGCTTCACATCATTCGTGCAACTTTATGTCCGCATCCTGTAAGAAGCTTTCTCTCGTTCCATCACCTTTTTCATATGAAGCATTCCAACTATCAGCCACATCAGGTTCCATATTGGAAAATTCAGATTGAGCACCATCGGATGGGCTTGCTATTGTTTCAAAGCTGTTACTAAAAGTAGTACCATATACAGCATTTATAAGACCGTACAACAGTATTCCTAGGAATACCAGGAAAGGAAAAATTCATATTGTTCTCTAATACGTGCGCAAATGCAACGGATGGTGCATCACATTCCTCTCCATGGAAAACCCATCTAGTATAATCCTGAAGAATACCATCACACCTTAGGTGGGTTTTCACTTCATCAGAACTATGTATTGCTTTGTTTGCACAATTTATGCATGGACAAAGGATCTTTTCACCAAGTGTAACATCATGGCACGCAAAAGAAAGGAATTCCTCGACACCATGTTTATATTCAGCGCTTGATCTGGGTTTACTCATCCATCCCCGATCCATCACACTTCAGTATGCTGTGGGGATAAAAGCAAATCAAAGAAAATCATGTCAAGAAAGAAATACCCATGCAAATTGTAAAATTCAATCCACATGCAAGCTTTACATTAAACACAAACCAGACCTAGAAATAGAAATTAACCTATCGGCGTCCAGCCTTGCAAAACTGAACTCCCCTGCTGTCTTCACTGAAATCATGTAAAATTATGAGGAGTTGTTCAATTATTACTGAAACTGTAAGTTTTCGTCCTGATAAAGACCTTGCAATACTAGAACTAAAACGTTATGTTATAAGTACATGAAGAAAGACTTTTCTGTAACATTTTCTCTAAATTCACTTCTTCTGGCTTACGTGATTATATTGCTTTTGGTACTTTTCTACATATGTTCTCTTCTACTTTTAAACAAATGATCTCGTCTACTTTTAAGTATTGTGTACAGGCAAAACTCTCCATGTGGTTGAGACGAGAGCAATGAGCAATAAACTAGTACCGAGAAAAGACGAAGAAGATTCATCATCTCCACAGGAAAGCAACAGCAAAAAGCTTGGTGCGATCCACATGATAGATTTAAAAACAAAGCAAGCCAAGAAAGAAGAAATTAACCTGTGAGCGTCCGGTCGCACCCGCACGGAAGAGATTTCTTCACACGAAAGACTGGCCTGCATCCAGAAGATGTAGAATCAGATTGGAAAACGGGGCAGTTCCGTTCGTTTGGGGTTATCATCTCCAGATTTTTTCCGTTATACGTGAGATATATTATTTTCCTAATATCAGAAGGGTTCCACTTTGACATCTCTAAATATATTAAGGCCCACGTCTCAGCGCACGGTAAGCGGGTAAGCGTTCGGTAGGTACTGTAGATGTCTACAGTACCGTACAGTGATCTGAGCCAGACTCTTCCCGTTCGTTTTTGTTGTTTGGATGTCCGTACTCATATGTCCCTGTGCTCTTAGGCTGTGCCACGACTCCAGCCGTTTTGCGTACGTGCCCAGCCACCGCTTATTCTCCTCCTCGCTATCTTCTTCTTCCCTCGGCGGATGCTCCTTCTTTTCCCCCGCCGATTTAGATGCGTCACTGCCTTCCTCTCCAATTGATGCTTCTCCCTCATTGCCTTGCGACGATCCTGGTTAGTTCCCCTCTGTTGCTTCATCGTTAATTCGTTCCCTTTTGTCCGATTTGGTACAGATTTTTGGATTGCCGTTTTTCTTCGACGATTTTGATGTTGTGGTCGTTGGTTTTTTCACAGGGTTATCTATGCCTGTCCATGGTGCCGCTGTCCGGAGGCGCCCACGCTCTCCTTCTGCCTCGCCTCCTTCGGCACGAAGGCGGCGCCACCGCTCGGCGGACGCCCCTGTCCTGCCGACTCCATCTCCGTCCCCTGCACGCCATCCCCGTCCTCCTGCCACATCCCCTCCTCCTCCCCAACGTCAGCGTGGTCTAGCGGATGTGTCCTCTGTATCGATTCCTGCTCTCCCGCGTCGTCCTCGTGCTCGCGGCCGTGTTCTATTCTCGGGCGACGCCTCCGACTCTGAATTTTCTGTGCCTTCTCAATTCCCTGGTCTGTTGGAGGGCTTGCCCCATGACGTTCCGGCCGATTGCCGCCTCTCGCATGCTCCTTCCGTTCTTGCTGTCGTACCGCAGCCCAGCTTGCCCGTCGAAGAGGTTCCTTCGGTTGCAGTCCAATCTCATTTGCCTACCTGTTCGCTGGTTCTGCCTCGCTCCCGCCGGCGTCGTGGTTTGGACGAAATTCCCGGTAATTCTGCTCCTTTGCCGCTCCGTACCTTGCCTTCTACGCTGGTTCCTTCGGGTCTTACGGCGCACACCAACTGTGCATTGCTTGCTGTTTCAAATCAATCCGTCTCCATGCTTACGACGTCCGACCTGGAAGCAAGACGACGGGAAGTACGACTGGGCAAGCGTCCGGCTGACGATGTGCCATCTGTTCCTACTGAATCTGGTTTGTGCTGCCATACTCTGCTGCCAGATAGTATATTCTGTGTTTTCATGCTACTTTTTGATTATGTCCACTCAACGATCCAGACTTCTTAGGTTTTAGATGGTTTTTGTTCCCTTTTCAGAAGAAGCTTTTGGTCAATACCATGATTTATTCTTAGGAGAGCCTAGCTCCCGGTAACGAGAGTGACTATTTGTTCTTATAAACTAATGGAGAACTCTAAATTTTACTACTTCTAAGGTGCATAAAGTTCTCACAGGACACTCATAATCCAAACAAGTTCTCAATTATGGAATCATGCAGAATTCAAGCACTTTTCCTACCATCTTCTTGGGTTAAGTATAATACATGAGGTCTGCTCCAATTTAAGAGATTCTTTCGGGAAGATTATATATATGTGTCTTGTGCAATGAATCTATGTAGAGAAAAGATATTAATTTTACAAAGGTCAGTTTTGCATGGACATGATGGAATCAGATTCTAGAGTTACATATTTGTTAATAGTAGGTCTATACCCTTTCTATATAGAAATTATTTCAATGATGGTTGCGAGACTGTCTGATTCTCCACAAACAACATCATATTAAAAAAATCAAACAATGCTTTATAGATACATGAGATTTTCCAAGTAGTTAACGCATATGGTTTTCAATAGAGTTAAGAGAAGAATATCATGACCTAGAGGCCTGTTATGTGATTATATGCACTGTATATTTCCTCATTTCATCAGAATTAAGGAATTTATCATAAAGTAGATTTTCATATCTGACAGTCACAGTAAAGCCCTGTTTGACTTCCACCAAAAAACAGAGATACTGCCACGACGATGATAAGAAATTATCTACTATGATTTATCTAAAGTTCTTATGTGCTTGATTCTTTTGAAGCTATGGTCAAACCACTAGCTGACGATAAATATTCAAAAACCACTTCCCTGAAGGATATTATAGAAGAAATTAAACTAAACTCAAAGAAAGTAAAAAAGTGCAACAGGGAACATAACTTCTACTTTTTCCGTACCAGCTTTATCCAAATTACTCTGAATTTCTTTGAAGGACACAAGTTATACAACATCGGAAGAAAATTTACCGAACCTAAGCCTCTATGCTAGCCAAAAGAATGTAATTATCTCACAAAAGATTTAACAATACGGCGTGGCGTGGACTCTGTTGGTTTCATGAACCAGCTTCTCATTCCATTATTTGATAGCTTAATTTTGGTACACTACTATGCGTTTGAATAGTTTCAGGTTAATTCAGAGTGTTCTTACATGATAGCGCATTACTGCTTCACTAATGCACTTTGTTGATGTTCAAACTTGCTTACAGTGCCGTATGCGGACTCTTCCAACGATGAGCTTTCTTCTTATCGCTCAGCTCTGGCCGCTGGTTTCTTCACGGATGGCGAGTCTTCCAATGCTACGACTCATGTGGATGTGCCCTCCAACCCGTCTGATTTGAATGCTTGGGCTCCGTTTCCATCAGCACATTCAACGGCTCTAGGTTCATTGGCTCACCCTGGACCTTCTTTGTCTCAAATTGTCAGCTCTGATGATGACTCGCCTGATATGGATATTGTAGCCCTTCATTATTTAGCCCGAGGTAAGAAACCTATTTAAGTTTGTTTCGTACAGTGGTTATTTGCCATCTTTGTGCTCATGTTTTTTTGCACATATTTACTTATACTCTCTTATTGGTTTTGCATTTCAGTGCATCCAACCCCATGTATTCCTACAACTAGACACAGCTTGAACCGACGAATGCGTGTGGCTGTCCGGCGTCACCGTGCCTTTCTTCGGGCAGGGTATCAAGTGGGTTCTGTTCAGCTGTCTTTGTCGGCTGATTTTATCAGCATGCTGAAACGTAATTTCTTTGGTTCCTTCTCCTTTTGTTGATCCATGAATCTTGCATAAAATTGCACTGTGTTGTTTTGTTTTATTCCATTCTGATGACTCTTACTTTTCACTTTTAGGTGCATGGCCTGATCGGTCTTACTACAATGGACCTCATCACCTATGTGTGCACTGTGGCGCGTCTTTCTGGTTTCGGGAGCGGTGTAAGCGTTCCAGCAAAGAACGCCACCGGCCTGTCTACAATGGTTGTTGTCGTGGTGGTAGAGTGTCCCTTCCTGTTTATCCTGATTGGCCGCCTCCTTTAAATCAGTTACTTAGGTTTGATGGAGGGCCAGAATCAAATCGTTTTATGCGACTTATTCGTGAGTACAACTCTATGTTTGCTTTCACTTCGCTTGGTGTTCATATTGATAACAGTATTAACATTGGAGGCGGCCCTTATGTTTTCAAGATATGTGGGGTTGTTTGTCATCAGATTGGTTCCCTCCTCCCTCCAACTGACAATCCTGTTCCCAAGTTTGCTCAACTTTATATTTATGACACACTGAATGAATTGGATAATAGGATAGGTATACTTTCTGCTGATGACAGTGATGTTGATGATTCTGTTCCTTTGAGTGAGCGGTTGCTATCCTTTTCTCGTGGCCGCTGTCGCCGGCGAGATATGCAGCATAGCCGTGAGTTAGATGCTCTTTCTGGTCGTCCAACTCGCCACCGTCGAGCCCGCAGAGAAGTACCTGACCGTGCCATAGTTGATTCGTTGCGGACAATGCTTAATGCCCATAATCCTCTGGTGCAGACTTTCCGTATGGCTGAGCAAAGGCTTTTTTCGCCTGATTGTCCGGATGTTGCTATTCAGCTATTTGGTCATGAAGGGGCAGATCATGGGAACCGTTACTCTCTTCCTGCAGCGCCTGAATTAGCGGCTCTAATAGTTGATGACTTTTCTGTAGAAGCAAATAGATTTGATATTATTGTTCAGAAAGATGCTGGTTTCTTTCAGCGTGTCTCTCCTCTTAATCCATCTCTTATGGCTTTGCAGTACCCACTCTTATTTCCTCATGGTTCTATGGGTTTTCACCTTGGGATTAAGTATTAGGATGTTGAAGGTGCCCCTGCTAGGAAAAGGCAGGACGTATCTATGATTGAATACTATTGTTACAGGTTTCATTATCGAAAAGGAGAGCCTAACCCTTACACATGTTGTGGCCGATCGTCCAATCAAATTATGGTGGACTCTTTTTCTTGTGTTGAGTCCTGTAGACTGAGTTATCATTTTCTAAATCAAGAAACTCTCCGTTCTGAAACATATCAAGGTCTGTCTGATGCTCTTGGAGAAGGTAATTCCACTGGAAAGAATATTGGGATTGAATATATTCTGCATTCCAGCTATACAGGAGGTCCTCGATATATGATTCAAAATTATCAGGATGGAATGACAATCTGTCGTGTTTATGGTGCTCCTGATCTTTTTATTACCTTTACGTGCAATCCAAAGTGGGATGAGATATCTGAGGCTCTTTTTATCGAGCCTGGGCAAACTCATGCTGACAGACCGGATATAGTGACACGTGTGTTCAAGATGAAGATCAACCATTTCAGTAAGCGTACTAGAAAAGGGAAAACTTTTGGCCCCGTTAAAGCATGTATGTATATCTCATTATTTAGACTCTTCCTGCCTCTACATCTGTTAGTGTTACGTCGACTGTTAAAAACAAAATATTTCCATTGCTCTACATCTATACAAGCTTAAGATTTTTTGGGTTCGCATACCTTATATCTTTAGGTCAGATACATTTTCCAATTCTTATAGATTTTCCTTTTTTTACATACAAGGGGTTGGCTGAGCCGCTTTCTATTTGTTTATTTGCCTCTTAAGTAATATTTTTCCTGCCTTCTTTAACTAAGAGTATCCTAATTTTGCAGATTTGTATGTCGTCGAATTTTAGAAAAGAGGCCTTCCTCACATACATGCGCTTGTGTGGTTGCAAGCTGATACGGAAAATCCTAGACCGGCAACAATTGATTCTTACATTTCCGCGGAGATACCTGACTACACTGTAGATCCGCTTGGTTATGCACTTGTGAAAGAATTTATGGTTCATGGTCCTTGTGGAAAATATAATCCGAACTCGCCGTGCATGAAAGATGGAGTTTGTTCTAAGCACTATCCGAAGGAATTTAATGAGGAAACAACGATTGATGAACTTGGTTTTCCAGTTTACCGTCGTCTTGAGAATGACCGTTATGTTACAAAGAACGGCCATCATCTGAGTAATAAGTGGATTGTACCACATAACATGGCATTGCTCAAAAGATTTCAGGCCCATATCAACGTAGAGTGGTGTAACAAGACAAACCTTCTTAAATATCTCTTCAAGTATCTAGCCAAGGGCTCTGACAAGGCCCGAGCACGTTTACACTCCATGTATCAGTCTTCACGATCTGAATCAGCAGGGATTAATGAAGTTGACGAGTATGCCAGCTGCAGGTGCGAGTCCACTACTTTCTTTTCTTACCAGCCTTTGTCACTTTGTCGTTGCATAATCACATTCCATATTATCAAGCTTCGTTTTCTCCTATGGATTGTTTCCCTTTATGATTACAAAATACATGCTCATGTAACCGTGGATATCATGCATTTTTCCTGTATGCCGCTTCATCCTAAGCTTTGGTTTTTTTATTAGGTTTAAGTTCTCATTCTACTATGGTGCAGGTATCTGTCTACATGTGAAGCATGTTGGCGGACATTTTCTTTTGATATTCATGTTAGAGAGCCTTTCGTTGAGAGGCTGACAGTGCACTTACCCAATATGAACCGAGTTATTTACCGTGAACGTAACCGGCTTGCTGACGTCGTTCACAATCCCAACAAATACAAAACCATGTTGACTGAATGGTTTGTCGCCAATCAACGTTACCCTGATGCTCGGTCCTTAACATATCTTGATTTCCCGACAAAATGGGTCTGGGACGGACAGACTAAAAAGTGGAGAAGGAGAATTCGTGTCTGCAAATTTGGTGCACCAATTGGGAGAATTTATAATTGCCATCCTACTACAAATGAACTTTACTTTTTACGGATGTTGCTAACGGTTGTTCCAGGAGCTACAGGCTATGATGACCTCAGAAATTACAATGGAACACTGTTTGGTTCATTTAAAGAAGCCTGCCAGGCGCGTGGATTGGTAGGTGATGACAGAGAATGGTATCTTCTCTTTGATGAGGCGATTCAGTGGGCTTCTTCTTTCCAACTAAGGCATTTGTTCATGATAGTTCTGCTATTTTGTGGCGTGATTGATGGCCATAAGCTTCTTCAAAAGTATTCACAGTACATGACTGATGATCTGGCGGCTCGGACCCGTCACTCCATGAATGACAATACATTGGTAATCCCTCTTTCTTATTTGCACTCCGAGTTACTGCAGGAACTCTCGATTATGTTTGGCAAGAATGGTTATTCCCTGGAATTTTTCAACATTCCAACTCAGGCTTTGCATGGTGCTAGGCTTCTTAGCAACAGATTAGTACTAGAAGAGACGCAATATGACAGAGACAGCTTGAGGGTGACGGCTTCATCGCTTCATCAAAGGTTAAATGAAGGGCAAATAAACATCTTTGATCAGATCATGACTGCAGCTACCAACTTGATTGGCAAGGTGTTCTTTATTTCTGGTCCCGGGGGTACGGGCAAAACCTTTTTATGGAATGCCATTATTACAGCGTTACGGGCTGATGACCATATAGTTCTAGCCGTTGCTTCTTCTGGGGTGGCTTCTCTGCTTCTCCCGGGTGGAAGAACAGCTCACTCTCGGTTCAGGATCCCACTTGACATTGGTGATCAGACTATGTGCAACATATCTCGAGGAACAAATTTAGCTGAGCTCGTGGAGAAGGCAAAGTTGATATTGTGGGACGAGGCGCCGATGACACACAAGCGATGTTTTGAAGCTGTCGACAGGAGCATGAGAGATGTTCTGTCTGCAAATGACAGTTCCAAGAAATTGCTTCCTTTCGGTGGGAAAACAGTGGTTTTAGGTGGAGACTTCAGGCAAGTGTTACCTGTTGTTGAGGGTGCAAGCAGGAGTGAAATCCTAAATTCATCTCTTATCAAGTCACCTTTATGGCACCACGTCACTGTACTTAGGTTGGAGGAAAACATGAGATTATCTAATCCTGCTCTAACTGAAGACGAGAAGAGCAAATTAGATGCATTTGCACATTGGGTTCTTAGTGTAGGGGATGGAACAATGCCTATGGAGATTCGGGAAGGAGAAGCTACTCCTTCATGGCTCTCTCTGCCAGCAGATGTTGCATTACTGCCTGATTCTGACTACATTTCTTCTATTGTCAGCGCCATATATGATTCTTTTGAAGATAATTTTTCTGGCATATCTTATCTGGCTCAGCGTGCAATAGTTTGCCCAACTAATAAGATTGCTGATGAAGTTAATGAAATCCTCTTCGGCATGGTTCCTGGGGAAGACATAGTTTTTGAAAGCTCTGACACTATTTGCAAGACACTGGACCATATAGCAGATGCAGATATACTATACCCTCCTGAATTTCTTCATAAAGTAGACCCTCCAAACTTTCCATGCCACAGTCTTAGACTCAAAATTGGAGTCCCGGTTATATTATTACGAAATATCAACCAATCTATTGGGCTCTGTAATGGCACACGTCTTATGGTCACCAGATTAGGACAATGGGTTCTTGAAGCTAAAATTATGACTGGAAGTAATATTGGTGATCATGTTTGCATACCTAGAATTGTATTGCATATACCAGCTAGAAAGTGGCCTTTTACTCTACAACGTCGGCAGTACCCGCTTCGGTTATGCTATGCAATGACAATCAACAAGAGCCAAGGTCAAACACTTGAAAAGGTTGGTGTCTATTTACCAAAACCTGTATTTTCTCATGGGCAGCTTTATGTAGCTCTATCAAGGGTAACATCTAGGGAAGGTCTCAAAGTGCTCGCCCTTGACGAAGATGGAAAACCGACTGCAGAGACGAGGAATATAGTTTATCGTGAGGTACTTGAAAGCCTTTGAGCAATGTTGATATGGGTGCTCTATGCTTCATTTTGTTGCACTGTCTTACACTGTTGTTTTTTTCTAACTTTGTCGTCTCTAATTCCAAATAACTTTTCGATGTTCCCTTCACACTATGCTTTAAGACTATTACTTTATGTCCTTTTCTAGGTGCACAATCTGCATTTCTATCTGGCTTGATTCAATGTTGTTAGATAAATTTACTGCTTCTTATCTCAGTTTTTTTTTTGCTATTCATCCTATTCACTTTAAGCTTACATAAGATCAGCTTAAAATGTCAGTCTGCAACGATAACTTCTATTTCACGTCATGCCAGCAAGCTGCTATTATTTCATACACCCGTCCTTCACAAATTGCTACTTCACTTCATATGATTAAACCTGCTTATATTGATAAAACAACTAGGTGATCATACACGCATGCACGAACTGCTTACACTACTACCAAAGAAATACAGATCTACAAACATAACCTACGTAGACTTAAAAATGAAACTCAACGTCTGGCATTTCATCTTCTAGCAGATCTTCATCATACATCGTGGACTGATACGCATATGCAACATCATTCAGCTGCTCGGACAGCCAAGCTGACTTTCTTCAAGTTCATTTGCCATGTTATGTATCAATTAGTTATTTCTGTTGTAAGCATATAATACATAGTAGACGTTGATGTCTATATATGATATCCTATCTTAAGCTTCAGACTCACTGTATTTGTGCAATTTCATATACCAAGTAAGCAATACAGTATGCAAGCTAAAGAAGATGCCACAAAATTTGAGTCCATGAGAACAGATTAACTTATCCAGACCAGATACTTAGTACGTCTAGCTATAATTTTAACCCCTTCAAATCAAAGATCTGAGACGTAACTATGTTTCCAGATCAGTCCAGATGGCTTCTCTTGCTGTCAGCCGTCATGCACCCACCATGCTCACCGTCGGCCGCTGCGCAGCGACTTCCACCACAGCGTGCCGGCCAACAGCGTGCCGCGAGAGAAAAAACAAGCTAAACGGCAAGCTCCTCTCCATTGAGCTTTCATGCAGACCTTGGTTCTGCAAGCTCGCATGCCATTGTTCCCCCTGTTATTTCCTCTTTACCACGGCTCCCGCTCTCATATCACCATCCACGATCCTTAGTGTCAGGTAGCATAATACAACCTCCATAGACACTCGCTGACCTGCTATCCGTTGCTGCTAATCTATAATATTCAAAAGAAAACAATGAACTAAGCTAAACTGAAGCATCCTAATTTATTCCCAAAAAAAATCCTCCTCTTCTCTTGCGTGCCGCAAAATCGCAGATAGGCCGCCCTTTCTCGCGTGACGTAGATACACAGCTGGTCCAACTTTTCTTTCTATTATGCAGCTAGCAAAACTAACCAATGTCTACATGTACACAAATTTCCGATGAAAAAAAAAATAGCCTACAACAAAATGGAAGACTAACAAATCCAAGCAATTTAAAAATTGGTTCGCCTCTAAGAGCAGGCCGGTCCATAATTCAAGCATTCCAATTCTGATTTTTTCCCCATAATTTTTTTTTTGCCTTTGTCAAATCTGGCTAATGTGTAAAACTAAGTCTACATCTAGCCCCCTTTTGACACTATTTTTATATCTAGCTTCTAAGTTCAGCGCCAAGTAGGTTGGAGCCACTGGTCGGCGCCACGAAAATCTGAAACAAAAATTATTTGGGCAGTTCGATGCCATGATGCTTAGTACTCGACCATAGCATGCATCATTTAAAGAGAAAAAAATCTGCACACGGGCCGCTTAGATCATTAAATTATAACGGGCTTCGATTCTAGCTTTTTTCGGTGCCTGCAGTTTCCAGACCACGGCGTGCTTACACTCCACTTGGCTGCACGACGCCGCACGTGTCCTCCATCGTCAATTAATATGGGCCGGAGGGAGTAGAACCACAACCCATACTTGCAAAATATATTATGCAGCAAAAACAACAAATGACAACCCAAACGCTAACAGCAAAAAAAATTAGCAAAGGGCGCGGAGTGCCGCCGCGCCAAAATTCACCTAGTATTGTATATATAGCTACAACTTTAAATTCTTATTAATATTGTACTGTTCACTTGGCAGCGGGTTTCATTTTTTATCAGCTGGTGTAAGCGGTTCGAATCTTGCATTGGTTATATTTGCCACATGTTATTTTCCCAACCAAAAAAAGATCACGGTCTCAATTACTTCAACTTTTTTTATTATGGCTTGTATTTACCACCGTTATTTCTTTCTCCATCGAGATTGTATTTTACACGTCGTATTACATCTAGTGTGATTTTCGACCAAAAAAAGGAAAATCCATTGTCTTCCGTCCCTAAGTACCTACAAATTACCAATTTCATTTATTTAGCTAGCTGATAAATAGAAAATTTGAGACGTTGTGTTGAACGTCTAAAGAAACGTCCCTAGGCTGAGCCGCTGACCCTTCGTAGAGACAAAAACAAATGCAACTCATATATAACGTCTTTACATGACAAGTTTCTTGTAGTGTGGAGAGCCAGCGTTCCGACGGCGATCACATCAATGCTTGATCTGTTGCTGACACGCATCTTGATCTCACACCTTGCTAGTGATCGCTTGTTCCGCAACCCCTGATTCGAGTTACAAATATTAGTAACTAAACCGGTATCAAATACCCAGGTGCTACTACGAGTACTAGTCAAGTACCCATCAATAACATGTATATCGAATATACTTTTATTTTTCTTTCCGGCCTTCATGTCTGCTAAAGACTTGGGGCAGTTGTGCTTCTAGTGGCCAGTCCCCTGCACTAATAGCACTCGATATTAGACTTACGGCCAACTCGGGGTTTCTTTTCAGGTACGGCGACCGGCTTTCCGCCCTTCTTTCCCTTCTGTTTACCCTTTCTTTCTTTCTTTCTTTATTGAAACCGATGGTCTTATTGATCATCAACACTTGATGTTCTATCTTGATCTCCACTTCTGCAGTTTTAAGCATTGACAGATGCTCGGGGAGAGACTTTTGTAGGGTTCGCAGCATAGAAAACAAAAAATCCCTACGATGAAAACAACTATGTACCAAGATCTATCTACTAGATACAAGCAACGGACGGATATATATCCATAGAGAACATACCCTTGGTTGATGTAGACGATCTCTTGCCGATCTCAAGATCGAGAGGAAGTCCTTAACACCGCAACTTAGCGGCGCATCCGTGCTCGCACACACGTCCAAGGCACCGAGCAACCTCCAGCTCCTCGCTCCAGCGATGCAGCAGAAGCACAACTCTTTCTTTCCGAATAGCCACCGGGAACATGTATCTCGCTAGTCCGAGACCATGGGGATAAATACTAGAGGGGGAGAGAGATCCTTCACGAGGAGGTGTGCTTTGAGAGGATGAGAGGAGGGCCTTTTATAGGGGAGAGGGGGGCACCCAAGGGGCATGGCGCCCAGCCATGGGGGCTGCCCCCACCTCTTCCACATTCATGTGGGTGGACACTCCATTCACTCAAATGCCTTTCAATTCCCTCCACTAAAAAACCCACTGAAATTCCCATTAAATTTCCACCAAATTTAATGCAAACTCTCATTAAATAAAACTCCTTTTATTTATTCAGAATTTTGTCAATTACTTTAATGACAAACATTCACATATAACCCCTTGCTAGTATTTCATTTCACATGCAGAAATACTTTCTGCAATTTCACCCGAAAACCCGTTTCGGTATCTAGTGAAATAAATTCCCGCGCTTGTTATTCTTTCCGGCATGAAACTTTTGCTCCAAATGGATGTTGGTGTTTCTTAAGTGTGTCACCCTACGGTTCGCGAATAATGCGGACATGATCGAGACCCCTTTCGGATCAATAATCAGAAGTGGGATCTGGAGACCCATACCGACTCCCACAGATTCAACGATGACTTTCTTGTGATCGTCGGAACCTTTTACGCTAGTATCTTAATCCCTTTGTTTTGCGATATATTACATGTCCGAGATTCGATCATCGATATCTCCATACCTAGTTTGATCTCGTTACTGACATGCACTCTTTTCTTGTTCCCGTGATATAACATTCTAGTGATCAAATCACTTGCTTGCAAGCTAATAAATGTGATATCACCGAGAGGGCCCAGAGCATATCTATCCGTCATCGGGATGAACAAATTCCACTCTCGATCCATGGGCCTCAACATAACACTTTAGTAGTTCTGAACCAATCTTTATAATCACCCTGTTATGGTGTGATGTTTGATGTTATCAAGAAACTCTTCCGGTGTTAGTGATTGACATGATCTCATGGTCTAACGATTAGGATCACTTCGAAAGTTGTTATAGCAATATAAACTCAATGACTTTGATCGTAATGCTATACTTCGGATGAATGTTCATCACATCATTACACTAATGTTGTGACTTCATTATTAACAATATCCAATGTCCATGATCAGGAAATCTTTGATCATCTTGTTAACCAACGAGCTAGTTTATAAGAGAGGAATAACTAGGAACTTCCTTTTTTTATTAAACACACATGTATTAACGTTTCCATATTAATATAATGATAGCATGTAAAATAAACATTTATCATAAACAAGGAATATGATAATAACCACTTTATTATTGCCTCTCGGGCATATTCCCTTCAGTCTCCCACTTGCACTAGAGACAATAATATAGTTTGAAAACTTTGCGTATTGAACACCTATGGCTTTCTGGTGTTCCATATATGCAACTGCATGTGGTTAACATAATCTACGGATCTGATGCTTTCAAGTCCGTGTGTATTTGCATGTCTTTGCGTCTTCACGCATCACTCATTCTCCAATGAGATGTCATTGTATAAATTTGGTCTTTTGGTGAGACCTTTAGTTCCTTGGGGTTAAATCATGTTGATACTATTGTCATACAATATACCTTTAGTGTTAGCCCGTTGCGAACCACACCTTAGTTTGATAACAAACTACTTAACACAAATGCCCTCCTTTGCTGCTACTATAGCAGTCATATACTTAGCCTTTTATTATAGTATTTGTTACAATGTCTTAACTTTGGAATTCATCCAAATCCGTCATGGAAACTCCTTCCCATTTCATTGTGCCACTCATAGTTTAAATTGAGATAAACTTAATTTTGAATCTTGTGACAAAATTAGTATCAATGTAACTCTTTACAATGAACTATTTGTAATTGTTTGTCACCTCTACACAAATATATTCTTAGTTATTCCAAAAGATCATAAGAATATCCTTACTATCGTCCAATGATCATTTTATGATTCATTTTGGTATATGCTCATAACACTTAGAGCATAGGACATATCTGGATGTGTACATATCATGGTATGATTGATCAAAACATTCTCGTGATTTCACTCATCAAGTGTCAAAGAACTTGAATCTTGTTTCACTTATCAAGTGTCGATACACTTGAATCTTGATTCAATTCCTTCCATGCGACAAGAACTATTTCTTGTCTTTTCTATATTGAACTCTTTCAATATCTCATATATGTACGTTTGGAACAACCATATTAGCGTCATAGTCTATCCACTATAGACATTCATGCTAAATATTCGGGTTTTTCCTAAGTCTTTCATTAAAATGAAATTCTTAAACTTTGTCAATAAAAGATACATCATTTCTAATCAACAAGATGTCCTCCACATAATGTATTAGAAATATGTCTCAGCACTCCCACTTAATTTCTTGCAAATGCAAGCATATTCATCATCTCCTAATGAAAACTCCTTTTCATCACGGTGAAGATTCCAACTCCACGATGCTTACTTCAACCATTGAAGTTTGCATGCCCTTTTAGCATCCTTTGAATTAACAAAACCCTTTGAATCGTATCATGTACACGTCCTAGGTAACCATTCTATTAGAAGAACTTTGTTTTGTTTATTCATTAACCATATACCAAATTATATGTAGTGATTACTGCTTTACTCCGTCCAGACTAAATATCGCTATGAAAGATCAAATCTTGTCATAGTCAACTCCTTAAACATTATCATAAAATACTTTACGACATGTCGACTATTTCATAAATGTGAAACATCCATGTCTGTTTCTTTATAGATCCAAATACGACCGATAGGTTTTAACACCTTTCTAGAGGGTCTTCCAAGTTCAAAACTTGATTTTCTCGTGTATGGAACTATCACGGATTTTATGGCTTCAAGCCATTTGACAGAGTCAGGGCCCATCATCGCTTCTTTGCATGCAGTCGGTTCATCATTGTCACACAATAATGATTTACTCTCCAATCTCAACATTTGATTGTTTATCCGACCTACTTGGTTTAATAGGAACTTAGAACTCCGTGACCGCAACCTTTGAGGCACGTGAGCCATGAGCATTCTGGCTGCCTCCGGAACATTTTCCGGCGCTGCGCAACTCAGCACATATAGCTAAGGTTCGTTAACTTTATTAAAGTTCTATTGTCCTCCCACTTAACCTTTTATGAAAAACTTCTTTTTCAAGAAACTTCACGTTTCAAGCGCAAACCCTTTTGTCCTTGGTGTTATGGAGGAATACCCAATGGTTATTTGAAATAACCTACAAAGACATGCTCATCCGACTTTGGTTGTAAACATCTTACTTATGCTTAGCATACCAAAATTTAAGAAATGACAATTTGGGTTTTTACCCCAAACCATAACTTCCATGGTGTCATTTCAACGAATCAAGATGGAGTTTTTTTCAATGTAAAAGCGGTAGTCTCTAAAGCTTTTAATCTTTTAAAACATAATGGCAGTTTTATAAATAAGACCTTTGATCCAACCATGTCAAACAAGGTTTCATTACAAATCTCAAACACTCCATACTCCTATGGTGTTTCGGGAGATGTAAATCTAGGTGTTTTTCTAAACTTTCAACTCAAATAAATCCCTTTATGATAAATCATAATTCATTTATTTTTCTTGTTACACTTGTAACTCAAATAAATCCCTTATGATAAAATCATAAACCATTTATTTTCTTGTTACAATGATTTTCCACTTCATCTTGAAAGTCTTTGAACGTTTTCAAATATTTCACACTTCTTTCTCATTAAGTGAACATTCACTCAAATTTTCGGAGAAAGCATATGAAGTTGAAATCCATCGCTTACGACTATACATAATGGACTACATACATCGATATGTATAAATTCCAATATTTTAGTCGTTCGTTCTTCTTTGGCCTTTGAACGAAGTTTCAATTATCCCGAGAAAAGTCTCACAAGCGTCATTTGATCAAATCAAAGACTTCAAATATCCATGAAAATGGAGTTTATTCATGTTTTCTTTCCAATATAATTTAAACGGCGATGTCACTTCGTAAGTGATCTTCCAATCATTTGTCTTGCGACATTTTAGCATTAGGTCTTATGGATGTGATTTCTCCAACTAGATTTGTAAATCATCCATCTTATATGGAATATGGAAATTATTTGAACAACCTTTGTTCTCATAATACCTGATTTAAATAACAATTATTAAAACAAATCTTGAAGTCAAGCTTTAATGTCAACGAGAAATACAAACAATGGTTTGTTTGTTTTTGATGAACATCATCACATATTCTCTTGCTAGTTACTTAGGCCATTGCGGTTTATGAATTGCGTCGTTCCGTATGAAATTTCATACCAACCAATTCGGTATCCAATACCTAAGAACCACATTGTTTAACAAGCAAAAAATATAATCATAACATGTATATCATCCATATACCTAAATTGGATATTTCCAATCTTTTCTTTTCTGCCAAATATATTTTATAGATTCTCTTTTAGCATTTCCTTTTCCTTTTTAAAAGAATCTATCAACATCAAAAGTGGCGCCATATACATGACACATAGTCCAAAGCGTGTATATTCAAATAATAATACCTTTGGACTTGCACTTTGAAGTAGATCACCATCACCAAATGATCGGTATTCTTTCAAAATCCATTCTTTAGTAATCTTTTAGTGTAGTAAACACTTTACATACATATTCTATTCAACCTTATCATGACGACTTTCATGATCAAGCTAATGTAGCTTATAAAGGAAAATCATGAGTATAACGTTACTTTCCAAAACCCTTTTGGATGATTAGGATGTCTAGCATCTCCAACCTTTGTAAATTCTCATCCAATATGAGAACATACATTATACTCTATCATATTGCAACCAAAACATTGTTTCAGATATCGTTACATCTATCACACATGATGGTTTCTGAAACAATTCTTTCGGCTCCTAGATAAACTTGATACTAAAACAATCAAGAATCATGCAGGCAAACATGATACTTACGATACTAACACTGGAATTATTACTCTTGATTTAATACCAATTATTAAATTTCACGGAGTAAACAGAGTTTGTTGAAAGTTTGCAATAGGACTTTAAACTTTAGATTGACACTCAACACAATACGATACCAGTTCGTAAAGTAAATATCCATAATTCTATAGTTCTATTATCTCAATTACAACTAAGCATAAGGTGGTGAACGAATGCCAATGACTACAACAAATTATGCAAATTCACTTTGATTTAATTTATGATAAACTGAGTTCTACTAATCCAAATTAGAAATGAACTCCCACTCAAAAACGACATCCCTCGTGTCTTTTTGGTGATTACATGAACCAAATCCACTACACCAAGTCTGATCATCACATGAGTCGGTGTAGCTTCAACGGCGAGCATCAAATGGGCATCATATCTTCCATATGACTCATGCTTAACCTTTCGGTCCGTGTTCTGAGACCATGTCTGTACATGCTAGGCTCGCTAAGTAAGAACCTTAGTATTCGCGTGTGTAACTATCTTACACCTAAAATATGATCATGGATCCAAGAACACCCGATCATCACGTGATGTCTTGGAGTGACAAAACATAATCGGCGCATACTTAAGGGAGAACACATTTTTACCTTGATATCTAAATTAGGGATCATCTTATTCTGCTAATAAAACGCCAAATTAGCAATATAAGATGCAACAAACATCACATGTTAATAAGTGAAATGATATGGTTCTTGCACTTGATCTCCATCATGTGCATCATGGTATGATCACTATCATACCTCTATATGTAAGGCCAAGGTCTATGGAACTTACACGTTATATGTGTTGTAAGAGTATCGACTTATACTTCTGCTTACAACATCACCATATCTTGACACTAGCCCAACAACAATCTAAACTAGACGCCTCTAATTTATCCATTGAAAATTTTACGTGGCTTAGGGCTTTCGAAGATAGAACCGTTCTTACCTACGAACATGAACCACAACGAGGATAACTAAATTGTTGACAACTCGTTGCAAATTAGATATTGACTATAGTAGGAGAGACAGACACCCGCTAGCCACTTATGCAAAACTAGTTGCATGTCAAGCATGGAACAGTTCTCATGTGCGAGGATATGTAAAGTTTGTCCGGGCCGCTTCATCCCACTATGCCACCAATATCCAAAGTACAACTAAGAAGCAATAAAATGATCATCATCGCCCACATACTCACATGTGTGCTACCCGTGCAAAGAATCTATGTATAGTTCCGGCTCTGATACCACTGTAGGGTTCGCAACATAGAAAACAAAAAAATTTCCTACGATGGGAGGAACTATGTACCAAGATATATCTACTAGATACAAGCAACAGGCGGATATATATCTATAGAGAACATACTCTTGAAGACCGACAAAGCTTAACGAGTCCAAACTCATGGTTGATGTAGACGATCTCTTGCCGATCTCAAGATCGAGAGGAAGTCCTTAACACCGCAACTTAGCGGCGCATCCGTGCTCGCACACACGTCCAAGGCACCGAGCAACCTCCATCTCCTCGCTCCAGCGATGCAGCAGAAGCACAACTCTTTCTTTCCGAATAGCCACCGGGAACATGTATCTCGCTAGTCCGAGACCATGGGGATAAATACTAGAGGGCGAGAGAGATCCTTCACGAGGAGGTGTGCTTTGAGAGGATGAGAGGAGGGCCTTTTATAGGGGAGAGGGGGGCACCCAAGGGGCATGGCGCCCAGCCATGGGGGCTGCCCCCACCTATTCCACATTCATGTGGGTGGACACTCCATTCACTCAAATGCCTTTCAATTCCCTCCACTAAAAAACCCACTGAAATTCCCATTAAATTTCCACCAAATTTAATGCAAACTCTCATTAAATAAAACTCCTTTTATTTATTCAGAATTTTGTCAATTACTTTAATGACAAACATTCACATATAACCCCTTGCTAGTATTTCATTTCACATGCAGAAACACTTTTTGCAATTTCACCCGAAAACCCGTTTCGGTATCTAGTGAAATAAATTCCCGCGCTTGTTATTCTTTCCCGCATGAAACTTTTGCTCCAAATGGATGTTGGTGTTTCTTAAGTGTGTCACCCTACGGTTTGCGAATAATGCGGACATGATCGAGACCCCTCTCGGATCAATAATCAGAAGCGGGATCTGGAGACCCATACCGACTCCCACAGATTCAACGATGACTTTCTTGTGATCGTCGGAACCTTTTACGCTAGTATCTTAATCCCTTTGTTTTGCGATATATTACATGTCCGAGATTCGATCATCGATATCTCCATACCTAGTTTGATCTCGTTACTGACATGCACTCTTTTCTTGTTCCCGTGATAAAACATTCTAGTGATCAAATCACTTGCTTGCAAGCTTATCAATGTGATATCACCGAGAGGGCCCAGAGCATATCTATCCTTCATCGGGATGAACAAATTCCACTCTCTATCCATGGGCCTCAACCTAACACTTTAGTAGTTCTGAACCCATCTTTATAATCACCCTGTTATGGTTTGACATTTGATGTTATCAAGAAACTCTTCCGGTGTTAGTGATTGACATGATCTCATGGTCTAAGGATTAGGATCACTTCGTAAGTTGTTATAGCAATATAAACTCAATGACTTTGATCGTAATGCTATACTTCGGATGAATGTTCATCACATCATTACACTAATGTTGTGACCTCGTTATTAACAACATCCAATGTCCATGATCAGGAAATCTTTGATCATCTTGTTAATCAACAAGCTAGTTTATAAGAGAGGCATAACTAGGAACTTCCTTTTATTTATTAAACACACATGTATTAACGTTTCCGTATTAATACAATTATAGCATGTAAAATAAACATTTATCATAAACAAGGAATACGATAATAACCACTTTATTATTTCCTCTTGGGCATATTCACTTCAACTTCTTCATGCCTTGCATGTTATACTTCATCACGAAGCTCTTATAGCTAGGTGGCAGAGATTGGAGAAAACGATGTATGCCTAAGTCAATGGGAATCATTATTCCCAAGGACACAAGCTTGTCGGCGTAACCTGACATCTTGAGTACATGCTTACTTACGGAGCTGTTCTCTTCCATCATGCAGCTAAAGAACTTTTCTGAAGTATTATAACTCTCTACAGCAGCATGGGTGTCGAAAATCATTTTCAACTCACCCATTGTATCAAAGGCATTGCCGTTTTCGAAACACTTTCGATGTTCTAGCTCTAGCCCATACAATATGCCGCAATGAACTAAGTTATGGTCCTCCTGATGAGTCTGATAGACGTTCTTTTCTTTGTTAGGGGCATCATCAAGTGGTGGGGGGCCTAGCGGCGCTTCTAGCACATATTGATTTTGTGCAGCAGAGAGGAGAATCCTCAAATTCATGGCCCAGTCGATAAAGTTGCTACCGTTTGTTGCAAGTTTCTCTTTCTCTATGAACACATTGAAATTAAAAGCAGGTGGCGCCATCTACAACAGAATTTGTAAAGTTTAGACTAAGTTTATGATAGATTGAGTTCAAGTAATACAAATTAAGAATAAACACCCACTCAAAAACAACATCCCTCGTGCCTTTTTGGTGATTACATGAACCAAATCCACTACACCAAGTTCGATCATCACGTGAGTAGGTGTAGGTTCAAAGGAGAGCATCCATATGGGCATCATATCTTTCATATGACTCATGCTTAACCTTTTGGTCCGTGTTCTGAGGCCATGTCTGCACATACTAGGCTCGCCAAGTAAGAACCTTAGTATTCGCATGTGTAAATTGTCTTACACCTGAAATATGATCGTGGATCCAAGAACACCCGATCATCACGTGATGTCTTGGAGTGGCGAAACATAATCGGTGCATACTTAAGGGAGAACACATTTTTATCTTAATATCAAAATGAGGGATCATCTTATTATGCTAATAAAATGCCAAACAAGCAATATAAGATGCAAGAAACATCACATGTGAAAAAGTGAAATGATATGGTTCTTTCACTTGATCTCCATCATGTGCATCATGGTATGATCGTCATCATTCCTCTATGTGTAAGGCCAATGTCTATGGAACTTACACGTTATGTGTGTTGTAAGAGTATCG
Organism: Avena sativa; assembly: GCA_916181665.1. Classification (NCBI taxonomy): domain Eukaryota; kingdom Viridiplantae; phylum Streptophyta; class Magnoliopsida; order Poales; family Poaceae; genus Avena; species Avena sativa. The sequence goes on along the minus strand of OV702299.1, from coordinate 361,020,084 downwards.
ACTTATAATTTTACTTACAACATCACCATATCATGCCACTAGCCCAACAACAATCTAAACTAGACGCTTCTAATTTATCCGTTGCAAGTTTTACGTGTCTTAGAGCTTTAGAAGATAGAACCGTTCTTACCTACGAACATGAACCACAACGAGGATAACCAAATTATTGACAACTCATTGCAAATTAGATATTAACTATAGTAGGAGAGACAGACACCCGCTAGCCACTTATGCAAAACTAGTTGCATGTCAAGCGTGGAACAAGTCTCATGTGCGAGGACATGTAAAGTTTGACTGGACCGCTTCATCCCACTATGCCACCAATATCCAAAGTACAAGTAAGAAGCAATAACATGATCATCATCGCCCACATATACATATGTGTACTACCCGTGCAAAACATCTACTCATAGATCCGGCTCTGATACCACTGTAGGGTTTGCAGCATAGAAAACAAAAATTTTCCTACAATGGGAAAAACTATGTACCAAGATCTATCTACTAGATACAAACAATGGGCGGATGTATATCCGTAGAGAACATACCCTTGAAGACCGACAAAGCTTAACGAGTCCAAACTCTTGGTTAATGTAGACGATCTCTTGCCGATCTCAAGATCGAGAGGAAGTCCTAGGCCGCAAATCAGCGGCTCATCCGTGCTCGGACACACGTCCGAGGCACCGAGCAACCTCCGCCTCCTCGCTCCAGCGATGCAGCAGAAGCAACAACTCTTTCTTGCTGAAAATCCACCGGGAACATGTATCGCGCTAGTCCGAGACCATGGGGGATAAACTAGAGGGGGAGAGAGATCCTTCACGAGGAGGTGTGAGTGAGAAGTGAGAGGAGGGGCTCCTTATATATTGGAGAGGGGGGGCAGCCCAAGGGGGTATGGCTGCCGGCCATGGAGGGTGCCCCCACCTCTCCCTCATTCATGTGGTGTAAGCTCCACTCACAAAATAGCCCATTCATTTCTCCACTCAAAATTCCCATTAAATTTCCACCAAATTTAATGCAATCTCTCTTTAAATAAAACTCCTTTTATTTATTCAGAATTTTGTCAATTATCTTAATGACAAACATTCATATATAACCCCTTGCTAGTATTTCATTTCACATGCAGAAATACTTTCTGCAATTTCACCCGAAAACCCGTTTCGGTATCTAGTGAAATAAATTCCTTCGCTTTGTTATTCTTTCCGGCATGAAACTATTTGTTCCAAATGGTGTTGGTGTCTCTTAAGTGTGTCACCCTACGGTTCACAAATAATGCGGATATGATCGAGACCCCTCTCAGATCAATAATCAGAAGCGGGACCTGAAGACCCATACTGACTCCCACACATTCAACGATGACTTTCTTGTGATCATGAGAACCTTTTACGCTAGAATCTTAATCCCTTTGTCTCACGATATATTACATGTTCGAGATTCGATCATCGGTATCTCCATACCTAGTTTAATATCATTACTGACATGTACTCTTTTCTTGTTCCTGTGATATAACATTCTATTGATCAAATCACTTGCTTGCAAGCTAATCAATGTGATATCACCGAGAGGGCCCAGAGTATATCTATTTGTCATCAGGATGAAATAATTCCACTCTTGATCCATGGGCCTCAACATAACACTTTAGTAGTACTGAACCCATCTTTATAATCACCATGTTATGGTGTGATGTTTGATGTTATCAAGATACTCTTCCAGTGTTAGTGATTGACATGATCTCATGGTCTAAGGATTAGGATTACTTCGTATGATGTTATAGCAATATAAGATCAGTGACTTTGATCGTAATGCTATACTTCGGGTGAATGTTCCTCACACCATTCCAATAATGTTGTGACCTCGTTATTAACAACATCCAATGTCCATGTTCAGGAAATCTTTGATCATCTTGTTAATCAACGAGCTAGTTTATAAGAGAGGCATAACTAGGAACTTTCTGTTTGTTTATTAAACACACATGTATTAACGTTTTCGTATTAATAAAATTATAGCATGCAAAATAAAAATCTATCATATACTTGGAATATACATAATAACCATTTTATTATTGCCTCTAAGGGCATATTCCCTTCACAGTTGTGCTGCGCTGAGCGGGGCTACATCTAAATGTCCAAAACTCATCAGTTTTCGTTGGCATCGATTCTCATTGGGCAGTACATCATCTTCCATGCATTGAAAAAATAAAAATAAAAAATATATATTGGTACATGAGAAGGCAGGACAAGCAAACGATGAACTACTCTTGAAAATACATATATGCAAAGTGGGAGCACACCTTTGTCTATGGAGGATTGTTAGGGGTTATCTTTGGGTTGGCAAGGTCTTGTACTGCTGCGAGATAACCAATTTTGCTTCATGACTCGTAGTTGCCTTCTTTTCTCTTGGAACCAATCCCGTAGTACAGAAACTAGCATGCATTATTAGAAATATAATAAGGCACTGCAAGGAAGAAGAGATGAACTACATTCGGAAGTAAAATGCAAGGAGAGCGGGCATAGGAAGTGTGCACCAACCTTAGTCTTGGTAGTAGGGAGTTCTAACAATCGCCCTGGTGAGTGGTCCGAGTGGCTTACGCATCTCTCGGTTGCGGCGGTGGGAAAGCAGATATGACGAAGCAGACTCCGGCGAGGTGGATGACGGTGTCACTAAGCAGACTCCGGCGAGGTGGAAGTCGGCTAAGGAGAGACGTGATAGAGGAGGGTGAGGGGATAGCGGGAGGGATCAACGAGAGAACGAGCCAGAGGCCCCGTCAGTATGCAGGTAGCTAGGAGGATCCCGCCAATATTCCACTAAAATTTTGAAATACTAGAAGAAGATCCCGCCAATATCACACCAAAATTTAGTGTTAAGTGGCGCTTGGCTCACCTCCCGAGTAATAAAAATATTAAAAGGAAGGCTCGAAAATCAACAGGCATCTAATGCGATTGGACGATGGCGTGTGCAGATTGTGAAGAAAGGTGGCTGAGTCTATTACGGTTGTGAGGGTGGTGCTTTTTTTGTGAATAATAAGGAGAGGATAACTCTCGGTGGTTACCTATATACTGCTAATTAACCCCCGATGGGTACCTCCAAAAGCTTTTTCATCAAACTTTCAAAGAAACCTATGATTTACTTATAGTTCAAATTTGACATAATTTCGATAAATCGTCATAAAGTCATTCAAGTGGACAGAGTTAGCTAGAAAGTTTGAAAACTCATAAGACATGGGATTCGAAAGTACAACATGGTGGTCCACTATGTATGATTGAAATATTGTCTTGTGGCATTGAGATCCATATTCTTCAGACTTCCTTTACGAAAAAGAACAATCTCGTCATCACTTGTAAAATTGAGAATGTTATTTCCTGATAGTTGGAAACTCACACATGCGACATTGTTTACTAAAATAAGATGCACCCATCTACCTACAAAAAGAAAATTAATTCAAGATCAATCTAACACGCTTACTAATAGCTCAAGTTTGACCTAATTTCCTTAAATTGTTGATATGAATAGTCAAAACTCTAGATGGTGTTTGTGATATATTAAATGACCCCCGATGGTTACCTCCAAAAAAATCACAAAACTTTTAAAGGAATATACAATTTACTCGTAGTTCAAATTTGACCTAATTTTGATAAATCGACATAAAGCCATTCAAGTGGGCACAGTTAGCTAAGTAGAAGTTTGAAAACTCGTGAAACATGGGAATCATATCAATAGTACACAACATGTCGGTCCACTATATTCAGATCTGAAAAGCCCTGCTTGTGGCATTCAGATCCACATCCTTGAGACCTTCTTTAAGGAAAGGAACAATCTGATCATGACTCGCAAACTTGAGAATGTTCTTTACTGTAGTTGGTAACTCGCACCGACAACATTATTGTTTACTAAAAGAAGATTCACCCATCTACATCTAAAAAGACAAATAATTCAAGAGCAATCTATCACGCTTACTAGTAGCTCAAGTTTAATGTAACATTCCAAAAATATTAATCAAGGTTATCAAGTTCCAATCACCCAAGATTGGGGCTAACAAAAGCTTTTGTTAATTAAAATCAATATGAATGCATGTGTGTATGTGATGAATGCATGTGTGTATGTGATGAATGCATGAATGCTTGCAATGACTTGTTTGATAGTTATGAATGTCAAGGATTGGTTTAAATATGAAAACAACATCATCTGAATCATTTCCAAGCAGAATCAAATCAATAGAAATTCAAATATAAACAATATGAGCTAATGGTCATTTTGACCAAAGTTAACCACTAGACCACTTTGAGTGTTTCTAGTCCAAGATTTCTAACAAAAACAAATGCAATTATTTTCACCCCTTGCTAGAACAAGTACAAGTGAACCCAATCCCACTTTGCAAACCAACAGAAATAGATTTCAAATCTATTTAAATGAAAATTCAAAACTGAATCAAGTGTAGGTACTAAGATCACCATTTCTCAAAAACCACTCAAACCAGTTCACCTTGACAAACCCAAGCAACCAGAGACTACCAAGTATGTGACCAGTGCACTCACCAAAATTCATCCAAAATTTTCAAACTAAATTTCTTTCGGCCATTTTGTCAAACACTTGGTGAGCATAGTAAACACTGCCTAATTTCTACTATTTGTGATCAAAGCCTTATCTAATTTTTGTCTCCCTTTGCTCACCCTTGTCCCCCAGTGAGCACACATGCATTGAACAACCTAGCAAGCTACCATTGCACCAATGCCATGCCAACACGAGCTTCACCTTGCTAGCCAACCATGGCTAGCTAGCAGGAGCCATCGCCGCGCCTAGCCACCATGTACAGGAGGCAGCCCAACGTCCACCGCCACCCCCTGTCCAGCCCTCAGACGTAGCCAGGCACTAGACCACAAAGAACGCGCCACGCCTAATGTCTCTGCACCATGCCGAGAGCACGCCAGAGCGCCGCGCCCGACACGCTCGCACACGCCGCGTCTCGTCCTCGCCGCCCGTGCCTGCAATCACCGCGACCCCAGGAACCTCCCAGACATCCCCATTCACCGCTGCGCGACCCGTAGCACCCGTGCGTTGTCAAAACCACCGTCGGTGCCGTGTAGAGCGTCGACCGTTCCCGACCAACCTCGACCGCCCCTTTCCGTGCCATCAAGTCCTGGAGCATCGCCAGGAGACCGCGCCAGGCCTACACCCTCCGCCATGCCGTTAGCTCACTGCACCATCGTCACCGATGAGCTCTGCCTGTGCCGCACTGCCTCTCTCGCTCGGCTATAAAAGGAGGCCTCCCCAGCCTCAATTCGCCACACCATCTCACTCCCCTCCCTCTCAGAAACACCCCTGACCCTTCCCCGGAGCAAAGCGAGCACCAGGTCGCCGAAATTTCACCGGAGTCTGCCACGGAGGAGGAGAAGAGGAGTCGTTGATTGGAGCCGCCCCAGGAGCTGCCACAACCACCATTCGAACCGCCGTCATCGACAGCATCGTTCGCCCCCAACCCCAGCCCTAGATGGAGCCCTTGTGAGCCTCACATGACCCCCACCGCCGCGTTAGGGTTCAGTCTCGCCGGAGCTGCTCGACGGAGACAACACACCCCAGCCGTTCGATTAGATGCAAATCGCACGGTCTAGATTGCCACTTATCGCTTCGCGTGGCCATAGTCGCTGACGCGTGGGGCCATCACTTAAGTCATCCCGTGCGCTGCGCTGTGCGTGGTGGGCTGGCCCAGTTAGTTCCCGCAACCCAACTAATTCAAATATAGATTTTTCAATTTTGTTCAAACTCTAGTTTTGTCTGTTGATTCAAAAATCAATTCAGAGAGTTTTACTAAACCAACTGGCATGAAACCAATTTTTTAGAAAGGTATTGAAATTATTTATCCAAGCCCATTGGATTCAAACCATTTAAAATTATAGATCACCTATGGTAAAAGTAGCAAGGCAGAGACTTTTCTGCATTCATTTTTTTTTCAAAAATCAACCATAAATTCTTTTGAGTTGATTCCAACTCTCAAAAATCACATTTGATAAGATCTTTCTGAATATATAAAAATATCTAGTTTTACTTGCAGTAATAATGGACAAGTATTAAAAGAATGCCTCATAGGCATTTCTAGTCACTTTAATTAAATAAAATAATAATGTTAAACCTTATTAAATTGTGACACCACTTTAAATCACATTCCCAAGTATTAAAATATGTGGTGATGACATGTTTCAACATGATCCCATATTTTAATACGAGAATATTAAATATTAAGTAGTTTTTAATGAGTAGAAATTACTTTTCTAAAATAAAATGAATAAGACTAAGCCTTTAATCCATGTGATGATGCTAGATCATCTAGTGTGAACCTTTGTGTGCCAAATAAAAGTAGTTAAGTATTGTTTGGTGATTGTGTACTTCATATTTATTTATAGACGCTAGTGTCGACCAAGGATACGAAGAGGAAGGAGACTACTACGAAGAGGAAGCAGAGGATAACTTCAACCACTACACTACTCAAGGCAAGTCATACTAGCAAGCTAATACTTGAAAGCCCCACAATACCGATTAACCTATGCAATGCATTAGGCATGCTTTGGTTATGCAACCTTGATTATACCAAATCCCAGTTTTACATGCAAGCTTTATTCTTTTATTTCTTTATCAAAGTTTTTTATTTAATTTTAGTTAGTGTTTGTGATATTTTGGGAAAGATATTATAGGTAGCATAAAGAGCATAAAACTTGTCCTAAGTTAGTTAGAACTAGATGTCATACTGAGGCATGAGATTAGACTTAGATAAGTCACACTTGATTAGCATCCTTCATTAGTGATTACCCCCAACTTTAGTGGGTAGTGCTAAGAATAAAACTTGATCACTTTAGATGGTAATACTTGGTGAAAATGATTATGAAAACCTTAGAATGATGAGTCATTCTAATAAAATGTTTTGACATGTGTTATGAACACCAGATGATTTGATGATGAAAATGTTGAGGCACGAGCCTTACCCCTTTATAAAATGAATGGTTGGGTTCGGATGCGATACCATTCCAATTTTACCGTACAACCACAATACCCAAATTTGGGTAGGGCTTGACTGGAAATTTATATATCTTAGCATGGGTTCCCTTGCGGAAGAGGTTTGAGCTGAGGCTACCTCGTGATGATTGTACACCTATGCAGTTCCCAAGATGATAGACGGTCATGGTTGGGAGGCCAAACTCATAGGGGAGGTGCCTATACTAGGGTGTGTAATTGAAAGGTTAGGATTGATTATCCGCATACTGAGTATGGTGATTCAGGATTGTTCCTGACGGATGTATCGAATGTTGTGGTGAAAGTGTACCACCTTTGCAGAGTGTCAAACTATTCGAATAGCCGCGTCCGTGATTATGGATAGTTGGAGTGGCCATACTGTTCCATCGTTAGATGTTTTCAAAATGACGTGTGAAACGAACTATGACTTTGACTTGACCACAACAGGGTTATGAATATGAAAACTAAGTTCCCACTTAGGTGTTGTAAAACTTTAAGTTAGTTTTCTTTGATTCTAAACTCAGTTAGAGATAAACCAGGATATTTGCAAAACAACCTAGAGCTTAGGATTCCTATTTGAACCACTTTACTTGTTAGTGATAGTTTGCGAGTACTTAAAGAGTACTCATGGATTTGTCCCTGGCTATTCCTATGGCCAGACTATGAGGAGGACTACCAGGATGATGGACAGAAGGAAGTCTATGACAACTAGGATCATCTCCCATCATCAGCATTACCTGTGACCCTAAAGATGGAGCTTCGCCGATGCTACCGTTATTATATTATTCCGCCGTGTTGATTGTATTAAGACTGGATCATGAAATCCTTTATTTATAATACCTTTATTATGGTTTGTAATGGATGATGGACTATTGTACCAATCTGTTATGTCTCACAAAAATGGTAATCCGGGTGTTGACATCTGGGATTAAAAATCCGGGTGTTGACATCTGGGATTAAAAATCCGGGTGTTGACATTTAACCTAATAATTTTGTTAGGTTGTCAAGAATCATGGCAAGAAGTTGACCCACCAATGGTTACCTCAAAAAAATCGCAAAACTTTCAAAGCAACCTACAATTTGCTTGTAGTTCAAATTTGACCTAATTTTGTCGATAAATCAACATAAAGACATTCAAGTGGGCAGAGTTACCTAGGTCGAAGTTTTAAAACTCGTGAAACATGGGAATCATATAAGTAGTACACAACATGTCAGTCCACCATATATATCTGAAAAGCTCTCCTTGGGGCATTCAGATCCATATTCTTGAGACCTTTATAGAAAGGAACAATCTGGTTATCACTCGGAAAATCGAGAATGTTCTTTCCTAATAGTTGGAAACTCACACCAACGTCATTATATTTTACTAAAATAATATTCACCCATCTACCTCCAAAAAGACAATAAATTCAAGAGTAGTCTATCGTGCTAAATGGTAGCTCAAGTTTGACCTAATTTCGTTAAGTTGTCAAGATGAAAAATCTTAGCAAGAAGTTGAACCTATTGTCAAGATTCTCAATGGTGGTTTGTGATATATTAAATGAGGCCCCGATGGTTACCTCCGAAAAATTCGTAAAACTTTAAAGGCAATATACGATTTACTTACATTTGAAATTTGACCTAATTTAGATAAATTGACATAAAGTCATTCAAGTGGATAGAGTTAGCTAGGATGAAGTTCGAAAACTCATAAAACATGAGAATCATAAGTACACCATGTCCGTCCACTATATATCTCAAAAGCTTTGCCTTTGGCATAGATCCATATACTTGAGAACATCTTTACGGAAAGGAACAATCTCGTCATCACTCGAAAAATTGAGAATGTTCATTCTTGATAGTGGAAACTCACAACGACGGCATTATTGTTTACTAAAACAATATGCACCCATCTACCTCCAAAAATACAATTAAGTCAAGAGCAATCTGTCGCGCTTACTCGTACCTCAAGTTTGACCTAATTTCGTTAAGTTGTGAAGATGCAAAATCTTAGCAAGAAGTTAAAACTATTCTCAAAATTCTCGGTGATGGTTTGTGATATATTAAATGACCCCCCGATGGTTACCTCCAAAACAAATAGTAAAACTTTAAACGCAATCTGCAATTTACATGCATTTGAATTTCGATATAATTTTGATAAATCGACATAAAGCCATTCAAGTGGAGAGAGTTAGCTAGGACGAAGTTTGAAAACTCATAAAACATGGGAATCATAAGTACAACATGCCGATCCATTGTATATATATATGTGAGAAAGCTTGGCTTGTTGCATGCAGATCCATATTCTCTAGACTTTCTTTCCAGAAAGGAACAAATCTCGTCATCACTCGAGAAATTGAGAATGTTCTTTCCCGATAGTTGGAAAATCACATCGAGGGCATCGTTTAAAAAAAGTAGATGCACACATCTACTTTCGAAGAGACAGTTAATTCAAGAGCAATCTATCGCGCTTACTTGTTGCTCAAGTTTGACCTTGCTAATTTTGTTAAGTTGTCAAGATGAATAATCTTAGCAAGAAGTTAAACCTGTTGTCAAAATTCTTGGTGGCGGTCTATGATATATCAAATGACCCCTTGATGGTTTACTCCAAAAAATCACAAAACTTGCAAAGCAACCTACAATTTTATTTTAGTTCAAATTTGACCTAATTTTGATAAATCAGCATAAAGTCTTTCAAGTGCGTAGAGTTGGCTAGGACGAAGTTTGAAAACTCATAACATTAAACATGGGAATCATAAGTAAAACATGTTGGTCCACCTAGTATGTTAGGAAGCTTGGCTTGTGGGATTCAAATCCATATTCTTCGGACCTTCTTTACGGAAAAGAACAATCTCGTCATCACTCGGAAAATTGAGAATGTTCTTTTCTAGATAATTGGAAACTCACACCGGCGGCATTGTTTACTACAATAAGATGCACCCATCTACCTCAAAAAAGACATTTAATTCAAGGGTAATCTAGTGCTCTTACTTTTAGCTCAAGTTTGACCTAATTTCGTTAAATCGGCAAGAAGTCAGTGAAGTGTGCGAAGTTAGCTAGGAAGCTTGAAAATGGAACTATAAGAAACGATGGTCCACTTATTTGTGTGATAATTGGGGCAGTTACATTTTCTTCTAACTGTTGTAGGTCCTGTAGGTGTGAGGTGGTTCAATTAGCACGGTCGATGAAAGTACAAGTTACATCAAGGACCTCATAAAAATGCAAATTACATCCATGTCCATGAACTTAGCACAAGGTCCCTGAAACTATGCAGTGAAGTGTGTTTTGAGGTTTGTGCATAGTAGCGTTCATTGTACATGGTAAGGACTATCAACAGAAGATTCTAGATGCTTACAATGGAAAAGAAGATCCAACAGTTAGCAATGTTTTGATTTGCTAGTCTTGATCCAACGTCCGAAGTTAAAAGTTATCCACACACTATATAGTTGTATGATATTGTAAGACATAAGACAATATCAAGTTAAGATCGGAAGTACTACAGCGAATGGCCGATCTTTTGAATAACCTTTCCTCCTGATGTTTGGGAAGCAAGTGAAAATTTTGAAACCAGAAAAGTTTGATTTTTTTGCCAAGGACCAAAGTGCAAACTCACACCGACAACATTGTTTGCTAAATGAAAATGCACCCATCTACCTCTGAAATTACATTCAAGATCAATCTACCGCGCTTACTTGTAGCTCACGTTTGACCTAGTTTTGTTTAATCGACAAGAAGTACTAATGTGAAGTGTGTGAAGTTAGCTAGGAACCTTGAAAAATGGAATTATATAAGAAATCGTGGTCCACTTTGTGTGATAATTGGAATGCACATTTTCTTCTATCTATGGCAGGTCCCCTAGGAGCGAGGTGCTTGAGTTAACACGATCGGTGGAAGTACAAGTTACATCAAGGACCTCGTAAAAAATGAAAATTACATCCAAGTACATGCATTTAGCAAAAGGTCCCTGAAACTAGGCAATGGAGTGTGTTTTGAGGTTCGCGCATACTAGAATTCGTTGTGCCAAAGACTATTAATGTAATCTTCTAGTTGCTAAGATTGGAAAAAAAGAACCAACGGCTAGCAATGTTTGGAGTTGCCAGTCTTGATCCAACGGTTAATGTTTAAAGTTATCCGGACACTATACTATGGCGGTATGGTATTGTAAGAGATAAGACAAGATAAAGACAATATAATAAGTACTACTGCGAATGGCCGGTCTTTTGAATAGCCTTCCCCTCCTGATGTTTGGGAAGAGTGAAAATTTTGAAACCGGAACAGTTTGAATTTTTTGTCCGCCAAGGACCAAAGTGGTTTCCTTCCTTCAACTCCTCCTCTTCGCTGCTCTCGTGCTGCCTGTTTTTTTAAAGGCTCGCGCTTCCTCCCTTTTGTTCTCTTTACTTGTGTAGCTCAAGTTTGACCAAATTTCGTTAAATTGTTAAGATGCAAAAATATTAACAAAAGTGAAACCCTTTGTCTAAACTCTCAGTAGTGCACATGCGTCGACCAGCCTTGTCGTTCCATTTCACACCTTGCGACCAGAAGCACACTGGTTTGAGAGTGAGGAGAAGCAAGTATAGTAGTACAAAGTGCATGGCTCACCTTCTCACTCGAGAAGGACTCGATCGCTTTTCCTTGCTTAACTTTAGGGCCCTTTGTGCTAAATTTAGGGACCTCTATGTAATTTTGTCTTTTTGAGGTCTTTGATGTAAACCGTACTCCCACCGACCATGTCGAGTTTTAACTACAAGTATGCTCTTAAAATTTTCAAAAAATCTTTTGAAGCCAACCAGGAATTCAATATATCAAAAACCATTGAAAAGATTTTTCGTAAAACTTTCAAAGCAACGTACAATTTACTTGTAGTACAAATTTGACCTAATTTTGATAAATCGGCACAAAGTCTCATTCAAGTCGGCAGAGTTACCTAGGAAGTTTTAAAATTCGCAAAACACGGGGAAATTGAGAATGTTCTTTCCTAATAGTTGGAAACTCAAACCGACTTCATTGTTTACTAAAAGATGATGCACCCATCTATCTTCCAAAAGACAATTAATTCAAGAGCAGTCTATCGTGCTTACTTGTAGATCAAGTTTTACCTAATTTAGTTAAGTTGTCAAGATGCAAAATCTTAGCAAGAAGTTGAACCTATTGTAAAAACTCTCGATGGTGGTTTGTGATATATTAAATGACCCCCCGATGGCTAGCTCTAAAAAAAATCTCAAAACTGTCAACGTAGCCTACAACTTACTCGTAGTTTAAATTTAATTTGACCTAATTTCAATAAATTGACATAAAGCCATTCAAGTGGACAGAGTTAGCTAGGTCAAAGTTTCAAAACTTGAGAAACATGGGAATCATATAAGTAGTACACAACATGGAGGTCCACTATATATGTGTGAAAAGCTTGGCTCGTGTCATTCAGATCCATATTTTTTAGACTTTCTTTGCGGAAAGGAGCAATCTCGTCACTACTTGGAAAATTGATAATGTTCTTTCCTGGTATTTGAAAACTCACACCGACCGCATTGTTTACTAAAATAAGATGCACCCATCTACCTCCGAAAATACAATTAATTCAAGAGAAATCTATCTCGCTTACTGGTACCCTAGTCTGACCTAATTTCATTAAGCTGTCAAGATGCGAAATCATAGCAAGAAGTTGAACCTGTTGTCAAAATGCTCGGTGGTGGTTTGTGATATATTAAATGACCCCCCATGGTTACCTCCAAAAAATCCGCAAAACTGACAACGCAACCTACAACTTACCTGTAGTTCAAATTTGACCTAATTTCGATAAATCGACATAAAACCATTCAAGCGAACAGAGTTAGCTAGGTCAGAGTTTAAAAACTCATAAAACATGCGAATCGTAAGTACAACATGCCGGTCCACTATATATATTTGAGAAAGCTTGGCTATGGCATTCAGATCCATATTCTCTAGACTTTCTTTTTGGAAAGGAACAATCCTCATCACCACTCAGGAAATTGAGAATGTTCTTTCCTGATAGTTGAAAACTGAAACCGAGGGCATCATTTACAAAAAGAATATGCATGCATCTACCTACGAAAAGACACAGTTAATTCAAGAGAAATCTATCGCGCTTACTTGTTGCTCAAGTTTGACCTAATTTTGTTAAGTTGTCAAGATGAATAATCTTAGCAAGAAGTTGAAATTGTTGTCAAAATTCTTGGCTGCAATTTGTGATATATTAAATGACCCCTACGATGGTTAGCTCCAAAAAATCACAAAACTTTCAAAGCAACCTAAAATTTACTTTTTGTTCAAATTTGACCTAATTTCGATAAATCAGCATAATGTCATTCAAGTGGGTAGAGTTTGCTAGGACGAAGTTTTAAAACTAATAATATTAAACATGGGAATCATAAGTAAAACATGTTGGTGCACTTAGTATGTCAGGAAGCTTGGCTTGTGGCATTCAAATCCATATTCTTTGGACCTTCTTTACGGAAAAGAATAATCTCATCATCACTCGGGAAATTGAGAATGTTCTTATCAAATAATTGGAAACTCACCCCCGACGACATTGTTTACTACAAAAATATGCATCCATCTACCTCAAAAAATAAATATAATTAAAGGGCAATCTAGTGCTCTTACTTTTAGCTCAAGTTTGACTAATTTTCTTAAATCAGCAAGAAGTCAGTGAAGTGTGTGAAGTTAGCTAGGAAGCTTGAAAAATGGAACTATAAGAAACTGTGGTCCTGTCGTGGTGGTGGCATGTCAGATGCCATAGGTGTAGGGGTTCGTAGCATGCAGAAACAAAAAATTTCTTCCGCATGAACACACACAAGCCAAGATCAATCTACTAGATTGTAGCAACGAGTCGATTAGAGTGCTCACCCTCGAAGATTCCAAAGCGGTTAACGAGAGCAGATTCTCGTGGGTGATGTAGTAGTTCGGTTGCCGATCTCAAGATCGCGTACATGATCCTTCCGGCACTGTGTTCCGGCAGCGCTCCCGCAGTCAGTCACACATTCGGTACTCGATGAAGACCTTCCTCTCCCTTGTTCCAGCAGGCAGCAAAGGTTGTAGCTCTCTCCTCGCGATTCCTACAGCACAATGGCGTGGTGTCGGATTTAGAGGGGAGATCCCACAGGGCTTCACCTTAAGCTGGAGCAGGTTATGGTGGAGTAGTAGGGTTCCCTAGCGTATAGGGTTAGAGGCCTAAGAGGAGGAGGTGGCCGGCAGCGGCTTGGTGCGGCGGTAGCGGCGCAAGCGGCGACTTGGGGCTTCGGATTTTTGGTGTAGGTCTTTGGGGCAGCCCCTCCCCTCTATTTATGAGAGGGAGGGGCACCTAGGGGAGGGGGAGGTCGAATCCTCCCCCAACTCCCTCTCCTTGGCTGGCGCGGTGGAGGGAGAGGAGGTTTCCTCTCCTCCCTCCACCAGGAACCATTGTCCCAGTTTGACTATTCAAACTTGCCTTTTGACTTTAAATTTGGAGTTTAATTTCTTTCTTTTAAAGGCACAGCCAAGTGACCTAGGACATGATGAAATCATTCCACTTAGTCATGATACATTCATGTACCCTTCCCCTTCTGGTCCGATGAACCTTCTAGACCCTTCTAGATCATTCAGGTAAAAACACCGGAATCATTCCCGAATTCCGGAATTGGACTTCCCTTATATGAATCTTATTCTCTGGGCCATTCCGGATCTCCTCGTGATATCCTGGTCTTCTTACTCGCATTTCATATATACTAAACAACATTGAATCCTTAAGTGTGTCTCCCTATGGTTCGTGAATTATGCAGACATGACCGAGACTCTTCTCCGATTAATAACCAATAAAGGAATCTGGAAATTCATATGGATCCCACATATTTCTATGATTACTTTGCGATCGAATGAACCATTTACATACGATACCAATTTCCTTTTGTTCTTGCGATATTTTACCTATCCGAGGTTTGATTGTCTGTATCTCGGCATACCTAGTTCAACCTCGTTACCGGTAAGTACTCTTTACTCGTTCCGGTGATATGTGATCCCTTGTGAGCCAGTCACATGCTTGCAAGCTAATTGGATAACATTCCACCAAGAGGGCCCAGAGTATATCTATCCGTCATATGGATGGACAAATCCCACTCTTGATCCATGTGCCTCAACACATACTTTTCGAACACTCAATGCCACATTTATAACCACCCAGTTACAAAGTGGTGTTTGATGTCATAAAAGCATCCATCCAGTGATGGTGATTAGCATGATCTCATGGTCGAAGGAATTAGTTTACTATATATCTGAAAGCTTATAGCAAACGAACTATTGAAATGACCTGATCTTTATGCTATGCTTATCTATAGGAGTATGTCCATCATACTATTCTCCTAATGATATGATCTTGTTGTTAATAACATCTCAATGTTCATGATCAAGAAACCATGATCATCTATCAACCAATAAGCTAGTATTATAAAGAGGCTATACCAGGGACTCTAACAAGTTTACAAATCACACAAGTATTAATGTTTCCGATTATTACAATTTATCATAAACACAAAGATATAATAATAACTACTTCTATTATTGCCTCTAGGGCATATCTCCAACAATGGGTAGGCTTAAGTTGGGGTCAAATGTGTGCTAGTGGGATCCAGGGAGGGAAGATGTAGTGATTTCTACACACAGAACTCAATAACTTGATCTATATTCAACACTAGTGTTGCTACACTTGCTCCTCGAGCTATTTGAGCATGAGGAAAAGAATCTACTACAAGTGCTTAGTAAGAAAAATGAATCGATCCCCCTCTCAGGAAGCCCTGCCCCTTCGTATAAAGGAGTTGCCTGGTTCCATCTAGGGATGATGTGGACAAGCATATTTATGGAATATGCTTGTCCCAAAATAGTATCTCAGCGGTATTCTTTCCGTGTCCCCCTTCTATCGATGGCAATGACTCAGAGTCCACGACATGTGAGCCTCGGGCTTGTGGACTGTCACCTCCGTGAACTTCTTCTGCTCCTCTGCCCCTCCGTCTCTTGTCGTAGCGCTTGGCACTGTGCAGATTCCCGAGGGAGAGACAGTGTGCAGTGTTAACTTCGGGGTTCGCCCTCTCCTTCTCGAGATAGCCTCCCCTAACTCGGCCTTGCTCCGTATGACTCGGCCAAGCCCTAACCTGCATGTACAAAACATAATATTTGTACTGATAACCCATATGTTGGCTGAGTCAGGTTTTAATTACCTGACTCGGGGTAAGTCGAACCGTACTCGGCCGGTCTCTACATAACTTGGCTAGGTCATTCTTTGACCCGGTCCAGATCTCCAAGGGTATTCCCCCTTTTTCCTTAGCATGACCCTACCTGGGGTCATCCCCCCGACATTAGTCCCCAAAGCTGGTGCGGTCTTGGCGATATCAGTCGGCAAGGCCACATCAGGTTCAAGATATTCGGCTATCAAACTTATGTTGCCAACTCATACTTTAGTCGGCCCTTCATTTGTAGTATTCCTCCATTATATATTTCCTGACCTTTTGTTTCATTCTAAGGTATGACTCATTTCCCTGAGTCATTTACCCTCATCCGGGCCATCTCCTTAGCTTCTCTTATAAGTTTCATCCTACGTGTCTCAATCATTGCACTTTTGCCTCATTTCTTGTACCGCTACAGTGTTCACTGACATGGGTACAGTGATAACTGCAGGCGGTCATATCAATGCAGTATCCCTTCGATAGCCGCAATGGTAAAGACATACGGATCGCCTCCTACGCCATGAGACCCCTCTTGTGGCTCCAATCTTTGGTCGCCAGCACACGATACACGCGTTTACGCGGTAACCCCGATGCACCAGCGATCCCACTACCACTTGTGGTATGCGGTTATAAATGGGGGGAGTGGAGAAAATGTTCATTCACTTTTCCCATCTCCACCTTCTTCATCTTCCTCCTCGCGCTGCCGGTGCTGTGCCCTAATTCACGCGACCGCGCCGCTGCTTCTCGATCTCCTCTTGCCGTGCCGTGCGCTTGCATCGAGCATCTGCTCCGCTCCCTTTTCTCCACCACCACCGCACTCTTTCTCGCCACGACAGGGCCATGCAACTCTAGGCCTCTTCCTGTCGCCAGTGTTTCTTCCTCCGTTGATTATTCCGACGAGCCTATGTTGATCTTGCATAGTGGTGCCGTCGTCGGGGAAGAAGATCTTGCTGCAGGCCTAGAGCGTGGTTCTTGGAAGGTTATACGGTCACTCACCAAGAAATCGAGTGTCTTCGCAAAACCCGCCGAATTCCCGCTGAGGTAAAGTGTCGCTTACCCGGCCAGGAGGCTACCCCCATAGTCGAGGCCGATGAATATGTAGTTTTTATGTCACACTTCGCTAGAGGATTTGGCCTTCCCCTTAGTGATTTCGCCAAAGGTTTTCTAGAGTTCTTCGTCCTTCAGCCTCACACTTGACGACTAACACAATTGCTTCTCCGTCGGCTTTTATTTCGGCCTCTGGAGGATACTTTGGCCTTTGGCCTTCCATAGTAGTTTGGTCCAAATTCTTCCAAATCCGAGCCAATGTTGTGCCGGATAAATATCTGCTCCCTTCCGAGAAATCTCTGACCCAATGCGGGGCTGCCTCCATCACACGCCGGAAAAACTCTTTGTTTCCCCGAGTTACATGCCTAGAATCCTACAAGAAATGGCATAGATCGTTCTTCTATGTGAAGAACACTGGTAAGGAGGACAAGATCCGGCTCCCTGCCTTCTCAGTCGTCACTCCTTCTAGGCAGAAATGGAACTATAATCCGAAGAAAACTGATGCCCTTGCCGAGGCATTCGAGCTCCGACTCAAAGAGTTGATTCAGGCGGGGCTTCATGGCGAAGACTTGATGGCCGCTTTTATTAGCAGCCGAATCTGCCCCTTCCAGCAGCAGTCTCATAAGCTTTGCTACATGAGCAGTCCTCTCAACCCCAACCGAGTTGCCACCGTCGAACTTGAAGATGACCAGATTTGGAAATATGTCCGAGCTATCTTCAAGACTGATATGGCCGAGGATTGGGAGTGGGGCATGAAGCCCTTTACCCGTGATAATCCCCCTTCCCAGGTAACTTAAATCTAAGTTGTCTTATTCGAGTCATTTTCCTTTACTCTGTTGATCGCTTTGCTAAATTATGTCTGTCCTTTTTACATAAATTTGATGAACAAGCTTTGGAAGATGCCGAGGTGCTTGCTCTTCCTTGGAGCGAAGACCGTGACACTCCGGACAACGGGGAACCAGACTCGGAGGAGTTTATCCCAAAGCCCGAGTCTAATCCCACTCATATTTGGGGGAATGCCTCCACCCGCACCGACGAAGGTGACTCAGATTAAATCCAAGTTCTCGAGGTAGTTGCCGCGGTGCCTATCTCTTACGCATATCCGACTCATATTTTCCCAGCTAACCCGGCTGGCCAGGTGCACGAGGCGGAGCCCCTTGCTGCTAAAGCCCTGATTCGGCACAAGAAATGGGGTGCTTCGAAGGATCCTTCTGATGCAGCTCCCAAAAAACGAGTCAAAAGATCAGCTCAGAAGCCTCCGAAGCGAAAAGTCATGCCTGGAGTTTCTGCATAAGTTAGCTTATTCAGACTAACTTGTATTTGTTGTCTCTCTCTTTCTGTTTTTGACTTTGTTTCTTTTGTTAACTCGGCAGCACCCCTCTCTCTGCTAAGCTGAGTGGTCCGAGTATGACCTCTCAGGCTATTCGGCCAGCCTCGCCACCGCCTAAAGATAATGTTCCAGTTTCCAGCCCTGTTAGCGACGATATTCCTCCCTTGTCGGCTAGCAGTCCACCTCGGCGAGAGGAGGTCGAGGTTGCATCTGGTGTTAACGCCGATGTTGCCATGCCAGATCATTCGATTGATCCGGTCATTCCCACCGACGCTCCCATGACTATCCCTGCTAAACCAGTTCCTGCCGAGGCTCCTGCTACCTCGGTTCCTGCTAAAGGTGTTGCTGTCCCTGTACCGGAGGTTGCCACGCCGAGCTCTACTCATCCTGCCAAATCTCAATCTGCGGCCGAGGTTTCCGCCAAGGCCAAGAGGGAGGGTGCTACCAAGTCCAAGCCAGCCCAGAAAGCTAAGACAAGTTCCTATCAACCGAGTATAGTCGAAATGCGTCACAAAGGAGCCTCTGTCGCTAAATCTAGGCCTGCCTCCTGATGAGCTTAGATCACTGTAGGGCTTCATTGGGAAACCCCAAGAGGAAGGTGTGACAAGCACAGCAGTAAGTTTTCCCTATGAAACCAAGGTTATCGAACCAGTAGGAGGAAGGAAACAACTTCCAAGGTGTTGCCAGCAACATGGAATCCTGCACAACACAAACTCAAGACTTTATCCCAATTTACAGTGAGGTTGTCAATCTCACTGGTTTGCTGAAAACAAAGGATTCAACGTATAGTGTGGAAGGTAATGGTTGCTTGTAGAGAGTAAACGGTAACTGTATATGATGTATCAATGGTAATGATTGGACCAGGGTCCACAGTTCACTAGAGGTGTTGATAACAAAACATGTTGGGTGAACAAATTACAGCAGGGCAATTGACAGTAACTGAGCAAGGCATAACAATGCAAATACTAGACATTCATGATCCTATGAGATTTTATTGGGCATTACAACAATATACATAGACTGCCATCTAACTACATCTATGACTAGTAATCCACCTTCAGGTTATCATCCGAACCCCCTCCAATATTAAGTTGCAAGCAACAGATAACTGCATGAAGCAATGTGTGTAAAGTAAACAATACAATTGTTCCATGAACAAAAGATTGTTGTTTTCTCCCTAGTGGCAATAGCATATCTACAACCTTAGAGATTTCTGATACTTCCCCAGATTCAATAGAGGCATGAACCCACTATCGAGCATAAATACTCCCTCTTGGAGTCACTAGCATCTACTTGGCCAAGATAGGTACTAGAAACAGAGAGCATGCAAGATCTCAAACAACACAGACATGATAGAATCAATAATCAATAAGACATGATAGAATCAATAATCAATCTGACATAGCAATCTCAATATCCATCGGATCCCCACAAACACAACATGTATGATTACAAAATAGATGATATTGAACATGAACGGAGCTCACAAGATCTAAACATGATAGCACAAAGGAGGAGAAACAACCATCTAGCTACTGTATGGACCCATATTCCAAGAGTGAACTACTCACGCATCATACGAGAGGTTGGCATGGTGATGAAGAAGGCCTCCGGGATGATCTCTCCCCTTCGGCAGGGTGCCGGTGTCGTTGTTATGGGAACGGCAGTGCCTGAGCAGGATAGTTCGTGGTGTGGGAAGGAGCAGGGAAGCGAGCGACAACGTCCACAGGCGGGATTGGGCACAAGCATGCATCTGGGACACAAGAAGTACCCAGGTTCGGGGCCCTCGCTGTGAGGTAACACCCCTACTCCTGCCGATCTGACTATCTGGATGAACTCAAAGGCTCCTCGAGCTGTATCTGTGCCTAGGTAGAATTAAGTTAGACCAACCCTTGCTACGATGCCCTCCCGCCCCTTATAGGCTGAGACGGCATGGGAAAAGACTCAGCCGACTGGCAGGTCCCACAGGCAGGCCCGACCGACTATTCCTGTACGGTGTCTAGCCTCCCTGACGTCTCGCATAGTGCTGCGCCCCCTGGCCGGCACGAAAACAGTGAAGGCTGCCCCCCGGCCGGCATGGAAACAGTGGAGGCCCCCCGGCCGACATGAGCGGCGGCTCCTGTTCCCGCCCGAAACGGGTACGGGGCGTCTCCTCCGGCGTCGATGCCGCTGCCTCTGTCCTCCTGTCTGCCAGGGCTGCGGGGTACTGTGCCCTATGTAAATCGTCTTCCTTGAATGTCCGGCTAGGTCGTCCTAGCCGGCTGCTCCGTCTTGTCCGGGTGGTTGGTCCCATCCGGCTAAGTGTCTGGCCTTCTCTATCTTATCCGGCTGATGGTTCTTTCGGCTCGTCCTTGGCTTGTCTTGCTTTATCCGGCTGGCGTGATCCAACCGACTAGACGTATTTAGGAGTGCTTCTTATCTGGCTAATTGGTTTGCTAGCTTGCTCTGCGTCCGGTCTTCTTCCTGACCTGCTTTTGAGTTTTTACATCCGGCTGGGACAGCCGACTAGCAGTTATATTTCCCCTGCATCTTGTCCGATTAGCCTACCCGGGGGTGATCCCCCTGACACTAGCCCCCGAGCACGCGTAGATTCCACCCTTAGGAGAAAAGTGCGCGGGCTCCAAAAGTTAGTTTGAATTTTTCCCGGCTGAGTTCTGGCGGTTGGGAAGCTCGGCTACGTCATTACGGACGTCAACCACAGCGTGATGATGACTACAACGACATGCGGTGAAGCGTCGTGTCAAGCGCTGCCTCGGGAACCGTCGCCGACTCCTCGCCTCCCACACCCTGTATTTTCTGTGCATCTTGCACCAGCGCAAATGATTCGGCCGCGGATGGGGGTGTGCAGTGCCGCCACGTGGTGAACCGGCGGTTGGCCTGCCTGGCCCTTAAGTACCGACCGTGCCGCACCGTTGCCCCCACCTGCCATTTGCCCCCCTTTTCTTCACCATCGATGCTGTTGCGCCCCTCTTCCTCCTGCCACTTCCTTGCGCTCGTGCCGCTGATGAGCTCGCACCGCCTCCATCTCGTCGACGCTTCCCGTTCTTTGCCTGCCGGAGCGACGGGCCACCACCACTCCTTCATGGATCCCTCTTCTCCTTCCTTTCTTCCCATTCCTTATCCGCCACGCACCACCATCGATGAGATGGCGGAGAGCCGCGACGCGTGGTGCGGCTTCTCTGTCACGGAGGAGCAAATTGAAATTACCGGTGCGTGTGCCTGCTGCCGACCGCCGGCGAGTTCGGGGTACGCCTGACGTCGGCCGATGAGGTTTTGCCGGCACCGCAGGCTGGCGAGCGCGTGGTATTTCTTGCGCACCTTGCGTGTGGCCTGGCCTTCCCAGCCAGCGCCTTCTTCCTCTCCTTCCTCGCCTAGTTTGACCTTCGCATCCACCACCTCGGCCCGAATGCAATCGGCATTCTGGCGCACTTCATAGCCTTTTGTGTGTGCTACCTTGGGATCCAGCCGGATCGCGGGATTTTTTGCCGGTTGTTCCTCATCCGGCCGCAGGTGTAATACACCAAGGGGACGCTCGTGCCCTACGGCGGCGCCTCCATCTACTCCCGCGCCCAATCCGGCTACCCTAAGTTCCAGCTGCATGACACGGTCAAGTTGTCGCAGCAGACGTACTTCTACGTATGCAACTTGGGTGCCGACGACCACCTCAACCTGCCGGCCTTCTAGGACGTCGACTCTAGCCAGGTGAACTAGGAGCAGAAGAACTTTGGCTCCAAGACCAAGTCAGAGGAGCTGTAGCACCGGATAAGGGAGTTGGTGACAACCGTCTTGACCGGTGTCGACGTGACGCTCAGCTGGGCCTCCCGGTTGATGATGCCTCTCCAGCAGCGGGCGCACAAGATGTTCTACTACTCCGGCCGCTTGGACATGACCCGGCTCTCCCGCCGTGATCCCCCCTTTGGCAACCTCTACGAGTGGGTGTGGATGATCATGAAGGAGAAGATCAAGGCCGACTGGCGCTTCGGTCTTTCCCCCTACACCCACGAGAACCGCGCCCCTGGGTGAGTTTAACTTGTCGCCTTTTCCCGCCTTCTTGATTTTTCCTTTGTCCGGAATCATTGCTTGATCCGGCTTGACTTGCTTCTTCTTCCTTTGCAGACCTTCCCTTGCATCATCCGGGAGGAGGGTGAGGAGCCCCTCCAAGTCTTCACCGCCGACCTCACCGATCCGCGCCCGTGCCGGACCAGCAATGCCTCGGATGGTGAGGAGGGGTTCTTCCCTAGCCGGAACAACGAGGCGGTGGAGGACCCTCATGGCCCCATGCCCGAGGAGAGGGACGACACCGCGCCGCTCAAGCCGATGCGGAAATGGGCTGGCGAGGGGAGCTCGAGCAACGCTCGCGCTCCCGAAGATACGGCTGTGAAGCGCAGTCGGGTGGGCGTCCCTCCACGCCTCGGCCGGGCCGGAGGTGGCTAGAAGAGGGCCGACAAACCCGTGGTTCAGGGGTAAGCTTGCCTATCTTTTTATCTTGATTTTCTTGCCTTCTTGCACATGACTTTGTTCTCGTTCTTACCTTTACCTTACTTTTCCTTCGCAGTTCTCTTCTCTCCTTCGCTGCGAGCCCGGCTCGCAACGCGCCTGCCTCGCCGCCTCGTGACCCTCTGGTCCAGCCAGATGCCCCCTCAGCGGCTGCTCCCCCGCCCCCGACTGAAACCTTGCCCCCCAGAGCCGGCGGTCGTGATTCGACTGACTCCTACCGTGCCTCTGCGCGCGCTGAGTCAGCCGGATGTGACCACCAACCCAGGTGGGGGCTCTTCAGCCGGCTGGAGGCCGCCGTGAAGGAGCGCGACGAAGCCCTCGCCAGTTGGGCCACCGCCTTTGATCTCCTGGATAAGGAGGTTACCCGGCTGAAGGAGCACACCGCCTTCCTCGAGGACGAGCTGATGAACATTAGCGACGCCGCCAAGGGTAAGCCAGCTGCCTCTTCCTTTTGTTTTGTCTGACTGATCTTTGCCGGATGCCTCTTTTGATTTCCCCCCTCTGATCAAAAGGTTTCTACCCACAAGTAGATGCCCTTGCCTACGACCGGGTGCAGCAGGTTGCGCCGGGTGAGAAGGCTAGCATCCGGGATCTGGTGGCGCAGCTCAGGGAGGACTCCACCAACCTTCCTAAGTCTAGTGCCAGGATCCATGACCTCGTCTTCCCGAGGGAGCTCCTGCCAATGGCTATGGGCGCCCTCTCTATCAAACTGGGCAACGCGTCGAATGCCATCGACCGGCTTTGTGACCTTGATTCTTGCACCGGCTCCGAGATGGCCCTGGCGCTGATGCTAAGTTGGTACAAGGACGCGCGGGTGGAGAAGCTGATGGAAGGCTTCTGAGCTAGTGCGGACCTCCCTATCATGCGCCAGGCCAACCGCGGACTCTGCTCTGCCGCCATCACGTTCGCCGGCTACGCCGACATCGACGAGGTGCTAACGGAGACTGAAGCGAGCGCAGGGCCGGAAGGCGAGGTGGAGATGTCCTCCCAGTCGATCGAGGCTAGCTCGGCTCCTCACGGCAATGGTCCGGCAGCATGAAGAAGAAGATCCCCGGGATGCCGGGTGGAATTGTATATAGTTTTTGGTTCTAGAGACTTTGTCTTGCGCACTTGTGCTTTGAGACCTTGGATCTGCGGGGGTTTCGCCCCCACCGTTTAATTATTATCTGGCTGGGTCTTGCCTTCGTGCACCCTCTTATTATTGGGTCTGTCTGGTTAGCTTATACGACTAGTCCATTCCAGTCAGCCTTATCTTGCTTCTTACTCGAGTAGCCTGCTCTTTGTGACTTGCTCGGCGGCGGTCCTTTTCCCTTGTGTTTTCTTTCTATGACTTTGCGCTTCTGGATTGATAGTGGTTCAACGACTTGCTTTGGCCGGCTAGCACGCCTTCTGGCCGGGCACTACATTCTTCCAGTGGGGCGCGCCAGCGCACCCACTGGTTTAGTCCCCGAGATTTGGAATAGATGGAGTAGCCAGGTGTTCCGAATCTTCAAAAAATTCTTGCCTCTTACCTTATCTCTTAGAGTCCGACTTGCTTATCCCGCGCGGGGGGAACTGCACCCTGTTCCGGCTACACTATTCTGTCGTATCTTGGGCCTTTTTTTCTACTACTTTCCTTATCTCACCTTTCCTTCTTTTTTTTTCTTTCTTTCCTATTTCTCTCTTTCTTTCTTTCCTCTTCCTTTCTTCTCATCTTTCTCTCTTTCTTGGACCGGCTGAATCATCTTTTAGCCAGAAACTTCTCTTTTCCAGTGGGGGCGTGTCAGCGCACCCACTGGGTGTAGCCCCCGAGATTCGAAGTGGCTACCAAAAATAGGTACTTCGAATCTTTCAAATGGTTTTACTTTTCCGACTGGCTCTTCCTTGCATGCCCGACTAATGGCGTTAGCCGGATGGGAGAGGCTGCACCCCTGCCTAAGTGATTGCAGCCTTGCTTTTTGTCTGGTTTCGTCTTTCTTCGTCTGGCTAAGGCATCTTTCAGCCGGACCCTACATGCTTCTAGTGGGGGCACGTCAGCGCACCCACTGGGTGTAGCCCTCGAGATTCGGAGTGGCTACCGCAGATAGGTACTTCTGAAATGGACCATATGGGCACCTAGAGGGGGGGGGGTGAATAGGTGCTACTCAATCTTTAGTTCTTTTTCAGTTTTAGGCTTGACACAAAGTAAATTCTCTAGATATGCAACTATGAGAATTTCCCTATATGCAACCCTAGCTACTGAGCACGTAAAGTGAGGAGCGAGGAAACCGTAGTGGAGCACGAGAAGACACTGGGCTTTGTTTTACCGCAGTTCCTTCCTTGTTAAGGGAAGTACATCTGCATTGGAGGGGTGGGCGGTTCTAAGACCACCACGCCACAATAGGCCTCACCCTATTCTCCGATGGATCTCGCCACGAAAGGCCTGATCCACCTTCTCCACTATTGGTACCCTTCGAGGGGGGAACCGGTGCCTTTACAACTCTAGCGGGGCAAACATCCACAACTAAATTGGAGGCACCCGTAATGACAATAAGATGTCACAAGAACAAGGATTATCAATATAATCAACACAAGGATCTAGATATTTGCAAGAAATACTAGATCGAATGTTGGGGATATACTTTCCGGGTATACCTATAGGACTCGTTGACCAGGGTGGCCCACCCACGGGTTATAGCTTTGCTTCACGGGCGGCCCAGTCAGAGAAAGAGGAGGAGCCAGTTCCGGCTACGACAAGGGTCAGAAGAGTTACCGACTTAGGCATGTAGTATTAGTTGTAGTCCAAGCTGTACATAGTTACCGACTCTGTAATGTACAGATTGGACTATATAAACTGGCCCTATGGGTGCCTTTGGGGCAACAACTCAATACACACAACCACAACCAACTCGCACGGGCGAACCTCTCTTGTAATCCGCTGTAACATCTGGCTTACACCGATATATTACTAGGTTGCTAGCAGGAGTAGGATCCGATCACCGCAGTCGGATCTGAACCTGGGTAAACTTGTGCTCACTGCTCCTGGAACATCCGACGTCTCACACCCCATCCTTCCAACGCCACTAGGACCCCCTATGGCATACTTGTTGACAATCCGACGGCAGTTGGCGCCCATCGTGGGGCAGGTGACCTTTGGAGCATCGTTCCAGGCGGAATCTGCGCATGCAGGAATCGACAAAACAATCGCCATGGGTCGCGTGGTCTACGCCAGTGATGTCCCTCTCATCCTCCTCGATGAGACCTGTATTCCGGCTTTGAAACCCATGGCGACCTACACAATCTTGTCAATCGGCGAGATCGATATTTATCTCGGTTTCGCTGAACCCGCCCAACCCACCCTAGAGGTGATGACCATGGCGGAAGAAAAATCCGGAACTACTTTGTCCGCAGAGGCGGAAGAGTTCAGGATCCCGGAGAAAATCAAACCCACCCAACCCACTCCTAAAGTGGAAGAAGAGGTCAGATCCGATCTCTCCAGTGAGATCGTATACACAGACGAGGAATACATCGGCTAGGGATCTAGCTTTGCTAATGTTGAAGCAGAAACGGAGTTATACAAGTTCCTCAAGGACATAAACAAGAAGAAGCACTATTTCGTGTACCATATAAGCACCGGATCCTACTCTGTCGATGTTGTGGCTGGTAGTGATTCGGTCCTAGATGTAATCAAAGAAAATGCCTACTCACCTGGCACCCCGGTGGAGTCAATCACGTCGCAGGAACTTCGAGATTTTGACAAAGAGTTGGAGGAATACGAACAAGATCACGTCTCCAAGCCAACGCAAGGCGAGCCAGAAACTCCTCCTAGTCCATATGATAGCATGGATGAAAGCTACACCTCGGAGGATGACATGGATACTGGAGATTCCTCCGAGGTCCACAAACCTACCATGACGGAAAGTACCGACGGAAGTTTATCCCCTGGTACCGGACCAAAAGCCATCTTTGCCACTAGTACGCACATTAAGGCTACTGGGCGTTCAAAGAAAAAAAAGAAGAACAAGAACAAGAATCCGACACCGGCAGAGCCGGACGTCGAGGAAACCAACAAAGAAAAAGTTGATGAAGAAACCGAGATGGAGAATCAGGACGGAGATCCGATTAATCCCACCCTGATCGATCCTCCTGTGGATGGATACGTTGTCACCAATGATGCACGCGAAATCTACGGAAATGCTCTCACTATTCCAATCCCAACAGCTTCAGATCTTACACCGGACACGCTGGAGAAAAGGGTTGAGGACCTGGAAAAGCATCGTTTATTTCTACTTGAAGAGGCTGCGCTCCTCGTCGAGATGAGACAACAGTTAGACAGTGATCCTGCCAGATATCAGTACGATTTCAAGTGACACCCAAACAAAACAAGGGGAAGTCCATTTCTTGCAAAGAAGAATCCGGATATCCACAAAGATCTATTCGACGTAAAAGATGGAGATAAGATCCGAGTCTACAGCACACCGGTGGAAAACGCTGCTGCAGCCCAAGCCATCCTTGCCAACAATCCATCTCCGCAACAGTTCTAACAGTGCGTCGCATTACTGGACAAAGGATTAAAGCAGCAGAAAACGGCCGCGTCATTTAGTAGCAAACTGGCCTCCAAATCCGAGTTTTGCCACACTGGCGCCGACCAAAGCCCTGATGTAAGACTCCATAGGGATACGACTCAACGCTATCGTCCCCATAGAGAAGAAGAAGAGAATTCAAGAACCGGTTCAAACAGCCAATCCCGCTGACCGGCACGTGACTGGGCAAGAGTTATTCCGGCTGTGGCCAAAGATTCCATCAGGGCAATGGTTCTTCATTAGGACCATCATCGGCAAAACAATCGTTATAGAGAAGACCCATAAACACACCGCCAGCGAGAGGAGCAATATCGGCTAAGGATGCCACCACCGAGCCGTCCGGCTGGCAATGCCGGATGAAGAGATAATCCGGATCGTCCTGAATATAGTAGGGATGGTGCTCGAAGAAACAGGCATCGGAGTCAGCATAATGACGCTCCACCGCCACCACCAAGAATCCCAGCCAAAAATAACCCACCAGGGCCACCATCGCCTCCCATCAGCGACCATGAAGGATCATGTCGTAGCCACGGAAGCTGTAGGGGCGGAGGCGGCAATGGTGAGAGAAGAAGCAGAAATCCGACTCCACCACACAGAAGTCGTGAGCCTCCAAGGCGCAGATCTCTCTCGCCAAACGATGCTCGCCATCGCATCGAATCAAACATAGAAGCACAATGGTACAAGGAAGAAGATGTGTACGTGGGACCCAAGTGCTTTGGTCCACGTATACATCAGACAAAATTTCCGGTTGACTTTGGCATCGGCAAACATATTCAGCCCTATGACGGCGCAACTCAGCCAGATACTTGGCTCTAGGATTTTTTCCAGGCTTGCTGCATCGCTAAAGGAGGAAACAGCCTAGTTGCAGTCCAATATCTCCCACTTATGCTGAGGAAGACGGCTCGATCATGGCTTAATGAACTGCTAGAGAATTCAATTCATAACTGGTATGATATGCAAAGCGCGTTCTTTTCAAACTTCGAGGGAACATACAGGAGGTCCTGCATAGTCGGAGACTTGCAGCGTTGACCTGGAGAAACTTGCCGGTATTACCTCGGACGCTGGATCGATACAAAGAACTCCTACAAAGGAGTAAACAAGCAAACTGCGATAGAAGCTTTTATTGCAGGATTACCAGTCGGACTTTTACATCACAGGCTAAAGCGTGACCACATCATAGATTTAGGAGAAATGATAGACGGCAAGCAAATATGCTGACGCCGATGATGATTCAGAAGGGCTGCTAAATATTCTGGCCAATCCCAATGCGGCCAAACAACCAAAGAAAACTCAGAAGCACAAGAACACCTCAGACGAAAAGCCGGCTCCGGATAATGCAGCTATCAATGCAACGTTCGGATCTGGAGGACGAGGAGGGCATGGAGGCGGCTGTGGTAGAGGCCGAGGAACTTCCGGAATCCAGGGCAGAGGAGACCAACAACCCGGAAGAACCTATAACTAGGCTAACATTGCCAATAATCCCTGTGTCCACCACTTGGATAGTAACAGAGGATCTACCCATACAAATGCCAAGTGTCGTTTCAACGACGACATCAAGAAAGACGAATCCGCTGACTACAGAGCCAAGCGACGAAAAGGAAAGAAAAATTCCGAGAAAGGAAAGGAGCCCAAGGAAGATTCCGACATGGAAGAGGCAGAAGCTGCCACAGAACCAAATAAGTCCACATGAAGTAATTCCAAGATCCTCTGTGAAGAAACAATAGTTTTCCTCTTGTGGGGAGTCATGCATCTTGCCTTCAACACAAGCCC
The DNA here is from genome assembly GCA_916181665.1 of Avena sativa. Classification (NCBI taxonomy): domain Eukaryota; kingdom Viridiplantae; phylum Streptophyta; class Magnoliopsida; order Poales; family Poaceae; genus Avena; species Avena sativa. The sequence goes on along the minus strand of OV702299.1, from coordinate 360,990,718 downwards.
TGCAAACATGATCTTTGGCAAAGCAAACATTGTCTTTTAGTCCAAGGATGTGGCCACCCTTGTGAAGACTTTGCAAAGTTCTCATGTTCACATGGGCTAAAAGGCGATGCCATATCCAGCCCACGTCGGCCTTTCTGAATAAGCACATCGGACCCAAAGTGGTTTTCCCCGAAAAGTCCACCACATACAGGTCATTTTTGACGTACCCAACGAAATCGACCTTTAGAGACTTGCTCCACAAGATTACCACTAAATCACCATCAATGAAAACAACAAAGCCCATATTACCAAGGGCACAAACAGAAAGTAAGTTCTAACTGAGGGTCTCAACAAGCATGACGTCCACGAGAGAGATATCATGGGCGACGACAACCTTGACAACACCCAATACCTCAGATTTAGACTTGTCACCACAGGAGACTGTAATATGATCATGATTGGGTCGCATCTCCGTGATGATCTCATTGCTTCCTATCATATGACTAGTGCACCCACTGTCCAACACCCATTTAGACCCACCGGAAGCATGGCCCTGCAAGAGAATTACTTCTTTGTTTTAGGTACCCACTTTTCAATGGGTCCTCTCATGTTAGTAACAAGGGTCTTCGGAACCCAAATATACCAAGCAACATATTTGTCCGGGGGATCACCCCCAGGTAGACTAATCGGACAAGATACAAGGCACCAACCTGCAGGCCGGCTGGGCAGCCGGACATAAAAACCCAAAGGCAGACCAGAAAGAAGGCCAGATGAAGACCAAACTGGCAAACTAGCCAGCCAGATAAGAATCATCAGCAAAGGCTGCTAGCCGGCTGGATTAAGTCAGCTGGCCAGAGCATGACATACCAGGAGTCAATCGGCAGAAAGATCAGCCGAATGAGACAAGCAAGGGAAGAAGAGTAGCCGGATGGATCTGACCATCCGGCCCAGGAAGATCAGCTGGCTAGGCCACCCTAGCTGGCCACTCAAGACAGGCGAGGTACAGGGTGACGTAGAGCACAATGCGTAGTACGCCCAGGACGGCGGACAAGATAGAAAGGAGACTCAGACACTCGTCCCATACCGATGACTTTACCAATGACAGTTGTAATAGTAGACAGTACATGGCACTATGCATAGCTACCCGCATGACGACCACTGTAGACGACGTGGCAGCATGGACTTGACTATGGGTACGCACCCTCCATGCCGGCCACTGTAGATGACCTAGTCGGCTGGGCCCGCCTGTGGGACCCGCCAGTCAGCCATGCCACCTCGGCCTATATAAGGGGCGGCAGGGGCAACGTATTAAGGGTTGGACTCTCCCTGATCACTAGCTAGACCAGATACAGCTCGAGGAGCCTTGTAGCCCCTTGTGTTCATCCCTATAGTCAGATCGGCATGAGTAGGAGGTTTACCTCAACCCGAGGGCTCCGAACCTGGGTACTTCTTGTGTCCCCGACACTTTCTTGTACCCAATCCCGCCTGTGGACACTGTCGCATGCTTCCCTACTTGAGCCCACACCTCTATCTAGCCTTCTTAGGCTTTGCCGTTTCCATAACGACGACAGTTGGCGCCCACCATGGGGCAGAGATGGCGGCGACCGGAGGGACGTTCCGCACGGGACCCTGCACTTCGTCCGGCGAGCGCGTGGCTTCCGGCCTCGTGCTCACGCTGGGAAAATTCAACTGCATTATCGACAATGCTCGTTGCTTCGCCGGATCCAGCTTCCCGGCAGACGGCTCCATCCTTCAGTTCGGCGACCTGCCTGTCTATGTTCCCACCGTGCCGGAGTGTTTCCCTCGGGAAATCGTCTTTTTCACCGAGCCGTTTCCCTCAGCCGGCAACACGCTTTTTGCGCCTAGCGCCATGGAGGTAATGATGGGTGGCTCAGGCAATAGCCGTCGTCCCCTCTCGAGCGCGGCGTCGACCAAGGTGGTCTGTCCACTCTGGTGCGCGAGAAGGGTGTGGTAGACGAGGTTATCGAGGAACTCCTCGAGCCGGTGCATCCCGGGGACAACCCGGAGGAAGCTATGGACAAGATTGAGGCGGCGCATGAGCGTCTGCTCTAGCAGGCCCAGGGCCTGGCCTCCACCAAGTACCGGATGGAGAGCAACATCGGCGAGTATAATCGCGCCCATAGCTTCACCCCGACTAACAAGGATCCTAGCCGGCTGGGCTCCATGCAGCGCCGTGGGGAAGAGATGGGCGCCCGCTTCGAGCATGATCTCGAGCCGGCTTCCTGCAATACTTCCCTCCGTCCGTCTAGAACTCCGCGATCAAGAATGTCCGGGCGGCGTGAGCCGTCGCGGAGGACCTACCTCACCTGGAGGGGGGGGGAATGCTGTGCCAGTTCCAGCGAGTGCAGCATCTGCTGCGCGTGGCTTACGAGCAGGCCGAGGCTTCTCGTGTCGCGCATGAGGCAGGAGCCGGTTCCAAAGGGAACCGTCCGGCTGGCAATAGCCAGGGAGGACCCCGCCAGACCAAGTGCTCCGCATCTCCGGTTTAGCAACCCCCACGCTCCAAGCGTCGCCAGTCCGGCAGCAGCCAACCTCGCAACGAGCAAGGAGCCACAAGCCACCCACCTCCGGCTGGCCAGAACCCACCTCCACCCCTCCACCATTCCTCCTCACCGGCCGGGTGGGAGCGCCCAATCCGGTTGATCCGGATGCGCGCAACCGCATCAACCTTTTGATGGAAGCTCGCCTCACTAAGGAGGAGGTTGCAACCGGCCCAGTGTGCCTCGGGACACCCTAAAATATGATAGCATCCAGAAGGATCCCTTCCCTGACAAATTCTCCTGCCCCGGGACACCCCGATATATGATAGCAGCATGAAGCTGGAAGACTGGCTGACCGACTACGTCACCGTAGTCGGAATCGCCCACGACAACAAGCGCGTGGAGGTTCGCAACATCCGGCTAATGCTGACGAGCTAGGCCAGGACTTGGCTCAACAGCGTCGCTCCCAACAGCATCAATGCCTGACCGGATTTCGAGAAAGTATTCATCTAGAACTTCAACGGCACGTACAAGCGTTCTGGCAGGCCCCCGAGCTTTCTCTGTGCATCCAGGGAGACCGCGAGTCAGATCGCGCTTACCTCGCCCGTTGGACCGAGCTACGCAACTCCTGCAAAGGGGTGGTGGAGAACCAAGCAATTGGTTTCTTCATCGAAGGGTGCCACGAGGGCACGATGCTGCACCACCGGCTGCTGTGTGATGAGCCCAAGACCATGGCAGAGCTGATGAACGTTGCCGACCAGTACACTACCGCGGACATGGCAATGAAGAATCCCCTCCGAGTAAATGCGGAGGGACGGCCGGTTCCCACTGAGCTGGCTCGAGAGAAGCCAGCCGGTCAAGTCGGACATGCCAGATCGTCCCGGCGGCATGGCAATGACAGTCGCTACCAGGGCAAGTGCCCGGTTGAGAAGCAAAGCCCGCGCTACCACCAGTGGCAATTCAACACGGTGCAGGGCGCGCCGGCTCACAATGACAAGAGGCAGAGGAATGCCTTCACCTTCAAGCAGATGTTCGACCGGCCCTGCAAGTACCATAGTGGCACCAAGCCGGCTACGCACACCACTCGGCAGTGCAGTTGGAGCCGCCAGATCAAGGATCATGCCGGCTTAACTCCTCTCCCCCACCCCTTCTGGCAGTCCCCTACCATCGGCTAGGGCAGCCGGAAACAACCGCGGCAATGGAGGCTACCCCAGCAGCACGAGAACTACCACATCTTCGAGGCCAAGCCGATTGACAATCACAACCGAAAGTAGCACAGCGCGGAGGTGAATGCTGTCATCCCCCCAGTCTCCCTGTGTCTCAACTGGTCTGAGACCCCGATCACCTGGAGCCATCCGGACCGGCCGGATTTGCTCCCAAATCCCAGGGGCGATGCGATGGTGCTGGACCCCCTCGTCATCTCCGACGCCTGCACCTGCCGGTTCTCACACGTGCTGTCAGACGGTGGGAGCAGCCTCAACCTGCTCTACTGGTCTTCCATGGAGAAGCTGGGTATCCGGGAGTGTGACCTCCAGCCCTCGACCACTATGTTCCACGGCGTCACGCCTAGGCCACCGTGCGTCCCGCTGGGCAAGATCCGGCTAGATGTCATATTTGGTTCGCAAGAGAACTTACGGCGCGAACCAATCTGGTTCGAGGTGGTCAACCTCGCCAGCACCTACCATGTCCTTCTTGGGCGCCCTGCCCTTGCAAAGTTCATGGCGGTCCCCCATTACGCATACCTCAAAATGAAGTTGCCGGGGCCGAATGGTGTGATCACTGTGGCCGGCTGCCACAGACGGTCCATGGCCTGCGCAAAGGAAGGCGCCAAGATAGCCGAGGCCCTGCTCATCGTCGAGGAGAAGTGCGAGATGCTACGCAGTGTCGCCATGCTGCAGCAAGAAGTGCCGGCTAGAATGAAGCCGGCTGGGGACATGGCATTCCAGCCGTCCAAGGAGACCCGGTAGATCCCGCTCGACCCGGCTGACCCCTCCAAGTGCCTCACCATCGGTGCCGGCTTGGACAGCAAATAGGAAAGCGCTCTCATCGACTTCCTCCATGAGAATCGGGAAATCTTCGCATGGTCTCCCAAAGACATGCCGGGTGTGCCAAGGGAGTTCGCCGAGCACTCGCTTCATGTGCGTCCTGACGCCAAGCCGGCAAGCAGCCCCTCCGTCGCTTCGCGGAAGACAAGAGGAAGGTCATCGGCGACGAGATCGCCTGGCTACTTGTTGCCGGCTTCATCATGGAAGTATACCACCCGGACTGGTTGGCCAACCCAGTCCTAGTGTTGAAGAAGAACAAGACCTGGAATATGTGTATCGACTACACGAGCCTGAACAAGGCCTGCCCGAAAGACCCCTTCGCTCTGCCCTGTATTGATCAAGTGATTGACTCTACGGCCGGCTGCGATCTGCTTTCCTTCCTCGATTGTTATTCTGGCTATAATCAGATCTGGCTGATCAACTAAAAACATTGTTCATCACCCCGTACGGGGCTTACTGCTATGTAACCATGCCATTCGGCCTGAAGAATGCAGGTGCTACATATTAGCGTTGCATGCAGAAATGCTTGCACTCGCAGATCGGCCGGAACGTGCACGCGTACATGGACGATGTCGTAATCAAGACGAAGGAGAAGCATACCCTGCTGGAAGATCTCGGCGAGACGTTCGCGAACCTCCACCGGTAGCAGATGAAGCTAAACCTGGAGAAATGCGTGTTCGGCGTGCCAGCCGGACAGCTCCTAGGCTTCCTCGTATCAGGTCGGGGAATCGAGGCCAATCCGGAGAAGATCGCGACCATCGAGAGGATGCAGGCACCCAAGAGATTGCTTAGTGTCTAGAAGTTCATCGGCTGCTTGGCTTCCCTCAGCCGAGTCGTCAGCCAGCTTGGGGAGAAGGCCCTGCCACTGTACCAGCTGATGAAGAAGACGGACAAGTTCACTTGGATGGCTCAGGCGGATACTACCTTCGACGACCTCAAGCGCATGCTTTCTTCGGCACCGGTCCTCGCCACGCCGACTGCGAAGGAGCCGATGCTGCTCTACATAGCCGCCACCAACTGGGTAATCGGCATCATCCTGGTAGTGAAGCGACCAGAGGCAGGCAAGGCACAGCCGGTTCAGCGACCCGTCTACTATCTTAGCGAGATGCTATCCCTCTCCAAGCAGAACTACCCCCACTACTAGAAGATGTGCTACGGTGTGTACCTGGCTTGCAAGAAGCTCAAGCACTACTTCCAGGAGCATCCGCTCACCCTGGTATCCACTGCGCCGTTGGGCGAGATCTTTGGCAACAAAGACGCCACGGGCCGGGTAGCCAAGTGGGCCATCGAGATGGCCGCCTACTACATCCGCTACGAGCCCCGGATCACCATCAAGTCTCAGGCGGTGGCGTACTTCTTCGTCGTCTGGGCGGAGAGCCAGTACCTCCCACCAGTTCCAGATTCCGACTACTAGAGGCTGCACTTAGACGGCTCGAAGATGCGAGGGGACTTGGGAGCCATCATCGTGCTCACCTCGCCAAGGGAGACCGGCTGGAGTACGTGCTGCAGATCCACTTCACCGCGTCGAACAACATCGCCGAATACGAAGCTCTCGCGCATGATCTCCGGCTCGTGAAATACATTGGCATCCGCCGGATCCTTTGCTTCGGCGATTCGGATCTGGTGGTGCATCAAGTATCCGGCGAGTGGGACGCTCGGGACGCCAACATGGTCCTGTACCAGTTCCACGTCCAGCTGCTTAGCGCTGGCTTCGAGGGATGTGAATTCCACCACGTCCCCCGCGCCAACAATGAGGGGGCCAACGCGCTCGCGCAAGTCAGATCCACCAGAGAAGCCATCCCGCCCGTAGTGTCCTTGGAACACCTTCGCAAGCCCATCATCACTCCCTCTCTATAATCCGAGTCCATCATCTGGGTAGCAGACCCGGGGGCTACCGGCTCGAAAGAGCTGGGTCCCGCTGTTGTGCCCTCTGGCTCGAAAGACCCGAGGGCTGCCTCCTCCTCAAGCAAGCCGTCGTCGAGCAAGGCAAAGGGCCCGGGGGCTGACTCGGGTATCCCACCCGGCCGCCTTCTGAACGATCTCCAGATCGTGCCGGCTAGCGTCTTCACCATCCGGGAAGTTCCATCTTGGGCCCATCCCTTCATGAACTACCTCCTCAATGACGAGCTTCGAGACGACGAGGTGAAGGCAAGGCAGATCTGGCGCCGTGCGCACACGTACACCATCATCAACAAGGAGCTGTACAAGCGCAGCGCCGCAGGCGTCTTCTAGCAGTGCGTCAATGTGGATACCGGCTACCGGCTGCTGAAGGAGATCCACCAGGGGGAGTGAAGTCACCACGCCTCTTCGCAAGCCCTGGTGTCGAAGGCGATGAGCCACAGATTCTACTGGCCGACTGCTTCGGAGGATGCGGACCAGCTGGTTCACGCGTGCAATGGGTTCCAGCAGTTCGGCCGGCTAAGGCACATGCCGACTTCCACACTCAAGACCATACCGATCACCTGGCCCTTCACGGTTTGGGGACTGGACATGGTCGGCCCCTTCAAGCGAGCTCGAGCCGGCATGACCCACTTTCTAGTGGCGGTGGACAAGTTCACCAAATGGATCAAGGCGAAACCGATCTAGAAGCTGGACGGTGCCATGTCGTCACCTTCTTCCGTGACATCATCATTCGGTTCGGATACCCCCATCGCATCATCACCGACAACGGCATGAACTTCGCCAAGGGGGCCTTCGCCCGATTCTGCTACAACAAGGGGATCCGGCTGGATCTTGCATCTATCGCACATCCATAGTCCAACGGACAGGTGGAAAGAGACAACGGCTTGGTGCTAGCCGGAATCAAACCCCAGCTGATCGAGCCACTAGAGCGATCACCCGGCTGCTGGATCGAGGAGCTGCCGCCTGTGCTATGAAGCCTCCGCACCACCTCGAACAGATCAACTGGTTTCACCCCGTTCTTCCTCACATACGGCTCAGAGGAAGTTGTCGCGGCAGACATCGAGTTCGACTCGCCCCGCAAGCTCCTTTACACGTAGAAGGAGAACCAGGAAGCAATGGAGGATAGCGTGGACCTCCTCGAAGAGGCCCGTGAGCTAGCCTTGTCCAGATCGGCCATCTACCAGCAAGGGCTGCGCCAGTATCACTCCAACCGCATCCGGCCCGTCGCATTCCGGGAGGGCGACCCTGTGCTCCGGCTGATACAAGATACGAAGGGCATTCACAAGCTGTCCCCTTCGTGGGAGGGCCCCTTCATCATCAGCAAGGTGCTGCACAACAACTCCTACTACCTCATCGACGCGCAGCAGCCGCGCAAGAACAAGTTGGACAAGTCGGATGAGGAGACAGAATGACCGTGGAACGTAGACCTGCTTTGGCCATTTTACACTTAGTCGCAAAAACCAGTGTATGTATCCGGATCCCTGAATGAATGAAAGATATGGAACCCCGGCTGATGCTTGGGGGATCCTTGCCAGATAATCAGATCGTTGCTCTTATCCGTTTAAATTCCTGCAATGCTTTTTCTGGCTTCCATCGACCCCTTCCCGGGGGCTCGCCGGTTGGCCCGCCCTGCCAATTCTGTAAACCGACTGAGTAGTGTGCGATGATGCCAGAGGCCCACTCTTCGTCTTAGCTACAGACCGCAACCCGGCTGTCCGGCTAGCAAGAGCAAAAGCCCGAGGGCATCCCACACGAAAAACGACGAAAGATGCGTCAGATCGGGCATCTCCAGCCTTGTGCCTAGCTGGTCTTTTTCGGCTATGAAGCCTCTAGTACTGTGTGCGGTGTATTGTCAGCTCCCTTCGGTTCCGGCTCCATACCGCAACCCGACTGTCCGGCAAGGTGCAACATAAACAGCATTGCACACGAGAAAGTGACTAAGTGTCCAGAAAAGCACGAGCTAGTTTTCGAAAAAAGAAAAACCCTAGTCGGATAATAGACAGACATATAACATGGCAACATATTGACAAGGAATCATTCTTGTGTTTATTTTTTGCACAAATCGTGCCGAGCTGGAAATCAAAAATAGGAAAGATTCGAAGAACCTACCTGCGGTAGCCACTCCGAATCTCGGGGGATACACCCAGTGGGTACGCTGGCGTGCCCCCACTGGAAGCATGCAGCGTCCGGCTGAAGGGCGCGTCAGCCGGACAAGGAGAAAAGACAGAGACAGACAGAATGCAAAGGCATCACCCGCCCGATCCGACCAAGCACCGCTAGTCGGACGCGTCACACAGATCTAGCCAGAAAGAGAAAAATAGAATATGAAAGGAAGAAGTAAGATAAGGAAAGTAATAGAGAAAAAGGTCCAGAGAGCGATGGAATGTGCACAACCAGACCGCAGTGCAGCTTCCCCGGTCCGGCCACACGAGCGCCAGTCAGAGAAGAAAGAGGGAGAAAAGGCAGAACACAAGTGAAGGTCCGTTAAAGTACAAGGCAAAGGAAAGATATTGCCGGCTGGAGAGGACCACCCGGAAAAACCAGTCGACCAAGGCATAAAGATAATGGGTGCATGAAGGGAACCCAGACATGCAGATCAATTAAGCGGTGGAGGACGAAGCCTCCGCATATCTAGATGTTTCACAAACACGAAGTACCAAAAGCTAAGTTATTCACAAAGTCACCCGGCATCCTGGGGTCTTCATCTTCAGACAGCCAGACCCTTGCCATGGGGAGGAGTCGCGCCACCCTTGCCGCCCGCCTGGCAAGATGACTCCATGCCGTCTGCTCCCGCGCCATCGACTCCTGCGCTTCCCTCACCGTCCGTGAGCACCTTGTCGATGTTGGCATAGCCAGCAATCATGATGGCGGTGGAGCGGAGTCCGGGGTAGGCCCAGCGCACGGCGGCAAGGTCCGCGCTGGCTCGGAAGCCGTCCACCAGCTTGTTGCGGCGGGCGTCCTTATACCAGGAAAGCATTAGGGCCAGCGCCATCTCGGAGCCGACGCGAGCAGCCAGGTCGCGCAGACGGTCGATGGCATTCGGTGCATCGCCCATCTTGATCGCCAGGGCCCCCATGGTCTCTGGTAGGAGCTCTCCAAGAAAGACCAAGTCATGGATGCCGGCTGCGGCCTTGCGAAGGTTAGCAGCGTCTTCCCCGAGCTACGCCACCAAGTCCCTGACGGCAGCCTTCTCCCCCAGCGCGACCTGTTGCACCCGGTCGTAGGCAAGGGCATCCAATTGGGGGTAGAAGCCTTGTGATTAGAAGGGGGCAAGTCAAAAGATTAGCCTGGAAAATGCAGTCGGACGGAACGGAAAATAAGAAGCGGACGACTTACCCTTGGCAACGAGGCCGACGTTCATCATCTCGTCGTGCAGGAACTCCGCGTGCTCCTTCACCTGGGTGGCCTCTTTGTATAGGAGGTCAAAGGTGCTGGCCCGGCTAGCGAGGGTCTCGTCCCGCTCCTTAAGGGTGGCCTCCAGCTGGTTCACTTTGCTATGCCACTCCTTGTTCTGGAGCCTAAGCGCGGCGTTGTCCCGGCTGAGGCGCGTGTTGGAGCGCTTCAGCCGTTCGATTTCACGTTGCGTGCAAACCATGACGGCTGCAGGATAAGGAAAAGAACACAAGTAAGAAAGCCAAAAGCAGAACAGAGCGAAAAGAAACGAAAGAGATAAAGGCTGGGAGAAACTCACTTTGCGCGGTCCCTCACGCTGCGGCCAGTTGCTTCGTGGCCTCCTTGTTGGTGCTGGCCAGCGTCGCCCGGAGCTGCTTGACCTCCGCGAGCCCAACCTCAAGGTTCACCTTGAGGGTCTGTAGAGAAGCTCCTGCCTCCACCGGCAGAGGTGCCAGTGGGCCGACTAGAGCAGCCGGGGTGTCGCGGATGGCCGCTTGCCACTATGTTGTCGCCTCGTCGTCCAAGTCAACATACTCGATGATCACCATGTCCTTGCCGGTGCCTGAGCTCCCCGCGCCGGCTGATGAGCCCTCGCATGGGCTAGAGGTCCCATGTGGCTGGCTTGCCGTGCGCTCAGGCGCAACGGGAGTCGGCTGGGGGCCTGCTGTCGTCACTGGTGGGGGCATGCTTTCGGTCGCGAGCGGCGGAGCAGCCGTCGCAGTGGCAGCCGGCGGAGGAGGAGGATCACGAGGCGGTGAGGCGGAAGGCGTGTTGTGATCCGGGCTTGCACCAAAGGAAGGAACGACACTACAAAGGAAAAGAAAGATCAAAACAAGAGCAAGAGCAGATGCGGAAAAACGAACGAGCAAGAAAAGAACTACGCAGGGAACTTACCCCTGCACCACGGGCGCAGACCAATTTCGGCCACCCATGGTCCGGCCGGGGCATGGAGGAACCCCCACCACCCGGCTATGCTTGGCAGCCGACTCCTCAGTGGTGGCGGTGTTGCTAGAGGTGCCCTCGTTGGCACGCTTCCGGGTGGGCTCGGGCGCGACACTGCCATCACTCTCCTCCGGCTCAGGGCCGTGCAGATCCTCCACCACCTCGTCGCCCCAGCAGGGGAAGAAGCCTTCCTCGTCGTCTGAGCCCTCACCGATGGTCTGGCGTGAGCGCGGCTCAGGGAAATCAGCCGTGAAGACCTGGAGGGGCGCGTCGCCCTCCTCCCGAATGATGCAGGGGAAGATCTACATAAAAGGATGTAGGTCAGGATTAGATAAGGCAATTTAGCCGGATAACGCAAGAGCAAGAGGAAAAAGCAAGAAAAGAACAAGTATACTTACCCGAGGCGCGCGATTCTCGCGCGTGTAAGGAGCCAGTCAAAATTTCCATTCGGACTTGATCTTCTCCTTCGTGATCATATCATCCACACCTATTCGTAGAGGTTGGCGAAGGAGGGGTCGCGGCGGGAGAGCCGGGTCGGGTCGAGCCACCTGGAGTAGTAGCACACCTTGTGCGCTCGCTTCTGTAGAGGCATCATCAGCCGATTGGCCCAACTCAACGTCACATCGACGCCGATTAGACCGGCCGTGACCAGCGTCCTCATCCGGTGGAGAAGCGCGTCCGACTCTGTCTTGGCGCCAATGATCTTCTCCTCCCAGTGCGCCTGGCTGGACTCCATGTCTTGGAAGGCCGGGAGGTTCAGCCGGTCGTCGGACCCCAAGTACCATACATAAAAGTACGTCTGTTGCCACTGTTTAACTGTGTCGTGCATTTTGAACTTGGGGTAGCCGGTCTACGACCGAGAGTAGATCGAAGCGCCGCCGCAGGTCACGAGGGGCCCTTTGGCGTATTGCACTTGGGGCCGGATCAGGAAGAGCCGGCAGAAGTGCCCGAGAACCGGTTGGATCCCGAGATAGCATTCGCAGAAGGCGACAAAGTGGGCCAGAATGCCGATTGCATTCGGCTCGGGATGGTGGAGGTGGAGATCGAAATGGGCGAGGAAGGAGAGGAAGAAGGCGCTGGACGGGAAGGCCAGGCCGCGTGCCAGGTGCGCGAGAAAAACAACACGTTCGCCGGCTTGCGAAGCCGGCGAAATATCATCAGCCGGGGCTAGGCAGATGTAACTACCTCGGTGAATTACGCTCTTAGTTACAAGCCTGGATGAGCGGAAATGGTTAAAATAGTACGGTGGGGCCCAAATGCCACTCACAGGTAGACCTTTCGGCCGTCCTAACCATTTCCAAACATCGGGACAAGAACGAGCGGCGTAATCGGCAGGCGAAGGGATCAACTACATACACAAATGAGTATGTATGCAAGCCACCATACAACAGTCCTCAGAGCCATTCCATCTAAAAGAAATAGAAATATTGCAACGCCATACGGCAAGATCCAAATATCCTAGATAGATATAATAGTTTAGGATATCTCCTCATACATCAAATATCAGAGTATCAGGCGGAAGCGGGAAACAAGATCCGAGTACGGATAAGAAGCAAATCGGCATAAGATGCCCCATAAATAAACACATCCCGCCCACAGATCTCACGAATCCCCGTTCCCGGAATCTCTACACTGAGTGATCGTTGCCAACATCGTCCGTCTCCTCCACCCAGTATCCATCTTGTGAGTGTACCTGTTCATCTGAATCAAATAATTTATCGTGTGAGACCCTAGGGGTACTCAGCAAGTCTTTATGCCTCTAAAGGGGACACAACCTGGGGTGACGCAATTGCACCAAAAGATAATCCCTAACAATTCTATAGATACTCGCTAACCATCCGCCTAACCATAGATAGACGGATGTCCATGAATTAATAACAACAGTTATAACAGTAATATTAACAGATCCATCCTCCTCCTCGCTTACCAATGAGGAAGTGGACGAACAACCCCCCATCCGTTGGTAGTTTTATTATCCATTCCATAAGTGTTGCACTATTTACTAGTCAGGTACTTAGTCAAATTAAAAGCGGTACTTTAGTTATACTTGTCTATGATTGAGAAACAGTGCTCCAAGTCGTCCATAACCGCGGACACGGCTTTCAGAAAGTTTTACCCTGCAGAGGTGCACAAATAGCAACACACACTCGATCAACCTCGGAAAAACCAAATCAAAACCCAACGAGGCATTCACGACAAAGCGATCACAGGATTCAGAAATATTTCAGGGGGCCACCCCATTAAGCTACCCGCAACGAAGTTGGCCGGCTCCGAGACGGACTCAAGGTTTGCGTCAATGGCTGTAAACTACTGGGAACCCGAAAGTGTGACTGGGCTTGTCAATACCGCGAAAACACTCCGCTTACCTAAACAGTACAGGTGCTCCTCGCACAATCTTAAATAAAGCAGTAAAGCATGGCATAAGTACAGGATAGTAATAAAGCCCCAAACTACTTTGTGGCCCCGAGAAATAAGTATGAATCAAGCTCTGGCTCAGGGGGGTTCATAAGCCTCCCGGATGTGGATAGCGCGAATATTCAAGGAACAGGAATCAAGTACTCGGGGTCCTACGGGACACAAGTGAGCATGAAAAACCAAATAGCAGATATTGCTCACCGATGCCACTTTCATTAGTTATCCCATTACTACTTAGGTTAAGTTGTTTAGGTACCTCGTTATCCATCAGACACTCACATACCCTACACATGCTGTTCTACGACCCGCATGGCTCAAACAACTCCTGTAGTAATGGCTCATGGGATGGAGGAACAAGCTTCGGTGGGGTTTAAAAGTAAAGGCTATGCAGTACTTGGGATTCAGTTTAATGCAATCGCGACTCAATGATGCAAGAATAAGATAGAGGCAATAGGTACTATATGTATGCAAGCATGTGGTAGTGCTTGCCTGGCAGCTCAGTTGAAGCGAGAGAAGGATCTGGGTAGTGCTCCTGGATTTCTTGATATATCCCCTGCTTAGCGTCTATTCGAAGAAGAACCAAACAAACAAGGGCCAACATAAATAAAGTGCACAAGCATATGAATAAAATGCGACAAGCAAACAATCATGCCATGATGAATGATGCACAATTTGCATGGCAATTAAAGTAGCATGGCATGGGTAAGGTGTGGAATACAAGAAATAAGCATTTTATGGAGTTTTAATCATATTTTATACTCAAATAAGTTGCTGTATACTTTATATTTATATGATGCATGCTGCAAATCAGAACATGGAATGCATAAACAGAAAGGTCTCGTCGAGCTGATCAATTTAGACATATTATTTGTCAAATTTGGAGTTATAAAACAAAAGTTATTAATTAATTAAGAAAAAGGGCATTTTATTGTAATTTTAATCAACTTGAAATTTAAAGTGTTCAAAATATATTTTGAAGGGCATATTTGAAATCCTCACATTTTGCTGATTTCAAAACATATCTATCTACTAATTTATAGACAGGTAGGTTCGTTCGCAACTTTTTTTCGTTCCGATTTTTCAATGGACGAATTTGCCCCTTTTAGTTCGGGGATTTTACACCACTTGCCACCGCCAAGTAACCCGTACGTTTTTTTTGACTGGATAAGGTTCAACCTCGTTGCTGCGACGCCGAGTGCCCATGCTCCCTTTTGTCTCTCCCCTTCGTCTGACTGCTCCCCGACTCCACCCGTTGACCCGCATCGCCCCTCCCTCCGTTGACGAGACGCCCTTCGACCCCGTCCCAACCTAGAGCCTCCGATGGCGGACAACTTGGTGGCCAGTCTTGGTGAGCTTCACGCCATAGGAGGCCCAACCATCGCCCCGGCTTCCCTGCGGGGCTGCTGTAGTCCCCGCCGACCCGGCGAGGGAAGCTGGGTAGCACGGACGAGCTTCGGCCAGGCTCTCCGTCCGATGTGTACAACCAGCGTGATGGGGGCGCTCCCCAGTGAAGGGATCGAACAGAATCAAGCTGGGGCTCGGGGTCACGTCGAGGTGGTGCTCGTAATGGGGAAGAACTTCACCGCCATGGACATACCCACCCGCCATCCAGCCTCCTCCATGGGCGTCACCATCAAGACAGCGGAGCAGCGGTACCGGCGAGGACGCGCTCGGGCTGGTAGCAGGCGAGGCTCTCCGTCTGGTGTGCACGGCCAGCATGCTGGGGGCGCTCCTGACGGCAGGAATCAAAGGGAATCAGCCGTGCTCGATGGCTCTATCGATCTAATTTTGGCTACGGAAGATTGGGATCGTGGGATGGTAGTTTTGATTTTGACCAGTCAACGTACAATTTCTTTTGAGTGTTTCCAGTCAACGAACAGTGATACATTGCCTTTACTAACTCGTGCGGCATGGCGTACTAGGCCATATACTGCAAGATATTTTGAAGTGAGTAATATAAATAATACAAGAATTTTATATTGATTTGTTTTTTTTTTGCGAAATTTCACTAATTAAAATTCATCAAAATTAGTATAAAGAGATCCAAAAGTAATAAAAAATATAAATAGGTCACTAGAACACCTAGCGACGACTATAAACACTAGCACGAGCAGAAGGTCCGTTCTCGCCCTTCCATCATCAGAGTCGGGAAAAACTTGTCATAGTAGAGGTTGTTGTAGTAGAATATATTACTTCACATACAAAATGTATTTATAATTTTTTTCCTGTTAAAAACATAGGTACTGACCTAATTTATTCCTAATAAGAATTATAAAATTATAAACAAAGAAATTAGCTAAACACAAAATCTATTATTTTTCTTCTTCAGTTTTCCTATAATTTTCCTATAATTTTTATAACTTTTGGAACATAACTGCACACGAAGTAAGATCACACATACATACTCATAATGACATTGCTTAGAACCATATGTGTCTACACGTTTATAAAATATTACGATACTTGATCCGTAGCAACGCACGGGTATTTAGCTAGTAGTATTTGTATTATTTGGATTTGTTAATAAAAAGTTATTAATTTTTGGATTTTTATAATCATTTAAACAAATTCTGAAAACATTTTTATTAAACAGAAACAGACAGCGACTTTTTGTACTCAGAGGGATCTAGCCCAGGTCATAGACAGGTGGGGTCACGCTGAGCTGGCGAAACCAACGCGCAGCAGAGCCCTTCCTTACCGCCCATCCATCCAGCTGCAGAGACTGGCGGGTGGGGCCACGACAGTCACAGGGCCACACGCGGGCGCGTCAACCCGGAGCAGCCACGTGGTGCGGACGGGGAGCGCGGGTTGAGGAGTCCAAAAGTCTGGGTACCTTTTTAGAAAAAGCGCAACAATGGCTGACAAGCGGGCCCCGGTGGATCGCGGGTTGAGCCGCAAAAAGCGCAGGGGGTATACGCAAAAGAACAACCCGCACTGTTTTTCTTCCACGCGTGTTAACTGACGAAACTGACGGAACAGGGGACAAGTGCGGTGGGGGTTTCGATCCCGCGACCTAGCGTTGGTGCGCGGCGGCGGCTACCGCTGCGGTGTGCTAGGTTTGATGAGGGGAAACGGGGGCGCGGCCAGGTAAGGCTACTGTGGCGAGGCGACGGATCGACTATGGTGAGCGCGCTGCACAGAAGGCGTTCGACAAAACGAACAGCGCGTCCAGGAAGCTACATGCGGAGGGAGGGTGTCTGGGAGATGCGGCTGCTCACCAGGAGTGTGTTGGCAGGGTCGGATCGTGATGGAGCGCAGGGGATCGGCGAGGAAGCTGGCGATCTGAGGCTAGGGTTTCGTCTCGGAGCGCGTCGGGTGCAGCGGGTATGACGGTCTCCTCCTCGTCGCCGTGTACTGCGGTGATGCAGGAGCTCGTCTCGGTCTTCCTCGACAGCCCAAACCCCACGCCCGCCTCCTGGTATGATGTAGGAGAGAGGGAGCCAACGGTGGGGATCGGAGATGGGAGGGAGAGGGGTAGCAGGCAGGTGGGGAACTTGGTGGAGAAGGGCAGCGCCCAGGTGAGATCTAGAGAGCAGCCAGGCAGGGGAGGGAGGTGGATAAGGTCGAGGGCAGAGGGAGAGCACATGGGATGGCTCGGGTGGAAAAAGGTGGCGTGCACCTTTCCTCCTCCTCCTCCTCATGTGTTCAGCGAGGCTAGGGAGGTCTGGGGTGGGGTTGCAGCTGGGGCCAGAGGGATCAGGCAGGTGTGGCTCGGTTGGGGGCTTCCTGGCAGCGAGAGAGAAAACAGAGAGGGGAGGGGCTCGTCTAGGGCTAGACCGGCAGAGGGGTTCGGCAAGGTGGCTCGGCTGGGTTCGGTCTAGCAAGGGTAGCTAGGTTTGGGGGGGAGGTTGGTTCGAGCCAAACCACAAGGTGTGGTGGCGCCTAGGTCGAAGGAAGGTGGTGAGGTGAGCTAGGGTTTAGATATAGCTTAGGTTAAGGCTTGAGCTAGGTGGGGTATAAGTAGGTTTTTGGGGTATGAGAGAAAAGATTTTGGTTAAGAAGGAAAAGAGACATCTACACATGTAATATAAGCATGCCATGATGCTTAACAAAACCAAGTTTAGATGCCATAAGGATGGTGGAGTTCAAACAACTTGAGCCATCTTGACTTGATTGCAATAGAACCATGCTCCACTCCAAAAATCCAATAAAAAGCCAAAATAAGAGAGTAAAAGATGATCTTGCATGGTCCATGCATAAATAGTAAATGCCTCCTCTAGTAGTGAAAACCACTAGATTATCTCATGGCATTTGTATAAGCAAGCTTCCCAAATTTTGGAATAAGGCCCAACAAAAGAAAAGAGAGCTTGTTTACCACATGGACTAAATAAAAGATCATGCCTGAATATAAGGTGGCCAAGCTTGTGTGTATGTGCCACTAGCCAACATGAACCACAATGGTATTCCTACATGAGCTTATATTCATATTTAAACCATATGAAAGCTTGACAAGGGGTTCCACTCACATAGCATGCAAAGGTGGCCATGTGGCTCTCATATATCAATAATGTGAAAACAACATGGTGCATATATGGGAGCATGTGGAATTGTAAGTGGAGCCATCCCAACCCACATGAGCTAGAGGTAAACCCAAATAAATGCAAAGCTCACATATAGGGGGGATGGTGGAATTATAAGGTGGTGAAAGAAAGGGTGGTGGAGTGGAATAAAAGATATGCCCCCAACTCAACGTGGGCATTAAACAATATATCAATAACCAAATACAATATCAAGAGGCAAATACAATTAATAATGCATATGAGAGAAGAACCAAAGAAAGAGGGTTTTATATGATGCTCAAATGCAAGGTGGCATGATGACATGAGCATGATATAATTATGATGCAACAATTATATGTAGGAAGTAGCATTTATATAGACTAGGCTAGTAGCATTGCAATTGTCAGACAATTGGGATGCTACAACTCTCCCCCACTAAACAATAATCTCGCCCCGAGATTCCTAGGAAAAAGAAAACAACACAAGGAGAGACGGGTGTTCGAACGAAGGTGACCCTCACGTTCCCAAGTTGATAAACAACGGAATGGTGCGACCACTACACCTTGCAAAACTTGCTAGACTTGTTGCGAGTCTTGCGTTTTGCTTGAGAAACAACGGGTTAGAATAGTTGAAGGATTGTCGTGAGACAAGAAGGATAGGATGGACATAGCTCCGGTTTTCTCAAGAAACATGATAAAAGAATATAACCACTTGTGAAAGAAAAGACAAGATGATGTATCATGAATAAAGAAAGACACACCATTAAGATTAAAGATTTACTGATACGAGAGAGGATGAATCTTTGTCTCGCCGGATGAAAAGAGCTAGGTTGGGGAGGTTTTGAACCACTATGACGATAGCATCGTATCTTCTCTCGGATTTGAGAAATGAAGTATGGAAACAATATTGCCTTCAAACAATAGAGTCCCTTGATATCAACAGAAAAATTTAGTTAGACATCGTCGGATTAGATTCTTATTGCGCCGGTAAGAACCAAAGGATCACGTAATTGAGGTGCGCGGATATAACTTCCAGAGACGGATGTGAAGCCAGATCATGGTGGAATCCCGAGAAGCAAAGAATATGGAGGATCTGGAGTTTATTGTAGAGATACTTATTGCTTTGTTTAGCCTTGAGGCTAACGCAATAGATTTGCGGCTGATGGCATCAACCATAATTGGCTTTACCACAGAAAAAGAATTGATGAAACAAAGAGAGAGATAGTTTCCTTTCATCTTGTTTGGGGATGTCGAGCATCGGTAGAATGACGAGGACAGAAAAGAGTTTGCGTTTGCTTCCACCAGATAATGGTAGATTTTGCTCCATCTAGAATAGTCAGACCACCAACAAGAGATTATTGATTACTTTCTTCGAGAGAGCACTCCGGAAAAACAAGGACGGAAGTAAAAGTATCAAGGGATAAAGGCCACTTCTAACTTCCGTGGAATGAGTGAAATCACATTAGTTCACCAATTCAATGTACAAGAGCGAATGATAAGAGTAGTGGTATGGTAGCTACTCCATCCCGCACTCAAAGCATTACTCCGCACATGAATAAGAAAACCATGCAACCCAACTACCGAAACAGACTGAAGGTATTGACAATAACTCATGGAACTTCATTAGAAAACAAGGATAGATGCAAACGATTCGCCGGATTCATAGATAGATAAAGATGATGATGTTGTCGTCATGTCTGAAGTACCAAGCCACCAGAAAGATATGAAGGAAGATTACGGAGAAGAACTGCAAGATTCAACAACTACAGAAAAGATAGCACCAACTTGAACAGAAGGAATACAAGATCTGGAAGGTCTTCATGGCCTCCGGTGGATTGAGCATAGACGATAGAACGAGAGGGTTCCAAGAGATTACTTGACGCGACTGAGGTGAAAGAACTCCATGTTCTTCTTGAAATGATTGAGAAAGATTTAGCGGTCTTGAGGAAAACCTTTAGCGAAACGACGATGATAACTTGCCAACAAGGAAAACTCCGGGTTTGATTGAAGATGGAAGATGGAATTAACAATGAACTTGCTGATTCCAGAATTGGAGCGATCTATTTAGCAGAAGGACGTTGCCGAGATAGGTGACTTCAAAAAGTCAGAATTCTCATTTTGAGACTTTGCACACAGGCAGTGCTCACGAAGCTCGAGAGAAAGAGACACAGATGATCTTCCATGTCCTTCCATTGATATCGAATAGGCAAGCATATTATCAACATATACCACCATGGATTAACAAGATATTCCCAGAATACCAAGTTCAAAAGGTGAGAGAAACGAACAAATGCTCGAACACTTCCTGAGCTCAACGCTCTTAGAAAGATCAATATTAAGAGCACGGGTTCGAATTGAAGAAGATGCACTGGAAGAATAGATTATCTGGTCCTTCGGAAGAGAAAGAGATGTCACCTGGTTCACATTGTCGATTGGATCACCGGTTACAAGATAAAGAGATCTTGGACAAGAAGCGATGATAGCTCATACCTTAAGCAAAGCTATCAGAGACGAAAAGATACAAATCCCTCGTCTCAAAGAGAATTTTGCAGATATGGAGTTCAAAAAGATGTGTAGCATGATGGACAGATGATAGACCGCCGTAGTGCTTTGAGAAACTCCGGATTGCCAAAGATGCTTGAATATGCAAAGATATGATCACGCTGTACTCAAAATCACAGGAGATAACCGTCACCATTTGGAGGATAGTGTTGATAGCATTTTCCATATTCTACTCATGATAAGTGTCCTATAGCTATGCTGAGAACCAAATTACAATCACCAGCATCGGATCGACACATGTTATGTAATTAGCCCAAGAGAATTGGAGATGAAAAGAAACTCTAGGATTAAGCGCCGGTGACAAAAGAATGAGTTAGCATGGACATGCTGATAAAAGGGAGATAGATAATGTTTCACACACGACTGAAAAGGAGTGTGGAAGCACAGATTTATCAAAGAAATTTTTTCCGTATTTTTCGGCATTAAAATACCAATAGATGCGCAAAATCACTTATCAGGTAGAGATTAGCAACTCCACATTCTGTGAAAGCATGATGGAAGGAAGAACACCCTTAAGACGATGGCACCGGTTAACGAGGAGTCAGATAGATCGCGCCGGTTTTCAAAAGCCTGTCAGTATGGAATGTACCAACAGTTGATAACCAAAGGCAGATTGCGATAACAAATTGGATGCAACAGATAGACAAGGAATTACACACTCACACACACACACACACACTTTCTATGGTACTACGGAAACCCAGAACACGTGAATCCTAGTTTGAATTTTAAGAAGAGGATTGAAAACGTTACACTTCCTTACCAGAAAAGGGTGGGTGGGTGGGTAAGAAGAAAAGTGGAAGCAGTCCTACTCTCACGTTTTGTTTTTTTCCCTAGTATACATAGCTACCAAAATATTTGCTAGACTGACAACGACCATTTGGCTGAGACCCTGAAGGGCGGGATGGCTCTGATACCAATTGTAACTACCTCGGTGAATTACGCTCTTAGTTACAAGCCTGGATGAGCGGAAATGGTTAAAATAGTACGGTGGGGCCCAAATGCCACTCACAGGTAGACCTTTCGGCCGTCCTAACCATTTCCAAACATCGGGACAAGAACGAGCGGCGTAATCGGCAGGCAAAGGGATCAACTACATACACAAATGAGTATGTATGCAAGCCACCATACAACAGTCCTCAGAGCCATTCCATCTAAAAGAAATAGAAATATTGCAACGCCATACAGCAAGATCCAAATATCCTAGATAGATATAATAGTTTAGGATATCTCCTCATACATCAAATATCAGAGTATCAGGCGGAAGCGGGAAACAAGATCCGAGTACGGATAAGAAGCAAATCGGCATAAGATGCCCCATAAATAAACACATCCCGCCCACAGATCTCACGGATCCCCGTTCCCGGAATCTCTACACCGAGTGATCGTTGCCAACATCGTCCGTCTCCTCCACCCAGTATCCATCTTGTGAGTGTACCTTTTCTTCTGAATCAAATAATTTATCGTGTGAGACCCTAGGGGTACTCAGCAAGTCTTTATGCCTCTAAAGGGGACACAACCTGGGGTGACGCAATTGCAGCAAAAGATAATCCCTAACAATTCTATAGATACTCGCTAACCATCCGCCTAACCATAGATAGACGGATGTCCGTGAATTAATAACAACAGTTATAACAGTAATATTAACAGATCCATCCTCCTCCTCGCTTACCAACGAGGAAGTGGACGAACAACCCCCCATCCGCTGGCAGTTTTATTATCCATTCCATAAGTGTTGCACTATTTACTAGTCAGGTACTTAGTCAAATTAAAAGCGGTACTTTAGTTATACTTGTCTATGATCGAGAAACTGTGCTCCAAGTCGTCCATAACCGCGGACACGGCTTTCAGAAAGTTTTACCCTGCAGGGGTGCACAAATAGCAACACACACTCGATCAACCTCGGAAAAACCAAATCAAAACCCAACGAGTCATTCACGACAAAGCGATCACAGGATTCAGAAATATTTCAGGGGGCCACCCCATTAAGCTACCCGCAACGAAGTTGGCCGGCTCCGAGACGAACTCAAGGTTTGCGTCAATGGCTGTAAACGACTGGGAACCCGAAAGTGTGACTGGGCTTGTCGATACCGTGAAAACACTCCGCTTACCTAAACAGTACAGGTGCTCCTCGCACAATCTTAAATAAAGCAGTAAAGCATGGCATAAGTACATGATAGTAATAAAGCCCCAAACTACTTTGTGGCCCCGAGAAATAAGTATGAATCAAGCTCTGGCTCAGGGGGGTTCATAAGCCTCCCGGATGTGGATAGCGCGAATATTCAAGGAACAGGAATCAAGTACTCGGGGTCCTACGGGACACAAGTGAGCATGAAAAACCAAATAGCAGATATTGCTCACCGATGCCACTTTCATTAGTTATCCATTACTACTCAAGTTAAGTTGTTTAGGTACCTCGTTATCCATCAGACACTCACATACCCTACACATGTTGTTCTACGACCCGCATGGCTCAAACAACTCCTGTAGTAATGGCTCATGGGATGGAGGAACAAGCTTCGGTGGGGTTTAAAAGTAAAGGCTATGCAGTACGTGGGATTCAGTTTAATGCAATCGCGACTCAATGATGCAAGAATAAGATAGAGGCAATAGGTACTATATGTATGCAAGCATGTGGTAATGCTTGCCTGGCAGCTCAGTTGAAGCGAGAGAAGGCTCTGGGTAGTGCTCCTAGGTTTCTTGATATATCCCCTGCTCAGCGTCTATTCGAAGAAGAACCAAACAAACAAGGGCCAACATAAATAAAGTGCACAAGCATATGAATAAAATGCGACAAGCAAACAATCATGCCATGATGAATGATGCACAATTTGCATGGCAATTAAAGTAGCATGGCATGGGTAAGGTGTGGAATACAAGAAATAAGCATTTTATGGAGTTTTAATCATATTTTATACTCAAATAAGTTGCTGTATACTTTATATTTATATGATGCATGCTGCAAATCAGAACATGGAATGCATAAAAAGAAAGGTCTCGTCGAGCTAATCAATTTAGACATATTATTTGTCAAATTTGGAGTTATAAAACAAAATTTATTAATTAATTAAGAAAAAGGGCATTTTATTGTAATTTTAATCAACTTGAAATTTAAAGTGTTCAAAATATATTTTGAAGGGCATATTTGAAATCCTCACATTTTGCTGATTTCAAAACATATAGTATTTGTATTATTTGGATTTGTTAATAAAAAGTTATTAATTTTTGGATTTTTATAATCATTTAAACAAATTCTGAAAACATTTTTATTAAACAGAAACAGACATCGACTTTTTGTACTCAGAGGGATCTAGCCCAGGTCATAGACAGGTGGGGTCACGCTGAGCTGGCGAAACCAACGCGCAGCAGAGCCCTTCCTTACCGCCCGTCCATCCAGCTGCAGAGACTAACGGGTGGGGCCACGACAGTCACAGGGCCACACGCGGGCGCGTCAACCCGGAGCAGCCACGTGGTGCGGACGGGGAGCGCGGGTTGAGGAGTCCAAAAGTCTGGGTACCTTTTTAGAAAAAGCGCAACAACGGCTGACAAGCGGGCCCCGGTGGATCGCGGGTTGAGCCGCAAAAAGCGCAGGGGGTATACGCAAAAGAACAACCCGCACTGTTTTTCTTCCACGCGTGTTAACTAACGAAACTGACGGAACAGGGGACAGGTGCGGTGGGGGTTTCGATCCCGCGACCTAGCGTTGGCGCGTGGCGGTGGCTACCGCTACGGTGTGCTAGGTTTGATGAGGGGAAACGGGGGCGCGGCCAGGTAAGGCTACTATGGCGAGGCGACGGATCGACTATGGTGAGCGCGCTGCATAGAAGGCGTTCGACAAAACGAACGGCGCGTCCAGGAAGCTACATGCGGAGGGAGGGTGTCTGGGAGATGCGGCTGCTCACCAGGAGTGTGTTGGCAGGGTCGGATCGTGATGGAGCGCAGGGGATCGGCGAGGAAGCTGGCGATCTGAGGCTAGGGTTTCGTCTCGGAGCGCGTCGGGTGCAGCGGGTATGACGGTCTCCTCCTCGTCGCCGTGTACTGCGGTGATGTAGGAGCTCGTCTCGGTCTTCCTCGACAGCCCAAACCCCACGCCCGCCTCCTGGTATGATGTAGGAGAGAGGGAGCCGACGGTGGGGATCGGAGATGGGAGGGAGAGGGGTAGCAGGAAGGTGGGGAACTTGGTGGAGAAGGGCAGCGCCCAGGTGAGATCTAGAGAGCAGCCAGGCAGGGGAGGGAGGTGGATAAGGTCGAGGGCAGAGGGAGAGCACATGGGATGGCTCGGGTGGAAAAAGGTGGCGTGCACCTTTCCTCCTCCTCCTCCTCCTCCTCATGTGTTCAGCGAGGCTAGGGAGGTCTGGGGTGGGGCTGCAGCTGGGGCCAGAGGGATCGGGCAGGTGTGGCTCGGATGGCATTTGTATAAGCAAGCTTCCCAAATTTTGGAATAAGGCCCAACAAAAGAAAAGAGAGCTTGTTTACCACATGGACTAAATAAAAGATCATGCATGAATATAAGGTGGCCAAGCTTGTGTGTATGTGCCACTAGCCAACATGAACCACAATGGTATTCCTACATGATCTTATATTCATATTTAAACCATATGAAAGCTTGACAAGGGGTTCCACTCACATAGCATGCAAAGGTGGCCATGTGGCTCTCATATATCAATAATGTGAAAACAACATGGTGCATATATGGGAGCATGTGGAATTGTAAGTGGAGCCATCCCAACCCACATGAGCTAGAGGTAAACCCAAATAAATGCAAAGCTCACATATAGGGGGGATGGTGAAATTATAAGGTGGTGAAAGAAAGGGTGGTGGAGTGGAATAAAAGATATGCCCCCAACTCAACTTGGGCATTAAACAATATATCAATAACCAAATACAATATCAAGAGGCAAATACAATTAATAATGCATATGAGAGAAGAACCAAAGAAAGAGGGTTTTATATGATGCTCAAATGCAAGGTGGCATGATGACATGAGCATGATATAATTATGATGCAACAATTATATGTAGGAAGTAGCATTTATATAGACTAGGCTAGTAGCATTGCAATTGTTAGACAATTGGGATGCTACAGCAGACCCCGACCTCGCCGGCGGTCGGTAGGAGGCGCGACCTCCGGTACTTCTCCACCTATGCCTCCATCATGGAGGAGCCACACCAGGTGCCCCTGCTCTCTGCCATGGTGTCGGCGACGGAGCGCAACACAGAGGAAGAATAAGGAGGGGAGGTCAAAAGGGGAGCGGCGGAGGAGTAGCGATTGCCCGTCGCACCGGCAAGGAAAGGGCTAGCTGCGCTGGAGGAGCGGACAACGCGAGCTCGGTGGCGGGGCAAATGAAGGGCGGAGGCAGAAGACGGCGAGAGCACGCGGCGTCGAAGGCAAGGGTGAAGGGGGCAAATGACCAGTTGGGGGCAGCGGGATGCCACGTCCCCTACTTAAAGGGGCCGGGGAGGCAAACCGCCGGCTCGCCACGTGGCGTCCTCCCATAGTCCCAGTGGCGTCTGGATCCTTTGCGACCACGTGCGGCGCACAGAAGATACTAGCGCAGGAGGCGAGGCGCTGACAACGGTTCCCGATGCGACAGCCGATGCGACCCCACGACGCACGACCCCCCACGACCATCATTGCACATGGCTGACGTTAGTGGTGACGCAGCCGGGCAGCTCAACCGCCAAATTCAACCGGCAAAAAAAATCAAAAAACTAGCTTTTGAGCCCGCGCACATTTCGCCTAAGGGAGAATCTACGTTCGCTTGGGGGCTAGTGTCGGGGGGAGCACCCCCAGATAGGATAACCAGACAAGATACAAGGCACGAACATGCAGGCCGACTGGGTAGCCGGACATAAAAACACAAAGGCAGACCAGAAAGAAGGCCAGATGAAGACCAAACTGGCAAACCAGCCAGCCAGATAAGAATCATCAGCAAAGGCTGCTAGACGGCTGGATTAGGTCAGCCGGCCGGAGCAAGATAGACTAGGAGTCAACCGGCAGAAAGATCAGCCAGATGAAACAAGCAAGGGAAGAAGAGTAGCCGAATGGATCCGACCATCCAACCCAGGAAGATCAGCCGGCTAGGCCACCCTAGCCGGCCACTCAAGACAGGCGAGGTACAGGGTGACGTAGAGCACAGTGTGCAGTACGCCCAGGACGACAGACAAGACAGAAAGGAGACTCAGACACTCGGCCCATACCGACGACTTTACCGATGACGGTTGTAACAGTAGACAGTAGGTGGCACTGTGCATAACTACTCACACGACGACCACTGTAGACGGCGTGGCGGCATGGGCTTGACTGTGGGTACGCACCCTCCATGCCGGCCACTGTAGATGACCTAGCCGGCTGGGGCCCGCTTGTGGGACCCGCCAGTCGGCCAGGCCGTTGCCCATGCCGCCTCAGCCTATATAAGGGGCGGCAGGGGCAACATAGCAAGGGTTGGACTCTCCCTGATCACTAGCTAGACCAGATACAACTCGAGGAGCCTTGTAGCCCCTTGTGTTCATCCCTATAGTCACATCGGCAGGAGTAGGAGCTTTACCTCAACCTGAGGGCTCCGAACCTGGGTACTTCTTGTGTCCCTGACGCTTGCTTGTACCCAATCCCGCCTGTGGACGCCGTCGCACGCTTCCCTGCTTGCTCCCACACCTCTATCTAGCCTTCTTAGGCTCTACCATTTCCATAACTATGACAATATTCATCAAAAGTACCAACATAATAAGCATAGAAATCACCATAATAATCACAAAAAGTTGATAATTTGGATTGTGAGACCCTGCAAAACCAATATGGTTAGTTTTGTCTTTTGTGACATTCTTCTCAACGGTGTTTGTCTTTGCTTGTTCACTCTTGGTCTTCTTCTTCTTGTTGTTGTTCTTCTTGGAGTTGGTGACATATCCAAGTCCCTCTTTTCCAAGATTTGATCTTTGCTTGCCAAGAATATCATCAAGTACACCCTTACCTTTGGGATTGTTGTCATTAGCAAGCTCATCTTCCACCCTAGAATTTTCCTTGTGAATATATGTTGATTTAGATGTGCTAGGAACATCATACTTGGTCAATCGAATTTGGAGCTGATCATGCGACTCATTGAGAATGGAGAATTCACTTTTCAAAGCCTTGTGAGCAATGTCAAGTTTCTCCAATTCCTCGGAGAGTCTAGCATGAGCAGCCCCAAATTCAACCTTTTTTTCTTTAGCTTCTTTGCTTTGGCTACTGCATTGTCACGTTCCTTAACAAGCTTTGTCACCACTTCTTCATGTGACTCCTCAATAGACTCAAGTATCTCTTCAAGTGAAACACGATCCTCTTCCTCTTCTTCTAGAGCATTTTTTAAGGATGCAATTTCCATTGCATCCTCCCTTTCAATCCTGCCCGTTTCTTCAAGAAGCACTTCATTTTAAGCCAGCTGGTCCATAAGAGCCTCAAAATGTATTTTGTGCTCACCTTGCAAGTTAGTGAAGAAATAATCCAAAGCAGTAATTTTTTATTTAACCTTAAGAATAGTAGGATCATCCATGTCAATCATAGCCTTAGGAAAAGAAGTGTTAGAAGATGATACCTCAGAACCTCTTGCCATGAGACAAGTAGTGTTCTTGTTGATGATGTTTTTGTTCGGTGAGTCGAAGAGAGATGTTGGTGTGGATGTAGTGACTATAGCAGCCACCTCTTGAGAGCTATCATCCTCGTCTTCATCTTCACTTCCTGAAGTATATTCTTCTTGAGCCACTGGAACAATCTTTGGTTGCTTCTTGAAAGGAGCATTCCTCTTCACAAATTGTTTCTTATGTGCAGCATTTGACTTTTCCTTGAGAATGAGTCTTCCTCCATTATATTCTCTACTTTGATAAGGACATTCAGCTACAAAGTTCAGCCGGTCTCCATAGTTGAAACACGTTCTTAGCTTGGGACCATTTTCCCTTCTTCCATTTGCTCCACTCTTGCGTTCTAGTTCAGATTTGGCATTGGCTGGATCCTTCCAAAAGTTTCTAGCATAGAAGATCATGTATTGTACATGAGCTCTTTTTACATCCTCGGGACAGTCCATATCTTCCATGTCATCTTCGCCATGATCAACCACACTTGTCTTCAAGGCCATGTTGACCCCCTTTTGCATCCCAATGGCTCGTGCACGAGCATCTTCGGCATTCTTGGAAGCCACTTTGAAAGCTGTTAGCTCTTGCATTACCTCACTGGATGTCATTAGGTGGTAGTTATGCCTTCCTTGGAGACTCTTCAAATATGTGGGCTCAAATGGCATAAGAGCACTGACATACTTGCGCTTGATCCAAGCATCATCAACATGAGAGGCACCATGATGTCTGAAAGTGGTGTCTATTGACTTGATCCTCCTATACATCTCCTCGTGGTCTTCTCCATCCAACATAGAGAATCCTTCAGCTTCATTACTCAAAGCATCATATCTATTTCTTCTCATGCTTTCATTTCCAATGAAGAGCTCGGTGAGGTCATCCCAAGCTTCCTTAGCTGTGTTGAGATGCTCATTGTGTGGAATGTCTTTGTTACCCACACCAAGCTGAATCATGTGTAGAGCCATTGCATTGAGTTGACTATCCACAACCTCTCTTCTTGTTAGGTTGTTGGGATCTCCAACATGCAGACCATTCTCTGTGATTTTCCACAACTCAATGGAGGAGCTCCACACATGAGACTTCATCAAAAATTTCCATTGATTAAAAGTAGATGTTGAAAGTTTGGGTGGATCACCCCTATTATGTATATGAGGATGTGGGATAGGTGGATCAGGTGAATACACATGGGAAACCTCATTGTATCCTTGCTTACCACTATCCTTTTTCGAGAGGAGCTCTTGATAGTGCCATCACCAACCACTTCGTTCTCTTTGGAATCGGTTTTACCCATTTCCTTGGATTGCGGAGTGGCAGCCTCCGAGGCAGATGGAGGTGATGCTGCGGATGTGGAGAGATGCATTATCATTTGATGCATCTCTTCCATCTTAGCCTCCATGGAACTAATCAAGGTTGTTTCCAACGTCTTGAGATCGTTCATGGTGACTACCTCCGGAGCATCACTCCCATATCCCTTGGAACCCATACTTCTCTTAGGCGGTTAACCGCGAATTAAGAGTCGGGGCTCTGATACCAATTGAAATGGATCGTATGGGCACCTAGAGGGGGGGGGGGTGAATAGGTGCTACTCAATTTTTAGTTCTTTTTTAGTTTTAGGCTTGACACAAAGTAAATTCCCTAGATATGCAACTAGATAATTTCCCTATATGTAATCCTAGCTACTAAGCACGTAAAGTGAGGAGCGAGGAAACCGTAGTGGAGCGTGCGAAGACACAGGGATTTGTTTTACCATAGTTCCTTCCTTGTTAAGGGAAGTACATCTGTGTTGGAGGGGTGGGTGGTTATAAGACCACCACGCCACAATAGGCCTCACCCTATTCTCTGATGTATCTCGCCATGAAAGGCCTGATCCACCTTCTCCACTATTGGTACCCTCCGAGGCGGGAACCGGTGCCTTTACAACTCTAGCAGGGCACACATCCACAACTGAATTGGAGGCTCCCGTAATGACAACAAGCTATCACAAGAACAAGGATTATCAATATAATCAACACAAGGATCTAGATATTTGCAAGAAATACTAGATCGAAGATTCTCCAAATGAATGCAGAGGAGATGAAGCACTTGATTGCAGTTGGTGAAGATCGAGCCCTCCTCCTTCGATTCCACAAAGAACGGGGCCTTTGGGTGGATGAATGTGGAGATTTCTTGGATGAAACTTGAGGAGCCGATCTTGACTTTTTCGAATGAATCAAGAGTTCTGGCAGGAGGGGGATGGATGGTTTAAATACCCCTGCACAGATCTCGCCGTTGGTGAAGTTTGGGGGAGGATTATCCGCCCCCCACTAGGGGCGGACTATCCACCCTGGGGGAAAACTCTGCCCCCTGGACGGAAAGTCCGGGTGAAAATCCGCCCCCTCTCTGATGGTGGAGCCGAACTTGACTTGCTAAAATTCCTCGAGGGGGTGGATTATCCACCCCCCTCAAGGGTCGGACTATCCGCCCTGGGAAGAAAATTTGCCCCAGAGACAGAAAGTCCGAGGGAAACTATGCCCCCTCTCTGAGTGATGCGTTGTGGCAAACCTTGACGCAGATCCCGGGGGGCGGACTATCTGGCCTCCTGGAGGGGCGGATTATCCGGCCTGGGCAAAAACTTCGGCCCTGGATGGAAAATCCGCGAGATATTCCGCCCCCATACTGAGGGTTGCGCCCTTGCGCCCTTTTGAGTTTGGGGAGAGCGGATTATCCGCCCCTGGTAGGGGTGGATTATTCGCCCCCCAAAATCAGTTTCAGGATCCTTTTCAAGGTAAAGATTTGTAGCACTTCAACACACATTAAATAATCCTTGGTATTGTTATCTAACACACAAAACACTAGGGATCATGAAATGTTCTTTCAACTTCGAACCTTCTTCGTCTTTGATCTCCGGATTGGTGCGGTTTGTGCAAAAAGGAAACACATGAAAACGATTTCTTATCAATACATTATTATGCTGCATTTCTTTTACTGTCTGACTAAAATTTCTCTTTTCGAAAACTAGCTCGTGCTTTTCTGAACACTTAGTCGCTTTCTCGTGCACAATGCTTTTTACGCTGCACCTTGACAGATAGCCGGTTTGTGTTCTGGAGCCGGAACCGAAGGGAGCTGACAATACATTCTGCATGGTACTAGAGGCTTAGTAGATGAAAAATACAAACTAGGCACATGGCCGGACTGTCCGATCAGTCGCATCTTTCACCGTTTTTTGTGTGGGATGCCTCAGGATTTTGCTCGTGCTAGCCGGACAGCCGGGTTTCAGTCTGTAGCTGATACGAAGAGTGGTCCTCTGGCATCATCGCACATTACTCAGTCGGCTTACAGAATTAGCAGGTCAGGCCAACCAGTGAGCCCCCTCGGTTGGGGGTCGACGGAAGCCAGAAAAAATGTTGCAAGATTTAATTGGAAACGAACAACGACAAAATGTCTGGCAAGGAGCCCCCGAGCATCAGCCGGGGTTCCACATCTTTCATTCATTTAAGGTTCCGGATACATACATTGATTCGCGACTAAGTGTAAAACGGTCGCAGTATGTCTGCGTTCCATGGCCGCTCCGTCTCCTCATCCGACTTGTCCATCTTGTTCTTGCACGGCTACTGCGCGTTGATGAGGTAGTAGGAGTTGTTGTGCAGCACCTTGCTGATGATGAAGAGGCCCTCCCATGCAGGAGACAACTTGTGCATGCCCTTTGTGTCTTGTATCAGCCAGAGCACCAGGTCACCTTCGTGGAACGCGATGGGCCGGATGCGGTTGGAGTGATACCGGCGCAACCTTTGCTGGTAGATGGCCGACCTAGATAAGGCTAGCTCGCGGGCCTCCTCAAGGAGGTCCACGCTATCCTCCATCGCCTCCTGGTCCTCCTTCTCCACGTAAAGGAGCTTGCAGGGTGAGTCAAACTCGATGTCTTCCGTGAGGACCGCCTCCGAGCCATAGATGAGGAAGAACGGGGTGAAGCCAGTTGATCTGTTCGGGGTGGTGCAGCGCAGCCGGGAGCTCCTCGATCCAGTAGCCGGGTGACTTCTCTAGTGGCTCGATCAGCCCGGGCTTGATTCCAGCCAGCACCAAGCCATTGGCTCTTTCCACCTGCCCGTTGCACTGCGGGTGCGTGGCGGACGCGAGGACCAGTCGGATCCCCTTGTTGTGGCAGAACCGGGCGAAGGCTCCCTTGGCGAAGTTCGTGTCGTTGTCGGTGATGATGCTATGGGGATATCCGAACTGGATGATGATGTCCTGGAAGAAGGTGACGATCGTGGCACCGTCCAACTTCCAGATCAGCTTCGCCTCGATCCACTTGGTGAACTTGTCCACCGCCACCAGCAAGTGGGTCATGCCGGCTCGGGCTCGCTTGAAGGGGACAACCATGTCCATCCCCCAAACGGCGAAGGGCCACGTGATCGATATGGTCTTGAGCGCTGCAGTCGGCATGTGCCTTAGCCGGCCGAACCGTTGGCACCCATTGCACGCGCGAACCAGATGGTCCGCGTCCTCCGAGGCGGTAGGCCAGTAGAACCCGTGGTGCATTGCCTTCGTCACCAAGGCATAAGAAGAGGCATGGTGACCGAACTCCCCCTAGTGGATCTCCTTCAACAGCCGGTAGCCGGTATCTGCGTTGACGCATTGCTGAAAAACGCCTACGGTGCTACACTTGTACAACTCCTTGTTGATGATGGTGTACGTGTGTGCGCGGCGCCAGATCTGCCTTGCCTCGACCTCATCAGCCGGGAGCTTGTCCTTGAGGAGTTAGTTCATGAAGGGCTATGTAACATCCCAAAAATACTAAACTTGGATCATCAATTTCTAATCATCAAAATTAGGGTTAACAAAAACTTTGTTAAATAAAATTATGAAGGCATGCATATGTGTATGCATTTAATTTGAAATTCTTTTGAACCACCTTGTTTGTATGTTTCCTTGCTTGTAAAATGTTTCTTAGGTGAAATAAACATCATCTAAACATTTCCCAAACTTTTCCTAAAGAAAAATAAATCAAAACCAATAAAATAAAGGAATGGTCATTTTGACCAATTTAACTCCCATGCCTACTTTGGCCATCTCAAACTTTCAGAACCTAATGAAAACTTTTCTGGATCTTTGCACCCCTTGAATGTACTTATAACAAGGTATCAAGGCCCACTTTGCTGATCATCTAGAAACTTTCAAATACATAGTTTAAATGATAATTCAAAATTGAATATTTATCATATGGGAAGATCCCACTTTTTTCAAAAACCACTCAAACAAGCTCAACTTTCAAAACCCAAGCATCTGCAGACTCACCAACACCAATCTAGCAAAACCACCAAAAATCTTTTCAAAATTCAAAACTTGATTTCATGCGGCCATTTCATCAAACAGGTTGCAGACACAGATCATACAAAATCTAAAAACTATTGTGAGCAGTGATTCTTGCCTAACTTGTTCCCTCTCTAGCTCACAACCAGCTCAGTAGATCATCTAGCAAGATTAACTAAACACTAGCACCACTGTGAACTTGGCATTGCCATCAATGGTGAACAACCGAGCACACCCTTGTCACCTCCATGTCGACAGTAAGCTAGGAGGAGACACAAGCCTAGCCAGCATGTCTGGGAGGCAGCCCACCGTCCACCGCCACTCACTGTCCCAGCCACGAGCGTTGCCAAGCCCTGGACCACACGCACGAACCATGCCAACCTCGCCAACAACCATGCCGAGCGTGCGCCAGAGCGCCACCCTCGACCGAAGTCTACAGACCACGTGCCGCCATCACCGCGTGCACACACGATCACCACCGACCCAGGAGACCACCAGACATCCTCGTTTGTCGCCCCGTGCCGCACAGCCACCGCTCGCCGTCGAAGATGCCGCCTTTGCCGCGCAGAGCGTCGCATGTTCCAGACCAAGCCACACCGCCCCACGCCTCAAAACCATGTCGTTGAGCATCGCTAGGGAACACTGCACCGTCCCCTACCGTCGCCCATGCCAATAGCCGCTTATAACATTGCCCCCGACGAGCTCATCGTGCGCCCCGTAGATCCCCTTGCTCGACTATAAATAGAGGCCACCCCCAGTCGATTTCTTCACACCATCTCACTCCCCTCTCCTCACTGATCGTGCCACACCATTCCCGGAGCAAGGCGAGCACCACCTCGCCGGAATTTCACCGGAGCCCGCCGCCTCTGGAGAATAAGGGCGCCATCGATTTCGTCCACCCCAGGAGCTGCCGTGACCACCCCTGAGTTCGCCGTTGTCGACTTCGTCGTTCGGCCACCTCGCCGACCCTCGCCTGCACCCTGGTGATCCCCCAGCACCCCTCACTGGCCGCACTAGGTTTCTTTCTCGCCGGCGTTGCCTCGCGTCGACGATGACTCCTAGCCGTTGGATTAGAATCAGATCGAACGACCCACGTTGCCCCGTACCGCTTCGCCCCTCCCTGTCTTAGTGGTGAGTGGGGACACCCACTTAAGCAGCCCGCGGGAGCACTGCGCTTAGCAGGCCGGCCCGTTAACTTTTCCCGCGCAGCCCAGTTATTTGAATTAAACCTTTTTCATTTTTGTTTCAAACTCACTTCTGTACTCAACTTCAAAAATCAACCCAGATCGATTCAGTGCATCAAATTGAATGAAACCAATTTTGTTAGAAAGGTCTGGGAATGCTGAATCCAAGCCCGTTGGATTCAAGTCATTTGGATCTATATATCACCCATGGTAAAAATAACAAGGCAGCAGCTTTTCTGCATTCAAACATTTTTCAAATTTAAACCATAATGGCTTTTTAGTTGATTCCAACTCTCAAAAATCACATTTAACCATACCTTTCAGAATATATAAAAATATATAGGTTTACTTGCAGAAATAATGTTCAAGTAATAAAAGAATGCTACATAGGCATTTCTAGCCACTTTAATTAATTAAAATAAAAGGGTAAAACATTATTAAATTGTGACACCACTTTAAATCACATTTCCTTGGACTACAATATGTGGTGATGACATGTTTCAACATTATCCCATGTTTGGTTTGGAGAATATTAAATCTTAAGTAGTTTTTCAATGAGTAGAAATTACTTTTCTAAAAATAAAAGGAATTAAACCAAGCCTTAATCTTGTAATGTTAGAGATGATGCTAGATCATCTATAGGACCCTTGTGTGTGATGATTGCAAGTAGTTAAGTATTTTTTGGTGATTGTGTACCTCGTATTTATTTATAGACGCTAGTATCGACCAAGGATACGAGGAGGAAGGAGGATTCTACGAAGAAGAAGCCGAGGAGAACTTCAACCACTGCTCTGCACAAGGCAAGCTAACACTTGCAATTTAGCAAGCTTATACTGATATTGTGCAAGCCTAATACTACTAGTGAATGTGCAAGCTAACACTTGCAAGATACTCTACTGATGCAACAAACCACTACTTGTTACTATGCCTACTATATGCCTTAAGCATATGTGATCATACCCACTTGAGAGACCAATCCTAGTTTTTACTTGCAAGCTTTATACTTTATTTATTTATCAAAGCTATTACTTAGAGTTTACTTAAGTGAATTATAGATATTAGAAAAATATTTGAAGGTTGTATAAACAGCATAAAATTTGGCCTAAGCTAGATAATCTTGATGTCATCCCAAGGCATGCGATTGAACTTAGTTAGAACTCCCCTAGTTTACCACCCCTCATTATTGCTTACCCCCACATGTAGATGCTAGTGCTAAGCATAAAACTTGATCAACTTTAGATGGGAATACTTGGTAGAAAAATGGTTATGAAAACCTTGGAATGATGGATCATTCTATTGAAATGTTTTGACATGTTTTGACAAACCCCAAAGGATTTTGATGATGAAAATGTTGAGGCATGAGCCTTAGCCCTTTATAAAACTGATGGTTGTCTGGATGCGATACCATTCCAATTTTATCGTACAACCACAATACCCGAATATTGGGTAGGGCTTGACTGGAAACTTATATACCTTAGTATTAGTTCCCTCACGGCCAAGGTCTGAGCTGAGGCTACCTTGTGAAGATTGTCCACCTGTGCAGTACCCAAGATGACAGATGGTCATGGTTGGGAGGCCAAACTCACAGGAGAGGTGCTCATACTAGGGCATGTAATTGAAAGGTTAGGATTGATTATCCGCATACTAAGTATGGTGAATTCAGGATTTGTTCCTGACGGATGTATCGAATGTTGTGGTGAAAGTGTACAATCTCTGCAGAGTGTCAAACTATTCAAATAGCCGCGTCCGCGGTTATGGACAGTTGGAGTGGCCATACTGTTCCCCCGTCAGACTTTTCGAAATGACTTGTGAAATGAATTGAGACTTTGACTTGACCACAACAGGGTTGTGATATGAATTACAAGTTCCCACTTAGGTGCTATAAAACTTTCAACTAGCATTCGTTGCTTCTAAACTTAGTAGAGATTAATCTGGCTTTTGCAAAACAACCCTAGAGCCTAGTGTCCTATTATCCAAAAAACCCTTTACCTGTTAGTATTAGTTTGCGAGTACTTAAAGAGTACTCATGGCTTTGTCCCTGGCTATTCCCATGGCCAGACTATGAAGAGGAGTACCTTGAGGATGGACCCCAGGAAGGTTACGACAACTAGGATCATCCCCCATCGTCAGCATTGCCTGTGAACCCGAAGATGGAGCTTCGCCCATGCTACCGTTATTATTACGTATTCCGCTGCTTGATGTTGTATTAAGAACTGGATCATGAGATCCCTATTTGTGTAAGAACTTATGTATCGTTTGTAATGGATGATGTACTATGGTATCCAATTCTGTTATGTCTTGCAAAAATGGTAATCCTGGGATTGCGATGTATGGCATAACAGGCATCTGGGATTAAAAATCCGGGTGTTGACAAGTTGGTATCAGAGCCATCCTGACCATAGGAGACCCTAGTTAGACTGGACGTTTGAATCAAAAACTTAGTTTCAAAACCAAAGAAAACAAATATTTACAAAAACCTATTCTCATTCTTATCCCTTTGATTCGTTCCTAAAAATTCATGTTCCGCAAAAAAAACTCTTGCAAAATACATAAATTTTTGACACACTTGATCACTCTGCTAACTTACTCATCCTCTATTCTTATAGATGGACGTGAAGTACAACAAGTTTTACCAACTGGGGAAATGGGGGAGACCTGATCTTTGAGAGGGATTTGGACCAGCTTTCGGAACTTCTGGAGCGTCTGCACCCCGAGTTCTTCGGAGCTCATCTCAATGATCAAGGAGGAGAAGATCTGCAGTGGCTAATTGTTGCAAGTCTCCGAGGAAAGATTGAACCTCCCACTACGGAGGGAATTCAGTTTACCTTGAGAAAGAACAACTGGCTCGATGGACTTGCCAGGGCCATGCAAGAAGCTCTTTCCCGTCTGTGTCGACAGAGCATCAATCAGATCAAGGGTACTCGCTTTGAGTTTTGCCCAAGGCGTGATGCTAATGGACAACCCCTGGAAGCCCCATACCAGCCCGAGCTGAATACTCAATTGGACCACCTTAGCTTCATGATGTACGATCGTCAGCAGGAGATGGACAACTGCCGTGACTACTGCAACCACAAGTCTGCCATCATCAAGACGAAGGACCAGACCATCGCCATGCTAGCAAAGGATCGCAAGTCTCGTCGCCGTCAGCTTGGGAGCGCATCATTGCCCATCTTCGCCACCGCATCTCATCTTTGGAGGAGACCATCCACGCGAGAGACATGCAGTTGGAGGAAAGGGAGAATGCCGGAGAGGATCTTCGTGGAGACCCCTACTCCTATCTCAGCGATGATGACAATTTTCTGGAGGATCAGGCTATGGATTTCTTCACCGATGAGGACGATTTCGCCTTCATCGATGATGATGAGGATGTTGAGGCCACAGATTCCAAGGAGTAGTAGCACTTGAGCACTAGCGTAGTGAGTAGTATTCGGTCCCACTGTATCGTAGATTCCAGAATGGTTCTTAAAACCATCTGTTTTTCTTGTTGTGGTGTGTGTTGTACTGGGTGCTATGAATGAATGAATGAATGAATGAAAAAGAAAGTTGCTAGAAAAATCTGAGTCAAACTTTAAAAACTTTTCAAAGAACCCCAAAACTCTAGAAATTTCCCTCTTTTCTCATGATCTATCTCAATCTTCAG
Source organism: Avena sativa (assembly GCA_916181665.1). NCBI lineage: Eukaryota > Viridiplantae > Streptophyta > Magnoliopsida > Poales > Poaceae > Avena > Avena sativa. The sequence goes on along the minus strand of OV702299.1, from coordinate 360,952,773 downwards.
ATGCCACGTGGAGGAAGTGGTTCATCCCCGGACCCGATGTTGCAGATACTGCAAATGTTGACTTCTGACCGTGAAGCTGAAAGAGCGGAATGTCAAGCCAACCTAGCCACCCTTCAGCAGATAGCCCAGCTAGCCCACAACAACCAAGGCCATAGAAATCAGGACAACCATGGATCTAAGCTCAAGAACTTCCAGAATACCAACCCACCTGTTTTCACTAAGTCAGAAGAACCCCTAGACGCCGATGATTGGCTGCAAACCATGGAAAATAACTTAGAAGTAGCCGGAGTGGAAGCCAATGAGAAAGTCCTATTCGCCACCCACTATCTAGCCGGATATGCCAGATCATGGTGGAACAGTATTCGCGCAATGACCGGAGGCCAGATGATGACCTGGGAGGAATTCAAGGTCAAGTTTAGCAGAACCCATGTGCCACCGGGTTTGATCCAGAGAATGAGAGACGAGTTCAGAGAGCTGAAGCAAGGAAGGATGACTGTAGTGGAATACCGTGACAAATTTTTGTCATTAGCTAGGTATGCCCCGGATGAAATAGACACTGAAGCCAAGAAGAAAGAAAGATTCCTGAATGGTCTGCATGATGAGATGCAGACGGTGTTAGTCAATATCCCCTTTGCGGATATTGAAGCCCTTGTCGACTCTGCTATCCAGAGGGAAGGAAAGATCAACCAAGCCAATGAGAACCGCAAGCGTCATATGATGCATCAGCCAGGAACCCATCAGACCCCAAAGTATCGCCCTAACCCATCTCCAGGATTTTCCCCAAGGACCAACAGACCCCCGATGAACCGTCCAACCTATCCCAACTGTGGAAACCCTAGACCCGGAGGAAATCACAACAACCCCGGCAACTCTAGCAATTTCAATCGTGCCCCACCCAAGTTCAACAACAACAATGTTACCGCCAACACCACCACTGCCCCGAGGACTGGAAGCAATGCTGTGCCTGTAGCAGCCAAGGACAAGTCGCAAGTGACCTGTTATGACTGTGGAAATAAAGGCCACTATTCCAACGAGTGCCCCAACAAGAAGAATGCTACAGCCCCCAACGCCAATGTCCCAGCTCAGCAGCAGCGTCTTGTTTAGCCAGGAAGAAGATTTTCCCCAGGCAATTCACTCAACCGCAACGGCCGTCTTTTTCTCATGCATGCTGAAGAAGCTCAGGAAGCGCCAAACGTCGTGCTGGGTATGTTTTCTGTTAATTCAGTACTTGCAAGCGTGTTGTTTGATTCTGGTGCATCACATTCATTTGTCACCAAAGAATTTGCATGCACTAGTAAAATTCAACCAACCAAACTGAAGCATGTTATGATTGTTCAAATTCCCGGATCAACCACCAAGGCTAGGCAAATTTGAAAAGCCGTCCCTATCCGAATCCATGGCATAGATTTTTATGCAAATCTGATAGTACTCGGAACTAAAGGTTTGTAAGTAGTACTAGGAATTTATTGGATGTCCAAACATAAAGGATTGATTAACTGTGCCAAGAAAGCCATAACCATGACCAGTATCGCCGGAATATCAGTCGAGCATATATCTGAAACCTTACCCCGCCAATTCAAGTGTAACAAGAGTATAGCCCAACCTACCATTGACCAAGTCCGGATAGTCTGTGAATACCCCGATGTATTTCCAGATGTTTTGCCCGGTATGCCCCCAGATCGGGATATCGAGTTTATCATCGAACTAATCCCCGGAACTGGACCCATAGCCCAGAGACCATATAGTATGAACCCGTTAGAGCTCGTAGAACTGAAGAAGCAACTGGATTCCATGCTGGAAATTGGATTGATTCAACCAAGTGCGTCACCTTGGAGATCACCTGTCTTGTTTGTGGACAAGAAAGATGGAGGTAACCGTTTGTGTACGGATTATCGGAAATTGAATGATGTCACCATCAAGAACAAGTACCCCTTGCCCAAGATAGAAGAATTGTTTGATCAGTTGATCGGTCCCAAAGTGTTTTCTAAGATTGATCTTAGAACTGGCTATCATCAACTCAAAATTCGTGCAAAGGATATTCCAAAGACTGCCTTTACCACCAGATATGGATTGTATGAGTATACGGTCATGTCTTTCGGATTAACCAATGCCCCCGCTTATTTCATGAGCCTCATGAATAAGATTTTTATGGACTTCCTGGATAAGTTTGTCGTTGTTTTCATCGATGACATTCTGATTTATTCCAAATCAGAAGAAGAACATGAGCTACCCCTAAGGACCATTCTTGGGACCCTTAGAAAGCATCAGTTGTATGCAAAGTTTAGCAAATGTGAATTCTGGTTATAGAAGGTAGGATTCCTCGGTCACATTGTATCAGCCGGAGGAATTGCTGTTGACCCTGCCAAAGTAAAAGATGTAGAAGATTGGCAAGCCCCAACCACTCAAACCCAAGTTCGTGCAGTTCTCGGATTGGCGGGATATTACCGCAAATTCATAGAAGGATTCTCTAGTATCGCCAGACCCATGACCCAATTGCTGAAGAAGGACAAGAAGTTTGAATGGACCGACAAATGTGAAGCGAGTTTTCAAGAACTCAAGAGGAGATTGATTTCAGCCCCAATCTTGACCATGCCAGATATCACGAAGCCCTTCGATGTGTATTGTGACGCATCCAAGATTGGTCTCGGATGTGTGCTAATGCAAGAAGGCAAAGTTATATCTTATCTATCGCGACAATTGAAGCAACATGAGCAAAACTACCCAACCCATGACCTCGAACTCGCAGCCGTAGTTCTAGCCTTGAAGACATGGAGACATTACCTGATGGGAAACCGTTGTGAGATTTATTCGGATCACAAGAGCCTGAAGTATATATTCACTCAGAAGGAGTTGAATATGAGGCAGAGAAGATGGATTGAGTTAATCAAGAATTATGATCTGGACATTCACTATCACCCTGGTAAAGCCAACGTAGTAGCCGATGCCCTTAGCAGATTGCCGTGCCGCTTGAACTCCATGATTTCGAAGGAGCAACCAAGTTTGCACAAAGAGCTAGAAGATTTTCGGATGGAATTAGTAAGTAAAGGATTTCTGGCTAGCATAGAAATCCAGCCCACTTTGATCAGTCAGATTAAAGAGGCGCAGAAGGGAAATGCCAGTATTGACAGAATCAAGCATCGTATCGGTATAGGAAAAGTACCCGGATTCACCGAGGACGAAGAAGGAGTTCTGTGGTACAAAGGACGCCTTTGTGTACCATCAGATTCTGAGTTGAAAGAAGTTATTTTGAAGGAGGCTCATGATACTCTTTATTCTATCCATCCCGGAGGAACTAAGATGTATCAAGATTTAAAAGAGCAATTTTGGGTGGCATAAGATGGAGAAATCGGAAGCTATATCGCCAAGTGTGATATCTGTCAGCGAGTCAAGGCAGGACATCAAAGACCCGCTGGATTGTTGCAACCCTTGCAGATTCCGGAATGGAAATGGGATTCTGTAGGAATGGACTTTATCACTGGACTGCCTACTTCTAGTAGGGGCAATGACTCTATCTGGGTCATAGTGGACAGATTGTCCAAAGTCGCCCATTTCTTGCCCATCAAGACCACATATCAGAGTTCGAAACTAGCGGAGTTATACATCGCTAGAATCGTCAGTTTGCACGGAGTCCCCAAGAACATAGTATTGGATCGAGGAACTCAGTTTACCTCGAGATTCTGGAAGAAAGTACAAGAAGGTTTAGGAACCCGTCTAGATTTCAGCACCGCGTATCACCCTCAGACCGATGGACAAACGGAGCGAGTAAATCAAATACTCGAAGATATGCTGAGAGCATGTGTGTTAGCATATGGATCCAAGTGGGAAGACTGTCTGCCGTTTGCAGAATTTTCATACAACAACAGTTATCAAGCCAGTTTGCAAATGGCCCCATTTGAATTCATGTACGGAAGGAAGTGTCACACCCCTTTGAACTGGTCGGAAGTAGGAGAGAGTTAGATTTTTGGACCCGATATCCTACGAGAAGCAGAAGAGAAGGTTCACAAGATTTGTGAGCACCTCAAGACCGCCCAATCCCGACAGAAGAGTTACGCCGACAAGAGACGTAGAGATCTCGCCTTCAACATAGGAGATTTTGTTTATCTGAAAAAGTGTCGCCATTGAAGGGAATGTAGTGTTTCCAACTCAAAGGAAAGTTAGCCCCCAGATATATCGGACCTTTCAAGATTCTGAACTGTTGAGGAGAAGTGTCGTATCAATTGGAACTACCTGAAGAGATGTCAGCCATGCACAATGTGTTCCATATCTCGTTACTTCGCAAGTGTCTCTAAGTCCCCGAGAAGACCAAAGTGTTCAAGAATATCGACCACCGGACCATAGAGATCAACGATGACCTGACCTATCCCGAAGTACCCATCCGTATTTCGGAAGAAGCTTTTCGAACTACCCGAACCCGAAGCATCAAGTTTCTCAAGATTCAGTGGAGAAACCACACAGAAGAGGAAGCTACATGGGAGCGCGAATATCACATTAGGACGGAGTTTCCCGATCTCTTCAAATCCTAGGTAATCTTTTCGTCCTTTTTCAAATCTCGGGACGAGATTTTGTTTAAGGGGGGAAGGTTTGTGACATCCCAAAAATACTAAACTTGGATCGTCAATTTCTAATCATCAAAATTAGGGTTAACAAAAACTTTGTTAAATAAAATTATGAAGGCATGCATATGTGTATGCATTTAATTTGAAATTCTTTTGAACCACCTTGTTTGTATGTTTCCTTTCTTTTAAAATGTTTCTTAGGTGAAATAAACATCATCTAAACATTTCCCAAACTTTTCCTAAAGACAAATAAATCAAAACCAATAAAATAAAGGAATGGTCATTTTGACTAATTTAACTCCCATGCCTACTTTGGCTGCCTCAAACTTTCAGAACCTAATGGAAACTTTTCTGGATCTTTGCACCCCTTGAATGTACTCATAACAAGGTATCAATTCCCACTTTGTGATCATCTAGAAACTTTCAAATACATAGTTTAAATGACAATTCAAAATTGAATCTTTATCATATGGGAAGATCCCACTTTTTCAAAAACCACTCAAACAAGCTCAACTTTCAAAACCCAAGCATCTGCAGACTCACCAGCACCAATCTAGCAAACCCACCAATTTTTTTTTCAAAATTCAAAACTTGATTTCATGCGGCCATTTCATCAAACAGGTTGCAGACACAAATCATACAAAATCTAAACACTATTGTGAGCAGTGATTCTTGCCTAACTTGTTCCCTCTCTAGCTCACAACCAGCTCAATAGATCATATAGCAAGATTAACTAAACACTAGCACCAATGTGAACTTGGCATTGCCATCAATGGTGAACAACCGAGCACACCCTTGTCACCCCCATGTCGACAGCAAGATAGGAGGAGACACAAGCCTAGACAGCATGTCTGGGAGGCAGCCCACCGTCCACCGCCACTCACTGTCCCAGCCGCGAGCGTTGCCAAGCCCTGGACCACACGCACGAACCATGCCAACCTCGCCAGCAACCATGCCGATCGTGCGCCAGAGCTCCACCCTCGACCGAAGCCCATAGACCGTGCACCGCCATCACCGCATGCACACACGATCACCACCGACCCAGGAGACCACCAGACATCCTCGTTCGCCGCCCCGTGCCGCACAGCCACCGCTCGCCGTCGAAGACGCCGCCTCTGCCGCGCAGAGCGTCGCATGTTCCAGACCAAGCCACACCGCCACACGCCTCAAAACCATGTCGTTGAGAATCGCCAGGGAACACCGCATCGTCCCCTACCGTCGCCCATGCCAATAGCCGCCTGTAACATCGCCCCCGACGAGCTCACCGTGCGCCCCGTCGGTCCCCTCGCTCGACTATAAATAGAGGCCACCCCCAGTCGATTTCTTCACACCATCTCACTCCCCTCTCCTCACTAATCGTGCCACACCGTTCCCGGAGCAAGGCGAGCACCACCTCGCCGGAATTTCACCGGAGCCTGCCGCCTCTGGAGAAGAAGGGCGCCATCGATTTCGTCCATCCCAGGAGCTGCCGCGACCACCCCTGAGTTCGCCGTCGTCGACTTCGTTGTTCGCCCGCCTCGCCGACCCTCGCCTACACCCCGATGAGCCCCCAGCACCCCTCACTGGCCGCGCTAGGTTTCTTTCTCGCCGGCGTTGCCTCGCGTCGACGATGACTCCCAGCCGTTGGATTAGAATCAGATCGAACGACCCACGTTGCCCCGTACCGCTTCGCTCCTCCCTGTCTCACTGGCGAGTGGGGACACCTACTTAAGCAGCCCGCGGGAGCACTGCGCTTAGCAGGCCGGCCCGTTAACTTTTCCCGCGCAGCCCAGTTATTTGAATTAAACCTTTTTCATTTTTGTTTCAAACTCACTTCTGTACTCAACTTCAAAAATCAACCCAGATCGATTTAGTGCATCAAATTGAATGAAACCAATTTTGTTAGAAAGGTATGGGAATGCTGAATCCAAGCCCGTTGGATTCAAGTCATTTGGATCTATAGATCACCCATGGTAAAAATAACAAGTCATAAGCTTTTCTGCATTCAAACATTTTTCAAATTTATACCATAATAGCTTTTTAGTTGATTCCAACTCTCAAAAATCACATTTACCCATACCTTTCAGAATATATAAAAATATATAGGTTTACTTGCAGAAATAATGTTCAAGTAATAAAAGAATGCTACATAGGCATTTCTAGCCACTTTAATTAATTAAAATAAAAGGGTAAAACATTATTAAATTGTGACACCACTTTAAATCACATTCCCTTGGACTACAATATGTGGTGATGACATGTGTCAACATGATCCCATGTTTGGTTTGGAGAATATTAAATCTTAAGTAGTTTTTCAATGAGTAGAAATTACTTTTCTAAAAATAAAAGGAATTAAACCAAGCCTTAATCTTGTAATGTTAGAGATGATGTTAGATCATCTATAGGACCCTTGTGTGTGATGATTGCAAGTAGTTAAGTATTGTTTGGTGATTGTGTACCTTGTATTTATTTATAGACGCTAGTACCGACCAAGGATACGAGGAGGAAGGAGGATTCTACGAAGAAGAAGCCGAGGAGAACTTCAACCACTGCTCTGCACAAGGCAATGTAACACTTGCAATTTAGCAAGCTTATACTGATATTGTGCAAGCCTAATACTACTAGTGAATGTGCAAGCTAACACTTGCAAGATACTCTACTGATGCAACAAACCACTACTTGTTACTATGCCTACTATATGCCTTAAGCATATGTGATCATACCAACTTGAGAGACCAATCCTAGTTTTTACTTGCAAGCTTTATACTTTATTTCTTTATCAAAGCTATTACTTAGAGTTTACTTAAGTGAATTATAGATATTAGAAAATATTTGAAGGTTGCATAAAGAGCATAAAATTTGGCCTAAGCTAGATAATCTTGATGTCATCCCAAGGCATGAGATTGAACTTAGTTAGAACTCCCCTAGTTTACCACCCCTCATTATTGCTTACCCCCACCTGTAGATGCTAGTGCTAAGCATAAAACTTGATCAACTTTAGATGGGAATACTTGGTGGAAAAATGGTTATGAAAACCTTGGAATGATGGATCATTCTATTGAAATGTTTTGGACATGTGTTTCCAAACACCTGATGATTTTGGTGATGAAAATGTTTAGGCATGAGCCTTAGCCCTTTATAAAACTGATGGTTGTCTGGATGCGATACCATTCCAATCTTATCGTACAACCACAATACCCGAATATTGGGTAGGGCTTGATTGAAAACTTATATACCTTAGTACTAGTTCCCTCACGGCCAAGGTCTGAGCTGAGGCTACCTTGTGAAGATTGTCCACCTGTGCAGTACCCAAGATGACAGATGGTCATGGTTGGGAGGCCAAACTCACAGGAGAGGTGCTTATACTAGGGCATGTAATTGAAAGGTTAGGATTGATTATTCGCATACTGAGTATGGTGAATTCAGGATTTGTTCCTGACGGATGTATCGAATGTTGTGGTGAAAGTGTACAATCTCTGCAGAGTGTCCAACTATTCGAATAGCCGCGTCCGCGGTTATGGACAGTTGGAGTGGCCATACTGTTCCCCCGTCAGACTTTTCGAAATGACTTGTGAAATGAATTGAGACTCTGACTTGACCACAACAGGGTTGTGATCTGAATTACAAGTTCCCACTTAGGTGCTATAAAACTTTCAACTAGCATTCATTGCTTCTAAACTTAGTAGAGATAAATCTGGCTTTTGCAAAACAACCCTAGAGCCTAGTGTCCTATTATCCAAAAACCCCTTTACCTGTTAGTATTAGTTTGCGAGTACTTAAAGAGTACTCATGGCTTTGTCCCTGGCTATTCCCATGGCCAGACTATGAAGAGGAGTACCTTGAGGATGGACCACAGGAAGGTTACGACAACTAGGATCATCTCCCATCGTCAGCATTGCCTGTGAACCCAAAGATGGAGCTTTGCCCACGCTACCGTTATTATTACATATTCGGCTGCTTGATGTTGTATTAAGAATTGGATCATGAGATCCCTATTTGTGTAAGAACTTATGTATCGTTTGTAATGGATGATGTACTATGGTATCCAATTCTGTTATGTCTCGCAAAAATGGTAATCCTGGGATTGCGATGTATGGCATATAAGGCATCTGGGATTAAAAATCCGGGTGTTGACAGGCTAGGCCCAGGATGTCACTTCCCGGATAGTGAGGACGCTAGCCGGCGTGATCTGGATCTCCTTCGGGGGTCGGCCAGGTGGGATGCCTGTGTCGGCAGCCCTTGAGCCTTTTCCCTTGCTTGACAATGGCCTGCCTGAGGAGGAGGTATCCCCTGGGCCTTTCGAGCCGGAGGGCACAACAGTGGGGCTCGACTCTTTCGAGCCGGCAGTCTCCGGGTATGCTACCCAGATAATGGACTCAGATTCCAGAGAGGGGGTGATGCTGGGCTTGCGGAGGTTCTCCAAGGACACTCCGGGCGGGATGGCTGCTCTGGTGGATCCGACTCGTGCGAGCGCATCGGCCACTTCATTGTTGGCGCGGGGAATATGATGGAATTCACATCCCTCTAAGCCGGCACTAAGCAGCTGGATGTGGAACTGGTACATGGCCATGTTGGCGTCCTGAGCGTCCCACTCGCGGGATACTTGCTCCACCACCATATCCGAATCGCCGAGGCAAAGAATCCGACGGAGGCCGATGTCTTTCACGAGCAGGAGCCCGTGTGCGAGAGCCTCGTACTCGGTGATGTTGTTCGAGGTGGTGAAGTGGATCTGCGACCCGTACTCCAGCCCGTCTCCTTTGGGCGAGGTGAGCACAATGTCGGCTCCCAAGGCCCGCGCATCTTTGAGCCGTCGAAGTGTAGCCTCCAGTAGTCGGAGTCAGGAACCAACAACATGTACTGGTTCTCCGCCCAGTTGACGAAGAAATTTGCCATCGCCTGAGACTTGATGGTGATCCTAGGCTCGTACCGGATGCAGTAGGCGGCCAGCTCGATGGCCCACTTGGCTACCCCGCCTGTGGCGTCCTTGTTGCCGAAGATCTCTCCCAACGGCGCAGTGGACACCATGGTGAGCGGATGCTCCTAGAAGTAGTGCTTGAGCTTCTTGAAGGCTAGGTAAACACCGTAGCACATCTTCTGGTAGTGGGGGTAGTTCTGCTTGGAGAGGGGGAGCACTTCGCTGAGGTAGTAGACGGGTCGCTGAACCGGCTGGACCTTGCCCTCCTTGTGACGCTCCACTGATAGGAAGATGCTGACGATCCGGTTGGTGGCGGCTATATAGAGCAGCATCAGCTCCCTCTCAGCAGGCATGGCAAGAACCAACGTTGTGGATAGCTGCACTTGTGGTCATGGAACACGGCATCCACCTGCGCATTCTAGGTGAACTTTTCTGTCTTCTTCATCAGCTGGTACAACAACAGTGCCTTCTCCCCGAGCTGGCTGATGAATCGGATGAGGGAGGCCAGGCATCCACTGAACGTCTGGATGCTGAGCAAGCTCTTACGCGGCTGCATCCTCTTGATGGCCACGATCTTCTCCGGATTGGCCCCGATCCCTCGGCTAGACACGAGGAAACCAAGGAGTTGTCGGGATGGCACGCCGAACACGCACTTCTCCGGGTTCAGCTTCATCTGGTACCGGTGAAGATTCGCGAACGTCTCATCGAGGTCCTCTAGCAGGGTTTGCTTCTACTTCGTCTTGATGACGACATCGTCCACGTATGCATGCACATTCCGGCCGATCTCCGAGTGCAAGCATTTTTGCATGCAACGCTGATAGGTAGCACCTGCATTCTTCAGGCCGAATGGCATGGTTACAAAGAAGTAAGCCCCGTACGGGGTGATGAACGATGTTTTCAATTGATCAACTGGATTCAGCCGGATCTGATTATAACCGGAATAAAAATCGAGGAAGGAAAGCAGATCGCAGTGTTGGGGATATGCTATATGGGTATCCTCATAGCATGTCACCTATCTGGATAACCCGGGTGGCCCATAGTTGGTAGCATGGCCTATGTCCTGCTGGGCGGCCCAGTTAGATGGATCCAGAAGGGAGGCCCATGCCGGATAAAGGAAGGCTACGGTGGAGTCACCAGCGTACCCGGAGCCTGGGAGTGCAAGATATGCGAGACTAGTAATAGGCGATGTAGAACTCTGTAACATGTCCGACTAGGACTTTTCCCTGTAACCCTAGGACCTGGCGACTATATAAGTCGGTCCTATGGGAGCCTTTAGGGCATCGATTCATACAACCTCGCACAGCGAACCTATCTCTGTAACTCGGCGTATTGCCCTTATAGTGATTTATAGCAGGAGTAGGATTCCGCCACCGTCGTGGGATCTGAACCTGGGTAAGCTGTGTTACCTCGTACCCTTCAACCGTCCGCCTTCCCCCCATGTCTCTAAACACGCACTGTGAGGACCCCTCCATGGCGTACTCGTCAGCAATACCACGACAGTTGGCACCCACCGTGGGGAAGAGGCGCTTCAGGCTCTTCAGCGGGCGAGGACCAAGATCTTCGCAGGAATCGGCGAAACCGTAGCCATCGGTCGCGTTCTCTTCTCTGTCAACGTTCCGATCGTCCCTCCTGATGAGTTCTGGATCCCAGCAAAGACAAACCCTACGCGGTGTTCGATCGTTCCTATCGGAGACATCCACCTCTTCATCGGTGAAACCGACTCGGTCACTAGTTCCCTGGGAGTCGGAGGAGCATCAAGGCCTGCACGGACCGCCTACGGGCTGGATACGTCCGCGGAAGGATCAATGTCGGATCTCTATTCGGAGTTTGCCGACAAAGATCGGAAAGCACCAAGGGCCGCACGGACTGCCTACGGGCAGGATACGTTCGCGAAAGGATCAATGTCAGATCTCTATTCGGAGTTTGCCGGCAAAATCGGAAAAATTCAAGGCCCACCCAAACCGCCCCTGTGCAGGTTATAAAGGTGGAAGATCACTGCAAATCCGCCAGCTCCGTCCGTGCGTCTGGACAGCAGAGATGCAAGTTCGTCGGCGTGGTTACCATCTTCGATCTGGCGCGCTGCATTCAGAGAGAAGGCGAAAACCCCACGATTACCTGGCCAGGTGGCTCCGTATACGAGCCGATCTGGCCCACTACCCCGATGATAACGCTTGGTATCACTTCGCGGAAGGACTGGACCATGGCACGCTTCTCCGACATTCTCTAAGACGACAGCAGGCAACAGGGCGTCTTACCCTCGAAGAGATGGTGAGCACCATCAACAACTACGCGGATGCTGACGCAGCAGCCCAGATGGCGCTTGCGCTCAGGGACGGAGAACCTCCGATTCAGCAACCGCCACCACCGCCTCCTGCCGCCATTGTCGAAGAAGCACCACCACCTCCAGTCATCGTCGAGGCCGTCGCACCTCTACCGCCCATCATTGAGGAAGTCCTGGCACCCTCCGACTCTGTCATTGACACGCTTTATGCTGATTTCAGTGCAAATTCAAAGGATATAGATTTCAGTCCAGAAGAGCTAGACTCCGCTATGCAGGAGATGGAGGAGGAGTACTCGCACGACGAGCAAGCCAACAATGCCGTCACGTCTCGAGGGGTGTTCATCACCATTGGGACGGCGATGGATGAAGATCAACCCGGACGAAATCCACCTACAGCACTGGAAAAGGGGAAGGGGCCACTTATTGCTGCTGACGATGATCGCGCAAAGGTCATGCCTCCTCCGCCTAACCCAGTGCAGCAGCTGCAGGAACTCGGCACCGGACCGAGCAACAACAACACCGCAAACTTGCTGCCTCCAGCATCTACATCTGCAGCATCCCAAGTTACTCCAGCTGATAGAGTGATGTACGGTAATATCCTCGTCGAGCCACTGACCGTTGCTCATATCTGGAACGTGACCCAGCTTGACGAGAAGCGCCAGCAACTGCTGGAGGAAGCGCAAGCCATCGCGGAGCAAGGTGCTAAGTTAGATCGAGATCTGGTCAACGCGTAGAAGTCCATAGAGAAAGCTAGAGCAATGGAGGCCGAGTACAAGACTTTGCTGCAGCAGCAGCAGAAGGCTGAGAAAGCTCCAGCTCGCGTCATCAACGATCCTGGTGTGCGGCGTAACCTAGGATGGCCCCCCTCGAAGCCGGCACAGGCCAAGCCATACATTGACAGTGAAGGCAAGCAGGTGATACCCACCCCACTCCTTAACCTCGCCGTCACCAAGACCCTTCTGGAGCAGGATAGATCGCCTGAGGCTGTGGAACAGGTCTATGACCTAGTGGCCAAGGTGGTGAAGCAGCAGGAAAAGGCCACCTCTCAGAGGCTTGAGTCTGACCCAGTGCTTTGCCAGCCTAGCCAGTACAAGCCGCCAAGGGACAGATCTCCTCTTGATGTCGGGTCCCAGACGGGTTCATCAGAACGAAGACGGAGGGATGCGCGCAACAGGAAGGATGCCATCCCCATATCCTCCGACCACGGAGAAAAGGCCCGACCTCGTCGCCCGTCGCCACCACCCCGATCTCCCCGATATGCCCCCACCAAAGCAGTGTGGCATCGTCATCCGCGACAACACGGAGCAGACCCGTCATGATGGAGAGCGCAACCACGGGCATAGGAGCAGGTCACACCACGACCCTCCACGTCCGACAAGAAACCGTGACAGGCGTGAGGCGTCGCAGGAGGGTAACAACAAGAAGGCTAACCCACCGCCACCTCCGCCTTCGTCACCACCAAGCAGTCACCATGGCGGAGGAGGCCCGCGTCGTTCACGCAGCCCATCCCCTGTTGACAAAAAGAAGAAGAACCCAGAGCCGTATGATGCATGTTCACGGATCGATAAGATCCACGAGGCCCGGGAAGGACCATACCTGGGACCACGTTGCTTTGGACCTATAATACGGTCCACAACTTACCCCAAAGGTTTCCGGATTGACAAAACCATCAAGCCCTATAACGGCACCGCCAAGCCAGCCACATGGTTGCAGGACTACGGCAACGCGGTGGAGATTGCCGGAGGCAACCCCAACGTCGCTGTCAAATACCTCCCATTAATGTTGGCAGGCACGGCCCGTCAATGGATTGATGACTTGCCGGATAAATCTATCTACAACTGGCTGGACATGCAAGAAGCATTCACCAAGAACTTTGAGGGTACATACAAGCGTCCCTACACTGTGGGTGATCTACAGCGGTGCGTGCAAGAGAAAGACGAGACATCTCGCGCCTACCTATCCTACTGGCTGGATATGAAGAATTCCTGCGCAGGAGTGCACGCTCAGACCGCCATGGCCGCCTTCATCGATGGGTTGGAAAGGGCCACGTTGCTCCGACATTGCAGGACAATCACCAGCTTGACTTGAACCAGATGATTCAGTTGGCTAGTGAGTTCGCAGCTGTCGACGACGATGCTCGTGGCTCCTTGCCGGCAACAGCCGTTCCAACTCAAGCTCGGAGGAACATCAGTACAAAGCGGAAAACCGCTCCAGAAGAAAAGCAATCTACCGACATGGTCGCTATGACTTTTGCAGGGCGAGGAGAAGGCGGACAACATGGCCGAGGAAGGGGAGCTGGTCGTGGGCAGCAACGAGGATGTGAAACCACCTCGGCGCCGCTCCGTGTTCCCCAAACCTACAAGGAGTACCGTGATATGCCATGCCTCGTACACCTCGATGCCAACGGCAAGGCCACCCATACCAATCGACACTGCAAGTTCGTCAATGACCTCAAGGAAGACCCGGAGTTCGGCTACAAGCAAAGTCGGAAGAACAGACCGCGAGGCAAGGGCAAGGGGAAGAAGAAGGAGGAGGAGTCCAAGGATTCAAGTGACATGGACGAAGACGTTGACCCCAAGCACGCCGCCAAGAGCGACGACAAGGGCAAGAACCCCTTCACAAAGAAGGCTCCAGTCTACCACACTTCCTTGGAACCCCCACCGTCCGACAACAGAAGACCTCTCTGAGGATCCTGATGGCTACTCTCCCCCCAGTTCCCCAGTACCTGCGCTGGTTGGAAGTTCCAATCACTTGGGATAGGACGGACCACCCAGACCTTATACCTACGGAGAACCAGTACGCCATGGTCATCAACCCCTTGATTGACAGCGTGGATTTCACCAAGTGTATGGTGGATAGTGGAAGCAGCATCAACATCATGTACCTAGACACACTGCAGAAGATGAACTTGACGGAGGCAAACCTAAGGCGGACAAACACCATCTTCCACGGCGTAGTTCCTGGTCCGGAGGCTCGGTCCCTTGGGTGCATTACACTTCAGGTTGCCTTTGGCGATGTTAATAATTACCGCCAAGAGCGCATGACCTTCGAGGTGGTCCCTTTCAAGAGCGTGTACCACGTCATATTCGGCCGCGACATATTCCACACGTCCATGGCCAAACCATGATTCGTCTACAACAAACTCAAGATACCCGGACCAAACGGTATCATCACCGTATCCGGAAGCTTTACCAAGACAAGGGACTACGAGATCAATGGAGCAGCCGTTGCAGAAGCTGTCCTCTACATCGAAGAATTCAAGGAGATCCAGAGCAAGGTCGATGACTCAGAGATGCCCGCGTCGAAGAAGCAGATCTCCGACTCCGCCCATGCGTTCAAGGCCGCCATGGAGACCAAGACGGTGGAACTTGTGGTAGGCAATGCCTCCAAGACCGTCTCCATTGGGACGAACCTGCATCCTAAATAGGAAAGCGCGCTCGTCGAGTTCCTCCGTGAGAATAGGGACATCTTTGCCTGGCAACCAGACGACATGAAAGGTGTACCTAGGGAACTTGCCGAGCACATCTTAAACATTGATCCAAAATGCAAACCAGTGAAACTACCTCTACGACGCTTTGGAGATGAATAGTGACGCGCCATTGGCAAAGAGATAGCTAGGTTACTTAAAGCTAGATTTATCCGAGAAGTCCTTCACACCCGATGGGTGGCCAATCCTGTACTTGTCCCCAAAAGGGAACCAATGAATTAAGAATGTGCGTTGATTACACCGGCTTGAACAAAGCATGTCCCAAATATCCATTTGCTTTGCCTCGTATTGACCAAGTCATTGACTCGACGGCTGGCTTGGAACTTTTGTGTTTTCTCGATTCATACTCAGGATACCACCAGATCAAGATGAGGAAGTCAGACCAATTGGCCACTTCGTTCACTACCCCATACGACACGTTTTGCTATGTCACGATGCCCTTTGGGCTAAAAAACGCAGGTGCCACGTACTAGCGGACAATGCAACGTTGCCTCCACGACCAAATTGGTCGGAACGTTCACGCCTATGTGGACGATATTGCGGTGATGTCTAAAAATTCAAATGACTTAATCTCTGACTTAAAAGAAACCTTTGATAATCTCCGGAAATACAACATGATGCTTAACCCTAAGAAGTGCGTCTTCGGGGTTCCAGTTGGCAAATTGTTGGGTTTCATCGTTTCCCAACACGGAATCGAGGTCAACCCGGAGAAAATCAAGGCCATCTTAAACTTAAACCATCCGACATGCCTAAAGTACATTGAACGACTAACAGGTTGTGTTGCAGCAGTTAGTCGGTTCATCAGCCGACTTGGAGAGAAGGCTCTGCCGCTGTACAAGTTGCTGAAGAAGGCGGACAAATTCACGTGGACGGACGAAGTAGATGCAGCATTGAAGCATCTCAAGGAGATTCGTTCCTCAGCGCCCATCCTTGCAGCACCCGAACCTGGAGAGCCCCTGTTAATATACATGGCGGCAACCAACCGGGTAATCAACATCGTCGTCGCGGTAGAGCGGAAGGAACCAGGCTGTGAGCACGGAGTTCAACGACCAGTTTACTACGTGAGTGAGGTCTTGATGGAGTCCAAGCAGCGTTACCCGCACTACCAGAAGATAGCTTATGGAGTATTCCTTGCTTCTCGGAAGCTGAGGCATTACTTTCAGGAGCACCCAATCACAGTGGTGAGCAAGACTCCACTATCCGACATTATCAATAACAGCGACGCTACAGGAAGGGTAGCGAAGGGGGGCATTGAACTTGCCGCCTTCAAGATCACCTACAAGAGACACGACGCTATCAAATCGCAAGCCTTGGCGGATTTTGTTGCAGATTGGACGGAGATGCCAGATGCTACTCCGTTGCCGGAACCAGAGTATGGGGTGATGCACTTTGACGGATCAAAGCTGCTAAACGGCTCGGGGGCTGGTGTATTGCTACAGTCACCAACAAGAGACAAGCTACACTATGTTCTGCAAATCCACTTCGAGGCTACAAACAACATGGTAGAGTATGAAGCACTCATTCACGGACTACGTGTAGCCAAGGATATTGGCATCAAGCGCATAGTTTGCTGTGGAGATTCCGACTTGGTTGCCCAGCAGGTGGCTGGCACCTGGAATGCGCGGAATCCTATGATGGCGGCATATCGAGACGAAGTGGACGCGATAGCCAAGAGCTTCTTGGGCTACGAAATCAAGTATGTACCTAGGGAGAAAAACGAGGCGGCTAATCTACTGTCTAAGCTTGGATCAGGGCGCAAGCAAACTCCGCCAAGAGTTTTCCTAGAGCACCTACGCACACCATCTGTGAAGGGGCCGACATCGACAACCCGGATAGAGCTGACTCTTTCGTCAACATGGTGACTAAGGTCCCTCTGTCTTGGACAAGACCGTTCATGGAATATCTCAAACACGGAACTTTGCCCGGCGACAAAGTCGAAAGACGGCAAATAGTACGACGAGCAAAGGGTTATACCATAATTAATGGGAAACTCTACAAAAGGAGCACTATTGGTGTATACCTAAAGTGTGTTTCCCAGCTAGAAGGTATGGAAATACTACGCGAAATCCATCTCGGAGATTGCGGACATCACGCCGCTCCTCGATCGTTGGTCGTGAAAGCCTTACGGCAAGGATTCTACTGGCTGACCGCGAAGGCGGATGCTGACAAGCTGGTTGAGACATGCATGGTATGCCAGTATTATGCCTGACAACCACATGTTCCTGCTGAAGAACTGCGAACAATACCAATAACTTGGCCGTTTGCAGTCTAGGGGCTGGACATGGTGGGACCGTTACAGACGGCACCTTGTGGGTTTACGCATCTGCTTGTAGCAGTTGACAAATTCACTAAATGGATAGAAGCTAAACCCATTAGAAATCTTGATGGGGCAACTGCCCTTAGGTTTGTCCGGGATCTATTGGTAAGATTTGGTCTCCCACACAACATTATCACCAACAATGGCAGCAATTTATCGCTCGGAGAAGTGGAGGCTTATTGCTGGGAGAAAGGCATCCGACTTGACCTTGCATCTGTGGCACACCCACAATCGAATGTTCAGGTTGAGCGAGCCAATGGATTAATTCTTCAGGGAATCAAGCCACGTCTTGAGGCACCGCTACATAGAGCAGCTGGAGCCTGGGCAGAAGAATTGCCATCTGTGCTATGGAGTTTGCGAACTACACCCAACAGATCCACCGGCTACACCCCTTACTTCATGGTATATGGAGCAGAAGCCATCCTACCTTCCGACATACCTCACGATGCACCTAGAGTTGACGCCTATGACAAATATGACGCTAAAGAATCCAGACGCCTAGATGTGGACCTTCTCGAGGAGGAGTGTGTTTTGGCATGCCAAAGATCCGCCATCTACCAGCAGAAGCTACACAGCTACCATAGTCGCCGCGTTTGGCATCGCTCGTTTAAAGAGGGGGATTTGGTGCTCCGACTTAAGCAGAAGAAGTCACACAAATTATCCCCGCCATGGGAAGGACCGTTCATCATAAGCAAGGCGGTACTCAATGGGTCTTACTACCTCGTTGACAATCGTGAACTAAAGGATAGACCCAATGAGGATCATAAGCGTAAGCGGCGTGACCCGGATGATGACTACCCGGAGCTTGATCGGCCATGGAACATAGCACAGCTACGTCCTTTTTACACTTAGCATTTTTATCTAATTGTGTACCTCTTATATGATCAATGAAATAAATCTCTCTGGTTCACTCATATTTCTGAGTCTTTACCTACTTTAGTGTTCATTTTTTGGATCATGTAAAACCTTTATGCACAAGTCTTGCGTTTGCACTTGTGAAAATTCCTCCTACGGGCGTTAGCTTAAGTTTTCTGGTCTACATGTTCTTTGTCGTTTTTATGTGGATTCTGGAGTAGTGACTTTCGGCACTTATTGTCGGCGATTTTGTGCTCAGGTTATTGACGGTTCCATTGGGCATCATCACCTGAGCGCATGGTTCCGACAACGAGTCTTCCGACTCACGAAAGGTCAAGCATAAAAACCAAAGTAATGGATAAGCCAACACTTGCTTAAAAAATATATACATGCTGAAAACTAGTTCTTAAGTAGCATGAAATAACAACCATTGTTTTCCGCCTTAAGTTACATCTATAAGTTTTCCCCGCACATACACCAAAGGTGAAACAAATAATACAAAGTTGTTCTTCATTCCTTTGGCGCAGGAGACTTAGACACAGCATCGTCACCAGCCGGAGAGCCACCCTCGAAGCCGGCGCTGTGGTTGGACTCGGAAGAATCTTGGTCGCCACTGTCGATGGTGTTCATGGGCACGAAGACGTCGATATCCACCAACTCGGCAACTCTGCTGTCATAACCCGCAAGAGATGACAAGATGGCTTCGTGATTAATCTCTTTACCATCATCGTCGACGTCGGGGATGCCAGAGGTCACCGTGTCGACGTCGGCACCTTCGTAGTGTGCCTTCACCATTGACAGCACCATCCTCGCGCCGGCCCGTGCACATGAAGCTTTCCAGCTTGTGACACGCTCGGGGGCTCAGCGCAGAATCTCCGAGTACTTCGCCATGGAGTCCGATGCCTTGATGTGTATCTTGAGGGGCTTGGCAATCTCTTTGGCTTGGGTGATGGCGGTGTTGATGAAGTTGCCGGCAAGAATCATGCATTCCTTGTTCGAAGGAGGCGATCGGGTTAAACCCATAGGAGCTATAAGTTCCGACAAGGAGTGCATGAGTTCAATAAATTCAAATTATCCAGACTACAGAAATACAAGGCAGAGGAAACTTACTGAAGATGCTAGCCTTAGCCTGCTAGAGGGTGTCCGCCAGGGATTCTTTCTCTTGTTGGAGGAGCTTATACGCCTCGCTATGGCGTTGGTTTTGCTCATCAGCAGCTTGCTTCTGATCTTTTAAGATCGCAAGCTCCTCCTTCAAGCGATTGATTTCCACGGAGGCGGAGTCCTGTAGGGCCTTCATTGAATCCTCATGCATCTTCACCATGTCTTTCCTCTCCTCCTTAAGGATCTTGTTCTCGCTGTCCAGCTGCTGGATGTGCTTGGACTTCTCGACAATGTCCTTGGCCTTGGCAACATGTTCTGCAAAGTCGGAGAAAACAAAGTACACAGTGAGTACTCGGAGAATGTAGGCACAAAACCAAGACGGAATGCGCAAAAAGAAAAGACTCTTGTTTTCGATGGTCTGTTCCTTCAAGATGGCAGTCTTACCCTTTTCGGCTTCAAGATCTGCGCGCATCGTCTGGTACTTGTCATTGGCCATACCCCTCCGAGCATTCTCGTTCTATGGAAAAAAGAACAAAGTTAAACCGTTGTTTAGTCTACTTGGAGCATCTAGTCGGAAATTTTCCACCTAGATGCTCGGGGGCTACAGCGAGAGTTTTTGGACTTAACAATATGCATAGCTTTCTTTAAGCATCTAGTCGAAACTAATTCAGTTGCAACTAGAAGCTTGGGGGCTACTGTATAATGTTTTCAACTGAGATATATGCTTAGCTTTCTTTAAGCATCTAGTCGGAACTAATTCAGTTACAACTAGAAGCTTGGGGGCTACAATGCTGAAATTTATAAACACTGTGTATGCTACTCTTAAAGCATCTAGTCGGAACATTTCATTCCATCTACATTCTTGGGGGCTACAGTGAGAGGTTTTCTAGCTTAGTCACTCTTAGAGCATATAGATGCAAAACCTATGGTTTTCCGTCTACATCCTCGGGGGCTATAGTGGGATACTCATATGAAATGCAAAAGGCAAAGTAAAACTTATAAGTGTAATGATCTTGAGGTTTGTAGCGCTCTCGGCTAGCAGCTTGCCAAAGGAGATGATATTTCTTCGCAATATTTCTGCTTGTCGGAGGATCTCCTCAAGACCGCATGTCGGAGATGTCGGTGCTGCTCCAGGAAGCATAGTTGTGCTGCTCGGCGTAAGTGCCGGGTAGACTATCTTGGGGAACTCAAAAGGTTTCTAGGGAGCAAGGGTGCCACCTTCGGCAGAAGTACCAGCTTCCACCACCGCCTTTCCGTCACCGATGGCATCCTTAGCCGGAGCTTCAGCCATTTGTTGAGCGGTGCTCTCCTGTGTTGCCTTCTCGCCGACAACAGCGAGTTCGGTAGAGGCGCCCGAATCCACTTCCATGGCGGAAGGGCCTGATGCCTCCTTAGCTTGTGAGCTTGTCGGAGCATATGAAGGCTTGACGGCAGGAGTAGCAGGGGCGATGGAGGGAGAGGCGTCGCGATGCAGCATGTCCTTGATATTTCGAGAAGCCCCCGATGTTTGGAGGTCTTCTTGAGGCTGGTCGTGGCTTTCTTCCTGAAACGTGCGAAATGCATAAGTACAGGAGCAGACAGATAAATAGACAATGTCGGAAAATGAGAAACTTATGCGAGTGTGGGTGCTATGGAAAAGGGGATCCCGGTAACTTTTCTCTTTTCCGCCTCCAGGACGGCGGTAGTCTTCTTGGAGGCTCCACCCTCCGTCTTCTTCTTCTTGCCTCCGTCGGCAGTGTCAGAGGTGGAGCTCTTCCGCTTTCGCACCAACGGGACCACGTCGTCGGACACGACCGTGACTTCCTTCATCTTTGGATCATAGATTTGGGCAGCCAAGTTGCCCTCCTCTAGATCGCTAAGCTGTTAAGTGAGAAATCACCGTGTTAGATAAGATGGTATTTGCAAGACGGAAGAATTGGAGCATATGTCATACACGGAAAATAAATACCTACCTTTGGGCACTTGCCGTCTACGAACATGTCGTAGGTGATGGTGAAGCCACGCTTCTTATCCTTCACCTTGATGATGTCCTTAAGGCGGAGCTTGACGGAGTCGCTCGAGAAGTTGTCCACGGAGATGCGGAGACTATCTCTTCTGTTGCTGGTATACTCGTGCATGTACTTCGCGTGGTGCTGCAGAGGTTGGATTCGCCTGATGAACCAGCACATGGCTAGGTCCAAACCGGTTAAACCCGTCTCTATAAACCATTCGATCCGCCTTATAGCACGAGAAGCGTCGAGGTCGGAGGGAAGGGAGGCTTGGGATCTCCATGTGGAAACTTCAGCGGAGGCTCCGTCCACGAAGTCCGGGTAAGTTACTTCTCGGCCAGCCAGAGGAATGTCTGGGCCGTAAAAGTACGTCTGTTGCCAATTCTTGCAGGACTCGTGGCCGAATGTCGGGGAACCGCCGGCCAGGTCGAATCTTGAAGCTTATGGTGCCGCAGTTCCTAAGCTCTTCCTTGCTGTGTCTGGCTTCACGGTTGACGGTGAAGTACACGAAAAGGTCTAACCTAGGCCTTATCCCTAGATATCCCTCGCAAAGTGCCGCGAAGTTGCTAAGCACTAAGATACTATTGGGGGAAAGGTTCTGGGGCTGGACCCTATAGTGATTCAAGATGGAGAGGAAGAAGTTGGAGATAGGCAGAGAAATGCCGCGTACCAGCTGAGCTTTGAGGTACACCTTTTATCCGGCTTGGGGAGAAGGTGTCACCTCGCCGGCCGGTGCCGCCTGCCAGGCGAGCCCCTCTGTCCCAGGAAGGTAGCCTTCGGCGATCATCTCTTGGATGTCACGGTCAGTGATATCCGAGCCGTGCCAGTCGCCCTTGTGCGAGTCTGGTTCCTCCTCCAATGGCTCCAGTGCCGCCAGATTAAGGTCACCGCCGGTGGACTCGATGACCGCCGATGCAGGGATGACTAGCCCCTCTGGAGGCACGACGATGGAGCTCGCCAGCTTCACCGCGGCTTCGCTCGACGCCGCCAGGGAAGGAGAAGTACTGCTGCTGCTGGCCATGGAGTGAGGATGGACGCAACTGGTGCGGTTTGGAAGCTTGGGTTTTTTCGCGAGACAGGCGCGGAGAGCTCGAAGGGGCGTGCACTGGAGGAAGAAGATGATGCGAGGAGAATGAGGTAAAAAGTGGAAATTTCCCCACGGTTACTATTTATCATCCTCGGCGTCAAGATTCGTGCAGCTTTATCGGACGATTGCCGCGTAGACGACGTGTTCGCGAACATGCGCGGAAATTTCGCCACGTCTCCAACCGTCGCTGCTAACGGTTCGTATTGCTCGCGCGGGAAAATCGGACATGATTGCGTTTTCTGCATGTGTGAGTTACGAGGCATCGCTGACCTAAGCCTACGTCGTCCTAGCTGACATGGGTAGATGAGCCGTCACATCGAAGATTCCGACATAGACGGATCTAATCCGACTACGGAAGTGAACAATGGAAGATTCAGCATTTCTCTGACTTACAAGTTGAAGATGGAGAAAGTTTTACAGGGTTCTTTGGGAGGACAACAAGATATTGCTTGACAATTTGCCGACATCCAACTAGACAGAGCATTCATCTGAAAAGGCAAGACGGCGCAAGATCTCGGAGTTCTCCGGGGGCTACTATTGGGGATATGCTATATGGGTATCCTCATAGCATGTCACCTATCTGGATAACCCGGGTGGCCCACAGTTGGTAGAATGGCCTATGGCCTGCTGGGCGGCCCAGTTAGATGGATCCAGAAGGGAGGCCCATGCCGGATAAAGGAAGGCTACGGTGGAGTCACCAGCGTACCTGGAGCCTTGGAGTGGAAGATACGCAAGACTAGTAATATGCGGTGTAGAACTCTGTAACCTGTCTGACTAGGACTTTCCCTGTAACCCTAGGACCTGGCGACTATATAAGTCAGTCCTATGGGAGCCTTTAGGGCATCGATTCATACAACCTCGCACAGCGCACCTATCTCTGTAACTCGGCGTATTGCCCTTATAGTGATTTATAGCAGGAGTAGGATTCCGCCACCGTCGTGGGATCTGAACCTGGGTAAGCTGTGTTACCTCGTACCCGTCAACCGTCCGCCTTCCCCCACGTCTCTAAACAGGCACTGTTAGGACCCCTCCATGGTGTACTCGTCGGCAATACCACGACACGCAGCCAGCCATAGAGTCAATCACTTGATCAATGTGGGGCAAAGCGAAAGGGTCATTCAGGCAGGCCTTGTTTAGGCTCATGTAGTCCATACACATGCGCCAAGTCTTGTTCTTCTTCAACACCAGGACTGGGTTGGCCAGCCAATCCGGGTGGTACACTTCCATGATGAAGCTGGCAGCAAGTAGCCGGGCGATCTCGTCGCCTATGACCTTACTCTTATCATCCGCAAAGCGACGAAGGGGCTGCTTTACCGGCTTGGTGTCAGGCCGCACATGAAGCGAGTGCTCGGCGAACTCCCTCGGCACACCCGGCATGTCTTTGCGAGACCATGCGAAGATGTCCCGGTTCTCACAGAGGAAGATGACAAGCTCGCTTTCCTATTTGTTGTCCAAGACAGAGCCAATGGTGACGCACTTGGAGGGGTTAGCCGTGTTGAGCGGGATCTGCCTAGTGTCCTTGGATGGCTGGAATGCCACGTCCCCAGCCGACACCTCCTGCTGCATCATGGCAATGTTGCGCATCATCTCACGCTTCTCTTCGGTGATGAGCAGGGCCTCCGCTATCTTCGCGCCTTCCTTCGCGCAAGCCATAGACCGCCTGAAGCAGCCGTCCACGGTGATCACACCATTCGGCCCCGACAACTTCATCTTGAGGTATGCATAGTGGGGGACCGCCATGAACTTTGCGAGGGCGGGCGCCCAAGAAGAATGTGGTAGGTGCTGGCCAGGTTGACTACCTCGAACCAGATCGGCTCACGTCAAAAGTTCTCCTCCGAGCCGAATATGACATCTAGCCGGATCTTGCCCAACGGAACACACGGTGGCCCAGGCGCTACGCCTTGGAACACAGTGGTTGATGGCTGCAGGTCGCACTGCTAGATGCCCAGCTTCTCCATGGAAGACTGGTAGAGCAGGTTGAGGCTGCTCCCACTGTCTACCAGCACACGCAAGAACCAGAAGGTGCGTACGTTGGAGATGATAAGTGGGTCTAGCACCATCGCGTAGCCCCCAGGATTCGGGAGCACATCCGTCTAATCCTCTTGGCTCCAGGTGATGGGAGTCTCGAACCAGTTGAGGTGCAGGGGGACCGGGGGAACGACAGCGTTCACCTCCGCGGTGCGCTGCTTCCGGCTGCTTCTGTCAATCGGCTCAGCCTCGAAGATGTGGTAGTTCTCGTGCTGTTGAGGGTAAGCCCAGTTGCCGTTGTTGTTGTCGGCTGGCCTAGCCAATGGTCGGGGTCCTCCAGGCGGGGGTGGGGGGAGAGGGGGCAAGCCAGCCTATTCCTTGATCTGCCGGGTCCAGCTGCACTGCCAATTAGTGTGCGTAGTCGGCTTGAAGGCGCCGCTGTGGTACTTGCACGGCCCATCGAACATCTGCTCAAAAGTGAAGGTGTTCTTCTGCCTCTTGTCGTTTCCAGCTGGCGCACCTTGCACCGCGTTGACTCACGTCTGGTGGTAGTGGGGGTTCTGCTCAACCTAACGCTTGCCCTGATAGCGATTGTCGCCAC
Organism: Avena sativa; assembly: GCA_916181665.1. Classification (NCBI taxonomy): domain Eukaryota; kingdom Viridiplantae; phylum Streptophyta; class Magnoliopsida; order Poales; family Poaceae; genus Avena; species Avena sativa. The sequence continues at coordinate 360,927,638 of OV702299.1, read as the reverse complement.
CAAGCCGCTTGGATGATCCGACATCTCCACCTTGGCCAGCTTACTTCTCTCGAGCCGGCACAGTGGGAACCAGCCGTCCTTCCGCATTCACCCGGATGGGCTTCTTCATTGCCACGTTCGCAGTGGAGTACTGGTCTGCAATGGTCATCAGCTCCACCATGGTCTTGGGCTCGTCGCACAGCAGCCGGTGGCGCAGCATCGTGCCTTCTCGGCACCCTTTGATGAAGAAGCCAATTGCATGGTTCTCCGCCACCCCTTCGCAGGAGTTGTGCATCTCGGTCCAGCGAGCGAGATACTCTCGATCCGACTCACAGTCTCCTTGGACACACAGAGAAAGATCGCGGGGTCTACCCAGGCGCTTGTAGGTGTCGTTGAAGTTCCGGATGAAGACCTTCTCGAAGTCAGGCCAAGCGTTGATGTTGTTGGGTGCGAGGCTGTTGAGCCAGGTTCTTGCCGAGCCGGTCAGCATGAGGGGGACGTAGCGAACCGCCACGCGCTTGTTGCCGTGGGCGATCCCGACTGCTATGACATAGTCGGTCAGTCAGTCCTCTAGCTACTAGGAAAAACGCTACCAGTGGCGCACCAAATTGGAATTCTGTGGCGCATATGGGTGTCGCCACTAAATCCTCGCCACTAAAATTTAAATTTTGTGGCGCATATGCCATATGCGCCACAGAATTCTCAACATTCTGTGGCGCATATGCCATATGCGCCACCGAATTTTGTCTCAGGATTTCAAAAAAAATACCAGAATACAACAGAAATAGACAAGAAATATACCAGAATACAACAATATATCACAGAAATGCACAAAACTCACAGGAATACCCAGAAACTCACTGAAATTCATACAAAGTGACAAAATACATCAATATAGAGAGTCCAAGTGTTACACACAAGTCATGGGAGAGTACAAGTTCGAAATCACACAATCACACGAATTCACGATTGACGCAGATTCGACTGCTCCAGAAGAGCCCCCGCAGCCTCTATCTCCTGAATGAATTGCAGACGGAACGAGTCGAGCTCCACTCTTCTCAACCTCGGGGACGCTCACTGGGCATGGGTGTAAGCCAGTAGGTGGACCGCTCTCTGTTGCTCCTCGGCCATCAGGCACTGCTCCGAGGTGCTGGTGTCCCTGACCATCAACGCCACCGAGTGTTCCGCCGACGGCAAGTCGGCTGACGCAGCCTGACGCATCTCCACCATGACATCCGATCTCACCGCTAGGGCCTGCAATAGTCGCCCACCAGAGTCCCTCTTGAGTCAGAAGCGTCCAGCCCCGCACCTTGCATCTCTCCGAGATCTCCTCCAAGGCAGCTGCTCGCTGATGCAGAGGCTGCTGCATCGCGTGGACCACCTCGGAGGTCATATTCCGGAAACATCGCCCTGCGAAACCTCTGTCCTCGTCCGATATCACCTCCGCACCTTGCATCTCTCTGAGATCTCCTCCAAGGGCACCACTCCACTCACCCACATCGAAATAGTAGTCTTGTGATGGGCTGCATGGTGAAACAAGATTTACAAATCAGCCTGCCAGTAACAACATTATTACCAGGCCATGTTTAAAAATCCATAATGCATCAGAGCACATCCTGAAGATTATTACCAGGTTCTTTTATTACCAGGCAAATAAAAATAATGGATCCTAAGCACAAGTGTTAACTGAACAAACCAATAACCTAAACTACTAAGAGCTTCCTATTAATTCACCATTACAAAGCAATTACTAGCAATATATATGAGCAGTAAAGAGATCCCCATAGGAAAATGCCATAAGCATACTTGGTTCATTTTTTCCAAGGAATAAGCATACTTGGAAAACTTTGTTAGTTCACAGTTGTCGGTCTCAAATGCAAATAAGGACTGAATCTTGAGTTATCAGAGATTAGCTACGACATCATTGTAAAGGTTTTGGTAGGAGATGCTAAATTAACCTACTAAACACTAAGTATGCACTTAACAACAAGCGGGCAGATCAATTCCTACAAACATCAATTGCTCATGCTACAAACACTAAGTATGCTAAAAACATCAATTGCTCATGCAGAAGTAAAATAAGCCCCAACCAAACACTACCACCGTTTCAAAATATAAAATGTTTTGGTAGGAGATGATAAACTAACCTACTAAACACTAAGTATGCACTTAGCAATAAGCAGGCAGATCAATGCGAGCTTGCGGCTTAAAGACGGGCCAGAGTATACTATGTAAAATATGGAAAGATTAATGTATAATATGTACCTCATTCAGAATATACTAATAACAAACATAATTCAAAATAAATAAAAAATTCGGCAGAATCTCCCCTATATTTTGATGCCATATCCCCTGCACACATCACTATCCCCTATAATTCAAAATAACAAACAAGAAATTGTCATCAACCTTTTTTGTGTTGTTGTCGGCTTGGATATCCCCATCACTATCCCCATCAATACAATGCTCCATGAATGGCTCATATGGTTGAGAGGGATTACAGTATGCAATGTACAAATGCATTATATTTGTATTTGTGTGTTTCTCAAACATAGACAACAAATCTTGGTCAAATTTTACTTCTGGAAGTATTTTCAGAACATTGTCATAATAGTGAACATGTGCAACTTCTAAATAGCGTGGTGTGTACTGCTCAACGATGGATTCCACCAAATCCTTATAATTTGTTAAATCACTATCAATAACATTATCAAAATAGAAGTATCTGATGGCCTTTCTAGCTCTTTTTGGATCTCCAAACAATCTAATTTTCAGCAAATAACTTGAGTTTGGATCCATCCTGTCAACATCATAAACCTATTTTACTAGAAAAGCAGCAGGCAACATAGTAATTATAGAGAAATTAGTCAAAATCGCTCACCCTTCCATGCCCAAATTTGCACAGAAATTGGTCGCTGGAGCTGAGCTTCTCGAAGGGTGCTCTGCTCCGCTCGGAAGCCCCGTTCCGTTCCCCTTAGAATCCGCCCCACTCCGGCCGCGCTCGGCCGCCCCACTCCGGTCGCGCTCGGCCGCCCCTGCTTGGCCGCCCTCTGCCCTGTCTGCTTCCGTGTCCGGTGCGCCACCTTGGTCTGCTGCATCGCCTGGTCTCCCATCCGCAGCGCATCCCTTTTCCATGGTGAGAGATGCCGCTCGGAGCTAGCAGCCGTCACCGCTCCGAGCAAGTAGTCGCCGCTGCTACACGCTAGGGTTCCCAGGAGCGAGGCAGTTTCGCGTGAAGGCAGTCTGGTTAGAGATTTTTCTTTTGTTTGTTGACTTGATCGAGAGCCAGGGATATCTAGCGACCGGGGCAGTTTGGTCTTTCTTAAATCTGTTTTCCACATTCTGTGGCGCATATGGCTATATGCGCCATAGAAAGTGAAAATTCTTTGGCTCATATAGCCATATGCGCCACAGAATTTTGGCATGCCCATGTGCTGGGTCAGGCCCACATGGGGCCCACAGGAATTATGTGGCGCATATGGCTATATGCGCCACATAATTGCAAGAATTCTGTGGAGCATTTTCTATATGCGCCACATAATTAATTTTAGTGGAGCATTTTTTCTATATGTGCCACAGAATTAAAATCTATCTATAATCGTTTTCCTAGTAGTGTTCATGCTGCTGTCATACTTGGGGGTGTCTCGTGGCAGGGAGAACTTGTCAGGGAACAGATCCTTCCTGATGCGCGACCCGAAACACACTGGGTCGGTTGCGTCTTCCTCCTCCGTGATGCGAGCTTGCGTCAGGAGGTCGAGTCGGTCGCGCGCGTCCGGCTCAACCAGATTGGGTGCTCCCACCCAGCCAATGAGGCGGGATGGGGGAGGGGGTGGAGGGAGGTTCTAGCGGGGGTGTGACTCGTGGCACCTTGGTCGTCGTGGGGTTGGCTGCTGCCGGACTAGCGATACTTGGAGCGCGGTTGCGCATGGTGCTGGCCCGGAGACACAGAGTACTCGTTCTGGCGAGGGCCTCCCCGACTCGACATCTTGCTCGAAGCAGGCGCCCAACTCTCCCTCGTGACGCTGCACGGAGCCTAGCCATCTAGGATCTTGATTAGCCGGGGTGAGGCCATGGGCGCGGTGATACTCACAGATGTTGCTCTCCATCTGGTACTTGGTAAAGGGCAAGCCCTGATCCTGCTGAAGCAAACGCTCTCGCGCCGCCTCGATCTTGGTCATTGCCTCTTCCGGGTTCTCTCCGAGATCAACCGGCTCGAGGAGTTCCTAGATCACCTCATCCACCATGCCTTTCTCGCGCAGGGGAGTGGACATGCCGGCAAGGTCGCTGATGTGCTCGAGAGCGGGACGGTGGCCATGGCTGGAGCCGGCCATCATCACCTCCGTGCTACGGGGCACGACAAGCGCACTGCCAGCTGCGGACATAGACTCGGCGATGGAGACGATCTCCCGAGGGAAACTCTCCAGCACGGTGGCGATGTAAACCGGCAGGTTTTCGAACAGCAGGACGGAGCCGCCTACCGGAAACTGGAACCGGCGAAGCATCCAGCATTGTCGATGGCGCAGTCGAATTTGCCCAGCGTGATCATGAGGCTGGAAGCCACATGCTCGCCGGACAAAGTATGGGGTCCCGTGCGGAACGTCAGTTCGGTCACCGCCATCTTTGGCCCACAGTGGGTGCCAACTATCGTTGTTATGGGAACGGCAATGCCTCAGCAGGCTAGTTCGTGGTGTGGGAGCGAGAAGGGAAGCGAGCAATGACGTCCATAGGCAGGATTGGGCACAAGCATGCGTCGGGGACACAAGAAGTACCCAGGCTCGGGGCCCTCGCTGTGAGGTAACACCCCTACTCCTGCCGATCTGACTATCTAGATGAACTCAAAGGACTACAAAGACTCCTCGACTTGTATCTGTTCCTAGCTAGAAGAAAGTGAGACCAACCCTTGCTACGATACCCCTTCCACCTCTTATATAGGCCGAGGCGGCATGGACAAAGACTCAGCCGACCGGTGTGTCCAGCCTCCCTGACGTCTCGCATAGTGCCGCTCCCCCCGGCCGGCATGGAAATAGTGAAGGCCCCCCGGCCGGCATGGAAACAGTGGAGCCCCCTACCCCGGCCGACACGGGCGATGGCTCCTGTTCCTGCCCGACACGGGTACGGGCCGTCTCCTCCAGCATCGGTGCCGCTACCTCTGTCCTCCTGTCTGCCAGGGCTATGGGGTATTGTGCCCTACGTCAACCGTCTGCCTTGAATGTCCGGCTAGGTCGTCCTAGCCGGCTGCTCCGTCTTGTCCGGGTGGATGGTCCCATCCGGCTAAGTGTCTGGCCTTCGCTATCTTATCTGGCTGATGGTTCTGTTGGCTCGTCCTTGTCTTGTCTTGGTTTATCCGGCTAGCATGATCCAGCAGGCTAGACATTTTTAGGAGTGCTCCTTATCCGGCTGATTGGTTTGCTAGCTTGCTCTGCGTCCGGTATTCTTCCTGACCTGCTTTTGAGTTTTTACATCCGGCTGGCAGTTATATTGCCCCTGCATCTTGTCCGGTTAGCCTACCCGGGGTGATCCCTCCAACAGCCAGGAAGAGCTTTAGATCCCCCCGATCTAGGGACGATGGTGGCGGCTACAGACTGTTTCATGGAGATCTGATCGGGTGCCTAGGGTTTTGGTATCGGGGGGCTTATATAGGCAAAGAGGCGAGGAGGGAGGGCGGCCAGGGGGCCCACACCCTGCCTAGGCATGGCCTACGGTGGGCTCGTGCCTGGGGGGTGCGACCACCCTATGGCGCCCCTCTGGCTGCCCTTCGGTCTCTGTGTTTGTTCCAGTGAAATATTGACTTTGGCTTTTGTCCCGTCCAATTCCGAGAATATTTCCTTACTAGCTTTTCTAAAACAAAAAATAGCAGAAAACATGCAACTGGCTCTTCGACATCTTGTTAATAGGTTATTCCCAGAAAATGTATAAAAAATACCTCAAAGTGTAGACAAAGCATAGCAAAGTGGATACTAAACAAGCATGGAACATAAAAAATTATAGATACATTTACAACATATCAAGCATCCCCAAGATTAACTCCTTGACGTCCTCGAGTAGGTAAGTGATAAAAAGAATAATTTTTGAGGTGACATGCACCATCACAATCTTCATCAAACTATTTGCAAGCATTGAAAGCTGGGATCAAGGTACTCTAAACATGAGCATGAAAGATGAAGTTCTAACAATAAGACATAACAACTATGTTGCAACATGAAGGGGTACAAACAATGATTATGAATAACAATGCATTGAAAGACGTTTGTTTGTTTCACATAAACATAGCAAAGTGGCATTCCGCTTATCCCTCATGGAGTAGCAAAACATAAATGCATAGGACACCTTCAAAGTTCATAAGGGTGACTAGATACAAATAGTTCAAGAACAAGCAATATCAACATTATGAATCAATCAATAAGTTTTGGGACAATGCACATAGAACTAATATTGACAACTATGCTCTCCTAATTGGTGCATAAAGATAGAAGGTAGAGACTCAATATAAAAGTGGAAGAAAGGCCCTTCAAAGGGAAGCAGGGATTTCAAGTTTCATAAAGAGCTTCCAAAAATTATGGTACCTGTTAGCTTTCAGCTCTCATTGCCCCTATCATAAGCATCTTGAAGTGATTAAGGTTAAAGTGAACAAAGTATGGAGTATATGCTTGACAAAGTATAAGTTGGCAATCTCATGTCCCTTGAGTACGAGGGTCGTTCCTCATGCTACTCAACTTTAGTCACCGGTAAGTTCTTGTCATAGTAAGTTTATGTGTATCATAAAGAACCGCCAAGGGGGTACCCCTTGCCCCATGGTACAGGAGCTATCCCATATCAAAATGATAAGGCAACAAACAATGAGCATCTCAGCGATCTTTTTATTTGCTATTTGCATAGGTTTTTATTGAGGATGCTTCACAAATTGCTCATTATGGTCATGCTGCAAGTTTCCACCATTATTAGGCATGGATTACGCTAGAGGCCTAGGCGTTTCTCTAATACACATACATAACTCCATGAACTTACAAGTTCTCCTTTTATTTCACACCGTCGATATCCATAAACAAAAGAGCATGATATCAATTGGGTAGATATTTACAGGTGTTAAAAGCGTTCCCCATGACAGCACGGTTCTGCTAATTCCCAACTTATAAGTACAAGCATATACAACATAGATGACACAATGGTTCAAGTTTATTAGGGGCAAGAAAAATAAATTGTGCCATCAAGTTTGTGAGAGCTTTAATCACTAATTTTCACATAACAAGTTTAATTTGGAAGATAGATAAAACAAGAATATACTTGGAATGTTGTAACACACCATGCATATGAATTTATAATGGACACTTTGGAATAACTTGGTTTCTTGGGAGTTGGATGTATGAGTAGAGCTTACTCAATACAAGTGGAGGCTAGCAAAAGACTGGGGGCGACCAACTAAGAGAGAAATAATGGCCATAATCATGAAGAGCGACAAAACATTATCAACCAAAGCATAAAGTGGTACCACAAGTAAAAAAATAAATGATCATAGAGTCTAAGGTGACTGGTTCATAGTCATAACATGGTGTGAGCATGTGCCAAGTCAACCCAAACAAAGCATCAAAGGAGAAATCCGCAATACTATGCTTTTGTATGCTAAAACAATGCATGATTCTTGCAAGGCACATTAAGCAATCTCAATTGTTTGGAACAAGTCATGCTACAACAATGATCACTAAGCATAAGGTAAAAACAACATCTAGCATGACATGATAAAGTCGAAGCCACAGTCAAAACAAGCTCCCTTTTGTACCACTATAAGCATGGAGATTTCTACTCTTTTCCAACACCAATCAAATTATTTGAAACATCACAGCGAAAACATGGGTCCAACTACTTTATTCAAGAAAACTAAACAAATGAAAACCAAAATATAAAACTAAGACGCTCCAAGAACAACACAACTATGCATGAAACAATAAAAACGAAGTGTCTAGAAAGAGACCTGAGATATTTATTGATGAAGAAGGGGATGCCTTGGGCATCCCCAAGATTTGACGCTTGTGCCTCTTCAATGTTTCTTGGGGTGACACAGGGTGGCATCCCAAATCTTGAGCTTTTGTCCATTCTTCATCTCATTACATCATTCTTCCCCTACACTTGAAAATTTCCTTCATACAAAACTTCACACAATCTTCATTAGCAACATTAGTGCATTCAAAAGTAATAAACCTTTGGGTTTAGTTTCCAAACAGCAAAACTTTCATTAAAAACACAAGATACTATAGAAATTCCTTCAAAAATATTAATATACCAAAGAGATCCCAAAAATAAATCGGTAAAGAGGCAAATGCAAATAATGGCAGAAATTTGTCAAAACAGACCAGCAGGTAAAAACCGATTTTTTAGAAGACCTTATATTGCTCAAATAAAAACGTATTGAACTAACGAAAGTTATCTAACAACCCGTGAGATTTATTTAGAAAATTACAGCTCAATCCAACATACAGAGATTGTTCACGAATTTTTATAGCGAAGCAGAAAAATCTGTTTCGGAACAGCAACTTCCCCAAATCTTACTTCTTTCTCATTAGAGGTTATTATTGGCAAAAAAAAAAGAAGGATAAGGAGAGGTTATTACAGAAGTAATAACTTCCAAGACTCAAGAAAACTATTGGGTTATCTCCCAAGAAGTACTTTTCTTTAACGCATTTAAGTTGGGCATGATAATTTGAGAAGATGCTCACATAAGAAATAAGAATTGAAGTAAAAGAGAGCATCATTAAGCAAATTCAAAACACATTTAAGTCTAACCGACTTACTATGCATAGGAATCTTGTATGGAAATAAATGCACAAAGAATAAAGTGACAGGCATAGGAAGATAAAACAAGGGTAGCTTTAAAACTTTCAGCACATAGAGAGGTGTTTCAGTATCATGAGAACTTATAAAACCATATTTTCCTGTCTCATAATAATTTTCAGTAGCATCATGGATAAACTCAACAATATAACTATCACAGAAAGCATGATTTTTATGATCTACAAACACATAATTTTTATCAAGCTCAAAAATAGTGGGATTAAAACCTTCAAACCCACTTTTAACAATTTTATAACAAGGTGACTGATCATTCAATATAGGACCATCATGTAGAGCTTTATCATAAACATTTCCTAAGCAAACCTCTTTAGTACCATGCATTTCTAAGTTAGGCACAAATATAGGATTATCATAAGATTTATCAAAATAGCATGGATTATCATAGATAACAGGAGCACAATTATTATCACAGGTTTTACCCAAAGTGGACATTTCAAAAGGATCCACAGGAACATAACATTCATCCTCCTTTGATAAGCATGGGGGACAAACAAATAATGTAAGGGATAAAGAGTTAATCTCAATAGAAGGTAGGCATGGGTAGCTAATCCATTCTTCCTCCTTTTGTTCATCACTCTCCTCCTCTTTTTCATCTAATGAGCTTCCTGTTTCAGCAATTTCTTCTTCCATAAGCTCCTACAAGGCATTAGTCTCTTCCGTTTGTCGAAAGCATCTATTAATATATTCAAGAATATAGCCATTTTCTTCCTTGTAATTATCAAGAAAAATTTAAGTATATCATAAACCTCATATTCATAAGGTGAATCATCAGTATTTTCAAGCAAACTAGCAAGTTCAAATGCACCCTTCCAAGCAATAAGTTCTTCAATTTGTTCCACATCATAAAAGTCATAATTTTCTATAACATAAGAAGATATGGTAACATTATCATTATACTCACATTGAAAAGTGAGGTGTTTATACCTCCTACAACAAAAATCTTTATCACAGCAATAAGTAACATTATAAGTAGAGCACACGTTTCTAGAAATAATATTCAATTTATCAATTTGTTCCCATAAGTGTTTCCCTTTTTATGACAAACAGTGTTCCTCATAATAATATTTTTGTTCTTCTATGAACCCACCTTGCTAATAAGATCCAGTTTCAAAGAAACCACCCATTGATAGAAAGCATGACAAAGCAAGGCAATAACAGAACAACAACTATAGTAGGAACTAATTTTTTGTATTTTTGATAATAAAAGCAAACCAAACAAAACTAATTTTTTTTTGGAATTTTTGATAAAAAGAAGAAAGCAAAACAAAGCAAAAGGAACTAAGCAAAACAAAAACAAAGTAAAGAGAATGGTTGTGAAGGACTCCCCTTGTGAATCTATCCTTACTCCCTGGCAACGGCTCCAAAAAAAGTCTTGATGAGCTCAGATCACTATAGAGCTTTGTTGGGAAACCCCAAGAGGAAGGTGTTATGAGAACAGTAGTAAGTTTTCCCTCAGTTATTAAACCAAGGTTATCGAACCAGTAGGAGGAAGGAAACAACTTCCAAGGTGTTGCCAGCAAGTTGGAATCCTGCACAACACAAACTCAAGACTATGCCCCAACTTATAGTGAGTTTGTCAATCTCACTGGTTTGCTAAAAACAAAGGATTAAACGTATAGTGTGGAAGGTAATGGTTGCTTGTAGAGAGTAAACAATAACATTAGATGATGTATCAATGGTAAAGATTGGACCGGGGTCCACAGTTCAACAGAGGTGTTCTCCTTAAGAAAGATAACAAAAAATGCCGGGTGAACAAATTACAGCGGGGCAATTGATAGGAACTGAGCAAGGCATAACAATGCATGATCCTATGAGATTTGATTGGGAATTACAACAATATACATAGACTGCCATCCAACTGCATCTATGACTAGTAATCCACCTTTAGGTTATCATCCGAACCCCCTCTAGTATTAAGTTGCAAGCATCTACTTGGCCAAGATAGCTACTAGAAACGGAGAGCATGAAAGATCTCAAACAACACAGATATGATAGAATCAATAATCAATAAGACATGATAGAATCAATAATCAATCTGTCATAGCAATCTCAATATCCATCGGATCCTCGCAAACACAATATGTATGATTACAAAATAGATGATCTTGATCATGAACGGAGCTCACAAGATCTAAACATGATAGCACAAAGGAGGAGAAACAACCATATAGCTACTGTATGGACCCATAGTCCAAGAGTGAACTACTCACGCATCATACCAGAGGCTGGCATGGTGATGAATAAGGCCTCCGGGATGATCTCTCCCCTCTGGCAGGGTGCCGGGAAGAGCTTTAGATCCCCCCGGTCAAGGGACGATGGTGGCAGCGGCTATGGACTATTTCATGGAGATCTGATTAGGTGCCTAGGGTTTTGGCATCGGGGGGATTATATAGGCGAAGATGCGAGGCAGGAGGGCGGCCAGGGGGCCCACACCCTGCACATGCGCGGCCTAGGGTGGGCCCACGCCTGGGGGTGCGGCCACCCTGTGGCGCCCCTCCGGCTGCCCTTAGGTCTCTATGTTCGTTCCGGTGAAATATTGACTTTGGCTTTTGTCTCGTCCAATTCCGAGAATATTTTCTTACTAGCTTTTCTGAAACCAAAAACAGCAAAAAATCAGCAACTGGCACTGTGGCATCTTGTTAATAGGTTAGTCCCAGAAAATGTATAAAATACCTCAAAGTGTAGACAAATCATAGCAAAGTGGATACTAAACAAGCATGTAACATAAAAAATTATAGATATGTTTACGGCGTATCACCTCCGCCATCGGCACACAAATCGTGCTTCATAAGAGCCTAGCGGCCGGGGTAGCTGCCCAACAAGCGCGAGAGGACAATGGCAAGGTGCTAACACGTACGGAGAGAGGAGGAAACCTCAGGTCTTTAGTAGAATATGCCAACAATTGGAATGCGGCTAATCAGATCGAGGGTAATCCGAGTAATTAACCTTTCCAGCTCTCCGACATCAGTAGCCGCCTGCATTTGGCCGCCAAAGTTGTTCTTGAGAGTGATAAAATGAAGGAGGTAAATATCTCGGTCTATGTTTTAGTCTTTTCATAAAATATATCGCATACACATTAGTCCCCGAGCTTTCGACCGAATGACTTGTCATTCGGCCGGAAGCTCCTTCTAGTGAATTTTAGTTATACATACGACGAATGATATGTAACTTTAGACAACTTAAGTTGATTCGGATTTTTAGTTTTAGCTTCGAATATCCAGCCACCTAGATTTGAGTCAAGTTTCACTTGGCTTGGATATTGTAGGTTTGACTTCGAATATCCAGCCACCTAGATCCGAGTCAAGTCTTACTTGGCTTGGGTGTTGTAGGTTTAACTTTGAATACCGATCCACCTAGATCCTAGTCAAGTTTTACTTGGCTTGGTCTTGTAGGTTTATCTTCGAACATCCAACCACCTAGATCCGAGTCAAGTATTACTTGGCTTGAATCTTGTAGGTTTAACTTCGAATATCCGGCCTCCTAGATTCGAGTCAAGTTTTACTTGGCTTGGATCTTGTAGGTTTAACTTCGAATATCCAACCACCTAGATTCGAGTCAAGTTTTACTTGGCTTGGATCTTGTAGGTTTGACTTCGAATATCCAGCCACCTAGATCCGAGTCCAGTTTTATTTGGCTTGGATCTTGTAGGTTTATCTTCGAACATCCAATCACCTAGATCCGAGTCAAGTATTACTTGGCTTGAATCTTGTAGGTTTAACTTCGAATATCCAGCCACCTAGATTCGAGTCAAGTTTTACTTGGCTTGGATCTTGTAGGTTTAACTTCGTATATCCAACCACCTAGATTTGAGTCAAGTTTTACTTGGCTTGGATCTTGTAGGTTTGACTTCGAATATCCAACCACCTAGATCCGAGTCAAGTTTTACTTGGCTTGGATCTTGTAGGTTTAACTTCGAATATCCAGCCACCTAGATCCGAGTCAAGTTTTACCTGGCTTGGATCTTGTAGGTTTGACTTCGATATCCAGCCACCTAGATCAAAGTCAAGTTGTATTTGGCTTGGATCTTGTAGGTTTGACTTCGAATATCCAGCCACCTAGGTCCGAGTCAAGTTTTACTCGGCTTGGATCTTGTAGGTGTAACTTCAAATATCCGCCCCTATATAACACTTTTTGATTACAGGTTGCTCATAACTGGCGCACTACCGAGTTCCAGAAACTGCTCTTTGCGCAGAGGAAACTGTGGGTCAAATATGAAAAGATGGTGCCCATCCTGAAGAAAACAGGTGAGTTAGTTGTTGTGTATCTTGAAATTTTTATCCAAGTTCTTGTTTCCGGGTCGACTTCTGATTCGTGTTTGTACAGGCAATATTGAGGCCCAAAATACTACAATTAAGAAAAAGGGTGCCGATCTGCAAGGTGAGTTGGCAACGTTCTTTGTACTCATGTCCCTCCTCTCTGAACTTTTGCGGATTATCTTACAACATTTTTCTCTCAGCTTAGCCAAATTACAATGCCTTGTAGCATCATATCAAGAGTGCGTTCTCATACCTGATATGATGTTGCATTTTCTAGAACAAGCAGGAGCTCATTCGGCACAACTGAAGGATAAGGATGATGAGATAACTCGGCTTCGTGCCGAGGTTGATTCCTTGAAATTGGATAAAAAATCCGAGCTAGAGAACATTGACCAAGATTTCTCCGAGGATAAGAATCGGTTAATCCCCCAGCTCTAGAACAATAAGGAGATCCTCGACGCAACCGAGTCAAAGAACAAGTCCATGATGGACGACATTGCTTGTTTTGAAAAGAAAAGAGTCGGCTGGTCCGACAATCTTCAAAAAATGTTATGATACATTCATCATAAGTTCTCTCTTTTGGTCTTGTGGCGATGGGTCAAGTTATTCTTGACCATTGCTTGTCTTGACTTATGTTTATGCTTTGTATTATAGATCATTTTCCAAAAGCTGAACCTGTGAGTACCAAAGCTGTGATCAATGCCCAGGCCCGCTGAGGTGTCCCTAATAATCCGAATCAAGAATATTCTATTGAAGATTTCTTAGTTGATGTTGCAGCCGCCATTCAGCCGATGAAAAATTTTGGTAAATATCTGGTGGATGCGGCTATCTGAGCATTCCATGTTCTCTATCCGAATGAGCCGAAGATCACGAAGGTTGAAGTTCTCACGGAGAAACTAATGGACTGCCAGACTCGACTGAGTCTCTGGAGGGAATCTGTGGGGTGAGCCGGTGCTGACATGGCGTTCACAGTTGTGTTGTCCTGGTATGAGGATATCTCTTTAGATATCTTGATGAATTTGTGCACTGGATCCCCCTGGATCAGTGACCCAGAATATATTTCTCACCGCCAAGCTTGGCCCCATGAACTTATCTAGTATGCCAATGTGCATGAATGGAATGAATGGCCTAGTTATCTTCAAAGTGCAGCCGAAGAAAATGCCGAGGCAGCAGAAGGTGAAGAATCCAAGGATGATTCTGGTGATGATGAAGATACCGAAGAGGAGTCTGGAAGTTCTGATGGAGCAAAAAATGATTCGGAGAAGGAGGCTAAGTCCCAGTCTTCCTCCAAAGGGACCGAGGCTTCTCAAGCTCAGGACGAGGCCTCGTGTAAATTGACCAAAGTCCAAGATGTTGGGGCAGCTTCGGTCGAGGCTGAGGTAACCTCTGCGGAGGTTCAAGTAGCCTCGGAGACACCTGCTCCTGTAGTTATCTCTTCTACCGAGTCTGAGGTCCCTCTGGTGATGACCAAATCATCCACTTTGGAGACCTCTGCTCCTGTAGTTACCATTTCTCCCCATGCCAATGATTCGACGGTACTCAATGTTTGAGCTTGAAAACCTTCGTATTCATTAAGTCTTCGGTATGCCGGGCGTATGATGTATAAGACAATTTGTTCCTTTTGGTACTATGTGGTCTGTATCACTCGGAAGTTTTTAGATGTTGTGCTTAATGTTATGTTGTTTATTATTCTAAATTAATTAGTCGGCTTGTGATCGGCATCTGTGGGTTTTAACTTTTCGTTTTGGAATGAACAAGTCAAGTTACTCATGTTTAGAAGTTATGAGCGATATTCTAAGATGAGCCTATGGGTCAATATATTACAGAAAACACGTGGGTTATTAAAAAAATTAAACCATGAGTTGGCTCGTGTACAATCCATTCCTTAGTCGTTTCGTGTGTTTGATTTCTGCTGGCTCTTATCTTGGTTATCATGAAGTCCTTCTCTGGACAACAATAAGTTAGATACTATGCCTTTGCCGTTAACACATTACCAACTCGGCTAAAGGATTGGACATATACACCAGCCGACATATCGAAGATATGAAAAATTCTGATCGATAATATTAGGCAGTCCCTGAGTCATGGCTCGAGTTGCCGAAGTTTCATTCATTAACTCATTTCCGACATACAAACCGACGTATGATAGTACGGGATACAATACACTTCCTCTAAGTGTAAAAAGGGCTTAGTAAAGCTACGTTCCATGGCCTTTTTGACTCGTCTCCTGATTTTTCCACCTATTCTTCTCTGGTGCTTGAGCATCTATTAGATAATATGCATCATTATGCAGTGCCTTGCTCACGATGAACGAGCCCTCCCACGGGGGTAATAATTTATGAATGCCTTGCTCACGATGCCGGCTGTGCGTTGCATGAGCCGAAGCACCAGATCTCCCTCCCGAAAAGACTCGGGGATTCACTTTCTTGCTATGATATCGTCTGAGATCTTGTTGATAAATGGCTGATCTAGATAATTCTAGTTCTCTTGATTCTTCTAATAAATCAACATTGTATTGCCGAGATATTTCGTTTACTTTGTCGTTGGTGTATTGGGTGACTCTAGGCGAGTCATGCACTATGTCGGCTGGTAATACAGCTTCTACCCCTTATACAAGAAAGAATGATGTGTATCCTGTTGATCTATTCGGAGTGGTTCTTAAGCTCCATAATAAGGCCGGGAGTTCCTCAATCCAACACCCCGCCGATCTTTGCAGTGGCTCTATGAGCCGAGGTTTTATCACGGACAATACAGGTCTGTTTGACCTTTCCACTTGTCCATTCAACACAGGATGTGTTACCGATGCGACATCAAGCCTTATGTGCTTATCCCGGCAGAAGCGAGCAAAAGCTCCCTTGGCGAAATTTGTGTCGTTATCTGTAATAACACTATGTGGGTATCCATATCTCATAATGATATATTTAAGGAATTTTACAGCTATGGGCCCATCACATTTTCTTATAGGCTTTATCTCTATCCATTTTGTGAACTTGTCCACCATGACCAAAATGTGAGTCATGCCACCGCGAGCCGGCTTAAACGGGCCTACCATATCCAGGCACCATACGGAGAATGGCCAAGTGATGGGTATTGATTTTAATTCGGAAGAAGGCATATGGATTTTGCTGGCATATCTCTGGCAACAATCGCATCTTGCTACCAATTCTTTTGCTTCTTTTAGTGCACTTGGCCAATAAAATCCATGTCGGAATGCTTTCGCCACAAGGGCTCTGGATGAAGCATGATGCCCACATTCCCCTTAATGTATGTCAAAAAGGATTTCTCATCCTTCTGCCGGGGTAATGCACCTTTGAAGTACATTTGTTACAGTTCTCTTATAGAGTTTCTGTTTATTATCGTGTAGGCCATTGCCCTTCTTACTATATGCCTAGAGAGAACTTCATCACTCGGTAAGATATCATCTTTGAGGAATATAAATATTGGCCGTGCCCATTCTGGCACCTCGTGTGCTAGGGTAGTTGTTTCATCAATTTCCATTGCTTCTCCCGTCATAATATCTGCCGAATTACCTCTATCAGTCCCTAAGTTCCGCAAATCAGTCCCTGTGTCCGCCGAGTCAGTCCCCTGATTTCTCGGCTTAATCCTCTTATCTATCTCCATTGGGATTATCTCGGATCCTTGATTTGCCGAGAGACGGATTGATTCGGATTCTAGGGAAGGTATGATTGACGGTTTTCTCAGGTGCTCCAAAGCAATACCAGGTGGAATCGACTGCCTGGTCGATCCGATCTTAGACAGGGTATCTGTAGCATCATTTTCTGCCCGAGGTATATGATGAAATTCACATTCATCAAAATAACCACTAATTTTTTGCACATGAAATCTATATAAGGCCATGTTTGCATCCAGTGTATCCCAATTGCCTGATACTTGTTGAACTACAAGGTCCGAATCCCCGAAGCATAAAATCCGACGTATACCAATCTCTTTCGCCATTTTTAGGCCATGGAAAAGTGCCTCATATTCGGCTACATTGTTTGATGCAGCAAAGTGTATTTGTAGCACATATTTCAATTGGTCTTTCTTGGGGGATTTTAGAACTATCCCGGATCCTAACCCATTTCTCAATTTGGATCCATCAAAATGCATCGTCCAATAATTCGGATCAGGTAGTGGAGGTTCATATTGCATTTCGGCCCAATCGACAAAAAAGTCGGCCACTGCCTAAGACTTAATTTCATCTCGTCTATCAAATTGCGGTGCATAAGGGGATAGCTAAGTTTCCCACTTTATTATTCAGCGGCTTGCGTCTTTGTTGATCATTATCTCGGCTATTGGTGCCTTGCAGATCACCTTGATAGGGTGTTCTTCAAAATAATGTTTCAGCTTTTTAGCCGACATGTATACACCATATGCCTTTTTTGCCAGTCTAGATAATTTTTATTGGATACTGATAGCACCCCACTTAGGTAGTACACTGGCCTCTGCACCGACTTTCCTTCCTCATCACGCTCAACCACTATTACTGCACTTACGACTCAGTTAGTCGCTGCGATGTAGAGTAACATTGGCTCTTTTGATAGTGGTGAGGCTAAGACTGGCGTTGTGGCTAGCATATTTTTTAATTCATGAAAGGCATTATCGGCCTGAGGTGTCCAGGTAAATTTATCAGATTTTTCATCAACTGATATAAGGGTAATACTTTTCCCCCAGCCGACTCACAAACCGACTTAGGGATGCCAGCCATCCGGTAATTTTTTGTACGCCATTAAGAAATTTCGGCAATTCCATTCTTTCCACTGCCCGAATCTTAGTCGGATTAGCTTCTACACCTCGTCTTGATACGAGGAAGCCGAGTAACTTGCTGGCTGGTATGCCAAAGGTAATTTTTTCCAGATTAAGCTTCATTCGGAATCTCCTTAGATTCGTGAATGTTTGCCGGATATCATCTAGGAGCGTATGGATCTCCTTGATTTTTATCACCACATCATCCACATATACTTGGAAATTTTTGCCCATGCAAGCATTTTTTGCATACACCTTTGATACGTAGCCCCTTCATTGCGCAGGCCGAATGGCATAATACGATAGCAATAAGCTTAATACGGGGTGATAAACGCAGTCTTTATTTGATCAGCCGGGTTTAACGGTTTCTGGTGGAAACCAGAGTACACGTCTACAAATGATACCAGTTCACATCCTACGGTCGAATCAATGATCTGGTCTGTCCTAGGCAAAGGAAAATGATCTTTGGGACATGCCTTCTTCAGGTTCATCTAATCAATTTACATTCGCCAAACTATAGCTACATTCGGATCATCTTTCTTCTTCTCAAACAACACCGGATTAGATATCTAATCCGGATAAAGCACGTCCATAATAAACCCGTCTGCAAGGAGCCGAGCTATTTCATCGCCAATTATTTTTCTCCTATCTTCGGTGAAGCGGCGGAGAGGTTGCTTCACCGGCCTTGCTCCTGGCCTTACATGTAAAGAGTACTCAGCCAACTCCATCGGTACCCCTTGCAAGTCTTGAGTAGACCATGCAAATATATCCCGATTCTCACGGAGGAAGTTGGTGAGCTCGCTTTCCTATTTATCGTTCAAGCCGACACCAATGGTGATGGTGCACTCTGGGAACTGATCATCAATCTGGATTTTCTTCGTCTCCCTAGTCGGCTGGAAGGACACACTTGCATGTGTGTTAGCAAGTGTCGGCATATTAAGCTGTGTCGACTGAGCTAGGGCTGCAACCTCCTGAATTCTCCATTTCTCCCTCGCAATTACTAAAGACTCGGCTAGATTTGATCCGGTAGAGGCACATTCCATTGATATCATGTGGTCCCATGCCACTGTGATTACACCGTGTGGTCCAGGCATCTTCATCTTCAAGTAGCTAATGTGACAACTAGTCATGGATTTCGACAAAGCTGGTCGTCCGAGTAATGCATGGTAACAACTTTCTAGGTCCACCACCTCAAACTACAAATTTTCTGCCCTGCAATTCTCCCTCGTGCCGAATAACACATCTACCCTGACCTTTCCGATTTGCTCGCAGGATAAACCCAGCACGATGCCATGGAAAGTTGTCTTGGTCGACTGAAGCATATTCTGAGAAATGACAAGCTTACGCATCATGTCCTTGTATATGATGTTGATGCTGCTTCCATTATCTATCAATACCTTTGAGAATTTTACGTTAATGCTTGGCCCGACAAACGTCAGATCAAGCACCAAAGCGTATGACCCTAGATTCGGCATGATCTTAGGATGATCCCTGATGCTCCAAGTTATTTCTTGATCCGACCAGTCCATATATCTCAGAACTGCCGGCATAACCGCATTCACTTCCATATGTCGGCGCTAGACACTGTCTATCTTGCTGATCCGTGGTGGACACACAGTATGACTAATGGTGCTCTCTATACTCATTGCGGCCGTTATTTCCAAGGTTTTCTCTATTGTCCTGATTTTGATTAGCCACATGGTGAGCTGCATCCCTTCTATCATGGATCTCATATCTCGGAGGTGGGGGGTAACTTCAATTGCTGCGTATTTCCCCCTGTAAGCTGTGATTGCTGTGGATGGTGTGACTGCTGCTGTGGTGCTTGTGGCATCGCCGAGTTTCCCATCACATTCTTCATCCATGCAAACTGACGAGTTGTATGGTTAGCCGGTTTCACCGGGTTTGGCCTGTGAAAGTTCAACGGCTGATCTAGCATTGATTCGAACGTGTACTTTGGCCTGTCTTACCACTGCTTCTTTTGCTCCGGAATCCACTGCTTTTTACCCTCATTCCACGGTGTCCACTGCTGAGAACTGTTTTTCTGGCGTTGGTTGCTCCCCGCACCCAGCTGATCTTGAGTCACCACTGCTACCTGATTTGAGTTGTACATATAATCCGGCCTTTGCACTCTTCTTATACCCCGGAATTCATTCCTCCTGGATGATCCGGCACCATCACGAGCGTAATGCTCATGTTGCTCATGATGTTCTGCCGACATAAGCTCAGGTTGGGTCGGATCGCCCAGAGCATATGAGTCGGATGTCCTTATTGTCTCGGCCAACCTAGTTGGCATGTATCTTTGCAGTCTTTTCCATAACACACTCGCATATCTGCAGCCCTACGCAAACCAGGCTATTGCCTGCGATTCTATTACTCCTTCGCAGGAGTTTCTGAGGTTACACCATCGGGTCAAGAATTCTCTGTTGGTCTCATTCGGCCTTTGCTTGCACATTGCAAGTTGTTGAGGTCTATTTGGTCTCTTACGTGCTAGTGAAGTTACTGACAAACATCTCCTCAAAGTCCAACCAACAGTTGATACTGCCTGCTGGTAAGTTATTCAGCCATACCCTGGCCAGCCCTTCCAACATCTGGGGCACATATCTCATAGCCCATCTCAGGTTTTGAAGCGATCCAACCCGTTAATAATTGGATCATGTGCTTACAGTGCTAGTCCCTTGGATCGATTAGCTAGCACACACAGTTTCGATGAATAAAATGAAGGAAATATGACCTAGAGGCAATCATAGAGATGATTATATTTCATATGTATCCATGAGTTATTGTAATGTTCCTTGAATATCCATATCAGGCAACTTGTATTGATTGGCAATTATGTGAGTTGTTTGTGAAACTCTTTACTTGTATGGTTATTTAAGAGTTGTCCCTAGTCGGAGTTCATGTGAGGACACACATGAATATTAGACTAGCACATCGATTGGTTGATGACTATGTTTCGCAAGTCATAGACATGGAGATGTCAAACCAATGATGTGGACACATGTTATGAACATGGGGTTGGACTGACCCAACCTGGGACTGGAAATTAGTTGCAGCTCTCTCTCTACACATCGTGTACGTTTTGTCCTTAGACCTGAGATTGTCGCATGTACTTGAGATGTGGATCGACCTACTTTGGGGCTATCAAACGCTGCACCGTAATAGGTTAGTTATAAAGGTAGCTTTCGGGTTTGTCCTGAAGCATGCTGCAAGGCATGGTCAATCAAGATGGGATTTTCCCCTATCTACTTGAGAGACATATCTCTGGGCCCCTCAAGTGATGGGATCCAAAAATGCATGGCCGTGCTACATATGGTTAAGTGTTAACCTAGTAAAGGGATTCCGAATCACGGTATCGAGAAAGGGAGGTCGGCTTGGAGCTAGACCAAATATCATGAGGCAAAAGGAAATACATGTACTAAACCTTGTGATGGTTCAACCGATATGATCTTTGTATGCGTTTAGGAGTTGCCACGTCTTGCTAGAGGCCGCTACCAACTATTGACAGAATAAGTGTATTCGTGTCATGTCTATACGCATATAAACCTATAGGGTCACACACTTAAGGGGCTGGAAGCCTAATGAGGATTGGATCCGAATTAAACCAGGCTTAGGCTGCTAATGGGCTGCTAATGTAGAAGCCCACTAGGGACGCCTATATAAGAGAGGGTGGGGCAAGCTGGCCAGGGTTAGACCTCAGATCATTCCCAGCCGCCAATCCTCACGCCCGAGTTGCACGCGCGGACCTAGAGTCCGGCGTCTGACGCTTCCACCCTGTACGTGTGGATACCTCGGAGGCGCTGCATCTGTAGCGCTTGAACGAGCCTCGCAAGGGGAGCTGCTCGTGGGACGAGGACAAGGAGGGGACGTAGATCGTCTACACTTTCTCGACGCGCTTCATCAATTCCGCAACTGCGCGTCTAGTGGTAATCCCGTGATCTATGACAACAATATTCCTGGTTTACGCGGTAGAAAAATTTGATTTGCGCTAGTGTAGCCTACCCATATCCCTACAGTGGTATCAGAGCCGATGTTGTTTAGTTATAGGTTCAGGATGTTTGCATATGGTGATATGCAGATTGATATGAATGATGTGATCGTTTATATGGTGGTGGTTCAGGATTGATCTATGATCTTGCTTTCCGTGATCATGATTCTGAGGTTGTCGAATGACTTACCCCTACCGGTCGGTTTCCGCCATCGGGGTAGACAGTGATGCATAAATCCTGTTGAATCACGCGAAGATCAATATGATTGAGCGAATCGGAACCTAGATCTAAAATCGTTGTACCGTGATCAAAGGAGTTTGATTAGATTGGAACAACAGACGGTTTATGGTAAATTTTATTTGCCGATCAAAATCCCTAAAGAAAATTGTGAAGATTCGATCTCTCATTTTTCACGGTTTTCCCCTTCGAACCCCGCAGGGGGAGACCCCCTAGACCCCCCTTAATCGTAGCCCCTTTTGTATCTCGTTAAGGTAACTAGGTGCTGCGATGTCACATGATCCGGTAGAATGCGAGTCTATGCATAACTTGTTTTTGCAGGATGCATGTGATCAGTATGGCCCATATGTGTATGTGATGCATGTATGAAATTTATCATGACCTGCGTGTTGTGAGTAGGGCAACACGGCTGGAGCCATGTGTGTTGTCAATTATTGTAATGGCCTGCGTGCCAACTTGTGATGATCCAAATTCTATGTAATTTTGATTACTAGCTGTTAGGATTAATAGCTTGTATTAGTTCTTGGAGGACTCATCATTTGGAGGATGGCTCACATGGAACATGAAGATGGAGATCATCATGGTGGACAGGTTCTATGGCGATGGAGATCACCATGAGAAAATGGGCCATACTGTGTCACATTTATGTGAATGCTATTCTTATGTGTTTTACTACTATGCATGCTTAGATGGTAGAAGTAGAACGATCCCTCAGAAAGTTTAAGTTAAACCGTGCCCTCCCAACCAAACCTTGCACCATCCTATGCTCTGTACAATCGTTGGTGGGCCTATGAAATTAGGGTGCCGCGGTTTTCCTTGGCTGGATGGGTTTGTATCGGATACCTAGACGCATAAGGGTTGGTGAGCTTGACAAGGTCATCTTAACAGTTAAGGACCTTGGGGCATAAAGGTTGGGCGCCTAGTTTTGACATAGAGATGTCACCCAACAACAAGAGTCATATGTGATATGATTAGCAAGTGTTGCTTACCGATTTACCTTGTCTTCTAGCAGTGATGCTAAATCTCACTAGTCGACTTGTTAATTGTGGATCTTGAATCACTTAGTATCAATAGAGGTATATTGATTTAAGTGGGAGTATATGCTATTAAATTGTTTAATGTGTTTTACTCTTGCATGGTTACATGGCTTAGTATTTTGCATGTTTTCTGTTGTAGATCAATGGCACCGAACACTACATCACCTTTCTATTTGCGTTCGATTCTTGACAAAGATAAACTAAATGGAACAAACTATTCGGACTGAGTCTGTAACCTGAGAATTGTTCTCAGGTCTGATAAAAAGGAAACGGTTCTGGATACCCCAATCCCCAATGAACCTGCTGATAATGCATCTGCTGCCGTAAAGAATGCCTAAAAGAGAGCATGTGATGATTCTCTTGAGGTTAGTTGTCTTATGCTTGCTTGCATGGAACCTGAACTCCAAAAGAAGTTTGAGGATCAGGAAGCATACGATATGATCGTAGCGCTTAAGGACATGTTCCAAGATCAGGCAAGGACTGAGAGGTACAATGTTGCCAAGTCCTTTGGCGAATGCAAGCTAGCAGAGGGAGAAGCTTTAGGCCCCCATGTGATCAAAATTGTTGGTTATAGTCAGACTTTGGAAAAGCTTGGTTTTCCACTAGGCCAAGAGTTGGCCACTGACTTCATTTTGGCGTCTCTTCCATCCAGCTATGGGCAGTTCATTTCGAACTATCATATGCATGGGGTGGAGAAGGGCCTTAATGAATTATGTGGGATGCTTAAAACAACAGAAAGTGACATGAAGAAGTTTGCAGGGCATAGCCATGTGATGGCTGTGCAGAACAAGCCTAGCTTCAAGAAAAAGGGTACTTCTTGGAAGAAGAAGGGCAAGGCTAAGGATACGATCCCTAAGTTTGCACCCAAGCAAAAGGCTGGACCTGTAGAAGACACTGAGTGCTTCTTTTGTCATGAACATGGCCACTGGAAGAGAAACTGCAGCAAGTACCAGGCTTCTTTGAAGAAGAGTGGAAGTAAGAGTACTTCCAACTCAGGTACGCTTGTTGTAAATGTTGTGGACATTCTTCTCGCTGATTCCTATGTTAACTCTTGGGTATTTGATACCAGATCGGTTGCTCATATTTGCAATTCGATGCAGGGGCTAATAAGGAAAAGAGAAGTGCAGAAAGGCGAAGTGGATTTTCGCGTCGGAAATAAAGCAAGGGTTGCTGCATTGTTCGTCGGCGTCATGCAACTTCACCTTCTGTCAGGATTTATTATGGAGTTGAATAATTATTATTACATTCCAAGTATGGGTCGAAACATTTTATCACCTTCATGTTTGATGAGGGATGGATATTCATTTGCGAGTATAAACAATGGTTGTGTAATCTCTAAGAATGATATGTGTATGGCTAATGCTCCCATTGTGAATGGGTTATTTATTTTAAATCTTGATGATGCATCTGTTTACAATGTTAGTGCTAAAAGGCTTCGGCCTAATGATTTGAGCCTACCTATTTATGGCATTGTCGTTTGGGGCATATAAGTGAAAAGCGCATGAAGAAGCTCCATGGTGATGGTCTTCTAACTTCGTTTGATTTTGAATCATATGAGACATGTCAAGCTTGTTTACTTGGAAAGATGACCAAGTCGCCTTTTTCGGGTTTACCCGAGAGAGCGACAGACTTGTTGGAACTCATACATACTGATGTATGTGGACCAATGAGCACGACAGCAAGAGGAGGATAACACTACTTCATTACTTTTACTGATGATTTCAGTAGATATGGTTATGTCTACTTGATGAGGCATAAGTCTGAAACTTTTGAAAAGTTCAGAGAGTTTCAGAATGAAGTAGAGAATCAACGTGGCAAGAAAATAAAGGCCTTGCGATCTGATCGTGGAGGTGAATATTTGAGTCACTAGTTTAGCGATCATCTTAAGAGTTGTGGAATTGTTCCACAACTTACGCCGCCTGGAACACCTCAAAGGAACGGGGTCTCCGAACGGCGTAATCGAACTTTGTTGGACATGGTTCGATCTATGATGATCCAGTCGGATTTACCATTGTCATTTTGGGGTTACGCTCTAGAAACAGCAGCTTTCACACTTAACAGGGTACCATCTAAATCCGTAGTTAAGACACCATATGAGATGTGGACTGGAAAGAATCCCAGTTTGTCTTTTCTAAAGATTTGGGGTTGTGATGCATTTGTCAAGCGGCTTCAGTCGGACAAGCTAACACCCAAATCGGATAAGTGCATTTTCGTGGGATATCCGAGGGAAACCTTAGGGTATTACTTCTACAACCGAGAAGAGGGCAAAGTGTTTGTCGCTCGTAGCGGTGTTTTCCTAGAGAAAGAGTTTCTCACAAAGGGAACGAGTGGAAGGTAGGTGCGACTTGAAGAAGTTCAAGATTAGCCAGTTGGGGATGCTTCTACGAGTGATGCTATTGTAGCAGAACAAGTTGAGGAACCCGTGGGAACAGAAGCACCACAACCACGAAGGTCGGCGAGGCTCCATGAAGCGCGGGAATTATTATTGTTAGACAATGATGAGCCTACGACCTATGCAGAAGCGATGGTGGACCCAGACTCTGAGAAATGGCTAATCGCCATGAGATCCGAGATAGAGTCCATGGGAGACAATCAAGTTTGGAACTTGGTTGACCTGCCTGATGGTTTTAAAGCCATTGAGTGCAAATGGATCTATAAGAAGAATATTGATATGGATGGAAATGTTCACATCCATAAAGCTCGACTTGTTGCGAAAGGTTTTCGACAAGTTCAAGGAGTTGACTACGACGAGACTTTCTCGCCCGTAGCGATGCTTAAATCTATACGGATAATTCTAGCCATTGCTGCACATTTCGACTATGAAATATGGCAGATGGATGTCAAGACGGCTTTCCTAAATGGAATCCTTACTGAGGACGTGTATATGATGCAGCCCGGAGGTTTTGTCGATCCAAACAATGCTGGAAAGGTATGCAAACTTCTGAAGTCCATTTATGGGCTGAAGCAAGCATCTCGGAGTTGGAATATTCGATTTGATGAAGTTGTAAAGGAGTTTGGCTTCACCAAAAACGAATAAGAACCTTGTGTTTACAATAAGGAAAGTGGGAGAGGGCTGGTATTTCTAATCTTATATGTAGATGGCATATTGTTGATTGGAAATGACATTCCTATGCTCGAGTCAGTTAAGACCTCATTGAAAAATAGTTTTTCGATGAAGGACTTAAAAGAAGCGGCATATATTCTGGGCATCAAGATCTATAGAGATAGATCAAGGAGGCTAATTGGATTAAGCTAGAGTACATACATTGACAAAGTGTTGAAACGGTTCAGCATGGAAGAGGCTAAGAAAGGGTTCTTGCCCATGTCTCACGGCATAAAACTCAGCAAGACTCAGTCTCCTTCGACTACTGATGAGCGTGAGCGCATGAGTAGGGTTCCATATGCTTCGACTATTGGATCCATCATGTATGCAATGATATGTACTCGCCCAGATGTTTCCTATGCTCTAAGTGTTACAAGCAGATACCAGGATGATCCAGGTGAAGGTCACTGAACAGCGGTAAAGAACATCCTTAAGTACTTGAAAAGGACTAAGGATGTGTTCCTAGTTTATGGAGGTGAGGATGAACTCAGTGTAAGGGGTTACATAGATGCGAGTTACCTTAACGACTCAGATGATTCGAAATCACAATCAGGTTATGTGTTTGTCTTAAATGGTGGTGCTGTGAGCTGGAAAAATTCCAAGCAAGATACGGTGACCTCCTCTTCAACAAAAGCTGAATATATTCCTGCCTCGGAGGCTGTAAAGGAAGATGTTTGGATTAGGAATTTCCTGATCGCTCTCGGTGTGGTTCAGGGCGCGTCCAATCCCTTGGACGTTTATTGTGACAACAATGGTGCTATTGCACATGCCAAGGAACCTAGACATCACCAGAAGAACAAACATATTCGCATGAGTTACCATCAGATTCGAGAGTTTGTTGAGGATGGTAGTGTCATGATATGCAAAATACATACGAACTCAAATGTTGCTGATCCCTTGACTAAGCCTCTCCCGCAGCCCACGCATGAAGCGCACACAAGAGCAATTGGTATTAGATACATTTTAGATTGACTCTAGTGCAAGTGGGAGACTAAAGGAAATATGCCCTAGAGGCAATCATAGAGATGATTATATTTCATATGTATCCATGAGTTATTGTAATGTTCCTTGAATATCCATATCAGGCAACCTGTATTGATTGGCAATTATGTGAATTGTTTGTGAAACTCTTTACTTGTATGGTTATTTAAGATTTTCCCTAGTCGGAGTTCATGTGAGGACACACATGAATATTAGACTAGCACATCGATTGGTTGATGACTATGTTTCGCAAGTCATAGACATGGAGATGTCAAACCAATGATGTGGACACATGTTATGAATATGGGGTTGGACTGACCCAACCTAAGACTGGCAATTAGTTGCAGCTCTCTCTCTACACATCGTGTACGTTTTGTCCTTATACCTGAGATTGTCGCATGTACTTGAGATGTGGATCGACCTACTTTAGGGCTATCAAACGGTGCACCGTAACAAGTTAGTTATAAAGGTAGCTTTCAGGTTTGTCCTGAAGCATGCTGCAAGGCATGGTCAATCAAGATGGGATTTGTCCCTCTCTACTTGAGAGAGATATCTCTGGGTCCCTTGAGTGATCGGATCTAGAAATGCATGGCCGTGCTACATATGGTTAAGAGTTAATCTAGTAAAGGGATTCCGAATCACGGTATTGAGAAAGGGAGGTCGGCTTAGAGCTAGACCAAATATCGTGAGGCAAAAGGAAATACATGTACTAAACCTTGTGATGGTTCGTCCGATATGATCTTTGTATGCGTTTAGGAGTTGGCACGTCTTGCTAGAGGCCGCTACCAACTATTGACAGAATAAGTGTATTCGTGTCATGTCTATACGCAACCTATAGGGTCACACACTTAAGGGGCTGGAAGCCTAATGAGGATTGGATCCGAATTAAACCAGGCTTAGGCTACTAATGGGCTGCTAATGTAGAAGCCCACTAGGGACGCCTATATAAGAGAGGGTGGGGCGAGCTAGCCAGGGTTAGACCTCAGATCATTCCCAGCCGCCACTCCTCATGCCTATGTTGCACGCGCGGACCTAGCAGTCCGGCGTCTGACGCTTCCACCCTGTACGTGTGGATACCTCGAAGGCGCTGCATCTGTAGCGCTTGGACGAGCCGCGCAAGGGGAGCTGCTCGTGGGACGAGGACAAGGAGGAGACGTAGATCGTCTGCACTGCCTCGACGCGCTTCATCAATTCCGCAACTGCGCGTCTAGTGGTAATCCCGTGATCTATGACAACAGTATTCCTGGTTTACGCGGTAGAAAATTTTGATTTGTGCTATTGTAGCCTACCCGTATCCCTACATAAAGAGTATCAATGTGTCACATTATTACAACAATTGATCCAAGAAAATAAATATTACAAACTTGCTTAGCTCATAGCTAGCTCAAATAACATAGTTCAACAAGTAGACAAAATATAAAGGCTCCATCACGCCACTGGTTTCACCTTAAAACGATTTATAGATTAAAAGTTATAGCTAAAATACTTATTTAAGAGATTTAATAACAGTTAATTATTTTATACTGTAACAAAATAAACTAATGCTACTCTGACGTAGATTACAGTTTTATGAATTCATAGACACCAAATTTGTCAATTTTGGAGTTGTGGATATTTACAATATATTAAATACCATTAAATATATTTAAATATTCCATAAAATATAAATTTGTTAAAGTACGAATTTTATTGCGTGATAATATTCTACACATTATTCTGAATCAGGGTATATAGAATTTGTATTTTTATGATCAATATTCAATTTTATACTAGTTTTACAAGTTTGATATAATTTTCTGCCTCTTTTCTTATTCTAGAAATTCGAGGGAATATTCCCTAGCATATTCCTGCTGATGTGGCGTTGACTCGTCAACAGTCAACGAGTGATCAGAAAAGTGATCTAGGGCGTCGACAAAGCATCGGACGACTGGGAATCTTTGCTTCCGATGCTCACCAGCGAACTAACGTGGGCGGCGGCGGACGATGCAGTCGGCTGCAATGGCGGTGTCTCCGGAGGTTCTAGTCGGCGGCGAAGTAGTCCACGGTGTGCAGCTCGTCCTCCCGATCACACTGGGATGCCCAGGAAAGTTCGTATCCTCCTCGTGCAGTCGCTATCCTTGAGTGATCGTCGATGTCTCCGGTGAAACTCCGGCGAGCAATCCCCCACGCTCCCAATGATCTGCTGATGGGGGAAAACAGATGAGGAGAAGAGGTAAAATGAGAGGATTTTAATGGAGTAGAGGATTGGGGTCAGGGGCTCCGGTTTGATGGAAACCTCAACCTCTGAGCTCCAACGACAGCGTTTCGGCGGGATCGAAACGAGATAGAAATTGGGCAGCTTGGCGGCCAGATTTTTGGTATTTTGGAGGGGGAAATAGATAGGGTGGAGTGGGGTATTTATTGAAGAATTTTCGTGGCAAAAGGGGCACAAATTTGTGCCGAATCGAGCGATTTTTCTAGGTAGTTTTCGAGTCAGGAACGAATCGTGCAGATTCTTGGATGAAGTTAGAAGATGATAAGGTGGACTTCACATGGCAGCAGAAAAAAAATGAAAGAAACGGGAGGAAGAGAAGCTAGGCTAGAATAGTTTGCAGCTTGCTGCACGCATTGCTGGGCTAGCTGCTCCAGCAGTCCACGCCAGCGTAGCTTAGGTTTAGTTTTTTCTTTTGTTTTTTTATTCTTTTTCATTCTCTAGTTTTCTTCATATCTTTTGAAATAAGGCTCCATATGAGCTCAAACTCGTTTATATTTTTTTTATAAAATTCAGAATATGATTATGAACTATTAGGGATACATAATCCTGTCCAATAAAAATATTCGAACACATATATAATTTTAAAAGAACCCTAATAGATGCATAGACGGGTTTTCAAATAGGGTTTTTTCACAAATGGTTTGAATTTGAAATTTTTGTAGGAAGCCATGATGCAATGCACATGAAATCTATGAATTTTCCCATTCTAAAATTCTAGGATGTTACAGGTTTCCCTCGGCAATTTTTACTGCATTGGCATAATCGATTAACCAGTCTTGTGGCTTGGTACTTCCGTTATATGTTTTTGTGCCTCTAGGCAACTGGAAGTTTGGGAGAGGTGGTTCCCTCATGATTCGGGGCCCAAAATACGCCGGACCAGGAGGAACTTGCTCCTCTAGTAATTCGGACATGTACAACATGTCAAACTTTATCCTCACATCATTCGGCTGCAGGTCTCTATATGTAGCTCTTTCTTCCACCACATGGGGATTGTGCCTAGCAAATCTGGCATTCTCCATCTCCGAATAACCATCATTGTATCTATTTTGCACTGGGTTATGCGGAACGTGTCCTGCATCCCTTCCTTGCCAAGGTTCATGCCTCGGCTGATGATCTTGCGGGGGGTAATGCCTCCCTCCCACCGGGTTATTATCTTCGGGATTTCCTCTCCCAAAATTTCCCAGTCCTCTGTTACCGCGATCGAGATTTATCTCCCCACTGTTACCTCGGCTACCATTGCCTCGGTTTTCATGTGCTTTACCGGCCACAACCGGATCATATGGAACCATCTCTTTGTTCCTTTTCACCGAGGTTACTGCCTTATCTTTTCGCGATCCATTTCCAGATGAAGATGCCGTGACAACTGATAATGCCAGGGCAGCTCTAGCCGAATGAACCAAACGCGAGGCCCAGGCTTTGCCGGATTAGCCCTAAGTATCTCCTCATTTTGCTAGTTCGCGATACGCACCAGCTCATTCACTCTTTCCTGCTGCTTTTGTCGGGCCTCGCTGGTCAAACCCTCCAATTCCGAGGCTGCAGCATTCACCGCCCTGAGGTTCTTTGCCAGGGTACTATACCTCGGCATCTCCGGGTTAGCCGAATCTCCTTGCTAAGACTCATGCTCCTTGTTAATACACTAACGAGGTTCTTTCCCTTCACCCTTACACCATCCAGCCGAGTTAGACTGGTGCCTAATTTGTTTGCCCTAGCATATTCACGCAGGGTTCGGTTAAAAGACTCATGTAGTGCAGATACCTTCTTAGTCTCTTATAACATTTTTAAACGAGTCTCTTCTAACTCAGCCTGTGCATTTGTCAGGTTTACGATGGGTGCTACTAGTGTTGTTAGGTTATCTATAGCTGCCTGCAAGATATTCTCCGGCCTTTCTAGAGGAGGCCGCCTAACCCTAGCTGCCTTGGGGGTTACCTCATGCACTTCGGGTGCATCTGCTGCTGGCGGGTCTTCTACTGCCGGCTTAGCCGTTGCTGGATCTACGGTCGTCAGGTTCTTGCTTGGTCCGGCTCCTGTTCCTGCTGATGGCGCTGATGCAGTCATCATCACCTCGATGCTGCTTTCAGGACGAGTGGTACGCGGACCGCTAGCAGCGCTGAGTGGAGGCCCTCCCGCGAGGATGACTCAGTGCGGGTAGACGCGGGACGTATCGACGCTGACGTAGATCTTGTGGGCACCAAGGCTGGTGAAGATGTCGGTGCGCGGGGTGGTCGCGCTCCGAAGCTGCCTGCATTGTTGCTGACGTAGTCCCAGCGGTCGAATCTCTGGAGTAAGCCAGAGACGATGTGCTTGCCAGTGTTGATGAAGTTTCCCGTCCGGATCTTGACTGCAGCTAGCACCGCTTCCTGCCCCACGGTGTGCGCCAATTGTCGTGGTGCTAGAACGGCAGATGCCATGGGTAGGCTTAAGTTGGGGGCCAATGTGTGCTAGTGGGATCCAGGGAGGGAAGATGTAGTGATTTCTACACATAGAACTGAATAACTTGATATATATTCAACACCAGTGAAGCTACACTTGCTCCTCGAGCTATTTGAGGGGGAGGAAAAAGAAGCTACTATAGGGTTCGCAGCATAGAAAACAAAAAATTTCCTACGATGGAAACAACTATATATCAAGATCTATCTACTAGATACAAGCAACGGGTGGATATACATCCATAGAATACATACCCTCGAAGACCGAATAGATTTAATGAGGTTGTACTCGTGGATGATGTAGACGAACGCTTGCCGATCTCAAGATCATGATGAAGTCCATCTGGTCCAGCCGCTCCAGTACCATCAAGTCCAGCACCACAAAGCAGTGGTGCATCCGTGATCGCACACACATCCGGGTACCCTGACAACCTCCGTGCTCTCGCTCCAGCGAAGCAGCGGAAGCAACAAATCCTTCTAGAAAAAGCCACCGGGAACATGTATCTCGCTGATACGAGACCATGGGGAAATTTAAAGGGAGAGAGAGATCCTTCGCGAGGAGGTGTGTGATGAGAGGAGGAGAGGGGGGCCGTTTATAGGGAGAGGGGGCACCTCAAGGGGCATGGAGTCAGCCATGGTGGCTGCCCCCACCTCTTCCACATTCATGTGGGTGGAGCTCCCACTCAAAATGAAAAGCCTCCACTCCCATTAAAAATCCTCCACTAAAAAATCCACTCACATGCATTAAATTTCCACCAAATTTAATGCAAGCTCTCGTTTAAATAAAACTCTTTTATTTATTTATTCAGAATTTTATTAATTACTTTAATTAACAAACATTCACATAAAACCCTTACAACATTTCAATTTCACATGTAGAACCAGTTTCAACAATTTCAACCGAAACAGTTTCGGTGTCTAGTGAAATAAATTCCTGCACTTTCCTTTTTATTTCTCTGGCATATTATTTGCTCCAAATGGTTTAGGTATCCCTTAAGTGTGTCACCCTACGGTTCGCGAATAATGTAGACATGATCGAGACCCCTCTCCGATCAATAATCGGCAGCGGGGCCTAGAGATCCGTACTGACTCCCACATATTCAACGATGACTTCTGTGATCGTGTGAACCTTATACGCATGTAACTCAATCCCTTTGTCTCGCGATATATTACATGTCCAAGATTCGATCATCGGTATCTCCATACCTAGTTTGATCTTGTTACCGACATGTACTCTTTTCTCGTTCCTGTGATATAACATTCTAGTGATCAAATCACTTGCTTGCAAGCCAACTAATGTGATATCACCGAGAGGGCCCAGAGTATATCTATCCGTCATCAGGATGGACAAACTCCACTCTTGATCCATGAGCCTCAACATAACACCTTCGTAGCACTGAACCCATCTTTATAGTCACCCTGTTATGGTGTGACGTTTGATGTTATAAAGATACTCTTCCGGTGTTAGTGATTGACTTGATCTCATGGTCTAAGGACTAATATTACTTCTTATGATGTTATAGAAATATAAACACAATGACCTTGATCATAATGCTATACTTCGGATGAATGTTCATCACACCATTACACTAATGTTGTGACCTTGTTATTAAAAAAATCCAATGTCCATGATCAGGAAACCTTTGATCATCTTGTTAATCAACGAGCTAGTTTATAAGAGAGGCATAACTAGGAACTTCCTTTTTGTTTATTAAACACACATGTATTAACGTTTCCGTATTAATACAATTATAGCATGCAAAATAAACATTTATCATACATAAGGAATATGATAATAACCACTTTATTATTGCCTCTCGGGCATATTCCCTTCAGTCTCCCACTTGCACTAGAGACAATAATCTAGGTTGAAATCTTTACATATTGAACACCTATGGCTTTTGGTGTTCCATATATGCAACTACAAGTGGTTAACATAATCTACGGATCTGACGCTTTCAGGTCCGTGTGTATTTGTATGTCTTTGCGTCTTCACGCATCACTCATTCTCCAATGAGATGGCATTGTATAAATTTGGTCTTTTGGTGAGACCTTTAGTTCCTTGGGGTTAAATCATGTCGATATTATTGTCGTACAATATATCTTTAGTGTTAGCTCGTTGCGACCACACCTTAGTTTGATAACAAACTACTTGACACAAATTCCCTCCTTTGCTGCTACTATAGAAGTCATATACTTATCCCTTTTTTTAGTATCCGTCATAATGTCTTAACTTTGGAATTCATCCAAATCCATCATGGAAACTTTCTTTCCATTACATTGTGCCACGCATAGTTTAAATTGAGATAAACTTAATTTGTATCTTGTGACAAAACTAGTATCAATGTAACGCTTGACAATGAACTATTTGTAATTGTTTGTCACATCTACACAAATATATTCTTAGTTCTTTCAAAAGATCATAAGAATATCCTTACTATCGTTCAATGATCATTTCATGATTCATTCTGGTATATGCTCATAACACTTAGAGCATAGGACATATCTGGATATGTACATATCATGGTATGATTGATCAAAACATTCTTGTGATTTCACTCATCAAGTGTCAAAACACTTGAATCTTGTTTCACTTATCATGTGTCGACACACTTGAATCTTGATTCAATTCCTTTCCATGCGACAAGAATCGTTTCTGTATTCAACTCCTTCAATATCTCATATATGTATGTTTGGCATAACCATATTAGCGTCACAGTCTATCCATTATAGACATTCATGCTAAATATTCGGGTTTTGCCTAAGTATTTCATCGAAATGAAATTCTTAACCTTTTGTCAATAAAAGATACATCATTTACAATCAACAAGATGTCCTCCACATAATGTATTAGAAATATGTCTCAGCGCTCCCACTTAATTTCTTGCAAATGCAAGCATCTTCATCGTCTCCTGATGAAAAACTCCTTTTTCATCATGGTGAAGATTGCAACTCCGCGATGCTTACTTCAACCATTAAAGTTTGCATGCCCTTTTAGCATCCTTTGAATTTAACAAAACCCTTTGGACCGTGTCATGTACACGTCCTAGGTAACCATTCTATTAGAAGAACTTTGTTTTGTTTATTCATCTACCATATACCAAATTATATGTAGTGGTTGCTACTTTAATCCATCCAGACTAAATATCGCTATGAAAGATCAAATCTTGTCATAGTCAACTCCTTGAACATTGTCGTAAAATACTTTACCGACACGTCGACTATTTCATAGATGTGAAACATCCATGTCTGTTTCTTTATAGATCCAATTACGACCGATAGGTTTTTACACCTTTTCGGAGGGTCTTCCAAGTTCAAAACTTGATTTCTCGTGTATGGAACTATCATGGATTTTATGGCTTCAAGCCATTTGACGGAGTCAGGGCCCATCATCGCTTCTTTGTAGTCGGTTCATCATTGTCAAACAATAATGATTTACTCTCAAATCTCAATCATTTGATTGTTTATCCGACCTTCTTGGTTCAATAGGAACTTTAGACCTCCGTGACCGCCACCTTTGAGGCACGTGATCCATGAGAATTCTGTCTGTCTCCGGAACATTTTCTAGCGTTGCGCAACTCAGCACATATAGCTAAGGTTCGTTAACCTTATTAAAGTTCTATTGTCCTCCCACTTAACTTTTTACGAAAAATTCCTTTTTCAAGAAACTTCACGTTTCAAGCGGCAAACCCTTTTGTCATCGGTGTTATGGAGGAATAACCAATTGTTATTCGAAATAACCTACAAAGACATGCTCATCCGACTTTGGTTGTAAACATCTTACTTATGCTTAGCATACCAAAATTTAAGAAATGACAACTTGGGTTTTACCCCAAACCATAACTTCCATGGTGTCATTTCAATGGATCAAGATGGAGCTCTTTCAGTGTAAAAGCGGTAGTCTCTAAAGCATTAACCTTTTAAAACATAATAGCAGTTTTATAAATAACACCTTTGATCCAACCATGTCAAACAAGGTTTTATTACAAATCTCAAACACTCCAAACTCCTATGGTGTTTCGGGAGATATAAATCTAGGTGTTTTGCTAAACTTGCAACTCAAATAAATCCCTTTATGATAAAATCATAATTCATTTATTTTCTTGTTACACTTGCAACTCAAATAAATCCCTTATGATAAAATCATAAACTATTTATTTTCTTGTTACAATGATTTTCCACTTCATCTTGAAAGTCTTTGAACATTTTCAAATATTTCATACTTCTTTCTCATTAAGTGAATATTCACTCAAATTTCCGGAGAAAGCATATGAAGTTGAAGTCCATCACTTACGACTACACATAATGGACTACATACATTGATATGTATAAATTCCAATAATTTAGTCGATCGTTCTTCTTTGGCCTTTGAACGACGTTTTAATTATCCCGAGCAAAGTCTCACAAGAGTCACTTGATCAAATCAAAGACTCCAAAAATCCATGAAAATGGAGTTTCTTCATGTTTTCTTTCCAATATAATTTAAACAGTGATGTCACTTCGTAAGTGATCTTCCAATCATTTGTCTTGCGACATTTTAGCATTAGCTTTATGGATGTGATTTCTCCAACTAGATTTGTAAATCATCCATCTTATATGGAATACGGTAATTATTTGAACAACCTTTGTTCTCATAATACCTGATTTAAATAACAATTATTAAAACAAATCGTGAAGTCAAGCTTTGATGTCAACGAGAAATACAAACAACGGTTTGTTTGCTTTTGATGAACATCATCACATATTCTCTTGCTAGTTACTTAGGCCATTGTGGTTTATGAATTGCGTCGTTCCATATGAAATTTCATATCAACCAATTTGATATCCAATACCCAAGAACCACATTGTTTAACAAGCAAAGAATACAACCATAACATGTATATCATCCATATACCTAAATTGGATATTTCCAATCTTTTCTTTTCTGCCAAATATATTTTATAGATTATCTTTTAGTATTTCCTTTTACTTCTTAAAAGAATCTATCAACATCAACAGTGGCGCCATATACATGACACATAGTCCAAAGTGTGTATATTCAAATAATAATACCTTTGGACTTGCACTTTGAAGTAGATCACCATCATCAAATGATCGGTATTCTTTCAAAATCCATTCTTTAGTAATCTTTTAGTGTAGTAAACACTTTACATACATCTTCTATACATCCTTATCATGAGGACTTTCATGATCAAGCTAATGTAGCTTATAAAGACGAATCGTGAGTATAACGTTACTTTCCAAAACCTTTTTGGATGATTAGGATGTCTAGCATCTCCAACCTTCGCAAATTCTCATCCAATATGAGAACATATATTATACTCTATCATATTGCAACCAAAACATTGTTTTAGATATCGTTATATCTTTCACACATGATGGTCTCTGAAACAATTATTTCAGTTCCTAGATAAACTTGATATTAAAACAATCAAGAATCATGGAGGCAAACATGATACTTAAGATACTAACACTGGAATTGTTACTCTCGATTCAATACCAATTATTAAATTTCACGAAGTAAACATACTTTGCTAAAAGTTTGCAATAGGACTTTAAACTTTAGATTGACACTCAACAAAATACGATACCAGTTCGTAAAGTATATATCCAGAATTCTATAATTCTATTATCTCAATTACAACTATGCATAAGGTGGTGAACGAATTCCAATGACTACAACAAATTATGCAAATTCATGTTGATTTAATTTATGATAAATTGAGTTCTTCTAATCCAAATTAGAAATGAACTCCCACTCAAAAACGACATCCCTCATGCCTTTTTGGTGATTACATGAACCAAATCCACTACACCAAGTTCGATCATCACGTGAGTCGGTATAGCTTCAAAGGAGAGCATCCATATGGTTATCATATCAAAACATATGACTCATGCTTAACCTTTCGGTCCGTGTTTCGAGGCCATGTCTGTACATGCTAGGCTCGCCAAGTAAGAACCTGAGTATTCGCGTGTGTAACTGTCTTACACGCGAGATATGCTCGTGGATTCAAGTACACCCGATAATCACGTGATGTCTTGAAGCGACAAAACATTGTCGGTGCATACTTAAGGAAGAACACATTTTTATCTTGATATCTAAATGAGGGATCATCTTATTATGCTAATAAAATGCCAAACAAGCAATATAAGATGCAACAGACATATCATGTTAATAAGTGAAAAAATATGGTTCTTGCACTTGATCTCCATCATGTGCATCATGGTATGATCAC
Source organism: Avena sativa (assembly GCA_916181665.1). Classification (NCBI taxonomy): domain Eukaryota; kingdom Viridiplantae; phylum Streptophyta; class Magnoliopsida; order Poales; family Poaceae; genus Avena; species Avena sativa. Next base: position 360,889,553 of record OV702299.1, on the reverse strand, counting down.
TATCATACCTCTATGTGTAAGGACAAGGTCTATGGAACTTACACGTTATGTGTGTTGTAAGAGTATCGACTTATACTTCTACTTACAACATCACCATATCATGACACTATCCCAGCAATAATCTAAACTAGACACCTCTAATTTATCCATTGCAAGTTTTACGTGGCTTAGGGCTTTCGAAGATAGAACCGTTCTTACCTACGAACATGAACCACAATGAGGATAACCAAATTGTTGACAACTCATTGCAAATTAGATATTGACTATAGTAGGAGAGACAGACACCCGCTAGCCACTTATGCAAAACTAGTTGCATGTCAAGCGTGGAATAGGTCTCATATGCGAGGACATGTAAAGTTTGTCCGGGCCGCTTCATCCCACTATGACACCAATATCCAAAGTACAACTAAGAAGCAATAAAATGATCATCATCACCCACATACTCATATGTGTACTAACCGTGCAAAGTATCTATGCATAGATCCGGCTCTGGTACCACTGTATGGTTCGCAGCATAGAAAACAAAAAAATTCCTACGATGGGAACAACTATGTACCAAGATCTATCTAGTAGATACAAGCAACTGGTGCATATACATCCATAGAATACATACCCTCGAAGACCGAATAGCGTTAACGAGGTTGTACTCGTGGATGATGTAGACGAATGCTTGCCGATCTCAAGATCATCATGAAGTCCATCTGGTCCAGCCGGTCTAGCACCATCAAGTCTAGCACCGCAAAGCAGTGGTGCATCCATGATCGCACACACGTCTGGGTACCCCGACAACCTCCGTGTTGGGGATATGATATATGGGTATCCTCATAGCATGTCTCTTATCCGACTAACCCGGGTGGCCCATAGTCGGTAGCATGGCCTGTGGCCTGCTGGGTGGCCCAGTTAGGTGGATCCAGAAGGGAGGCCCATGCCGAATGAAGGAAGGCTACGGTGGAGTCACCAGCGTACCCGGAGCCTTGGAGTACAAGATACATAAGACTAGTGATAGACGGTGTAGGACTCTGTAACCTGTCCGGCTAGGACTTTTCCCTGTAACCCTAGGACATGGCAACTATATAAGTCGGGCCTATGGGAGCCTTTAGGGAATAATCTCATACACAACTTAGTATCAATTCATACAACCTCGCACAGCGAACCTATCTCTGTAACTCAGTGTATTGCCCTTATAGTGATTTATAGCAGGAGTAGGATTCCACCACCGTCTTGGGATCTGAACCTGGGTAAGCTGTGTTACCTCGTACCCGTCAACCGTCCGCCTTACCCCACGTCTCTAAACATGCACTGTGAGGACCCCTCCATGGCGTACTCGTCGGCAATACCACGACAGTTGGCGCCCACCGTGGGGCAAGAGGCGCTTCAGGCGCTTCAGGCTCTTCAGCGGGCGAGGACCAAGATCTTCGCGGGAATCGGCAAAACCGTAGCCATCGGCCGTGTTCTCTTCTCCGGCAACGTTCCGATCGTACCCCCTGATGAGTTCTGGATCCCGGCAAAGACGAACCCTACGCGGTGTTCGATCGTTCCTATCGGAGACATCCACCTCTTCATCGGCGAAACCGACTCGGGCACTAGTTCCCTAGAAGTCGGAGGAGCATCAAGACCCACACGGACCGCCTACGGGCAGGATACGTTCGCGGAAGGATCAATGTCGGATCTCTCTTCGGAGTTTGCCGGCAAAGATTGGAAAGCATCAAGACCCGCACGGACCGCCTACGGGCATGATACGTTCGCAGAAGGATCGATGTCGGATCTCTCCTCGGAGTTTGCCGGCAAAGATCGGGAAAATTCAAGACCCACCCAAACCGCCCCCGTGCAGGATATAAAGGTGGAAGATCACTGCAAATCCGCCGGCTTTATCCGCACGTCTGGACAGCAGAGATCCAAGTTCGTCGGCGTGGTTACCATCTTCGATCTGGCACGCTGCATTCAGAGAGAGGGCGAAAACCCCGCGATTACCTGGCCAGGTGGCTCCGTATACGAGCAGATCTGGCCCACTGCCCCAATGATGATGCTATCTATCACTTTGTGGAAGGACTAGACCATGGCACGCTTCTCCGACACTCTCTAAGATGGCAACAGGCGTCAGGACGCCTTACCTTCGAAGGCATGGTGAACACCGTCAACAACTACGCGGAGGCCGAAGCGGCAGCTCAGACAGCGCTTGCGCTCATTGACGGAGCCCCTCCAATTCAGCCACCACCGCCACCGCCTCCGGCCGCCATCGTCGCAGCAGCACCACCACCTCCAGTCATCGTCGAGGCCGTTGCACCTCCACCGCCCGTCATCGAGGAAGTCCTGGCACCCTCCGACTCTGTCATTGACGCGCTTTATGCTAATTTCAATGCAGATTCAGAGGAAATAGACTTCAGTCCAGAAGAGCTAGACTCCGCTATGCAAGAGATGGAGGAGGAGTACTCGCGCGACGAGCAAGCTAATAACACTGTCATGTCTCGAGGGGTGTTCGTCACCATTGGTACAGCGATGGATGAAGATCAACCCGGGCAAGCTCCGCCTACGGCGCTGGAAAAGGGGAAGGGGCCACTAATTGCTGTTGACGATGATCGCGCAAAGGTCATGCCTCCTCCGCCTAACCCAGTGCAGCAGCCGCGGGAACTCAGCACCGGTCCGAGCAACAACAACACCGCAAACTTGCCGCCTCCAGCATCCACGTCGGCAACATCCCATGTTACTCGAGCTGATAGAGTGATGTACGGAAATCTCCTCGTCGAGCCACTAACCGTTGATCATATCTGGAACGTGACTCAGATTGACGAGAAGTGCCAGAAGCTGCTGGAGGAGGCGCAAGCCATCACGGAGCAAGGCGCTAAACTAGATCGAGACCTGGTCAATGCGCAGAAGTCCATAGAGAAAGCTAGAGCAATGGAGGCCGAGTACAAGACTCTGCTGCAGCCGTAGAAGGCTAAGAAGCTCCAGCTCGCGTCATCAACGATCCTGGTGTACGGCGCAACCTAGGATGGGCTCCCTCGAAGCCGGCACAGGCCAAGCCATACATTGATAGTGAAGGCAAGCAGGTGATGCCCAACCCACTCCTTAACCTCGCCGTCGCCAAGACCCTTCTAGAGAAGGATAGATCGCCTGAGGCAGTAGAACAGGTCTATGACCTAGTGGCCAAGGCGGTAAAGCAGCAGGAAAAGGCCACCTCTCAGAGGCTTGAGTCTGACCCAGCGCTCTGCTGATCTAGCCAGTACAAACTGCCAAGGGACAGATCTCCTCATGATGTCGGATCACAGACGGGTTCATCAGAGCGAAGATGGAGGGATGCGCGCAACAGGAAGGATGCTATCCCCATATCCTCCGACCACGGAGAAAAAGCCCGACCTCGCCGCCCATCGCCACCGCCCCGATCCCCCCGATGTCAGGAAGATTACAAGGCTCACCATCGTACGGATATGCCCCCTCCAAAGCAGTGTGGTATCGTCATCCGTGACAACACGGCACAGACCCGTCATGATGAAGAGTGCCACCAAGGACACAAGAGTAGGTGTAGCATCCCGGGTAAACCCTAATTATAATATCGTCTGTTGTCATATGTTTTGTGCACCATCTTTGCATCATGCATTTATTTTGCCTCTCAAAATGTTTCAACCAAAGCTATTTTTGTTTACTGCAATACCTCTCCTCTTATTTCAAAACAAAATTCTATATTTATCTGCTAAACTATTTGCCTAAAAACTATTTGCTAAAACATTACAAAACAAAAATAATATTTTATAAAAATAATAAACCTAAAAACCAGACCTAAACTGGCCAGGCCCAAATGGCCCAACCAGTGGAAACCCTAGACCAACCAAACCCCACCCTACCTAATCCCCACTGCCGCCGCCACCCCCTGGACACCCCCTGGACCCGGCCGCACCGCCCTCAACCCAACGCTCCCAGTCAACCACCGTTCCGCGTACTCCAAGCCCCTACCGACAGATCCCTGGCCCCAACCGCGCCCCGCGACCTGGTCGCCTCTCCTCGCGGCCCCACCATCCCCACTTCTCCTCTCTCTCGCGGATGCCACCAACCCTCCCGACCCCGCACGCTCTCGTGAGCGCCTCCCTCTCTGGCCCGATCCGCCGCCGCCAGCGTCCCGCCCGCGTGCCTCCCGAGCGCTGCTGGCCGGAGGACCCTGCCGACGCCCTGCCTCTCCTCTCCTCTGGCCGCGTCGCCACCTCTCGCCCGTGTCACCGAGGCCGCGCCCGTCTCGCCATCGAGTTCCATCGCCGCCTACCCCGATGTATCCACCTCTGGCCGTTGTGGCCTCGCCTCGTTCCTCCCCGCCCTGAGCGCCCGCATCCCCGTCGCCATCCACCGCCTCCCCATGGCGCGTCGGCCTCCCTCAGCACCCGATGCCGCTGCCCGAGCTCGCCTTCGCCAGCAAGCCGCCCCCTCAAGCTCCTCGAGCCGGAGCCGGCAAACCCTCTGTCGCCCTTCCCCATCGGCAGGAGCACTGCCCGAGCCCGCCGGCGCCCCTCTGCAGCCGCCCGTCGAGCTCCTTGCGACCCGAGCGCCCCCTCTTCCTCCCGCAAACTCCCCTGCAGCGTCCGACCTCCTTTGCAGGACCCCGCCACCGCCAGGGCCCTCCCCTCCCTCTGTTCGTTGGCCTCCCCAGCGAGCCGTCCTCGATCGCTGTTCGCTGCCGCGTGCGTCCTCAGCAGCAAGCGGTCCTCGCCCTGCGCCGTTCCTCTCTGGCCGCGGGCCCGCTCGCGTCCTGCTGCTTCGAGACGAGCCTACGAGTGCTCCTATGCTTCCCCGTGATGTCGCTGCTTTGTGCTTCTTCTGCTGAATGGGAGCATCCCGTTCCGTATCAGTGTATCGTGAGCATCTTGTACGTTGGCATTGGTGGCCTGTCGTGGACAGGATATTCACTGTCCTGGCCCCAATATATGGAGATGTTGCTGTCAAAGACAAGGCGAGCGGTGTACCGTGGAACGTCATGACCTTCCGAAGATAGTTGATTCAAGTTTGTTGTGTCAAGGCCTCCTTGTTAACAAGCAACCCGAGTCCGACACCGACAATTGAAGTGGGAACCCCAAGTACTCCGTCATGGTAACCGGAGGCGATGTCACCGGACCGGCAAGATCTCCCTCGTGGATTTTGGAACCCCATCCTCGGATTCAAAGCACAAACCCGTCGCCCCTCGGAGACACCAAGATCGTCGAACCCTAATGTGTGACCCCTATCCGAGACCCCTCGTATTTTTATAATATATGATATTGATCTTGTTGCATATTAAATGAACATGTTTGCATGCATATTGTGGGTGTTTGGAGGTATCTAGATGATTCACCTAAATTAAATATAGAGACCATATGCGGACGATTCTAGTCCAATATTGGTCCCATTTAAATTTGTGTAGGGAACCGGTGTTATATTTTGCCTTGTTAAGACAACATTTAAATTGCGGGGTATCTAAACAACTTGAACCTATTAAATAATTGTCGGGACCCTGGTTCCTCTTAATATGACCTAATTGCATCGCATCTTGCCATGCCATACATCATACATGCATCATGCCCGATCTTTTGTCGTAGTATTAAATAGTGCATCCGGTGTTTATTCTAGTGTTTTGCCTCTTCGCGGATAAGGCCGTTGAGTTGATGTGAGCTTCGCCCCGACCTTTGGATGAACCTTCGGCAATGTTTTCAGGCGAGCATCTCCCCTTTCTACCTATCTTACTTTTATAGTATTTATTCCCTCATGTTGATCTATTGCTATCTGTGTTGCGATGCTCTAGTTTTCGTGCCCGTGATATCCCTTGCAGCCTTATATTGCCTTGGACACATCCTATTACCTGTTGTTTGGTAGATAGTTGGACTTGCGCGTCGTAGTCGCTTGCTCAAGTGCTGTTGCGTGTCGTCCAGTACCACAGCTGTTGGAAGGCTGCCATATGTTTAATGTTGGAGATGATCATGGCTTTAATTACTGTTTAATAACTAAAATTGAAGTAGGTAAATGCAGAGGCACCGGTGGGTAATAGACAATATTGGGTTTTTAACCGCTCACTGGTGTCCCGTAGGACCCCGAGTTCTTGACACCTGTTCCGAGATCGAGCGCGCTAACCACAGGTGGGGTGTGTGGGCACCCCCATCGATTTAGTACCTGATTCCAAGTACTGTACTGGGGGCCACAAAGTAGTTTGGAGCTTTATTACTATCTTGTACTTATGCCATGCTTTACTGCTTTATTTAAGATTGTGCGTGGAGCGCCTGTACTGTTTAGGAAAAGCAAAGTGTTTTCGCGGTATCGACAAGCCCAGTCACACTTTCGGGTTCCCAGTCATTTACAGCCACTGACGCAAACCCTGGGTCCGTCTCGGAGACCGGCCGACTTCGTTACGGGTAGCTTAGTGGGGTGGCCCCCCGTGCTTGCTTTGGGTCTGGGAAACGTCGTGTCCAAAACCCCGTCGACATACCGTTGGGTGTATGTTTTGTGATCTTGTACCTACCTGATCCGACAACAAGGGTGTAGGTGCGTGTGGAAACTTTGGTGCACCCCTGCAGGGTTAAATCTTTTCGAGAAGCCGTGTCCGCGGTTATGGACGACTTGGAGCATAGTTCTCGATCATAGACAACTATGACTAAAGTTTACTGTTATAAATTGACTTGTATCCGATATGACTAGTAATCAGATTCACTACAACGGAATGGCTAAATAAAAGTACCAACAACTGCTGGGTGTGGGATATCTCATGCTAATCGTATCTGACTAGTAAGTGTTGCAACTACAACTGAATGGTTAACTAAAACTGCCCACTGCTTATTATATCAGGATGACTCATGCTATCTATATTTGACTAGTAATTGCCGCAACCATAACGGAATGAATAAAACTGCCAACTGTGTGAGTTCCTCGGTTGACTTCCTCGTTTGGTCTCGAGGGGGGAAATACCAGGATGGGTATGTTTGGTGGTAGTATCAGGTTGGTTCCGAATAGGTCTTTCTTACCCCTCTCTGGTAGCCGCTTTTTGTATCGAGTCTCTATAGGTTGTTTAGTGCATGCCGCGCTGCCGCTTCAGTCCACCATACCTATTTAGGCGAGGACCGCCGAATTCTAGTCTCGTTGTGTACTGGCCTCAGTACTGACCGCTCTCTTTTAACTTTGCCCTTTGTCGGCACCCCTTTTGTTTAAGCAGGTTTTGAGATCGACGTCGTTAGCAGGGTTACCCTTCCGGCTTGGCCTGGGCAGGGTTATGGACGCCATTGGTTATTCTTCAGGGCTCTTAGCCCAATTTGCATCTTGTCCGTACTCGGATGTTGTATCGTTTTCAAGGTGATTTGGATCTTTGTACTGTAGATCTGTATTCTTGACTCATGGAGTCGTTGATGTATATATCTGTTCTGTGGGTCCCATCGAGGACTGTTGTGTAATGTTATTACTTCGTTTTCCACCCGCACGAAAGTGCCTGGTGGGCGTCCTTGAATCGTTTCTATGCGGGTTTGGCAGAAAAGGCTAAAACTTGCATAGGGCCGATTCGAGGGTGTTACAGAGTGGTATCAGAGCTCAGCAGTTGCGATACCCCACAAGTCCAGCCTGTAGGATAACCTAGCTAACGGCCGAAGTAGAGTGTCAAAACTATTTTTGCAAAATCGGTTGGATAGTTCTGATTAGGTCTGATTTTACTCCTTACCCCTCTGCTGCTCTCCTCTCACCTCTGCGTGTTTTGAATCCGCTCTCTTTCTCTCTCTTCGAGTCCAGGATTTCTCGTGGTTGGGTTCCATCGTACCTTCAGGGTTTCGCTTCCTCCTTTGGTAACGGTGTTGCTACATCTGGTCTTCATGCTATCCGAGGAATCCTTCGTCTGGTGGACTTCTCTTTGTTCCTTCTCGTGCCTTCCGGTGTTTTCCGACGCGACGACACATCATCTACGCCAGATTCGATGCAGAGTCTGCATCACTCATTTGTTTCTGAACCTCGATTGTCGAGATCTTCGGTCTGATTCCGAGAATGGTTGCACGCTTTTCTACTGATTGTGCAGAGTAATAGTTTGGGTGCGTGATGGATTGGCCCCCATGCCGACTACTCACTCTATTCGCTTGTGTACATTGAAGTGGATGAGAATGCATCGGTTCTCTCTTTCTATCGAAGTTAGAGGTGGATTGATTGGTTGTTACCTCTACCTTCGCCTTTGTTTCCCGGAGTGTTCTCTCGACGATCACGGACAACGACCTCTTGTTAGTGGTGTCGCGAGGATCTACACGGTGCGAGAAGATTCAGATCGCCACCCTTCTTCCCGGTACCATGAGGCGGATCTCGAGGGCGAGATCCATTGTTAGTGGTGTCGAATTGTAGCATCCCGGGTAAACCCTAATTATAATATCGTCTGTTGTCATATGTTTTGTGCACCATCTTTGCATCATGCATTTATTTTGCCTCTCAAAATGTTTCAACCAAAGCTATTTTTGTTTACTGCAATACCTCTCCTCTTATTTCAAAACAAAATTCTATATTTATCTGCTAAACTATTTGCCTAAAAACTATTTGCTAAAACATTACAAAACAAAAATAATATTTTATAAAAATAATAAACCTAAAAACCAGACCTAAACTGGCCAGGCCCAAATGGCCCAACCAGTGGAAACCCTAGACCAACCAAACCCCACCCTACCTAATCCCCACTGCCGCCGCCACCCCCTGGACACCCCCTGGACCCGGCCCCACCGCCCTCAACCCGACGCTCCCAGTCAACCACCGTTCCGCGTACTCCAAGCCCCTACCGACAGATCCCTGGCCCCAACCGCGCCCCGCGACCTGGTCGCCTCTCCTCGCGGCCCCACCATCCTCACTTCTCCTCTCTCTCGCGGATGCCACCAACCCCCCCGCCCGACCCCGCACGCTCTCGTGAGCGCCTCCCTCTCTGGCCCGATCCGCCGCCGCCAGCGTCCTGCCCACGTGCCTCCCGAGCGCTGCTGGCCGGAGGACCCTGCCGACGCCCTGCCTCTCCTCTCCTCTGGCCGCGTCGCCGCCTCTCGCCCGCATCACCGAGGCCGCGCCCGTCCCGCCATCGAGTTCCGTCGCCGCCTACCCCGATGTATCCACCTCTGGCTGTTGTGGCCTCGCCTCGTTCCTCCCCGCCCTGAGCGCCCGCATCCCCGTCGCCATCCACCGCCTCCCCATGGCGCGTCGGCCTCCCTCAGCACCCGACTCCGCTGCCCGAGCTCGCCTTCGCCAGCAAGCCGCCCCCTCAAGCTCCTCGAGCCGGAGTCGGCCGACCCTCTGTCGCCCTTCCCCATCGGCAGGAGCACCGCCCGAGCCCGCCGGCGCCCCTCTGCAGCCGCCCGTCGAGCTCCTTGCGACCCGAGCGCCCCCTCTTCCTCCCGCAAACTCCCCTGCAGCGTCCGACCTCCTTTGCAGGACCCCGCCACCGCCAGGGCCCTCCCCTCCCTCTGTTCGTCGGCCTCCCCAGCGATCCGTCCTCGATCGCTGTTTGCTGCCGCGTGCATCCTCAGCAGCAAGCGGTCCTCGCCCTGCGCCGTTCCTCTCTGGCCGCGGGCCCGCTCGCGTCCTGCTGCTTCGAGACGAGCCTACGAGTGCTCCTATGCTTCCCCGTGATGTCGCCGCTTTGTGCTTCTTCTGCTGAATGGGAGCATCCTGTTCCGTATCAGTGTATCGTGAGCATCTTATACGTTGGCATTGGTGGCCTGTCGTGGACAGGATATTCACTGTCCTGGCCCCAATATGTGGAGATGTTGTTGTCAAAGACAAGGTGAGCGGTGTACCGTGGAACGTCATGACCTTCCGAAGATAGTTGATTCAAGTTTGTTGTGTCAAGGCCTCCTTGTTAACAAGCAACCCGAGTCCGACAACGACAATTGAAGTGGGAACCCCAAGTACTCCGTCATGGTAACCGGAGGCGATGTCGCCGGACCGGCAAGATCTCCCTCGTGGATTTTGGAACCCCATCCTTGGATTCGAAGCACAAACCCGTCGCCCCTCGGAGCCACCAAGATCGTCGAACCCTAATGTGTGACCCCTATCCGAGACCCCTCGTATTTTTATAATATATGATATTGATCTTGTTGCATATTAAATGAACATGTTTGCATACATATTGTGGGTGTTTGGAGGTATCTAGATGATTCACCTAAATTAAATATAGAGACCATATGCGGACGATTCTAGTCCAATATTGGTCCAATTTAAATTTGTGTAGGGAACCGGTGTTATATTTTGCCTTGTTAAGACAACATTTAAATTGCGGGGTATCTAAACAACTTGAACCTATTAAATAATTGTCGGGACCCCGACCTAATTGCATCGCATCTTGCCATGTCATACATCATACATGCATCATGCCCGATCTTTTGCCGTAGTATTAAATAGTGCATCCAGTGTTTATTCTAGTGTTTTGCCTCTTCGCGGATAAGGCCGTTGAGTTGATGTGAGCTTCGCCCCGACCTTTGGATGAACCTTCGGCAATGTTTTCAGGCGAGCATCTCCCCTTTCTACCTATCTTACTTTTATAGTATTTATTCCCTCCTGTTGATCTATTGCTATCTATGTTGCGATGCTCTAGTTTTCGTGCCCGTGATATCCCTTGCAGCCTTATATTGCCTTGGACACATCCTATTACCTATTGTTTGGTATATAGTTGGACTTGCGCGTTGTAGTCGCTTGCTCAAGTGTTGTTGCGTGTCGTCCAGTACCACAGCTGTTGGAAGGTGCCGTATGTTTAATGTTGGAGATGATCGTGGCTTTAATTACTGTTTAATAACTGAAATTGAAGTAGGTAAATGCAGAGGCACCGGTGGGTAATAGACAATATTTGGTTTTTAACCGCTCACTGGTGTCCCGTAGGACCCCGAGTTCTTGACACCTGTTCCGAGATCGAGCGCGCTAACCACAGGTGGGGTGTGTGGGCACCCCCATCGATTTAGTACCTGATTCCAAGTACTGTACTGGGGGCCACAAAGTAGTTTGGAGCTTTATTACTATCTTGTACTTATGCCATGCTTTACTGCTTTATTTAAGATTGCGCGTGGAGCGCCTGTACTGTTTAGGAAAAGCGGAGTGTTTTCGCGGTATCGACAAGCCCAGTCACACTTTCGGGTTCCCAGTCGTTTACAGCCACTGACGCAAACCCTGGGTCCGTCTCGGAGACCGGTCGACTTCGTTACGGGTAGCTTAGTGGGGTGGCCCCCCGTGCTTGCTTTGGGTCTGGGAAACGTCGTGTCCGAAACCCCGTCGACATACCGTTGGGTGTATGTTTTGTGATCTTGTACCTACCTGATCCGACAACAAGGGTGTAGGTGCGTGTGGAAACTTTGGTGCACCCCTGCAGGGTTAAATCTTTTCGAGAAGCCGTGTCCGCGGTTATGGACGACTTGGAGCACAGTTCTCGATCATAGACAACTATGACTAAAGTTTACTGTTATAAATTGACTTGTATCTGATACGACTAGTAATCAGCTTCACTACAACGGAATGGCTAAATAAAAGTACCAACAACTGCTGGGTGTGGGATATCTCATGCTAATCGTATCTGACTAGTAAGTGTTGCAACTACAACTGAATGGTTAACTAAAACTGCCCACTGCTTATTATATCAGGATGACTCATGCTATCTATATTTGACTAGTAATTGCCGCAACCATAACGGAATGAATAAAACTGCCAACTGTGTGAGTTCCTCGGTTGACTTCCTCGTTTGGTCTCGAGGGGGGAAATACCAGGATGGGTATGTTTGGTGGTAGTATCAGGTTGGTTCCGAATAGGTCTTTCTTACCCCTCTCTGATAGCCACTTTTTGTATCGAGTCTCTATAGGTTGTTTAGTGCATGCCGCGCTGCCGCTTCAGTCCACCATACCTATGTAGGCGAGGACCGCTGAATTCTAGTCTCGCCGTGTACTGGCCTCAGTACTGACCGCTCTCTTTTTCCTTTGCCCTTTGTCGGCACCCCTTTTGTTTAAGCAGGTTTTGAGATCGACGTCGTTAGCAGGGTTACCCTTCCGACTTGGCCTGGGCAGGGTTATGGACGCCATTGGTTATTCTTCAGGGCTCTTAGCCCAATTTGCATCTTGTCCGTACTCGGATGTTGTATCATTTTCAAGGTGATTTGGATCTTTGTACTGTAGATCTGTATTCTTGACTCATGGAGTCGTTGATGTATATATCTGTTCTGTGGGTCCCATCGAGGACTGTTGTGTAATGTTATTACTTCGTTTTCCACCCGCACGAAAGTGCCTGGTGGGCGTCCTTGAATCGTTTCTATGCGGGTTTGGCAAAAAAGGCTACAACTTGCATAGGGCCGATTCGAGGGTGTTACAGTAGGTCACACAACGACCCTCCGCGTCCGACAAGCAACCGTGACAGGTGTGAGGCGTCGCAGGAGGGTAACAGCAAGAATGCTAACCCACCGCCACCTCCGCCTCCGTCACCACCAAGCAGTCACCATGGCGGAAGAGGCCCGCGTCGTTCATGCAGCCCATCCCCTGTTGACAACAAGAAGAAGAACCCGGAGCCGTACGATGCACGTTCACGGATCGATAAGATCCACGAGGCCCAGGAAGGACCATACATGGGACCACGTTGCTTTGGACCTGTAATACGGTCCGCAACTTACCCCAAAGGTTTCCGGATTGACAATACCATCAATCCCTATGACGGCACCGCCAAGCCCGCCACATGGTTGCAGGACTATGGCAACGCGGTGGAGATTGCTGGAGGCAACCCCAACGTCGTCGTTAAGTACCTCCTGTTAATGTTGGCGGGTACGACCCGTCAATGGATCGACGACTTGCCGGAGAAATATTCGGCCGCGACATATTCCACACGTTCATGGCCAAGCCATGCTTCGTCTACAACAAACTCAAGATACCCGGACCAAACGGTGTCATCACCGTATCCGGAAGCTTTACTAAGGCAAGGGACTACGAGATCAACGAAGTAGCCGTTGTAGAAGCTCTCCTCTACAGCGAAGAATTCAAGGAGATATAGAGCAAGGTCAATGACTCAGAGATGCCCGCGTCGAAGAAGCAGATCTCCGACTACGCTCCTGCGTTCAAGTCCGCCATCGAGACCAAGACCGTCGCCATTGGGACGAACCTGGATCCCAAATAGGGACATCTTTGCCTGGCAACCTGCCAACATGAAAGGTGTACTTAGGGAACTTGCCGAGCACAGCTTAAACATAGATCCAAAATGTAAACCAGTGAAACAAACTCTACGACGCTTCGGAGATGAGAAGAGACACGCCATTGGCAAATAGATAGCTAGGTTACTTAAGGCCGGGTTTATCCAAGAAGTCCTTCACACCCGATGGGTGGCCAATCCTGTACTTGTCCCCAAAAAGGGAACCAATGAATTAAGAATGTGCGTTGATTACACTGGCTTGAACAAAGCATGTCCCAAAGATCCGTTTGCTTTGCCTCGCATTGACCAAGTCATTGACTCGACGGCTGGCTCGGAACTTTTGTGTTTTCTCGATGCATACTCAGGATACCACCAGATCAAGGTGAGGATGTCGGACCAATTGGCCACTTCATTCACTACCCCATACGACACGTTTTGCTATGTCACGATGCCCTTCGGGCTGAAAAACACAGGTGCTACCTACCAGCGGACAATGCAACGTTGCCTTCACGACCAAATTGGTCGGAATGTTCATGCCTACGTGGACGATATCGCGGTGATGTCTAAAAAGTCAAACGACTTAATCTCCGACTTAAAAGAAACCTTTGATAATCTCCGAAAATACAACATGACGCTCAACCCTAAGAAGTGCGTCTTCGGGGTTCCAGCCGGCAAATTGTTGGGCTTCATCATTTCCTAGCGCGGAATCGAGGTTAACCCGGAGAAAATCAAGGCCATCTTAAACATAAACCGTCCGACATGCCTAAAGGACATTCAACGACTAACAGGTTGCGTCCCAGCAGTTAGTCGGTTCGTCAGCCGACTTGGAGAGAAGGCTTTGCCGCTATACAAGTTGCTGAAGAAGGCGGACAAATTCACATGGACATACGAAGCAGATGCAGCATTGAAGCTGCTCAAGGAGATTCTTTCCTCAGCGCCCATCCTTGCAGCACCCGAGCCTGGAGAGCCCATGTTAATTTACATGGCGGCAACCAACCGGGTAATCAGCATCGTCGTCGTGGTAGAGCGGAAGGAACTAGGCTATGAGCACGGAGTTCAACGACCAGTTTACTATGTAAGCGAGGTCTTGATGGAGTCCAAGCAGCGTTACCCACACTACCAAAAGATAGCTTATGGAGTATTCCTCGCTTCTCGGAAGCTGAGGCATTACTTTCAGGAGCACCCAATCACAGTAGTGAGCAAGACTCCACTGTCTGACATTATCAATAACAGCGACGCTACAGGAAGGGTCGCAAAGTGGGGCATTGAACTTGCCGCCTTCGAGATCACCTACAAGAGACGCGACGCTATCAAGTCACAAGTTTTGGAGGATTTTATTGCAGATTGGACGGAGGTGCCAGATGCTACTCCGTTGCCAGAACCAGAGTACTGGGTGATGCACTTTGACGGATCAAAGTTGCTCAACGGCCTAGGGGCTGGTGTACTGCTACAGTCACCAAAAGGAGATAAGTTGCACTACGTTCTGCAGATCCACTTCGAGGCTACAAACAACATGGTGGAGTATGAAGCACTCATTCACGGACTACGTGTAGCCAAGGATATTGGCGTCAAGCGCATAGTTTGCTATGGAGATTCCGACTTGGTTGCCCAGCAGGTGGTTGGCACCTGGAATGCGCGGAACCCTATGATGGAGGCATATCGCGACGAAGTGGACGAGATAGCCAAGAGCTTCCTGGGCTACGAAGTCAAGTATGTGCCTAGGGAGCAAAACGAGGCGGCTGATCTACTGTCTAAGCTTGGATCAGGGCGCAGGAAAATTCCGCCAGGAGTTTTCCTAGAGCATCTACGCACACCATCCGTGAAGGGCGCCGACATCGACAACCCGGATAGAGTTGGCTCTTTCGTCAACATGGTGACAAAGATCCCTCCGGCTTGGACAAAACCGTTCATGGAGTATCTCGAGCATGGAACTTTGCCCGACGACGAGGTCGAAAGACGACAAATAGTACGGCGAGCAAAGGGTTATACCATAATCAATGGGCAACTCTATAAAAGGAGCACTACTGGTGTATACTTAAAGTGTGTTTCCTAGCTAGAAGGTATGGAAATCCTGCGCGAGATCCATCTCGGAGATTGTGGGCACCACGCCGCTCCTTGATCGCTGGTCGTGAAAGCCTTCTGGCAAGGATTCTACTGGCTGACCGCGAAGGCGGACGCCGACAAGCTGGTTGAGACATGCACGGGATGCCAGTATTATGCCCGACAACCACATGTTCCTGCTGAAGAATTGCGAACAATACCAATAACTTGGCTGTTTGCAGTCTGGGGGCTAGACATGGTGGGAACGTTACAGACGGCACCGTGTGGATTTACGCATCTGCTGGTAGCAGTTGACAAATTCACCAAATGGATAGAAGCTAAACCCATTAGAAAGCTTGATGGGGCAAATGCCATCAGGTTTGTCCGGGATCTAGTGGTGAGATTTGGTCTCCCACATAGCATCATCACCGACAACGGAAGAAACTTGTCACTCGGAGAAGTGGAGGCCTACTGCTGGGACAAAGGCATCCGACTTGACCTTGCATCCGTGGCACACCCACAATCCAATGGTCAAGTTGAGCGAGCCAATGGATTAATTCTGCAGGGAATCAAGCCACGTCTTGAGGCACCGCTACACAGAGCAGATGGAGCCTGGGCGGAAGAATTGCCATCTGTGCTGTGGAGTTTACGAACCACACCCAACAGATCCACCGGCTACACCCCTTACTTCATGGTATATGGAGCAGAAGCCATCCTACCTTCCTACATCCTCCATGACGCACCGAGAGTTGCCTCCTACGACGAAGATGACGCTGAAGAATCCAGACGCCTTGATGTGTACCTTCTCGAGGAGGAGCGCGTTTTGGCATGCCAAAGATCCACCATCTACCAGCAGAAGCTACGCAGCTACCATAGTCGCCGCGTTCGGCATCACTCGTTTAAAGAGGGGGATTTAGTACTCCGACTTAGGCAGAAGAAGTCACACAAATTATCCTCGCCATGGGAAGGACCGTTCATCATAAGCAAGGCGTTGCTCAATGGGTCTTACTACCTTGTTGACAATCATGAACTCAACGATAGACCCAACGAGGATCACAAGTGTAAGCGACGTGACCCGGATGATGACTACCCGGAGCTTGATCGGCCATGGAACATAGCATAGCTATGTCCTTTCTACACTTAGCATTTTTTATCTAATCGTGTACCTGTTATATGATCAATGAAATAAAGCTCTTTGGTTCACTCATATTGCTGAGTATTTTACCTCCTTTAGTGTTCATTTTTAGATCATATAAAACCTTTATGCACAAGTCTTGCGATTGCACTTGTGAAAATTCCACCTACGGGCGTTAGCTTAAGTTTTCTGGTCTACACATTCTTTGTCGTTTTTATGTGGATTCTGGAGTAGTGACTTTCGGCACTTATTGTCGGCGATTTTGTGCTCAGGTTATTGTCGGTGCCATTGGGCATCATCACCTAAGCGCATGGTTCCGACAACGAGTCTTCCGACTCACGAAAAGTCAAGCATAAGAACCAGAGTAATGGATAAGCCAACACTTGCTTAAAAATATATACATGCTGAAACTTAATTTTTAAGTAGCAGGATACGACAACCATTGTTTTCCGCCTTAAGATTACAACAACAAGTTTTTCCCGTGCACATACCAAAGGTGAAACAGAAATTACAAAGTGTTCTTCATTCTTTGGGCGCAGGAGACTTGGAGGCCGCATCATCACCAGTCGGAGAATCACCCTCAACATCGGCGCTGTGATGAGACTCGGAGGAGTCCTGGTTGACGTTGTCGATGAAGTTCCTGGGCACGAAGACGTCAATGTCCACCAAATCGGCAACCCTGGTGTCATAACATAAGAGTGATGACAGGATGGCTTCGTGATCGATCTCCTTGCCGTCATCATCCACGTCGGGGATGCCAGATGTCACCGTGTCGATGTCGGCATCTTCATAGTGTGCCTTCACCATAGACAGCGCCATCCTTGCGCCAGCCCGTGCGCATGAAGATTTCTAGCTCGCGACACGCTCGGGGGCTCGGCGCAGAATCTCCGAGTACTTTGTCACGGAGTCCGAGGCCTTGATATAAATCTGGAGGGGCTTGGCAATCTCCTTGGCTTGGGCGATGGTGGTATTGATGAATTTGCCGGCAAGAACCATGCATTCCTTGTCCGAAGGAGGCAAGCGGGTTAAACCCATGGGCGCTGAAAATTCCAACAAGGATCGCATGAGTTCAATAAACTCTAAGTATCCAGACTACATAACTACAAGGCGGAGGACACTTACTGAAGATGCTGGCGTTAGCCTG
Source organism: Avena sativa (assembly GCA_916181665.1). Taxonomy (NCBI): domain Eukaryota; kingdom Viridiplantae; phylum Streptophyta; class Magnoliopsida; order Poales; family Poaceae; genus Avena; species Avena sativa. The sequence goes on along the minus strand of OV702299.1, from coordinate 360,872,142 downwards.
CCAGACGGTGTCCGCCAAGGATTCCTTTTCTTGTTGGAGGAGCTTAAACGTCTCGCTATGGCGAAGGTTTTGCTCATCCGCAGCTTGCTTCTGATCCTTTAGGATCGCAAGCTCCTCCTTCAAGCGATTGATCTCCGCGGAGGCGGAATCCTGCAGGGCTTTCATGGAATCCTCGTGCATCTTCAGCATTTCTTCCCTCTCCTTCTGAAGGATTTTGTTCTCGCTGTCCAGCTGCTGGATGTGCTTGGACTGCTCGACAATATCCTTGGCCTTGGCAACATGCTCTGCAAGTCGGAGAAAACAAAGTACACAGTGAGTACTTGAAGAAGGAAGGCACAAAAGTAATACGGAAATGCGCAAAAAGAAAACATACTCTTGTTTTTGATGATCTGTTCCTTCAAGATGGCAGTTTTACCCTTTTCGGCTTCAAGATCTGCGCGCATATTCTGATACTTGTCGTTGGCCATGCCCCTCCGAGCATTCTCGTTCTGTGGAAGAAAATACAAAGTTAAGTCGTTTTTTGGTCTGCTTGGAGCCCCTAGTCAGAGATTTTCCATCTAGATGCTCAGGGGCTACAGCGAGAGTTTTTAACTTATCAATATGTTTAGTTTTTCTTTAAGCATCTAGTCAGAACTAATTCAGTTACAAATAGAGGCTTGGGGGGCTATAGCACTGAAAATTATGAACATTGTGTATGCTACTCTTAAAGCATCTAGTCGGAATAATTTCTTCCATCTAAATGCTTGGGGGCTACAGTGAGAGTTCTTTCTAACTTAGTCACTCTTAGAGCATATAGATGCAAAACCTATGGTTTTCCGTCTACATCCTCGGGGGCTACAGTGGGATACTCATACGAAATGCAAAAGGTAAAGTAAAACTTACAAGTGCAACGATCTTGAGGTTTGTAGCACTCTCAGCTAGCAGCTTGCCAAAGGAAATGCTATTTCCTCGCAAGATATCTACTTGTTGGAGTAGCTCCTCAAGACCGCATGTCGGAGATGACGGCACTCCTCCAGGAACCATAGTTGTGTTACTCGGCAGGAGCGCCGGGTAAACTATCTTCGGGAACTCGGAGGGTTTCTGGGGAGTAGGGACGCCGCCTTCGGCAGAGGTACCAGCTCCCACCACCGCCTTGCCGCTACCGATGGCATCCTTAGCCAGAGCTTCGGCCATTTGAAGAGCAGCGCTCTCCTGCGTCGCCTGCTCGCCGACAACAGCGAGTTCGGTAGAGGCACCAGAATCCACTTCCATGGCGGAAGGGCCGGGTGCCTCCTGTACTTGAGAGCTTGTCGGAGCAGAGGAGGGTTTAACGGCGGGAGTAGCAGGGGCGATGGCGGGGGAGGAGTCGCGATGCAGCATATCTTTGATGTTTCTAGAAGCCCCAAGAGTCTTGGAGGTCTTCTTGAGGCTGGTTGTGGCTTTCTTCCTGAAACGTGCAAAATGCATAAGTACAGGAATAAGACAGATAAATGAGACAATGTCGGAGAATGAGAGGCTTACACTAGGGGGGCGCTTTGGCAAACATCCTGGTGGCTTTCTTCTTTTCCGCCTCCAGGGCGGCATTACTCTTTTTGGAGGCTCCACCCTCCGTCTTATTCTTCTTTCCTCTGTCGGCAGCGTCAGAGGTGGAGCTCTTCCGCTTTCGCGCCAACGGGACATCGTCGTCGGACACGACCGTGACTTCCTTCATATTTGGATCATAGATTTGGGCAGCCAGGTTGTGCTCATCTAGATCGCTAAGCTGTTAAGTGAGAAGTCACCATGTTAGATAAGATGGCACTGGCAAGACGGAGAAACTGGAGCAATGTCATACATGGAAAATAAAATACCTACCTTTGGGCACTTGCCGTGTACGTACATGTCACAGGTGATGGTGAAGCCGCGCTTCTTATCCTTCACCTTGACGATGTCCTTCAGACGGAGCTTGACGGAGTCGCTCGAGAAGTTATCCACGGAGATCCGGAGGGTATCCTTTCAATCACCCGTATACTCGTGCATGAACTTTGAGCGGTGCTGCAGAGGTTGGATTCGCCTGATGAACCAGCACATGGCTAGGTCCAAGACGGTCAAACCCGTCTCTACGAACCACTCGATCCGCCTTATTGCGCGTGAAGCGTCGAGGTCGGAGGGAAGAGAGGCATGGGATCTCCATGTGGAAACTTCAGCGGCGGCTCCATCCACGAAGTCCGGGTAGGTCACTTCTCGACCCGCCAAAGGAATGTCGGGGCCATAGAAGTACGTCCGCTGCCAGTTTTTGCACGACTCGTGGCCGACGATGTCGGGGAACCGCCGGCCAGGTCGGATCTTGAAGCTTATGGTGCCGCAGTTCCTAAGCTCCTCCCTATTATGTCCAGCTTCACGTTTGACGGTGAAGAAGTACACGAACAAGTCTAACCTAGGCTTAATCCCTAGGTAACCCTCACAAAGTGCCGCGAAGTTGCTAAGCACTAAGATACTATTGGGGAGAGGTTATGGGGTTGGACTTTGAAGTGGTTCAAGACAGACAGAAAGAAGTGGGAGATGGGCAGAGAAACACCGCGTACCAGTTGATCCTTGAGGTACACCTTTTCTCCGGCTTGGGGAGAAGGTGTCACCTCGCCGGCCGACGCCTCCCGCCAGGCGAGCCCCTCCGTCGCGGGGAGGTAGCCTTCGGCGACCATCTCTTGGATGTCGCGGTCGGTGATGTCCGAGCCGCGCCAGTCGCCCTTGTGCGAGTCTGGAGCTTCTTCCAGAGGATCTAGCGCCGCCAGATTGTGGTCGCCGCCGGTGGTTTAAATCACCGCCGACGTGGGGATGACTAGGCCCTCTGGGGGCACGACGACGGAGCTCGCCGGCTTCGCCGTGGCTTCGCTCGACACCGCCATCAACGGGGAGGAGCTGCTGCTGGCCATGGAGGACTGGGAGGATGTGACTGGTGTAGAGAGAGGCTAGGGTTTCTTCGAGGTTTTCCGCGGAGGGCTCGAGGAGGCGTGCGGATGGAGGAAGAAGATGATGACGCGAGAGAATGGGGTGAAAAAGTGGCAAGTGTTTCACGGTTACTATTTATCTTACTATGTGTCAAGATTCGTGCAGCTAATCGGACGGTTTCCGCGTAGACGACGTGTTCGTGAACGTGCGCAGTAATTTTTCCACGTCTCCAACCGCCACCGCCAACGGTTTGTATCGCTCGCGCGGGAAAATCGGATATGATTGCGTTCTCTGCGTGTGTGAGTTATGAGGCGTCGCTGACCTACAGCCTACATCGTCATAACTGACATGGTAGATGAGCCGTCCCATCGAAGATTCCGGCATGGATGGATTTAATCCCACTACGGAGGAGTATGATGGAAGATTCAGCATTTCTCCGACTTACTCATAGAAGACGGAGAAACCTTTGCAGGGTTCTTTGGGAGGACTACAAGATATTGCTTGACGATTTGCCGACATCCATCTAGACGGAGCATTCCACGGGAAGAGGCAAGACGACGCACGATCTTGGAGTTCTCCGGGGGCTACTGTTGGGGATATGCTATATGGGTATCCTCATAGCATGTCTCTTATCCGACTAACCCGGGTGGACCATAGTCGGTAGCATGGCTTGTGGCCTGCTGGGCGGCCCAGTTAGGTGGATCCAGAAGGGAGGCCCATGCCGGATGAAGGAAGGCTACGGTGGAGTCACCAGCGTACCCGGAGCCTTGGAGTACAAGATACACAAGACTAGTGATAGACGGTGTAGGACTCTGTAACCTGCCCGGCTAGGACTTTCCCTGTAACCCTAGGACCTGGCAACTATATAAGTCGTGCCTATGGGAGCCTTTAGGGCACAATCTCATACACAACTTAGTATCGATTCATACAACCTTGCACAGCGAACCTATCTCTGTAACTCGGCGTATTGCCCTTATAGTGATTTATAGCAGGAGTAGGATTCCACCACCATCGTGGGATCTGAACCTGGGTAAGCTGTGTTACCTCGTACCCGTCAACCGTTCGCCTTACCCCATGTCTCTAAACACGCACTGTGAGGACCCCTCCATGGCGTACTCGTCGGCAATACCACGACACTCCGTGCTCTCGCTCTAGAGAAGCAGCGGAAGCAACAAATCCTTCCATAAAAAGCCACCGGGAACATGTATCTCGCTGATCCGAGACCATGGGGAAATTCTAAAGGGGGGAGAGAGATCCTTCGCTAGGAGGTGTGTGATAAGAGGAGGAGAGGGGGGCCTTTTATAGGGAGAGGGGGGCACCCCAAGGGGCATGGAGCCAGCCATGGTGGCTACCCCCACCTCTTCCACATTCATGTGGGTGGAGCTCCCACTCAAAATGAAAAGCCTCCACTCCCATTAAAAAGCCTCCACTCAAAAATCCACTCACATGCATTAAATTTCCACCAAATTTAATGCAAGCTCTCATTTAAATAAAACTCTTTTATTTATTTATGCAGAATTTTGTTAATTACTTTAATTAACAAACATTCAGATAAAACCCCTTAGAACATTTCAATTTCACATGCAGAACCAGTTTTAGCAATTTCAACCGAAACAGTTTCGGTGTCTAGTGAAATAAATTCCTGCGCTTTCCTTTTTCTTTCTCTAGAATATTATTGGATCCAAATGGTGTCGGTATCCCTTAAGTGTGTCACCCTATGGTTCGCGAATAATGTAGACATGATCGAGACGCCTCTCCGATCAATAATCAGCAGCGGGACCTAGAGATCCGTACTGACTCCCACATATTCAACGATGACTTCGATCATCGGTATCTCCATACCTAGTTTGATCTCGACACCGACATGTACTCTTTTCTCGTTCCCGTGATATAACATTCTAGTGATCAAATCACTTGCTTGCAAGCCAACTAATGTGATATCACCGAGAGGGCCCAGAGTATATCTATCCGTCATAGGGATGGACAAATTCCACTCTTGATACATGAGCCTCAACATAACACCTTTGTAGCACTGAAACCATCTTTATAGTCACCCTGTTACGGTATGACGTTTGATGTCATCAAGATACTCTTCCGGTGTTAGTGATTGACATGATCTCATGGTCTAAGGACTAAGATTACTTCATATGATGTTATAGCAATATAAACACAATGACCATGATCGTAATGCTATACTTCGGATGAATGTTCATCACACCATTACACTAATGTTGTGACCTTGTTATTAACAACATCCAATGTCCATGATTAGGAAACCTTTGATCATCTTCTTAATCAACGAGCTAGTTTATAAGAGAGGCATAACTAGGAACTTCCTTTTTGTTTATTAAACACACATGTATTAACGTTTCCGTATTAATACAATTATAGCATGCAAAATAAACATTTATCATAAATAAGGAATACGATAATAACCACTTTATTATTGCCTCTCGGGCATATTCCCTTCAGCTACTACAAGTGCGTAGTAAGAAAAATGAATCTATTCCCCTCTGAGGAAGCCCTTGCCGTCCTTATAAAGGAGTTGCCTGGTTCCATCTATGGCTGACGTGGACAAGCATATTCATGGAATATGCTTGTCCCAAAATAGTAACTCGACGGGCTTCTTTCCGTGTCCCCCTTCAATCGATGGCAAGGACTCAAAGTCCATGACATGTGAGCCTCAGGCTTGTGGACTGTCACCTCTATGACCTTCTTCTGCGCCTCTGCCCCTCTGTCTCTTGTCCGTAGCGCTTGGCAGTGTGTGCAGATTCCTGAGGGAGAGACAATGTTCAATGTTGACTTTGGGGTTTGCCCTCTCCTTCTCGAGCAAGCTTCCCCCTGACTCGGCCTTACTCTATAGGACTCGACCAAGCCCTAACCTGCATGTACAAAATGTAATAGTTGTAGGCCTACATAACCCATATGTCGGCCGAGTGAGGTTTTAGTTACCTGACTCGGGGTAAGTCGGACCTTACTCGGCCGGTCTCTACATAACTCGGTCGGGTCATTCTTTGACTCGGTCCAGATCTCGGAGGGTTTTCCCCCTTTTCCTTAGCTTGACCCTACCTGGGGTCATCCCCCCAACATGTTCACTTATTTGTGAGATAATCGGGGAAGTTGCATTTTCTTATAACTGTGGTAGGTCCCGTAGGTGCGATGTGGTTCAGTTAACACGGATGGTGAAAGTACAAGTTACATCTAGGACCTCATAAAACTGCAAATTACATCCATGTCCATGCACTTAGCACAAGGTCCCTGAAACTATGCAATGATGTGTGTTTTGAGGTTTGTGCATACTAGCGTTCATTGTACATGGTAAATACTATCAATAGAATATTCTAGATGCTAAGAATGGAAAAGAAGATCTAATGGGTAGCAATGTTTTGATTTGGCAGTCTTGATCCAATTTCGAAGTTCAAAGTTATCCGCACACTATATAGCGGTATGGTATTGTAAGAGATAAGACAAGATCAACTTAAGATAAGAAGTAGTACTGCGAATGGCCGATCTTTTGAATAACCTTCCCTCCCGACGTTTGGGAAGCACGTGAAAATATTGAAACTAGAAAAGTTTGATTTTTTTTCTGCCAAGGACCAAAGTGCAAACTCACACCGACAACGTTGTTTGCTAAAAGAAGATGCACCCATCTACCTCCAAAATTACATTCAAGATCAATCTACTGCACTTACTTGTAACTCAGGTTTGACCTAGTTTTGTTTAATTGACAAGAAGTACTACTATGAAGTGTGCGAAGTTAGCTAGGAACCTTGAAAAATGGAATTATATAAGAAATCATGGTCCACTTTGTGTGATAATTGGGGAGGTTTCATTTTCTTCTAACTATGACATGTCCCCGAGGAGCGAGGTGCTTGAGTTAACACGGTCGATGGAAGTACAAGTTACATCAAGGATCTCATAAAAAATGAAAATTACATCCAAGTCCATGCATTTAGCAAAAGCTCCCTAAAACGAAGCAATGGAGTGTGTTTTGAGGTTCGCGCATACTAGCGTTCGTTGTGCCAAAGACTATCAATATAATATTCTAGATGCTAAGATTGGAAAAGAAGATCCAATGGCTAGCAATGTTTGGAGTTGCCAGTCTTAATCCAAGGGTCAATGTTTAATGTTATCCGTACACTATACTATGTTGATATGGTATTGTAAGAGATAAGAAAATATAAAGATAAGATAAAAAGTACTACTGCGAATGGACGGTCTTTTTAATAGCCTTTCCCTCCTGATGTTTGGGAAGAGTGAAAATTTTGAAACCAGAACAATTTGAATTTTTTTGGCCACCAAGGACCAAAGAGGTTTCCTTCCTATGTACTACTCCACTACTCCTACTCCACACCAACGCGGCTGGTGAACACGCCAGAGAAACAGAGTCGCCCCCTAAAAAAACAGATCCGCCGTACCGAGGCACATGTGCGCAGTGCCACGCTGTGGACGAGGGAGAGATCAGCCGGGCCGGTGCGTGAGGGGAGAGGTGTGGAGATATGAGAGGAAACGAAGGAGAGAGAAAACACACTTTTTTGGGTGCATAGGTCCTGAAATTTACTACTACTAGTAATAATAGACTGTACACTGTAAGGCGGCATGCGTACCTCGTGTCAGGAATCAATCATAAATTTGCTCTGATACCGAACCGCCTTCAACTCCTCCTCTTTGCTAATCTCGTGTTGCCTCTCTTTTCTTCTCTTTACTTATGTAGCTCAAGTTTGACCAAATGTCGTTAAATTGTAAAGATGCAAAATATTAGCAAAAGTTAAACCCTTTGTCCAAACTCTCGGCGGCGCACGTGCATCGACCAGCCTTGTGTTCCATTTCACACCCTCCGACCAGCAGCACGTTGGTTCGAAAGTGAGGAGAAGCAAGTACAGTAGTACAAAGGGAATGGCTCACCTGCTCACTCGAGAAGGACCTGACCACTTTTCCTTGCTTAACTTTAGGGCCGTTTGTGCTAAATTTAGAGACCTCTGTGTAATTTTGTCCTTTTTGAGGCCTTTGATGTAAACCGTACTCCCACCAACCATGTCAAGTTTTAACTACAAGTATGCTCTTAAAATTTTCAAAAAATCTTTTGAAGCCAACCATGAATTCAGTATATCGAAAACCATCGAAAATATTTTTTGTAAAACTTTCAAAGCAACGTATAATTTACTTACAGTTCAAATTAGACCTAATTTTGATAAATTAGCACAAAGTCTCATTCAAGTCGGAAGAGTTAGCTAGGAAGTTTTAAAATTCACAAAACATGGGGAAATTAAGAATGTTCTTTCCTGATAGTTGGAAACTCAAACCAACGTCATTGTTTACTAAAAGATGATGCACCCATCTACCTTCTAAAAGTCAAAAGTCTAGAAAAAGGGTGCGCTCCTGGGAGGTCGCGCTGCGTCGCTGCTGTTGCTTGCACGTGCCGGGCGCGGAATGCCTCACGTGATCTCCTGGCCTTTTCCTGTGTGACATGTGGTGGATGCGGAGAGGGTCGCTGGTCCTTTTTCCCGTCCTTTTTGTAGATTTGAACACAAAAAATGTGATATCTTTCAAATAGAGCATCCAAATCGATATCCGTTTTCACAGCCTTGCTACTCACGTCTAGATCTTCAAAACTAGATCCATTGTTGATATGTTTGGACGAACTTTTTTCCCGTACTGCCTTTGATGTGTAGGTCGCACTGCCTTTTGGTCCAGTGCATGGTGCCTTCGGTTTGCAATGTCCGGCACATTGTCCTGGCAGTGCATCACCCGTGCACTGCCTTGTTGTACTGTGTTGCACTGCCTAAGGTCATAGTGCACTGCGCGATGTCCTCGCAGTTGTCGTGGGAATGACCACGGCAGATGCTGCAATCGGCGAGTAGTAAAACATGGGGCAAGGGCGGCCAGCCATCTGCGGTGCGAGATGAGGGCGGAGACACAAGGGTTTACCCAGGATCGGCCCCTCGGAGGGTAAAGACCTACTCCTGCTATATTGTATTATGGTGAGAGTACAAGGGTGCGAGCTCGACGTCTAGGCGGCGAGTCGCTTGGAGGTATGATGGAACGTATCCTCTATGTGTACCCTAGGGAGGTTTATATAGGCTCACCTCGCTAGGGTTTACAAATTACAACCGAATTAGTTAAGGATTCAGAGGTTCCTTGACCTAGTCCGACTGGGCCTAACTATCCTTCTAGGCCTCCAGCTTCTAGTCACCTGATTCCTCGCCAAGTATTGATCTAGTCGCCATCCTGCAGGCCCACTCGCTAGCAGCTTGGGCCAATAGGAAACGTCTTACTGGGCATACCCCGGTAGACATATCCAAATCAGTAGTCCCCGAGGCCGTCGTTGATTTGTCGCAGGCATTTGCTGGCAGTCAGAGTATGCGGGTTCAATGCGGACGCCTAGTCGAAATGGCGGCGGACTCCTGAACAAAGGAAAGAACTAGTCATTCTAGTCGCAATAACGGCGACCAATCATATCGCAGCTCGGCGAACGGGTCGGCGAGTAACTAGTCACTGTTATAGTGATCGGGTCGGTGAATCGTCGAGTCGCTGGAGGTAGCGAGTCGAGTAGACGAAGTTGGACCATCAGTTTTGGTCAACTAGTCGTTGGGTAATCCAACGGTAATATTGGCGTAATCACCGCGTAGTAACGGCTCCCGAAAATGGCGGGTAACAACCGCTATATAAGGAGAGCGAAGGGCGAACGGGGAAAACGCTTCCCTCACTTCCTACGATTCCGCGCATCCTTGTTTTATCATTCCACGCAGCGACCAGAGCGATCCAGAGAGTTCCGAATCCCACGATCCTCCGCTGATGGCTCCTCCCACCGAACCATGGGGCAGATCCAAGTGCACGAAGGCACTACTGAAGTCGTTCGAGGAGGCAGGGATCCTCCGCACTGGGAGATGGCGCATCCCCACGGCCGGAGAAGTAATTCCGGATCCGCGCGATGGAGAATTCATCTGCTTCAGCAGTCACCTGGAGCAGGGGCTTGGCTTCCTAACCTCCCTCTTATTCCGGCATTTCTGCGCTTATTACGGCATCCAGCCGTCGGATCTGGGTCCGCACAGCATCGAGCAGGTCGCCATTTTCATGGCGTTCTGTGAGTGCTACCTGGGCTGCAGGCAAGATCTATTCCACGGGAGAATCAGCCGCGAAAAAACAGGCGGCCCCATGCTATCCACGAGCGGCCTGACTTTCTAGCTGAAGTCGAAGGCACCATTCTTCGACCTCATGCTGCCCGCCAAAGCGGCGAACGAGTGGAAGAAGAACTGGTTCTACGTCACCGAGTCGACTCCAAGCGACGAAGTGGTGCTTCCGAGGTACTCCGCTGACTGGCCCGAGCCGCGTCGGCTCCAGGTTGTCAAACTCCCGCTAGAACAGCAGATGGTCGTTGACGAGATGCTGCAAACCATTCGTAATCTGAAGAAGAAAGGCCTCCAAACCATCAATCTTTACAACTGCTGGCTCGGGCGATGGCTCGTGCCCCTAGCCAGCCGTGACCATTACATGTATGAGTATACGGGCAAGGACGACCCGATGAAATCCTGCCTTGTTGAGTGGAGACTCAACGATTACACCCAGGCCCTGAAGAAGATCACCCAGGCGGTGTATCTCGACGTGAAGGCCGGGGTCGCCCCTTATACCGCAAGGCGCCCAACTCCAACGGTAAGTTGTTATTCTTTTCGCACTCGCAGTCACAGTTTTTGCATTCGCGGTTGTGCTAACGTGGTTTGGTTTTGGTGCAGTTGTTTCAAGTGGTGGAAGGGTGGCTTCCACCCGCAGACGACGAGAACTCAAGCTTGTCCGCCCAGGACGGGAGAGAGTCATCGCCCGATAAGGGCAACGCCGAGAGCGACGAAGGCGGTAACGACGATGACGAGGACGACAACCCCGTGGAGGTTGCTGCCCCCACGGTTCGCAAGACTCACGGGCAGCACCAGCATGAACTCGAGGCTAGTAGGAGCCTCGAGGCCCATGATGATGACGACGACGAACTCCCTGAGCACACCTCACACCATGAGGCCACGCCGTCGAAGAAGAAGAAGCAAGCTCTGCCGAAGAAGAAGGTGAAGCCGGCGAAGCCGACGTCTCCACCCCGGTCTGCGAGCAACTCCGACGCCACCAGCTCGGCCGAGGAAACAACGGCGCATGCGGCCGCGGCGACTGGTGCCACCGCCACAATGGGTGAAGTGCCACTGGCGTTGTTGCCACCGCCATTTGCCCCAGTCACTAGCTTGGGGGCCGCTCCAGCCACAAGGCCTCGCCGCCAAGGGGGGTTCCCGTAACAATTGCCACGGAGGCTCCCGCCGCAGCTTCATCTTTGAAGAAGCCGTCAGTGTCTTGGGCACACAATGTGTTCGAGACAGGCCTCACTCGGAAGCTGGGGCCAGAAATGGAAAAGCCGGCCAGCATCCGCACCGGCCTATGATTTCTTTCGGTCGCCATGTGAGTGCTCCTCGATCTTTTACTCGTCTGCTTGCTTTGTATTTCAATCGGAGAGCTTCATTGACAGAGCTATTTCACATGACTGGGGTTAAGAAGATAGGCCATCCTTGAGTGGCCAAGGTTCCGCTAGTCGCCATAGAGGTGTCAGCCGATCCCTCACGGAAGAGGAAAGGCAACAAGGTCATTGATCCCGCCGAAGGCACCAAAAGGGCGAAAGGCGACGATGTTGTCTCGGTCTCTGACGATCCGGCAGCTACCCCGAGCGAGCCTCCAACCGCACCGGAAGCGGCTTCGAAGGCCAAGGAAGATGTGGGGTCACAACATATGGTGCTTGCGGGCTGGCTCGATGCGGCCGAGCCGACCTCGAGTGGCGTAGTGGCTGCTGCAGCGACTTTCCCTCGCTTCATGGCGAAGGCCGCCACGACGAGTGCCTCAATGCTGTCGGGCCAGCTTCTTGGGGCCGCCGACGCAGAGGTTGAACAACGTCGTGGCCACACTCTGGTCGTGCTCGCGTCGGTGGATGCGATGGAACTTCATGGTATGCTAGGTGATGCTATCCAGGTATGCCCAGTCCCCGAGGATCTGGCCACTGAATTTCAGTGTTTGGATTCTAAATGCTTTTTTATAATGTCCAGTCCCCGAGTGCCTAGTCGCTGAATTTCAGCGGGTGGGCACTTAGGATTTTCGTTGTCCAGTCCCCGAGTGCCTAGTCGCTGATTTTCAGCGGGTGGGCACTTAGGAATTGTTTGTTGTTGATGTTGTAGTTGTTGCGCAGGGCCTGCAACGCGAGTCAACCGATCGGCTTGCTGTGAAGTGTCGCGTGCTGAAAGAGCTCGTCGCCATCCAGGAGACGAACAAGGAGCTTCAAGCGGCTGCGGGTTAGTATGTGCTTTGCTTGGCACTCGTCGCTTACTTGTCACGGTGTTGACCGTTTTGCTCTGAAAACAGAGAGTAGTGCGTCTAAGGTGAAGGAGGCTCGCCAAGGCCTTGTCCCAGTAGGTGACTTGATGGCGGCTCAGTCCGCTTTGAGCGTAGCCGAAAAGCGAATCGCCGATCTAGAGCGTAAGCTCAAGGAGGCGAAGGCGCAAGCGAGCTCCACGGAAGGACGAGCCAAGGCTGTTGTTACTTCTGCCGCTGAAGAACGGAAGGTATCTGATGTGCTTGTTGCTGGGTTGCAAAAAGATTTTTCTTCTCTTCAAAGTTTCATCACGGACCTCTGCCGCCCGCTGATTGGTAAGCCCTCCTTCATCCGACTTCCGCTTGCATGTACTGTGTTGCAGTTTCGATGTTTTGCTTACTGTTCATTTGTATGATGCAGGCCGGATCACTGATAACGCGGAAGAGGCGCAGTTGTACGACGCACGACAGTGTGTGACTACCTTGGTCGAATCAACCGCGTTGTCGGCGACTTGCCTTCATGCATACCTTCAGGAGATATCGCCCACGGAGGTGATTCCCAGCGACCTTGTCGAGGTATGGCGCTACCTGGAGAAGGCCCCGTCGGTCGTGGAATTCATGACGCGTTCGGCCTTCCGTCGCGGGGCGGCAACGGCCCTCAGCCTTCGGCTCGCCCATTTCCCGGACGACTTCGACCTTGACGATGTCATGAGCGGTTATCCCTCGTCGACGGGCTCGGTGGATATTGCCGAGGTGTGGAAGCTGATGAACCGAGCTGCGGTATACTCCGACCGCGTTTGGGTGATGGGCGATCTCATCCCCTACCAGGAGACGATTGTTGCCCCTAATGACCCTGAGCCGAAGCACCGGGACTTCAAGGTGGAGCAGCCGTTCCGTGCGGCAATGGCGGGCGAGCTAACGACGTACCCGTCGAACCCTTACGTGCCCTTTATTTGCAGCCGCAGGGACGGTGGCTCGTCTTCGTCGAAGCCTGCGGAGTAAAAATGTTTTGCCATCCTGCATTAGTATGGAATAACAATGTAACTCTCCTTGTACGCGAAACAAATTTTGTTGCTATAAAGGAATGTTCGTGTTATTTTGTCAGTCGTCTTGCGATTTGGATTTTGGTTGTGCGATTCCCCGAGCGCGTCCGCCCTTTTTATGGGGTTTTCCTCGGTTTTATATGTGTTGTGAACAGTTAGTGAATTAAGGTCGACTCTCCATGGCTCAGTCAGCCAGTCGCATGGCGACTCCCAGGGGTGCTCTTTACTTGGCCGTTTTCCCGGGCACGAACGGGGTCGGGTTCCCGAGTCCCCGAGCATGGTACTTGGCCGTTCTAGTCGCAAGCCCAAGGTAGGTGAGGATGGAGCGTGTTATGTTAGGCGGGTCACTCCTTCCTGATCCGTAAGATCAGTCGCATGGCGAGTCCTGGGCACGGTCTCATACTTGGCGTTTTCCCTAGCCGCTCGTCTTTGGTCGGGTGTCAGTCCCCGAGCATGGTACTTTGCCGTTCGAGTCACTGCGCCGAGGATGCGGAGGACTTGGTCGCTGTGGGGAGCGAGTGCAGTTGCCTTGGCTCGGGGAGCCAGTCGAGCTAGGCGACTCCAATGGGGCTCCGGGTTAGTGTTTTTCGTGGACGGTACGAGGCCTAAGTTTTCCCAGTGCCCTTGTACCGCACTACTTGGCTGTGCCGGTCGCTTTGGCAAAGGTTGACTTCTGCGAATAGCGTAACGTTGTTATTACGAGTACGAGTGGCACAAGACACGGAGAGTAGACGCAATTTCTCGGTAACCAATCTATTTTATTTCATAGCCGGTAGGGTGTACATGTCTAGAGTTCTAAGAGTAGAACTTCCGTAGGAGGTTTACATTCCATGGCCGCTTGAAGTCGAGTTTTCCGTCGCCTCGGACGTCCGTGAGGTAGTAGGCGTCGTTGCCCAAGACTCGCCCGATGGCGAATGATCCCTCCGAAGGGGCGAGAGCTTGTGCATGCCTTTCTTGTCCTGGATTAGGCGCAGTACCAGGTCGCCTTCCTGGAAAGTGCAAGTCCGTACTCGCCGGCTGTGGTAGCGGCGGAGCCCTTGCTGGTAGATGGCGGTGCGGGAGCGAGCTAGGTCGCATGCTTCGTCGAGATGGTCGACTCCGTCTTAGCGTGCGAGCTCGTTGTCTGCCTCCGTGTAGTTGACCACCCTTGGTGAGTCGTGCTCGAGGTCGGTTGGCATTACTGCCTCAGCGCCGTAAACCATGAAGAAATGGGTGAATCCTGTCGACCTGTTGACGGAGGTGCGGATGCCCCATATGACAGAGGGGACCTCCTCGACCCAGCACCCGACAGTGCGCTCGAGTGGGACTTAAAGCCGTGGCTTCAGGCCATGGAGGATGCTCTGATTGGCGTGTTCCACCTGGCCGTTGGACTCTGGGTGAGCGACTGAGGCGAGGTCGAGTCGGGTGTTGTGCTCTTCCCAGAACTCGGCCATGGCTCCCTTGACGATGTTGGTGCCGTTGTACATGATGATGATGTTTGGGAACCCATAGCGATAGATGAGCTCGCGCAGGAACTTGTTAGCGGTCTTCCCGTCGCACTTGCGGACTGGCTTGGCCTCCACCCATTTTGTGAATTTGTCGACGGCGACTAGGAGGTGGGTGAAGCCAGAGGGGGCCTTCTTGAAGGGGCCTACCATGTCCATGCCCCCACACGGCGAACGGCCAGGTGATGGGGATTGTCTTGAGTACCGAGCTCGGCACGTGTGTCTGGCTGGCGTATTTCTGACATCGGACACACCGCTGGACAATGTCGACAGCGTCTGCGTGTGCGGTGAGCCAGTAGAAGCCATGTCGCATGTCCTTTGCGACCAGAGAGCGGGCGCCGGCGTGGTGGTCGCAGTCGCCGGAGTGGATATCTTGGAGGATTTTGCGTCCTTCAGCGGGTTGGATGCAGCGTTGGAACACGCCGGTCACGTTGCGCTTGTGGAGCTCGCCGTTGATGATGACGAAGGACTTGCAGCGGCGTGCTATCATCCGGGCCTCCGTTTCGTCCACGGGTAGGGTGCCTCCCTCCAGGTAAGCGACGTATGGAGCGGTCCAGTCGCTTGGCTCGGTGATTAGTGCGACCATGACTGCTTCTGGTTGCAACGGGATTTCGATGTCGATCTCCCTTGGGGGAGAGACGGAGGGTTTGGTGATGGTGTCGAGGAAGACGCCAGCGGGTGGTGCGAGTCGAGCCGAGCCGATGCGAGAGACTGCGTCGGCCTCCTCGTTCTTCCGCCTATCGATCCACTCGATGGAGTAGCCTGCGAAGTGTCCTCCCAGCTGGTCCACTGCTTGGCGGTATGCCGCCATGGTGGGGGAGACGGTGTCGCAGGTGCCAGCGACTTGCCCGACGACGAGGTCGGTGTATCCGTAGCAGCACAGGCGATTGATGTTCATCTCCTTGCGCTGCTCGCATGCCGTGGAGTAGCGCCTCGTACTCGGCCATGTTGTTGGTGCAGGGGGTGAAGTCGAGGTAGAGTACGTAGCGGAGCTTGTCGCCCTTCGTAGATGTCAGCACGATCCCCGCTCCTGCACCATCTGCATCCTTGGAGCTGTCGAAGTGCAGGTTCCAGTAGTGGAGGTATGGCAGCTTCTCCGGCTGCTGGGCCTCCTCCCAGTCGGCGAGGAAGTCTGCGAGAGCCTGTGACTTGATCGCCTTACACGGCTCGTACTTGATGTTGTGGACGCCGATCTCGACGGCCCACTTGGCGACTCGCCCGGTCGCCTCGCGGTTGTGGATGATGTCCTGCAACGACGCTGAGGAGACGACCTTTATTGGGTGCTCCTGGAAGTAGTGCAGCAGTCGCCGCTGTGCTCTGAAGACCGCGTATACCAATTTTGGGTACTGCGAGTAGCACTGGCGCGACTTGGTGAGGACTTCGCTGATGTAGTATACGGGTCGCTGCACCGGGCGCTCCTTCCCTTCCTCTGGCCGTTCGACGACCATGACGGCGCTGACGATGCACTCGGAAGCCGCGACGTAGACCAGCATGGGTTCCTTGTCGACGGGGGCGGCGAGTAGCGGTGCTGCGAGTAGCACCTCCTTGAGAGCGTGGATCGCGTCGTCTTCCTCCTTGTCCCACTAGAAGGTGGGGTTCTTGCGCATTAGGCGATAAAGGGGCATCGCCTTTTCGCCTAACCGGGGGATGAAGCGACTGAGGGTCGCGACTCGTCCGACCAGCTTCTGGATGTCGCGCTGGCACTCGGGTCTGCCGAGTCGGGCGATCGTGTTGATCTTGGCGGGGTTCGCCTCGATCCCGCGCTTGGAGACCACGTATACCAGTAGCTGTCCGGTTGGTACACCGAAAATGCCCTTTCCTGGGTTTAGCTTTATCTTGTACCTTCGCAGGTTGGCGAAGGTTTCCGCCAGGTGGGCGAGTAGATCACCCTGGCGAGTGGATTTTACCACCAAGTCATCGATGTAAACATGGATATTGCGGCCAATTTGGCTCGCAAGGCACTCCTGCATGCACCGCTGGTAGGTCGCTCCGGCTATTTTGAGGCCGAAGGTCATGGCAGTGTAGTAGAAGGCTCTGAATGGCGTGATGAACGCCGTCTTCTCTTCGTCCTCGACGACCATTTTGATCTGGTTGTACCCAGAGTAGGCGTCGAGGAAGCATAGCGCCTCCGAGCCCGCGGTGGAATTGATGATTTGGTCGATCCGTGGGAGGAAGAATTGCTCCTTCGGGCAGGCGTCTTTTAGATTTGTGTAATCGATACACATTCTCCAGGTCCCATTTTTCTTCTCGACCAGGACTGGGTTTGCCAGCCACTTGGAATACTTGATTGGCCGAATGAAGCCTGCAGCGAGTAGACGCTGAACCTCCTCGGCGATGGCTCGTAGGCGCTCTTCATTGAAGGGCCGCAGTGACTTCTTGACATGTCGCACTTTGGGGTCGGTGTTGAGTTTGTGCTCAGCGAGTTCCCTCGGGACACCAGGCATGTTGGATGGCTTCCATGCGAAGATGTCCCTATACTCATGGAGGAACTCGATTACCGCGCCTTCCTATGCTGGGCTCATTCCCGTTCTGATCATCACCGTCTGGCTGGAGTCGCCTGGGACCAGTTCGATGGTGCGGGTGTGCGTCGTTGCCTCGAAGGTGGTGGAGTTTCCACCCTCCGAATTGGGCTTCTTGAGTATGGTGGGGTCGTCGCTGTTGACCCCTCTCGCGTACTTGGCGAGCTCCTCGGCGTGGTTGGCCTCTGCCACGATGACGGCGTCAGCGAGTTCGACGCCTTTGGCCTTGCATTCTGTGGCCATGTCGGGGTCGCCATGGACAGTGATGATGCTGCATGGCCCAGGTAGCTTCATCGCGTTGTACGCGTAGTGGGGCGCTGCCATGAATTTGGCGAACGCCTGGCGCCCCAGGACGCAGTGGTAGGGGTTGTTGAAGGGCAGCAGCTCGAAGACGATCCGCTCGGTGCAGAAGTTTGCTGGTGTGCCGAAGGTGACTTGCAGCATCACCTTGCCGATCGGGTACGCCTTCCGACGGGGAACGATGCCGTGGAAGGTGGTGTAGGTCGTCTCGATCATCGACTGCAGGAGCCGCAGTCGCCTGAACGTGTCCAGGTACAGGATGTTGATGGAACTGCTGCCGTCCATCAGCGTTTTGGGGAGCCAGTAGTCTCCCACCTTGGGCTTGACCACTAGGGCGACTCGGCCCGGATATTCGATCTGTGGCGAGTGGTCCTCGCGGCTCCAGGTGATTGGTTGCTCAGACCAGTTGAGGAACTGGGTGATGTCTATCCGTGACACCGCGTTAACGGCGATAGCACGGGCGATGACCTTCTTCTCGCGCTTCGTGTTGAAGCCTGTGAAGGTGTGGAGTGAACCGGCGACGCTGCCGAACTTTCCGCCGTTTGGCGGGTTGTTGTCAGGGTCTTCCCGCGCGCGTCGTGCCTTCTCGATCTCCTTGAGAGAGTGGCAGTCGGCGGTCGTGTGCATGGCGGGATTTCCTTCCCTGCTGTGAAACACACAAGGTTGGTTCAGGAGGTCCGTGAGATCGAACCTCGGCTTTGCCTTGTAGTTGCCACCGTCGCGGCGCTGTCCTCCGTCGTGGCGGAAGCTCTTGGGTTCGCGCGGCGCGTATCCGGCGTTGGTGACGAAGTCGACTCGCCCGTCACCGCGGCGTTTGCCGGTGAGGCGGGTGTTGCTGTAGCGTAACTCGGGTCGCCTCCCGTTGTCGTGGACGCTCGTGCGGTGATGTCCTCCCGAATCGTCGTCGGTTTCTTGGTTTGGGTCCTCCTCCGCGTACTTCTTTGCGATCTCTAGGAGGTCTGGTATGTTGTCGAGTGTTCTGTACACTCGCTTGAGCTTGGCAACCAGGGGCTCGTAGCGGCACGAGGTCTTGAAGCAGTGGATCGCGGTGTCCGGGTGGATTCCGGCCGCGTTATACCATAGATCTTGCCACTGTTGGACCCAACTGCGGGTCGACTCGCGGGGTCCCTGGACGCATCTCTCTAGGTCCTCGATGGTGGTGGCGCGGGTGTATGAGCCCTCGAAGTTCCTGACGAAGGCATCGCACATTTCCTCCCAGGAGTCGATGTTATCTGTGGGGAGGGTGTTAATCCACTGCATGCACGCTCCCTCCATCATCAGGGGAAGGTAGCGGGCGGCGAGTAGGTCGGTGTGGCCAGCGATCCCCATCGCCATGAGGTAGGTGTCTAGCCACACGGATGGATCGTACGAGGGGTCGTACTTCTCGATTTCCTTTGGCGCCTTGAAGTTCGCCGGGTATCTTTCGCCTCGGATCATCGGTCTGAAGCACTGGGGTCCGACTTGGCTTAGCGATCCCCTTGGTTCGCCGTCGCGGTGGTTGGCGAGGGTATGCCGCAGGTCTTCAGGATGGCGTGCGCGCCAGCTCTGGTTGTTGATGATGTGGGTGCGTGCGTCGACGGGCTGCCCGTTGGCGGCGACGAAGTTGTTCGCCGGCCGTGGGTCGTTGGTGGAAAGTGTCGTGTTCGCGTGTCGGTGTTGGAGCTGCAGGGGCTCGGGTGGTGGGCAGTTGAGGGTGTTCGCCGGCATGGGGCGGCCGATCGAGGCCACCCTACTGCCTGATGAACGCGAGTACATCCGACCCTGTGAGTCGGCGCCCGCATATTGTTTCTCAACTGCTTTGGCGATTAGACCCTTGGCGTACTGGATCTGCAGGGCTCCTTCGCCGGTTACTTGGATGTTGTCGACTGCAGCTCGGCTCGCGAAGATGTTGTCCATTGGGGTGGAGAATAGTGGGAGGCCGTTCGCGTCTCGCTCTCGTGAGGAGACCATGATCCTTGGTTGGTCCCTGGGGGGCGCACGGTTGGGTGGTGGTGGGGCGTCGTTGGCCGTCGCCCCTGGTGGGGGTCGAGCGCTTCCTCCTGGCGGCGCGTTCTCGTAGATCGTGCGCTCGGCCACGCGAGTCGGGTCATTCTCATCGTCAAAGTTTAGGGCACGCCCCTGAACGGTAGGGTTCAGGCGCGACCTGATTCGGAGTTGGTGGTAGCGCGACAGCTCCTGCGCTGTCACCTGCTCGAGGCGAAACTTCTCGCGCTCGGCTTGTTCCTTGCGGACTGCCTCCGCTAGCCGTAGACAGAGTTCCTCGACCTCCGTTGCCGTCGCGTTTGGCGGGATCGGCGTGGAGAAGGGGTCTTCCTGCGGGTCGGCGCCAGTCGCCATGTAGGTCGCTGCGTGCCGACCAGTTCTGTCGTGGAGGTCGGCGGAGTTCTCCGACCCGGAGTCGAAGTCGAAGATCCCAAGGATGGAGGGGTCCTCGAAATCTCTGACGTTGGAGACCTGGGTGATGGAGCCTGCGGGCGATGCCGCGACAATGGATCCGGCGGCCGACGCCGGGGTCGCCGAATCGGCATCGTCGTTGAGGGACGCGTCGTCCGCGGCCGTGGTGGTTTCGGCCACGTTGCTGTGGGCCGAGTCGTACTCGGAGGTGAGGCCTGGCTCTCAGAGAGCCGGTCGCGTGGCGACGACTCGCGGATGCGAGCCGAGTCCTCCGAGGCGATGACGTCGGTGAGACCGACGAAGAGGCTGATCGTGTCGACCGGCAGGATCACGCTATGTGTGACGGGTCGTGCCGCCGGGACGTAGCTGCTCAGCAAGATCTGGAGCATCTCGCCGATCGTGATCATGCGTCCAGTGGCGATCGACTCGTTGATGGGCATATTGGATCTCGCCGCAGAACACCAGCCTGAGTGGCCAGGCCCCACGGTGGGCGCCACTGTCGTGGGAATGACCATGACAGATGCTGCAATCAGCAACGAGTAGTAGAACATGGGGCAAGGGCGGCCAGCCATCTGCGGTGCGAGATGAGGACGGAGACACAAGGGTTTACCCAGGTTCGGCCCCCCGGAGGGTAAAGACCTACTCCTGCTAGATTGTATTATGGTGAGAGTACAAGGGAGCGAGCTCGACGTCTAGGCGGCGAGTCGCTTGGGGGTATGATGGAACGTATCCTCTATGCGTACCCTAGGGAGGTTTATATAGGCTCACCTCGCTAGGGTTTACAAATTACAACCAAATTAGTTAAGGATTCGGAGGTTCCTTGACCTAGTCCGACTGGGCCTAACTATGATTCTGGGCCTCTAGCTTCTAGTCGCCTGATTCCTCGCCAAGTCTTGATCCAGTCGCCGTCCTGCAGGCCCACTCGCTGGTAGCTTGGGCCAATAGGAAACGTCCTGCTGGGCAATACCCCGGTAGGCATATCCCCATCAGTAGTGCACTGCCCGTGCAGGCGGTGTGCTACCTCGTTGTTCTGCTTTGCATTGCCTTAGGTCATAGTGCACTACCTGTGCAGGTGGTGTACTTCTTTGTTGTACTATGTTGCACTCCCTTATTTCGCAATGCATCACACGGTGTCCTAGCAGTGCACTGCCCGTGCAGGAGGTGTAGTGCCTCATTGTACTGTGTTGTACTGCCTTAGTTCGCAGTGCACTGGGCGGTGTCCTAGCAGTGCACTGCCCATGCACGCGATGTACTGCCTCGTTGTACTTCTTTGCACTACCTAAGGTCGCAATGCATTGCACGTTGTCTTGGCAGTGTACAGTCCATGCATTGCCTTATTATACTGCATTGCACTGCCTTCGGTTGTAGTGCACTGCGTGGTGTCCTCGTAGTGCATGATCCATGCACTGCCTTGTTGGTACTGCGTTGCACTGCCTCGCAGTAAATTGTTTTTTTAGGTGCATTTTTTCTCTTTTTGGCAATGTATTTTCTACTTGTGTTTTATGTGAAAAAATAAAAAAGAACACGCGAGCAGCTAGGGAGCGGTTATCTTGCACTATCTAGCAAGCTAAACATAGTTGCTCGTGTGCACTACATGAGCAGTTAGCCAGCGCTGGTAAGCTTCCACACACCACGTGTCGGGCTGTTATACGGCCAGAAACACGCGCGCTGCCGAGCGGCCTAAAATGTGTGTTGTGGCCAAAACACGTGCTTCCTGGAGGGCCGCTTCCGCTAGTCGTTCTCTTCCAAAAGACAATTAATTCAAGAGCAGTGTATCGCGCTTACTTCTAGCTCAAGTTTGACCTAATTTAGTTAAGTTGTCAAGATGCAAAATCTTAGCAAGAAGTTGAACATATTGTCAAAACTCTCGATCGTGGTTTGTGATATATTAAATGACCTCCCGATGGTTAACTACAAAAAAAATCTCAAAACTGTCAACGCAGCTAGCCTACAACGTACTCATAGGTCAAATTTAATTTGACCTAATTTCGATAAATCAACATATAGCCATTCAAGTGGACAGAGTTAGCTAGGTCAAAGTTTCAAAACTCGAGAAACATGGGAATCAAATAAATAGTACACAACATGTCGGTCCACTATATATGTGTGAAAAGTTTGGCTCGTGGCATTTAGATCCATATTCTTCAGACTTTGTTTGCGGAAAGGAGCAATCTCGTCACCACTTGGAAAATTGATAAAGTTCTTTCCTGGTATTTGAAAACTCACACTAACAACATTGTTTACTAAAATAATATGCACCCATCTACCTCCGAAAAGACAATTAATTCAAGAGAAATCTATCTTGCTTACTAGTACCCTAGTCTGACCTAATTTCGTTAAGTTGTCAAGATGCAGAATCTTAGCAAGAAGTTGAACCTGTTGTCAAAATGTTCGGTGGTGGTTTGTGATATATTAAATGACCCCCCGATGGTTACCTCCAAAAAATCTGCAAAATTGATAACGCAACCAACAACTTACCCGTAGTTCAAATTTGACCTAATTTTGATAAATCAACATAAAACTATTTAGGCGGACAGAGTTAGCTAGGTCAGATTTTAAAAAATCATAAAACATGAGAAATCGTAAGTACAACATGCCGGTCCACTATATATATGTGAGAAAGCTTGGTTGTGGCATTCAGATCCATATTCTCTAGACTTTCTTTTTGGAAAGAAACAATCCTCGTCATCACTCGGGAAATTGAGAATGTTCTTTCCTGATTGTTGGAAACTCACACCAAGGGCATTGTTTACAAAAATAAGATGCACACATCTACCTACGAAAAGACACAATTAATTCAAGAGCATTCTATCGCGCTTACTTATTGCTCAAGTTTTACCTAATTTCGTTAAGTTGTCAAGATGAATAATCTTAGCAAGAAGTTGAACCTGATGTCAAAAGTCTTGGCTGCGGTTTGTGATATATTAAATGGCCCCCCGATGGTTACCTCCAAAAAAATCACAAAACTTTCAAAGGAACCTACAATTTAGTTTTAGTTCAAATTTGACCTAGTTTCAATAAATCGGCATAACGTCATTCAAGTGGATAGAGTTTTCTAGGACAAAGTTTTAAAACTCATAACGTTAAACATGGGAATCATAAGTAAAACATGTTGGTCCACTTAGTATGTCAGGAAGCTTGGCTTGTGGAATTCAAATCCGTATTCTTCGGACCTTCTTTACAGAAAAGAATAAGCTCGTCATCACTCGGGAAATTGAGAATGTTCTTTTCAGATAATTGGAAACTCACCCGACGACATTGTTTACTACAATAAGATGCACCCATCTACCTAAAAAATACATCTAATTCAAGGGCAATCTAGTGCTCTTACTTTTAGCTCAAGTTTGACCTAATTTCGTTAAATCGGCAAGAAGTCAGTGAAGTGTGCGAAGTTAGCTAGGAAGCTTGAAAAATGGAACTAAGAAATCGTGGTCCACTTATTTGTGTGATAATTGGGGAAGTTGCATTTTCTTCTAACTGTGATAGGTCCCGTAGGTGTGAGGTGGTTCAGTTAACACGGTCGGTGAAAGTACAAGTTACATCAAGGACGTCATAAAAATGAAAATTACATCCATGTCCATGCACTTAGCACAAGGTCCCTAAAACTATGTAGTGAAGTGTGTTGTTGGGGATATGCTATATGGGTATCCTCATAGCATGTCTCTTATCCGACTAACCCGGGTGGCCCATAGTCGGTAGCATGGCCTATGGCCTGCTGGGCGGCCCAGTTAGGTGGATCCAGAAGGGAGGCCCATGCAGGATAAAGGAAGGCTACGGTGGAGTCACCAGCGTACCCGGAGCCTTGGAGTGCAAGATACACAAGACTAGTAATAGACGGTGTGGAACTCTGTAACCTGTCCGGCTAGGACTTTTCCCTGTAACCCTAGGACCTGACGACTATATAAGCCGGGCCTATGGGAGCCTTTAGGGCACAATCTTATACAACTTCACATAACCTCGCACAGCGAACCTATCTCTATAACTCGGCGTATTGCCATTATAGTGATTTATAACAGGAGTAGGATTCCGCCACCGTTGTGGGATCTGAACCTGGGTAAGCTGTGTTACCTCGTACCCGTCAACCGTACGCCTTAACCCACGTCTCTAAACACGCACTGTGAGGACCCCTCCATGGCGTACTCGTCGGCAATACCAAAACAGTTGGCGCCCACCGTGGGGCAAGAGGCGCTTCAGGATCTTCAGCGGGCGAGGACCAAGATCTTCGCGGGAATCAGCAAAACTGTAGCCATCGGTCGCGTTCTCTTCTCTGGCAACGTTCTGATCGTCCCTCCCGACGAGTTCTGGATCCCGGCGAAGACGAATCCTACGCGGTGTTCGATCGTTCCTATAGGAGACATCCACCTTTTCATCGGCGAAACCGACTCGGGCACTAGTTCCTTGGGAGTCGGAGGAGCATCAAGACCCGCACGGACCGCCTACGGGAAGGATACGTTCGTGGAAGGATCGATGTCGGATCTTTCCTCGGAGTTTGCCGGCAAAGATCGGAAAAATTCAAGACCCACCCAAACCGCCACTGTGCAGGATATAAAGGTGGAAGATCACTGCAAATCCGCCGGCTTTGACCGTGCGTCTGGACAGCAGAGATCCAAGTTCGTCGGCGCGGTTACCATCTTCGATCTGGCGCGTTGCGTTCAGAGAGAGGGCGAAAACCCCTGCGACTACCTCGCCAGGTGGCTCCGTATACGGGCCGACCTGGCCAATTACCCCAATGATGATGCCATCTATCACTTTGTGGAAGGACTGGACCACGACACGCTTCTCCGACATTCTCTAAGACGGCAATAGGCGTCAGGACGCCTCACCTTCGAAGGCATGGTGAACACCGTCAACAACTACGTGGAGGCTGAAGCGGCAGCTCAGACAGCGCTTGCGCTCATTGACGGAGCACCTCCGATTCAGCCACCACCACCGCCTCCGGCCGCCATCGTCGCAGCAGCACCACCACCTCTAGTCATCGTCGAGGCCGTTGCACCTCCACCGCCCGTCATCCAGGAAGTCCTGGCACCCTCTGACTCTGTCATTGACGCACTTTATGCTGATTTCAGTGCAGACTTAGAGGAAATAGACTTCAGTCCAGAAGAGCTAGACTCCGCTATGCAGGAGATGGAGGAGGAGTACTCGCGCGACGAACAAGCTAATAACACCGTCATGTCCCGAGGGGTGTTCGTCACCATTGGGACAGCGATGGATGAAGTCCAGCCCGGGCAAGCTCCGCCTACGGCGCCGGATAAGGGGAAGGGGCCACTTATTGCTGCTGACAATGATCGCGCAAGAGTCATGCCTCCCCCGCCTAATCCAGTGCAGCAGCCGCAGGAACTCGGCACCGGTCCGAGCAACAACAACACCGCAAACTTGCCGCCTCCAGCATCCACGTTGGCAGCAGCCCATGTTACTCCAGCTGATAGAGTGATGTACAGCAATCTCCTCGTTGAGCCACTAACTGTTGATCATATCTGGAACGTGACTCAGCTTGACGGGAAGCGCCAGCAACTGCTGGAGGAAGCGCAAGCCATCGCGGAGCAAGGCGCTAAACTAGATCGAGATCTGGTCAACGCATAGAAGTCCATAGAAAAAGCTAGAGCAATGGAGGCCGAGTACAAGACTCTGCTCCAGCAGCAGAAGGCTAAGAAAGCTCCGGCTCGCGTTATCAACGATCCTGGTGTACGTCGCAACCTAGGATGGGCTCCCTTGAAGCCGGCACAAGCCAAGCCATACATTGACAGTGAAGGAAAGCAGGTGATGCCCACCCCACTCCTTAACCTCACCGTCGCCAAGACCCTTCTGGAGAAGGTAGATCGCCTGAGGCAGTGGAACGGGTCTATGACCTAGTGGCCAAGGCGGTAAAGCAATAGGAAAAGGCCACCTCTCAGAGGCTTGAGTCTAACCCAGCGCTCTGCCGATCTAGCCAGTACAAACCGCCAAGGGATAGATCTCCTCAGGATGTCGGATCGTGGACGGGTTCATCAGAACGAAGACGGAGGGATGCGCGCAATAGGAAGGATGTTATCCTCATATCCTCCGACCACGGAGAAGGAGCCCAACCTCGCCGCCCATCGCCACCGCCCCGATCCCCCTGACGTCAGGAAGATTACAAGGCTCACCATCATACGGATATGCCCCCACCAAAGCAGTGCGGCATCGTCATCCGCGACAACACGGAGTAGACCCGTCATGATGGAAAGCACAACGAAGGACATAAGAGCAGGTCACGCCACAACCCTCCACGTCCGACAAGAAACCGCGGCAGGCGTGAAGCGTCGCAGGAGGGTAACAGCAAGAAAGCTAACCCACCGCCACCTCCGCCTCCGTCGCTGCCAAGCAGTCACCATGGCGGAGGGGGCCCGCGTCGTTCGTGCAGCCCATCCCCTGTTGACAAAAAGAAGAAGAACCCGGAGCCGTACAATGCACGCTCGCGGATCGACAAGATCCACGAGGCTCGGGAAGGACCATACCTAAGACAACGTTGCTTTGGACCTGCAATACGGTCCGCAACTTACCCCAAAGGATTCCGGATTGACAAGACCATCAAGCCCTATGACGGCACCGCCAAGCCTGCCACATGGTTGCAGGACTACGACAACGCGGTGGAGATTGCCGGAGGCAACCCCAACGTCGCCATCAAGTACCTCCCATTAATGTTGGCGGGCACGGTCCGTCAATGGATCGATGAATTGCCGTAGAAATCTATCTACAACTGGCTGGACATGCAAGAAGCGTTCACCAAGAACTTTGAGGGTACATACAAGCATCCCTGCACGGTGGGCGATCTACAGCGGTGCGTGCAAGAGAAAGACGAGACAGCTCGCGCCTACCTCTCCCGCTGGCTGGATATGAAGAATTCCTGCGCAGGAGTGCACGCCTAGACCGCCATGGCCGCCTTCATCGATGGGTTGGAAAGGGGCACGTTGCTCCGGCATAAGCTAAAGCGCTTGTAGGACAATCATCAGCTTGACTTGAATCAGATGATTCAGTTAGCTAGTGAGTTCGCAGCTGCCGACGACGATGCTCGTGGCTCTTTGCCGGCAACGTCCGTTCCAACCCAAGCTCGGAGGAACAGCAGTACAAAGCAATCTACCGACATGGTCGCCATGACTTTTGCAGGACGAGGAGAAGGCGGACAACATGGCCGAGGAAGGGGAGCAGGCCGTGGGAAGCAACAAGGAAGTGAAACCAACTCGGCGCCGCTCCGCGTTCCCCAAACCTACGAAGAGTACCGCGATATGCCGTGCCTCGTACACCTCGATGTCAACGGCAAGGCCACCCATACCAATCGACACTGCAAGTTCATCAACGACCTCAAGGAAGACCCGGAGTCCGGCTACAAGCAAAGTCGGAAGAACAGACCGCGCGGCAAGGTCAAGGGGAAGAAGAAGGATGAGGAGTCCAAGGATTCAAGTGACATGGACGAAGACGTTGACCCCAAGCACGCCGCCAAGAGCGACGACAAGGGCAAGAAGCCCTTCGCAAAGAAGGCCCCAGTCTACCATACTTTCCTTGGCACCCCCACCGTCCGACAACAGAAGACCTCTCTAAGTATCCTGATGGCTACTCTCCCCCCAGTCCCCCAATACCTGCGCTGGTCGGAGGTTCCAATCACTTGGGACAGGACGGACCACCTAGACCTTGTGCCCACGGAGAACCAGTACGCCATGGTCATCAACCCATTGATTGACGGCGTGGAGTTCACCAAGTGCATGGTGGATAGTGGAAGCAGCATCAACATCATGTACCTGGATACACTACAGAAAATGAACTTGACGGAGGCAAACCTAAGGCGGACCAACACCGTGTTCCATGGCGTAGTTCCTGGACGGGAGGCTCGGTCCCTTGGGTGCATCACACTTCAGGTAGCCTTTGGCGACGTTAATAATTACCGCCAAGAGCACATGACCTTTGAGGTAGTCCCCTTCAAGAGCGTGTACCACGTCATATTCGGCCGCGACATATTCCACACGTTCATGGCCAAGCCATGCTTCGTCTACAACAAGCTCAAGATACCCGGACCAAATGGTGTCATCACCGTATCCGGAAGCTTTACCAAGGCAAGGGACTGCGAGATCAATGAAGCAGCCGTTGCAGAAGCTGTCCTCTACAGCGAAGAATTCAAGGAGATCCAGAGCAAGGTCAATGACTCAGAGATGCCCGCGTCGAAGAAACAGATCTCCGACTCCACTCCTGCGTTCAAGGCCACCATCGAGACCAAGCCGGTGGAACTTGTGGTAGGCGATGCCTCCAAGACCGTCGCCATTGGGACGAACCTGGATCCCAAATAGGAAAGCGTGCTCATCGAGTTCCTCCGTGAGAATAGGGACATCTTTGCCTGGCAACCTGCCGACATGAAAGGTGTACCTAGGGAACTTGCCGAGCACAGCTTAAACATAGATCCAAAATGTAAACCAGTGAAACAACCTCTATGACGCTTCGGAGATGAGAAGAGACGCGCCATTGGCAAAGAGATAGCTAGGTTACTTAAGGCTGAGTTTATCCGAGAAGTCCTTCACACCCGATGGGTGGCCAATCCTGGTCCCCAAAAAGGGAACCAATGAATTAAGAATGTGCGTTGATTACACCGGCTTGAACAAAGCATGTCCCAAAGATCCGTTTGCTTTGCCTCGCATTGACCATGTCATTGACTCGACGGCTGGCTCGGAACTTTTGTGTTTTCTCGATGCGTACTCAGGATACCACCAGATCAAGATGAGGAAGTCGGACCAATTGGCCACTTCGTTCACTACCCCGTACGGCATGTTTTGCTATGTCACGATGCCCTTTGGGTTGAAAAATGCAGGTGCTACCTACCAGCGGACAATGCAACGTTGCCTTCATGACCAAATTGGTCGGAACATTCACGCCTATGTGGACGATATCGCGGTGATGTCTAAAAAGTCAAACGACTTAATCTCCAACTTAAAAGAAACCTTTGATAATCTCCGGAAATACAACATGATGCTCAACCCTAAGAAGTGCGTCTTAGGGGTTCCTGCCGGCAAATTGTTGGGCTTCATCGTTTCCCAGCGCGGAATCGAGGTCAACCCGGAGAAAATCAAGGCCATCTTAAACATAAACCATCCGACATGACTAAAGCACATCCAACGACTAACAGGTTGTGTTGCAGCAGTTAGTCGGTTCGTCAGCCGTCTTAGAGAGAAGGCTCTGCCGCTGTACAAGTTGCTGAAGAAGGCGGACAAATTCACATGGACGAACGAAGCAGATGCAGCATTGAAGCAGCTCAAGGAGATGCTTTCCTCAGCGCCCATCCTTGCAGCACCCGAGCCTGGAGAGCCCGTGTTAATTTACATGGTGGTGACCAACCGGGTTATCAGCATCGTCGTCGTGGTAGAGCGGAAGGAACCAGGCTATGATTACGGAGTTCAACGACCAGTTTACTACGTAAGCGAGGTCTTGACGGAGTCCAAGAAGCGTTACCCGCACTACCAAAAGATAGCTTATGGAGTATTCCTTGCTTCTCGGAAGTTAAGGCACTACTTTCAGGAGCACCCAATCACAGTAGTGAGCAAGGCTCAACTGTCCGACATTATTAACAACAGCGACGCTACAGGAAGGGTCGCGAAGTGGGGCATTGAACTTGCCGCCTTCGAGATCACTTACAAAAGACGCGACGCTATCAAGTCCACAAGCCTTGGCGGATTTTATTGCAGATTGGACGGAGATGCCAGATGCCACTCCGTTGCCAGAACCAGAGTACTGGGTGATGCACTTTGATGGATCAAAGCTGCTCAACGGCTCAGGGGCTGGTGTATTGCTACAGTCACCAAAAGGAGACAAGCTACACTATGTTCTGCAGATCCACTTCGAGGCTACAAATAACATGGCGGAGTATGAAGCACTCATTCACGGATTGCGTGTAGCCAAGGATATTAGCATCAAGCGCATAGTTTGTTGTGGAGATTCCGACTTGGTTGCCCAGCAGGTGGCTGGCACCTGGAATGCGTGGAACCCTATGATGGCGGCATATCGTGACGAAGTGGACGAGATAGCCAAGAGCTTCTTGGGCTACGAAGTCAAGTATGTGCCTAGGGAGCAAAACGAGGCGGCTGATCTATTGTCTAAACTTGGACTAGAGCGCAAGCAAATTCCACCAGGAGTTTTCCAAGAGCATCTACGTACACCATCCGTGAAGGGAGCCGACATCGACAACCCGGATAGAGCTGATTCTTTCGTCAACATGGTGACAAAGACCCCTCCGGCTTGGACAAAACCGTTCATGGAATATCTCGAACACGGAACTTTGCCCGACGACGAGGTCGAAAGACGGCAAATAGTACGGCGAGCAAAGGGTTATACCATAATCAATGGGCAACTCTACAAAAGGAGCACTACCGGTGTATACCTAAAGTGTGTTTCCCAGCTAGAAGGTATGGAAATCCTACGCGAAATCCATCTCGGAGATTGCGGGCATCACGCCGCTCCTCGATCGTTGGTCGCGAAAGCCTTCCGGCAAGGATTCTACTGGCTGACCACGAAGGCAGACGCCGACAAGCTGGTTGAGACGTGCACAGGATGCCAGTATTATGCCCGACAACCACATGTTCCTGCTGAAGAATTGCGAACAATACCAATAACTTGGCCGTTTGCAGTTTGGGGGCTAGACATGGTGGGGCCATTGCTAACGGCACCGTGTGGGTTTACGCATCTGCTTGTAGCAGTTGACAAATTCACCAAATGGATAGAAGCTAAACCCATTAGAAAGCTTGATGGGGCAACTGCCCTTAGATTTGTCGGATCTAGTGGTGAGATTTGGTCTCCCACATAGCATTATCACCGACAATGGAAGCAACTTGTCACTCGGAAAAGTGGAGGCCTATTGCTGGGACAAAGGCATCCGACTTGACCTTGCATCTGTGGCACACCCACAATCCAATGGTCAAGTTGAGCGAGCCAATGGATTAATTCTGCTGGGAATCAAGCCACGTCTTGAGGCACCGCTACATAGAGCAGCTGGAGCTTGGGCGGAAGAATTGCCATCTGTGCTGTGGAGTTTACGAACTACACCCAACAGATCCACCGGCTACACTCTCTATTTCATGGTATATGGAGCAGAAGACATCCTACCTTCCGACATCCTCCACGATGCACCAAGAGTTGCCGCCTACAACGAAGATGATGCTGAAGAATCCAGACGCCTAAATGTGGACCTTCTCGAGGAGGAGCGCATTTTGGCATGCCAAAGATCCGCCATCTACCAGCAGAAGCTACGCAACTACCATAGTCGCCGCGTCTGGCATAGCTCGTTTAAAGAGGGGGATTTGGTGCTCCGACTTAAGCAGAAGAAGTCACACAAATTATCCCCGCCATGGGAAGGACCGTTCATCATAAGAAAGGCGCTGCTCAATGGATCTTACTACCTTGTCGACAATCGTGAACTCAAGGATAGGCCCAATGAGGACCATAAGCGTAAGCGACGTGACCCCTGATGATGACTACCCGGAGCTTGATCGGCCATGGAGCATAGCACAGCTACGTCCTTTCTACACTTAGCATTTTTTATCTAATTGTGTACCTCTTATATGATCAAATGAAATAAAGCTCTCTGGTTCACTCATATTGCTGAGTCTTTTACCTCCTTTAGTATTCATTTTTTGGATCATATAAACCTTTATGCACAAGCTTTGCAATTGCACTTGTGAAAATTCCGCCTACGTGCGTTAGCTTAAGTTTTCTGGTCTACACGTTCTTTGTTGTTTTTATGTGGATTCTTGAGTAGTGACTTTTGGCACTTATTGTCGGCGATTTTGTGCTCAGGTTATAGACGGTGCCATTGGGCATCATCACCTAAGCGCATGGTTCCGACAACGAGTCTTCCGACTCACGTAAAGTCAAGCATAAAAACCAAAGTAATGGATAAGCCAACACTTGCTTAAAAAATATATACACACTGGGCATTAATTCTTAAGTAGCAGGATACGACAACCATTGTTTTCCGCCTTAAGATTACATCACCAAGTTTTTTCAATGCACATTCCAGAGGTGAAACAAGAATTACAAAGTGTTTTTCACTCCTTGGGTGCAGGGGACTTGGAGGACGCATCATCACCAGCCGGAGATTCACCCTCAGCGTCACCACTGTGAGGAGACTCGGAGGATTCAGGGTCGGCGTTGTCAAGAAATTTCCTGGGCACGAAGACGTCGACGTCCACCAACTCGGCAACCCTGGTGTCATAGCCCGCGAGTGATGACAGGATGGCTTCGTGATCGATCTCCTTGCCGTCATCATCCACGTCGGGGATACCAGATGTCACCGTGTCGATGTCGGCACCTTCATAGTGTGCCTTCACGATGGACAACGCCATCCTTGCGCCAGCCCGTGCACATGATGCTTTTACTTCACCATGGAGTCCGAGGCCTTGATATAAATTTGGAGGGGCTGGGCGATCTCCTTGGCTTGGGTGATGGCGGTGTTGATGAAGTTGCTGGCAAGAATCATGCATTCCTTGTCCGAAGGAGGCGAGCGGTTTAAACCCAGGGGCTCTAAAAATTCCGACAACAATTACATGAGTTCAAAAATTCTAAGTACCCAGACTACATAGCTACAAGGCGGAGGATACTTACTGAAGATGCTGGCCTTAGCCTGCCAGACGACGTCCGCCAAGGATTTCTCTTGTTGGAGGAGCTTAAACGCCTTGCTATGGCGAAGGTTTTGCTCATTGGAAGCTTGCTTCTTATCCTTTAGGATCGCAAGCTCCTCCTTCAAGCGATTGATCTCGGCGGAAGCGGAGTCCTGCAGGGCTTTCATGGAATCCTCGTGCATCTTCAGCATTTGTTCCCTCTCCTTATTAAGGATCTTGTTCTCGCTGTCCAGCTGCTGGATATGCTTGGACTGCTCGACAATATCCTTGGCCTTGGCTACATGCTCTGCAAGTCGGAGAAAACAAAGTACACAGTGAGTACTTGAAGAAGGAAGACACAAAAGTAAGACGAAAGTGCGCAAAAAGAAAATAGACTCTTGTTTTTGATGATCTGTTCCTTCAAGATGGCGGTTTTACCCTTTTCATCTTCAAGGTCCGCGCGCATCTTCTGGTACTTATCATTGGCCATGCCCCTCCGAGCATTCTCGTTATGTGGAAACAAATACAAAGTCAAGTCGTTGTTCAGTCTACTTGGAGCCCTTAGTCGGAGATTTTCCATCTAGGTGCTCGGGGGCTACAACGAGAGTTTTTTAACTTAGCAATATGCTTAGCTTTTCTTTAAGCATCTAGTCAGAGCTAGTTCAGTTCTCAACTAGAAGCTTGGGGGCTACATTATAAATTTTTAACTCGGAAAATGCTTAGCTTTTCTTTAAGCATCTAGTCGGAACTAATTCAGTTACAACTAGAGGCTTGGGGGCTACAGCACTTAAAATTATGAACAATGTGTATGCTACTCTTAAAGCATCTAGTCGGAATAATTCATTCCATCTAAATGCTTGGGGGCTACAGTGGGAGTTTTTTCTAACTTAGACACTCTTAGAGCATATAGATGCAAAGCCAATGGTTTTCCGTCTACATCCTCGGGGGCTACAGTGGGATACTCATATGAAATGCAAAAGGTAAAGTAAAACTTACAAGTGCGATGATCTTGAGGTTTGTAGCACTCTCGGCCAGCAGCTTGCCAAAGGAAACGTTGTTACTTTGCAAGATGTCCGCTTGGCGGAGTAGCTCCTCAAGACCGCACGTCGGAGATGACGGCACTCCTCCAGGAACCATAGTTGTGCTACCCGGCGTAAGCACCAGGAAAATAATCTTTGGCAGCTCCAGGGGTTTCTAGGGAGTAGAGGCGCCGCCTTCGGCAGAGGTACCAGCACCCACCACCGCCTTGCCGCTACCGATGGCATCCTTAGCCGGAGCTTCAGCCATTTGAAGAGCAGCACTCTCCTGTGTCGCATGCTCGCCGACAATCGCGAGTTCGGTAGAGGCGCCAGAATCCACTTCCATGGCGGAAGGGCCTGGTGCCTCCTGAGCTTGGGAGCTTGTCGGAGCGGAGGAGGGCTTGACGGCAGGAGTAGCAGGGGCGATGGCGGGGGAAGAGTCGCGATGCAGCATATCTTTGATATTTTTAGAAGCCCCAAGAGTCTTGGAGGACTTCTTGAGGCTGGTTGTGGCTTTCTTCCTGAAACGTGCAAAATGCATAAGTACAGGCATGAGACAGATAAACAAGGCAATGTCGGAGAATAAGAAGCTTACACTAGGGGGGGAGCTTTGGCAAACATCCCGGTGGCTTTCTTCTTTTCCGCCTCTAGGGCGGCAGTACTCTTTTTGGAGGCTCCACCCTCCGTCTTCTTCTTCTTGCCTCCGTCGGCAGCGTCAGAAGTGGAGCTCTTCCGCTTTCGCGCCAACGGGGCATCATCGTTGGACACAACCATGACTTCCTTCATCTTGGGATCGTAGATTTGGGCGGCCAGGTTGCCCTCCTCTAGATCGCTAAGCTGTTAAGTAAGAAATCATTGTGTTAGACAAGATGATATTGGCGAGACGGAAAAACTAGAGTAATGTCATACACGGAAAATAAATACCTACCTTTGGGCACTTTCCGTTTACGAACATGTCGTAGGTGAGGGTGAAGCCACGCTTCTTGTCCTTCACCTTGACGATGTCCTTAAGTCGGAACTTGACAGAGTTGCTCGAGAAGTTGTCCTCGGAGATCTGGAGGGTATCCCTTCGTTCGCCGGTGTACTCGTGCATAAGCTTCGTACGGTGCTGCAGAGGTTGGATCCGCCTGATGAACCAGCACATGGCTAGGTCCAAGCCGATCAGACCCGTCTCTACGAACCACTCGATCCGTCTTATGGCGCGAGAAGCGTTGAGGTCGGAGGGAAGGGAGGCATGGGATCGCCATGTGGGAACTTCGGCGGTGGCTCCATCCATGAAGTCCGGGTACGTTACTTCTCGGCCCGACAAAGGAATGTCGGGGCCATAGAAGTACGTCCGCTGCCAATTCTTGCACGAATCTTGGCCGACGATGTCGGGGAACCGCCGACCAGGTCGGATCTTGAAGCTTATGGTGCCGCAATTTCTAAGATCCTCCTTGCTATGTCTGGCTTCACGTTTGACGGTGAAGAAGTAGACAAACAGATCTAACCTAGGCATAATCCCCAGGTAACCCTCACAAAGTGTCGCGAAGTTGCTAAGCACGAAGATGCTATTGGGGGAGAGGTTGTGGGGTTGGACCTTGAAGTGATTCAAGACGGATAGGAAGAAGTGGGAGATGGGCAGAGAAACGCCGCGTACCAATTGCGCCTTGAGGTATACTTTCTCTCCGGCTTGGGGAGAGGGGGTCACCTTGCCGGCCGGCGCCGCCTGCCAGGCTAGCCCCTCCGTCGCAGGGAGGTAACCCTCAGCGACCATCTCTTGGAGGTCGCGGCCGGTGATGTCCGAGCCACGCCAGTCGCCTTTGTGCGAGTCTGGCTCCTCTGACAGGGGCTCCAGCGCCGCCAGGTTATGGTCGCCGCCGGTGGTTTCTATCACCGCCGATGCAGGAATAACCAGGCCTTCTGGGGGCATGACGACGGAGCTCGCGCCGCGGCTTCGCTCGACGCCGCCATTGATGGGGATGAGCTGCTGCTAGCCATGGAGTAAGGAGAGGATGCGACTGGTGCAGGAAGCAGGGCTAGGGTTTCTCGAGGTTTTCACGGAGAGCTCGAGGAGGCGCGCGGCTGGAGGAAGAAGACGATGACGCGAGAGAATAGGGTGAAAAAGTGGCAAGTGTCCCACGACCGCTATTTATCTTACTCTGCGTCAAGATTCGTGCAGCTAATCGGACGGTTGCCGCGTAGACGACGTGTTCGTGAACGTGCGCGGTAATTTCGCCACGTCTCCAACCGTCGCTGCCAACGGTTCGTATCGCTCGCGTGGGAAAATCGGATATGATTACATTCTCTGCATGTGTGAGTTACGAGGCGTCGCTGACCTACAGCCTACGTCGTCATAACTGACATGGTAGATGAGCCGTCCCATCGAAGATTCCGGCATAGACGGATTTAATCCGACAACGGGAGTGTACGATGGAAGATTCAGCATTTCTCCGACTTACTCATAGAAGACGGTTCAAGATCTCGGAGTTCTCCGGGGTCTACTATTGGGGATATGCTATATGGGTATCCTCATAGCATGTCTCTTATCCGACTAACCTGGGTGGACCATAGTCGGTAGCATGGCCTATGGCCTGCTGGGCGGCCCAGTTAGGTGGATCCAGAAGGGAGGCCCATGCCGGATAAAGAAAGGCTACGGTGGAGTCACCAGCGTACCCAGAGCCTTGGAGTGCAAGACACAAGACTAGTAATAGACGGTGTGGAACTCTGTAACCTGTCCGGCTAGGACTTTTCCCTGTAATCCTAGGACCTGACGACTATATAAGCCGGGCCTATGGGAGCCTTTAGGGCACAATCTCATACAACTTCACATAACCTCGCACAGCGAACCTATCTCTGTAACTCGGCATATTGCCATTATAGTGATTTATAGCAGGAGTAGGATTCTGCCACCGTTGTGGGATCTGAACCTGGGTAAGCTGTGTTACCTCATACCCGTCAACCGTCCGCCTTACCCCACGTCTCTAAACACGCACTGTGAGGACCCCTCCATGGCGTACTCGTCGGCAATACCACGACATGTGTTTTGAGGTTTTTGCATACTAGCATTAATTGTACATGGTAAAGACTATCAACAGAATCTTCTAGATGCTGAGAATGGAAAAGAAGATCCAACGGTTAACAATGTTTTGATTTGCTAGTCTTAATCCAATGGTCAAAGTTCGAAGTTATCCACACACTATATAGTGGTATGGTATTGTAAGAGATAAGATAAGAAGTACTATTGCGAATGGCCGATCTTTTGAATAACCTTCCCTCCCGATGTTTGGGAGGCAAGTGAAAATTTGGAAACCAGAAAATTTTGAATTTTTTTGCCGCAAAGGAACAAAGTGGAAACTCGCATCGACAACGTTTTTTTCTAAAAGAAGATGCACCCATCTACCTCTGAAATTTCTTCAAGATCAATCTACCGCGCTTACTTGTAGCTAAGGTTTGACCTAGTTTTGTTAAATCATCAAGAAGTACTACTATGCAATGTTAAGGAAATCGATAATCGTTAGCTGCTCGGTTGGCTTGGGAGTAGCGATTAATCGGAATTCGGACGATTAACTGATTTAATCGGTCGGCTATTAATCGGTGCAGCCTACAAAAATTTGTTGGAATTATGCCCTAGAGGCAATAATAAAGATGTTATTATTATAATTCTTGTTCATGATAAAGTTTATATTCCATGCTAGAATTGTATTAAGCGGAAACTTTGATACTTGTGTGGTTTATGAACAACACCATGTCTTTACTACGCCTCTATGGACTAGCTCATTGATTAATGATGGTTAAGGTTTCCTAACCATAGACATGAGTTGTCGATTAATAATGATATCATGTCATTAGGAGAATGATATGATGGACAGACCCAAATTAAGCAGAGCAATTAGATCGTGTCATCGTGTTCATCTTTGCGAAGCTTTTCCTATGTCAAGTATTATATTCCTTAAACCATGAGATAATACAACTCCCTGGTATTGGAAAAAAGATTTGAGGTCATCAAACGTCATCCTATGTGAGGGTGATCATAAAGGTGTCTCTCAGGTGATCGGAAAGTACTTGTTGGGTTGTATGTATCGAGATGGAATTTGTCCCTCCCGAGTCGGAGAGATATACTTCGGGGCCACTCGGTAATCGATATCAACACCGCTTGCAAGCACGTGGTTAAGGAGTTAATCACAAAGTGATATCGGATTACGGAACATGTAAAGTACTTGCTGTGAACGAGATTGAACTAGGTATGCCGATACCAACGATCGCATCTCGGGCAAGTAAAATATCGCGTGATGAAGGGAATACATATATGGGATTAATTGAATCCTGGCATCGTGGTTCATCCGATATGATCATCGATGAATATGTGGGAGTCAATATGGGTTTCCAGATCCCGCTGTTGATTATTGATAGAAGATCATGTCTGCATATTCTCGAACCCGTAGGGTCACACACTTAACGTGCATCGACGCTAGGATAGAATGGATAATTGGTTTATGAGTTTTTGTTCGGCGTCTCGGATGAGACCCAGGACATCACGAGAGGTTCCGGAATGGTCCGGAGAATAAGATTCATATAAAGGAAAGCAGTTTTTGGATTTCGGAATCGTTTCGAAGTTTATCGGTATTGTACCGGAAGGTTCTAGAAGGTTCCGGAGTAGGACCGACGTGGGCCCACTTGTCGGAGGCCTGCGTGGGCCTAAGGGGAAGTGCCCTGGCCACTTTGGGCCAGGGGCACAAGGCCCCAAGGCCCAGCCGGCCAGCCCTACGGGGAAACCCTAGGGGAGCCTTCTAGAAGAAGGGGGATGCCTTGCCCCCCACTCCACCCCTTGGGCCGTCGCCCTAGGGCTTGGAGGAGGGGTCAAGGGGTCCGGCCAGCCCCCTATATACGGAGGGAAGGGGCGCAGCCTCCCCCCACTCCTCCAACCCTAGCCGCCGTCCAACTGCAGCACTCCACCTCTCTCTCTCTCCTGACTGCGAGTAGGCGGAGCCCTGCCGCAGAAACTCTCCACCATAAGCACCACGCCGTCGTGCTGCAGATCCAATCTATCTCTCCACCATACTTGCTAGACCAAGGAAAGGAGGATACATCGCTGCACCATACGTGTGCATCTCTCGGAGGCGCCGCCAATTGCGGCGTAGGATCGGATCAGATCGCGAGGAGGAGACGGGGAGTACGACTACGTCAACCACGTTCTGTTGAACGTTTCCGCTGTGCGATTTCTTCAAGGGTATGAAGATCTAATCAATCTCCCTCGTTGATTACATCTCCTAGATTAGATCTTGGCTTTCTTGTTCGCCTCCGTAGGAATTTTTTTGATTTACTATGCTGTGAAACCCCTTCAAAATTAGCATCTAAAACACATATGAATCATCAGCCTTAAGCTCCCGGATGAGATCCTCAAGGCGCTCGAGCTCTTGTATCTGAGGTCTAGTCGGAAACTATGAGGAACTGGTCAACAACAACAAGGAACTAGTTGGTGATGGCTGAAATCAAGCTCCTAGAGGAATGGATCGAACGGGAGCTTCGCAAGACCTACTTCATTGGGGCGGGCTAGCGGATGGATGGGCGATATGTGTTGATAATTTTGCAACTTTTTTGACCAAGTGTAGTGGTTAATCGGGAACATACCTAATAATCGGAGTGTCATACCTAATAATCGGGCTAAACGATTAACACAAAGGATTAGTAGTAATCGACACGGTCAGGTCCCTAGTAGCGATTAATCAGCCTATTAATCGCTGATTCGGCCTATTTTTTGAACAGTGCTACTATGAAGTGTGCAAAGTTAGCTAGGAACCTTGAAAAATAGAATTATATAGGAAATCATGGTCCACTTGTGTGATAATTGGGTAGGTTGCATTTTTTCCTAACTATTTAGGTCCCCTAGGAGCGAGGTGCTTGAGTTAACGCGGTTGGTGGAAGTACAGGTTATATCAAGGACCTCATAAAAATAAAAATTACATCCAAGTCCATGCATTTAGCAAAAGGTCCCTAAAACCTCAATGGAGTGTGTTTTGAGGTTCGCGCATACTAGCGTTCGTTGTGCCAAAGACTATCAATATAATCTTCTAGATGCTAAGAATGGAAAAGAAGATCCAATGGCTAGCAATGTTTGGAGTTGCCAGTCTTGATCCAATGGTCAATGCTTAAAGTTATCCGCACACTATACTATGGTGGTATGGTATTGTAAGAGATAAGATAAGATAAAGATAAGATAAGAAGTACTACTGCGAATGGTCGGTCTTTTGAATAGCATTTCCCTCCCAATGTTTGGGAAGAGTAAAAATTTCGAAACCGGAACAGTTTGAATTTTTGGCTGCCAAAGACCAAAGTGGTTTCCTTCCTATGTACTACTGGCGCACCTGCGTTGACCAGCCTTGTCGTTCCATTTTACACCCTGCAACCAGCAGCACGCTGGTTCAAAAGTGAGGAGCTTTGTGTGTGTGAAGCAAGTAAAGTAGTAGAAAGGGCATGACTCACCTTGTCACTCGAGAAGGACCCGAGCGCTTTTCCTTGCTTAACTTTAGGGCCCTTTGTGCTAAATTTAGGGACGTCTATGTAATTTTGTCTTTTTTGAGGTCTTCAATGTAAACCATACTCCCGCCGACCATTTCGATTTTTAACTACAAGCATTCTCTTAAAATTTTCAAAAAATCTTTTGAAGCCAACCAGGAATTCGGTATATCGAAAACCACCAAAATGATATTTTGTAGAACTTTCATAGCAAAGTACAATTTACTTGTAGTTCAAATTTGACCTAATTTCGATAAATCGGCAAAAAGTCTCATTCAAGTCGGCAGAGTTAGCTAGGAAGTTTTAAAATTCGCAAAACATGGGGAAATTAATAATGTTTTTTCTTGATAGTTGGAAACTCAACCTGACATCATCGTTTACTAAAAGATGATGCATCCATCTACCTTCCAAAAGACAATTAATTCAAGAGCCATCTATCGCGCTTACTTGTAGCTCAAGTTTGACCTAATTTAGTTATATTGTCAAGCTGCAAAACCTTAGCAAGAAGTTGAACCTATTGTCAAAACTCTCGATGGTGGTTTGTGATATATTATATGACTCCCCATGGTTAAATCTAAAAAATGACAAAACTCTCAACGCAACATAAAACTTACTCGTAGTTCAAATTTAATTTGACCTAATTTTGATAAATCGACATAAAGCCATCCAAGTGAAGAGAGTTAGCTAGGTCGAAGTTTCAAAACTCGAGAAACACGGGAATCATATAAGTAGTACACAACATGTCCTTCCACTATATATGTCTAAAAAGCTTGGCTCGTGGTCTTCATACTTTCTTTGCGGACAGGAACAATCTCGTCACCACTTGGAAAATTGATAATGGTCTTTTCTGATAGTTGGAAAATCACACCGAAGACATTGTTTCAAGAGGATGCACCCATCTACTTCCAGAAAGATATTTTATCCGAGAGCAACGTATAGCGCTTACGTGTATCTCATGCTTGACCTAATTTCATTAAATCAGCCATACTCATCATATTACTTCCCTTTTTCGAGTGTTTTTAAAATATGGACATATTTGACAACTAAGCTTTAAATTTTACCATTTAGTTTTAGGCTCAAATTTTACATAGATAGTGTAAGTACATTTTAAATCAAGGACCTAAAAAAAGGGACAAGTACATCAAGGTCCATACATCTCGAACCAAGCACCATAAAATAAAGCAAGAAAAATAGTCATGTAGGCTCCTTCTTGAGAGGGCAGCTCATCCAGCCATACTCTTCATACTACTTCCATTTCGATTGTTTTCAAAATATGGAAAAAAAATTGCGGCATGTATGGACTAGTACAACATCAGAACAATCTACTGCCATTGATAAAAATAATTACCAGTACATTAGTATTAGTTCCACAAAATACTTCTATAATACCAACATCAGAACATTTGAGAGATTCAGTAGCTTTTGAAATATTTAGCAATACAAGCCATATTCTGCACTCGATCTAAAAAATTCCCATTACAAAGGAATGGGCAGCCCCAACGTTGCCATCAACAATAAACCTCTACATATCCCATTATATATACTACTCCAAACATCCATGAGAGAGTTCAGAATCACTACAAGATCTGTATGCCAACGATTCAGCGTGTCTAAGTAGTGGCCGGGTAGCACTTGCTTTCCAGCATGACACGCTTCTCTGATTGACCGTCGCCTGTGGATGCTCTAAGTAGGCTTTCTCTTGTGCACCCTCAGCAAGATAGATGTAAAATGGAAGGTAATCTTCAGGAAATTCCGCCACTCAGATTACGTAGGGAATCTGTCAATAACATAAATAAAGTAATTAATATTAGAACAGAGGGACTAAAAAATACAAAGTACATTCATATTAGGATCATCACGAGAATATTAGAATGTGATATCTAAAAATGGGTTGATGTCATAGTCCATCCAATATTGTAAATCCATTGGGAACTCCAACGAACGATTCAGGAGCTTGAAAATAAGCCTGCGACTTCAACAGGAAATGGTAGAACGCAGTCCGCGCGGCATCGGGTGGCACACTTTTTAGTCGATAATAAAACTGGACCATATAGAAGCTACAAATAGGGCACAATGACGTCACCCTCACCTCGTACTTCTCCAATTCCCACACCGTGGACCTTACGATGCTAACGGTTAGTACAATCTCCATGATATGCCCATCAATCTAGCCGATGAACAGCGTGCCCTCCTTCTCGATGTCGATGAACTTTATTCTCGGCGAGAATAGTGTAGTCATTGGCTTAGATGGTTCCCATTATTTGATGTTGTAGTAGAATCTGGGCACATCCATCGAGTGGGCAGAATCAAGGTGCAGATGCACCTCAGCTAGGCGGCCAACCCACTTGCATCCTGGCTCCGTGCAGATAAACGGGGTGTCGAAGCAGCGGACTATGTGGATATAGAGGGCGTTGAAGGATACCATTGTCGAGCAGTCATAATTCGGGCACCTACAGTAAACTTCTCCACCGACAACTTGGCGATGCAGCTCCTTGGAGCATGCGGCTAGCCGGACGGCGCTTTTAGCATCCAGACGCTTAGCGGTTTTGTTGATGACGTCATCGCCGACCTTGCTAAAGCCGTCGCACTGCCCGCTCTCCCTTGAACCTCTCCAAATTTTGTACAGACCAGGCACCATCCTGTTCGGGAGGATTGGGGGCAAGGGCGGATCTATATAGAACTGTTGGGTTTTTTTGGAGGAGAGGGGTGGTGGCCTAGAAGGATTGATGCAGCGGTTAAGACAGCGAGGAAAATGTGTGAACCGTGTGGTGGAGAGGATCCCAAATGCATCCAGGCAGCATCAGCGAGTGGGATAAACGGAACGGAGGTGGGGAAGATGGGATGGATCTTTGAGTAAAGTGGTTTTTTTCATTTCTTCTGCTATAGGA
Organism: Avena sativa; assembly: GCA_916181665.1. Taxonomy (NCBI): domain Eukaryota; kingdom Viridiplantae; phylum Streptophyta; class Magnoliopsida; order Poales; family Poaceae; genus Avena; species Avena sativa. The sequence continues at coordinate 360,829,179 of OV702299.1, read as the reverse complement.
AGCGGCTGCATCAAGGACGCCGGCTAGAGTGATAGACTAGCACACCGCTGTGCACTAAATTAACCATGTCACCTCCTGGCGCAGTATATTCTCGTAATGTCAGTTGACCAGACACTTTATTTATTTTCGTCTTCTATTTGCATAATACTATTATTATACTTAGGCTAGTCTTAGTGGGAGTAATATGAGTAGTAACATAGTCCTACATGTATTACCAACTTGACATGGCATGCAATTAAATAATGAAAGAGAGGCTTGTGGTTATTCTTCTAATAAGATGCTGACATGTGGGGTTGCCCAGAAGATACATACTAGTACTAGTAGTAGTACTCTTATTTTTGGAGTAAATACTATGAAAATACAGCTGTAAATACTCCACAAATTTAGTGCACAGAAAGTGACACGGTTAATTTAGTGCGTCAAACTGACGTGACGAGACTATAATGTGTCAGGAAGAGTGACACAGTTAATTTAATGCACAACGGCATGCTAGTCTATCACGCTAGCCGACGTCCTCTATGCAGCCACTTCCTACAGCAGAAAAAAAAAGAAAACCTTTTTCAAAGAGCCATCCTATCTTCTCCATCTCCGTTTAGTTTATCCCCACTCGCCGACGCCACATGGCCGCATCTCTGACGCGTTTCACACATTTTCCTCGCCATCTTGCCCGCTGCATCACTCCCTCCAGGCCACCACCCCTCTCCCTCCGTTGTTGAATCTGTCAAGTACCGCTGATTATGTTATGGGAATCTGTTGATATTTTTCAGTTTTATTTAGTACTTCGAATCTTTTAAATGCGAGTGAATCTGTAAAATGTTTTGTGATTTTTATTACTAAAGTATTTTGTATAACTAATACTAATGTACTTATACTTGTTTAGATCAAGGGCAATAGATGGTCTTGCTCTTTTTTTGAAACATGGTCTTGTCACAATCTAGATGAGGCTTGGCGTATTTTGGGTTGCATATGCGGGAAAATGTAATAAGTGACTCAACTTGGAACTACTCTTTCTAACTCATGTGATATATAGTACGTAACCTAGACAAAGTTGAGGACATTAAAAATATGAACTGGAGGGAGTAGCTAGTAAGTATAAAAATGGAAGCAGTAAGTATAAATTATCTTACAATTGTCTCATGGCTCCATAACTCTAGTCGGCGTTCTCGATGCAGCTACACCCGGCAAAAGACATCCGAAGGAGCATGGAAAACCCCTTGTTCAAAGAGCCATCCTCAACACCGACAGGCCGCATTTGGATCTTCTCGAGCACGCGCTTCACACATTTTTCTCGCCATCTCACCCGTAGCATCGCTCCTTCGAGGCCGCCACCCTCTCCTCGAAATACGCCCAACAGTCATACATAGATCCGTCCTTGCCCACATCCATCCGGACGTGATGACCATTGATTCGAGGCACAACCATCTGAACGACGCTTGGAGGAAGGTCAGCGACGACGTCTTCAACAAAATAGCTATGCGTCTGGACACTACCAGCACCGTCCAGCTGGCCGCATGCTCCAAGGAGCTATACCGCCAAGTCGCCGGCGGAAAAGGTAGTACATGCCCCCAACGACATCTGCTGGACTTTACTCTCCTACAAGGACGTCTACGACCACAAGATCGCGTGCAACGACCACCGGTGTGTCTGCATGGAGCTAGGATGCGAGTTCACCAACGTCAATAAAGTGTTCGTCGAGCACCTCATATCTGCCCACGTGATAACGGTGCCCAGATACAGCCCCCAAAAATGGGACCGAAAAATGTCGGTTCCTGCACCGGGCTCGAGGAGAGCTTGGGTCATCGGCATCGGGAAGGAGGGCAAGCTGTTCGTCGCCCAAATTGATGGGCATAGCATGGAATTTATCCTGTCCGTCAGGCCGGTCAGTTCGACGGCGTGCGAATCGCCGTGGTACGAGGTGAGGTTTTGGTCGTTGGCCTTGTTCGCTAGTTTCAATCAGGTTCTAGTAACGAGGTCATCCAAGACAACGATTAGGCCATCGCCGGCCGACATCGTGCTGGAAGTGCTCACATCTTATCTGCCGAAGCCACGACTTTACTGGAATACTACCCAACCTACCGTTGGACAAGATTCACCGGTGAGATATCACATACTAATCCTCTTGTGATGATCCTAAAGTGAGTGTATGTAATGTTTGTACTAATTCGTTAATTTATGTTGGTGGCAGATTCCCTTCATAATCGAAATTGCAGAAATTAAGGATCCCAAATTTCTTGATTTTTCATATGAATTTTACATGTACGCTGTTGACCTAGAGGCTGACAGGTGACAATGAAACGAGAGACGCATCCCAGGCAGGAAATCAAGCGCGCTTCCTGGCCAGCACTTTGACACGTTGAATAATTCTCTTTCTTCTACTCATATGATGGGATATTTAGTGGTTCCAAATTGCTACTGAATCTTTCAATTGTTACTGAATCTGTCAAACTACCATTCATTGCTATTAGTTAAGTATTTCATAGAGCTAATACTGATGTACTGGTACTTGTTTAGATCAAGGAAATTAGATGGCCGGTCTTGCTTTTTTCTTTTGAAACATGGCCTTGTGACAATCTAGATGACGCTAGGGCATTTTGTGTTGCATATATGTTGGTCACACATGCATTGATCTAAGAATGAGGTAGGCACACAAAAGTAGACTTGATCGTCTGTTTTGCACGCTCTAATGATGGAGTGTGTTCGGAGAAAAGTGCAAACTCATTGTGCGCCAAGGTTTTTTGAGCTGAAACATGAACTTATTATCTCTCTACTGCTATTAACACTACTGACACTTCGGTATGAAACTTGGTCATATGGTTGCTAATTATTTGATGTACTGAACTTGTTCTACATATGTTTGCACTTGTCGGATTATGATTAATCCAGTTTAGATAGGGAAAACAATTAGTCTAGGATTACAATCCAACAGGAAGATGTCATCATGTCTCGCACATTTTGAAATGAGAAAACCAAAACGAATCAATGTTCGTCATCTCACTGCATAATTTGAAACAACAGTCTAATCATCATCACCATCATCGCTTTCAGCACCGCCGTGTTCTAGATCAACATGTTCTGACTGGGTTTGATCTTCTTCCTCTTGCCATTCATCATACATGTCCTGAGATTCATCAGGTAGAACCAGTTTATTACTCTCTTTGTCCACTACACTAACCTCGACAATGAAATCTACTTGTCCATCATGCGTAGACCTTCCTCTCACAATCAAATTTTCATTGATGTCAGCCAGTTCAGTTATACAAACACTGGGATCATCTTGGTGGGAAAAATAAATGGTTACTGGCTCGTCATAGTCATTCACATTTCTGACCTTTCTAGATATGCCGGCAACTCAGCTGCAGCTAACTCAGAATTGTTATTTTTTTACTTCTTTTTTGGAATTTGTGGCCTTCAGGAAGAAAAACATGGTGGCCAAGGTAACTGGTCTTAATTTGTAGCCTCATTGTGACCTATTTTGACTCAAAGCAAACACATGCATTGTAACCTCCTGTCACGCTGCCTGACATAGTGCCAAGAGGTAGAAAATCATGGGTGCAAAACAACACAACAGCACGCAGAGGGAACTTGGCATCTTCAGGTTTGCTTGCAAGGATATTAGGAATCATGACACACTACCATAGTTTCTGCAAGTCTCGTATAAGAGGTCGCATGAACAGATCAAAATCCATCATAGGTTATTTGGGACCTGGGATGAGTAAAGTCCGATCCATGTATGCCCAGGTAGGCAGGTTGTAAATTGTAACAAGTACTAGCCACAAGAGGTATGAGTTACTCATGTTGCAAAATGTGTTAAATCCATCTATAGCTAGGCCAAGTCTCAGGTTCCTTGGATCCACAGCAAATCCTGGATGGGCCTTGTCAAAGTTCTTCCATTCATCACCATCAACTGAATGTATCAGTAAGTAATTGATACGTCCAAAACGTATCTACTTTCCCAAACACTTTTGCTACTGTTTCTCCTCTAAACTTGTGTGTTTTGGATACAACTAACATGGATTGACGTTGTTTTCAGCAGAATTGCTTTGGTGTCTAGTTTTTGTGCAGAAAATAAAATTTCAGGAAAAATCCCGGAAAATATGCCAAAACTCCTATTTTACCAGAAGACTCACGGAGCCAGAAGATGAGATGGAGGAGGGCCACGAGGGGCCCACACCCCCTGGCCGCGCGGGCCGGCCTAGGCCGTGCCTGGGAGGGGTGTGGCCACCTCGAGCACCCCCTCGGCCTCCCTCTTCGCCTACATAAAGCCTTCTGACCTAAAAACTCCGGGGGGTTCGACATTTTTTCAGAAAGAGTTCCGCTGCGCCGCCACCATCAAAAAACGCGATTCGGAACCAGAAACTCTGTTCTGGCACCCTACCGGCACGGGGATTTGGAGGAGATCATCGCCATCATCATCACCGACGCCTCTCCATCAACTATCCATGTTTCCCCCATCCATGAGTGAGTAATCCCCCACTAAAGGCTATGGGGATGGTAGGGATTGGATGAGTTCTATCATGTAATCGAATAAGATTGTTAGGGCATGGTGCCTAGTATCTTTATTAGTGCTATTTGACTTTGTTGCAACTTGTTATGCTTAATTCTTGTCACTAGGGCCCGAGTGCCATGATCTCAGATCAGAACATGTTATTGATTCATGATGGTAGTATTGTTTGTGATCTTATCAGCAAGTTGTGTACACATATCATTGTCCAGAACCGAAGGCCCTGAAGTGACAGAAATTGGGATAGCCGGAGGGGATGGCTGTGATATGAGGATCACGTGTGTTCATGGAGTGTTAATGCTTTGCTTCGGTGCTCTATTAAAAGGAGTATCTTAATTGCCAGTAGGTTCCCTTGAGGCCCAGCTGCAACGGGCTGGCAGGACAAAAGATGTTGTGCAAGTTCTCATTGTGAGCACGTATAACTATATATGGGACACATGCCTATGATTGTTTAGTACTTGGATGCTTTATCTTATTTATTTGCAAGTTCCCTAGATATTGAAGTTACATGAATAGTCTCGTCCATGAAACGCCCGTCCATCCATCCATATGCCTACCGCACTCAAACCCTACTGTTTGCTACTATTGTTACTACTTCCTTTGTTTTACTGTTGTTGTTACTTTGCTATTGCTACTACAAAACTGTTGCTACTCATAAACTACTGTGAGCAAGACTATTTCTAGGTGCAGCTGAATTGACAACTCAGTTGTTAAGGCTTATAAGTATTCTTTGGCTCCCCTTGTGTCGAATCAATAAACTGGGTTATACTACCCTAAAGACTGTTGTGATCCCCTATACTTGTGGGCAATGTTAAGGAAATCGGTAATCATTAGCTGCTCGGTTGGCTTGGGAGTAGCGATTAATCGGAATTCGGACGATTAACTGATTTAATCGGTCGGATATTAATCGGTGCATTCTACAAAAATTAGCACCTAAAACACGTATGAATCATCAGCCTTAAGCTCCCGGATGAGATCCTCAAGGCGCTCGAGCTCTTGTATCTGAGGTCTAGTCGGCAACTACGAGGAACTGGTCAACAACGACAAGGAACTAGTTGGTGATGGCTGAAATCGAGATCCTAGAGGAATGGATCGAACGGGAGCTTCGCAAAACCTACTTCATTGGGGCGGGCTAGCGGATGGATGGGCGATATGTGTTGATAATTTTGCAACTTTTTTGACCAAGTGTAGTGGTTAATCGGGAATATACCTAATAATCGGAGTGTCATACCTATTAATCGGGCTAAACGATTAACAGAAAGGATTAGTAGTAATCGACAGAGGACTAGTTTACATCTTGGATCCATTGATAGCCCTGATTGCTTGATTGCTACTTTCTTTCAGAAATATTTTCCTCCTAGTGCTCGACATGCTATTTTGCTGAAATTTTTTGATTTTAAACAAGGAGAAGAGGAGAAATTGCCTGAGTCATGGACAGGGCTCTAAAAATGATTCATGCACATCCTGGATGTCCATTACCTAAAAATGAGCTTCTTGATATATACTATAATGGACTAACTGATGAATCTAGGACATACCTGGATAGTTTTGTTGATTGTGTTTTCAGGAAAAGAACTCCTGCAGAAGCTGAAGAATTAATGGCTAAAATAAGAAATAATTATGATGATTGGACTACAACTGAGCCAATTACACCTGAGACTACTACTCCTGAACCAACTATGCCAGAGCCAACTCCAACACCAACACCAAAGAAGAGGGGAGTGATTGAATTAAATGATGAAGTGATGAAAGAAGCAAAGAAATGTCTTAAGGAGAAGGGTATTAGATCTGAAGATGTGAAGAATTTACCTCCTATAGAAGAATTATGTAAGCCAATCTCCTATTCATCCACTATTGATGTACACTCTCTCCAACATTTTGATGAAGGTGATATTCCCTATGGTAAACCTCCTGATCAATGCTTAGCGGAACTTGACATTTTTATTGTGAAACAAGGTAATTTTAATAAACAAGTTCAGAATCATTTATTGGAAAACTCTAGAGCTATTAATGAGTTGAAAGATATTGTGGAAAGAACTTCTAATGATGTTAAAATGCTTGTTAAACACTTCCAAATGGTTCAAACTCAAATTGATCAACTTGATAAAGTGCAAAAGGATATGCTAGATAATGCTTCTGGAGATAAACATGCTGATGAAATTAGAACTAGGAGTGGTGATACCACTTAGGATCCCTTATATCATGAGGGACATCCTAAAATAATTGAGCAGGATTCTCAACAAGCTGAAAATAGAGGTGCTTCTTCTAAGAGAAAGAAAAAGAAACATAAAACAGTTGAGGAACCTTCCGAACCTGTAGATCCTAATAGTATATCTGTCTCTGATGCTGAAACTGAAAGTGGTAATGATAATAATGATGCTCCTAAGAAGGAAGAAATTGAATAAGAACCTGAGAGACCCACTAAGAACACTAAGTACACTAAGGAATATTTTTTGCTAATAAACATGGTAGTGAAAGAGAACCTTGGGTGCAGAAACCAATGCCTTTGCCTAATAAGAAACACAAGTCAAAGGAGAAATAACACTATAACAAGTTTTGTGAATGGATGAAACCATTATTTTTGCAAATTCCTTTGACTGATGCTATTAAGTTGCCTCCTTATTCAAAGTATATGAAGGATATTGTCTCTAATAAAAGGAAGATTCCTAATGAGGAAATTTCTACTTTGCTTGCTAATTATTCCTTCAGTGGTAGTTCCAAAGAAACTTGGTGATCCAGGTATTTCAACTATTCCTTTCTCTATTAAGAATAATTATGTTAGAACTGCTTTGTGTGATTTGGGAGCTAGAGTTAGTGTGATGCCTTTTTCTCTCTATAAGAGACTTCAACTAGAAAAATTGATACCAACTGATATTTCTTTGCAAATGGCTCATAAGTCAACTACTATCCCTATTGGTATATGTGAGGACGTTCCTGTTCAAGTGGCTCATAATTTCTTGGTTTTAACTGATTTTGTTGTGCTTGAGATGCCTGAAGATGATAATATGTCTATTATTCTTGGGAGACCTTTTCTTAATACTGCAGGTGTTGTCATCAATTGCAATCAAGGAAAAGTAACTTTTAATATTAATGACAAATATCATACTGTCTATTTCCCCAAGAATATTGATAAGATCTATGGCATGAATTCAATTGAAAATATTGAGAGCATCAAAGTTGGAGAAATATATTGTCCCATTTCACAAGGAAGTTTTGAAACTATTATGATTGGGACTATTGCTATCAAGATTGAGGTAACATAATAATTTTGTGAAATGAAAAGTTTTGTTTCATCTAAAATTGTTTTGGTAACAAGACTTGATCAACCTTGTTAACAAAGGGATTTTGATGGACAAAACAATGCTTTCACAATGATTATCCTTGATCACTTTTATCTTTCTCCTTTCCAGTATTTGCTCTTCGTCTAGTTAGTCTTAGTTTTGCTAGTTGCTTGCTTGTTAGAGTATCTTAGAATTTATGTAGTTTTGGTTTGATTTTTGTGTCTTTCAAAAATCTTTTTCTGCGAGAAAATCAATTTTCATAACCTGGAAATTGGCCAAAAATAAAGTTTCCCGAAAAATTCCAGAAAATTCATATTAAATGTTTTTTGGGAAAAAAGGGGCAGAGGGGCACCTGGAGTGACCCAGGGGGACCCACCAGGCCAGCACACCCCCTGGTGGTGTGGCCAGCCCCAGGTGGCGCCTGGCCCAGGTGTGGCCCACCCCCGGCCCTCCAAGTTGCCTCCTTCCAGCCACTTCTTTCTCTCTCCCAAAAAACACTGGGAATCTTCTCAAATCTTGAGTTCCTGCTGTTCTTGCTCCCTAATTTTGATCTCCTTGCTCAACCCTTCTTTGCTGCTAATTTTTGGAGGGATTGCTCTTCAATATGTACCTCCTCCGCTTGTCGAATTAGATTTTTGATTGGTGGATTGTATCTTTAGTATTTTTCTACTGTAGGTGACAGGTTGTGTGAGCTTGCATGCTTGTTCTATGCTTAGAGATTTCATTTTGATGCATGTTTAGGCCTCTATCAAGTTCCTATAGTAGTTCCTCATCACTTATCAACTAGGAAATCACTTGCTTTGATATTTGTCTAAAAAATTCAAAAAAGAAGATGAGTGCATACCACCTGAACCAACATGAATTGATGGTACCTTCGCCAATGAAAGTACATCGTGAGGAGGAGGTTTTCTCTTCCATATATCCATGCCCTGAATTTATGAGAGCTGCAGGGATATTTCAGGATTTCTAGACTATGATTTCTAATGCAGGGTTGGATCATTTTGTTGGAGAAGAACCATACCAATATGTTAAGCTAACCATGTATGTGGTGCAGAACTTTCGGTTTATTTGGTCCTTTTCTAATCCCAGGGTCCACTACAAAATTTATAATATAGCTTTCAACCTCTGTTTCGATGATTTTTGTGTAGCTATCAGAGTGCCACAGTGGGGTTCATGTGAGAAGATTAGAGAGAGGCCTAAGCCACTCATGGACTTATATGCTGAAATTTGCCAAGGTTACGAATTCTCAAAGGAGAGTGGTAATCTTCAGAATATTCATTTCCCATCCATTAGATATTTTGCCTATTTCATTGCCAATTGTGTTCTGGCTAGGAAGACTGCTAGAAAATTATCTTCATTTGATCTAGCTTTTATCTCAGCCGCCTTGAAACGAGATAGGACTTATAACTTGGTTGATTTGATAGTTTTCTATCTTGATGCTAACCTTGAGAAAGGTGGGATTTGTGGAGGTCTCTTTGCATCTCGTCTATTAGCTTTTCATGGTTTAGAGCCTCATCATTCAGATTTTCAGTTCCTCATAGAGAGACTTGATCTCAATTCCATGGTTCAGCATAAATTTGTTTCTTCTTGGGATACTTCGAGTGAGTTACTGTATGAAATATCCTTTGTCAAGAGTGGCTAGAGAGGGGTAGGTCTGAGAGAGTAGTCTCTTTGCCAGCACCTGCTTTGTTTAACTTTGATACCAGGCAAGGATGGTCGCTCACGGAGGAAGAACTTGACACATACATGGCAGATCTCTCCCAGCAAGAGGACAATGTTGGAGAGGATGCCGAAGATGATTCGGTTCAGACCTCCAACATGGGAGAATCTTCATACTAGCAGCCCTCCTATGATTGGGGCGCTTCTTCATCGCGAGGGCCTGATTATGATCATTCCTACGATGACCCATCGACTTGGGGTTACTACTTGCGTTATTGATTGATCACCACTTAGGCCAAAATCCTAAGCTTGGGGGAGGTATACCGACATCACACTCATCTATATATCATTTTCCGTCAGTACTTTGTATATCCATGTTCCGCTTTCTTTTTAGTTTTTGTTTCTGCTTTCCCAAAACACAAAAATACCAAAAATATTTTCGTTGTTTATCTTGGTTTGTTTCTTTGCTTTTTAGCTTTGGTTTGATTTAACAAAAATCCAAAAATATTTTTATTTGTTTTCTTTTGCTTTGAGTTCTTGCTTTAAAAAATCGAAAACACCAAAAATATTTGTTGTTCTTCTTTGGTTTTGTGAAATTCGTTGCAGGGTTCAGCGGTCCTCAGTGGAGTTTGGTTTCATGTTATTATTCAAGCCACACAGGTGAAAGGCAATTATGATGATTTATGACAACTCGAGGTGTGGTAAGAGGATGGTAATGAACTCTATTTGTCTTCATTTTTGTACATAAACTCATCATTGTGGGCATGCTTAGTCTGTTCATGTAAGGTTTATGTTATTTAATGGATGCTTAGTAGTTTTTGCTCTCTTATGATTAGCTCCAGCTTGCTAATAGTTTGTAGCATGTCATATGAATGTTTGCTTACATTGTTCTATTCATAACTTGGTATGACATTGTGGTATCCTCCTCTGAATGCTTCATATTGAATCGACTTGGCACATGCTCACGCATGCATATGACTGAACCAAAGTCAGTTAAGCATCAATGATTTATTTTGCCTCAGAGTTCTTGTATCACTTTTATGCCATAATTAATTTTGTTTTGTTGCAAGCATGATTATGACAGTTATTGCTCTCTCGTTTGTCGCTCCCTCTCTATTGCTAGACTTCACTTGCACTGAGTATGAGCTCTACTCGTGTTTCCAACTCCCCAAAACCAATATTGTCAAAAGTGTCCACCATATCTACCTATTAGCATCATTTGATATTCTGTGCATATTCATTATGCCTCGTTTTCTTCCAAATAAAATGTTTGCTTGTTATGAGAAAGTTGGTTAGTAAATATCTCACGAACTTGATGGCACACTTTATTTTCTTGCACTTAATAAACCTGAACCATTGACTATCCATGGAAGTTATATGCTTGCAAATTATAGGCTGGGAGTTAGCAGAACCGTGCTGTCACGGGGAATGCTTTCAACACATGTAAATATCTACCCAGTTGATATCATGCTCTTTTGTTTATGGATGTCGTCGATGAGAAATAAAAGGGGAGCTTGTATGTCCATGGAGTTATGTATATGTGTTAGAGAAACGCCTGGGCCGCTAGCCTAAGCCATGCCTAATGATGGTGGAAACTTGCAGAATAACCATAGTGAGAAATCTATGAAGCACTCTTCTTATAAAAAATATAGAGATATAGAAAAGAGGAAAGAAGATAAAAAATCACCATTTTCCCATGGTAAATAAGAAGATTGCTGAGATTCTCATTGTCTGCTTGACTTGTCAGTTTGATATGGGATAGCTCCTGTATCATGGGGCAAGGGGTACCCCGTTGGCGGTTCTCTATGATACACATGTATTTACGATGACAAGAACTTACCGGTAACTAAAGTTGAGTAGCATGAGGAGCGGCCCTCGTATTCAAGGGACATGAGATTTTCAGGTTATGATCTGTCAAGCATATAACTCAAATTGCACCTCACTTTCAACTTAACCAATTAAAGATGCCTATGTTATGGGAAATGAGAGCTCAAAGCTAATGAGTATCATACTTTCAGCATTTGGAAGCCTTTCAAACTTTTCAAAACCTTTTCACTTCCTTGTTGAGTCACCACCTATTCTATGAGCATCTTCTTGAGAGCATAGTTGTCATTCTTAGTGTAATGTGCTTGTCTCAAAACTTGGTTAATTATGTCATAAATTTTATGCTTGTATCTTTGATATCTTTACTTCTAGTCTTCACTTGAACTTAAGAGGTGCCTTGGCATTTATGTTTTGCTCCACAATCAAAGGCAAGCGAGATAAAACTCTATCATACCTTCTTATGAGCATTGCAATATTGCTTATGTTTATGTTTTATGCTACTTATTATCATTGTGTTGGAATATTTTCATAGCTTGCAATGACTATTGAGTAGACTTAGTTGCATACTCCTTATTTCGAATTGTCTAAGTATTGATCTTATGCTGAGAATATATACATCATGTGAAGCAAATGTGTTCGTAAAAGTTTCTTTTATCGCACTCAGTTTTCAACTGAATTGCTTGAGGAAAAGTAACAAGTTAAGCTTGGGGGGTAGTTGATACGTCCAAAACGTATCTACTTTCCCGTACAGTTTTGCTATTGTTTCTCCTCTAAACTTGTGTGATTTGGATACAACTAACACGGACTGATGCTGTTTTCTGCAGAATTGCTTTGGTGTCTAGTTTTTGTGCAGAAAATCAACTTTCAGGAAAAATCCCGGAAAATATGCCAAAACTCCTATTTTACCAGAAGACTCGCGGAGCCAGAAGATGAGAGGGAGGAGGGCCATGAGGGTCCCACACCACCTGGCCGTGCGGGCCTGCCTAGGCCGCGCCTGGGAGGGGTGTAGCCAGCTTGGGCACCCCCTCGGCCTCCCTCTTCGCCTACATAAATCCTTCTGACCTAAAAACTTCAGGGGGGGTCAACATTTTTCCAGAAAGAGTTCCGCTGCGCCGCCAGCGCCAGAAACCGCGAATCGGAACCAGAAACTCTGTTCTAGCACCCTACCGGGACGGGGATTTGAAGGAGATCATCGCCATCACCCTACCGATGCCTCTCCATCAACCATCCAAGTTTCCCCCATCCATGAATGTAGCACCCCGGTAAAATAAACCACTAGAAAATCACGTGTTAATTAATAGTTTGTGCATCATCATGACATCATCGTATTTTCCTAAAACTATTCTCTGAAAACCTATTTTATCTACTACATTATTCCTTCCTATGTTTCAAATATAAAATCCCGATGCTTCTAGATATCCTTATTTATCTAAAACTATTTGTAAAAGCTTTCATAAAATATAAAAATATATAAAACTATTTGACTAAACGGGGAGGAAGCCGACCAGGCCCAAAGGCCCAGCTAGCTGGCCTACTACCCGAAGACCCTAACCCTAGCCCCTACCCAAACCCCAAACCCTAGCTCCCGTCCTCACCCCACTCCCTCACCATGCCGCCAACACTCTAGCTCACCACACCCACCCAGCGCCTGCCCAACCCTCTCCTGGTCAAACCCGGACCCACCTCCCTCACCCAGTACACAGCAGCCGCCGCCGCCGCGGTACACAACACATCGACACACGCGCGCACCCAACCCGATCCCCAGGCGAACCTAACCCCAACCACCCGCACGCCATCCGCTAGCCCCGCACACCATCCACAACTCCTCCCCCGACCCAGTCAACCCTCTCACGACGCTCCCCCATGTGACCCCACCAACTCTCCCTTCACGTTTTCTCTCTCTTGCACGCGCGTCTCCCTCCGCTCGTCCCCTTCCTCTCCTTCCGCCGCTAGGGGAACCCCTCCTCCCTCGGTCGGCTGCCTTCCTTACTCAACCATGATGGCACCCGCCCGCTCGAGTCGCTCGTCTCCGCGACCCCGTCCTCCTTGCCTCCGGATAGCACCAGACACCGCCTCGTCCTCCCCGAGTTTTCCCCTCCACTATGGCCCTCTCCCCTGCGAGATGGCCGTCGCCCCTCCCCTCGCCCCGCCGAGCACCACCTCTCCATCGCCCGGCAACCGCCGCCCTCTGCATTCCCCATGCCCCCTCGACGCCAGGGACCGCCGGTCGCGCCACGAGCATCATTGCCGGCCGCCTATACCCCGTCCTATGTCCGTCGTCGCTGCTCGGTTCCCGGCCGCCAAGAGCTCCTCTCTGCATGTCGGCAACCGCCCCCGCTGCCGCCCGTCGTCATGCATCTGCAGGCCGTCATCGAGCCCTGCAGACGCTGCTGCCTCTCCGTCGCTCCGTCCCGCGAGCTTCCTTGCCGGCGCTTCTCTGCGGTGGCCGCCCTCCGCTCTCCGTCGACCCTGTGGACCCTCGCGTGCTCAGTAGACCATAGCCGTCCTAGCATGCCCTTGTATTATGCAGTTCACCATAGGACAAGGCCCCTTTTGATTGTGCGATGGTGTGCTAATGATCTGAAGGTGATGGTGTGGTATTGCTGGACAAATTGGATTGTCGAGGCGCGACGCGATGATAACAAGATAGTGGTTTTGGGAGCCGCGTCCTCGAGGGCTATTTGATAAAATGCCCCACTTTACTCTGGCATTTGCCCCAAACGGCACATTTACTTTGCCATGGACAAAATGCCCCATTTTACTTGGTTCATTTGCTGAAATGCCCAATTACGGAGGTTTACAACTAATTAAAACAAGCTGCTCCTAATCTAATCTAACATGTAGCCTGCAGTTACTCTTTTACCCTTGAGTGGATTTATCTAGAGCTGGGCAAGACCGGTGCCACACATCCATCGCTGCCTTATCTCTCCCTTAGAAGTGACGCGAGCGACGACCGGCCGGCGACGCCGGAGACGACCGGCGACCAAGCCCATCGACGTGCTGTCTCTCTGCCGCCGTGTCTCGCCTCGCCTGTCTCGCCCCGCTCCGCTGCGCTCTCTCTCGACCGCTACGTATGTCCGCGTCCTTGTGTGGCGACCTCGACGGCGAGCACAAACAGCGTTGCTGCGCATCCCGGCTTGTCGAGGTCAGTATTTTCCACTTCTTACTCCCCTATGGTACTCAGTACGTATCTGATTTTGTGGTTGTTCTCTCATTCGGTAGGTGGAAACACTAGATGGTTTTGGACTGAGCGGTCCGATGGATTCCATGAGCAATATCACGGCTCCTGATGGGTATTTTTCTCCTTGTAATCTTCGTGATGGTAGAGCCAAAATAACACGATTTAGTGGTTTATCTCTAACTTGTGTTCATTTTCCCCAAATCGAGTAGGAGCGACGCGGACGATAATTTTAAAATAACTTTTAGAGTCACTGAGTTTGTCGCCAAGCTTGATGATGGTCGCCAAATTCATTGTCCAAAGCAAGATGTGGTGTGGCAGCAGGTTAACATTAGAGGGATAACACTAGAGAAGCTAAAGTCAAGACTAAGCGAGTCTATTTTCTATGGTTCAAGACAGGAGGTGCATCTTTTCTGTGAAGACAAAGCTTCAGGAGGGGTTGATGGTATGATCCAAAATGCCAGCGAGTTCAACTGCTGAAATTTCTAATTATTTACAAAAAGATGACAACGTAGATGGGGGCGATTCTAGTGATGTGAATATAGATCATCTACCCATTGTGGACTGGTCCACCATTGAGATTGCAGCAATTGAAGATGGTTCCATGGATGCTCCTATATCTCAAGAAAAGATGTGCCTGGCTTTAGGCATCAATGAAAATTCTATTCTTCATCCTCCTTCACCTATAGTTGGTTGTGTTGTTGATAAGGAGATGTTGGCAGAAGCAGCGATAGCAGTTGATGACAACATGCCAGAAGAGTTAAACATTTCATATGACATAGACCACCCAACTATAGAGGTTGGGACAATGTTTCCTTCTATGACTGATTGTAGAATGGCAATAAGGCAATTTGCCATCAATGAGGAATTTGATCTTGGCACCAAAAATGCTGACCGGACTAGATGGTCCGGAGAATGTTTGGCCGATGGTTGCCCATGGACTATAACAGCACGTGTAATGGCAGATAAGAAAACAACACGGGTACTATAATCTATCTTTCGTAGATAATAACAAAATGAATTGTTTCACTTGTACTGAATTATCAATTGTTGTTTCACTTATCTTTATCTTTATCTTAATATATGCAGATAAACCAGATAGTTGGGCCCCACAATTGTTATTCAAGCAGCCAGGTGACATCTTCCATGGCCTCTCAAGCATGGGTGAAACAAAGGTCAATCAAGATACTCCGAAAAGAGCCAAACATAGGTGCTAAGGCCCTTAGAGAGAAGCTGCAGGAATCTTACAATGTTCAAATGGGGTATCACACCGTGTGGAAGGGCAAGGAAAAAGCTTTGGATGAGGTTTTTGGCACTTGGGGTAATAGCTTTCAGTTCTTATTCAACTTTAAAGCAGAGATGGAAAAGAGAGATCCAGGCAGCATCGTGGAGGTTGACACCATTGTAGATGATGCAGGTAAAATTTGCTTTCACAGATTCTTTATGGCGCTTAGGCCTTGCATAGATGGATTCATTGCTGGTTGTAGGCCATACCTTAGCATAGATTCTACTGCTCTTAATGGTAAATGGAATGGACACTTAGCTTCATGTACAGCATTGGATGGGAACAATTGGATGTTCCCTATTGCAATTGGGTTCATAGATGGAGAGACCGATGATAACTGGACATGGTTCATGGAACAAGTGCGTAAAGCCATTGGTCCACTTCCTCTTCTTGCTATAAGTACAGATGCATGTAAAGGATTAGAAAATGCCGTAAAGAAAGTTTTCCCACAAGCTGAACAAAGAGAATGCTTTAGGCATTTAATGCAGAATTTTATTAAAAAATTCCATGGTGACACTCACAAGAACATGTGGCCAGCAGCTAAAACCTACAGGCCTGAACGTTTTATTTACCACATGCAAAATGTTCTTAATGCTTGTCCTGATGTTGATCCATATTTGAACCAATATCATAATTTGTTGTGGATGAGATCTAGCTTCAACACCGAGATAAAATGTGATTACATACAAAACAACCTTGCCGAGTCTTTCAATTCTTGGATCAAAGAGATAAAGGATCTCCCCGTGGATCAGCTAGCTGACACATACAGGCAACGAGTAATGAGGTTATTTCAGCTTAGGAGAACAATTGGGTCCTTGCTTCAAGGAAAAATCCTTCCTGCTGTGATACAACAAATACACAGCCAGACAAGAGGTCTTGGTCACTTGAAGGTTGAGAAATCTAGTGCAACAAAAGCTGAGGTCCGAGACATATTACATGACAACATAAGGCATGTGGTAAATGTAGCTACTCATGAATGCACTTGTCTTAGGTGGCAGCACACCGGAAAGCCTTGTTGGCATGCTCTTGTCTTCTTGATAGGAAAGAGAAATGTCCCACTTGAAAATTATGTTCATGAGTATTACTCATTAGATAAGTTTAGGGCTGCCTACCAAGGAGAGGTTGAGCCATTGACAGATAAGTCACAGTGGCCTAAGGTGGACCTTGGATTTGTAATGTATCCACCACGTCCGAAGGTGTCCGCAGGAAGGCGTAGGAAGAATAGGATTAAGAGTTTCTTGGAAGGTGGTGGCAGCAAAAGCAAGGCAAAGGCAAAGGAAAAGGAAGTTAAAAGGTTGGGCAGCCAAAACAGATGCAAAAATGTGGTGTGTTGGGCCATAGGCAGAATACTTGCCCAACAAATGGCGTTAGGAAAAGGTACTCAAATGTGTTTGTCACTTTCCATTACAAAATTTGTTTAGAAATTTACTAATGTTCTGTTCACAGGAAAAGAAAGAGTAAAAAGAACTCAAGTGGAGGTGCATTGACAATAGCTGTTGTGTTTGCCTTGAAGTTATGGAGGCATTACCTTCTTGGCAACAAATGTGAGATTTACTCGGATCACAAAAGCCTCAAATATATATTCACTCAGCCGGATCTTAACCTTCGGCAAAGGAGATGGATTGAAACAATCAACGACTTCGATCTCACAATAAACTACACTTCGGGCAAAGCAAATGTCATGGCTGATGCCTTGAGCCGTAAAGCTTATGTGAACAATCTCAAGGTGAAGAAGTATGAGCCTCAGCTGTGTGAGGAATTTGACCAGCTCAACCTCGGCCTTATTCCTAGAGGCTACCTTGCGACCTTGGTAGCTACTCCTTCCTTGCAAGAAAAGATCCGTTCTGCTCAACTAGAGGATCTCTTTTGTAAAGAGTATGCAATAAAATCCCAGAATCCAAAATATGAAGCATACCACCTCGATGATCAAGGCACCTTGTTCTATGATCACAGGGTGGTTGTTCCTGAACTTCCAGGCTTGAGGGAAGAAGTTCTGAAAGAAGCTCATGACTCTGTTCTTTCCATCCACCCCGGTAGCACAAAGATGTACATGGACCTGAAAACACAGTACTGGTGGCCAGGAATGAAAAATGACTGTGCCAAGTATGTCTCTAAGTGCGATGTCTGCCGTAGAGTGAAAGCTGTCCATAAAAAATCATCTGGTCTTCTTCAGCCTTTGAAGCCTCCAGAATGGAAATGGGAGAAAGTAGAGATGGACTTCATCACTGGTTTTCCGAGGTCTCAGAAAGGCAACAATGCTATCTTTGTTGTCATCGACAGGCTTTCCAAGGTTGCCCACTTCTTTCCGGTCAAGGAGACTATTTCTGCTAGTCAATTGGCCGAGCTCTATATCAACAGGATTGTCTCGCTCTATGGTGTTCCTCTAGAAATCAGCTCAGATCGTGGGAGTATCTTCACTTCCAAGTTCTGGGAAAGCTTCCAACAAGGCTTAGGCACAAAGCTAAACTTCAGCACGGCATATCACCCTCAGTCTCAAGGACAAGTGGAAAGAATCAATCAAATTCTAGAAGATATGCTTCGCGCTTGTGTCATTTCTTTCGGCATGAAGTGGGAGGAATGCCTTCCATATGCTGAGTTTTCCTACAACAATAGCTTCTAGAAAAGTATCAAAATGGCACCCTTTGAGGTTCTCTATGGCCGCAAGTGTCGTACCCCTATTGGTTGGTCAGGTGCAGGTGAAAGGAATTTCTTTGGCCCTAACATCGTCACCCAAGCAGAAGAAAAAGTTCTTATCATTCTTGAGAACTTGAAAGTTGCCCAGAGTCGGCAGAAGAGCTACTATGACAAGAAACATGTGGCTATGGAATATGTTCCTGGTGATTTGGTTTACCTTCGTGTCACTCCCATGAAAGGCACACACTGGTTTGGTATCAAGGGCAAGCTCGCTCCGCGATACATCGGTCCTTTCAAAATTCGTGGAAGAAGAGGAGAAGTGGCTTATGCACTTGAGCTTCCGGAAAAACTCAAGGTGCACAATGTATTTCACGTCTCCCAGCTCAAGAAGTGCTTCAAAGACCCCGGCAAGACCGTGGATCACGAGCTCATCAACCTCCAAGAAGACCTCTCTTATAAAGAACACCCCGTGAAAATTCTTGAAATCGCAGAACGAAAGACTCGCAACAAGTCTATAAAATTCTGCAAGGTGCAATGGTCGCACCATTCCATTGATGAAGCAACTTGGGAGCGTGAGGATGACCTCCGTTCCGAGTATCCTACCTTGTTCCAGTCTTAGTCTTCCTAGAATCTCGGGGCGAGATTCTTCTTTAGTGGGGGAGAGTTGTAGCATCCCATCTGTCTAACATCTGTAATGCTACATGGTTCCTAATAAAATGCTACTTCCTACATATTATCCTTGCATTGCATCATCAATATATCATGCTCATGTCACCATGCCACATTGCATTTGGGCATCATATAAAATCCCTTTTGTTGGTTATTCTCCCTTAAGCATTCATATTGCATTACTTGTATTTGCCTCTTGATATATTGTGTTATTTGTAGTTGGTTCTTGATATATTGCTTGATGCCCAAGTTGAGTTGGGGGCATATCTTTTATTAACTCCACCACCTTTCTTGTCCCCACCTTACAATTCTACCATCCCAATGATATTTGAGCCTTTGCAATTATTTTGGTATTTACATCTAGCTCATATGTGTTGGGGTGGATCCACTTCTTTCTACATGCTTCCATATATGATACATGTTGTTTTCACAATATTGGATATGGGAAGCCACATGGCCACCTTTGCATGCTATGTGAGTAGTTTCTCTTTCAAGCTTTTATATGGTTTATAATTGAATGGAAGCCCATTGTGAATATAATTGTGACTATATTCATTAGTGGATAACACACAATAGTTGGTCACTTTATATTCATTCATGCTTTATTCCATATTTACCATGTGGGGAAGCAAGCTCATTTTTCTTTCTTGCATTGGCCTTATTCAATTTGGATGCATGTATGTATATATTTCCATGTGTGTAAATAGTTGTTTTCACAACTAGAAGTGGAATTTATTACATCATTCATGGGCCATGCAACCATGCCCCATTTTCCCCCATGTGGGTATTATTGGATTTGAATGGAACTTGTTTGAATCACATATCTACAAGTGGATCAAATTCAAATACACCTACATGCACCCAAGTGGGTTTTCCCTCCTTGATCTCTTTTGGATTATTTTGAGCTTGTGATTTTTGGGCCTTTTTGTATTGCTTGTTTATATAGACCAAACCAGATCAAAACAGTTTAATTCAAACAAGTTTTATCTATCTTTCTACCCCTTGCTTTTAGCTAACTAAATCTGAGCAAAGACCTGGCTGTAACTTAAACCCCCTTTTAATTTTTTTTTCGGCTACACCCATCGCCACCACCTGTGGCCCTTTGTTTCCTCTCCAGCTCGACCAAACAGCCAACCCAAAAACCCCTGTTCCTGGAGCCTCTCGTTCATCTCTGGTACAGATCGTTTGGCTACTGGCTGTCCCCTATCTCCCTCCCTGGTGCAGCCAAGCCAACATGGCAGCAAACCTCCCCTGGGCGTGTTTTCCACCTCGCTGGACCCCCGCCGTCTCCTGATCTTTACACCCGATCACGTGCTAGTGGCAGTCTTTTCCCCTCTCGCTTTTGCAAAGCTAGCAGCATCCGTCGCCGCACGCATGCCTCTCCCTCTCTGCCTTTAAAGGAAGCTTCCTAGGCATCCTCCCATCCCCAACCCGCTCCCTCTGAACCCTTCTTCTCTCCCAAGTAAGACACCCCTCCGCCGCCATGTCTGGACCGACAGCAGCTCTAGCGCCTGCTTGACACGCGCTGTGCACCGCCGTCGTCCTCGCTCCCGAATCCTAGGTATCCGAGCATCCCTCCCCGGCCTGGTTTCGACCTTTTGTTTTCCTCCCTGTCTCCGGTTCTGATGGTGACCGTGGCTGCCTGCAGAGCTCCGACGCCGGCGACCCGTCCCCGGCGCTCTTCCGGCGACCTCGCGACCCCGCGTCACCGGGAATTGGATCCCGAAGGTCCCTGCTACCTCCGCCTCGTCGTTCCCCTCGCAAACCCCTCGGTGAGCTCCCTGTACCAGGCCCCGCCGGCCAGTCTTGCTCTGCGCCAAGTTTCAGAGAACTGATGCTGCACCTCGTCAAGTTCGGTTAGATGTAGCCGCAGTCCGTTTCCGTCCCGTCTTTCGGCAACGAGCCCCCGCCGTTATAGGTCTCCTTTGACAAATCTCTGAACGGCAATCTTGTGAATCTTGTGTTCCTCTACAATTTTGGTTTTTGCGTCTTGATGAAATTCCCAATGGATTTATCGCCATCGTCCTCCGAAGTAAGAATTAGCTGGCTAATCTCGCGTATCTATTCCAGTTCGTCAGGAGACTTTTCTGTCTTCTTACTCCGCACTGCTGTTCCTCTGCGTTTTCTGTTCGATGTAGACCTTATAAGGCTGTACTCCCTGAACCATAGTTTTATCCCTTGGTCCGCTCTACATCTTTGCTTTTTGCGGCATCGCGAGATCTGTCTTAGTTTGCTCGCCATCGTCGACCAAAGATCGCGCAAGCTAGCAGTTTTCGCGCCTCTTATTCAGTTTCGTCAGACATCCATCTACGCTTTTCCATTTAGGTCCCTGGAGTTTGATTTCTCCCAACCCGCAATCCCTGGCCTGCACGCGCGCAGTGGACCTCCTTGCTTGCTGGCCCACCTGTCATCGGCGGTGGGTAGGATCGGCTGTGGTGTAGAAAGTTCCAGAACCTTTTATTCTAAACAATAAAATTTCAGGAATGATTAAGTCTAAAGAAAATCATAGCTAATGAAATAGTTGGTTTTGTAAAAACTTTCTAAATGAAAAGTAAACGTTTTTTTTTCAAACGTGACTCCAAACAGGTTTTCAAATTTGCTCAGTCTTGACTCAAATAGCCCAACCTTTGACTTTGACCCTCTTTAATAATTTAACTTTAATAATATTTTAAATTTGTAACCGCAAATAATACGAACAATATATGTTTTTGGATCAGAAAAATGTGAAGATTGTGAGTATGCTATTTATAATAATATTTGAGAATTTTAAAATTTTCGAATTAATAAAGATTGATAAATGCCTTTTTTTCTAATAAAATTAATAACTTTAAGTCCGTAACCCCGAATTTGACAAATGATATGTCTAAATCGATTAGCTCGACGAGCCCGTTCTAACTATGTATTCCATGATATAAACTGAAGCATGCATCATATAAATATTAAATAATCAGAACTGTTTATGTGAGTAAAACATGCATAAATAAATTAACAAATTGCTTTATTATTGTTCCCACACCTCACCCATGCCATGCTATGTTATACCATGTAAATTATGCATCATCTCATCATGGCATACCTTATTTGCTTGTTGTATATTATTTATATGATTGCGCAATGTATTTATTTTGGCCCTTTGTGTGTTTGGTTTTTATCCGGATAGACGCCGAGCAAGGATCTTACCAGGAGACCCAGGAGTTTTACCCGGAGCCATCTTATTCTCCAACTGAACTGCCAGGCAAGCACTTCTCCATGCTTGCACTACATATAGTACCTATTGCATCTATCTTATTCTTGCACCATGTGTCGCGATCCGAGTAAAATTGAATCCCAAGTATTGCATCGCCTTTACTTTTAAACCCCACCGAAGCTTGTTCCCTCAATCCTACGAGCCATTACTATAGGAGTTGTTTGAGCCATCCGAGTCGTAGAATTGCATGTGTAGGGTTTGTGAGTGTCTTTTAAGAATGAGGTACATAAACAACTGAATCGAGTAGTAATGGGATAACTAAAGAAAGAGGCACCGGTGGGCAATAGTGGAGATCTGGTTTTTATCCGCTCACTGGTGTCCCGTAGGACCCCGAGTACTTGATACCTGTTGCTTGAATATTCGCACTATCCGCATGTGGGACCATGAATCCCCTTAGCATGAGCTTGAGTCATAGCTTATTTCTTTGGGCCACAAAGTAGTTTTGGGCTTTGTTACTATCCTGTACTTATGCCATGATTAAGCCATGATTTACTGCTTTATTTACTATTGCGCGTGGAGCGCCTGTACTGTTTTGGAATAAATGCGAAATGTTTACGCGGTATCGACAAGCCCAGTCACACTTTCGGGTTCCCAGTCGTTTACAGCCATTGTCGCAAACCCCTCAGTCCGTCGCGGAGCCGGACAACTTCGTAGCGGGTAGCTTAGCGGGGTGGCCCCCTGAAATATTCTATGAATCTTGCGATTTCTTTGTCGTGATGCCTCGTTGGGTTTTCAGTTGGTTTTTCCGAGGTTGATCGTGCGTGTGTTGCTATTTGTGCCCCTACAGGGTAAAACTTTCTGAAAGCCGTGTCCGCGGTTATGGACGACTTGGAGCACAGTTTCTCGATCATAGACAAGCATAACTAAAGTACCGCTTTTAAATTAACTAAAAACTTGTCTAGTAATAGTGAAATATTCATGGAATGATTAATAAAACTGCCAACGGATGGGATGTTCTTCCGCCTTCCCGTTCAGGAACGGGGAGGTGGGTGAGCGAGTTTTATTAACGTCGGAATATATATATATCTGTTGGGTATTTAACCGTTGTTTATTTAACGAGCATCCGTTTATCTTTGGTTAGACGGATGTTGTAGCGTGTCTCTATAGAACTGTTAGGCTTTATTTTTGCTGCAATTGCGTCACACCTAGGCTACCCCTTTAGATGCATAAAGACTTGCTGAGCCCCCTAGGGTCTCACACGATAAATATTTGGTTCAGATCGACAGGTTTACCCACAGGAAGGCTACTGGGTTGAAGAGACCGAGGATGGGGGCAACAACCATCTGGCGTAGAGTTTTCGGGGTTGGAGATCTTGAGATCATGTGGGCGGGATGTGCTTATGTTCAGGGCGTCTTACGCTAATTTGCTTCTTATCCGTACCCGGATATGTCTTCCGCTTCCGCTTGATACTCTGAGATGTGATGTTTGAGGATGTATCCTAACTATTAGAACTATCTAGTAATTTGAATCTTGCCGTATGGCGTTGCATATTTCTATTTCTTTTAGATGGTCTGGCTCTGATGTACTCTTGTATGTCGCTAACATACACAATTGTGTATGTTATGTTTTCGCATGCCTATCGACTACGCCGCTCGTACTTGTCCCGATGTTCTTGCAAAGTGGATGGGGTGTTGGCCGGTACCGTGCCCTGTTCCGCTCAGACGGGACCTACCCGTGGGTGGCCCCGGCCTCCTCGGTAGGACACCTCATGCATTTTGGGTTCATTCCAGGCTTGTTACTTAGAGCGTAGTGTCTGAGGTATTACATCTGGTATCAGAGCCATTCCGCCCTTCAGGGTCTCAGCCAAGATGGTCGTTGTCAGTCTAGAAAATATTTTGGTAGTTATGTATATTAGGGAAAAACTAAACGTGAGAGTAGGACTGCTTTCATTTTTCTTCTTACCCACCCACCCACCCTTTTTCTGGTAAGGAAGTGTAACGTTTATCAATCCTCTTCTAAAAATTCAAATTAGGATTCACGTGTTCTAGGTTTCCGTACTACCATAGGATGTGTGTTGTTAAATCATTTTGTCTATCTGTTGCATCCAATTGGTTATCGTAATCTACGTTTGGTTATCAACAGCCGGTACATTCCATACCGATAGACTTTTATAAACCGACGCGATCTATCCAACTTTTTGTAACCTGATGCGATCTGTCTTATTCCTTGTTACCGACGTAATCTAGTTAGGGGTGTTCGATATCTAAGTATGCTTTCATGTGATGTGGATGTGCTAACTTTCATCTGTTAAGTGATTTTGCGCATTTGAGTGATACTATTGTCGGAGTTGGATCACACGAGTTTTCCTATTCATGTATAGGGTAATGCTTCGAGTGCGGGATGGAGTCATGACCATACCACTACTCTTAGCATTCGCTCTCTTGCATTGAATTGGTGGATTAACGTGATTTTACTATGCTCAATGGAAGATTACAATGCTGAAAATTGCGGGAAATTTTTCTTTGGTTGATTCGTGTCTCACACTCCTTTTAGTCGTATGCGATATGTTAACAATCTCTTAGGTGCTATGAACTTTGTTTGATATTTTAATATCATCTTAGTAATTGCATCCTCCAATCATGGTTAATCCCATTTTTAGTACTGTTCTGGATTACTAAACATTCTCCATTATGGTACTAATGTAAGCTCTTGCATCTGTAACAGGATGGCGCCTCCGCCGCGTAAAAATGTGGAAGAAGAAGCTCCGGGATTACCAGAGTTGGGAGCTGCTCTTGTTAGCATTGCTACTACACTAGGGGCAATGCAGCAGAACCAGTTAAGGTTTGAAGAAAGCGTCAGGAGAAACGAGTTTGCTCCACCTCCTCCATCTCCTCCGCCTCCACAACATGGCACCCTGAAGGACTTTCTAAAGTTCAACCCTCGACAGTTTGAGATGACGGTCGAGCCACTCGATGCGGACGATTGGCTCCGCGAGACCACAAAGCTGCTGGATACCGCTGATGTGACTGAGCAGGAAAGGGTCAAGTGTGCTACTCACTTGTTGCGCGGAGAGGCCGCACTTTGGTGGAAGAACTACCTGAGGTCAAGCCCGCCTGGGTTTCAGCCATCCTGGGGGCAGTTCTCTGATGCCTTCAAGGAACAGTACCTGCCTGAGATTGTGATGGAAAGTATGAAGGAGGTGTTTCTCAACCTGAAGCAGGGCAACGACAACATCAACACCTATATCAGGAACTTCACTAAGCTCTCTCGCTATGGAGGCGATGAAGTGTCTGACGACAAAAAGAGGCAGAAGAGGTTTCGTCAAGGTCTCAAGCCTGCGATCAAGTATGCTTTGACTCATGCAAACACCAGCTCTCTGCTCAAGCTTCAACAAGCGGCTCTCCAAGAGGAGTCAAGCAAACAGGCTTACGAAGAATCCAAGAAGCATAGCCGTGATGATGGGCCTTCCTCTGGGGCCGCTCCTTCCAAGCGTCGCGTGTGGGTTCCTACAACTACACCGTCGCTCCCCGCTCCTCCAAGACCTGCAAGTTTCGCTCCAAGGCCACCACACTCTTACAACGCCGCACCTAGGGGCTACAACAGCAACTACCCCAGGGCGCCGTTTGGTGGTTACTCGGCTCCACGCCCAAGTGGCACTTGCTTCACCTGTGGGAACTTTGGACATCAACAGTGGAATTGCCCAATGAACAACAACAAGTCTCTTCCTCCACCCCCGCCAAGACCTGCTTCGACTACTTCCTTGGTTCGGGCACCTGCTCCACGGGCTCTCAACATCAACACCAAGCCCGGGTCAGTTGTCGCTCGCGCCAACAACGTCAACATTGTTCGAGCGGAGCATGCTTCTAGAGTTGTGATGGGTACGCTTCCCGTGAACTCTGTTCCTGCACGAGTATTATTCGATACTGGAGCATCGCATTCCTTTGTGTCTTTCAAGTTCGCTCATGAAAATGGGTTGGCTTCTGATTCACTCTCTAAGAAGCTTATGGTCCTCTCCCCCGGTGCAAGGATGTTATCTTCCAAGATCAGCAATAATAATCAAATCCAAATTGGTGGCTCCTCCTTTCTGGCCTCTTTGATTATTCTAGGTAGCTCAGATATTTACATTATCTTGGGCATGGATTGGCTAAGTGCAAATGGAGCCGTGATTGATTGCACTGATTACTCGGTTTCCTTGAAGATTCTTGAAGGCCACATTGTCTATTCTCCAAGGCAGAATCCATCAATGCAGCTCTACTCTCCGGGTGTTCAAAATATGGATGTTTTGGCTGCTCTCCAAAGTGTACCGGTGGTTTGCGAGTTCCCAGATGTTTTTCCTGAAGAGTTACCAGGTATGCCTCCTGATCGTGAGGTTGAATTTGTGATTGAACTAGAGCCTGGAACCGCTCCTATTTCCAAGAGGCCTTATAAAATGGGACCTAATGAGCTAGCTGAACTCAAGCGACAACTCGATGAGCAAGAAAAGTTGGGGTTTATCCAACACAACACTTCCTCCTGGGGTAGCCCAACAATCTTTGTCAAGAAGAAAGACCGGACTGATCGACTTTGCGTTGACTACCGAGCTCTCAATGATAAAACAATCAAGAACAAGTATCCTCTGCCTCAAATCAACGATCTATTCGATCAACTTGCAGGTGCTGTGGTGTTCTCTAAGCTTGATTTGAGAAGTGGATACCATCAGATCAAGATTCGCAAAGAAGATATTCCTAAAACGGCGTTCACTACTCGCTATGGCCTGTATGAGTACACGGTCATGTCCTTTGGTCTCACCAATGCACCTGCTACATTCTCTAGGCTCATGAACTCGGTCTTCATGGAGTACCTCGACAAGTTCGTGGTGGTTTATCTTGATGATATTCTTGTCTATTCCAAGTCTCAAGAGGAACATGCTGAACACCTCCGTTGCGTCCTCACCAAGCTTCGCGAGAACCGTCTCTATGCAAAGTTCTCCAAGTGTGAATTCTGGCTGCCAAAAGTCACCTACCTGGGGCATGTCATCTCTGCGGAAGGCATTTCTGTCAACCCAGAAACTGTTCGGACAATAGTGGAGTGGCTTCCTCCGAAAAATGTGAAAGAAGTTCGCAGCTTCCTCGGATTGGTGAGTTATTGTCGACGATTCGTCCAAAACTTCTCCAAGATTGCCAAGCCTCTTACCGATCTCCTCAAGAAAGGCAAGAAATATCTTTGTACACCGGCGTGCCAAACAAGCTTCGAAACTCTCAAGGAAAAACTCACCTCCACTCCTGTCTTGATTCCTCCAGATACATCAAAGCCCTTTCAGATCTTCTGTGATGCTTCACTCCAAGGGCTTGGTGCCGTTCTGATGCAAGATAAGCAAGTCGTTGCATATGGTTCTCGTCAATTGAAAACTCATGAAGTCAACTATCCTACTCATGATCTAGAACTTGCAGCTGTTGTGTTTGCCTTGAAGTTATGGAGGCATTACCTTCTTGGCAACAAATGTGAGATTTACTCGGATCACAAAAGCCTCAAATATATATTCACTCAGCCGGATCTTAACCTTCGGCAAAGGATATGGATTGAAACAACCAACGACTTCGATCTCACAATAAACTACACTCCGGGCAAAGCAAATGTCATGGCTGATGCCTTGAGCCGTAAAGCTTATGTGAACAATCTCAAGGTGAAGAAGTATGAGCCTCAGCTGTGTGAGGAATTCGACCAGCTCAACCTCGTCCTTATTCCTAGAGGCTACCTTGCGACCTTGGTAGCTACTCCTTCCTTGCAAGAAAAGATCCGTTCTGCTCAACTAGAGGATCTCTTTTGTAAAGAGTATGCAATAAAATCCCAGAATCCAAAATATGAAGCATACCACCTCGATGATCAAGGCACCTTGTTCTATGATCACAGGATGGTTGTTCCTGAACTTCCAGGCTTGAGGGAAGAAGTTCTGAAAGAAGCTCATGACTCTGTTCTTTCCATCCACCCCGGTAGCACAAAGATGTACATGGACCTGAAAACACAGTACTGGTGGCCAGGAATGAAAAATGACTGTGCCAAGTATGTCTCTGAGTGCGATGTCTGCCGTAGAGTGAAAGCTGTCCATCAAAAATCATCTGGTCTTCTTCAGCCTTTGAAGCCTCCAGAATGGAAATGGGAGAAAGTAGAGATGGACTTCATCACTGGTTTTCCGAGGTCTCAGAAAGGCAACAATGCTATCATTGTTGTCATCGACATGCTTTCCAAGGTTGCCCACTTCTTTCCGGTCAAGGAGACTATTTCTGCTAGTCAATTGGCCGAGCTCTATATCAACAGGATTGTCTCGCTCTATGGTGTTCCTCTAGAAATCAGCTCAGATCGTGGGAGTATCTTCACTTCCAAGTTCTGGGAAAGCTTCCAACAAGGCTTAGGCACAAAGCTAAACTTCAGCACGGCATATCACCCTCAGTCTCAAGGACAAGTGGAAAGAATTAATCAAGATATGCTTCGCGCTTGTGTCATTTCTTTCGACATGAAGTGGGAGGAATGCCTTCCATATGCTAAGTTTTCCTACAACAATAGCTTCCAGAAAAGTATCAAAATGGCACCCTTTGAGGTTCTCTATGGCCGCAAGTGTCGTACCCCTATTGGTTGGTCAGGTGCAGGTGAAAGGAATTTCTTTGGCCCTGACATCGTCACCCAAGCAGAAGAAAAAGTTCTTATCATTCTTGAGAACTTGAAAGTTGGCCAGAGTCGGCAGAAGAGCTACTATGACAAGAAACATGTGGCTATGGAATATGTTCCTGGTGATTTGTTTTACCTTCGTGTCACTCCCATGAAAGGCACACACCGGTTTGGTATCAAGGGCAAGCTCGCTCCGCGATACATCGGTCCTTTCAAAATTCGTGGAAGAAGAGGAGAAGTGGCTTATGCACTTGAGCTTCCTGAAAATCTCAAGGTGCACAATGTATTTCACATCTCCCAGCTCAAGAAGTGCTTCAAAGACCCCGGCAAGACCGTGGATCACGAGCTCATCAACCTCCAAGAAGACCTCTCTTATAAAGAACACCCCGTGAAAATTCTTGAAATCCCAGAACGAAAGACTCGCAACAAGTCTAAAATTCTGCAAGGTGCAATGGTCGCACCATTCCATTGATGAAGCAACTTGGGAGCGTGAGGATGACCTCCGTTCCGAGTATCCTACCTTGTTCCAATCTTAGTCTTCCTAGAATCTCGGGGCGAGATTCTTCTTTAGTGGGGGAGAGTTGTAGCATCCCATCTGTCTAACATCTGTAATGCTACATGGTTCCTAATAAAATGCTACTTCCTACATATTATCCTTGCATTGCATCATCAATATATCATGCTCATGTCACCATGCCACATTGCATTGGAGCATCATATAAAATCCCTTTTGTTGGTTATTCTCCCTTAAGCATTCATATTGCATTACTTGTATTTGCCTCTTGATATATTGTGTTATTTGTAGTTGGTTCTTGATATATTGCTTGATGCCCAAGTTGAGTTGGGGGCATATCTGTTATTAACTCCACCACCTTTCTTGTCCCCACCTTACAATTCTACCATCCCTATGATATTTGAGCCTTTGCAATTATTTTGGTATTTACATCTAGCTCATATGTGTTGGGGTGGATCCACTTCTTTCTACATGCTTCCATATATGATACATGTTGTTTTCACAATATTGGATATGGGAAGCCACATGGCCACCTTTGCATGCTATGTGAGTAGTTTCTCTTTCAAGCTTTTATATGGTTTATAATTGAATGGAAGCCCATTGTGAATATAATTGTGACTATATTCATTAGTGGATCACACACAATAGTTGGTCACTTTATATTCATTCATGCTTTATTCCATATTTACCATGTGGGGAAGCAAGCTCATTTTTCTTTCTTGCATTGGCCTTATTCAATTTGGATGCATGTATGTATATATTTCCATGTGTGTAAATAGTTGTTTTCACAACTAGAAGTGGCATTTATTACATCATTCATGGGACATGCAACCATGCCCCATTTTCCCCCATGTGGGTATTATTGGATTTGAATGGAACTTGTTTGAATCACATATCTACAAGTGGATCAAATTCAAATACACCTACATGCACCCAAGTGGGTTTTCCCTCCTTGATCTCTTTTGGATTATTTTGAGCTTGTGATTTTTGGGCCTTTTTGTATTGCTTGTTTATATAGACCAAACCAGATCAAAACAGTTTAATTCAAACAAGTTTTATCTATCTTTCTACCCCTTGCTTTTAGCTAACTAAATCTGAGCAAAGACCTGGCTGTAACTTAAACCCCCTTTTAAAAAAAAATTCGGCTACACCCATCGCCACCACCTGTGGCCCTTTGTTTCCTCTCCAGCTCGACCAAACAGCCAACCCAAAACCCCTGTTCCTGGAGCCTCTCGTTCATCTCTGGTACAGATCGTTTGGCTGCTGGCTGTCCCCTATCTCCCTCCCTGGTGCAGCCAAGCCAACATGGCAGCAAACCTCCCCTGGGCGTGTTTTCCACCTCGCTGGACCCCCGTCGTCTCCTGATCTTTACACCCGATCACGTGCTAGTGGCAGTCTTTTCCCCTCTCGCTTTTGCAAAGCTAGCAGCATCCGTCGCCGCGCGCATGCCTCTCCCTCTCTGCCTTTAAAGGAAGCTTCCTAGACATCCTCCCATCCCCAACCCGCTCCCTCTGAACCCTTCTTCTCTCCCAAGTAAGACACCCCTCCACCGCCATGTCTGGACCGACGGCAGCTCCGGCGCCTGCTTGACACGCGCTATGCACCGCCATCGTCCTCGCTCCCGAATCCTAGGTATACGAGCATCCCTCCCCGGCCTGGTTTCGACCTTTTGTTTTCCTCCCTGTCTCCGGTTCTGATGGTGACCGCGTCTGCCTGCAGAGCTCCGACGCCGGCGACCCATCCCCGGCGCTCTTCCAGCGACCTCGCGACCCCGCGTCACCGGGAATTGGATCCCGAAGGTCCCTGCTACCTCCGCCTCGCCGTTCCCCTCGCAAACCCCTCGGTGAGCTCCCTGTACCAGGCCCCGCCGGCCAGCCTTGCTCTACGCCAAGTTTCAGAGAACTGATGCTGCACCTCGTCAAGTTCGGTTAGCTGTAGCCGCAGTCCGTTTCCGTCCTGTCTTTCGGCAACGAGCCCCCGCCGTTATAGGTCTCCTTTGACAAATCTCTGAACGGCAATCTTGTGAATCTTGTGTTCCTCTACAATTTTGGTTTTTGTGTCTTGATGAAATTCCCAATGGATTTATCGCCATCGTCCTCCGAAGTAAGAATTAGCTGTCTAATCTCGCGTATCTGTTCCAGTTCATCAGGAGACTTTTCTGTCTTCTTACTCCGCACTGCTGTTCCTCTGCGTTTTCTGTTCGATGTAGACCTTATAAGGCTGTACTCCCTGAACCATAGTTTTAGCCCTTGGTCCGCTCTACATCTTTGCTTTTTGCGGCATCGCGAGATCTGTCTTAGTTTGCTCGCCATCATCGACCAAAGATCGCGCAAGCTAACAGTTTTTGCGCCTCTTATTCAGTTTCGTCAGACATCCATCTACGCTTTTCCATTTAGGTCCCTGGAGTTTGATTTCTCCCAACCCGCAATCCCTGGCCTGCACGCGCGCAGTGGACCTCCTTGCTTGCTGGCCCACCTGTCATCGGCGGTGGGTAGGATCGGCTGTGGTGTAGAAAGTTCCAGAACCTTTTATTCTAAACAATAAAATTTCAGGAATGATTAAGTCTAAAGAAAATCATAGCTAATGAAATAGTTGGTTTTGTAAAAACTTTCTAAATGAAAAGTAAACGTTTTTTTTTTCAAACGTGACTCCAAACAGGTTTTCAAATTTGCTCAGTCTTGACTCAAATAGCCCAACCTTTGACTTTGACCCTCTTTAATAATTTAACTTTACTAATATTTTAAATTTGTAACCGCAAATAATACAAACAATATATGTTTTTGGATTAGAAAAATGTGAAGATTGTGAGTATGCTATTTATAATAATATTTGAGAATTTTAAATTTTTTGAATTAATAAAGATTGATAAATGCCTTTTTTCTAATAAAATTAATAACTTTAAGTCCGTAACCCCGAATTTGACAAATGATATGTCTAAATCGATTAGCTCGACGAGCCCGTTCTAACTATGCATTCCATGATATGAACTGAAGCATGCATCATATAAATATTAAATAATCAGAACTGTTTATGTGAGTAAAACATGCCTAAATAAATTAACAAATTGCTTTATTATTGTTCCCACACCTCACCCATGCCATGCTATGTTATACCATGTAAATTGTGCATCATCTCATCATGGCATACCTTATTTTCTTGTTGTATATTATTTATATGATTGCGCAATGTATTTATTTTGGCCCTTTGTGTGTTTGGTTTTTATCCGGATAGACGCCGAGCAAGGATCTTACCAGGAGACCCAGGAGTTTTACCCGGAGCCATCTTATTCTCCAACTGAACTGCCAGGCAAGCACTTCCCCATGCTTGCACTACATATAGTACCTATTGCATCTATCTTATTCTTGCACCTTGTGTCGCGATCCGAGTAAAATTGAATCCCAAGTATTGCATCGCCTTTACTTTTAAACCCCACCGAAGCTTGTTCCCTCAATCCTACGAGCCATTACTACAGGAGTTGTTTGAGCCATGCGAGTCGTAGAATTGCATGTGTAGGGTTTGTGAGTGTCTTTTAAGAATGAGGTACCTAAACAACTGAATCGAGTAGTAATGGGATAACTAAAGAAAGAGGCACCGGTGGGCAATAGTGGAGATCTGGTTTTTATCCGCTCACTGGTGTCCCGTAGGACCCCGAGTACTTGATACCTGTTCCTTGAATATTCGCACTATCCGCATGTGGGACCATGAATCCCCTCAGCATGAGCTTGAGTCATAGCTTATTTCTTGGGGCCACAAAGTAGTTTGGGGCTTTGTTACTATCCTGTACTTATGCCATGATTTACTGCTTTATTTACTATTGCGTGTGGAGCGCCTGTACTGTTTTGGAATAAATGCGGAATGTTTACGCGGTATCGACAAGCCCATTCACACTTTCGGGTTCCCAGTCGTTTACAGCCATTGTCGCAAACCCCTCGGTCCGTCGCGGAGCCGGCCAACTTCGTAGCGGGTAGCTTAGCGGGGTGGCCCCCTGAAATATTCTATGAATCTTGCGATTTCTTTGTCGTGATGCCTCGTTGGGTTTTCAGTTGGTTTTTCCGAGGTTGATCGTACGTGTGTTGCTATTTGTGCCCCTGCAGTGTAAAACTTTCTGAAAGCCGTGTCCGCGGTTATGGACGACTTGGAGCACAGTTTCTCGATCATAGACAAACATAACTAAAGTACCGCTTTTAAATTAACTAAAAACTTGTCTAGTAATAGTGAAATATTCATGGAATGATTAATAAAACTGCCAACGGATGGGATGTTCTTCCGCCTTCCCGTTCAGGAACGGGGAGGTGGGTGAGCGAGTTTTATTAACGTCGGAATATATATATATCTGTTGGGTATTTAACCGTTGTTTATTTAACGAGCATCCGTTTATCTTTGGTTAGACGGATGTTGTAGCGTGTCTCTATAGAACTGTTAGGCTTTATTTTTGCTGCAATTGCGTCACACCTAGGCTACCCCTTTAGATGCATAAAGACTTGCTGAGCCCCCTAGGGTCTCACACGATAAATATTTGGTTCAGATCGACAGGTTTACCCATAGGAAGGCTACTGGGTTGAAGAGACCGAGGATGGGGGCAACAACCATCTGGCGTAGAGTTTCCGGGGTTGGAGATCTTGAGATCATGTGGGCGGGATGTGCTTATGTTCAGGGCGTCTTACGCTAATTTTCTTCTTATCCGTACCCGGATATGTCTTCCGCTTCCGCTTGATACTCTGAGATGTGATATTTGAGGATGTATCCTAACTATTAGAACTATCTAGTAATTTGAATCTTGCCGTATGGCGTTGCATATTTCTATTTCTTTTAGATGGTCTGGCTCTGATGTACTCTTGTATGTCGCTAACATACACAATTGTGTATGTTATGTTTTCGCATGCCTATCGACTACGCCGCTCGTACTTGTCCCGATGTTCTTGCAAAGTGGATGGGGTGTTGGCCGGTACCGTGCCCTGTTCCGCTCAGACGGGACCTACCCGTGGGTGGCCCCGGCCTCCTCGGTAGGACACCTCATGCATTTTGGGTTCATTCCAGGCTTGTTACTTAGAGCATAGTGTCTGAGGTATTACAATATTGCCTTGGACACCTCCTATTGCCTGTTGATTGATAGACAGTCGGCCTTGCGAGTCGTAGTTGCTTGCTCAGGTGGCGCTTCGTGTCGTCTATGTTCCATCATTGTTGGGTGGTTGGCACATGATAATGGTGGAGATGATCATGGATTTAATTACCGTTTAATAACTAAAATTGAAAATAGGTAAATAATGCAGAGGCACCGTTGGGTAATAGACAATATTTGGTTTTTAACCGCTCACTTGTGTCCCGTAGGACCCCGAGCTCTTGACACCTGTTCTGAGATCGAGGGCGGTAACCACAGGTGGGGTGTGTGGGCACCCCCATCGATGTAGTACCTGATTTCAAAGTATTGTACTGGGATCCACAAACTAGTTTGCGGCATGATTACTATCATGTACTTATGCCATGCTTTACTGCTTTATTTACTATTGTGCATGGAGCACCTGTACTGTTTTGGATCGCGGCACGATTTCGCGGTATCGACAAGCCTAGTCACACTTTCAGGTTCCCAGTCGTTTACAACCATTCTCGCAAACCCTGGGTCCGTCTCGGAGACCGGCCGACTTTGTTGTGGGTAGCTTAGTGCGGTGGCCTCCATGTGCTTGCTTTGGGTCTGGGAAACATCGTATTCGAAACCCCGTCGACTTACCGTTGGGTGTATGTTTTGTGATCTTGTACCTACCTGATCAGACAACAAGGGTGTAGGTGCATGTGGAAACTTTGGTGCACCCCTGTAGGTTAAATATTTTGGAGAAGCCGTGTCCGCGGTTATGGACGACTTGGAGCACAATTCTCGATCATAGACAACTATAACTAAAGTTTATTGTTATAATTTGAATTTTATCTGATATGACTAGTCAGTTGGATAACCACCATGGAATGAATGGATAAAATTGCCAACTGTGTGAGTTTCCTTGGCATGACTTCCTCATTTGGTCTCGAGGGGGAAATACCAGGATGGGTATGATTGGTGATAGTATCAGGATGGTTCCGAATAGGTCTTTCTTATCCCTTTCTGGTAGCCGACAGTTGTATCGAGTCTCTATAGGTTGTTTAGTGCATGCTTCACTACTGCTTCAGTCCACCATACCTATGTAGGCGAGAGCCGCCGAATTCTAAGAATCACCGTGTACTGGCCTCAGTACTAACCGCTCTTTTTTTCCTTTGCCCTTTGTCAGCACCCCTTTTGTTTAACAGGTTTGAGATCGACGTTGTTAGCAGGTTTACCCTTTTGGTTTGGCCTAGGAAGGGTTATGGACGCCATTGGTTATCCTTCAGGGCTCTTAGCCTAATTTGCATCTTGTCCGTACTCGGACGCTGTATCATTTTCAAGGTGATTTGGATCTTTGTTCTGTATATCTATATTCTTGACTCATGGAGTCGCTGTTGTATATATCTATTCCGTGGTTCCGTCTTGAACTATTGTGTAATGATATTACTTTGTTTTCCACCCGCATGAAACTGCTTGGTGGGCACCTTTGAATCGTTTCTATGTGAGTTTGGCGGAAATCGCTAAACTTGCATAGGGCCGATCCGAGGGTGTTACTGTAACATCCCAGGATTACCACCTAGAAATAAAGAGGACACAGGGTTGTGCATTGCATTCATGCATAAGAAAATCCGGGGAATTTCCGCTCAAAACTAAAAGAGCTGTAGAGGGATCGAGATCTCTCTTGTTCTGATGGAGACACCAGGACATGTGCGATGGATTTCGACATGACCTCTATTGTACTTTTGTGTTTGAGGGGAAAGAAATCCAAATTTGAATATTTAAAACATATATTTAAATTGCAAAAGAATAAAGTTATAATTAGAAATAGTGTTACAATTAAACTCACATCCTTGAGAGATTATTTATGATTGGGATATAATTAAATCACAAGTACAAAAATAAATAAAATAAAAGAATTAGTCTATAATATAATATGGATATATAATCCTAATTACAATGGAATAAATGGGACCAATTCAATAAAATGAAATTATTATTATAATAATAATCTTTATATATATACATATAGTATTGAAGTTCTTTTACAAAAGAAGACTGAAAGTGCATTACAGTAAACAAATAATAATAATAAAAAAGGGAATTACATAAATGGAGTAACTCAAATAATTTTTATTACAAGAAGAAATATATATTACATTGTCTTTACAAATGAATGGAATAAGAAAAAGAAAACAAGTAAAAACATACAACAATACAAATTTTTTCAACATTCAACAGAAAAGAAATTACAATATATAATAAAAAGAAAATCTAAAGTATTTCTCCTGTACACTCTTGTATTTTCTTTTCTTCTCTTCACATTCTTTACTCCTGCAAAACAAACAAAAAAGAAAACAAAACATAAATAAAAGAGGGTTATGTTGGTTAGTTTTGCTCTCAGTCTTAACAGTGAAATGCACTGTTGATAGTCATCATTGAGCTAGAAAGGAATAAGGGGCAAGTTTCACCAAATAAAGCATCTGTTCTTATCATATGTGTAGCCTCAGTCCTACATCATTGGCAGTAAGAGGGGCAAGTTTCACCAGAGGAGATAGAAAGGAAGAAGTAAAACCACTTCAATTACTTTTGCTAATCTATAACAGAGCAAGCTAGTAGGAAAGCAGCATACACATAATTGCATGTGTGTGTACTGTCAGCACCAGGAAGCCTCAAAGATAGATAAGAGTGAACCAGCCATAACTAGCACACCATTCTCATCTCCCTAGTGACACCACATTCATTTCTACCACATGTAGTCAAGAACACTGCTCTTAGCAAACCACCAGGAATTCTCCTGCCTCTCACCCAAATAACCCCACATATTAGATCCACCATATCATCACATCCCTAACTCTGGTTACTCAGTGGAGCCATCCAAGAGCTAGGACAAGGAGGAGATGAAGATCAGCAGCAGTTTAAGGAGAAGCAGGCTGTCAGAAGAAGAGAAGTTATAGGAACTCAAGTAGACCACGGCTATAGAAGAAGCTGGACATGGGAATAAGGAGGAGGAGGTTAGCTACACCAGGAGCAACAACCACAAGATTGGATATCAAGTAATCAAGTACCAACTACAGTAGGTAGGAAAATTCTCAATAACAATAACCAGATCTAGTGTTATAAATGTGCATAGCATCATATAAGAGGATCTGGAAACAAGCACACGTAGAAAGTTTATGATTTATCCTTCCTTACATCAAATGGATCTCAGCCTTTTGCATCATAGGCTAAAGCATCTGTTCTTAACAGTTCTATCTTGCAACAGAAATTGGGAGAGAAGTTGAGCTCTCAGGCTTCCATAGTATTACTATGGGAAGCTCATCATAGAGATGTTTGACCTGCAGATCTAGTATCAGCTATGTTTCCAAAAAGATATAGCCTCAGCTTGAGCATCATTGGCTGGGTCAAGGATTTCCTCCACACAAATCAACCCTAACAGTATTGCTCAATAGATTGTGCCAACCTAATAAGATAAGTATATGTAAACATTAT
Organism: Avena sativa; assembly: GCA_916181665.1. Lineage (NCBI taxonomy): Eukaryota > Viridiplantae > Streptophyta > Magnoliopsida > Poales > Poaceae > Avena > Avena sativa. Next base: position 360,791,248 of record OV702299.1, on the reverse strand, counting down.
CAATAAGTAAACTAATTCATTTCAACACTATTCTCTCAATAAAATGTTAAAAGCAATAAAATTCCCAAGAATCCTCCATATCCAACGAACAATATCAAAATAACCATCTGTCATCAATAAAATAGAATTTTAACTCATCCTCCTAGCTAATTCAGCTAGGAATCAGGCCAATCAAGCTTCCAATTGTTAATCTAAAAAGTTACCATTTAGACCAGCATGTACTAAACTAAATAGTTTAGTTAAGAAACCCACCGAATCAAAGGATTCAGTTAAACATATGAATACAACAAGATTGCTAAGTAATGCTTCACAAATGCTTGGCTGATCATTTCATCCAAATTGGGACACTGCCTTTAGCACATGTTTTTCTGCTATTTAGAGTAGTTATTCACTTGCTCGAGCAAAGCATGCTAGGAACTACTAACCATCCAAACTTGAATTCATTTACAAGTAATAAGTTAACATTCACTAGCTCAACTAGAGAAAACCTTGGACACAACACATGTCCAGAAGATCATATCCCACAAGCCACTGACCATCTCCACAATCCTAGTCCTACACCTAAATCCATTCATCGGCTTGAAGGCCGGTCACAATAAAACTCACCGAGGGTGCCGAGCACCTGGACCGTAGGCGTGACGAAGGCAGGTAGCAGCACATCTACGAGGTTGAGATGATGGCAGCATCGCCGTCCCATCAGCAGCAACCCTAGAAAAACACCACCACGAAATCACCACTACAAGAATCAAACCAAGAGCAACAAGCCGTGACCACTAGGGTTGCAAATTTAACTTGTCGTCCCTCCAGCATGGAATCGAGGTTGGTCAAGTCAGAGGAAGGAGATGAGTTGCAGATCGGCGGAGAGAACCAGGAAATCACGATCAACCATGGCGTAGGTAGCAGCTTCTACCATAGCAGCACCACGCCATAGGTGACACCTGTAGTGTGGTCATCTTCTACGAGCAGCCGGCAGCGTGAAGGCTCGGGTGTCATGCCAGCGACCCAAGCCATTGGGGTTAGGGTTTCGTGGAGGCATACATGGGGGAAGCCGAGTGGCAACGGGGCGACAAAGATCGACGGAGGAGATCAATATGGAACCTCACCGGCAGGCGGCGGAGCCGAGGTCGGCCGGCAACTGGCCGGAGTGGCGGCGACGGCGACATCGCACAGGAGCAAGAGAGGAGAGGATGAGGTCTGTGTGCGTGTATGGGTGTGTGTGTGTGTAGTGAGGGGTGGGCCAGGGGTGAAAACTCTGGCATGGTCCAGTTGGGCCAGGCCAGCCCACTAACCCAACCAAACGACCCAAGTTGATTAGGTTTAGAAATAAAAAAATGAATTACTCAAATAACCTCCAAACATTTTTAGCTATAGAAAATTATAGAAAAATCCTAAAAAATACATATGATATATCAAAATGACCATAAAAATAATATCTACCTAATAAAAATATAATTTTAAGTGTTTAAAATAAATTTAAAGTAAAATAATTATAAACACCATTAAATCTTAAATGAAATTTTATAAAATAAAACAAAAACCCTAAAAATAAATAAAAAATCATTTTTGTGTATCAAAATAACTCTATTATTTTAAAAAAATACTCACTTCGAGTTTTACAAATAAAACATAAAGCAAATATTTAAAGACACTTAATTCTTTGATGAATTTTATAAAAATAAAGATAATCTTAAAAATAAACTAAATTCATTTTTAAGGTATTGAATAAATATATTACACTAGAAAAATATTAAATATATTATTAGAAAAGTCATTAATATTTTAAATAATAAATCCTTACCTATTACCTATTTTGTGAATTCTTTAAAAACAATTCTTAAGTAAGAAATAATCACAATTCTTATAAAACCTTGAGCAATTAGTGTCTTAGTACTAATTCCAAACCCATAAGTTGAATTTATAATCAAACTTAAGTATAACTTTTAACTTTAAAATATTCTTTTAAAAATCTTATTAAGAATCCTTTTAAATAAACATTGGGTATCACCCATTTATATAATATGGTGAATAATCATTATATCTTAACCACAATTAACATAACTTTAAATTCTAACAAATTATTAAGACCATCTAATTATGATTCCATTAAATAAATACATATTCCTTTCATAATAGCAAAACAAATTTAATCTAATCATTCACTTAAATAAAATAATTCCACACCTTAGTTATACCTATCATAAATCTAAAACTTGGGAATAATTAAAACATATTACATCTTAAGTTTACTTACCCTTTTAAAGTTAATTTTAGTCTCAAAGCTTACAAACATCATGTCTAATACACTACTTATGTTTTTATAGTTAACTTTGGTCTATTTCAATTAAGACATAGTGCATCTCAAGTCCAAACTAATCAATCAAATACCAGAAGGCATTGATCACATTTTATTAACAATGAAGATTGCTTAAACATTATAAAGGAAATCTTTTCTTCAAATGTTATTCTTTTCGCCACTTCAAATAACAATCTAATAATATGTTCTTCAACTCTTAACAACTCAATCCCAACGACTTTTATCATAGTCACCACATGACAATTCACCATAATCACATCATCTTATACTTTACTTACATATTTTGGATTGTTAACACTTAGGTTCCTTATAAAGGTCATTACTTGTAAAGTAAAATTTGAAGATAAACCAACTCTGAAAAGAATCACTTGAATTCACTTCACTCAAAGTATTGGGTATTCAATTTGGGAGTTTTACAAAAATGCATAGCATTACTTATGCATAACTGCATATTGCTTCTTTAAACATTAGTCCTTACCGGACCAATGATGCAGATTTCAGATATTGGATCTTATGTCCTCTCGAAGACCGTGAGTGCATAATCTTGCAATCACAAAAGGCAAGTTCACACTTGCTCATGTCCTTTGATTATTTTCTATAAAGTATTTTACAAATACAGTCTTTTCATCACCAACATTTGAAAAAGGTCCGAAAACACTATTTTCATAATAATATGATTATAGGTTATTTACCATGAGGTAATAACCTACTATGAAAGTTCCAGTGGTAAAGGAACATATTATCTAGGACTTAACAACCAATATCGCCAGTGATTCTTGCGTAGTATATCACGCGTTAACCATGAGATTTGGAATGGGACAGAGAAGTCAGCTGTATCTTCTTCCTCTCGCATGATGCCGGATGTGCAGGTCGTGGCTGTTATCACTCGTAGCGTGCATATTAATTGGTAATTCGTAGAGGATATACAGCATATGGGTGGGAACCCTCAATGTCCCATGATAGTTTTGGCATCTAACGGTCTGTACAAACCATTGTCGTAATTCAATATGTGGGCATGGTGTACACCAAGGAGGCATGTGGGGTCGCGAAGGGGGCAGTGAATAGCTTGGATCTTGGACTGGGCCTGTAACATCCCAAAAATATTAAACTTGAATCATCAAACTCTAATCATCAAAATTAGGGTTAACAAAAACTTTTCTAAATAAAATTATGGAAGCATGCATGTGAGTATGCATTTCATTTTGAATTCTTTTGAACCACCTTGTTTGTGTGTTTATTTTCTTGTAAAATGTTTCCTAGGTGAAATAAACATCATCTAAACAATTCCCAAACTTTTCTCAAATACAAATAAATCAAAACAAAGCTAAATGAGTGAATGGTCATTTTGACCAATTTAACTCCCATGCCTACTTTGGCTGTCTCAAACTTTCAGAACCTAACAAAACCTTTTCTGGATCTTTGCACCCCTTGATTGTACTCATAACAAAGTATCAAGGCCCACTTTGTGATCATCCAGAAACTTTCAAATGCATAGTTTAAATGGCAATTCAAAATTGAATTTTATCATATGAGAAGATCCCACTTTTTCAAAAACCACTCAAACAAGCTCAACTTTCAAAACCCAAGCATCTGCAGACTCACCAGCACCAACCTAGCACACCCACCAAAAATCTTTTCAAAATTCAAAACTTGAATTCTTGCGGCCATTACATCAAACACATTGCAGAAACAAATCAAACAAAATCCAAACACTGTTTTGAGCAGTGAATTGAGCCTAACTTGTTTCCTCTCTGGGCACCACTAGCCTTAGTAGATCATCTAACAATCTTAACTAATCACTAGCACCACTGTGAGCTTGGCATTGTCATCAATGGTGAATAGCCGAGTGCACTCTTGCCACCCCCATGTCGAAAGCAAGCTAGGAAGAGAAACAAGCCTAGCCAACATGTCTCGGAGGCAACCCACCGTCCACCGCCACTCCCTGTCCAGCGCTCGAACGTTGCCAGCCACTGGACCACACGCACGAACCGCGCCCAGCTCGCCAGCAACCATACCGAGCATGCGCCAGAGCGCCACCCTCGACAGAATCCCACAGACCGCGCGCCGCCCTTGCCACGTGCATACACGATCACCACCGTCCCAGGAGACCGCTAGACATCCCCGTTCGCCGCCCCATGCCTCACAGCCACCGCTCGCCGTCGAAGACGCCGCCTCTGCTGCGTAGAACATCGCGCGTTCCAGACCAAACCGCACCGCCCCTACGCGCGCATTAAAGCCGTAGAGCATCGCCAGGAGACCACCAATCGATCGCCACCACCGGCCATGCGTCTAGCAGCCCGTAGCCGTGTCGCCACCGTCGCCTGCCCATGTCGTTCGGTCTCACCGTCACGACAATAAATAGAGGCCTTCCCCGCTCGAACTCTTCACACCATTACACTCCTCTCTCACCCAGAACCATCCCACCTCAGTCCCGGAGCAAGGCGAGCAGCGCATCGCCGGAATTGCGCCGGAGCAGGCCGCCTCTAGAGGAGAAGGGCGTCGTCGATTTCGTCCACCCCAAGAGCTGCCGCGACCGCCCCTGAGTTCGCCGTCGTCGACTTCGTCGTTCGCCCGCCTCGCCGACCCTCGCCTGAGCCCCTGTGAGCCCCCAACGACCCCCAATGGCCGTGCTAGGTTTCTGTCTCGCCGGCGTTGCCCAACGTCGACGATGACTCTCAGCCGTTGGATTAGAACCAGATCGAACGCACCACGTTTCCCCGTACCTCTTCACACCCCCTGTCTCACTGACGCGTGGGGACAGCCACTTAAACAGCCCGTGGAAGCGCTGCGCTTAGCAGGCCGGCCCAGTATCGTTTCCCGCGCAGCCCACCTATTTGAATTTAACCTTTTCCATTTTATTTCAAGCACACTTCTGTATCCAGTTTCAAAAATCAACCCAGGTCGATTTAGTGCACCAAATTGAATAAAACTAATTATTTTAGAAAGGTCTGGAAGTGCTGAATCCAAGCCCGTTGGATTCAAGTCATTTGGATCTATAGATCATCCATAGTAAAAATAACAAGGCAAAAGCTTTTCTGCATTCAAACATTTTTCAAATTTAAACCATAATAGATTTTAGGTTGATTCCAACTCTCAAAAATCACATTTAACCATACCTTTCAGAATATATAAAAATATATAGGTTTACTTACATAAATCATGTTCAAGTAATAAAAGAATGCCCCATAGGAACTTTTAGTCACTTTATGTAATTAAAATAAAAGGGTAAAACCTTATTAAATTGTGACACCACTTTAAATCATATTCCCATGGACTAAAATATGTGGTGATGACATGTGTCAACATCATCCCATGTTTGGTTTGGAGAATATTAAATCTTAAGTAGTTTTTCAATGAGTAGAAATTACTTTGCTAAAAATAAAAGGAATTAAACCTAGCTTTAATCTTGTAATGTTAGTGATGATGCTAGATCATCTATAGGACCCTTGTGTGTGTGATGAATTCAAGTAGTTAAGTATTGTTTGGTGATTGTGTACCTCGTATTTATTCATAGACGCTAGTACCGACCAAGTATACGAGGAGGAAGGAGGATTCTACGAAGAAGAAGCCGAGGAGAACTTCAACCACTGCTCTGCACAAGGCAAGCCTAATACTACCAGTTGAATGTGCAAGCTAATACTTGCAAGATACCCTACTAATGCAAGCTTATACTGATACTTATGCAAGCCTAATACTACTAGTTGAATGTGCAAGCTAACACTTGCAAGATACCCTACTAATGCAAGCTTATACTGATACTTATGCAAGCCTAATACTACCAGTTGAATGTGCAAGCTAACACTTGCAAGATACCCTACTAATGCAAGCTTATACTGATACTTATACAAGCTAATACCTTCTTGTTACCATGACCACTATATGCCTTAAGCCTATGTGATCATATCCACTTGATAAACCAATCCTAGTTTTACTTGCAAGCTTTATACTTATTTCTTTATCAAAGCTAGTACTTAGAGCTTACTTAAGTAAATTGTAGATAGTATAAAGATAATTGAAGGTTGCATAAAGAGCATAAAATTTGGCCTAAGCTAGATAATCTTGATGTCATCCTAAGGCATAAGATTAAACTCAGTTAAACTCCACTTGTTTACCACACCTCATTAGTGCTTACCCCCACTTGTAGATGCTAATGCTAAGCATAAAACTTGATCAACTTTAGATGGGAATACTTGGTGGAAAAATGGTTATGAAAACCTTGGAATGATGGATCATTCTATTGAAATGTTTTGGACATGTGTTTCCGAACACCTGATGATTTTGGTGATGAAAATATTGAGGCATGAGCCTTAGCCCTTTATAAAATTGATGGTTGTCTGGATGCGATACCATTCCAATTTTATCGTACAACCACAATACCCGAAGATTGGGTAGGGCTTGACTGGAAACTTATGTACCTTAGTATTAGTTCCCTCACGGCCAAGGTCTGAGCTGAGGCTACCTTGTGAAGATTGTCCACCTGTGCAGTACCCAAGATGACAGTTGGTCATGGTTGGGAGGCCAAACTCACAAGAGAGGTGCTTATACTAGGGTGTGTAATTGAAAGGTTAGGATTGATTATCCGCATACTGAGTATGGTGAATTCAGGATTTGTTCCTGACGGATGTATCGAATGTTGTGGTGAAAGTGTACAATCTCTGCAGAGTGTCAAACTATTCGAATAGCCGCGTCCGCGGTTATGGACAAGTGGAGTGGCCATCTGTTCCCCCGTCAGACTTTTCAAAATGACTTGTGAAATGAAATGAGACTTTGACTTGACCACAACAGTGTTGTGGCATGAGATACAAGTTCCCACTTAGGTGTGATAAAACTTCAACTAGCATTCGTTGCTTCTAAACTTAGTAGAGATCAATCTGCATTTTGCAAAATAACCCTAGAGCCTAGTGCCATATTACCAAAAACCCCTTTCACTTGTTAGTATTAGTTTGCGAGTACTTAAAGAGTACTCATGGCTTTGTCCCTGGCTATTCTCGTGGCCAGACTATGAAGAGGAGTACCTGGAGGATGGACCCGAGGAAGGTTACGACAACTAGGATCATCTCCCATCGTCAGCATTGCCTGTGACCCCGAAGATGGAGCTTCGCCTACGCTACCGTTATGATTACGTATTCCGCTGCTTGAAGTTGTATTAAGAACTGGATCATGAGATCCCTATTTGTGTAAGAACTTATGTACGGTTTGTAATGGATGATGTACTGTGGTATCCAATTCTGTTATGTCTCGCAAAAATGGTAATCCTGGGATTACGGTGTATGGCATAACAAGCATCTGGGATTAAAAATCCGGGTGTTGACAAGTTGGTATCAGAGCCATCTTGACCATAGGAGACCCTAGTTAGACTGGACGTTTGAATCAAAAACTTAGTTTCAAAACCAAAGAAAAACAAATATTTACAAAAACTTATTCTCATTCTTATCCCTTTTATTCTTTCATGAAAATTCATGTTCCTCAAAAACTCTTGCAAAATACATAAAATTTTGACACACTTAATCACTCTACTAACTTACTCATCCTATATTCTTATAGATGGACATGAAGTACAACAAGTTTTATCAGTTGGGGAATGGAGGAGACCTTATCTTTGAGAGGGATTTGGACGAGCTTTCGGAACTTTTGGAGCGTCCGCACCCCGAGTTCTTCGAAGCTCAGCTCAATGATCAAGGAGGAGAAGATCTGCAGTGGCTAATTGTTGCAAGTATCCGAGGAAAGATTGAACCTCCCACTGCGGAAGGAATTCAGTTTACCTTAAGAGAGAACAACTGGCTCGATGGACTTGCCAGGGCCATGCAGGAAGCTCTTTCCCATCTGTGTGGGCAGAGCATCAATCAGATCAAGGGAATCCGCTTGAGTTTTTACCAAGGCGTGATGCTAATGGACAACCACTGGAAGCCCCATACCACCCTGAGCTGAAGACTCAATTGGACCACCTCAGCTTCATGTTGTACGATCGTCAGCAGGAGTTGGACAACTACCGTGACTACTCCAACCACAAGTCTGCCATCATCAAGACAAAGGATCAGACCATCGCCATGTTAGCAAAGGATTGCAAGTCTCGCCGCCGTCATCTCGACAAGGAGCGCATCATTTCCCGTCTTCGCCATCGTATCTCATCTTTGGAGGAGACCATCCACGAGAGAGACATGCAGTTGGAAGAAAGGGAGAATGCATGAGAGGATCTTCGTGGAGACCCCTACTCCTATCTTAGCGATGACGATGATTTTCTGGAGGATCAGGTTATGGACTTCTTCACAGATGAGGATGATTTCGCCTTCATCGATGATGATGAGGATGATGAAGCCACAGATTCCGAGGAGTAGTAGCACTTGAGCACTAGCGTAGTGAGTAGTATTCGGTCCCACTGTATCGTAGTTTCCAGAATGGTTCTTAAAACCATTTGTTTTTCTTTGTTGTGGTGTGTGTTGTACTGTGTGCTATGAATGAATGAATGAAAAGCAAGTTGCTAGAAAATCTGAGTCAAACTTTAAAAACTTTTCAAAGACCCAAGACCTTAGAAATTTCCCTCTGTTCTCACGATCTATCTCAATCTTCAGATGCCACGTGGAGGAAGTGGTTCATCCCCGGACCCGATGTTGCAGATTCTGCAAATGTTGACTTCTGACCGTGAAGCTGAAAGAGCGGAACGTCAAGCCAACCTAGCCACCCTGTAGCAGATAGCTCAGGTTTCCCACAACAACCAAGGCCACGGAAATCAGGACAACCATGGATCTAAGCTCAAGAATTTCCAGAATACCAACCCACCTGTTTTCACTAAGTCAGAAGAGCCCCTAGACGCCGATGATTGGTTGCAAACCATGGAAAATAACCTAGAAGTCGCTGGAGTGGAAGCCAACAAGAAAGTTCTGTTCGCCACCCACTATCTAGCCGGAGATGCCAGGGCATGGTGGAACAGTGTTCGCGCAATGACCGGAGGCCAGATGATGACCTGGGAGGAATTCAAGGTCAAGTTTAGCAGAACCCATGTGCCACCAGGTTTGATCAAGAGGATGAGAGACGAGTTCAGAGAACTGAAGCAAGGACAGATGACTGTAGTGGAATACGGTGACAAATTCTTGTCATTAGCTAGGTATGCCGCGGATGAGATCGACACCGAAGCCAAGAAGAAAGAAAGATTCCTGAATGGTCTGCATGATGAGATGCAGACGGTATTAGTCAATATCCCCTTTGCTGATATTGAAGCCCTTGTCGACTCGGCCATCCAAATGGAAGGAAAGATCAACCAAGCCAATGAGAACCGCAAGCGTCATATGATGCATCAGCCAGGAACCCATCAGACCCCAAAGTATCGCCCTAACCCATCTCCCGGATTTGCCCCAAGAACCAACAGACCCCCGACGAACCGTCCGACCTATCCCAACCGTGGAAACCCTAGGCCCGGAGGAAATCACCACAATCCCGGCAACTCTAGCAATTTCAACCGTGCCCCACCCAAGTTGAACAACAACAATGTTACCGCCAACACCAACACTGCCCCGAGAACTGGAAGCAATGCTGTGTCTGTAGCAGCAAAGGACAAGTCGCAAGTGACTTATTATGACTGTGGAAATAAAGGCAACTATTCCAACGAGTGCCCCAACAAAAAGAATGTCGCAGCACCCAATGCCAATGCCCCAGCTCAGCAACAGCGTCGTGTTCAGCCAGGAAGAAGGTTTGCCCCAGGGAATTCGCTCAACCGCAATGGCCTTCTTTTTCTCATGCATGCTGAAGAAGCTCAGGAAGCGCCAGACGTCGTGCTGGGTATGTTTTCTGTTAATTCAGTACTTGCACGAGTGTTGTTTGATTCTGGTGCATCGCACTCATTTGTCACTGAAGAATTTGCATGCACTAGTAAAATTCAACCAACCAAACTTAAGCATGTTATGATTGTTCAAATTCCCGGATCAACCACCAAGGCTAGGCAAATTTGCCAAGCCGTCCCTATCCGAATCCATGGCATAGATTTTTATGCAAATATGATAGTACTCGGAACTAAAGGTTTGGAAGTAGTACTAGGAATGGATTGGATGTCCAAACATAAAGGATTAATTGACTGTGCCAAGAAAGCCATAACCATGACCAATACAGCCAGAATATCAGTCGAGCATATATCTGAAAGTTTACCTCGCCAATTCAAGTGTAACAAGAGTATAGCCCAACCTACCATTGACCAAGTCTGGATTGTCTGTGAATACCCCGATGTATTTCCAGATGTTTTGCCCGGTATGCCCCCAGATCGGGATATCGAGTTTATCATCGAACTAATCCCCGAAACTGGACCCATAGCCCAGAGACCTTATAGTATGAACCCGTCTGAGCTAGCAGAACTGAAGAAGCAACTGGATGCCATCCTGGAAATTGGATTGATTCAACCAAGTGCATCACCTTGGAGGTCACCTGTCTTTTTTGTGGACAAGAAGGATGGAGGTAACCGTTTTTGTACGGATTATTGGAAGTTGAATGATGTCACCATCAAGAACAAATACCCCTTGCCCAATATAGAAGATTTGTTTGATCAGTTGACCGGTGCCAAAGTGTTTTCTAAGATTGATCTTAGAACTGGCTATCATCAACTCAAGATACGTGCAGAAGATATTCCCAAGAATGCCTTTACCACTAGATATGGATTATACGAGTATACCGTCATGTCTTTTGGATTAACCAATGCCCCTGCTTATTTCATGAATCTCATGAATAAGATTTTTATGGACTTCCTGGATAAGTTTGTCGTTGTTTTCATCGATGACATTCTGATTTATTCCAAATCAGAAGAAGAACATGAGCTACACCTAAGGACCATTCTTGGAACCCTTAGAGAGCATCAACTGTATGCAAAGTTTAGCAAATGTGAATTCTGGTTATAGGAGGTAGGATTCCTCGGTCACATTGTATCAGCGGGAAGAATTGCCGTTGATCCTTCCAAAGTGAAAGATGTAGAAGATTGGCAAGCCCCAACCACTCAAACCCAAGTTCGTGCATTTCTCGGATTGGCGGAATATTACCGCAAATTCGTAGAAGGATTCTCGAGTATCGCCAGACCCATGACCCAATTGCTGAAGAAGGACAAGAAGTTTGAATGGACCGACAAATGTGAAGCGAGTTTTCAAGAACTCAAAAGGAGATTGATTTCAGCCCCAATCTTGATCATGCCGGATATCACGAAGCCCTTCGATGTGTATTGTGATGCATCCAAGATCGGTCTCAGATGTGTGCTAATGCATGCAGGAAAAGTTATATCTTATCTATCCCGACAATTGAAACAACATGAGCAAAATTACCCAACCCATGACCTCGAACTCGCAGCCGTAGTTCTAGCCCTAAAGACATGGAGGCATTACCTGATGGGAAACCGTTGTGAGATCTATACGGATCACAAGAGTCTGAAGTATATATTCACTCAGAAGGAGCTGAATATGAGAAAGAGAAGGTGGATTGAACTAATCAAGGATTACGATCTGGACATTCACTATCACCCTGGTAAAGCCAATGTGGTAGCAGATGCCCTTAGCAGATTGCCGTGCCGCTTGAACTCCATGATTTTGAAGGAGCAACCAAGCCTGCACAAAGAGATGGAGGATTTTCGAATAGAATTAGTGAGTGAAGGATTTTTGGCTAGCATAGAACTCCAGCCCACTTTGATCAGTTAGATTAAAGAGGCGCAGAAGGGAAATGCTAGTATCGACGGAATCAAGCGTCGTATTGGTACATGCAAAGTACCCGGATTCACCGAAGACGAACAAGGAGTTATGTGGTACAAAGGACGCCTTTGTGTACCAGCAGATTCTGAGTTGAAAGAAGTGATTCTGAAGGAGGCTCATGATACTCTTTATTCTATCCATCCCGGAGGAACTAAGATGTATCAAGATTTAAAAGAGCGATTTTGGTGGCATAAGATGAAGAGAGAAATCGGAAGCTATATCGCCAAGTGTGATATATGTCAGCGAGTCAAGGCATGGCATCAAAGACCCACTGGATTGTTGCAACCATTGCAGATTCCGAAATGGAAATGTGATTCCGTTGGAATGGACTTTATCACCAGACTGCCTACTTCTAGTAGGGGAAATGACTCTATCTGGGTCATAGTGGACAAATTGTCCAAAGTCGCCCATTTCTTGCCCGTCAAGACCACATATCAGAGTTCGAAGCTAGCGAAGTTGTACATCGCTAGAATCGTTAGTTTGCATGGAGTCCCCAAGAACATAGTGGATCGAGGAACTTAGTTTACCTCGAGATTCTGGAAGAAAGTCCAAGAAGGTTTAGGAACCCGCCTAGATTTCAGCACCGCGTATCACCCCCAGACCGATGGACAAACGGAGCGAGTAAACCAAATACTCGAAGATATGTTGAGAGCATGTGTGTTAGAATATGGATCCAAGTGGGAAGACTGTCTGCCGTTTGCAGAATTTTCATACAACAATAGTTATCAAGCCAGTTTGCAAATGGCCCCATTTGAATTCATGTACGGAAGGAAGTGTCGCACCCCTTTGAACTGGTCGGAAGTAGGAGAGAGTCGGATTTTTGGACCCGATATCCTACGAGAAGCAGAAGAGAAGGTTCACAAGATTCGTGAGCACCTCAAGACCGCCCAGTCCAGACAGAAGAGTTATGCCGACAAGAGACGTAGAGACCTTGCCTTCAACATAGGAGATTTTGTTTATCTGAAAGTGTCGCCATTGAAGGGAATGCAGCGTTTCCAACTCAAAGGAAAGTTAGCCCCCAGATATATCGGACCTTTCAAGATTTTGAACCGTCGAGGAGAAGTGTCGTATCAATTGGAACTGTCCGAAGAGATGTCAGCCGTGCACAATGTGTTCCATATCACGTTACTTCGCAAGTGTCTCGAAGTCCCCGAGAAGACCAAAGTGTTCAAAAATATCGATCACCGGACCATAGAGATCAACGATGACCTGACCTATCCCGAAGTACCCATCCGTATTTTGGAAGAAGCTTTTCGAACTACCCGAACCTGAATCATCAAGTTTCTCAAGATTCATTGGAGCAACCACACAGAAGAGGAAGCTACCTGGGAGCACGGAGATCACATCAGGACAGAGTTTCCCGATCTCTTCAAATCCTAGGTAATCTTTTTCGTCCTTTTTCAAATCTCGGGATGAGATTTTGTTTAAGGTGGGAAGGTTTGTAACATCCCAAAAATATTAAACTTGAATCATCAAACTCTAATCATCAAAATTAGGGTTAACAAAAACTTTTCTAAATAAAATTATGGAAGCATGCATGTGAGTATGCATTTCATTTTGAATTATTTTGAACCACCTTGTTTGTGTGTTTCTTTGCTTGTAAAATGTTTCCTAGGTGAAATAAACATCATATAAACAATTCCCAAACTTTTCTCAAAGACAAATAAATCAAAACAAAGCTAAATGAGTGAATGGTCATTTTGACCAATTTAACTCCCATGCCTACTTTGGCTGTCTCAAACTTTCAGAACCTAACAGAAACTTTTCTGGATCTTTGCACCCCTTGATTGTACTCATAACAAAGTATCAAGGCCCACTTTGTGATCATCCAGAAACTTTCAAATGCATAGTTTAAATGGCAATTCAAAATTGAATCTTTATCATATGAGAAGATCCCACTTTTTCAAAAACAACTCAAACAAGCTCAACTTTCAAAACCCAAGCATCTGTAGACTCACCAGCACCAACCTAGCACACCCACCAAAAATCTTTTCAAAATTCAAAACTTGAATTCTTGCGGCCATTTCATCAAACACATTGTAGACACAAATCAAACCAATCCAAACACTGTTTTGAGCAGTGAATTGAGCCTAAATTGTTCCCTCTCTGGGCACCACTAGCCTTAGTAGATCATCTAACAATCTTAACTAATCACTAGCACCACTGTGAGCTTCGCATTGTCATCAATGGTGAACAACCGAGTGCACTCTTGCCACCCCCATGTCGACAGCAAGCTAGGAAGAGAAACAAGCCTAGCCAACATGTATGGGAGGCAGCCCACCGTCCACCGCCACTCCCTGTCTAGCGCTTGAATGTTGCCAGCCACTGGACCACACGCACGGACCGCGCCCAGCTCGCCAGCAACCATGCCGAGCATGCGCCAGAGCGCCACCCTCGACCGAAGCCCACAGACCGCGCGCCGCCCTCTTCGCGTGCATACACGATCACCACCGTCCCAGGAGACCGCCAGACATCCCCGTTCACCGCCCCATGCCTCATAGCCACCGCTCGCCGTCGAAGACGCCGCCTCTGCCACGTAGAGCATCGCGCGTTCTAGACCAAACCGCACCGCCCCTACGCGCGCATTAAAGCCGTAGAGCATCGCCAGGAGACCACCAAGCGATCGCCACCACCGGCCATGCCTCTAGCAGCCCGTAGTCGTGTCGCCACCGTCGCCAGCCCATGCCGTTCGGTCTCACCGTCACGACTATAAATAGAGGCCTTCCCCGCTCGAATTCTTCACACCATTCCACTCCTCTCTCACCCAGAACCATCCCACCTCAGTCCCGGAGCAAGGCGAGCAGCGCATCGCCGGAATTGCGCCGGAGCAGGCCGCCTCTGGAGGAGAAGGGCGCCGTCGATTTCGTCCACACCAGGAGCTGCCGCAACCACCCCTGAGTTCGCCGTCGTCGACTTCGTCGTTCGCCCGCCTCGCCGACCCTCGCCTGAGCCCCGGTGAGCCCCCAACGACCCCCACTGGCCACGCTAGGTTTCTGTCTCGCCGGCGTTGCCCAACGTCGACCATGACTCTCAGTCGTTGGATTAGAACCAGATCAAACGCACCACGTTGCCCCGTACCGCTTCACACCCCCCTGTCTCACTGACGCGTGGGGACAGCCACTTAAATAGCCCGTGGAAGCGTTGCGCTTAGCAGGCCGGCCCAGTATTGTTTCCCGCGCAGCCCAGCTATTTGAATTTAAGCTTTTCAATTTTATTTCAAACACACTTCTGTACCCAGTTTCAAAAATCAACCCAGGTCGATGCAATGCACCAAATTGAATAAAACTAATTTTGTTAGAAAGGTCTGGAAGTGCTGAATCCAAGCCCGTTGGATTCAAGTCATTTGGACCTATAGATCATCCATAGTAAAAATAATAAGGCAGAAGCTTTTCTGCATTCAAACATTTTTCAAATTTAAACCATAATAGCTTTTGAGTTGATTCCAACTCTCAAAAATCACATTTAACCATACCTTTCAGAATATATAAAAATATATAGGTTTACTTACAGAAATCATGTTCAAGTAATAAAAGAATGCCCCATAGGCATTTCTAGTCACTTTATGTAATTAAAATAAAAGGGTAAAACCTTATTAAATTGTGACACCACTTTAAATCATATTCCCATGGACTAAAATATGTGGTGATGACATGTGTCAACATGATCCCATGTTTGGATTGGAGAATATTAAATCTTAAGTAGTTTTTCAATGAGTAGAAATTACTTTGCTAAAAATAAAAGGAATTAAACCAAGCTTTAGTCTTGTAATGTTAGTGATGATGCTAGATCATCTATAGGACCCTTGTGTGTGATGAATGCAAGTAGTTAAGTATTGTTTGGTGATTGTGTACCTCGTATTTATTCATAGACGCTAGTACCGACCAAGTATACGAGGATGAAGGAGGATTCTACGAAGAAGAAGCCGAGGATAACTTCAACCACTGCTCTGCACAAGGCAAGCCTAATACTACCAGTTGAATGTGCAAGCTAACACTTGCAAGATACCCTACTAATGCAAGCTTATACTGATACTTATGCAAGCCTAATACTACTAGTTGAATGTGCAAGCTAACACTTGCAAGATACCCTACTAATGCAAGCTTATACTAATACTTATGCAAGCCTAATACTACCAGTTGAATGTGCAAGCTAACACTTGCAAGATACCCTACTAATGCAAGCTTATACTGATACTTATACAAGCTAATACCTTCTTGTTACCATGACCACTATATGCCTTAAGCCTATGTGATCATATCCACTTGATAAACCAATCCTAGTTTTACTTGCAAGCTTTATACTTATTTCTTTATCAAAGCTAGTACTTAGATCTTACTTAAGTAAATTGTAGATAGTATAAAGATAATTGAAGGTTGCATAAAGAGCATAAAATTTGGCCTAAGCTAGATAATCTTGATGTCATCCTAAGGCATAAGATTAAACTCAGTTAAACTCCACTTGTTTACCACACCTCATTAGTGCTTACCCCCACTTGTAGATGATAATGCTAAGCATAAAACTTGATCAACTTTAGATGGGAATACTTGGTGGAAAAATGGTTATGAAAACCTTGGAATGATGGATCATTCTATTGAAATGTTTTGGACATGTGTTTCCGAACACCTGATGATTTTGGTGATGAAAATATTGAGGCATGAGCCTTAGCCCTTTATAAAATTGATGGTTGTCTGGATGCGATACCATTCCAATTTTATCGTACAACCACACTACCCGAAGATTGGGTAGGGCTTGACTAGAAACTTATGTACCTTAGTATTAGTTCCCTCACGGCCAAGGTCTGAGCTGAGGCTACCTTGTGAAGATTGTCCACCTGTGCAGTACCCAAGATGACAGTTGGTCATGGTTGGGAGGCCAAACTCACAGGAGAGGTGCTTATACTAGGGCGTGTAATTGAAAGGTTAGGATTGATTATCCGCATACTGAGTATGGTGAATTCAGGATTTGTTCCTGACGGATGTATCGAATGTTGTGGTGAAAGTGTACAATCTCTGCAGAGTGTCAAACTATTCGAATAGTCGCGTCCGCGGTTATGGACAGTTGGAGTGGCCATACTGTTCCCCCGTCAGACTTTTCAAAATGACTTGTGAAATGAAATGAGACTTTGACTTGACCACAACAGGGTTGTGGCATGAGATACAAGTTCCCACTTAGGTGTGATAAAACTTCAACTAGCATTCGTTGCTTCTAAACTTAGTAGAGATAAATCTGGCTTTTGCAAAATAACCCTAGAGCCTAGTGCCCTATTACCAAAAACCCCTTTCACTTGTTAGTATTAGTTTGCGAGTACTTAAAGAGTACTCATGGCTTTGTCCCTGGCTATTCCCGTGGCCAGACTATGAAGAGGAGTACCTGGAGGATGGACCCCAGGAAGGTTACGACAACTAGGATCATCTCCCATCGTCAGCATTGCCTGTGACCCCGAAGATGGAGCTTCGCCTACGCTACCGTTATGATTACGTAGTCTGCTGCTTGAAGTTGTATTAAGAACTGGATCATGAGATCCCTATTTGTGTAAGAACTTATGTACGGTTTGTAATGGATGATGTACGGTGGTATCCAATTCTGCTATGTCTCACAAAAATGGTAATCCTGGGATTGCGATGTATGGCATAACAGGCATCTGGGATTAAAAATCCGGGTGTTGACAGGGCCCCATACCAAGGAAGTATGGACAAGGTCATGACTTCGTTGTGCAACAAGACTAAGGTCTCTCATGGGTAAAGTAACGCACCTCTGCAGAGTGTCAAAACTGTAACTTGTTACTCCCTGTTCCAGGAAGGAGCTGCGAACGCGGAGGGAAAGGAACTCCATGAAAGTTCTGGTAAACCCATGAAGGCTGACATACATAGCTTTTCAGAATAAAAGCAACCTTTGAAGAAATGTTTATGAAAACTTGCATTGCCTATGACCTACGGTCTGTGGCTATAGATATAGTGCATCGAACACTCCTTTTCTAGTGAACTTGCTGAGTACGCTCATACTCAAAGTATCTTCTTAACCCTTGCTAAGTTATGAAGCCAGTATAGACGATGTCTACATCAAGTTATGCTCCAGGAATCATCACTAGAATCTAAAGTTCTCCAATGAAGTCAAGAAAGTCAACATATACATCAACTCAAGCGAAGACGAAGTACTGATTAGATAGGAACATAATCTCTAGCCATAGAACCTATTTCTATAGCGTATTACAATAGCAGCAATGCCAGACCATTAGTTAAAATACTAGTCTTAATTGTATGATAGTTTTTGAGTTCTTTATTTCCGATTCTTCTTTGTGAGAAGATTCTTTCTCTCTCTTTAACCTAGAGTGTTCTCTGGATCTTGTGCAAAGAGTTGAGTTGTAACCTATAGTCATGTCTTGGACCTGCTGTGTTTCTGTTGTACCACTCTGAGGGATGTAATACTAGTGAACGGTGTTTCATTGGTGCTATGTCAACAACTATAGTGTACTACATCATGCAGTGGTATGCTGGGTCACCGCAGTTGGTATCAGAGCATATGCTTTGACCTTAGAATTAAAACACTTTTAGGAAGATCTGTAGGTTGGATAGTGACTATAGGAGCCATCTTATCTAAACAAAATATTCATATGACTTGTGATGAGTATCCACCTGAGGATAATATTGTCACACCTAAGTCAGATGCTTAAGTCCTTCTTTCTTAGGAGTAATTAATTTATCTTTTCTCAGTATTGTGCTAGTTAGTGCCTTCCGAAGGAGATGTAAACCACCAAGATACTTTAGGAAAGCTAATTGGTCACAGTAGATTAGGATCAAGTTTAATATATCAATTGGAGTATTTTAAATGGTATAGCCTAACCATAGAATTCAAGAAGAGTAGTAAAATATTATTATTAATTGATAACAAGAGACAATATGATGAATACCATCAGGATAAATGTGAGGTAATGAGTAGTAATCATATGGGATTCACTTGAGAATTCTATATGAAGAGTTGAATTCGGTTAAGATTCAATAAAAGTGTAATAAGGAGTAAAGTTATCATGGTGAGATTAGCTCTTGATCATGATAAATAGGTAAAACATAACAAGATCATGGTGAGATTAGCTTTGAAACCATGATGAGAGTATAATATGAAAGATAATTAGTAAATTATCTTGATTTAGAAGTAAGGAAATAACATGGTGGAACTATGATAGAAGTCATAGGTGCTAGAAAATTCCAATAATCTCTGGTTTAAGAAACCTATTAGTCGTTTGGAGTGATCATATGAGGTTAGTTTACTAGTAAAGAAAGGTTGGTTATAGTTAAGCATTCCAAAAGTGAGACAAAAGGGTAGTCGGAAACAAATTGAGCCGACTTTGCTTAAGATTATCCTATTGCAATTGAGCAATTTGGGTAATGATGAGAAAAAATATAGTTTGACCCTAAGTGCTAAGTATCACAACGTAAACCTATATGAGGAGGTGTCATATACTACACAACTAAGCCTGAATTCTAGAGATATTATACTCAATTACTATATTGTGGGCTTAGAATATTGTGTGTTATATGTACCACATTTGGATTTATTTGTTTTTCTTGGATCTTCTTGATTGACTAGATCTATACATGAAGTTTACTTGGTGTGCAAATGCATGTTGCAACATCCAGTCACTACTTGATGTTATAGACCTAGATAGAGTAAGGGAATTCGTGTAAGGGAGTGACGAATTTCAAAGACCAAAATGAAGACTTACATGAAGAATGAAGCCAAGTGTAAGGATTATCAACTCAATTTGGAGGATGGATCAAGTTAGATCATTATAAGTCAGCAACAAGAAGTGATGAACTTAAAGTTCAATCAGAATAGGTAATTTTGCTAAGAAGTCAATGGAGTAATTATGCAAGTTCACGGAAGTATCATGAATGAATACAAAGAAGTAGCTTTGAAACAAAAATGGTATTCAAGCTCTGACAATTCAGAGAGAACGCCAGAGGTATATCGGAAACCATAGGGTAATACATATACCCTAGGATGGTTCGCAGCTGGTAAATATCCGCAGCTGGTATTTCATCCACAGTTGGTATCTTGTCCGCAACCGGCGTTGGTTGACATAGTGAACCAAATCATCTTAAAAGTTGCATAAAGAGCATAAAACTTGGCCTAACCTAAGTAGGATCTAAAGGAATATAAACATTAAGCAATCATCTTTTGAGGCACTTCGCGAAGTCATACCTATCAAAGCAAAAATTTCCAAATAGCAAGTAAGACCCATAATGCTGAAAGATTCACTTCGGAGATCCACAAATGTGTGCATACACCGTACAATATTTCATCAGACCCTAATTAGGCAGAGTATAAGCTGGATACAGACCAATATTCTATTTATAAAATTACGAAATACTATGTAGATAGTTTGAAGACTATTAGTAAACCCTAAGGGGGAGAGTAAACATTAGAAATGAAATTAATATTATCTGACTTTATGAACAAAGGTTAGAGAAGAAATATTATCTAAAGCCTGCTAAGGTAAAAGCTTGCAAGAGATAGAATAGATTAATTCTAAACAAACTAATTCTAGAGGAAACAACTCTTAAGTGATATTTAAGAGTGAATAATCACATCAAATTAGACATGTATAGAGGAACAAGAAATTTCAATGGGTATGGATTAAACGAGTTCAAATCCAATCTTCAAAGGGACTACCAGTGTAAACTATACCATCACAAATCAAAAGTTAGTCTTTTGGCCTCCACTATTGACTAAATTAAAAACCTGTTTTAGTGAGACTTCCAAGAACTTATATAGTATAATCAAGAAGTTTGATAATTAAGTAAAGGAGTTGTATTAGGATAGCTAATAAGGGTAATGAACTAAATCATAGACCCCAATTGAAGGATCTTCTAGTAAGGACATAGCCCTAAGGGAATATAGTAAGAGGAACATTAGTGCATTGTAGACAATAAGTTGGACATTGCCAAATAGGAGGAGAATTCAAGGAAAAGGTATGGATATGGGATATTACAATTATTCCCATTTGAGATTATCATGGAATTGGGAAGTGTCAATACAATGGCAATTCCTTATTCTAAAACGTGACAGTATACGAACTTCGAGGACGAAGTTTATTTTAATGGGAGAGTCTGTAACATCCCAGGATTAGCACCTAGAAATAAATAGGACATAGGGTTATGCATTGCATTCATGCATAAGTAAATCCGTGGAATTTTCGCGCAAAACTAAAAGAGCTGTAGAGGGATCGAGATCTCTCTTGTTCTCATGGAAACACCAGGACAGGTGCGATGGATTTCGACATGACCTCTATTGTACTTTTGTGTTTGAGGGGAAAGAAATCCAAATTTGAATATTCAAAACATATATTTAAATTGCAAAAGAATAAAGTTATAATTAGAAATAGTGTTACAATTAAACTCACATCCTTGAGAGATTATTTATGATTGGGATATAATTAAATCACAAGTACAAAAATAAAGAAAAGAAAAGAATTAGTCTATAATATAATATGGATATATAATCCTAATTACAATGGAATAAATGGGACCAATTCAATAAAATGAAATTATTATAATAATAATAATCTTTATATATATACATATAGTATTGAAGTTCTTTTACAAAAGAATACTGAAAGTGCATTACAGTAAACAAATAATAATAATAGAAAAGGGGAATTACATAAATGGAGTAACTCAAATAATTTTTATTATAAGAAGAAATATATATTACATTGTCTTTACAAATGAATGGAATAAGAAAAAGAAAACAAGTAAAAACATACAACAATACAATTTTTTTTCAATATTCAATAGAAAATAAATTACAATATATAATAAAAAGAAAATCTAAAGTATTTCTCCTGTACACTCTTGTATTTTCTTTTCTTCTCTTCACATTCTTTACTCCTGCAAAACAAACAAGAAAGAAAACAAAACAGAAATAAAAGAGGGTTATGTTGGTTAGTTTTGCTCTCAGTCTTAACAGTGAAATGCACTATTGATAGTCATCATTGAGCTAGAAAGGAATAAGGGACAAGTTTGACCAAATAAAGCATCCGTTCTTATTAGATGTGTAGCCTCAGTCCTACATCATTGGAAGTAAGAGGGGCAAGTTCACCAGAGGAGATAGAAAGGAAGAAGTAAAACAGAGCAAGCTAGTAGGCAAGCAGCATACACATAATTGCATGTGTGTGTGCTATCAGCACAAGGAAGCCTCAAAGATAGATAAGAGTGAACCAGCCGTAACTAGCACACCATTCTCATCTCCCCAGTGATACCACATTCATTTCCACCACATGTAGTCAAGAACACTGCTCTTAGCAAACCACCAGGAATTCTCCTGCCTCTCACCCAAATAACCCCACAGATTAGATCCACCATATCATCACATCCCTAACTCTGGTTGCTCAGTGGAGCCATCCAAGAGCTAGGACAAGGAGGAGATGAATATCAGCAGCAGTTTGAGGAGAAGCAGGCTGTCAGTAGAAGAGAAGTTATAGGAACTCAAGTAGACCACAGCTATAGAAGAAGCTGGACATGGGAATAAGGAGGAGGAGGTCAGCTGTACCAGGAGCAACAACCAAAAGATTGTATATCAAGTAATCAAGTACCAACTACAGAAGGTAGGAAAATTCTCAATAACAATAACCAGATCTAGTGTTATAAATGTCCATAGCATCATATAAGAGGATCTGGAAACAAGCACACGTAGCAAGTTTATGATTTATCCTTCCTTACATAAAATGGATCTGAGCCTTTTGCATCACAGGCTAAAGCATATGTTCTTAACAGTTCTATCTTGGAACAGAAATTTGTAGAGAAGTAGAGCTCTCAGGCTTCCATAGTATTACTATGGGAAGCTCATCATAGAGATGTTTGACCTCCAGATCTAGTATCAGCTATGTTTCCAAAAAGATATAGCATCAGCTTGAGCATCATTGGCTGGGTCAAGAATTTCCTCCACACAAATCAACCCTAAATTATCTGGCTTCAAACCAGCAACATTAGCCTAGTAACTAGCTTTTATTAGCCAAACATAAACCACATATCCTAGGTTACAGGGCACATCCCCTGGGGGTAGCACCTCTGTACCTCGCAGATTCATTATTTGTTGAATACAAGCTCTCTGCATAGAGACAAATCATTGCAAAGAACATTAGTACACGAATCATAATTCCAGGTAAAGCAATCATGGTTTGCAATCCAAACTCACTATCCCCACTGAAAGTACACAACATCTGAACAAGAAGTAGATAGCCACTTGCTAAATCCATACAAATATAATTTAAATCATTTCCCTAGCTACCACCTGCTAGGAATCATTCTCAACATACTTTCATTAAATATATCCTATATCATGCCTTTGCAAGATATGATCATCAATAGCTCATCTAGGTACGAGCCACCATCATGCATACTCTCAGGGAAGCTATCACAGTAGTATAAACCACAACACCAAATTGTGTCCCAAATATGATACCACAATAATAAGCCATCTCAATCTAACAGTATTTCTCAGCAGAATGTGCCAACCTAACAAGATAAGTATATGTAAACATTATCAATAAGTAAACTAAAATGTTAGAAGAAATAAAATTGCCAAGAATCCTCCATATCCAATGAACAATATCAAAATAATCATCTGCCATCAATAAAATAGAATTTTAACTCATCCTCCTAGCTAATTCAGCTAGGAATCAGGCCGAGCAAGCTTCCAATTGTTAATCTAGAAAGTTACCATTTAGACCAACATGTACTAAACTAAATAGTTTAGTTAAGAAACCCACCGAATCAAAGGATTCAGTTAAACATATGAATACAACAAGATTGCTAAGTAATGCTTCACAAATGCTTGGCTGATCATTTCATCCAAATTGGGACACTGCCTTTAGCACATGTTTTTCTGCTATTTAGAGTAGTTATTCACTTGCTCGAGCAAAGCATGCTAGGAACTACTAATCATCCAAACTTGAATTCATTTAAAAGTAATAAGTTAACAATCACTAGCTCAACTAGAGAAAACCTTAGATACAGCACATGTCCAGAAGATCATATCCCACAAGCCACTGACCATCTCCACAATCCTAGTCCTACACCTAAATCCGTTTATCGGCTCGAAGGACGGTCACAATAAAACTCACTGAGGGTGTCGAGCACCTGGAGCGTAGGCATGACAAAGGCAGGTAGCAGCACATCTACGAGGTTGCGATGACGGCAGCATCGCCGTCCCATCAGCAGCAACCCTAGCAAAACACCACCATGAAATCACCACCACAAGAATCAAACTAAGAGCAACAAGCCGTGACCACTGGGGTTGCAAATTTAACTTGCCGTCCCTCCAGCATCGAATAGAGGTTGGTCAAGTCAGAGGAAGGAGATGTGTTGCAGATCGGCGGAGAGCACCAGGAAATCACGGTCAACCATGGCGTAGGTAGCAGCTGCTGCCATAGCAGCACCACACCATAGGTGACACCTGCAGTGTGGTCACCTTCTACGAGCAGCCGGCGGCGTGAAGGCTCGGGTGTCACGCCAGCGACCCAAGCCATTGGAGCCAGGGTTTCGTGGAGGCATACACGGGGGAAGCCGAGAGGCAACGAGGCGACAAAGATCGTCGGAGGAGATCAATATGGAACCTCACCGGCAGGCGGCGGAGCCGAGGTCAGCCGGCAACCCGCCAGAGTGTGTGTGTGTAGTGAGGGGTGGGCCGGGGGTGAAAAGTCTAGCATGGTCCAGTTGGGCCAGGCCAGCCCACGTACCCAACCAAACGGCCCAAGTTGATTAGGTTTATAAATAAAAAAAATGAATTACTAAAATAACATCCAAATATTTTTAGCTATAGAAAATTATAGAAAATTCCTAAAAAATACATATGATACATCAAAATGACCACAAAAATAATATCTACCTAATAAAAATATAATTTTAAGTGTTTAAAATAAATTTAAAGTAAAATAATTATTAACACCATTAAATCTTAAATGAAATTTTATAAAATAAAGAAAAACCCTTAAAATAAATAAAAAATCAGTTTTGTGTATCAAAATAACTCTATTATTTCATAAAAATACTCACTTCGAGTTTTACAAATAAAACATAAAGCAAATATTTAAAGACATTTAATTCTTTGATGAATTTTATAAAAATAAAGATAATACTTATAAATAAATAAAATTCATTTTTAAGGTCTTGAATAAATATATTACACTATAAAAATATTAAATGTATTATTAGAAAAGTCTTTAATATTTTAAATAGTAAATCCTTACCTAATACCTATTTTGTGAATTATTTAAAAACAATTCTTAAGTAAGAAATAATCACAATTCTTATAAAACCTTGAGCAATTAGTGTCTTAGTACTAATTCCAAACCCATAACTTGAATTCATAACCAAACTTAAGTATAACTTTTAATTTTAAAATATTCTTTTAAAAATCTTATTAAGAATCCTTTTAAATAAACATTGGGTATCACCCATTTATATAATATGGTGAATAATCATTATGCCTTAACCACTATTAACATAACTTTAAATTCTAACAAATTACTAAGACCATCTAATTATGATTCCATTAAATAAATACATATTCCATTCATAATAGCAAAACAAATTTAATCTAATCATTCACTTAAATAGAAAGTGAATAATTCCACACCTTAGTTATACCTATCATAAATCTAAAACTTGGGAATAATTAAAACATATTACATCTTAAGTTTACTTACCCTTTTAAAGTTAATTTTAGTCTCAAAGCTTACATACATCATGTCTAATACACTACTTATGTTTTTATAGTTAACTTTGGTCTATTTCAATTAAGACATAGTGCATCTCAAGTCCAAACTAATCAATCAAATACCAGAAGGCATTGATCACATTTTATTAACAATGAAGATTGCTTAAACATTATAAAGGAAATCTTTTCTTCAATTGTTATTCTTTTTGCCACTTCAAATAACAATCTTATAATAAGTTCTTAAACTCTTAACAACTCAATCCCAAGGAGTTTTATCATATTCACCACATGACAATTGACCATAAGCACATCATCTTATACTTTACTTACATATTTTGGATTCACTTAGGTTCCTTATAAAGGTCATTACTTGTAAAGTAAAATTTGAAGATAAACCAACTCTGAAAAGAATCACTTGAATTCACTTCACTCAAAGTATTCGGGATTCAATTTGGGATTTTTACAAAAATGCATATCATTACTTATGCATAACTACATATTGCTTCTTTAAACATTAGTCCTTACCGGACGAATGATGCAGATTTCAGATATTGGATCTTATGTCGTCTCGAAGACCGTGAGTGCATAATCTTGCAATCACAAAAGGCAAGTTCACACTTTCTCATGTCCTTTGTTTATTTTCTGTAAATTATTTTACAAATACAGTCTTGTCATCACCTGCATTTGCAAAAGGTCTGAATGCACTATTTTCATAATAATATGATTATAGGTTATTTACCATGAGGTAATAACCTACTATGAAAGTTCCAGTGGTAAAGGAACATATTATCTAGGACTTAACAACCAATGTCTCTAGTGATTCTTGCGCCGTATATCACGCGTTAACCATGAGATTTGGAATGGGACAGAGAAGTCAGATGTATCTTCTTCCTCTCGCATGTAGCCGGATGTGCAGGTCGTGGCTGTTATTACTCGTAGCGTGCATATTAATTGGTAATTCATAGAGGATATGCAGCATATGGGTGGGAACCCTCAACGTCCCACGATAGTTCTGGCATCTAACAGTCTGTACAAACCATTACCGTAATTCAATATGTGGGCATGGTGTACACCAAGGAGGCATGCGGCGTCACGAAGGGGGCAGTGAATAGCTTGGATCTTAGACTGGGCCCCATACCAAGGAAGTATGGACAAGGTCATGACTTTGTTGTGCAACAAGGCTAAGGTCTCTCATGGGTAAAGTAACGCACCTCTGCAAAGTGTAAGAACTGTAAATTGTTACTCCTTGTTCCGGGAAGGAGCTGCGAACGCGGCGGGAAAGGAACTCCATGAAAGTTCGGGTAAACCCGTGAAGGCTAATGGACATAGCTTTTCAGAATAAAAGCAACCTTTGAAGAAATGTTTATGAAAACTTGCATTGCCTACGGCCTACGGTCTGTGGCTATAGATATAGTGCATCAAACACTCCTTTTCTAGTGAACTTGCTGAGTACGCTCGTACTCAAAGTATCTTCTTAACCCTTGCTAGGTTCTGAAGCCAGTATAGACGATGTCTACATCAAGTGATGCTCCAAGAATCATCACCAGAATCTAAAGTTCTCCAATGAAGTCAAGAAAGTCAACATATACATCAACTCAAGTGAAGACGAAGTACTGATTAGATAGGAACATAATCTCTAGCCATAGAACCTATTTCTATAGCGTATTGCAATAGCAGCAATGCCAGACCATTAGTTAAAATACTAGTCTTAATAGTATGATAGTTTTTGAGTTGTTTATTTCTGATTCTTCTTTGTGAGAAGATTCTTTCTCTCTCTTTAACCTAGAGTGTTCTATGGATCTTGTGTAAAGAGTTGAGTTGTAACCTATAGTCATGTCTTGGACCTGCTATGTTTCTATTGTACCACTCCGAGGGATGTAATACTAGTGAACGATGTTTCATTGGTGCTATGTCAACGACTATAGTGTACTACATCATGAAGTGGTATGCTGGATCACCGCAGTTACAAAGTGGTATCAGAGCGTAGCAGTTACGATACCCCACTAGTCCAGCTTGTAGGATAACCTAGCTAACATATGTTGTAGAGTGTCAAAACTATTTTGGAAAATCGGTGGGATAGATCTGATTAGGTCTACTTTTACTCCTTACCTATGTGCTATTCTACTCTTACCTTTGCGTGTTTTGAATCTGTTCTCTTATATTTTGTTCGATTCCAGGAATTCTCGTGGTTGGGTTTCTGTCGTACCTTCAGGGTTTCGCTTCCATCCTCTTGTAACAGTGCTTCGACATCTGGCCTTCACGCTATATGAGAAATTTCCTATATTGTACCTTTTAGTGGGCCAAAAATCCACTAAAAATTTTCTTTGTATCTTCCGGTGTGTCCAACATGACGACTTCATCTGCACCAGATCTGATTAAGAACCTGCATCGCTCCTTTGTTTCCGAACCTCGCTTGTCGAGATCTACAGTATGAATTCCGAGAGTTGGTTGCATAATTCCCCCATTCATGTGTAGAGTAATGCTTTGGGTGCGCGATGGACTGATCACCATCTGACTACTCTTATCATTCGCTCTTGTACATTGAATCGGTGGATCAAGCAATTTTATTCCTTCCACGTAAGTTGAAGGTGGCCTTACTTTTTGAGACCTTTGCCTTCGTCCTTTGTTCCCGGAGTGTTCGCTCGATGAACATGAGCAACGAACCCTTGTTGGTGGTGTCTCCGACTTCGAGATGGAGAAAGAATCATTGTTAGTGGTGTCGCGAAGATCTACAAGAAACGAGAAGATTTAGACCGTCGGCCTTCTTCCCTGTACCAGGAGGCAGATCTCGAGGGCGAGATCCTTTGATTAGTGGTGTCAATTTGTAGCACCCCGGTAAAATCAACTACTAGAAATTTGCGTGTTAATTAATAGTATGTGCATCGTCATGACATCATCGTATTTTCCTAAAACTATTCTCTAAAACCATATTTTATCTACTACATTATTCCCTCCTTTGTTTCAAATATAAAATCCCGGTGCTTCCGGATATCCTTATTTATCTAAAAATATTTGTAAAAGCTTTTATAAAATATAAAAATATATATATAACTATTTTACTAAACGGGGAGGCAGCCGACCAGGCCCAAATGCCCAGCCAGCTGACCTACTACTCCCTCCGTTTCGGTTTACAAGTCCTGCACGTAGTTCTATGTCGCCAAATTGAGCAACTTAGTATGATGTATATATTACAAAAAATATATCACCGGAAACTTTAGACTTTGTATTTTCCAATGATATAATTTTTATATTATATAATTCAAATTATGTAGGTTAAATTAATAACCTAGATATACGCGTAGGCCTTGTAAACCGAAACAGAGGGAGTAACTGAAGACCCTAACCCTAACCCTAGCCTCTACCCAAACCCCAAACCTTAGCTCCCATCCTCACCCCACTCCCTCACCCCACCGCCAACACTCTGGCTCACCACACCCACCCAGCGCCTGCCCAGCCCTCTCCTGGTCAAACCCGGACCCACCTCCCTCACCCAGTACCCAGCAGCCGCCACCGCGCTACACAACACATCGACACACGCACACACCCAACACGATCCCCAGGAGAACCTGACCCCAACCACCCGCACGCCATCCCCTGGCCCTGCACACCATCCACAACTCCTCCCTCGATCGTGTCAACCCTCTCACGATGCTCCCCCACGTGACCCCACCAACTCTCCCTTCGCGTTTTCTCTCGCTCGCACGTGCATCTCCCTCCGCTCGTCCCCTTCCTGTAACATCCCCAACCTTTAAATAAGATTGAGTCCCCTATGTTTACAATGCTAGTCCCTGGATCAATAGCTAGCATCCACAGTTTAGATGTAGTATCAAGAAACAAAGGTCATAATATAACTTTATAACCAGGAATAACATAATTTTATTACATCAATACATAGCTCATTAGGCTATTACATTACATTGCAGCGGAATAACTATAAGCATGGGGTCCTTCATCTTCAAAGTTCCACATGCAGATGTTGGTTGTAGACTTTGTAATCCTAATCAACACACTTCACTAAAAACAATCAAACCTGCAACAGACAAGTTACAGCCACAAAGGGTCAATACATTGGAATTGTATTGGCAAGTGATACTTTGGTAATATAGTGGAGTCTATTATCTATATGCATTTTGGCTAGGTGGAGTTGAGGTTTGCATTGCTCAAAATAGATTTTTCCTTAACATTTTGAAAATAAGTTTTGTTTGGCAAAAACATTTCCAAGGCATCTACCAATCAAGTCTGAAGATCCTCTCAAGGCATCTACCAATCAAAGACTGAAGATTTACTTGGCAAAACATTTTTCTTAACCAATGATTGAAGATCCTCTCAAGGCATCTACCAATCAAAGATTTAAGATTTCACACAACCCTTGTTCACCCACAAGTTTTATTTAGAAATTTGAATGATGAGATTCTTGATTGCTTCCATGTCTTGATGCTCAAATTGTCCTTTACCAGGGACATGGCTAAGTACTTAGGTTTTACACTCTGCAGAGGTGGTGCACTTTACCCACAAGACTTGGTTTCCCAAGACAACATCTTTCAGAAGCCTTCCCTTAGACCAACATGGACGCGTTCCAACCTATCAAACACTACCACCCACTTTCCATGTGGCTAAGTTCTTGCAACCTATATGATCATGGCAGAGCCCATATTGCCAAGTGGTTGCACTTGAAGCTTCTCAACATTTGACATCTCAAATCTCTTTGTTTCCTGGGTGGCCATCCACAAGTGAGATACACAAGCCAAGTTCATGGCCTTGTGAACCACTCAACACAAACCATTCCTTCCATTCCACCCAGGTGATTCATTAACTTAGTTGTTTTATTAATCAAAACATAAGTCCATAGACTTAGAATATTTTTCCATAGTGTGAATATATTCCACCCATGTTTTCTATTAGCTAGGCTAAGCTTGATAGTAATAGGATTCTTAACTTAGGAAAATCCTACTAAGGATTTATCTACTAGGTTTCCTATAGCAAGATCTATACTTAGCAAAATAAAAACCACGCAAGTTTTACTTAGCAAAAACACTAATGCATAGTGAAAATAATGGGACATAAGATATGAAGCATCACTTGCCTTTTTGGTAGAGGGTATAGGTTCACTTCTTGTCCTTGCAACAATCACACTCTTCAAGTCACTACAATCAATCAAGAAAGGCACAAACTCAATCTACCAATCAAGCGAAACAACACACATAAAATCCTAAAGTCAAGGTAATGCATGCAAGCATGCAAAAGATGGTTCTAATTGAAAAGGTGGTCTCTACTAGTCTTCTAAACTTTGTAAGTTCCAAATTGGTCATTTACCAAAATGGCAAAGTCATTTGCAAAAGGATTCACTCCAAAACCATTTTTTTAAAACAAGGTGTCATTTTATGTGGTGTAGAAATATGTCTACTAGGGCTTTAGTCTATAGGGTTCACCAAATGAGTTGCTATTGCAAAACTTGGTGTTTGGGGTCAGTAGGTTTGGTCCAAAACATTTTCTCCAAAGTTTTCTTTATGAAAGCATTTTCATAAACAAAACAATGGTTTTTAATTAGCTAGAAATGGACTAAACTAATAAATCCATTCTATTCTTTTCCAAAATCATTTTACAAAACTTGGGTTGGTTCCTAGGGTCAGTAAGGTCACAACAAACTAATTTGCAAAGGTTTTAACCTCAAAAACATTTTTAAACAATTTTTCTAATGTTAGCAAGCACACAAAAGAATCTGCAAAATCAAACAAGCTAACAGATACTATTTGCTAAACTAAGGGCAGGGTTGGTTAGAGCTTGTTCTCCTGAATCCAACGACATAAAAATTGTAATTTTTGGACGTGTGGATCAAAAGATACAAGGGTTTGAAGTTTGCAAAAGTTTCTGTTTTCAATTTCTGTTTTAAACCTAACAGGCGACACGCGACGTGATATCATTGGTCTATACCGGTTCGGCCGGATCGTGGCTGTGGAGCGTTGGATCTAAAGTGGATCGTGCGGCACAGGTTCATCCTTACCCCTTCGGTTAGTCATTCTATCCAAGCCGGTGGATCTGCATCCTACGGTTCCTATCGCTTGGCCAAAAAGCAGCGGCGCTGGCGGCAGCGTCTGGTGGCGGAGCGGTCGGTCGACGGCGGAGGCGACGCTATAGGAGGTGAGGGAGAAGGAGGAGTTGCTCACCGTGCTTGCAAGAACGTGGGGAAGCTCGAGGTAGTGTCTTCTTTTCGCGGGGCGTACTGGAGTGAGCTTGATTGCTCGCCGGAGTTGCTGCGGGCGGAGGTGCTCTCGGGTTGTCGTCGTTGGCGTCGCTCAGGACCGTGCTAAGGCAAAGGAGAGGCACGGTTAGGTGCGCACGAGGGTTGCGAGTAAGGGAGCATCAAAAAGGGGGCGAGGGGAAGTCTGTGCTCACCGAGGAAGCTTGCCGGAGTCGAGGCCGACGGCGGTGGCGAGTTGAGCTTGTCCTTGCCGACGCTGTGAGGCTCGCGCGAGTGAACTGGATGCACTAGCAGGTGCGCCTGGAGGTGGAGAAGCTGCTGGGGTGCTTAGGGATGCAAGGGGCGGTGGGGTTTCGTCAGAATCGTCATCGTCAGAATCGTCACCGGAACATCGTCGGACAGAGGCGGTTCGGGGAGAAATTGGAGCGGCCTGGGGGCAAGCTTGGAGAAGGAGTCTAAGGGAAAACGGAGGGGAGAGCGAGGCGATTAAATAGGCGTCGTCGCAGGGGGAGTAAAGGCCGTGATTAACGCGAATTCAATCGGCGGAATCAAAGCAGAAAACGGCCGGCGAGAGGAGGAAGAATCAGTCGCGGGTGGGAACGACGATGAATAGTAGGAAAGGGGGTCCAGCGGTCAGTGGGAAACGGTGAGGGAACGGGGTCCACTTGTCATCTGCTTAGCGGGTTCCTGCCGTGGTGAAGAAAAACGGTTCGGGGGAGAAATAAGAGGAAGTGGGGTCATCTCGTCAGCGAGTGAGTGAGAGGGAGAAGTGGGTCCGGGCTGTCATTGACTTAGCGGGTCAATTAATTGGTACGAATCGTTTCTGTTCGGGCAGTGAAAGACTGGGCTAGGTGGGCTGCTGCTGGGCTAGTTGGGCCAGAGTGGGCTGTTCTATTTTTTTCTGTCTAAATCTTTTTCTCTTTTTCTATTCTATTTTTCTGTTTGAAATTCAAACAATTATTCACACATTCAAACAACACTCAAATCAAATCAAACAATCACTCAACTTTGTACTTTGAATTTGGTTCTGTTTTTCAACATAATCCAAATCTCAAAATAAAATAATTTTTTTATTTATTTTTAGGATCCATTTAATAATTAAATAAAATGGATCTTTAGTTATTTAATAGTGTTTGATTTATTTAATAAAATTTCCATTTGAAATCCAATTATTTTCAAAACCAAACCAGAAGGTTTTATTTGAAAAATAAAAGAATACTTGGAAACTTATTTAAATAAATAAATAAGTTTTGGTGTTTAATTAAAATGGGAAAGCCTTTACTTAAATAAAATTGGATATTTAAATCCTTATTATTTTATTTAAATAAACCTTTACTCATTTTATCAAAACAAAATATTTTATTACAAAAGCTTGGCCAAGATTAATTTGGCTCACCTTTTCCTTTGAAACCAAAGTCTTTTATTAAAAGATCTAAATTAGTGTTTCCAAAACAATTTATTTTCCTTTGAACTTGCTTTATTTTTATAAATCCTTTTAGGATTAATTGTTCACCAAAGGGTATGGGTTTTTGATGAGGGCTTTAAAGGCTTTGGAAATTCAATTTCCTTATCTTATTATACTCCTAAGATTTTGTTTATGGTTCCAATTGAGTGAAACCAACTTCTAAGGTCTGTCTTGATCCTTTGAGAAAATTGTTGATCAAACTTGGTATGGATCAAATCCATGGATTTGGAGATATCTTTGGAAATTGATTTCCTTCCATTAGGGTTTAGGGATTTGGATTTATTTTCCAAGTGTTCAAATTTCCAGATACATTCATTGAGGAATGCATTTATTTTGATTGGATTTTGTTGAATTCAAACTTTAGCCAAAGTTTGTTCAAGATGGGATTTTAAATTTCCTTTTAGAAACAAAAGTTTCTTTTCACCCTGATTTTCAACAAAAAATTATTTTGTTTAATTATTTTTCACTTTACAAGATTTGGAAAATCTTGGGATGTGACAGGCTACCACCCTTAAAAGAAATCTCGTCCCGAGATTTGGGGAGGCTAGGGTTACAAGCAGGTTCCAAACAACTAGGGTACTACCACCCTTAAAAATATTCCAACTAAACTACATCTTGGCTTGCTTGGAATCTTGATGAATCTTCTCTGAGCAACCATTTGCATTGAGTCCTTTGTTTCCATGCTTGACTCATGGGCCAAGGTTGAGTTACTTCGTAGGCTTTTTCAACTTGTTCTTCATCTTTTCTGGGCAGTTGCTTGCATAGTGTCCTGGGTTCTTGCAGTTGAAACAATGGATATCTTGGAGTTCTTTACGTTGCTCTTGTGGACAAATTGCTACATAATGGCCTGGTTCTTTGCAGTTGTTGCACACCACTTGGTCCATCCTTTTATTCTTCATGGTCTCTGGGCATCCACTGGGGTAGTGTCCCATTTCCTTACATTTACGACATTGCACAAGGCTCATGTCTTGCTTTGGTTTCTTTAGTCCTTTGAATTGGGTTGTCTTGTTTGGAGGTATGAGTGGTCTTTTTCCTTTGTCCTCTACATTCTTGGCATACTTGGATCCTTCTTGTTTCCTTTGTTCAACAATGGCATAGATGGGGCATTGGATAGGGATATGGTCGTTTCCTTCACAAAGATAACAAGTAGCTTGAGAGGTAGGACATTGGTCATTTGGATGTTCCTCTTCACAATTTGGGCATTGATCTTCGTGCTCTTTGGAAGTATGATCCTTGTCTCCACAAATATTGCAAGCTGGTGCTCCATCTAGCATAACATTCTTGTCATCCCTGTTGTCAAACTCTCTTTTGGGATAGTTTTCTTCCATGCTGATCATTTGATTAGTCACCTTAAGCATCAGTTGGGATTGAAGTTTCAAAATCCTTTGTATGGCTGGGTCTAATCCATTGTTGTTGGCTAGAAGCTGAGTTGTCTCTTGGCTCAACTGGTGTTGGGTTGCTATGAGTTCTCTCATGTTGTCCTCTTGATTGTTGTTGTTGTCACCATCCTTGATGTTGGAGTTTCTTGGAGAAGTCATCTGTTTGGGTTGGAGGGGGATTAGAATAGGCAAAAGATTTCTAGGGAGATAGTTCTAATCACACTCATCACAATTCACACAATCAAAGTGCAAGCAATCACAAACCAAACATTTCACTCAAACAACAAGTTTCAAGCACATACTTAGGCAACAAAATATTTTTGTTACACCACATAAGTTGGTGTGTTTGACTTAAACTAAATATGGTGGTCCATCTATATGGTTCACTTGGAATCTTTCCATCCTTCTTGGTTGATTCTTCTTGCATGAGATCTTTTTCTTCTTGAGAAAATTCTTGGGTCTTGGTCACAAATCTTCAAAGGTGGTGATGGCTCCTTCTAAGTTGTGTTTCCTTAGTCTTCAAGTCTTGGGCAAAATTTCTTGTATCACTTGTAGTTCTTAGTAGTATCCAAGTTGGAAGTCCTTGGTGAACATGCTGAAGATGTTGAAGTCATTAGAGTTGAAGAAGTTGAATAAGTCCTTTGAGTTGAAAGTGTTGAAGAAGTCCTTTGCACTTGGTGTAGTCTTTGGTCATGGGGTAGGTTTTTCCATCAAGTCTAAATATAGATGAGAAGTAGAGTTGAAATCAAAATGGTTGAGGAAAGAGTTTACAAGATTTGTTTGTAAATAAGTTTTGGAACAAAATACAACTCCTATTTTTCTAAGGGTTTTTGTCCAATCCTAGGGTTACAAATCCTATAGGCAACACAACCTGGCTCTGATACCATGTAACATCCCCAACCTTTAAATAAGATTGAGTCCCCTGTGTTTACAATGCTAGTCCCTGGATCAATAGCTAGCATCCACAGTTTAGATGTAGTATCAAGAAACAAAGGTCATAATATAACTTTATAACCATGAATAACATAATTTTATTACATCAATACATAGCTCATTAGGCTATTACATTACATTGCAGCGGAATAACTATAAGCATGGGGTCCTTCATCTTCAAAGTGCCACAGGAAGATGTTGGTTGTAGACTTTGTAATCCTAATCAACACACTTCACTAAAAACAATCAAACCTGCAACAGACAAGTTACAGCCACAAAGGGTCAATACATTGGAATTGTATTGGCAAGTGATACTTTGGTAATATAGTGGAGTCTATTATCTATATGCATTTTGGCTAGGTGGAGTTGAGGTTTGCATTGCTCAAAATAGATTTTTCCTTAACATTTTGAAAATAAGTTTTGTTTGGCAAAAACATTTCCAAGGCATCTACCAATCAAGACTGAAGATCCTCTCAAGGCATCTACCAATCAAAGACTGAAGATTTACTTGGCAAAACATTTTTCTTAACCAATGATTGAAGATCCTCTCAAGGCATCTACCAATCAAAGATTTAAGATTTCACACAACCCTTGTTCACCCACAAGTTTTATTTAGAAATTGGAATGATGAGATTCTTGATTGCTTCCATGTCTTGATGCTCAAATTGTCCTTTACCAGGGACATGGCTAAGTACTTAGGTTTTACACTCTTCAGAGGTGGTGCACTTTACCCACAAGACTTGGTTTCCCAAGACAAAATCTTTCAGAAGCCTTCCCTTAGACCAACATGGACGCGTTCCAACCTATCAAACACTACCACCCACTGTCCATGTGGCTAAGTTCTTGCAACCTATATGATCATGGCAGAGCCCATATTGCCAAGTGGTTGCACTTGAAGCTTCTCAACATTTGACATCTCAAATCTCTTTGTTTCCTGGGTGGCCATCCACAAGTGAGATACACAAGCCAAGTTCATGGCCTTGTGAACCACTCAACACAAACCATTCCTTCCATTCCACCCAGGTGATTCATTAACTTAGTTGTTTTATTAATCAAAACATAAGTCCATAGACTTAGAATATTTTTCCATAGTGTGAATATATTCCACCCATGTTTTCTATTATCTAGGCTAAGCTTGATAGTAATAGGATTCTTAACTTAGGAAAATCCTACTAAGGATTTATCTACTAGGTTTCCTATAGCAAGATCTATACTTAGCAAAATAAAAACCATGCAAGTTTTACTTAGCAAAAACACTAATGCATAGTGAAAATAATGGGACATAAGATATGAAGCATCACTTGCCTTTTTGGTAGAGGGTATAGGTTCACTTCTTGTCCTTGCAACAATCACACTCTTCAAGTCACTACAATCAATCAAGCAAGGCACAAACTCAATCTACCAATCAAGCAAAACAACACACATAAAATCCTAAAGTCAAGGTAATGCATGCAAGCATGCAAAAGATGGTTCTAATTGCAAAGGTGGTCTCTACTAGGCTTCTAAACTTTGTAAGTTCCAAATTGGTCATTTACCAAAATGGCAAAGTCATTTGCAAAAGGATTCACTCCAAAACCATTTTTTTAAAACAAGGTGTCATTTTATGTGGTGTAGAAATATGTCTACTAGGGCTTTAGTCTATAGGGTTCACCAAATGAGTTGCTATTGCAAAACTTGGTGTTTGGGGTCAGTAGGTTTGGTCCAAAACATTTTCTCCAAAGTTTTCTTTATGAAAGCATTTTCATAAACAAAACAATGGTTTTTAATTAGCTAGAAATGGACTAAACTAATAAATCCATTCTATTCTTTTCCAAAATCATTTTCCAAAACTTGGGTTGGTTCCTAGGGTCAGTAAGGTCACAACAAACTAATTTGAAAAGGTTTTAACCTTAAAAACATTTTTAAACAATTTTTCTAATGTTAGCAAGAACACAAAAGAATCTGCAAAATCAAACAAGCTAACAGATACTATTTGCTAAACTAAGGGCAGGGTTGGTTAGAGCTTGTTCTCCTGAATCCAACGACATAAAATTTGTAATTTTTGGACGTGTGGATCAAAAGATACAAGGGTTTGAAGTTTGCAAAAGTTTCTGTTTTCAATTTCTGTTTTAAACCTAACAGGCGACACGCGGCGTGGTAGCATTGGTCGATACCGGTTCGGCCGGATCGTGGCTGTGGAGCGTTGGATCTAAAGTGGATCGTGCGGCACAGGTTCATCCTTACCCCTTCGGTTAGTCATTCTATCCAAGCCGGTGGATCTGCATCCTACGGTTCCTATCGCTTGGCCAAAAAGCAGCGGCGCTGGCGGCGGTGTCTGGTGGCGGAGCGGTCGGTCGACGGCGGAGGCGACGCTACAGGAGGTGAGGGAGAAGGAGGAGTTGCTCACCGTTCTCGCAAGAACGTGGGGAAGCTCGAGGTAGTGTCTTCTTTTCGCGGGGCGTACTGGAGTGAGCTTGATTGCTCGCCGGAGTTGCTGCGGGCGGCGGTGCTCTCGGGTTGTCATCGTTGGCATCGCTCAGGACCGTGCTAAGGCAAAGGAGAGGCACGGTTAGGTGCGCACGAGGGTCGTGAGTAAGGGAGCATCAAAAAGGGGGCGAGGGGAAGTCTGTGCTCACCGGGGAATCTTGCCGGAGTCGAGGCCGACGGCGGTGGCGAGTTGAGCTTGTCCTTGCCGACGCTGTGAGGCTCGCGCGAGTGAACTGGATGCACTAGCAGGTGCGCCTGGAGGTGGAGAAGCTGCTGGGGTGCTTAGGGATGCAAGGGGCGGTGGGGTTTCGTCGGAATCGTCACCGGAACATCGTCGGAAAGAGGCGGTTCGGGGAGAAATTGGAGCGGCCTGGGGCCGAGCTTGGGGAAGGAGTCTGAGGGAAAACGGAGGGGAGCGTGAGGCGATTAAATAGGCGTCGTCGCAGGGGGAGTAAAGGCCGTGGTTAACGCGAATTCAATCGGCGGAATCAAAGCAGAAAACGGCCGGCGAGAGGAGGAAGAATCAGTCGCGGGTGGGAACAACGATGAACAGTAGGAAAGGGGGTCCAGCGGTCAGTGGGAAACGGTGAGGGAACGGGGTCCACTTGTCATCTGCTTAGCGGGTTCCTGCCGTGGTGAAGAAAAACGGTTCGGGGGAGAAATAAGAGGAAGTGGGGTCATCTCGTCAGCGAGTGAGTGAGAGGGAGAAGTGGGTCCGGGCTGTCATTGACTTAGCGGGTCAATTAATTGGTACGAATCGTTTCTGTTCGGGCAGTGAAAGACTGGGCTAGGTGGGCTGCTGCTGGGCTAGTTGGGCCAGAGTGGGCTGTTCTATTTTTTTCTGTCTAAATCTTTTTCTTTTTTTCTATTCTATTTTTCTGTTTGAAATTCAAACAATTATTCACACATTCAAACAACACTCAAATCAAATCAAACAATCACTCAACTTTGTACTTTGAATTTGGTTCTGTTTTTCAACATAATCCAAATCTCAAAATAAAATAATTTTTTTATTTATTTTTAGGATCCATTTAATAATTAAATAAAATGGATCTTTAGTTATTTAATAGTGTTTGATTTATTTAATAAAATTTCCATTTGAAATCCAATTATTTTCAAAACCAAACCAGAAGGTTTTATTTGAAAAATAAAAGAATACTTGGAAACTTATTTAAATAAATAAATAAGTTTTGGTGTTTAGTTAAAATGGGAAAGCCTTTACTTAAATAAAATTGGATATTTAAATCCTTATTATTTTATTTAAATAAACCTTTACTCATTTTATCAAAACAAAATATTTTATTACAAAAGCTTGGCCAAGATTAATTTGGCTCACCTTTTCCTTTGAAACCAAAGTCTTTTATTAAAAGATCTAAATTAGTGTTTCCAAAACAATTTATTTTCCTTTGAACTTGCTTTATCTTTATAAATCCCTTTAGGATTAATTGTTCACCAAAGGGTATGGGTTTTTGATGAGAGCTTTAAAGGCTTTGGAAATTCAATTTCCTTATCTTATTATACTCCTAAGATTTTGTTTATGGTTCCAATTGAGTGAAACCAACTTCTAAGGTCTTTCTTGATCCTTTGAGAAAATTGTTGATCAAACTTGGTATGGATCAAATCCATGGATTTGGAGATATCTTTGGAAATTGATTTCCTTCCATTAGGGTTTAGGGATTTGGATTTATTTTCCAAGTGTTCAAATTTCCAGATACATTCATTAAGGAATGCATTTATTTTGATTGGATTTTGTTGAATTCAAACTTTAGCCAAAGTTTGTTCAAGATGGGATTTTAAATTTCCTTTTAGAAACAAAAGTTTATTTTCACCCTGATTTTCAACAAAAATTTATTTTGTTTAATTATTTTTAACATTACAAGATTTGGAAAATCTTGGGATGTGACACTTCCTCACCTTCTGCCGCCAGGGGCACCCTTCATTCCTCGGTCAGTCGCCTTCCTCACTCAACCCCG
Organism: Avena sativa; assembly: GCA_916181665.1. NCBI lineage: Eukaryota > Viridiplantae > Streptophyta > Magnoliopsida > Poales > Poaceae > Avena > Avena sativa. The sequence continues at coordinate 360,751,093 of OV702299.1, read as the reverse complement.
ATGGTGCCTGCCCGCAAGAACTATGGAAGAGAGCCGCAGCCCCGGCCCTTCGCCATCCCTGCCATGGCCGCCCGCTCGAGTTGCTCGCCTCCGCGACCCCGTCCTCCTCGCCTCCGGCTAGAACCGGATACCGCCTCGTCCTCCCCGAGTATTCCCCTCCACCGTGGCCATGTCCCGTGCGACGTCCGTCGCCCCTCCCCTCGCCCCGCCAAGCACCACCTCTCCATCGCCCGGCAACCGTCGCCCTCTGCCTTCCCTGTGCCCCTTGATGCCAGGGACCGCAGGCCATGCCGCGAGCCACGTTGCCGGCCGCCTCTACCCCGTCCTCTGTCCGTCATCGCTTCTTGGTTCCCGGCTGCCTAGAGCTCCTCTCTGCACGTCGGCAACCGTCGCCGCTGCCGCTTGCCGTCACGCATCTACAGGACGTCATCGAGCCCTGCAGATGCTGTTGCCTCTCCGTCGCTCCGTTCCGCGAGCTTCCTTGCCGGCGCTGTTCTGTCGTGGCCGCCCTCCGCTCTCCGTCGACCTTGTGGACCCTCGCGTGCTCAGCGGACAAGAGCCAGCCTAGCATGCCCTTGTGTTCTGCAGGTTCACCATCGGACAAGGCCCCTTTTGATTGTGTGGTGGTGTGCTAATGATGCGAAGGTGATGGTGTGGTATTGCATGCCAAATCGGAGTGTCGAGGCGCGGCGCAATGATAACAAGATGGTGGTTTTGGGAAACGCGTCCTGGACTACATCCTCCCAGCGTACAAGGATGAGAAGTTGGACAAGGTCATCGTCTTTGTCGACAAGATCTTCTGATGACCACTGATGCCTGAAACCAAGTACACCTTCGAAGCCGGGGAAACCACAAGATCTCCTTCATAGAAAACCACAAGACCGAACGCTGCCGAGACCGAACGCTGCCGAGACCCCGAAGCCCTGAATTCTGAAGATCCGAAGACCCAACCCGAACCCTCGGCGAACCCCAAGATTGATGAACCCCTGACTCTTTTCCGAGAACCCCTATTTTTATAATAATTGACATCTATATAAATTGTTGCATATCATATTGTTCATGCTTGCATACATATCATCTGATTTAGGGGCTTTTGTTGATTCATCTCATAATTAAATATAGAGACCATATGCGGGCGGAACTAGTCTAATATTGGTCCCATTTTAATTTGTGCATCGAACCGGTGAAATATTTTGCCTTGATAAGATAACATTTAAATTGCGGGGTTTCTAAATAACATGAACTTAATAATTAATTGTCGGGACCCCAGTTCCGCTTAATATGGACAAATTGCATCACACCTTTGCCATGTCAAACATCATATATGTATCATGCCTGATCTTCTGCCATAGTAATAAATAGTGCATCCGGTGTTTCTTCTAGTGCTTTGCTTCTTCATGGATTAGGCCGATGAGTTGATGCGAGTGTCAACCCAATCTTCGGATGAACCTTCGGCAATGTTTTTAGGCAAGCATTCTCCCTCTTTCTACCTATTTTATATTTCTAGTCTTTATTTCCTCCTATTGATCCATTGCTATCTATGTTGCGATGCTTTAGATTCCGTGCACCAGTTATATTCCTTACAGCCTCTAAATTGCCTTGGACACCTCCTATTGCTTGTTGATTGATAGATAGTCGGCCTTGCGAGTCGTAGTTGCTTGCTCAGGTGCAGCTTCACGTTGTTGATGTTCCATCGTTGTTGGGTGGTTGGCACATGATTAATGGTGGAGATGATCATGGATTTAATTACCGTTTAATAATTAAAATTGAAAGTAGGTAAATAATGCAGAGGCACCGGTGGGTAATAGACAATATTTGGTTTTTAACTGCTCACTGGTGTCCCGTAGAACCCCGAGTTCTTGACACTTGTTCCGAGATCGAGCACGCTAACCACAGGTGTGGTGTGTGGGCACCCCATCGATTTAGTACCTGATTTCAAAGTACTGTACCGGGGGCACAAACTAGTTTGTGGCATTATTACTATCATGTACTTATGCCATGCTTTACTGCTTTATTTACTATTGCGTGTGAAGCGCATGTACTGTTTTGGATTGCGGCACGATTTCGCGGTATCGACAATCCTAGTCACACTTTTGGGTTCCTAGTCATTTACAACCGTTCTCGCAAACCCTGGGTCTGTCTCGGAGACCGGCCGACTTCATTGCGGGTAGCTTAGTGGGGTGGCCCCCATGTGCTTGCTTTGGGTCTAGGAAACGTCGTGTCCGAAACCTCGTCGACATACCGTTGGGTGTATGTTTTGTGATCTTGTACCTACCTGATCCGACAACAAGGGTGTAGGTGCGTGTGGAAATTTTGGTGCACCCCTATAGGGTTAAATCTTTTTGAGAAGCCGTGTCCGCGGTTATGGGCGACTTGGAGCACAGTTCTCGATCATAGACAACTATAACTAAAGTTTACTGTTATAATTTGACTTGTATCTGATATGACTAGTAAGTTGGATAACCAGCATGGAATGAATGTATAAAATTGCCAACTGTGTGAGTTTCATCGGCATGACTTCCTCATCTGGTCTCGAGGGGGGAAATACCAGGATGGGTATGATTGGTGATAGTATCAGGATGGTTCCGAATAGGTCTTTATTATCCCTCTCTGATAGCCAACAGTTGTATCGAGTCTCTATAGGTTGTTTAGTGCATGCTTCGCTGCCGCTTCAGTCCACCATACCTATGTAGGCGAGAGCCGCCGAATTCTAAGACTCGCCGTGTACTGGCCTCAGTACTGATCGCTCTTTTTTTCCTTTGCCCTTTGTGGGCACCCCTTTTGTTTAACAGGTTTGAGATCAACATCGTTAGCAGGGTTACCCTTCCGGCTTGGCCTAGGCAGGGTTATGGACGCCATTGGTTATCCTTCAGGGCTCTTAGCCTAATTTGCATCTTATCCGTACTCGGACGCTTAATCATTTTCAAGGTGATTTGGATCATTGTTCTGTATATCTGTATTCTTGACTCATGGAGTCGATGTTGTATATATATGTTCTGTGGGTTCCGTCGTGGACTATTGTGTAATGATATTACTTTGTTTTCCACCCGCACGAAAGTGCCTGGTGGGCACCTTTGAATCATTTCTATGCGGGTTTGGCGGAAATCGCTAAACTTGTATAGGGCCGATCCGAGGGTGTTACAATGAGTGAGTAATCCCCCACTGTAGGCTATGGGGATGGTAGGGATTGGATGAGTTCTAACATGTAATCAAATAAGATTGTTAGGGCATGGTGCCTAGTATCTTTATTAGTGCTATTTGACTTTGTTGCAACTTGTTATGCTTAATGCTTGTCACTAGGGCCCGAGTGCCATGATCTCAGATCTGAAGTTGTTATTGATTCATGACGATAGTATTGTTTGTGATCCTATCTGCAAGTTGTGTACACATATCATTGTCCGGAACTGAAGGCCCCGAAGTGACAGAAATTGGGACAGCTAGAGGAGATGGCTGTGATATGAGGATCACGTGTGTTCATGGAGTGTTAATGCTTTGCTCCGGTACTCTATTAAAAGGAGTACCTTAATTGCCAGTAGATTCCCTTGAAGCCCCGCTGCAACGGGCTGGCGGGACAAAAGATGTTGTACAAGTTCTCATTGCGAGCACGTATGACTATATATGGGACAGATGCCTATGATTGTTTAGTACTTGGATGCTTTAACTTATTTATCTGCAAACGGCCTAGATCTTGAAGTTACATGAATACCGCACTCAAACCTTACTTTTTGCTACTATTGTTACACTGCCTTTGTTTTACTGCTGGTGTTACTTTGCTATTGCTACTACAAAACTGTTGCTACTGATAAATTACTATGAGCAAGACTATTTCCAGGTGCAGCTGAATTGACAACTCAGTTGTTAAGGCTTATAAGTATTCTTTGGCTCTCCTTGTGTTGAATCAATAAATTGGGTTATACTACCCTCGAAGACTGTTGCGATCCCTTATACTTGTGGGTCATCTATAATCGTATGGCTTGAGAATCTCTTTATGCCATCTTGTTTCCTTAGATGTTTGTTCTGAATGAAACAACCTCTACAATCTATCTATAATTGAAAAATATCTCCGAAACTTACAAGGATCTTTCTTCTTTTTATCTCCATTTTTCCATCTTGATTTGTTACATACTGGGCATTCATCGAGGTTTTCATAATCCTCCTAGAATAGTACACAGTTATTTGGACAAAATAGATATTCTCATATGATAGTCCGAGTATCTTGATGTACGGTTTCATCTCATAAAAGGATTTTGGCTGTCCTTCCCTAGGGATTGACTCGTTCTACACCTTAATCATTGAATCGGAAGATTTGTTGGTAACCTTGTTGAATGACTTTTCCTTTAGTAATTTCATTACATGTTTGAATCTTGAGATACCATAACTATGGTCCACTAAACACTTGGCATATTCTATCAGTTCAGATAAAAGTGTTCTTTTAAGATAAGGGCCGCCCTTTTCTCTTGCAGTGGGGTACATGCCCCTTAACAAACCCGAAAGGTCCTCATCCTCGATCTAATGAGCTTTAGGCAGATCAGCATCAGCTAGAGGATCAATAAAAGGCTGATCATATGGTTCACCATGTTTAGTCCAACTGATATATGTGCGTTGCATACCATTACTGAATATATGCTCTGCAACTATGCTTTGACTCAGCTTTTTATAATGAAGGCATTGTTGGCATGGGAAAAACACATCCGAGTCACTATTATGCTATCTAACAAACTTCATGAAGTCATTAACACCTTCCCAATATGAAGGTGTTGCTTTTTGTACGTTCAATATCCAATATCTGTCCATCTGTTGAGGATACGGATGGTCAGAATCTTTCAAGATATTTTAGGGAACAGGTAGATTATAGATCTAATTAAGCCAAGATATCTGAGAAAACTGATGGAATATAGAACTATAAATGCCATGTAATTTTAGCCTATTTCAGAAATTGGGTGCAGAACTGTGTTACATATTAGAGAGAACAGATCGACTGAGCGCAATAAAATGCCAACCAATTCGAACAAACAGATCAAGTTTAGAACAATGTAGAACGAACAGATCGAGTACGAAAGCACTTCTAGGAAACAATTCGAGCGAACTAAGGAAATTATAAGCATATCGTGGGGATCGACCATTTGACCGCCGGCCTGTGTGCGTCTCGAGAAGAAAGCCGTCATCCCGTGTGCTGGTAGACAGAGGATGAATGTTTTGGAGTGCGGCCTGTAGTTTTCACGGGCAGTGCGTCTCCAGAAAAATGGCGCAAAGAGATAGTAGTTGGATGCTGGTGTGAATGCGCGAGTAGGAAATTTTTGGCGCGCGCGAGCTATGTGTCCTGGTTGTCAACAATTTTCACTCGAAATATTTGCCAATTTTTTTGCCCTTGTTTTCTTCTTCCTTGTTGACGTCTGAAATTTTTATTACTGAGCCCATGAAGTTAGCCTATGAGGCCCAAGCATAGCCAAAAACTTTCTAATTCAGTCTTTACATGGTCTTGTAGCTGCCGATCATAGCCCATCCAATTTAGAAGTGAGCCCATTGAATATTGCCCATGACAATAAAAAAGGCATCGCCTGCCTATTTTTTGTGTAAAAACTACTGCATTATGTAGCAGTTTTTAGTTTAGCTGCTAGGAGAGCTGCCTTATTATTTGAAGGGAGATAAACATGGTCAAAGAAAGTCTTTTAAACTTGTTAAAGGAACCGTTTAACGTTTCTTTTCTATAAATTGTTCCTTTCATAGTGGCAAGGCAAGCCATTTACTATTTCAAGCGTCTTGAGTTCGAATCCTAGGCATTTTTTTCTTTGCGGTCATCTTTGTGTACTCTAAGACTGACATCTGGAACCCAAGTAAACTGCTCTTGCGTCTAGCAATGTTGCCAAGGTTAGAACGGCGGACTCGATCCAAAAAATTAGTCCAACACATACATGTTTATTTCAAATAGAGGCTGACACCTGGGACCCAGCATATACACGCTCCCTGTACAAAGGAGGATAACATCTAAGACCCAGCAATGGACCAAGGTCAAGATAGTGGTCGTGGCATTTCTGTTATTATATACTAATGCTGACATGTGGGACCCAGCAACGAAGTATAGATTAACTTTTTTTAAAGACTAATACCTGGGATCCAGATAAACCGTTGTTGCATCTAGCAATGTTGCCAAGATCAGAACGGCGGCCTCGACCTACAAAAATAGTCCAACATAATACACATGTTTCTTTCAAATGGAGGCTGACATCTAGAAACCAGCCTACACACATGTCCTGCATAGAGGAGGCTGACATCTGGGACACAACAACGGACCAAGGTCAGAACATGGCCCGAAAAAAAGTCCACCATACTAGCACGTTTCATTTACAGAGAGGCTGACATGTGGGGCCCACCAGATAAACCTTATTACAGGTTTACATAGAGCAACTTTGCCAGTTCGAATAAGGGAGGCACGAGCGAGAAAAAAGTCCAACGTGTATATATTTCTTCTAATAAGATGCTGACATGTGGGACCAAGCTGCGTGACCAAACGACAGATTGGCCAAGCAACGCTATCAAGTTAACACGGAGGCTCGACCGAGGAACAAGGTAGAGCTAGAGAAGAAAAATTCAATGAAATACACACGATTCTTTTAATGTGAGGCTAGCAGTGCAATCAAGTTTGAAACAGGGTAGCGGGAGCGAAGGAAAAAAATCCATCATACACACGATTCTTCTAATAAGAGGCTGGCATGTGGGACCAAGCAACGCGATTAACGATGGACCAAGGATAAAAATCATCATGCACATGTTTCTTATAATGTGAGGATGACATGTGAGGCCCAGCTGCGTGATTAAACTGATGCATCTAGCAGCGTTATCAAGTTCAAAACAGGGTAGTGGGAGTGAAGGAAAAAATTTCATCATACACACGATTCTTGTAATGAGAGGCTAACATGTGGGACCCAGCATTGTGATTAATGGCAGATAGATCCAGCAACGTTATCGAGTTCATATCAGGGAGTCACGAGCCAAGGAAAAAATCCATCATGCACACATTTCTTCTAATATGAGGATGACATGTGGGACCTAGCAGCCTGATTAAATGGCAGATGCATCGAGCGACGCTATCAAGTTTGGAACAGGGAAGGAAAAAATTCCATCATACACATGATTTCCTCTAATATGAGACAGACATGTAGGACCCAGCAGACTGACTAAACAGAAGAGGCATCGAACAACGTTATCGAGTTCAAATCAGGGAGGCGTGACCGAAAAGTTTGGTTCACTAGAGTCACTAACGTTCAGGACCCACACGCAAAAAAATACTTTGGTGAGTCAACATCTCGTGAGGAAGCGGAAATCTTACTTCTGCCACGCGCCTGTTGAGCTTCATCCATGTTTTTAGAGGTTTCGTCATAGTAGAGGGCGTGTAACCGAAAAAAAAGTTCTGCATCGACCACGGACTAGCCGAGATTTTCGTTGCGGAAGAGGCGACTTCCACGACGACCGACGGGCCTAGTCGTTGCGGAAGGAAACATTTCTTGTAGTGGAGGCACACTATTTCTAGAGACGGTCTTTGTTAGAATCCGACTCAGGTCGCCTTACTATTCGAGATGGTCCATAATATAGGACGTCTGAAGTTGAAGAGTTCTTGCAAGCGGTTAGAAATATTGCCCGTCTCAACCTCGTAGATGTTAAATGCGTTTGCCTACCATCTGAGGTCACGTATCTTAGAGCCGCAAAGAAAACTGGCTCAGGTGGTGCGCTCTTATAAGCTATGGACTTGAGCCGGAACGAAAAACCGTCTGAGGCCTATGGTAAATTGACATCACTAAGTAGTGAGTTTGTACAAGTGCACGAACCACAAGGATGCATGATGGCTTGTCACATCCCAAAATTCTCCTAATTTTGAAATGTGAAATAAATAAATGAAGTTTGATTGATTGTTTGACTATGTTGAAAATTCTCAAAGAGAATAAACTTTTTGAATAGAAAATCCTCTCAACCTTGAATTCAAAATCTTATATTCTTTTGTTATGACCTAAGTAGCCACATAGGCAAAAGGGCATAGATTGATTTTGTATTGTAGAATTGGTGTGCTAGATTTCAAAATGAAAATCATGAAGCATTCATAAGCATTTCATTACATCCATGCAAAGTTCTCACAAACTGAATCCAAATCCTGGTATCTAAATTCTATAGTTGATTCGTCCAAATGTTCCTAAACGTAATTAAATTGGCTTTATAAAAACCCACTGTTGCTAAGGCCTAAATTATTGATAATTATATCCTAAAAAGATCCAATGAATATTATAAAATTTTAGGAATAAAACTGAGCTTATTTGGAGCTAGTATGAAAAAGTTATGGAATAAATACAAACAAATAAAGATATAAATAAAATGAAATATACAAGGATTTATGAATCCACTATTTTCAAACTAGTAAAAATATTATAAATATGATCCTACAATGATCTATTCGATTTTAGAAAAATTTAGAAACAAGAATCATATCATTTGGAGTTCGTATGCAAAAGATACGAAGGAAACAAGTAAATAGAAAAAGAAAAGAAAAATCTAATGGGCCGGCCCACCCGGACCGAACCGGACCAGGCAGCCAGGCACGTACCGATCGTGTCCCAGGTTTGCTCTAAAACTCGTGCAAAAACCTATTTTCTAGACCTATCTCTATTCGAACACTCGTAACTTTTTATCTACAACTCCAAATCAACTTCCGTTTGTTTCTACTTGTTCTCTACTCCAAAACCTATCTCCCCACCGTCCTAAACCTCCATATAAACTCGTGGAACCACAACGGTATGAGTTTTCCTTCTCAAAATCCCGAATCTACACATGTCCGAATCTTATTTCGCTTTTAAACCCATCTAGACTTCATTGTTTGCCTTCGGCCAAAAAACGAAAGTTGTAGAACTCGTCGAAATCTTTCAATCCCGACAAACCTCACCTATTTTCATCCACCATAGTCGGATAATTTCGCATCGCAATATTTTAGATCTGACGGTGTAAATCCAAGATGTACTCGCGCTCCTTTCTTCAAATCCAAATTCCTTTGGCGAGAAGGTAGGAATAATGATTCCACACAACTTTCATGTTGTAAGTTTTTCAATTTGACCTACGGATTTGTCTCTCTAACACAGATCTGTTTCTTGTCTATTCTGAGCCAAAATCGGGTCAATCTCTTCTAGCCACCGGATCCTATCGAAACGGTCGAGATCCAATCAAACCGGTGCGTTCCATGTCGTCATTCCGGTCATCTTCCTCATCAATGCCACGTCAACGTCAGGTCAACATCTAGTCCCAGTCAGCATGCAAAGTCAACCTGTCCAGTCAGCGGAATATTCTCTGGAATATTCCGTTGAATTTAAAATTGTATATTATAGATCTAACTTGTAAAATTCATTAGAAATTCATACCAAATCCAAAAATTCCGTATAATATATTAAATTGAAGATAATTTTACGTAGAATCATATTATCAGAATAGATCCAACTTTTACTGTACGTGGTTACTGCAGTAATTTAATTGTTTTTAATGGTCTTTTAGGTTAATAAATTCATAAGAAATTATCTGTAACTCCTAAAAATATGAACAATATATCAAATTGAAGCTACTGTAATGTACATTAATAATATATGGTTGGATCTAGCCTTTGCCGATTATTTAACCCGTAGCAATTTAATTAGTTTTAATGGCTTTATAAATTATTAAATTCATAGTAAATTAATTGCTTGTCACAAAAATATAAATGATATACCGATGGAAAGCTGGTTCCATGTAGATCATCAATATGCAATTAGTTCAACCTTTGACTCTAAGGTTTTACCGTGAAGATTTAAATGGTTTAATGTCTTATTTAGAGTAATAAATTCATAAGAAAATAAATACTATTCAGAAAATTACAAATAATATGTCCCTGAAATCAAAATTCCGTGGAGATTACAGATATAATTTTAGTTTGATTTTTAGACAACAGAAACTATATGAATCATTTAAAACCCATTAAACGTATTTAAATCATACAAAAAGATCTATAATTCCGATTAGGGTGAATCCAAGTGCTAAGGTTTTGTATTGACAATATCTATACAGAGAAATTGCATGACAAATTATTTGGTACTGTTAAAACAGAAATTCATACAGAAATTTTTAAACCCATTGAAATAGTGTTTTAATCATAAGAAAATATCTATAACTCCTTTTTAGGTGATTCAAATTGCTACTGTCTCTAAATTGCATTACCTCTATCCAATAGCATCTTGTTCACAATTTAATACGACATAAACATATTTAGTTCAGTTAAAGTGGTATACACAATATTAAATCGATATAACTTTAGTAATAAAAGCTTTAGTGCAATAAATGACTTTCCACATGCATCATGTAATCTAACTATGTTCAGAACACTAAATGCAACCATTGTGACTCATTAAATCGTCATGCATGCATCTGTTCATCATTGTTTTCTTGTAATGTTGCACTGTTGTATGTTTGCAATGTTTTGAATGGTGTTTGTTGTGTTTTCTTCAAACGTTAGATTGCGAGGAGTGCAACTACTGTGATTGTAACTACTATGATTGCAAGTATTGTGGTTATTATGAAAGAGGCCAATATAATTGTAAGGATTATCTAATCGACTACATCTACAACAAAGGCAAGTGGTGCTATCTTGGTCATAAATGTCCTACCGTTTTCCTATGCATCGTAGATGTTTTTGTAGAATTGCATATGTAGGAATTGATGTGTATATGCTATGATATATCCCATATTATTCCCTAGTATTCCTTGTTTATGAGCTATCGTATTGGTAGATTGCTTAGCTATGCTATTTAGACGAGGAAGGGAATCATACCATAAAAAGTTATTTGTTTTGAAAGGATTTTATTTTGTTAAATGACAAACCAACATGATTTTAATGAAACACCTGGGCGGAATGGCATTGATTGGGTCATCGAGTGTGGATTATGGTGGGGAATGCCGCCCAGGACACTGAGAAAGGATTGGTTTCTTTGTTTGGTAGCTTTCGTGTGCAACCATGTGCCAATAATGAAATGGGCGGTTGGTTGAACTCAGTAGGTTGTGGTAACTCGAACCCACGTATCCAGAGATGTAGATAGTGTAGGTTAGACCGGTGCGTGTCGGGTTTGGGGAGCTACTTCCCGAACGGTTCCTTCTTGGACTTCTCCCTATCATCACCCAATATGAGAGTGGTGGTACGAGCTGGGCTGGCCAAGTCACATGGGTAAAGTGTACTAACCCCTGCAGGGTGTATAAACTAATCGATTAGCCGTGTCCCCGGTTATGGACAATTTGAGCGACCTGATACTGATGCTATGATATTTCTCACTCATCCTTATTTCTTAATTACTTAAAACTTGTTGGGTGAACATAATTGGGTAGGAGCACCTGGGAGTGAACCAGAGTGTCCTATTTATCGTATTGGAAAACTACTTTGTTACAAATGTTAGGGTAAAACTGTTGCTTTATGCAAATGAGCCTGAACTCCACTTGGCCAAATAAGCATGTAGTTGATAGATCTGTTGTTAACCACTTTAGCCTACTTGCCATACATTCAATGTATTGACCATTCGTGGCTGCAACGTTTCATGTTGCAGGTTATATTGTATCTGAGTGATCGTTCATAGGTCGCGAGACTCCACTCAACAATTGTTCGCCTGTGGCACATTTGAAGGATGGAGATCTACCTTGTATTCGTTTTCTGCAGTGTACTTGAATAAGTAATGTAAATTCTGGATCATATTCGTTGTATTTATGATGCACAGTTATATTTGGTATCATTTTGTACTGTGTGTGCCAGTGAACCGATCCAGGGATTGGCACTATACACATGAACTCAGCCTTATCAGGAGAGGGTGTTACATGGCTGAACTTGTCGGCCCTTCCAATTGCAGGTTCTGGTGCAGACTGATTAGAAACAGGTATACGAATCCAGTCCAACGACATATATTCTCTGAAACATAGGCGATCAGAAGCAATGTACATGAAGCCTAGCTGTTGGGGATATGCTATATGGGTATCCTCATAGCATGTCACTTATCCGGGTAACCCGGGTGGCCCATAGTCGGTAGCATGGCCTATGGCCTGCTGGGCGGCCCAGCTAGATGGATCCAGAAGGGAGGCCCATGCCGGATAAAGGAAGGCTACGGTGGAGTCACCAACGTACCCGGAGCCTTGGAGTGTAAGATACACAAGACTAGTAATAGACGGTGTAGGACTCTGTAACCTGTCCGGCTAGGACTTTTCCCTATAACCCTAGGACCTGGCGACTATATAAGTCGGGCCTATGGGAGCCTTTAGGGAAGATAGACCAAGTGCATAGCACTACTCGCACACAGCGAACCCCCAATCATGTAACTCGGCGTATTGCCATTATAGTGATTTATAGCATGAGTAGGATCTCGCCACCGTCGTGAGATCTGAACCTGGGTAAACTGTGTCACGCTGACCCGGACGCTCTCCGTCTTCCCCCCACGTCTCTAAACTCGCCGTTGGGATACCCCTATGGAATACGTGTCGACAAAACCACGATAGTTGGCGCCCACCGTGGGGCAAGAGGCGCTTCAGGTTCTTCAGCGGGCGAGGACCAAGATCTTCGCGGGAATCGGCGAAACCGTAGCCATCGGTCGCGTTCTCTTCTCCGGCAACGTTCCGATCGTCCCTCCTGGCGAGTTCTGGATCCCGGCGAAGACGAATCCTACGCGTTGTTCGATCGTTCCTATCAGAGACATCCACCTCTTCATCGGCGAAACCGTCTTGGGCACTAGTTCCCTGGGAGTCGGAGGAGCATCAAGACCCGCACGGACCGCCTACGGGCTGGATAAGTTCACGGAAGGATCGATGTCGGATCTCTCTTCCGAGTTTGCCGGCAAAGATCGGAAAGAACCAAGGCCCGCACGGACCGTTTACGGGCAGGATAGGATCGCGGAAGGATTAGTGTCGGATCTCTCCTCGGAGTTTGCCGGCAAAGATCGGAAAAATTCAAGGCCCACCCAAACCGCCCCTGTGCAGGATATAAAGGTGGAAGATCACTGCAAATCCGCCGACTTCATCCGTGCTTCTGGACAGCAGAGATCCAAGTTCGTCGGCGTGGTTACCATCTTCGATCTGGCGCACTACATTCAGAGAGAGGACGAAAACCCCCGCGATTACCTGGCCAGGTGGCTCCGTATACGAGCCGATCTGGCCCACTACCCCGATGATAACGCTTTGTATCACTTCATGGAAGGACTGGACCGTGGCACACTTCTCCGACATTCTCTAAGACGGCAGCAGGCAATAGGACACCTAACCCTCGAAGAGATGGTGAGCACCGTCAACAGCTACGCGGAAGCTGACGCAACAGCCCAGATGGAGCTTGCGATCAGAGACGGAGAACCTCCGATTTAGTAGCCGCCACCACCGCCTCCCGCCGCCATCGTCGCAGCAGCACCACCACCTCCAGTCATCGTCGAGGCCGTTGCACCTCCACCACCCGTCATCGAGGAAGTCCTGGAACACTCCGACTCTGTCATTGACGCGCTAAGACGGCAAATAGTACGACGAGCAAAGGGTTATACCATAATCAATGGGCAACTCTACAAAAGGAGCACTACTAGTGTATACCTAAAGTGTGTTTCCCAGCTGGAAGGTATGGAAATCCTGCGTGAAATCCATCTCGGAGATTGCGGGCATCACGCCACTCCTCGATCGTTGGTCGCGAAAGCCTTCCGGCAAGGATTCTACTGGCTGACCGCGAAGGCGGACGCTGACAAGATGGTTGAGACATGCATGGGATGCCAGTATTATGCCCGACAACCACATGTTCCTGCTGAAGAATTGCGAACAATACCAATAACTTGGCTGTTTGCAGTCTGGGGGCTGGACATGGTGGGACCGTTATAGAAGACACCTTGTGGGTTTATGCATCTGCTTGTAGCAGTTGACAAATTCACTAAATGGATAGAAGCTAAACCCATTAGAAAGCTTGATGGGGCAACTGCCCTCAGGTTTGTCCGAGATCTAGTGGTGAGATTTGGTCTCCCACACAGCATTATCACCGACAACGGCAGCAATTTATCACTCGGAGAAGTGGAGGCTTATTGCTGGGAGAAAGGCATCCGACTTGACCTTGCATCTGTGGCACACCCACAATCCAATGGTCAGGTTGAGCGAGCCAATGGGTTAATTCTGCAGGGAATCAAGCCACGTCTTGAGGCACCGCTACATAGAGCAGCTGGAGCCTGGGCGGAAGAATTGCCATCTGTGTTGTGGATTTTACGGACTACACCCAACTGATCCACCGGCTACACCCCTTATTTCTTGGTATATGGAGCAGAAGCCATCCTGCCTTCCGACATTCTTCACGATGCACCAAGAGTTGCCGCCTACGACGAGGATGGCGCTGAAAACTCCAGACGACTAGATGTGGACCTTCTCGAGGAGGAGCGTGTTTTAGCATGCACGCCATCTACTAGCAGAAGCTACGCAACTACCATAGTCGCCGCGTTTGGCATCGCTCGTTTAAAGAGGGGGATTTGGTGCTCCGACTTAAGCAGAAGAAGTCACACAAATTATCCCCGCCATGGGAAGGACCGTTCATCATAAGCAAGGCGCTGCTCAATGGGTCTTACTACCATGTTGACAATTGTGAACTAAAGGATAGACCCAACAAGGATCATAAGCGTAAGCGACGTGACCCGGATGATGACTACCCGGAGCTTGATCGGCCATGGAACATAGCACAGCTACGTCATTTTTACACTTAGCATTTTTATCTAATTGTGTATCTCTTATATGATCAATGAAATAAAGCTCTCTGGTTCACTCATATTTATGAGTCTTTTACCTCCTTTAGTGTTCATTTTTGGATCATGTAAAACCTTTATGCATGTTCATTTTTGGATCATGTAAAACCTTTATGCACAAGTCTTGCGTTTGCACTTGTGAAAATTCTGCCTACGGGCGTTAGCTTAAGTTTTCTGGTCTACAAGTTCTTTGTTGTTTTTATGTGGATTTTGGAGTAGTGACTTTTGGCACTTATTGTCGGCGATTTTGTGCTCAGGTTATTTACGGTGCCATTGGGCATCATCACCTATGCGCATGGTTCCGACAACGAGTCTTCCGACTCACGAAAAGTCAAGCATAAGAACCAAAGTAATGGATAAGCCAGCACTTGCTAAAAAATATATACATGCTAGAAATTAGTTCTTAAGTAGCAGGACATAACAACCATTGTTTTCCGCCTAAAGTTGCATCACCAAGTTTTTCCGCGCATACACCAAAGGTGAAACAAATATTACAAAGTTGT
The DNA here is from genome assembly GCA_916181665.1 of Avena sativa. Classification (NCBI taxonomy): domain Eukaryota; kingdom Viridiplantae; phylum Streptophyta; class Magnoliopsida; order Poales; family Poaceae; genus Avena; species Avena sativa. The sequence goes on along the minus strand of OV702299.1, from coordinate 360,735,807 downwards.
TTTTCATTCCTTTGGCGCAGGAGACTTGGAAGCAGCACCGTCACCAGCCGGAGATTCGCCCTCAGCGTCGACACTGTGGTGGGACTCGGAGGAATCTTGGTTGATGCTTGTCGATGGTGTTCATGGGCACGAAGACGTCGATGTCCACCAACTCGGAAACTCTGGTGTCATAACCCGCGAGTGACGACAGGATGGCTTCATGATCAATCTCTTTGCCATCATCGTCGATGTCTAGGATACCATAGGTCACCGTGTCGATGTCGGCACCTTCGTAGTGTGCATTCACCAATGACAGTGCCATCCTTACGCCAGCCCATGCAAATGAAGCTTTCTAGCTTGTGACACGCTCGGGGGCTCGGCGCAGAATCTCCGAGTACTTCGCCATGGAGTCCGAGGCCTTGATGTGTATCTGAAGGGGCTTGGCAATCTCTTTGGCTTGGGTGATGGCGGTGTTGATGAAGTTGCCGGCAAGAACCATGCATTCCTTGTCCGAAGGAGGCGATAGGGTTAAACCCATAGGAGCTGCAAGTTCCGACAAGGAGCACATGAGTTCAATAAATTCAAAGTATCCAGACTACAGAAAATCAAGGCGGAGAAAACTTACTGAAGATGCTGGCCTTAGCCTGTCAGAGGGTGTCCGCCAGGGATTCTTTCTCTTGTTGGAGGAGCTTAAACTCCTCGCTGTGGCATTGGTTTTGCTCATCAACAGCTTACTTCTGATATTTTAAGATCTCAAGGTCCTCCTTCAAGCGATTGATTTCCGCAGAGGCGGAGTTCTGCAGGGCCTTCATGGAATTCTCATGCATTTTCAGTATTTCTTTCCTCTCCTCCTGAAGGATCTTGTTCTCGCTGTCCAGCTGCTGGATGTGCTTGGACTGCTCGACAATGTCCTTGGCCTTGGCAACATGTTCTGCAAAGTCGGAGAAAACAAAGTACACAGTGATTACTCGGAGAATGAAGGCACAAAATCAAGATGGAATGCGCAAAAATAAAACAGACTCTTGTTTTTGATGATATGTTCCTTCAAGATGGCAGTTTTACCCTTTTCGGCTTCAAGATCTGCGCGCATCTTCTGGTACTTGTCATTGGCCATGCCTCTCCGAGCATTCTCGTTCTGTGGAAAAAAGAACAAAGTTAAATCGTTGTTTAGTCTGCTTGGAGAATCTAGTCGGAAAATTTCCACCTAGACGCTCGGGGGCTACAGCGAGAGTTTTTTACTTAGAAATATGCTTAGCTTTTCTTTAAGCATCTAGCCAGAACTAATTAAGTTCTTGATTAGAAGCTTGGGGGCTACAGTATAAAGTTTTTAACTCGAAATCTGCTTAGCTTTTCTTTAAGCATCTAGTCGGAACTAATTCAGTTACAACTAGAGGCTTGGGGGGATACAGTATTGAAAATTATAAACACTGTGTATGCTACTCTTAAAGCATCTAATCGGAATAGTTCATTCCATGTAAATGCTTGGGGGCTACAGTGAGAGTTTTTTCTAACTTAGTCACTCTTAGAGCATATAGATGCAAAACCTATGGTTTTCCGTCTACATCCTCGGGGGCTATAGTGGGATACTCATATGAAATACAAAAGACAAAGTAAAACTTACAAGTGCAATGATCTTGAGGTTTGTAGCGCTCTCGGCTAGCAGCTTGCCAAAAGAGATGCTATTTCCTCGCAAGATGTCTGCTTGTCGGAGGAGCTCCTCAAGACCGCATGTCGGAGATGTCGGTACTCCTCTAGGAACCAGAGTTGTGTTACTCGGCGTGAGCGCCGGGTAGACTATCTTTGGGAACTCAAAGGGTTTCTGGGGAGCAAGGGCGCCGCCTTCGGCAGAAGTACCATCTTCCACCACTGCCTTGCCGCCACCGATGGCATCCTTAGCCGGAGCTTCAGCCATTTGTTGAGCAGTGCTCTCTTGCGTCGCCTGCTCGCCGACAATAGCAAGTTCGGTAGAGGCGCCAGAATCCACTTCCATGGCGGAAGGGCCTGGTGCCTCCTTAGCTTGTGAGCTTGTCGAAGCAGACGAGGGCTTGATGGCAGGGGTAGCAGGGGCGATGGCGGGGGAGGCATCGCGATGCAGCATGTCTTTGATATTTCGAGAAGCCCCCAATGTTTTGGAGGTCTTCTTGAGGCTGGTCGTGTCTTTCTTGCTGAAACGTGCAAAATGCATAAGTACAGGAACAAGACAGATAAATAGACAATGTCGGAGAATGAGAAGCTTACACTAATGGGGGTGCTTTGGCAAAAATCCCGGTGGTTCTTCTCTTTTCCGCCTCCAGGGCGGCGGTAGTCTTTTTGGAGGCTCCACCCTCCGTCTTCTTCTTGCCTCCGTCGGCAGCGTCAGAGGTGGTGCTCTTCCGCTTTCGCGCCAACAGGACTTCGTCGTTGGACACGACTGTGACTTCCTTCATCTTTGGATCGTAGATTTGGGAAGCCAGGTTGCCCTCTTCTAGATCGCTAAGCTGTTAAGTAAGAAATCACCGTGTTAGATAAAATGACATCTGCAAGACGGAAGAAATGGAGTATATGTCATGCACGGAAAATAAAAACCTACCTTTGGGCACTTGCCGTCTACGAACATGTCGTAGGTGATGGTGAAGCCACGCTTCTTATCCTTTAGCTTGACGATGTCCTTAAGGCGGAGCTTGACGGAGTCGCTCGAGAAGTTATCCACGGAGATGCGGAGGCTATCCCTTCTGTCGCTGGTATACTCGTGCATGTACTTCGCGCGGTGCTGCAGAGGTTGGGTTCGCCTGATGAACCAGCACATGGCTAAGTCCAAGCCGGTCAAACCCGTATCTACAAACCATTCGATCCGCCTTATAGCGCGAGAAGCGTCGAGGTCAGAGGGAAGGGGGCTTGGGATCTCCATGTGGAAACTTCAGCGGCGGCTCCGTCCACGAAGTCCAGGTACGTTACTTCTTGGCCCGCCAAAGGAATGTCGGGGCCGTAAAAGTACGTCTGTTGCCAGTTCTTGCAAGACTCATGGCCGACGATGTCGGGGAACCGCCGGCCAGGTCGAATCTTGAAGCTTATGGTGCCGCAGTTCCTAAGCTCCTCCTTACTATGTCCGGCTTCACGTTTGACGGTGAAGAAGTACACAAAAAGGTCTAACCTAGGCCTTATCCCTAGATATCCCTCGCAAAGTGCCGCGAAGTTGCTAAGCACTAAGATACTATTAGGGGAAAGGTTATGGGGCTGGACCTTGTAGTGGTTTAAGACGGAGAGGAAAAAGTGGGAGATAGGCAGAGAAACGCCGCGTACCAGCTGAGTTTTGAGGTACACCTTTTCTCTGGCTTGGGGAGAAGGTGTCACCTCGCCGGCCGGCGCCACCCGCCAGGCAAGTCCCTCCATCGCATAGAGGTAGCCTTCGGCGACCATCTCTTGGATATCGCGGTCGGTGATGTCCGAGCCACGCCAGTCGCCCTTGTGCGAGTCTGGCTCCTCCTCCAGTGGCTCTAGCGCCGCCAAATTTGGGTCGCCGCCGGTGTATTCGATCACCACCGATGCGGGGATAACCAAACCCTCTGGGGGCACGACGACGGAGCTCGCCGGCTTCGCCGCGGCTTCGCTCGACGCCGCCATTGATGGAGAAGTTCCGCTGCTAGCCATGGGGTGAAGATTGGGTGCGACTGGTGCATATGGGAGCTAGGGTTTTTTTGAGGTTTCTAGCGGAGAGCTCGAGGAGACGCACGGCTGGAGGAAGAAGATGATGCGAGAAGAATGAGGTAACCCCATGGTTACTATTTATCATCCTTGGCGTCAAGATTCGTGCAACTTGATCGGACGGTTGCCGCGTAGACGACGTGCTCGTGAACGTGCAAGGAAATTTTCCCACGTCTCCAACCGTCGCCGCCAATGGTTCGTATCGCTCGCGCAGGAAAATCGGATATGATTACATTCTCTGCATGTGTGAGTTACGAGGCATTGCTGACCTAAGCCTACGTCGTCCTAGATGACATGGGTAGATGAGCCGTCACATCGAAGATTCCGACATAGACGGATTCAATCTGACTATGGAAGAGTACAATGGAGGACTCAACATTTTTCTGGCTTATAAGTTAAAGACGGAGAAAGTTTTGCAGGGTTCTTTGGGAGGACTACAAGATATTGCTTGACGATTTGCCGACATCCAACTAGACGGAGCATTCATCTAAAGAGGCAAGATGGCGCAAGATCTCGGAGTTCTCCGAGGGCTACTGTTGGGGATATGCTACATGGGTATCCTCATAGCATGTCACTTATCCGGATAACCCGGGTGGCCCATAATCGGTAGCATGGCCTATGGCCTGCTGGGCGGCCCAGTTAGATGGATCCAGAAGGGAGGCCCATGCCGGATAAAGAAGGCTATGGTGGAGTCACCAACATACCCGGAGCCTTGGAGTGGAAGATACACAAGACTAGCAATAGATGGTGTAGGACTCTGTAACCTGTACGGCTAGGACTTTTACGTGTAACCCTAGGACCTGGCGACTATATAAGTCGGGCCTATGGGAGCCTTTAGGGCAGATAGACCAAGTGCATAGCACTACTCACACACAGCGAACCCCCAATCCTATAACTCGGCGTATTGCCATTATAGTGATTTATAGCAGGAGTAGGATCTCGCCACCATCGTGAGATCTGAACCTGGGTAAACTGTGTCACGCCGACCCGGACGCTCTTCATCTTCCCTCTACGTCTCTAAACTCGCCGTTGGGATACACCTATGGCATACGTGTCGACAAAACCACGACACTAGCCTCCCAAATGGCAGGTGCTTGGTGTGAGGGCATGCATCATGTCATTATTCACATACCCAATAAGGGGGTGATTCAGACCAAGGAAGAGGGAAACATGTGGGAGATGTCTCAGAACCCACTCCGACTGAGGAAGGTCGGTGTGGTAGTTGCAGCAGCGTTGGGTTGCTACCATCTGGAAAATATGGCGCTGAAGCAATGGATAAAATTTGAATGTCCTACCTTGGTGACTAATCGTCTCCTTCGAAGGAGTTCCTTTGTCCCAGATGTGTATCCACATTAGTGTTGGCCTAAAATAAGCCAAAAACAGCGCGGGCGAGAATCTATGCGGCCACAATCTAGGTCGTCGACATTGTCGTCGTGCTCATCCTCGTCTATTATTGGGGCCTGAACCTTCATAGGATCTCCATCAACACCTATCCAATCCACACAATAGACAAGAAATATGTACCATAGTAATTAGCTCTTGCCAACACATTAACAAAAGCAAGTCGAAAAAAGAGAGCAGTAACTATAGTTTGGTACCGAACACACCGTATTCGAAGTGTTTCCATGTAAAATTAGATCCATCATCTGGTATAGTGAAGATAATTTCATCCGCCCACACAATGTCCACATAGCTTTTTTGGGCAATATTACTGTGCCTAAGTACACTCCATGTATCGTCCCCTCAAAACTGCTCCATGTCTAGGATGGCAATGAACTTATCAAACACCGTGATGAGCTTGTACAACCACTTGTTGCAGTGTAACATCCCAAAAATCTTAATCAATGTTATCAATTCTAATCACCCAAATTTAGGGTTAACAAAAACTTTTGTTAATTAAAATCCATATGAATGCATATGTGTATGTGATGAATGCATGAATGCTTGTATGGACTTGGGTTATTGTTATCAATGGCAAGGATTGGTTTAAAGATGAAAACAACATCATCTAAATAATTTCCAAGCAGAATCAAATCAAGAGAAATTCAAAAACAAACTATATAACAAATGGTCATTTTTGCAATCTTGATCACTAGACCACTTTGAGTGTTTCTAGTCCAAGATTTCAAAAAGAAACAAATCCAATTATTTTCACCCCTTGCTAGACCGAGTAAAATTGAACCCAATCCGACCTTGCAAACCCACATAAACACTTGGCAACCTTATTCAAATGACATTTGAAAATTTAATCTAGTTCATATGGTAAGATCACCATTTCTCAAAACCCAAACAAACCAGTTCACCTTGATAAATCCAATCAACCAAAGACTACCTAGTATGTGACCAGTACACTCACCAAGTTTCAACCAAAAATTCAAATCTAAATTTCTTGCGGCCATTTCATCAAACACTTGGAGACACAAACCAAATCTGCCAAACTTCACTGTTTTGAGCAGTAATTTTGCCAAACCTTGTTCCCCATTGATCACCCTTGTCTCCCCCGGTGAGCCGCCCTAGACCCCCACTGGCCGCGCTAGGGTTCGAGCCCGTCGTGTTCTGTTCGACGAGGACGATGGCCATGAGCCGTTGATCCTTAGTCTAATCCTACGGTCGTAGTTAGCATGTACCCCTTTGTACCCCATGTCCCACTGACGCGAGGGGACACCACTTAACCAGCCCACGCGCACTGTGCACAGTGGGCCGGCCCAACTAGTTCTCCCGCGTGACCCAGTAGTTTGAATTTAGATTTATCTATTTAGTTTCAAACCTAGTTATGGCAGTAGATTCAAAATTCAATTCAGAGAGATTGACTGAACCAAATTGCATAAAACCAATTTTGTTAGAAAGGTATGGAAATTATTAATCCAAACCCATTGGATTCAAACCATTTGGAATTATAGGTCACCTATAATAAAAATAACAAGGCAGAGACTTTTTCTACATTCAAACATTTTTCAAAATTCAACTATAAATGCTTTTGAGTTGATTCCAACTTTCAAAAATCACATTTGACCAGACCTTTGTGAATATATAAAAATATATAGGTTTACTTGAAGTAATAACAAGTAATAAAAGAATGCCCCATAGGCATTTCTAGTCACTCTAATTAAATAAAATAAAAAGGTTAAACCTTATTAAATTGTGACACCACTTTAAATCACATTCCCAAGTATTAAAATATGAGGTGATGACATGTGTCAACATGATCCCATATTTTAATTGGAGAATATTAAATCTTAAGTAGTTTTTCAATGAGTAGAATTACTTTTCTAAAATAAAATAAATAAGACTGATGCTTTAATTCTTGTTATGATGCTAGATCATCTAGTGTGATCCTTTGTGTGCCAAATAAGAGTAGTTAAGTATTGTTTGGTGATTGTGCACTTCGTATTTATTTATAGACGCTAGTATCGACCAAGGATACGAAGAGGAAGGAGACTACTACGAGGAAGAAGCAGAGGAGAACTTCAACCACTTCACTACTCAAGGCAAGCTACTGTAACATCCTAGCATTAGAGTTTAGAAATAAGCTGAAACCAGATGTGTGCATTGCATTCATGCATAGAAAATCCGAATAATTTTCGCGCTTTTAAAATAGAACTTGTCAAATTGATAGAATCTTCTCTTAACTTGATGGAATTGAAGTAGAGCATCCAGTTAACTGCGATAAGTTTCTAAATGACCTTTGCCAAAACCTTATTTGGGTAAACATGATTTGATCTAAGAGTAGATCAGATATAATAATATGTCACTCATAATACATTGATTTAATGATTAATATATGATACTTAATGGATCATCTCATACTGTTCATTATAACAACCTATGAATACTAAGTTAAGATTACCACTAGAATTATAAAAATGCAATGATTAGTGCTAACTTATCTTATTCCTATCTATTCTTACTATGAGTATCATAGTAATACCTAACCTTAAACTCTTTAATGAGTTGGAGTTGGAAAGAGACTAAGTCAAGATCGTCCACTATATATCTTTCTTTCTTTAGCAATCTTTATGGAACTTATCTCAATATCTGTTATTCATCAATGTTGGGTAATTCCCCATTGGTTCACAAATTCTTTAACTATCAATCCTTGATCTACTATTTCTTGATCTTATCATAACATCTATTTAAATCTTTTAAAGAGGGCATAGTCCATTAATAACCTTAATCCAATATGAGATACTAAGAAGATAATTTCAAGACAATGGAAAAGTAGGATTGATAAATACTTGCTTAGGCAACTAAGAACTTAAGCAATAAATGATTAAAGGATTATAATGGTAATGCTTTAGCCACCAATATTGAATTCTTATATTTAGTATAAGTAATACTGGAGGGTAGAACATGATTGGAACCTTAGAAGAGATAAGTTATCCTAGAGTAGTCATTGCAAGCCACATAAATATAATTTAAGGTTGGAGTAAAGTGAACATAGGATGATATTATACAACTAAAGCTAGTATAGCATAGAGTTATAGAAGTGGTGTTATTTATCCTAAAAGATAGTCAACTTTAGAGAAAGGTAGTTGGATGCATACAACTAATAGAGATACATTAGTAATGAATGATTAAGGAAGATTATGAGTAGAGTTTGAAGGAACTATTTGTTGGATAGAAGGCTATCAACAAATAGAGTAGTAAATACAACCAAGCAAGGATAGGAGGAAGTTATGAAATACTTTAGTATCAAACTCATTTGATTCATCCATGAGTTTAGAAGGTCCATCAGTGAATGAGAATAGTACTATGAAGTAAAACTCATCATATTAATCATGTTGATAGATAGAAACATGTAGTATATATAGGAAAGGAATTCCTTAATAAGAAGTCTAGAATTATGAATTATGGAAGATAGTAATTCCTGGAAAACAATCAACTCTAAATCTTAAAATCAAGTATAATATCCATTTCATATTAATAATTCCTCATCTTATATCTATACCACTTTATAGAAATATTCTTCAAGAGAAAATCACATAAACACATCCCTGACAATTCCAAAAATCATAACTAGATGTGTTTAGTGTTGGAATTATGCCCTAGAGGAAATAATAAAGTTGTTGTTGTTATACTTCTTGTTCATGATAAAGTTTATATTCCATGCTAGAATTGTATTAAGCGGAAACTTTGATACTTGTGTGGTTTATGAACAACACCGTGTCCCTAGTACGCCTCTATGGACTAGCTCATTGATTAATGATGGTTAAGGTTTCCTAACCATAGATAGGAGTTGTCGATTAATAATGAGATCATGTCATTAGGAGAATGATATGATGGACAGACCCAAATCAAGCAGAGCAATTAGATCGTGTCATCGTGTTCATCTTTGCGAAGCTTTTTCCTATGTCAAATATTGTATTCATTAGACCATGAGATAATGCAACTCCCTGGTATCGAAAGAAAGCTTTGAGGTCATCAAACGTCATCCTATGTGAGGGTGATCATAAAGGTGTCTCTCAGGTGATCGGAAAGTACTTGTTGGGTTGTATGTATCAAGATGGGATTTGTCCCTCCCGAGTCAGAGAGATATACTTCGGGCCCACTCAGTAATCAATATCAACACCGCTTGCAAGCACGTGGTTAAGGAGTTAATCACAAAGTGATATCGGATTACGGAACGAGTAAAGTACTTGCTGTGAACGAGATTGAACTAGGTATGCCGATACCAATGATCGAATCTTGGGCAAGTAAAATATCGCGTGACGAAGGGAATATATATATGGGATTAATTGAATCCTAGCATCATGGTTCATCTGATATGATCATCGATGAATATGTGGGAGTCAATATGGGTTTCCAGATCCCGCTGTTGATTATTGATAAAAGATCATGTCTGCATATTCTCGAACCCGTAGGGTCACACACTTAACGTGCCTCGACGCTAGGATAGAATGGATAATTGGTTTATGAGTTTTTGTTCGGAGTCTCGGATGAGATCCAGGACATCACGAGAGGTTCCGGAATGGTCCGGAGAATAAGATTCATATAAAGGAAAGCAGTTTTTGGATTTCGGAATCGTTTCGGAGTATTCGGTATTGTACCGGAAGGTTCTAGAAGCTTCCGGAGTGGGACCAACGTGGCCCCACTTGTCGGAGGGGTGAATGGGCCTAGGAGGGAGTGCCCTGGCCGCTTTGGGTCAGGGGCACAAGGCCCCATAGGCCCAGCCGGCCAAACCGTAGGGAAACCTTCTAGAAGGGGGGAAGACTTGCCCCCCACTCCACCCTTGGGGCCGCCGCCCTAGGGCTTGGAGGAGGGGACAAGGGGGCCGGCCAGCCCCCTATATAAGGTGGGCAGGGGGCGCACCCTCCCCTCACCCCAAACCCTAGCCGCCAGCTTCTTCCCTTCCTCTCTCTCTCCAGACTGCGTGTAGGCGAAGCCCTGCTGCAGAAACTCTCCACCGTAGCACCACGCCATCGTGCTGCAGATCCAATCCATCTCTCCACCCCACTTGCTGGACCAAGGAAGGAGGAGACGTCGCAGCACCGTACGTGTGCATCTATCGAAGGCGCCGCCACTTGCGGCGTAGGATCGGATTGGATCGGATCGCGAGGAGGAGACGGCTAGTACGACTACATCAACCACGTTCTATTGAATGTTTCCGCTATGCGATTTCTTCAAGGGTATGAAGATCTCATCTATCCCTCTTGTTGATTGCATCTCCTAGATTAGATCTTGGCTTTCCCGCTCGCATCCGTAGAATTTTTTTGATTTACTATGCTGCAAAACCCATCAGTGGTATCAGAGCTAGATCTATGCGTAGATGTGTTTCACGAGTAGAACGCAACATGCTTGTTGTGGGCGTTGATGTTTTCTGTTGCAAGCCTCTTGTTGTGTACTTATTATGGCGTGGCATAGTGAGATCGAAGCGGTCCAGGCCAACTTTACGCGACCTCGTTTGCCAGACTGGCTCCGCACTTGACGTGTGGCTTGTTCCACACATGCGGCTGGTGGATGCCAGTTTCTCTCACTATAGTAGTCATGGGATTTACACCGGATGTTAGCAACCATAATATCACCGTTGTGGCTTTCCGTAGGTAAGAATCGTTCTTAGCTTGTTACTCACATAAGCCACGTAAAACATGCAACAACAAAGTAGAGGCGTCTAACTTGTTTTTTCCAGGGAGTGTTTTGTGATATGGTATGGCCCAAGACGTGATGTGTATGTTGTATGCAATGATCATGTTTTGTAATATTTCACGACTTGCATGTCGATGAGTACACAACCGGCAGGATCCATATGGTTGTCTTTATAATTGTGTATGACCTGTGTGTCAACTTCTTATACGCCATGTAATAGCTTTACTTTATAACTAAGTATAGTTAGCAATAGTTGTAGTTGCTATTCGTGGTGGAGGCAATCATGGTGGAGTGATGGAGATCATGCTGGTGCGCACAAGATGGAGATCATTGCGCAGAGATTGGCTATACCATGTCACATAAAATTATATGCATGTGATGTTTATCCTTTTATGTATCTTATTATGCTTAGATCGCGACGGTAGCACTATAAGATGATTCCTCACTTAAAGATCAAGATAAAATTGTGTTCTCCCCATGTATGCACCGTTGCGAAAGTTCGTCGTGTTCAAGCACCTCATGATGATCGGGTGCTATAAACTCTACGTTCACATATAACGGGTGCAAGCCAGTTTTGCACACGCGGAAATACTTGGGTTTGACTTGACGAGCCTAGCATGTACAGACATGGCCTCGGAACACACGAACCGAAAGGTTAAGCATGAGTCATATTAATGATATGATCGACACTTTGTTGTCCACCATTTAAACCACATCTCTTCTCGTGAAGATCGGATTAGGTGTGGTGAATTTGGATCGTGTTCACTAAACAACTTGAGGGATGTTGAATCTAGTGGGAGTTCATCTAGTAATTTGATTAAGTTGAACTAGTTATCATGAACATAGTCTAAATTGTACTTGCAAATTTTGTAGATCAAATGGATAAGTCCAACTTCAACTTCAACGTTTTTGCTGAGAAAGAAAAGCTTAAGAATAATGGGTCTAACTTCACCAACTGGTTCCGCAATCTGAGAGTCATTCTCGCTGGCGGACAAAAGGACTATGTCCTTGAGAAAGCGCTAGGTGACGCCCCTACTATTGATGCGTCGGCTGATGAAAAAGCTGTTTATCAGTCGCGCAAAGATGATTATGGAGTGATTAAGAGTACCATGTTATTTGCTATGGAATCGGACCTTCAAAATTGTTTTGAGGAGTTCACCGGGCCCTTTGAGATACTTGAGGAGCTGAAAACCATGTTTCATACTCAGGCCCGTTCTGAGAGATATGAGATCTCTGAGAAGTTCTTTAACTGCAAGATGGAGGAAGGGAGTTCCGTTAGTGAGCACGCCATTAAGATATCGGGCTACACTCAATGTCTTGAGCAACTGGACTGCAAGATTCCAAAAGAGCTCAAGATTGACAGAGTTCTGCAATCACTCCCTCCTAGCTACAAAGGTTTTGTAGTTACTCACAATCAAATTGGTTCCACTGATACGATCACTGAGCTCTTCGCTAAGATGAAAGTTGCGGAGGTGGACATCAAGAAAGATAATCATGTGTTGATGGTCAACAAGACTCCTAGCTTTAAGAAAGGTAAGGGTGCAAAGAAATCCTTCAAGAAAGGCAGCGGCAAGCGCGTTTCCCCTGCTGAGAAGAAGCTCAAGTCTGGACCTAAGCTGGACACTGAGTGCTTCTATTGCAAGGACAAGGGTCACTGGAAGCACAACTGTTCGAAGTACTTAGAGGACAAGAAGGCTGGCACCATTAAAGGTATATTTGATATACATGTTATATGTTTACCTTACTAGCGCTCATTGTAGTGCCTGGGTATTTGATACTGGTTCAGTTGCTAATATTTGTAACTCGAAACAGGAGCTACGGAATAGACGACGAATAGCAAGGGATGAGGTGACGATGCGCGTTGGCAATGGATCAAGAGTTGATGTGATGGCTGTCGGCATGATCTCCTTAGTTTTACCTTCGGGATTAGTTTTAAACCTTAATAAGTGTTATTATGTGCCTGCGTTGAGCATGAACATAATATCTGGATCATGTTTATTGCAAGACGGTTATTCATTTAAATCGGAGAATAATGGTTGTTCTATTTATATGAATAACATCTTTTATGGTCATGCACCTGCTATGAATGGTTTATTTCTTCTGAATCTTGAAAGCAATGAAACACACATCCATAACATTGAGGCTAAGAGATGCAAAGTAGATAGTGATAATTCAACTTATTTGTGGCACTACCGTCTAGGTCATATTGGTGTAAAACGCATGAAGAAACTCCATTCTTATGGACTTTTGGAGTCTCTTGATTTTGAATCATTTGACACGTGCGAGCCGTGCCTCATGGGCAAGATGATCAAAACCCCGTTCTCCGGAATAATGCAGCGAGCAACAGACTTGTTGGAAATCATACATACCGATGTATGCGGACCAATGAGTGTTTCGACGCGCGGTGGATATTGCTATTTTCTCACATTTACTGATGACTTAAGTAGATATGGGTATATCTATTTAATGAAACATAAATCTGAAATGTTTGAAAAGTTCAAAGAATTTAAGAACAAAGTGGAAAACCATGGAACAGGAAAATTAAATTTCTACGATCCGATCGTGGAGGTGAATATTTGAGTTATGATTTTCTCACGCATCTTAAAGCAAGCGGAATCGTTTCGCAACTCACGCCACCCGGAACACCACAGCGCAATGGTGTGTCTGAACGCCGGAATCGAACTCTATTAGATATGGTGCGATCAATGATGTCTCTTACGGATTTGCCGTTATCATTTTGGGGTTATGCATTAGAAACCGCTGCATTCACTTTAAATAGGGCACCATCTAAATCCGTTGAGACGACACCGTATGAACTATGGTTTGGTGCTAAACCTAAGTTGTTGTTTCTTAAAATCGGGGATGCGAAGCTTACGTCAAGAAGTTGATGCCGGACAAGATCGAACCCAAAGAGGAGAAATGTGTCTTCATAGGATACCCTAAGGAAACGATTGCGTATACCTTCTACCACAGATCCGAAGGCAAAGTGTTTGTTGCAAAGAACAGATCCTTTCTTGAGAAGGAGTTTCTCTCGAAAGAAGTGAGTGGGAGGAAGGTAGAGCTAGACGAGGTTATTGAACCTTCTCTCGAGTTGGAGAGTAGCGCAGCACCTGAAATTGTTCCAGTGCCGTCTGCACCAACAATAGAGGAAGCTAATGACGAGGATCATGAAACTTCGAACGATGCTACTACTGAACGTCGCAGGTCGACAAGGTCACGTGCCACTCCTGAATGGTACGGCAACGCTGTCTTAACCGTCTTGTTGGTAGATAACAGTGAACCTGCGAACTATGAGGAAGCAATGATGAGCCCAGACTCTGAGAAATGGCTAGAGGCCATGAAATCCGTATTGGGATCCATGAGCGAAAACCAAGTATGGACTTTGGTGGATCCTCCTAGCGACCGTACGGCCGTTGAGTGCAAATGGATTTTCAAGAAGAAAACGGACGCGGATGGTAATGTTACTGTCTATAAAGCTCGACTTGTCGCAAAAGGGTTTCGGCAAGTTCAAGGTGTTGACTACGATGATACTCTCTCTCCCGTAGTGATGTTTAAGTACATTCGGATTTTATTAGCAATTGCTGCATTTCATGATTATGAAATATGGCAGATGGATGTCAAGACTGTGTTCCTCAATGGCAACATTGATGAAGAGTTGTATATGATGCAGCCCGAAGATTTTATCGATCCTAAGGATGCTGATAAGGTGTGCAAACTTCAGCGTTCCATTTATGGACTGAAGCAAGCATCTCGGAGTTGGAACCTTCGTTTTGATCAAGTGATCAAGAGCTTTGGATTTGTTCCAAATTGCTACGAAGCTTGTATCTATAAGAAAGTGAGTGGGAGCTCAATGACATTTTTAGTACTATATGTGGATGACATATTGATTATTGGAAATGACATTGGTATGCTTAACAATGTGAAGAGTTATTTGAATAAATGTTTTACAATGAAAGACCTAGGAGAAGCTGCTTATATATTAGGCATCAAAATATATAGAGATAGACAAAGACGCCTAATAGCTTTAAGCCAAAGTACATACCTAGACAAAGTTCTGAAAAGGTTCAGAATGGATAAAGCAAAGAAAGGTTCAGTGCCCATGTTGTCAGGTAAGATATTGAGCAAGGCTCAGTGTCCGGCTACGGTAAACGATAGATAAACTATGAGCAAAGTGCCATATGCCTCGGCCATAGGTTCTATCATGTATGACATGCTGTGTACTAGACCGGATGTGTCCAATGCTCTTAGTTTGACAAGAAGATACCAAAGTGATCCAGGAGTGGAACGTTGAACAACCGTAAATAACATCCTAAAGTATTTAAATAGGACTAAAGAAATGTTCTTGGTCTATGGAGGTGATGAGCAGCTCGTCGTAAAAGGTTACGCCGATGCTAGTTTCGACACCGACCCGGATGATTCTAAATCTCAGACAGGATACGTTTATATTTTGAATGGAGGAGCTATGAGCTGGAGAAGCTGCAAGCAAAGCGTGATCGCGGGATCTATAGTAGAAGTGGAATACATGGCTGCTTCAGAAGCATCAAGTGAAGGAGTTTGGATCAGAAACTTCATCACTGAGCTTGGTGTGGTTCCAAGTGCCTTGGACCCACTGGAGATATTGTGTGACAACACTGGCGCCATAGCACTGGCTAAGGAACCAAGATATCATCCAAAGACCAAGCACATCAACCGTCGTTTTCATATAATTCGAGATTATATAACAGATGGAGATCTAAAGATTAGCAAAGTACATACGGATCTGAATGTCGCAGATCCGTTGACTAAACCTCTTCCACGAGCAAAACATGATCAACACCTTAATGCCATGGGTGTTAGATTATTGCCAGATGTAAACTAGATTATTGACTCTAGTGCAAGTGGGAGACTGTTGGAATTATGCCCTAGAGGCAATAATAAAGTTGTTATTGTTATAATTCTTGTTCGTGATAAAGTTTATATTCCATGCTAGAATTGTATTAAGCGGAAACTTTGATACTTGTGTGGTTTATGAACAACACCGTGTCCCTAGTATGCCTCTATGGAATAGCTCATTGATTAATGATGGTTAAGGTTTCCTAACAATAGACACGAGTTGTCGATTAATAATGAGATCATGTCATTAGGAGAATGATATGATGGACATACCCAAATCAAGCAGAGCAATTAGATCGTGTCATCGTGTTCATCTTTGTGAAACTTTTTCCTATGTCAAATATTGTATTCCTTAGACCATGAGATAATGCAACTCCCTGGTATCGGAAGAAAGCTTTGAGGTCATCAAACGTCATCCTATGTGAGGGTGATCATAAAGGTGTCTCTCAGGTGATCGGAAAGTACTTGTTGGGTTGTATGTATCGAGATGGAATTTGTCCCTCCCGAGTCGGAGAGATATACTTCGGGCCCACTCGGTAATCGATATCAACACCACTTGCAAGCACGTGGTTAAGGAGTTAATCACAAAGTGATATGGGATTACGGAACGAGTAAAGTACTTGCTGTGAACGAGATTGAACTAGGTATGCCGATACCAACGATCGAATCTCGGGCAAGTAAAATATCGCGTGACGAAGGGAATATGTATATGGGATTAATTGAATCCTGGCATCGTGGTTCATCCGATATGATCATCGATGAATATGTGGGAGTCAATATGGGTTTCCAGATCCCGCTGTTGATTATTGATAAAAGATCATGTTTGCATATTCTCGAACCCGTAGGGTCACACACTTAACGTGCCTCGACGCTAGGATAGAATGGATAATTGGTTTATGAGTTTTTGTTCGGAGTCTCGGATGAGATCCAGGACATCACGAGAGGTTCCAGAATGGTCCGGAGAATAGTATTCATATAAAGGAAAGCAATTTTTGGATTTCGGAATCGTTTCGGAGTATTTGGTATTGTACCAGAAGGTTCTAGAAGCTTCCGGAGTGGGATCAACGTGGCCCCACTTGTCGGAGGGGTGCGTGGGCCTACGAGGGAGTGCCCTGGCCGCTTTGGGCCAGGGGCACAAGGCCCCATAGGCCCAGCCGGCCAAACCCTAGGGAAACCTTCTAGAAGGGGGAAGACTTGGCCCCCACTCCACCCTTGGGGCCAAGGGGCCGACCAGCCCCCTATATAAGGTGGTCAGGGGGCGCACCCTCCCCTCACCCCAAACCCTAGCCGCCAGCTGCTGCCCTTCCTCTCTCTTTCTCTCTCCTGACTGCATGTAGGCGAAGCCCTGCTGCAGAAACTCTCCACCATAGCACCACGCCGTCGTGCTGCAAATCCAATCCATCTCTCCACCCCACTTGCTAGACCAAGGAAGGAGGAGACGTTGCGGCACCGTACATGTGCATCTCTCGGAGGCGCCGCCACTTGCGGTGTAGGATCGGATCAAATCGCGAGGAGGAGACGGCTAATACGACTACATCAACCACGTTCTGTTGAACGTTTCCGCTATGCGATTTCTTCAAGGGTATGAAGATCTCATCTATCCCTCTCGTTGATTGCATCTCCTAGATTAGATCTTGGCTTTCCCGTTCGCATCCATAGAATTTTTTTGATTTACTATGCTGCGAAACCTATCATTTAGGAGTATCTTTATCAATTCCTTTCTTTAAAACATTCAAGATATAACTTTCTATTATAAAAGTGATGTCATCAAATATCCCAAACAGAAAACAATATGTTTAGTTATGGAATCTTTAACCCTATCCATATAGGAGTCTAAGTATATTAAAAACCCTAAACCCTAGGGTAAATAATCATAAATAAAAATCCTAAACTTCCTTGTTTATCATAAAAGAACAATTGCCATTTCCCAAACCAATGGAAGTAATAAGAACCATATTATTTTTTTATATTCCATGCAACAAATAATGATATAGGATCATTATACATATAAAAATGTCTATTCAAACTCTGAGTCAACTATAGTTAAGTCTTATAAACAAATAAGAATACATCATTCCAGAAATCCATAACTAAAAGAGAAGATAAAAATAATAAGAAAAGTATCTACAAATTATTAAAAGGGGTTCATATAAAGAAAATAAAAGAAAAATAAAAGGATTATATAATAAAAGTTCACAAATGATACTAAATCTATTTTAGTATTACTACAAATATCCATCAAATAAATCCTACAAAGAAAAGTTCAAAATATAAATCAAATTCAAATCTGAAAAGGAAAACAGAAAATAGAAAAAGGTAAAACAAATAAAAATATTACCTGGTCGTGGCCCAACATCTCTATTTTTATCTGACGCCCAGGTGTAGCCCACAACAGCCTAGTAACCAGCCCAGCTCATTTCCATCTGTGACTGACAAGTGGGGCCAGAGAAGGACTACGAGTTGAGAAGAAAGAAATGCCAGGGGGGTTATCCGCAAAACAACATGTCGTCGTCATCCTCACGCACACAGACAGCTCGCTGGAGGAGCTTGCCGCCGCCCGATGTCGTCGTTGTCAGCCGTCCGCCAAGATGCTCGCCGCCATTCCAGAGGGGGATAAGAAGGCCAACGCGACGCCCTGCCTCAATCCCTATCCACAATCCTTCTTTATCCTCTCTGATTTGAATGGGGCCGAAACCCTAGCTCGTCAAAGCCACGCATCGCCGTCGATAGAGTCCACCCCAGAACCTATGGAGTGGTCGAGGAGAACCGCCACGTTCCCCTCTTCAACTTAGTAGCATCATTAGATCAAGGGGAGCTTGGGTGGGTGTTAATTTTATCATTCCCTTCTGTCGGGGTTCGCCGGAGAAGTCAACCGTGTGCTCATCTCCGACCGCCTCGGTCATCGTTGACCTCTCTATCGTCATCAGGGTGAGTTCCTGAACCCTCCAGTACCCTTAAATCTATTTATCTCGATGTGAGTCGCCGTCTCACCGTGTGCCACCATCGGAGCTCGTCGGAGCTGAGGCTCCGATGACCATTTCCGAGTGGCGCCGCCACTTTAGGACTCAGCACAATGCACTAATTTGAACTAGGATCATTTCGTTTGCTAGGGCGCAGTAGATCATCGCCGACGACCAACCACTAACGGCGGTGGTTGTGCTGGAGCCATCGCTACGTCATGCCGACGCCACCTTGGACCCAGTCCACTGTTTGACTCGGTCTTTGTCTCGCATGGCAAGTGACGTGGCCTTGGGCCCATATGTCATTGTCTGGGGGTCAAGACAGGGTTGGTAACAAATGCATTTTATTTAACCACTGTGCTGAGGTGGCCACCGGCCCACCAGTCAGTGACTGAGGCTAGTCTTAGGTGCGGTGTAAAAAGTATTTCCTGCTTAAGAAATAAATAAAATGTTATAACTAAATTAATAATATTCCAGAAATTAAATAAATGATTAAATCTTGTTTAATTAATAACTTTTGATTTATGGTTCAGAAAAATATGTATAATATATTAAAATGTTTAGAAAAATAAAATCTATAACTTAAAACTATCACTAAACATTATTAAGTTAACAATTTAAATAATTATTATTTAATAAAGATTTTAAAGGTGATAAAACTTTGATAATTCCTATTTTAATAATGGTAAATGTTAAGAATATAAATAAATACCAAAAATCTTGAAAAAATAAAAACAATATTTTAAAACTATAATCATGTATTATTATTTCACTTAATTAAATATTTATTATTTATTAAGTATTTATAAAGTAATAAATATTGTCAAAATCATATCTTATTATTTATAAATCACAAAAATCAATGTAATATACCAAAATGATCACAAAAATCATACCTACATATTAAAAATATAATATTACACTTTTGAGTTAAATAAAAACTAAAATACTTTAATAACCCAAATTTGAATTTATATATTTAATTAATAATTCATATCAAGGTAAATAAAAATTGCTAATATGTCCAAATTAACCAATTGAGTCTAATAAATAGTATTAGTCTTCAACATTAATAATATGAAGTCCAAATAGTTTAAACACATTTAAATTACAATTTTGTTGAATTCTCCTCAACCTTAGGTGTATAATATTTTCTAAAGAGAATTCTTATGAAATATAGAATCATCCAGAACAAATTGTAGTTAAACAAAAACTTATTTCCTTTACTTTAATCACAAGTTTATCAACATACTAAAAAACTATAGTGAACTCATAAACAATTAAGTAACATAACTCCATGATTTACAAACTAAAACCACACATCCATAAAAGGGATAAGTAATATTATTTCCTTATAAAATCAAGAAAACCATCACATCAAAGAAAATTATAACCATTCTTAAGTAACCTTAAGGTAACATTACCAAGTACACAAAGTACAAATGTTATAAGAATTATACTTTCAAACTATCTATGTTTTAAAGTTAACTTTAGTCTACAAGACTCTAAATAAAATACTATAAACAATATTAGATGTTTTATAGTTAGACATAGTTAATTCATAAAGCATCTCAAGCCCAAACTATTCTAGCCAGCACAAATAACATCGACCACCACTAACTAATCACAAAGATTGTTTAGACCTTAGAAAAGAATTTTTTTTCAAACGTTATTCTTTTTGCCACTTCAAGCAAGGACTCTTCTATAAGCCATCTTGAATAAATATCTCACATTTGTGTGTATCCTACTGTTTTATGTTATTATAATTATATGATTGTTTCACACACACTCACAAGCCTTAATAAAAAGCACAAATGTACAACTTATCTAAAAGTGCAACACATTTCAAAGACATTATTTCTAGTATCCAAACTTTAGAACAACGTTATCCCCGGGATCCGCGTTAAGAACGTGCATCACATTACTTATGCATAAAAGCATATTGCTTCTTTAAACATTAGTCCTTATCGGACCAATGATGCTGATTTCAGATTTTGGATCTTATACTGACTTGAAGACCGTGAGTGCATAATCTTGCAATCACAAAAGGCAAGTTCACACTTGTTCATGTCCTTTGTTTATTTTCTGTAAAGTATTTTACAAATCCAGTGTTGTTATCACCTGCATTTGAAAAAGGTCTAAAAACACTATTTTCGATAATAATGTGAACTATTGGTTACTAATTAGGGTGATCAGCTAATCTATTAAATCTGACAGTTGGAATACCACTATTTAGAACTATATCACCTAGGACTTAACAACCAATGTCGCCAGTGATTCTTGCGCCGTATATTACGCGTTGACCATGAAATTTGGAATGGGACAGAGAAGTCAGCTGTATCTTCTTCCTCTCGCATGAAGCCGGATGTGCAGGTCGTGGCTATTATCCTCGAAGCGTGCATATTAATTGGTAATTCGTAGAGGATATGCAGCATATGGGTGGGAACCCTCAACGTCCCACGATAGTTCTGACATCTAACGGTTTGTACAAACCATTGCCGTAATTCTTTATGTGGGCATGGTGTACACCAAGGAGGCATGCGAGGTCGCGAAGGGGGCAGTGAATGGCTTGGATCATCTTCTGGGCCCCACATCATGGAATTGTGGACGGGAATAAGCTGCCCGATTATGCAACAAAGAGTTGATCTCTCATGGGTAAAGTAACGCACATCTGTAGAGTGTAAGAACTGTAACTTGTTACTCCCTGTTCCGGGAAGAAACTGCGAACGCGGCGGGAAAGGAACTCCATGAAAGTTCTGGTAAACCCTTGAAGGCTGACGGACATAGCTTTTCATAATAAAAGCAACCTTTGAAGAAATGTTTATGAAAAATTGCATTGCCTACGACCTACGGTCTGTGGCTGTAGTTACAGTGCATCAAACACTCCTTTTCTAGTGAATTTGCTGAGTATGCTCGTACTCAAAGTATCTTCTTAACCCTTGCTAGATTCTGAAGCCGGAATAGACATCAACCACATCAAGTTATGCTCTAGGACTTATCATGCAAAGCTAAAGCTCTTCACTGAAGTCATGGAAGTCAACATATACATCAAATCAAGTGAAGACGAAGTTACTGATTAGATAGGAATATAAATTCTAGCCAAAGAACCTAATTCTGTAGTGTATTGCAATAGCAGCAATGCCAATTCCTTAGTTAAATACTAGTTTTAATAGTATAATAGTTTTGCGTTATTTATCTTTGATTCTTCTTCGTAAGAAGTTCTTTCTCTCTCTTTAACCTAGTGTGTTCTCTGGATCTTGTGTAAAGAGTGAGTTGTAACCTTTAGCCATGGATTGGACCCGCTGTGTTTCTATTGTGCCATTCCGAGGGATGTAATACTAGTGAACGGTGTTTCATTGGTGTTATGTCAACGACTATAGTATACTACATCATGCAGTGGTATGTTGGGTCTCCGCAGTTGGTATCAGAGCATATGCTTTCATCTTAGGTTGGAAACCTAGTAAATGGGTAGAACCTGTAGAACACATCCTAGCAACAATAAAGAGTTCTCTAGTGATATGAGGGATATTCACTTGAGAATAATCCTGCTGTGTTACTAGTGCCATAACTCTTTTATATGATTACAATTCCGATCATTACCCAAGAGTTTTAACTCTATGTGACTGATGATAATTTCTTATCTACAGCTCCACATGGCACCTCGATATCCACCCCGGAATGTTCAAGTGATGAACATGACGTTGGATGACCACGGAGGGGATTGGACAGATAATCTCTGACAACTTCTATGGAGTTTGGAATGTGAATCGAGACTTTTGGTCAAGATTTATAGTTACTATGATGGGCAGGTATTAGCTAAATACCGTGTCATGATCATGTTACCCAAGAAGTTAGGACATAAGGGAGAAATTCCATCAGGAGAGGCAAGGTGCATGGCATCTGCATATCAGATTGCCATAGCAGCAGCCATAACCATGATCCGAGAACAGAAATCCCAAGCTCTAGAATGTAGTACTCATACCATTATACCACATGAAACCTCAAAACTAGAGCATGAGTTAGATCATTCTACTCTAGTCCAAACTGAACCTACTCTAGCTGTAGAGTATATGGATCATTATTGGTCTTTGCTGAACACTTATCATAATACTCACCAAGTTTTAGTTCAGGAACTAGATACGGTCATTGAGGATTTTACTAATCCTGCTAAAGCAATGGCACGTAGGAAGAAGTTAGATAAAGAAGCTAGGCATCCCAAATACATACCTTCAGGAGAAGTTTTTGAGGAAACTGAATTTGATGACCCAAACTCGGAAAATTATGCCTATTACCAAAATGACTTCAAGCCACCTGAAGACCTATGGGCCAAGTACAACTCCGAACAACAGGAATGGAATAAAGTTATTCCAAATAACCCTGAGCCAAACCAGTATAAATGGGGAGTAGAATCTCAAGGTGGAACCATAGGAAATCCTATACCTTGTGATACAGGTATCGAAGAAGAGACCAACTATAACCATAGAGAGCCTTATGGACCATATGGGGGTAATACTAATCCAATCAACTTAGAAGAGTATTCCAATAGCTACTACACCAATATATATGACTGGATTTAAGAAAAAGCTAAGGAACCAACTTACTATGAGGAAGCGTTGCCAGAAAACCAGGAGTATTCCATGGAAGATTACGCCAACTCTAGTCATTTTTCAATGACTAATCTCAGTCTCGGTACTTCTAATCAAGAATACGCACCTCCTGGATGCTCTTATGCTCCAGAAGGCAGTCGTAGGACTTCACGTCATCATGGACGGAACTCCAGGAAGCACTAGAGGAAGATGAAAGTAAGAAAGGAACGACATCCCAAGGGATGAGGGCTTGAATAATGTATATAGAGGGGAATGCGTATTGTAGTTTGAAGGGTTTGCCGAAATAAGTGAGGATATATCCACCATAACAAGAAGTTCTTGTAAGATAGTTGTGTAAATAGGTATGGAGCAAACCGTTGGAACATCTAGTACATTTGTAAATTATTTAAAACCTATGTGTAATACATGGTATATGTTTTGTTGTTTATCTACTTTTGGATCTTATTGGATCTTCTTGATTGACTAGATCTGTACATGAAGTTTAATTAGGTGTGCAAATGCATGATGTAACACCCAGTTATTACTTGATGTTATAGACCTAGATAGGAATGGGAATTCGTGTAAGGGAGTGATGAATTTCAAAGATCAAAAGGAAGACTTACTTGAAGGAAGAAGCAAGATATAAGGAGTGTTAACACAACTTGGAGGATAGATGAAGCATAAATTAATCCTAGCCAGACCCAAGAAAGAAGTTTGGTATAGAAGATGTATGGAGCCACACTATATAATAAACTTAAAGTTCAATCAAAGTAGGTAATATTACTAAGAAGTAATGGAATAGTTGTACCAAGTTCATGGGAGTATCATGAATAAGTACAAATAGGTAGCTTTGGAACCAAAATGGTATTCAAGCTCTGACAATTCAGAGAGAATGCGAGAGGTATGTTGGAAACCATAGGGTAATACACACACCCTAGGATGGTTCGCAGCTGGTAATAATCCGCAGCTGGTATTTGATCCATAGCTAGTAATTGATCCACAGTTGGTATCTTGTACACAGCTAGTAATTGGTTGACATAGTAAACCAAATCATTTTAATGGTTGCATAAAGAGCATAAAACTTGGCTTAAGCTAAGTAAGACCTAAAAGAGTATAAAATTTTAGGCGATCGTCTTTCGAGATGCTTCACAAAGTTAGATTTACCCCAGCGAAAATGTCCAATAGTAAGTACAACATATAGTGCTGAAAGATTTGCTACGGAGATCCCCAATTATGTGGATACACCGTATAATCTTTCATCGGACCCTAAACCAGTAAAATATAAGCTGAACAGGAACCAACATTCTAGTTTAAAAATCAATGGTCTCTATGTATGTAGTTTAAAGACTATTAGTAAAACCTAAGGGGGAGAGTAGAAATTATGAATGAAAGTTGAAGAAAATACTATAGGTAATAAGGAAAGGTTATTTAAAAACCTTAAGAAGGTATAAGCTTGAAGGTGATAAGGGATACATTTAACCAACCAATGCTAGAAGAAACAACTCTTAAGTAACCCTTAAGAAGTATTAGAGAACACCCAACTGGAAAAGTATTGAGAATAAGAAATTCCAATGGGTATGGACTAAATAAGTTCAAATCCAATCTTGGAAGGAGTACCAGTGTCAATTATACTCTATGACAGCAATAAAAGGGTAGTCTTTTGACTACTAACACGGATATATAGAAACATAAAACTTGTTTTTAAGGATACACTATAAACTGTACTTAAAATAGTAATTAAGTTTGATAATTAAATAAAAAAGAATTGGATTAGGATATCTAATTAGGTTATAGGATACTACAATTAATTCCATTTAAGATCATCATGGAGTGGAGAATGTAGCAACCACTACAAGTCAATTCCTTACTCCGAAACGTGAGAGTTTGCAAACTTCGAGGACGAAGTTTATTTCAAGGGGGAGAGTCTATAACATCCTAGCATTAGAGCTTAGAAATAAGCTGAACCCAGATGTGTGCATTGCATTCATGCATAGAAAATCCGAATAATTTTCGCGCTTTTAAAATAGAACTTGTCAAATTGATAGAAGCTTCTCTTAACTTGATGGAATTGAAGTAGAGCATCAAGTTAACTGCGATAAGTTTCTAAATGACCTTTGCCAAAACCTTATTTGGGTAAACATGATTTGATCTAAGGGTAGATCAGCTATAATAATAATATGTCACTCATAATACATTGCTTTAGTGATTAATATATGATCCTTAAGGGATCATCTCATACTGTTCATTATAACAACCTATGAATACTAAGTTAAGATTACCACTAGAATTATAAAAATGCAATGATTAGTGCTGACTTATCTTATTCCTATCTATTCTTACTATGAGTATCATAGTAATACCTAACCTTAAACTCTTTAATGAGTTGGAGTTGGAAAGAGACTAAGTCAATATCGTCCACTATATATCTTTCTTTCTTTAGCAATCTTTATGGAACTTATCACAGTATCAGTTGTTCATCAATGTTGGGTAATTCCCCATTGATTCACAAATTCTTTAACTATCAATCCTTGATCTACTATTTCTTGATCTTATCATAACATCTATTTAAATCTTTTAAAGAGGGCATAGTCCATTAATAACCTTAATCCAATATGAGATACTAAGAAGATAATTTCAAGACAATGGAAAAGTAGGATTTATAAATCCTTGCTTAGCCAACTAAGAACTTAAGCAATAAATGATTAAAGGATTATAATGGTAACGCTTTAGCCACCAATGTTGAATGCTTATATTTAGTATAAGTAATACTGGAGGGTAGAACATGATTGGAACCTTAGAAGAGATAAGTTATCCTAGAGTAGTCATTGCAAGCCACATAAATATAATTTAGGGTTGGAGTAAAGTGAACATAGGATGATATTATACAACTAAAGCTAGTATAGCATAGAGTTATAGAAGTGGTGTTATTTATCCTAAAAGACAGTCAACTATAGAGAAAGGTAGTTGGATGCATACAACTAATAGAGATACATTAGTAATGAGTGTTTAAGGAAGATTATGAGTAGAGTTTGAAGGAACTATTTGTTGGATAGAAGGCTATCAACAATAGAGTAGTAAATACAACCAAGCAAGGATAGGAGGAAGTTATGAAATACTTTAGTATCAAACTCATTTGATTCATCCATGAATTTAGAAGATCCATCAGTGAATGAGAATAGTACTATGAAGTAAAACTCATCATATTAATCATGCTGATAGATAGAAACAGGTAGTATATCTAGGAAAGGAATTCCTTAATAAGAAGTCTAGAGTTATGAATTATGGAAGATAGTAATTCCTGGAAAACAATCAACTCTAAATCTTAAAATCAAGTATAATATCCATTTCATATTAAGAATTCCTCATCTTATATCTATACCACTTTATAGAAATATTATTCAAGAGCAAATCACATAAACACATCCCTGACAATTCCAACAATCATAATTAGATGTGTTTAGGAGTATCTTTATTAATTCCTTTCTATAAAACATTCAAGATATAACTTTTTATTATAAAAGTGATGTCATAAAATATCCCAAACACAAAACAATATGCTTAGTTATGGAATCTTTAACCCTATCCATATAGGAGTCTAAGTATATTAAAAACCCTAAATCCTAGGTTAAATAATCATAATTCAAAATCCTAAACTTGTTTATCATAAAAGAATAGATACAATTGCCATTTCCCAAACCAATGGAAGTAATAAGAACCATATTATTATTTTTATATTCCATGCAACAAATAATGATATAGGATCATTATACATGTAAAAATGTCTATTCAAACTCCGAGTCAACTAGAGTTAAGTCTTATAAAAAAATAAGAATACATCATTCTAGAAATCCATAACTAAAAGAGGAGAGAAAAATAATAAGAAAAGTATCTACAAATTATTGAAAGGGGTTCATATAAAGAAAATAAAAGAAAAATAAAAGGATTATATAATAAAAGTTCACAAATGATACTAAATCTATTTTAGTATTACTACAAATAATATCCATCAAATAAATCCTACAAAGAAAAGTTCAAAATATAAATCAAATTCAAATCTAAAAAGTAAAACAGAAAATAGAAAAAGGTAAAACAAATAAAAACATTACCTGGCCGTGGCCCAACATCTCTATTTTTATCTGATGCCCATGTGTAGCCCACAACAGCCCAGTAACCAGCCCAACTCATTTCCATCTGTGACTGACAAGTGGGGCTAGAGAAGTACTACGGGTTGAGAAGAAATAAACGCCAGGGGGTTATCCGCAAAACATCATGTCGTCGTCATCCTCACGCATACAGACAGCTCACTAGAGGATCTCGCCGCCGCCCGATGTCGTCGTCAGCCGTGCGCCAAGATGCTCGCCGCCATTCTAGAGGGGGATAAGAAGGCCACCGTCACGCCCTGCCTTAATCCCTATCCACAATCCGTCCTTATCCTCTCTGATTTGAATGGGGCCAAAACCCTAGCTCGTTGGAGCCACGCATCGCCGTCGATAGAGTCCACCCTAGAACCTATGGAGTCCTCGAGGAGAACCGCCATGTTCCCCTCTTCAACTTAGTAGCATCATGAGATCAAGGGCAGCTTGGGTGGGTGCGAATTTTATCATTCCCTTCCGTCGGGGTTCGCCGGAGAAGTCGACCGTGTGCTCATCTCTGACCGCTCCGATCATCGTCGACCTCTCTATCGTCATCAGGGTGAGTGCCTGAACCGTCTAGTACCCTTAGATCGCTTTATCTCGATGTGAATCGCCGTCTCACCGTGTGCCACCGTCGGCCACCATCAGAGCTGAGGCTCCGATGACCATTTCCGAGCGGTGCCGCCACTTTAGGACTCAGCATGATGCATTGATTCGAACTAGGATCATTTCGTTTGCTAGGGCGCAGTAGATCATCGTCGGCGACCAACCACTGACTGCGGTGGTGGTGCTGACGCCATCGCTACGTCATGCCGACGCCACCTTGGACCCAGTCCGCTGTTTGACCCGGTCTTTGTCTCGCGGGGCAAGTGACGTGGCCTTGGGCCCATATTTCATCGTCTGGGGGTCAAGACAGGGTTGGTAACAAATGCATTTTCTTTAACCAGTGTGCTGAGGTGGCCACCGGCCCACTAGTCAGTGACTGAGGCTAGTCTTAGGTGCGGTGTAAAAAGTATTTCCTGCTTAATAAATAAATAAATAAAATATTATAACTAAATTAATAATATTCCAGAAATTAAATAAATGATTAAATCTTGTTTAATTAATAACTTTTGATTTATAGTTCAGAAAAATATGTATAATATATGAAAATGTTTAGAAAAATAAAATCTATAACTTAAAACTATCACTAAACATTATTAAGTTAACAATTTAAATAATTATTATTTAATAAAGATTTTAAAGGTGATAAAACTTTGATAATTCCTATTTTAATAATGGTAAATGTTAAGAATATAAATAAATACCAAAAATCTTGAAAAAATAAAAACAATATTCTAAAACTATAATCATGTATTATTATTTCAATTAAATATTTATTATTTATTAAGTATTTATAAA
This sequence comes from Avena sativa, assembly GCA_916181665.1. Taxonomy (NCBI): domain Eukaryota; kingdom Viridiplantae; phylum Streptophyta; class Magnoliopsida; order Poales; family Poaceae; genus Avena; species Avena sativa. The sequence goes on along the minus strand of OV702299.1, from coordinate 360,707,112 downwards.
GTAATAAATATTGTCAAAATCATATCTTATTATTTATAAATCACAAAAATCAATGTAATATACCAAAATGATCACAAAAATCATACCTACATATTAAAAATATAATATTCCACTTTTCAGTTAAATAAAAATTCAAATAATTTAATAACACAAATTTGAATTTATTTATTTAATTAATAATTCATATCAAGGTAAATAAAAATTTCTAATATGTCCAAATTAACCAATTGAGTCTAATAAATAGTATTAGTCTTCAACATTAATAATATGAAGTCCAAATAGTTTAAACACATTTAAATTACAATTTTGTTGAATTCTCCTCAACCTTAGGTGTATAATATTTTCTAAAGAGAATTCTTATCAAATATAGAATCATCCAGAACAAATTGTAGTTAAATAAGAACTTATTTCCTTTACTTTAATCACAAGTTTATCAACATACTAAAACACTATAGTGAACTCATAAAAAATTAAGTAACATAACTCCATCATTTACAAACTAAAACCACACATCCATAAAAGGGATAAGTAATACTATTTCCTTATAAAATCAAGAAAACCATCCCATCAAAGAAAATTATAACCATTCTTAAGTAACCTTAAGGTAACATTACCAAGTACACAAAGTACAAATGTTATAAGAATTATACTTTCAAACTATATATGTTTTAAAGTTAACTTTAGTCTACAAGACTCTAAATAAAATACTATAAACAATATTAGATGTTTTATAGTTAACTTTGGTCTGATATAGTTAAGTCATAAAGCATCTCAAGACCAAACTATTCTAGCCAGCACAAATAACATCGACTACCACTAACTAATCACAAAGATTGTTTAGACCTTAGAAAAGAAATCTTTTCTTCAAATGTTATTCTTTTTGCCACTTCAAGCAAGGACTCTTCTATAAGCCATCTTGAATAAATATCTCACATTTGTGTGTATCCTACTGTTTTATGATATTATAATTATATGATTGTTTCACACACACTCACAAGCCTTAATAAAAAAGCACAAATGTACAACTTATCTAAAAGTGCAACACATTTCAAAGACATTATTTCTAGTATCCAAACTCTAGAACAACGTTATCCCCGGGATCCGCGTTTAGAACGTGCATCACATTACTTATGCATAAAAGCATATTGATTCTTTAAACATTAGTCCTTATCGGACCAATGATGCTGATTTCAGATTTTGGATCTTATATTGACTCGAAGACCGTGAGTGCATAATATTGCAATCACAAAAGGAAAGTTCACACTTGCTCATGTCCTTTGTTTATTTTTTGTAAAGTATTTTACAAATCCAGTGTTGTTATCACCTGCATTTGAAAAAGGTCTAAAAACACTATTTTCGATAATAATGTGAACTATTGGTTACTGATCCAGGGTGATCAGCTAATCTATTAAATCTGACAGTTGGAATACCCCTGTTTAGAACTATATCACATAGGACTTAACAACCAATGTCTCCAGTGATTCTTGCGCCATATATTACGCGTTGACCATGAAATTTGGAATGGGACGGAGAAGTCAGCTGTATCTTCTTCCTCTCGCATGAAGCCGGATGTGCAGGTCGTGGCTGTTATCCTTGAAGCGTGCATATTAATTGGTAATTCGTAGAGGATATGCAGCATATGGGTGGGAACCCTCAACGTCCCACGATAGTTCTGACATCTAACGGTTTGTACGAACCATTGCCGTAATTCTTTATGTGGGCATGGTGTACACCAAGGAGGCATGCGAGGTCGCGAAGGGGGCAGTGAATGGCTTGGATCATCTTCTGGGCCCCACATCATGGAATTGTGGACGGGAATAAGCTGCCAGATTGTGCAACAAAGAGTTGATCTCTCATGGGTAAAGTAACGCACATCTGTAGAGTGTAAGAACTGTAACTTGTTACTCCCTGTTCCGGGAAGGAACTGCGAACGCGGCGAAGAAAGGAACTCTATGAAAATTCTGGTAAACCCTTGAAGGCTGATGGACATAGCTTTTCAGAATAAAAGCAACCTTTGAAGAAATGTTTATGAAAATTTGTATTGCCTACGACCTATGGTATGTGGTTGTAGTTATAGTGCATCAAACACTCCTTTTCTAGTGAATTTGCTGAGTACGCTCGTACTCAAAGTATCTTCTTAACCCTTGCTAGATTCTGAAGTCGGAATAGACAACAACCACATCAAGTTATGCTCTAGGACTTATCATGCAAAGCTAAAGCTCTTCACTGAAGTCATGGAAGTCAACATATACATCAAATCAAGTGAAGACGAAGTTACTGATTAGATAGGAATATAAATTCTAGACAAAGAACATAATTCGGTAGTGTATTGCAATAGCAGCAATGCCAATTCCTTAGTTAAATACTAGTTTTAATAGTATAATAGTTTTGTGTTATTTATCTTTGATTCTTCTTCGTAAGAAGTTCTTTCTCTCTCTTTAACCTAGAGTGTTCTCTAGATCTTGTGTAAAGATTGAGTTGTAACCTTTAGCCATGTATTGGACCCGCTGTGTTTCTGTTGTGCCATTCTGAGGGATATAATACTAGTGAACGGTGTGTCATTGGTGTTATGTCAACGACTATAGTATACTACATCATGAAGTGGTATGCTGGGTCACCGCAGCTACTATCTTAGCAAGCTAAGCTAAACCATGCAAGTCTTACTTGCAAGCCTAAACCCACTAGCTAACCTATGCAAGCTGCATTAGGCATGCCTTGGTTAAACCACCTGATTATACCAAATCCCAGTTTTACTTGCAAGCTTTATTATTTTATTTCTTTATGAAAGCTCTTTGTTTATGTTTACTTAGTGACTTGTGAAGTTTTGGAAAGATATTAAAAGTAGCATAAAGAGCATAAAACTTGGCCTAAGTTAGGTAGAACTTGATGTCATCCTCAGGCATGAGATTAGAGTTAGATAAGTCACACTTGATTATCACCCCTCATTAGTGTTTACCCCCAACTTTAGTGGCTAGTGCTAAGCATAAAACTTGATCACTTTAGATGGGAATACTTGGTGAAAATGGTTATGAAAACCTTAGAATGATGAGTCATTCTAGTGAAATGTTTTGACTTGTGTTCTTGAACACTAGATAATTTTGATGATGAAAATGTTGAGGCATGAGCCTTAGCCCTTTATAAAACTGATGGTTGTGTTCGGATGCGATACCATTCCAATGTTTACCGTACAACCACAATATCCGAAATTGGGTAGGGCTTGACTAGAAGTTTATATATATTAGTATGGGTTCCCTTGCGGCTGAGGTTTGAGCTGAGGCTACCTCGTGATGATTGACCACTTGTGTAGTTCCCAAGATGACAGATGGTCATGGTTGGGAGGCCAAATTCATAGGAGAGGTGCCTATACTAGGGTGTGTAATTGAAAGGTTAGGATTGATTATCCGCATATTGAGTATGGTGATTCAGGATTGTTCTTGACAAATGTATCGAATATTGTGGTGAAAGTGTACCACCTCTGCAGAGTGTCAAACTATTCGAATAGCCGCGTCCGCGGTTATGGACAGTTGGAGTGGCCTTACTGTTACGTCGTCAGATGTTTTCAAAATGACTTGTGAAATGAATCATGACTTTGACTTGACCACAACAGGGTTGTGAAAGTGAAAGCTAAGTTCCCACTTAGGTGTTACAAAACCTTAAACTAGTTTTCTTTGCTTCTAAACTAAGTCAGAGATAAATCTGGATTTTTAAAAAACAACCTAGAGCTTAGTATTCCTACTTGAACCACTTCACTTGCTAGTCTTAGTTTGCGAGTACTTAAAGAGTACTCATGGCTTTGTCCCTGGCTATTCCTATGGCCAGACTATGAGGAGGACTACCAGGATGATAGACAACAGGAGGTCTATGACAACTAGGATCATCTTCCATCTTCAGCATTGCATGTGACCCTCAAGATGGAGCTTCGCCCATGCTACCGTTATTATTATATTATTCCGCTGTGTTGATTATATTAAGACTGGATCATGAGATCCTTTATTTGTAATACCTTTATTGTGACACCCCCGGGATTAAGGCTAGACAAATCCCAGACCTTTGTCTGAACATAAGCCTAACCTAACCTTGAAAGCGTACAGAGAGAGAATCGGTAATACAATAGTGACCCTATGATGGGGATGTGCCTACCGGGGTATACCCAGCAGGACGTTTCCGACTGGCCCAGAAACCGGCGAGTGGGCCTGCAAGACGGCGACTGGATCAAGGCCCAGTGTGGATCCAAGCGACTAGAAGCTGAAGGCCCAGGCGACTAGATAGGCCCAGTCGGATTAGGTTAAACGAGTACCAAAGCCTTAACTGATTCGGTTGAGATATGTAAACCCTAGGGGAGGTGAGCCTATATAAACCTCCCTGCAGGGCGTGTAGAGATACGTTCCATCATACACCCAAGCGACTCGCCGCCTAGCCGTCGAGCTCACCCATTATACCACCTTCATAATACAATCTAGCAGGAGTAGGTCTTTACCCTCCGGGGGGCCGAACCTAGGTAAAACCCTGTGTCTCCGACCTCATCTCGCACCGCAGATGGCTGGCCGCCCTTGCCCCTCGTTCTACTACTCGCTGCCGATTGCAGCATCTGCCGTGACCATTCCCACGACAGTGGCGCCCACCGTGGGGCCTGGCCGGTCTGGACGGTGTTCTGCGGCGAGATCCAATCTGCCCATCAACGAGACGGTCGCCACTGGCCGCATGATAGCGATCAGCGAGATGCTCCAAATCTTGCCGAGCAGCTATGTCCCGGCGGTGCGACCCGTCACGCACAGCGTGATCCTGCTGGTCGGCACGATCAGCCTCTTCGTCGGCCTCACCGACATCATTGTCTCGGAGGACTCGGCTCGCATCCGTGAGTCGCCGCCACGCGATCGGCTCTCCGAGAGCCAGATCCGCACGATCCATCGCCTCGCCTCCGAGTACAACTCGGCCCATAGCAACGTGGCCGAAAACTTAGCGGCCGCAGAAGACGCGGCCCTCAACGACGACGCCGACTCGGCGACCCCAGCGTCACTCGCCGGATCCATCACCGCGGCTTCACCCGCGGGCTCCATCACCCAGGTCTCCAACGCGGGAGACTTCGAGGACCCCTCCATCCTCGGGATCTTCGACTTCGACTCCGGGTCGGAAAACTCCGCCGACCTCCGCGGCGGAATCGGTCGCCACGCCGCGACCTACATGGCGACCGACACCGAGCCGCCGGAGGACCCCTTCTCCACCCCAATCCCTCCTAACGCTACGGCGACGGAGGTCGAGGAGCTCCGCCTGAAACTGGCGGAGGTAGTGCGCAAGGAGCAAGCCGAGCGCGAAAAATTTCGCCTCGAGCAGGTGACGGCGCAGGAGCTATCGCGCTACCACCAGCAGCGGATCAGGTCGCGCCTGAACCCCACCGTTCTGGGGCGCGCCCTGAACTTGGACGACGAAAACGACCCGGCCCGCGTGGCCGAGCGCGCGATCTGCGAGAACGCGCAACCAGGAGGAAGCGCCCGGCCCCCGCCAGGGTCGACGGCGATGGGCGCCCCACCTCCACCCAACCGCACACCTCCCAGGGACCAGCTGCAGATAGTAGTCTCCTCACGGGAGCGAGACGCAAACGGCCTCCCACTGTTCTCCACCCCGATGGACAACCTCGTGGCAGGCCGAGCAGCAGCCGACAACATCACGGCCACCGGCGACGGCGCACTACAGATCGAGTACGTCAGGGCCCTGCTCGCAAAGGCCGTCGAGCAGCAAAACGCGGGCGCCGACTCGCAGGGTCATGTGTACTCGCGTTCTTCGGGAAGAAGAGCAGCCTCAAGCGGCCGCCCAATGGCGGCAAACACCCTCAACTGCCCGCCACCAGAGCCACTGCAGCTCCAACACCGGCCCACGAACGCGGCACTCTCCACCAACAACCCCAGGCCAGCGACCAACTTCGTCGCTGCCAACGGTCAACCCATCGACGCCCGCACCCACATCATCAACAACCAAAGCTGGCGCGCACGCCAGCCCGACGACCTGCGACACACCCTAACCAATCGCCGCGACGGTGAGCCCATGGGGTTGCTCAGTCGACTCGGCCCCAAGTGCTTCGGACCAATGATCCGAGGCGAGAAGTACCCGCCAAACTTCAAGGCGCAGAAGGAGATAGAAAAGTACGAACCCTCGTACGACCCCGCCGTCTGGCTCGATACATACCTCATGGCGATGGGGATCGCAGGCCACACTGACCTGCTAGCCGCCCGTTACCTCCCCCTGATGATGGAGGGGACATGCAGGCAGTGGATCAACACCCTCCCCCAGGATAGTATCAACTCCTGGGAGGAGATGCGCGACGCCTTCGTCAGGCACTTCGAGTGCTCCTACACCCGTGCCACCACCATCGAGGACCTGGAGCGATGCGTCCAGGGACCCCGCGAGTCGACCCGCAACTGGGTCCAACGGTGGCAGGAACTCTGGTACAACGCGGTCGGCATCCACCCGGACACCGCGATCCGTTGCTTCAAGACCTCGTGCCGCTACGAGCCGCTGGTTGCCAAGCTCAAGCGACACTCTCGCACACTCGACAACATACCGGACCTCCTCGAGATCGCCAAACGGTACGCGGAGGAAGATCCAAACCAGGAAACCGACGACGAGTCGGGAGGTCAACGCCACACGAGCGGCAACGACAGCGGACGACGGTCCGACCTACGCTATAGCAACACTCGCCTCACCGGCAAGCGCCGCAGTGATGGGCGAGTCGACTTTGTCGCCAACGCCGGGCACACACAACGCGATCCCAAGAGCGTCCGCCGCGACGGAGGACAACACCGCGACAGCGGCAACTACAAGGCCAAGCCAAGGTTCGACCCCGCGGCCCTCCTTAACCAACCTTGTGCGTTTCATAGCAGGGGAGGGAAGCCCGCAAAACACACAACCGCCGACTGCCACACCCTCAGGGAAATCGAGAAGGCACGGCGAGCACGGGAGGACCCTGAAAACGACCCGCCAAACGGCAGAAAGTTCGGCAAAGTGGCCGGCTCGCTCCATACTTTCACAGGCTTCAACACGAAGCGCGAGAAGAAGGTCATCGCCCGCGTCGTCGCCGTCAACGCGGTGGCTCAGGTGGACGTTCCCCAGTTCCTCAACTGGTCGGAGCTGCCCATCACCTGGAGCTGCCAGGACCACTCGCCACGCATCGAGTACCCAGGCCGAGTCGCCCTGGTGGTCAAGCCCAAGGTCGGCGACTACTAGCTCCCCAAGACATTGATGGACGGCGGCAGCTCCATCAACATCCTGTACCTGGACACCTTCAGGCGGCTGCGGCTCCCGCAGTCGATGATCGAGACAACCCACACCACGTTCCATGGCATCGTCCCCGGTCGGAAGGCGTACCCGATCGGCAAGGTCACGCTGCCAGTCACCTTCGGCACACCAGCAAACTTCCGCACCGAGCGGATCGTCTTCGAGCTGGTGCCCTTCGACAGCCCCTACCACTGCGTCCTGGGGTGCCAGGCATTCGCCAAGTTCCTGGCAGCGCCACACTACGCGTACAACGCGATGAAGCTCCCCGGGCCGTGCAGCGTCATCACCATCAACGGCGACCCCGACATGGCCGCCGAGTGCGAAGCCAAAGGAGCCGAAGTCGCCGATGCCGTTATCGCGGCAGAAACCAATCACGCCGATGAGCTCGCCAAGTACGCGAGCGGGGTCAACAACGACGACCCCACCATACTCAAGAAGCCTAACTCGGAGGGCGCAAACACCTCAACCTTCGAGGCAACGATGCACACCCGCACCATCGAGCTGATCCCAGGCGACTCCAGCCAGACGGTGACGATCGGGACGGGCATGAGCCTAGCCTAGGAAGGCGCTCTCATCGAGTTCCTACGTGAGAACAGGGACATCTTTGCATGGAAGCCATCTGACATGCCTGGTGTCCCTAGGGAGCTCGCTGAGCACAAGCTAAACACCGACCCCAAAGTGCGACCCGTCAAACAGTCGTTGTGGCCCTTCAATGAAGAGCGCCGCCGAGCCATCGCCGAGGAGGTGCAGTGTCTACTCGCTGCAGGCGTCATCCGGCCAATCAAGTACTCCAAGTGGCTGGCAAACCCAGTCCTGGTCGAGAAGAAGAACGGGACCTGGAGGATGTGTATCGACTACACAAACTTGAACAGCGCCTGCCCAAAGGAGCAGTTCGTCCTCCCGCGGATCGACCAAATAATCGATTCCACCGCGGGCTCGGAGTCGCTATGTTTCCTCGACGCCTACTATGGATATTACCAGATCAAAATGGCTGTCGAGGACGAGGAGAAGACGGCGTTCATCACGCCATTCGGAGCCTTCTGCTACACCGCCATGACCTTCGGCCTCAAGAACGCCGGGGCGACCTACCAGCGGTGCATGCAAGAGTGCCTCACAAGCCAAATTGGCCGCAACATCCACGTCTACATCGATGACGTGGTCGTAAAGTCCGCTCGCCAGGGTTTCCTACTCGCCGACCTGGCGGAAACATTCGCCAACTTGAGAAAATACAAGATAAAGCTTAACCCAGGCAAATGCACCTTTGGTGTACCAGCAGGACAACTACTGGGGTACGTCGTCTCCAAGCGAGGGATCGAGGCGAACCCCACCAAGATCGACACGATCGCCCGACTCGACAAACCCGAGTGCCTACGCGATGTCCAGAAGCTGGCCGGACGAGTAGCGGCTCTCAGTCGCTTCATCCCCCGCCTGGGTGAAAAGGCGATGCCCCTATACCGCCTGATGCGCAAGAACCCCACCTTCCAGTGGGACAAGGAGGCGGATGACGCGCTTCGCGACCTCAAGAAGGTGCTACTCGCCGCACCGCTACTCGCCGCCCCCGCCGACAAAGAACCCATGCTGGTTTACGTCGCGGCTTCCGAGCGCGTCGTCAGCGCCGTCATGGTCGTCGAGCGACCGGAGGAAGGAAAGGAGCGCCCAGTATAGCGACCGGTGTACTACATCAGCGAGGTCCTCACCGAGTCGCGCCAGCGATACCCGCAGTACTAGAAGCTGGTATACGCGGTCTTCAGAGCTCAGCGGCGCCTGCCGCACTACTTCCAGGAGCACCCGATCACGGTCGTCTCCTCAGCACCATTGCAGGACATTATCCGCAACCGCGAGGCGACCGGGCGGGTCGCCAAGTGGGCCGTCGAGATCGGCATCCACAACATCAAATACGAGCCATGAAAAGCGATCAAGTCGCAGGCCCTAGCGGACTTCATCGCCGACTGGGAAGAGGCCCAGCAGCCAGAGAAGCTGCCATACCTCCATTACTGGAGCCTGCACTTCGACGGCTCCAAGAACACGGATGGCGCAGGCGCAGAGATCGTGCTAACTTCACCGAAGGGAGACAAGCTCCGCTACGTCCTCTGCCTCGACTTCACACCCTGCACCAACAACACAGCCGAGTACGAGGCCTTAGTCCACGACATGCTAGCTGCCAGGGAGATGAATGTCAACCGCCTATGCTGCTACGGAGACTCCGACCTCGTCGCTGGGCAAGTCACTGGCACCTGCGCCGCCGTCTCCCCCAGCATGGCGGCGTACCGCCAAGCAGTGGACAAGCTGGGCGGACACTTCGCAGGCTACTCCGTCGAGTGGATCGACAGGCGGAAGAACGAGGAGGCCGACGCACTCTCTCGCATTGGGTCGGCTCGACTCTCACCACCCGCCGGCGTCTTCCTGGACACAATCACCAAGCCATCAGTCTCTCCCCCGAGGGAGATCGACATCGGAGTCCCGTTACAACCGGAGGCAGCCCTGGTCGCACTCGTCACCGAGCCAGACGACTGGACCAAGCCCTACGTCGCCTACCTGGAGACCGGCACCTTGCCGGCAGATGAGACGGACGCTCGGATGATCGCTTGCTGATGCAAGTCCTACACCATCATCGACGGCGAGCTCCACAAGCGCAGCGTCACCGGCGTGTTCCAACGCTGCGTCCAACCCGAAGGACGCAAGATCCTCCACGACATCCACTCCGGTGACTGCGGCCACCACGCTGGCGCCCGCTCTCTGGTCGCCAAGGCTATGCGGCATGGCTTTTACTGGCCCACCGCACACATCGATGCCGTCGACATTGTCCAGCGGTGCGCCGGGTGCCAGAAGTACGCCAATCAGACGCACGTGCCGAGCTCAGCGCTCAAGACAATCCCCATCACCTGGCCATTCGCCGTATGGGGCATGTGAAGGGTTTTGCGGCATAGTAAATCAAAATTTTCTACGGATGCGAACAGAGGGAAAGCCAAGATCTAATCTAGGAGATGCAAACAACGAGAGAGATTGGATTAGATCTTCATACCCTTGAAGATTCGCACAGCGGAATGTTCGTCGGAACGTGGGTGATGTAGTCGTACTCGCTTCTCCTCCTCGCGATCCGATCCAATCTAGCACCACAAGTGGCGGTGCCTCCGTGAGATGCACACGTGCAGCACCTCGACGTCTCCTCCTTCCTCGGACCAGCAAGTATGGTGGAGAGACAGATTGGATCTACAACACGACGGCGTGGTGTATATGGTGGAGAATTTCTGCAGCAGGGCTTCGCCTACAAACAGTCGGGAGGGAGAGAGGAGGGGCAGCAGGGCGGCTAGGGTTGGAGGGGAAGGTGTAGGGGGTTGGTGCGCCCCCAGCCCTCTATATATATAGGGGTGGGCGCAGCCCTAGCCCCTCCCCCAAGCCAAACCGGTGGCCCCAAAGGAGGAAGAGTGGGGGGCAAGGAAACCCCCCCTTCTAGAAGGTCTATCTAGGGTTTAAACCCCTCTTGGCCGGCTGGGCCCTATGGGGCCTTGTGCCCCTGGCCCAATGTGGTCATGGCACTCCCTCATAGGACCAAGCCCCCTCCCGGAAGGTGGGGCCACGTTGGTCCCCTTCCGGAAGGTTCTAGAGCTTCCGGTACAATACCGATTAACCCGGAACAATTCCGAACTCCAAAAACTGCACTGCCTTATATGAATCTTATTCTCCGGACCACTCCGGAACCTCTCGTGATGTCCCGGATCCCATCCGAGACTCCGAACAAAAACTCATAAACCAATTATCCAATCTATCCTAGCGTCGAGACACGTTAAGTGTGTGACCCTGCGGGTTCGAGAATATGCGGACATGATCTTCTATCAATAATCAACAGCGGGGCCTGGAAACCCATATTGACTCCCACACATTCATCGATGATCATATCGGATGAACCACAATGCCAAGATTCAATCAATCCCATATATATATTCCCTTCGTCTCGCGATATTTTACTTGCCCGAGATTTGATCGTCGGTACCGTCATACCTAGTTCAATCTCGTTCACAGCAAGTACTTTACTCGTTCCGTAAGCCGATATCACATTGTGATTAACTCCTTAACCACATGCTTGCAAGCAGTGTTGATATCGATTACCGAGTGGGCCTGAAGTATATCTCTCCGACTTGGGAGGGACAAATCCCATCTCGATACATACAACCCAACAGATACTTTCCGATCACCTGAGAGACACCTTTATGATCACCCTCTCATAGGATGACGTTTGATGACCTCAAAGCTTTCTTCCGATACCAGGGAGTTGTATTATCTCATGGTCTAAGGAATACAATATTTGACATAAGAAAAGCTTCGCAAAGACGAACACGATGACACGATCTAATTGCTTCGCTTAGTTTGGGTCTGTCCACCATATCATTCTCCCAATGATATGATCTCATTATTAATCGACAACTCATGTCCATGGTTAGGAAACCTTAACCATCATTAATCAATGAGCTAGTCCATAGAGGCGTACTAGGGACACGGTGTTGTTCACAAACCACACAAGTATTAAAGTTTCCGCTTAATACAATTCTAGCATGGAATATAAACATTATCATGAACAAGAATTATAATAATAACAGCTTTATTATTGCCTCTAGGGCATAATTCCAACAGCATGGACATGGTAGGCCCCTTCAAGAAGGCTCCCTCCGGCTACACCCACCTCCTAGTCGCGGTCGACAAATTCACAAAGTGGGTGGAGGCCAAGCCAGTCCGGAAATGCGATGGGAAGACCGCCACTAAATTCCTACGCGAGCTCATATATCGCTACGGGTTCCCAAACAGCATCATCACGGACAACGGCACCAACTTTGCCAAAGGATCCATGGCCGAATTCTGCGAGGAACACCACATCCGGCTCGACCTCGCATCAGTCGCCCACCCGGAATCCAACGGCCAGGCGGAACGGGCCAATCAAAGCATCCTCCACGGCCTGAAGCCGCGACTCCAAGTACCACTTGAGCGCACCGCCGGGTGCTGGGTCGAGGAGCTACCCTCTGTCATCTGGGCATCCGCACCTTGGTTAACAGGTCGACATGATTCACCCCCTTCTTCATGGTGTACGGCGCCGAGGCAGTCATGCCCACCGACCTCGAGCACGACTCGCCGCGGGTCGTCCACTACACGGAGGTTGCAAACGAACTCGCCCGCCAGGACGGAGTCGATCAACTCGACGAGGCACGTGACCTTGCTCGGTCATGCACCGCCATCTACCAGCAGGGACTCCGCCGCTACCACAGCCGGCGGGTGAAAACTCGCACCTTCCAAGAAGGCGACCTGGTGTTGCGCCTCATCCAGGACAAGAAGGGCATGCACAAGCTCTCCCCTCCGTGGGAGGGACCAATCGCCATCGGGCGAGTACTCGGCAACGACGCCTACTACCTCATCGACGTCCACAGGGACGGCGAACTCGACGTCAAGCGACCATGGAATGTAAACCTCCTACGGAAGTTCTACTCCTAGAACTCCACATGTGTAGTCTCCAGTCGCTATGAAATAAAAAGAATTGGTTACCGCAAATTGCGCCTACTCTCCGCATCTTGTGCCACTCGCACTCGTAATAACAGCGTCAAGCTAACCGCAGAAGTCAACCTTTGGCACAGCGATCGGCACGGCTAAGTAGTGCGGTGCAAGAGCACTGAGTCACCTCAGGTCTTGCACCGTCCACGAAAAATGCCTATCCGGAGCCCCATTGGAGTCGCCCAGCCCAATTGGCTCTACGAGCCAAGACAACTGCCTTCGCTTCTTACAGCGACCATGATCCTCCGCATCCTCGACATAGCGACTCGAACGGCCAAGTACCACGCTCGGGGACTGACGACCAGTTCAGCACGAGCGGCTCGGGAAAACGCTAAGTATGAGAGCATGCCCAGGACTCGCCATGCGACTGACCCAACGGGCCAGGCAGGAGTGATGCGCTCGAACTAACGCGCCAAGTCCTCACTCACCCTCGAGTCGCGCCTAGAACAACCAAGTACCATGCTCGGGGACTGGGCCACCCGACCCCGTTCGCGCAAGGGAAAACGGTGAAGTACAGAACGCTCAAGGGAGTCGCCTTGCGACTGGATCTTCGAGTCCGGGCGAGTCGACCACAATAACAAAACATTCAAAAACCACAAACAAATCACACATGAGGTAAACCCCATAAAAGGGCGGACGCGCTCAGGGACTCGTTCAAACATCAATCACAAAACACATGACAAATCCCAAAACAGACATGATGTCTCATTCAATAGCATGTCGCATTGTCTCAAATTACAAAATATGCCCAAACGGCAGACCTTCTACTAACGCCCCAGGGCAAACTATCCTATTCCGCAGGCTTCGACGACGACTCGCCAGCAACCTGGCGATTGCGGATGAACGGCGTGTATGGGTTTGACGGGTACGTCGTCAGCTCACCCGCCATCGCCACGCGGAAGGGATGCTTGACCTTGAAGTCCCGGTGCTGCGGCTCAGGGTCGTTAGGTGCGACGACCGTCTCCTGGTACGGTAGGAGGTCGCCCATTGCCCAGACACGCTCGGAGAACATCGTGGCGCGGTCCGTCAACTTGAGCACCTCGGAGAGCTCCACTGCGCCAGTCGACGACGGGTAGCCACTCTTCACGTCATCGAGGTCAAAGTCCTCTGGGAAATGAGCAAGCCCAAGGCTAAGCGTCGTCGCCGCCCCGCGCCGAAACGCCGATCACGTCATGAACTCAACGACCGAGGGCGCTTTCTCCAAGTACTTCCACACCTCGATGAGGTCGCTAGGAATTACTTCCGTGGGCGATATCTCTTGGAGGTAGGCTCGGATGCATGTCGCCGACAACGTCGCCGAGTCGACAAGCGTGGCCACACATTGCCGCGCGTCGAATGGGCTCGCCTCTTCCGCGCTATCAAGGATGCGACCTGCGAATAGAGGATAACAGTGAGTACGTTGGATATCGCAAAAAGGCACATGCAGGGGCAGATACACTTACCAATCAAGGGGCGGGAGAGGTCCGTGATGAAGCATTGGAGCGAAGTATAGTCGTCCTGAAGCCCAGCAACAAGGGCGTCGGACACTTTACGTTCCTCTGCGGCGGCCGTAACGGCGGCCTTGGCTCGCCCATCCGCCGAGCTTGCTTCCTCCTTCGCCTCCCTCAGCTCGCGCTCGAGATCGGCGATCCGCTTCTCAGCCGAGCTCAACGCCGATTGCACCGTCGCCAACTCAACCGCGGGGACAAGTCCCTGGCGAGCCTCATCCGCCTTCGCGGCAGCTGACTGAAGCCCCTTATTCACTTCTTGGACGGCGGCTAGTTCTTTCTCCGCGCGGTGTTTCGCTGCCAATCGGTGAGCTGACTCACGTTGCAGACCCTGCACACAATTCAAACAGTTAACCAAGGCGAAATCCTAAGTGCCCACCCGCTGAAATTCAGCGAGTGCGCACTCGGGGATTGGAAATCAAGAAATCCTAAGTGCCCACCCGCTGAAATTCAGCGAGTGCGCACTCGGGGACTGGCAATCAAGAAATCCTAAGTGCCCACCCGCTGAAATTCAGCGAGTGCGCACTTGGGGACTGGTAATCAAGAAATCCTAAGTGCCCACCCGCTGAAATTCAGCGAGTGCGCACTCGGGGACTGGCAATCAAGAAATCCCAAGTGCCCACCGGCTGAAATTCAGCGAGTGCGCACTCGGGGACTGGACGCGAAAAATAATAACAAGACACTAAAAGAATCAGACCGCTGCTGCACACCGGCATGATCCTCGGGGACTGGACATGCCTGGATAGCTGCACCAAGCATGCCGTGAAGTTGTATCGCATCCACGGACGCAAGGAGAGCCGGCGTGTGCCCACGACGCTGCTCGACCTCCGCATCGGCGACCCCAGGTGCACGGCTCGAGGGCAAAGTCCCACTCGCTGTAGCCGATTTGGCCATGAAGTGCGGGAACGTGGTGATGGAGGCACCGGCACCAAAGGAAACCGGCTCGGTCACTCCAGGCGAAGGAGCACCCTCCTTTGTGGGTACGGCCGCCTCCATTGCGGGTTCATTTGGCGCGACCGCCGTGTCATCGGAGATTGTGACGACATCGTCACCCTTGGCCCTCTTGGCGCCATCCGCTGGGACGACGACTTCGTCCGCCTTCCTCTTCCGGGAGGGATCCTCTTCGCCGACGACGGGCGGCACCTTAGCCACGGTCGGATGGCCTATCTTCTTTGCTCCGGTCCTACAAATCGATCGCGTGAGCAAGATAATTCAAGCTGCTATGAAAGACAAAGGTAGGCGAGTGAACTCACTTGGCGACTGGAATGAAGCGTAGCCCGGTGCGGATGCCGGCCGGCTTCTCCAGTTCAGGGCCCAGTCGGCGGCTGAGCCCCGTCTCCAGGACGTCGCGTGCCCAAGACACGAACGGCTTCTTCGTCGTCGAGGCCGCAACGGGAGCCTCTGGGACATCTTCGGCAGGAGCTTCCCTGCGAGGTGAAGCCGCCGCAGCCGGAGCGTCCCCCAGCCCAGAGACTGGGGCGAATGGCGGAGGCATCGAGGCAAGTGGCACCTCGACAGTGGCCGTGTCCAGCGTGGCTGCCGTCGGTGGCGCCTCGTCCTTGGCCGGGCTGGGGGCGTCGGAGCTGCTCGCCGAGTGCGGTGGCGAGGCCGGCCTCATCGGCTTCGTCTTCTTCTTCGGAGGGGCCTTTGCCTCCTTCTCCTTCTTCTTCTTCTTCTTCGAAGGAGTAGCCTGGCGACGCGAGGTGGTCTCCGGAAGTTCGTCATCGTCATCATGACGCTCGAGGCTTTTACTCGCCTCAAGCTCACATTGACGCTGCCCGCAGGTCTTGCGGACCAGCGGGGCGACCTCCTCCTCGGACTCGTCGTCGCCGTTACTCTCGTCGCTCCCGGCGTCACCCTTGGCGGGAGGCGACTCGCCCATGTCCTGGACAGACGAGCTCGAATTCTCGTCGTCTGAAGGCGGGAGCCATACTTCCACCACTTGGAATAGCTGCAATGAACACAAAATGAAATTAGAATGACCGCGACTGCAAAAACTGCGACTGTGAATGACGCGAGGTGATTACCGTTGGGGCTGGATGCTTTGCGGTGTAGGGGCGACCCCAGCCTGTGCGTCCAGGTACACCGCCTGGGTGATCTTCTTCAGTGCTGTGGTGTAGTCCTCGAGCTTCCACTCGGCTAGGCTAGACTTTGTGGAGTCCTCCCGGCCCATGTATTGGTACATGTAGTGGTCGCGCCGAGCCAGAGGGACGAGCCGCCGCCCAAGCCAGCAGTTATATAAGTTGATCGTCTGGAGGCCCTTCTTCTTTAGACCGCGGATGGTTTGAAGCATTTCGTCCACGACCATCCGCTGGTCGCTGGGGAGCTTGCCGACTTGGAGGCGGCGCGGTTCGGATCGGTTGGCAGAGTATCGTGGGATCGCCACCTCGCCCTCTGGGGTCGCCTCGGCAACATAGAACCAAGACTTCTTCCAGTCGCTCGCTTCCTTGGCTGGCAGCATTAAGTCGAAGAATGAATCCTTCGACATCAGCTGGAATGTCAGGCCGCCCGCGGCAAGCATTGGGTCGCCCGCTTCCTCGCGGCTGATCCGTCCGTGGAACAGATCTTGCCATAGAGGGAAATAGGGCTGGCAGCCCAAGTAGCACTCGCAGAACGCCACGAAGATGGCGAGCTGCTCGATGCTGTGAGGACCCAGGTCTGATGGCTGGATCCCGTAATAGGCGCATAAGCGCCGGAAAAACAGGACGTAGGGAATCCTAGCCCCTGTTCCAGGTGGTTGGTGAAGCAGATGAATTCTCCCTCGCTCGGGTTCAGGGTCACCTCTCCGGCCGCGGGGATGCGCCAACAGCCGGCGCGCAGGATCCCGGCGTCCTCGAAGGACGCCAGCTGCGCCCTCGTGCACTTAGATCTACCCCAAGGCTCGGTGGAGAGGGCCATGGCGAACGGATTTGTGGGGGGGGGTCGGAGGATTTCGGGTCGGCCGGATCGCGATGCGAGGGAAGGACAGAGTACGTGCAATCGGAGGAAATGGCGAGAAGATGGTTCTTTGATCGCCTGCCATTCCCCTTATATAGCGGTTGTTACCTGCCAAATCAGGAAGCAGTTACAACGCGGTGATTACGCCAAAAGTTACCATTGGATTACCCCAACGGCTAGTTTTACCACGCTTAACAGTCCAACTTCAGCCACTCGGCTCGCCGACCCGATCGCTACGACAGTATTTCGCCGACTCGACTCGCCCAAGCTGCGATCAGGATGACTAGTTTTCTCCTTTTTACAGGAGCCCGCCGACGATTCGACTGGATGTCTACTTTGAAGCCGTATACTCCGACTGCCAGCAGCCACCCACGCCTAATCGATGACGGCCTCGAGGACTACTGATGGGGATGTGCCTACCGGGGTATACCCAGCAGGACGTTTTCGACTGGCCCAGAAACCGGCGAGTGGGCCTGCAAGACGGCGACTGGATCAAGGCCCAGTGTGGATCCAAGCGACTGGAAGCTGAAGGCCCAGGCGACTAGATAGGCCCAGTCGGATTAGGTTAAACGAGTACCAAAGCCTTAACTGATTCGGTTGAGATATGTAAACCCTAGGGGAGGTGAGCCTATATAAACCTCCCGGCAGGGCGTGTAGAGATACGTTCCATCATACACCCAAGCGACTCGCCGCCTAGCCGCCGAGCTCGCCCATTATACCACCTTCATAATACAATCTAGCAGGAGTAGGTCTTTACCCTTCGGGGGGCCGAACCTGGGTAAAACCCTGTGTCTCCGCCCTCATCTCGCACCGCAGATGGCTGGCCGCCCTTGCCCCTCGTTCTACTACTCGCTGCCGATTGCAGCATCTGCCGTGACCATTCCCACGACACCCTACGACACAAAATTTATTACAGCAAGCTCATAACTGAGCAAAGAACCAAAATATTACAAGCAGAGGTCACTGACCACAAACATCAAACAACGGAAGGCAAATTATGCTATTAAGTATAACAAACTTAACAAATGGCCTAAGAGGCCTGAAGCATAACGATGACGTCCATTCCATAGATTCCAGGCTGCTGACCGGGAACTCCAAACTACTTGTCGATGTCGATGTCGATGCCGTGAAGAACTCATCTTTTATGGTAACACTTACTCTGCAGCAAAAGTATCAACGAAGCAAGGGTGAGTATAGGGTGTACTCCACAAAACTTATGGTTGGTGGAGTTATTTTGCATAAAGCCATCTTTGTTTTGTAAAACAAGAGGGAGAAGGATCTCGACTAATTAGAATATTTTAAAATGGGATAAGAGAGCGGTATCTCCAACTTTGATCATCTTTTGATATCCACCGAACCTACCAACTAGGATCACCCCCTCTTACCCATGAGGAAGCATCCTTAAGCACACATTGATCTACCAAGTGTTACGATTAGGTTCAAGTTCTATATGATCTTCACGTCCGTACCCAAGTTGTCCATAACCGCGAACACGACTTTTCGAATAGATTAATAACCCTGCAGGGGTGTAGAACTTTACCCACATGTACTAACCTTCTCTTAATGCCACTAGATAAGCCCTCTTCCTTGGAAGGCCGGCAGAGGGTGGTTAGACATGACCTTTACCTTGCTTTCGTCGAGACCATGAGTCACGCACTAGGGAGATGCCGCTGTAATGGGTCGAGTCCCAAAGCCGGTCCCTAATGATGTGTGCGGGATTCAAGATGACGGATGTCGGGCATGTCTTGTTCCCGGCCATGCTTACCTACCTGTTATGGATGCACCTCCTTCACCTCCATTCAAGAACATCCATGATGCGTATGTCGAATGAAAAGCCCGAACTATGTGACTCATGGAATCTACTCGACAAGTTAGTTGGTCAAGGGGATTTCTAGGCCCTTGTGTGGCTGTACGCTCATCTTGGACCATAGGCAAGAACTCAGGTCCTAGTAGTGGCAAGTATGGGACTACAGAAACCACAACCCACCGTGGCCTCCCATACAAGCCTTAGCATGTTTAACTTTCATCTCTGATCATACCATGTCATACTGTCATACTAGGTTCATTCGCAGCTCTAATTCATCAACCGGATGAACCAGCGGTATCAGCTAAGCATGGCTCAGCGCAACAGATGTAACAGCTCTAGCAACGCTTCACAAGCCAAACCCTAGTTATGCTAGGAGCAGTGGATCAGGTAGTATAGGCTTCAAAGGTAACATGCATCAGATAGGATTACTCCATCTATCGATAAACGACTTTGGAATCCTATGCACATGGCAAGAATTGAAATGCTCGATAACATAGGATTATATCATGTGTGGGGCTTCGCTTGCCTTTGCCAGTTGATATCCAAAAAGCAGAGCTTTGGACATCTGGTACTTTACTTGATTATAGTTGTTCAAGTATTGGACTTCGAGCTTCGACGGTGTTGATCTCGATCTTCAGTCTTGGACTCAATCTCGATTCCGATATCGTGTTATATGGAGAAGAACCAAACACCGGAAAGGAAGGGAAACAATCAACACATGGCATCGATGCAACGTTCAAACAAGGATGATGATATGACATATTAAATTGCATTGAAATAAACCCCTAAGGCATGCTTGACAATTTAATCGGGGTCCCGAGGGGTGCAAACCCTAACTCGGGGAAACTCCGGTTTCATGTGAGAGGGGTACATTTAGTTCTTCTAATAAACTTGCAATTCAAGTTGTTTAACAATGCATGATTATAGCTCTAATAGATAGAGCTCATTTTTCTGAACAATTTGATATATTTGTATTTTTCTGAATTAAAATGAATTAGTTATGATTTTTCTCAATTTAAATCCATTTTTAAATCATTTTAGGAAATTATAAAACATTTTTGGATTATATTAAATATTTATCCACTTGGTCCCACATGTCATAGTTTTATTCATTTTAGAAATTATTTTCCAAAATTAATAAATATCTGACAGACTAGGCCCACATGGGTATTTATAATCCAGAAATCAATTTACAAAACAATTAATAAAACAAAAAGGGGATTTATGACCTCATGTTGACGTCAGCATTACGTCAGGAATGGAGGTGCTCTCAGATTGAGGAAACCCCCATCGATATGCTTCACGCGGGCCTCGTGGGTGGGATGGTTGTAAAGAGGAGGTCGAGAGGCGGACCTATTAGTAGCGGTGCCGCCCTCAAATGGTCGCCGGATGTGCTTTCCCGACAAGAAATTGTGATGGCCAACAACGGAGCAAGACGCCGGCTCGAAGCAAAGTGAGAGGGAGACAGAGGAGTGGTCCACAAGAATCGCGTGCTCACCAGGAGTCTAGCGAAGGGGTAGGTGGAGGCACGCTAGCTCGGCACGGCAATCACCGGCGGTGAGCTTCAGACGACTGAGATCGTCGCCGGCGGTAGGGGCTGCCCGGCCCGATTCCTTTGGCTAGGTAGTCCAGCACGGCGAGGCGGTCACAGTGGCATGCTCACAGAGGCGAGGGGAAACACGGAACAACGTCAACGAGTAGCACCTGCATCGGCTAGGGTTCCGGTGATTTGGGTAAAACTAACAGAGAGCACGAGAGGAGGACAAACAGGTATGGGGAGAGAGAGTGGATCATGGCGGTTCTCGTGGTGATATTATCCTTGCGAGGGAATCAGAGCGGCGGTGCGAATCACATCGGCGAGGTGACAGATGGCGTCGGCGTGTTCACACATCTGCTTGGCTCGAGGAGGAAGAAGACAACGAAGGGGTAAGCGCGCCAAGGTCGCACGTGGGCTTCGGCTAGGCTACGGCTCGCACGCTGGGCGGCAAGAAGGAGAGGGAAGGGAAATGGGCTGCTGGGCTGCGGCTGCTGCTCTGTTTTTCTTCTCTGAAATCTTTTCTCTTTTATATCTTCTCAATTTCTATTTGTATTTTCAAACTAGATCTATTTTGTATTCTTTAATTTAGTAAACAGGTTCAAAATATTTTGAAATACACATGGCCCTCCTTAATATATTAAAATTTCCATGTAGGCTTATTTGATGAAGCATTTGTAGCATTTCCCAATGCATAACTTAGAAAGGGAAAATACCAAATTAGATTTTTTTAGGGTTTTTTTCACACCTTTTTCAATGCATTTTCTCTTAACAAAATATGCATGAATTCTCATGATGCACAATCAATTCCTAATTAGGATTGGTAAAACTAGGGTTTTTACAATTCTATCCCCCTTAAAAGAATCTCGACCCGAGATTCCTAGGTAGGAAGATAGAAGGAACATCGTTACACTAATCTTTGACGATCTTCTCGAAGAGGTTGATCCATGCCGTCACAATGAATGGACGAAGCGCTTCAGAATCTTCGAGGTGGCTACTCACACTAAGGAAGAGAGGGAATTACACGGAACCACAGACTGAGTATCTCATGTGAACTCATGGATAGATGATTCTCAAACATCTCTAGAGCCAAAAAACATGAAACACGTCAAGGTAACAGAGGAAACAAGAGGATAAGGTTTTCAAGTTTTTAGATAGATGGTCTTCATAAGGATTGAGACCATGGAGCTTGTAGAAGAGGGTAAACTTCTGAGGGAAGAAACTTCCATCAGATGGAACATGACCATAGACTTCGAGAGATAAACCTCTACTAGACAGCTTAAGTATATATTTTACGGTTGGAAGAGATAGATACCAACAAAACCAAGTTGTTGAACTAATTTTGAAATAGAAGGTTCACTATTTCATTCAATAGAAGGCCAAGACAAAAAAAAGGTGTTTTGGTGGAGAGGACTCATGAGAGCCACGAGGAACATGTAACAAGAGAAACTATTGATTACTAAAATCATAATTGCTCTTCGAACATGTTTAAGAAAGCGAGAAGGAACTCTTTATTCATCCAGAACTATCAAAATCTTGCCAAAGATCATGATATCACTTTACACCACCAAGATGAATAGTTTAGAAGATTCCTGATGACACGAGAAGAAAGAAACTTCATTCTCAGACTCCAAGTACTTGGCATAACAAGACTCTTGCCATCATAAAAGGGTCTAGAGGATTGACCGAGAGACATTTTAGCAACTCTACTTTAAATGTTCTCCTTGATGTTCGAGATACTACTAACAGACTTTTGGACAAGCCTTTAATCAGTCATCAAGTAAAGGTCAGGATTTGTTTACAAAGGCATAAGCACAACTCCTACAATGATTCATAGAAGAAGCCTCATGTGGAGTGATTATTATTGCTAATTTAAGGAATATGGCAATAGATCTTCCAACTGATTGTGCCAATCATTACATCAATCTTGCTAGAGTTACAATAGACCTACATCATAACCTTGAAGAACACGAATCATTATTGCTGCCTGAGATTCAGCTTTGGTTAAGTGGAAAGATACTTCAGACTTGGCATATCGAATAGAAAGTGTGCAACATTTACCGCAAAGGTAAAGTTACTAGATTCTCAAGACATCGACAACAATGTCAAGCTCCAAAAGGTGAGCTAGATTGCGAAATAGATATGTTAGCAAGTTATCATAAGATAATTGCACCTACATGAATTGTTTGCAATGGAACACAACAGAATCCTTGTTAGGAAACATTTAGGAGGATATAGAAGTTTTGTTGGAATTCTTATCTTTCGTGAACAAACTAATCAGTGACTTGGTGTGATTGGAGGATCTTCTCAAGATCTGAAGGTATCAACCTACCATATCAAGAATACCTCGCACATGCTTAACTAACTTGGAATGATTCCCGAGGAAACAAAGATAACTCTACTTGAATCCATGGCGACATCTTTCAACTTTTGCACACGAACCAGAGAAGGTTACATCTAACATCCAGAACACATACTTCGAGATAACACGAGGATGGTTCTCAAAAGTTTCCAACATTAATGCCAAACGTTTTGTATGAATCTCATATAACATGGAGAAGATAAGGACGTCATCGATGGGCTCAATAACAAACTTATCAAGACACTCCATTAAGATGGACTCGTATGATTTATTTAACAAAGCATAGACATTGGTCAGACCAGAGGACATAAGTATATACTTAAATGAAACATCACAAATGGGTACATCATCAGGATAGTCCTTGGAACTGAGTTTGATTTGACGATAACCCAAATCAAATCAAAGGCATGGAAGATAACATGTCCACAAAGGAGATACTATCTTTCTTTAACATGAACAAAACTAGACATCCCCTTAAGGAGGAATAGAGTTGGATAGAACTTCCGTCTTACAACTCTCCAAGTTGTTGTTTAAGCTCAACCAACTAGTTCAGGGGTATCTAGTATGGATCCTTAGAGAAAGAAGCAGTTCAGAGAACTTTCTTGATCAAGAACTTGACAACACGCTCATGTGGCAACATGGCGATACATCTAGTAGACATATAGAATATCACGAACCACCGATATGTCACTTAGCTCGAGAGGAATCTTGCTTAGTACGGCAAGATGACACAGCCTCAGAGCATCGGCATGAGCCTAACTCTTTGACCGAAGAGGGTGCACTAGAATAACGGACTTGGTAGCATAATCATCCTTTGCTTAGTGATAGGGTTAACCAATCACGCTAATAATGATACAAATGTCCTTGAAGTTCAAAGCAATAAGAATTGCTAGGAATCTCAGATGGCCACAGTATTACGCACACGCATCATTCACGAGCGCGGAAGCTCAAGGAAGGATGGGTAAATATGTGTAAGGGGATCACTTTATTAAGGGGTCATGAAACTCAGCATGCCTTCTTAATATAAAAGAGTGTGATACTCTAAGATAGAACAGAACATAAGTTGATCAACGCTTATTGATCTGCGGAATACAACACTTTGACCTGATCTTAGAAATGACGAGGTACTGGAGTTTGTTTCTCCTGACAACCCAAAATGTTTTTTCATGATGGACCACAAGAGTATCTTGCATCGTAAGACACCAATGCACATTACTACTTGGCTACCAACTGGTAGATAAAGGTCGGAAAAACAACAAAGAAGGAAGAAAGAACATGCTCAGAATAGAATCTTGAGATGTGGATGCATAAGTCAACAATCTTCCGAAAACCCAATGCATAGAAAAGGAAAGGTGTGGCAGAGTCACGAGTATAGATGCGAAACTCACTAGGAGAACTCGTGATCTATTTGGTTCCATTAAAGAACATCTTCCATAGCATGTGGTAGGGGAATGTCACAACCCGGGATCAGGGCTAGACAAATACCAGATACTTATCTGATATAAGCCTAACCTAAATTCCGAAGCACGCAGGGAGAGATCGGTAACATTACAGAACATACAAACCATACATTAATAAGGTAAACTCTCAAGAGAGTTACAAACCAGTCATACAAGCCAGGGGTCACAGACCCAACATTACATCAAACAACAGAAGCAAACAAGTTGTTCTAAACAACAAACTTAGCAAAGGGCCTAAGAGGCCTTAAACAGAAGTAGAGACCCTTCCATAGATCCTAGGCTGCTACCCAGGAACCCCGACTACTCGTTGACTACTATGTAGAAACCACCTTCACTTGGAGTAGCTTCATCTGTAGAAAACATCAACGAAGCGAGCCTGAGTACAGGGTGTACTCCGCAAGACTTATGGCTAGTGGAGTTATTTTTGCATAAAACCATCTTTTGTTTTCAAAACAAGAGAGAGAAGAAACTCGTCTAGTCAGATCATTTTCAAAGGGGATAAGAAGACTACAACTCTAGCTCTTAGAATCATCTTTGATATCCACCAAGTACCATCATCAACTGAACCTCTCTTCCCGGACTAACCCCTCAAACAACCTCGAGGAAGTACTCCGGATCTCACATTAGTTGGCAAGTTTTATCATTCGGTTATACTTCTCTATGATCTTCACGTCTGTTCCCAAGTTGTCCATAACCGTGGACACGGCTTTTCAAAAAGATTAATAACCCTGCAGGGGTGCACAACTTTACCCACATGTACCAACCGATTCTTAATGCCAAATTATGAGCTCTCCTCCTTAGAAGGTCGGCAGAGAGTGGTTGACCATGACCTTTACCTTGCTTTCGCCGAGACCATGAGTCACGCACTAAGGAGATGCCGTCGTAACGGGTCGAGTCCCTAAGTCGGTCCCTAGCGATGTGAACAGGGTTTGAGATTATGGATGCCGGGCATCTCCCATTCCCTGCCATGCTTACCTACCTATATGAATGGACCTCCTTCACGTCCATTCAAGAACAACCAAGATGCGTATGTCGAATGGAAAGCCCGAACTATGTGACTCATGGAATCTACTAGGCAAGTTAGTGAGTCGAGGGGGTTTCCAGGCCCCCGTGTGGTTGTACGCTCGTCTTGGTTCAAGAGGCAAGAACATCGGATCCTAGGGGTGGCAAGTATGGGACTACAAAAACCACAATCCATGTGGCCTCCCATACAAGTCTTAGCATGTTTATCATCCATCTCTGATCACATCACCACATCCTACCATACTAGATTCATTCACATCTCCGGTGCATCACCTGAACGATCAGCATTGGACCACTAAGCATGGCTAAGCTTGACTAAACTGTGGCACTAGCGATTCTCATAAGCCAAACCCTAGTTATGCTAGGAGCAGTGGAACAGGTAATATAGTTCACAAAGGGAAACATGCATTAGATAGGATTACTCTATCTACTGATAAAACACTGTTGAACCGAATGCATATGGCGAGAATGAAATACTTTGTAAACATAGGATTCATATGTATGAGTGGGGCTTGGCTTGCCTTCTCTGTTGTTGGACTGGTACTGCTCTTCGGTGGCGTTGACTTCAGCCTCGGGTTCGGTTCCTATTCGCAAGAACCAATCACCGGAAAAAGATAAAGCAACATTCAACACATGGCATGTGTAATGCTCATACAATATGGATGATATGACAAGTTGAATAGTGTTGAAATGAACCCTATAACATGCTTGGTCATTTTAAAGGGGGTCCGAGATGTCCAAACTCTAGAACAGGGGATCATCAGAATAACCTATGGGGTTCAATTGGTTCTTATAATTAAACTTGACATCAAATTTGGTTAACCATGTATGATTATAGCTTAGTTAAATAGGTTTCATTTTTATGATAATTTTGGTATATTATTTGTATTTTTCTGATTTAAAATGAATTAGTTATGAATTTCTACATTTTTAATTAATTTTAAATCATTTTTGGAATATTTAAAATATTTTCCAAGTTGGGCCCACATGTCATAGATTTAATCATTTCAGAAAACATTACAGAAAATATTAAAACCCTGACAGATAGGGCCCACCTGTGATATATTTCTTATTTACAGAAAATAATTAGAGATATGAATAAAAGAAAAAGGAAAAGGGATTATGCCATCAGCATGACATCATGCTGATGTCATCAATGGAGATGCTCCCAGGTCGAGCACGAATCTCTCGATCACGTGCGCGCCTCGATGCGTGGTTGGGGGCGTTGGAAACAGGCGACGACGAGGAGTCATATGGTGGTGGCGCCACCTATTTTTGGTCACTGGAGACGACAGCGCGACGACGGCAAGCGGCGGTGGCGTCAGGCTCACGCGGGGAAGAGGACATAGAGGGAGAGGGGGCAAACGGGGAGGTGCTTGAGCACCAGCAGCTCACCACGAGCGCGATGGAGGGGTCGGCGAGGCTCGGGCAAGCTGGATGGCGGCGGATCGACGGCGACAACTGCGACGGCCGATGGAGGTTTGAGCTCGATTCCGGTGAGCATGAACCTTCCCAGCACGCGTGCTTCGAGGGGGAGGACGGGGAAAACACAACGCGTCCAACAGTGGCGTCGGCTTGAGCTAGGGTGGCTGGAGACGGCGGGGACAAGCGGCGGCAGAACTAGGGTTTTTTGGCCATGGCGCAGGAGAGCTAGGGAGAGGGAGAGAATGGACCTAGGGTTCGTCCACGGCGACGGTGGCGAGTTTATAGATGACGGTGGGCGGGGGCGCGCATCTTGGCGCAGGTCGACGATGGAGGCACCGCCTGCGAGCTGCTTAGCTCAATCGGGAGGTGGAAGACGATCAATAGAAACGACAAAGCGGAACAGGGCCGGGGTGGGCTGATATTGGGCTGGCCTGGGCCCGGGTGGGCCTCTACAGGGCTGCTGCACGCTACGCTTGGCGACAGATAGAGAGGGGAGAGGTGGGCTCGGCCCAGAGAGCTAGGTTATTTTTCTTCTGAAAACCTTTTTCTTTTCTGTTTTTTCAATTTCTGTTTGTATTTTCAAATACCAAATTGTTTTGAGTGTTTTCAAAATACAAGAACTTTTATAAAATAACTGAAAACACTAAGGGGCCCTTGTAAACCATTTTTGGCTCCATTTGTTTTGATAATTTTCAAAGTATAAAAAACATTTGAATAGTTTGAGAGGGAACACAACTAGAGTTTTGTTTATGTTTGTTTTATTAAGTCAAAGTGCGAGTATTATGTATGCATGCAATGCTCAAACATGTCTTTATTAATATTACACAAAAGGTGGTATATTACAGCTCTACCCCACTTACAAGAATCGCGACCCGATATTCCTAGGTTTTAGAAAAGAAGCCAGGGTACTCAGATCAAAGACGATCTTCGTGGTCCCAGGTTTCTTCTGACTCAGAGTGATGAGACCATTTAATTTTCAGGAACTTGATGGTTTGAAGATGAGTCTTGCGCTCGGTTTCATCAAGAATATGAACATGGTATTCTCGGTAGGTTAGATCATATTGGAGATCCAAAGTTTCATGGTCCACACCATTAATGGGATCCTTAAAGCAACACTTAAGTTGAGACACATGGAACACATCATGTACCTCTAGAAAATTTGATGGTAGATCCAATTGGTAGGCAAGATCACCCCGGTTGGAGAGAATGCGAAAGGGACCAATGTAGCGAGGATCCAATTTGCCTTTGATACCGAATCGATGGACACCCGTCAGAGGAGTGACCCGGAGGTAAACTTGATCACCAACTTCATAATGAACATCAAGATGATGACGATCATAGTTGGTCTTCTGACGAGATTGAGCGTCCTTCAGATGCTCTCGAATTATGCGAACTTGGTCTTCTCCTTCTTGGATCATGTCCGGACCAAAGAATTGTCTTTCGCCGGTTTCTATCCAGTTTAGCGGTGTTCGACATGTTCTCCCATACAGGAATTGGAAAGGTGACATGCCCAAACTGGATTGAAAACTATTGTTATAGGAGAACTCTGCAAAAGGAAGACATTTCTCTCAGTTCTTTCCAAAGGATATGACACACGCTCTGAGCATGTCTTCAAGAATTTTATTCACTCTTTCGGTTTGACCACCGGTTTTAGGATGATAAGCTGTGCTGAATGAGACATGAGTTCCATTGCTTCTTGCAAACTTTGCCAGAATTTGGAAGTAAATAAACTTCCACAATCAGAGATGATCTTCTTGGGAACACCATGAAGAACGACGATCCGAGAGATGTATAAGTGAGTCATTTGACTAGCACGAATAGTTTCTCGAACCGGAAGGAAATGAGCAGCTTTGGATAACCTATCAACTATTACCCATATAGCATCATTTACTGCTTGTGTCCTTGGGAGTCCAGTGATAAAATCCATACCAATTTCATCCCATTTCCACTCAGGGATTTCCAACGGCTGCAGGAGTCCAACAGGCCTTTGGTGTTCAGCCTTCACACGATGGCAAACATCGCACTCTGCAACGAAGCGAGTGATTTATGGTTTCATTCCACTCCACCAGAATCTTTGACGGAGATCTCGGTACATCTTGGTACCACCAGGATGGATAGACAGAGGGGATTCATGAGCTTCTAGTAGGATTAGATCTTTGATTTTCCGACTGTTTGGAACCACTAGCCGGTTACTGAAGTATAGGATACCTTGATCATTGACGGAGAAACATTTAGCTTCACCGCTTCCAACACGTTCTTTGATCTTGGTAACTTCATCATCTTTCTTTTGATCTTCCTTGATTTGGTCCTCGAGAGAAGATTTTATTTCAAGGTTAGCAAGGAATCCACAAGGAACTACTTCAAGGTTAAGACTCTTGATTTCCTCGTAGAGAGCAGGTTGGGCTTGTGAAATCATTAGATTATTGCAATAAGACTTCCGACTTAGCGCATCAGCAACGACATTGGATTTTCCGGGTTGATAGTTGAGACCCAAATCATAATCTTTGATGAGTTCCAACCATCGTCTTTGCCTAAGATTCAGATCTGGCTGGGTAAAGAGGTACTTCAGTCTTTGATGATCCAAGTAAAGTTCGCAACGGTTACCGATAAGGTAATGTCGCCATTGCTTAAGGACATGAACACCAACAACGAGTTCGAGATCATGGGTTGGATAATTGTTCTCATGTGGTTTCAACTGCCGAGAAGCATAGGCCACTACATGACCATCTTGCATCAACACACAAC
Source organism: Avena sativa (assembly GCA_916181665.1). Classification (NCBI taxonomy): domain Eukaryota; kingdom Viridiplantae; phylum Streptophyta; class Magnoliopsida; order Poales; family Poaceae; genus Avena; species Avena sativa. The sequence continues at coordinate 360,677,528 of OV702299.1, read as the reverse complement.
CGAGCCCTTGAAGAGAAGCATCACAGTAGATGACGAAATCCTTGCTTGTATCCGGAAGGACAAGCACAAGAGCGGTGGTAGCTTAGTTTTCAAAGCTTGGAAGCTTTCTTCTACCTTTTCTGACCATTCAAACTTCTTATCTTTCTTAAGAAGATCAGACATAGGCTTGGCTATCTTGGAGAAGTTCTTGATGAATTGGCGGTAATATCCAGCCATTCGAAGAAAACTTTGGACTTCCTTGACTGAAGTAGGTGACTTCCATTGCAGTATGGTCTTAACCTTATCTTGTATGACAGCAACACCACTTGCAGACACAACATGACCAAGGAAGACGAGCTCTTGTAACCAGAACTCACATTTGGAAAACTTGGCGTAGAGACGATGTTCATGAAGTTTAGTCAACACCAAATGTAGATGTTCGGCATGCTCTTCTTAGGTCTTGGAGTAGATTAGAATGTCATCAATGTACACCATGACGAACTTGTCAAGATATTCCATGAAAACGGAGTTCATGAGCCTCATAAATGTGGCAGGGGCATTGGTTAACCCGAAGGACATCACTGTATACTCGTAAAGACCATAACGAGTTGTGAATGTTGTCTTTGGGATATCCTCCTTTCTGATCTTAATTTGATGATACCCTGATCTTAAGTCCATTTTGGAGAAGACAGTGGCACCACTTAATTGATCAAAGTGGTCATTTATCCGGGGAAGTGGGTACTTATTCTTGATTGTCGCCGTGTTGAGTGGACGGTAATCAACCACCAATCTTGGAATATTAGTATCCTGCTTCTTGACAAATATGGTAGGGCAAGCCCAAGAGGATGTGCTCGGTTGGATGTAGCCTAGGCCTTCAAGTTGCTTCTTCAACTCAACCAACTCGTGAGGGGGCATGCGGTAAGGTCTTTTGGAGATAGGAGCAGTTCCAGGAACTAGCTCTATGACAAACTCCACACTTCGATCAGGTGGCATGCCAGGCAACTCTTTAGGAAAGACATCCGGGAAATCACAGACTACATGGACATCTTGGACCTCGAGAGTGGGTAGGACATCCATGGCATACAACTCCGAAAAAGGTTTAAGGACTGCTGACGGAGACTTTGAACCATCAGTCCAATACTTGACAGTTATGCCAGCAGGAGAGGTCACAGTAACTGTTCCAAGTGCACAGTCAATGACGGCTTGATACTTGGTTAACCAGTCCATGCCCAGAATGACATCTATGTCACTTGACTTGAGTGCAATGAAAGAAGTGGGAAACTTCTGGTAGGCTATGTAAATCTCATTTCCATGACTAACCATAGTGGTGAACTAGCTAGAACCCGAGGAATGGATGGTCAAAGGGGTGGATAGGGGTGCAAAATTTATCCCATGCTCTTGAGCAAACAAATTTGACATGAATGTATGCGATGCTCCAGGATCAAACAAGACTGTTGTGAGAATTGAATTGACACGGAGCGTACCCAGAATGACGCGTGGATCTTCCTGAGCTTCCTTAGCAGTGACATGGGTTAGACGACCACGTCCAGCACCTTGAGATTTATCATTTTTCTTTGCCTACTGATCATTGCGTCCGACAGCCCTATGGGAACACTCCCTTGAGTAGTGACCAGGCTGACCACAAGAGTAGCAGGTAACTCCAGTGTAAGAACCAGCAGGAGGACGATAATTTGATCCACCAGTATTTGACTGTGGTTGACGAGAACATTGCCAGAATACTTGGGTGCATAAGGAGAACGAGGCACAACACTGTATGGAACAAATACATGGCGCTTCTTGTTACCGGAGGAAGAAGCACAAGAATTTCCTTCTTCATGCTTCTGAGAGACCTCCATATCCGTCCTTCCATGCTCCAAAGTAAGAGCCTGATTGTGCAAGTCCTAGAAGGACTGGAACTCGAAGGGCAGCAACTCATAGAGAAGTGCAGGGTTAAGTCCCTTGCGGAACAGCTCTTGCTTATCTTCATCATTGGTCACATCCCTGGTTGCATAACGAGCCAGGCGGGTAAACTCACGCCCATAGGTTTCAATATCCCTGTGCCCCTGAGTCAGATCCAGAAACTCCCTCCTTTTGAGATCCATGACGGGCTTAGGTATATAAGAGGCACGGAATGCTGCAACAAACTCTTCCCAAGTAACAACATGTCCCTGAACTTGCAGATTCAGAAAACCTTCCCACCAAACACTAGCCTCACCTTCCAGTTGATAGGTGGCAAAGTTGACACGGTCAGCGGGACGAACTTGAAGAGCACTGAACTTGTGCTCTATGGTGCGAAGCCAATCATCATCTTCAAGGGGCTCCTTGGGGTGGGTGAAGATTGCAGGAAAAGAGCAGATGAAAGCTCCAAGTGTGACACAGTCGTCAGGACGACGTTCAGTGTTCTGCACCACACGCTCCAGGGGGCGTTCATTCCTCAGACGGTTGGTCTCAATGTTGTTGAGAACCTCAGCCATTGTGGGAGGTGGCGAAAGTTCCTGATCATCATTGTTGTTTCCTCGACGACCAACAGAACCATGAATACCAGACAACATCCTGAGGAGGAAACAGAAACCATGAGAATGGATTCACCAAAAAGGGTACAACAAAGGATGGCAAAAACCATATCAAAAGATCATGGTAGAGGTGAACATGTGGATGAAGATTATATTAATGCATTAAGTATGGCAGTAGAACAAGCATACAAAACGTATACGCTACCAACTTAGATACAAACCATAACAATGGAATGCAAGCATGATATGATACCAACAAGTCACAAAAGAATAGAGAGCATGATTGTAGGCATCCTTAGCAAAGTTGAAAAACAATGCTCAGGTGCACAGATATATCTTGGAAACTCTAAGCCTTGCAACCAAGTATGGAGTACTAGGAAAAACAACCCAAACCCGTATATCCTAAGAGTTTGAAATGATAGACGAGAATTGAAAACCTTGCAAACCAAACGAGATAAAATAACTCAGCAATAGAACAACCTTGGATAAGGAATAAAAAGAGTTCTATTAAGAGTTTTGCAAATATTTTTTAGCTTTCAAATAGTTTTCTCAAACTATAGACTCAACATCGACCAGCTAGAAGGGTTTCCTACAGGAAGTCCTGCTCTGATACCAAAATCTGTCACGACCCGGGATCAGGGCTAGACAAATACCAGATACTTATCTGATATAAGCCTAACCTAAATTCCGAAGCACGCAGGGAGAGATCGGTAACATTACAGAACATACAAACCATACATTAATAAGGTAAACTCTCAAGAGAGTTACAAACCAGTCATACAAGCCAGGGGTCACAGACCCAACATTACATCAAACAACAGAAGCAAACAAGTTGTTCTAAACAACAAACTTAGCAAAGGGCCTAAGAGGCCTTAAACAGAAGTAGAGACCCTTCCATAGATCCTAGGCTGCTACCCAGGAACCCCGACTACTCGTTGACTACTATGTAGAAACCACCTTCACTTGGAGTAGCTTCATCTGTAGAAAACATCAACGAAGCGAGCCTGAGTACAGGGTGTACTCCGCAAGACTTATGGCTAGTGGAGTTATTTTTCATAAAGCCATCTTTTGTTTTCAAAACAAGAGAGAGAAGAAACTCGTCTAGTCAGATCATTTTCAAAGGGCATAAGAAGACTACAACTCTAGCTCTTAGAATCATCTTTGATATCCACCAAGTACCATCATCAACTGAACCTCTCTTCCTGGACTAACCCCTCAAACAACACCGAGGAAGTACTCCGGATCTCACATTAGTTGGCAAGTGTTATCATTCGGTTATACTTCTCTATGATCTTCACGTTCGTTCCCAAGTTGTCCATAACCGTGGACACGGCTTTTCGAAAATATTAATAACCCTGCAGGGGTGCACAACTTCACCCACACGTACCAACCGATTCTTAATGCCAAATTATTAGCCCTCTTCCTTGGAAGGCCGGCAGAGAGTGGTTGACCATGACCTTTACCTTGCTTTCACCGAGACCATGAGTCACGCACTAAGGAGATGCCGCCATAACGGGTCTAGTCCTGAAGTAGGTCCTTAGCGATGTGAATAGGGTTTGAGATTACGGATGCTGGGCATCTCCCATTCCCTACCACGCTTACCTACCTGTATGAATGCACCTCCTTCACCTCCATTCAAGAACAACCAAGATGTGTATGTCGAATGGAAATCCCGAACTATGTGACTCATAGAATCTACTAGGCAAGTTAGTGAGTCGAGGGGGTTTCCAGGCCCCCGTGTGGTTGTACGCTCGTCTTGGTTCAAGAGGCAAGAACATCGGATCCTATGGGTGGCAAGTATGGGACTACAAAAACCACAACCCACGTGGCCTCCCATACAAGCCTTAGCATGTTTATCATCCATCTCTGATCACATCACCACATCCGACCATACTAGATTCATTCGCATCTCCGATGCATCACCTGAACGATCAGCATCGGACCACTAAGCATGGCTAAGCTTGACTGAACTGTGGCACTAGAGATGCTCATAAGCCAAACCCTAGTTATTCTAGGAGCAGTTGAACATGTAATATAGTTCACAAAGGGAAACATGCATCAGATAGGATTACTCTATCTACTGACAAAACACTATTGAACCGAATGCATATGGCGAGAATGAAATACTTTTTAAACATAGGATTCATATGTATGAGTGGGGTTTCACATGCCTTGTCCGTTGTTGGACTGGTACTACTCTTCGGAAGCGTTGACTTCAGCCTCTGGTTCTGTTCCTATTCGCAAGAACCAATCACCGGAAAAAGAGAAAGAAACATTCAACACATGGAATGTGCAATGCTCATACAATATGGATGATATGACAAGTTAAATAGGTTTCATTTTCTGATCATTTTGGTATATTATTTGTATTTTTGTGATTTAAAATGAATTAGTTATGAAAATTTCTTCATTTTTAATTCATTTTGAATCATTTTTGGAATATTTAAAATATTTTCCAAGTTGGTCCCACATGTCATAGATTTAATCATTTCAGAAAACATTTATAGAAAATATTAAAACCCTGATAGACAGGGCCCACCTGTCATATATTCTTATTTACAGATATGAATAAAAGAAAAAGTTAAAGGGATTATGACATCAGCATGACATCATGCTGATGTCATCAATGGAGATGCTCCCAGGTCGAGCATGGATCTCTCGATCCCGTGCGCGCCTGGATGCGTGGTTTGGGGCGTTGGACGCAGGCGATGACGGGGAGTCATATGGTGGTGGCGCCGCCTATTTTTGGTCACCGGAGACGACGGTGCGACGACGGCGGCGTCAGGCTCACGCGGGGAAGAGGACACATATGGAGAGGGGGCAAACGGGGAGGTGCTTGAGCACCAGCAGCTCACCACGAGCGCGATGGAGGGGTCGGCGAGGCTCGGGGAAGCCGGATGGCGATGGATCGACAGTGACAACTGTGGCGGACGATGCAGGTTTGAGCTCGATTCCGGCGAGCACGAAGCTTCCTAGCACGCGTGCTTTGAGGGGGAGGACAGGGAAGACACGGCACATCCAACAGTGGCATCAGATTGAGCTAGGGTGGCCGGAGACGGTAGGGACGAGCGGCAGCAAAACTAGGGTTTGTCGGTCATGGCGCGGGAGAGCTACGGAGAGGGAGAGAATGGACCTAGGGTTAGTCCGCGGTGATGGTGGCAAGTTTATATATGACGGCGGGCGGCGGCGCGCATCGTGGCGCAAGCCGGCGATGGAGGCGCCGCTAGCGAGCTGCTTAGCTTGATCGGGAGGTGGAAGACGGCCGACAGAAATGACGAAGCGGTACAGGGCCGAGGTGGGCCGCTGCTGGGCTGGCCTGGGCCCCGGGTGGGCCTCTACGAGGCTGATGCACACTGCGCTTGGCAGCAGAGAGAGAGAGAGAGAGAGGGGAGAGGTGGGCTCGGCCCAGAGAGCTAGGTTAGTTTTTTTTCTTCTAGAAACCTTTTTCTCTTCTGTTTTTTCAATTTCTGTTTGTATTTTCAAATTCCAAACTGTTTTGAGTGTTTTCAAATACAAGAACTTTTATAAAATAACTAAAAACACTAAGGGGCCCTTGTAAACTATTTTGGGCTCCATTTGTTTTGATAATTTTCAAAGTATAAAAACTATTTGAATAGTTTGAGAGGGAACAAAACTAGAGTTTTGTGTATGTTTGTTTTGATTAAGTCAAAGTGCAAGTATTATGCATGCATGCAATGCTCAAACATGTATTTATTAATATTACACAAAAGGTGGTATGTTACAGGGAAGCTTGATCATCACTATTCATTAGCGACAATATCCACAAGCTTGAAGGCTATACTAGAAGGTACTAGCCATCCTAAGGTAATGTATGAACATTAACCACAGGGGTCAACAATGGATCTTGGGTTAAAGGTCAGCTTCATATACAAGATTCCCAATAGCAGAATCTAGTAGAATCGGAGATCTTAGGTTCAAGTCCAAGGGTTAAAACCCAAAGAAAGGAGTAACTACTACTTGAGTGAAAAAGCGTACACTACAAGATAGTAGTCACTAGGTAGCTTCCAAAATAAGATACAACTTCTGAAGTAACCAAACAAACAAAAAGGAGGCACACTAGGCAAAAAGAAACTTCAAGGCCTAGAACAGATCACTGTGGGACCATAGACATGATGTTGTGGACCCATAAAATAGAGAGATTATGATAGAAATGAATCTCTCAGAAGAAACATAACAGATGGAAATAAGGAACACACACAACTGACTCTAGAGAACTCAACACTAGGTCAAATGGTTGAGAACCGGCATGCCTGAAGAGGCACCTAAGTTTTGAAAGACTGGACGAGATAGCAAAACTTTTCATAGTCAACACAAGATAAGATGACCCAGAGTTATAGCGAAACTGGATGAAGAGAAAAAGAAGCATACTAGAGTTTTCGCACACAATTTTCATCTTTGAAAATAGTTTTCACAAGCACTAGACTCAACAACGACCAGTAGAAAGGGTTTCCTACAGTCGGTACTACTCTGATACCAAAACCTATGACACCCCCGGGATTAAGGCTAGACAAATCCCAGACCTTTGTCTGAACATAAGCCTAACCTAATCTCGAAAGCGTACAGAGAGAGAATCGGTAACACAACAGTGACCCTACACACAAAATTTATTACATCAAGCTCATAACTGAGCAAAGAACCAAAATATTACAAGCAGAGGTCACTGACCACAAACATCAAACAATGGAAGGAAAATTATGCTATTACGTATAGCAAACTTAACAAATGGCCTAAGAGGCCTGAAGCATAACGATGATTTCCATTCCATAGATTCCAGGCTGCCGACCGGGAACTCCAAACTACTTGTCGATGTTGATGCCGTGAAGAACTCATCTTTTATGGTAACACTTACTCTGCTACAAAAGTATCAACGAAGCAAGGGTGAGTACAGGGTGTACTTCGCAAAACTTATGGTTGGTGGAGTTATTTTTGCATAAAGTCATCTTTGTTTTGTAAAAGAAGAGGGAGAATGATCTCGACTAATCAGAATATTTTAAAAGGAGATAAGAGAGCGGTATCTCCAACTTTGATCATCTTTTGATATCCACCGAATCATCATCAGCTGAACCTACCAACTAGGATCACCCCTCGTACCCATGAGGAAGCATCTTAAGCACACATTTATCTACCAAGTTTTATGATTAGGTTCAAGTTCTCTATGATCTTCACGTCCGTTCCCAAGTCGTCCATAACCGCGGACACGGATTTTCGAAAAGATTAATAACCCTGTAGGGGTGTACAACTTTACCCACGCGTACTAACCTTCTCTTAATGCCACTAGATAATCCCTCTTCCTTGGAAGGCCGGCAGAGGGTGGTTAGACACGACCTTTACCTTTCTTTCGTCGAGACCATGGGTCACGCACTAGGGAGATGCCGCTGTAACGGGTCGAGTCCCGAAGCCGGTCCCTAATGATATGTGCGGGGTTCAAGATTACGGATGTCGGGAATCTCTTGTTCCCGGCCACACTTACCTACCTATTAACCTCCATTAACATCCAAGATGCGTATGTCGAATGGAAAGCCCGAACTATGTGACTCATGGAATCTACTCTGCAAGTTAGTTGGTCGAGGGGGTTTCTAGGCCCCCGTGTCGCTGTACGCTCATCTTGGACCATAGGCAAGAACTCAGGTCCTAGTAGTGGAAAGTATGGGACTGCAAAAACCACAACCCACCGTGGCCTCCCATACAAGCCTTAGCATGTTTAACTTTCATCCCGGATCATACCACGTCATCCTGTCATACTAGGTTCATTCGCAACTCTAATTCATCAACCGGATGGACCAGCGGTATCAGTTAAGCATGGCTAAGTGCAACAGACGTAACAGCTCTAGCAACGCTTCACAAGCGAAACCCTAGTTATGCTAGGAGCAGTGGATCAGGGAGTATATGCTTCAAAGGTAACATGCATCAGATAGGATTACTCCATCTATCGATAAAAGACTTTGGAATCGTATGCACATGGCAAGAATTGAAATGCTCGAAAACATAGGATTATATCATGTGTGGGGCTTCGCTTGCCTTTGCCAGTTGATATCCAAAAAGCAGAGCTTCGGATATCTAGTACTTGACTTGATTACAGTTGGTCAAGTATTGGTCTTCGAGCTACGACGGTGTTGATCTCGATCTTCCGTCTTGGACTCGATCTCGATTCTGATATCGTATTCTACGGAGAAGAACCAAACACCGGAAAGGAAGGGAAACAATCAACACATGGCATCGATGCAATTCTCAAACAAGGATGATGATATGACAGATTAAATTGCATTGACAATTTAATCGGGGTCCCGAGTGGTGGAAACCCGAACTCGGGGATACTCAGGATTCATGTGAGAGGGGTACATTTAGTTCTTATAATTAACTTGCAATTCAAGTTGTTTAACAATGCATGATTATAGTTCTAATAGATAGAGCTCATTTTTCTTAACATTTTGATATATTATTTGTATTTTTCTGAATTAAAATGAATTAGTGATGATTTTTCTCAATTTAAATCCATTTTTAAATCATTTTAGGAAATTATAAAACATTTTTGGATTATATTAAATATTTATCCACTTGGTCCCACATGTCATTAGTTTATTCATTTTAGAAATTATTTTCCAAAATTAATAAATATCTGACAGACTAGGCCCACAGGGGTAATTATAGTCTATAAAACAATTTACAAAACAATTAATAAAACAAAAAGGGGATTTATGACCTCATGCTGACGTCAGCATGACGTCAGCAATGGAGGTGCTCTCAGATCGAGCAAGCCCCCATCGATCTGCTGCACGCGGGGCCTTGTGGGTAGGATGGTTGGAAAGAGGAGGTCGAGGCGGACCTATTAGTAGCGGTGCCGCCCTCAAATGGTCGCCGGAGGTGTTTTTCCGACGAGAAATTGCGGCGGCCGACGGCGAAGCACGACGCAGGCTCGAAGCAAAGCAAGAGGGAGACGGAGGAGTGGTCCACAAGAATCACGTGCTCACTAGGAGTCTAGCAAAGGGGTAGGTGGAGCACGCGAGCTCGGCAGCAACGGTAATCACCGGCGGTGAGCTTCAGACGACCGAGATCGTCGGCGGCGGTAGGGGCTGCCCTGGCCCGATTCCTCTGGCTAGGTAGTCCAGCACGGCGGGGCAGTCACGGTGGCTTGCTCACAGAGGCGATGTGCGACGCGGAACAACGTCAACGAGTAGCACCTGCATCGGCTAAGGTTCTGGTGATTTGGGAAATCTAACAGAGAGCATGAGAGGAGGAGAAACAGGTATGGGGAGAGAGTGGATCACGGCGGTTCTCGTGGTGATATTATCCTTGCGAGAGAATCAAAGCGGCGACGCGAATCACAGCGGCGAGGTGACGGACGGCGTTGGCGTGTCCACGCACCTGCTTGGCTCGAGGAGGAAGAAGACAACGAAGGGGTAAGCGGGCATGGGCCGCATGTGGGCTTCGGCTGGGCCACGGCTTGCGCGCTGGACGACAGGAAGGAGAGGGAAGGGAAATGGGCTGCTGGGCTGCGGCTGTTGCTTTGTTTTTCTTCTCTGAAATCTTTTCTCTTTTATATCTTCTCAATTTCTATTTGTATTTTCAAACTAGATCTATTTTGTATTCTATAAATTAGTAAATAGGTTCAAAATATTTTGAAATACACATGGCCCTCCTTAATATATTAAAAGGTCCATGTAGGATTATTTGTTGAAGCATTGTAGCATTTCCCAATGCATTACTTAGAAAGGGAAAATAACAAATTAGAATTTTTAGGGTTTTGTTTTTTTCAATCCTTTTTCTATGCATTTTCTCTTAACAAAATATGCACGAATGCTCATGATGCACAATCAATTCCTAATTAGGATTGGTAAAACTAGGGTTGTTACATTTATTATGGTTTGTAATGGATGATGAACTATGGTACCAATCTGTTATGTCTCGCAAAAATGGTAATCCTGGGATTGCGATGTATGTCATAGTATGCATCTGGGATTAAAAATGCGGGTGTTGACAAGTTGGTATCAGAGCCATCCTGACCATAGGAGACCCTAGTTAGAATGGACGCTTGAATCAAAAACTGAGTTTCAAAACAAAACAAGTGAGTATTTATGAAAACATATTCTCATTCTTATCACTTAGACTCTTTCATAAAAATTCATGTTCTTCAAAAATTCTTGCAAACTTACATAAAATTTGACACACTTGATCACTCTACTAACTTACTCATCCTACATTCTTATAGATGGACGTGAAGTATAGCAAGTTCTATCAGTTGGGCAATGGAGGGGTTCTCATCTTTGAGCGTGATTTGGACCAACTCTCAAAACTTCTGGAGCGCCCGCACCCGAGTTCTTCGGATCTCAGCTCAGCGATCAAGAAGGAGGAGAATTGCAATGGCTGATTGTTGCAAGTATCAGAGGGAAGATTGAAGCCCCCACCTCAGAGGGAGTCCAGTTCACCTTAAGAGAGAACAACTGGCTAGATGGACTCGCCAGGGCCATGTAGGAAGCTTTTGCCCATCTGTGTGTGCAAAGCATCAATCAAATCAAGGGCACGCGCTTTGAGTTCTACCCAAGGCGTGATGCTATGGGACCGCCATTGGAGGCACCATATCACCCGGAGCTGAAGCATCAAGTGGACCATCTCAGCTTCATGATGTATGACAGGCAGAAGGAGTTGGACAATGCCCGCACCTACGCCAACCACAACTACACCATCGCAGTCAAGAAGGACTAGACCATTGCCATGCTTGTGAAGGATCGCCAGTCTCGTCGCCGTCAACTTGACCAAGAAGGATTGCATTATTGCCCTCCTTCGTCACAGAGTGACAGACTTGGAGGAGACCATCCATGAGAGGGATATGCAGCTTGAGGAGAGGGAGAATGCAAGGGAAGATATCCGTGGAGACGCCTACTCTTACCTCAATGATGATGATGACTTCCTGGAGGATCAAGCCATGGACTTCTTCACCGATGACGATGACTCCGCCTTCATTGATGATGATGAAGACACTGATTCCAAGGAGTAGTAGCACTTAATCACTAGCGTTAGTGAAGTTGTATCTGGTCCCATTATATCGTAGTTTCACAGTATGGTTCTTAAAACCATCTGTTTCCTTATTGTGGTGTGTGTTTGTATGGTGTGTTATGAATGAATGAATGAAAAGCAAGTTGCTAGTTAGCAAAACCTGAGTCAAACTCAAAGTTTACTTTAAAAAACAAATCCATGACCCTTAGAAATTTCCCCCTTGTTTCATGATCTATCTCAATCTTCAGATGCCTCGCGGAGGAAGCAGTTCATCCCTGGACCCAATGTTGAAAATCTTGCAAATGTTGGTTTCAGACCGTGAAGATGAAAGAGCCAAACGTCAAGCCAACTTAGCCACCCTTCAACACATAGCTCAGATGTCCATTAACAATCAAGGCCATGGAAACTAGGACAACCATGGATCCAAGCTCAAGAACTTTCAGAACACCAATCCACCCATCTTTAGTAAGTCTGAAGAGACATTAGATGCTGATGATTGGCTGCAGACCATGGAGAACAACTTAGAAGTTGCAGGAGTGGAGGCCAACGAGAAAGTACTGTTTTCCACCCACTATCTGGCAGGAGATGCAAGAGCTTGGTGGAATAGCGTTCACGCCATGAATGGAGGACAGATGATGACTTGGGATGAATTCAAACTCAAGTTTAGCAGAACCCATGTGCCACCGGGTTTAATCAAGAGGATGAGAGATGAATTCAGATAATTGAAGCAAGGGAGGATGACAGTTGAGTACCATGACAAATTTCTGTCATTAGCTAGGTATGCCCGAGATGAGATTGACACTGAAGCCAAGAAGAAGGAGAGATTCTTGAATGGACTGCATGATGAGATGTAGACAATGTTAGTCAATATTCCATTTACTGACATTGAAGCCCTAGTGGATTCTGCCATTCAGATGGAAGTCAAGATCAACCAAGCCAATGAGAATCGCAAGCGTATAATGATGCATCAACCAGGAACCCACCATACCCCAAAGTATCACCCCAACCCGTCTGCGGGATTTACCCCAAGGAACAATAAACCCCCGATGAACCGTCCGACCTATCCCAACCGTGGAGGAGGAAACCCAAGGCCCGGAGGAAACCACAACAACAACCTCCGCAACCCCAACAATTTCAATCATGCACCGCCCAAGTTCAACAACAACAACAATGTCGCCAACAACACCAATACTGCCCCAAGGATTGGAAGCAATGTTGTGCCTGTTGCAGGAAAGGACAAGTCTCAGGTGACTTGTTATGAATGCGGAACCAAGGGTCACTACTCCAATGAGTTCCCCAAGAAGCTTGCAGCAACCCCCAATGTGAATGCCCCAGTGTAACATCCCTAAAATCATGTTTTCAAATATTTCATATCATTCATGCATGCATATCATTTAGGGATCAATTTCAAAACTCATTTCTAGAAAACAGAAGCACTAAGTGCTATTATTTTATGTGAGCATGCATTGATATAATGCCACTCTCAAATGAGAATGTAATTGTTTGAAACCAAGTTTTGTTTGCCCTTATGTTGGTTTGGTTGAGTGTTAAGCTTGGACAAAAATTTCCAAAACAAATATAGTTTTATCAAATCTTCATCAAACCATGTGTTAAGGCATTGTTAATTTTAAAAAATCTCCAAAGGACCATGCAAGTCCAGCAAGGCAACATGGTTTAATACTCAAATTTACACAGGATTCATATTACAAAAGGCCAGAAAGATTTGAAATTCAAATGCTTTTAAAATTCATTTGAAATTGATTCCAGAAAATCGAATTAGAAAAAGAAAAAGAGATAAGAAATAGAAAAGGGTCGACGCCAGACTTTTAGCCCAACAGCAGACCTAGCCCACTAAGCCCACCCGGGGTTTTTCTCTCTCTCTCTCTCACGCGGCACAGACTTACCCCGCGCTCACTGACTGGTGGACCCAAATTCCACGCGAGCATCGTCCCCGAGCCACGCACCCCCACGACCCCGTCGACGCCGCTGTTACCTCATCACTGCCGTGATTGAAGCAGGCTTAATTGCCGGCATTTCCTCGCAAGATTATCGCCACTGCTCCGGCTATCAGACCCCCTCCCCTCTCTGCTCATTTCCCCTCACTCGGGGCAACATTTCCACCACCAGGCTGCCCACAATCTTGCTTGCACCGCCGCTGTACCGAGCCACTCCGATGGGCGATTCCGGTAAGCTCCGACCGCCCCTCTGCTTCTGGTTCATACGAGCGTGACCGCCACGTCCTTGTGCATCTGCTAACACCCCTGGTTTGCCTGCTCATGACCCAGGTCGCCATCTTTGTTCACGCCCGCAACCACCAGAGCCGCCGCTCAACTCTGACGAGCAATAGCGGTATGAATCGAGCGCCCCTTGTCTTCTCCTTGAAACCATCTTGCTCACCGTGACCTTGCACACCCCCTGATACATTTTGTTCGTGCTAGGGCGACACAGAGCCTCGGCAACATAGACGTCTGCAAGCATCCGACGCCGCGCACGACTCCGACGAGCTCTAGTGACATCCACGGTGCGCCCCTTCGCCAACGAAGCCTACCTTGAGCATCAGCAGCACACGGCGAACTCGGTAAGCCACCTCACCCTCTCCCGTGCGACCTAAACATTGGCAACGTCTCTGACAGAGCCGCTGCGGCCACTCGTCGCCGCTAGCGCCGCCAGTCTTTGGTCGCAAGCTTCGCAGCCGTTACATCTAGATTTGAGGCTCGGGATTAGATCACTTACTCGAACCGTTACGCGCAGATCTGACCGTGCTCTACCACTTAAATCTAACGGCCCTCGATGACGATCCACACGAAGCGGTATCGGCGAATCAGAACACGCCGCGTGTCTGTAGGTTTGATTTAAAATCTGAATTTAGATCTATTAGATGTTTAAACTTGAAAAATTCATAACTTTTGATCCACACATTCAAATTTGACAAATTTTATATCATTGGAATCAGGAGAGAAAATCCTTTCCATTTATGCAATGTGTTTAATGTTTTGCCTCTGTAAAAATGGTTGTTTTCACAGAAACATTTGTAGGCATAATTTGTGTATAGTAATTATTTGAAAAATGTTTTGTTGTTCAAATAAAGTTTATTTGGCATGTTTTGGACTTGTTTATGATTCAGTACTATGTACTTGTCTTGTTTGGTGTAGGAAATCATCACATGGCATCTTTGCATGCATTCATGTATTTTTGTTTGTATATATGGTGTATGTGATTTTGTGCCATTATTTTATGTGTAGATTTTGGTGCAAATAGTGATTGTGATTGTGAAGATTGTTGCTACTCCCCAAACTACCAAGGCAAGTGGTGCTTCATTATTTTATTCCTATGTTTTTCAACTATGCACTAGAAATATTTTGTATAGGACTTGCATGAATATTTTGATTTATATGCTATGCTTGGGAAATCCTAGTAGTTGTAGAATTGCTAGAAATTTCTAAGTTAAGATGCTTATCAATGCCATGCTTAGCCTAGCTAGTAGCAACCAAGGGTGGTTATATATTCATGCTATGAGAAAATATTTCTAAGTCTTTGGACTTGTGCTTTTGCTTAATAAAACAACTAAGTGAATGAAACACCTGGGTGGAATGGAAAGAATGGTTTGTGTTGAGTAGTTACACAAGGCCCAAGTCTATGGTTTAGCTTGTGTATCTCACTTGTGGAAAGCCACCCAGGAACAAAGGGATATGAGATGCCATATGTTAAGAAGCTTCTAGTGCAGCCACATGGCAATATGGGCTCTGCCTGGATCCAATAGGTTGCAATAACTTAGCCATTTGGAAAGTTGGTGGTAGTGGGATGATAGGTTGGAACGCGTCCATTTGGTCTAAGGGAAGGCTTCTAAAAGGTCCTGTCTTGGTGAAAATCAAGTCTTGTGGGGAAAGTGCACAACCTCTGCAGATGGAAGAATCTAAGTACTTAGCCATGTCCCTGGTATTGGACAACTTGAGCATAAAGACATGAAATCTATCAAGAATCTCCTCATCCAAATTTCTAAGTTAAAACTTGTGGTTGAACAAGGGTGAAGGTTCACCAATTTCTATTGGTGGTTCCTTGGGAATGTTTTGTCAAAGAAAAACTTAGTGTTTTCAACTGATAGGTAAAACCTATTTTGAGCAAAGCAAGCCTAAGCTACACTTAGCCAAAATGCATATAGTATCTAGACTACTAAAATTCTACTAAGGTATCACTTGCCAATACTATTCCAATGTATTGACCCAGTGTGGCTATAACTTGTGATGTTGCAGGTTATTCTGATGATGATTAGGGGTTATGAGTCTACACTCAACATGCTTGCCTGTGGCACATGAAGATGAAGACTTATTTATCTTATTATATATTGAACTCTTGTATTAGGCATGTGGCCATGGAGTTTGTAAAAGACTATGCTTGTCTCTGGAATGATATGTAATAATGACCTTTGTTTCTGTGTACTTCATCTTAAACTGTGGATGCTAGCATTGATCTAGGGACTAGCATTGCAATCACAGGGATCCTTACCTTTATAAAGGGAGGGATCTTACAGATGGTATCAGAGCACTGTGTTGCCTGTAGGATTATGACCCTAGGATTGGAAACCACTAAGGAAAAAATTTCAAAAACTTCCACACTTGTCTTTTTCTTCTCGTAAACTTTCCTAATTTTCTATCTCATCTCTATTTGTAGATGAACTCCATCAACGAAGCCGTGAGGAAGGGACCACTCATGACTATGACTTTGGAATGTGAGACAGAATTCCCCAAGGCTCTCAAGGACCTCATGGTTGCCATGGGAATACATGGTGCAGCTATGTACAAAGGTTTTCCTGTGATGGATGAAGGAGTTGAGTACTGTTGGGTGCAACTTCACTTGTATAAAAACAAGGAAGACAACCACAAGGAGTCTGGATTCTGCATGGTCACCAACTCAGTGATGCACACCACATTCTTTGATTCAGCAAGGGATGCAGCTTGGAAGGCCATCAAAGAGATTGGTGATAGAATCAAGTGCAGAATGCTCAACACCCAGAATGACCTTAGGGAAGAAAATAAGCATACCCAAGAGTTAGAGGCTACCAACCAACGTTTAAGAGAAGACATCATAGACTTAGCAATGGATTCATGTGATCAGGATCGACAGATTGCCTCTAGGGATGCCCTGTTAGCCAACTTGGAAAGTGAGATGGGATTGTAACGTACTTCGTTAGTTGGACCACCACACTTTCATTTTATTTCCCAAATGTTGTTTAAAATAAGTTGAACCTTGGATGTTTGTAATAGATTCATGTATGCCTTGACTTGTGTGTTTGGATTGTCAAAGTTATGCATGTGATGCCTTGTCTTGTGATCCATCTCTATGTATGTTGATTCTAACTTTTTCTATCTTATAAAATAGATGCCTAATGTTACTATCAGCACGGCTGAAGAGTTCAAGGGAACTCGTTTTGGCACTCGTCTTATTGAGCTCACTAGTGTGCTCAATCTCCCACTTCCTACCATCATGATGCTTCCCCTCACCAAGTTCGAGAGGAATGACCTTTGGGTCTTCAAGGTTACTCAGCCAGGATGCCAGACTGAGCCAGCCACGGAGGCCATCACCTTCAAGCTCATGCATGATGACAAGGAGAGAGGCCTAGAGGTAGTCATGCCGGATTTGCTTGGACGCTTGTTACGGAGACACTCTCGGGAGATTAGAGGTACTCACTTCCACGCCTTCGGTAGACGTGATGAGGATGGTGAGGCCATTGACTTCGAGGATACTGCTAGAGAGACGGCAGAGCCGATTCGTCTATACCTCCAGGACTTAGAGGTTCTTCTTAGGCATCTAGATACCGATAGGACCAACGTCATGCTTAGCAATGACGAACTCCAGGTGCGGCTTCGTGAGAAGGACAAGCTCTTCACGGAGCAAGATGAGATAGTCAAAGAAATGGAGGCCAAGTTTGAGAGTCGGGATAGAAAGTTCAAGAGTCAAGAGAAAAGAGTCCAAGATAGGAACAAGAGGATTCGAGACATGACTGCAGAACTAGAGGCCAAGGACTTTGAGCTCGAGCATCAGCATGTGGTGATTGAGAGACTTCGTTCACAGAAGAGGTCTCTCAAAGCCAAAGTAGAGACCTTGACCACCAATGTCGAGGAATACAAGACCGCTATGGAGAATGCAGGTCTTACACTTGTTGATGAGGAGGTTGATGCAGAGGAGTAGTGATGACTACTCATTTACCTTTTATTTACCATGCTTTTGATTATTGAGTCGCAATGACCATCCAACATGTGGATGGCTTGCTATTGGTGTGTTTACTTTTCAAAACTTGTTGTCTATGTTGTTGAACTTTTACTACTATGATGCATGTTTGGTGATTGTTTATGTGATGTATTATGAATGTTAGCATCTATGGGTATCTCATTATTATCCTTATTGAAAACCACAGATGCCTCCCCGATGTGCCAATCCCAACCCTAACAACAACAATATCACCCCTGAGATGCAGCAGATGATGACAGCTCAGACGCAGCTGATGCAGATGATGAGCATGTTCATACAGAATCAGAACAACAACAACAACAACAACAACAACAACAACAACAACAACAACAACAACAACAACAACAACAACAACAACAACAACAACAACAACAACAATAACAACAACAACAATCAGAACAATCCACCGGGTTTTGACATGCTTACCAGATTCTTAAGACTGAGGCCAGCAAAATTCTCAGGAACTACTGATCCCATGGTGGCCAATGATTGGCTACGCTCAGTGAACAAGGATTTGGTAACTGTTGGCTGTACTGATGAAGAGAAAGTCAGATTTGTAGCACACTTGTTGGAAGGACCAGCAGCCACTTGGTGGGATAACTTCCAGATCACCACTCCCATCGCGGATGTGACATGGGCTATCTTTGAAGATGGTTTCCGTACTTCTCACATCTCATCCGGAGTGATGAGTTTGAAGAAGAAGGAATTTCATAACTTGAAGCAGCGCCACCGCAGCGTGGATGAATATATTGAGGAGTTTAACAATCTGGCGCTTTATGCACCGGATGAAGTTGACACTGATGCTAAGAGGAAAGAGAAGTTCCTCGAAGGATTGAACGATGAACTGAACCTGCAGCTATCTGTGGCCTATGTTCTCACTTATCAGTCTCTTTGTGACAAGGCTGCTATTTTGGAGAGCAAGATGAAACAGGTTGAAAGCAGGAAGAGGAAGCACTCTGAGAAGCACATCTCGGGATCGTCTCACAAGCGTTCCCATTATGATGATAGTGGGAATTCCGGATCCCACAAGCATGGAAAGTACAACAAACACCACAACCACAACCGTCATCATGACAACAAGCACCACCGTAGTCATGACAATGACAAGTACAAGAATCACGAGTGGATATAAGACCCACCACAATGGAAGTGGAAGTGGTAGTGGAAGCCAGCCTGTCAAGAAGGATCTTAGTCAGGTTGAATGTTTCAAGTGCAAGAAGATGGGGCATTATGCAAATGAATGCCCAGAAAAGAAAGTTGAAGGACCCAACAAGCCCAACCCTTTCCAAAAGGGACAAGTGAACCACATCAATGTGGAAGAGATCTATGAGGAACCTGATGCTGTTGCTGGTAAGTTCAAACTCAATTCTGTTCCAGCATTTGTTATCTTTGATACTGGTGCATCTCATTCATTCATATCAAGAGCATTTGTTGAAAGAAATGAACTACCGGTAGAAACTATTGTGTGTCCTATAAAAGTAAGTTCTCCTGGCGGAGAAATGATAGTGAACTTAGGGTGTCATGATCTAGTCATAGAGTTTGGGAAGTATAAGTTTCCCGTTAATCTGATAATTTTAAACTCCCAGGGATTGGATGTCATTTTGGGAATGGACTGGATGACTAAGCACAAGGGAGTGCTAGATTGTGCCAACCATACTGTCTCACTCACAACTCTAGAAAACAAAAGGATCAGATTCAAGACCAACTTTGAATCGAAAAGGAGTAAGCTAAATTCTCTTAAGGGGGTTAGCATAGACAGTGTGCCTATTGTGAGTGAATATCCGGATGTATTTCCAGAAGAATTGCCGGGAATGCCACCAGATAGAGATGTGGAGTTTCTTATTGACTTGCTACCAGGATCTGGACCAATAGCAAAGAGACCGTACAAGATGTCAGTTGATGAATTGAAAGAACTCAAGAAACAACTTGGAGAACAGTTGCAGAAAGGTTTTATCCAACCAAGTTCTTCATCTTGGGAAGCACCAGTTTTGTTTGTGGAAAAGAAAGATAAAAGTCAAAGGTTATGCATAGATTACCGTTCACTCAATGAGGTGACTATCAAGAACAAATACCCTTTGCCTAGAATCAATGACTTGTTTGAGAAGTTAGAAGGAGATTGTGTGTTCTCAAAGATTGATCTCCGGTCAGGTTATTTCCATCTCAAGATAAGGGAACAAGACATACCTAAGATGGCTTTCACCACCAGGTATGGATTGTATAAGTACACTGTGATGTCATTTGGTTTGACCAATGCACCAGCTTATTTAATGAATATGATGAACAAGGTGTTCATGGAGTTCCTTGATAAGTTTGTTGTCATTTTCATCGATGGCATTTTGATCTACTCCAAGAGCAAAGAAGAGCATGAAGGACATTTGCGTTTGATACTTGAGAAGCTTAGGGAGCATAAGTTGTATGCCAAATTTAGCAAGTGTGAGTTTTGGTTGAATGAAGTTGGATTTCTTGGACACGTTGTGTCAGGAGATGGTGTAGGAGTTGATCCTGCTAAAGTTTCAGCTATAACTGAATGGGAATCTCCTAAGTTGGTGAAAGAGGTTGGTAGTTTCCTTGGCTTGGCAGGATACTACAGAACGTTCATTGAGAATTTCTCCAAGATAGCTAAGCCAATGACAGAGTTACTAAAGAAAGACAAGAAATTTGCTTGGTTTGAAGGATGTGAACTAAGTTTCCAAGAGTTGAACAAGAGGCTAGTGACAACACCAGTCTTATGTCTGCCAGATTTGGAGAAGGATTTCCAAGGGTATTGTGATGCGTCTCATCATGGATTAGGTGCAGTACTTATGCAAGAAGGGAAAGTTGTGGCTTATGCCTCGAGACCACTCAAAACTCATGAGGTAAATTACCCTACTCATGATTTAGAGTTAGCCTCTGTTGTCCATGCACTCAAAACATGGAGACACTACCTTTTGGGAAGGCGATGTGAAGTGTTCACAGATCACAAAAGCTTGAAGTATATCTTCACCCAGAAATAAATTAACATGAGACAAAGAAGATGGCTAGAAATCATCAAGGACTATGACTTGAGTTTGCAATACCACCCCGGTAAAGCAAATGTTGTAGCGGATGCTCTAAGCCGTAAAGTTTTTGTGAATGGTCTTACAAAGGGAGAGTTGCCAGATGATCTGTGTGCCCAATTTAGAGATCTCAGATTGGAGATTGTGCCTGAAGGACATCTCATGTCATTGGACATTCAACCCACTTTGTTGGACAAAATCAAAGAAGCCCAAAAGACAGATAAGGAAATTGAAGAGATTAAGGAAAAGATTGGAAAGGGAAAAGCCAAAGGATTCCATGAAGATGAACAGGGTACTTTATGGCATGGAAAACGTATCTATGTTCCACAAGATCCGGAACTTCGGAAACTGATTTTACAAGAAGCACACAACTCACCGTATTCCATTCATCCGGGTAACACCAAAATGTACATGGATATGAAAGAAAGATTTTCGTGGAATAATCTCAAGAAGAACATCGCCGAACATATTGCTTTGTGTGATGTATGTAGTAGAGTGAAAGCGGAACATCAGAAACCAGCAGGATTGTTACAACCACTACCTATTCCTGATTAGAAGTGGGACAAGATTGGCATGGATTTCAATACCGGATTGCCAAGGACCCGGTCAGGATATGACTCTATTTGGGTAGTAGTGGATCACTTAACTAAAGTGGCTCATTTCATACCCGTGAAGACAACTTATACAAGTGCTAAGTTAGCCATGATCTATATGAGTAGGATTGTATGTCTACATGGAGTACCCAAGAGTACTGTGTCTGATAGGGGAACTCAATTCACTTCTCATTTTTGGAGGCAACTACATGAGTCATTGGGAACGAGGTTGGAATTCAGCACTGCTTTTCATCCTCAGACTGACGGACAAATAGAAAGGACCAACCAGATTCTTGAAGATATGTTGAGGGCATGTGCCCTAGACTATGGAGCCAGTTGGGATGAAAGTCTGCCTTACGCAGAATTCTCTTATAATAACAGCTATCAATCCAGTATTGAGATGGCACCATTTGAGTTTCTCTATGGGAGAAAGTGTATCACCCCATTGCTATGGAATGGTGTGGGAGAAAGAAGTTTGTTCGGACCAGATCTAATCAAGGAGGCTAAAGAGAAAGTCAAGCTAGTTAAGGACAGATTGAAGATAGCACAGTCCCGACAGAAGAGCTACGCAGATCCTAAGCGTAGAGAAGTCACCTATGAAGTGGGTGTAGGGTTCGCAACATAGAAAACAAAAAAATTCCTACGATGGGAACAACTATGTACCAAGATCTATCTACTAGATACAAGCAACGGGTGGATATACATCCATAGAATACATACCCTCGAAGACCGAATAGCGTTAACGAGGTTGTACTCATGGATGATGTAGACGAACGCTTGCCTATCTCAAGATCGTGATGAAGTCCATCTGGTCCAGCCGGTCCAGCACGATCAAGTCCAGCACCTCAAAGCAGTGGTGCATCCGTGATCGCACACACGTACGGGTACCCCGACAACCTACACGCCCTCGCTCGAGCGAAGCAGTGGAAGCAACAAATCCTTCCAGAAAAAGCCACCGGGAACATGTATCTCGCTGATTCGAGACCATGGGGAAATTCTAAAGGGGGGAGAGAGATCCTTCGCGAGGAGGTGTGAGAGACAAGTGAGAGGAGGGGGTCCTTTTATAGGGGAGGGGGGCAGCCCAAGGGGGCATGGCCGCCGGCCATGGAGGGTGCCCCACCTCTCCCTCATTCATGTGGTGGAAGCTCCACTCACATAAAAAACCTCTCCACTCACAATTCCACTCACATGCATTAATTTTCCACCAAAATTAATGCAAGCTCTCATTTAAATAAAACTCTTTTATTTATTTATTCAGAATTTTGTTAATTACTTTAATTAACAAACATTCACATAAAACCCCTTGCTAGTATTCCATTTCACATGTAGAACCAGTTTTAGCAATTTCAACCGAAACAGTTCCGCTGTCTAGTGAAATAAATTCCTGCACTTTCCTTTTCTTTTTCTGGCATATCATTTGCTCGGAATGGTGTCGGTATCCCTTAAGTGTTTCACCCTACGGTTTGCGAATAATGCGGACATGATCGAGACCCTTCTCCGATCAATAATCAGTAGCGGGACCTGGAGATCCATACCGACTCCCACACATTCAACGATGACTTCTGTGATCGTGTGAACCTTTTATGCTAGTATCTTAATCCCTTTGTTTCACGATATATTACATGTCCGAGATTCAATCATCGGTATCTCCATACCTAGTTTGATCTCGTTACCGACATGCACTCTTTTCTCGTTCCCGTGATATAACATTCTAGTGATCAAATCACTTGCTTGCAAGCTAATCAATGTGATATCACCGAGAGGGCCCAGAGCATATCTATTCGTCATTGGGATGAAAAAATTCCACTCTCGATCCATGGGTCTCAACATAACACTTTAGTAGTTCTGAATCCATCTTTATAATCACCCAGTTACGGTGTGACGTTTGATGTCATCGAGAAACTCTTCCGGTGTTAGTGATTGACATGATCTCATGGTCTAAGGATTAGGATCACTTCGTAAGTTGTTATAGCAATATAAACTCAATGACTTTGATCGTAATGTTGTACTTCGGATGAATGTTCATCACATCATTACACTAATGTTGTGACCTCGTTATTAACAACATCCAATGTCCATGATCAGGAAACCTTTGATCATCCTGTTAATCAACGAGCTAGTTTATAAGAGAGGCATAACTAGGGACTTCCTTTTTGTTTATTAAACACACATGTATTAACGTTTCCGTATTAATACAATTATAGCATGTAAAATAAACATTTATCATAAACAAGGAATACGATAATAACCACTTTATTATTGCCTCTCGGGCATATTCCCTTCAGTCTCCCACTTGCACTAGAGACAATAATCTAGTTTGAAAACTTTGCGTATTGAACACCTATGGCTTTCTGGTGTTCCATATACGCAACTGCAATTGGTTAACATAATCTACGGATCTGATGCTTTCAGGTCCGTGTGTATTTGCATGTCTTTGCGTCTCCACGCATCACTCATTCTCCAATGAGATGGCATTGTATAAATTTGGTCTTTCGGTGAGACCTTTAGTTCCTTGGGGTTAAAACACGTCGATACTATTGTCATACAATATATCTTTAGTGTTAGCCCGTTGCAAAACACACCTTAGTTTGATAACAAACTACTTAACACAAATTCCCTCCTTTGCTGCTACTATAGCAGTCATATACTTAGCCTTTTTGTTGTTGTATTCGTCACAATGTCTTAACTTTGGATTTCATCCAAATCCATCATGGAAACTTTCTTTCCATTTCATTGTGCCACCCATAGTTTAAATTGAGATAAACTTAATTTGTATATTGTGACAAAACTAGTATCAATGTAACGCTTTACAATGAACTATTTGTAATTGTTTGTCACCTCTACACAAATATATTCTTAGTTCTTCCAAAAGACCATAAGAATATCCTTACTATAGTCCAATGATCATTTTACGATTCATTCTGGTATATGCTCATAACACTTAGAGCATAGGACATATCTGGATGTGTACATATCATGGTATGATTGATCAAAACATTCTCGTGATTTCACTCATCAAGTTTCAAAGCACTTAAATCTTGTTTCAGTTATCAAGTGTCGATACACTTGAATCTTGATTCAATTCCTTTCCATGCGACAAGAACCGTTTCTTGTTGTTTCTATATTGAACTCTTTCAATATCTCATATATGTACATTTGGCATAACCATATTGGTGTCACAGTCTATCCACTATAGACATTTACGCTAAATATTCGGGTTTTGCCTAAGTATTTCATCAAAATGAAATTCTTAACCTTTGTAAATAAAAGATACATCATTTCTAATCAACAAGATGTCCTCCACATAATGTATTAGAAATATGTCTCAGCGCTCCCACTTAATTTCTTGCAAATGCAAGCATCTTCATCATCTCCTGATGAAAACTCCTTTTCATTAAGGTGAAGATTCCAACTCCGCGATGTTTACTTCAACCATTGAAGTTTGCATGCCCCTTTTAGCATCCTTTGAATTAACAAAACCCTTTGGACCGTGTCATGTACACGTCCTAGGTAACCATTCTATTAGAAGAACTTTGTTTTGTTTATTCATCTATCATATACCAAATTATATGTAGTGATTGCTACTTTAATCCGTCCAGACTAAATATCGCTATGAAAGATCAAATCTTGTCATAGTCAACTCCTTGAACATTGTCATAAAATACTTTACGACATGTCGACTATTTCATAGACTTGAAAACATCCATGTCTGTTTCTTTATAGATCCAAATACGACCGATAGGGTTTTACACCTTTCCGAAGGGTCTTCCAAGTTCAAAACTTGATTTCTCGTATATGGAACTATCACGGATTTTATGGCTTTAAGCCATTTGACGGAGTCAGGGCCCATCATCGCTTCTTTGTATGTATTCGGTTCATCATTGTCAAACAATAATGATTTACTCTCAAATCTTAGCATTTGATTGTTTAACCGACCTACTTGGTTCAATAGGAACTTAGATCTCCGTGACCACAACCTTTGAGGCACATAAGCTATGAGCATTATGGCAGCCTTCGGAACGATTTCTGGCGCTGTGCAACTCAGCACATATAGCTAAGGTTCGTTAACCTTATCAAAGTTCTATTGTCCTCCCACTTAACTTTTACAAAAAATTCCTTCTCCAAGAAACTTCACGTTTCAAGCGACAAACCCTTTTTGTCCTTGGTGTTATGAAGGAATAACCAATTGTTATTCGAAATAACCTACAAAGACATGCTCATCCGACTTCGGTTGTAAACATCTTACTTATGTTTAGCATACCAAAATTTAAGAAATGACAACTTGGGTTTTACCCCAAACCATAACTTCCATGGTGTCATTTCAACGGATCAAGATGGAGCTCTTTTCAGTGTAAAAGCGGTAGTCTCTAAAGCTTTAATCTTTTAAACATAATGACAGTTTTATAAATAACACCTTTGATCCAACCATGTCAAACAAGGTTTCCTTACAAATCTCAAACACTACATATTCCTATGGTGTTTCGGGAGATGTAAATCTAGGTGTTTTGCTAAACTTGTAAGTCAAATAAATCCCTTTTATGATAAAATCATAATTCATTTATTTTTCTTGTTACACTTGTAACTCAAATAAATCCCTTATGATAAAATCATAAACCATTTATTTTCTTGTCACAATGATTTTCACTTCATCTTGAAAGTCTTTGAACATTTTCAAATATTTCACACTTCTTTCTCATTAAGTGAATATTCACTCAAATTTCCGGAGAAAGCATATGAAGTTGAAACCCATCGCTTACACATAATGGACTAGATACATCGATATGTATAAATTCCAATATTTTAGTCGTTCGTTCTTCTTTGGCCTTTGAACGAAGTTTTAATTATCCCGAGGAAAGTCTCACAAGCGTCACTTGATCAAATCAAAGACTCCAAATCCATGAATATGGAGATTCTTCATGTTTTCTTTCCAATATAATTTAAACGGCGATGTCACTTCGTAAGTGATCTTCCAATCATTTGTCTTGCGACATTTTAGCATTAGCTTTATGGATGTGATTTCTCCAACTAGATTTGTAAATCATCCATCTAATATGGAATATGGTAATTATTTGAACAACCTTTGTTCTCATAATACCTGATTCAAATAACAATTATTAAAACAATCTTGAAGTCAAGCTTTGATGTCAACGAGAAATACAAACAACGGTTTGTTTGTTTTCGATGAACATCATCACATATTCTCTTGCTAGTTACTTAGGCCATTGTGGTTCATGAATTGCGTCGTTCCGTATGAAATTTCATACCAACCAATTCGGTATCCAATACCCAAGAACCACATTGTTTAACAAGCAAAGAATACAACCATAACATGTATATCATATATATACCTAAATTGGATATTTCCAATCTTTTGTTTTCTGCCAAGTATATTTTATAGATTCTCTTTCAGCATTTCCTTTTCCTTTTTAAAAGAATCTATCAACATCAAAAGTGGCGCCATATACATGACACATAGTCCAAAGCGTGTATATTCAAATAATAATACCTTTGGACTTGCACTTTGAAGTAGATCACCATCATCAAATGATCGACGTTCTTTCAAAATCCATTCTTTAGTAATCTTTTAGTATAGTAAACATTTTACATACATATTCTATTCATCCTTATCATGACGACTTTCATGATCAAGCTACTGTAGCTTATAAAGACGAATCGTGAGTATAACATTACTTTCCAAAACCCTTTTTGGATGATTAGGATGTCTAGCATCTCCAACCTTTGCAAATTCTCATCCAATATGAGAACATATATTATACTCTATCATATTGCAACCAAAACATTGTTTCAGATATCGTTATATCTGTCACACATGATGGTTTCTGAAACAATTCTTTCAGCTCCTAGATAAACTTGATATTAAAACAATGAAGAATCATAGAGGCAAACATGATACTTAAGATACTAACACTGGAATTGTTACTCTCGATTTAATACCAATTATTAAATTTCACGGAGTACATAGAATTTTGCTGAAAGTTTGCAATAGGACTGTAAACTTTAGATTGACACTCAACACAATACGATACCAGTTCGTAAAGTATATATCCAGAATTCTATAGTTCTATTATCTCAATTACAACTATGCATAAGGTGGTGAACAAATGCCAATGACTACAACAAATTATGCAAATTCACTTTGATTTAATTTATGATAAATTGAGTTCTACTAATCCAAATTAGAAATTAACTCCCACTCAAAAACGACATCCCTCGTGTCTTTTTGGTGATTACATGAACCAAATCCACTACACCAAGTACGATCATCACGTGAGTCGGTGTAGCTTCAAAGGCGAGCATCAAATGGGCATCATATCTACTATATGACTCATGCTTAACCTTTCGTCTGTGTTCCGAGGCCATGTCTGTACATGCTAGGCTCACCAAGTAAGAACCTTAGTATTCACGTGTGTAACTGTCTTACACCCGAGATATGCTCATGGATTCAAGTACACCTGATCATCACGTGATGCCTTGAAGCGACGAAACATTGTCGGTGCATACTTAAGGAAGAACACATTTTTATCTTGATATCTAAATGAGGGATCATCTTATTATGCTAATAAAACACTAAAATAGCAATATTAGATGCAATCAAACATCACATGTTTATTAGTGAAATGATATGGTTCCCGCATATGATCTCTATCATGTGCACCGTGGTATGATCACTATCATACCTTTATGTGTAAGGCCAAGGTCTATGGAACTTACACGCTATGTGTGTTGTAAGAGTATCATCTCATACTTCTACTTACAACATCACCATATCATAACACTAGCCCAACAACAATCTAAACTAGACGCCTCTAATTTATCCATTGCAAATTTTACGTGGCTTAGGGCTTTCGTAGATAGAACCGTTCTTACATACGAACATGAACCACAACGAGGATAACCAAATTGTTGACAACTCGTTGCAAATTAGATATTGACTATAGTAGGAGAGACAGACACCCGCTAGCCACTTATGCAAACTAGTTGCATGTCAAGCGTGGAACAGTCTCATGTGCGAGGACATGTAAAGTTTGTCCGGACCGCTTCATCCCACTATGCCACCAATATCCAAAGTGCAACTAAGAAGCAATAAAATGATCATCATCGCCCGCATACTCATATGTGTACTACCCGTGCAAAGTATCTACGCATAGATCCGGCTCTGATACCACTGTAGGGTTCGCAGCATAGAAAACAAAAAATTTCCTACGATGGGAACAACTATGTACCAAGATCTATCTACTAGATACAAGCAACGGGTGGATATACATCCATAGAATACATACCCTCTAAGACCGAATAGCGTTAACGAGGTTGTACTCGTGGATGATGTAGACGAACGCTTGCCGATCTCATGATCGTGATGAAGTCCATCTGGTCCAGCCGGTCCAGCACGATCAAGTCCAGCACCTCAAAGCAGTGGTGCATCCGTGATCGCACACACGTACGGGTACCCCGACAACCTCCACGCCCTCGCTCCAGCGAAGCAGCGGAAGCAACAAATCCTTCCAGAAAAATCCATCGGGAACATGTATCTCGCTGATCCGAGACCATGGGGAAATTCTAAAGGGGGGAGAGAGATCCTTCGCGAGGAGGTGTGAGAGACAAGTGAGAGGAGGGGTCCTTTTATAGGGGAGGGGGGCATCCCAAGGGGGCATGGCCGCCGGCCATGGAGGGTGCCCCCACCTCTCCCTCATTCATGTGGTGGAAGCTCCACTCACATAAAAAACCTCTCCACTCACAATTCCACTCACATGCATTAATTTTCCACCAAAATTAATGCAAGCTCTCATTTAAATAAAACTCTTTTATTTATTTATTCAGAATTTTGTTAATTACTTTAATTAACAAACATTCACATAAAACCCCTTGCTAGTATTCCATTTCACATGCAGAACCAGTTTCAGCAATTTCAATCGAAACAGTTCCGGTGTCTAGTGAAATAAATTCCTGCGCTTTCCTTTTCTTTTTCTGGCATATCATTTTCTCTGAATGGTCTCGGTATCCCTTAAGTGTGTCACCCTACGGTTCGCGAATAATGCGGACATGATCGAGACCCTTCTCCGATCAATAATCAGTAGCGGGACCTGGAGATCCATACTGAGTCCCACGCATTCAACGATGACTTCTGTGATCGTGTGAACCTTTTACGCTAGTATCTTAATCCCTTTGTTTCACGATATATTACATGTCCGAGATTCGATCATCGGTATCTCCATACCTAGTTTGATATAGTTACCGACATGCACTCTTTTCTCGTTCCCGTGATATAACATTCTAGTGATCAAATCACTTGCTTGCATGCTAATCAATGTGATATCACCGAGAGGGCCCAGAGCATATCTATCCGTCATCGGGATGAACAAATTCCACTCTCGATCCATGGGTCTCAACATAACACTTTAGTAGTTCTGAAGCCATCTTTATAATCACCCAGTTACGGTGTGACGTTTGATGTCATCGAGAAACTCTTCCGGTGTTAGTGATTGACATGATCTCATGGTCTAAGGATTAGGATCACTTCGTAAGTTGTTATAGCAATATAAACTCAATGACTTTGATCGTAATGCTATACTTCGGATGAATGTTCATCACATAATTACACTAATGTTGTGACCTCGTTATTAACAACATCCAATGTCCATGATCAGGAAACCTTTGATCATCCTGTTAATCAACGAGCTAGTTTATAAGAGAGGCATAACTAGGGACTTCCTTTTTGTTTATTAAACGCACATGTATTAACGTTTCCGTATTAATACAATTATAGCATGTAAAATAAACATTTATCATAAACAAGGAATACGATAATAACCACTTTATTATTGCCTCTCGGGCATATTCCCTTCAGTGGGTGATAGAGCTTATCTTAGAGTGTCACCACTTCGTGCAGTGAAGAGATTTGGAGTCAAAGGAAATTTGGCCCCAAGATATGTTGGACCATTCAAGATTCTGAGTCGTAAAGGAGAAGTAGCTTATGAGATTGAATTGCCAGAATCATTGTCTGCCGTTCACAATGTATTTCATGTGAGTCAGCTTAAGAAATGCCATCCATAGATGGAAGAGACTTCTTTGATGGATACCATACCTTTGGAGGAGGTCCAATTGGAAAGTGATCTCACTTACGAAGAGAAACCTATCAAAATTCTTGAGACTGCAGAAAGAGTTACTCGGACTAAGACTATCAAATTCTGCAAAGTTCAATGGAACCATCATTCCGAAGAAGAAGCAACATGGGAAAGAGAAGATGATCTTCGGAAAGACCACCCTCACCTATTTACTAGCCAACCCAAATCTCGAGGGCGAGATTCACCTTAAGGGGATTAGATTTGTAACATCCCTAAAATCATGTTTTCAAAGATTGCATATCATTCATGCATGCATATCATTTAGGGATCAATTTCAAAACTCATTTCTAGAAAATAGAAGCACTAAGTGCTATTATTTTATGTGAGCATGCATTGATCTAATGCCACTCTCAAATGAGAATGTAATTGTTTTAAACCAAGTTTTGTTTGCCCTTATGTTGGTTTGGTTAAGTGTTAAGCTTGGACAAAAATTTCCAAAACAAATATAGTTTTAAAACCATTTTCAAATCTTCATCAAACCATGTGCTAAGGCACTATTAATTTTAAAAAATCTCCAAAGGACCATGCAAGTCCAGCAAGGAAACATGGTTTAATACTCAAGTTTACGTAGGATTCATATTACAAAAGGCCAGAAAGATTTGAAATTCAAATGCTTTTAAAATTCATTTGAAATTGATTCCAGAAAATCAAATTAGAAAAAGAAAAAGAGATAAGAAATAGAAAAGGGCCGGCGCCAGACTTTTAGCCCAACAGCAGACCTAGCCCACTAAGCCCACCTGAGGTTTTTCTCTCTCTCTCACGCGGCGCAGACTTACCCCGCGCTCACTGACTGGTGGACCCAAATGCCACGCGAGCATCGTCCCCGATCCACGCACCCCCACGACCCCGTCGACGCCGCCGTTACCTCATCACTACCGCGATTGAAGCAGGCTTAATTGCCGGCGTTTCCTCGCAAGATTCTCGCCCCTGCTCCGGCTATAAGTACCCCTCCCCTCTCTGCTCATTTCCCCTCACTCGGCGCACCATTTCCGCCACCAGGCTGCCCACAATCTTGCTTGCACCGCAGCTGTACCGAGCCACTCCGGCGGGCGATTCCGGTAAGATCCGACCGCCCCTCTGCTTCTGGTTCATACGAGCATGACTGCCACGTCCTTGTGCATCTACTAACACCCCTGGTTTGCCTGCTCGTGACCCAGGTCGCCGTCTTCGTTCACGCCCGCAACCACCAGAGCCGCCGCTCAACTCCGATGAGCAATAGCGGTATGAATTGAGCGCCCCTTGTCTTCTCCTTGAGACCATCTTGCTCACCGTGACCTTGCGCACCCCCTGATACATTTTGTTCATGCTAGGGCGACGCAGAGCCTCGGCAACGTCAACGTCTGCAAGCATCCGACGCTGCTCACGACTCCGACGAGCTCCAGCGACATCCATGGTGTGCCCCTTTGCCAACAAAGCCTACATTGAGCATCAGCAGCACACGGCGAACTCGGTAAGCCACCTCACCCTCTCCCGAGCGACCTAAATTGTCGGCAACATCTCTGACAGAGCCGCCGCCGCCACTCGTCGCCGCTAGCGCCGCCAGTCTTTGGTCGCAAGCTTCGCAACCATTAGATCTGGATTTGAGGCTCAGGATTAGATCACTTACTCGAACCGTTACATGCAGATCTGACCGTGCGCTACCACTTAAATCTAACGGCCCTCGTTAAACGATCCACACGAAGCGGTATCGGCGAATCAGAACACGCCACGTGTCTGTAGGTTTGATTTAAAATCTGAATTTAGATCTATTAGATGTTTCAACTTGAAAAATTCATAACTTGTGATCCACACGTTCAAATTTGACAAATTTTATATCATTGGAATCAGGAGAGAAAATCCTTTCCATTTATGAAATGTGTTTAATGTTTTGCCTCTGTAAAAATGGTTGTTTTTACATAAACATTTCTAGGCATAATTTGTGTATAGTAATTATTTGAAAAATGTTTTGTTGTTCAAATAAAGTTTATTTGGCATGTTTTGGACTTGTTTATGATTCAGTATTGTGTACTTGTCTTGTTTGGTGTAGGAAATCATCACATGGAATCTTTGCATGCATTCATGTATTTTTGTTTGTATATATGGTGTATGTGATTTTGTGCCATTATTTTATGTGTAGATTTTGGTGCAAATAGTGATTGTGATTGTGAAGATTGTTGCTACTCCCCAAACTACCAAGGCAAGTGGTGATTCATTATTTTATTCCTATCTTTTCCAACTATGCACTAGAAATATTTTGTATAGGACTTGCATGAATATTTTGATCTATATGCTATGCTTGGGAAATCCTAGTAGTTGTAGAATTGCTATAAATTTCTAAGTTAAGATGCTTATCAATGCCATGCTTAGCCTAGCTAGTATCAACCAAGGGTGGTTATATATTCATGCTATGAGAAAATATTTCTAAGTCTTTGGACTTGTGTTTTTGCTTAATAAAACAACTAAGTGAATGAAACACCTGGGTGGAATTGAAAGAATGGTTTGTGTTGAGTGGTTACACAAGGCCCATGTCTATGGTTTACCTTGTGTATCTCACTTGTGGCCACCCAGGAACAAAGGGATTTGAGATGCCATATGTTAAGAAGCTTCTAGTGCAGCCACATGGCAATATGGGCTCTGCCTGGATCACATAGGTTGCAATAACTTAGCCATTTGGACAGTTGGTGGTAGTGGGATGATAGGTTGGAACGCGTTCATTTGGTCTAAGGGAAGGCTTCTGAAAGGTCCTGTCTTGGTAAAAATCAAGTCTTGTGGGGAAAGTGCACAACCTCTGCAGATGGAAGAATCTAAGTACTTAGCCATGTCCCTGGTATTGGACAACTTGAGCATCAAGACATGAAAGCTATCAAGAATCTCCTCATCCCAATTTATAAGTTAAAACTTGTGGTTGAACAAGGGTGAAGGTTCACCAATTTATATTGGTGGTTCCTTGGGAAAGTTTTGTCAAAGAAAAACTTAGTGTTTTCAACTGATAGGTAAAACCTATTTTGAGCAAAGCAAGCCTAAGATACACTTAGCCAAAATGCATATAGTATCTAGACTACTAAAATTCTACTAAGGTATCACTTGCCAATACTATTCCAATGTATTGACCCAGTGTGGCTATAACTTGTGATGTTGCAGGTTATTCTGATGATGATTAGGGGTTATGAGTCTACACTCAACATGCTTGCCTGTGGCACATGAAGATGAAGACTTATTTATCTTATTATATATTGAACTCTTGTATTAGGCCTGTGGCCATGGAGTTTGTAAAAGACTATGTTTGTCTTTGGAATGATATGTAATAATGACCTTTGTTTCTGTGTACTTCATCTTAAACTGTGGATGCTAGCATTGATCCAGGGACTAGCATTGCAATCACAAGGATCCTTACCTTTATAAAGGGAGGGATCTTACACCCAGCTTAGCAGTAGTGTCGTGTTCAGCCTGGAAGAAGATTTGCCCCAGGGAATTCGCTCAACCGCAACGGCCGTCTATTTCACATGAATGCTGAAGAAGCCCAAGAAGCCCCAGATGTCGTGATGGGTATGTTTTTTGTTAACTGAGTACTTGCAAGAGTGTTGTTTGATTCTGGATCATCGCACTCGTTTGTTACCAAAGAATTTGCATGCACTAGTAAGATTCAACCAACAAAATTGAAGCATGTTATGATAGTTCAAATACCTGGTTCAACCACCAAAGCTAGACAAATTTGCAAAGCCGTACCTATCAGAATCCATGGCATAGATTTTTATGCTAATCTAATAGTACTCGGAACCAAAGGTTTGGAAGTAGTACTAGGAATGGATTGGATGTGAAAACATAAAGGATTAATCGACTATGCCAAGAAAGCCATAACCATGACCAGTACAGCCGGAATATCAGTAGAGCATGTATCTGAATCCTTGCCCCGTCAATTCAAGTGCAACAAGAGTCTAGACCAACCAACCATTGACCAAGTCAGAGTAGTCTGTGAATACCCCGACGTATTCCCAGATGTTTTGCCCGGTATGCCCCGAGATCGGGATATCGAGTTTATCATTGAACTAATCCCTAGAACTGGACCCATATCCTAGATACCTTATAGTATGAACCCATCTAAATTAGTGGAGCTGAAGAAGCAACTGGATGCTATTCTGGAGATAGGACTGATTCAACCAAGTGCGTCGCCATGGAGATCACCTGTCTTGTTTGTGGATAAGAAAGATGGAGATAACCATTTGTGTATGGATTTTCGGAAGCTGAATGATGTCACCATTAAGAACAAGTACCCACTGCCGAAGATAGAAGATCTGTTTGACCAGTTGACTGGTGCCAAAGTGTTCTCTAAGATTGATCTTAGAACTGGTTATCATCAACTCAAGATTCGTGCAGAGGATATTCCAAAGACTGCCTTTACCACCAGATATGGACTGTATAAGTACACTGTCATGTCTTTTGGATTAACCAATGCCCCCACTTATTTCATGAACCTCATGAATAATATTTTTATGGACTTCCTGGATAAGTTTGTCGTTGTTTTCATCGATGACATTCTCATCTATTCCAAATCGGAAGAAGAACATGAGCTACACCTGAGGACCATCCTTGGAACCCTTAGGGAGCATCAGTTGTATGCCAAGTTTAGAAAATGTGAATTCTGGTTACAAGAAGTAGGATTCCGGAGGAATTGCTGTTGACCCTGCAAACGTTAAGGATGTTGAAGAATGGTAAGCCCCAACCACTCAAACCCAAGTTCATGCATTTATCGGATTAGTGGGATATTACCACAAGTTCGTAGAAGGATTCTCGAGCATCGCAAGACCCATGACCCAATTGTTTAAGAAAGATAAGAAGTTTGAATGGACGGACAAATGTGAAGCGAGTTTTCAAGAACTTAAGAAGAGATTGATCTCTGCCCCAATCTTAATCATGCTGGATATCACAAAGCCTTTTGATGTGTATTGTGACGCATCCAAGATCGGTCTCGGATGTGTGTTGATGCAATAAGGCAAAGACATATAATATCTATCCTGACAATTGAAGCAACATGAGCATAATTATCCTACACATGACCTTGAACTAGCAGCCGTAGTTTTAGCCTTGAATACATGGCGGCATTACCTCATGGGAAACCGTTGTGAAATTTATTCGGATCACAAGAGCGTGAAGTATATTTTCACCCAGAAGGAGCTGAATATGAGGCAAAGGAGATGGATAGAGTTAATCAAGGACTATGATCTGGACATTCACTATCACCCCGGTAAAGCCAATATGGTAGCAGATGCCCTTAGCAGATTGTCGTGTCGCTTGAACTCCATGATTCTGAAGGAGCAACCAGGTTTGCACAAGGAGTTGGAAGATTTCCGAATGGAACTAGTAACTGAAGGATTTTTGGCTATCATAGAACTTCAACCCACTTTGGTCAGTTAGATCAAGGAGGCGCAGAAAGGAAATGCTAGTATCGACGAAATTAAACGTCGTATCGGTACAGGCAAAGTACCCGGATTCACCGAAGATGAAGAAGGAGTTTTGTGGTACAAAGGACGTATCTGTGTGCCAGCAGACTCAGAGTTGAAGCAAGCTATTTGGAAAGAAGCCCATGATACTCTGTATTCTATCCACCCAAGAGGAACAAAGATGTATCAGGATTTGAAGGAGCAATTTTGGTAGCATAAGATGAAGAGAGAAATCGGAAGCTACATAGCCAAGTGTGATATTTATCAGAGAGTCAAGGTGAGACATTAGAGACCCGCGGGACTTTTGCGACCATTGCAGATTCCGGAATGGAAATGGGATTCAGTTGGAATGGATTTTATCATTGGTTTGCCTACATCTAGTAGGGGAAATAACTCTATTTGGGTCATAGTAGATCGACTGTCCAAAGTCGCCCATTTCTTAACTGTCAAGACCACCTATTAGAGTTCGAAGCTAGCAAAGTTGTACATTCCTAGAATCATCAGTTAGCATGGAGTCCCCAAGAACATTGTGTCGGATCGAGGAACCCAGTTTACCTGAGGTTTTGGAAGAAAGTCCAAGAAGGATTAGGAACAAGACTAGATTTTAGCACAGCTTATCACCCTCAAACTACTGAACAAACAGAGCGAGTAAATCAGATACTCGAAGATATGTTGAGAGCCTATGTGTTGGAATATGGATCTAAATGGGAAGACTGTCTGCCTTTCCCAGAATTTTCATACAACAGCAGTTATCAAGCCAGTTTGCAAATGGCCCCATTTGAATTCATGTATGGAAGGAAGTGTCGTACCTCTTTGAATTGGTCGGAAGTAGGAGAGAGTCAGATTTTTGGACCCGACATCCTACGAGAAGCAGAAGAGAAAGTTCACAAGATACGTGAGCACCTCAAGACCGCCCAATCCACACATAAGAGTTATGCCGACAAGAGACTTCGAGACCTAGCCTTTAATATCGGAGATTTTGTGTACCTCAAAGTGTCACCTTTGAAAGGAATGCAACATTTCCAACTCAAAGGAAAGTTAGCCCCCAGATATATCAGACCCTTCAATATTTTGAATCGCCGAGGAGAAGTATCGTATCAACTAGAACTGACGGAAGAGATGTCATCCGTGCATAATGTGTTTCATATCTCGTTACTTCGCAAATGCCTAGAAGTCCTGGAGAAGACCGAAGTTTTCAAGAATATTGATCACCGAACCATAGAGATCAACGATGACCTGACATATCCCGAAGTACCCATATGTATTTTGGAGGAAGCTTTCAGAACCACCAGGACCCGGAGTATCAAGTTTCTCAATATCTAGTGGAGTAACCACACTAAAGAAGAAGCTACATGGGAGCGAGAAGACTACATTAGGACGAAGTTTCCAGATCTCTTTAAATCCTAATTTTCTTTTTCTGAAATCTTGGGATGAGATTTTGTTTAAGGAGGGAAGGTTTGTAACATCCCAAAAATATTAATCAAGGTTTTCAATTCTAATCACCCAAATTTAGGGTTAACAAAAACTTTTGTTAATTAAAATCCATATGAATGCATGTGTGTATGTGATGAATGCATGAATGCTTGTATGTACTTGTGTGATTGTTATGAATGGCAAGGATTGGTTTAAAGATGAAAACAACATCATCTAAATCATTTCCATGCAGAATCAAATCAAGAGAAATTTAAAAACAAACTATATAAGCAAATGGTCATTTTTGCCAATCTTGCTCACTAGACCACTTTGAGCGTTTCTAGTCCAAGATTTCATATAGAAACAAATACAATTATTTTCACCCCTTGCTAGACCAAGTAAAAGTGAACCCAAGCCCACCTTGCAAACCCACAGAAACACTTGGCAACCCTATTCAAATGACATTTGAAAATTTAATCTAGTTCATATGGTAAGATCACCATTTCTCAAAACCCAACCAAATCAGTTCACCTTGACAAATCCAATCAACCAGAGACTACCTAGTATGTGACCAGTACATTCACCAAGTTTCAACCAAAAATTCAAATATAAATTTCTTGCGGCCATTTCATCAAACACTTGGAGACACAAACCAAATCTGTCAAACTTCACTGTTTTGAGCAGTAATTTTGCCAAACCTTGTTCCCCATTAATCACCCTTGTCTCCCCTGGTGAGCCACCCAGACCCCCACTGGCCACACTAGGGTTTGAGCCTGTCGTGTTCTGTTCGACGAGGATGATGGCCGTGAGCCTTTGATCCATAGTCTAACCCTACGGTCGTAGTTAGCTTGTACCCCTTCGCACCCCTTGTCCCACTAATGCGTGGGGACACCACTTAACCAGCCCTCGCGCGTGCTGTGCGTAGTGGGCCAGCCCAGCTAGCTCTCCCGCGCGACCCAGTAGTTTGAATTTAGATTTATCTATTTAGTTTCAAACCTAGTTCTGGCAGTAGATTCAAAATTCAATTCAGAGAGATTCACTTAACCAAATTGCATGAAACCAATTTTGTTAGGAAGGTATGAAATTCTTAATCCAAACCCGTTGGATTCAAACCATTTGAAATTGTAGATCACCTATAGTAAAAATAACAAGGCGAAGACTTTTTCTGCATTCAAACATTTTTAAAAATTCAACCATAAATGCTTTTGAGTTGATTCCAACTTTCTAAAATTACATTTGACCAGACCTTTCTGAATATATAAAAATATCTAGCTTTACTTGTAGTAACAATGGATAAGTAATAAAAGAATGCCCCATAGGCATTTCTAGTCACTTTAATTAATTAAAATAAAAAGGTTAAACCTTATTAAATTGTGACACCACTTTAAATCACATTCCCAAGTATTAAAATATGAGGTGATGACATGTGTCAAAATGATCCCATATTTTAATTGGAGAATATTAAATTTAAGTAGTTTTTCAATGAGTAGAATTACTTTTCTAAAATAAAATAAATAAGACTGATGCTTTAATTCTTGTGATGATGCTAGATCATCTAGTGTGCACCTTTGTGTGCCAAATAAGAGTAGTTAATTATTTTTTGGTGATTGTGCACTTAGTATTTATTTATAGACGCTAGTACCGACCAAGGATACGAAGAGGAAGGAGACTACTACGAGGAAGATGCAGAGGATAACTTCAACCACTGCACTACTCAAGGCAAGCTACTATCTTAGCAAGCTAAGCTAAACCATGAAATTCTTACTTGCAAGCCTAAACCCACTAGTTAACCTATGCAAGATGCATTAGGCATGCCTTGGTTAAACCACTTGATTATACCAAATCCCAGTTTTACTTGCAAGCTTTATTATTTTATTTCTTTATCAAAGCTCTTTGTTTATGTTTACTTAGTGACCCTTGAAGTTTTGGAAAGATATTAAAAGTAGCATAAAGAGCATAAAACTTGGACTAAGTTAGGTAGAACTTGATGTCATCCTGAGGCATGAGATTAGAGTTAGATAAGTCACACTTGATTATCACCCCTCATTAGTGTTTACCCCCAACTTTAGTGGCTAGTGCTAAGCATAAAACTTGATCACTTTAGATGGGAATACTTGGTGAAAATGGTTATGAAAACCTTAGAATGATGAGTCATTCTAATGAAATGTTTTGACATGTGTTCTTGAACACCAGATGATTTTGATGATGAAAATGTTGAGGCATGGGCCTTAGCCCTTTATAAAACTGATGGTTGTGTTCGGATGCGATACCATTCCAATGTTTACCGTACAACCACAATACCCGAAATTGGGTAGGTCTTGACTAGAAGTTTATATATCTTAGTATGGGTTCCCTTGCGGCAAAGGTTTGAGCTGAGGCTACCTCGTGATGATTGACCACATGTGCAGTTCCCTAGATGACATATGGTCATGGTTGGGAGGCCAAACTCATAGGAGAGGTGCCTATACTAGGGTGTGTAACTGAAAGTTTAGGATTGATTATCCGCATACTAAGTATGGTGATTCAGGATTGTTCCTGACGGATATATCGAATATTGTGGTGAAAGTGCACCACCTCTGCAGAGTGTCAAACTATTAGAATAGCTGCGTCTGCGGTTATGGATAGTTGGAGTGGTCGTCAAATGTTTTCAAAATGACTTGTGAAATGAATCATGACTTTGACTTGACCACAAAAGGGTTGTGAAAGTGAAAGCTAAGTTCCCAATTAGGTGTTATAAAACCTTAAACTAGTTTTCTTTGCTTCTAAACTCACTTAGAGATAAATCTGGCTTTTTTTCAAAACAACCTAGAGCTTAGTATTCCTACTCGAACCACTTCACTTGTTAGTCTTAGTTTGCGAGTACTTAAAGAGTACTCATGGCTTTGTACCTGGCTATTCCTATAGCCAGACTATGAGGAGGACTACCAGGATGATGGACAATAGGAAGTCTACGACAACTAGGATCATCTACCATCGTCAGCATTGCCTGTGACCCTGAAGATAGAGCTTCGCCCATGCTACCGTTATTATTATATTATTCTGCTGCATTGATTGTATTAAGACTGGATCATGATATCCTTTATTTGGAATACCTTTATTATGGTTTGTAATGGATGATGAACTATGGTACCAATCTGTTATGTCTCGCAAAATGGTAATCCTGGGGTTGCGATGTATGGCATAATAGGCATCTGGGATTAAAAATCTGGGTGTTGACATGCAGCGGGTGGAAATCTGAGGTTCACTACCAATATGTATCTTAAGTAGCCTGGTATGGGCCTTACGATATAAAAAGATGTTGGAATTATGCCCTAGAGGCAATAATAAAGATATTATTATAATTCTTGTTCATGATAATGTTTATATTCCATGCTAGAATTGTATTAAGCGGAAACTTTAATACTTGTGTGGTTTGTGAACAACACCGTGTCCCTAGTACGCCTCTATGGACTAGCTCATTGATTAATGATGGTTAAGGTTTCCTAACCATGGACATGAGTTGTCAATTAATAATGAGATCATATCATTGGGAGAATGATATGGTGGACAGACCCAAACTAAGCGAAGCAATTAGATCGTGTCATCGTGTTCGTCTTTGCGAAGCTTTTCTTATGTCAAATATTGTATTCCTTAGACCATGAGATAATACAACTCCCTGGTATCGGAAGAAACTTTGAGGTCATCAAACGTCATCCTATGAGAGGGTGATCATAAAGGTGTCTCTCAGGTGATCGGAAAGTATCTGTTGGGTTGTATGTATCGAGATGGGATTTGTCCCTCCCAAGTCGGAGAGATATACTTCGGGCCCACTCTATAATCGATATCAACACCGCTTGCAAGCATGTGGTTAAGGAGTTAATCACAAAGTGATATCGGATTACGGAACGAGTAAAGTACTTGCTGTGAACGAGATTGAACTAGGTATGACGGTACCGACGATCAAATCTCGGGCAAGTAAAATATCGCGAGATGAAGGGAATATATATATGGGATTGATTGAATCCTGGCATCGTGGTTCATCCGATATGATCATCGATGAATGTGTGGGAGTCAATATGGGTTTCCAGACCCCGCTGTTGATTATTGATAGAAGATCATGTCTGCATATTCTCGAACCCGCAGGGTC
This sequence comes from Avena sativa, assembly GCA_916181665.1. Taxonomy (NCBI): domain Eukaryota; kingdom Viridiplantae; phylum Streptophyta; class Magnoliopsida; order Poales; family Poaceae; genus Avena; species Avena sativa. Next base: position 360,636,051 of record OV702299.1, on the reverse strand, counting down.
ACACACTTAACGTATCTCGACGCTAGGATAGATTGGATAATTGGTTTATGAGTTTTTGTTCGGGGTCTCGGATGGGATCCGGAACATCACGAGAGGTTCCGGAGTGGTCCGGAGAATAAGATTCATATAAGGCAGTGCAGTTTTTGGAGTTCGGAATTGTTCCGGGTTAATCGGTATTGTACCGAAAGCTTCTAGAACCTTCCGGAAGGGGACCAATGTGGCCACACCTTCCGGGAGGGGGCATGGTCCTACGAGGGAGTGCCCTGCCGCATTGGGCCAGGGGCACAAGGCCCCATAGGGCCCAGCCGGCCAAGAGAGGTTTGAACTCGAGATAGACCTTCTAGAAGGGGGGGTTTCCTTGCCCCCCACTCCTTATCCTTTGGGGCCGCCGGTTTGTTCTTGGGGGAGGGGCTAGGGCTGCGCCCACCCTCTATATAAAGAGGGGTGGGGGCGCACCAACCCCTTACACCTTCCCCTCCAACCCTAGCCGCCCTGCTGCCCTTCCTCTCTCCCTCCCGACTGTTTGTAGGCGAAGGCCTGCTGCAGAAATTCTCCACCATATACACCACGCCATCGTGTTGTAGATCCAATCCGTCTCTCCACCATAATTGCTGGTCCGAGGAAGGAGGAGACTTCGAGGTGCTGCACGTGTGCATCTCACGGAGGCACCGCCACTTATGGTGCTAGATCGGATCGGATCGCGAGGAGGAGAAGCGAGTACGACTACATCACCCACGTTCCGACGAACATTCCGCTGTGCGAATCTTCAAGGGTATGAAGATCTAATCCAATCTCTCTCGTTGTTTGCATCTCCTAGATTAGATATTGGCTTTCCCTCTGTTCGCATCCGTAGAAAATTTTGATTTACTATGCCGCAAAACCCTTCAGTGGTATCAGAGCTAGATCTATGCGTAGATGTGTTTCACGAGTAGAACACAACATGGTTGTTGCGGGCGTTGATGTTTTCTGTTCCAAGCCTCTTGTTTGTGTTCTTCTTATGACGTGGGATAGTGAGATTGAAGCGGTCCAGGCCAACCTTACGCGACGTCATTCGCGAGACCGGCTCCGCACTTGACGTGTGGCTTGTTCCACACATGCAGCTGGTGGATGTCAGTTTCTCTCACTATAGTTGTCATGGGATTAACACCGGAGTTTGGCAACCATAATATCACTGTTGTGGCTTTCCGTAGGTAAGAATCGTTCTTAGCATCTACTCCCATAAGCCACGTAAAACATGCAACAACAAAGTAGAGGCGTCTAACTTGTTTTTGCAGGGAGTGTTTTCTGTGATATGGCATGGCCCAAGATGTGATGTGTATATTGTATGCGATGATCATGTTTTGTAATGTTTCACGACTTGCATGTCGATGAGTACACAACCGGCAGGAGCCATATGGTTGTCTTTATAATTGTGTATGACCTACGAGTCAACTTCTTATACGCCATGTAATAGCTTTACTTTATCGCTAAGTAGTTAGCAATAGTTGTAGTTGCTATTCGTGGTGGAGGCAATCATGGTGGAGTGATGGAGATCATGCCGGAACGCACAAGATGGAGATCATTGCGTGAAGATTGGCTATACCATGTCACATAAAGTTATATGCATGTGATGTTTATCCTTTTATGTATCTTATTATGCTTAGATCGCGACGGTAGCATTATAAGATGATTCACTTAAAGATCAAGATAAAAACTATGTTCTCCCTAAGTATGCACCGTTGCGAAAGTTCGTCGTGTCCAAGCATCACGTGATGATCGGGTGCTATAGACTCTACGCTCACATACAACGGGTGCAAGCCAGTTTTTTCACACGCGGAAATACTTGGGTCTAACTTGACGAGCCTAGCATGTACAGACATGGCCTCGGAACACAAGAACCGAAAGGTTAAGCATGAGTCATATGAATGATATGATCGACACTTCGTTGTCCACCATTGAAACCACATCTCTTCTCGTGATGATCGGATTAGGTGTGGTGAATTTGGATCGTGTTCACTAAACAACTTGAGGGATGTTGAATTTAGTGGGAGTTCATCTAGTAATTTGATTAAGTTGAACTATTTATCATGAACATAGTCTAAATTGTACTTGCAAATACTATAGATCACATGGCCAAGTCCAACTTCAATTTCAACGTTTTTGCTGAGAAGGAAAAGCTTAGAAACAATGGGTCTAACTTCACCAATTGGTTCCGCAATCTAAGAATCATTCTCTCTGGCGGTCAAAAGGACTATGTCCTTGGGAAAGCGTTAGGTGACCCCCCTGCTGCAACTGCGCCGGCTGATGAGAAAGCTGTCTATCAGTCGCGCAAAGATGATTATGGTGTGATTAAGAGCACCATGTTGTTTGCTATGGAACCGGAACTTCAAAATCGTTTTGAAGACTATCCCGGGCCCTTTGAGATTCTCGAAGAGCTGAAAACCATGTTTCAGACTCAGGCCCGTTCTGAGAGATATGAGATCTCTGAGAAGTTCTTTAACTGCAAGATGGAGGAAGGGAGTTCCGTTAGTGAGCACGCCATTAAGATGACGGGCTACACTCAACGCCTTGAGCAACTAGAATGCACGATTCCAGAGGAGCTCAAGATTGACAGGGTTCTGCAATCACTCCCTCCCAGCTACAAAAGTTTTGTAGTGACTCATAATCAGATTGGTTCCACTGATACAATCACCGAGCTCTTCGCAAAGCTGAAGGCCGCGGAAGTGGACATCAAAAAGGATAATCATGTGTTGATGGTCAACAAGCCCACCTTTAAGAAAGGTAAGGGAGCAAAGAAGCCCTTCAAGAAAGGCGGCGGCAAGCGCGTTGCCCCTGCTAAGAAGAAGCTCAAGTCTGGTCCTAAACCAGACACTGAGTGCTTCTATTGCAAGGACAAGGGTCACTGGAAGCGCAACTGTCCGAAGTACTTAGCAGACAAGAAGGCTGGCACCATCAAAGGTATATTTGATATACATGTTATTGATGTTTTCCTTACTAGCCCTCGTTGTAGTGCCTGGGTATTTGATACTGGTTCGGTTGCTAATATTTGTAACTCGAAACAGGAGCTACGGAATAGACGGCGGCTTGCGAGGGATGAGGTGACGATGCGCGTTGGCAATGGATCAAGAGTTGATGTGATGGCCGTCGGCACGCACTCCTTAGTTTTATCTTCGGGATTAGTTTTAAACCTTAATAAGTGTTATTATGTGCCTGCGTTGAGCATGAACATTATTTCTGGATCTTGTTTATTGCAAGACGGTTATTCATTTAAATCGGAGAATAATGGTTGTTCTATTTATATGAGTAACATCTTTTATGGTCATGCACCTATTGTGAATGGTTTATTTCTTCTAAATCTCGAAAGGGATGAAACACACATCCATAACATTGAGGCTAAGAGATGCAAAGTAGATAGTGATAATACTACTTATTTGTGGCACTGTCGTCTAGGTCATATTGGAGTAAAGCGCATGAAGAAACTCCATTCTGATGGACTTTTGGAGTCTCTTGATTTTGAATCATTTGACACATGCGAACCATGCCTCATGGGCAAGATGATCAAAACCCCGTTCTCCGGTATTATGGAGCGAGCAACGGACTTGTTGGAAATCATACATACCGATGTATGCGGACCGATGAGTGTTTCGACGCGCGGTGGATATCACTATTTTATCACTTTTACCGATGACTTAAGTAGATATGGGTATATCTATTTAATGAAACATAAATCTGAAATGTTTGAAAAGTTCAAAGAATTTCAGAATGAAGTGGAGAACCATCGTAACAAAAAGATTAAGTTTCTACGATCCGATCATGGAGGTGAATATTTTAGTTATGATTTTCTCATGCATCTTAAATCAAGTGGAATTGTTTCACAACTCACGCCACCCGGAACACCATAGCGCAATGGTGTGTCTGAACGCCGGAATCGAACCCTATTAGATATGGTCCGATCAATGATGTCTCTTACTGATTTGCCATTATCATTTTGGGGTTATGCATTAGAAACCGCTGCATTCACTTTAAATAGGCCTCCATCTAAATCCGTTGAGACGACACCGTATGAACTGTGGTTTGGTGCTAAACCTAAGTTGTCGTTTCTTAAAGTTTGGGGATGCGAAGCTTACGTCAAGAAGTTGATGCCGGACAAGCTCGAACCCAAAGCGGAGAAATGCGTCTTCATAGGATACCCTAAGGAAACTATTGGGTATACCTTCTATCACAGAACCGAAGGCAAAGTGTTTGTCGCAAAGAACAGTTCCTTTCTTGAGAAGGAGTTTCTCTCGAAAGAAGTGAGTGGGAGGAAAGTAGAGCTAGACGAGGTTATTGAACCTTCTCTTGAATTGGAGAGTAGCGCAGCACCTGAAATTGTTCTAGTGCCGCCTGCACCAACAATAGAGGAAGCTAATGACAAGGATCATGAAGCTTCGGACGATGCTGCTACTGAACATCGCAGGTCGACAAGGTCGCGTGCCCCTCCTGAGTGGTACGGCAACCCTGTCTTGACTGTCTTGTTGGTAGAAGACAGTGAACCTACGAACTATGAGGAAGCAATGATGAGCCCAGACTCTGAGAAATGGCTAGAAGCCATGAAATCCGAATTGGGATCCATGAGCGAAAACCAAGTATGGACTTTGGTGGACCCTCCTAGCGACCGAAAGGCCGTTGAGTGCAAATGGATCTTCAAGAAGAAAACGAACGCGGATGGTAATGTTACCGTCTATAAAGCACGGCTTGTCGCGAAAGGTTTTTGACAAGTTCAAGGTGTTGACTACGATGAGACTTTCTCTCCCGTAGCGATGTTTAAGTCCATTCGGATTTTATTAGCAATTGCTGCGTTTCATGATTATGAAATATGGCAGATGGATGTCAAGACTGCTTTCCTCAATGGCAACATTGATGAAGAGTTGTATATGATGCAACCCGAAGGTTTTGTCAATCCTAAGGATGCTGATAAAGTATGCAAACTTCAGCGTTCCATTTATGGACTGAAGCAATCATCTCGGAGTTGGAACCTTCGTTTTGATCAAGTGATCAAGAGCTTTGGATTTGTTCCAAATTGCTACGAAGCTTGCATCTACAACAAAGTGAGTGGGAGCTCGGTGACGTTTCTTGTACTATATGTGGATGACATATTGATTATCGGAAATGACATCAACATGCTTAACGATGTGAAGAGTTATTTGAACAAGTGTTTTTCAATGAAAGACCTAGGTGAAGCTGCTTATATATTGGGCATCAAGATCTATAGAGATAGACAAAGACGCCTGATAGCTTTAAGCCAGAGTACATACCTAGACAAAGTTCTGAAAAGGTTCAGAATGGATAAGGCAAAGAAAGGTTCGGTGCCTATGTTGTCAGGTAAGATGTTGAGCAAGGCTCAGTGTCCAGCTATGGTAAATGATAGGGAAGCTATGAGCAAAGTGCCTTATGCCTCGGCCATAGGTTCCATCATGTATGCCATGCTGTGTACTAGACCGGATGTGTCCAATGCTCTTAGTTTGACGAGCAGATATCAAAGTGATCCAGGAGTGGAACACTGGACAGCCGTAAAGAACATCCTAAAGTACCTAAATAGGACTAAAGAAATGTTCTTAGTCTATGGGGGTGATGAACAGCTTGTCGTAAAAGGTTACGTCGATGCTAGTTTTGACACCGACAAGGATGATTCTAAATCTCAGACAGGATACGTGTATATTTTGAATGGAGGAGCTGTGAGCTGGAGAAGCTGCAAGCAAAGCATGATCGCGGGATCTACAGTAGAAGCGGAATACATGGCTGCTGCAGAAGCGTCAAGTGAAGGAGTTTGGATCAGGAACTTCATCACTGAGCTTGGCGTGGTTCCAAGTGCATTGGACCCACTGGAGATATTGTGTGAAAACACTGGCGCCATAGCACTCGCTAAGGAACCAAGATATCATCCAAAGACCAAGCATATCAACCGCAAGTTTCATATAATCCGAGATTATATATCAGATGGAGATCTGAAGATTAGCAAAGTACATACAGATCTGAATATCGCATATCCATTCACTAAACCTCTTCCACGTGTAAAACATGATCAGCACCTCAGTGCCATGGGTGTGAGATTGTTGCCAAATATAAACTAGATTATTGACTCTAGTGCAAGTGGGAGACTGTTGGAATTATGCCCTAGAGGCAATAATAAAGATGTTATTATTATAATTCTTGTTCATGATAATGTTTATATTCCATGCTAGAATTGTATTAAGCGGAAACTTTAATACTTGTGTGGTTTGTGAACAACACCGTGTCCCTAGTACGCCTCTATGGACTAGCTCATTGATTAATGATGGTTAAGGTTTCCTAACCATGGACATGAGTTGTCAATTAATAATGAGATCATATCATTGGGAGAATGATATGGTGGACAGACCCAAACTAGGCGAAGCAATTAGATCGTGTCATCGTGTTCGTCTTTGCGAAGCTTTTCTTATGTCAAATATTGTATTCCTTAGACCATGAGATAATACAACTCCCTGGTATCGGAAGAAAGCTTTGAGGTCATCAAACGTCATCCTATGAGAGGGTGATCATAAATGTGTCTCTCAGGTGATCGGAAAGTATCTGTTGGGTTGTATGTATCGAGATGGGATTTGTCCCTCCCAAGTCGGAGAGATATACTTCGGGCCCACTCGGTAATCGATATCAACACCGCTTGCAAGCATGTGGTTAAGGAGTTAATCACAAAGTGATATCGGATTACGGAACGAGTAAAGTACTTGCTGTGAACGAGATTGAACTAGGTATGACGGTACCGACGATCAAATCTCGGGCAAGTAAAATATCGCGAGACGAAGGGAATATATATATGGGATTGATTGAATCCTGGCATCGTGGTTCATCCGATATGACCATCGATGAATGTGTGGGAGTCAATATGGGTTTCCAGACCCCGCTGTTGATTATTGATAGAAGATCATGTCTGCATATTCTCGAACCCGCAGGGTCACACACTTAACGTATCTCGACGCTAGGATAGATTGGATAATTGGTTTATGAGTTTTTGTTCAGAGTCTCGGATGGGATCCGGAACATCACGAGAGGTTCCGGAGTGGTCCGGAGAATAAGATTCATATAAGGCAGTGTAGTTTTTGGAGTTCGGAATTGTTCCGGGTTAATCGGTATTGTACCGGAAGCTTCTAGAACCTTCCGGAAGGGGACCAACGTGGCCACACCTTCCGGGAGGGGGCATGGGCCTATGAGGGAGTGCCCTGGCCGCATTGGGCCAGGGGCACAAGGCCCCATAGGGCCCAGCCGGCCAAGAGAGGTTTAAACTCGAGATAGACCTTCTAGAAGGGGGGTTTCCTTGCCCCCCACTCCTTATCCTTTGGGGCCGCCGGTTTGGGCTTGGGGGAGGGGCTAGGGCTGCGCCCCCCCTCTATATAAAGAGGGGTGGGGGCGCACCAACCCCTTACACCTTCCCCTCCAACCCTAGCCGCCCTGCTGCCCTTCCTCTCTCCCTCCCGACTGTTTGTAGGCGAAGCCCTGCTGCAGAAATTCTCCACCATATACACCACGCCGTCGTGTTGTAGATCCAATCCGTCTCTCCACCATACTTGCTGGTCCGAGGAAGGAGGAGACGTCGAGGTGCTGCACGTGTGCATCTCACGGAGGCACCGCCACTTGTGGTGCTAGATCGGATCGAATCGCGAGGAGGAGAAGCGAGTACGACTACATCACCCATGTTCCGACGAACGTTCTTCTGTGCGAATCTTCAAGGGTATGAAGATATAATCCAATCTCTCTTGTTGTTTGCATCTCCTAGATTAGATCTTGGCTTTCCCTCTGTTCGCATCCATAGAAAATTTTGATTTACTATGCCGCGAAACCCTTCAAAAGAAACCTACATGTGTACCACGAAACCTGGTAGTTTCGAGTGAAGGGACCTAAATGATGGTGCTAGTATACAAATTCACCAGACGTACTAATAATTTTTTGGGACCAGGACGACCAGCAAGATAAATCATGGCTACCTAGTTGCGGCTGTAACTAGTCCAATAATCGCAACCGGGTTTTGGGATGATGATGGGGGATGGCATAGAAGGGCCGTATAGCGGTATTAGGTTGGCATCAATCACTCCCTTTTTAGTACTAGTGGGATATGGGGAAGGAGATGGACAATAGTTCAGAAGGCAAGGATAATCATAGGGTAAGAAGAGCGGCTTCTGCAGCGCAACTCGTTCAAGGGAAAGGTGTAGATCCGGGATGGCCTCGGAGAAACAGGACATGCTAAGAGGATCGGATCGACTAGCGATTACACAGAGAGCATCATCATCTAACTTCGACCAGTTGTGGACAGGGTTGCCTAGATTGGCTCCGGCCATGGTGGGTTCACCATCGCGTCGGTGATGGTTTTTTTTGGGGGCGAGGGGGTGCTTTGAGGGTGCGATGAGGCTAACCTGGTCACCGGTGAGGGTCGCGAGGAGGGACGCCGGTGCAGTGTGGCGTCGCGATACCTGGGGAAGGTGGTCGATGTAACTCACACTCACAGGACGACCCACCAGCATGGGTCAAGATCGACTGAATACGCATGGGGAACCCAAACCAGCATGGGAAATAGGATAATATCTGGAACCCTGTTCATACTACTGCTCTAGGAGCAATAACTGAAACAGGTCTGGCAGCATGCATTGAGTACGAGTGCACTGAGACACGACGAGTCTAGTCTAGTGTGATCTGCATTCTGTTGAATCTTTGCATGTAGTAACTTGCATGTATGTTTTTGTTTATACCTGTATCAGTGTGCAAATAGTCAAACATCACACCCACGCACACGCAAGAACAGTATACATGATGTTTCATTGTGCAACATGCCCATTGCACACAATGAGTGTAGCAAAAACACTCCCATGGCTAACTCTAGTAGTACAAGACACAAGTGAACATAAATAATGGAAGGGCCCACAGTCAGTATCTAGATCCTTTCTATAACGGCATGTCATGCAAATAGAAAATCAAGATTGACGGTTCCTTTTGCAAAGTAGCGGGTCCTATAAAAATATAGTTCTGCTACCCAGCAACATTTTTCTGACCATATTTGTTAGACTCAAGATAAACGGCGTAAACGCTCTAATCTTCTAGACTCGAGAATAGAAAAGAAGATCCAACGCTTAGCAATGTTGGGATTTGCCAGTCTTGGTGGAATGGGTGAATAATCAAAATTATCCGTACACTATATATCTATAAGTTGCACACATGCCTTGCACACGTGGTAATCAGATAATAGAAGTATGACATTATTATTTTATATAAAATTATAATAGGTGAAATAATTATAATTTTGAGCCACGTCCGTAAAGAATCTGGTGTATATTTGGTTAACCAACAAGAGTTTCGACGACAGGTTCAACTTCTTGCTAAGATTTTGCATCTTGATAGTTTAACGAAATTAGGTCAAACTTGAGCTACAAATAAGCGCAATAGAGTGCTCTTGAATTAAATGTAATTTTAGAGGTAGATGGGTTTATCTTCTTGTAGTAAACAATGTCATCGGTGTGGGCGTCCAACTATATTTGTAAAGAACATTCTCAATTTTACGATTGATGACGAGATTGTTCTTTTCTAGAAAGAAAAGTCTAAAGAATATTGAATCTCAATGCCATAAGCCAAGTTTTTAGACATATATAGTGGACCAACAAGTCAAACTTATGATACCCATGTTTTATGAGTTTTTCAAATTTCCTTGCTACTCTGCCCACTTGAATGAATTTATGTTGATTTATTAAAATTAATTCAAATTTGAAATTATGAGTAAATTTTAGGTTGCTTATAAAGTTTACAAAAAAGCTATTGGAGGCACCCATCGGGGGTCACAATTAATATATCAGAAACCAATGAGAGTTTTGATGACAGGTTCAAATCTTGCTAAGATTTTGGTTCCCGACAATTTAACAAAATTAGGTCAAATTTAGCTACAAGTAAGCACAAATATATTGCTCTTGAATTAAATATTTTCGGTGGTAGATGGGTGCATCTTATTGTAGTAAAAAATGTCGTCAGTGTGAGTTACCAACTATCACGAAAGATATTCTCATTTTTTCAAGTGATGACAAGATTGTTCTTTTCCATAAAGAAAGTTCGAAGAATATGGATATGAATGCCTCAAAGCCAAGTTTTCAGACATATATAGTGGACCAACATGTTGTACTTGCAATTCCTCATGTTTTATGAGTTCTCAAACTTCCTTGCTAACTCCGCCCACTTGAATGACTTCATGCCAATTTATCGAAATTAGGTCAAATTTGAACTACTACACGTAAATCGTGGGATGCTTTAAAAGTTTTCAAAAAAACTTTTGGAGGTACCCATCGAGGCGGGGGTCAAAATTAATATATCAAACCACCAAGATTTTTGACGAAAGATTCAACTTCTTGCTAAGATTTTGCACATTGACAATTTAACGAAATTAGGTCGAATTTGAGCTACAAGTAAGAGAAAATAGATTGCTCTTGAATTAAATATCTTTTTGGAGTTAGATGGGGGCATCTTCTTGTAGTAAACAATGTTGTCAGTGTGAGTTTTCATATATCAGGAAAGAACATTCTCAATTTTTCGAGTGATGACGAGATTGTTATTTCCCACAAAAAAAGTCTGGAGAATATGGATTTGAATGTAACAAGTCAAGTTTTCAGACTTATATAGTGGGCCAACATGTTGTACTTACGATTATGAGTTCTCAAACTTCCTAGCTAACTCTGCCCACTTGAATGACTTTATGCTGATTTATCGGAATTAGGTCAAATTTGAACTACTACAAGTAAATCGTGGGCTGCTTTGAAAGTTTATGAATAAGCTTGTGGAGGTACCCATCGGGGGTCACAATTAACATATCAAACCACCGATATTTTTGACGACAGGTTCAACTTCTTGCTAAGAATTTGCACCTTGAAAATTTAACAAAATTAGGCCAAACTTGAGCTACAAGTAAGCATGATAGATTAATCTTGAATTAGATGTCTTTTCAAAGGTAGATGGGTGCATCTCCTTGTAGTAAACAATGTTGTCAGTGTGAGTTTCCAACTATCACGAAAGAACATTTTTAGTTGTCCGAGTGATCACGAGATTGCTATTTTTTTAATAATACGATTTTTATTAAATTCCACGAATAATACACAATTTTGACAAACTCAAAATCTAGCACGGCCTCGGGGTTTGAAATCCCGACAAGGACCTTTCGGAAGTTTAACTCCCGACCAGTTGGTCAGATCCAGGCGCAGTGTGGTGCATGGCGAGTGCTTGTCGGTGGTTCAAACATCGACGAGTGCTTCTTGGTGGTTCAACTACCGACGGGAGTTGGTCACTGTTTGAGACCCCGAGGACACGCTACTTTTCAAAAATCCTAATTTTGTGTATTATTCATGGAATTTAATAAAAATTGTATTATTTAAAAAAGCAACGAGATTGTCCTTTCCCGTGAAGAAAGTCCAAAGAATATGGATCTGAATGCCACAAGCCAAGTTTCCAGACATTTGCCACACGGTAGGACCCACAATGTATAAGGTGAACCTTAGTGGATGCCACATAAACCTTAAAGTATTTTTATCACATTGTGGATGCTAAGGAAAAAGCAAATTATGGGCCCACTTGGCAGTGTGTGACCAAGCTATAAACTCCTATGCAAAAGTTAGCATCTTGAGTTGAGTGGGTCCCATGAATCACCTCGTATAGACATTGTCTAAATGGTTGATCTTACTCGTGCACTAGTACTATACTATACATATGCTCACCTCTGTCCACGTGTTTTACAAGTAGAAAGAATAAAACGTAGGCAGGAGAAGATGGCAGCAACGAAGAGAGAAGAGGAGTTGAAGGAGGTTCGATGTCAGAGCAAATTTTATTACTGATGGGTTCCTAACACAAGGTACTCCTGACTCTAATAGTATTAAATTTAAGGACCTAGGCACACCAAAAAAAGTGTGTTTTCTCTCTCCTTCTCTACCTCTCATCTCTCCACCCATCTCCCCTCGCGCACCGGCCCGCCTGATCTCTCCCTCGTCCACAGCGTGGCGCTGCGCACGTGTGCCTTGGTACGATGGATCTGTTTCTTTTTCTTTTCTTTTTTGAGAGGGCGACTCTATTTCTATGGCGTGTTTGGCAGCCACGTTGGTGTGGAGTAGGAGGAGTAGTACATAGGAAGGAAACCACTTTGGTCCTCGGTGGCAAAAAAATAAAAAATTTCCAGTTTTGAAATTTTCACTTGCTTCCCAAACTTCGAGAGGGAAGGTTATTCAAAAGATCGGAAATTCGCAGTGGTACTTCTTATCTTATATTTATCTTGTCTTATCTCTTACAATACCATACCACTATAGTATAGTGTATGGATAACTTTGAACATTGACCATTAGATCAAGAGTGGCAAATCCAAACATTGCTAACCGTTCGATCTTCTTTTTCATTCTTAGCATCTATAAGATTCATGACGAGGGCTCGACTCATTAATGCCCATTGTTATGGACTTGGGGTTTGTAGAAGATGGGTATGCTGGAGATCGCGAGATGGTTAATAGACACGCATCAAGGGGACACGAGGTTTACCCAGGTTCAGGCCCCCGGAGGGAAAACCCTACTCATGCTTGTCTATTCTTGATTACGGTGGAACCGAAGGTTACAGGGGTGCGTAGATGCGATCTAGCATGAGGTGTGTGTATGAGTTGGGAGAGCCTCCTCGCCGTTCCCTCCTGGCCTTTACATAGATAGGCCAGGTCCCGGGGGTAGGTCGAGTCGGTTACAAGTTAGGGTTTCACCCTTGAATATTTTATCTATAGCTTGGCCATGTTCTTCAAGGAGTCGAACTTCTACTGGGCTTGGGCCACCCTGAGTCTCCTTGGGAAGCAAGTCTTCATGTGGGTCTTCCCTGGGCTGGACCGGGTATACCAATGTGAGGCACCCGTAGGGTATATCCATGTCAGTAGCCCCCCGAGTGTTTAGTCGAATCATAGATTCGGCTGGAGACTCTATAATCTTTTGAGTGCTTCTCATTCGAACATGTCTTTCGAATAAATATGTTAGTTCATGGGGATTGTTGATACGTGTGCCTGACTCACCGGCGGATCAGGGTCAGTTAACTTTCATTGGACAAAACAACACGATGTTCTTTAGACTCGAGTCCCAGGACTCGAATCTGGAATGATGCCGGTGTAATTTTATTCAGGCCGTTGAGGTCTTATAAGAGTCGAATTCTAGTGTTTTAAGTTAGATACCCAACGCGTCCGTCGGGATTTTTCATCGTGGCTGTTATCACGGTATGCTACTAGCAGAGCGCAGTCTGGTGCATTACGAGGGCCATCAGATGATATATGTAGGACTTATCTTTGCTTCGTAGACACAGTATTCGAAGGTTTATCACCGCGGAGGTGTTTCGGGTGACCAAGGAGACTGCTTCCCACTTAGCGTTAATTTGGGCAAAGTTGCCAAAAAGATTTTTATCGTACTTGATCCAAAGGATCTCATTCGAATAGTTCATAGGGTGCGCGACCAGTGCTCCCTATGGGAGTAGCCCCCGAGTGTCTGTTCGAGTCGTAGACTCGAGCGGAGACTTTAGTTCTGCAAATACCAATGTTCGATTGTATGTCCGAAGGACGTATTTATTGGAATGTGTGACTAGTGCTCCCTATGGGAGTAGCCCCTGAGTCCGTAGTGGAGTCGCAGACTCGAAGTTGGACTCGAAGATGCTTCAAGGCATTTTTACCATTGTAGTTTCTCAGGTGCATGGCCAACGCTCCTGATAGGAGTAGTCTCCGAGTAGTTTGTTGAGTCGTAGACTCGAGTAAGTACTTTTTGTTCAGTCAAAAGTTTCAAGATGTTGCTAGCTTTGCTTTGATGACGTCATTGCTGACACCTGGTGAGCTCAACCGTCTGCGGTAGCAGAGACGATGCATCGGGATGATCGTGGATCCCACCTTCTGACGTGAATTTGACTAGTTACGCGTAAAGTGAGCGAAAATTATGGTGTCTCCTAGATTCCTGTGCGTAGTGAGCAGCGTGTTCATGATGGTTCAAGCGGCTATTGACATGTGTACGGTGATATGAAGGGCACACGTTAGGGCTTCTACATCAACGGCTCTGTGTCTTCTTCTTCACTCCTTTTATACTGTGGGGGAAAACAGAGCATTTTTTACCTCTTCGCTATTTGCATTCATCTTTTCCATTGCTTCCACTTCTAGAGCTCGTGCTTGTATTGCGCGCTGGACATCCTCCGTGTTTTTCCTTATTCGTTTCTCCGCTCGCATCACCGCCCTTGTTGTGCCAGCAAGATGGGCAAGTTGAAGAAGAGCTCCTGCGTTGCAGCAGGCTCGAGCGCCGCCGGCGCCGCCAAGAAGGTTGCCACTCCTACCCGCATCACCGATGGTGGATGACGGCGCACCCAGATGAGGGACTCAGACTTGTGCAAGCTATGCAAGGCCGGTCTGATCTCCAAAAAGAAAGACGACATTCGTATTACCGATCAGGAGGTAATCCCGCGCCCACCCGAAGGGTTTCGGGTTATGTTCTATGCTTTCATCGTCCGCGGCCTTTCTCTTCCCATCCATGAATTTCTTCGTAGGCTTCTTTTTCTTTATGGAATACAACTCCATCATTTGTCCCCCAATTCTCTTATCCACATCATGTGTTTCATCATGCTTTGTGAGTGTTGGCTCGGTATCGAGCCTCACTTCGGTCTCTTCCGGAGACTCTACTCTATGAAGAGGCAATCTAGCACCGGTGGTGTCTATCCACTAGGTGGGTGCAGGATTTCCATCCGCCCCACTGTCCAGTTTTTCTCCTTCTATCTCTGTGAGTACGTCCAGTAATGGCGGAACAGATGGTTCTACATCCACGACGTCAAGCTGGACGTCCAAAATTACGGGCTCGCCCCCTTCGACTCCACCCAGAAGATTACCTAAAAGCGCTCATGGTCAAACGACATCATGGAGGGTGAATCTGAAGAGGTGGAGAAACTGTATCAGCGGGTGGAGGAGCTCCAGCTGATCGCGTGCAAGGAGGTTAATGGTGTTGATATTATTTGCACTTTCCTCAAGCGTCGGGTGCATCCACTCCAAGCGAGGGCGCATCTGATGTTTTTGTACTCTGGCGCCAACGACCCGACGAGAGTCATGTTAGAGGAGATGTCCTTGGCTAACCTCGACAGGGTGCTTCGGCCTCTTTTGAAGCTCAAGGACGAAGAGGATCTATCGGTGAAGTCTCTGACTTCCCTCTTTCACCAAGAAAGAGGCCCCTCAGGTAAAACTTGTAGTTGCATGTAATGCTTTTTGAGTGCTTCTTGCTTGTTATTTTGTTCGACTAACCTTCTGCTTTGGCATTTAATCGCAGAACTTCAAGGTAAAGGGCAGGATGCTAAAAAGTATGAGGATGCACCAGACGGTGGGGACATGGAGTCTGAATCTGAGCTCCCCCTGCTCAGTCGCCTACCACCAAAGCCACCGAGCAGAGCGATGGGCTACCTCGAAAGAGGTCCCGGAATGAGAGTTTGGATGGGGCGACGCCGCCAACACCGAGGGGTCCTGCCTTCCTCGAGCGTCATGGTGGGGATGAGGGTGTAGAGTCCCCTATTCCTACTGTTCCTGTTCGAGCCTTGGCTCCTCAGCCATCGGCCAAGAAGAAGAAGGAGGCTCCGGTCTTCAACTTATCCAACATTCCCTCGTGAGTTTCGGGTCCCTTCTTATTGCTTTTTTAGTATGCTAAGTATTAGCTTGTTGTTGACTTGATTAGTCGAATGTGTTAGGAGGAACTCCTCGAAAGAGTCCCTCGAGGAAGATCTCGAAGATATGCATGGGGAGTCGAAAGTTGTTTCGATGTTCACGAAGATGGCGGCCGACAACGAGGACGACAACTCGAGCTCCCTGATGCCAAGGGATCGCGCGGATGTTGCGTGAAAGACGCAAATAAAACCTTCGGAGTCTTCGGGTGACCACGTAATTAGTCTATTTTTCTCTCGTGGGGGAGCCCCCGAGCCCTTTATTTCATCTGATGTGCTGTTGACTTTGCAGCCCTTTATCCGTGACATCAACCTCCTAGGCCAGCAGCACCTTGCTTTGGAGGGCCAGCTCAAGCAGCTTCAAGGTGCGTGAGTTCCTTCTGTTTGAATGTAAATTTTACCGAGACATGTTTGGTTTTGATATTTCCTTGTTGAGTTTGGCAGATGAGAACAATGATGCCCTCCGTACTACGTACCAATTTCTGTTGTACATATCACCTGGCAAAGTAAAGTTAGCTCATCATCACATTAGCGTAAGGATCCACCAGCACAATGGGAGCATCAAAGTACTGGCCATAGAGAGTGGCGAAGGTGCTCTGAAAATTTCAACAAAACCCATCACCTACACATAGAAGTAGAGAAATAAGCAAAGAGCAAACCAATTCTAACATCGCCTTTACTCCAATTTAAACATGTAAATAGAGCATCATATGCAAAAATTAAAATATACAAATCGCCAACCTGTTTAATCGATTCTAAAACAATTAATGAATATTAGTTATACACTAATGACGGGGGTAAACACAAAAACTGAAACAAGTGAAACACTTTCATATTCATCGTGATACTCGAATAATATGTTGACATGTATAACATTAATAAGTTTGTAGAGCTTCTCAACAAACTTGTGAACGATGCCTTATCCTTGTTCAGCCCAATGGCAAATCCGATTGATCATCTCACTCTCAACTATATCTGGACGTACCGCCCGAGTTTTTGGGCTCGCACCGAGCTTTGTGGGCTCGCGCCGAGCTGGGCTCGGCCCGCTGCTGAGTCTAGACCGAGCCGAGCCTCCCATCCTGGACCGCGATGAGCTCGAGCCGAGCCAGGCTCGGCCCGGTCTAGCTCGCTGGCTTGCCATATTCTTTTTCTAAAATAAGAAAGGGCCGAATTAAGAGAGGAATAACGAGCTGGGCTGGAGTTTTGGGCCCATTTACTAATCAATCGACTAGTTCTCTTCCAGAACGTCTTCCTCCCTCGCTCCAGGTTTGCGCCGCCATTGGATGCTGCCGCGACCGGTGCACGCCGCCGCCGCTCCTAGCCCCCAAGGGACCTGCGACTTGCTGTCCCTCGTCCCCGCCATGCTAGCCACGCTGCTTCCTAGACGCCGCTGCTGCCTAGCAGGCACCACCGCGCCGCGCCAAACTGCCATTGTGGCCTCCAACCACCGCGCCGCCGCGCACTGCCGCTGCCGTCGAGGAAGGGCCCACACGTCAGTGACTCGTCGCCGTCAGGCTCGCGAGCTGCTCCGAGCTGCACCGAGCTTTCGGAAGCTCGGGCCGAGCTCCATGACGAGGCTCGCCGGCCGCTGCGAGCTGGCTCGGGCTCGGCCGGAAAAGCTCGAGCTTTTCGCTGGCTCGCGCCGAGCCAGCTCGGTCTGGCTCGCGTCCAGGTATACTCTCAACCCCAACAAACACCGATAATGTGTGGCGCTCTACAATCCTTCCTCATCGAGAAGAAAAAGGTAGATCAACTTGAAGATCGAAAGGGCATAAGAAATCTAGTGAACCAAAGGGATGTCTAGCGCATCAACAGTCTATGCTGGATTTTACATTTTACAGATGAGTAAATCTAACTTGGTAAGCATAGCAAGACAGGAATAAGACTTCATCCAACAGACCAAAAGAAGGTTAATGGAAATGTGTTAACTAACACAAGCTACCTGCTCCATCAAATCGAGCATCCAAAGCTGGCAGAGGTAAACCAAATGAAAATGTTGCGTTCTGCAGACCCACCTGATATACAATTCTAAACAAAATCTAGCTCTGGATCCGCTTGAGTGAAGAGTTTTATTGGTTGATAGGCCATGTGTGACTTTTCAGTTGTGACCGGACCGAGAGCTTCATTTGTACTTGGATCAACCTTTGACCGTTATGCAGAAGGTAGTAGTTAGAGATGTGACCGACCAGAAGGCAAGCTAAATAGAAACAAACTGCTTCATCTTTTGAAGAAAACGGAAAGAAACTACCCATTCACTACATCACTAACATATCTTAGCAAACATTGTCTACAGAATGTAGGACAGAACAAGCCATCAATTTACCTTCCAAGAGGGCATCATGCACTTGCTCCTCAGAGACGCCCAATGCACCAAGCACCACCCCAAGGCCATGACACATCGAAGCGCTGAGCAAGCACACATCCCTCAACGCCATTGCCGTTGTTCTGTTCAGGTACATCTGTATCATCTTATCCTTCATGCTATAGAACACAAGGGATGCAGGCAATCTTAGCATCGAATCCAAATGCCAAGTGGAACAGAAAAGGAAAATATAGCGTGCTTGCTTAATGCAATGATCCGGCCTTCAGCTTGTCGCAGTGGAGCGTCCAGGACTTGTGCGTGTCCGCCGTGTAGGACTCACCGTCGTCATCATCTTAGTGAGAAGCTTGTGGCGGCAGAAATGGTGCAAAGGGGACAGGGGCTATTGGATGGATGGTGGGCTGATGACGTGTGTGACACGGGGCTGGAGCCGAGCGTCCGAGAGTAGGCCGAAAGCGAGGAAGGGTTCTCCAAGGACGCATGTATCATACTGGAATTTTATCAAGCACCTAGGAAGAACAAAACAACCAAATATTGGAGGGAAGGATTATAGTTAGAATAATTGTTGGAGCACGATTGCGTACCACTAGTAGAAAACGGACCTTTGGTCCAGAGCATTAGTCCCGTTTCTGATACAAACCGGGACTAATGCCCTGGTCCCAACGGCTAGAAACGGCCGCAGGGACCAGAAGACATTAGCCCCGGTTCGTATGTGAACTTTAGCCCTGGTTCGTTTAACAAACCGGGGCTAAAGGGTCTGGCGCTGGAAAAAAGCAGATGCGTGGACCTTTAGCCCCGGTTTGTTTCTCAAACCGGGACTAAAGTCCCCGACTATATCTTCTTCCCCTTCCTCCAGCCCGAGCCATTTCAAGCTCACACAATCATCCCTCTCAAATTTCTCCACTCAAGCTCGAGTTCTTCCCCATTTTTCTCAAGATTTTTGAAGATTTTTTTGGCTCCACATCTATCAAGGGTCCTAAGAGGTTAGCAACTTTATCATTTCAGCTCTCATTGCTTGTTTTAGCTCATTTCATGCTCTAGAAATGGATAGATTTTGTGTGGATTCTATCTCTATATATCTGGTTAATTTGGCACATATAGTTCTTGAAATTCATTTGATACATTAGTTCATCCTATATACATATCTTGGTTTGACACGTTATCTTGAAATTCGGACGGTTCACAGTGCATATCATGTCACCGTCGAGCAACAAAATATTCTTCTATCTTCTACCTGTCGTCACAAAATCCATTCAAACAAAAATAAGTACCAAAACTATGAAGGCACACATATATATAGTGGCGCCCTAGCATTTTAGTTAATCATCGGCCAGTTAAGCGAGAAATTAAGAACAAAAACAAGAACACACCAAGGAGCTACCAAATTAAATTAGGGAGTGCCTCTATGGCGAGCTCCTCGAAGATGTCTGAGGACGAGGCATCCTAAGACATCTTCGAGAAGCTCTGCCATAGTGGTGTCCCTGCTCTCGCACACCATCTTTTGGTTCATATCTTTTTTAGCTAAATCAGTATGCTGGTGGAGCTAACTAATTTCACATATTAGGGAGTGCCTCTACGGCGAGCTCCTCGAAGATGTCTGAGGATGACTCCGTCGTAGTGGTGTCCCTGGTCTCGCACACGATCTTCCTTGCAGTTAATAGTTCACAAGAAAGCCTATTTATAGATTAAGCAGCACAACATAGTGTCGACACTCACCCCTGTCATAGTGTCGCCACCCACTGAAACAGTATCGCCACTCACTGGCATAGTGTCCACTCACGACATATAGTGTCATCACCCACTTTTGGTCCCGATTGGAGTGTCCTTTAGTCCCGGTTGGAGACACCATTTGGGACTAAACGGGCTCATGTCGGCCCCAGCCTGCCGCAACCCCTTTAGTTCCGGTTGGTGTGTCCAACCGGGACTAAAGATGTAGTAGAAAGTTTTTAAATCAGTGCTTGTTTGATGTATACGATGTGTTCTTTTATTTTTAGACTAGTACTACTCTTAGCATCATGATTTTGTTTGATGAACTTATAAAATGCAGATGAGACGGCAATGGATGTACGCTGACCGAATGTCTGACGAGTTCATTAAAGGTGTGCGTTCTTTTCTCGTTGTGGCAGAGGCAAACAAGCGGAATGGTTTTATGTGTTGTCCATGTGGTGAGTGTCGGAATCAGAAGGAATACTCTTCCTCAAGAGTCCTTCATGGCCATTTGTTTCGGTCCGGTTTCATGTCTGGCTATAATTGTTGGACCAAGCACGGAGAAAGAGGGGTTATGATGGAAGACAACGAAGATGAAGAGAATGATGACAACTATCCTATGTCCCCTGAATACGGTGGTACTACAATGGAAGACAATGACGAAGAAGAAGCAGAAGAACGTGCATCATATGAGCCAGATGATGATCTTGGTCGGGCCATTGCTGATGCAAAGGGGTAATGTGATAGCGAAAGGGAGAGGTTGAAATTTGAGCAGATGTTAGATGATCACAACAAATTGTTGTACCCGAATTGTGAAGATGGCCACAAAAAGCTAGGCAGCACACTGGAATTGCTGCAATGGAAGGCAGAGGTCGGTGTGCCTGACAAGGGATTTGAAAAGTTGTTGAAGATAATGAAGAAGCTGCTTCCAAAGGATAACGAACTGCCCGCTAGTACTTACGAAGCAAAGAAGGTTGTCTTCCCTCTAGGATTAGAGGTACAGAAGATACATGCATGCATTAATGACTGTATCCTCTATCGCGGTGAGCAGTACGAGAATTTGGATGCATGCCCGATATGCACTGCATTGCGGTATAAGATTCGACGAGATGACCCTGGTGATGTTGAGGGGGAGCCCCCGAGGAAGAGGGTTCCCGCCAAGGTGATGTGGTATGCTCCTATAATACCACGGCTGAAACGTTTGTTCAGAAATGAAGAGCATGCCAAATTGTTGCGATGGCACAAAGAAGACCGTAAGAAAGACGAGATGTTGAGACACCCCGCTGATGGGTCGAAGTGGAGAAAAATTGAGAGAAAGTACCCGGACTTTGCAGGTGATGCGAGAAACTTATGGTTTGGTCTAAGTACGGATGGCATGAATCCCTTTAGGGAGCAGAGCTGCAGTCATAGCACATGGCCTGTGACTTTGTGTGTGTATAACCTTCCTCCTTGGTTGTGCATGAAGCGGAAGTTTATTATGATGACAGTGCTCATCCAAGGCCCGAAGCAACCCGGCAACGATATTGATGTATACCTAAGGCCATTAGTTGAAGAACTTTTATAGCTGTGGCACATACAAGGTGTACGTGTGTGGAATGAGCACAAACGTGAGGAATTTAACCTACGAGCATTGTTGTTCGTAACCATCAATGATTGGCCTGCTCTTAGTAACATTTCAGGACAGAAAAACAAGGGATAAAATGCATGCACACACTGTTTAGATGGCACTAAAAGTATTTATTTGGATAAGTGCAAGAAGAATGTGTACCTAGGGAATCATCGTTTTCTTCTGCCCATGCATTCCCTAAGAAGGAAAGGCAAGCATTTCAATGGTGAAGAAGATCACCGGAGTAAGCCTGTCCGTCGTACTGGTGATGCTGTATTTGATATGGTGAAGAATTTAAAAGTAATCTTTGGAAAGGGTCCTGGTGGACAGTCCGTTCCGAAGGACACTGGCGGGCACGCACCCATGTGGAAGAAGAAATCTATATTTTTGGGAGCTACCCTATTGGAAAGTCTTAGAGGTCCGCTCTGCAATCGACGTGATGCACCTGACGAAGAATGTTTGCGTGATACTTCTAGGCTTCTTGGGCGTGTATGGAAAGAATAAAGATACACCAGAAGCACGACAAGACCAACAACGTATGAAAGACCGAGAAGGCAGGCATCTAGAGTTGTTTCAAGGTACTGCCAACAACGCTCTTACCAAGGAAGAGAAGGAAATCTTTTTTGAATGCCTGAGTAGTATCAAGGTTCCTTCTGGCTTCTCGTACAATATAAAGGGAATAATAAATATGGCAGATAAAAAATTCCAGAACCTGAAGTCTCATGACTGCCACGTGCGTATGACGCAGTTGCTTTCGGTTGCTTTGAGGGGGCTTCTGCCGGAAAATGTTAGAGTACCCATTGTGAAGCTATGTTCCTTCCTCAATGCAATTTCTCAGAAGGTAATCGATCCAGAAAGTCTACCAGGGTTACAGAAAGATGTGGTCCATTGTCTTGTCAGCTTTGAGTTGGTGTTCCCACCATCCTTCTTCAACATAATGACGCACCTTCTAGTTCACCTAGTCGAAGAGATTACCATTCTCGGTCCTGTATTTCTACACAATATGTTCCCCTTTGAGAGATTCATGAGAGTCTTAAAGAAATATGTCCATAACCGTGCGAGGCCAGAAGGAAGCATCTCCAAGGGCTATGGAACAGAGGAGGTCATTGAGTTTTGTGTTGACTTTATTCCTGACCTTAAGCCGATCGGTGTACCTGAATCACGGCATGAAGGGAGACTTAGTGGAAAAGGCACGCTAGGAAATAAATCAAAGATATGTATGGACGGACATTCTTTCACTAAAGCACACTATACAATTCTGCAAAGTTTCACCTTGGTGGCTCTGTATATCGAGGTACATAAGAATATTGTACGCTCGAACTACCTGGGGCAGTCTGACAGGTTGATTAGAGATGAACACATGAAGACTTTTGGCGGTTGGTTGCAGACACATCTCATGAATGACACCACTATTGGAGATCAGTTGTACTTGTTGGCCAGGTCTCCATCTTCAACTATATTGACTTTCCAAGGGCACGAGATCAATGGGAATATATTTTACACGCACGCCCAAGATAAAAAGAGCACCAACCAAAGCAGTGGTGTCCGATTTGATGCAACGGACGAGAATGGGAAAAAGGACACATATTATGGTTACATAGAGGACATATGGGAACTTGACTATGGTCCTAATTTCAAGGTCCCATTGTTTCGATGCAAATGGGTCAAGATGACAGGAGGTGGGGTAACGGTAGACCAGCTGTACGGAATGACAACAATGGATCTTGCGTACGGAGACGAACCATCCGTCCTTGCCAATGATGTGGCTCAAGTTTTCTATGTGAAGGACATGTCTACTAGACCGAGAAAAAGGAAAGATAAGCAAAAGAATACAATATCATACGATGAGCCAAAGCACCACATAGTTCTTTCAGAAAAAAGAAACATGGTGGGAGTTGAGGACAGGACAGACATGTCAGAAGATTATGACAAATTTCATGAAATTCCACCATTCAAAGTGAAAAATAACCCAAGAATATCGCTAAATAAGGAAGATGCTCCATGGTTACGGCCAAGAAGAGAACCAAAACACTAGATGTGGATGTTGGTAATGTAATG
The DNA here is from genome assembly GCA_916181665.1 of Avena sativa. NCBI lineage: Eukaryota > Viridiplantae > Streptophyta > Magnoliopsida > Poales > Poaceae > Avena > Avena sativa. The sequence goes on along the minus strand of OV702299.1, from coordinate 360,612,664 downwards.
TATTAAACCTTTTGTGAATTAATCCTATTTTTCATCATCATTTATTAATATAAAAAACTGGGACAAACCGGGACAAAAAGGAATTTCTGAGATTGCTGTAGGCACGTACCAAAACACTAGACTAGGTAACACTTAGACATTTATTAATATTAAAAACCGGGACAAACCGGGACTAGCTAACACTAAGGACTAAAGCCACCCCCTTTAGTCATAATCATGCCTAGTCCTATAGTACGCAGCTTCAGGGTCTTCTTCGTCATTGTCATCATCATCGTCATCGTCACCTGCCACTCCAGAGATCCTCATCCCAGCCATGGCATATATCGGGGGCACCTGCCACTCCAGCCTCAAATTCACGGCGGGCGGGAGAGGAGTCTCCTGGAAGACGATGCCACTACCGCTGGGCGGGGAAGGGGCCTTCTTGTGGCTTTGTGGCGGGTAGACTTGTGGGCACCGCAGGCGAGGATGGTCTCCCCCGGCAATGTAGCACATCACGCCGATGATAGTACGGTTCGCCCACCATATACGTCGACCGGCTTCATTGTGGTTCACCAGGGACGGGCCATCACCCTCGTACCTGGCGAGCTCCCTTTCCCGTCGGTTAGCGAAGGAGGCATTCCAGGTGTCGTAGTTGTCGGGATCCCACTGGGGATCCATCCGCTGCTCCGGCGTGAGATCGTGGTAGAAGTGGTTCGTGATGGCCGCCTGTCGGGCGGAGCCTTGAGGCACAGGAGGGACAGGAACCCCTCCAGCGCTCAGCATCCAGCCGGCGGGCGGTCGGTAGCCCGGCGGGCAAGGGTAGTTAGAGGCGAACAACGCCTCGGTCTCCTCGAGGGTCAGAATGGCCCAGTAGGCACTGTCCATAGTTGTGAGAGAGGAAGGTGTGGATGTATGGATAGCCATGGCGTGGTCGGCCTATATATAGATGGAAAGTGCGGGAAAAAATGGCGGGAAACGGTGGGATATGGCGGGAAATATCTTTAGTCTCGGTTAGTGGCTACAACTGGGACTAAAAGCACCGTTCAGAGGGAAAGGGCGGGAAAACATGGTGGGAAACGGTGGGATATGGTGGGAAATATCTTTAGTCCCGGTTAGTGGCTACAACCAGTACTAAAAGTACCATTCAGAGGGAAAGGGCGGAAAAACATGGCGGGAAGCGGTGGGATATGGCGGGAAAACGGGCATGTTTATGTGTTGAATTGTGGCATAGTTTGTGATACAGTGCCCATATTGTGCATGCATGTGTATATTGGGATGGAGAACAATGTTGCAGGAGGAAGTTTTCCTTTTTGTCGCTCGGAAAATCCATTTTCCATTTTCCGAGCGCAAAAAGACGGGTCGTTTTGTGAAGCAGTCACCAAAATACAATTACAGAATGCTACCATCCCATTTTTCTAAAATAGTAGACCACCTTCCATGAACTATATCCCAACTGGGGGGATCTCAAACCTTTTTGTCCTTCCCGGGTGAAAAAGACAAATGTCTGCCGAAGCGGTAGGAAGTGGGTCCGATTTGAACTACAGGTACATGATATATCGTCCGTGATTTTTTGAAAAAATCATTTTTAGACTCACAATATGTTGTTTTCTTAGAGATATAATGCAAGTTCTAACATTCTCATCCCCTATCTTCACGCACGCTGTTTTGACTTAAGTTCGAATCGGCAAAAAATTCAAAACAGGCATAAAAAATTCAAAAAAGGTCCGAACAATGTAAATCCTTCGCGTGGTGTGATATTATATGACATAGTTGCAAGGAAAAATATCAAACTTGGTATATTGATTATGTCTCCAAAAAACCTTCACAAAATGACCTATCATGTTCGAGGTTTCATGGCTTTCGGTCCAAGAGTCGGATGTTATGTGTTGAATCGCGGCATAATTTATGATACGGTGCCATATTGTGCATTCATGTGTATATTGGGATGGAGAACAATGTTGCATGAGGAAGTTTTCCTTTTCGTCGCTCGGAAAAGCCATTTTCCATTTTTCGAGCGCAAAAAGATGGGTCGTTTTGTGAAGCAGCCACCAAAATGCAGTTATAGAATGCTACCATCCCATTTTTATAAAATAGTAGACCACCTTACATGAACTATATCCCAACCGGGGGATCTCAAACCTTTCTGTCCTTCCCGGGTGAAAAAGACAAATGTCTGCCGAAGCGGTAGGAAGTGGGTCCGATTTGAACTACAGGTACATGATCTATCGTCCGTGATTTTTTGAAAAAAAAAATCATTTTTAGACTCACAATATGTTGTTTTTTCAGAGATCTAATGCAAGTTCTAATATTCTCATCCCCTATCTTCACGCAAGCCGTTTTAACCTAAGTTCAAAACGGCAAAAAATTCAAAACGGGAATAAAAAATCAAAAAAGGTCCGAACAATGTAAATCCTTTGCATGGTGTGATATTATATGACATAGTTGCAAGGAAAAATATCAAACTTGGTATACTGATTATGTCTCCAAAAAACCTTCACAAAATGACCTATGTTCGAGGTTTCATGGCTTTCGGTCCAAGAGACGGATGTTATGTGTTGAATCGCGGCATAGTTTGTGATACGGTGCCCATATTGTGCATGCATGTGTATATTGAGATGGAGAACAATATTGCAAGAGGAAGTTTTCCTTTTCGTCGCTCGGAAAAGCCATTTTCCATTTTTCGAGCGCAAAAAGACGGGTCGTTTTGTGAAGCAGCCACCAAAATGCAGTTACAGAATGCTACCATCCCATTTTTCTAAAATATTAGACCACCTTACATGAACTATATCCCAATCGGGGGATCTCAAACCTTTCTGTCCTTCCCGGCTGAAAAAGACAAATGTCTGCCGAAGCGGTAGGAAGTGGGTCCGGTTTGAACTACAAGTACATGATCTAACGTCCGTGATTTAAAAAAACATTTTTAGACTCACAATATGTTGTTTTATCAGAGATCCAATGCAAGTTCTAACATTCTCATCCCCTATCTTCACGCATGTCGTTTTGACCTAAGTTCGAATCGGCAAAAAATTCAAAACGGGCATAAAAATTCAAAAAAGGTCCGAATAATGTAAATCCTTCGCGTGGTGTGTTATTATGTGACATAGTTGCAAGTAAAAATATCAAACTTGGTATACTGATTATGTCTCCAAAAAACCTTCACAAATGACCTATTATGTTCGAGGTTTCATGGCTTTCGGTCCAAGAGACGGATGTTATGTGTTGAATCGCGGCATAGTTTATGATATGGTGCCCATATTGTTCATGCATGTGTATATTGGGATGGAGAACAATGTTGTAGGAGGAAGTTTTCCTTTTCGTCGATCGGAAAAGTCATTTTCCATTTTCCGAACGCAAAAAGACGGGTCGTTTTGTGAAGCAGCTACCAAAATGCAGTTACAGAATGCTACCATCCCATTTTTCTAAAATAGTAGACCACCTTACATGAACTATATCCCAACCGGGGGATCTCAAACCTTTCTATCCTTCCCGGATGAAAAAGACAAATGTTTGCCGAAGCGATAGGAAGTGGGTCCGGTTTGAACTACAGGTACATGATCTAACGTCTGTGATTTTTTGAAAAAATCATTTTTAGACTCACAATATGTTGTTTTTTTAGAGATCCAATGCAAGTTCTAACATTCTCATCCCCTATCTTCACTCACGCCGTTTTGACCTAACTTCAAATCGGCAAAAAATTCAAAACGGGCATAAAAAATTCAAAAAAGGTCTGAACAATGTAAATCCTTCACGTGGTGTGATATTATGTGATGTAAAATTTATTTCTGAAAATTTTGATATATAATCATTAATTTTAAAAAAGGTTTTAAAAAAGGATTCACTCAGAAGTGGAATAAGCCAGGAAAGAAAAGTGATATAGTTGGAGAAACTTTTGTCGATGACAGAGCCAAAGACGGTCTTTTGAATTCACTCATGGCACACTTCTCTCTGCCTGAATTGGACACACCTGAATTCACTGAGGCATTGAGGTTGCAAGTCAGAAAGTGAGCCCTTAAGAAGATGGGCGGACAGTTCAAGGACTGGAAGAAAATATTGTACAACAACTTTGCCAAGAAGGGGCTGACTCCGCCATTCACTGGCCCGCTGGAGAAGCAGCGGGATAATGGGGCCCCATTTGTGAAATACAAGGAATCAGAAGCAGCTACGACCAAGTCAGAAAAGAATAAGTAAATGCGGCCAAAAATAAATATCACCATACTAGGGGGACAGGTGGCTACAAGATGGTCGCGCCGAAGTGGGAAAAAACCGAGAAATAAATGCGTCAAAAAGTGGTCACACCAGCTACAATGGCCCGTGAGGTCAAAAAATTGTCTCCTTGGGCATGGGGGGTCGTATGACACTGAAACCGGGGAGATTATTGTTACAAAGAAGGCCATTACTAAACCCAAAAATGAACTTGTTAAAGTGATACAACTGAGAAAATATGGCAAGTTCATTCCCGACAGAGAGAACGATGAGCTGACATATGCCCTCGGGAATCCTGAAAAAGTTGGACGAACACGAGGCTTTGGCCCATCTGTTCCATGGAAGACAGGGTTTCCCACTGACATCGACACTTATAGAAGCCGATCCAAAAAAACGAACCGGTAGAAGGTGGAGGAGGCGGCGCGGTTGGAGGCGGTTGAAAAAAGGAACCAGGAATTTCAAGCCATGTTCAAGCTGCAGCAGGAGCAGATTAATGAACTTAGAGTACTGGCCTGACAACAAGATCCTGCGTTAGACAGTCCGGTGGGCCCATCTCAGCGGAGAAGCAGCGTGGCTTCCATGGAGGTACAAGCTAATAATCTAATGCTGATGGACAATAATGCACCGGTGATAGATGATACGGCCGGTGCAACGATGGTTCGCTACCCCGTGGATGAAGTCGAGGCAAGGACAACTTGTGAGCTACATGTCACAGTGAAGAACATTTCTATGAAGGTGGCGCTCGGCTTTGCTTTACCTTGTCCACCGGAAGCGACCTACCATGGAAGTCAGATTCTAGCTGGCTATGCTCGTGTCGGTGTGGATGAAGTTGAACCGACATGTCGATCACTTGAGCTTGACATCCCTGCAGGCGAAGGGGAGAAAACACTTGGAGAAGTGGAGGGTGGGATCATTCTTTGGAAAAAACAACACATCGTGTTTCCAGGCTGGGTGTAACAACCCAAGCTTGTAAAATATGTACTAAGTACTTAAGCATGGCATGCATCTATTTAAATCAATACAATATTGCATGTGATCAAGTGTGTGAACCAAAGTACAAGTGCAAAACCCTAAACCCTATTTTTCCCCTCTCTTTGAAAGTAATTCAAAAGGATTTGAATTTGAAAAAAAATTACCAAAATAGTGAAGCCCAAATGGACTAAAAGGGCTCCATGGTATTTCAAATATTTCACCAAATCTCTATGGTAATTTTGAATGGTTCAAAACAGATTTGGAATTCAAAACTTAAAGCAGAAATCAAAATCAGAAAAAGAAAAGGGTTTCCAAAAAAATGGTCAGGAGAGAGAACTAGGCCGCAGCCCAGCAAACTTCTCCACTCTCTCCCTCTCCCGTTGCCCAGCACCCGGCCCACGCCAGCCCGCCAACAGCCTCGTACCGCTTCGCCCGCTCCCCTGTCGTCTTCCCCGCTGACGGCAGGCAGCTCGCTGTCGCCGCCGCGGCCGCCCGATGTCGCCTCGTCGTTGCGATGCGCGCCGCCGACGCTCGCGAGGATAAGAACCGTCGGCGCCGTGCTCCTCTTCCCCTAGACCTCACTTTCCCCTCTCCCTTCCTCTCTGGCTCTCGCTCGCGCAAGCTCTAACCCTAGAGATCGCAGTAGCCGCCTCGTCCCGCCACCTCAGGCCACCCCACGGTCAGCTGAGACCGCCGTTGGAACCGCCCCGTCACGAAGGTCATCGTCACCAAAGGAATAGGTCGCGGGTGCTTCCAATCGTCGGCAACAACCTTGCCCTCCCTGCCTTTGTCTGTAGCTGTCATCGACATTGCCGGTGACCTCGACCTAATCCGGCCTCACCATCTCCATCTACGCGCTCAGGGTGAGCATGCGGTGCTCAAGGCACCCTCCCTCTCCTCTCTAGTGCTCTGTGTCGAGCCCGCGTCGTAGATCCGAGAGCATCGCCGCCGTTCGTCGTCGTGCTTGCTGCTCCGGTGACCACAAATCGGAGGCACCGCCGTAGTTAGGTCCGCTTCCGTGCACTGATTCGAACAAGCCATAGCACGCAACCTCTCGCGCCCTATAGCACCGCCAGTCGCCACCGTCTGGTCGTTCTCCGGCGAGGCCCGTGTGGCGCCTGCATGGCTTGCCTGCGTGGCCCAGACCCCACCAGTCAGCCCCTCTGGCTAGAGCCAGCCCCGGTGAAAATTGCCCCTGATCCCTCTTCGCGTGTGTAGCTGCTGAGGTGGCCACGGGCCCACCTATCTGTGTCTGTGGCTAGCCCGTCCTGCGGTGTAAAAAGTTTTAGTTTCTTTTATTTCCAGAAAAGTGTAATAAAAGGGTTTAATAAATTTCGGATATTGTTTTGAATAATGTAAATTCAATAACTTTTAATCTGTAATTCAGAAAAATACAAATAATATATCAAAATGTTCAGAAAAATGAGGACTATCTAACTAACCTATAATCATGCATTGTTCAACAAATTTAATGACAAGTTTAATTATAACAACATAGTAACCCCTCTCATGTGTTTCCGAAGTTTTCCGAGTTAGGGTTTTCAAACCTCGGAACCCCGTTTAAATTGCCGAGCATGTTTTAGGGTTCCATTTCAATGCAATTCAACTTGTCATATCATCATCCTTGTTTGAGCATTGCATCGATGCCATGTCTTGATTGTTTCCTTTCTTTCCGGTATTTGTTCTTCGCAATAGGATCCGAACCCGAGGTTGAAGTCAACAACACTGAATGTCCATATCTGTCTACTGACGGACAAGGCAAGCGTAGCCTCTCATTCTGAACCTATGTTTTATAAAGTATATTACTTTCTCGCTATGATGCACACGATTCCAAATGTGGTCTTTTGTCACTAGTTAGCTATCTGATGCATAGTTTCCTTATTGTAGCCTTATACTCCTGATCAACTGCTCCTAGCATACCTAGGTCTGGCATCTGAGCGTTGCTAGAGCTTCTGAGATCGATAACTTAGCCATGCATAGTACCAACGTCTGATCTATCCGGACGATGAATCAGAGGTGCCGGAGAATTTATAAAGGTAGGAGGTGGTGATATCATATAAGGAGTCAACTAAACATGCTAAGGCTTGTATGGGAGGTCATGTTCGGTCTGGTATTTGTAGTCCCATGCTCGCCACCACTAGGAACTGAGTTCTTGCCTTTGGAACCGAGATGAGCGTACAGCCACACGGGGCTTGGGAACCCCTCGACCGACTAACTTGCCTAGTAGATTCCATGAGTCACATAGTTCGGGATTTCCATTTGGCATATGCATTGAAAACGTTTTCAAAAGAGGAGGTGATGGAGGTGCATCATAACAGGTAGGGAAGCATGGACCGGGTTGCTTGGGGTCGATGAAGCCCCTGCTGAACCAACCTCGCCTCACATCTTTAAGTACCGGCTTCGGGATTTGACCCATTACGGCGGAACCATACTTATTGCGTGAATCATGGTCTCGGTGAAAGCAAGGTAAAGGTCGTGGTCAACCACCCTCTGTCGGCCCTCCAAGGAAGAGGGCTAACAATATTTGGCATTAAGAGTCGGTTGGTACGTGTGGGTAAAGTTGTGCACCCCTGCAGGGTATTAATCTTTTCGAAAAGCCATGTTCACGGTTATGAACGCTTGGTGACCAGATTCTAAGATCATAGATAACTTTAACCATTATAAAACTTGTTGATCCACGTGTGCTTAAGGATGCTTCCTCTGGGACGAGGGGGTGATCCTAGATAGGAGGTTCTGATGAAGCTGGTGGTTATCGAGATGTGATGAACAAGATGAAGAAGTTGATATCTTATCCCTTTTAAAAGATTCTGAGTAGACAAGCCTCTTCTCTCTCTTGTTTACAAATAAAGATTGTTTTCCGCAAAATAAAATCCAGAGAAAGCCTTTCTAACCATAGTATGTAGATACTAGGTTATCTAAGTCTTGCGGAGTACATTCTCGTACTCAACCTTGCGCCATTGTTGTTTTTCTACAGAGGATCTGGTTGCAACTGAAGGTGGCTTCTACGTTGACATTGATGAGTAGTTGGGGGTCCCAGGTAGCAGTCTGAGGACTATGGTATGGACGTCACTTTTGTTTATGGCCTCTTAGTCCTTTTGCTAAGTTGTTATGTAGAACAACATAATTTGCTTTCGCTGTGTGATGTAATGTTGGGTCTATGACCTCTGGTTTGTAATAACTCTAATATCTTACTCTGTTAAGAGTTCAAACTTATGCTATTGAATCCCTGTGTTATGTAATGTTACCGAATCATATTGTGATCTTCCGTGTTTGGGAGTTGAATTTATCTTAGATGGTGATCTGAGGTTAGTTTAACCCTAAACCCGGGGGGTGCTACAGGTTTTGGTATCAGAGCAGGACTGCCTGTAGGAAACCCTTTTATTGGTCGATGTTGAGTCTAGAAGTTGACAAAACTATTTGAAAGTTAAAAACTATTTGCAGAAACTTTGACTAGGATTCTTTTTACTCCTTCTCTGGTGTGTTTATGATGCTGGAGTTTTCTTACCTTACTTGGTTTGAAAAGTTTTTCATTCCTTACCTCATATCTCAAATCTTTTAGGATCGTGGTTTTGGGTTGTTTTTCTAAAGTACTCCGTACTTGGTTGCTAATTCTCAGAGTTCCAAGATATCTCAGTTTTGCTTGGTGTGTAACATCTTAGCATTCCATTGTTATGGTTTGTAAGTCAGCTGGTTAGTGTATACATTAGTATGCTTTGATACTACCATGCTTGATAAGATGATACTTTTAAATCAAGTACTCTTCGTTCATCTTTCCATCTTGCTCTTTTGAATCCTTTGCCTAATCTCGTTTTGTTCTTTCAGGATGGGTGATACCTCTCGTGCTCGTACCCGTTCTCATGCTCGGGGTGCCGCAAATGAGGGTGAATCTTCCAACCTTCCTCCACCACCGTCCATGGTTCAACTCATGGCATTGTACGAAACCAACTGTGCTGACAATATGAGGCTACTTGAAAGGATTGAGCGCAACACCGCTCAACGCCAGAACAATCAAGTTGGAATCAAGGACTTCACACGTCTCACTCCGCCAGTTTTCAGCTATTCCACTGAGCCACTTGATGCGGACTACTGGCTTCGCACCATGGAGCACAAACTTCAGGTTGGTCTTGTTGCTTAAGATGATTGGGTGACTTTTGCTGCCTATCATCTGGAGGGAGCAGCTAATTCCTGGTGGGAAAATTTCTTGGCTATGCAAGAATCTCAACATGTTGTTACATGGCAAGAGTTCACTGAAGCCTTCCGAGCTTATCATATTCTGGAGGGGTTGATGGATCAAAAGAGAGAGGAGTTCTTCAAGCTGAAGCAAGGAACTGGTTTTGTGTGTGATTACCAGCGCAACTTCAATCGTCTTGCCTGTTATGCTACTGAAGAGGTCTCCACTGATGCTAAGAAGCAAGCTCTGTTCCGCAAGGGACTTGATACTGAGGTTCGTCGTGACATCCACCTCATGGACTTTGTTAACTTCCAAGGTCTCGTTAATAAGGCTATGAAGGCCGAGAGTGGAAAAGTGGAGTATGAAGAAACTCGTAAGCGTCCTCGGGAGGGGTACAACAAGGCAGGTTCTGGCAATAAGAAGCATCGTGTCTTCGTGCCTTATAGTGTTGTGCCACGTGCTCCTTATACTCCAAGGTCTTCTGGATATGCTCCTCGTCCGAATGCTACTTCAAGCAATGATGGTGGATCAAACTACCCTTCTGCTGGCAATGCATCAGGTTTTATATGCTTCAATTGTCGCCAGCCTGGCCACTACGCAAAGGAGTGTCCTCAAAAGAATGCCGCTGAGAAGGTACCACCACCAAAGAAGAATGATAAGTATCCAGGTGCTGGAAAAGGACGCCTGAACCATATCTCTACTGAGGAGGCTCAGGAAGATCCAAGCGTCATCATGGGTATGCTTCATATCAATCAAATTCCAGCTAAAGTTTTGTTTGATTCTAGAGCATCGCACTCATTCATGTCACAAGATTTTTCTCAAATGCATGGGATAAGTTTTGAGGGGTTATCTGTTCCTCTGCTAGTCCAGTATCCTGGTTCTAGGTGGTGTTCCACCATGGTTAGTCATGGGAATTTAATTGAAGTTGCATCTCAACTTTTCCCCACCTCCCTTATCGCCCTCAAGTCAACTGATATTGACATCATTCTAGGCATGGACTGGTTGACCCGTTATCAAGCCATTCTAGATTGTACAACCAAGTATGTGACTCTGACTAGTCCTACTGGCATAACAGTCAAGCATTGGACCGTAGGGTCACTATCTCCTTCAGCTATTTCTCTTCCTGGAGCAGAGTTGTATGCTCTTGAAGTTCTACCTCCGTTAGAGATCCAAGATGTTTTTGTGGTCTGTGTGTTTCCGAATGTCTTTCCTGAGGAGTTGCCTGGCATGCCACCTGATCAAAGTGTGGAGTTTGTCATAGAGTTGGTTCCTGGAACTGCCCCTGTTTCCAAAAGACCCTATCGTATGCCTCCTCATGAGCTTGTGGAGTTGAAGAAGCAATTAGAGGAGTTAGAAGGAAAAGGACACATTCAGCCCAGCACATCTTATTGGGGATGTCCTACCATCTTTGTCAAGAAGCGGGATACTAATATACCGCGTCTGGTTGTGGATTATCGCCCACTCAATGCTGTGACTATCAAGAATAAGTATCCTCTCCCTAGGATCAATGATCTCTTTGATCAGTTAAGTGGTGCCACTGTCTTTTCCAAAATAGATTTGAGGTCAGGGTATCACCAGATAAAGATCTGTAAGGAAGATATTCCAAAGACTGCTTTCACCACTCGTTATGGTCTCTACGAGTACATAGTCATGTCCTTTGGTCTTACCAATGCTCCAGCCACTTTTATGTGGCTTATAAACTCTGTCTTCATGGAGTATCTTGACAAGTTCGTCGTGGTCTATATTGATGATATTCAGGTTTATTCGAAGACTGAAGAAGAGCACGCTGAACATCTTCATTTGGTGTTGACAAAACTCCGAGAACATCATCTCTATGCCAAGTTTTCCAAATGTGAGTTTTGGTTACAAGAGCTCGTATTCCTTGGTCATGTTGTCTCCGAAAAAGGGGTTGCTGTTATCCCCGATAAGGTTCAAACTATCCTCGACTGGCAGTCTCCTAAATCCGTAAAGGATGTCCGATGTTTTCTCGGGATGGCTGGTTACTACCGTCGATTCATCGAGAACTTCTCCAGGATTGCCAAGCCAATGACTGATCTTATTAAGAAGGATAAGAAGTTTGAATGGTCTGATAAGGCTGAAGAGAGCTTCCAGATGTTGAAAACCAAGTTAACCACCGCACCGGTGTTAGTTCTCCCAGACACTAGCAAAGACTTTGTAGTCTTCTGCGATGCTTCCCACCAAGGTTTCGGATGTGTGTTGATGCAAGATGGGAATGTGGTGGCTTATGCCTCCCGTCAGCTAAAACCACATGAGAACAACTACCCAACTCATGATCTTGAGCTTGCAGGTGTTGTTCATGCTCTCAAGCCATGGCGACATTACCTTCTCGATAGTCGTTGCGAGTTATACTCGGATCATCAGAGTCTGAAGTATCTTTTCACACAACCTGATTTGAATCTCAGGCAAAGAAGATGGTTGGAACTCATCAAGGACTATGATTTGGGTCTCAATTATCAACCTGGCAAGGCCAATGTTGTTGCTGATGCGCTGAGCCGTAAATCTTATTGCAACACTGCTGATCAAACAAGCACAACCTTCTCTTCATGAGGAATTTGCTCGATTGAATCTTGAAGTAGTTCCTCGTGGATTTCTTTCTACTCTTGAAGTTAAGTCTTCTCTAGAGGATCAGATCAAAGCTGCTCAAAGGCAAGATCCTGAGATGGACTCAATTAAAGAGAACATTGCTAGCGGAGTTGCTAAATGTTTCTCTGTTAACAAGGAAGATGTACTATATCTTGGTACACGTTTGGTAGTACCAAATGGAAAGGACTTGAAGAAAATAATTCTTACCGAAGCTCATGAATCACTTCTTTCTATCCACCCTGGAGGTACCAAGATGTATCGGGATCTTCGTCAAAGATTCTGGTGGTCTGGTATGAAGAAGGATATCGCTCGTTTTGTTGTTGAATGTGACGTTTGTCGTCGCGTCAAGGCTGAGCATCAAAGACCTGCTGGTCTCCTGCAACCACATAAAATCCCTGAGTGGAAATGGGATGAAGTTGGTATGGATTTCATTACTGGTCTTCCTAAGACTCAAAAGGGAAATGATGCCATCTGGGTAATCGTTGACTATCTGTCCAAGGTTGCTCACTTTCTACCTGTTCGCGAGAGCATCACTGCCAATCAATTGGCTGATCTGTATATCTCACGAATAGTTGTCCTTCATGGGGTACTGAAGAAAATCGTCTCTGACCGTGGAAGTTTGTTCACCTCAAGGTTCTGGGCAAGTTTCCAACAAGCTATGGGAACTCGTTTGTCCTTCAGTACAACTTATCATCCTAGCACCGGTGGCCAGACCGAAAGAGTGAATCAAATCCTTGAAGACATGCTAAGAGCGTGTGCCATATCTTTTGGCAAGAACTGGGAGAAATGCCTTCCTTTTGCTGAATTCTCTTACAATAACAGTTTTCAGTCCAGTATTGGTATGGCACCATTCCAGTTTCTATATGGAAGAACTTGTCGTACTCCTTTGAACTGGTCATAAACCGGCGAAAGAAAGTTCTTTGGACCGGATATGATCCACGAAGCAGAAGATCAAGTTCGTATCATTCGAGATCGTTTGAAAACTGCTCAGTCTCGCCAGAAAAGTTATCATGATCGTCACCATCAACATGTTGAATATGAAGTTGGTGATTAAGCTTATCTCCGGGTCACTCCTTTGGAGGGTGTCCATCGTTTTGGCATCAAAGGCAAACTAGCTCCTTGCTATGTTGGTCCTTTTCATGTTCTTTCCAAGCAAGGTAACCTCGCATACAAACTGGAGTTGCCCGCAAACTTTCCAGAGGTGCATGATGTCTTTCATGTGTCACAACTCAAGCGTTGCTTCAAAGATCCTGTTCGTGGTGTTGATCACCAAACTCTTGATCTCCAAAAGGATCTGACTTATCGTGAGTATCCTGTTCATATTCTTGATGAAACCGAGCGCAAAACTTATCATCAAAACATCAAGTTCCTGAAAGTTCAGTGGTCTCATCACTCTGAGGATGAAGCAACCTTGGAACGAGAAGATTGTCTCCGATCTGAGTACCCTGCCTTCTTTTCTAAAACTTAGGAATCTCGGGTCAAGATTCTTGTAAGGGGGTAGAGCTGTAACAGCCCAAGCTTGTAAAATATGTAATCAGTACTTAAGCATGGCATGCATCTGTTTAAATCAATACAATATTTCATGTGATCAAGTGTGTGAACCTAAGTACAAGTGCAAAACCCTAAACCCTATTTTTCCCCTCTCTTTGAAAAGTAATTCAAAAGGATTTGAATTTGAAAAACAATTTACCAAAATAGTGAAGCCCAGATGGACTAAAAGGGCTCCATGGTATTTCAAATATTTCACCAAACCTCTCTGGTAATTTTGAATGATTCAAAACAGATTTGGAATTCAAAACTTAAAGCAGAAATCAAAATCAGAAAAAGAAAAGGGTTTCTAAAAAAATGGTCAGGAGAGAGAACTAGGCCGCAGCCCAACAAACTTCTCCCCTCTCTCCCTCTCTCGTGGCCCAGCACCCGGCCCACGCCAGCCCGCCAGCAGCCCGGTACCGCTTCGCCCGCTCCCATGTCGTCTTTCCCGCTGACGGCAGGCAGCTCGCTGTCGCCGCCACGGCCGCCCGATGCCGCCTCGTCGTTGCGATGCACGCCGCCGACGCTCGCGAGGATAGGAACCGTCGGCGCCGTGCTCCTCTTCCCCTGGACCTCACTTTCCCCTCTCCCTTCCTCTCTGGATCTCGCTCGCGCAAGCTCTAACCCTAGAGCTCGCAGTAGCCGCCTCGTCCCGCCACCTCCGGCCACCCCACGGTCAGCTGAGACCGCCGTTGGAACCGCCCCGTCACAAAGGTCATCGTCACCAAAGGAATCGGCCACGGGTGCATGCAATCGTCGGCAACGACCTCGCCCTCCCTGCCTCTATCTGCCGCTGTCGTCGACATTGCCGGCGACCTCGACCTCCTCCGGCCTCACCGTCGCCATCTACGCGCTCAGGGTGAGCATGCGGTGCTCAAGGCACCCTCCCTCTCCTCTCTAGTGCTCTACGTCGAGCCTGTGCCGTAGATCCGAGATCATAGCCGCCGTTCGTCGCCGTGCTTGCTGCTCCGGTGACCACAAATCGGAGGCGCCACCGTAGTTAGGTCCGCCTCTGTGCGCTGATTCAAACAAGCCGTAGCACGCAACCTCTCGCGCCCAGTAGCACCGCCAGTCGCCGCCGTCTGGTCGTTCTCCGGCGAGGCCCGTGTGGCGCCTGCGTGGCTTGCCTGCGTGGCCTAGACCCCACCAGTCAGCCCCTCTAGCTAGAGCCAGCCCCAGTGAAAATTGCCCATGAGCCCTCTTCGCGTGTGTAGCTGCTGAGGTGGCCACGGGCCCACCTATCTGTGTCTGTGGCTAGCCCGTCCTGCGGTGTAAAAAGTTTCAGTTTCTTTTATTTCCAGAAAAGTGTAATTAAAGGGTTTAATAAATTTTAGAAATTGTTTTGAATAATGTAAATTCAATAACTTTTAATCTGTAATTCAGAAAAATACAAATAATATATCAAAATGTTCAGAAAAATAAGAATTATCTAACTAACCTATAATCATGCATTGTTCAACAAATTTAGTGACAAGTTTAATTAGAACAACATAGTAACCCCTCTCATGTGTTTCTGGAGTTTTCTGAGTTAGGGTTTTCAAACCTCGGAACCCCGTTTAAATTGCCGAGCATGTTTTATGATTCCATTTCATTGCAATTCAACTTGTCATATCATCATCCTTGTTTGAGCATTGCATCGATGCCATGTCTTGATTGTTGCCTTTCTTTTCAGTATTGGTTCTTCACGATAGGATTCGAACCCGAGGTTGAAGTTAACAACACTAAAGATCCATATCTGTCTACTGACGGACAAGGCAAGCATAGCCTCTCATTCTGAACCTATGTTTTATAAACTATATTACTTTCTCGCTATGATGCACACAATTCCAAATGTGGTCTTTTGTCAGTAGTTAGTGTTACCTATATGCTGCATAGTTTCCCTATTGTAGACTTATACTCCTGATCCGCTGCTCCTAGCATACCTAGGTCTGGCATCTAAGCCTTGCTAGAGATTCTGAGATCGACAGCTTAGCCATGCATAGTACCAACGTCTGATCTATCCGGACGATGAATCAAAGGTGCCGGAGAATTTATAAAGGTAAGAGGTGGTGATATCATATAAGGAGTCAACTAAACATGCTAAGGCTTGTATGGGAGGCCATGTTGGGTGTGGTATTTGTAGTCCCATGCTCGCCACCACTAGGAACTGAGTTCTTGCCTTTGGAACCTAGATGAGCGTACAGCCACACGGGGCTTGGGAACCCCTCGATTGACTAACTTTCCTAGTAGATTCCATGAGTCACATAGTTCGGGATTTCCATTTGGCATACGCATTGAAAAAGTTTTCAAAAGAGGAGGTGATGGAGGTGCATCATAACAGGTAGGGAAGCGTGGACCGGGTTGCTTGGGGTCGATGGAGCCCCTGGTGAACCAACATCGCCTTACATCTTTAAGTACCGGCTTCGGGATTTGACCAGTTACGGCAGAACCATACTTATTGCGTGACTCATAGTGATAAAGGTCGTGATCAACCACCCTCTGCCGGCCCTCCAAGGAAGAGGGCTAATAATATTTGGCATTAAGAGTCGATTGGTACGTGTGGGTGAAGTTGTACACCCCTGCAGGGTATTAATCTTTTCGAAAAGCCGTGTTCACGGTTATGAACGCTTGGTGACTAGATTCTAAGATCATAGATAACTTTAACCATTATAAAACTTGTTGATCCACGTGTGCTTAAGGATGCTTCCTCTGGGACGAGGGGGTGATCCTAGATAGGAGGTTCTGATGAAGCTGGTGGTTATCGAGATGTGATGAACAAGATGAAGAAGTCGCTATCTTATCCCTTTTAAAAGATTCTGAGTAGACAAGCCTCTTCTCTCTCTTGTCTACAAATAAAGATTGTTTTCCGCAAAAGAAAATCCAGAGAAAGCCTTTCTAACCAGAGCATGTAGATACTAGGTTATCTATGTCTTGCGGAGTACATTCTCGTACTCAGCCTTGCGCCATTGTTGTTTTTCTACAGAGGATCTGGTTGCAACTTAAGGTGGCTTCTACGTTGACATCGATGAGTAGTTGGGGGTCCCAGGTAGCAGCCTGAGGACTATGGGATGGACGTCGCTTTTGTTTATGGCCTCTTAGGCCTTTTGCTAAGTTTTTGTGTAGAACAACATAATTTTTTTTCGCTGTGTGATGTAATGTTAGGTCTATGACCTTTGGTTTGTAATAACTCTAATATCTTACTCTGTTAAGAGTTTAAACTTATGATGTTGAATCCCTGTGTTCTGTAATGTTACCGAATCATACTGTGATCTTCCGTGTTTGGGAGTTGAACTTATCTTAGATGGTGATCTGAGGTTAGTTTAACCCTAAACCCGGGGGGTGCTACACTGGGCGCCAAGGCAATCTTCTCCTCCGAGAAGCAATCCATCACCTCCAAGGCCACCATCACCTCCGAGTCCACCGTCTCCACCAAGAAACAATAGTCCACCCCTTCCTGAGAGGGATCACAGCGCGGCTGCATCTCCATCTTCGGCGCCTCCGCCTCCGCCCACTGAATCAAAGGGAAGAAAGTGGAAGAATAACACCGCTACGTCGAGGGAGACCCGATGCCGAAAACGACAAGATCCCCTCCCAAGAGTACCGTCGTCTCCTCCCAAGTTAGATTATCACCGGACTGATGAGGAAAGCGCGGTGATCTCCCGGGCCGAAGTGAAGGCCCATTTTGCACCAAAAAAACCCGAGCCACAGGTGCTAGTTGATCCAAAAGTCAAGAAGCACTTCAAGGCATTCCTTGAGCAACCACTCCAACATGTGTTAAATAGGAAAGATGACTATACATGTTGTCTTACGAAGACATTAAAAGTGAAGTCATCAAGCAGTACTACAAGCGGGAGAAAATCAAAAGAAGTTGCCCAGCTCGGCAAACAGGCAAAACAATCCATCGCCCCGCTCAAGGTGTTATCCCAGCCCACCCAAGGTGGAATAGATATGGAATTAGCTATTAAATTAGCCAAGGAGTGTAACGTGCCCCTCGAAGCACTTCTAGCCAGCGGAGATAATGTCGCCAAGGGATCAATAGCACGAAAATTTGTCTACGGGGAGCCTCTGGTCGGCGATGAGGTATTCGATGATCTACCAACACATATGCGATTGTTGCATATCTAGTACTTGAAAGTCACAAAGGAAGGGAGACAATTTCTCGTATGTAAAGTTGGAGAGGAGTACTTCCGTCCAGACAAGATCTCCATTGAACTTTGTGAACTATTTCAGTTATTCAACCTAGACGCCCTCGACAAGTCCCTCCTCAGCTGCTATTTTCTGTAAGTAATTAAGTCACTAACTCAGCTCATTCAATTCATTTCCTGTCGTTATCCTCACTATATATCTCCTTCTGTATGCTATTATATATGCAGAATGAAGATTCAAGAATGTAGAAGAAAGTCAATCTACAGCATTGGGTTCGTTGACCCAAACAGAGTTAATGGACATACGGTAATAAATAAACTTGAGGAAACGGAGGATAACTTGCTAATATTTTTAGTGGAGCAACATTGCAAGACACAAATTCTATTTCCTTACAACTATGGGTAAGAGTCTTACTGTCTTGTACACATTAAATTTTTGTTTACTAGATGTTCAGTGTATATAAACGTGCGCAGCTACCACTAGATTCTTCTAAACATTGATGTTGACCGTGCAAAAGTGGAAATCTCGGACTCGTTAAAGAAGCCGATGGAAGACTACCGCAGTATAACTGATTGTCTCCAAAAGTAATTTCAATCATTATCGCACTATATCTGTCTCTTTCGTTCATTCTCTGAGATGTAAACTAATTAATAACTCATTCATTTCTTTTTTGCCAGACAGGGTTTGGAAAAGGTTCACGAAGGAGGTTCATGGTGAATGGAGTGAGGAGCTCACTTTTCATACGGTCCCGGTAAGTAGTACGAGATCTAGGGGACTAATTTATGTGGATATTACAATTATCATGCTTGATTATTATCTGATTGAATTATATTCTCGATCGAAAAGTGTGTGACGCAGCCACAGGGGACTAATTTATGTGGATATTACGTATGCGAGTTCATTCGTGGGTGTATGGAGCAGGGCACAGACTTTCTTCAAGTACGTAAACAATATATTCGCAATTTATTCTATACCATAGTTTATGTTAAGTTCCATTCATAATGGTCTACTTCTTTATATATAGTTGGATGCGATGCGGGATAAGCTCCTACCACATGAACGCCTACTAGCAATTCAAGAGGAGTTGTCGGGATTTTTGCTCAGGGACATCATAAACACAAAAGGAGAGTACAACATGGATAGACCTTCGTGTAATCGTGGATAGACACGAAAGGACAGTATCCGTTGTAATGATCTTGGTGTAAATCAATTAGACGAGCTCTAGTCTCGGTTGTGTATATATTTATATGTATTTATGTTATCGTGAGTAAAATTATATTATATATGCATCAATGTATACAGCATGTAGTAGCGTAGAATAATATGTATATAAAAACACAAAATGAAAAATAATCAAACATAAAAAAGAAAACCATAAAACCCTAAAACCCCACCTCCTGCCGCGGCAGCAGTTTTGTGCAAAACGCTACCGCGGCAGAAGAACTTTAGTCCCGGTTCGTGTTACGAACCAGGACTAAATATCCTCCAGCCCAGTGCGCGCCACGTGGAGACAATCTAGTCCCGGTTTTGTAACAGAACCGGGACTAAAGGCCTAACCTTTAGTCCCGGTACGTTAGTCCCGGATTGCAATCCGAGACTAAAGCCTCTTATAAACCGGGACTAGTGTCCTGTTTTCTACTAGTGTACCTAATTGTCACCTGATACCTGGCTGAGGTCGTGGGCGCGTCACTTGGTCGGGCGAGCTCCTGTCCTGGCCGAGCTCGCATGGAGGAGGAGCAGGTATAGAGCCGGAGGGCAAGTCCTGTCCAGCGAGCGGTCCAGCGGAGGCGTACAGGTGGGAGTCGGCGCAGTCTAGAGGCAGTGTAGTCGGGAGGCGATGTGGAAGGAATTCAAGGCAACAATGTCAGGGACGAAGCATAAGCAGTGGCAGCGCTGGTTCATGACAGGGGCACCGGTGTGACACTGCTGGTGGCCGGAGAAGTGGACGCGCCCTCGGCCTAGAGGAAAGGGCCACCAACGGAGGAGGCGGTAGCGGTGCGGATGAAATCCTTTCACTGCATGGAGGAGAGGAATGTCAAAATAATGACTAGAACGATGCTTGAGTCCACATCGTATATGAATATAGGCCCTAGGCCGGATATTTACATGAGGAGGAGGTATACCCATATACAACAAACATACGGTATATAACACAAAATATCTATTACAATTAACACTCCCCCTTAATCTAAGCCTTATGAGAGGTTTAGATTACGTCTAAACTCATCTAACTTTTTAACTGGAAATGCTTTTGTAAAACCATCTGCAACCTGATCCTTTTTTTAGATGAATTTGATATCTAGTAGATTCTTGGAAATTCTTTCTCTAACAAAATGAAAATCAATCTCAATATTCTTAGTTCGAGCATGAAACACTGGATTGGCAGACAAATAGGTAGCATCTAAGTTATCACACCAAAGACATGGTCTTTCTTTCAACTTAACTCCACGTTCACCAAGAAGGGCTTCAACCCAAATTAATTCTAGAGTAGCATTTGCTGAAGCTTTATCTTTATACTCAGCTTCGGTACTTGACCTGGACACAGTGTCTTGTTTTCTGGCACTCCAGGAGACCAATTTTGGTCCAACAAATATAGCAAAATCACCTGTGGACCGCCTATCATCAAGAGATCCTACCCAATCTGAAAAGGCGCTGAGGAAAATAGATGATGACTTGACAAAAGTGATTCCAACTTTCAGAGTATCTTGTACATATCTAAGAATGCGCTTCACAGCTGACCAGTGTTCTGTAGTTGGGGCATGGAGATACTGACAAACTTTGTTCACTGAAAAAGATAAGTCAGGACGTGTTAATGTCAGATACTGTAATGCTCCAACAATACTGTGATATTGGGTATTGTCATCAGGACCCAAAGGTGTGCCACCAGTAAGAGACAACTGCTTTGTGGAAGACAGAGGTGTAGGCGCAGCTTTACAACCATTCATACCAACTTTGGCGAGCAGATCAACAGCATATTTCTCTTGTGTGAGAATCAAACCATTTTGTATCTTCTTAACCTCAATACCAATGAAAAAATGTAAATCACCAAGATCTTTTGTAGCAAAGTTTTTGTTGAGGTCTCGAAGTAGAGCAGCGATAGAATCATTAGAAGAGCTTGTTACTATGATGTCATCAACATAAATCAACATATAAATGATGATACATGGTTTGTTATAGAGATACAATGAGGTGTCGGCCTTTGAAGGAATAAAACCAAGATCACTTGACTTGGAACTGAGCCTAAAATATCAGGCTAGCCTACTTGTTTCAATCCATAGAGGGCCTTATCAAGCTTGCAGATATAGTACGGAGCGTGTGAATCTTCAAAACCTGGACGTTGTTTCATATAAACCTCCTCATCCAGAACACCATGAAGAAACGCGTTCTTGACATCTATCTGTCGTAAGCTCCATCCTTGGGAGACAGCAAGAGACAACACTGTTCTAATGGTAGAAATTTTAACTACAGGACTGAATGTATCCTCATAATCGATGCCATACCTTTGTTTTAAACCTTTGGCAATTAGTCTTGCTTTATATCTATCAATGGAGCCATCTGCCCTTTTCTTTATACAATATACCCATTTGCAGTCAATCAAGTTCTTATTTCTTCTTGGTGGAATAAGATGCCAGGTCTTGTTCTGAATTAATGCATTGTACTCTTCTTCCATTGCTTGGCGCCAGTTCGAATCACTAAGAGCTTTTGTAAGTGTATACGGTTCACCTGTAGAGGAAAGCATGCCATATCGAACGGTGTCGTCAGTGTATTGTTTTGGGTTCCGTATACCTTTTTGAAGTCGTTTGCGTAATACAATGGGCTGCTCCACAGGAGTCTGCTCCACCGGTGGCGACGATGGTGAAATATTACTCTCGGTTGTATTTCCCCACTCGTCGGTCGGCACAGAAGATCCTAGGGAGGAATCTCCAGCTGACCAGGCAGTAGGAGACAGCGGCGACGATGTCGACGTTGGCGTGAGCGAGGACGCACGCCGGCCACATCGCCAGATGTTGTGCGCCCAGTGGCGGGCACATGCGGAATGGAGCCCACGGGCGTGTGGTTGCCACGTGCCTCCTCGGCCGGTGTACCACGCGACAAGGGAGCATCGCGAGCGGGAGAATCCTCCTCAGTACGGCGCGCCTCGGGATCACGACTGGCAGAGGAATGTTCCGAAGAATTAGAATAAGCTCCGTAATCAGCATCTGTTTTGTTATTTTCTGGGTTGTTTTCAGACTCAACTGCAGAGCTGATTTGAGCACTGTTTTGACTAGGATTTTCACCTGCAGTATCCTCATCCTGCATTGCATCAGTAATAGGCACAATATACACATGATTATCAGTATTTTGTACACCCTCATGGGAAGAAGTCGAGGATGGAAGGAGCAATATTTCTTGTTTTAGGAGGGCACCGGCGTTTGGGCGAAGGGAGGCAAACGGGAAAACATTCTCATCAAAAACAACATCACGGGAGATACAAATTCTACCAGAGGAAACATCAAGACATTTTAGACCCTTATGGAGAGGGCTATAGCCCAAAAATACACACCGTGTAGAGCGAAAAGCAAGTTTCTGTTTGTTGTAGGGTCGAAGATTTGGCCAACAGGCATAGCCAAAAGTCCTAAGAGCATCATAGTTGGGTGTAACATGAAGAAGACATTCAGTGGAGGTGTCAAAGTTTAAAACTTTACTAGGTAGCAAGTTTATGAGAAAAGTGGTTGTAAGGAATGCCTCATCCCAGTATTTGAGAGGCATGGAAGCATTTGCAAGTAAAGCTAGGCCAACTTCAACAATATGACGGTGTTTTCTCTCAACAGAATCATTTTGTTGATGGGCATGAGGACATGAAACATGATGAGAGATGCCAACTTTTTGAAAGTTGTTTAGTTTTTCATACTCGCCTCCCTAATCAGTTTGCATAGTAATAATTTTCCTATCAAACTTGCGCTCAACATATTGTTGGAAATTTAGAAAAACTTCATAAACATTAGAACACTTCTTAGTAAATATATCCAAGTAAATTTACTGAAATCATCAATAAAGCTTACATAATATGCATGTTTTCCCACAGAAAGAGGGGCAGGTCCCCATACATCAGAGAATACTTGTTCCAAAGGAACAGTGGAGACACTAGAAGATATAGGGTATGGCAACTGATGGCTCTTGGCTAACTGACGAGTCACAAACATATGGAGTAATTTCTGGAGTGTAAGCTATTTTATTTCTTCTAAGAACTTGTTGAACCACGAATGATGATGGATGTCCTAAGCGGAGATGCCATGTGGAGGATGATGGATTTATTATGATGAAGGCATGCTTTGAGGTCTCATGAAACATGGGCACCAATGGATAGAGACCACCATAGCAAGGTCCTCTAAATAGAACTCTTTGTGTTTCTTGATCCTTTATTAAAAAGAAGAAGGGATGAAATTCAATAAAGACATTATTATCAATGGTGAATCTATGAACAGAAAGAAGATGTTTTGATGCATTTGGGACATGAAGAGTATTTTTGAGAGTATAGGAACCATGAGGGGTACTTAATACTGAATCGCCAATGTGACTGATGGCCATACCTATGTCGTCGGTAGTGTGTACCTTGTCTTGTCCATGGTACTTGTTGGCAATGAGGAGCTTGTTCAACTCACTTGTGATGTGCTCAGTGGTGCCTATGTCGGGATGCCAGTTGGTATCAACTCCATATCCATAGGATGCAGGATGTGCACCCTTCTCCCCATCATCCTTCTTATCATCAGAGTGTCGCCACCAGCAAACACTAGAAGTATGTCCATGCTTCTTGCAGATTTGACAATCAGTGTTAACATATGGTGTAGGTGTACGATATGGGCGATGGCCACCTCCATCAGCATGGCGGTAGCGATCACCACCAGCATCATCACGGCGTCTGTCCCGGCGATCATCACGGTCACCATGGCGCCAGTTGCTGCGATCGTCTCCGCGGTCTCGGTAACCACCACTATTGCCACGGTAAGATCCACGATCATCAAGAGGAGGAGAGTAGCCACGAGAAGGAGGAGGAGGGCGTGCATTACCGCACTGCTCACGGTTAAAACCTCGACGAGCTAGGTTAGCCGAGGAAATAAAAGTGCCATTCTCCTCAACTCCATTGTGCATGTCATATCCAGAAAGTTGCTCATAAAATTATACTCTGTCTTTTCAAGACCATGCAGGAGGTAGCCAAGAAGTTCTTCTTCTTTGATGGGTTTCCCAAGAGCAGAAACTTTAGAAGAGAACCCCTTCATATTGGTGAAATATTGATCAGCTGTGATTGTTAGTTTCTTGGAGTCATTGAGTTTTTCACGCAGCTGTTGTGCCTTGGTGAGAGACGCCATCTTGAACATGGCATTGATGGCCTTCCATGCTTCAGCAGTGGTGTTCATCCTCAAAACATGTGAGAGGATGTCAGGGGACGGCGAGTTCAAGAGGAATCGCAACACCTGTTGATCTTTGGCAATCCACACCACATAGTCAGGGTTTTCAATTAGAATCTTATTTTGATTTACGTCCTCTGCCTCAAGCTTCTTGGGTGGCTCACTGTTAGATCCGTCGAGGATCCCCATGACGTTGGCTCCACGAAACGCATGGACAATGAGCGCCTGCCATAGGAGGAAGTTGCCCCTCGTAAGAGGCTAGCTCGGAGGAGCACCAAGATCTGCGGCCAGGGTTGAGGAAGAGCCCGATGTCGATCCCATGATGAAGATGATCGGATCTGATGATGTTGGTGTCGGTGATGTTGTTGTAGGCGATGACGATGACGGAAGGCAGTAGCATCGTGGCGAGGTTGTTCGTTGTATGCGATGGCGGCAAAAGTACTGCGGTGGCGGCTAGGGTTTTACGGTTATCATGTTGTATGCAGCGGCGGCAGAAAAGCACTACGGTGGCGGGTGTGCATGGTGGTCTAGTTGTATGCGGTGGTGGCAGGAGAGCTGCGGCGACGGCTAGGTATTTTGTTGACGGCAGCGGCTAAGACAGCGGCGGCGGCGGCTAGGTCACGGGAGGAGGTGTTCTGATACCATGTCAAAATAATGACCGGAATGATGCTTGATTCCACATCGTGTATGTGTTAATATAGACCCTAGGCCAGATGTTTACATGAGGAGGAGTTATACCCGTATACAACAAACATACGGTATATAACAGAAAAGATCTATTGCAATTAACAAGGAATACCTCGAAGAACCGCTTGATAGAGACGTCGTCGCCCTATGATCTAGCCCCCAAGGTGGTCGCTGGGCGGGAAGAATCTGGCCGGGGTAGTCGGTGCGGCGGTTTGTAACATCCCAAAAATTGCTAAGCATGGATCATCAAATTCTAATCATCAAAATTAGGGTTAACAAAAACTTTTCTAAATAAAATCATGAATGCATGCATATGTGTATGCATGGATTTTGAATTCTTTTAAAACCACCTTGTTTGTTTGTTTGTTTCATTGCTTGTAAAATGTTTCTTAGGTGAAATAAACATCACCTAAAACATTTCCCACACTTTTCCTAAAGACAAGTAAATCAAAACACATATATGAAATGAATGGTCACTTTGACCAATTTAACTCCCATGCCTACTTTGGCTGTCTCAAACTTTCAGAACCTAACAGAAACTTTTCTGGATCTTTGCACCCCTTGAATGTACTCATAACAAAGTGTCAAGGCCCACTTTGTGATCATCCAGAAACTTTCAAATGCATAGTTTAAATGACAACTCAAAATTGAATCTTCATCATATGGGAAGATCCCACTTTTTCAAAAACCACTCAAACAAGTACAACTTTCAAAATCCAAGCATCTGCAGACTCACCAGCACCAATCTAGCAAACCCACCAAAAATCTTTTCAAAATTCAAAACTTGAGTTCATGCGGCCATTTCATCAAACAGGTTGCAGACACAAATCAAACAAACATCAAACACTATAGTGTGCAGTAAAATTGGCCTAACTTGTTCCCTAGTTAGCTCACACACAGCTCAGTAGATCATCTAGGAAGTTTAACTAAGGACTAGCACCCCTGTGAGCTTGACATTGCCATCAATGGTGAACAGCCGAGCACCCCCCTTGTCACCCCATTGTGGACAGCAGGCTAGAGGAAGAACTAGCCGTGCCAACCTTGTCTGGGAGGCAGCCCACTGTCCACCGCCACTACTTGTCCCAGCCGCGAGCGTTGCCAAGCCCTGGACCACGCGCACAAGCCGCGCCCAGACCGCCAGAGACCATGCCGAGCATGCGCCAGAGCACCACCCTCGACCAGCACCCACAGACTGCACGCCGCCCTCACCGTGTGCACACACGATCGCCATCAACCCAGGAGACCACCAGACATCCCCGTTTGTCGCCCCGTGCCGCACAGCCACCGCCCGCCGTCGAAGAAGCCGCCTTTGCCGTGTAGAGCACCGCTCGTTCCAGACCAAACCCCACCGCCCCATGCCTCGCGACCATGTCGTTGAGCATCGCCAGGAGACACCGCACCGTCCCCTACCCTTGCCCATGCCATTAGCCGCCTATAACATCGCCCCCGATGAGCTCACCGTGCGCCCCAACGGTCCCCTCGCTCGACTATAAATAGAGGCCACCCCCGCACGATTTCTTCACATCATCTCACTCCCCTCTCCTCACTGATCGTGTCACACCGTTCTCAGAGCAAGGCGAGCACCACCCCTCACCGGAGCCCGCCGCCTCTGGAGAAGAAGGGAGCCAGCGATTGGAGCCGCCCCAAGAGAAGCCACCAGTACCAGGAGATTCGCCGTCGTCGACTTCGTCGTTCGCCCGCCTCGCCGACCCTTGCCAGTACCCCGGTGAGCCCCAACATCCCTCACTGGCCACGCTAGGTTTCGTTCTCGCCGGGGTTGTCTCGCGTCGACGATGACTCCCAGTTGTTAGATTAGAACTAGATCGAACGATCCACGTTGCCCCATACCGCTTCGCCCAGCCCTGTGTCACTGACGAGTGGGAACACCCACTTAAGCAGCCCACAGGAGAACTGCGCTTAGCAGGCCGGCCCAGTAACTTTTCCCGCGCAGTCCAGTTATTCAAATTAAACCTTTTTCTATTTCAATTCAAACACACTTTTGTACCCAACTTCAAAAATCAAGCCAGATCGATTCAGTGCACCAAATTGAATGAAACCAATTTTGTTGGAAAGGTCTGTGAATGCTGAATCCAAGCCCGTTGGATTCAAGTCATTCGGATCTATAGATCACCCATGGTAAAAATAGCAAGGCAGAAGCTTTTCTGCATTCAAACATTTTTCAAATTTAAACCATAATAGCTTTTGAGTTGATTCCAACTCTCAAAAATCACATTTAACCATACCTTTCATAATATATAAAAATATATAGGTTTACTTGCAGAAATAATGTCCAAGTAATAAAAGAATGCTACATAAGCATTTCTAGCCACTTTAATTAATTAAAATAAAAGGGTAAAACCTTATTAAATTGTGACACCACTTTAAATCATATTCCCATGGACTAAAATATGTGGTGATGACATGTGTCAACATGGTCCCATGTTTGGTTTGGAGAATATTAAATCTTAAGTAGTTTTTCAATAAGTAGAAATTACTTTTCTAAAAAATAAAAGGAATTAAATCAAGCCTTAACCTTGTAATGTTAGAGATGATGCTAGTGTTGGAATTATGCCCTAGAGGCAATAATAAAGATGTTATTATTATAATTCTTGTTCATGATAAAGTTTATATTCCATGCTAGAATTGTATTAAGCGGAAACATTAATACTTGTGTGGTTTGTGAAAAACACCGTGTCCCTAGTACGCCTCTATGGACTAGCTCATTGATCAATGATGGTTAAGGTTTCCTAACCATAGACATGAGTTGTCAATTGATAATGAGATCATATCATTGGGAGAATGATATGGTGGACAGACCCAAACTAAGCGAAGCAATTAGATCGTGTCATCGTGTTCGTCTTTGCGAAGCTTTTCTTATGTCAAATATTGTATTCCTTAGACCATGAGATAATACAACTCCCTGGTATCGGAAGAAAGCTTTGAGGTCATCAAACGTCATCCTATGAGAGGGTGATCATAAAGGTGTCTCTCAGGTGATCGGAAAGTATCTGTTGGGTTGTATGTATCGAGATGGGATTTGTCCCTCCCAAGTCGGAGAGATATACTTCAGGCCCACTCGGTAATCGATATCAACACCGCTTGCAAGCATGTGGTTAAGGAGTTAATCACAAAGTGATATTGGATTACGGAACGAGTAAAGTACTTGCTGTGAACGAGATTGAACTAGGTATGACGATACCGACGATCGAATCTCGGGCAAGTAAAATATCGCGAGACGAAGGGAATATATATATGGGATTGATTGAATCCTGGCATCGTGGTTCATCCGATATGATCATCGATGAATGTGTGGGAGTCAATATGGGTGCCCAGACCCCGCTGTTGATTATTGATAGAAGATCATGTCTGCATATTCTCGAACCCGCAGGGTCACACACTTAACGTGTCTCGACGCTACGATAGATTGGATAATTGGTTTATGAATTTTTTGTTCGGAGTCTCGGATGGGATCCGGGATATCATGAGAGGTTCCGGAATGGTCCGGAGAATAAGATTCATATAAGGAAGTGCAGTTTTTGAAGTTCGGAATTTTTCCGGATTAATCGGTATTGTACCGGAAGCTTCTAGAACCTTCCGGAAGGGGGCCAACGTGGTCCCACCTTCCGGGAGGGGGCATGGGCCTATGAGGGAGTGTCCTGGCCGCATTGGGCCAGGGGCACAAGGCCCCATAGGGCCCAGCCGATTCTGGATAGATTTAAATCGTTTAAATCTAGGGATAGAATTTCTAGATAAGGGGATAAGTTTAAATCGTTTAAACTAGAGATAGGCTTGGAGGAGGGGCTAGGGCTGGCCGCCGCCACCCCCTCTATATATAGAGGGCTGGTGCGCCCCCTCCCCCCTACACACATCTCCCTGCAAGCCCTAGTAGCCCTGCTGCCTTCCTCTCTCCCTCCCGATTGTTTGTAGGCGAAGCCCTGCAGCAGAAATTCTCCACCATATACACCACGCCGTCGTGCTGTAGATCCAATCCATCTCTCCACCATACTTGCTGGTCTGAGGAAGGAGGAGACGTCGAGGTGCTGCACGTGTGCATCTCACGGAGGCACCGCCACTTGTGGTGCTAGATCGGATCGGATCGCGAGGAGGAGAAGCGAGTACGACTACATCACCCACGTTCCGACGAACGTTCCGCTGTGCGAATCTTCAAGGGTATGAAGATCTAATCCAATCTCTCTCGTTGTTTGCATCTCCTATCTTAGATCTTGGCTTTCCCTCTGTTCGCTTCCGTAGAAAATTTTGATTTACTATGCTGCGAAACCCTTCAGTGGTATCAGAGCTAGATCTATGCGTAGATGTGATTCACGAGTAGAACGCAACATGGTTGTTGCGGGCGTTGATGTTTTCTGTTGCAAGCCTCTTGTTTGTGTTCTTCTTATGACGCGGGATAGTGAGATTGAAGCGGTCCAGGCCAACCTTACACGACGTCGTTCGCGAGACCGGCTCCGCACTTGACGTGTGGCTTGTACCACACATGCGGCTGGTGGATATCAGTTTCTCTCACTATAGTTGTCATGGGATTAACACCGGATTTTGGCAACCATAATATCACCGTTGTGGCTTTCCGTAGGTAAGAATCGTTCTTAGCATCTACTCCCATAAGCCACGTAAAACATGCAACAACAAAGTAGAGGTGTCTAACTTGTTTTTGCAGGGAGTGTTTTCTGTGATATGGTATGGCCCAAGATGTGATGTGTATATTGTATGCGATGATCATGTTTTGTAATGTTTCACGACTTGCATGTCGATGAGTACACAACCGGCAGGAGCCATATGGTTGTCTTTATAATTGTGTATGACCTGCGAGTCAACTTCTTATACGCCATGTAATAGCTTTACTTTATCGCTAAGTAGTTAGCAATAGTTGTAGTTGCTATTCGTGGGGGAGGCAATCATGGTGGAGTGATGGAGATCATGCCGGAACGCACAAGATGGAGATCGTTGCGCGAAGATTGGCTATACCATGTCACATAAAGTTATATGCATGTGATGTTTATCCTTTTATGTATCTTATTATGCTTAGATCGCGACGGTAGCATTATAAGATGATTCCTCACTTAAAGATCAAGATAAAAACTGTGTTCTCCCCAAGTATGCACCATTGCGAAAGTTCGTCGTGTCCAAGCATCACGTGATGATCGGGTGCTATAGACTCTACGCTCACATACAACGGGTGCAAGCCAGTTTTGCACACGCGGAAATACTTGGGTTTTACTTGACGAGCCTAGCATGTACAGACATGGCCTCGGAACACAAGAACCAAAAGGTTAAGCATGAGTCATATGAATGATATGATCGACACTTTGTTGTCCACCATTGAAACCACGTCTCTTCTCGTGAAGATCGGATTAGGTGTGGTGAATTTGGATCGTGTTCACTAAACAACTTGAGGGATGTTGAATTTAGTGGGAGTTCATCTAGTAATTTGATTAAGTTGAACTATTTATCATGAACATAGTCTAAATTGTACTTGCAAATACTGTAGATCACATGGCCAAGTCCAACTTCAACTTCAACGTTTTTGCTGAGAAAGAAAAGCTTAGAAACAATGGGTCTAACTTCACCAATTGGTTCCGCAATCTAAGAATCATTCTGTCTGGCGGACAAAAGGACTATGTCCTTGAGAAAGCGTTAGGTAACCCCCCTGCTGCAACTGCGCCGGCTGATGAGAAAGCTGTCTATCAGTCACGCAAAGATGATTATGGTGTGATTAAGAGCACCATGTTGTTTGCTATGGAGCCGGAACTTCAAAATTGTTTTGAAAACTATCCCGGGCCCTTTGAGATTCTCGAGGAGCTGAAAACCATGTTTTAGACTCAGGCCCGTTCTGAGAGATATGAGATCTCTGAGAAGTTCTTTAACTGCAAGATGGAGGAAGGGAGTTCCGTTAGTGAGCACGCCATTAAGATGTCGGGCTACAATCAACGCCTTGAGCAACTGGACTGCAAGATTCTAGAGGAGCTCAAGATTGACAGGGTTCTGCAATCACTCCCTCCCAGCTACAAAAGTTTTGTAGTGACTCATAATCAGATTGGTTCCACTGATACGATCACCGAGCTCTTCGCAAAGCTGAAGGCTACGGAGGTGGACATCAAGAAGGATAATCATGTGTTGATGGTCAACAAGCCCTCCTTTAAGAAAGGTAAAGGTGCAAAGAAGCCCTTCAAGAAAGGAGGCGGCAAGCGCGTTGCCCCTGCTGAGAAGAAGCTCAAGTCTGGCCCCAAGCCGGACACTGAGTGCTTCTATTGCAAGGACAAGGGTCACTGGAAGCGCAACTGTCCGAAGTACTTAGCGGACAAGAAGGCTGGCACCATCAAAGGTATATTTGATATACATGTTATTAATGTTTTCCTTACTAGCCCTCGTTGTAGTGCCTGGGTATTTGATACTGGTTCAGTTGCTAATATTTGTAACTCGAAACAGGAGCTACGGAATAGACGGCGGCTTGCGAGGGATGAGGTGACGATGCGCGTTGGCAACGGATCAAGAGTTGATGTGATGGCCGTCAGCACGCTCTCCTTAGTTTTACCTTCGGGATTAGTTTTAAACCTTAATAAATGTTATTATGTGCCTGCGTTGAGCATGAACATTATTTCTGGATCGTGTTTATTGCAAGACGATTATTCATTTAAATCGGAGAATAATGGTTGTTCTATTTATATGAGTAACATCTTTTATGGTCATGCACCTCTTGTGAATGGTTTATTTCTTCTAAATCTCGAAAGGGATGAAACACACATCCATAACATTGAGGCTAAGAGATGCAAAGTAGATAGTGATAATACTACTTATTTGTGGCACTGTCGTCTAGGTCATATTGGTGTAAAGCGCATGAAGAAACTCCATTCTGATGGACTTTTGGAGTCTCTTGATTTTGAATCATTTGACACATGCGAACCATGCCTCATGGGCAAGATGATCAAAACCCCGTTCTCCGGTATGATGGAGCGAGCAACGGACTTGTTGGAAATCATACATACCGATGTATGCGGACCGATGAGTGTTTCGACGCGCGGTGGATATCGCTATTTTCTCACTTTTACCGATGACTTAAGTAGATATGGGTATATCTATTTAATGAAACATAAATCTGAAACGTTTGAAAAGTTCAAAGAATTTCAGAATGAAGTGGAGAACCATCGTAACAGAAAGATTAAGTTTCTACGATCCGATCGTGGGGGCGAATATTTGAGTTATGATTTTCTCACGCATCTCAAAGCAAGTGGAATCGTTTCACAACTCACGCCACCCGGAACACCACAGCGCAATGGTGTGTCTGAACGCCGGAATCGAACCCTATTAGATATGGTCCGATCGATGATGTCTCTTACTGATTTGCCGTTATCATTTTGGGGTTATGCATTAGAAACCGCTGCATTCACTTTAAATAGGGCTCCATCTAAATCCGTTGAGACGACACCGTATGAACTGTGGTTTGGTGCTAAACCTAAGTTGTCGTTTCTTAAAGTTTGGGGATGCGAAGCTTACGTCAAGAAGTTGATGTCGGACAAGCTCGAACCCAAAGCGGAGAAATGCGTCTTCATAGGATACCCTAAGGAAACTATTGGGTACACCTTCTATCACAGAACCGAAGGCAAAGTATTTGTCGCAAAGAACGGTTCCTTTCTTGAGAAGGAGTTTCTCTCGAAAGAAGTGAGTGGGAGGAAAGTAGAGCTAGACGAGGTTATTGAACCTTCTCTTGAATTGGAGAGTAGCGCAGCACCTGAAATTGTTACAGTGCCGCCTGCACCAACAATAGAGGAAGCTAATGACAAGGATCATGAAGCTTTGGACGATGCTGCTACTGAACGTCGCAGGTCGACAAGGTCGCGTGCCCCTCCTGAGTGGTACGGCAACCCTGTCTTGACTGTCTTGTTAGTAGAAGACAGTGAACCTACGAACTATGAGGAAGCGATGATGAGCCCAGACTCTGAGAAATGGCTAGAAGCCATGAAATCCGAATTGGGATCCATGAGCGAAAACCAAGTATGGACTTTGGTGGACCCTCCTAGCGACCGAAAGGCCGTTGAGTGCAAATGGATCTTCAAGAAGAAAACGGACGCGGATGGTAATGTTACCGTCTATAAAGCACGGCTTGTTGCGAAAGGTTTTCGACAAGTTCAAGGTGTTGACTACGATGAGACTTTCTCTCCCGTAGCGATGTTTAAGTCCATTCGGATTTTATTAGCAATTGCTGCGTTTCATGATTATGAAATATGGCAAATGGATGTCAAGACTGCTTTCCTCAATGGCAACATTGATGAAGAGTTGTATATGATGCAACCCGAAGGTTTTGTCGATCCTAAGGATGCTGATAAAGTATGCAAACTTCAGCGTTCCATTTATGGACTGAAGCAAGCATCTCGGAGTTGGAACCTTCGTTTTGATCAAGTGATCAAGAGCTTTGGATTTGTTCCAAATTGCTACGAAGCTTGCATCTACAAGAAAGTGAGTGGGAGCTCGGTGACGTTTCTGGTACTATATGTGGATGACATATTGATTATTGGAAATGACATCAACATGCTTAACGATGTGAAGAGTTACTTGAACAAGTGTTTTTCAATGAAAGACCTAGGTGAAGCTGCTTATATATTGGGCATCAAAATCTATAGAGATAGACAAAGACGCCTGATAGCTTTAAGCCAGAGTACATACCTAGACAAAGTTCTGAAAAGGTTCAGAATGGATAAGGCATTGAAAGGTTCAGTGCCTATGTTGTCAGGTAATATATTGAGCAAGGCTCAGTGTCCAGCTACGGTAAATGATAGGGAAGCTATGAGCAAAGTGCCTTATGCCTCAGCCATAGGTTCCATCATGTATGCCATGCTGTGTACTAGACCGGATGTGTCCAATGCTCTTAGTTTGACAGGCAGATATCAAAGTGATCCAGGAGTGGAACACTGGACAGCCGTGAAGAACATCCTAAGGTACCTAAATAGGACTAAAGAAATGTTCTTAGTCTATGGGGGTGATGAACAGCTCGTCGTAAAAGGTTATGTCGATGCTAGTTTCGACACCGACAAGGATGATCATAAATATCAGACAGGATACGTGTATATTTTGAATGGAGGAGCTGTGAGCTGGAGAAGCTGCAAGCAAAGCATGATCGCGGGATCTATAGTAGAAGCGGAATACATGGCTGCTGCAGAAGCGTCAAGTGAAGGAGTTTGGATCAGAAACTTCATCACTGAGCTTGGCGTGGTTCCAAGTGCATTGGACCCACTGGAGATATTGTGTGACAACACTGGCGCCATAGCACTCTCTAAGGAACCAAGATATCATCCAAAGACCAAGCATATCAACCGCAAGTTTCATATAATCCGAGATTATATAGCAGATGGAGATCTGAAGATCAGCAAAGTACATACAGATCTGAATGTCGCAGATCCATTGACTAAACCTCTTCCACGTGTAAAACATGATCAACACCTCAGTGCCATGGGTGTGAGATTGTTGCCAAATATAAACTAGATTATTGACTCTAGTGCAAGTGGGAGACTGTTGGAATTATGCCCTAGAGGCAATAATAAAGATGTTATTATTATAATTCTTGTTCATGATAAAGTTTATATTCCATGCTAGAATTGTATTAAGCGGAAACATTAATACTTGTGTGGTTTGTGAACAACACCGTGTCCCTAGTACGCCTCTATGGACTAGCTCATTGATCAATGATGGTTAAGGTTTCCTAACCATAGACATGAGTTGTCAATTGATAATGAGATCATATCATTGGGAGAATGATATGGTGGACAGACCCAAACTAAGCGAAGCAATTAGATCGTGTCATCGTGTTCGTCTTTGCGAAGCTTTTCTTATGTCAAATATTGTATTCCTTAGACCATGAGATAATACAACTCCCTGGTATCGGAAGAAAGCTTTGAGGTCATCAAACGTCATCCTATGAGAGGGTGATCATAAAGGTGTCTCTCAGGTGATCGGAAAGTATCTGTTGGGTTGTATGTATCGAGATGGGATTTGTCCCTCCCAAGTCGGAGAGATATACTTCGGGCCCACTCGGTAATCGATATCAACACCGCTTGAAAGCATGTGGTTAAGGAGTTAATCACAAAGTGATATTGGATTACGGAACGAGTAAAGTACTTGCTGTGAACGAGATTGAACTAGGTATGACGATACCGACGATCGAATCTCGGGCAAGTAAAATATCGCGAGACGAAGGGAATATATATATGGGATTGATTGAATCCTGGCATCGTGGTTCATCCGATATGATCATCGATGAATGTGTGGGAGTCAATATGGGTGCCCAGACCCCGCTGTTGATTATTGATAGAAGATCATGTCTGCATATTCTCGAACCCGCAGGGTCACACACTTAACGTGTCTCGACGCTAGGATAGATTGGATAATTGGTTTATGAATTTTTTGTTCGGAGTCTCGGATGGGATCCGGGATATCACGAGAGGTTCCGGAATGGTCCGGAGAATAAGGTTCATATAAGGAAGTGCAGTTTTTGAAGTTCGGAATTGTTCCGGATTAATCGGTATTGTACCGGAAGCTTCTAGAACCTTCCGAAGGGGGCCAACGTGGTCCCACCTTCCGGGAGGGGGCATGGGCCTATGAGGGAGTGTCCTGGCCGCATTGGGCCAGGGGCACAAGGCCCCATAGGGCCCAGCCGATTCTGGATAGATTTAAATCGTTTAAATCTAGGGATAGAATTTCTAGATAAGGGGATAAGTTTAAATCGTTTAAACTAGAGATAGGCTTGGAGGAGGGGCTAGGGCTGGCCGCCGCCACCCCCTCTATATATAGAGGGCTGGTGCGCCCCCTCCCCCCTACACACATCTCCCTCCAAGCCCTAGTAGCCCTGCTGCCTTCCTCTCTCCCTCCCGACTGTTTGTAGGCGAAGCCCTGCAGCAGAAATTCTCCACCATATACACCACGCCGTCGTGCTGTAGATCCAATCCATCTCTCCACCATACTTGCTGGTCTAAGGAAGGAGGAGACGTCGAGGTGCTGCACGTGTGCATCTCACGGAGGCACCGCCACTTGTGGTGCTAGATCGGATCGGATCGCGAGGAGGAGAAGCGAGTACGACTACATCACCCACGTTCCGACGAACGTTCCGCTGTGCGAATCTTCAAGGGTATGAAGATCTAATCCAATCTCTCTCGTTGTTTGCATCTCCTAGATTAGATCTTGGCTTTCCCTCTGTTTGCTTCCGTAGAAAATTTTGATTTACTATGATGCGAAACCCTTCAGCTAGAGCATCCATAGGACCCTTGTGTGTGATGATTGCAAGTAGTTAAGTATTTTTTGGTGATTGTGTACCTCGTATTTATTCATAGACGCTAGTACCGACCAAGGATACGAGGAGGAAGGAGGATACTACGAAGAAGAAGCCGAGGAGAACTTCAACCACTGCTCTGCACAAGGCAAGCTTATACTGATATTGATGCAAGCTGATACTATACATATGCAAGCCTTACTAATCAAGTTGACCTATGCAAGCTAACCCTTGCAAGATACCCTACTGATGCAACAAACCCATACTTGTTCTATGACTACTATATGCCTTAAGCATATGTGATCATACCCACTTGATAAACCAATCCTAGTTTTATTTGCAAGCTTCTTACTTTATTTCTTTATCAATGCTTACTTAGAGTTTACTTAAGTGACTGGAAGATACTGGAAAGATTCTGAAGGTTGCATAAAGAGCATTAAATTTGGCCTAAGTTAGAAACCTTGATATCAGCCTAAGATATAAGGTTGTACCTAGTGAAACCCCACTAGTTTACCACCCCTCATTAGTACTACCCCCACCTGTAGATGCTAGTGCTAAGCATAAAACTTGATCAACTTTAGAGGGGAATACTTGGTGGAAAATGGTTATGAAAAACTTGGAATGATGGATCATTCTATTGAAATGTTTTGGACATGAGTTTCCGAACACCTGATGATTTTGGTGATGAAAATGTTGAGGCGTGAGCCTTAGCCCTTTATAAAACTGATGGTTGTCTAGATGCGATACCATTCCAAATTTTATCGTACAACCACAATACCCGAATATTGGGTAGGGCTTGACTGGAAACTTATATTCCTTAGTATTAGTTCCCTCACGGCCAAGGTCTGAGCTGAGGCTACCTTGTGAAGATTGTCCACCTGTGCAGTACCCAAGATGACAGTTGGTCATGGTTGGGAGGCCAAACTCATAGGAGAGGTGCTTATACTAGGGCGTGTAATCGAAAGGTTAGGATTGATTATCCGCATACTGAGTATGGTGAATTCAGGATTTGTTCCTGACGGATGTATCAAATGTTGTGGTGAAAGTGTACAATCTCTGCAGAGTGTCAAACTATTCGAATAGCCGCGTCCGCGGTTATGGACAGTTGGAGTGGCCATACTGTTCCCCCGTCAGACTTTTCAAAATGACCCGTGAAATGAATTAAGACTTTGACTTGACCACAATAGAGTTGTGATATGAAATACAAGTTCCCACTTAGGAATTATAAAATTGTGACTAGCTTTGGAACCTAGTAGAGATAAATCTGGATTTTGCAAAACAACCCTAGAGCCTAGTGTCCGATTATCCAAAAAAACCCTTTACCTGTTAGTATTAGTTTGCGAGTACTTAAAGAGTACTCATGGCTTTGTCCCTGGCTATTCCCATGGCCAGACTATGAAGAGGAGTACTTGGAAGATGGACCCCAGGAAGGTTACGACAACTAGGATCATCTCCCGTCGTCAGCATTGCCTATGACCCCGAAGATGGAGCTTCGCCTACGCTACCGTTATTATTACGTATTCCACTGCTTGATGTTGTATTAAGAACTGGATCATGAGATCCCTATTTGTGTAAGAACTTATGTATCGTTTGTAATGTATGATGTACTATGGTATCCAATTCTGTTATGTCTCGCAAAAATGGTAATCCTGGGATTGCGATGTATGGCATAACAGGCATCTAGGATTGAAAAATCCGGGTGTTGACACGGTGTCCACGAGGTCGAGTGCCTGTGTGGGAAAACTGGCACATGGAGGAGATGATGCGATTATTGTATTGTGGCTTGATATGCGTAATTAATGGGTAAATGGGATTTGCCTCTAGATATTTTATCTTCGGGAGGCACGAAGGCGGTGTGGTTCGAAGGATCTGGACGAAAGTGAAGCGAAACGCACTTTGGCAGGAAACAGAACGCTTTGTCTTTTTTAGTACTAGAGAAGACCTTTCGGTCCACCACCCATCAAAGGCGTCATAGCAAGCAGGCATTGATGTAGTTGCCACCTCCCAGCACGGGTAATAGACATTGGTGAGTGGGACGCAAAAAAAGGGGTTAACAGTATAGAATTTTAGGGTGAACAGTCAGACTCTTTGGGGTTGCCGGTTGCGAGTTATATATCAAGGAAGAGCCCCTTGTATGGCATATTACAGAGTTGAATGCATACACGTTGGTGTACTACACCATATGTATATGTATCGGATATTACATCTCTAATACCCCTTAATCTAGACCTGAGAGAGGTTTAGATTACACTGAAGGACTCCTTGGGAAAGGAAAAAAGACGCTCGCTTTGCCTGTTCCATGTGGGGCGACGGAGCGAGCCCCTTCCTCTTCCCCTCTAGGCCTCCCCTCCCTATCTCTCATCCCCCTCCGTTGCTGACGTGTGCCGCTGGGCTAAGACGGCGGCGGTGCTCCACTATGACAGGCTTTGCTCTGGTGGTTACTTGGCGTCGTGGTGACTCTGCAGTGCAGACAGCAAGGTGGCAGGCGGTGGCCATGAACCCTTGGCTGCGTGGGTTTGCTGGCCCAGATCCAGGCCCTGGGCTCGGGCGGGCAATGCATAGGGCAGGTAGCGGTGGCCCTCTGCAGGCGGCAGGGACCTCCCCATTGCTGTTCCATGGCCAGGTTTAGGAGCTAGACTAGGCGGGTCTAGATCGGGCAATCGACTTGCACACCCGTGGAGGGATTTGCAAGTTGCGACTTGTGGTGGCTCGAAGGCGTTGGGCCGAGCACTAGTCGCTCTGATGCGTCCCCTACCTTTTGCCTATCGCGCTCGGATCTGCAGTCAGACTCATCGTGGTCATGCCTTTCGCCCCATGGGCCATTTTGCCGCAGTGGTGATCCTCAGACCGATGACGGTCTGGTATGACTGGTTGAGCATGGTGGCAATGGCACTGCTGCTTGGCGGCAGGGATCTGCGGTGGCGGTAGATCCACTGGTGGATGGAGAAGTAGCGTCTACTTCTAGGTTTGGCGGCGATGGTCCCTTGCTGCAATGTGGTGGTGGAGATTCACGAGTCTGTTTGGGCTCAGCTAGGCCAGCGAGGGCCTGGTTTGACAATGTTGCTACATTCGGTCGGCTATCGCCCACTCATTTGTACTAGCCTCACATCGTGGGTCACGGCAAGATAACGGTGGTGATGGCAAAACCGTGGGGGCATATGTTGATTGGCGGTGAGCTTGGCGGAGCAATTCGAAGCGTCCGGGAGTGTGGTTTTTTGAGGGGTTGGGAGAAATCCTTGTCGGATAGACACCGACATGACGACGCCTATGGGTGTCTCCATCCTTCCTGAAGGGCGTCGGTTGTATCTCTTCCCCACCTCCCGTAGCATATCGGGGGAAACCCTAGGACCAGTCTGGGAAGTAGCATTGTTGTTGT
The DNA here is from genome assembly GCA_916181665.1 of Avena sativa. NCBI lineage: Eukaryota > Viridiplantae > Streptophyta > Magnoliopsida > Poales > Poaceae > Avena > Avena sativa. Next base: position 360,573,362 of record OV702299.1, on the reverse strand, counting down.
CACTTTTCTTTTTGGAGATGCTGCTTGGTACGCGACGCTTCGGAGCGCTAGGAGCATGGTGGGAATTCTTTGGAGGGCACAGCGGTTATGGGTCATCCTCATTTTTGTCGAGCCACTATTTTTGGCTTTGTTTCCTCTTCTTTTTTTATTTTCTTTGTGGTTTCCTTTGGGTGTTGTGCTGTCTGGACCAGCAGTGGTCTTAGTCATGGTTGCTATATTAATATAGTTGGGCATATGCCTATTTCGAAGAGGTTTATATTACTCTTAAACTCATATAATCACTTGGTACATAAGACTTTAGTAAAACCATCTGCAATTTGATCCTTGCTAGATATGAACCTAACAACAAGTTGCTTGGTAGCAACTCCTTCTCGAACAAAATAAAAATCTATCTCTATATGTTTAGTGCGAGCATGAAAAACTGGGTTGGCAAATAGGTAGGTGGCACCAATATTATCACACCATAGACATGGTTTGTCCTTGAGTGAAACACCAAGTTCACGAACAAGAGCTTTAACCCAAATAAGTTTAGCAGTGGCATTTGCAAGAGCTTTGTATTCCTCCTCTGTACTTGACCTGGACATAGTAGGCTATTTTCTGACACTCCAAGAAATAAGGTTAGTACAAAAAAAGATAGCAAAACCTCCGGTAGAGCATCTATCATCTAAATCACCTGCCCAACCTACATCTGAGTATGCACTAAGAAGGGTGGAATGAGACCTTTGAAAAGTAAGACCAACCTTTCTTGTACCATGAATATACCTCAAAATACGTTTAACAATAGTCCAATGTGCAGTAGTAGGAGCATGAATATACTGATAGACCTTATTAACTGAAAAGGAAAGATCAAGTTGAGTCAGGGTCAAATATTGAAGTGCCCCCACAATACTCCTATAGTGTGTAATATCCTTAGGACCAAGAGGAGAACCATATGTTAGATTCAGTGTATATGTAGTGGAGAGAGGTGTTGGACAGGGCGTGCAAGAACTCATACCAACACGACTCAGAACCCATTGGACTGTTTGTGTACCTCAATACCTAGAAAATAATGAAGATCTCCAAGATCTCTAAGAGCAAAGTCGGAACTCAAAATATGAAGGAGAGCTATGATGGCCGAATCAGAAGAGCTTGTAACAATAATGATGTCAACATAAATTAGAAGGAACATTGTAATATCTGGCTTATTATAAAGAAACAACGAGGTATCAGCCTTGGATGGAAGAAAACCAAGAGTATGTAACTTGGAACTGAGACGAGAGTACCATGCTCGGGGAGCTTGTTACAAACCATATGAAGCCTTGTCAAGTCTGCAAATATAATTTGGAGTAGCGGAAGACTAAAAACCAGGTTGTCTTTTCATGTAAACCTCCTCTTCCATAACACCATGTAAAAACGCATTCTTGAAATCTAGTTGTCGTAAACTCCATCCTTTAGAAATAGATATAGACAGAACAATCATGATAGTAGCAGCCTTAAAAACAGGACTAAAGGTGTATGCATAGTCTATACCATACCGTTGTTTGAAACCTTTAGCAACAAGACAAGCTTTGTATCTGTCCATGGTGCCATCATAGTGACTCTTGATGCGATACACCCACTTGGAATCAATTATATTTTTACTGGTGCTAGGAGGCACAAGGTGTTAAGTGTTGTTGACCATAAGAGCATCATACTCCTCTTGCATAGCATTTTTCCAGTTTGTATTAGTGAGAGACTCAGTAAGACTTTTAGGTTTGCCTATAGATGTCAAAAGAGCATATCGAATAGTGTCATCGGTATATTTTTTGGTTGTTGAATACCTTTTTATAGCCTTGTCTGAACTCCAACCACAGGAGGAGGTGCATGGATGGGAGGCACAGAAGATCCAGGCGAATCAAAAATGGAATCTGTGCCTCTACCACTTGGCGGGGTCATCATGTGCTCATGATTGAGCTGGTCGGAGCGGGCGATAGGCGGGGACCACGGCTCTTCATGCGCGGGCGATGCAGGTCCTGGCGAAGACGTGATAGGGGTGGGGGCCGCAGATGACGTGGTGGTCGGGGACGCGGGGGACCGCGCCGCATGCAACGTGGCCAGCGGGGACGTGGGGAACCGCGCACGAGGGAAAGCCTCCACCGCTGCTGCTGTTGTTAGCAGGTGTCGATCCCGAGGAAGATCTGGGGCAGAATCTGCTTAGGGATCGTTGTTGTACTCTTTTGTCCTATTCACCTGTTGTGTATCATTATTTGATGTGCTGTTTGAAACATCTTCTTCAGAATTTTGGCCAGATGAGTGAGGAGAAGTAGCAGTTGGTTTGTCGACAACAACCTATGTTGGAGTAGCAGCAGGAACAATATGCAAATAGTGATTGTTAGCATGCACACCCCTTTTAATAGATGCCAAAGAGGGATTATCTTGAGTAAGAAGAAGTATTTCTTCATTTAGGCGGCGGCCAGCATTAGGATTAAGAGATGCAAAAGGAAAAATATTTTCATCAAAGACAACATCTCGAGAAATATAGACAAGAACAGTGGTCACATCAAGACATTTTACTCCTTTGTGACGAGGACTATAACCAAGAAAGACACATTGCTTGGAGCGAAAATAATGTTTGTGTTTGTTATATGGACGAAGGTTGGACCAAGAAGCACAACAAAGACTCATAGAGGCTCATAATTGGGTTTAACTTGAAGAAGTTTTTTTTGTGGGGGTGTCAAAATTTAGAACTTTGGTAGGAATCATGTTTATAAGAAAGTTGGCAGCGATAAAAGCATAATCCCAAAATTTGAGAGGCATTGAAGCATTAGCAAGGAGAGCAAGGCCTACTTCAACTATGTGACGGTGTTTGCGTTCAGCAGAACCATTTTGTTGATGAGCATGAGGACATGACACATGATGAACAATGCCTACATGTTGAAAGAAACTGTTTAATTTTTCATATTCACCATCCAAGTCAGTTTGTATGGTGAGAATTTTGCGACCAAACTGGCGCTCAACGAATTGTTGGGAATCAAGAAAAACTTGATACACTTCAGAATGTTTCTTAAGCAAATAAATCCAAGTAAACTTGCTAAAATCATCAATGAAGCTTACATAGTATAAATGTTTGCCTACAAAAAGAGGAGCAGGACCCCATACATCAGAAATTTTTTGTTCCAACAGAACTGTAGACACACTAGTGGAAACAGAATAGGGTAGTTGATGGCTCTTGGCGTGTTGACATGGATCACACATGTAAGGGTTTATTTCTGGGGAATATAAAGTTTATGCTTCCTAAGAATTTGTTGAACAATAAAGGATGACGGATGGCCTAGACGATGATGATACATGGAGGAGGAAGGCTTGACGGTGAGAAGAGCATGCTTTGAGGACACCGAAGACACTAGAACAACAGGATACAAGCCACCATGACAAGAACCTCTAAACATGGTGCGCCGCGTTTCCTGTTCCTTAATCAAGAAAAATAATGGGTGAATTTTCATAAAGCAATTGTTGTCTAGACTAAGTTTATGAGCAGAAAGCAAATTCATGGATGCATTAGGAACATGCAAAATATCACGAAGTTGGATAGAGCTATTAGGGGTGTACAAAACAGAATTACCAATATGTGAAATATTCATACCTTGTTGCAGTGACCCAGCATACCACTGCATGTGTAGTACACTATAGTCATTGACATGAATTCCACAGAACACTGTTCTATAAATATCACATCCCTCAGAGTGGTACAATAGAAACATTGCGGGTCCATATTACAAACATACACGCATTATTATTACAATACCAGAAGTTCGAGACTTCAAGAAATTCAACTTACAAACCAAACTTAAACTGTTTCAGCGGAATATTCAAAGTTTCAAACTTAAACTCTGAATTAAGCTCAACAACTTATTATATAAAGTTTATGCTGCTCGGCTCAATTGGTCTACTAATTACTAAGGAAACTACTCGGACTCGTTGCCCTCCACTCCATAACGTATCTCATAATCCACCCCTTCCACTCCTCTGGACAGGTCTGGCTCCTCGTAGTAGACATCCTCTTGGCCTTCAGCCGCGTACATCAGAGTGTCTTCTGGATCCTCAGAGTCTAAGCAGGGGATCAAAGGAAAGAGTGAGTAACAGCGTTACCCAGCAAGTTCATTTTATGCAAGGTGGGAAGTTTGATGCACTATCTACCACCTCGGACTATCAGTCCTTGTCACTATGCAGTTTTCATAAACATTTCTTTAAAGATTGATTTTATTATCGAAAACTATGCCCATCATCCTTCACAGGTTTCCCAAAACTTTCATGGAGTTCCTTTCCTGCCGCGTTCGTAGCTCCTTCCCGGAACAGGGAGTAACAAGTTACAGTTCTTACACTCTACAGAGGTGCGTTACTTTACCCATGATAGATCAACTCCTTGTTGCATAACTGGGCATACTTTCCCGTCCACAATTCCATGATGTGGGGCCTAGTAGGTGATCCAAGCCAATCACTGCCCTCTCCACGATCCCGTATGTCTGCATGATCCTTCAGGGCTGACTACACCTCCGTTAAGCCCCTTTCGGGCAAGCTATAACCCTGATGAGTTCCAGAATACTATGAGCTGGTGATGCCCCTAGTAAGTTCCATATAGGTTCGTCTATACCTCCGGCAACCACTCATAGAAAATCAAGTCACAAAAATCATGGGGCGTAAGGGTTCCCACCCATATGATGGATCCGCACAAGGAATCACAGCGTCACGTTAAGGTTGCCTTGACTACATACGAAAGGAAAAGGATACGGCTAACTTCTCTGTCCCATTCCAAATCTCATGGTTAACGCGTAATATACGACACTAGAATCACTAATGTCATTGGTTCTTAATTCCTAGGTGATGACTTTCATTGCAACTGGAACCTAAGTTCCACTGCTCACTTTATCTTTACCACCACTTAGGATGATACTAACATTTTGTTTATTATTGAAAATAATTATTTTCTTTCTCAAAACATAGATGATAACACACAATTTGCAATTACTTTGAGAAAGACTCATCAAAGGACATGAGCAAGTGATGAACTTGCCTTGTGATTGCAAGGTAGTGAAGTTGGATGCTTGCACTCAACCTTGAGCTTCAATTTCTATAAAACACCATTATTGCCCGGTAAGGACAATATTTAAAGAAGCAAAAATGAATATGCATAGTAATGCAATGCATCATTTGTTATTTATCTTCTTTGTGTGTTTTACCCATTATATAATTTTCTTTAATTTCTTTATGCAATAAAGAAAGTTGTTTAAAGAATAATTCTTAATATTTCATAAATGTTATATTTAATATTTTTGTAATATAATATATCAGTAAAAGAGTTAGAATTGATTTTTATTTATTTTTAACTCCTATTATTATTTTATGAATATTCTTTTTAAGGATAAGTATTTTAATTAAGAATATTTTATTTTGCTACCTTAAATAGCAATCTAGTATTTTTATAAAATACTACATTAATTAAGAATGATAAAAATATTTTTTTTATTTTTTTAGGTATTTTATTTATTTTTATAAAATTCCATAAGGTATATATTACAAAAAACTTTAACCTAAATTTATTCTATTAAAAATAGAATTCTTAATTTTATTAAGTAGCTTATATTTTTTATGAAATCATAGATATATTATTTGTATTTTTAGGATTTTTTAGGACCTATTAAGTCCTAGGGTATTTTGGTATTTTACTAAATCATTTAAATTTTCCTTTTAACTTTTGGGCCAAGCCCATTGGATTGACCAGGCCCAATCTGGCCCAAATGGGCTGGTCAAGTTCCCCCACTAGGATGGTATTGGACCATACCGGCCCATTACGCACCCATCTCCCTCTCGCTCACACTCATTCTTCCTCCTCGCTCTCGACACACTATGGTGTGGTGCCACCGACGCCGTTGCCGCTTGATTTCCGCCTCCCTGGGCCTTCCCGGCCGCCGCCATGGTGTAGGGAAAGGTAGTCGACACCGCTCTGCCATATGGTCCTACTCTTCGTCTTTAGTCCCCTCTCTCGTCCAGGCTGACCCCACCTCGAACCCTAGGGTTTGGTGGTTGTTGGTGATGTACTTCTCCGTCGTTCCTGTGGTGCTATGTTGTGCTCCTGGTGGCTCTGTGGTGCTGCTTGATCATTGGTGTGCCTGTGGCCACCGCCATGGTTTGGCGCGGATTGCAGCGCCCTCTGGTGCTCCCCGTGTCATCGTGTGCGCTCATCGGCCCTTCTGCTTCCTCTTCTAACCGTCAGCGAGGACCACGAGTAAGTTTCTCTCTTTCTTCCCCTCTTGTTCTCTGTCCTATGCCTCTCTTGCTAGACTTGGTGTGCTTCTGGTGAGCAGTCCTTAATTAGGGTTCATTAGTTCGATTAGGGTTCTATCCCTCTATGTTGATTATTGAGGATAATGAATGATTTAGAAGTACTTGTGGTGATGATATTGTGCTAAGCTGTTGTATAGTGATTCTATGATTATGATAGATTGTGTAAATGTGATTATGATTCCTCATTAATTATTTCAGGAAAATGATTGAATATCTTTCTGCAAGTCTACTTGTGAAATCTATGTGTATGATTTGCTTGGTTTAGAATAGATACTTGTGACACCTTCCTTGGAATGGTACACAAGTGTTCATTCTAGTAGTGCGATAAATTCTACATGTGTCCTAGTGTGGCTTGGCACTAAAATGAGTTGAAACTCCTATTGGATATATTAACCTATGATGCATATGAATTTCCTTTGGCCTATGATGCTGGTCTGAGGCATAACTAGGTAGAAACTAAAGTTTATACCTGCTAATCCTCACAGATGTGCCTTGATCTTAAGTGTAAAACAATGATTCTTATAGCTCTTTAAGAAAATGATTTGATATCCTTACTGTTTCATATAGATTCTTAAGATACATTGATTTCTAAAGTGCTACTATTTAAAAGGTGTGCCCAGATATCTTTATTTAAGACTGTTGGTATATTTGGATGTGGAAATATAGATTTCTACATAATATCAATGATGCACAAGCTAAGATCTTGGTCTTGTTTGCAAAGATTGATCATTGGCTTTCACTTAAATTACTTCTATGATGGATACACCCCACTTGGGTGTTTTTCTGAGAAGATTCATATGAAACAACATATGCTCTAATAATCTAAGATGATTGGATCATGTGATGATTTTATGTGTACTCACCTCACAACTTGATTGTTGGTGATGATGTTGTGGTGCTAGTTGATCTTGCTGGCTTGATCTTGTTAGCTTGTTCTTGATGGCTTGATCTTGCTCTGCACCTCCTGGTGCTGCTCCTGCTCCTCCTAGCTCATGTGATCTTATACTTGACCTTGCTATCCACCTACACCACCCCTACCTATATTACCATCTTGAGGATGATTGGATAATTTGTTGTGTTTCTGGGCTGGTGAATTTGTTTGGAATTTGGCAGACTCAATGTGTGCTTGGCTGTGTACTTGAGAAGATAGAATGAGCTCCCTGGTGGTTGTGATGTGGCAGCGTGTGTTCTCTTTTGAGTGCTTGTACTGCTTCTGCTGTTTGGATAGCACATTACATGCATTTAGGTGACTAAGCTACCTTGTTGTTTTGCCTGGTTGTGGATCAGATCAAGTGAAATAGTTTTTCACTGCTATCCTTTTATTGGTTATAGTCCTGGTGAAACTTGCCCCTTTTACCTTGTTGATGATGTTGTTCTGAGGAATTATTTGATATAAAAGAACAAATATTGCTCATTGGTGAAACTTGCCCCCTTTTAACTACTCAATGAAGTAATATGAATAGTGCACTTCACTGTTCACCACTGAGAGTAAAAATAACTAACTAACCCTTTATTTACTTTTTAGTTGTTTTTCTTATTTGCAGGAACAAGATTTGGATGCTCAAAATTTGTACAAGAATAGATAGGTTTTATAGTTTTTTTGTAATCTTCTTTTTATTCTTTTGTAAAGGATCTTGTAATAATATTCTTATAATTTAATACAATTTCATTTTATTGTAATTCACTTACTGTAATGTGTTCCTTTATTTGTTATATATTTCTCACTTTGTAATATGGTTATGGAATAAAGAAAAGAAATAAGAATTCATTTCTTTTTTAAATTTCCTTGTCTTAAATTCAAATTATTGTTTAAAATATCTTTAATAAAATCAAATAATGTTAATAAATCATTTTGGAAAACAACTTAATATTACTAACTTCTAATTTTCAAATATTTTCCAATTGATTTAAATTTCAAGTTTGAATTAAAAATATTTCCCCCCAAAACACATTAATTCCTAAAGGTCATGTCAAAATTTATAACAATCACTATAAAGAGCTATTCCTACCTCTAGATAGTGAAAGATACTCTGATCTCTTTAGGTTTTTGTTTGGCGAAAAGTTTACCTGGATTTTACAGATGAATGTGTGCACATGATCATATTCCTATTTCTACCCTTCGTTGGTTCCTAAATGATGGGGGTGTTACACTTGTCCACTTGCATTATGAACCTGATCACGACCCTGGTATGGTTCATGAACATTGAGCTTGTTGAGTTGGCCAGTGACATGACTTGTAGCTCCTGTATCTAGGTATCAGTTTGTATCAACACCATAAGCGCCTTTAGTTTCCTTGGGGGCCTTGTCCTCATCATCATCACCATAACTCCACGAGCACTCATCGGCTGGATGGCCCTCCTTTTGCAGATTTCACAAAAAACTCCATCCTGTCAGGGAGTAGCACACCTGTCCTTGCGCCCTCCTTTCGAACGATGATCCTGGCGAGGAGATCGCTGCTGCTGGGAAAGCGGCAGAGGAGGGCGTGTAGGGCGCGGCTACGGAGGAGGCATGTAGAGTTGTAGAGAGACATTTATTGAGGAGGTGCAAATGGCGGCTAGTAAGGAGGCATGTAAGGAAATGGCGGGGGATACTGAGGAGCCGGCTGGTACGGCATGTATGGAGGCGGTCCTGGCTGGTATTGCTGAAAGTGGTGACGAGGCAGGTATGGCGCGAGCACTGTTGTCCGTGGTGGACCTCCCCCATAAACAGGGTTTGGGACACGAGGAACAACATTAACAAATGACATAAAAGATCCTGAAGTTTGGCTGGTTGTTGAGATCATGGCATCACAATTGTCATAAGATAGAAGCTTAGAGCACAAATCGTTGAGAGTTGTAAATGGGACAACTTTGAGAGCAGCAACAAAACCATTGTAGGAACCATCAACTACATTCATGATATAATCCTTAAGCTCTTCATCATCAATAGTTTCCTATGGTGGCAAGCTCAGAGGCATAGCTTTTCATCTTTGTGATATACTGTCTAGCAGTCATGTCGAGTTTCTTGGTGTTGGTAAGGGCACCGCGGATGTTGGAGACCCACGACTTTGACTAAGAGGAGAAAAGATCGTGGATGGCACGCCAGACTTCAGCTGCATGAACAATACCATAGACATGAGAGAGGATATCCTCCGAGAGAGAATTGACGATGAAACTCACAACTTGCTGATCCCGCGTGATCCATACATCATATGCAGGGTTGGGAACCTATATCTTCTTTTTGCCTGCATCTTCTCCATCAAGGTATTCAGGCGGCGCCAGATCTGTTCCTTCCAGTAGACGCATGACTCAAGTTGTAGGGTTTGCAGCATGGAAAACAAAAAAAACTATCGCGGGAACACACAAAAGCCATGATCTAATCTGAGATCGGTTAAACAACTTTTTAGAAAACTAACCCTCGTAGATCCAAAACGTTTAATGATATCGGATTCTCGTGGTTGGTGTATTTGATCACTTGCCGATCTCAAGATCGTGTAGACGATCCTTCCGGCGCCATGTTCCGACAGCGCTTCCGCGGTCGATCACACGTATGGCAGTCGATGAAGACCTTTCTCTCCCTTATTCCAGTAGGCAGCGGAGGTAGTAGATCTCCTCGGAATCCCAACAGCACGACGGTGTGGTGGTGGTGTTGGAGAAGAATCCCTGGCAGGGCTTCGCCTAAGCCGGAGCAAGGCAATGGAGGAGGGAGGAGGGAGGCGGCCATGGGTGGTGGCGCCTAGGGTTTTTGGGGTTAGGTGCAAGGGGAGCCCCCACCCCTCCTTATATGGGTGGAGGGGCGGCGGCCAGGGTTCCCAACCCTCGCCGAGTCCTCCCCCAAGTCCACTTGGCTAGCGGCAAGGGAGGAAGAGAGGCAAACCTAGTCTCCCAAGGTTTCCTTTCCTTCCTCCACTAGGACTTTGACTTTTCAAATTGGGATTTGACTTTTCAAACTAGAGTTTGATTCCCACTTCCTTGTCTTGGCCAAATTGACCTAGGACATGATGCCGCCAGCCCCACTAGGGCATGGCGCATCCAAGTGCCCCCCTCCAGGGTGGTGGAACTTCCAGAACCTTCTAGAAGCTTCCGGTCAAAACACCGAAAACATTTCCGAACCCCAGAAATTGACTTTCCTTATATGAATCTTATTCTCCGGATCTCCTCATGATGTCCTGGATCCAATCCAAGACTCCGAACAACATTTGGTCTCCAACTCATATTCCATATCTACTAAACAACACTGAATCCTTAAGTGTGTCTCCCTACGGTTCGTGAACTATGCAGACATGATCGAGACACCTCTCTAATCAATAACCATTAGAGGAATCTGGAAATCCATTATGGATCCCACATATTTCTACGATTACATTGTGATCGAATGAACCATTTACATGCGATCCTGATTCCCTTTGTCGCGCGATACTTTACTTATCCGAGATTTGATCGTCGGTATCTCTATACCTAGTTCAACCTTGTTACCGATAAGTACTCTTTACTCGTTCTGTGATATGACATCCCTTGTGACCTAGTCACGTGCTTGCAAACCAATTGGATGATATTCCACCGAGAGGGCCCAGCGTATATCTATCCGTCATATGGATGGACAAATCTCACTCTTGATCCATGTGCTTCAACACATACTTTCAGAATACCTAATGCCACCTTTGTAACCACCCAGTTACGAAAGTGGTGTTTGATATCATCAAAGTATCCATCCGGTGATGGTGATTAACATGATCTCATGGTCGAAGGATTAGGTTGCTATGTATTTGAAAACTTTATAGCAAACAAACTCTAAATGGCTTGATCTTACGCTACGCTTACTATAGGAGTTTATCCTCACATAATTCTCCTAATGATATGATATTTTTGTTAATAACATCTAATGTCCATGATCAGGAAACCATGATCATCTATTAATCAACAAGCTAGTTTAACAAGAGGCTTACTAGGGACTCTTTTATGTTTACAAAACACACAAGTGTTAATGTTTCTGGTTAATACAATTATAGCATGGGATATAAACATTTATCATAAACATAAAGATATAATAATAACCATTTTATTATTGCCTCTTGGACATATCTCCAACACGAGCCCCATGAATGGTAGGCAGAAATTGTGCTTGCCACGAGAGAAAATTCTCCCGCGTGAGCTTAGTAGCAGGGGGCGCCGATGGAGACCACCCCAGCAAATGTCGAAGTAGAAGCCATGGGATCCATGTAATTTGGTGGAAGGGTTTTAGGGGTTGTTGTGTGGCGATCTAGGTTTTAGGGTTTTGGTCGAGAGGTGACTAGGTCGTGGTTCTGAGAAGCTAGGGTTTTGTTGTATGGTTGTTTGGAGGGCACGATCACCGGAAAAGTCTATGGGTGATAGGCAAACTAGGGTTTAGTGTAGCCGATCGGGAATAAGATCCGACGAGCGGCGGTCCTCGCGGCGGTGGGAGAGAGAAGCTCCAGAGGCGGCGGCTAGAGGGTGGAAGGGAGGGGACTGATACCATCTAGAATTTTAGGGTGAAGGGTCATAACCTTTGGGGTCGCCGATTTCATGTTACTAGATGATACCCCGCGCGTTGCGGCGGGACATCTGCCATGAAGATATGCTAATGAACTTAATCATTTTAGTAACGCACCAATATCCCAAACAACATAGTCAGGAATGTGATGCAGAGTATAATGAATGGCATCATTTGTATATACAATACATTGATCGGTCCTCCCAAAATAAGGAAGTAGAGTCCATTAGACATTCATATACAAACCACTCCTACAATCATTTCATGAATGACTTTGCAAGATATAATAGTGAGTTTGAGCAAAGACATCACTTCAAGCATTCGTCTAAATCCCTCAACGTGACAACTTATGAGCAAGACAATCTTAAGTTTAACTGTGAAACTCATTAAATATATAGGGTACAAACAATCAAAAAATGTTTTTGACAGAGACCATGGTATAAAAAAAATTGTCTGTTTAGATTCTTGATAGTCACTGGCACTTCACTTCTGAAGAAAAATGCTTCTTTTTTTTCCAATGCGGTTTTTTTTCATAATCTGCAAGACAGAAGACAACTAATGGGAATCGATTTCATACCATAAATTAAGTAGCCGTATCCATGCAAATATTCTGATGCATACAGTAGGGATGAGAAAGCTAATGGGATAGACCGTGACGAAACCCTTAAAACGTACCATTTTCAGGACAGAAAAATAAACTTAAAAAATAACAATTGCACATGTGTACCTCCAAAATATCAGTTTTCATATAAATATACAGAGGTTTAGAATAACACAGAAAGTTAGGTGGTACAGAGCATTCATCATTTGTATATACAATGATGGGTCGATCCATAATTTGACAACAAATAATAATAAACAACTTTTTGACACAGAGCATGGTATAACAAAGTTATCGAGGCAGATTATTCAGTCACCTCTACTTAACTTCTGAAGAAAAAGTGTTCTTTTTTTATAAATAATGTGGTGTTTTCGTCCATAATTTGCAAGAGAGAAGACGACTATTGGGAACTGATTCATCATACCATAAATGTAGATGCGTAAATATCCATGCAAAAATGATGGGATTAAACACGTTTGTTCATTCTTGATTTGATATTGACCAAATATATACATATCAGAAAATAAGCAAAAGTCAAGAACCAACATCATCCTCTGCAATTATGGTAAACATCCATGTGTTCTTCTGAAAAGATAAACACAAAAGTCTTCGGTATAATTATCATTTGTACAACTTGCGACACGAACCTGAAACAATCATAATCCTATGTTCTATTCTAATCAGATTGAGCACTATATACTAAATGGTTCAAATATATTATTCATTGGACCAATACGTTGAATTCAGAGTACCTTCATCAAAAAAATTCTTTGTGAATAAGTATGAGACCAACGATCTTTTTATCATCGTTGCCGGTATAATAATTCATGAAACTAATAGAATAGATGGAACATTAGAAATTTCTGGGTCACAATAATAATTTAATTCAAAATTTCACTTCACCTCAGTTTCATATATTATGGGAAATACACCGAATGGCCATGGAATATCCAAGATGCAACCTCTTACATTTGACACACATGGTGGGTACACAAAAGGGAATTACACATAGGCATGTTACCCAAAGAAAAACTATACACATGTATAATCATTGTTGCCACCACATCCAAGACCCAATGCACACTGCATCTACCGAACGTGTCTGGCATCAAATTGATCAAATGTCCATTGAAGGAAGGGATTTTAGGACAGAAATATGAACAAATATGCAAAACACATGTACCAGTAGTCCAGTACAGGGTACCTTACGTGAGCGTTCGAGGGAGTCGCCCCTTTTCATATCGAGCCTGGGATGGGCTGCAGCCTTCAAGTCATCGTCAAGTGGCATCGATATGAAACGACCCTGGACTGGAAATCTGCAAGGGCTGCGTCGTTGTTGGGAGAATCGATCTTGAATGTCGGCGGACTGCCAAGCCAAAGAACATATCAGATGACGAAGAAGAGAAGAAATCAGATCTTGTATCCACCAACATCCGATGGATTTTTTTTCAGCGAGGAGAGGTAGAGGAGGAGAATGAAGATGTCAACCCGTGCCAGAGGAATTTAAAGGAAATTGCGCGGACTCCTCCCATGCCTCCATCAGTTTTCGGTACAGTTATTTCTCACAAATTTATGTTCGTGGGGGGAGAGGAAGAGACGGAACGTCCGTGGAGATTGATGAAGAACATGGGAAGAGGAAGGGATAGCATCATAGTCGGTGGATGCAGAGGGTTGTTCGCTTTCCAGCCCAAGCAGGGACAACCGGTAGTGGGCCGTCTTGTCCAGCCCACACACGAAGAAACCATGCCCACCCACGCAGACTAAACACGGGAAAGTGAGTTAGCGATGATATGGTTGACCGCACAGCGCCGGAACAAATATCGGGTGACGTGGACGCACGAGGAGGCAGGAAAATAGGATAGTGGGGGACTATTATTTAAATATAGAAGATATATAAAAAAGAGCCCCTTGCATGACATATTACAGAGTTGGATACGTACACTTTAGTGTACAACACCATACATATATGTATCAGATATTACATCTCTGATAAATAGGAGCGGGACGCAGCTGACCTGCAGGAGGCGTCCCAAAGGGTTCCCATTGCCCAGCCTATAGTATGGTCATATCAGGACCTTAAATCCGATCTAGCCGCCACACAGGCGAGAGCAGGCCCGACCCTGGGGAGGTGCAGACGGTGCGGTCACACAGGGCCCCCCGTCGTCCGGGGCCTCGACCCAGGTATGTAAAGGCTATAACTGTATCGCTAAAAAAACCAGAAACCACGGTGAGTCAATCCTCAATCGATCGATCTCCTCCAGGACTTGGCTTCCTCCAGACTCCTCATTTCTTGCCTCCAGACTCCTCGTCTCTCGCTCCCCAATCACGGCGACCATGGCGCCCCCCTCTCCCCTTCCAATTTCTAGCCGTTTGCTGATTAATGGTGGAGAAAATCCCGATTTGCTGATTTCCATCCTCTTTCTTCTCAATCCCCAATGGTTAGTAGTAGAATCGCCCACTATATATTGCCCTAGTTCTGTTGGAATGTTCATCGGATCTCCTTGGTCCTTATTCAATCTCCGACGTGCAGACTGCAGGCCGTGGGCATTGTGGAGTGCAGGCCTGAGAGAGGAGAAGGGGCAGGGGCGCAGGGCTGCAAAGGGGAATAAGGATTCGTTTGGTTGTATGTGTTGTGGACAGGGCTTCCAAGGACCAAGGGCAGGCTGATGCCCGCACTGGCAGCGGCAAGCAGATTGTGGGCAGCTGTGGCAGAGAGAATCAGTCAAGCTTCAAGACAAATTAAGGTGTTTTCCTTCCAACTTTCGATCTCATAATTTTGTATTGTGTTTCTGTAATTGCGTTTTGAGATGTCATCTAGAAAGTTTATGTCCGGTCATGAAAAGAGACAGAAGAGGAAGCGATAAAATGAATTCATAGAATCCCAAAAGGGAGATCTTGACAAATTTGTTAGGCCAAATAGGAGTTCATGTAGTAAGTCACAGGAACTAGCTCTAGTAATTTTTGAACATCCCAATGAAAATTTACATGAAAATGATAGCAACAATTGTGGTCATGGAAATTTAGGCACGAGTGATACTGCTGTGAGAGATTATGAAAATTTAGATGGAGATGATAATAACGTGAGTGATCCTGAACCAGAACAACAACCTTTTACCAATAATATTTATGATCCAGCAAATTGGGGTAATTTAGATGATAAAAAAGGAATATTTTAGTGGAAAAGGGACCTATAAGAGAAGAAAAACTTGTTTTTCCAGTAGATGATTCTGATAGGCACTTTTCATATTCTTATTATTCTAAAAAACTAAGCAATGGGGAATTTCATGATCAAGAATGGATAGTATATTCAAAGCGTGTTGACAAGGTGTTTTGCTTTTGTTGTAAGCTTCCAAGTTTAATAATAACAAGAGTGCATTAGCAACAGAGGGAATGGGAGATTAGAGACACCTTAGTGTGAGGATAAAAGACCACGAAAATAGTGTTGAGCATATTACTAATATGAACAATTGGAATGAGTTGAGAATCAGCCTAGGAAATAGTCAAACCATTGACAATGATTTGCAACAGCAATACGCAAAGGAGAAAGAATGCTTGAAACAAGTTTTGCAAAGAATAATTTCGGTTGTGAAATATCTAGGAAAACGTAATTTGGCATTTCGAGGATCTAGTGAGAAGCTTTACGATGATAATAATGGCAATTTCTTAGCAACTGTTGAAATGATTGCTGAGTTTGACTTGGTAATGCAAGATCATCTTAGACGCATTGAAAATAATGAAATTCACTATCATTACCTTAGTCATAAATTCAGAACGAGTTGATCTCTCTTTTAGCATCTAGTGTTACAAGTTCTATTATAAAGATTGTTAAAGAGGCCAAGTATTTCTCCATTATCCTTGACTGTACTCCGGATGTGAGTCACGAAGAGCAAATGACTCTACTTGTTCGATGTGTGAAAATTGAAGAGTTCTTTCTAGGATTCCTTAAGGTAAATGACACATCCGGTTTAGGTCTTTTTAATGAATTGCTTGATGCGATTAAATCTTTTGGTCTTCATATTGATGATGTGATGGTACAAGGTTACGATAATGGTTCAAACATGAAGGGGAAAATCAAGGGGTACAAAAACAACTACTTGATATAAATCGAAGAGCGTTGTATATGCCATGTGCTTGCCATACTCTTAATCTCACACTTTGTGACATGGCCAATTCATGTGGTAAAGCTATTACATTTTTTGGCATTGTCCAACGAATATATGTATTGTTTTCAAGTTCAACTAAAAGATGGAAAGTTCTCCTTGACCATGTTCCAAGTTTCACTATAAAATCTTTGTCTAATACTCGTTGGGAGAGTAGGATTAAAAGTGTCAAGGCTATTAGATTTCAAACTCCTCAACTAAGATCAGCTCTACTTGAGATGTCTAATTCTGGTGAGGGCACCATGGCGAGAAGCAATGCGAAAACTTTATATGATTTGATTGGTACTTTTGAGTTCTTACTTAGTATGGTAATTTGGCATGAGATTTTGTTTTCAGTAAATATGGTGAGTAAAACGTTGCAGTCCCCATCTATGTGCATTGACTCAACATTGCAACAGATTGAGAGTATAATGAAATATTTTGACAAGTATAGAAGTGAAGGTTTTTCAGCTAGTTTAATTACTGCCAAAAACCTTGCAAATGATATGAAAATAAAACCATCATTTCCGGTAAAACGACGTGTTACTAGGAAGAAGCATTTTGATGAAACTAATGATGATGCTACTAATAGTGAAGAGATTCTAGCTGCAGAAAAGGCTTTTGAAGTTGATTTCTTTTATGTTATGGTGGACACAGCCAATACTTCATTGAAAAATAGATTTGAGGAGCTTGGAGTTTTCAAAGGAATATTTGGGTTTTTGCTTAGCTCATCAAATCTGAAGTCATTGGATGATGTTGAGCTACGAAAGTGCTGCAGGAAATTTGCTAAAACTTTCTCTCGTAGAGATGAAAAAACTCAAAAAGATGTATCTGATGTTGACTTGGATGATCTCTTTTCTGAATTAAGAATGTTGCAAATGACCTTACCTGATAAACCAATGTGTGTTGTGGATATGTTTGAGTTTGTTAGAGATATAAATTGTTTCCCAAACATCTCTATTGCTTATAGAATTTTATTCACCGTTCCTGTGTGACAGTAGCTTCAGCCGAGAGAAGTTTTTCAAAATTGAAATTGTTAAATAATTACTTGAGGTCAGCAATGTCACAAGAGAGATTGAATGGGCTAGCTACTATATGCATTGAGAAGGATCTAGTCAACCAGATCAATGTCGATAATATTATCGATGACTTTGCCTCAAAAAATTCTAGAAGAAAATGCTTTACGTAACTTGTGTACTTATTTGTTTTGCAAGTCAATACAAGATCTGAGTGCGAGCTGGAGTGTTGGCTGGAGTTCTAGCTGAAGTGCAAGATCTGGAGTGCGAGAAGGAGTGTTTAGCTGGAGTTCGGCCTGGAGTTTGAGCTGAAGTGCTATTTTAGTTCAGATATCATTTCATTCGATAAAAAATGTATGTGCTTCTCTGAATCATTGTCACAAACAATACCATTAGTTCCTGACATGTAATATTTTTATTGAGAATTTAGAAGAGATTATGTTAATGTTTGACTTGCTGAAATATCAAAAAACATCTCTATTATTTGTGTACATAGGCCCCAATTTTTTGTCTTGCACCGGGCCCCTGATTTGTCAGGGCCGGCCCTGGGCGAGAGTTGAGGTGTGCATCATGTTTGTGCTAATTACTGGAGGCAGCATTCTTTCTTTTTCATCAAAATATGTTTGCTTGTTCTTGATATGTGGTGCCTAGCAGTTGTTTGTGGTAATTCGTGGAAGCAGCTTAACGTTGCTCTTTTTGTTCTTCCTCCATTGGTTTATGAGATTATTTATGTCAATTCCATCCTGGTAACGAGATAGGACTGAGGGCAATCCCTACCTTGTCTAACATAGTTACATGCTATTGGATTTTAGCTTCCGTTTCTTTGGTGTTGGACAAAACAACTCAGCAACTTCTGTGTGGTGTTTTTATTAAGGTATGTGTGGTGTTTCTTTGCTAGCCTAGGCTTTGCTCCTGACTGGATCGACCTGGTGATGAAATGTGTTGAGACCGTCACTTTCTTTGTCAGAGTCAATGGTCATTTCTCTGAGTTCTTTACTTTAAACCCTCAAGGGGTATAAGACAGGGCGACCCGAGCTCATCCTATCCTTTCCTCCTCTGCTCCGAGGGCCTTAGCTCCCTGCTGAAGTACATCGGACAACAATTCCTGTGTCGTGGAATCAAGTGGGAATTCATGCCCCATGGATCTCCCACCTTTGGTTCGCTGACAATTGCCTCATCTTCACTCAAGCCTCTGCTACTGGGGTGACCAGATTACATGCGATTCTGGAATCCTACCGCCAAGGTTCTGGCCAGCTAGTAAACAAGAACAAGTCTGCCATCTTTTTTAGCAGCAACTGCTCTGATGATTCAAGTCTGCGGTTCATGCAGCGACTGGCATCGCCGCTGAAGCATTGATAGAGAAATACCTTGGCCTGCCGACAACGCTGGGACGATCCACTGACTCTAAGTTTGAACATATTATTACACAAATCAAAAATCTAATTAAAGGATGGAGCCCCAATCGATGAGCAGTGCGGCAAGAGAAGTTCTAATTAAAGCAGTCTGCCAGGCTATCC
This sequence comes from Avena sativa, assembly GCA_916181665.1. Lineage (NCBI taxonomy): Eukaryota > Viridiplantae > Streptophyta > Magnoliopsida > Poales > Poaceae > Avena > Avena sativa. The sequence goes on along the minus strand of OV702299.1, from coordinate 360,554,299 downwards.
CCACTTATTCAATGAGCTGCTTCAAACTCTCCAGGAAACTTTGCAAAAAAATCGTGAGTGCTCTGACTCGTTTTTGGTGGGGTGGAGATGAATAGAAAAAGAAGATGCATTGGAGGAAATGAGAAAATATTGCCATACCTAAATCGTCTAGAGGAATGGGTATCCGGGATATCCAACTTTTCAACCAGTCCATATTGGCTAAGAAAGGTTGGAGACTCCTAGTTAATCCTGACTCATTGTGTTCCCGGGTTCTAAAAGGCAAATATTTCCATGATAAGGATTTCCTCTCGGCTACAAACAAAAGATCAAGCTCTCATATATGGAAAGCGATTCTACATGGCAGAGAGGCACTGAAAAAAGGTCTGATTAGAAGAGTGGGAGACAGAGCATCAATCAGGGTATGGGAAGATCCTTGGATCCCCGATCATATTGGTAAGAGGCCTATTGTTAGACATAATAACTCAGAAATTACAAGAGATAGTGATCTGATTGTTACCGATCAAGCACAATGGAATGAGGAAAAGGTGACTGAAAACTTTGTTGAAAATGATATTTCTGCCATCCTCCCTATACCAGTTGGTCCCTGCATGGAGGACTTCTAGGCGTGGGACCCAGAAAATAATGGCTCCTTCACCGTCAGGTCGTGTTACTACCTTCTTTCTACTGAGAAGCTTGGGATTCCACAACAATCGTTGTCGAATGAGCACAATTACCCTTGGGAAAGACTATGGAAGCTACAGGTGCCTCCCAAAATAAAAACCTTTTGGTGGAGAGTGTTATGGGAATTCATCCCTTGCAAATAGATTCTGAAGGAAAAACACATGGACAAACTCCCTCATTGTGATACTTGTGATGCGGAAAGTGAGTTGATCTACCATGCCTTATTCAACTACATGTGGGCTCAACTTTTCTGGGAGGAACTCAAGAAAGTTACTGAGATCAACATTCCCAAGCTGCACCCGAGGTCGTGGTCTTCAGATCTTATTTCTAGGGACTTTATCCCCCTCTTAGACGCTTGCGTTATTATGTGCGGCTGCTGGGCTGTTTGGTCAGAATGCAATGCTAGGAGACATGGCGAGGGCGAAAGAAACATCATTGGATCGGTGCGGCTGGCCCAATTTGGAAAGAATCATTCCCTAGCTCCAGTTAAAATTATGTCACGCTGAAAGAAGCCTGATGATGTGTCAACACCCGGATTTTTAATCCCAGATGCCTGTTATGCCATACATCGCAATCCCAGGATTACCATTTTTGTGAGACATAACAAATTGGATATCACAGTATATCATCCATTATAAACCATACATAAGGTCTTACAACAAATAAGGATCACATGATCTAGTCTTAATACAATCAAGCAGCAGAATAACATAATAATAATGATAGCATAAGCGAGGCTCCATCTTCATGGTCACAGGCAATGCTGACGATGGGAGATGATCCTAGTTGTCGTAACCTTCCTGCAGTCCATCTTCCTGATACTCCTCTTTATAGTCTGGCCACGGGAATAGCCAGGGACAAAGCCATGAGTACTCTTTAAGTACTCGCAAAATAATACTAACAAGTGAAGTGGTTTTGAGTAGGATACTAAGCTCTAGGTTGTTTTGCAAAAAAGCCATATTTACCTTAACTAAGTTCAGAAGCAAAGAAATATAATTGAAAGTTTTATAACACCTAAGTGGGAACTTAAATTTCATGTCATAACTCTGTTGTGGTCAAGTCAAAGTCATAAATCATTTCATAAGTCATTTTAAAAACATATGACGACGGAACAGTATGGCCACTCCAACTGTCCATAATCACAGACGCGGCTATTCGAATAGTTTGACACTCTGCAGAGATTGTACACTTTCACCACAACATTCGATACATCCGTCAGGGATAATCCTGAATTCGCCATACTCAGTATGCGGATAATCAATCCTAACATTTCAATTACACGCCCTAGTATAGGCACCTCTCCTGTGAGTTTGGCCTCCCAACAATGACCAACTGTCATCTTGGGAACTGCACAGGTGGACAATCTTCACAAGGTAGCCTCAGCTCAAACCTTGGCCACAAGGGAACCCATACTAAGGTATATAAATTTCCAGTCAAGCCCTACCCAAATTTCGGGTATTGTGGTTGTTCGGTAAAATTAGAATGGTATCGCATCCAGACAACCATCAGTTTTATAAAGGGCTATGGCTCATGCCTTAACATTTTCATCATCAAAATCATCTGGTGTTCAAGAACACATTGCAAAACATCTCAGTAGATTGACTCATCATTCTAAGGTTTTCATAACCATTTTCACCAAGTATTCCCATCTACAGTTGATCAAGTTTTATGCTTAGCACTAACATCTACAGGTGGGGATAAGTACTAATGAGGGGTGATAAACAAGTGTGAACTAGCTAAGTTCAATCTCATGCCTTAGGATGATATCAAGATTATCTAACTTAGGCCAAGTTTTATGCTCTTTATGCTACCTTCAAATATCTTTCTATTATCTACAAGTTACTAAGTAAACTCTAAGAGAAAGCCTTGATAAAGAAATAAAATACTAAGCTTGCAAGTAAAAACTAGGATTATGTGTCATCAAGGGGTATAAGCTTGCTAAGTTGCAAGTGTTAGCTTGCTCAGTTAATAGCTTGCTAATTCAACCAGTAGTATTAGGCTTGCCTTGTGCAGAGCAGTGGTTGAAGTTCTCCTCGGCTTCTGCCTCGTAGTATCCTCCTTCCTCCTCGTATCCTTGGTCGGTACTAGCGTTTATAAATAAATACGAGGTACACAATCACCACACAATTCTTAACTACTCTATTTAGCACACAAAGGTTCACACTAGACGATCTAGCATCATCACCATTATCACAAAGATTAAAGCACTTGTCTTATTTATTTTATTTTAGAAAAGTAATTTCTACTCATTAAAAACTACTTAAGATTTAATATTCTCCAACTAAAACATGGGATCATGTTGACACATGTCTTCACCACATATTTCAGTACATGGGAATGTGATTTAAAGTGGTGCCATAATTTAATAAGGTTTGACCTTTTTATTTTAATTAAATAAAGTGACTAGAAATGCCTATGGGGCATTCTTTTATTGCTTGATCATTATTTCTGCAAGTAAACCTATATGTTTTTATATATTCTGAAATGTATGGTTAAATTTGATTTTTGAGAGTTGGAATCAACTCAAAAGCTTTTATGGTTGAATTTTGAAAAATGTTTGAGTGTAGAAAAGCTTCTGCCTTGTTATTTTTACCATGGGTGATCTACAATTGCAATTGGTTTGAATCCAACAGGCTTGGATTAAGAATTCCAGTACCTTTCTAACAAAATTGGTTTCATGCATTTTGGTTCAGTAAATAGAGCTAGGTTGATTTTTGAATCTAGGTACAGAACTAATTTGGAAAGTAAATGAATAAACCTAAGTTTGAATTGTTGGGTCGCGCGGGAGGTTTAACTGGGCCGGCCCACTACGCACAATGCGCGCACGGGCTAATTAAGTGAACGACCCCACTAGTCAGTGAGACAGCGAGCGGCGAAGCGGTATGGGGTGATCTAGGCCGTGCGATCTAGTTCTAATCCTACGGTTGTGGTTCATCCTCCACGCCTGAACAAAACGCGGCGAGGCTGAACCCTAACGCGGCTAGTGGGGGTCGACGGGGCTCACCGGGGCTCCGGCGATGGTCGGCGATGGGGGCGAACGACGAAGTCGACGACGGCGATCCTCCTGGTACTGGCAGCTCCTCCTGGGGCGGCTCCAATCTACGGCGCCTCTCCTCCTCTGCAGTAGCGAACTCCGGTGAAATTCCGGCCACCTGGTGCTCGCCTTGCTCCGGGGGTTGATACGTTGGAAATGTATCTATAATTTTTGATGCTCCATGCTTGTTTAGTATCTACTTTGCTTTACTTGTCCACACTTTGAGGTGCTTTTTACATATTTTCTGGATAACATATTAACAAGTTGCAACAGTGCCAGATGCCTGTTTTCTGTTGTTTTTGGTTTCAGAAAAGTTAGTAAAGAAATATTCTCAGAATTGGACGGGACAAATGACAAAGTCAATTACTTTCCGTGGGGAACAAGAAGTCCAGAGGAGAGCCAGAGGGGTCAGCCAGGGGGGCCAAACCCACCCAGGCGCGGGTGGGCCCAGCCCCGCGCCTGGCTAGGGTTTGCTGGCCCTGGCCGCCTCCTTAGTCTCCCCCTTCGCCTATAAGAAGCCCCCGATGCAGAAACCCTAGGTACCCAATCAGAAATCCATGAAACCGTCTATAGCCGTAGCCATGATACGCCCAATTTGCATCACCATTCTATATCATAATTTACCACTATTCATTGATATTTGTCTTATTATGAGGTATTACTTATGGATTTTCATCTGTTTTTGCATGTTGGATGATTCCTGAAGGATGGACTGCCAGAGTCTAGATTCTGATGGAAAAGAAGGCGTTTCGGTGCAATTTAGCGAAGATCAGAAAAATACCAGAAAAATATGGAAACATATTATTTTACCAGAAGACGAAGGAAGCCAGAAGGAGGGACAAAGATGGGCCTCAGGGGGCCCACACCCCCCTAGGTGCGGGCCCACCTGACCCCGTGCCTAGGGCAGATGTGGCCCACCTACCCGGCCTCGGACTCCGCCTCTTCGCCTATAACTTCCCTTCAGAACCCTAAGCCTCGGGGAGCGACCATAGATAGATTTTCGCCGCCTCTACGGGGCGGAAAACACCGAGAGAGAAAGATCTCTTCGGCAGACATATTTCTGCTGGGGGAATTCCTTCCCGGAGACGGGAGACCGTTTCCATCAACACTATCATCAAGCTAGGCTTCATCGGGATCATCATCATCCACACCATCATCTCCACCAGCACCATCATCACCACTCCGTCCTGCTGTAACAATTGTGTTGGGTATTGCTTTAGTTCTTAGGGGAAACTTTCCCGGTGTTGATTACTATTGTAGTTGATGCTTGTAAGTGGAACCATTGGATTATTGTTTATGTTCAGATTGTTATCCATTACCATATCATCTTTGATCTTGATCCATATGATGTCTTGTGAGTTGTCATGGTGGTGACACGGCAGATGCCATGGGTAGGCTAAAGTATGAGGCCAATGGATGCTAGTGGGATCTAGGGAGGGAATATGTAGTGATTTCTACACACAACTGACTAGAAGATAGATCTTTATTTCCCTCAATCGAGTTACAAGTGCTCCTAGAGCTGTATCAGAGAGAGGAGGAAGAAGACTACTACCCGAGCCCTCTAGTCTCAAATGAATCGATCCTTTCTCCAGGAGCCCGCACCCCTCCTTATAAAGGGGTCCCTTGGTTCCTCCTAGTGCTGACATGGCAAGCATATTCTTGGAATATGTTTGTCCCAAAGTGGTAACTCGGTGGCCTCCTTTCCGTGTCTCCCTTCTATCGGCGGCAAAGACCCAGAAACCCCCACATGTGAGCCTCAGGTCTGCCCACTGTCACCTCCGTGACGCCTTCCTGCCCCTCTGAGGCTCTACTCTTTGTCCTTAGTGCTTGGCCCTGTGTAGATTCCCCCTATCCAGTAGCTAGGTTTTGACTCTAGGATCCTTCTTATTCTCCTACAAGCTTCTCATTAATCGGCCTCGTGTCACATAACTTGGCTCGACCTTCACCTGCGTATGAGCCGATTAATCTTACTCGGCCGACTTAACCCATACGTCGGCCGAGTGAGGCATTAATCACTCGATTAGGCTATGCCATGCATTATTCGGCCGAGCCTTGCATAACTCGGCCGAATTAGCTTATAACTCCGCATATGGTAAGAAAGGTTCCTTCCTTCTTTCCACTATCTTGACCCTACCTAGGGTCATCCCCCCAACATTAGTCCCCGAAGCTGGTACGGTCCTGCCGGAGACTTCGGCCGGGCCACATCAGTTTCCTGACATTCATTCCTTCTTACTTTCTGTCCGAGGTATTTCTTATTTGATGCTCTTTTCCGTCTATTCTTCTTTCGTTTATCCTCTCTTACCGAGGTATGAGCTGTATTTCGAGTCATTCTCGTTCCTCCGGGGTATCCACTTGGATTCCTGAGTAAGACTCATCCTATGTGTACCAATCATTACTACCATCTAGTTTTTTGTACTGCCATAGTGTTTACTGACACGCTACAGTGATTGTTGTGCCCATCGCGTCCGCATAGTGACGCTTCGATAAACGCAACGGTCACACTGCCTGATCTCCTCCTGCACCGTGTGGCCTAGATGCGGATCCACTCTTCCTCCGCGGTTGGTCGATACATGCGTCTGTGCGGTTACCGTGGCACAAACACGATCCTACTACCGCACACCCTATGCGGTTATAAGTAGGGGAGTGGGGCTGGGTTGATTCACTTTTCCCCTCCACACTCCCTTCGTCTTCCTTCCAACGTCGCCGCAGCCATTTGCGCTCCTATGACCGCGCCACCGCAGTTCCTTCTTGACGGCCACGCTACGGCTCCTCTGCCCTTTCGAGCTCGCCGGCGCGCCCCCGCTTTCGGCTCTCCGCCGGTGTGCTTCTCCGCAAAGTTCTGTGGAGCCGCCGCTAGGTATTTGCCCTAGGGGATCTTCCTGTTTATCTCAATCTCCCGCGGCGGTTCTTTTTTCCGCTCCGCCGCCGCGTTCCTCGTTGTCGCGACGGGGCCATGTACTTCTAGGCCTCTCCTCGCCGCTAGTTATTCTTCCGTCGATTCCTCCGACGAGCACATGTCCAGCTCTGTCAATGGCTCCCTTGTCGGGGAGGAGGAGCTTATGGCGGGTCCAGAATGGGGCTCCTGGCAAGGCTCCACCGTCACTCGCCGAGAGGTCGAGTGGCTGCGCAATTCTTGGCGAATCCCGGCCGAGGTAAATTGTCGCTTACCTGGTAAAGAATCTTCCCCCGTACTAGATGAGGGCGAATACGTAGTCTTCATGTCTCACTTTTCTCGAGGATTCAGCCTCCCTCTTAGTGATTTTGCTAGGAGTTTCTTAGATTACTTCGGCCTTCAGCCCGATCATCTGCCGGCTAACGCTATAGCTTCTCTCTCGGCCTTTATCTTGGCTTCGAAGGGATACTTCGGCCTTTGGCCATCAGTAGATGTATGGTCTAAATTTTTCCAAATCCGAGCTAACGTAGTGCCGAATAAATCTCTCCATCCCTCTGAGAAATCTTTAACCCAATGTGGGGCCGCCTCCATTACTCCTTGGAAAAACTTCGTGTTTCCCCGTGTTGCGGGTCTTGAGTCTTGTAAGAGATGGCATAGATCATTTTTCTATGTCAAGAATACCAGAACAAAAGACAATATTCGGCTCCATCCTTTCTCCATTGGTCCTCCTTCGAAGAATAATTGGCTTTATAACCCGAAGAAGTCCCACGCTCTTGCCGAGGTATTCGAGCTTCGGCTTAAGGAATTAACTCGGGCTGGTCTTCGGGCCGAAGATCTGATGACCTTGTTTCTACGGTTGAGCTTGATGATTACCAGATTTACAAGTGTGTCCGGGCTATCTTCAAGACTGAGATGCCCAAGGAATGGAAGTGGGGAATGAAGCCATTCTCTCGCGAGAATCCTCCTCCTCAGGTAAATTGGACATAGGTGGTTTCATCCGAGTTATTCTTCCATTATTCTTTCGCTTACTCTTGTCTGCTTTTCTCGCAGAGGTTTCTGGAGCAGACCACAGAAGAAGCCAAGGTTTTGGATCTTCCTTGGACCTCTGACCGCAATACCCCATACAACGGAGAACCTGACCTGGAGGAGTTCATTCCTAAGCCGGAAGCTGCTCATGTTCGTGCCCGGAGCAAGACCTCGGCCCGTGCTGATGAAGGTGATTTGGACGACGTCCAAATTCTCGAGGTAGTTGTCGCGCTGCCTATATCTTACGCATTTCCGGCTCCTTCTTTCCCAGCTAATCAAGCTGGTCAGGTGCACGAGGTCGATCCTCTCGCTTCCGAAGATCCTGTTGCTTCCAAGAAGCACACTGCCTTGACGGATCCTTCCAATGCTGCCCCCAGGAAGCGAACCAAGAAATCTTCTCATCACATTCCGAGGCGTAAGGCTATGCCTGGAGTTACTGGGTAAGTTTCCCTTTATATTTTCATTTGTATTTCAGTTTCTCTCTTTCTATCTCTGAATCAACTTTTACTTCCTTGCAGGGCTCCACTTTCTGCAAAGCCAAGAGGTCCGAGTATGACATCTCATACTACTCGGCCGCCTTCACCCTCGCCTCTGGAGGATGTTCGGGTTCCCAGTCCTCCTCGTGATGATCCTCCTCCAGGGCCGACTAACGCATCTCCTCGACAAGATGATCCCATTTCTCCCCTCGTTATCTCCGAAGATACCGCAATGCCGGATCACCCGGCCGACTCAGCTGTCCTCCTCAAGACTCCCGAGGCTTCCCCCATTGATCCTTCGACTACCGCAGTTCCAGCTTCTGCTCAAACTTCCCCCGAGGTTACCACTAACTCGGCCCCCTTCGAGGCTGTTGTTCCTCCTGCTGCAAAGGATGTGGCCCCTAGTTCTGAGGTCGTTGCTCCTGCCGAAGTTCCCGTCAAGAGCAAGAAAGTTGTTGTCGCTAAATCCTTGCCATCTCAGAAGGGGCCAACAAGGTCTTCTCAGCCCAGCATTGCTGATATGCATCGTAAGGGGGCTTCTACCGTTAAGCCTGGTGTTGCCCTTGACGCCAACACACAACTAGTTCTCCATAAGAGTCCGGCGGCGGCTACAGTTACGCAACAGGACCGAGGTAAAGTGTTGACACGCACTGAGAGTGGGAATAGCCTTGGCTCATTGGTGGAGTATGCCAATAATTGGAATGCCGCCGATCAACTTGAAGGCAATCCGAGTAGCCAACCATTCTAGATTTCCGACATCAGCAGTTGCTTGCATATGGCTGCTAAGATTGTCCTTGAAAGTGATAAGATGAACGAGGTAAGCGCCTTAAATTATACTTTGTCTATTATCCATATGATACTATATACACACTAGTCCCTGAAGCTTGCAACCGGATCATTTGTTATTCGTTTGGAAGCTTTACTTGTTTCAAATATAACTACTTGTCGAGTCAAATTTCTTCGTGATCCGGATCTACTGCAGTTTTGAATATCCAGCCATCTAGAACCGAGTCAATGTTTTACTTGATTCGGATCTGTCTTACTTTCGAATATCCAGACATCTAGATCCGAGTCAAGTTTTACTTGATTCGGATCTGTTTTACCTTTGAATATCCAGCCATCTAGATCTGAGTCAAGTTTTACTTGATACGGATCTGTTTTACTTTCGAATATCCAGCTGACGAGGATCGATCTCGTCAATGCCCATTGTTATGAGCTTGGGTTTTGGAGAAGATGGGGCTGCTGGAGATCGCGGAATGGTTAACAAACAACCAACCAGGGGACACGAGATTTACCCAGGTTCAGGCCTCCGGAGGGAAAACCCTACTCCTGCTTGTCTGCTCTTGATTACGACGGAACCGAAAGTTACAGGGGTGCGTAGATGCAATCTGGCGTGGAGGTGTGTATGCGGTGGTATGAGAGAGAGCCTCCTCGCTGTGCCCTCCTAGCCTTTATATAGAGGTAGGCAGGTCCCGGGAATAGATCGAGTCGGTTACAGGTTTAGGGTTTGCCCCTTTGAATATTCTATCTGCTCTAGTCTTGCTCTCCAAGGATCCAAAGACGTCATGGGATTGGGCCACCCGAAAATATTCATGGGCCGCATATATTCTCGTGGGCCTTCCTTGGGCTGGACCAGGTATGCTGAAGTCATGTACCCATAGGGTATAACCATGTCAGTAGCCCCAAGTGTTCAGTAAAATCGTAGATTCGGCTGAGGACTCTTCAATCTTTCGAGTGCGGCTATTTCTGTTCATCAGAGAATGATTTTAGTATGTAGGGATTGTTGATGCGTGTGCCTGTCTCTCCTAACAGATCAGGACAAAACAACACGATCTTCTTCAGATTCGAGTCCCTTGACTCGAACTCGGAACAGATGCTGGCGTAATTCGACTCAGGTCGTTGAGGTCTTATAGGAGTCGAATCCCAGTAGTTTTTGAACGATGTACCCAATGCGTCCGTCGGGATTTTCATCGCGCCTGTTGGCATGGATTTTTACTAGCAAAGCGCAGTTGGGTGCGTTACCAGGCCATCAGACAGTATCTGTAGGTCTTATCTTTGTGTCGCAGACACAACATCTGAAATTTTATCACCGCGGAGGTGTTTCGGGTGGCCAAGGAGAGCGTTACTCACTTAGTGTTGGTTGGGGAAAAGTTGCCAAAAAGTTCTGCATTTTGATCCGAAGAATCACAGTCTAAGATTTCATAGGGTGCGCGACCAGCGCTCCCTATGGGAGTAGCCCCCGAGTGTCTGTTCGAGTTGTAAACTTGAGCAGAGACTTTTATTCAGCCATTGTTTGCTTCAGGTCCGTAGGACACAATTTTTGGGATGCTTGAATTAATCCTCCCTATGGAAGTATCCCCCGAGTCCATAGTGGAGTCGTAGACTCGACGTAGGACTCGAAGAGCAGATTATTGGCGTAGTACCTTATTCATGCTACGGGTGCGCAGCCAGCGCTCCTGATAGGAGTAGCCCCCGAGTAGTTGCTCGAATCGTAGATTCGAGTGAGTACTTTAGCTGTTTAGCTGAATATTTATAACCATTGCCAGTATGGCTTTGATGACGTCAGTGATGACGTTCGGTGACCTCAATCGTCTGCAGTACCAGAGGTGACGTGACTGGACGAACGTGGGTCCCACTTTCTGACTTGGAGTTGACTGGTCACGCGCGACGTGGCGAGAATTATGGTGTCTCCTCGGTTTCCGTGTGTAGTGGACAGCGTGTGAGCGACGGTTCGCTGCTTTGCTAACACGTGGATGGTTGGATTTGATGCTAGCGCTAGGACTTCCCGATGAACGGTCCCTGTTCATCATCCTCGTCCTTATAACTATGGGGAATTTTTTGTTTGTTTTCACCGTATCCACTTGCTTTATACTTCCTCCATTTTCTTGAGCGTTTCTCGCTGCGCGCTGGAAGTTCTCCGATCTTTCCCCTCCTCCTTCCTGCGCTCGCATCGCCGCCATCGTCGCGCTACAATGGTGAAATCGAAGAAGACCTCCACTAGTGCTGCCGCCGGTGGCAAGAAGGGCACCGCCGCCACTCGTATCACCTATGGTGGGTGGCAGGTACGGATATGCGTGAGGGCAACCTGCGCAAGCTTCGTGAGCGGGGCTTAATCCCGCAGGACAAGGAGGTCGTCAAAATCCCCGGCGACGAGGTATTTCCCCGTCCTCCTGCAGGGATTTGGGTGATGTTCATCGCCTTCATTATTTGCGGCCTTTCTTTCCCAGTCCACGACTTTCTTCGTGGGCTGCTGTTCTTCTATGGCATTCAACTCCACCATCTTTCCCCCAATTCTCTTCTTCACATCGCTTGCTTTGTTGCGTTATGCGAGTGCTGGCTCGGCATTGAGCCGCACTTTGGCCTCTTCCGGAAGCTTTATTCCGTGAAGTGGCAATCCGGCTCCGACGGAGTTTATTAGATTGGCAGCTGCATCATTTCTCTGCGATCTACTGCTCTTTTCTTCTCTTTCTCTATGTCCGAGTCCGTCCTGAACTGGCGGAGGAAGTGGTTTTATATCCGCGACTCCATAGTGGACGGGCAGAACTTTGGCCTTGACCCTTTCGACTCCACCCAGAAAATCTAGCCGAAGAGATCCTGGAAGAACCATATCCTGGAGGGTGAGGTGGAAGAGATAGAGGACCTCTACCGTCGGGTGGAGGACCTCCAGGTGATTTCGGAGAAGGAGGTGAACGGTGTGGATATTATCCGCACCTTCCTCAAATGTCGGGTGCAGCCACTCCAGGCTAGGGCGCACCCGATGTTCCTTTATTCTGGCCGCCACGACCCAACGAGAGTTGCGGCTGAGGATCTCTCCAAGGGGGACCTTGATAGAGTCCTTCGGCCGCTGCTGAAGTACAAGGCCGACGAGGACCTTCCGGGGAAGTCGTGGACCCCTCCGTTCAGTGCTTCTCGGCCCGTTCCGTAGGTGTAGATCTGGGACGCGCGTGTAGTGATATTTTCGAGTGCGTTTCCTTTGTAATTTCCTTTTATGATAGTTTGTCTTCATTGTGCAGGAGTTCAAGGTACCTGGCATGGTGCCTCGGCTACCTGAACGGTTTCCGGATGCGCCAGACAACGAGGTCATGGACTCCGTTTCCGAGATTCCCCCGGCGCAGTCACCGACTGAGGAAGCCCCCGAGGCGAGCGAGGGGCAAACCCGAAAGCGAACACGGAGTTTGAGCGAATCTTCGGATGCCTCGACACCGGCAACTCCTAGGGACCCGTCGTGCCTTGTCCGTCGCAGTGGAGGTGATGGTTCCTCTTCCTCCCCCATCCCGGTCGTGCCTATGCGGGCTGTAGCACCGCAGCCGCCAGCGAAGAGGAAGAAGGAAGAGAAGAAGGAAGAGAAGAAGGAAGAGAAGAAGGAAGAGAAGAAGGGCAAGAGGGCCTTGCCTATTTTTGACTTGAGCGATATGGACTCGTAAGTTCCTTCGGATGCCTTTTGCTACCTTTTCTTGTTGTTTTCTTGTCTTTGACTGGTGTTTTCCTTTGCAGCCACTCCTCTGAGGGATCTTTTAGCGATGTCACTCATGAGATGGTGGGGGAGTCGAAGATGACGCCTCCTCCCTCTCAGACAGTGGCCACCTCTGGGGGCGCTGCTCCGAACCCCTCTCGGTAAGAGGCTCGGGTGATCGTCTCCCAAAAGACAACAGCCGGACCTTCGGAGTCGCCGTCTGAGCATGTAAGTGTGTTCTCTCTTGCTGCGGGGGGAGCCCCCAAGCCATATTTTCATATGATATGTCGATCGTTGCTTCTTCTCTGCGTGTCTCAGGGGGAGCCCCCGAGCATTTTTTTTCATATGCTTCATCTTTTGCTCGTTTCTTGGGCGCAGCCCCCGAGCCCTTGGCTTGACAAGTTGTTTCTTCTTGCAACCTTTTGTGCAAGGTGCGAACCCGCTGGTGAAGCAGCACCTGGCGTTGGAGGCTAGCCTGCGGCAGCTTCAAGGTACATCCATAACTAATCTTCTATTTTTTCGTCTGCTTGCTAGCTTGTTGATCTCATGTACGTTCTTTGGCTTTTCGCTGATGATAATAACACTGCCCTCCGCGAGCTTGATGCTCTCAAAAAGAGCCTTGGGCGAGTGGAGAAAAAGGCTGAAGATGCCGTAGGGGCGAAGGAGCGCCTCGAGCAGGAGCTAGCTGATGCAGCTGCGGCCAAGGAGCACCTGCAGCAGGAAGCTACGAACCGCGAGCAGCGGCTCTCTACCGCCACGGCTTCGTGCGAGAAGGAGGTTGCCGAGAAGCTGATGGTTGCTGCCAAAGCTATTTTGGGTGAGTGATTTCTCTTGTATGTTCTGTTCTGGCTGCCTTCTCTCTGTGTTTTCTTTGATTCTTACTGTGCTTTTTCCCTTTCTCTAGATGCCGCAGGCATTGAGTTCAACCACAGTACCCTGGAGCACGGTAGTGCTTTGGATGATGCTACTGCGGCGGTCAAAGACCGCTGCAGTACTATGGTTGGATCCCTTGCCAAGGACAAGAGGTCCTCGGGCGCTTCTACAAGGAGCTCGTTCCCAAGGGCGCTGCCCTTGAGGATGTCGACTTGTTGGCCGATGCGTTGTCAATGGATGCGCCTATATCCTACAAGCGCAAGCAGAAGGGCATCGGCGCATTCATGGGGCTGGCAATGGCCATGGCATCTTGGGCGGAGCTGGATCTTCATCAGGTCACCTCCTAGATGCCAACGTCCCCTGACGGTTCTAAGGTAGCCTTCGCTATCTTTGCCACCCGCTGTAAGCGCTATGGGCCGAAACTTATTGACCTCCTAGCGGAGTATGCCGCAAAGCAGCAGGAGGAGGTCAAGGGCAGGCGCTCTGGCTCCGAGGCCACTCAGGATGCAGCTGCTTAGGCTTTGTATTTGTAGTTCTAGGATAGTTACCTTCTACCTTTGATGTAATTTGCTTGATGAACACTTTCTGTGCCACGCAGTGGATTTTGTTGTATATAATGAACCTTCGAGCTATTGCCCAGTCTTGTGTTTTTATATATCCTTTCTGTTTTCCTTAGGGACCTTCGGGTGATGACCCCATTGATACTTCTCCTGCTCCGCAGCCGCGACCATCCTTGGATGATGCATCGCAACTTGTTTTTCTTCGCGACCACATCCGCAGTCTTGAGAAGGAGTTGCTTGGCATCCGAGGACATACGGGCGTTTGGAAGTCGAAGGCGGAGCGAGGTGCCACGAGAGAGGAATATCTGATGGGGGAGCTGCGGCAGTTGGCCGAGCAGCTGCAGTCTAAGTTTCTTCGAGCTGTTGCTCATTTTCGGATGCGCCTGTTGGCGGGCCATCTTACTTTATAGTTGTTGCAGGTGAAGTCCTGGAATTCTTTGGAGATGAAGTTCGACCCGTTATCGGTGATGATGCTGTGCGGCACACCGAACCTGTAGACTATGGATTGGAAGAACTTCATAGCCGTTTTACCCTTTTGGTTGGTAACGGGCATGTCCTCGATCCACTTGGTGAATTTGTCGACTGCGACCAGGAGGTAGACGTGGCCTCCTTTCGAGGACTTTGGTAGTTTGCCGATCATATCGAGACCCCATTGGGCGAAGGGCCAGGCCAAGGGTATGGGCCTGAGTTCTGATCCTGGTGCGTGCGGTTTGTCTGCGAACCTCTGGCACCCATTGCACCTTCGGACGATTTCCTTGGCGTCGTTCATGGTCGTTGGCCAGTAGAACCCAGCTCGTAGAGCTTTGGCTACGAGGGCGCGGCTGCCTACATGATGGCCGCAGATGCCCTCATGGATGTCTTGGAGAATGGTTTTGCTGTCACCGATGGTGATGCACCTTTGGAGTACACCCGAAATGCTGCGCTTGTACAACTCGCCATTTATGATGGTGAAGGCCTTGGACCGGCGGGATACGCGCTGGGCGTCTGTCGGGTCATCAGGAAGTTCCCTATTTATCAGGTACCGTAGGTACAACTACGTCCATGTTTCCTCGACTGCCATGACCTACATCAGGTTGACCACTGCGACTTCTGTGTCGAGCTTTTCGGGTCCTTCCTGTCCTTCGGGTAGTGCAGCCGCCGAGTGCTCTGCTTCTTCGGGTGATCCCTTGGGGAATTTCCTTTTGATGGATGGCACACAGATTTGTTCGAGGAACACACCTGGTGGCACCCGTACACAGGTGGAGCCGATGTTGGCGAGTCTGTCGGCTTCTTCGTTGCTTTCTCTTCCAACGTGCCGAAGCTCGCAGCCGTCAAAGTCTCCTTCGAGTGAGTTGTAGAGTGTGCGGTACGCGATCATGTTGGCGGCGTGTGCGTCGCACTCGTTCATCGTCTGCTAGACGACGAGGTTCGAGTCACTGTAGATGACCAGGTGTGTTGTGCCGTAGATCTTGGCCATCCTCATGCCGTGGATGAGGGCCTCGTATTCAGCTTCGTTGTTGGAAGCTCGAAATTTCATCCGGAGGACGTACTTCATCTTGTCGCCCTGCGGGGATGTCAGTATGACTCCAGCTCCAGCTCCAGCCTCGCGTTTGGAGCCATCGAAGTGCATCGTCCATGACTGTGTTATGTTCGGGGTGTCCGGCGACTGCAGCTCCATCCAGTGGACGAGGAAGTCCGGTGGACCTGGATTTGATTGCATGGCGTTTCTCATAGACTATGTCTAGAGGGGATAGCTCGATGCCCCACAGGGCCACATGACCTGTGGCCCTGGGTTATTTAGGATGATGTTCAGAGGTGCTTTGTTGATAACCATCACCTGATGCTCTTGGAAGTAGTGACTCAATCGACGAGCTGTCATGAACACGCCGTAGGCGAGTTTCTGGTAGTGAGGGTACCTCTGCTTTGTTGGCATCAATACCTCGCTGAGGTAGTAGATAGGGCGTTGGACCAAATGAGTCTTGCCATCTTCGGGTCATTCGACCACGAGCACGGTGCTTACCACCTGGTGTGTGGATGCTATGTATAGCAGTAGAGGCTCGCGTTCCTTTGGCGTGACCAGGACGGGCGAGGTGGAGAGCAGCCGCTTCATATCTTCGAATGCGTCGTCCGCTTCAGGCGTCCACTCGAATTTGTCTGCTTTGCGTAGAAGCTGGTAGAAAGGCAGGGCCTTCTCACCCATGCGGCTGATGAATCTACTCAGCGCCGCGATGCGTCCATCTAGCTGTTGGACACCTTTGAGGTTCTTCAGTTTCTCCATGGCCATTATGCATGGATTTTCTTTGGGTTTGCCTCAATCCCTCGCTAGGAGATGAAGTAGCCAAGTAGTTGGCCATATGGGACGCCGAAGGCGCACTTTTATGGGTTCAGCTTAATCTTGTAGCAATCAAGGTTATCGAACGTCTCGCGGAGATCGTCGATCAGTGTCTTGGCCTCCCTTGTTTTGATTACTATGTCGTCGACATAGACCTGTATGTTGCGGCCAATATGGCTCTTCAGGCATGCCTGCATGCACCGCTGGTATGTGGCACTTGCGTTCTTCAGCCCGAAGGGCATTGTATTGTAGCAGAATACTCTGAATGGCGTGATGAATGCCGTTTTCTCCTGATCTTCGACCTTCAGTCGAATCTGATTGTAGACTGAGTAGGCGTCGAGGAAGGAGAGTTTATCATATCCTTCAGTCGAATCGATGATCTGATCGATCCGAGGGAGAGGGAAGTGATCCTTCGGGCAGTGCTTGTTCAACGATGTGAAGTGTTTACACATCCGCAGGATGTCCGTGTCCTTTTTAGGGACCATCACGGTGTTGGCCAGCCATTCGCTTTCCTTGATCTCCCTGATGAAATCAGCGTCGAGCAGTCTATTGACTTCGACTCCGATGGCTTCTTCCCGTGGTTTGGACAATCGTCGGATGGACTATTTGACGGGCTTGGCATCCTGGAACACATTGAGTGCATGCTCAGCGCATTCCATGGGAACTCCTGGCATGTCCGCAGGACACCAGGCGAAGATTTCCCAGTGCTCAGAGAGGAATTTGACGAGCGCGCTTTCCTATGTGGGGCTAAGATCGTTGGCGATCAGCCGTGTCTTGGAGGCGTCCGTCGGGTGGACATGCACCTTCTTCATGTTGACTGTTGAGTCGAACGACATGTCGGGTGCGTTTTGCCTCCAGACTAGGGGTGCCCTGTTGTCTGTCACCTCTCGGAGTCTTATGAGCTCCTCCTGCATACCGAATGACTAGGAGATTCTGTTGAAGTCCATGTCGCAGTGATCTGACCGGGTGAAGCTCCTGTGGACCGTGATGACGCCCCTAGGTCCTGGCATCTTGAGTAGAAGGTACGCATAATGCGGTACTACTAGGAACCTTGCGAATTCCACGCGCCCGAGGATAGCGTGGTACTGTGATGGCCAGTCCACCACTTCGAACTCGAGTCGCTCACACCGAAAGTTGCCGGGCTTGCTGAAGATGACGTCGAGCCATATCTTTCCCAGGGGGAATATGCACTTCCCTAGGACGATGTCGTGGAACATTGTGTCGGATTGTTCCAGGCTGCACAACGGGATACAGATTGCTACTAAGGTGCTAGCGAACATCAGATTGATGCCGCTTTCGCCGTCCATGAAGACGCGGCTCATCTCGAACACTCTGATCTGCGCCTCGAGCACTAGGGCAGCATGACCTGAGCGAGGGATCTGGCGGGGCTGATCCGAATGGCTGAATGTGATGCAGGACTCCGAACTGCTGAGGTACTCAGGGATGGCGGGTGGAGCGGTTACAGCCAAGCTGACCTGGCAGGTGATCTTCTTTTGCACCCTGTTTGTTGGGCGCCCCTTTTGGATCATCAATGATCCCTTTGGCGCGGGGTACCCGTTAACGCCGTTGTTCTGCGCGGGTGTGATCGGGTGATTCGAAGGTCCCACGGGTGGTGGTGGAGGAGCTCTGTGGGTGATTTCGCCTGGTGTGGGTGCGTGCCCATACCCAGGGTTCGGGGCTTGCTGTCTCATCTGGGACATGCTCTCGCTGAGTTTCTGGAACTCGCGGCAGTCTTTGAGCATGTGGTTGGCCATCTTTTTGCCATCCTGCTTGTCGATGTAGAAGTGGATGGTGCATAGGCCCGACAATTTGTCGTATGCCGAGGGCTCATCGTCGCGGCTGCGGCGTTGCCACGTTTGCGTTGGGCGTCCTCCGTCGCGGAAGTTGTTTCCATGGTATCCACTGCTGCAGTTGCTTTTGTTGCGACGGTCGGCATAGCCAGCCGCGACCATGTCGGGTTCGTCGCGATCGTCGTAGACGCGCAATATTCACTTGCTACGGCGCTCGCATCAGCGGCCGTAGTCATATTCCTCCTCTGAATGTGCTCGGTGGACGGAGTCCTCGCCATTTGCCCACCTGTTGGCGATGTCCATGAGGTGGTCGAGTGTCTTGGGCTTGACGCGCCCAAGTTCTTCCATGAAGTCCTGGCATTTGACGCCATCCTTAAAGGCGTCAATTGTTCTCTCCTCAGAGATGTGTGCCGCGGAGTTCTTGATGCTGGACCAGCGTAGTATGTACAAGCGAATGTATTCGCCCGTTCGTTGGATGCAGGCCCGCAACTCCTCGATCGAGGCTGGCCTTTTGCTGGTACCCTTGAAGTTTTGGATGAAACTGTACACCAGTTCCTCCCAGCTTCGGATGGATCCCGAGGATAGGCTGCTTATCCAGATCTAGGTTGCGCCTGTCAGCTACAGCTCAAGGCATTGTAGGGCGGTGTTTTTGTTGCCGCCATGCAGCTTGACAGACGACAGGTGGTTGCTGAGCCACGCCTTAGGGTCCTGCGTGCCGTCAAACTTCGGAGTGTCTGAAGGAAGCTTGAAATTCCTCGGCATCCGCGTCTGCCGAACAGATCTGCTGAAGCATCGATCCCCGCAGAGTTCTCCTTCATCGTCATCCTCTTCAGATTCGGATGAGCACACGCGCTTGGCGTGTGCCTTGTCGATCTTGCATTGAGTAAGTTCGCTTCGAGCGTCATAGTCGCGGCTGCGACATTGTGAGATCTTGTGCCGTCGAGGTAGGTCGTGTTCCTCCTTGTCGGATGAAGGTGTGGGACTGCAGTTGAACCTGACCGCAGCCTTCTTTTTGGCTTCGTGGGAGCTTCCCCATGGAGCGCAGCTCCAATGAGTCCGAGTACGGCTAGTGAGGAGTTGTGCATGGCCCTTTTCGGATCCCCCACCGGAGGTGGATGGGATGCAAGGTATGTGGTGGCTACCATGATCGCAGCTTGCGGCGTCTTCGGGATGATGTTGCTGTTCGCGTCCATCTCCATGAAGGACGTGTTGAGGGTTCGGGTCACCTCACGACGTGCAGCGGGGTCCATGTTCTCTATGCGAGAATGATGCTTGTTGGCCTTGTTGCCATGCGAGATGGAGCTGCCAATGGCGGAGAGGGCAGCTCGCCGCGCGCTAGACTCCGAAGCCACTTGGTGGCGTTTGTTGAGTACTTCTTGCATCTTCAGTCCTTCACCTGTTTTTTATATTCTTCGATGAGGAGCAGGTGGTATGCCATCAGTAGGTCCCGTGAGGCACCCACAGGTAGGATCTTGTTTCCCGCCACGGCTTCGCGTGCTTGGTACCATCCTTCCTCGCTGAGGTGGATTACCTGATTGGCTTCAGGATCATCTCGTTGGGCGGGGGGGATTGGTTTCTCCTGTTTTCGCCGTTTCTACCCTGCGGGTTGGGTGGCGGTACGTGAGCACCCGTACCTGGTGGTGTTGGTCCACATTGCTTTGGATGACCATGGCGCATTGGTAGCGTCCGTATGTCGGATCACTGCTGCCGCAGCTTTCGGATCCGGAACCGTAGGTTCCTTCATCCGATGGAGGATCGCACAGATCTGAGTTGCAGCTGCTGCTGTCGTATGACTCATATGTCGATGTTGACGTGCATAGAACGGGGTGCGGAGCCCACGAGGCGGTCCTGATCGATGGCAGTGGCACCCGCTCTGGGAGGCGGAGAGTGCCGGTCTGTCCCACCTGAAAGCAGAAGATCCCGAACAGGATCTCGAGCCCGTCGCCTACGGGCTCGAAGTCCTTCATGGTGGCTGGCGAGTGGGCGGTGAAGTCGAAAGCGCCGAAGAGGAGATGTCTCTCCGTCACTGAGGAGTTGTATATCGCTTTGGTCGGGACCGTCACGATCGCACAATCAGCGTCCCCAGTTCCCACAGACGGCGCCAATTGATGAGGATCGACTTCGTCAATGCCCATTGTTATGAGCTTGGGTTTTGGAGAAGATGGGGGTGCTAGAGATCGCGGAACGGTTAACATACAAGAAATTAGGGGACTCGAGATTTACCCAAGTTTAGGCCCCCGGAGGGAAAACCCTACTCCTGCTTGTCTGCAATTGATTGCGGCGGAACCGAAAGTTACAGGGGTGCACAGATGCAATCTGGCGTGGAAGTGTGTATGCGGTGGTATGAGAGAGATCCTCCTCGTCGTGCCCTCCTAGCCTTTATATAGAGGTAGGAAGGTCCCGAGCACAGATCAAGTTGGTTACAGGTTTAGGGTTTGCCCCTTTGAATATTCTATCTGCTCTAGTCTTGCTCTCCAAGGATCCAAAGACTTCATGGGCTTGGGCCACCCAAAAATCTTCATGGGCCGCATATATTCTCGTGGGCCTTCCTTGGGCTAGACCAGGTATGCTGAAGTCATGTACCCGTAGGGTATAACCATGTCACCAGCCATCTAGATTCGAGTCAAGTTTTGCTTGATCCGGATCTGTTTTACTTCCGAATATCCAGCCATCTAGATCCGAGTAAAGTTTTACTTGATTCGGATCTGTTTTACTTTGTTTAACTTGTTGTTATTTTCAGGTTGCTCACGATTGGCGGTCGGCCAAATTTCAAAGGTTGCTCTTTGCGCACAAGAAACTTCAAAATAAATTTGAGCAAATGGTCCCTGTTGTGAAGAAAACTGGTAAGCTACTCGGTTCTTAGTGTCTTTTATCCCTGTAAAAAAAATCACTTTTTGTACCAATTTCTAATGCTCTGTTGTGCAGTTAATGTCAACAATCTGAATACTCGTCTTACAAAGAAGGTTGGCGCTCTTGAAGGTTAGTTATCCCTTTTGCCTTTAAATTTATTCACTCTTGTTTGAGGTAAATCTTG
The DNA here is from genome assembly GCA_916181665.1 of Avena sativa. Classification (NCBI taxonomy): domain Eukaryota; kingdom Viridiplantae; phylum Streptophyta; class Magnoliopsida; order Poales; family Poaceae; genus Avena; species Avena sativa. The sequence goes on along the minus strand of OV702299.1, from coordinate 360,533,189 downwards.
GGTATCTTACGACCTCCCGGCTTTGGTATAGCCGAGTTACAAACACTTGCAGCATCGCATCAAGAATGCATATCTATGCCTAATATGATGCTGCATTTTTTAGAACAAGCCGCCGCTCACTCGGCACAACTTAAGGAAAAGGTTGACGAGATAGCCCGGTTACGCGCCGAGGTCGAATCTCCTAAACTTGCCCAGAAGTCTGAGTTAGATAAGGTTGATCAGGAGTTCTCTGAGGAGAAGAACCGACTAAGTTTACAACTTCAGAAGGACAAGGAACTTCTTGATGTTGCCGAGCTAAAGAACCAGGCATTGACCAAAGAAATCGCTGGTTTTGAAAAGAATAGGGCGAACTGGACCACAGATCTCCAGAAAATGCTGCGATATATTCATCGTGAGTTTTCTGTTATTGGCCTAGTTACTCTTTTCCCCTTTCTTTTCTTGACTTATCTGACTTCCTTTCCTGTAGATCATTTTCCAGAAGCTAAGCCTGTGAGCTCCAAGGCTGTGATTTCTGCTTGTGAGCGCCGAGGTGTTCCCCTTGCTCCGAATCAACAATATTCCATGGAAGATTTCTTGATTGCCATTGCCGCTGCTATTGGGCCAATGAAAATTATGGGAAAAGATTTGGTGCAAGTAGCTATTCGAGCCTACCATGTCCTCTGGCCGAATGAGCCGAAGATTGACGAAGTAGAAGTGCTTGTGGCGAGGTTGATGGAGTCCCAAACTCGACTAAATATTTGGAGGGAATCTGCTGGACGAGCTGGAGCTGATATGGCGCTTATAGTTATTTTGTTGTGGTACAAGGATATCTCTATCGATATTCTAATGAACTTGCGCACTGGCTATCCTTGGATTGATAATCCGGATTTCGTTGCTCATCACCAAGCCCGTGCCTTCCAGCTTATTGAATATGCCGATGTGCATCACTGGATCGAAGGGCCAAGTTTCCTTCCTAGTCAGGCTGAAGATGATGCTGAGGTTGTGGATGAAGATGAATCTGGTGGCGATTCGGGTGATGAGGGTGCGTCGGATGAAGATTTCGATAATGGTAATGGGTCCAGTGATAGCTCAGGAGGAACTGCCGAGGCTCGGTCCTCCTCAAAGGGAACCGAACCTTCTCAAGCTCAAGGTGGAGTCTCTCATCAGATGAACCCTGCCCGAGATGTTCCTGTGACCTCCGTCGATGTCGAAGTAACCTCTGCAGAGGCTCGAGCAACCACTGAGGCCCCAGATTCTAAGGTCGCCTCTTCTAGCGAGGCCGAGGTATCCTCGGCTGCATCCGGGGTACCAACATCGGACACACCTGCTGCCTCTACTGTTCCTCCCATGGGTGATTTGGCAGCTGCCGATGCTTGAGCTTAAAAACTCTTATTCGTTCAAGTCCCCGGTATGCCGGGTGTATGCTATTCTTAAACAATCCTCCCTTTTGGTACTATTTGATCCGTTTAACGTTGGCATCATATGCCGTAGTAATATTGTTACTCTATCTAGTTGAATTTATGTGATCAGTATCTTTGTTTGCAAAATTTTAACTTCGTAAATCCGAATCATGTTTTCGTATGTCCAATTCTCGTTTGGCATTCATCGTGTGTCTTTCATCTATTCTTTAGTCGCAAACTATTGGCTTTACCATTTTGTCTCAAAGGCTATGAGTCCTTAAGTTTATATATCTTTTAGTCTGATAAATTTACTACTTTTTCGAGTTATCCGTCAGTAAAATGATATAAGTGGGGTACTTTCCCCATTATATCTCGAATTTCTGATGTTATTACTCATGTAATTATGATAGTACAAATTGATGGTGGTCTCCCCCGAGTTATTGCTCGGGTTGCCAAAGCGATTATTCATATTACATTTGAAATTGACGATAGACTAGCCGGGTCAACCCCCGAGTCACTGCTTGGGCTACCGAGGTTTCATATATAACCAAGTCCACGAACAGTATGGGGTAGTCCCCGAGTTACTGCTCGAGTTACTGAAGTTTCTCACATACCTAGAAATGATAAATAATGTGGGGTGGTTCCCGAATCATTGCTCGAGCTACCGAAGTTTAGTACACAGTTAAAAATGAAAAATAACATGAGGCAGTCCCCGAGTTACTGCTCGAGCTGCCGAAGTTTTATACATATTTAAAAATGACAAATAACATGAGGCAGTCCCCGAGTTACTACTCGAGCTGCCGAAGTTTTATACATAGTTAAAAATGACATATAACATGAGGCAGTCCCCGAGTTATTGCTCGAGCTGCCGAAGTTCCGTACATAATTGAAAATGACAGATAACATGAGGCAATCCCGGAGTTACTGTTGGTACATGTCTGATACATCCATTTGATACATCATACTACTTGATGCAATACACCTCCTCTAAGTGTAAAACGGACGAAGTAAAACCATGTTCCATGGTCTTTTTGACTCATCTCCGGACTTGTTTGCCTTGTTCTTTTCTGGTGTTTGAGCGTCGATTAAGTAGTATGCATCGTTGTGTAATGCTTTGCTCATGATAAATGGGCCTTCCCATGGGGGTGAGAGCTTATGCATGCCGGCTATGCGTTGCACTAGCCGAAGAACTAGATCTCCTTCCTTAAAAACTCTTGGACTCACTTTCTTGCTATGATATCGTCTGAGGTCTTGCTGATAAATAGCTGATCTTGAGAGTGCCAACTCTCTTGCTTATTCTAGCAAATCCACATAATCTTGCTGTGATATCTCATTTACTTTGGCGCTTGTGTATTGTGTCACTCTTGGCGAATCATGCATTATGTCGGCTGGAAGTACAGCTTCTGCCCCATATATAAGAAAGAATGGGGTATACCCCGTCGATCTATTTGGGGTGGTCCTAAGGCTCCACGGCACTGCTAGGAGTTCCTCAATCTAGCATCCTGCCGACCTCTGCAGCGGTTCAATCAGCCGAGGTTTTATCCCTGACAATACCAGTCCGTTTGATCTTTCTACTTGCCCATTCGATGCCGGGTGAGCCACCGAGGCAACATCGATTCTTATGTGCTTCTCTTGGCAGAATCTAGCGAAGGCTTCCTTCCGCGAAGTTTGTGCCATTATCTGTGATGATACTGTGTGGGTATACATATCTTAAGATAATATCTTTGAGGAATTTCACCGTCGTGGGCCCGTCACATTTTCTTATTGGCTTCACTTCTATCCACTTTGTGAATTTGTCCACAATGACCAGAATATGAGTCATTCAGCCGCGATCCGGTTTAAATGGAACTAACATATCTAAACACCACATAGAAAATGGCCAAGTGATTGGTATTGTTTTTAACTCGGATGAAGGAAGATGTATCTTTCTGGCATATCTCTGGCAGCCATTACACTTTGTTACCAATTCCTTTGCTTCCTGCAGCGCAGTTGGCTAATAAAATCCATGCCTAAATGCTTTGGCCACTAGGGCTCTGGACGAGGCATGATGCCCACATTCTCCTTGATGTATATCCAAATGGATTTCCTGCCCTTTTGCCGAGTCAACGCATCGTTGCAGTACATTTGTCACACTTCTCTTATAAAGCTCATTATTTATGATTGCGTAGGCTTTTGCTCTTCTCACTACCTGCCTGGCCATAACCTCATCATCCGGCAAGATCTCTTCTTTGAGGAATGATAATATGGGTTGTGCCCATGTTGGCGTGACTTTTCCAGGAAAATTATGTTGTCAATTTCCATTCTTTCCGCTGACATAACATCCGTGGGCTTTTCCCAATCCATCCGTGGGTCAGCCGAATTAATCCCCGAGTAGTTCGGGTCATGTTCTTTATCAATTTCCATTGGGACACACCCTCCTATCTGCTCTGCCGAGATACGAATTGACTCAGATTCTGGTGAAGGCGTAATTGATGGTTTCCTCAGGTGTTCCAGAGCTATGCCAGGGGGAATTGACTGCCTGGTTGATCCGAGCTTCGATAGTGTATCCGCAGCATCAGTTTCTGCCCGAGGTATGTGATGGAATTCACACCCATCAAAATAACCGATGATTTTCTGCACATGAAACCTATCCAGGGCCATGTTCGCATCTAGTGCGTCCCAATTCCCCGACACTTTCTGTACTACAAGGTCTGAATCCCTGTAACATAGAATCTGACGTATGCCGGTCTCTTTTGACATTTTTAGGCCATGGACGAGCGCTTCATATTCGGCTACATTGTTTGATGCAGCGAAATGTATTTGCAGCACGTATTTCAGCTGATCTTTTTTTGGTGAGGTTAGCACTATTCCTGCTCCTAGCCCATTTCTTAACTTGGACCCGTCAAAATGCATCGTCCAATAATTCGGATCTAGCAATGGGGGATCATACTGTACCTTAGCCCAGTCTACAAGAAAGGCAGCCACTGCCTGAGACTTAATTGCATCTCGCCTATCAAACTACGGAGCATAAGGCGATAACTCAATTGCCCATTTTGCTATTCGGCCACTTGCATCTTTGTTGCTTAGTATCTCGGCTATGGGTGCCTCACAAATCACCTTTATTGGGTGTTCTTAGAAATAATGTTTGAGTTTCTTTGCCGACATGTATACTCCATAAGCCATCTTCTGGTAGTGTGGGTAGTTTTGCTTGGAGGCCAGTAATACCTCACTTAGGTAATATACCGGCCTTTGTACCGACTTACCCTCTTCATTCCGTTCCACAACAACTACTGCGCTTACCACTCTGTTTGTGGCCGACACATAGAGTAGCATAGGCTCTTTTGACAATGGGGAAGCCAAAATTGGTGCCGTGACCAGCATCTTTTTTAACTCATGAAAGGCAGGCCTGAGGTGTCCAGGTGAATTTGTTGGATTTTTTCATCAATTGATACAAAGGTAATGCTTTTTCCCCTAGCCGACTCACGAACCGACTCAGGGAGGCAAGACACCCCGTAAACTTTTGTACATCATTTAGGCACTTCGGCAATTCCATTCTTTCAACTGCTCGGATCTTAGTCGGATTTGCCTCTATACCTCGGCTGGATACGAGGAAACCGAGTAACTTTCCAGCCGGCACAAAAGGTACATTTTTCTGGGTTAAGTTTCATTTGGAACCTTCTCAGGTTCGCAAATGTCTGTCGAATGTCTTCTAGGAGCGTGTTGCTCTCTTTGGTTTTTATAACCACATCATCAACATATACTTGCACAATTTTCCCAATTTGGTCATGTAGACATTTTTGCATGCATCTTTGGTATGTGGCCCCTGCATTACGCAGGCCGAATGGCATGGTGCGATAGCAATAATCCCCATACGGGGTGATAAACGCAGTCTTTATTTGATCAGTCGGGTTTAATGGTATCTGGTGGAAACCAGAATACGCGTCTACAAATGATAACAACTCAAAACCTATGGTCGAATCAATGACTTGGTCTATCCTAGGTAAAGGAAAAGGATCTTTAGGACACACCTTGTTAAGGTTCGTGTAATCGATGCACATTCGCCATACGACGGCTACATTTGGGTCATCCTTTTTCTTTTCTACCAACACCAGATTTGATAGCCAATCTGGATGAAGTACTTCCATGATAAACCCGGCTGCAAGGATCCGAGCTATCTCATCCCCTATTATCTTTCTCCTGTCTTCGGCAAAGCAGCGGAGAGGTTGCTTCACCGGCCTTGCTCCTAGCCTTACGTGCAAAGAGTGCTCAGCCAACTCCCTCGGTACTCCTTGCAGGTCCTGTGTTGACCAAGCAAAGATGTCCCGATTCTCACAAAGGAAGTTGGTCAGCTTGCTTTCCTATTGTCGTCCAGGATGACACCAATTGTGATGGTGCGCTCTGGGAATTGATCATCGATCTGGATCTTTTTCATCTCCTTAGTCGGCTGGAATGATACACTTCTATGCGGGTTGGCTAGTGTCGGTATATTAAGTTGTGTCGACTGAGCCAAAGCTGCCACCTCCTGAATCCTTCTTTTCTCTCTTGCAATTACCAATGACTCGGTCAGGTGTGACCCGACCGAAGCACATTCACTTGATTTTCGATAATCTCCAGCTACTGTTATCACCCCATGAGGTCCTGGCATCTTCATTTTCAAGAAACTGATGTGACAACTCTGCTCATAAATTTAGCCAATGCTGGCTGTCCAAGTAAAGCATGATAGCAACTTTCCAGATCCACCACCTCGAACTCCATATTCTCAGCTCTACAATTCTCTCTTGTGCCGAATAATACATCTACTCGGACTTTCCCAATAGGCTCGCACGAGATCCCCGGAACTATCCCATGGAATGTGGTCCTTGTTGGCTGCAGCATATTCAGGGTTATTCCGAGTTTGTGCATTGTGTCTTTTTACATGATGTTGATGCTACTCCCATTATCTATGAGTACCTTTTAGAACTTCACATTGATGCTAGGCCCGACACAGTACTAAGGCATACAATCTAGGGTTCGGCATTATATTCGAATGATCCCTTATGATCCAGGTTATCTCTTGATCAGACCATGGCACATATCTCGGCACTGCCGCCATAACTGCATTCACTTCCATATGTCGGTGTTGTATGCTCTGTCTATCTTGTTGTTCCGTTGTGACCACACAGTATGATTGGTGATGTTCCCTGTAATCATTGAGTCCATTGTTCCTGAGGTTTCCCCTTCCATCTTGATTCTGATTTACCACTTGGTGCACCACATCCCTCCGATCTGGATTCTCATACCTCGGAGGGGGTGGAGGCAACATCAGTTGCTGCGCATTTCCCCTAGTTAGCTATGGCTGCTGCTGGTGATGCGCTTGAAGCGGTGGCGCTTATATGGCCGTCGGGTTTCCCGTTGCACTTTTCATCCAGGCGCATTGGCGAGTGGTGTGATTGGCTGGCTTGGCCGGGTTAGGCATGTGGAACTTACACGGCTGATCCAACATGGACTCAAACGTATACTTCGGCCTTTCTTGCCATTGTTTCTTCTATTTGGGCATCCACTGCTTCTTCCCCTCATTCCTCTGCATCCACTACTGAGGACCATTCTTCTGTCGTTGATTGTTCCCATGACTCGGCTGATCCTGCACCACTCCTGCCACTTGATTAGAACCGTATCTGTAATCCGGCCTCTCATCCCTTCTTCTACCTCGATAATCATTGCGTCGCGATGATCCGGCACCATCTCGGGCATAATGATCCTGTTGCTCACGATGCTCTGCCAACATTAGCTCTGGTTGAGTCAGATCACCTAAATCATATGAATCTGCTACTCTCATTGTTTTCACCAACGTGGTTGGCATATCTCTCTGCAACCTCTGCCACAATACACTTCCATATCTGCACCCCTAAGCGAACCAGGTAATCGCTTAAGATTCTATAACCCCCTCACATGAGTTTCTGAGGTTGCACCACCGAGTCAAGAACTCTCTATCAGTCGCATTTGGCTTCTGCTTGCACATCGCGAGCTGTTGTGACCTGTTTGACCTCTTATATGTACTGGTGAAATTACTGACAAACATTTCCTCAAAATCTAACCAACAGTTGATACTTCCCGTTGGCAAATTATTCAGCCAAACTCTGGCAGGCCCTTCCAACATCTGGGGTACGTATCTCATAGCCCATCTCAGATTTCCTCCCGCTATTTTTACGGCCGTGGCGTAATCAATTAGCCAATCTTGCGGCTTCGTACTCCCGTTGAATGTTTTCGTGCCTCTTGCCAACTGGAAGTTCGACACGGGCGGTTCTCCCATAATCCGAGGTCCAAAGCACGTAGGGCCGGGCGGACCTTGTTCTTCCAACAACTCAGACCGATAGAGCTGTCCAGCTTCAATCTTACGACAGTCGAGGGTAAGTTTCTGTAGATAATTTTTTCCTGTACTCCATAATGGTTTTGCCCACCATGCTCTGCATTTTCCATTTCCGAGTAACCATAATTGTATCTATCATTGGCTTGATTATGTGGAGTTTGTCTTGCTTCTCGCTCTTGCCGAGGTTCATGCCTCGGCTGATGATCTTGCGGAGGGTACCTCCTTCCTTCTGCCGGGTTATTATTCTCATGGTTTCCCCTTATGAGGTTCCCGTGCTCTCTGTTTGCATGGCCGGGGTTTCTATCACCGATATTACCTCAGCTTCCATTGCCTATATTCTCATTGATCTTCCCGGCCACCGCCGGGTCATACGGGACAATTTGCTTGTTTCTCTTTCCTGAAGTTACTGCTTTGTCTTTCCGCGCATTTTTTCTGGGTGAGGATGCCGCTGCCGCAGATAATGCGGGGGCAGCTCCTGCCGAATGAACCATGCGAGAAGCTCCTGGCTTCGTCGGGTTAGTCCTAAGCATTTCTTCATTCTGCTGGTTCGCAATGCATACCAGCTCATTTACTCTTTCTTGCTGCTTTTGCCAGGCTTCCCCGCTTAACCCCTCCAATTCCAGGGCTGCTGCATTTGCCGACCTGAGGTTCTTTGCCGGGGTGCTATACCTCGGCAAACCTGGGTCAACCGAATCATCTGGTCGAGCTTCATGATCTTTGTTAATATCATTCATGAGGTTCTTTCCTCTTAATCTCGTCTCATCTACTCGGTCAAGGGTCGTATCTAGCTTGTTTGCTCTAGCATATTCTCGCAAGGTCCTGTTAAAGGACTCCTACAAAGCTGACACCTTTTTTGCCTCCTCTAACACTTTCAGTCTAGTTTCTTCTAATTCTGCTTGTGCGTTTGTCGGGTCAACTATCGGCATTACAAGTGTAGTCAAGTTATCTATAGTTGCCTAGAGGATATTCTCCGGCCTCTCCAGAGGTGGCCATCTTACCCTTGCTGCTTTTGGAGTTTCCTCCTGCACCTCGGCCGCCCTGGTCGCCGGAGGATCTACTGCGGTTGGCTTTGGAGCTGCTTGCTTTGTAGCTACATGTCCTCCTGCCGCTGGGTCCTTGCTTGATCCGGCGCCTGCTCCTCCTACTGGTACTGGAGCCATCATCATCGCCTCGATGCTGCCTGCGGGGCAAACTCCACGTTGACCACTGGCAGCACTGAGGGGGATCTCCTGCATTGATGACTCGGCGCGGGTAGACGCAGGAGGTGTCGATGCCGATGTAGACCTTGTGAGCGCCCAGGTTATTGAAGATGCCATTGTGTAGGGGCGCCTTGCTCCTGAAACTGCCAGCGTTATCACTGACGTAGTCCCAGATATCAAATCTTTGGACTAGGCCAGAAACAACCCGCTCGCCGGTGTGGATGAATGTGACACCCCCGGGATTAGGGCTAGACAAATCCCAGACCTCTGTCTGATATAAGCCTAACCTAAATCTCGAAAGCATACAGAGAGAGAATTGATAACACAACAGTGACCCAACGAGACAAAAACTATTACAGCAAGCTCATAACTAAGCAAAGAACCAAAATGTTACAAGCAGAGGTCACTGACCACAAACATCAAACAACGGAAGGCAAATTATGCTATTAAGTATATCAAACTTAATAAATGGCTTAAGAGGCCTGAAGCATAACGATGATGTCCAATCCATAGATCCCAGACTGCCAACTGGGAACTCCAAACTACTCGTCGATGTCGATGCCGTGAAGAACTCGTCTTCGATGGTAACACTTACTCTACTACAAAAGTATCAACGAAGCAAGGGTGAGTACAGGGTGTACTCCGCAAGACTTATGGCTGGTGGAGTTATTTTGCATAAAGCCATATTTGTTTTGAAAACAAGAGGGAGAAGAATCTCGACTAATCAGAATATTTTAAAAGGGGATAAAAGAGCGGTATCTCTAACTTTGATCATCTTTTGATATCCACTGAATCATCATCAGCTGAACCTATCTAGGATCACCCCCTCGTACCCATGAGGAAGCATCCTTAAGCACACATTACTTAACTTGCCAAGTTTTACGATTAGGTTCAAGTTCTCTATGATCTTCATGTCCGTTCCCAAGTTCGTCCATAACCGCGGACGCGGCTTTTTGAAAAGATTAATAACCCTGCAGGGGTGTACAACTTTACCCACGCGTACTAACCTTCTCTTAACTCCAGTACATTAGCCCTCTTCCTTGGAAGGCCGGCAGAGGGTGGTTAGACACGACCTTTACCTTGCTTTCGCCGAGACCATGAGTCACGCACTCAGGAGATGCCGTCGTAACGGGTTGAGTCCCGAAGCTAGTCCCTAATGATGTGCGCAGGGTTTAAGATTACGGATGTCAGGCATCTCTTGTTCACGGCCACGCTTACCTACCTGTTATGAATGCACCTCCTTCACCTCCATCGACAAGAACCATAATGCGTATGTCGAATGGAAAGCCCAAACTATGAGACTCATGGAATATACTAGGCAAGTTAGTTGGTCGAGGGGGTTTCCAAGCCCCCGTGTGGCTGTACGCTCGTCTTGGTTAAAGAGGCAAGAACATCGGGTCCTAAGGGTGGCAAGTATGGGACTGCAAAAACCATAACCCTCGTGGCCTCCCATACAAGCCTTAGCATGTTTATTATCCACTCTGATCATACCACGTCATCCTGTCATACTAGGTTCATTCGCAGCTCTGATTCATCAACCGGATGGACCAGTAGTAACAGCTAGGCATGGCTAAGCACAACAGATATAATATCTCTAGCAACGCTTCACAAGCCAAACCCTAGTTATGCTAGGAGCAGTGGATCAAGTAATATAGGCTATAAAGGAAAACATGCATCGGATAGGGTTATTCTATCTATCGATAAAAGACTTTAGAATCGCATGCACATGGCAATAATGTAAATACTTTGAAGTCATAGGATTATATCATATGTGGGGCTTCGCTTGCCTTTGCCAGTTGATATCCAGAAAGCAGAGCTTCGGACATCTGGTACTTGACTTGATTATAGTTGATCAAGTATTGATCTTCGAGCTTCGACGGTGTTGATCTCAGGCTTCGATCTTGATCTCGATTCCGACATCGTATTCTACTGGAGAAGAACCAAACACCGGAAAGAAAGGGAAACAATCAACACATGGCATCGATGAAATGCTTAATCAAGTATGATGATATGACAAGTTGAATTGTGTCGAAATGTAACCCTAAGGCATGCTCAACCATTTAATCGGGGTTCCGAGGGGTATAAACCCTAATTCGTGGAAACTCCGGAAGCATATGAGAGGGGTTGTTTTGTTGTTCTAATTAAACTTGAAATTCAAGTTGTTGAACAATGCATGATTATAGCTTAGTTAGATAGAGCTCATTTTTCTGAACATTTTGATATATTATTTGTATTTTTCTAATTTAAAATGAATTAGTTATGAATTTCTCCATTTTTAATTCATTTTAAATCATGTTTAGAATATTACAAAATAATTTACATTTTATAAATTACTTTAACATTTTATTTAATCAAAAAACATTTCTGATATTATTTTTATCACTTACAGGGTGGACCCACCTATCAGGTATTTTCCTTTACTGAAATAATTATAGAAAAAATTACAGAAATTAATAAAGGAAAAGAAAAAGATTTATTGCATAGGCATGACACCATGATGACGTCAGCCAGGAGCAACCCTTGCAGATCATGGATGGATCGATCGATCCAGATCTTGCGGGGAGGTGTGGTTGGGGCGTTGGGAAGAGGGCATCGAGGTGAGTTGAATGGTGGTGGCGCCGCCCTTGAATGGTCGTCGGAGCTTGGCCGGCAAAGACAAACGGCAGCGGTGCTCATAGATGCTCATGGGGAAGAAGAACCAGAGGGTGAGGGAGGAAGGGGAGAGCACTAGGAGGTGCAGGAGCTCACCACGAACACGGAAGTGAGGTCGACGAGGCCGAGGGAGTTCTAGAACGGCAGGGATCGAGGATGAACACGGTGGCCGGAGTCGAGGAAGGCAAGGTCGATGGCGACATTCCGTAGCGCCCGCGGCCAATTCCTTCGGGGAGAAGCGTCAGGGCGACGAGGCGGAGCTTCCTGCACGCTCGGCTGACCTTGGGGCGGCCAGAGACGGCGGGCCTCGATGGAGCCCGAACGGCTAGGGTTTCGGGTTGGGGATCCTGGGGGGAGGAAGAGGAGAAACAGGGCATGGCTAGGGTTCTCGGCGGCATCGGCGAGGCCTTAAAGGCACTGAGGGGCGGCGGAACGAATCGTATCACCGGCGGGCATCGCAACGCCAGCGAGCAGCGGAGGCAGCGACACCGAGCTGCTTCTGTCGCAAGGAAGATGACATCCAAAGGGGTATGGGCTAAGGTGGGCTGGTTTGGGCGCGAGGTGGGCTGCTGCAGCGTGGCTGAGCGGCAGGTAGAGAGAAGAGTGGAGTGGGCCGGCCTGGGGTGCTGCCTGCTTCTGTTTTTTTTTCTGTAAAAGGATTTTTCCATTTCTGTTTTAAGCTTTCTATTTATATTTCTCATTTGTAATCTGTTTTGATTATGTTCAAAATACAAAACCTTTTCCAAACATTTAAAATACTATGTACACCCTTATAACCATTTGGGTTTCCAAACTTTTTGACTATTTTCAAAATATTTGAAACCGTTTGAAATAGTTACAAAGAGAGGGGGAATACTAGGGTTTAGGGTTTTGTCTATTTCTTGATGCATGCATTTTAAATGATGATTCTCATGAATGCGCAAACAAGTCATAATTCATGTTCAAAAAACTAGGGTTGTTACAATGAAGTTTCTCGTCCGGATCTTGACTCCAGCTAGCACCGCTGCTTGCCCCACGGTGGGCGCCAACTGTCATGGTGGTGGCACGGCAGATGCCATGGGTAGGCTAAAGTATGGGGCCAATGGATGCTAGTGGGATATAGGGAGGGAAGATGTAGTGATTTCTACACACAACTGACTAGAACATAGATCTTTATTTCTCCTCAATCGAGTTACAAGTGCTCCTAGAGCTGTATCAGAGAGAGGAGGAAGAAGACTACTACCTGAGCCCTCCAGTCTCAAATGAATCGATCCTTTCTCCAGGAGCCCGCACCCCTCCTTATAAAGGGGTCCCTTCGTTCCTCCTAGGGCTAACGTGGCAAGCATATTCTTGGAATATGCTTGTCCCAAAGTGGTAACTCGGCGGCCTCCTTTCTGTGTCTCCCTTCTATCGGCGGCAAAGACCCAGAAACCCCCACATGTGAGCCTCGGGCCTGCCCACTGTCACCTCTGTGACGCCTGCCTGCCTCTCTATGGATCTACTCTTCGTCCTTAGTGCTTGTCCCTATGTAGATTCCCCCTATCCAGTATCTAGGGTTTGACTCTAGGATCCTTCTTCTTATCCTGTAAGCTTCTCATTACTCGGCCTCGTGTCACATAACTCGGCTCGACCTTCACCTACATATGAGCCGATTAATCTTACTCAGCCGACTTAACCCATACGTCGGCCGAGTGAGGCATTAATCACTCGATTTGGCTATGCCATGCCTTATTCAGCCGAGCCTTGCATAACTCGGCCGAATTAGCTTATAACTCGGCATATGGTAAGAAAGGTTCCTTCCTTCTTTCCACTATCTTGACCCTACCCAGTGTCATCCCTCCAACATGAGTAGTTCGTTTAGTTCTTGAAGACATGGGAGAAGTCATGTTGTTAGTAGTGAATCTGTGATGAGTTATTATTCAATGGTTTAGTATTTAAGTTGTGGTGCTATTCTTCTAGTGGTGTCATGTGAACGTCGACTACATGACACTTCACCATTTATGGGCCTACGGGAATGCATTGTGTATTTGGCTACTAATTGTGGGGTTGCCGGAGTGACAGAAACCTGAACCCCCATTAGGACACCTTTGCACAAGGGAGCATAGGATCTCAGAGTTTAAGGCTGTGGTTAGATGTATATCTTAATTACTTTCTTGTAGTTACGGATGTTTGTAGGGGGTTTAATCACAAGTATGTATTAGTCCTAGGAAGGGCGGTATGTTAGCACAGGTTCACGCACACACACTTACAAACACCAAAGAAGAGTACTCAGCTATTTGAAGCGAAAGCACTTGACAGAATTCCCATGTGTCCTCGAGAACGTTTGGGATTGGGACACTTGCTAAAGTACTTCCACCGGCTTGTCCTTTGCTAAGAAAGGATTGGGAAGCGAAAGTACTTCCACCGGCTTGTCCTTTGCTAAGAAAGGATTGGGACACTTGCTACGTTTGTTCGTTACTTATGTTAGTTGCTCTTTGTTTTGTTGCCTTTTCAGAAACCACTAAAAATCTGTTTGCTAAGTATTCACAGGGATTTCCTATTCCATACCACTGTTCAGCATCTTCTGCTCCTCGTTGGGATCGACACTCCTATTTATCGGAAGTACTATGATACACCCCCTATACTTGTGGGTCATCAAGACTATTTTCTGGCGCCGTTGCCAGGGAGTGAAGCGCTACTGAAGTGTGGAACTGGTAAGGGGAAATTTTACTGTGAATATTGCTTTTGTTGTTGCTTGTTACTTTGTTTCCAATATGGATAACCCACTTGGTTTTCTGTTTGGGAAAACTAATACCACTGCTAGGGTAGTAGATGAACCACCACCTGTTGAGATAGATCCTTTTAAGATACCTACAAGTATTGTTAATCGTGTTATGGATAATTATTATTTAGGGGATGGAACTGTCCATCCCGGTGATCACTTGCTTTTTATCCATGAATTATGTGAGTTTTTTAAGTGTGCAGGTATCACAACTGAACAGGTGAAGAAGAAGTTACTCTCCATATCCTTGAATAGGAGAGATGAGGAATGGTATAAGCTGTTGAAGAATGGACAATTCATGGAATGGGAGGAGATGGCATCTCTCTTTTACTCTAAATTTTATCCTCCCAGTGAAATTCATAAGGATAGAAATCTTATATATAACTTTTGGCATCTTGATGGAGAGAGTACAGCTCAAGCTTGGGGGAGATTGAAGTTACTAATGCTTAAATGTCCTATTCATGAACTCCCTAACAATATTATTCTCAATAATTTTTATGCTAGGCTTTCTCTTCATGATAAAGATTTACTAGATGCTTCGTGTGCTGGATCATTCACACGTATGAAGGAAGAAGCTAAATGGGATCTCTTAGACTGTATTCAAGATAACACTGAAGCTTGGGAGAATGACAAAGGAAGAAAGTCAGGTATAAACTATGATTATGAATGCATTAAATCTTTTATGGGAACTGATAGATTCCGTGATATTAGCAATGAGTTTGGTCTTGATTCCCAAAGTATTTCCAGCTATTTGAAGGCCTTTGCCTCTTACATTGAAATTCCCAAGAAGAAGTGGAATAAGTACCATGCTCCTTATAAAGACGTTGTTAGTCATGCTTCCGTTAGAAGTACTCAAGTTTGTATTACTAATCATATTGTGCCTGAACCCCATGTTGAGAAAATGCCTTTCCCAGCTAAGGTAAAGGAGTACTCTATGATTATTAGCACAAATAGCAAAGGTACAATGAAAACTGTGGAGCCTGGTAAGCATTTGAGTGATGAACTTGTGGTAGCTATTGTGAAAGACACTGTCACTAGAAATATAGAGGATGACCATTCTGTCTTCTATAAAGACGCTTATAATATTGTCTCTCATCCTGGTAAGGCTAGAAAAGCTAGTGTTCATGTGCTTTCTGTTAAAATTGGTGATCATTGCTACTATGGTTTATGTGATATTGGTGCTAGTTCTAGTGCTATTCTTATGAGCTTTACAGGGAAATTATGCATGAGATTGGTCCTTGTGAGCTTGAGGACATTGATGTGGTTATCCACCTTGCTAATAAGGAAACCATTTGCCCCATTGGTATTGTAAGAGATGTGGAGGTTCTCTGTGGTAAGACTAAATATCCTGCTAATTTTTTAGTGCTTAATTCAGCAGCTAGCAAAACTTGTCCTATCATTTTTGGTAGAGCTTTCTTGAACACTTGTGGAGCTATTATTGATTGTAAGAAGGAAAAAGTTTTAACTAAGTTTGATGGAGATTCTAACGATTTTAACTTTTCCAAATTTGCTAAAGCTCCTTGTGAAAATAGCTTGCCTAATAAAGATTTCAGGATGGAACAACTTGCTTCTATTGATCCAGTCTATGACCTTGGACCCCTTTTTGATGATTGTAAGTATGCTTATTCTGAAGATAAAGTTGTTTCCAGTGACAGTTATATTATCAACTTTATTCAAAGTGCTACTGAAAGTTATTTTGAGAGAGGGAAACATGGTTTTATGCATCTCGATGATGTTAAGTTTCCCCGTTTTATGTTGAAGGCTTTAAAGTTGCATCTGTTTTGTCTTCCTATGCTTGTGGCTTTTTGTTTCAACAATTCGTTTTCTCATGATACCCCCATGCGTAGGAAGTGGGTTAGACTCAAGTGTGTTGGTTATTTGCTTCTTGATGCTCTCTTTCACTCCAGATATATATCTCCTTTGTGAGCATTTTTGGAAGTTTCAAGCCTTATCCTTTTTGGAAGGCATTAAAGAAAAGTACTTGTTGGGAGATAACCCAAGAGTTTTTGTAGAGTCTTGGAAGTTATTACCTCAGTAATAACCTCTCCTTATCCTTTTTGTTTTGGTTTTTGTGTCAAGTTCAACTACTTTTGTGAAGTAGAGTTGTGAAAAGTGGTTGTCCTGGGACAGATTTTTGTGCTGTATTGTAAAAATTCGTGAGGAAGCTCAGTACTTCGGATGGAGCTACATTTTTCTGAGCTTGTTCTACAAGTTGTTACCCAACTTTCATCAGTTCTGCACTTTTTAATTTGAGCAACAGAAGGTCTTCGGAAAAATAAATCTTTACCTGCTGGTCTATTTTGACAGATTTATGCCATCATTTGCATTTGCCTCTTACAAAAGCATTTGTTTTGATGCATTTTCAGTTGAAGTGTGTACTAAAGGTTTATTGTTTTTGTTTACACTAATGTTGTCATTGAGCTTGTGCAAGGGTTTTGTAAGAAGGAAATTCTCAGGAGAAAGAGAAAAGGAATCTACAGAGTTCGTCTTTGAATAGGTAAAAGTGGTGAAAACAGAAGGTTCGTGAAACCCCAACCTTTTTATATTTTTGATGTTTTTAATACATAAGGGAAGTTACGAGACGAAACTGAAGAGGAAACAGAGCCTGGGGTGGACAAACCCACCCTAGGAGCAGGCCCAGCCTGGCCGCGCCTGGAGGTGGTTTGCCACCCTCAGACTCCGTCTCCGCTTCATTTCCGTGTCTAAACCTTCCTTATGCATTGAAACCTCGTAATATATAACCCCTGGATCCCCTGAGGTTCGTGCATCGTGTTCTCATCGTGTGTTTTTTTTCGATCAGTTTCTATCAGGAAATCTTCTCAAGTTTAGGGCACCATGGCCTCCGCCAACGACAAAGGCAAGAATCCCGAAGAAGAAGAACCTCAAGTTCCAAAGGAGGAGGAGATTCCGGTAGGTTATGAAGGAGACATGGAGGAGGACAATCAAACAGACACTTGTGCTACCGTCGCAGGCATTGGTTTGGTGGCATGACCTACCAAGCTTAAGAAGACAACATGGATGTCTACAGGAGGGAAACCTCCACGTCTCTTCTACAATCCATAGCCATCTCCTCCACGTAACAAGAGACCCTTCCATACACTTATACATGAATATCCATATCAACATGTGCCCAAGGAAAGTTTGCCTTCAGTTTGGGATATGCGTCGTTCTAACAATGCAGATAAGGAGCACTGATGCAGCCCGTCCTACGGACGTACCTCCATCTACAACACCTAGCTCTCCCAGCGGACCAATGACTCGTGCCCGAGCTAAGCTCCTACAAGCCAAGGTTAAGTCGCTCCTTTCCTTGTGTGATTTCGATACACCACTGGATGGCTTGCTACTTCATACGCATACATTGTGTATCATCAGGTACGAAGAGAAGGACCCATGGGACGGAGGAACCGGAGCGGAAGCAACCAGTCGCTGCCAGACTCAACCGGTACTACCGGGTCAGGCGACCGGTACTACCGGTACAAGCAGTACTACCGAACCCCGCTACCGGACGCGCCAGGAAGAACCTCCCCACGCCCCAGATGCCTGCGGTACTACCGGTCCGGGAACCGGTACTACCGGTGGGCGGTACGACCGCCTCCTCCTACCGCTTGCTACAGGCGACCCCGACGGAATCTCCAGGGCCGCCAGCGGTACTACCGCCCGCGGAGCGGTACTACCGATTGCGACCGGTACTACCGGTTGCCCAACCGGTACTACCGGTCCTGACTGAACTAGAACGCATCAGTTTGGCCCAGCGCCTTGTACCCCTTTCTATTTTCCTATTTCGTTCCGAAACTACCCCTGTTTTTGTGGCTGGACTATATATAGCCCCCACCCTCTATTTTAAACCCTAGACTTGGATAATAATAGATTAAGGAACCCCTTTGAGGAACTTATATCTATTGGTCTCATGCTCCTACCAAGGAGCACCGGATTATCCACCCCCCTCTTGGATCTTGCCTAGTGCGTTCAAGTTGTACAAGGCCTTGGGTTCTTGGTTTCTCGCCCCCAAGTCGTCAAGATCTCACCAAGAACCTCATCCCCCGTTGTTGGCGTGGAGAGCGAGCTTCGCCCAACACCGATCCTAGAGATTATGTTGGACCGGTTGCCACCGGCGTGATAGATCGGCGTGTATCGTGTTTTGTGTGCGTGTGTTCGTGGTTTTCATCCCCTTCTACCCCTGACCATCGATTTCCCCTCGTTTCTCGTGGAATTAGTGAAAGATCGGGCCAACCCAAGGGTCACCCCCTAACATATTGGTATCAAGAGCACGGTTGATCACGAATTTCCCCCCAATTTTTCTTTGACCCCCCTTAAAATCGAAAATCCCACCAAAAAAGAGCCCCAATTTGCCTTCGGATCGATCTTTGGATTTGGTGAGTTTTTCGTGGTTTTGGTCCATAGATCTGTTGGTTTTGGAGTCGATCTATAGCCCCTGTTGTTCCTAGCCCAGCCTTTCGGTCAGATCACCACGAATTTGAGGATTTTGTCAAGTTGATCTCGTTCCAGTTCCGTGCCTTGCGGTACTACCGGTTGTGCAAGCGGTACTACCGCAACTCACCGGTACTACTGGTTGCACAAGCGGTACTACCGCTCGCCGGTACTACCGGACGTTGCCAGCGGTACTACCGCTCGCCTCTGACTGTGTTTCTTTGCTCCTTTGACGCCTCAACTTCGTTTGCTGACTTTTCCACTTCACTTGTTCGTGTTTCGCGTATTTGTCACCATTTTCACAACAGCTTCCACATCAAAGTCACCACGCTCTCAACGACACCGCGACACTCGAACATCATACCCCTCCAACGGTTGCAAGTCGTCAACAATAGCAAAGGTATAACTTGCACCACTTTGACAGCCCCATATCTTCCTTTGTGTGTATCTCTCCTATGAGAGCAACTCATTTTGTGTTTGTCTAAGCATTGTGCACTTGCCATTGGAAAGTGAGAGTGTGAGGCCAAATACAAAAGTTAACATAGTAGCATAGAAAGGTTGAAAAAGAGAAAGAATAAAAAAATAGAAAAAAAGATACATAGTCTCCCAATACAAAGAGAATACCAAGCTTGTAAGCCAACAAGAGAGAGGAAAAGAGCGCACCAAGGCAAGTGCACAAATCTATTGCTTATCCTCTTTTGGCAAACGAGTTGTGGTCTCTCCTTGCGTTGGCACGACAACCGAGCATAGTCTTCGTTAGGACCTTTTGTGCTCATTTTCATAGTCGTGCTAACCCCGTTTTTCTCCACGTGTGCGTTTTTCCGTGTTTTTGTAGATCGTATCCTTTTGCTTTTGATCTTTGGTTCTTTACCACGTAGAACAATAACCTTTTGCTTGGATCGTTTCGTTTGGTTTCCCACAATCCTAACCTTCCACCAAAAGCTTTTGAGAGTTGTAGCATACTTGTGTGTGAGTTTCTTTGCCATTTCACTTTGCATGTTGTTCGCTCATTTGTGTGGCAATTGGTTTGATATAATCTCCAAGGTGAGGTAAAAGGCTAACTCTCCGCACCCTTTTTCTCCATATACAACCCTTGTCGGCTTTGCATCATGGACAGGAATGGCGAGCCGTCCCAACCACCACCTCCGGAGGATGACACACAATACATGACAAGATGGGACCATTGGAAGGTCCGAGGAGAATTCAACTACCGTTGTGAGGCTCTTGAGCAGCGCCAAGATGAACAATTTAGCGAAGCCCGCATGGAGTTCAAGAACATCGACAACCGCTTCGAAGATGTCCGCGGCCAAATGCATGTCATGCAACACAACCTCGGTCATCAAAATGAAGCTCTTGGTCGCGCACTCGCCTCAACGGATGAGAAGCTGCAACGCCTCATTGATGGGCTAGCAAGGCCACGCTCGCGCGACTCAAGCTCATATCGGCACTCCTCAAGTGAATCACGTGCACCTCGCCGTCACGCTTCAAGGCACCGGGATGGACCCGTTCTTCAATCCATGAGCTCTTCTCAAGCGGTACCATCTCCGCGACACGCCACAACGTCAAGCTATGATGGTGACCTCTCTGCAAGACCTCCATGACGTGAAGCGAACCGGCCACAACCAAGGGCACTTGTGATTCAACAAGAGCACCCTCACATGGACCACCAAGCCCATCGCCGTCGACATGTCCTCTCAACAACAAGTGAAGCATCCGAAGAGGACGAACAAGATCACCGTCGACGTGAAGCACTCGAAGATCCACCAAGGCGTGATCATCGACATGATCGTCAACGTCGGCAACATGATCATCATGACGAGCCTCCTCCACATCAAGAAGAAGGAGAGCAGCCCATCGCGCATGCGGCTCGACGTCCTCCTCGCCACATGGCGCAAGACAATGCTCCTCGGCATCAACCACGACAAGAACAAGAGAAAGCTCCCCAAGCTCGTCGTGAGGATCAACAACCTCCTCCTCGTCCTCAACCGCGACAATAACACGAGCAAGCTCCCCAAGCTCGTCGTCAAAACCAAGTTCCACCACCAAACGCGGCACCTCAACAACCGCAAGAGCAACGCAACCATCACCAAGCAAGACATGAGAGCTCGGATGATGATGATGACCGCCAAAATCATGGCAACCGCCACAACCGGAACCGCAATGGAGAAGAAACTTTCGGCAAGCTCAAATTCACCATGCCCAAGTTCACCGGTTCCAATGAGCCCGAAGAATATCTCTCGTGGGAACTCAAGGTTGACAAGATCTTCCGCATGCACAACTATAGCAATGAGAAGATGATGGCCATGGCATCCCTCGAGTTCGATGAGTATGCCAACCTTTGGTGGGAACAAGTCCAACTCGCTCGCGAAGCAAAAGAAGAGCCTCCAATCGCAACTTGGCAAGATATGAAGGCTCATATGAGATCCCGCTTTGTTCCTTCGCACTACACGCGTGACCTTTTCAACAAGCTTCAAGCGCTTAGTCAAGGGACAAAGACCGTGGAAGAGTACTTCAAGCAAATGGAGCTCAACATGATCCGTGCCAACATTGAGGAGCGAGATGAACAAACAATGGAACGCTTCCTCAATGGCTTGAACCATCCCATCAAGCGCATCACCGAGTTCCAAAAGTACAACAACATGGTTGAGCTTGTGCACATCGCTTCGAAGGCCGAGCGTCAAGTGCAAGAGGACATCAAGTACAACAATCCAAAGACGTACTTCACCTACAAGCAAGCACCAACCACTACTCCAACAACACCAAGTGGAAGCTCCTCAAGTACCACCAAGCTTCCCTTCAAGCCAACTCTCCCTCAAGGAAAACAGCCCCCAAGTGGCAAACATACAAGGGATGATTAACCATTCAATGGTGAATGCCACAAGTGTGGAGGCAAAGGACACAAGTCGGCCGCTTGTGGAAACAAGAAAGTTTTGTTCATCCATGACAACGGCGATGAAGAATACTTGAGTGAAGAAGAGTTTGATGCAAGGGTCAAGGAAGCCATGGCAAGGCAACATTTGGAAGAGGACCAAGAACTTCTTGTGTGTGAGCATGACGCAAGTCCATTGCTTGTGATCACAAGGGTATTAACTACACAAGCCAATGAGAATGAAGACCAACGTCGAACATCTTCCAAACTCGTGCCGGCATCAATGGGAAGTCCATCAAAGTTGTCATCGATGGAGGGAGTTGCCACAATCTTGCAAGCACGGAATTGTGTGAGAAACTCAACCTCACCCTCCATACACATAAACACCCCTACCATATACAATGGCTCAGTGACCAAGGATCCGTCAAGATCAAGCACACCGTCTCGGTAACGTTCTCAATTGGGCCCTACAAGGACACGGTGGAATGTGACATGGTCCCAATGACGGTTTGCCATATGTTGCTCGGAAGGTCGTGGCAATATGACAAGCGTGCTTTGCATGATGGTCACTCAAACACTTGTACCTTCAAATGGCTCGATAAAACTTGTGTGTTGCAACCAATGACTCCTAGCCAAATAATTGCGGACAATGCAAAGGCTTTAGCGAGGGGGCAATACACAAAAACACCTTGTGAGAAGAGTGGTGAGCGAGAGAACCACGCCATAGTGAGTGAGAGCTACAAGCCAAACTCGAGTGGAAAAACTAAGAGTGTTCTTCTTGCCACCAAAAGTGAGATGAGAGAAGTGCGGAACAACCCATCCATCTTGCACTATGTCCTTGTATGCAAGGGACTAGCGCAAGGAACTAACGACTTGACAAATGTTCCTCCTCCTTTGATGGCTCTTTTGCAGGAATTCCAAGATGTATTCCACAAAGAGCTTCCTCACGGCCTCCCTCCTCTTCGTGGAATCGAGCACCGCATCGACCTCATACCCGGCGCCCCACTCCCAAACTGCGCCACGTATCGCACGAACCCGGAAGAGACAAAGGAGATCGAACGTCAAATCAACCAACTCGTCTCCAAAGGTTTGATCCAAGTAAGCACTAGCCCAAGCGCGGTCCCCGTGATTCTAGTTCCAAAAATGGATGATACGTTGCGGTTATGCATGGACTGCCGTCCAATCAATGCTATCACCGTGCGTTATCAACATCCTATACCGCGTCTTGATGACATGCTTGATGAGTTATGTGGAGCCACTATATTTTCGAAAATTGATCTTCGTAGTGGTTACCATCAAATTCGCATGGCCGAAGGTGATGAGTGGAAAACCGCCTTCAAGACCAAGCTTGGTCTCTATGAATGGTTGGTTATGCCTTTTGGCTTATCTAACGCCCCATCTACCTTCATGCGCCTCATGAACCATATTTTGAGATCTCTCATTGGGAAGAGTGTAGTTGTTTAATTTGATGACATCCTTGTCTATAGAAAGTCACTAGAGGAGCATGTTACTCATGTTAAGGAGGTCCTTCAAATCCTTCGTCATGAAAAGCTTTATGCTAATCTCCCAAAGTTCACTTTTGCAAAAGACAATCTGATTTTCCTTGGGTTTGTTGTGTCTTCTAATGGCATTGAAGTTGATGTCTCAAAAGTCAAGGACATACGAGATTGGCCCATCCCTACAAATGTTAGTGAACTTCGTAGTTTTCATGGGTTGGCTGGCTTTTACCGTCGCTTTGTGAAAGACTTTTCTACCATTGCTTGCCCCCTCAACAAATTGACCAAGAAAAATGTCACGCTCGTTTGGGGAAAAGCACAACAAAAGGCTTTTGATCAGCTCAAAAAGAGGCTCACCGAAGCACCACTTCTTGCATTACCGGATTTCACAAAAACCTTTGAGATGGAATGTGACGCTAGTGGTATTGGCATTGGTGGCGTCCTTATGCAAAATGGGCGTCCTATTGCTTACCATAGTGAGAAACTTGATGGCGCACGCCTCAACTATCCCATTTATGACAAAGAACTTTTTGCCTTGGTTCGAGTTCTTCAAGTGTGGCAACACTATCTTTGGCCCAAAGAATTTATCATCCACTCCGACCATGAGTCGTTGAAGTATCTTAAGGGCCAAGCCAATTTGAGTAAAAGGCACGCAAAATGGGTTGAGTTCATGGAGTCTTTTCCTTACATTGTCAAATACAAGAAAGGCAAAGAAAATGTGGTAGCAGACGCATTGTCTCGCAAAAACACAAGCCTTCTTACACGACTCGAAGTAAATGTCTTGGGTCTTGATGACATCAAATCTTTGTACGCGTCCGACCCTTTCTTTGGACCAATTTTTGCAAAATGTTCAATAGACAAAGGGATTGATGATTTCTATTTGCATAAGGGTTTTCTTTTCAAACAAAACAAGCTTTGCATTCTGAAATCGTCTCTCCAACTTTTGCTTCTTCAAGAGTCCCATGGTGGAGGACTTATGGGTCACTTTGGCCGTGACAAGACATATGACATGCTCTCCACTCACTACTTTTGGCCAAAGATGAAGCGCGACATGGAGCGCCACGTCCAATGATGCACTACATGTATCCAAGCTAAGTCCAAGTCCAACCCTTTTGGTCTTTATATGCCTTTGCCTATTCCTCATGCACCTTGGTTGGACATTAGCATGGACTTTGTGTTAGGCTTGCCTAGATCTAAACATGGACATGATTCTATATTTGTAGTAGTGGATCGCTTTTCCAAAATGGCACATTTCATTCCGTGCCACAAGACCGATGATGCTTCACATGTAGCAAATTTGTTTTTCAGGGAAATAATTTGGCTACACGGTGTACCAAGAACAATCGTCTCTGACCGCGACGTAAAATTCATGAGCTACTTCTGGAAGACTCTCATGGCCAATCTCGGCATCAAGCTACTCTTCTCGTCCGCCTCGCATCCTCAAACCGATGGACAAACCGAGGTCGTCAATCGAAGTCTTGGCACACTCCTCCGGGTGTTGATAAGGAAGAACCTTAAAGACTGGGAGGAATGTATTCCACACGCCGAGTTCGCCTACAACCGCGCCAAGCACTCCACCACCATGAGGAGCCCATTCATGATCGTCTACGGCTTCGAGCCTCTCACCGCGCTCGATATCCTTCCACTACCACTTCATGAGCGTGCCAATATGGACGTTGTCAAGCGTGCCCAAACAATGAAGAAACTCAATGAAGACACACGAGTTACTATCGAGCAACAAGTCCTTCGCCAAGCATCAAGTCTAAACAAGACCAAGAAAGAGATGATCTTCGAAGAAGGCGACCTTGTGTGGATACACTTGAGTAAAGACCGCTTCCCCAAGGAACGAGACTCCAAACTCAAGCTAAGAGGTCATGGACCATTCAAAGTGCTAAAGAGGATCAATAACAACGCCTATATCATCGATATCCCAACATCAAAGTATCTTGTGAGCTCGACATTCAATGTCAAGGACCTTTCTCCTTACCATGGAGAAGAGGAAGTTGAGAAGGTTGAAGAGTCGAGGACGACTCTTTCCCAAGGGGGGGAGCTGATGCAGCCCGTCCTACGGACGTACCTCCATCTACAACACCTAGCTCTCCCAGCGGACCAATGACTCGTGCCTGAGCTAAGCTCCTACAAGCCAAGGCTAACTCGCTCCTTTCCTTGTGTGATTTCGATACACCACTGGATGGCTTGCTACTTCATACGCATACACTGTGTATCATCAGGTACGAAGAGAAGGACCCATGGGACGGAGGAACCGGAGCGGAAGCAACCAGTCGCTGCCAGACTCAACCGGTACTACCGGGTCAGGCGACCGGTACTACCGGTACAAGCGGTACTACCGGACCCCGCTACCGGACGCGCCAGGAAGAACCTCCCCACGCCCCAGACGCCTGCGGTACTACCGGTCCGGGAACCAGTACTACCGGTGGGCGGTACGACCGCCCCCTCCTACCGCTCGCTACAGGCGACCCCGACGGAAGCTCCAGGGCCGCCAGCGGTACTACCGCCCGCGGAGCGGTACTACCGGTTGCGACCGGTACTACCGGTTGCCCAACCGGTACTACCGGTCCTGACTGAACTAGAACGCATCAGTTTGGCCCAGCGCCTTGTACCCCTTTCTATTTTCCTATTTAGTTCCGAAACTACCCCTGTTTTTGTGGCTGGACTATATATAGCCCCCACCCTCTATTGTAAACCCTAGACTTGGATAATAATAGATTAAGGAACCACTTTGAGGAACTTATATCTATTGGTCTCATGCTCCTACCAAGGAGCACCGGATTATCCACCCCCCTCTTGGATCTTGCCTAGTGCGTTCAAGTTGTACAAGGCCTTGGGTTCTCGGTTTCTCGCCCCCAAGTCGTCAAGATATCACCAAGCACCTCATCCCCCGTTGTTGGCATGGAGAGCGAGCTTCGCCCAACACCGATCCTAGAGATTATGTTGGACCGGTTGCCACCGGCGTGACAGATCGGCGTGTATCGTGTTTTGTGTGCGTGTGTTCGTGGTTTTCATCCCCTTCTACCCCCGACCACCGCTTTCCCCTCGTTTCTCGTGGAATTCGTGAAAGATCGGGCCAACCCAAGGGTCACCCCCTAACAAGCACGCTAAGGATGAAGAGTGGGGAAAGAATAACAAGAATGGGATTCTCGGACTGACATGATCATGAACCGTATAGAGAAAAACTCAGAGCTAATCCGTACTCTTACTTTTGAGTTCGAGGAGTTGAAGAAACTTATTGAAGATCTTATCAAGAGAACACCACCACCACCAAAGGAGTAATTCGTCATCAGGTTTGGCATCCCCTTGGCATGTTCCAAGCTTGGGGGAGTGCCGCGGTATCACCACCATTATCTTTTATCTTTTAACTTTTTAGTGGATTCATGTCTGTGGTATAGGGGTTATCTTATAGTTTGGTTTGCATGTGGAAGTATCTCTCCTTTAGTTGATTATCTATGTATCCCTTGGTGTGAATGCCTTTATTGGAATATTAATGAGAAGTCTGATCTTTTACTTTTTGCACTTCTTATTTTTATTTGCAATCTCTATTATATGATGGATCTTGTTGTTTAGTGTTGGCACCACTTTGGGATCATCAAGTGGATCTAAATTGGTTTTGGCAAACCGAGTTCTGGTCAGTGGCTTTAGTTTGAAAGAAAAACAAAGAAAGAGCTTACAGGTATTTGGTATCATTTGTTTTCTTTTTTGTTGGCTCATAAGCTTACTATTCTTTATTTAAGATTCTTTTGTTTCTTTAAGGAAGATTGCATGTTTGGATTTATTACTCGTATGTTTGCTTTTTTCTTTCAACTCTCTTGTTTGCTACCCAGCCTTGCTAGCCAAAAAAAACCTGTTTTGAGAAGGCATACTTATCATGTTTCCAAAATCCTTTAAACCCAAAACTTTTGCCACTTGTGTCCACCATATCTACCTAGTAGCTTTTTCTATTCCTAGAAAATTCTCAAGCTTCATCTACCTTTCAAATTAAAAAGTATTTTGTTATGTGAAAACTAGTTAGTAAAGCTCTCACGAAATTGATGGCACACTTTATTTACTTGCCCCTAATAGACTTGAACCATTGTGAAGATCGAAGTTGTATATGCTTGCATCTATATGTTGGAATTAGCAGAACCGTGCTGGGAACGTTTTCAACAGTGCACTTGTACTCTGTACACGGTTGATATCATGCTATTTTTTCTATGGATGTCAACGGTGTGAAATAAAGAGGGAACTTGTAAGTCCATGGAGTTTGTATTTTGTGTTAGAGAAACGCCTGGGCCGCTAGCCTAAGCCATGCTTAATCATGGTGGAAACTTGCAGCATCACCATAGTGAGTCATCTATGAAGCATCCTCAATAAAAAGCTATATGCATAGTAAATAAAAAGATCGT
This sequence comes from Avena sativa, assembly GCA_916181665.1. Taxonomy (NCBI): domain Eukaryota; kingdom Viridiplantae; phylum Streptophyta; class Magnoliopsida; order Poales; family Poaceae; genus Avena; species Avena sativa. Next base: position 360,505,701 of record OV702299.1, on the reverse strand, counting down.
TGAGATGCTCATTGTCTGCTTGCCTTGTCATTTTGGTTATGGGAAAGCTCTTGTACCATGTGCATGGGGTACCCCGTTGGCGGTTCTCAATGATATGCAAATACTTACAATGACAAGAACTTACCTGGACCCAAAGTTGAGTACGCATGAGGAGTGGCCCTCATATTCAAGGGACATGAGATTGTCAACTTATATTTCGTCAAGCATATGCTCCATCTTTGTTCACTTTAACCTTAATCATCTCAAGATGCTTATGATAGGGGCAAGCTCAAAGCTAGTAAGTACCATAATATTTTGGAAGCTCTTTATGACTTGTAATCCCTGCTACCCTCTAAGAAGGGACCTTTCTCCCACTTCCAAGATGAGTCAGTAAACCTACTTCCTCTGTATCTCCAGCAAGCTTTTGAGTTGTTGTGTTTCAAGCATTCATATGGTGATTTATTCAATCATGTTCTTTATCTTCCTTGTTTGCACAAAACTCTTATTTATTGAGTATTACTTTTAAAGCCTTCACTTAAAACCTTTTTGAGCAAAGAGTGCTCCTGTCTTGAAACTTCTACAAAAAGCTTTTGTGAAACTATTGGCCAGGTTTTCTCTGACCAAGAACAAGTTTGTCAATTACAATTATGATTTATCTTTATGCATCTCTATTGTGACTGTTGTACTTGGCTGCAAGCTAAGTTATATAATGGTAAGTTGCTTTCTTCTATGAGTTGTGCAATGGTAAGTGTGATGCTTCTTGTTCGTATTATTTTATCGACACTTCACTCCATAAACCTGTGGACATGTTTACTGAGCTTAGTATTCGCTTGGGGACAAGCGAATTCTAAGCTTGGGGGAGTTTATACGCTCAATTTGCATCACCATTATATATCATAATTTACCTCTATTCATTGATATTTGTCTTATTATGAGGTATTACTTATGGCTTTTCATTTTTTTTATGCATGTTGGATGATTCCTGGAGGATGGACTGCCGGAGTCTGGATTTTGATGGAAAAGAAGGCGTTTCGGTGCAATTTCGCGAAGATCAGAAAAATACCAGAAAAATATGGAAACATATTATTTTACCAAAATACGAAGGAAGCCAGAAGGAGGGACGGAGATGGGCCTCAAGGGGCTCACACCCCCTAGGCGCGGGCCCACCTGACCCCGCGCCTAGGGCAGGTGTGGCCCACCTGCCCGGCCTTCGACTCCGCCCCTTCGCCTATAACTTCCCTTCGGAACCCTAAGCCTCGGGGAGCGACGACAGATAGATTTCAGCTGCCTCTGCGGGGTGGAAAACACCGAGAGAGAAAGATCTCTCCAGCAGACAGATTTCTGCCGGGGGAATTCCTTCCCGAAGAGGGGATACCGTCGCCATCAACACCATCATCAAGCTAGGCTTCATCAGGATCATAATCATCATCATCATCATCCACACCATCATATCCACCAGCACCATCATCACCACTCCGTCCTGCTGTAACAATTGTGTTGGGTATTGCTTTAGTTCTTAGGGGAAACTTTCCCGGTGTTGATTACTATTGTAGTTGATTCTTGTGAGTGGAACCATTGGATTATTGTTTATGTTCATATTGTTATCCATTATCATATCATCTTTGATATTGATCCATATGATGTCTTATGAGTAGTTTGTTTAGTTATTGAGGACATGGGAGAGGTCATGTTGTTAGTAGTGAATCTATGATGAGTTATTATTCAATGGTTTAGTATTTAAGTTGTGGTGTTATTCTTCTAGTGGTGTCATGTGAACGTCGACTACATGACACTTCACCATTTATGGGCCTACGGGAATGCATTGTGTATTTGGCTACTAATTGTGGGGTTCACGGAGTGACAGAAACCTGAACCCCCGTTAGGACACCTTTGCACAAGGGAGCATAGGATCTCAGAGTTTAAGGTTGTGGTTAGATGTATATCTTAATTACTTTCCTGTAGGTACGGATGTTTGCAGGGGGTTTAATCACAAGTATGTATTAGTCCAAGGAAGGGCGGTATGTTAGCACAGGTTCACCCACACAAAACTTACAAACACCAGAGAAGAGTACTCAGTTATTTGAAGCGAAAGCACTTGACAGAATTCACATGTGTCCTCGAGAACGTTTGGTCCTTATAAGTATTTCCACCGGCTTGTCCTTTTGTCACATCCCAAAATTTTCCAAATTTTGAAATGTGAAAAATAAATAAGCAAAAGAAATAATTGCTGAAATTTAGGGTGAAAAGAAACTTTTTGCTTCCAAATGGAAACACCAAAACCCTTCTTGAACAAATTTTAATAAAAGGGAATCCAACAAAATTTCAATCAAGTGAAATGCATTCATCAATGAATGTATCTTGAAATTTAAACATTTGGAATAAAATAAACCAAAACCCTAAAACCCTAATGGAAGAAAATCATTTCCAAGATCTCTCTAAGACTATGGATTTGTTCCATATAAAAACTTGTCAACAAACATTTCTAAATGATCAAAAATGATAAAAAAAATATTATAAAACCATAGGAATTGGTTTCATTTAATTTGGAGCCATGGATAAAAACTTATGAATTTAATAAGGTAAAAGGAAATAATTTCCAAAGCTAATAAAGTTCCTAACTAAAATCCATACCAAATTGTGAGCAAAATAATCCTAAAAGGATTTAAAAGGATAAACAAATATTAAATAAAAATATAAAAATTGGAATCACCAATTTTGATCTATAAATAAAAAATATGGATTTTATAAGGCAAAGAAAGAAATAAATTAATAAGGAATATTTAGAAGACAAATTAAATCTTGGCCAAATCCATAAACAAAAGAAAGTTTATTGAATAATAAAAAGGAGAAAAGGTTTATTTAAATAAAATCATAAGGATTAAACAATATCCAATTTTATTTAAATAAAGATAAATTGCTTAAACTAAATAATAAATTCCAATAAAATTATTTAGAAGACAATTTAAAACTTGAATTAAATCCATAAGCAAATGGAATAAAGATAATACAAATCCAAATAAAATAAAGGAAGAAAGAATATTCAAATAAAAGTAACATGTGATAAAACCATATTCAAATTATATTTAAATGGAGACAAAATCCCTAATGTAAATGATTAATTAAATCATGAGAAAATCTTGGAATATTTTCCAAAGTGGGCCAACTAATCAACTCCTAAATGATTTAAAACCTATTGAAAAGGTTTGATGAAAATTTGAATTCGAAAACAGAAATTATAATTGGAATAAAGACAAATGTCTATTTAAATAAATATTTAACCATAAGAGAATATAATAAAATATTCAAAATGGACTTTAAAATACATTAATAAACAATATTAAAACATATTGAAAGTGTGGAAAAGGTTTTATAAAAATCTAAATTCAAATTGAGGTTTGAAACATTTGAATAAAATCAAAACAGAAAATCAGAAAAAGGAAAAAGAAAAAGATTGAGAACGAAAAAAATAAGAAAAGAAACAGCCCAACTAAACCTACCCTAGCCCAGCAGGCCCAGCGAAGCCCACCTCCATCTCCCCCTCCGAAACGTTTTCTCACCCACAGATTAACCCGCGCAATCACTGACTCCGCGACCCCACCGTACCTCTCCTCTACTCGCTGACCACCAGGTCCCACCGCCAACTCACCATCGTCTCCACCAGCAGACCCGTTCTTCCCTAAACCCCATCGTTGTTTCTGCGTTGCATCCATAGAGTAAATTCGTGTTAATGGCCGAGTAATTCCCGTTTGTGATCATGCCCTCTTAAACGTCATCGTCCCCTCTCTCTTTCCCCTCGCTCACTCGCACCTCTCTACCCCTAGGCTGCCCTTAATTTTTCTCACACCGCTACTGCCGCCGATGAGCTTCTCCGCCGATTCCGGCCATCCCTCAACTTCCCACTGCCTCTAGCCTCCACGAGCATGTTCCCCATCGTCTCACGCACCTGCCTGTAGTCGCAGTTCGCCCGCGCATGCCCCACAACCTCACCTTCGTCTTCGACTGAACACCGTCGCCTACTGCTTCCACTCCAGCGACTCCTCACGGTGAAACCTGACCGCCCCCTCCTCCCTGGTTTCTACTCCTACAACCTCCTCTCCCTTGCGCGTCTAACGCCTCCTTTATTTGGTCTTCCCGTGGCTTGTATCTTCGACTCTGACAAGAACCAAGCGTGCCCGACGCCGTCGTGAACTCCAGCGAGCAATCAATGACGCGTCCATGCGCCCCTTGGCCAACATAGACCACGTCGAGTATCAGCGTGGCCCTGTGAGTCTCGTAATGCCCTCCTCCCTCTCCCTCGCTTCCTGGAATGGCCGGAGCGCCTCTGCCAGAGCGCGCCGCCGCCGTCCACCGTCGCAGCGCCGCCAATTTGTGGTTATTTGGATTAGGGCCGTTAGATCTTGATCTTGTGGACAGGATAGAACCACTTAACTGAATCGGTATGTTAGATCTGAGCCGTGCGATCCCCTTTTAATCCAACAGCCCACATTGATCGTTCCGTGTGAACCGGTATGCGCCAGTAATAACTTGACACGTGGCCCAGACTTCGTTTTAAAAACAGAAACATTTCTATTTAGTGTTTGGATTTGAAAAATTCATAACTTTTGATCCACATGTCCAAAATTTGCAAATTTTATATCATTCGAATCAGGAAAAAGAAAACCTTTCAACCATGCCTTTAGTTTAGTGTTTTGCTTCTGGAAAATTGGTTGTTTTTGCAGAAACATTTTTAGGCTATTTTGAGTATAAAAATTATTCTAAAAATGATTTTAGGGTAAAACCTTTTGAAAATGGTTTGATATAAACTCTATGACCCTAAACACTAAGTTTTGGATTTAAAAATGTATTTGGTTAACCCTAGAAAATTATTACTTTAATTAAAGGCATTTTTAGTAAAAGAAAATGTTGCTTTGATTTAAAAATGGTTTTTGAGTGAAACCTTTTGAAAATGGATTTGTTTAAAACACTTTGACCATAAACACTAACATTGGTGTTCAAAAATATATTTGGCTAACACTATAAATTATTACATTGATTTAAATCATTTCTAGCAAAACAAAAATGATTTAAAATAGCCATTTTCACTAACTTGATTTTAAATGGTTTTGCCACTTTATAAATGACCAATAGGTGTTTTAAAATGTTTATAGCCTTGGTAGAAACCACTTCTTCAATAAAACAATATTTTTCATGCTTACATGCATTGTTTGGTTTTCTTTATTTTATGTGATGAATTGTTTGAATGCTAGTTTTGAATTGTGCCTTGCTTGATTGAGTTGTAGTGAACCTTAAAGAGTGTGACAATTGCAAGATCAAGGAGTGAACCTAGTTTCTCTACCAAAAAGGCAAGTGGTGCTTCATACATTTTGTCCTATTATTTTCACTATGCATTAGTGATATTTTGAGTAGGACTTGCATGGAATTTTCTAAGTATAAGCTATGCCTTGGGAAATCCTTGTAGATGATGCCTTATTAGATTTTCCCTAAGTTAAGATTCCTGCTACTATCATTCTTAGCCTAGCTAGTAGAAAACAAGGGTGGATTATATTCATGCTATGAAATATTTCTAAGTTAATGGCTTGTGTTTTGTTTAATAAAACAACTATGTGAATGAATCACCTAGGTGGAATGGTGTGAATGGATTATGTTGAGTGGTTACACAGGGCCCCATATTTATGGCCTACCGTAGTGTATCTCACTTGTGGAAAGCCATCTAGGAACAAAGAGAATTGAGATGTCAAATGTTGAGAAGATTCAAGTGCAGACACATGGCATTAAGGGCTCTGCCTAGATCATATAGGTTGCAATAACTTATCCAGATGGACAGTTGATAGTAGGGGGTGATAGGATTGGAACGCGTCCATTTGGTCTAAGGGAAGGCTTTTGAAAGATCTTGTCTCGATGCATGTCGAGTCTTGTGGGGAAAGTGCACCAACTCTCGAGAGAGTAAAATCTAAGTACTTAGTTGTGTCCTCGGCAATGGACAATTTGAGCATCAAGACATGGAAGCTCAAGGATCTCCTCATCCCAATTTCTAAGTTAAAAGCTTGTGGTTGAACAAGGGTTAAAGGATCTTCAATTTTTAATTGGTAGATGCCTTGGGTGATTTTGACAAACAAAAACTTAGTGTTTTCCAATGATAAGGAAAATCTATTTGAGCAAAGTAAGCCTAAGCTCCACTTAGCCAAATACATATAGATGATAGATACGACTATTCTACCATAGTATCACTTGCCAATACAATTCAAATGTATTTACCCATGTGGCTGTAACTTATTATGTTGCAGGTTTGTTTGATGTTAGTGAAGTGTGTTGAATAGGATTACAAGTCTACAACCAACATGATTATCTGTGGTACTTTGAAGATGAAGGACTCCATGCTATATAGATATTTATGTTGCCTTGTAATGAGATAGCCAAATGAGCTATGTAAGATGTAATGAATTATTTTATTCCTGGTTATAAAGTTGTATTATGACCTTTGTTTATTGATATTACATCTTAAGCTGTGGATGCTAGCTATTGATCCAGGGACTAGCATTGTAAACACAGGGATCTCTGCCTTATAAAGGTTGGGACATCTACACCTTTGCTAAGAAAGGATTGGGCCACTTGCTTCGTTTGTTTGTTACTTCTGTTACTTGCTCTTTGTTTTGTTGCCTTGTCAGAAAACCACTAAAAATCCATTTGATAAGTATTCACAGGGATTTCCTGCTCCATACCATTGTTCAGCACCTTCTGCTCCTCGTTGGGATCGACACTCCTATTTATCGAAAGTACTACGATACACCCCCTATACTTGTGGGTCATCACGCCACCATCGTCCCTAGATCGGGGGGATCTGAAGTTCTTCCCGGCACCCTACCGGAGGGGTGATCATCCCGGAGGCCTTATCTCCGGTATGATGCGTGAGTAGTTCCATCTTGGACTATGGGTCCATGTAGTAGCTAGATGGTTTTATCTCGTCCTTTGTGCTTTCATGTATAGATCTTGTGAGCTCCGTTCATGATCAAGATCTAATCTATTTGTAATCATGCATGTTGTGTTTGCAGGAATATGATGGATATTGAGATTATATGTTGGTTTGATTAATGGTTTTGTCTTTATGATTCTATCATGTCTATGTTGTTTGTGATCTTGCATGCTCTTTGTTGTTAGTAGCTATCTTGGCCAAGTAGTTGCTAGTGACTCCAAGAGGGGCTATTTATGCTCGATAGTGGGTTCATGCCTCTAGTTTCCAAGGGAAGTGACAATAATCTCTTCGGTTGTAGATGTGTTGTTGCTACTAGGGAGAAAACAGCGGTCTCTTGTTCATGGAACATGTGGATTGTTTACCTTACACACTTTGCTTAAAGAAGTTGTCTATTGCTTGCAACTTAATACTGGAGGGGGTTCGGATGATAACCTGAAGGTGGACTTCTAGTCATAGATGTAGTTGGATAGCGGTCTATGTATATTGTTGTAATGCCCAATCAACCTCATAGGATCTTTCTGACTAGTAATTGCATTGTTATGCCTTGCTTAGTTCCTGTCAATTGCTCTCCTGTAATTTGTTTACCCTTCATGCCATGTTGTTTATTTAAGGAGAGCACCTCTAGTGAACTATGGACCCCGGTCCAATCTTTACCATTGATACATCTTCCACTGTTACTTGTTTACTTGCTGCAAACCATTGCCTTCCACACCATACGTTTAATCCTTTGTTACAGCAAACCGGTGAGCTTGACAACCTCACTGTTCGTTGGGGCAAAGTCTTGAGTTTGTGTTGTGCAGGTCTCCGCGTTGCTTGCAACACCTGTGTGAAGTTTCCTTCCTCCTTCTGGTTCGATAACCTCGGTCTCAACTGAGGGAAAACTCGTTGCTTGCTGCTTCACACCTTTCTCTTGGGGTTCCCAACAGGCTATGCGTAGACAGTCGTCAGGGGTGAGTGGGTGTTATCAGTGAGAGGTGGGGAGTGAGATGGTGTGCTCAAATCAAACGGGGGTGGCCTCCTTTTATAGTGCCTGAAGGGGACCGATGGGCGTGGGTGGAGCTCGTCGTGGTGGTCGGCATAGTGTGCTACTGGCATGGGAGATGATAGGGGGCAGTGCGTTGCCTCCTGGCGGAGCTCAACGGCTTGATGGCTAGGCGTGGGGCGGTGAGGAACGGTCAGAACATCACGGCGCTCTGGGAGGTTCCGATGGCAAGTTTAATGGTGCACAGCGTCCATGGTCTGTGCGGCGGCGAACGGGGTTGTCTGGCGTGTCGCTGGGGTGCTGGCGATCACGCACGCAAGCGGCGAGGGCGGCGCGTAGTCTGTGGGCTCGTGTCGCTGATGGCACACTGGCGCGCTCTCGGCACGCATGCAGAGGAACTGGGCGCGAGCTTGTCGTGTGGTCCAATGGCTGGCAAGGCTCAAGCGTTGGACAGGGGGCGGTAGTGGACGGTGGTTAGTGCTTCAGACAAGGTTGCCTAAGCTAGAGCTTCTCCTAGCTCGCTGGCGACATGGGGGTGGCAAGGTTGCTCTCAGCATGGTCACCGTTGATGGCTATGCATGCTCACAGTGATGCTAAGGCTAATTAGATTAGTTTGATCATCTACTGAGAGTGTAGATTGAGCTAGAGAGGGGACAAGGTTGGCCAAAATTACTGCTACTAATAGTGTTTGATGTTTGTTTGTTTGCTGTTGACAAAGTGTTTGATGAAATGGCCGCAATAAATTCAAATTTGAATTTTGGATTCGAACTTGGTGGGTTTGCTAGTTACATACTAGGGAGTCTTGGGTTAGTTGGATTGGTCAAGGGGCACTGGTTTGGTTGGGTTTTGAAAATGTGTGATCTTCACATATGATAAAGATTCAATTTTGACTTGTGATTTGAATGAGGTTGCCAAATGTTTCTGCAAGTTTGAAAGGTGGGCTTTGATTCACTTTTACTTGGTCTTGCAAGGGGTGAAAAGAAATAGAAAAGTTTTTGTTTGAAATCTTGGACTAGAAACACTCAAAGTGACCTAGTGAGCAAGATTGGCAAAAATGACCATATGCTTTATTTGCTTTGTTTTTTATTTTCTCTTGATTTGTTTCTTCTTGGAAATGTTTTAGATGTTGTTATTTTCATCTTTAAACCATTCCTTGCTATTTAGGTTAATCACACAAGTCCATTCATGCATTCATATAATCATCACATACACACATGCATTCATTTGGTTTTTCTTTAATCAAAGTTTTTGTTAACCCTAATTTTGGTGATTAGAATTTGATAATCATGATCAAGATATTTGGGATGTTACAAACCTTCCCTCCTTAAACAAAATCTCGTCCCGAGATTTGAAAAATAAGAAAAAAAGATTACCTAGGATTTAAAGAGATCGGGAAACTCCGTCCTGATGTGATCTTCTCGCTCCCAGGTAGCTTCTTCTTCAGTGTGGTTCCTCCACTGAATCTTGATAAACTTGATGCTTTGGGTTCTGGTGGATCTGAAAGCTTCCTCCAAAATATGGATGGGTACTTCGGGATACGTCAGGTCATCGTTGATCTCTATGGTGTGGTGATGAATGTTCTTGAAAACTTCAGTCTTTTTTGGAACCTCAAGGCATTTGCGAAGTAACAATATATGGAACACATTGTGTACTGCTAACATCTCCTCTAGCAGTTCCACTTGATACGATACTTCTCCTCGACGATTCAGAATCTTGAAGGGTCCGATATATCTGGGGGCTAACTTTCCTTGGAGCTAGAAACGCTGCATTCCCTTCAAAGGAGACACTTTGAGATACACAAAATCTCCGATATTGAAAGCAAGGTCTCGATGTCTCTTTTCGGGGTAACTCTTCTGTCTTGACTGGGCGGTCTTGAGGTGCTCACGTATCTTATGAACTTTCTCTTCTGCTTCTCGTAGGATGTCGGCTCCAAAGATCTGACTCTCTCCTACTTCCGTCCAATTCAAAGGGGTCCACACTTCCTTCCATACATGAACTCAGATGGGGCCATTTGCAAACTAGCTTGATAATTGTTGTTGTATGAGAATTCTGCGAAAGGCAGACAGTCTTCCCATTTAGATCCATACTCTAGAACACATGCTCTCAACATATCTTCGAGTATTTGATTTACTCGCTCCATTTGTCCATCGGTTTGAGGGTGATACGCTGTGCTGAAATCTAGTAGGGTTCCTAAACCTTCTTGGACTTTCTTCCAGAATCTCGAGGTAAACTGAGTTCCTCGATCTGATACGATGTTCTTGGGGACTCCGTGTAAACTGGCGATCCTAGCGATGTATAACTCTGCTAGCTTCGAACTCTGGTATGTGGTCTTGACTAGTAAGAAATGGGCTACCTTGGACAATCTATCGACTATGACCCAAATAGAGTCATTTCCCCTACTAGAAATAGGCAATCCGGTGATAAAGTCCATTCCAACGGAATCCCACTTCCATTCTAGAATCTGAAATGGTTGCAAAAGTCCTGCGGGTCTTTGATGTACCGCCTTGACTCTTTGACAAATATCACACTTGGCGATATAGCTTCCGATTTCTCTCTTCATCTTATGCCACCAAAATTGCTCCTTTAGATCCTGATACATCTTCATTCCTTCGGGGTGGGTAGAATAAAGGGTATCATGGGCCTCCTTCAAAATAACTTCTTTCAACTCTGAATCTGCTGGTACACAGAGACGTCCTTTGAACCACAGAACTCCTTCTTCATCCTCGGTGAATCCGGGTACCTTGCCTGTACCGATACGATATTTGATTCTGTCGATACTAGCATTTCCTTTCTGCGCCTCCTTGATCTGACTGATCAAAGTGGGTTGAAGTTCTATGCTATCCAAAAATCCTTCACTTACTAATTCCATTCTGAAATCTTCCACCCCTTTGTGCAAACTTGGTTGCTCCATCAGAATCATGGAGTTCAAGCGGCACGGAAATCTGCTAAGGGCATCTTCTACCACATTGGCTTTACCAGGATGATAGTGAATGTCTAGATCATAGTCCTTGATTAGTTCAACCCATCTTCTTTGCCTCATATTCAGCTCATTCTGAGTGAATATATACTTCAGGCTCTTGTGATCCGAATAAATCTCACAACGGTTTCCCATCAGATAATGCCTCCATGTTTTCAGGGCTAGAACTACGGCTGCTAGTTCAAGGTCATGAGTAGGATAATTCTCCTCATGCTGCTTCAGTTGTCGGGATAGATAAGATATAACTTTTCCTTCTTGCATCAACACACATCCAAGACCGATCTTGGATGTGTCACAATATACATCAAAGGGCTTCGTGATATCCGGCATGATCAAGATTGGGGCTAAAATCAATCTCCTCTTTAGTTCCTGAAAACTCGTTTCACATCAGTCCATCCATTCAAACTTCTTGTCCTTCTTCAGCAATTGTGTCATGGGTCTAGCGATACTCGAGAATCCTTCTACGAACTTGCGGTAGTATCCCGCTAATCCGAGAAATGCACGAACTTGGGTTTGAGTGGTTGGGGCTTGCCAATCTTCAACATCCTTCACCTTTGCAGGGTCAACAGCAATTCCTCCGGCTGATACCATATGTCCGAGGAATCCTACCTCCTGTAACAAGAATTCACATTTGCTAAACTTGCCATACAGCTGATGCTCTCTAAGGGTTCCAAGGATGGTCCTTAGGTGTAGCTCATGTTCTTCTTCTGATTTTGAATAAATCAGAATGTCATCGATGAAAACAACGACAAACTTATCCAGGAAGTCCATAAAAATCTTATTCATGAGGTTCATGAAATAAGCGGGGGCATTGGTTAATCTAAAAGACATGACAGTATACTCATATAATCCATATCTAGTGGTAAAGGCAGTCTTTGGAATATCCTCTGCGTGAATCTTGAGTTTATGATAGCCAGTTCTAAGATCAATATTAGAAAACACTTTGGCACCAGTCAACTGGTCAAACAGGTCTTCTATCTTCGGCGGTGGGTACTTATTCTTGATGGTGACATCAGTTAACTTCTAATAATCCGTACATAAACGGTTACCTCCATCCTTCTTGTCCATAGACAAGACAGGTGATCTCCATGGCGATGCACTTGGTTGAATCAATCATATTTTCAGCATAGCATACAGTTGCTTCTTCAGTTCCACTAGTTCCGATGGGTTCATACTATATGGTCTCTGGGCTATGGGTCCGGTTCCAGAGATTAGTTCAATGATAAAATTGATATCCCAATCTAGGGTCATACCGGGCAAAACATCTGGAAATACATCGGGGTATTCACAGACTATCCGGACTTGGTCAATGGTTGGCTGGGCTATACTCTTCTTGCACTTGAATTGGCGGGGCAAGGTTTCAGATATATGCTCGGCTGATATTCCGGCTATACTGGTCATGGTTATGGATTTCTTAGCACAGTCGATTAATCCTTTATGTTTGGACATCCAATCCATTCCTAGTACTACTTCCAAACCTTTAGTTCCGAGTACTATTAGATTAGCATAAAAATCTATGCCATGGATTCGGATAGGTACGGCTTTGCAAATTTGTCTATCTTTGGTGGTTGAACCAGGTATTTGAACTATCATAACATGCTTCAATTTGGTGGGTTGAATCTTACTAGTGCATGCAAATTCTTCAGTAACAAATGAGTGTGATGCTCCAGAATCAAACAACACTCTTGCAAGTACTGAGTTAACAGAAAACATACCCAACATGACATCTGGCTCTTCTGGGCTTCTTTAGCATGCATGAGAAAGAGACGGCCGTTGCGGTTGAGCGAATTCCCTGGGGCAAACCTTCTTCCAGGCTAAACACGATGCTGCTGCTGAGCTGGGGCATTTGCATTGGGGGCTGCGGAAATCTTCTTGGGGCACTCATTGGAGTAGTGACCTTTGGTTCCACATTCATAACAAGTCACTTGCGACTTGTCCTTTGCTGCAACAGGCACAACATTGCTTCCAGTCCTTGGGGAAGTGTTGGTGTTGGTGGCGACATTGTTTTTGTTGAACTTAGGTGGTGCACGATTGAAATTGCTGGGGTTGTCGGGGTTGTTGTTGTTTCCTCTGGGCCTTGGGTTTCCATGGTTAGGATAGGTCGGATGGTTCATCGGGGGTCTATTGGACCTTGGGGAAAATCCTGGAGATGGGTTGGGGTGATACTTTGGTGTATGATGGGTTCCTGGTTGATGCATCATTCGACGCTTGCGGTTATCATTAGCTTGGTTGATCTTGCCTTCCATCTGAAAGGCGGAATCTACTAAGGCTTCAATATCAGCAAAGGGGATATTGACTAACACTGTTTGCATCTCATCGTGCATACCATTCAGGAATCTCTCCTTCTTCTTGGCTTCGGTATCTATCTCATCCGGTGCATACCTAGACAATGACAAGAATTTGTCACGGTATTCCACTATGGTCATCCTGCCTTGCGTCATTTCCCTGAATTCATCTCTCATCCTCTTGATCAAACCCGGTGGCACATGGGTTCTACTGAACTTGACTTTGAACTCTTCCCAAGTCACCATCTGTCCTACAGTCATGGCGCGAACGTTGTTCGACCATGCTCTTGCATCTCCAGCCAGGTAGTGGGTAGAAAACAGTACTTTCTCGTTAGCTTCCACTCCTGCAACTTCCATATTGTTCTCCATGGTTTGCAACCAATCATCTGCATCTAGGGGCTCTTCTGACTTAGTGAAAACAGGTGAATTGGTGTTCTGAAAATTCTTCAGCTTAGATCCATGGTTGTCCTGATTTCCATGGCCTTGATTGTTGTTGGCCATCTGAGCTATCTGTTGAAGGGTGGCTAAGTTGGCTTGACGTTTGGCTCTTTCGGCTTCGCGGTCCGAAACCAACATTTGCAAGATTTGTAACATCAGGTCCGGGGATGAGTTGCTTCCTCCGCGAGGCATCTGAAGATTGAGAGAGATCATGAGAAAAGAGGGAAATTTCTAAGGTTCAGGGTTTTGAAAAGTTTTTAAAGTTTGACTCAGATTTTTCTAGCAACTTGCTTTTCATTCATTCATAGCACACGATACAAACACACACCATAACAAAGGAAAACAGATGGTTTGAAGAACCATTCTGTGAAACTACGATACAGTGGGACCGAATACAACTCAGTAACACTAGTGCTCAAGTGCTAATACTCTTTGGAGTCAGTATCCTCATCATCATCATCGATGAAGGCGAAGTCATCCTCATCGGTGAAGAAGTCCATGGCCTAATCCTCCAGAAAGTCATCATCATCGCTGAGATAGGAGTAGGGGTCTCCACGAAGGTCTTCCCCTGCATTCTCCCTCTCCTCTAACTGCATGTCTCTCTCGTGTATGGTCTCCTCCAAATCCGTGATTCGGTGGCGAAGACGGGCAATGATGCGCTCCTTCTTATCAAGCTGACGGCGACGAGACTGGCGATCCTTCACTAGCATGGCAATGGTCTAATCCTACTTGGAGGCGATGGAGTACTTGTGGTTGGCGTAGGAGCGGGCATTATCTAACTCCTTATGGCGTTCATACATCATGAAGATGAGGTGGTCCAATTGACTCTTCATCTCGTGGTGGTATGGGGACTCTAGTGGATGTCCCATAACATCACGCCATGGGTAGAACTCAAAGCGGGTACCCTTGATCTGATTGATACTCTGCCCACATAGACGGTCAAGAGCTTCCTGCATGGCCCTGGCAAGTCTATCGAGCCAGTTGTTCTCTCTCAAGGTGAATTCAATTCCCTCTGTGGTGGGGGCTTCAATCTTTTCCCGGAGACTTGAAACAACTAGCCACTGCAAATCCTCTCCTTCCTGATCATTGAGCTGAGCTCCGAAGAACTCGGGTGCGGACGATCCAGCATCTCTGCCAGCTGGTCCAAGTCACGCTCAAAGATGAGGTCTCCTCCATTCCCCAACTAATAAAACTTGCTATACTTCACGTCCATCTATAAGAATATAGGATGAGTAAGTTAGTAGACTGATCAAGTGTGTCAAATTTTATGTAAGTTTGCAAGAATTTTTGAGGAACATGAATTTTCATGAAAGAGTCTAAGAATTTTTGAGGAATATGAATTTTCAAAAATACTCACTTCCTTGGTTTTGAAACTAAGTTTTTGATTCAAACGTCCATTCTAAACTAGGGTCTCCTATGGTCAGGATGGCTCTGATACCAACTTTTCAACACCCGGATTTTTAATCCCAGATGCTTGTTATGCCATACATTGTAATCCCAGGATTACCATTTTTGCGAGACATAACAGGATATCACAGTACATCATCCATTACAAACCATACATAAGGTATTACAACAAATAAGGATCACATGATCCAGTCTTAATACAATCAAGCAGCAGAATAACGTAATAATTATGATAGCGTAGGCGAGGCTCCATCTTCATGGTCACGGGCAATGCTGGCGATGGGCGATGATCGTAGTTGTTGTAACCTCAATGTTGTCCATCTTCCTGATACTCCTCTTCATAGTCTGGCCACGGGAATAGCCAGGGACAAAGCTATGAGTACTCTTTAAGTACTCGCAAACTAATACTAACAAGTGAAGTGGTTTTAAGTAGGATACTAAGCTCTAGGTTGTTTTGCAAAAATCCAGATTTACCTTAACTAAGTTCAGAAGCAAAGAAAGCTATTTGAAAGTTTTATAACACCTAAGTGGGAACTTGAATTTCATGTCACTACTCTGTTGTGGTCAAGTCAAAGTCATAAATCATTTCATAAGTCATTTTGGAAACATCTGACGACGGAACAGTATGGCCACTCCAACTGTCCATAACCGCGGACGTGGCTATTCGAATAGTTTGACACTCTATAGAGATTGTACACTTTCACCACAACATTCGATACATCCGTCAGGGATAATCCTAAATTCACCATACTCAGTATGCGGATAATCAATCCTAACCTTTCAATTACACGCCCTAGTATAGGCACCTCTCCTGTGAGTTTGGCCTCCCAACCATGACCAAGTGTCATCTTGGGAACTGCACAGGTGTACAATCTTCACAAGGTAGCCTCAGCTCAAACCTTGGCTGCAAGGGAACCCATACTAAGGTATATAAATTTCCAGTCAAGCCCTACCCAAATTTCAGGTATTGTGGTTGTACGGTAAAATTGGAATGGTATCGCATCCAGACAACCATCAGTTTTATAAAGGGCTAAGGCTCATGCCTTAACATTTTCATCATCAAAATCATATGGCGTTCAAAAACCCATGGCAAAACATCTCAGTAGAATGGCTCATCACTCTAAGTTTTTCATAACCATTTTCATCAAGTATTCCCTTCTACAGTTAATCAAGTTTTATTCTTAGCACTAGCATCTACAGGTGGGGATAAGTACTAATGAGGGGTGATAATGTGAACTAGATAAATTCAATCTCATGCCTCAGGATAACATCAAGATTATCTAGCTTAGGCCAAATTTTATGCTCTTTATACAACCTTCAAATATTTTTCTAATATCTATAATTCACTTAAGTAAACTCTAAGTAATAGCTTTGATAAAGAAATAAAGTATAAAGCTTGCAAGTAAAAACTAGGATTGGTCTCTCAAGTGGGTATGATCACATATGCTTAAGGCATATAGTAGGCATAGTAACAAGTAGTGGTTTGTTGCATCAGTAGAGTATCTTGCAAGTGTTAGCTTGCACATTCACTAGTAGTATTAGGCTTGCACAATATCAGTATAAGCTTGCTAAATTGCAAGTGTTAGCTTGCCTTGTGCAGAGCAATGGTTGAAGTTCTCCTCGGCTTCTTCTTCGTAGAATCCTCCTTCCTCCTCGTATCCTTGGTCGGTACTAGCGTCTATAAATAAATACGAGGTACACAATCACCACATAATTCTTAACTACTCTATTTAGCACACAAAGGTTCACACTAGATGATCTAGCATCATCACTATTATCACAAAGATTAAAGCACTTGTCTTATTTATTTTATTTTAGAAAAGTAATTTCTACTCATTGAAAAACTACTTAAGATTTAATATTCTCCAACTAAAACATGGGATCATGTTGACACATGTCTTCACCACATATTTCAGTACATGGGAATGTGATTTAAAGTGGTGTCACAATTTAATAAGGTTTGACCTTTTTATTTTAATTAAATAAAGTGACTAGAAATGCCTATGGGGCATTCTTTTATTGCTTGATCATTATTTCTGCAAGTAAACCTATATGTTTTTATATATTCTGAAAGGTATGGTTAAATGTGATTTTTGAGAGTTGGAATCAACTCAAAAGCTTTCGTGGTTGAATTTTGAAAAATGTTTGAATGCAGAAAAGCTTCTGCCTTGGTATTTTTACCATGGGTGATCTACAATTCCAATTGGTTTGAATCCAACGGGTTTGGATTAAGCATTCCAGTACCTTTCTAACAAAATTGGTTTCATGCATTTTGGTTCAGTAAATCGAGCTAGGTTGATTTTTAATCTAGGTACAGAACTAATTTGGAAACTAAATGAATAAACCTAAGTTTGAATTGTTGGGTCGCACGGGAGGTTTAACTAGGCCGGCCCACTACGCACAACGCACGCGCGGGCTAATTAAGCGAACGACCCCACTAGTCAGTGAGACAGCGTGTTGGGGATATGCTATATGGGTATCCTCATAGCATGTCTCTTATCCGACTAACCCGGGTGGCCCATAGTCGGTAGCATGGCCTATGGCCTGCTGGGCGGCCCAGTTAGGTGGATCCAGAAGGGAGGACCATGCCGGATAAAGGAAGGCTACGGTGGAGTCACCAGCGTACCCAGAGCCTTGGAGTGCAAGATACACAAGACTAGTAATAGACGGTGTAGAACTCTGTAACCTGTCCGGCTAGGACTTTTCCATGTAACCCTAGGACCTGGCGACTATATAAGTCGGGCCTATGGGAGCCTTTAGGGCATCGTTTTACACACACCTCGCACAGCGAACCAATCTCTGTAACTCGGCGTATTGCCATTATAGTGATTTATAGCAGGAGTAGGATTCCGCCACCGTTGTGGGATCTGAACCTGGGTAAGCTGTGTTACCTCGTACCCGTCAACCGTCCGCCTTACCCACGTCTCTAAACACGCACTGTGAGGACCCCTCCATGGCGTACTCGTCGGCAATACCACGACAGTTGGCGCCCACCGTGGGGCTAGAGGCGCTTCAGGATCTTCAGCGGGCGAGGACCAAGATCTTTATGGGAATTGGCGAAACCGTAGCCATCGGTCGCGTTCTCTTCTTCGGCAACATTCCGATCGTCCCCCCTGACGAGTTCTGGATCCCGGCGAAAACGAACCCTACGCGATGTTCGATCGTTCCTATCGGAGACATCCACCTCTTCATTGGCGAAACCGACTCGGGCACTAGTCCCCTGGGAGTCGGAGGAGCATCAAGACCCGCACGGACCGCCTACAGGCAGGATACGTTCACGGAAGGATCGATGTCGGATCTCTCTTCGGAGTTTGCCGGCAAAGATCGGAAAGCATCAAGACCCGCATGGACCGCCTACGGGCAGGATACGTCCGCGGAAGGATCGATGTCGGATCTCTCCTCGGAGTTTCCTGGCAAAGATCGGAAAAATTCAAGGCCCACCCAAACCGCCCCTGTGTAGGATATAAAGGTGGAAGATCACTCCAAAATCCGCCGGTTTCGCCTGTGCGTCTGGACAGCAGAGATCCAAGTTCGTCGGTGTGGTTACCATCTTCGATCTGGCGCGCTGCGTTCAGAGAAAGGGCGAAAACCCCCGCGACTACCTCGCCAGGTGGCTCCGTATACGGGCCGACCTGGCCAACTACCCCAATGATGATGCCATCTATCACTTTGTGGAAGTACTGGACCACGGCACGCTTCTCCGACATTCTCTAAGACGGCAACAGGCGTCAGGATGCCTCACCTTCGAAGGCATGGTGAACACCGTCAACAACTACGCAGAAGCTGAAGCGGCAGCTCAGACAGCGCTTGTGCTAATTGACGGAGCACCTCCGATTCAGCCACCACCACCGCCTCCGGCCGCCATCGTCGCAGCAGCGCCACCACCTCCAGTCATCGTCGAGGCCGTTGCACCTCCACCGCCCGTCATCGAGGAAGTCCTGGCACCCTCTGACTCTGTCATTGACGCGCTTTATGCTGATTTCAGTGCAGATTCCGAGGAAATAGACTTCAGTCCAGAAGAGCTAGACTCCGCTATGCAGGAGATGGAGGAGGAGTACTCGCGCGACGAACAAGCTAAAAACACCGTCATGTCCCGAGGGGTGTTCCTCACCATTGGGACAGCAATGGATGAAGACCAGCCCGGGCAAGCTCCGCCTACGGTGCTGGATAAGGGTAAGGGGCCACTTATTGCTGCTGACAATGATCACGCAAGAGTCATGCCTCCCCCGCCTAATCCAGTGCAACAGCCGCAGGAACTCGGCACCGGTCCGAGCAACAACAACACCGCAAACTTAACGCCTCCAGCACGTACGTCGGCAGCAGCCCATGTTACTCCAGCTGATAGAGTAATGTACGACAATCTCCTCGTTGAGCCACTAACTGTTGATCATATCCGAAACGTGACTCAGCTTAACGAGAAGCGCCAGCAACTGCTGGAGGAAGCGCAAGCCATCGCGGAGCAAGGCGCTAAACTAGATCGAGATCTGGTCAACGCGCAGAAGTCCATAGAAAAAGCTAGAGCAATGGAGGCCGAGTACAAGACTTTGCTCCAGCAGCAGAAGGCTAAGAAGGCTCCGGCTCGTGTCATCAACGATCCTGGTGTACGGCGCAACCTAGGATGGGCTCCCTCGAAGCCGGCACAAGCCAAGCCATACATTGATAGTGAAGGAAAGCAGGTGATGCCCACCCCACTCCATAACCTCGCCGTCGCCAAGACCCTTCTGGAGCAGGATAGATCGCCGGAGGCAGTAGAACAGGTCTATGACCTAGTGGCCAAGGCGGTAAAGCAGTAGGAAAAGGCCACCTCTCAGAGGCTTGAGTCTGACCCAGCACTCTGCCAATCTAGCCAGTACAAACCACCAAGGGACAGATCTCCTCAGGATGTCGGATCGCAGACGGGTTCATCAGAACGAAGACGGAGGCACGTGCGCAACAGGAAGGATGCTATCCCCATATCCTCCGACCACGGAGAAAGAGCCCAACCTCGCCGCCCATCGCCACCACCCCGATCCCCCCGACGTCAGGAAGACTACAAGGCTCACCGTCGCACGGATATGCCCCCACCAAAGCAGTGTGGCATCGTCATCCGCGACAACGCGGAGCAGACCCGTCATGACGGAAAGCACCACGAAGGACATAAGAGCAGGTCACGCCATGACCCTCCGCGTCCGACAAGCAACCGCAACAGGCACGAAGCATGGCAGGAGGGTAACAACAAGAAGGCTAACCCACCGCCACCTCCGCCTCTGTCGCCGCCAAGCAGTCACCATGGCGGAGGGGGTCCGCGTCGTTCACGCAGCCCATCCCCTGTTGACAAAAAGAAGAAGAACCCGGAGCCATACGATGCACGTTCACGGATCGATAAGATCCACGAGGCCCGGGAAGGACCATACCTGGGACCACGTTGCTTTGGATCTGGGATACGGTCTGCAACTTACCCCAAAGGATTCCGGATTGACAAGACCATCAAGCCCTATGACGGCACCGCCAAGCCTTCCACATGGTTGCAGGACTACAGCAACGCGATGGAGATTGCCGGAGGCAACCCCAACATCACCGTCAAGTACCTCCCGTTAATGTTGGCGGGCACGTCCCGTCAATGGATCGACGACTTGCCGGAGAAATCTATCTACAACTGGCTGGACATGCAAGAAGCATTCACCAAAAACTTTGAGGGTACATACAAGCGTCCCTGCACTGTGGCGATCTACAGCGGTGCGTGCAAGAGAAAGACGAGACATCTCGCGCCTACCTCTCCCGCTGGCTGGATATGAAGAATTCCTGCGCAGGAGTGCACGACCAGACCGCCATGGCCGTCTTCATCGATGGGTTGGAAAGAGGCACGTTACTCCGACATAAGATGAAGCGCTTGCAGGACAATCATCAGATTGACTTGAATCAGATGATTCAGTTAGCTAGTGAGTTCGCAGCTGCCAACGACGACGCTCGTGGCTCTTTGCCGGCAACGGCCGTTCCAACTCAAGCTCGGAGGAACAGCAGTACAAAGCGGAAAACTGCTCCAGAAGAAAAACAATCTACCGACATGGTCGCCATGACTTTTGCAGGACAAGGAGAAGGCGGACAACATGGCCGAGGAAGGGGAGCAGGCCATGGGCAGCAGCGAGGAAGTGAAAGCAACTTAGCGCCGCTCCGCGTTCCCCAAACCTACGAAGAGTACCGCGATATGCCATGCCTCGTACACCTCGACGCCAACGGCAAGGCCACCCATACCAATCGACACTACAAGTTCATCAACGACCTCAAGGAAGACCCGGAGTCCGGCTATAAGCGAAGTGGGAAGAACAGACTGCGAGGCAAGGGCAAGGGGAAGAAGAAGGAGGAGGAGTCCAAGGATTCAAGTGACATGGACGAGGACGTTGACCCCAAGCACGCCGCCAAGAGCGACGACAAGGGCAAGAACCCCTTCACAAAGAAGGCCCCAGTCTACCACACTTTCCTTGGCACCCCCACCGTCCGACAACAGAAGACCTCTTTAAGGATCCTGATGGCTACTCTCCCCCCAGTTCCCCAGTACCTACGCTGGTCGGAGGTTCCAATCACTTGGGACAGGACGGACCACCAAGACCTTGTGCCCACGGAGAACCAGTACGCCATGGTCATCAACCCATTGATTGAAGGCGTGGAGTTCACCAAGTGCATGGTGGATAGTGGAAGCAGCATCAATATTATGTACCTGGATACACTGCAGAAGATGAACTTGACGGAGGCAAACCTAAGGCGGACTAACACCGTGTTCCATGGCGTAGTTCCTGGACGGGAGGCTCGGTCCCTTGGGTGCATCACACTTCAGGTAGCCCTTGGCAACGTTAATAATTACCGCCAAGAGCGCATGACCTTTGAGGTGGTCACCTTCAAGAGCGTGTACCACGTCATATTCGGCCGCGACATATTCCACACGTTCATGGCCAAGCCATGCTTCGTCTACAACAAGCTCAAGATACCCGGACCAAACGGTGTCATCACTGTATCCAGAAGCTTTACCAAGGCAAGGGACTGCGAGATCAATGAAGCAGCCGTTGCAGAAGCTGTCCTCTACAGCGAAGAATTCAAGGAGATCCAGAGCAAGGTCAATGCCTCAGAGATGCTCGCGTCGAAGAAGCAGATCTCCGACTCTGCTCCTGCGTTCAAGGCCGCCATCGAGACCAAGCCGGTGGAACTTGTGGTAGGCGATGCCTCCAAGACCGTCGCCATTGGGACGAACCTGGATCCCAAATAGGAAAGCGCGCTCGTCGAGTTCCTCCGTGAGAATAGGGACATCTTTGCCTGGCAACCTGCCGACATGAAAGGTGTACCTAGGGAACTTGCCGAGCACAGCTTAAACATAGATCCAAAATGTAAACCAGTGAAACAACCTCTACGACGCTTCGGAGATGATAAGAGACGCGCCATTGGCAAAGAGATAGCTAGGTTACTTAAGGCTGAGTTTATCCGAGAAGTCCTTCACACCCGATGGGTGGCTAATCCTGTACTTGTCCCCAAAAAGGGAACCAATGAATTAAGAATGTGCGTTGATTACACCGGCTTGAACAAAGCATGTCCCAAAGATCTGTTTGCTTTGCCTCGCATTGACCAAGTCATTGACTCGACGGCTGGCTCGGAACTTTTGTGTTTTCTCGATGCATACTCAGGATACCACCAGATCAAGATGAGGAAGTATGACCAATTGGCCACTTCGTTCACTACCCCATACAGCACGTTTTGCTATGTCACGATGCCCTTTGGGCTGAAAAACGCAGGTGCTACCTACCAGCGGACAATGCAACATTGCCTTCATGACCAAATTGGTCGGAACGTTCACGCCTATGTGGACGATATCACGGTGATGTCTAAAAAGTCAAACGACTTAATCTCCGACTTAAAAGAAACCTTTGATAATCTCTGGAAATACAACATGATGCTCAACCCTAAGAAGTGCGTCTTCGGGGTTCCAGCCGGCAAACTGTTGGGCTTCATCGTTTCCCAGCGTGGAATCGAGGTCAACCCGGAGAAAATCAAGGCCATCTTAAACATAAACCGTCCGACATGTCTAAAAGACATCCAACGACTAACAGGTTGTGTTGCAGCAGTTAGTCGGTTCATCAGCCGACTTGGAGAGAAGGCTCTGCCGCTGTACAAGTTACTGAAGAAGGTGGACAAATTCACGTGGACGGACGAGGCAGATGCAGCATTAAAGCAGCTCAAGGAGATTCTTTCCTCAGCGCCCATCCTTGCAGCACCCGAGCCTGGCGAGCCCCTGTTAATTTACATGGCGGCAACCAACCGGGTTACCAGCATCGTCGTCGTGGTAGAGCAGAAGGAACCAGGCTATGAGCACGGAGTTCAACGACCAGTTTACTATGTAAGCGAGGTCTTGACGGAGTCCAAGCAGCGTTACCCGCACTACCAAAAGATAGCTTATGGAGTATTCCTCGCTTCGCGGAAGCTGGGGCATTACTTTCAGGAGCACCCAATTATAGTAGTGAGCAAGACTCCACTGTCCGACATTATCAACAACAGTGACGCTACAGGAAGGGTCACGAAGTGGGGCATCGAACTTGCCGCCTTCGAGATCACCTACAAAAGACGCGATGCTATCAAGTCACAAGCCTTGGCGGATTTTATTGCAGATTGGACAGAAATGCCGGATGCCACTCCATTGCCGGAACCAGAGTACTGGGTGATGTACTTTGACGGATCAAAGCTGCTCAATGGCTCGGGGGCTGGTGTATTGCTACAGTCACCAAAAGGAGACAAGCTACACTACGTTCTGCAGATCCACTTCGAGGCTACAAACAACATGGCGGAGTATGAAGCACTCATTCACGGACTGTGTGTAGCCAAGGATATTGGCATCAAGCGCA
Organism: Avena sativa; assembly: GCA_916181665.1. Taxonomy (NCBI): domain Eukaryota; kingdom Viridiplantae; phylum Streptophyta; class Magnoliopsida; order Poales; family Poaceae; genus Avena; species Avena sativa. Next base: position 360,481,802 of record OV702299.1, on the reverse strand, counting down.
TAGTTTGCTGTGGAGATTCCGACCTGGTTGCCCAGCAGGTGGCTGGCACCTGGAACGCGCGGAACCCTATGATGGCGGCATATCGCGACGAAGTGGACGAGATAGCCAAGAGCTTCTTGGGCTACGAAGTCAAGTATGTGCCTAGGGAGCAAAACGAGGCGGCTGATCTATTGTCTAAACTTGGATCAGGGCGCAAGCAAATTCCGCCAGGAGTTTTCCTAGAGCATCTACACACACCATCCGTGAAGGGCGCCGACATCGACAACCCGGATAGAGCTGATTCTTTCGTCAACATAGTGACAAAGACCCCTCCGGCTTGGACTAAACCGTTCATGGAATATCTCGAACACGGAACTTTGCCCGACGACGAGGTCGAAAGACGGCAGATAGTACGATGAGCAAAGGGTTATACCATAATCAATGGGCAACTCTACAAAAGGAGCACTACTGGTGTATACCTAAAGTGTGTTTCCCAGCTAGAAGGTATGGAAATCCTACGCGAAATCCATCTCGGAGATTGCGGGCATCACGCCGCTCCTCGATCGTTGGTCGCGAAAGCCTTCCGGCAAGGATTCTACTGGCTGACCGCGAAGGCGGACGCCGACAAGTTGGTTGAAACGTGCACAGGATGCCAGTATTATGCCCGACAACCACATGTTCCTGCTGAAGAATTGCGAACAATACCAATAACTTGGCCGTTTGCAGTCTGGGGGCTAGACATGGTGGGGCCGTTGCAAACGGCACCGTGTGGGTTTACGCATCTGCTTGTAGCAGTTGACAAATTCACCAAATGGATAGAAGCTAATACCATTAGAAAGCTTGATGGGGCAACTGCCCTTAGATTTGTCCGGGATCTAGTGGTGAGATTTGGTCTCCCACACAGCACCATCATCGACAATGGAAGCAACTTGTCACTCGGAGAAGTGGAGGCCTATTGCTGGGACAAAGGCATCCGACTTGACCTTGCATCTGTGGCACACCCACAATCCAATGGTCAAGTTGAGAGAGCCAATGGATTAATTCTGCAGGGAATCAAGCCACGTCTTGAGGCACCGCTACATAGAGCAGCTGGAGCCTGGGCGGAAGAATTGCCATCTGTGCTGTGGAGTTTATGAACTACACCCAACAGATCTACCGGCTACACCCCTTATTTCATGGTATATGGAGCATAAGTCATCCTACCTTCCGACATCCTCCACGATGCACCAAGCGTTGCCGCCTACGACGAGGATGATGCTGAAGAATCCAGACACCTAGATGTGGACCTTCTCGAGGAGGAGCGCGTTTTAGCATGCCAAAGATCCGCCATCTACCAGCAGAAGCTACGCAGCTACCATAGTCGCCGCGTCCGGCATCGCTCGTTTAAAGAGGGGGATTTGGTGCTTCGACTTAAGCAGAAGAAGTCACACAAATTATCCCCGCCATGGGAAGGACCGTTCATCATAAGCAAGGCGCTGCTCAATGGGTCTTACTACCTTGTCGACAATCGTGAGCTCAAGGATAGACCCAACGAGGATAATAAGCGTAAGCGACGTGACCCGGATGATGACTACCCGGAGCTTGATCGGCCATGGAACATAGCACAGCTACGTCCTTTCTACACTTAGCATTTTTTTATCTAATCGTGTATCTCTTATGTGATCAATGAAATAAAGCTCTTTGGTTCACTCATATTGCTGAGTCTTTTACCTCCTTTAGTGTTCATTTTTGGATCATATAAACCTTTATGCACAAGCTTTGCGATTACACTTGTGAAAATTCCGCCTACGGGCGTTAGCTTAAGTTTTCTGGTCTACACGTTCTTTGTTGTTTTTATGTGGATTCTGGAGTAGTGACTTTCGGCACTCATTGTCGGCGATTTTGTGCTAAGGTTTTTGACGGTGCCATTGGGTATCATCATCTAAGCGCATGGTTCCGACAACGAGTCTTCCGACTCACGAAAAGTCAAGCATAAGAACCAAAGTAATGGATAAGCCAGCACTTGCTTAAAAAATATATACATGCTGGGCATTAATTCTTAAGTAGCAGGATACGACAAACATTGTTTTCCGCCTTAAGATTACATCACCAAGATTTTTCAATGCACATTCTAGAGGTGAAACAAGAATTACAAAGTGTTTTTCACTCCTTGGGTGCAGGGGACTTGGAGGCCGCATCATCACCAGCCAGAGATTCACCCTCAGCGTCACCACTATGAGGAGACTCGGAGGATTCAGGGTCGTCATTGTCAAGAAAGTTCCTGGGCACGAAGACGTCGACGTCCACCAACTCGGCAACCCTGGTGTCATAGCCCGCGAGTGATGATAGGATGGCTTCGTGATCAATCTCCTTGCCGTCATCATCCACGTCGGGGATACCAGATGTCACCGTGTCGATGTCGGCACCTTCATAGTGTGCCTTCACCATGGACAACGCCATCCTTGCGCCAGCCCATGCACATGAAGCTTTCCAGCTTGCGACACGTTCGGGGGCTCGACGCAGAATCTCCGAGTACTTCACCATGGAGTCCGAGGCCTTGATATAAATTTGGAGGGGCTGGGCGATCTCCTTGGCTTGGGTGATGGCGGTGTTGATGAAGTTGCCGGCAAGAATCATGCATTCCTTTTCCGAAGGACGTGATCAGGTTAAACCCAGGGGCGCTGAAAATTCCGACAACGATTGCATGAGTTCAAAAATTCTAAGTATCCAGATTACAGAGCTACAAGGCGGAGAATACTTACTGAAGATGCTGGCCTTAGCTTGCCAGACGACGTCCTCCAAGGATTCTTTCTCTTGTTGGAGGAGCTTAAACTTCTCGCTATGGCGAAGGTTTTGCTCATCGGCAGCTTGCTTCTGATCCTTTAGGATCGCAAGCTCCTCCTTCAAGCGATTGATCTCAGTGGAAGCGGAGTCCTGCAGGGCTTTCATGGAATCCTCGTGCATCTTCAGCATTTGTTCCATCTCCTTCTTAAGGATCTTGTTCTCGCTGTCCAGCTGCTGGATGTGCTTGGACTGCTCGACAATATCCTTAGCCTTGGCGACATGCTCTACAAGTCGGAGAAAACACAGTACACCGTGAGTACTTGAAGAAGGAAGGCACAAAAGTAAGACGGAAATGCGCAAAAAGAAAATAGACTCTTGTTTTTGATGATCTGTTCCTTCAAGATGGCGGTTTTACCCTTTTCAGCTTCAAGGTCCGCGCGCATCTTCTGGTACTTATCATTGGCCATGCCCCTCTGAGCATTCTCGTTCTGTGGAAGCAAATACAAAGTCAAGTCATTGTTCAGTCTACTTGGAGCCCCTAGTCGGAGATTTTCCATCTAGGTGCTCGGGGGCTACAGCGAGAGTTTTTAACTTAGCAATATGCTTAGCTTTTCTTTAAGCATCTAGTCGGAACTAATTCAGTTCTCAACTAGAAGCTTGGGGGCTACAGTATGAAGTTTTAACTCGGAAAATGCTTAGCTTTTTCTTTAAGTATCTAGTCGGAACTAATTCAGTTACAACTAGAGGCTTGGGGGCTACAGCACTTAAAATTATGAACACTGTGTATGCTACTCTTAAAGCATCTAGTCAGAATAATTCATTCCATCTAAATGCTTGGGGGCTACAGTGAGAGTTTTTTCTAACTTAGTCATTCTTAGAGCATATAGATGCAAAACCAATGGTTTTTCATCTACATCCTCGGGGGCTACAGTGGGATACTCATATGAAATGCAAAAGGTAAAGTAAAACTTACAAGTGCAATGATCTTGAGGTTTGCAGCACTCTCGGCCAGCAGCTTGCCAAAGGAAACATTGTTGCTTCGCAAGATGTCTGCTTGTCGGAGTAGCTCCTCAAGACCGCACATCGGAGATGACGGCACTCCTCCAGGAACCGTAGTTGTGCTACCCGGCGTTAGCACCGGGAAGATAATCTTTGGCAGTTCTAAGGGTTTCTGGGGAGCAGAGGCGCCGCCTTCGGCAGATGTACCAGCAAACACCACCGCCTTTCCGCTACCAATGGCATCCTTAGCCGGAGCTTCAGCCATTTGAAGGGCAGCGCTCTCCTGCGTCACCTGCTCGCCGACAATTGCGAGTTCGGTAGAGGCGCCAGAATCCACTTCCATGGCAGAAGGGCCTAGGGCCTCCTGGGCTTGGGAGCTTGTCGGAGCAGAGGAGGGCTTGACGGCAGGAGTAGCAGGGGCGATGGCGGGGGAAGAGTCGCGATGCAGCAGCATATCTTTGATATTTTTAGAAGCCCCAAGAGTCTTGGAGGACTTCTTGAGGCTGGTTGTGGCTTTCTTCCTGAAACGTGCAAAATGCATAAGTACAGGCATGAGACAGATAAACAAGGCAATGTCGGAGAATAAGAAGCTTACACTAGGGGGGCACTTTGGCAAACATCCCGGTGGCTTTCTTCTTTTCCGCCTCCAGGGCGGTAGTACTCTTTTTGGAGGCTCCACCCTCCGTCTTCTTTTTCTTGCCTCCGTCGGCAGCGTCAGAGGTGGGGCTCTTCCGCTTTCGCGCCAACGGGGCATCATCGTCGGACACGGCCGTGACTTCCTTCATCTTGGGATCATAGATTTGGGCGGCCAGGTTGTCCTCCTCTAGATCGCTAAGATGTTAAGTGAGAAATCACCATGTTAGACAAGATGGTATTAGCAAGACGGACAAATTGGAGCAATGTCATACACGGAGAATAAATACCTACCTTTGGGCACTTTTCATTTACGAACATGTCATAGGTAAGGGTGAAGCCACGCTTCTTGTCCTTCACCTTGACGATGTCCTTAAGACGGAACTTCACAGAGTCGCTTGAGAAGTTGTCCTCGGAGATCCGGAGGGTATCCCTTCGGTCGCCGGTGTACTCGTGTATGACCTTCGTACGGTGCTGCAGAGGTTGGATCCGCCTGATGAACCAGCACATGGCTAGGTCCAAGCCGGTCAGACCCGTATCTACAAACCATTCGATCCGCCTTATTGTGCGAGAAGCGTTGAGGTCGGAGGGAAGGGAGGCATGGGACCGCCATGTGGAGACTTCAGTGGCGGCTCCATCCACGAAGTCCGGGTATGTTGCTTCTCGGCCCGACAAAGGAATGTCGGGGCCGTAGAAGTACGTCCGCTGCCAGTTCTTACACGACTCGTGGCCGAAAATGTCGGGGAACCGCCGGCCAGGTCGGATCTTGAAGCTTATGGTGCCACAGTTTCTAAGCTCCTCCTTGATGTGTCCGGCTTCACGTTTGACGGTGAAGAAATAGGCAAACAGATCTAACCTAGGCCTAATCCCTAGGTAACCCTCGCAAAGTGCTGCGAAGTTGCTAAGCACTAGGATGCTATTGGGGGAGAGGTTGTGGGGTTGGACCTGGAAATGATTCAAGACGGACAGGAAGAACTGGGAGATGGGCAAAGAAACGCCGCATACCAGTTGCGCCTTGAGGTATACCTTCTCTCCGACTTGGGGAGAAGGGATCACCTCGCCGGCCGGCGCCGCCCGCCAGGCGAGCCCCTCCGTCACAGGGAGGTAACCCTCAGCGACCATCTCTTGGATGTCGTGGCTGGTGATGTCCGAGCCGCGCCAGTCGCCTTTGTGCGAGTCTGGCTCCTCTTCCAGGGGCTCCAGCGCCGCTAGGTTATGGTCGCCGTCGGTGGTTTCTATCACCGCCGATGCGGGAATAACCAGGCCCTCTGGGGGCACGATGACGGAGCTCGCCGGCTTCGCCGCGGTTTCGCTCGACGCCGCCATTGATGGAGATGAACCGCTGCTAGCCATGGAGGAAGGAGAGGATGCGACTGGTGCAGGAAGCAGGGCTAGGGTTTCTCGAGGTTTTCGTGGAGAGCTCGAGGAGGCACGCGGCTGGAGGAAGAAGACGATGACGCGAGAGAATGGGGTGAAAAAGTGGCAAGTGTCCCACGGCCGCTATTTATCTTACTCTGCGTCAAGATTCGTGCAGCTAATCGGACGGTTGCCGCGTAGACGACCTGTTCGTGAACGTGCGCGGTAATTTCGCCACATCTCCAACCGTCTCCGCCAACGGTTCGTATCGCTCGCGCGGGAAAATCGGCTATGATTACGTTCTCTGCATGTGTGAGTTACGAGGCATCGCTGACCTACAGCCTACTCGTCATAACTGACATGGTAGATGAGCCGTCGCATCGAAGATTCCGGCATGGACGGATTTAATCCGACAACGGGAACGTACGATGGAAGATTCAGCATTTCTCTGACTTACTCGTAGAAGACGGAGAAAACCTTGCATGGTTATTTGGGAGGACTACAAGATATTCCTTGACGATTTGCCGACATCCATCTAGATGGAGCATTCCACGCGAAGAGGAAAGACGACGCAAGATCTCGGAGTTCTCCGAGGGCTACTGTTGGGGATATGCTATATGGGTATCCTCATAGCATGTCTCTTATCCGACTAACCCGGGTGGCCCATAGTCGGTAGCATGGCCTATGGCCTGCTAAGCGGCCCAGTTAGGTGGATCCAGAAGGGAGGCCCATGCCGGATAAAGGAAGGCTACGGTGGAGTCACCAGCGTACCCGAAGCCTTGGAGTGCAAGATACACAAGACTAGTAATAGACGGTATAGAACTCTGTAACCTGTCCGGCTAGGACTTTTCCCTGTAACCCTAGGACCTGGCGACTATATAAGTCGGGCCTATGGGAGCCTTTAGGGCATCGTTTTACACACACCTCGCATAGCGAACCGATCTCTGTAACTCGGCGTATTGCCATTAGTGATTTATAGCAGAAGTAGGATTCCGCCACCGTTGTGGGATCTGAACTGTAAGCTGTGTTACCTCGTACCCGTCAACCGTCCGCCTTACCCCACATCTCTAAACACGCACTATGAGGACCCCCTCCACAGCGTACTCGTCGGCAATACCACGACACAGAGAGTGGTGAAGTGGTACGGGGTGATCTAGGTCGTGCGATCTAGTTCTAATCCTACGGCTCTGGTTCATCGTCCACGCCTGAATAGGACGCAGCAATGCTGAACCCTAGCGCGGCCAGTGGGGGTCAACGGGGGATCACCGGGGCTCCAGCAATGGTCGGCAATGGCGGCGAACGACAAAGTCGACGACGGCGATCCTCCTGGTACCGGCAGCTCCTCCTGGGGCGGCTCCAATCGACGGCGCCTCTCCTCCTCTGCAGCGGCGAACTCCGGTGAAATTCTGGCCACCTGGTGCTCACCTTGCTCCAGGGGTGAGTGGGTGTTATCAGTGAGAGGTGGGGAGTGAGATGGTGTGCTTAAATCGAACGGGGATGGCCTCCTTTTATAGTGCCTGAAGAGGACCAACAGGCGCGGGTGGAGCTCGTCGTGGTCATCGGCACAGCGTGCTACTAGCATGGGCGACGATAGGGGCAGTGCGTTGCCTCCTGGCAGATCTCAATGGCTTGATGGCGAGGCGTGGGGCAGTAAGGAACGGTCGGAACATCACGGCGCTCTGGGCAGGTCCGACGGCAAGTTTAATGGCGCACAGCATCCATGGTCCGCGCAGCGGCGAACGGGGTTTTATGGCGGGTTGCTGGGGTGCTGGCGATCACGCAAGCAAGCGGCAAGGGCGGCGCGCGGTCTGTGGGCTCGTGTCGCTGATGGCGCACTGGCACGCTCTCGGCACGCACACAGAGAAACTAGGCGTGAGCTTGTCGTGTGGTCCAGTGGCTCGCAAGGCTCGAGCGTTGGACAGGGGGTGGCGGTGGACGGTGGTTAGTGCTCCAGACAAGGTTGGCGAAGCTAGAGCTTCTCCTAGCTCGCTGGCGACATGGGGGTGGCAAGGTTGCTCTCGGCATGGTCACCATTGATGGCTATGCATGCTCACAGTGATGCTAAGTCTAGTTAGATTAGTTTGATCATCTACTGAGAGTGTAGAGTGAGCTAGAGAGGGGACAAGGTTGGCCAAAATTACTGCTACTACTAGTGTTTGATGTTTGTTTGTTTGTTGTTGACAAGGTGTTTGATGAAATGGCCGCAAGAAATTCAAATTTGAATTTTGGATTCAAACTTGGTGGGTTTGCTAGTCACATACTAGGGAGTCTTGGGTTAGTTGGATTGGTCAAGGGGCACTGGTTTGGTTGGGTTTTGAAAATGTGTGATCTTCACATATGATAAAGATTCAATTTTGAATTATGATTTGAATGAGGTTGCCAAATGTTTCTGTAAGTTTGAAAGGTCGTCTTTGATTCACTTTTACTTGGTCTTGCAAGGGGTGAAAAGAAATAGAAAAGTTTCTGTTTGAAATCTTGGACTAGAAACACTCAAAGTGACCTAGTGAGCAAGATTGGCAAAAATGACCATTTGCTTTATTTGCTTTGTTTTTTATTTTCTCTTGATTTATTTCTGCTTGGAAATGTTTTAGATATTGTTATTTTCATCTTTAAACCATTCCTTGCTATTTAGGTTAATCACACAAGTACATTCATGCATTCATATAATCATCACATACACATATGCATTCATTTGGTTTTTCTTTAATCAAAGTTTTTGTTAACCCTAATTTTGGTGATTAGAATTTGATAATCATGATCAAGAGTTTTGGGATGTTACATGATGGCTTTCTGAAAATTAATGTGGATGCCAGCTATACTGAAGAAGACGGCTGTAACATCCGTAAAAAACTAAACTTGGATCATCAAACTCTAACCATCAAATTTAGGGTTAACAAAAACTTTTCTATTATAAAATAAGAAAGCATTCATATGAGTGCGCATTAGAATTTGGATTCTTTTGAATTGCCATGATTATGTGTTTCTTTGCTTCTAAAATGATTCTTAGAAGATATAAACATCATCTAAACAATCCCCACACTTTTCCCAAAGACAAATAAATCAAAACAAACAAAATGAGTGAATGGTCGTTTTGATCAATTTAACTCCCATGCCTACTTTGGCTGTCTCTAACTTTCAGAACTTAACAGAAACTTGTTTGGATCTTTACACCCCTTGATAGTAATCATAACAAAGTATCAAGGCCCACTTTATGATCATCCAGAAACATTCAAATGCATAGTTTAAAGGACGGTTCAAAATTGAATCTTTATCATATGGGAAGATCCCACTTTTTCAAAAACCACTCAAACAAGCTCAACTTTCAAAACCCAAGCATCTGCAGACTCACCAGCACCAACCTAGCACACCCACCAATTTTTTTTTCAAAATTCAAAACTTGAATTCATGCGGCCATTTCATCAAACACCTTGCAGATACAAATCTAACAAAATCAAAACACTATTTGGAGCAGTGATTTGAGCCTAACTTGTTCCCTCTCTAGACACCACTAGCCTTAGTATATCATCTAACAATCTTAACTAATCACTAGCACCACTGTGAGCTTGGCAATGTCATCAATGGTGAACAGCCGAAGCCACCCATGCCACCCCAGTGTAGACAGCAAGCTAGGAGAAGCACCAAGCCTAGCCAGCATGTCTGGGAGCAAGCCCATGCCTCACCGCCCCCTCTCGACCAGCCATGCCTCGAAAACACCGACCAGAGCACCTAGGAACGCCGCGCCCGTGCCTCTGCCAACCATGCCGACCGTGCGCCAGAGCGCCACCCTCGACACACGCCCACAGACCGCGCGCCGCCCTCGCCGCGTGCATACATGATCACCACCATCCCAGAAGACCGCCAGACATCCCTGTTCGCCGCCCCATGCCTCACAACCATCGCTCGCCGTCGAAGACGCCGCCTCTTCCGTGCAGAACGTCGAGCGTTCCAGACCGTTTGCCACCGCCCCTACACGCGCATTAAAGCCATAGAGCATCGCCAGGAGACCACCAATATATATCCACCGCCGGCCATGCCTCTAGCGGATAGTAGCCATGTCACCACCGTCGCCTGCCCATGCCGTTCGGTCTCGTCGTCGAGACTATAAATAGAGGCCTTCCCCGCTCAAACTCTTCACACCATCTCACTCCCCTCTACTCACTGGTCGTTCCACCCAGTTCCTGGAGCAAGGCGAGCAGCGCATCGCCGGAATTGCGCTGGAGCAGGCTGCCTCTGGAGAAGAAGGGCGCCGTCGATTTCGTCCACCCCAGGAGCTGCCGCGACCACCCCTGAGTTCGCCGTCGTCGACTTCGTCGTTCGCCCGCCTCGCCGACCCTCGCCTGAGCCCCGGTGAGCCCCAACGAGCCTCACCTGTCGCGTTAGGTTTTAGTCTCGCCGGAGTTGCCCGGCGTGGACGACGACCCTCAGCCGTTGGATTAGACTTAGATCGTGTGGCCGATATTGCCCCGTACCGCTTCACGTTTAAAGAGCCACTGACTGGTGGAACCCCCCTGTCAGCTGAACCCTGCGCCGCGGAGTGTCACTAGGCTGGCTCGTTAATAGTTCCCGCGTAGCCCACTCGTTTGAATTTAGATTTTTCTATTTAGATTCAAACTCAATTATGTACCTAGTTTCAAAAATCAACCCAGCTCGATTCAGAGAACCAAATTGAATGAAACCAATTTTGTTAGAAAATTCTGGAAGTGCTGAATCCAAGCCCGTTGGATTTAAATCATTTGAATCTATAGATCAACCTTGGTAAAAATAACAAGGCAGAAGCTTTTCTGCATTCAAACATTTTTCAAATTTAAACCATAATAGCTTTTGAGTTGGTTCCAACCTTCAAAAATCACATTTAACCATACCTTTCAGAATATATAAAAATATATGGGTTTACTTACAGAAATAATGTTCAAGTAATAAAAGAAGGCCACATAGACATTTCTAGTCACTTTATTTAAATGAAATAAAAGGTTAAACCTTATTAAATTGTGACACCACTTTAAATCACATTCCCATGTACTGAAGTATGTGGTGATGACATGTGTCAACATGATCCCATGTTTAGTTTGGAGAATATTAAATCTTAAGTAGTTTTTCAATGAGTAGAAATTACTTTTCTAAAAATAAAAGAAATTAAACCAAACTTTAATCTTGTAATGTTAGTGATGATGCTAGATCATCTATAGTACCCTTGTGTGTGATGATTGAAAGTAGTTAAGTATTGTTTGGTGATTGTGTACCTCATATTTATTCATAGACGCTAGTACCGACCAAGGATACGAGGAGGAAGGAGGATACTACGAAGAAGAAGCCGAGGAGAACTTCAACCACTGCTCTGCACAAGGCAAGCCTAATACTACTAGTTGAATGTGCAAGCTAACACTTGCAATTTAGCAAGCTTATACTGATACTTATGCAAGCCCATACTTGCTTGTTACCATGCCAACTATATGCCTTAAGCATATGTGATCATACCCACTTCATAACCCCAATCCTAGTTTTTACCTGCAAGCTTTCTACCTTATTTCTTTATCAAAGCTAGTACTTAGAGCTTACTTAAGTGAATTGTAGATATTAGAAAGATAATTGAAGGTTGCATAAAGAGCATAAAATTTGGCCTAAGCTAGATAATCTTGATGTCACCCTAAGGCATGAGAATGTACTTAGTTGAAACTCCCCTAGTTTACTATCCCTCATTAGTACCCACTCCCATTTGTAGATGCTAGTTCTAAGCATAAAACTTGATCCACTTTAGATGGGAATACTTGGTGGAAAAATGGTTATGAAAACCTTGGAATGATGGATCATTCTATTGAGATGTTTTGACATGTGTTTACAAACCCCAAAGGATTTTGATGATGAAAATGTTAAGGCATGAGCCTTAGCCCTTTATAAAACTGATGGTTGTCTGGATGCGATACCATTCCAATTTTACTGTACAACCACAATACCCGAGAATTGGGTAGGGCTTGACTAGAAACTTATATACCTTAGTATTGGTTCCCTCATGGGCAAGGTCTAAGCTGAGGCTACCTTGTGAAGATTGTCCACCTGTGTAGTACCCAAGATGACAGTTGGTCATGGTTGGGAGGCCAAACTCACAGGAGAGGTGCTTATACTAAGGCATGTAATTGAAAGGTTAGGATTGATTATCCGCATACTGAGTATGGTGAATTCAGGATTTGTTCCTGACGGATGTATCGAATGTTGTGGTGAAAGTGTACAGTCTCTGCAGAGTGTCAAACTATTCGAATAGCCGCGTCCGCGGTTATGGACATTTGGAGCGGCCATACTGTTTCCCCCGTCAGATGTTTTCAAAATGACTTATGAAATGAATGGAGACTTTGACTTGACCACAACAGAGTTGTGATATCAAATACAAGTTCCCACTTAGGTGTTATAAAACTTCAACTAGCTGTTCTTGCTTCTGAACTTAGTAGAGGTAAATCTGGCTTTTGCAAAACAACCCTAGAGCTTAGTGTCCTATTACAAAAACCCCTTAACTTGTTAGTATTAGTTTGCGAGTACTTAAAGAGTACTCATGGCTTTGTCCCTGGCTATTCCCATGGCCAGACTATGAAGAGGAGTACGTGGAAGATGGACCCCAGGAAGGTTACGACAACTAGGATCATCTCCCATCGTCAGCATTGCCTGTGACCCCGTAGACGGAGCTTCGCCTACGCTACCGTTATTATTACGTATTCCGCTGCTTGAGTTGTATTAAGAACTGGATCATGAGATCCTTATTTGTGTAAGACCTTATGTATGGTTTGTAATGGATGATGTACTGTGGTATCCAAATCTGTTATGTCTCGCAAAAATGGTAATCCTGGGATTGCGATGTATGGCATAACAGGCATCTGGGATTAAAAATCCTGGTGTTGACAAGTTGGTATCAGAGCCATCCTGACCATAGGAGACCCTAGTTAGAATGGACGTTTGAATCAAAAACTTAGTTTCAAAACCAGAGAAAGCAAATATTTACCAAAAACTTATTCCCATTCTTATCACTTTGATTCTTTCATGAAAATTCATGTTCCTCAAAAACTCTTGCAAAATACATAAAATTTGACACACTTGATCACTCTACTAACTTACTCATCCTATACTCTTATAGATGGACGTGAAGTATAGCAAGTTTTACCAGTTGGGAAATGGCGGAGACCTTATCTTTGAGAGGGATTTGGACCAGCTTTCGGAACTTCTGGAGTGTCTGCACCCCGAGTTCTTCAGAGCTCAGCTCAATGATCAAGGAGGATAAGATCTGCAGTGGCTAATTGTTGCAAGTCTCCGAGGAAAGATTGAACCTCCCACTGCTGAGGGAATTTAGTTCACCTTAAGAGAGAACAACTGGCTCGATGGACTTGCCAGGGCCATGCAGGAAGCTCTTTCCCGTCTGTGTGGGCAGAGTATCAATTAGATCAAGGGTACCCGCTTTGAGTTTTGCCCAAGGCGTGATGCTAATGGACAACCACTGGAAGCCCCATACCACCCCGAGCTGAAGACTCAATTGGACCACCTTAGCTTCATGATGTACGATCGTCAGCAGGAGTTGGATAACTGTCGTGACTACTCCAACCACAAGTCTGCCATCATCAAGATGAAGGATTAGACCATCGCCATGCTAGCAAAGGATCGCAAGTCTCGCCGCCGTCAGCTCGACAAGAAGGAGCCCATCATTGCCCGTCTTCGCCACCGTATCTCGTCTTTGGAGGAGACCCTCCATGAGAGAGACATGTAGTTGGAAGAAAGGGGATGCCGGAGAGGATCTTCGTGGAGACCCCTACTCCTATCTCAGCGATGATGATGATTTTCTGGAGGATCAGACTATGGATTTTCTTCACCGATGAGGATGATTTCGCCTTCATCGATGACGACAAGGACGATGAGGATGACAAATACACCGACTCCGAGGAGTAGTAGCACTTGAGCACTAGCGTAGTGAGTTGTATTCGGTCCCACTATATCGTAGATTCCAGAATGGTTCTTAAAACCATCTGTTTTTCTTGTTTTGTGGTGTGTGTTTGTATCGTGTGCTATGAATGAATGAATGAATGAATGAATGAAAAGCAAGTTGCTAGAAAATTTGAGTCAAACTTTAAAAACTTTTCAAAGACCCTGAACCTTAGAAATTTCCCTCTTTTCTCATGATCTATCTCAATCTTCAGATGCCACACGGAGGAAGTGGTTCATCCCCGGACCCGATGTTGCAGATCCTGCAAATGTTGACTTCTGACCGCGAAGCTGAAAGAGCCGAACGTCAAGCCAACTTAGCCACCCTGCAACAGATAGCTCAGCTATCCCACAACAACCAAGGCCACGGAAATCAGGACAACCATGGATCTAAGCTCAAGAATTTCCAGAACACCAACCCACCTGTTTTCACTAAGTCTGAAGAGCCCCTAGATGCTGATGATTGGCTGCAAACCATGGAAAATAACCTGGAAGTCGCCGGAGTGGAAGCTAACGAGAAAGTTCTGTTCGCCACCCATTATCTAGCCGGAGATGCCAGGGCATGGTGGAATAGTGTTCGTGCCATGACCGGAGGCCAGATGATGACCTGGGAGGAATTCAAGGTCAAGTTCAGCGGAACCCATGTGCCACCGGGTTTGATCAAGAGAATGAGAGATGAGTTCAGAGAACTGAAGCAAGGAAGGATGAATGTAGTGGAATACCGTGACAAATTCTTGTCATTATCTAGGTATGCCCCTAATGAGATCGACACCAAAGCCAAGAAGAAGGAGAGATTCTTGAATGGTCTGCACGATGAGATGCAGACAGTGTTAGTCAATATCCCCTTTGCTGATATTGAAGCCCTAGTCGACTCTGCCATCCAGATGGAAGGAAAGATCAACCAAGCCAATGAGAACCGTAAGCGTCGCATGATGCATCAACCAGGAACCCATCAGACCCCAAAGTATCTCCCTAACCCATCTCCCGGATTTGCCCCGAGAACGACCCCTGATGAACCGTCCGACCTATCCCAACCGTGGAAACCCAAGGACCGGAGGAAATCACAACAACCCCGGCAACTCTATCAATTTCAACCGTGCCCCACCTAAGTTCAACAACAACAATGTTGCCGCCAACACCAACACTGCCCCGAGGACTGGAAGCAATGTTGTGCCTGTAGCAGCAAAGGACAAGTCGCAAGTGACTTGTTATGACTGTGGAAATAAAGGTCACTACTCCAACGAATGCCCTAACAAGAAGAATGCCGCAGCCCCCAATACAAATGCCCCAGCTCAGCAGCAGCGTGGTGTTCAGCCTGGAAGAAGGTTTGCCCTAGGGAATTCGCTCAACCGTAACGGCCGTCTTTTTCTCATGCATGCTGAAGAAGCTCAGGAAGCGCCAGACGTCGTGCTGGGTATGTTTTCTGTTAATTCAGTACTTGCAAGAGTGTTGTTTGATTCTGGTGCATCGCATTCATTTTTCACCGAAGAATTTGCATGCACTAGTAAAATTCAACCAACCAAACTGAAGCATGTTATGATCGTCCAAATTCCCGGTTCAACCACCAAGGCTAGGAAAATTTGCAAAGCCTTCCCTATCTGAATCCATGGCATAGATTGTTATGCTAATCTAATAGTACTCGGAACTAAAGGTTTGGAAGTAGTACTAGGAATGGATTGGATGTCCAAACATAAAGGATTAATTGACTGTGCCAAGAAAGCCATCACCATGACCAGTACAGCCGGAATATCAGTAGAGCATATATCTGAAACCTTACCTCATCAATTCAAGTGCAACAAGAGTATAGCCCAACCTACCATTGACCAAGTCCGGATAGTCTGTGAATACCCCCGATGTATTTCCAGATGTTTTGCCCGGTATGCCCCCAGATCGGGATATCGAGTTTATCATTGAACTAATCCCCGGAACAGGACCCATAGCCCAGAGACCATATAGTATGAAACCGTCTGAACTAGCAGAACTGAAGAAGCAACTAGATGCCATGTTGTAAATTGGATTAATTCAACCAAGTGCGTCACCATGGAGATCACCTGTTTTGTTTGTGGACAAGAAGTATGGAGGTAACCGTTTGTGTACGGATTATCGGAAGCTGAATGATGTCACCATCAAGAACAAGTACCCCTTGCCAAAGATAGAAGATTTGTTTGATCAGTTGACCGGTGCCAAAGTGTTTTCTAAGATTGATCTTAGGACTGGCTATCATCAACTCAAAATTCGTGCAGAGGATATTCCAAAGACTGCCTTTACCACCAGATATGGATTGTATGAGTATACCGTTATGTCTTTTGGATTAACCAATGCCCCCGCTTATTTCATGAATCTCATGAATAAGATTTTTATGGACTTCCTGGATAAGTTTGTCGTTGTTTTCATTGACGACATTCTGATTTATTCCAAATCAAAAGAAGAACATGAGATACACCTAAGGACCATTCTTGGAACCCTTAGAGAGCATCAGTTGTATGCCAAGTTTAGCAAATGTGAATTCTGGTTATAGGAGGTCGGATTCCTCGGTCACATTGTATCAGCCGGAGGAATTGATCCTGCAAAAGTGAAAGATGTAGAAGATTGGCAAGCCCCAACCACTTAGACCCAAGTTCGTGCATTTCTCGGATTGGCGGGATATTACCGCAAGTTCGTAGAAGGATTCTCGAGTATCGCCAGACCCATGACCCAATTGCTGAAGAAGGACAAGAAGTTTGAATGGACGGACAAATGTGAAGCGAGTTTTCAAGAACTCAAGAGGAGATTGGTTTTAGCCCCAATCTTAATCATGCCGGATATCACGAAGCCCTTCGACGTGTATTGTGATGCATCCAAGATCGGTCTCGGATGTGTGATAATGCAAGAAGGCAAAGTTATATCTTATCTATCTCGACAATTGAAACAACATGAGCAAAATTATCCAACCCATGACCTCGAACTCGCAGCCGTAGTTCTAGCCCTGAAGACATGGAGGCATTACCTGATGGGAAATCGTTGTGAGATTTATTCGGATCACAAGAGCCTGAAGTATATATTCACTCAGAAGGAGCTGAATATGAGGCAGAGAAGATGGATTGAGCTAATCAAGGATTACGATCTGGACATTCACTATCACCCTGGTAAAGCCAACGTGGTAGCAGATGCCCTTAGCAGATTGCCGTGCCGCTTGAACTCCATGATTTTGAAGGAGCAACCAAGTTTGCACAAAGAGATGGAAGATTTTCGAATGGAATTAGTTAGTGAAGGATTTTTGGCTAGCATAGAACTTCAACCCACTTTGATCAGCCAGATCAAAGAGGCGCAGAAAGGAAATGCTAGTATCGACGGAATCGAGCGTCGTATTGGTACAGGTAAAGTACCCGGATTCACCGAAGACGAAGGAGTTCTGTGGTACAAAGGACGCCTTTGTGTACCAGCAGATTCTGAGTTGAAATAAGTAATTTTGAAGGAAGCTCATGATACTCTTTATTCTATCCATCCCGGAGGAACTAAGATGTATCAAGATTTGAAAGAGCAATTTTGGTGGCATAAGATGAAGAGAGAAATCGGAAGCTATATCACCAAGTGTGATATATGTCAGCGAGTCAAGGCCGGACATCAAAGACCCGCTGGATTGTTGCAACCCTTGCAGATTCCGGAATGGAAATGGGATTCCGTTGGAATGGACTTTATCACCGGATTGCCTACTTCTAGTAGGGGAAATGACTCTATCTGGGTCATAGTGGACAGATTGTCCAAATTCGCCCATTTCTTACCCGTTAAGACCACATATCAGAGTTCGAAGCTAGCGGAGTTGTACATCGCTAGAATAATTAGTTTGCATGTAGTCCCCAAGAACATTGTATCGGATCGAGGAACCCAGTTTACCTCGAGATTCTGGAAGAAATTTCAAGAAGGTTTAGGAACCCACCTAGATTTCAGCACCGCTTATCACCCTCAGACCGATGGACAAACGGAGCGAGTAAATCAAATACTCGAAGATATGCTGAGAGCATGTGTGTTAGAATATGGATCTAAGTGGGAAGACTGTCTGCCGTTTGCAGAATTTTCGTACAACAACAGTTATCAAGCTAGTTTGCAAATGGCCCCATTTGAATTCATGTACGGAAGGAAGTGTCGCACCCCTTTGAACTGGTCGGAAGTAGGAGAGAGTCAGATTTTTGGACCCGATATCCTACGAGAAGCAGAAGAGAAAGTTCACAAGATTCGTGAACACCTCAAGACAGCCCAGTCTAGACAGAAGAGTTACGCCGACAAGAGACGTCGAGACCTCACCTTCAACATAGGAGATTTTGTATATCTGAAAGTGTCACCATTGAAGGGAATGCAGCGTTTCCAACTCAAAGGAAAGTTAGCCCCCAGATATATCGAACCTTTCAAAATTCTGAACCGTCGAGGAGAAGTGTCGTATCAAGTGGAACTACCCGAAGAGATGTTTGTCGTGCACAATGTGTTCCATATCTCATTACTTCGCAAGTGTCTCGAAGTTCCGGAGAAGACGGAAGTGTTCAAGAATATCGATCATCGGACCATAGAGATCAACGATGACCTGACCAATCCCGAAGTACCCATCCGTATTTTGGAAGAAGCTTTCCGAACCACCCAAACCCGAAGCATCAAGTTTCTCAAGATTCAGTGGATCAACCACACAGAAGAGGAAGCTACCTAGGAGCGCGAAGATCACATCAAGACGGAGTTTCCCGATCTCTTCAAATCCTAGGTAATCTTTTCGTCCTTTTTCAAATCTCGGGACGAGATTTTGTTTAAGGGGGGAAGGTTTGTAACATCCCAAAAATACTAAACTTGGATCATCAAACTCTAATCATCAAATTTAGGGTTAACAAAAACTTTTCTTTTATAAAATAAGAAAGCATTCATATGAGTGTGCATTAGAATTTGGATTCTTTTGAATTGCCATGATTATGTGTTTCTTTGCTTCTAAAATGATTCTTAGGAGAAATAAACATCATCTAAACAATCCCCACACTTTCCCAAAGACAAATAAATCAAAACAAACAAAATGAGTGAATGGTCATTTTGATCAATTTAACTCCCATGCCTACTTTGGCTGTCTCTAACTTTCAGAACTTAACATAAACTTGTTTGGATCTTTACACCCCTTGATAGTACTCATAACAAAGTATCAAGGCCCACTTTGTGATCATCCAGAAACATTCAAATGCATAGTTTAAAGGATAGTTCAAAATTGAATCTTTATCATATGGGAAGATCCCACTTTTTCAAAAACCACTCAAACAAGCTCAACTTTCAAAACCCAAGCATCTACAGACTCACCAGCACCAACCTAGCACACCCACCAAAAATCTTTTCAAAATTCAAAACTTGAATTCATGCGGCCATTTCATCAAACACCTTGCAGATACAAATCTAACAAAATCAAAACACTATTTGGAGCAGTGATTTGAGCCTAACTTGTTCCCTCTCTGGACACCACTAGCCTTAGTAGATCATCTAACAATCTTAACTAATCACTAGCACCACTGTGAGCTTGGCAATGTCATCAATGGTGAACAGCCGAAGCCACCCATGCCACCCCAGTGTAGATAGCAAGCTAGGAGAAGCACCAAGCCTAGCCAGCATGTCTGGGAGCAAGCCCATGCCTCACCGCCCCCTCTCGACCAGCCCTGCCTTGAAGACACCAACCAGAGCACCCAGGAACGCCGCGTTCGTGCCTCTGCCAACCATGACGAGCGTGCGCCAGAGAGCCACCCTCGACACACGCCCACAGACCGCGCGCCGCCCTCGCCGCGTGCATACATGATCACCACCATCCCAGGAGACCGCCAGACATCCCTGTTTGCTGCCCCATGCCTCACAGCCACCGCTCGCCGTCGAAGACGCCGCCTCTGCCGTGCAGAACGTCAAGCGTTCCAGACCGTTTGTCACCGCCCCTACACGCGCATTAAAGCCATAGAGCATCGCCAGGAGACCACCAATCGATCGCCACCGCCGGCCATGCCTCTAGCGGCTAGTAGCCATGTCGCCACCATCGCATGCCCATGCCGTTCGGTCTCGTCGTCGAAACTATAAATAGAGGCCTCCCCCAATCAAACTCTTCACACCATCTCACTCCCCTCTACTCACTGATCGTTCCACCCAGTTCCTAGAGCAAGGCGAGCAGCGCATCGCCGGAATTGCGCCGGAGCAGGCTGCCTCTGGAGAAGAAGGGCGCCGTCGATTTCGTCCACCCCAGGAGCTGGCGCGACCATCCCTGAGTTCGCCGTCGTCGACTTTGTCGTTCGCCCGCCTCGCCGACCCTCGCCTGCGCCCCGGTGAGCCCCCAACGACCCTCACCTGTCGCGTTAGGTTTCAGTCTCGCCGGAGTTGCCCGACATGGACGACGACCCTCAACTGTTGGTTTAGACTTAGATCGTGTGGCCGATATTGCCCCGTACCGCTTCGCGTTTAAAGAGACACTGACTGGTGGAACCCCCCTGTCAGCTGAACCCCGCGCGGCGGAGTGTCACTGGGCCGACCCGTTAACAGTTCCCGCGTAGCCCACTCGTTTGAATTTAGATTTTTCTATTTAGATTCAAACTCAATTATGTACCTAGTTTCAAAAATCAACCCAGCTCGATTCAGAGAACCAAATTGAATGAAACCAATTTTGTTAGAAAAGTCTGGAAGTGCTGAATCCAAGCCCGTTGGATTTAAATCATTTGAATCTATAGATCAACCTTGGTAAAAATAACAAGGCAGAAGCTTTTCTGCATTCAAACATTTTTCAAATTTAAACCATAATAGCTTTTGAGTTGGTTCCAACTCTCAAAAATCACATTTAACCATACCTTTCAGAATATATAAAAATATATGGGTTTACTTACAGAAATAATGTTCAAGTAATAAAAGAAGGCCACATAGACATTTCTAGTCACTTTATTTAAATGAAATAAAAGGTTAAACCTTATTAAATTGTGACACCACTTTAAATCACATTCCCATGTACTGAAATATGTGGTTATGACATGTGTCAACATGATCCCATGTTTGGTTTGGAGAATATTAAATCTTAAGTAGTTTTTCAATGAGTAGAAATTACTTTTCTAAAAATAAAAGAAATCAAACCAAACTTTAATCTTGTAATGTTAGTGATGATGCTAGATCATCTATAGTACCCTTGTGTGTGATGATTGAAAGTAGTTAAGTATTGTTTGGTGATTGTGTCCCTCATATTTATTCATAAACGCTAGTACCGACCAAGGATACGAGGAGGAAGGAGGATACTACGAAGAAGAAGCCGAGGAGAACTTCAACCACTGCTCTGCACAAGGCAAGCCTAATACTACTAGTTGAATGTGCAAGCTAACACTTGCAATTTAGCAAGCTTATACTGATACTTATGCAAGCCCATACTTGCTTGTTACCATGCCAACTATATGCCTTAAGCATATGTGATCATACCCACTTCATAACCCCAATCCTAGTTTTTACCTGCAAGCTTTCTACCTTATTTCTTTATCAAAGCTAGTACTTAGAGCTTACTTCAGTGAATTGTAGATATTAGAAAGATAATTGAAGGTTGCATAAAGAGCATAAAATTTGGCCTAAGCTAGATAATCTTGATGTCACCCTAAGGCATGAGAATGTACTTAGTTGAAACTCCCCTAGTTTACTATCCCTCATTAGTACCCACTCCCATTTGTAGATGCTAGTTCTAAGCATAAAACTTGATCCACTTTAGATGGGAATACTTGGTGGAAAAATGGTTATGAAAACCTTGTAATGATGGATCATTCTATTGAGATGTTTTGACATGTGTTTACAAACCCAAAAGGATTTTGATGATGAAAATGTTGAGGCATGAGCCTTAGCCCTTTATAAAACTGATGGTTGTCTGGATGCGATACCATTCCAATTTTACCGTACAACCACAATACCCGAGAATTGGGTAGGGCTTGACTGGAAACTTATATACCATAGTATTGGTTCCCTCATGGCCAAGGTCTGAGCTGAGGCTACCTTGTGAAGATTGTCCACCTGTGCAGTATCCAAGATGACAGTTGGTCATGGCTGGGAGGCCAAACTCACAGGAGAGGTGTTTATACTAGGGCATGTAATTGAAAGGTTAGGATTGATTATCCGCATACTGAGTATGGTGAATTCAGGATTTGTTCCTGACGGATGTATCGAATGTTGTGGTGAAAGTGTACAGTCTCTGCAGAGTGTCAAACTGTTCGAATAGCCGCGTCCGCGGTTATGGACAGTTGGAGTGGCCATACTGTTTCCCCCGTCAGATGTTTTCAAAATGACTTATGAAATGAATGGAGACTTTGACTTGACCACAACAGAGTTGTGATATGAAATGCAAGTTCCCACTTAGGTGTTATAAAACTTCAACTAGCTTTTCTTGCTTCTGAACTTAGTAGAGGTAAATCTGGCTTTTGCAAAACAACCCTAGAGCTTAGTGTCCTATTACAAAAACCCCTTCACTTGTTTGTATTAGTTTGCGAGTACTTAAAGAGTACTCATGGCTTTGTCCCTGGCTATTCCCATGGCCAGACTATGAAGAGGAGTACCTGGAAGATGGACCCCAGGAAGGTTACGACAACTAGGATCATCTCTCATCGTCAGCATTGCCTGTGACCCCGAAGATGGAGCTTCGCCTACGCTACCATTATTATTACGTATTCCGCTGCTTGAGTTGTATTAAGAACTGGATCATGAGATCCTTATTTGTGTAAGACCTTATGTATGGTTTGTAATGGATGATGTACTGTGGTATCCAAATCTGTTATGTCTCGCAAAAATGGTAATCCTGGGATTGCGATGTATGGCATAACAGGCATCTGGGATTAAAAATCCGGGTATTGACAACGGCACATGAGCAACTGGGGTTGTGGTCAGAGATACCCATGGGAGCATGTTTCGAGATCAGGCAAACTGGGCTAATCCCGCTGCGATATAATGGTCATGGAGGCGCTGTCAATCCTGGAAGGAGTCCGTCTAGCTGTCAACCATGGATACCAGAAGGTGGAGATTGAATCTGATGCTCAGAAGGTCATCAAGCTCATCGAATACCCGGGTGGCACTATATCTTGCATCGCCACCATTCGCCATGAAATTGAGGAACTAAGTAGGAACTTCTCTAGCTTCAAACTACTGTTTGCAGGTCGTCAAGCAAATGAAGCAGCTCACCTTTGTGCTAGTCAGGCTAGTCGGGCTAGACGAAGGTGTCTATTGGTGAACTATATCACACCTTTTCTTTCGGCATCCCTAGCAAAAGATTGTAATCCGAACCGATTCCTTAATGAAAGTTCCTTAATCACAAAAAAAGGTCAACTCTAACGGCCCCCCGCATTTCGAATAGGACTTTTGATTGATTAGGTCCGTTTGCAGGGCAGGGTGGATAGGCCCTGGGATGACCTCCGGCCTGGAAACACCGGTGCACCCAACGGTGGCACCTCTCTATTTATCCGGCCTTTTTTCTACTAGGGTATATCCATACATATATAAATACATAAAAATCAAAATAGGTATGCAATTTAAATTACAATCGACATGTCATAACAAATAGCAGTGCATGATCCAAATCAAGTTTACACAATCAAATTATGTAAATTAAACTTGAAATAAAAGGTGATAGAAGCTAGTTATTCGGTTGTGCGACCGATTGGTTTCCTACAGATTCCCATATATGGTCAACCAAATCATTTTGGAGTTGGTTATGGGTAGCTCGATCTCGAATCTCATGATGCACCTGTAGGAATTCCGCAAAACTAGGTGGCGGACCTGGCGTTGGTTCAACCAATTCTCCTTGAAATTCCTAGCCTTGGTCATAGATGCTTTCATCACACTTATCTTCGATGATCATGGCGTGCATGATCATACATGTCATCATCATTTTCCACATTGTGTCTTTGTTCCAAGTTCTAGCAGGGTGTCGCACTATAGCCCACCGAGACTGGAGTACACCAAAGGCTCGCTCCACACCCTTTCTAGTGGCCTCCTTCTCCTTGGCAAACCTCATGTGCTTCTCTTCGATGGGGTTGCGTATGGTCTTCACCAAGGTAGACTAAGTAGGATAGATACCATCTGCCAGGTAATATGCCTTGTTATAAAAGTGACCTCGCACTTGATAGTTCGCACGGGGAGCAGTGCCTTCTGCAAGCATAGAAAATACATTGGACCTCTCAACAACACAAATGTTATTGTGGGAACTAGCCATGCCAAAAAACGAGTGCCAGATTCAAAGATCATAGGATGCAACGGCTTCGAGTATGACCGTACACCCCTTTGCATATCCTTTATATTGCCCCTGTCAGGCAAACGGATAGTTCTTCCACTCTTAATGCATACAATCTATGCTTCCAATCATTCCTGAAAACCCTTTGGTTTTGTTGAAAGCCAAAAGCCGGCGAGTGTCCTCGGCATTGGGTGCCCTCAGGAATTCTTCACCAAAAACAGCCACCACAGATTTGCAGAATTTGTACATTGCTTCTATAAAAGTGGACTCGCTCATGCGCAAGTACTCGTCAACACAATCAGCAGCTACTACATAAGGAAGCATGCGAATAGCTGCGGTGCATTTTTGGTAGGAGGTGAAGTCGAGCTTACCGGTCGCATCTTTTTTCAGAGAGAAGTAGTCGTTATGATCCCTCACTCCGTGAAGAATACGCATGAACACCTTCCTTGACATTCGAAAGCGCCGCCAAAACAGTGCAGGAGGGTACAAAGGCCTGGTGCGATAGAAGTAATCCCGAAACAGCATCTCATGGCCAGCAACTCGACCATGTTCTAGCGCCGCCGAACGGTCCGGGACCAAGCCACGGTAGGTTTGCTTTGTCTCCTCATTGTGTTGATGGAGGAGCACGGTCGTGGTGGCCCAAAATTCACTGTCGTCGTTGGACTCGTCGGAGGACGGCATGACATATTTCTTGAAGAACGTGTTCCCACTGTCGTCCATGGTCTGCACGATGAGACGGATGAGCTCAAGTCTGCAAGCACGAGGATAAGGACTAGGCAAAGGTAGCAGAATGCAGTACCTATACGCGGGGGCAAATGGTCAAACAGGTGGAGCGCGTATTTCGAGAAGGCTGAGCTCGACACCTAGGCCGGCAAGCTCTTTGAGTACTGGAGGCTTCAACGGCGGCCTTCCAGGAGAGAGGGTGTCGCGGTGGCGGCAGAGTTGGGATGGTGGGGAAGTAGTGGAGGAATGCGGATTTATGTCTGGCGGGAGAGCTATGGACAAGGCCCGGACAAAAGTGCAGGACAAGGCCCAGGTTTCAGCCGAGTCGCACTGTCCAATTCATTTGCAGGCACGTGTTGAGCAGAATGACATGATCAGACGCGCGCAGTCCGTTTACCAGGCTGTGTTTAATTTTCTCCCAGTCCGTTACAATTATATGTCTGTCACTCGTTACATACTATCATGTGACTTTGCAAACTCTTAATCTTAATACTCCTATATGAATTTGTGTCAAAATTCTTATCTGAACAATCTGAAGTACTAATATTCGTTTACGTATATAATTCAGAAGTAGGGCTAAGCCATATATTATGTCTAAGCCACAGAAGCTGTAACAGGGAATAAGTATACATAAACAAAAACAAAATTTTGGCAAGAACAGGACATGCAACTGTCACATACACAGATTAGAACAAAGGCCGAGAAGCTAACAAAATTCATCACAGGGGCACGAAGCAAGGCTAAACCCAGCCTTACCACAGCGCGGACTAGACAGGCTTCTTATATCCTGGGAACCTATTGGCAGCACTCTGACATTGAGGCATTCACAGGGCCACGCTGGTGAGCTCCACCAAGCAGGTTTCTCGGACATCCTAGCAGGTTCCTAATAACTCATGATCCTCTTCTAAATCTGCTTCAAAACAACTTCCGATACACAAGAAGAGCATACTCGTACCTGTCAAGGAAACAACCCATCAAATTTCAGACAAAAATAAAGAGACAAGCAGTGGAAGAAATGCTACTGCAGCACTAAACTCAAGAAAAAAATTGTTTCCATGCAATCATGATACTCCCTCCGTCCAAGAACAGATGTCTTGGATTTTTCAAATTTTAGATGAATCTATATACTAAATAGTGTCTAGATTTATCCAAATTTTGACAAATTTGAGACATCTATTTTAGGACGGAGGGAGTACTAAATAAAGTAACTCGCAAACAATAAGCAAATAAATTAAGAGGAGCTTTACTTGATCCTGTCCTCCTTGTTGAGCTCTCCAATTTTCCTTAGCAGATAAGCCATCAGATGTTTAAACTTCGAACTAGCGTATAGCTGAATCATTGCAGAACTATCCTTTGCCCCATGGTCATCTGCATGTTGTAGCAGATTTCTCTTGCACAGTACCTGCCCGCACACAGTGGGATCAAAGGGAAGTTTCGTATCAGTTTTGAAGTGCTGCCTGCCGCCATTCGCTTTGTCAACCTCATACCAAAAGACACGGTCCAGTACCGAGTCTACCCGAGACCTTAGTGGGTCCCTCCATTCCTCATCATCGGCTCCAATACGGGTGCTCCAGTTTGCTAGAGGACCACATGGATAGGCTCTTAGAAAATCATCCTTTACACCCACAATCCGCGTAACAGCTTTGCAAAATGTCTTCAGAAACAGTTCTTTTGCCTGAGAGGAGGCTAGTGTGGGGTAGTACCATATCAAATCCCTATAAGCTAGAGTTATGTAACTACCTCGGTGAATTACGCTTCTGGTTCAAGCCTGGATGAACAGAAATGGTTGAAATAGTACGGTGGGGCCCAAATGCCACTCACAGGTAGACCTTTCGGCCGTCCCAACCATTTCCAAACATCGGGACAAGAACGGGCGGCGTAATCGGCAGGCGAAGGGATCAACTACATACATAAATGAGTATGTATGCAAGCCACCATACAATAGTACATCAGAGCCATTCCATCTAAAAAGAAAGGAAATATAGCAACGCCATACGACAAGATCCAAATATCCTAGATAGATGTAATAGTTTAGGATATCTCCTCATACATCAAACATCAGAGTATCAGGCGGAAGCGGAAGACAAAATCCGAGTACGGATAAGAAGCAAATCGGCATAAGATGCCCCATAAATAAGCAGATCTCGCCCACAGATCTCACGGATCCCCGTTCCCGGAATCTCTACACCGAATGATCGTTGCCCACATCGTCCGTCTCTTCCACCCAGTATCCATCTTGCGAGGGTACCTGTTCATCTGAACCAATAATTTATCGTGTGAGACCCTAGGGGTACTCAGCAAGTCTTTATGCCGCTAAAGGGGACACAACCTGGGGTGACGCAATTGCAGCAAAAGATAAACCCTAGTAATTCTATAGATACTCGCTAACCATCCGCCTAACCAGAGATAGACGGATGTCCGTGAATTAGTAACAACAGTTATCATAGTTAAAACGGTAATATCCACAGATCCATCCTCCTCCTCGCTTACCGACGAGGAAGCGGACGAATAACCCCCCATCCGTTGGCAGTTTTATTAAACATTCCATGAGTGTGGTACAATTTACTAGTCAGGTACCTAGTCTAGTCAGATTAAAAGCGGTACTTTAGTTATGCTTGTCTATGATCGAGAAACTGTGCTCCAAGTCGTCCATAACCGCGGACACGGCTTTCAGAAAGTTTTACCCTGCAGGAGTGCACAAATAGCAACACACACTCGATATGCCTCGGAAAAACCAAATCAAAACCCAACGAGGCAGTCACGACAAAGCGATCACAGGATTCAGAAATATTTCAGGGGGCCACCCCATTGAGCTACCCGCAACGAAGTTAGCTGACTCCGAGACGGCCTCAAGGTTTGCGCCAGTGGCTGTGAACGACTGGGAACCCGAAAATGTGACTGGGCTTGTCGACACCGCGAAAACACTCCGCTTTCCTAAACAGTACAGTGTGCAGTACCTCGCACAATTTAAATAAAGCAGTAAAGCATGGCATAAGTACAGGATAGTAAATAAAACCTCAAACTAGTTTGTGGCCCCAAGAAATAAGAATGAATCAAGCTCTGGCTCGGGGGGGTTCATAAGCCTCCCGGATGTGGATAGCGCGAATATTCAAGGAACAGGAATCAAGTACTCGGGGTCCTACGGGACACAAGTGAGCCTGAAAAACCAGATAGCAAATATGGCTCACCGATGCCACTTTCATTAGTTATCCCATTACTACTCAGGTTAAGTTGTTTAGGTACCTCGTTCTTCATCAGACACTCACATACCCTACACATGCTGTTCTACGACTCGCATGGCTCAAACAACTCCTGTAGTAATGGCTCATAGGATGGAGGAACAAGCTTCAGTGGGGTTTAAAAGTAAAGGCTATGCAATACTTGGGATTCAGTTTAATGCAATCGCGACTCAATGATGCAAGAATAAGATAGAGGCAATAGGTACTATATGTATGCAAGCATGTGGTAGTGCTTGCCTGGCAGCTCAGTTGAAGCGAGAGAAGGATCTGGGTAGTGCTCCTGGGTATCTTGATATATCCCCTGCTCAGCGTCTATTCGAAGAAGAACCAAACAAACAAGGGCCAACATAAATAAAGTGCACAAGCATATAAATAAATGCGACAAGCAAACAATCATGCCATGATGAATGATGCACAATTTGCATGGCAATAAAGTAGCATGGCATGGGTGAGGTGTGGAATACAAGATTAAACCATTTTATTTAGTTTTGGCCCCATTTTATTCTCAAATTAGTTGCTGTCCACAATATATTTATATGATGCATGCTTCAAATCAACCCATGGAATGCATAAACAGAAAGGTCTCGTCGAGCTAATCATTTTAGACATATCATTTATCAAATTTGGAGTTATAAAACAAAAGTTATTAATTTATTAAGACAAAAGGGCAATTTATTGTAATTTTAATTAACTTGGAAAATAAAGTGTTCAAAATATATTTTGAAGGCCATATTTGAAATCCTCACATTTTTCTGATTTGAAAACATATATTATTTGTATTATTTGGAATTATATTTTAAAAGTTATTTAAAAACAGAAATAAATTTGAGTTTGAATTAATTTTTGAATAAGTTTGAATTTAAACAGAAACAGACAGAACTTTTCTCACCCAGATAAACTTAGCCACGGCCACAGACTAGTGGGACCATGCTGACTGGGTGACACAGGCGCACAGAAACTTCTGTCACCGCGACTGCTGCCAGCCACAGGGAGTGACAGGTGGGACCTGGGGTCTTCGCGGGCCCACGCGTCAGCGGGCGACCAAGGGGGTGCCACGCGGCATAGCGAGGACTGCGGGTTGATGGAACGAAAGGGCAGGGTGCTATATGTAAAACGGTATAGGCACTGACTGGTGGGCTTGGTCTGGACCGCGGGTTGAGCAGAAAAGCAAAAGAGGGGGCTATTTGCAATTCGGCCACAAGCCCGTACTGTTTCTCTTCCTCTCTGCATCGCGCGACCGATCGGTGCGCGGCGCGGGCGGGGATCGATCCTGGGACGCGGGAGAGCGCTCCGCGGGGCGCAACCAGTGCGGTGGGGTGGGGGTTGGTGTCAGGGATTCGGACAGGGCCTAGTTTAGGGCTTACTCGATGCTACGGCGAGGAGAACGATCGCGACGCCGGCGCACAGAGGGTGCTCGGCGGTTGGTCCGGCGAATCTAAGGCGGCACGGCGAAGGGGACCATGTCAGGGAGGTTGCGTAGCTCACCGTGGGCTTGCTGGTGGGCTCGGATCGGGCAGACGAGCAGTCGATCGGCGACGAGGCAGACGCCAGGCGGATCTAGGGTTTCGGCGAGACGCGTCGGTGTGCAGGGGTCCTGGGGCTCCTCTTGCTCGGCTCCGTGTACAGGTCGTCGCTGGGGAGCTCCACGGCCTTCCTCGACAGCCGCAGCATCACGCCCGCCTCCTCGAGCTGCTGGTGGATGCCGAAGCCGACGGTGGCCGACGTCGGGGTAGGGGATGGTAGGGTAGATGGGGAGGGAGGAGAGCGGCCTGGGGCTGTATCTAGACGAGACAGAGAGGTGGTGGGCGGAGGATAAAGCGAGGGGGAGGACGGAGGTGCCGTGGGGTAGAGGTAGATGGAAAAGGTGGCTCGATGCCACCTTTCTCTACTCCTCACCTCACGTGCTCGGCAGGGCAGGCAGGTAGGCATGGGGCTGCAGGTGGGGTAGGGTGGTCTGGTGTTGAGGCTCGGGCTGGGGCCACCTCGGCAGGGAGAGAAGAGAGGGAGAGAGGGTAGCCTCGGGTAGAGCTAGGTTTGGGTAGATGGGAGGCTCGGGCTAGGGTTTGTCTAGGGTTGGAGAGGGGTAGGTAGCTGGGTGGGGCCAGGGAGAGAGGGGGCCAGGTGGGGCCAGCTAGAGGGGGCTCGGCATGGAGTGACTAAGGGAGGGAGAGGGGGAGGTGTGGTATTCTAGGGTTAGGGTTTAAGAGAGAGGTGAGATGAGAGAAAGAGGGAGGTGAGATGATCAAGCACATGATCAAGGACACACATGATCTAGCACATGGATTTTGGTGTATGGCAAGACCACACAAAAGAAACAAGCAAAAGAGGGTAAGGGAAAAAGGAAGATGATCCACTAAAAATCTAATAAAATCCAAATGACAAGCTAAAGGGGTACTTGCATGGGCCATGCATAATTAATTAATACCATGTTTATCTTTGTGAAAACAAGATTATTTACATGGCATTTTCTTATGCATTCCAAAGTGTCGAGTAAGGCTCAAGCAAAAGAAAAAGAAAGGATGCCCCATGTGGAGTAGTTGGAGATGACCATGTTTGAGTAAAATTGGGATTTGCTAGTGTGTATGTGCCACTAGGCATTTAATAAGCCCAAAAGTATCCAAACATGAAAATAACCTCAACACAACACATATGGAAGCTAGCAAAAGGGTTCCATTCACAAGGCATGCAAAGATGGCCATGTGGCTCTCATATATCAATAATGTGAAAACAATCATGATGCTAAGATGAGAGCATGTGGAAAAGAATTGGATCCATTCCAACCCACATGAGCTAGAGGTAAAATCAAATAAAGTGCAAAGCTCATATTTAGTTGGATGGTGGAATTATAAGGTGGTGACAAGAAAGGTGGTGGAGTTAATAAGAGATATGCCCTCAACTCAACTTGGGCATTGAAACAATATCTCAAGAACCAAATACAATATCAAGAGGCAAATACAATTAATAATGCATATGAGATAAGAACCAAATGGAAAAGGGTTTTATATGATGCTCAAATGCAAGGAGGCATGATGACATGAGCATGATATAATGATGATGCAATAATTATATGTATGAAGTAGCCATTATATTACTAGACCAAGTAGCATTACAATTGTTAGACAATTGGGATGCTACAAGTTAGAACCCTGATTTCATCAACTGTGACAAGTTCATCCATTAGGTCATCAAACTCCAACAGATAAGACTCACCCTCAGAACTGATGTCAAAGAATGGTTGATACAGGGACCAGGTATTGGACAAATCCAGCTTGCAGTTTTCACCATTGCATGGTAATGGAGTCCCATATAACCAGCATTTGTTGGAGTCCATTATAAGCATATCATCAGCTTTCAAATTCCACCATACGAAATGCCAGCTTTATGCTTAGCAATTACTGCCCTAAGACCTGCAAGGAGCCTACCCTGCCATGATGACTGGCTGAAAAAACCACATCCGAGCAGCACAGATACTTCCCCCAACAGAGTTTGCTTCGCATGAAATCTTGCATATATTCTACCCTGGTAATATTAAAGCATATATGAGTAAAACTGTTAAAATATTAATGCTAGATCGAGTGCAATAAGCATTTGAATAATCAGAACAGTACAAAAATCTATGCTCATATATAAACATAAATACTAATAATATAAAAAGACACACTTTCAGATCAGAGCAATCCCACCCGTAGACACCCCTAAATCTAACGCCCCTGTTCCAGTGTTCTATGATGTACACCTGCAGCAATCATGTTTAAAAAGACGCATCCTAATTCCCTCTTAATCACCCAGCACCACTGCTGCCATGCCGAGCTCCGAGCCGAACCGACATCGCCATGACGCCGTTCCTTGCACCGCCTGACAGACTCAGCCGCCATCACGGTCATCCTCGGTGTGCCTCTCCACTAAATGGATGGAACTATGGAAGCATCTAACTTAGATTGAGTGCTCTCGTCTGGTGGTCTGGTGGTCTGGTAATAAGAAATTTATACAGCTTGGTATCATTGGACTACATCCTCTTTGTGTTTTTATTAGTTTATTTCACTCAAAAAGCATTATTAGTATTAGGCCTTAAGGCAGTACAACAGCAAAACAAACTTCATACAACAAGTGCATAACAACTCATCAAGGAACTCTATAAGACTAAAATAAAGACATTACCTAGCAGGCTTTTTGGTGAAAGAGATATCCACGCTTTCTCCTTTAAACCCATTCTCTTTCAAGAATTTCAATACCGTGGGATGCATCCATTCATGAGACTGCTCATTGCCGATCTTCAAGGCAAGATCAACATACTGTTTATCACTCAATATGTGACCAAAATCAACCTCGAACAGCTTTGAGTTGCGTGCATTCATCGCAGAAGCTTGGGAGGGGTAAAATGGTTGGTCCCCATCGCCCTTCCTAACAAAACTGCAGACACAATAATCACAATGTTAGTTCAATGGAGTAACTTTTAACGCTAGTATCCAGAAACAGTCTAAGTATAGAACAAAGGAGCAACGCTTACTTTGCAAGAAACTGTTGTAATGGTCCAATTAACACAGCAATATCAATTGTTTTCTGTTCTGTTGATGTCACTCCTGCTGCAATGTTTAGCCTGTTTGCCCACTTGTTGGATGATGATGTTCCGGAAGAACTAGTGCTTTCTTCATAGTCCAAAGAGGCATCTTGATTGCTCGAAGAGTTGATGCCATCTAGACTGTCTTCACACTGAGTGTCTATCATCGGAGCAGTCTTTATTGATGAAGGATCCAACTTCTTGGTATTTGACTTCCTCCGAGCAGATGGAACAACAAGCTCTGCAGCTACCTCATCTAGCTTATCCCGTCTTAAAGGCTTCATGCCATCAAACAGCAGATGATGATGTTCAGATGCCTTTTCCGGAGTCTTGGCAGGCTGTTCTTGCAGCTCCTTCCCCTTCCCTCCTTCCCAAACAACATCAGCACGCTCTTTTTCCAACTCCTTCCCTCTTCCTCCTTCCCGGATCTTTTCAAGGTACTCCGCCTCTTGCTTGATATTCACCTTTGTCGCCAAGGTGGTGGTGTCGACCTCTTCTCTTGGATAGACCTTTGCCACCTTGGTCCCCAAGATGATGTCGGCCTGGACCTTTGTGAGCGAAGTGGTGGCATCGGCCTCTTCTCTTGGAAAGGCGATGGGTGTTACCTTGGTCGCCGAGGTGGTGGTCTTGGCATCTTCTCTTGGAAGGGCCGAGATGGTGTCGGCTTCTTTTCTTGGCTCCTCAGGAGCTATGCTCTTCCCTTGCTCAGGAAATTTCCTGGGATGGCTCTTCTTCGTACTGGTGCTAATCCTTGCCCTGTTCTTCCGCTCCATCGCTCCAACTGGGGTGGCCTAAAGAGCGAGGCTTCGTAGTCGGCGTCGGCCGTCGAGGCGAAGCGGCTCCGGGGTGGCTAAGGGGCGCGACGCATATGGTGGGTGGCGTCGGCAGTAGAGGCGAAGCGGCGGCTGTGAGGTGAAGGAGGAACGGAGTGGAGGCTCTCTCTCTCTCTCCTAGTCTTAGGGTTAGGATTTTAGCAGTGTTGTGGAGTCTCAAGTCTGGGCTGGTTGCGTGCGTGAAGTCTCCGGGTCAGAAAGAAGTTGGGCCGGAGGAGGAAGTTGCTGGCCCGTTTCAAGCGTCCTATGTTTACGGCCAGTTGCGGCAACGGCGCCCGTCGGGAGCTGCTATTTCAGGCTCGGCGCGTGCGTGAATAGGCTCCGTCCGTGTGCGTCTTATATGTGGGCCAGGCCCAAATCAGTTTTTCATTCGTGTTACGCCCGCTTTCGCGTTTTGGACGTTTTCTTTTCACCCGTTCCTCACCTTCTCTTTTCTCTTCTCAGCTAAATCGGTGTTAGGTCAAAAAAAAAAGCTAAATCAGTGTTAGCTAGTTATATATGTGTAGGTACATAGGTGCAAATCTGTTAAATATGAAAAATATTCAAAATCAAATTATTCAGATTTAGAACTGTCCACATACAAAAATTGATCAAATTTTTAAAATGTTCATATATAAAAACTGTTCATATTAAAAAATATAAAAAAACAAATTCGAAAACTGTTCATATTCAAGGAATATTAAAATTTAAAAATGTTCAAATTTGAAAACTATTCACATTCAAAAATTGTTCATATTGAAAAATGTTTAAATTAAAAAATTGTTCACATTTGAAAACTATTCAAATTCTAAAACTGTTCAGAAACAAAAAAGAAAAGAGAAAACAAAAAGGAAACAAAAAAACAGAAGATAAAAAAGAACACAGAAAAAGACCCAGAGGAAAAATAAACACTATATAAGCCGGCCCAACGCTTGCGCCCGCATGAGCGGAGCTTATTAACACGCGCATTGGGCGGGAAATAGCATTTGCCACGCCCGTCCCTGGTGGCGCGCATCGCGTGTGCCTGCCGCATCAGCTTGTGGGCCGGTCCACCAGCAATGGAGAAGAGAGGAAGACGAAGCGTGACGACAGTCCTCGTCGATGTCGGGGACGAGGTGGTCACGGCGCCTCGACAGAGGTGAGGCGAGGACCTCGCCAGAGAAGGGGACGACATAGCGGGCCGCGGAGTCGCTGGCGAAGGCGAGGAAAAGACCTTAGGGTTGAGGGTGGGTAGGTACTCGCCGGACTTAGGGTTAGGGTTGGTGAAAGGGCATGTATGCCCTCATGTGTGGTTTTGGTAATTAATGACAATCTCTATGGACTAATGTGTAAATTGAGTTTCAGTTGTAGGTTTGTCCATTGGCATCGCTTGGGCCATGTGTTGGTCTCAAGGTTGGAAGATGAAGAAATGTCCAAGGGCTTTGTGCCCTTTGGAATCATGAAGTAAGAAGGAGCTTGAAGGTTGATCAAGGCATGTGCAACGAGTTGCATCAATATGGATCAACCTCAAGAAGGGATGAAGAAGGGCGAGCTCAAGATGCGCCATCTCTAGGAGGTCTCATGCTTGAAGCTTGCCATCCTCGTGTTCATGGAGTGATGAAGACAAAAAGTTCAAGAAGAGGTTTCCCCATGGAGTATGGGGGAGCATTTTGAAAGTCTTCATCAAGCAAGAGCAAACAAGAAAGATGTTCCCACTATAGAAGAACAAGACGGTCTACATCAAGTTCAAGTGGGATGGTCAAGGCAAAGGTATGATCTTGACAGGGCTTCTCTTTTGCCGGTCTCGTGTTGTTAGTTGGGAGACCGGGTTTAGGATAGATAGTCGTTCTATCAAGAGGGGCTCTCAAGCGGGTGTCTCGATCGCATCGCTCAGAGAGAGCTCAAACCTTTGCATTCATAGCATCATCTTTCTTGGTTGTTATTTGGTTCTTGTCCATGAGAGGATCTGGATCTTGTGGTCATCATCATAACAAGCTCTAGTTCATCAAATAAGGATTTCACTTGCATATCTTATTGCGGTTTTTGATCTTGCGAGTTTTCCGGCTTCACACCTTGGGAGATACATCACATATATATACTTGATATTTTCTCCCTTGGTGGTATCCAATATTTCACATTTTGTTGGGTTCTACTTGGTTTTATCTTTCCAACAAAATTGGTTTCATCCCAATCGGAGTTTCCAGGCTCAACTTCTTGTGTCTTGGGTTTTGGAGGTTTTACCGGTTCATCGCTTCTAGAGAGGTCATATATTTCTCAATTTGATTTTATACTTATATGCTGGACTATTATGTTTCTTTGCATAATCTTGTAAAACTTTTCGTTCTCTTCAAAACGAGCCCAAGATCATCAAAAACAGAGTCCGGGATCAAAAGTTATTGAAGTTTTCGTGCAATGTTGTCCTGTGTTTTTGCTTGAGCGGAAGTTCTGGCCCAAGTTCCGACCCAAGTTCCGGTCAGGTTCAGTAACTTGTGTTTCTATTTGCCGGAAGTTCCGGTGGGAGGCCAGAAGTTCCGGTGGGGGCACGAATCTAGCCCAAACGGTCAGTTTTTCCTTTTCCTATTTAAGGGGGGCTTCTTCCCCAATGGTTCCCCATCTTTTGAGCTCGTTTTTTCCCACAATTGTTGACCTATTTAAGCTCTCTTACTCCCTCTCACTCCCATGATTCTTACATCTTTTTGAGGGAAAAGTGAGAGGAGATCTAGATCTATAATCCCACCAAGTCAAATCCCTTCTTTGTGAAGGAATCATTGGGATCTAGATCTTGGAGAGTTTTGTGTTCTCCTCTTGTGTTCTTCCTCCCTTATTCCCCCAATAGCTTTTGTAGCTTTGTTGGAATTTGGGATAGAAGTACTTGCCCTTGCATTTGGTGCATAGGTTTGAGTTCTCCTCTTGTGTTCTTCCTCCCTTATTCCTCCAATAGCTTTTGTAGCTTTGTTGGAATTTGGGAGAGAAGGACTTGTCCTTGCATTTGGTGCATAGGTTTGAGTTCTCCTCGGAGATTCGGCGAGTACAAGCTTGTGGGCTTGTTACTCTTGGGTTCTTGGAACCCTAGACGGTTGTGTGGTTGGATTGTTGACCTTTTGTGGTCTTGTTGACCTTTTGTGGTCTTGTAGCCTCTTGTGGCTTTGTTGGCCTTTTGTGGCATTGTAGCCTTTTGTGGCTTTGTTGTTGGGAGCCTCCAGTTGAGTTGTGGAGTTAGACACAATCTTGTATGGGTTCGGTGACCGCCCTCAAGCGTCCCATAGTGGAGCAAGTGCCCGCCTTTTGTGGTGCGCACTTGGGAGAATAGGGTGAGCCTTTTGTGGCGTCGGTGAGTTGCGTGCTTTCGCATCCAGGGTGAGGCCTTGTGTGGCGTTGGGTGAGCATCGAGCCACCACACCTCGAGGTGAGCCATTTGTGGCGTTCGGAGAGCATTGCTCCATCACACCTCTCCAACGGAGACGTAGCTTCTTTGGAAGTGAACTTCGGGAAATAAATCTCCATCTCCGCGTCCATCGGTTATCTCTCAACCGAGCCCTTTACTTATGCACTTTACATTGTGATAGCCATATTGCTTGAAGTATTTATTTCTTGCTATCACCTTGTTGCTTGTATTGCTTAGCATAGGTTGTTGGTGCACTTAGGTAAACTTAGTGGCTAGGTTTTGTGCTCAATAAATTAAACGTTAGTTTTATTCCGCATTTACTTGAGCCTAAACCGTAATATTTTTAAAATCCTATTCACCCCCCCTCTAGGCGACTTCCTTTGTACTTTCAGTTGGTATCAGAGCAAGGTTGAAAGAACATTTCTTAATCCCTAGTGTTTTGTGTGTTAGATAACAATACCAAGGATCATTTAATGTGTGTTGAAGTGTTGCAGCTCTATTTGGGAACAAAGGGAAAAGAACTCTGCCTTTGGGGGCGGATAATCCGGCCCCACCAGGGGCGGATAATCCGCCCCTCCCTTTGCCCAAGCAGGCGCAATCCCCAGAGAGGGGGGCGGAATTTTGGCCGGATTTTCCGGCCCCGCCGGATAATCCGCCCCTCAGGGGGGGCGGATAATCCGCCTCCTTGCTCATCGCCAAGGCGCAAGCCCCAGAGAGGGGCCGGAGTTTTGGCCGGAAAGTCCGGCTAGGCCGGATAATCCGCCCCTCAGGGGGGGCGGATTATCCGCACCCCCAAGATCTTCACCAAGCTTCACCAAGGCGCAAGCCCCAGAGAGGGGGCGGAGTTTCCCCTGGAGAATCCGCCCTGGGGGCGGAGTTTTCCTAGGGGGCGGATAATCCGCCCCAAGTGGGGGGCGGATAATCCGCCCCCAAAGTTGTGCAACGGCCAGATCTGGGGAGGGGGTATTTAAGCCAGTCATCCCCCTCCTGCCAGAACTTTTGATTCATCTCGAAAAAGACCAGATCAGATCTGAAAGCTTCATCCAAGAGTGCTCCACCGAGATCCACCCAAAGGGCCCATCCCTTGGGGAATCGAAGGAGGAGAACTCGATCTTTATCATCAGCAATCAAGCGCTTCATCTCCTCTCCATTCATTTGGAGAACCTCCGATCTAGTATTTCTTGCAAATATCTAGATCCTCGTTTTGTTTATATTGATA
Source organism: Avena sativa (assembly GCA_916181665.1). NCBI lineage: Eukaryota > Viridiplantae > Streptophyta > Magnoliopsida > Poales > Poaceae > Avena > Avena sativa. Next base: position 360,443,994 of record OV702299.1, on the reverse strand, counting down.
AACCTTGTTCTTGTGGCAGCTTGTTGTCATCTCGGGAGCCCCCAATTCGGTTATGGGTGTGTGCCCCGATAGTGTTGTAAAAGGCACCGGTTCCCGCCTCGAAGGGATCCAATAGTGGAGAAGGTGGATCAGGCCTCTCGTGGCGAGATCCATCGGAGAATAGGGTGAGGCCTATTGTGGCGTGGTGGTCTTAGAACCGCCCACCCCTCCAACGCAGATGTACTTCCCTTAAGAAGGAAGGAACTGCGGTAAAACAAATCCCTGTGTCTCCGCGTGCTCCACTACGGTTTCCTCGCTCCTCTTTTACGTGCTTAGTAGTTAGGGTTGCATATAGGGAAATTCTCGTAGTTGCATATCTAGAGAATTTACTTTGTGTCAAGCCTAAAATTGAAAAAGTATTAAAAATTGGTTAGCACCTATTCACCCCCCCCTCTAGGTGCCCATATGATCCATTTCAAAGGTCTCTCGCTTTTAGGCTTCACCGCCTCGAGAGTAAAGATGTCTCCTAGGGGTTTAGTGTACTCTCACACATTTTCTTTTGATGGCACACATTATGATGTTTGGCGTACTCACATGCTTAGTCATTTTTGGGCCATTGACCCAACCATTGAGCGAATTCTAGATATGGGCTTGTCTCCTCCTAAGGATCCCCAAAATCTATCTTTGGAGGAGAAGACAAACTCTTATCTCGAAGCTCAAGCATCTAATGTGCTTGTTAATGTTGTGAGATTTGTAGTTCTTTCCTTAATCATGCCTTTCCGGAATGCTCATGATATATGGACCAAGCTTCAAGCAAAATATGATGTGTCCAAGCTTAATAAGGATGATTGTGTTCCATCCACCTCCGGCCGCGATGAGTTCTCATCTTCTTCCACTACACCAACATGTGAGTTGTCACAAGGTAATGATATGGTGAGTGGTGATAGAACTTGCAATGTAGATAGTGAGATTTCCATTCATGATTCTTTGTCTCTATATCATTGCAATGTTGTATCTTTGGGCATGAACACTTGTAGGACCATATGTGATTTACATCCTAGTATTGATTGCCCTTGCATATCATGTAGAAATGGATTGAATATATCTCATGATGATATGCTTGCTTTGCCTTATTGCCATGATAAATGTGCTTCTATTTCCTCTAGTTCTTGTGTTGCTAACCATGTAGAGGAAAGTGAAGAATGTGTGGGCCAAGGCAAGGTTGTCATTAGAGCTTCATGTGTTCCCTCATCATCATCTTCTTCCAATGTTCACTTGTGCCTCATGGCTAAGGGTTCAAAGGTAACCTCTCCTTCGGACTCCAATATATCTCATGATGATGTGAATGTTGATCATGTAGAAGTAGATAATGATGTTGCTTCTTTAAAAGAAAAGGGGGGCTAGTCCTTCGTGCTCTTCATCCTAATAAAAATGCTTGTTCTACTTTCATTGAAATCTTGACTTGTGCTATTGAAAGTAGGCAACTAATATATGAGCATGAGAACAAAATAGATAAAATAAGTAGTCTTGAGCGTGAGTATGCTAATGAAATTGCCAACCTAAATGAAGCTCTTGAAGAGGAACAAACCACTAAGGAATCTCTTGAGGAGGCCTTTGCTCTAGAGCTATCTAGAGTAAGGAAATCTCATGATAGAGAGTTTGAGGTGGCAAGTGCTCTTCAAATTAAAAATGATGAACTTGAAGTTGCCTATGCTAAACTCCTTGAGGGTTTTGAGCACCTCAACAGTGGCTCTAGGGTCATCAAGGGTGAGCTCATCAAACTCACCGAGTCACATGAGCAACTTAAAGCTTCATATTCTAAAGAGCTTTCCAAGTTGCCCTCACCTCTTGCTTTAATTGATGATGCTTGTGCTACTAACTCTATTTCATGTGAAGCATCTATCTTGAAGGAGAATGTTGAGCTAAAGGCTCAACTTGCTTTGCTAACAAGCAACTATGGGAGATTAGAAGAAAGTCATGCCAAGCTCTCAAGCTCGCACGAGGATCTTCTACTCTCCCATGGTAGGCTAGAGTTAGCTCATGAGGCCATTGTGTCAAAGGTAACATCTAGTGGGCCTCATGTGGACATTAGCACTACTTCTAATCCTAATGCTATATTGCCATGTGTTAGTCCTTGTAATTCATCCTCTCACAACCATGCTAAATCTTGTGATGAATTGCATCATTTGCCTTGTTGCTCTAACAATGAAGCTTATTCTTCCTCTAGTATTGTTGTTGATACTAACCATGTAGATGAAGTCAAAGAGCTCAAGGCTCAAGTCACTTCTTTGAAGAATGACTTGAAAATGTGTCATGAAGGGAAGACCACGCTCAAGAATATGTTGAGTGTGCGACGTCCCCCAAGTGACAGGAGTGGGCTTGGATTCAACTCCAACACCAAGAGTAAGCCCACTAACTCGTTGAAGCACAAGGGCAACAACAAGAAGGGCAAAGGACAAGTGAAGAATCCGGCCAACATTCTGTGCTTCAAGTGCAAGGAAGAAGGGCATCATGTGAGGGATTGCCCATTGAAGAAGGAGCCTCTTAGTGAGAAGCAAGGAGGGAAGCAGCCTCAAGCTCCTCCACAAGCTCAAGATGGGCCACTTCCCAAGAAGCATGAAGCTCTTCTTCATGGTGCAGCTCCTCCCAAGAAGAAAGATGGCAAGACAAGAACTTGCTACATATGCCGTGAGAAGGGGCACCTTTATTCCTCATGCACCATGGGTAACTCCTCATCCCATCCTATCTTGATTGAGGATGCTTATTTACTTCGTAAGGATGAGGGTGGCAATGTGTTTGCCAAATTTTTTGGTGCCCAAAGTGGTGTCAAGAAAAGAACCATTTGGGTGGCCAAGCCTATTGTGACTAACTTCTTAGGACCCAACTTGGTTGGGGACCAACAAGCCAAAACTTGATCAATAGGTGTTTTTGGAGGGCATTGGTGACTTGGCTACATTATGGAGAATTGAGGGATCTTCATCATTTTTTTGTTATCAAAGTCAAGTCATTGGTTATCGTGCTTCTATCACTTATCCAATGTTCCTCCTTTCGGTAACTTGTGCTAAACTCCTTTACATTTATAGTTACTTGCTCCCTTGTGCATGTGTTGGTTTTGTACCTTGCATGTGTTTGTACATGTTGTGCTTCACACTTACTTATATTGATCTATGATGTATATTTGTGTATGTTGGTTGGCACACCATGTATTTGCGTTTTGGTTTGGAGCCTTTATTGTTTCTAGTAGGTATCTTATTTGGCTCTTATGAGGGATTAATGGACTATTCCGTTTTGGGGGAGTGTCATGCTTGGGCATTCCACAATCCTAAAATGAGTGTACATGAGGAAAACCACTTAGTAGTTTTATTGCATGTTTATCTAGTCTCTATGTGGTATGTCTCTCTCATGAGAAACTAATATTCCATAATGTCCATTAATACCTCTATTTTGATTTTCTTGCCTCTTGATATTTCTTGGTTTATCACATTATGGGGGAGTCATATGCTTTGTGCATATTACAAACCTAGAAAATGTGGACATTTGAGGTAGTGCCACTTAGATTTGATATTGAGAATTATCTAGTTCCTATGTGGCACATTTGTTCATACAAGTTCCATTTTACTTAAATGTTTTTATTGCTCATCTTCTGGATCTTGTTTGTGAGAGTGATTCTTGGTATGTGTTTCCTCATATTTGGATCCTCATATCCTCATGGGAACCACTTGCTTCTATTTAATCCAATCACTAGTGATTGTGTGACTATTTGAAGCAATCAAGAATATCTTTCGAAGCATCAAGCTTAATTCCTATCTTGTTATATGCTTCTTTGTGTGAATATGATCTTGGATATCCTTGCAAACTACCTCGGAAAAATTATCCCTATTACTTCTTGTCCTTGGACAATTAGTATTTAATATATGGTAGGATTCATTCATAATATTCGTTTTGGCCTTTTCTTATTTATCTTGTCTTTGGCCAATAAAATGTTTGTCTAGTTGCTCCCAAGCTTTCCTTGCCTCTTGTGGATCTTCTTATTCTATTTATTTCCCCTTGTGTTTTACTTAGTGTAGGTAGTAGTGATTATCTCATTTGTGGGCATTTTGCATTCAAAGGCAAAATTATATATAATGCTCTACTTATGGGGGAGCTCTCCTATATTTTCTAGAACTTTGTTTTATGCTTCTTGATTTGATCCGTTTTTGCTTGGAAGCTCGATCCTTTTTGTGTTGGTACTTTGTGTGCCATCATGAAAAGTGTGAAGAGTTTGTTTTGGTTATTATTTCCTTGCTCTCGTTAGGAGTTGGCTTTATCTCATTCCATTTCTCTTGTTTTGTTCTTTTAGGATGAGATAAATCCTTGAGCCATGGTATTTTTCTTATCCTTTTTCTTTGGCTCTTTCGAGTTCATTTGTTGAACTTGTGTTCTTTCATGTGTTGATTTGGCTCTTCGATACAATTTGGACACCTTTTGTCGAGTCACACTTTTGTGTGTGTCTTTTTGGTTTACTTGGTGTTTTTGTTCAAATTGTATCTCCTTTTGGTTCTTGAAAGCCTATGCATGCATATTTACTTCTTGTATATATTATGGCATGCTTGCTTTCGTTGATCCAATATATAAGGGAAACTCCACCAAATCCTAATGGGCTAAGATGTGCATGAAATTCAATTTCATATCAATATGCACATGTTTGTGTGGAGGGTCTCCTATGTATTGTAGTTGCACTAACTACTTTGGACCCAATTTGTTTGGGGACCATAGTGTACTTAATTGTGTTTTAGGTACATTGGAGATATATATTGGGTGCTTGTATCTTGAACAAGGAATAAGTGGCGTCTACATGTCAGTTGGATGCAATCTAGGATGATCAACGAATTCATATCTTCTTCATCCTACCAATTATATCTCGGTAACAAGTATCTCTCTCTCATGCATACATATCTTGTTCCCAACCTTGTGTAGGTTGCTTGTTGGCATGAATTTGTGTTCTTCCATATGTAGGATTTCTTGCTTTGGCTTTGAAGAATTCTCTCTATTGCAAATGTGTGTATGTTGAGATGAGTGCATATAATGGGGACTATACTAAATCATGCTCATGATTCACTAATCCCAAATATGTCAATCTAGTAATTTTGCTGCATATCGTTTCCTCAATATCTCTCATGTGCAATAGTGAGTATTTTTGCCAAGTTGATTTCTATCTTGTGATACTTGTTGCCTTTCTCCATATATTCCTTCTATCCTATTCTTCCCTTGAGAATAGTTGTGTTATATGGGGTATGTTGGTGTTTGAAGCTCATTGATGTACAATAAGATATATTTGAGCCCTTGGGCATGCTTTCAAGCAAAACATCTTATTGGTATATTCTATGACTTCTTTTTGGGTCTTCATGTGCTTTCTTGAGTATCTATTTTGTGTGTGCATGTTTCTTTGTGGTTATATGTCTTTGTGATATTTTCCACCTAAAAATTTATACACACAAGAGAAGATCAATATTTGGTTGTTTTTGCATTTCTTGGAAATCACCTCTTACTTCATTATGATTCTTCGGTGGTTTCCAAATTATTGTATTTTGTGTTCATTGTTAAATGGTTTTGAGGAGTGAGGATTCCATGGTTGTGCACGTTGTTTCCAAATACAATTACTATAATTGGTGCACAATCTTTAGGGAGCTTCTATAATTCATTTAATGATGCACATGTTCCTTCTTTCTCGTTTCCTGTGGTTTAAATGCTTATGGGGGAGCAAGGATTCCATATTTGTGCATATTGTATTCAATACAAGTATTCTAATCTTTGCACAAAGTTTGGGGAGTTTCTCTATTTTTGTTTAAACACTCTTTTGGTTGTTGTTTCCTTTTGACATCATTTGATGGTGTTTCAATTGTTTCGTTTGGATCTTTTGATTGCTCGCTTCATTTGTTGAAGCCCTTTTCTTTTCCTTCTTTTCTTTTTGCTTTCTTTGGGTCCTCAATATAGTTTTACTTCCTCCCTAGTTCTCATCATTTGACTTGTGCATATGCACACCTTTGGAGGAATTCTCACTATGTTGGCCGTCTAGAACTTTTCACCCATTTTGGCAATCGATGCCAATGGGGGAGAAGTTTTGGAGGGTTTAAGGTAAGTTGGCCTTTGCTTTGAGTGTGTTCTTAAGCATTTGCCTCTCATGCTCTTGCATCTTTGTGTTTGCTTTGCATGTTGGATATATAGAGGGAACTCAACCAACGGTAATGGTTGGCAATCTATGCATTGAAATTTAAGTTCATCACACATGCATAGATTGTGGGGGGAGTTTGCTCTATATATTGTGGTTGTACCAACATCACATACTTGTGTAGTATTTGATGTTGGGGCAACCGCTTTGGTCGTTAATTGTCATATTTAAAACCTCTCTAAGGGATTGTCATCAATTACCAAAATGGGGGAGATTGAAAGGGCATGTATGCCCCCATGTGTGGTTTTGGTAATTAATTACAATCTCTATGGACTAATGTGTAAATTGAGTTTCAGTTGTAGGTTTGTCCATTGGCATCGCTTGGGCCATGTGTTGGTCTCACGGTTGGAAGATGAAGAAATGTCCAAGGGCTTTGTTCCCTTTGGAATCATGAAGTAAGAAGGAGCTTGAAGGTTGATCAAGGCATGCGCAACGAGTTACATCAAGATGGATAACCTCAAGAAGGGATGAAGAAGGGCGAGCTCAAGATGCGCCATCTCTAGGAGGTCTCATGCTTGAAGCTTGCCATCCTCGTGTTCATGGAGTGATGAAGACAAAAAGTTCAAGAAGAGGTTTCCCCATGGAGTATGGGGGAGCATTTTGAAAGTCTTCATCAAGCAAGAGCGAGCAAGAGCAAACAAGAAAGGTGTTCCCACTATAAAAGAACAAGACGGTCTACATCAAGTTCAAGTGGGATGGTCAAGGCAAAGGTATGATCTTGATAGGGCTTCTCTTTTGCCGGTATTGTGTTGTTAGTTGGGAGACCGGGTTTAGGATAGATAGCCGTTCTATCAAGAGGGGCTCTCAAGCGGGTGTCTCGATCGCATCGCTCAGAGAGAGCTCAAATCTTTGCATTCATAGCATCATCTTTCTTGGTTGTTATTTGGTTCTTGTCCATGAGAGGATCTAGATCTTGTGGTCATCATCATAACAAGCTCTAGTTCATCAAATAAGGATTTCACTTGCATATCTTATTGCGGTTTTTGATCTTGCAAGTTTTCCGGCTCCACACCTTGGGAGATACATCACATATATATACTTGATATTTTCTCCCTTGGTGGTATCCAATATTTCACATTTTTTTGGGTTCTACTTGGTTTTATCTTTCCAACAAAATTGGTTTCATCCCAATCGGAGTTTTCAAGCTCAACTTCTTTTGTTTTTGGTTTTGGAGGTTTTACCGGTTCATCGCTTCTAGAGAGGTCATATCTTTCTCAATTTGGTTTTATACTTCCATGCTGGACTATTATGTTTCTTTGCATAATCTTGTAAAACTTTTCGTTCTCTTCAAAACGATCCTAAGATCATCAAAAACGGAGTCCGGGATCAAAAGTTATTGAAGTTTTCGTGCAATGTTGTCCTGTGTTTTTGCTTGAGCGGAAGTTACGGCCCAAGTTCCGACCCAAGTTCCGGCCCAAGTTCCGACACAAGTTCCGGTTAGGTTCAGTAACTTGTGTTCCTATTTGCCGGAAGTTCCGGTGGGGGCGCGAATCTGGTCCAAACGGTCAGTTTTTCCTTGTCCTATTTAAGGGGGGCTTCTTCCCCAATGGTTCCCCATCTTTTGAGCTTGTTTTTGCCCACCATTGTTCACCTATTTGAGCTCTCGTACTCCCTATCCCTCCCATGATTCTTACATCTTTTTAGGGAAAAGTGAGAGGAGATCTAGATCTACCATCCCACCAAGTCAAATCCCTTCTTTGTGAAGGAATCATTGGGATCTAGATCTTGGAGAGTTTTGTGTTCTTCTCTTGTGTTCTTCCTCCCTTATTCCCCCAATAGCTTTTGTAGCTTTGTTGGAATTTGGGAGAGAAGGACTTGCCCTTGCATTTGGTGCATAGGTTTGAGTTCTCCTCTTGTGTTCTTCCCCCCTTATTCCTCCAATAGCTTTTGTAGCTTTGTTGGAATTTGGGAGAGAAGGACTTGCCCTTGCATTTGGTGCATAGGTTTGAGTTCTCCTCGGAGATTCGGCGAGTACAAGCTTGTGGGCTTGTTACTCTTGGGTTCTTGGAACCTTAGACGGTTGTGTGGTTGAATTGTTGACCTTTTGTGGTCTTGTAGCCTCTTGTGGCTTTGTTGACCTTTTGTGGCATTGTAGCCTTTTGTGGCTTTGTTGTTGGGAGCCTCCAATTGAGTTGTGGAGTTAGCCCCAATCTTGTACGGGTTCGGTGACCGCCCTCAAGCGTCCCATAGTGGAGCAAGTGCCCGCCTTTTGTGGTGCGCACTTGAGAGAATAGGGTGAGCCTTTTGTGGCGTCGATGAGTTGCGTGCTTCCGCATCCGGGGTGAGGCCTTGTGTGGCGTTGAGTGAGCATCGAGCCACCACACCTCGAGGTGAGCCATTTGTGGCGTTCAGAGAGCATTGCGCCATCACACCTCTCCAACGGAGACGTAGCTTCTTTGGAAGTGAACTTCGGGAAACAAATCTTCGTCTCCGCGTCCATCGGTTATCTCTCAACCGAGCCTTTTACTTATGCACTTTACATTGTGATAGCCATCGTGTTTGAAGTATTTATTTCTTGCTATCACCTTGTTACTTGTATTGTTTAGCATAGGTTGTTGGTGCACTTAGGTAAACTTAATGGCTAGTTTTTGTGCTCAATAAATTAAACGTTAGTTTTATTCCGCATTTACTTGAGCCTAAACCTAATATTTTTAAAAGCCTATTCACCCCCCCTCTAGACGACTTCCTTTGTACTTTCAGTTGGGGTTGTCGCTGGCGACCAGAGTTAGGGCTGGGGTGCAAATCGGAGGGTTTAGAGGGATGGCCGGCCGGCCAGGACCTCGTTGGAGACAGGGATGTCATGGCGTCGCCGGCGGAGACAAGGCCTGGACCTCACTGGAGACTGGGACGAGCAGCTGGCCACGGTGTCACCGACAGAGATGAGGCGGAAATCTTAATGGAGGAGTAGGGGCGCTTGCCGGCGAGGAAGAAGATGAGGGTCATGTCGTGCAAAGGAAGATGATGATGGTCACGGCGGCGCGCAAAGGAAGATGCGGCAATTATGGTGGGCCACGGCCCACAATGAGAGCATTGTTCGTGTCTCTTATTTCAGACGAGAATTCATCTCATTTTTTTTGTTATTCCTTAATGTGTAGTTGAATTTGAGAATTTAAGTTTCTAGACTAGATGCGGTTTAATGTCAACGTTTGTTTACAACAATACTTTAGGCTGCAAACAAAGCCAATACCTAAATTGTGGTGAAGAAGTCGAAACAATAAGATGATCCGGGTGTGGATTTCACTTTCTCAGATAGCAGATAAGTGCATTTTTTCCTTGCAACAGAAAAAAACTACTAGTACCTATGATCCAAAATAGTTGTAGTTCACCTAGACAGATTTCAGACAACGTCTTGCCTGAATCTACAATGCATAAAATAGCGAGCACCAAATGCTACTGGCAAAACACAGCCATCTTTGTTTCGTTCTTTATTAAAAGAGAAGGGAGATGCACGTTAAGCACCAACTCCTTTTTTTGAGAGAGCAAGCACCAACTCCTTCACACGGTATATTTATGCCAAAAAATGAAGAAAAAACAAAATAACACCTCAACCGCTCAAGTCGCTTGCGGCTCCAAGCCAAATCATCTTCGCACTTGATGTTGCGGCTCCCATTCCAGACAGAGATGTCAACATCTCGTTTCAAGCCAACTGATTACATGAGATCCTCAATTCTTTACTCTCCCCCCCCCCCCCCCCCCCCCCCCAAAAAAAAAAGATCATCAACACTCAAGGTCAACCTGTGGTTTCTTTGCTCCCTCCTGGCACCGCCGTCGGCACAAAAGGATCATATATCGGATTCGGACCACCTGGAATTCCACCTTGCCTGTTTGAATTTGGAAATGGATTCTGTTGCGGTGGCATGAAATGAAACGGCATTCTGTTTGATGGAGTGGAGGGAATGGCCAAAACTCGCTAGGTGGTGGATTCCCAGGGAAGGTTCCATGGAAGTGTGGAGGTGGAGCATGCATCCAGGCCTGACCCATATGACTTCCATCCAGGGGCCTTTGGAAACCATGAACTGGGGAAATGGGCCCCTGATTGGCAGGACGGAACGGCGGGGCTTGGTGTAAACCAAACAGTGAGTTAGCTTGAGCTCCCATTTGACCGGCTGAAGCTGATAGGTTTGGCGAAGGTGGCGTGTGAGGCCGAAAGGTAAAATCACCGGTGGCTGGATGTGGAGGTCTCGGAGCAGCTATGGGTGCCTGACTATAGCTTGTGTTTGCTGAACCAGAGAAAGACAACCCATGTGCATTGCCAGGTGCTGGTCCGGCTTGAGGGAAAGGTGAAGGTGTGCCTCTCATTTGAGAAGGTGTTGACATGGGAGGACGCATTTGCATCGACGGCATGTAAGGTGGCTGTAGCAGGAGATGATGGTACCTGCACCAACACGGGACCCTGAGATGAAACTGAAGGGAAAGACTGGGGAGCAGCAGGAGGCCTGGAATGCAGTGTTGCTGAAGGAGTGAAGTTTGCTCTTGGTGGATTCTGAGTTCCATAGCTGGTGGACATATTTGACTGAGAAGGCACCGGTGGAACAGCACCTTGCAGTGGTGGAGCTGCACCAAGGGTCGAGACAGAAATTGGAGGTCTCATTGGCATAAAACTCGGCGCACCTTGTGAAGGTCTCTGGGAAGCAGGGGGAAAGTTGGCCATCCTCCAGATGCGTGGGGTATTTGAAGGGGTCTATAACAGGTAGTGGTGCAGCAGAAGATGTCATCGGTTGCAGGCTGTAAGCATTTCCAGGTGGTCTACCAAAAGGAGGTCCAGCAGAGGGCTTGGAACTGGTGTGATGGTTGTTGAGTGTTCGGCATTGACCGCTGAAGTCCATGAACAGGCAGTGGGTTTCTTGGCATAAAATTCATGTGAGGACTGAGGAGGTTGTCCTGTATATGGCGGCATGCTGAAAGAACGAACAGGAGCTCGCAGCTGCAAGGAATTGTTGGGTGGCCCTGATGAAGGAATTGATGGAGCACTGGTCTGGGGAACAGGAAGCCAATGAGCAATATGTGATTGGTACTGAAATAAGCCAGGCTGAAAAGCAGTGCTCTGCCCCTGTTGCACATCAGCTGGATTTAAACCACCAGAGGTAACTGCTGAAGAAAAAACTGCAGTTTTCAGATGCATCTGTTGAATTTACCTGACAATATGAAAAAAATTGGTGGTCAACTGAAAGCATATTAAAATTTCTAGACAGTGACCAAGCTTCTGAACTTACTGTGACAGGAGTAAGAAGCAGCTCAATCAACGCAGCTGCAGCATCAACTTTATCATAAGATTCAGCTGACGCGTGTATGTATAGGTCCTCATAAGCAGCCTGTGCTTCATGTATATCTGACTGGCGAACCTTAGCCTGAGCATGAATAAGAATTTTAGTTTTTCTATCAATGCAGTGTGCTGAAATTGCTACCATAATTAATTACTAATAAGGGGTAAATACTCAAGGAGAATATGTGCTGTAGAAATTGAATATCAGGACCATAACTGGAAGTCATAAGTTATCACAATCCCTAAAAATGAAGCTTAAAAAAGAGTATGTATATTGAATTATTGATATTGCCGTGAAAATTACCCTAACTAACATTTTCACTTAGGAGATACTCCAAAGAAATTAAGACATTGACAGAATTCCAATTTTTTTTCTTTGTTTCTCCTCACTGCAGTTCACCAAATCTGTACTGCTCAAAGGACTGGACGTCCAACTGAATACTTTTCATTTAGAGGTGTACATGAAACGTCACCAAATACAAGCCATATAGCTGTACCAGAGGACAAACCACACGGTCATAAGGATAGAAATAACTCATATATTCAGTCCATCATACAGTACAAGGTGCATGATATGCTCTCACTTATATAAAGAACAAACAGAACTACCAACATTAAGGAATTGAGAAAACAAAATTACCTTTTCACCATTGCCTTTCTTAGTCCCATATACTCGTATTTTAGCTCCAGTTTCCTGGCATATAGTAAATGAAGTGATGGCAGATTCTAATAATATACTATTGTTGTGGATATTTCAACCAATTAAAACCAATGTCTAAAAACAATTCATTCATACCTCCTGTAGTCGCTTCTGGGTATTTCTCTCAGGTCCTATAAGAACTCCAATAATGTTTTGTCCTGGATGTGCTTCTGTCTACAATAGCCAACAGCACAAGCTAAATGCACCACACATATACAACGAGATAGCAATTCAAATTTGGTATCTACTGTCAGATTTAGTTCATTGTGACCCTTTATACTAACGGATGATACCGATAAGCTGACACAAGCATCTTGAGATACAAATAGAAGATGGAGAACAGGTGAAACAGCTACTGGTAAAAGTACAAGCTGCAAACTATAAGCATTAAGCAGTAGGGCATTTACATACAGGCAGAGGGATTTTTGTTTCCTTGAGTAATGGCTTGTAATCGTCAGGAGCCTTGTATCCTGGATTTAATTGCAGTATTTCTCCTACAGAGAAAACACACAGTCAAGTTCATGATACATTTCTTTTAGACATAATACAAGTATACAACAAATTATGACCATGGTTTTTAAGGAATTAAAGCGTCTTGAGGCGATCTAGGGGCGCTCTGACGCCTAGACAGGCGCTTTGGACTCCTAGGCGCCTAAAGCGGTCAGTTTTTCAAGGCGGAGGAGGGGTGCCTGGACGCCTAAGCGTTGCCTAGGCGACGCCTTTAAAACCATGATTATGACTAACTGTCTAATATAGATGCACTCAGTCCCTACGTATGATTAAGCTATATTAAACATGAAATGCCCCCTTGATGAAGCAACATTCCATCAGAGACAGGATGCAATAACACAGAAGTAGTTCTTTATTCAAAAGATGATGTGGAAAGACACAGAGTAAGAGAAGAACTTCTCTCACCAATAATTTCTCGTCTTTCAAGCTCCAAGAGCTCAATCTTTCCCTGCCGCAAAACAAAACGAAAAAAAGTTGATCAACTGAGAGCATATATTCTTTAGACACATGCTGTCAAAAGCATATTGACTGAGAGCATATTTTATTTGTATAACTCCTTTATAACTAGCAGAGTGCCTGTCGTTACTAGTTACCAAAACACATACTAAAAAAGGACTAGATCCAAATGCTTTGACACCAAAAGAAAGGGGGAGATGGCATGTTGGTCACATGATGTGTACCTCATTTTCTTTTAGATTTTCAGCACCATCAGAAGTTGAACCCTTTGCAGTAAACAATGAACCTTCATTTTCTCCTATCCCTAGAGCTCCAGATGTCAGCTCCTTGGTAATTTGCTCCACACGAGTCTGCTCATGCAATATTATGAATTAATGAGACATGGCAATTGGAGCTTCCTACATAACAGAATCACAAGACAAATGCTCTTCTTTCTGGACAGAGGAAGGACAACCGTAACAATACTTAGGCCTGACGTAGACACAAATGTAGAATTACAGGCAACACAATCGGGTATTTTACATGTCTTTCTAGTCACACAAAATGACACAAGGCATCAAGCTGGTTCTATGTTTGCTAAAGTAATTAGATAAATGTATGCACCATTGAGTATATTTAAATGCAAAACACATACCAATTCACAGGCTAAGAAGATAAACAGGTCTTTTAAGAATACATGATTTCAAGGTTAGATCCTTATGACTGCATGCTATCTGAAACTATTGACTAGGCTATCCACGAAGAATAATATAACTCAGGGTTCTAAGACTAACGAATGAGTGGAGGAAGACAAGTATTGGCATGCCAGGTACGTGAGTTTTCTCCCGATACACAGAATATAGTCGCACAACCTCTTGAATGTTTAACAGTGTAAATGTGCCCAGCAATATCAGAGGTCAATTCCTGCATCCCATGGTTAAAAAATCGATGCTATATTTTCCACATCTAAAAGAAACATTCCAGCGGGAAAGGGGAGCTTCCCAGGGCCTCTCCGCGCAGAGGTGGTCCGCGCCGTCGGATTTACGCTCGCCCTTCGATCTCAGCCGTTCGTTTTCCTCTTCCGCGCAGATGCACTTACAGCCAGTCCAGCTAATCTCGCTGAGAAGTGGGCCTGCTTCATGCGGGACTCGGGCGTCAGCCAGGCACGCTACGTGGTGCGTGGTACCTCTTCGGCACGCTCTGCTCGCGCGGTGGCTTGCCCCGTGGTTTCGGTCGATTGGGAGGGCCAAAATCGTCATTTCATGTCGCATTCGGTCGTGCCCGACTGTGGAGAGGACGGCTCGAGCGGTGCGTGGTGATCCGCCCTTCGTCGCCGGGTACGAGCGGCACTGTCGCCGGTCATGGAGGACCCTCCCCTTTATCCATGGAGAGAGGGCAGGGCCGGCTGGAGCCACCACAGCCCAGTCCCTTCCTTTTTCCTCCTCCCTCGTCCGCTGGTCCCCTCCAAACCCTAGCCGCCGCCACTAGCCCTTCTCCTCCCGTGTCTCTCCCTCGCTGCTAGTCCGTGGGAGGAGCACAAGGCAAGTCTGTGGGAGGAGCACAAGATGAACGCCCCCTGCACCATGGAAGGGCGGATCCTCGACGTCGCCTCGCCTCTCTCGTCGCCCTCCTCCTTGCCCGCATCTTCCTCGTCGTCAGCCCATGGGAGGAGCATGAGATGGGAGTCAAGGACGAGCCGCGGGTAGACCGGTAGAGCACAACAACGACGGCTCCAGCTCCATCTATAGGTCTCTCTCTCCCTCCCTCTCTCCCCCTCTCTGTCGTGGTTGATTTTTTTCTGAGTAGTTCTTGACTTTAGAGTTAGATCCGTGGATGGATTGCTTGATTAGGAGGAATAGATCTTGTGGCACTGGAATCAATTTTTTCTCTTCAGCTGACGTTGCTTGGATTAGGATGGACAGATCTGTTTACTTAGTAGGTTGTAGTCAAAAGCCACGTTGTATTCTCTGGTTGATTCATCTGGTCCTCTCATTTCTTTGATGGTTGCTTGTGTACGATGATGTAGCTCTATATCAATTGCTGGATGCACACTAGCACGCTACGAAGTCACAGTTTTTGAAGGTTTTCTCCATCGCTCCATGGTTTTTTCTGCAAGGTAATATGAGAATCTGTGCTGCCATTTTCTTCAAAATGTTTCTATCCAACCCGATTTTGAGGAGAAGAAACAAGTTTGGGATGAAATTCATGTGTTTTATTTGCAGTTTCAGTAGAATTTTTCAGCTATGCATCTATATCTCATTTTTTTGGCTAAATGAGTTCTACTGCATGTTTCAGCTGCCACAAATTGGAGCAGATCTATTAGTCTTGCCTTTTGTATAGATTAACCCAAGCAAGCTATAGGCTGGTGGAAGTCATATTTGAAAGATTTTGATCAAAGACTGAAGTTGTATACCAAAACAATCCCGAGAAATTTAAAGGTGAATTCTATGAGAAAACCTGGATCTTTTCTTTCTTAATCTTGTCTCTGTAACACTCATTGGACGCCACTTTCAAGGTGAAGTAGAAAACACAATGAATAGCTTGGTGACTTCTGCCCAGCGCCACCAAGTTGGGTGGAGTGCGAGAGAGCGCGGGAGAGGAAGAGGTTGTCATGGATGGGCACGACAGGAGGGGGCACTGGTACAAAAGACTTCATGGCGGCGTTGGGTAGTTCAGGGCCTTATTGTGATGTCGGCTAGTGAGGTTTATCCACCTTCGCTCTATGACACATTTGTTATGCATGGTGCATCTGAGGTTTAAACTATTTTTTCTTAGCTTATTGTCACTGAACAAACAAGGTGACGATATGTTCATGGTAGCAAAGACTAACGGAAAAATTCCATGCCTTGCTACATTTTAATTTCAAGCACCACTATAGTTTTGCAGATGATACATTAGTACACATATTCTTATAAGTTCAGTTTCTCCATTCTTTTCAGGATTTGCTGATAGATGTTACCATCAGTTTGACTATTACTTGTTATATTAAAAACAAAAGGAGATTGTGTGTGTTAAAGGTAAAACAAATCTCTTTGATTAACTGGATTAAAGGTGGAACACATTAAAAAATCATCTAGACCGGAAGTAGTGTGTTGTTGCCTTTTAGATTTTTCTAAATTAGATACCTACAATAATTGGTAATTGTTGTGTGTGGTGTCTTCAATTCAGTTGGTAAAAGTGGCAGAGATGCTCGAACATGAAGCTGTGTAGTGGATGTGCCAAGCTACTGCCGCTGCATCACTTGCCGAATCTCAAGTAGTACCCACATTTTTTGCTCAGGTCAAGATCATATCCATAAGCATAGATGTCTGTGAACTGAATTCTTGTCCTGGCTGTGTTGAAAACACCTAACAATTGTATTAATTTCCCTTTTTTAGGATTGCAGCAACAGTGGTAACGTGGGTATGATGCAGATGCAGTCGCAAGGGCATCTGGAAGAGGATTTAAATAACTGCATGAGCTTCTTTCAGCATGACTAGAACAAGACCTCGTCTGCTAAGCTCCTAGCTCCTGCCCCTGCAACTTGCTTGTCGGCGGACTACTACTACTTCTTGATCAAGTAGTTCAGCAAGAGCAATGCCTCTCATGTAGGTAGATACATGTTGTCTTATTTTTAATTATTTGGTGCTAAGCTTAGTAGGAACATGTGCAGTGAAGAATCATGCTCATCTACTACAGGTCATTGATTTTTGGTTGCTTATCCTATTATTTTCTCCACCAGTGGCCCTAAATGGATATTCTGGTTCTTCATAGACTGCCAAGTTTTGATATTCTTGCTGGTTGAATACAGAAAATTGTGCCAGGTTAGTATTTATGTATGGTTTAGAATGGTCTTGCATATCTGTTGGTTGAATACTGACATACCTATCTTTATCGATGATCTTGAATATACGCTGATTGGTTGATTGTCATAATGTTCATAATTTTACTTGTGATGATGTGGCTATGGCCCATTTGTTCTGCTTGTGCATGTTTAGGAGGACTTATAGCAGGTGACGTGCTACATAAGTGATGGCGAATTACGATGATTATCCTAAAAAAAGGTGCATGGTAATTGTTCCTGTCAAGAGTTTGATCTTGTTATAGGTTTTTGTTATATTCCTTACATGTCTTCTTTGAGAGATTCAGTTCTTCCAAGTCATGTTTTGTTATTTTGGGGTTTGACGGGCCCTTTTCTATTGTTCTTGGGATTAGTGAATCTCAGGATAAGGAAGGAGGTGCAGCCCAAGCTTCAAGGTGAAGGAGCTATTCAATAGCTTAGGTTATGTGTAAAAATGCACTAATGTTAATGAAAATCTACGCAGCAAGTGTATTTTGAAATGGTAACATGGCAACCAGTAAGCTGACTAGGATCATGTGTTTGAGCTAACAATAGATAGGCTGATTTGAAATTCGCTCTTCCTTTTTTCTGAGTATTATTAGTGAGAAGTGGTATCTTTTGACACCGTAAAGTCAGCTATGGTTATATATCAGTCTAACTTATAACATGTAGTCAACTAATTAGCTTCAAGTTAATCAAGTAAAGAAAGTAATATTAATCTATTTGGTATCATATGTTTTTAGAGCACCCTATGTTTCATCACCTTTTAATATACAATCTAGAATTACACGCGTATTTTTGGTCTGCATGTATGGAGGGAAGATTTCTTTAGCTATTGATGTTAGATCTATGGTTAAATGTGTGTGTTAGTTTGTGACATAGATAGCATTAGCTAGAAATCTTGTGCACTTAATATGGTTTCCCTTTTTCAGGATAAGACTGCTGTAGTTTTCTTGGTTTTTTGATGATTATATTGTTTCTTAGGTCATTGTTATACAAGGGATGTTTCTCAGCATTGTCGGTTCATCTATACAAGGTACATTCGGATGCTTGTTCAGAGAATATTAATAATATTTAGTGCCTATCATTATTTCTTATAGAGATACATAGACGTTCAGGTATAATATTTAGTAGTTAATATCAGCATATTACCTATCATACTTTCTTAAAGAGATCCTTCTTTACAGTGATCCATAGAAGTTCAGTTGTAGTATTAAATTTTAGTATTTAGTAGTTATAATATGAATAATATTTGCATATGAATAAGTTCAGTTTTAGCTCCGATCTGTAGTTAATATTATCATAGTACCTTCACATCGAGATAAGATAACTAGGGTTGAATGCTCAAAGGAATAACCGCCGAGGCAATATTTATCAGGTTTAGTGACTAGCTTTATTTTCCCATCCATGCTAACCATAATAATAGACAACTAGATTTATACAACCTTTCTCCATTTCCCCTAGGCCTGAACTCTAAACATGTGCTTCACTTTCCCCATTTTCCCTAGGTCTGAACTCTAAACGTGTGCTTCACTTTCCCCATTTAAACTCTAAACATGTGCTTCACTGTTTGCATAGGATAAAAACAGTTCATATAGATTTTTCCCTGTATTGAAAAACATTTCATGTGTGATGCTTCATAAATAATTTAGTTGAAGTAAATCAATCACGCTCTCCACCTTGCCATGCTTGTTCTCAGATACAATAGGAATTATCACAGGGCAGATGTTGTTGATTTGGAAATAAATCCTTTTTAAGGTGCACAGTCTGCCCTTCAAATGCATTTCTGGTGATCCAATCTTGTTCATCACTGGTTGGAATTTGCACCAATGTCATATCCCGAAGGTTTCATTAATAGTATCTATGCCGCTGAGAGTGAAGTTGTTCACCAGGCAATTCAGTATATGGAGTGCTGCCATAGAAAAACACTGGAAGATTATAATTATCCAAGGGTCATAAGAAATCGAGAGACTTTTCAGTCTCTCAATGAAGAGTTGGCCAAGAAAGACTGGGAGATACGGCAACTTGCCAAAGGTTGGTGACGAGGTTGGATCTCGTCAATGCCCATTGTTATGGACTTGGGTTTTGGAGAAGATGGGGATGCTGGAGATCGTGGAACGGTTAGCAAACAAGCAACACGGGGACACAAGGTTTACCCAGGTTCAGGCCCCCGGAGGGAAAACCCTACTGCTTGTCTCTGGCGTCGTAGTCGCGGTTGTGGTGGCGCGAACTCTTCTTCCTTCGAGGAAGGTCATGTTCCTCTTCTTCGGATGAAGGGGTGGGGCTGCGGTCGAACCTGACCGGAGCTTTCTTCTTCGGCTTCGTGGGAGCTTCCTGGTGGAGCGCAGCTCCGACGAGTCCGAGTCCGGTAAGTGCGGACTTGTGCATGGCCCTCTTCGGGTTCCCCTCTGGAGGTGGGTGGGCTGCGAGGTACGCAGTGGCTGCCATGATCGCAGCCTGCGGTGTTTTCGGGATGACGTTGCCGTCGGCATCCATCTCCATGAAGGATGTGTGGAGGGTTCGGATCACCTCACGGCGCCCCTTGGGATCCATGTTCTCCATCCGAGAGCGGTGCTTGTTGCCGTTCGAGCTGGAGCCGATGCCCATGGCGGAGAGCGCGGCTCGTCGCACGCTGGACTCTGAGGCTGCTTGCTTGCGTTTGTCAAGCACCTCCTGCATCTTGATCTGCTTCTTGTGTTCCTCGATCAGGAGCAGGTGGTAGGCCATCAGTAGATCCCGAGAGGAGTCTGCAGGCAGGACTATGTTGCCTGCCACGGCGTTGCGTGCCTGGGCCCATCCTTCTTTGCTAAGGCGGATGACATGGCCGTTGTTTTCCCCTTCGGGTGGGGGGGACTGGCTTCTTCTATTCCCGCCGTTTCGATCTGGCGGGTTAGGTGTCGGGTTGGGCGGCGGGTTGGGTGTTTGCTGATCCCCGTCAGCCTGTATGACTACGGCGCATTGGTAGCGCTCGTAGATTGGTCCGCTGCTACCGCAGCTTTCAGATCCGGAACCGTAGGTCCCTTCATCCGATGGCGGATCGCACAGATCGGAGTTGCAGCTGCTGCTGTCGTAGGAATCATCTGTTGATGATGTTGTGCGTAGCACGGGGTGTGGGGTCCATGAAGCGGGCCTGATTGATGGTAGGGGCACCCACTCAGGGAGGCGGAGGGTGCCAGTTTGCCCCACCTGGAAGCAGAAGCTCCCGAACAGGATTTCGAGTCCGTCGCCTACGGGCTCGAAGTCCTTCATGGTGGCCGGTGAGTGGGCGGTGAAGTCGAAAGCGCCGAAGAGGAGGTGACTCTCCGTCGCCGCAGAGTTGTAGATCGATCGGGTTGGGACCGTCACGATCGCACAATCAGCGTCCCCGTTCCCCACGGACGGCGCCAATTGACGAGGTTGGATCTCGTCAATGCCCATTGTTATGGACTTGGGTTTTGGAGAAGATGGGGATGCTGGAGATCGTGGAACGGTTAGCAAACAAGCAACACGGGGACACAAGGTTTACCCAGGTTCAGGCCCCTGGAGGGAAAACCCTACTCCTGCTTGTCTGCTCTTGATTACGACGGAACCGAAGGTTACAGGGGTGCGCAGATGCAATCTGGCGTGGAGGTGTGTATGCGAAAGTATGAGGAGAAGATCTAGGTCGTGCCCTCCTAGCCTTTATATAGACTTAGGCAGGTCCCGGACACGGACCTAGTCGGTTACAGGTTTTAGGGTTTTACCTCTTTGAATTTCCTATCTACTCTAGTCTTGCTCTCTAAGGATCCGAAAGCGTCATGAGCCTTGGCCACCCGAAAATCTTCATGGGCCGGCGTATAATTGTCGTGGGCCTTCCTTGGGCTGGACCAGGTATGCTGAGATCATGTACCCGCGGGGTATAACCATGTCAGTTGGCAATCCCTGATACAAAGTGTTCACAAGTGTTCAGAAGATTGATAAAACTATTAAAGAAGGCCTGCGCCAACCAGAAAGTGATGAACAAACATCAAATCGGTCTGCTGCTTCTTGAGCTTGAAGCAACCAGTTCCAATCTTAAATAACTGACCAATAAGTCGGCTAACCTAATGCAGGCCAAAGGTACGAATTTTATTGGCTTATTTTCCTTAACTCCGAACAATAGGGTAAGCCGTGCACTAGCTATTTTTCAGGGCTTAAGCATCATGTGAACTGTTCCTCTGACGACGAGCCTAGCCGCTCCATCCATGAATAATTCTCATACGATAGTTCCAGTATATGTAACTGTACATTCCGTGATACTTCAGAGCACCTTTTAACATACTTTTAATTTACAGTTGCTCCTATCAATAACAAAATTGCGGCTGATTGTTGGTCTTTCTTTTTCAGCCTCTATTATCTTCCCAGCATGAGTACTTCTGCCCTATTTGCTGTGGGTCCACCCAGTTAATTCACTGGTACTCAACCAGCACCACTAAAAATCAATGTCTAATCCTGCCGTTTGCGGATCTAATCCTCTGCTATATCGTCCTACCTTCCATTGGTGTAATATGTATTATTGTATAGTGCTCCCAGCAGTACATGTATGACCAATTCAGCTGTCGAAGATTTCTATGTTCTTTTGATGTGCTATGCGCTACTGAAGACTGATTTGTTCGAGCACCGATTTATATTAGATCCACAGAGCATATTTTCATCCGGTGTCCATATCGCCTTGCTCGCCGGAGGCGGGCAAGCGCGCGGCGTGCCGCGCGTTCCTACCTAGTTACTAATAGTACTCCCTCCGTCCGAAAATAAGTGACATGGTTTTGTCTAGACACTAAATCGCATCTAGATACATACGTATCTAGACAAAGCTGTGTCACTTATTTTTTGCCAGATGGAGTATGTGATTTGCATTTCAATGGTACAGATATAATATAGCAAATGGCATACAAACTATAAGGTACACTGAGAATGAGCTACAGGTGCAACTATGTACTACATGTATTAGAAAAAGATGGACAGAGAGCACTAGATTTTACTTGAGCTCGAAGTGATTACAATACCTGGTAGGCGGACGCTTTGGCTTTCCTGACAGCAGGATCCGAGGCGAGATCAGGCCCCCACTTTGTTTTCCTTTGAAGAGGTTATTGTTCTCTTCCTTGGGGGTAGCTGGTGCTTCAACCTTGCGGGCAACCATTGAGCCAGGTATCTTGTTTTTCGGTATGACGAATCCAGATTTTGCCCCGAACATTGATAACTTGGGAGGCAAAGAAGCTGACATAGTGGGCTTTGGCTGTCGGGTAGGCGAGGAGTTCGAATTTTCCGGCCATCTGGAACCAATCAATCGACAAAGAAGAATTGAATCCTTCAAGCTGAACTTATCAAAGATTATAGGTGGAAAGTAGGGAGCCGGGAGAGACGCGAAAGCCAGAGCACTCACCGTTTTTCCCTGCGCCGAGCCGGAGCGCCGCCGTCCGTGGGTCGCCGAGCAGAACCTAGGTGTGCGGCGGGAGCGGAGGCAGGGGATGCGCCGCCAAGAGCGAAGGCGCGACGTTCGGAGGCGCGCGGCGCAGGGCGTAGGTAGAAAGGCTGGGGCGCGCGACGGTGGCCGTCCGCCGGCGTGTCGCCTAAACTGGGCCGTAGCTCTCCTGCTCGGGTCTAGTCGGCGGGCGAGGTGAGTTGTGTTTTTTTCTTTTTCTTTCTTCTTAATTTGATGAAATGCCACAGGGATATCAGGATCTTTTTCTTTCACTTTTGTGATTAGTTGGCCATTAGGCTCAAGACTGCTAAAACCGTGAACGCTTTTAACAAGGTATACAGTAGTATACTATTTTAGCATTTACACAATCTAGAGCTGTTATATGATAGAAGCGGTATTTTTTATATATATATGGAACACTCGTATTTTATTAAGACACGGTGGGATCGCCGGTCACCAGACGGGTTACATCGTAGGAATGTCCGTAGTCCAGACATTATGGTTCTTATGGACTCCACCTACACCCAAGGCTGCAAGCACATGTGCTGGCCTATTACAAGCTCTTGGAGCAAAACCACTCTAGCCTCAATGAAACACATATGTAATCTAAACTTTATATCGCTGATGAGGTTTCCCAGGAAAGATAAGGAATAATCGGACGTCGTCATGGCATTTTTAAGGTTTAGACAGTCGGTCTCAAAGATTACCCGACCCATCCCATCTGCTCGGCCAGTTGAATGGCGTTGGAAAGTACAAGGGCTTCTGCATGCATGGCATTAGATACGTGCCGGAGAGGACCAGCGGCAGCGACACAGATTGTAGTCGTATTATCTCTGCCAATAGCGCCCCAGCCGCCAGTATTAGACACCTCCTGGAACGCAGCATCAACATTGATTTTTATAAATTCCAGCGGAGGGGCTTCCCATTGATTCACTGGCGATGGACGAATTTCAGCAAACTTCTTTAAATAGTTTGGCCATTCATCTGTGTGCCTTCTAACCATAAATTGAAAACTGTCAACAGACATTCTGACCTCGCCATGGTTGCCTCTGTTTCTTTCTTGCCACCAGCTCCAAAGTAATGCAATCGTAAGCAGCTTCTCCTTCTTTGAAAGATTCAGAGCCTCTTCAAGTACTTCGATCGCCGACGGCAAGGGATTGTTAGAAATAATGGGGCTAATCCATTTAGGCCCATGAGTATTTCAGATTTTCCCTAAATCTCAAAGCCCAAATTTGTGGCAGCCCATATGTGTTTGAGCCCATGTTTGTGGCAGCTCACATGGGAGTGGAGTGAGAGCTAAAGTTTAGTCTCACATGGAAAGTTGGAGGAGAGTTGCACCACCTTATAAGGTGGAGTGTTGCACCACTTTGTAAGTGAGTGGGAATAAGAGAGATACACACGCGCGCTCCTCCTCCGACGACGCCGCTCGTCTCGACGCGCGCGCACGCCGCGGGTTGCGGGTTGCGGGAATCTCGCCGAGCGGAGATTTATTTTGCTGCTCAGGAAAATTGACAGACGTGTATTCGGGTCGCTCCCGGATCGTGGGCTACTGTAACCGACCCGAACGTGGACTCGGTCCACGTTCGCCTCCGTTAGGGTTTCCTGAGCCGCTCTATATAAAGTCCTGCACGACTACCGCCACAACACCACCGAAAACCAATCTAGGGTTTTGCCATCCTCTCTACTTGCGCCGTCACTGTAGTCTACTCCATCCCGCTTGCCGGCGTGCACCGGCGGACGGGAGAGCAGGTCTCCGGAACCACTCGCCCTTGTGATCCTGTACGGGAGAGGGCGAATAAGGTTTTTGGGAAGCGCTCTGCGCGACTTCTCGAGTTCTTCATCACGGGTCGTCTTCCATCCAAGTCAGGCGGTGCTGCCTACCGCCGTCTTCGTCGCCATCTGCTTCGATCACTCTTCCCCAAAGTTTCTACTACTACAACCGAATGGTACGCACTACGTGATCCTGTTTGGTTGTTCATCATGTTCTGCGAGTACATGTTAAGCTGCTGTTTGTTTCTGATCATCCTATTGTTTAGTACATCTAGTATGTTCGAGTTACATGAGCTAGTAGCTGGTTTTGTCATGATTTATATTCTGGAATTAGTCGTGGAAATTATGCCTAATAATCCAACAATCAAAAAACCTTATTGTAGGCAATTTCCTGAATTAACAATGGCTGGTTTTACCGATGCACTGAGGCCGGATAAGTTTACCGGTGTGCACTTTAAGAGGTGGCAGTACAAGGCTGAGCTTTGGCTAACCACGATGAAAGTGTTCCACATCAGTAAAGGCAAACCTGAGGAAACTATATCTGACGAGGATCAGAAGAAGTTCGAGGATGCTAATACTGTCTTTGTGGGATGTATTCTGAGCATTCTTGCTGACCGTCTGTGTGATGTGTTTATGCACATAAAAGACGGAAAGGAGCTCTGGGATGCACTGGATGCCAAGTTTGGTGCTGCAGATGCTGGCAGTGAACTATATATCATGGAGAGCTTTCATGATTTTAAGATGACTAAGGACCTTCATGTGGTTCAACAAGCTCATGAGATACAGTGCATTGCCAAGGAGCTCGAACTCCTTAAGTGTACCTTACCCGACAAGTTTATGGCGGGATGCATTATTGATAAGTTGCCCCCTTCATGGAGGAACTTTGCCACAACTCTCAAACACAAGAGACAGGAGATATCAGTTGAAAATCTGATAGCTTCCCTTGATGTTGAGGAGAAGGCTCGGGCTAAGGACACTACTGAGAAAGGAGAGGGTCTTGCTACTGCTAACTTTGTGCAGAAAGGCAAATCCGTAGGCAAGAACAAAGGGAACTTCAAACCCTCCTTTAACAAGCCTGTAAAGACTACAGCCTTCAAGAAGAAGAAGACGAACAGGGACAAGAGTGAACTGTCTTGTTACACTTGTGGAGAGCCCGGACATTTTTCCAAGGACTGTCCAGAACGCGCAGACCGCAGAGGGAAAAAGGCCAAGACTGTCAACGTCGTGACCGCTAGCAATACTGATGGGTATGGTAATTTATTTACTGTTCTTTCAGTATTTCAATCACCGTGTTGGTGGCTTGATACGGGTGCTAATGTTCATGTGTGTGCTGACATCTCTATGTTCACTTCTTATCAGGTCGCTCGGGATTCATCCGTCCTAATGGGGAATGGATCACATGCTTCTGTTCGTGGTGTTGGCACGGTGGATCTGAAGTTTACTTCCGGAAAGATCGTGCAGCTGAGGAACGTGCAACATGTCCCTACTATGAACAAGAATCTCGTTAGTGGCTCCCTTCTTTGCAGAGATGGGTTTAAGGTTGCCTTAGAGTCTAATAAAGTCGTTGTTTCGAAACATGGACAATTTATTGATAAAGGTTATGAGTTCGGAGGCTTGTTCCGGTTTTCACTTTCAGAGTTTTGTAATAAATCCGTGAATCATATTTGTGGTGGTGTTAATGATGATACCAGTGTTTGGCATTCTCGTTTATGTCACATTAATTTTGGTTTGATGTCTCGGATGTCCAGCATGAGTTTAATTCCGAATTTCACTATTGCCAAAGGTTCTAAGTGCCATAGTTGTGTGCAATCAAAGCAACCTCGAAAGCCTCACAAGGCTGCCGAGGAGAGAAACTTGGCACCTCTAAAACTCATACATTCTGATCTATGTGAGATGAATGGTGTGTTGACAAAAGGTGAAAAGAGATATTTCATGACGTTGATAGATGATGCTACTAAATTCTGCTATGTTTACTTGTTGCAAACTAAAGATGAGGCTTTAGACTACTTTAAAATCTATAAGGCCGAAGTTGAAAATCAACTAGAGAGAAAGATCAAGCGTCTTAGGTCGGATCGTGGTGGTGAGTATTTTTCCAAAATATTTGATGAATTCTGTCAGGAACACGGAATTATTCATGAGAGGACGCCTCCCTACTCGCCCCAATCAAACGGGGTTGCCGAGAGGAAAAACCGCACGCTGACTGACTTGGTGAATTCCATGTTAGCCACTGCTGGTTTATCAAAGGCATGGTGGGGGGAGGCTTTGTTGACTTCATGTCATGTCCTGGATAGAGTTCCTAACAAGAATAAAGAAAAGACCCCTTATGAGGAGTGGGTTGGGAGAAAACCATCACTTTCGTATTTGCGTACTTGGGGGTGTTTGGCGAAGGTCAACATACCGATTCCCAAGAAACGCAAGCTCGGACCCAAGACAGTGGATTGTATCTTTCTAGGATATGCTCCACGGAGTGTAGGCTATAGATTTCTAGTGGTTAAATCTGAGGTACCTGATATGCATGTTGATACTATAATGGAATCTCGTGATGCAACATTCTTTGAGAATATTTTTCCTATGAAAGATATGCATAGCATTGGTAGGATTTCTTCTGAAATACTTCCTGAATCTAGTGCATCTATTGATAATTTTGAACAACCACATGAGGAATTTCTTGAGAAGGATGACGATGAACCTCTCACGAGGAGTAAGAGACAGAGGGTTGCAAAATCCTTTGGCAATGATTTCATCGTGTACCTTGTGGATGATACTCCCAGATCCATTACTGAGGCATATGCATCTCCTGATGCAGATGATTGGAAAGAAGCTGTCCAAAATGAGATGGACTCGATTCTTTCTAATGGAACTTGGGAATTATCAGAACGACCCTATGGTTGTAAACCTGTGGGATGTAAGTGGGTGTTCAAGAAGAAGCTAAGGCCTGATGGTACTATTGAGAAGTACAAGGCGCGTCTTGTAGCTAAGGGCTACACACAGAAAGAAGGCGAAGATTACTTCGACACCTATTCACCTGTCGCTAGACTGACCACCATTCGAGTACTACTATCCCTGGCTGCCTCTTATGGTCTTCTCGTTCATCAAATGGACGTGAAGACAGCTTTCCTTAATGGAGAGTTGGAAGAGGAGATCTATATGGATCAGCCGGATGGGTTTGTGGTAAAAGGTGAAGAGACAAAGGTGTGTAAGTTATTGAAATGTTTATATGGCCTGAAACAAGCACCTAAGCAATGGCATGAGAAGTTTGACAGAACTCTACTTTCTGCTGGCTTTGTCATTAATGAGGCTGATAGGTGTGTTTACTATCGCCATGGTGGGGCGATAGCGTTATATTATGTTTGTATGTGGATGACATTCTGATCTTTGGTACAAACATGAAAGTGATAAATGAGGTCAAGTCTTTCCTATCAAAGAGTTTTGATATGAAAGATCTGGGAGAGGCTGATGTCATTCTGAACATCAAGCTTCTTAAGAACGAGAATGGGATTACTTTAACGCAATCTCATTATGTTGAGAAGGTCTTGAGCCGGTTTGGCTTTAATGATGGCAAGACTTCTTCAACACCTTATGATCCCAGTTTGACATTACGAAAGAATAAGAAGGAACCAACAGATCAGCTAAAATATTCACAAGTTGTTGGTTCTCTCATGTACTTAGCAAGCGCTACAAGACCCGATATCTCTTTTGCTGTGAGCAAGTTGAGTAGGTTCATGTCTAACCCGGGTATTGATCATTGGCATGCACTTAAAAGGGTCATGCGCTATCTATGTGGTACAATGAGCTATGGGATTCACTATTCAGGGAATCCTGCTGTGCTTGAAGGATATAGTGATTCGAATTGGATCTCTGACGTTGATGAACTCTACGCCACGAGCGGGTATGTGTTTACCCTTGGAGGTGGCGCAGTGTCATGGAGGTCTCGTAGACAAACCATATTGACGAGGTCAACTATGGAAGCAGAACTTACTGCTTTAGATACAGCCACTGTTGAGTCAGAATGGCTGCGTGAGCTCTTGATGGACTTGCCTGTGGTTGAGAAACCTGTGCCGGCAATCCTTTTGAATTGTGACAACCAAACTGTTATTGTCAAAGTGAACAATTCTAAGGATAACGCGAAGTCATCAAGACACGTGAAGAGACGTTTGAAATCTGTCAGGAAATTGAGAAACTCCGGAGTAATAACTGTTACGTATATTCAAACAGACAAAAACCTGGAAGATCCCTTTACAAAGGGACTATCACGAAATGTGATAGAAAGTGCATCGAGGGAGATGGGGTTGAGACCCATGGATGTCACACCTTAGTGGTAACCCAACCTATGTGATCGGAGATCCCGTGAATTAGGACCTGGGAAGAACAAGCTAGTGGTTTGACCGAGGAGAGTATTTTGAAAACCCTCTCTATGTGAAGATGCATGACTCTCATAATCTGTAAGACAGGTTGGCAACATGCCTTAATGTGTTTCTGTTGGCTTTAATTAGCAAAGATGCCGTCCTACAGGGCATTCTTGAAAGAACACACCTATATGAGCTCGACTGTAAACGTCGCGGTCTATGAGATCTGGGTGATCTCTAGTAAACTCATGAAGAGACCAGGGAGTATGACGCATATGCTCCAACCCGCGGGGTAGGCTACTGACAGCCAAGTACTAGTTATGATTTTGAGCGAAATCTATTGGCACCAAACTTGCAATTCAAGGTTCGTCCATTGTTCAAGTTGTTGATACACGTAGTTCAAGTTTCTAGGCGGAAGTTCAACTTAACAGTCTCTGCTGAAACACTGGTATATAAACAAGTAGCAAGGATTGGCAAATCCTCAAATGGGCATTTGAGATCTGGTGGGGGATTGTTAGAAATAATGGGGCTAATCCATTTAGGCCCCATGAGTATTTCAGATTTTCCCTAAATCTCAAAGCCCAAATTTGTGGTAGCCCATATGTGTTTGGTCCCATGTTTGTGGCAGCTCACATGGGAGTGGAGTGGGAGCTAAAGTTTAGTCCCACATGGAAAGTTGGAGGAGAGTTGCACCACCTTATAAGGTGGAGTGTTGCACCACTTTGTAAGTGAGTGGGAATAAGAGAGATACACACGCGCGCTCCTCCTCCGACGACGCCGCCGCTCGCACGCTCGTCTCGTCTCGTCTCGTCACGTCACGTCACGACGCGGGTTGCGGGAATCTCGACGAGCCGAGATTTATTTTGCTGCTCAGGAAAATTGACAGACGTGTTCAAACGGTTAGCTTATTCGGGTCGACCCGAACGTGGACTCGGCCCACGTTCGCCTCCGTTAGGGTTTCCTGAGCCGCTCCAACACCACTGAAAACCAATTTAGGGTTTTGCCATCCTCTCTACTTGCGCCGTCACCGTAGTCTACTCCATCCCGCTTGCCGGCGTGCACCGGCGAACGGGAGAGCAGGTCTCCGGAACCACTCGCCCTTGTGATCCTGTACGGGAGAGGGCGAATAAGGTTTTTGGGAAGCGCTCTGCGCGACTGCTCGAGTTCTTCATCACGAGTCGTCTTCCATCCAAGTCAGGCGGTGCTGCCTACCGCCGTCTTCGTCGCCATCTGCTGCGATCACTCTTCCCCAAAGTTTCTACTACTACAACCGAACGGTACGCACTACGTGATCCTGTTTGATTGTTCATCATGTTCTGCGAGTACATGTTAAGCTGCTGTTTGTTTCCGATCATCCTATTGTTTACTACATCTAGTATATTCGAGTTACATGAGCTAGTAGCTGGTTTTGTCATGATTTATATTCTGGAATTAATCGTGGAAATTATGCCTAATAATCCAACAGGGATCAGTTTGAGGCGGACATCCTCTAGAAGTAGCGCTCTCCATCTTTGTTTAGCAAATTTGCACTTCAGAAACAAATGCCCTCCGTCTTCAAACAGCTTGTAACACACACCACATCTTGTATCCAATTCTACACCCCTGCGCTCAATATTCATGTATAAAGGATGGCTATTATGTGCAAACGCCACAGAAAATGATGCACTTTAGGTGGACAGTTCACATTCCAAATTCTTTGAAAAACTTCCTCTCGGACTGCTTGTCCTGTAGAACCTTGGCCAGCTTGGTTCATCTCCTCTCTCCTCCTCATATCCATATGCACCTTGTAGGCCGACTTGACTGAAAAAATCCCCTTGCTATCAAAGTGCCAACCAATGGAGTCCACAGTCTGCTCACGTATAGGGATACTGAGGATAAACGACATGTCCTCCAGCACAAAATGTTGAGAAATGACACCCTCTTTCCATGTACAAGTGTCCTGATCAATCAGCTCGGACACTCTCTCCAGCGTGCAATCCCCTTTGTGTATAGTAGGTTGGCATGTTGTTCCTCTCATAAACCACGGATCCTCCTAGATCCTCACATTATTCCCCTCGCCAATCCTCCAGATCATGCCTTCCTTAAAAACCTTCAGTCCTTTTAATATACTCCTCCACACATAGCTCATTTCGACCACCGGTTAAGCCACCAACAGATCGCCAGACGGAAAATATTTCGCCTGAAGCACTTGTGCACACAAAGAATCCGGGGCCTGCACCAATCTCCAACATTGCTTAACGAGTATCGCCAAATTGAACGAGTGTAGATCTCTGAAGCCTAATCCCCCTTGATCCTTAGGTAGTTTCATTTTCTCCCAGCCCAGCCAATGCATTCTTCTCTCTTCACCATTTTGAGACCACCAGTAATCACAGATCAACCTACTGATGTCATCACAAAGTGTTTTAGAGAGATCAAAACAGGCCATAGCATAAGTGGGGATGGCTTGGGCTACGGCCTTGATCAAAATTTCTTTGGCAGCCATGGACATAAGCTTCTCCTTCCATCCCATCAGCCTCTTTATGATTTTATCTTTTATATAGACAAAACACTTGGCTCGTGAACGACCAAAATAGGTGGGTAGCCCGAGGTACTTCCCCTCCAAAGTTTATGCCCGAAGTCCCAAAGCTTGCAGGAGCCCACGTCTAGTGTTACTTTTTGTATTTGAACTGAACATTACCGATGATTTTTCTCTATTAATCATTTGCCCCGATCCCTCCGCATATATCTGAAGTATCGAATTAATTTTTTCCATACCCTGGACTGTAGCTTCGACCAACAACAACGAATCGTCAGCAAACAGCAGATGGTTAACACGTGGCGCTATCGATGCCAATTTTATCCCCTTCAGCGATCCCTCCTCCTCCTCTTGAGCTAGCAGCGCTGAAAAGCCCTCCGCACAAAGGAGGAAAAGGTACGGGGAAATAGGGTCGCTCTGCCTTAAACCTCTTTCTGGCTTCACCATATTTGTGAGATCACCATTAACTCGGAACCAATAGGTGACAGTCGAAACACACTTCATAATCAGTTGCACGTAATCCTCGTTGAAGCCCATTTTCCTCATTATTCCTTCCAAAAATGGCCACTCAACCCGATCATACGCTTTACTCATGTCTAACTTCAGAGCCATATACACATCCTTCCCCTTCTTCTTTCTTCTCATGTAATGAGACGTCTCATAGGCTAGAATAGTATTATCCGAAACGAGTCTCCCCAGAACAAACGTCGATTGGTTTGGCGAGATCAACTCCCCCAAGATCATCTTCAGTCTATTGGCTAAGACTTTGGATATGAGTTTGTATACAACATTGCAGAGGCTAATAGGGCGTAGATCTTTTAGACGCTCTGGGTTCTAAACCTTTGGGATGAGTACAACCACAGTTTCATTCCATCCCTCCGGTATACTGCCGCCTCGCAACACTTGCAACACCTCCTTCACCACTGTCTCTTCAACCGTACCCCAGAATTTCTTGTAGAAAATTGCCGGCATACCATCAGCTCCAGGGGCTTTAAGGTCCCCCATCTCATCAAGGGCTCTCTTAATCTCCTCCTCTGTATATTCTGTTGCCAGGAACTCGTTCATTTGAGGAGTAACACGAGGTGCTACAGCATCCAACACCCGATGAAAATCCGCACCTGCCATGGGGGTAAACAAGGAAGCAAAACTATTAGAAATAAGGGCCTCAAGCCCTCCTCCCCCTCCACCACCACACCATCTTCTCCTTTTAATTTTTTTATCATGTTTTTCTTTTTTCTCTCGGTAGCATGAGCATGAAAGAAGCTCGTGTTCCGATCTCCCTTCTCCAACCGGTGAACATGGGCCCTTTGCTTCTAGAAAACATCGAGCTGCTCCTCCAACCGCTCTAATTTGTATCTGGCCACTTGTTCTTTTTTTATACTTGCTTTAGATATGTCCCCATGACGTAGACCCTCTAGTTCAATGCGCATTTTTTTGATTCTTTGCTGCAGATCGCCTAGGACATCTCTACTCCATGCATGCAAGTCCTTTGAGACCGCCTTTAAGTACTCCATGGTCCCAGCCGCACCCCTTGCAGCAGCTTCTTCCCATGCCGTATGCACCACATGCTCACAATCCTCCTCCAAAAGCCACCTCGCTTCAAAACGTTTATTCAGTAAACTCGGCCTCGGTCTGCTTCTCCTATAAGTGTGATCCACGGAGACAATAACTGGCCGGTGATCAGAGTGCTCCGGACAGCCATTAACCACCTTATAATTTGGGAACCGGGCACACCACTCAGGATTTGCCACTGCACGGTCAAGCCTCTCACGAATATAACCATCAACACGATAGTCGTTATTTCTCCAAGTAAAAATATCCCCTTCAAAACCAAGGTCATTTAGATTACAAAAATTCAGTGCATCACGAAACCTATCCATCTGTGTTTGGGGCTTCGGAAGCCCACCTTGCTTCTCGAAACTATAAAGGATCTCGTTGAAATCTCCAACACATAACCGAGGAAGCTTGGTATGCATGTGTAGAGTACGAAGAAGCCTCCATGTTTCCTCCCTCTTCTCAGCCCTTGGTTCGCCAAGCGGTATTTGATGGATAAGAGTAGGTCGGTGTACATGCGGCTCTTTCTAGAGCCCGGCCAGCTCGCCAAGGAGCAATCACCGCTCGCCCGCTTCCTGCTCTGCGTCTCTTGGGCCGGCCCGCCGCACCGCTCCACCATCTCTCAAGGTTTTCTCTATTGAGATCTCCGGCGGCATCTGCCCTGATCCCCAGTCTCCACCAGGACCGCGATAGATCTGACCCTGCCGTCCTCCTGGAAAGCTCTCACAGGCACCTAGGTCGGCAGAGTAAGAGTTTGTTGGTCGCCTCGCTTGGATAGAGAAGACATGGCCCTCACCTTCCTGGCGCTTTTTCTTCTTCAATGTAGTATAGTTTTAGTAAATGTCTTTTTTTGTAGAATTCGGAGAGTGAATTTTTCTTTTTTCGTTGCAGACACTCTTTGCGTTCACGTGTTGTACTGTTAATATTTCTTACTCTTTCATAACGGTGACTATGGATACATCTGTGTAAATCTTATCGTGGCAGCAGTAGCATATGCTAACCTTGATTTACAATGTTAACCTTTCATGTTTTTCTTTCTAATATGCTAACCTTGATCTGTGATTGTGGCAGATGCTACTACTGCCACTTAGGAGCATATCGTTCAGGTGTTATACTTTAACCTTTTTTTCCAAATCAAGATCATTCACACTTAGGAGCATATTTTCGTGCAATAAAACAGTTAACATGGTTATACCCTACGGGTAAACAACATTAGTATACCTGGTCCAGTCCAAGGAAGGCTCATGACAACATAAGTGGTCTGCGAAGACTTTCGGATGGCCCAAGCTCATGACGCCTTCGGATCCTTAAAGAACAAGACTAGAGTAGATAGAATTTCAAAGGGGCAAACCCTAATCTGTAACCGACTCGACCTGATGTCCGAGACCTGCCTATCTATATAAAGGCTAGGAGGGCACAGCGAGGAGGGCACCTCATACACACCTCACGCCAGATCGCACTCCTGTAACTTTCGGTTCCACCGTAATCAAGAGCAGACAAACAGGAGTAGAGTTTTCCCTCTGGGGGCCTGAACCTAGGTAAACCTCGTGTCCCCGCATGATCTCCAGCATCCACATCTTCTCCAAAACCCAAGTCTATAACAATGGGCATTGACGAGATTAAACCTCATCAATTGGCACCGTCTGTGGGAATTGGAGGCGTTGATTGTGCGATCGTAACGGTCCCATCCAAAGCGATCTACAATCATCGGCTACGGAGAGCCACCTCCTCTTTGCCGATTTCGACTTCACCACCCACTAGCCAGCCACCATGAAGGATTTCGAGCCCGTAGGCGACGGGCTCGAGATTCTGTTCGGGAGCTTCTGCTTCCAGGTGGGGCAGACTGGCACCCTCCGCCTTACAGAGCGGGTGTCGCCACCATCCGACAGGCCCGCTTCGTGGGTCCTACCCATCGGCGTGTTACGCACGTCGACGCTGACAGATGAGTCATATGACAGCAACAGCTGCAACTCAGATCTGTGCGGCCCTCCATCAGACGAATGAACCTACGGTTACGGATCCGAAAGTTGTGGCAACAGCGACCCAGTCTGCGGACGTTACCAATGTGTCGTGGTCATCCAGGGTGAATCGGAACTTCCACCAGGTTCGGGTGCCCACGTACCACCACCCAATCCACCGCCCAACCCACAGGGTGGGAACGGGGGACACCAGCCCCTCCAGCCCAACGAAGGCGATGCTAACGTCTACCAGAAGATCAACCTCAACGAGGACGGATGGCGCCAGGCACGCGAAGCCGTGGCGGGCAATAGGATCTTGCCTGTGAATGCTTCACGGGATTTGCTGATGGCATACCACCTGCTCCTCATCGGCGAACATAACCAAAGATGCAGGAGGAACTCGACAAACGCAAGCAGGCAGCTTCGGAGTCTAGCGCGCATGAGATGCGCTCTCCACCGCTGGCGGCTCCAGCTTGCATGGCAACCATGACAACAAGCATCGCTCCCGCACAGAGCACATGGACCCCGCCGCACGTCGCGAGGTCACCAGAACCCTCAACACGTCCTTCATGGAGATGGACGCCAACGACATCGTTACGCCAAAAACACCACAGGCTGTGATCATGGTAGCCACCACCTATCTCGCGTCCCATCCGCCTCCGGCGGACGACCCGAAGATGGCCATCCACAAGTCCGCATTAGCCGGACTTGGACTCATCGGAGCTGCGCTCCACGATGAGGCTCCCGCGGAGCCGAAAAAGAAAGTTGCGGTCAGATTCAACCGCAGCCCCACACCCTCATCCGACAAGGACGAGCATGATCTGCCTCGACGTCGCAGCAGCGACTACGACGCTCGAAACGACCTCGCCCAGCACAAGGTCGACAAGGCGCGCGCTAAGCGCGCATGCTTAATCGAATCTGAGGAAGAACACGACGGAGAGCTATGTGGAGACAGATGCTTCAGCAGATCCCGAAAAATTTCAATCTCCCCTCGGAGACCCTGAAGTTCGACGGAATGCAGGACCCGAAGGCCTCAGCGACCACCTTTCATCCGTAAAACTCCATGCTGGCAACAGGAACACCGCCCTGCAATGCCTTCAGCTGCAGCTGATAGGTGCAGCTCGGATCTGGCTCAACGGCCTGTCCTCAGGCTCTATCCAAAGCTGGGAAGAGCTAGCCTATAGTTTCATCCGAAACTTCAAGGGCACCATCAAGAGGCCAGCCTCGATCGAGGAACTGCGGGCCTGCACCCAACGAACGGACGAATCCATTCGCTCGTACATACTACGCTGGTTCAACATCAAGAACTCCGCGGCGCACATCTCCGAGGAGAGGACGATCGACGCCTTCAAGGATGGTGTCAAACGCCCGGACTTCAAGGAAGAGCTTGGGCGCGTCAAGCCCAAGACACTCGACCACCTCATGGACATCGCCAACAGGTGGGTAGATGGCGAGGATTCCCTCCACCGAACATATTCGGATGACGAGGATGACTACAGACGCAGGCGCGAACGCCGTAGCAAACAAAGATCGCGCGTCTACGACGATCGCGACGGACCCGACATGGTTGCGGCTGGCTAAGCCGACCGCCGCAACAACAACAACAACCGCAGTAGCGGAGGATACCGCGGAGGCAACTTCCGTGACGGAGGACGCCCCACACAAACATGGCAAGGCCGCAGCCGTGACGACGATCCCTCGACATACGACAAGTTGTTTGGCCCCTGCACTATCCACTTCTACATCGACAAGCAAGATGGCAAAAAGAAGGCCAGCCAAATGCTGAAGGACTGTCGCGAGTTTCAGAAGCTCAGCGAAGGTCTTACCCAAATGCGACGCCAGATCGTGAACCCTGGGTTTGGGCCCGCACCTGCACCAGGTGACATCTCCCATGGAGCTCCTCCACCACCACCCGTAGGACCGTCAAATCCAGCAATCGCAACTGCACCAAACAATGGTACAGGAGGATACCCACAACCAAAGGGAGCCCTGATGATCCAGAAGGGGCGCCCAACAAACAGGGTGCAAAAGAAGACCACCCGCCAAGTTAGCCTGTCCGTGAGTGCTCCACCTGCCATCCCTGAGTACCTCAGCGGCTCGGAGTCCTGCATCACGTTCGATCAGTCGGATCACCCTCGCCATATCCCCCGCCCAGGTCATGCTGCCCTGGTGCTCGAGGCGCAGATCGGAGGATTCGAAATGAGTTGCGTCTTTATGGACTGCGGCAGCGGCATCAACCTGATGTTCGCTAGCACCCTCGCAGCAATGCAGATCCCGCTATGCAGTCTGGAACAATCCGACACAACATTCCACGGCATTGTCCCAGGGAAGGGCATCTATCCCCTATGAAAGATATGGCTCGATGTCATCTTTGGCAAGCCTGAAAACTTCCGATGCGAGCGGTTGGAGTTCGAAGTGGTGGACTAGCCATCACAGTACCACGCCATCCTTGGGCGCGTGGCGTTCGCAAGATTCCTGGCAGTACCACACTACGCGTACCTGCTGCTCAAGATGCCAGGGCCCAGGGGCGTCATCACAGTCCAGGGAAGCTTCACTCGATTGGACCACTGCGATAGAGATTTCAACAGAATCTCCCAGTCGTTCGGCATGCAAGAGGATCTCACGAGGCTCC
Source organism: Avena sativa (assembly GCA_916181665.1). Taxonomy (NCBI): domain Eukaryota; kingdom Viridiplantae; phylum Streptophyta; class Magnoliopsida; order Poales; family Poaceae; genus Avena; species Avena sativa. The sequence continues at coordinate 360,406,885 of OV702299.1, read as the reverse complement.
TGGAGGTGAGAGACAACGGGTCACCCCTAGTCGTCAGGCAAAACGCACCTGATATGACGTTCGACTCTACGGTCAACACGAAAAAGGTGCAGGTCCACCCAACGGATGCCTCCAAGATGACGCTGATCGCCAATGACCTCAGCCCCGCATAGGAAAGCGCGCTTGTCGAATTCCTCCATGAGCACTAGGACATCTTCGCCTGGTGTCCTGCGGACATGCTAGGAGCTCCCAGGGAATTCGCCAAGCATGCACTCAATGTGTTCCCCCGACGCAAGACCAGTCAAACAGTCGATCCGACGACTGTCTGAACCAAAAGCCAAAGCAGTTGGAATCAAAGTCAACAGACTGTTCGATGCCAACTTCATCTGAGAAATCAAGGAGAGCGAGTGGTTGGCCAATACTGTGTTGGTCCCAAGGACACGGACATCCTACGGATGTGCGTGGGCTTCACGTCACTCATAAGCACTGCCCCAAGGACCACTTCCCTCTTCCTCGGATCGACCAGATCATTAATTCGATTGCAGGATGCGAGAAACTGATCTTCAGGGAACACTTACTCTGCCAAAAGTATCAACAAAGTAAGGGTGAGTACAGGGTGTACTCCGCAAGACTTCTGGCTAGTGGAGTTGTTTTGCGTAAAGCCACTTTTGTTTATAAAACAAGAGGAATCTCGTCTATATAGAGTATTTTAAAAGGGTATAAGAGAGTGACATCTCTGAAATATTGATCATCATCTTTTGATATCCACCAAATCATCATGATCTACCAACTAGGATCACCCCCTCGTACCCATGAGGAAGCATCCTTAACAAACATTAGTTGCCAAGTTTTACGATTAGGTTCATGTTCTCTATGATCATCATGTCCGTTCCCAAGTCTTCCATAACCGTGGACACGGCTTTACGAAAGATTATTACCCTGCAGGGGTGTACAACTTTACCCACACGTACTAACCTTCTCTTAATGCCACTTAAAATTAGCCCTCTTCCTTGGAAGGCCGACAGAGGGTGGTTAGACACGACCTTTACCTTGCTTTCGCCGAGACCATGAGTCACGCAATAAGTATGGTTCCGCCGTAACGGGTCAAATCCCGAAGCCGGTACTTAAAGATGTGAGGCGAGGTTGGTTAACAGGGGCTCCATCGACCCCAAGCAACCCGGTCCACGCTTACCTACCTGTTATGAATGCACCTGCACCCGACAAATCTTTCAAACGGTTTTATATGCATATGTCAAATGGAACGCCTGAACTATGTGACTCATGGAATCTACTAGGCAAGTTAGTCACTCATGGGGTTTTCCAGGCCCCGTGTGGTTATACGCTTGTCTTGGTTCAAGAGGCAAGAACATCGGGTCCTAGTGGTGGCGAGCATGGGACTACAAAAACCACATCCCACCGTGGCCTCCCATACAAGCCTTAGCAAGTTTAACCTCATATCACCTCTGATATCATCTCATCATGTTCTCCTTTCATACTAGATTCTATGCATCTGATACATCATCAGGATGGACCAGAACTGACAGCTATGCATGGCTAAGCAGACACATATATAAGCTCTAGCAGTGCACACAAGCCAAACCTAGTTATGCTAGGAGCAGTGGATCAGGTAATATAAGCTCAAAGGGAGTATGCAATAGATAGGATACTCTATCTATCGATAAAAGACCACAGTAGAATCGTATGCATCATGGCAAGAATTGAAATGCTTTCGAAATCATAGGATTATATCATGGTGGGGCTATGCTTGCCTTTGCTAGTTGATAACAGATAAGTAGATCTTCGGAAGCTTGTACTTGACTTGATTATAGTTGGTCAAGTATTATTCTTTGATCTTCGATCTTCAATGGTGTTGTCCTTGGTCTTTGATCTCGATCTCGATATCGTATTCTACCGGAAAGAACCAAACCACCGGAAAGAAAGAGGGAAACAATCAACACATGGCATCGATGCAATGCTCAAGCAATTATGATGATATGACAAGTTGAATTGTATTGAAAAGTAACCCCAAGGCATGCTCGACAATTTAATCGGGGTTCCGAGGGGTGAAAACCCTAACTCAGGGAAGCTCCGGATGTATATGAGAGGGGTTACTATGTTCTTCTCATTATACTTGTCATTTAAGTTGTCGAACAATGCATGATTATAGCTTAATTAGATAGAGATCATTTTTCTGAACATTTTGATATATTATTTGTATTTTTCTGACTTATAAATAATTAGATATTGAATTTACAAGTTTTATTCAAATTCTGAACTTATTCAAACAATTATTAAAAGCTTATTAACCTTTTTACACCCAGACACAGTCTACCCACAGTGACTGACCGGTGGGGCCGAGGCCACATCGGCAGCCACGCAAGCAAAGTGAGGTCAGGGCGTTTTTCACAGAGTCTGGCTCTAGCCAGAGAGGCTGACGGGTGGGGCATGGTCCATGTTTGCAAGCCACGCAGGCGCCACGCGGGCCTCGCCGGAGAACGGCTAGAAGGTGGCTGGTGACGGCGTAGGAGCGCGCGAGCGAGCGAGCTAAATGGAGCGTTCAAACAAGCGGAGCAAGGAGAGCCTGTCAGAGGGGTAGGGAGGAAGGGGAAGGGTCCTTAAGGACCAGCGTCTCACCGTGAAGCTAATGAAGGTGACGGCAAGGACGGAGGTGGTCCAGAACATCGGCAATGTCCACGATGGCGAGCGTCGAGCTCGGGGAAGACGGGGGCGATGCGAGCGATTGGAGGCTCCCCGAATCGATTCCGTTGGCAGGGAAGGTCAGCTCGACGAGGCGGAGCTCGAGGCATCCTTGGTTAAGCGAGGGGAGGCCAGGAGCGACGAGGCTTCGGCGGGGTCAGGGGCTAGGGTTCGGTCGCCTGGCGGGGAAGAGAGAGGGAGGTCGCTAGAGAGGAGGAAAAGAGATAGGGTCGAGGCCAGGGTGGCGTGGCGATCTTATCCCCACCTCGGGGCTCATCGGACGGCCAGGAGAAGGCGGCGGCATCAACAGCGGCACCGACGACACCCACCTGCTTCCTCCCGAGGAGGAAGACGATGAAAAGAGGATGAAGCGGTATGGGCCAGTGGCGGGCTGGCGTGAGCCGGCTGCTGGGCCACTAGCTGTTGCTCGCGTGCAGAGAAAAGGGAAAGGGAGATATGGGCTCGGCCCAGGGAGTGTTGGCTGCTATTTTTTCTGTAAAACATTTCTCTTTTCCTGTTTTTCTATTTGTGTTTGTATTTTCAAATCCATTTCAATTTTAAAACTGTTTTGGACATTTCAAAACTGCCACAGGGTTTTATAAAACATTTAAAATAATGTGAGATCCTTGTAACTTTTTGGGCTTCACAACTTTTGCCATTTTCAAAATATTTGAAACCGTTTGAAATAGTCGCAAAGAGAGGGAAGAAAGCTAGGGTTTAGGGTTTGGCATTATTTTTATTTAATGTAATTTTAAGGCATGATGCTCATGATGCACAAAACTAACCCTAATATATAATTATCTAAAGGTGGGGTGTTATAGCTCTATCCCCCTTACGAGAATCTCGACCCGAGATTCCAAAGGTAGGAAGAGAGACAAAAAGAGAAAGAAACAAGGCCACTCTAAAGATAAGAGGAAAAACACTAAACAACACACAGAGTATCTCATGGTCAACTCATGGATGGAGTGTTCAGAAATAACTCTGAGATGACAACATGAAACACGCCAAGGTAACAGAGGAAACAAGAGGAGAAGGTTTTCAAATTTTTAGATAGATGGTCGTCATAAGGAGTGAGACCATGGAACTCACAGAAGATATAAGCTTTTGAGAAGGGAGGTTTCAACAGAAAGAACATGACCACAGACTTTGATAGGGAACCTCTACTAAATGACTTAAGTAGAGATTTTAGGTTGCGGAGACATGGATCAACAAAACCAAGCGGTTGAACTACTTTTGACACAGAAGGATCACTCTTTCATTCAACAGAAGGCCATGACAGAAAGGTGTTTTGGTGGAGAGGACTCTTAAGAGTCACAAGGAACATGTAGCAAGAGAAACTTGTGATTACAAAAATCATGGTCACTCTTAAAACATGATTGATAGAACAAAGGAAACTCTTTATCCATCCAGATTTATCAAAATCTTTGCCAGAGATCATGATATCTCTTTACACCACTAGATGAAAAGTTAAAAAGATTCCTGATGACACGAGAAGAAAGAAACTTCATTCTCAGACTTCAATTATTTGTCACAACAAAACGCTTGCCAACATAAAAGGGTCTGGAGGATCGACCGAGAGACATTTAGCAACACTACTTTAAATGTTGTCCTTGATGTTCGAGAAATCAGACACCAAGTAAAGGTCAGACTTCGGAGACAAAGGAAACCATAAGCACAACTCCTATAATGAAGAAGCCTCATGAAGAGTGGTTGTTCCTGCTGATTTAAGAGAATGTGACAATAGGTCTCTCCGGCTAAGTGTGTCAACCATTACATCATTCTTTCCAGATTTACAAAGCGACCAATATCAAAACCTTGAGGAACACCAACCATCATTGCTGCTTGAGATTCATCTTTGGTTAGGTGGAATGATATTTCAGACTCAGCTTGTCCGAATAGAAAGTTTGCAACATTTACCACGAAGGTAAAGTTACTAAATTCTCAAGATAGGGACTACAGTGTAAAGCTCCAAAGAATGAGCTAGATTTCTAGACCCATGTATTTAGCATCTTGTCGGAAGACGGCTGCATACATATAAAGTTCTAACAATAAGACACACATGTATCCTTAAGGAAATGAGTTAACTCTACTCGAATCCACAACGACATCTTCCAACAATTGTACATGAATCAGAGAAGGTTACTCTAACATCCAGAACACATACTTCGAGTTGACTCGAAGATGGTTCTCGAATTTTTCCAACATTAATGCCAAATGTTCCATATGAATCAAATCTAGCATGGAGAAGATAAGGATGTCATCGATGGGCTCAACAACAAACTTATCGAGACACTCCAAGAAGATGGACTCATATGTTGCGTGAATAAGACAAAAATACTGGTCAGACCAAAGGACATGAAGATGTATCCCAGTGAAACATCACAAGAAGAGACATTATCAAGATAGTCATTGGAACTGAGTTTGATTTGACGATAACCCAAATCAAATCAAAGATAGGGGAAGATAACATGTCCACGAAGGAAATGCTATCTTTCTTCAACATGAACAAAACTAAACATCCCTTTTATAAAGAACGTAGTCGGATATAACTTTTGTCTTGCAACTCTCCAAGTTATTGTTTAAGCTCAACCAACTAGTTCAGGGGTATCCAGTACAGATCCTTGGAGAGAAGAGCAGTTCAGAGAACTTGCTTGCTCAAGAACTTGACAACACGGTCATGTGGCAACATGGCGATACTTCTAGTAGACATCTAGAATATCACGAACCACCGATATGTCACTTAGTTCGAGAGGAAACTTGCTTGGTAAGGCAAGAAGACATGGTCTCAGAGCTTCGGCATGAGCCTAACTCTTTGACCAAAGAGAGTGCACCAGAATAGCGGACTTGGTAGCACAATCAAACTTCGCTTAGTGATAGGATTAACCAATCACACTAAGAAGGACGAAAATGTCCTTAGAGTTCAAACCAATAATAATTGCTAAGAATCTTAGATAGTCACCTTATTATGCATACGCATCACTCATGAGTGCGAAAGCTTGAGGAAGGGTGGGTAATATGTGTGGAAGCATCACTTCATTAAGGGGTCATGAAACTTAACACGACCTCTTAGTATATAAGAGTGTGATACTTTAAGGTAGAACAAACAGAGGATAATCAGTGCTTCTTGATCTGCGGGTTACAACACTTTGACCTGGTTCTAGATATGACGAGGTACTGGAGTTTGTTTCTCATGTCATCTCGAAATGGTTTGTCTTGATAGACCACAAGAGTATCTTGCATCGGAAGACACTAATGCAAATTACTACTTGGCTACCAACTGGTAGACAAAGGTCGGAAAACAACAAGGGGAAAAGAACATGCTTAGGATGGAATCCCAAGATGTGGATGCATAAGTCAACAATCTTCCGAAAACCAATGCATAAGAAGGATAAGGTGTGGCAGAGTCACAAGAATAGATGCGAGACTCTCGAGGAGTACTCTTATCGTGATCTATTTGGTTCTATTAAAGAACATCTGCCGTAGCATGTGGTAGGGGAAGTCCTTAATTGTCACAATTTAATCGTGACAAAAACCACCAGCTTGAAGGCTAGAATGGTAGTACCAGCCATCCTGAGGTAATGTATGAACATTAATGACAGGGGTCAAAGGAACGGATCTTGGGTTAAAGATCAGCTTCATGTACAAGATTCACAACACCAGAATCCAGCACAATTGGGGATCTTCGATTCAAGTCCAAGGGTTAAAACCCGAGAAAAGAGTAACTACTACTTGAGTGACATAGTGTACACTGCAAGATAGTATTCACGAGGTAGCTTCCAAGAGAAGAAATGACTTCTGAAGTACCCAAACAAACAAAAAGGAGGCACACAAAGGCGAAAGGAGACCTCGAAGCCTAGAACAAAACACTGTGGAACCAACAATATAATATCGTGGGTCCAAAAGACAGAGAGATCATGGTAGAAATGAATCTCTCAGATGAACAAGAGCAAAGAGGAACAAGGGATACACAATACACACAACTCTATAGAACTCAACACTAGGTCAACTGGCTAAGAAACGTCATGCCAAGAAGGCACCTAAGCTTTGAAAGACTAGAAGAGATATCAAAAGTTTTCCAAAATCAACACCAGATAAGATAACCCAGAGGTAGAGCGAAACTGGATAAGGAGAAAAAGAAGCATACTAGAGTTTTCTCAAACACTTTTCAGCTTTTAAAATAGTTTTCACAAACACTAGACTCAACATCGACCAATAGCAAGGTTTTCCTACAGTAGGTACTGCTCTAATACCAAGAACTGTGACACCCCCGGGATCAGGGCTAAACAAATCCCAGACCTCCATCTGATATAATCTTAACCTTGAGCTCGAGAATATCCAGTGAAGAATCGGTAACACAACAGTGACCCTACGACACAAAATTTATTACAGCAAGCTCATAACTGAGCAGAGGACCAAATTATTACAAGCAGAGGTCACTGACCACAAACATCAAACAATGGAAGGCAAATTATGCTATTAAGTATAGCAAACTTAACAAATGTCCTAAGAGGCCTGAAGCATAACGATGACGTCCCATCCCATAGATTCCAGGCTGCTGGCCGGGAACCCCAAGCTACTCGTCGATGTCGATGTAGTACCAAACTGATCTTCAGGGAACACTTACTCTACCAAAAGTATCAACAAAGCAAGGGTGAGTATAGGGTGTACTCCGCAAGACTTCTGGCTAGTGGAGTTGTTTTGCGTAAAGCCACTTTTGTTTATAAAACAAGAGGGAGAAGAATCTCGTCTATACAGAGTATTTTAAAAGGGGATAAGAGAGTGACATCTCTAAAATATTGATCATCATCTTTTGATATCCACCAAATCATCATCATCTACCAACTAGGATCACCCCCTCGTACCCATGAGGAAGCATCCTTAACAAACATTAGTTGCCAAGTTTTACAATTAGGTTCATGTTCTCTATGATCATCACGTCCGTTCCCAAGTCGTCCATAACCGTCGACACGGCTTTCTGAAATATTATTACCCTGCAGGGGTGTACAACTTTACACACACGTACTAACCTTCTCGTAATGCCACTTAAGATTAGCCCTCTTCCTTGGAAGGCCGGCAGAGGGTGGTTAGAAACGACCTTTACCTTGCTTTCGCCGAGACCATGAGTCAAGCAATAAGTATGGTTCCGCGTAACGGGTCAAATCCGGAAGCCGGTACTTAAAGATGTGAGGCGAGGTTGGTTAACAGGGGCTCCATCAATCCCAAGCAACCCGGTCCACGCTTACCTACCTGTTATGAATGCACCTGCACCCGGCAAATCTTGCAAACGGTTTTCTATGCATATGTCGAATGGAACGCCTAAACTATGTGACTCATGGAATCTACTAGGCAAGTTAGTCACTCGTGGGGTTTTCCAGGCCCCGTGTGGTTGTACGCTTGTCTTGGTTCAATAGGCAAGAACATCGGGTCCTAGTGGTGGCGAGCATGGGACTACAAAAATCACATCCCACCATGGCCTCCCATACAAGCCTTAGCAAGTTTAACCTCATATCACCTCTGATATCATCCCATCATGTTCTCCTTTCATACTAGATTCTCTGCATCTGATACATCATCAGGATGGACTAGAACTGACAGCTATGCATGGCTAAGCAGACACATATATAAGCTCTAGCAGTGCACACAAGCCAAACCTAGTTATGCTAGGAGCAGTGGACTAGGTAATATAAGCTCAAAGGGAGTATGCAATAGATAGGATACTCTATATATCGATAAAAGACCACAGTAGAATCGTATGCATCATGGCAGGAATGGAAATGCTTTCGAAATCATAGGATTATATCATGGTGGGGCTATGCTTGACTTTGCTAGTTGATAACAGATAAGTAGATCTTCGGAATCTTGTACTTGACTTGATTATAGTTGGTCAAGTATTGTTCTTCGATCTTCGATCTTCAATGGTGTTGTCCTCGGTCTTTGATCTCGATCTCGATATCGTATTCTACCGGAAAGAACCAAACCACCGGAAATAAAGAGGGAAACAATCAACACATGGCATCGATACAATGCTCAAGCAATGATGATGATATGACAAGTTGAATTGTATTGAAAAGTAACCCCAAGGCATGCTCGACAATTTAATCGGGGTTCCGAGGGGTGAAAACCCTAACTCAGGGAAGCTCCGGATGTATATGAGAGGGGTTACTATGTTCTTCTCATTATACTTGTCATTTAAGTTGTCGAACAATGCATGATTATAGCTTAATTAGATAGAGATCATTTTTCTGAACATTTTGATATATTATTTGTATTTTTCTGACTTATAAATAATTAGATATTGAATTTACAAGTTTTATTCAAATTCTGAACTTATTCAAACAATTATTAAAAGCTTATTAACCTTTTTACACCCAGACACAGTCTACCCACAGTGACTGACCGGTGGGGCCGAGGCCACATCGGCAGCCACGCAAGCAAAGTGAGGTCAGGGCGTTTTTCACAGAGTCTGGCTCTAGCCAGAGAGGCTGAAAGGTGGGGCATGGTCCACGTTGGCAAGCCACGCAGGCGCCACGCGGGCCTCACTGGAGAACAGCCAGACGGTCGCTGGTGAAGGCGTAGGAGGGCCCAAGCGAGCGAGCTAAATGGAGCGTTCAAACAAGTGGAGCAAGGAGAGCCTGGTAGAGGCGGCACCGCCCGGATTTGGTCACCGGAGCGAGCTACACGACAGTGCCCGATGGCGGCGGACAGCGAGCTATGACGGCAACAAGCTACATAGGGGTAGGGAGGAAGGGGAAGGGTCCTTGAGGACCAGCGTCTCACCGTGAAGCTAATGAAGGTGACGACAAGGACGGAGGTGGTCCAAAACATCGGCAATGTCCACGACGGCGAGCGTCGGGCTTGGGGAAGACAGAGGCGGTGCGGGCGATCAGAGGCTCCCCGACTCGATTTCGTTGGTGGGGAAGGTCAGCTCGATGAGGCGGAGCTTGAGGTAGCCTTGGTTAAGCGAGGGGAGGCCGGGAGCGACGAGGCGCCGGTGGGGTCTAGGCTAGGGTTCGGTCGCCTGGCGGGGAAGAGAGAGGGAGGTCGCTAGAGAGGGGGAAAAGAGATAGGGTCGAGGCCAGGGTGGCGTGGCGATCTTATCCCCACCTCGGGGCTCATAGGACGGCTAGCAGAAGGCGGCGGCATCGACGGCGGCGACGGCGACACCCAACTGCTTCCTCTCGAGGAGGAAGACAACGAAAAGAGGATGAAGTGGTATGGGCCAGTGGCGGGATAGCATGGGCCGGCTGCTGGGCCACTAGCTGCTGCTCGCATGCAGAGAAAAGGGAAAGGGAGATATGGGCTCGGCCCAAGGAGCGCTGGCTGCTATTTTTTTCTGTAAAACATTTCTCTTTTGCTGTTTTTCTATTTGTGTTTGTATTTTCGAATCCTTTTCAATTTTAGAACTGTTTTGGACATTTCAAAACTGCCACAGGGTTTTATAAAACATTTAAAATAATGTGAGACCCTTGTAACTTTTTGGGCTTCACAACTTTTGCCATTTTCAAAATATTTGAAACCGTTTGAAATAGTCGCAAAGAGAGGGAAGAAAACTAGGGTTTAGGGTTTGGCATTATTTTTCTTTAATGCAATTTTAAGGCATGATGCTCATGATGCACAAAACAAACCCTAATATATAATTATCTAAAGGTAGGGTGTTATAGCTACCTTTTGCATCAGCCCCCTGAACCAATGGATGCAGAAGATTGGATAGCAGATACAGAAAGAAAGTTGAAGACTGTAGGTTGCAATGATGAGGAGAAATTGAGGTATGCAACTCATCTTCTGACTGGACTTGCAGCATCATGGTGGGAGAATCAGTTATCCATGCAACAACCAGGAAGGGAGTACACTTGGGAAGAGTTCAGACAGAGATTACGTGAATATCATGTTCCGGAGAGTGTTATGGAGTTGAAGCGGAGAGAATTTGAGGAGCTACAGCAGGGATATACTAGTGTTATGAAGTATATTCGGGAGTTTTTTCAACTGTCTCGATATGCGGAGGAAGAAGTTAATACGAAGGAAAAGAGGAAGAAGTGTTTCCTGCGTGGATTAAATCCATTTTTGAGGATGCAGTTGAGGTTGGCTAATAAGCAAACTTATCAGCAGTTGTTGGATGCAGCTATTACTTTCGAAGATGACTACAAGAATGTCCAAGAGGATAGAAGGAAGAGAGCTAAGAAGGAAACCAAGAGGATACAAGCAAGTAATCCCAAGACCAATCTGGAATTCAAACCAAGGAATAGACCCTATAACAGCAACAATTCCAATCGGAGTGCAAATCCAAACGTAAAGAATATTATATGCCACAATTGCAAACTCCCAGGGCATATAAGCAGGGATTGCCCGAAACTAGTAATTGTGTGCCATGCTTGTGGTTAGAGAGGTCACATAAAGCCAAATTATCCAAGCAAACCACAAGGAGGTTGGCCGGTTAGAGATGGAAGGCAAGATAGTGGAGGCTATGGGCAGCCCAATAAAGGAGGGAATAATGTCAAGAACAACAATGGCAAGAGAAACAGACCTACCAGGAAGCTGAATTGTGCAACCCTAGAGGAGGTGGATAACTCGGAGCATGCAGTGATAGGTACGCTCAATATCCTTACCAATCACGACAAAGTTCTATTTGATACCGGTGCAACTACTTCATTCATTTCTGAAGAATTCTATGATAAATTCGGGATTAGAAGGGCAACGCTAGAAAACCCTATGACCGTAGTTACGGCAGGGGAAATGTGATTGTACGCCACATTAAACAAGATCAGGTTATTTTGATCTGTGGTTGTACATACTTTGCGGACCTTTATGTGATTCCTTTGAAGGGAATTGCAGTAGTGCTGGGGATGCACTGGATGACTGAACATGGGGCTCAGATAAATTGTGAGGAGAAAACTGTCTCAATAAAAAATCCAAGTGGAGCAAGAATAGTGTATCAAGTAGATAAGCATAGCCATATCATGGTGGATCTTCAGTTGAACTCAATGAAAGAGGTCAAATTGGAAGATATTCCTATAGTAAATGAATTTCAAGATGTTTTTCCAGCAGAGCTACCTGGTATGCCACCAGATCGGGAGATAGAGTTCACTATTGATCTAATTCCAGGTACAGCACCAATAGCTCAAGCACCATATAAGATGGGACCAAAAGAATTAAAATAACTCAAAGAGCAAATTGATGAGTTAGCCAGAAAAGGGTTTATCCAGGAAAGTGTATCCCCATGGGGAACACCAGTAATCTTTGTGGATAAAAGGGATGGTGGTAGAAGGATGTGTGGAGACTACAGAAATCTGAACAATGTTGCCATAAAGAATAAGTATCCTTTACCAAGGATTCAAGATTTGTTTGATCAAGTAAAATGAGATGGAGTATTTTCTAAGATCGATCTAAGATCTGGATACCATCAGATAAAAATTAAACCTGAGGATGTTCCAAAGACAACATTTGTCTCAAGATATGGACACCATGAGTATCTGGTTGTACCATTTGGTTTTACCAATGCACCAGCAATATTCATGAATCTGATGAAAAAAATCTTCATGACATATTTGGATAAGTTCGTCATAGTCTTTATTGATGATATTCTGATATATTCGAAGGATAAGGAAGAGCATCCTGATCATTTGAGAATAGCATTGTAGACTTTAAAAGAACATAAACTCTATGCTAAGTTCAGTAAGTGTGAATTTTGGCTAGATGAGGTAGAATTCCTCGGCCATGTGATCAGTAAAGATGGAATTGCTGTAAATCCATCCAAAGTCCAATTAGTACTAGAATGGACTGCACCAACCAATGTGAAACAAATTCGAGGTTTCTTAGGGATGGTTGGTTATTATCGGAGATTCATTGAAGTTTTCTCCAAAATAGCTGGACCAATGACCAAATTGTTAAGGAAGAATACACCATTCAATTGGGATGAAAAGTGTGAAACAAGTTTTCAGGAGTTGAAGACCAGGTTAACCATAGCTCCAATCTTAGCAGTTCCAGAAACAGGGAAAGACTTTACAGTATACTGTGATGCATCTAAAGAAGGTTTGGGTTGTGTATTAATGCAAGATCAGAAATTGATTGCTTATGGTTCAAGACAACTGAAACCACATGAACTCAACTATCCAACTCATGATTTAGAGTTAGCAACAGTAGTCTTGGCACTGAAAGGATGGAGGCACTTTCTTTATGGAGCTAGATGTGAGTTATACACTGACCATAAAAGTCTTAAATATTTCTTCACCCAAAAGGAATTAAATATGAGACAGAAGCGTTGGTTGGAACTAATCAAAGATTATGATTTAACAATCAACTATACTCCAGGAAAAGCAAATGTTGTAGCAGATGCTTTAAGTCGTAAAAGTGCAGATATTCAGCCTAGCAATCGGGAGCTACCAAAATAGTTACTAATGGACTTGGAAAGATTAGAGCTTCAATTCATTAGAATAGAGGTTCTTGGAGGATTAGCTACTATGCAGGTAGTTGCAGAGCAGGACAGTGATCTTAAGCACAAACTTTTTAGACATCAAGCAGAAGATCCTTTCATTGCTGAGGAAATTCGGAGGATATCCCAAGGGCAAAAATCAATTTTTCACCTTGGAGATTATGAGTCTTTATGGTTTCAAGACCGTCTTTGTGTTCCAGATGTTACTGAGATTCATGATGTCATACTCAGAGAAGCACATAAAACACCATATTCTATACATCCAGGAAGTACTAAGATGTATATGGATTTGAAAGAACTATTCTGGTGGAATAACATGAAAAGGGACATTGCTAAATTATCAGAATGCCATACTTGCCAAAGGGTGAAGGCTGAACATCATAGTCCAGCAGGACCATTGCAACCCTTGGAAATTCCCGAATGGAAGTGGGAAGAAATAGGTATGTACTTTATCACAGGATTGCCCATGACACCTAAATAGAAGGATATGATATGGGTAATTGTGGATAGACTCACTAAAAGTGCACATTTTATTCTGGTAAATTAGAAGGATAATGTCGAGAAGTTAGTAGAAGTTTACATCAAAGAAATAGTAAGTAAGCACGGGGTGCCCAAGAAGATTATTACTGATAGGGGATCGGTGTTTACTTCAGCATTTTGGAAGCAATTACATGAATCACTTGGTTCAAAGTTATATTTTATCATAGCTTATCATCCAGAGACAGGGGGTCAAACAGAAAGAACAAATCAAATACTACAAGACATGTTAAGGGCTTGTGCATTAGATTTTGGAGGTTCGTGGGAAGATCATCTACCATTGGCAGAATTTTCCTACAATAATAGCTATCATAGTAGTCTGAAGGTAGCTCCATATCAGGTTCTATATGGAAGGAAATGTAGATCACCAATATGTTGGTATGAGCTTGGAAGTAGCAAGGAATTTGCGCCAGACTATATCAAAGAAAAACAAGATATCATTGATAAGATCAAGGATAGACTGAAAATATCTCAAAGTAGGCAGAAAAGTTATGCTGATCAAAGTCGAAGCTCGTGGCATCCTAAAGTGGGAGACATGGTATATTTGAAAGAAAGTCCAATGAAAGGAGTTAAAATGTTCGGAGTTAAAGGAAAATTGAGTCCAAGATATACCGGGCCATTCAAGACACTGAGTCAGAACAGGACTATAACTTATGCTTTAGAGTTACCCTCAAGATTGGCTCAAGTTCATAATGTTTTTCATGTGTCACAACTCCGGAAATGTCTTAAAGTTCCTGATGATGTAATCACACATCAAGAGATAGAATTACAAGTAGACTTGACCTATGTTGAAAAACACTGTAAAATTTTGGAAGAAAACTGGAAAAGGTTGAGGAACAGGGCAATCAAGTATTGCAAGGTATAGTGGGAACATCACCCCGAAAGGGAAGCCACCTGGGAGAAAGAGGATGATTTAAGAAAAGCCTATCCAGAACTGTTCAGGTACACTTCACCAAACTTCAGGACGAAGTTTAATTTAAGGGGGGAAGTCTGTAACATCCCAGCATTTAGGAACCAATGAAGGGTAGAATTAGGAATCTGTGAAATTGCATGCATTGATCTATTAAAATGTGGGTAAATTTTTTGCCAAAAAAAAACCTAAAGTGATCAAAGTTTCTTTCACTCTTTAAGATTAGGAATAGCCTTGGAGAATGATCGTTATAAACTTTGATATGATCTTTGTGGATTAGTGTGATTTGGGAAATGAAATTTGAATTCAAACCTGAGTGTTGGATTTATAATTTAAAAGAATTTAGAATTATGTTTGAGTAAATTGATTTAATCAAGCAATAACATTTAGTAACTCAAACTTTAATAATATAACATAATCAAGAAAAAGAGTATTCATTCCATATCTTTATTCAATAAAAGAGTTATAAAATGCATTATGAAAATGATTAAGAATCTTTACAATAGTAAATGAAATAAAAGAAGAACATTTATATATTGAGTGATATTACAATCTTTATTACAAAAGGATAAAATAAAAATAAAAAAGGAATAAAATAAATATTACAAAGGACTATTCTATGAAGAAAAAGAAAACCTAATCTAAATCCTGAATCTTCAAGTCTTGTACCTGCAAAACAAAGAATAAACAAAAAAGAAACAAAATAAAGGGTTAAGATATTTCTTTTACTCTCTGTAGTGACAGTGAGATGCACTGTTCAAACTTTACATCATTGAGTAAATCTTTTAGGGGCAAGTTTCACCAATATGAAAGAACTAAATCTTTCATCATTTTTAAGCCATAAGTCAAATAACTCCAAACAGCAAGAAGGGGCAAGTTTCACCAGACAAGTAAGTGTAATCAGATAAAAAGTAACTTCTATTCCCTAAGCACACACACCTAAATGCATGGTGTGTGCTGTCAGCACAGCAACAACAGGCCATACAAACAAAACTGCTCAGTACAGCCGTGGGAAGCACCCCCAACACCATTTCTTGTTCATACACATCAAGCTCAGCAGCCAAACCAAACCACCAAAGATCAACCAAACATCACCAGATGGTGACATAAGGAGGGGGAAGGATCAGGTGGACAACAAGGCCAAGTCCAGGAGCTAGGAGGAGCAGGCTAGCTCAAGGTCAAGCACAGGAGCTCAGCAAAACATGGACAACATCAGAGGTGAAGGACAGGATCCAATCAGCAAGATCAACATCACCACCCAATTCCATAATCATCAGTTTTTGTGGTGAGTGTCATAAAACCATCACATGATCTAATCATATTATCTAGACAGAAGCATGTGTTGTTTTATGAAACAATCTCTCAATAATCACCCAAGTGAGGTGAATCTATCCTAGAGATTTTAAGTATAAAGATCAGAAATCAAACTAAGCCAAAAGCACCAATCTCTCAGACTAGCCTCACAGAGTTTGGTGTTAGCACATGCAACTTAAATAATTCCTCATTTGTTCTTATCAGACCAGGGCACATCTCCCAGAGGGAGTAGCACCTCTAATCTTTCAAGTTACAAATAAACCATTTGCTCAACTAACTAGGACTTAAAATCCTAGAGCCTCAGACCAACATCATAGGCATAAATAACAAGGGAGTTTTCACTTTATTAAGCATCTAACAAGTCTCAGGTACTGACTATAAGTAAATCTAACAACCAGATCAACTTGTGTACCATTCTAGGATGGTTTCACAAGAAATGATCTTACAGCTAAGCCAACATGATATCCTAGCTTACAGGCATAAAATAGCAGACCAATATACATCATTTCCCTGAGACCAGTCAGAGATCATTCAATATCCCCATTTCTTCTCAAAGAATCATCAGATTCTATTGAATAATTTTAGGCTATAGATAAACCTACAAGCCAGTAAACACTGGTGCAGTGAATCATTACTGACAGTGTTAGTATCAGTATCAAGATACTGACAGAAGATGAACATACCAAATAACAACATCACCCAATCAGATTACCACTAGCATCAGATTACCACTAGCATCAGATCAATCCCAATATCTCATAATCAGAGGATAACAACCATCACTAAGAGCAGAAAACACAATCTTCACTAAGCATCAATATCAGACCACAACATCATCTCACAAGCACCAGGGATGAACCCTAGATATCAGTGCAAATCCTAAATATAAATGGGTCACCAGATGCACATAGAGGGACTCGAGCTAGCCAGAGGTATGAGTGATCACAGAAACATTACTCACTCGTGGTCCTTGCTGAAGATTGAAGAGGAAGCAGAGGGGCCGACAAGCTCGTGGCGGCACGGGGAGCACCCCAGAGGGATATGCAACCCGCACCGGCCACTGCGGCGGCCACAACAGCGCACGAGCACAGCACATCACCACGAGCGGATCAACATCGGCGGTGGCAGCACCATCCCCAAACCCTAGGGTTCGGGAAGGGGGCTAGCCTGGCCATAGAAGGGCCCTAGGATCAAGTCGAATTGGACCAGATGGACGAGCATGGTCTACAACCTCGCCCTGCACCACGGCAGCGGCTAGGGAGGACCACGGCGGCGAGCAGCGCACAGCGGCGGCGCCATCGACCACGGGGTCGAATAGGAGAAGAGGAGAGGACGAGAGAGAGAGAGAGAGAGAGAGAGAGAGAGAGAGAGAGAGAGAGCCGATAGGGCCAG
Organism: Avena sativa; assembly: GCA_916181665.1. Classification (NCBI taxonomy): domain Eukaryota; kingdom Viridiplantae; phylum Streptophyta; class Magnoliopsida; order Poales; family Poaceae; genus Avena; species Avena sativa. The sequence goes on along the minus strand of OV702299.1, from coordinate 360,389,630 downwards.
AACCCCTTCGGGAGCCCTTTTGGTCATAACCACTTGGGCTAGAATGGCCCAATAAGCCCAATAAGGCCAGCCCAATCGCCTAAGGAAAATTTTAATAATTAAGAAAAGACCAAAATGCCCCTGAATTTAAATCAATTCTAGAAAATCAAATAAAAATCTAAAAAATATAAATAAAATATTTTTGGATTCATAATAATCCAAACTATCTAAATCAATTAAGAAATAAAATTTTAGGCATATAATTTTTATCAAGAATTTTATAATATATATATTCCTTATGGAATTTTATAAAATTAAAGAAAGATGATAAAAATAAATAAAAATCACTTTTATTATATACCAATATTGTAGTATTTTAGAAAAATACTAAATAAATAATTTATATATTTTGTTAATAATAATTCTTAAAGTAATTATTAAATAAGTAAAAGTTAAATAAAAGAAAAGAAAATAAAGAATACAATATTCAATAAATGTTAATAATTTATAGTTATAACTTCTTTACTTATGAAAAGAGTTTTATAATTTAAAATAGTGGGTGAGAATACACACCAAACTAAACGATGCATTACATTACTTTGCATAATCATTTTGCTTCTTTAAATATTATCCTTATCGGGCAATAATGATGTTTTGTAGACATAGAAGCTCAAGGTCCAGTGCAAGCATCCGACTTCACTACCTTGCAATCACAAGGAAAGTTCATCGCTTGCTCATGTCCTTTGAAGAGTCTTTATCAAGTATTTGCAAATTGTGTGTTATCATCTATATTCCCGAAAAAGAAGATATTATTTTCTCAAAATAAATAAATCTTAGATATCATCCTAAGTGATTATATGCTAGAGCAATAGAACTTAAGTTTATTTGCAATAATGATGAACAATTAGGGATTAATAACCCATGACATCAGTGATTCTAGCGCCGTATATTACGCGTTAGCCATGAGATTTGGAATGGGACGGAGAAGTCAGCTATATCCTTTTCCTCTTGTATGGAGGCAAGACGAACTTAACGTGACGTTGTGATTCCTTGCGCGGATCGAACATATGGGTGCGCACCCTTACGCCCCACACTTTTGGTGTCTAGATTATCTATGAATGGTGTTTAGGGATATAGTCCATTTAAATGGTACTATTCCGGGCATCACCAGGTCGATCATAGAGTCTTCGGGAACTCATCATGGTTTTAGCCTGCCCGAAAGGGGGCTTAACGGAGGTGAGCTGACCCCGAAGGATCGTGCAGATATATGAGCTCACGGAGAGGGTAGTGATTGGCTTGGACCAACTATTGGGCCCCACATCATGGAATTGTGGATGGGAAAGTACGCCCGGTTGTGCAACAAGGAAGTTGATTTCTCATGGGTAAAGTAACGCACCTCTACAGAGTGTAAGAACTGTAACTTGTTACTCCCTGTTCCGGGAAGGAGCTACGAACGCGGCAGGAAAGGAACTCCATGAAAGTTCTGGTCAACCTGTGAAGGCTGATGGTCATAGATTTTCATAATAAAATCAATCTTTGAAGAAAGATTTACGAAAATTCCATAGTGCTAAGGACTGATAGTCCGAGGTGGTAGATAGAGCATCAAACTTCCTACCTTGCATATAATGAACTTGCTGGGTAACGCTGTTACTCATCCTTTCCTTTGAATCCTTGCTTAGACTCTGAGAATCCCGAAGACACTCCAATGTATGCAACTGAGAGCTAGGAGGAGGTCTTCTATGAAGAGCCCAACCTGTATGGAGCCATAGAAGGGGAGGACTACGATATCGTCTACGGGGGAGAGTTCCAAGAGTCCGAATAATTACTATAGTTCTAGTAGCCACTTGAGCCGAGCAACATGAACAATATATAGCAATAAGTTGTTGAGCTCAATTTGGAGTTTAAGTTTCAATTTCGAAACTTTCGCTGAAACACTTATATTTGGGTGTGTAAGTTGAATCTTTTGGAAGTCTTGAACTTCCGGTATTGTAATAATAATAATGTGTGTATGTTTGTAATATGGACCCGCAATGTTTCTGTCGTACCACTCTAAGGGATGTGATATTTACGGAACGGTGTTCTATGGATGTCATGTCAATGACTATAGTGTACTACACATGTAGTGGTATGCTGGGTCACCACACAAACGTCAAAGTCAATTACTTTTCGTGGGGAACAAGAAGTCCAGAGGAGAGCCGGAGGGGCCAACCATGGGGGCCAGACCCACCCCAGGCGCGGGGGCAGGTGGGCCCGTGCCTGGCTAGGGTTTGGTGGCCCTCGACGCCTCCCGGTCTCACCCCTTCGCCTATAAGAAGCCCCCGATGCAGAAACCCTGAGTACCCGATCAGAAATCCACGAAACCGTCTGTAGACGTCGCCTCCATCGTCCCTAGATTGGGGGGATCTGAAGTTCTTCCTAGCACCCTGTCGGTGGGGAGATCATCCCGGAGGCCTTCTCTCCGGTATGATGCGTGAGTAGTTCCACCTTGGACTATGGGTCCATGTAGTAGCTAGATGGTTGTATCTCCTCCTTTGTGCTTTCATGTATAGATCTTGTGAGATCCGTTCATGATCAAGATCTAATCTATTTGTAATCATGCATGTTGTGTTTGTGGGGATCCGATGGATATTGAGATTATTATGTTGGTTTGATTAATGGTTTTGTCTTTATGATTCTATCATGTCTGTGTCGTTTGTGATCTTGCATGCCCTCCGTTGCTAGTGGTTATCTTGGCCAAGTAGTTGCTAGTGACTCCAAGAGGGGGTATTTATGCTCGATAGTGGGTTCATGCCTCTAGTTTCCAAGAGAAGTGACAGAAATCTCTTCGGTTGTAGATGTGATGTTGCTACTAGGGAGAAAACAACGGTCTCTTGTTCATGGAACATGTGGACTGTTTACCTTACACACTTTGCTTAAAGCAGTTGTCTGTTGCTTGCAACTTAATACTGGAGGGGGTTCAGATGATAACCTGAAGGTGGACTTCTAGTCATAGATGCAGCTGGATGGTGGTCTATGTATATTGTTGTATTGCCCAATCAACTTCATAGGATCTTTCTGGCTAGTAATTGCATTGTTATGCCTTGCTCAGTTCCTATCAATTGCCCCGCTGTAGTTTGTTTACCCTTCATGCCATGTTGTTTATCTAAGGAGAGCACCTCTAGTGAACTATGGACTCCGGTCCAATATTTACCATTGATACATCTTCCACTGTTATTTGTTTACTTGCTGCAAACCATTACCTTCCACACCATACGTTTAATCCTTTTTTACAGCAAACTGGTGATCTTGACAACCTCACTGATTCGCTGGGGCAAAGTCTTGAGTTTGTGTTGTGTAGGTCTCCGTGTTGCTTGCAACACATGTGTGATGTTTCCTTCCTCCTTATGGTTCAATAACCTCGGTCTCAACTGAGGGAATACTTGTTGTTGTGCTCTTCACACCTTGCTCTTGGGGTTCCCAACAAGACTCCACATCAAGCACCAAGTTCTCTAGCGCCATCAAGGAGTCATCAGCCACTCTCTTTTGAGATGGTACCGTTCAAAAGTGCTTACCACGCCATCTTCGGGTGTCCGGCTTACTGGGCATTCATGGCTTGTCCCTGTTACATTTACAATATGATAAAACTTCCAGGTCCAAAGGGCATCATCACCATCTGGGGAAATCCGAGGAAGGCGCGAGAGTGGGACGAAGGATCTGTTGCCTTTGCCGAAGCCAAGCTACATGCCCAGGAGTACCAGAAGATCAAGAAGACCATCAATCCATCTGAGATGCCCGCTATGAAGAACGAGGTGCTGAAGCCAAGCATACAATTTAATGCGTTGGAAGAGACGAAGAAAACGTCGCTAAAGGAAGATGATCCCTCCAAGACGATGAACATAGGAGTAGGCTTAGACCTTGCATAGGAATGCGCGCTCGTCGAGTTCCACAAAGCTAATAGTGATATCTTCGCATGGCAGCCTTTTGACATGACCGGAGTGTAGGGTTTGCAGCATAGAAAAAAAAATCCTATGATGGGAACAACTAAGTACCAAGATCTATCTACTAGATACAAGCAACAGGTGGATTTACATCCATAGAATGCGTACCCTCGAAGACCGAAAAGCGTTAAGGAGGTTGTACTCGTGGATGATGTAGTCGAATGCTTGCCGATCTCAAGATTGAGAAGACGTCCATCCAGTCCAGCAGGTCCAGCACCATCAAGTCTAGCACCGCAAAGCAGTGGTGCATCCATGATCGCACACACGTTCGGGTACCCCGACAACCTACGCGCCCTCGCTCCAGCGAAGCATCGGAAGCAACAAATCCTTCCAGAAAAAGCCACCGGGAATATGTATCTCGCTGATCCGAGACCATGGGGAAATTCTAAAGTGGGGAGAGAGATCCTTCACGAGGAGGTGTGAGAGTGGAGGAGGAGGAGGTGCTCCTTATATAGGGGAGGGGGCAGCCCAAGGGGGCATGGCCGCTGGCCATGGAGGGTGCCCCCACCTCTCCCTCATTCATGTGGTGGAAGCTCCACTGACATAAAGATGACCCTCCATTTTCTCCACTCAAATTCCCGTTAAATTTCCACCAAATTTAATGTAATATCTCTTTAAATAAAACTCCTTTTATTTATTTATTCAGAATTTTGTTAATTACTTTAATTAACAAAGGTTCACATAAAACCCCTTACAACATTTCAATTTCACATTTAGAACCAGTTTCAGCAATTTCAACCGAAATAATTTTGGTGTCTAGTAAAATAATTCATGCACTTTATTTTTCTTTCTCTGGCATATTGTTTGCTCCAAATGGTGTCGGTATCCCTTAAGTGTGTCGCCCTATGGTTCGCGAATAATGCAGACATGATCGAGACCCCTCTCCAATCAATAATCAGTAGCGGGACCTGGAGATCCATACTGACTCCCACATATTCAACGATGACTTTCTGTGATTGTGTGAAACGTATACGCATGTAACTCTAGCCCTTTGTCTCGCGATATATTACATGTCCGAGATTCTATCATCGGTATATTCATACCTAGTTTGATCCCGTTACCGACATGTACTCTTTTCTCCTTCGCGTGATATAACATTCTAGTGATCAAATCACTTGCTTGCAAGCTAACTAATGTGATATCACCGAGAGGGCCCAGAGTATATATCTCCATCATCGGGATGTACAAGTTCCACTCTTGATCCATGAGCCTCAACATAACACCTTCATAGCACTGAACCCATCTTTATAGTCACCCTGTTATGGTGTGACGTTTGATGTTATCAAGATACTCTTTCGGTGTTAGTGATTGACATGATCTCATGGTATAAGGACTAAGATTACTTCGTATGATGTTATAGCAATATAAAAAAATGACCTTGATCGTAATGCTATACTTTGGATGAATGTTCATCACATAATTCCAACAATGTTGTGACCTCGTTATTAACAACATCCAATGTCCATGATTAGGAAACCTTTGATCATCTTGTTGATCAACGAGCTAGTTTATAAGATAGGCATAACTAGGAACTTTCTTTTTGTTTATTAAACACACATGTATTAAAGTTTCCATATTAATACAATTATAGCATGCAAAATAAACATTTATCATAAATAAGGAATAAGATAATAACCACTTTATTATTGCCTCTTGGGCATATTCGCTTCACAGAGTACCTAGGGAACTTGCCAAGCACTCTCTTAATGTGTACACTGACACTAAACCCATCAAACAGCCTTACGATGGTTTGGTGGTGAAAAGCGCAAAGCAATAGCAAAGGAATTAGCCCGACTAGAGTTAGCTGAATTCATAACAGAGGTCATCCATACAGATTGGGTGGCAAATCCTATACTCGTACCTAAAAAGGACACTATTGGTTTAAGGATGTGTGTTGATTATACCGCTTTGAACAAGGCATTCCCAAATGACCCGTTCCCTTTGCCAAGAATCGATCAAGTTATCGACTCAACTGCAGGGTCAGAATTACTCTAATTTCTTGACGCATATTCCGGATATCACCAAATACCGATGAAAGAATCAGATCAAATCAAGAAGTCTTTCGTCACTCCTTTCGGCACCTTCTGCTACAAAACTATGCCTTTTGGCTTAAAGAATGCAGGAGCAACATATCAACATACTATGCAACGTTGTCTCAATGATCAAATCGGACGCAACAACATGTATACGTAGATGACATAGCAGTTATGTCCAAAAAGAAGGAAACATTTATTTCCAACTTGGAGGAAACATTTACTAGCCTACAAAAATTCAACATGATGCTAAATCCGAAGAAGTGTTTCTTTGGAATACAACCGGAAATTGTTAGGTTTCATTGTCTCTGAGCGAGGAATAGAGGTGAACCGGGACAAAATCAACGCTATACTCAACATTACCAGGCCGACTCGCCTGAAGGACGTGCAACGTCTCACTGGTTGCATTGAAGCAGTGAGTTGGTTCGTCAGTCGGCTCGGAGAAAGAGACACACCTTTATACAAACTCTTAAAGAAAACCGACAAATTTGTATGAATCGAGGAAGCTGATACTACCCTACAAAGTTTGAAAGACCTACTTTCAAACCCACTAGTTCTCGCAGCGCCAGAACCTCAGTAGCCTATGTTACTTTACATTGCAACGACCAACAAGGTCATAAGTGTAGTAACAGTAGTGGAGCGCGAGGAAGAAGGCCACAAGCATAAGGTGCAGCGTATAACCTACTACCTGAGTGAGGTTCTGACAGAGTCGAAACAACGGTCACACCATCAAAAGCTAGCCTATGGAGTATTCTTTGCCTCTAGAAAGCTACGACACTACTTTCAAGAGCACAAGATCATAGTGGTGAGTACTGCTCCCCTGCGAGATATAATCAATAATCGTGACGCCATAGGACGTGTCACAAAGTGGGGAATAGAGCTTGCAGCTTTCTACATTGAGTACAAGCCGCGTACAGCCATCAAGTCCCAAATACTCCCCGATTTCATCGTTGATTGGACAGAGATGGCAAAAAATACAAGTCCTCTAGACTCGGAATTTTGGACCCTTCATTTTGACGGATCAAAATTATGAGGAGGCTCGGGGTCTGGCATGGTGCTCAAATGACCCCAAGGAGATAAGTTGTTCTATGTGTTACAAATACACTTCACAACAACCAATAATATTGCCGAGTATGAAGCATTGTTAATGGAATACGCATGGCCAGACTAATGTGTTACGGAGACTCGGATTTAGTTGTTGAGCAAGTATTCGACATATGCAATGCAAAAAAGCACATGGTTGCTTACAAAGCTGACGTGGATGAATTATCTAAATTTTTCGAGGGTTTTGAGGTTCAACACATCCCTCGAGTAGAAAAAGAGGAAGCAGATTCTCTATCAAGGATAGGCTCTACACGTAAACAAGTACTGGATGGCGCTTTTTTAGAGCATTTAAGGGTCCCCTCCATAACCAGAGTTGATGAGGACTATCCGAAAAAATCCGAGTCACCTTTAATAGCAGTTTTGTCTGTAATTTCTAGCTGGACAAAACCCTATCTGAATTTCCTGATAGACAGAAAATTACCAAAAGACAAAATATTGTTTAAGTGCTACGATGGTAAAGCATTTAAGTGCTACGATGGTAAAGCATTAAGTTTTTACAGACCAGCATGGGCAAAATATTGTTTTCATCATTACATGCCAAAGTTCAAAATAATGCATTATAAATGTTTATGTTGCAGAATCAGGCGGTGGTGATGAAGAGCGTGGAGCGCTGGAGTCGGCATCATCATTGTCGCCCCGGACCTGGGACTCGGAAGCTGCTTCAGCAAGGCTGTCTTCTAGCTCTTGAGGTGAGGGAGGCACAACGACGGATTCAAAGAATGGCATCGTGTAATTGGTCATCTCCGCCACACGGCAAGCGTAACCTGCACATGACTCTTGGATAGCCTTGATGTTCTGCGGGTTACCCTCATTGTCCTCATCAGTGATACCCTTAGTGATGTGCCAGATTTCCATATAGCTATGGTGGATCATCACCATGGTAAGGGCGGTCTGCACAGCGGTCCGAGCGTAGGATATCTTCTAGTCTTCTATAAGCTTTGGAATCTCCTTAGACTTGTCCCTCACCTCGTGCACTGGCATTTGGTGCAACTCGGAAAGTCTGACCGACTCGCCAGCCTCTTCAAGAGTCTGGCGGAAGTCAAATAGAATATCTCCGACGAGCTTTATGCGCTTGAGGCGAGGTTCGGAGGTAGGAGAGTCAGAAAGGTTCAGAGGGTCTAGGAAAGAACTGAATATCAAAATTTGACTTGAAAGAAAGTCGGAGAAATCAATCAAAGAAAGAAAGTCATAAATCTTACCTAGCACGGAGTGGTTCCATTGAGTGTGCTCCTCTCAGAGGCTTTTCAGTTCCTTCTCTGTGGCCTAGGCTAGATCCTTGTGACTATCGAAGTCCTTCTTGAGATCATTTAGTTGTTTATCTCGCAGGGTTATCAGCTTATCGAGCCTCACGGTCTCCATGTTGCTTGAATCCAGGATGGCACTGAAGGATTTCTCTGATTCAGTCTTAAGGTTTTCAAGCTCATCCCAAAGCTCGGCATTCTCCAACTCCAAGACCTTGAAGTTCTCGGATTGCTCCACCATCTTGCTGGATTCACACAACAATTCTGCAAAGGGAAAAATATCAGTCGGACAGAATAAGTTTGACTATGACAATAATAATTGACAAAGAGGAAGTCGGAAAAGTTTATCTTTTGCTTCATCTTTCTCAACTTTCAGCTTTGAATTCTCAAGGCGCAGGGCCTTAATTTCCTTACGCTTCTTGCATATGTTCTTGAGTAATTTCTATTTGGAAGATGCAATTTTATGTAAGTTTAAAGACAGAATGCCGTCAGACGGTTACTAAGACTCGGGCTGCAAATTTAATAACTAAGTAAAAGTACAACACGAGACTTGGGGGCTACACTACATCTTTCTTTTGCATCCTATAAGCTTCAACTCAGATTCGATGAGATGATGTTTATCCGACTTTATGCTTGGGGGCTATAGGATATGATAATAAAATGATGCAAATAAGAATCGGAAACTTACAATATGTTCCAAGTGCAACTTCTCAAATCCGAGTTTAGTGTTGTGAAACACTTTCTCGGCAAGGGAGAGGGAGGGAACATCCATCGCTGGGAGTTCACGAGACTCAATCTTTGCGTCCCGGACCAAAATTTGGTCCAGGAGGCTGACCAGCTTCACGTCCTCCATCTCCTGGCTCGCTGCCTCTGGAGTGAGGGTCTGTTTCTCAAGACTGGACTGAGACAGCTTGAGGATCTCCTCCTTCTTCTTCCATTTCAAGCCAGAGACAGCAGAGCCGACCACTTTATCCAATTTACCTATAGATATTACCATGGGATCATTACCCTTAACAGGTTCACCCTTGTTAGTTGCTTGGCTACCAACGGTAACCAGTGATTTTGAGGTGGTGCTGACGTCGGGGACAGCTGAGTCGGCATCAGGAGAGGAGGAAACCTCTGGTGCTGTTGACGGGGCACTGCTTGGAGTTGGCGGTGGCATTGCTGGGGAGATGACAAGCTTCTGCTGGCGCAAATGCTTGCCCGGTTTGCTGTCTGGCCTCACCTTTCTCTTCAAAAAATGATTTAGCTCTGAAACACATAGTCCAAATATCAGGTGTGCTTTGGAAAGATAGAAACTTATCAAAAGTGCTACAAGTATTGACAAGGTACTTACCTTTTAGCTACTAGCAACACTTGGCTACCAGCAGTGATAAACACCTCCTTGGCCTTGCGCTTCTTGGAAGCGGAGGCAGGAAATTCCTTCACCTTGTCGTCCTCCGTCGCTTCCGAGTCATAACCCAAAATGGGGCAAGCTCAGACTCGGGGATATCCTTGAGATGATAAGTATAAATAAATGTCGGTAAAAGAGAAGTCGGATTACGAGGTGGAAAAGAGCGAATAAGCTTAAAATAAGTCAAAATATTTACCGGGGTCAGAGGATGGTCGGATGTGTACATCTTCATGGAGACTTCAGGGATTTTCTTGTCCACCCGCTCCATGATGAGGTACTGCATTCGGGTCTTGTAGTCCTTTGCAGCTATGCGAGTCGGACTGATCTTCAGGCTATCCTTTCGGTCTCCGGTGACCGTGTGCATCAAGCGGTCTCCGTGGAATTGCAGTGGCTAAATCCGGCGATCCAGCCAGCAGTGGATCAAATCAGATCCACGGAGCCCCTTGTTCTTCTTCAAGAACTCGATCCGCCTCTTGGCAAGGATCAAGTCCTCAGAAAGTTCCAGCGCTGCTGCGTCCCACGACTCTTGGTGGGGAGCGATACCGTCGATGAAGGCTGGAAGACCTTCCTCCTTTTTCAGGGGCCAGAATATCCTTGTGTTAGAAGAAAGTTCTGGCCCAGCGTTTAAAAGATTCATTAGTGTTAATCCTAGGATAAACTCGGTTTCTCCTATGGACTAAGATAAGAGTGCTAGTGGTGTAAGGAACACCGACACTGATGGAATTCTTCCGGGTACCATAGTAGTACCGGAAAAGGGTGAGACTTGGCCTAATGCTAAGAAACCCCTCGCTCAAAGCTGCACAAGAGCTAAGTTATAGCAGAGAGTTTGGAGGAAGATTATGGAGCTGCACACCGTAGTACTGAAGAACTTCGGTGGACAAATCCGATGGTGGCAGGCTAAGGCCACGATTGACGTGCGTCCCGAAAAGGACGCGCTCGCCTTCGTGTGGTGCGGAGACTGTTGGAATTATGCCCTAGAGGCAATAATAAAGATGTTATTATTATAATTCTTGTTCATGATAAAGTTTATATTCCATGCTAGAATTGTATTAAGCGGAAACATTAATACTTGTGTGGTTTGTGAACAACACTGTGTCCCTAGTACGCCTCTATGGACTAGCTCATTGATCAATGATGGTTAAGGTTTCCTAACCATAGACATGAGTTGTCAATTGATAATGAGATCATATCATTGGGAGAATGATATGGTGGACAGACCCAAACTAAGCGAAGCAATTAGATCGTGTCATCGTGTTCGTCTTTGCGAAGCTTTTCCTATGTCAAATAATGTATTCCTTAGACCATGAGATAATGCAACTCCCTGGTATCGGAAGAAAGCTTTGAGGTCATCAAACGTCATCCTATGAGAGGGTGATCATAAAGGTGTCTCTCAGGTGATCGGAAAGTATCTGTTGGGTTGTATGTATCGAGATGGGATTTGTCCCTCCCAAGTCGGAGAGATATACTTCGGGCCCACTCGGTAATCGATATCAACACCGCTTGCAAGCATGTGGTTAAGGAGTTAATCACAAAGTGATATTGGATTACGGAACGAGTAAAGTACTTGCTGTGAACGAGATTGAACTAGGTATGACGATACCGACGATCGAATCTCGGGCAAGTAAAATATCGCGAGACGAAGGGAATATATATATGGGATTGATTGAATCCTGGCATCGTGGTTCATCCGATATGATCATCGATGAATGTGTGGGAGTCAATATGGGTGCCCAGACCCCGCTGTTGATTATTGATAGAAGATCATGTCTGCATATTCTCGAACCCGCAGGGTCACACACTTAACGTGTCTCGACGCTAGGATAGATTGGATAATTGGTTTATGAATTTTTGTTCGGAGTCTCGGATGGGATCCGGGATATCACGAGATGTTCCGGAATGGTCCGGAGAATAAGATTCATATAAGGCAGTGCAGTTTTTGGAGTTCGGAATTGTTCCGGATTAATCGGTATTGTACCGGAAGCTTCTAGAACCTTCTGGAAGGGGGCCAACGTGGTCCCACCTTCCGGGAGGGGGCATGGGCCTATGAGGGAGTGTCCTGGCCGCATTGGGCCAGGGGCACAAGGCCCCATAGGGCCCAGCCGATTCTAGATAGATTTAACTTGTTTAAATCTAGGGATAGAATTTCTAGATAAGGGGACAAGTTTAAATCGTTTAAACTAGAGATAGGCTTGGAGGAGGGGCTAGGGCTGGACGCCGCCACCCCCTCTATATATAGAGGGCTGGTGCGCCCCCTCCCCCCTACACACATCTCCCTCCAAGCCCTAGTAGCCCTGCTGCCTTCCTCTCTCCCTCCCGACTGTTTGTAGGCGAAGCCCTGCAGCAGAAATTCTCCACCATATACACCACGCCGTCGTGCTGTAGATCCAATCCATCTCTCCACCATACTTGCTGGTCCGAGGAAGGAGGAGACGTCGAGGTGCTGCACGTGTGCATCTCACGGAGGCACCGCCACTTGTGGTGCTAGATCGGATCGGATCGCGAGGAGGAGAAGCGAGTACGACTACATCACCCATGTTCCGACGAACGTTCCGCTGTGCGAATCTTCAAGGGTATGAAGATCTAATCCAATCTCTCTCGTTGTTTGCATCTCCTAGATTAGATCTTGGCTTTCCCTCTGTTTGCTTCCGTAGAAAATTTTGATTTACTATGCTGCGAAACCCTTCAGTGGTATCAGAGCTAGATCTATGCGTAGATGTGATTCACGAGTAGAACGCAACATGGTTGTTGCGGGCGTTGATGTTTTCTATTGCAAACCTCTTGTTTGTGTTCTTCTTACGACGCGGGATAGTGAGATTGAAGCGGTCCAGGCCAACCTTACGCGACGTCGTTCGCGAGACCGGCTCCGCACTTGACGTGTGGCTTGTACCACACATGCGGCTGGTGGATGTCTGTTTCTCTCACTATAGTTGTCATGGGATTAACACCGGAGTTTGGCAACCATAATATCACCGTTGTGGCTTTCCGTAGGTAAGAATCGTTCTTAGCATCTACTCCCATAAGCCACGTAAAACATGCAACAACAAAGTAGAGGCGTCTAACTTGTTTTTGCAGGGAGTGTTTTCTGTGATATGGTATGGCCCAAGATGTGATGTGTATATTGTATGCGATGATCATGTTTTGTAATGTTTCACGACTTGCATGTCGATGAGTACACAACCGGCAGGAGCCATATGGTTGTCTTTATAATTGTGTATGACCTGCGAGTCAACTTCTTATACGCCATGTAATAGCTTTACTTTATCGCTAAGTAGTTAGCAATAGTTGTAGTTGCTATTCGTGGTGGAGGCAATCATGGTGGAGTGATGGAGATCATACCGGAACGCACAAGATGGAGATCATTGCGCGAAGATTGGCTATACCATGTCACATAAAGTTATATGCATGTGATGTTTATCCTTTTATGTATCTTATCATGCTTAGATCGCGACGGTAGCATTATAAGATGATTCCTCACTTAAAGATCAAGATAAAAACTGTGTTCTCCCCAAGTATGCACCGTTGCGACAGTTCGTCGTGTCCAAGCATCACGTGATGATCGGGTGCTATAGACTCTACGCTCACATACAACGGGTGCAAGCCAGTTTTGCACACGCGGAAATATTTGGGTTTTACTTGACGAGCCTAGCATGTACAGACATGGCCTCGGAACACAAGAACCGAAAGGTTAAGCATGAGTCATATGAATGATATGATCGACACTTCGTTGTCCACCATTGAAACCACATCTCTTCTCGTGAAGATCGGATTAGGTGTGGTGAATTTGGATCGTGTTCATTAAACAACTTGAGGGATGTTGAATTTAGTGGGAGTTCATCTAGTAATTTGATTAAAAGTTGAACTAGTTATCATGAACATAGTCTAATTTGTACTTGCAAATATTGTAGATCACATGGCTAAGTCCAACTTCAACTTCAACGTTTTTGCTGAGAAAGAAAAGCTTAAGAACAATGGGTCTAACTTCACCAACTGGTTCCGCAATCTAAGAATCATTCTGTCTGGCGGACAAAAGGACTATGTCCTTGAGAAAGTGTTAGGTAACCCCCCTGCTGCAACTGCGCCGGCTAATGAGAAAGCTGTCTATCAGTCGCGCAAAGATGATTATGGTGTGATTAAGAGCACCATGTTGTTTGCTATGGAACCGGAACTTCAAAATCGTTTTGAAAACTATCCCGGGCCATTTGAGATTCTCGAAGAGCTGAAAACCATGTTTCAGACTCAGGCCCGTTCTGAGAGATATGAGATCTCTGGGAAGTTCTTTAACTGCAAGATGGAGGAAGGGAGTTCCGTTAGTGAGCACGCCATTAAGATGTCGGGCTACACTCAACGCCTTGAGCAACTGGACTGCAAGATTCCAGAGGAGCTCAAGATTGACAGGGTTCTGCAATCACTCCCTCCCAGCTACAAAAGTTTTGTAGTGACTCATAATCAGATTGGTTCCACTGATACGATCACCGAGCTCTTCGCAAAGCTGAAGGCTGCGGAGGTGGACATCAAGAAGGATAATCATGTGTTGATGGTCAACAAGCCCTCCTTTAAGAAAGGTAAAGGTGCAAAGAAGCCCTTCAAGAAAGGAGGCGGCAAGCGCGTTGCCCCTGCTGAGAAGAAGCTCAAGTCTGGCCCCAAGCCGGACACTGAGTGCTTCTATTGCAAGGACAAGGGTCACTGGAAGCGCAACTGTCCGAAGTACTTAGTGGACAAGAAGGCTGGCACCATCAAAGGTATATTTGATATACATGTTATTGATGTTTTCCTTACTAGCCCTCGTTGTAGTGCCTGGGTATTTGATACCGGTTCAGTTGCTAATATTTGTAACTCGAAACAGGAGCTACGGAATAGACGGCGGCTTGCGAGGGATGAGGTGACGATGCGCGTTGGCAACGGATCAAGAGTTGATGTGATGGCCGTCGGCACGCTCTCCTTAGTTTTACCTTCGGGATTAGTTTTAAACCTTAATAAATGTTATTATGTGCCTGCGTTGAGCATGAACATTATTTCTGGATCGTGTTTATTGCAAGACGGTTATTCATTTAAATCGAAGAATAATGGTTGTTCTATTTACATGAGTAACATCTTTTATGGTCATGCACCTCTTGTGAATGGTTTATTTCTTCTAAATCTCGAAAGGGATGAAACACACATCCATAACATTGAGGCTAAGAGATGCAAAGTAGATAGTGATAATACTACTTATTTGTGGCACTGTCGTCTAGGTCATATTGGTGTAAAGCGCATGAAGAAACTCCATTCTGATGGACTTTTGGAGTCTCTTGATTTTGAATCATTTGACACATGCGAACCATGCCTCATGGGCAAGATGATCAAAACCCCGTTCTCCGGTATGATGGAGCGAGCAACGGACTTGTTGGAAATCATACATACCGATGTATGCGGACCGATGAGTGTTTCGACGCGCGGTGGATATCGCTATTTTCTCACTTTTACCGATGACTTAAGTAGATATGGGTATATCTATTTAATGAAACATAAATCTGAAACGTTTGAAAAGTTCAAAGAATTTCAGAATGAAGTGGAGAACCATCGTAACAGAAAGATTAAGTTTCTACGATCCGATCGTGGGGGCGAATATTTGAGTTATGATTTTCTCACGCATCTCAAAGCAAGTGGAATCGTTTCACAACTCACGCCACCCGGAACACCACAGCGCAATGGTGTGTCTGAACGCCGGAATCGAACCCTATTAGATATGGTCCGATCGATGATGTCTCTTACTGATTTGCCGTTATCATTTTGGGGTTATGCATTAGAAACCGCTGCATTCACTTTAAATAGGGCTCCATCTAAATCCGTTGAGACGACACCGTATGAACTGTGGTTTGGTGCTAAACCTAAGTTGTCGTTTCTTAAAGTTTGGGGATGCGAAGCTTACGTCAAGAAGTTGATGCCGGACAAGCTCGAACCCAAAGCGGAGAAATGCGTCTTCATAGGATACCCTAAGGAAACTATTGGGTATACCTTCTATCACAGAACCGAAGGCAAAGTGTTTGTCGCAAAGAACGGTTCCTTTCTTGAGAAGGAGTTTCTCTCGAAAGAAGTGAGTGGGAGGAAAGTAGAGCTAGACGAGGTTATTGAACCTTCTCTTGAATTGGAGAGTAGCGCAGCACCTAAAATTGTTCCAGTGCCGCCTGCACCAACAATAGAGGAAGCTAATGACAAGGATCATGAAGCTTCGGACGATGCTGCTACTGAACGTCGCAGGTCGACAAGGTCGCGTGCCCCTCCTGAGTGGTATGGCAACCCTGTCTTGACTGTCTTGTTAGTAGAAGACAGTGAACCTACGAACTATGAGGAAGCGATGATGAGCCCAGACTCTGAGAAATGGCTAGAAGCCATGAAATCCGAATTGGGATCCATGAGCGAAAACCAAGTATGGACTTTGGTGGACCCTCCTAGCGACCGAAAGGCCGTTGAATGCAAATGGATCTTCAAGAAGAAAACAGACGCGGATGGTAATGTTACCGTCTATAAAGCACGGCTTGTTGCGAAAGGTTTTCGACAAGTTCAAGGTGTTGACTACGATGAGACTTTCTCTCCCGTAGCGATGTTTAAGTCCATTCGGATTTTATTAGCAATTGCTGTGTTTCATGATTATGAAATATGGCAAATGGATGTCAAGACTGCGTTCCTCAATGGCAACATTGATGAAGAGTTGTATATGATGCAACCCGAAGGTTTTGTCGATCCTAAGGATGCTGATAAAGTATGCAAACTTCAGCGTTCCATTTATGGACTGAAGCAAGCATCTCGGAGTTGGAACCTTCGTTTTGATCAAGTGATCAAGAGCTTTGGATTTGTTCCAAATTGCTACGAAGCTTGCATCTACAAGAAAGTGAGTGGGAGCTCGGTGACGTTTCTGGTACTATATGTGGATGACATATTGATTATTGGAAATGACATCAACATGCTTAACGATGTGAAGAGTTATTTGAACAAGTGTTTTTCAATGAAAGACCTAGGTGAAGCTACTTATATATTGGGCATCAAAATCTATAGAGATAGACAAAGACGCCTGATAGCTTTAAGCCAGAGTACATACCTAGACAAAGTTCTGAAAAGGTTCAGAATGGATAAGGCATTGAAAGGTTCAGTGCCCATGTTGTCAGGTAAGATATTGAGCAAGGCTCAGTGTCCAGCTATGGTAAATGATAGGGAAGCTATGAGCAAAGTGCCTTATGCCTCGGCCATAGGTTCCATCATGTATGCCATGCTGTGTACTAGACCGGATGTGTCCAATGCTCTTAGTTTGACGAGCAGATATCAAAGTGATCCAGGAGTGGAACACTGGACAGCCGTGAAGAACATCCTAAGGTACCTAAATAGGACTAAAGAAATGTTCTTAGTCTATGGGGGTGATGAACAGCTCGTCGTAAAAGGTTACGTCGATGCTAGTTTCGACACCGACAAGGATGATTCTAAATCTCAGACAGGATACGTGTATATTTTGAATGGAGGAGCTGTGAGCTAGAGAAGCTGCAAGCAAATCGTGATCGTGGGATCTACAGTAGAAGCGGAATACATGGCTGCTGCAGAAGCGTCAAGTGAAGGAGTTTGGATCAGAAACTTCATCACTGAGCTTGGCGTGGTTCCAAGTGCATTGGACCCACTGGAGATATTGTGTGACAACACTGGCGCCATAGCACTCGCTAAGGAACCAAGATATCATCCGAAGACCAAGCATATCAACCGCAAGTTTCATATAATCCGAGATTATATAGCAGATGGAGATCTGAAGATTAGCAAAGTACATACAGATATGAATGTCGCAGATCCATTGACTAAGCCTCTTCCACGTGTAAAACATGATCAGCACCTCAGTGCCATGGGTGTGAGATTGTTGCCAAATGTAAACTAGATTATTGACTCTAGTGCAAGTGGGAGACTGTTGGAATTATGCCCTAGAGGCAATAATAAAGATGTTATTATTATAATTCTTGTTCATGATAAAGTTTATATTCCATGCTAGAATTGTATTAAGCGGAAACATTAATACTTGTGTGGTTTGTGAACAACACCGTGTCCCTAGTACGCCTCTATGGACTAGCTCATTGATCAATGATGGTTAAGGTTTCCTAACCATAGACATGAGTTGTCAATTGATAATGAGATCATATCATTGGGAGAATGATATGGTGGACAGACCCAAACTAAGCGAAGCAATTAGATCGTGTCATCGTGTTCGTCTTTGCGAAGCTTTTCCTATGTCAAATATTGTATTCCTTAGACCATGAGATAATGCAACTCCCTGGTATCGGAAGAAAGCTTTGAGGTCATCAAACGTCATCCTATGAGAGGGTGATCATAAAGGTGTCTCTCAGGTGATCGGAAAGTATCTGTTGGGTTGTATGTATCGAGATGGGATTTGTCCCTCCCAAGTCGGAGAGATATACTTCGGGCCCACTCGGTAATCGATATCAACACCGCTTGCAAGCATGTGGTTAAGGAGTTAATCACAAAGTGATATTGGATTACGGAACGAGTAAAGTACTTGCTATGAACGAGATTGAACTAGGTATGACGATACCGACGATCGAATCTCGGGCAAGTAAAATATCGCGAGACGAAGGGAATATATATATGGGATTGATTGAATCCTGGCATCGTGGTTCATCCGATATGATCATCGATGAATGTGTGGGAGTCAATATGGGTGCCCAGACCCCGCTGTTGATTATTGATAGAAGATCATGTCTGCATATTCTCGAACCCGCAGGGTCACACACTTAACGTGTCTCGACGCTAGGATAGATTGGATAATTGGTTTATGAATTTTTGTTCGGAGTCTCGGATGGGATCCGGGATATCACGAGAGGTTCCGGAATGGTCCGGAGAATAAGATTCATATAAGGCAGTGCAGGTTTTGGAGTTCGGAATTGTTCCGGATTAATCGGTATTGTACCGGAAGCTTCTAGAACCTTCCGGAAGGGGGCCAACATGGTCCCACCTTCCGGGAGGGGGCATGGTCCTATGAGGGAGTGTCCTGGACGCATTGGGCCAGGGGCACAAGGCCCCATAGGGCCCAGCCGATTCTAGATAGATTTAACTCGTTTAAATCTAGGGATAGAATTTCTAGATAAGGGGATAAGTTTAAATCGTTTAAACTAGAGATAGGCTTGGAGGAGGGGCTAGGGCTGGCCGCCGCCACCCCCTCTATATATAGAGGGCTGGTGCGCCCCCTCCCCCCTACACACATCTCCCTCCAAGCCCTAGTTGCCCTGCTGCCTTCCTCTCTCCCTCCCGACTGTTTGTAGGCGAAGCCCTGCAGTAGAAATTCTCCACCATATACACCACGCCGTCGTGCTGTAGATCCAATCCATCTCTCCACCATACTTGCTGGTCCGAGGAAGGAGGAGACGTCGAGGTGCTGCACGTGTGCATCTCACGGAGGCACCGCCACTTGTGGTGCTAGATCGGATCGGATCGCGAGGAGGAGAAGCGAGTACGACTACATCACCCACGTTCCGACGAACGTTCCGCTGTGCGAATCTTCAAGGGTATGAAGATCTAATCCAATCTCTCTCGTTGTTTGCATCTCCTAGATTAGATCTTGGCTTTCCCTCTGTTCGCTTCCATAGAAATTTTTGATTTACTATGCTGCGAAACCCTTCAGGGACGGCCTCTCTAGCGCTGCTTCGCCACGCGCCGGCGACGATGTAGCCTTCGTCCTCCATTACTTGGAGCTCCGCGTTGTCCATGGTGCTGGGAACCCAAAGGCCCCGCAGCTTCCTCTCATCTGCCGCAGTAGTTCCCGCCGCCGATGCGCCTGAGCTGGATGGTGCTTCCATCTTGCTAGGACTGATGGCGATTGGAGTTTTCTCTCGGGGCGTGTAGATGAGAATGGTTGCGGAGGGCTCGAGGAGTACGAGGAGGAAATAAGTGAAATGTTGGAGAGATGAATCAGGGAGAGAAGGGTTTCTCCTATCTTTTATTTAGCTCTGCGCCAAGATTCGTGCTCCATTCGCGTGATTTATGCCACACATATAGGAGAGAGGGAGGTGACTTCTTCACGACTCCTCTGCCCCCTCGATTCTCGTGTGAGCATTAAAACGGTGCTATATTCGGTAGGAACGGACCCACCAACGGTCGTGTTGACGGGACTCCTGTCAGTGACAGGACCTGGTCTAAAAAGTTGTTAGCAGCATGCCGCTGTTTGAAATCCGACTCATGTTTCAAACTGAGCAAGGAAAAGACTAAAGTCAGAACAAATCATATTTGACTCAACTGAATCGGAATCGTGCACTATTGAAAGAAGTTTTCGAGAATCCTTCAAGATTCTCACGACGAATAAACCATCAAGCTAGACAATTTATCTCACTTTGGATCTTGGAGACTTTCGGGGGCTACCGTTGGGGATATACTTTCCGGGTATACCCACAGGACTCACTGACTAGGTGGCCCACTAATGGGTTAGAGATTTGCTTCACGGACGACCCAGTCAGAAAAAGAGGAGGAGCCAGTTCCGGCTGCGACAAGGCCCAGAAGAGTTACCGACTTAGGCCTGTAGTATTACTTGTAGTCCAAGTTGTATCTAGTTACCGACTCTGTAACGTAGCCGGATAGGTCTCTCCTATAACCCTAGGTCCTAGTGACTATATAAACCAGCCTATGGGAGCGTTTAGGGCAATAACCACAATCATAACTCGCACAGGCGAACCTCCCTTGTAATCCGTTGTGACATGCGGCTCTCGCTGATATATTACTAGGTTGCTAGCAGGAGTAGGATCCGATCACTACAGTCGGATCTGAACCTGGGTAAACTTGTGCTCACCATTCCCGGAACATCCGACGTCTCACACCCCATATTCTCAACAACGTCAGGCCCCCCTATGGCATACTTGTCGACAATCCGACGATAGTCATCAAAGCATCCATCCGGTGATGGTGATTAACATGATCTCATGGTCGAAGGATTAGGTTACTATGTATTTGAAAGCTTGTAGCAAACAAAATCTAAAAGACTTGATCTTATGCTACACTTAACTATAGGAGTGTGTCCATCATATCATTCTCCTAATGACATGATCTTGTTATTAATAACATCTAATGTCCATGATCAGGAAACCATGATCATCTATTAATCAACAAGCTAGTTTAACAAGAGGCTTACTAGGGACTCTATTTTGTTTACAAAACACACAAGTATTAATGTTTCCGATTAATACAATTATAACATGGGATGTAAACATTTATCATAAACACAAAGTTACAATAATAATAACCATTTTATTATTGCCTCTTGGGCATATCTCCAACATTTGGCACGCCAACTATGGGCAGCTAGATCCAATGGCAAGCAACTCGGGCCCCGCAATGCATTCTCTCGACAACTTTGGGACCACAAAGTGACTAAATTAGCAGGAAGTCACAACCATCCATTGAATAACAATTCTACTATCTAAATTAGTTGTTTATTCAACTAATCATTACACATGCCACCCTTCACCACAACCTCATACTATAATTGCCAGGACGGGGACAACTACTAAAACTGCCCACATGAATCTACTATTCTCCTCCCCATTCACTTGAAGTTCATGTTTTAGATTTTCTACCACTTGATCAAATACAGCAAGATCACCCTCAACTGTCAACTTCTCTTTGCGAATAAGCTCTGAATTCTTATTTTCTTCCTCGACAGTACGCTTCAGCTCGAATATCAACAGGTTTTTACGGCCCAATTCATCACCTAAATTGGCAACCATCTCCTCCAAATCCATCCTCTGGCTATACCACCAGGTTGATTCATCTTGGTATGTAATGTACCATGGATCATCGGCCTGCATAGCACACTGTAACAATCCCAAAACAAACCCAATTGAAATCAGTCTGATAGTCCATGGTGGCACTTCAAATTCAATGGTAGTACAAAGAGAAGGAGCTACCTGCACTTCCAACGTGGTAGGAGAAGGAGAATGTGGCCATGACATGATCGATTCCCCACTTCAAATACCAGACATTGAGGACTAATTTGCACCTGCAATATTGAGTAAATTATGGGAACCGAATCAATTAGGATGGGCAGAGTAGGAGCGAAGGTCTTGCCAAGCACTACTAGCAATTGCTGCAACTGTTCGTCGAGTTATGGCGGCAGAACAAAATCCAGGTCGTCGTGCACGGCGGACCTGCCTGTGATCGATACTGCCTCAATGTACAATGCGTGTGGACGAAATAGGTGCTAGAGCCGTGGTTGAGGTGCAACGCGGTAGTCCGTCTGACGCCGCCGTAGGACGGATCCGATGATACGCCGACGATGGTTGTTCTATCCACCGGTGGGATAGGAGCTGCTCGAGGCTGGGGGCTAGGAGCGGATGGGAGAGAGAGTCGACCTAACGTGCCATACACGACCCCACCTGTCAATGTTTGGGGGAGTAGCTGCTCTGGGATTTTTGCATATTTGCCAATTTTGCATATCTACCAAACTTTTTCTTTGAAATTTGCATATTTTCCATATGACCACCACATGTCAGTGACACACAAAATGGCAAATATGCAAGTTGCAAAGTAAAATGTGGCAAATATGAAAATCCCCTCTCCAGTCCCACATGGAGGCCCCATCGTACATTGGCTTGGAAGGCCCCACAGAATGGCCCCATTTGTCATTGGCTGCACTGACCACACAATCAGGAAAAAGCGGCCCACAAGACAGTGAGAGATGGATGGCTAGTCCGACATGTATCATGGCCCCACCCGTCACCATGTAACGGCCATGGCAGGACCCGCCCCAATGTGGTCCCACCATTCAGCATGTAATGGTCAAGCCTTTGACCTGTCGGCATCCCTTCGTCTGAGCGTCTGCGAGGGTTTTAGAATAGAGGGAGGAGAAAAGTGAGGAAAAGTTAAGTGGCTGGGGAAAAGTGGGTACAACTAATGAACCAGGGGCACGAAAATAGAAATCCCTAAGATATATTTGAGCCTTTGGCCATGCTTTCAAGCAAACATCTTATTTGTATATTCTATGACTTACTTTTGTTCTTCATGTGCTTTCTTGAGTATCTATTTTGTTTGTGCATATTTCTTTGTGGGCATATGTCTTTGTGATATTTTCCACCTAGAAATTTATACATATAAGAGAATATCAATCTTTGGTTTTTTTCTTTTCTTGGAAACAAAATCCGTTTTTGACTCTTTGGTGTCTTCCAAATTTATTGACCTTTATGTGCATTATTAAATGAGTTTGGAGGAGTGAGGATTCCATGGTTGTGCACATTTCCATAATATTTAGGGAGCTTGTCTAATTCATTTAAGAGTGTACATTTTCCTTCTTTCTCATATTTTGTGGTTTAAATGATTATGGGGGAGCGAGGATTGCATATTTATGCATATTGTATTCAAATACAAGTATTCTAAACTTTGCACAAAGTTTGGGGAGATTCTCTATTTTCATTTAAACACTCATTTTTGTTGTTTCCATTTGGTATCATTTGTTGGTTTTTCAATTGGTTCTTTTGGATCTTTTGATTGCTCGCTTCATTTGTTGAAGCTTATTTTTTTTCTTTTCTTTTTGCAATATTTGGGTCCTCAGTATAGTTTACTTCCTCCCAAGTACCCATCATTTTCCATGTGCATATGCACAACTTTGGAGGAATTCTCACTATATTGGCCGTCTAGAACTTTTCACCCATTCTGGCAATCGATGCAATTGGGAGAGAAGTTTTGGAGGGTTTAAGGGAAGTTGGCATTTTCTTTGAGTGTGTTCTTAAGCATTTTCCTCTCATGCTCTTGCATCTTTGTGGTTGCTTTGCATGTTTAATATATAGAGGAAACTCAACCAACGGTAATGATTGGTAATCAATGCAATGAAATTCAAGTTCATCACACATGCATAGATTATGGGAGAGTTTGATCTTTATATTGTGGTTGTACCAGTATCACATACTTTTGTAGTATTTGATGTTGGGGGGCAACCGATTTTCTCGTTAAATTTCATGTTTAAACCCTCTCAAATGGATTGTCATCAATTACCAAAATGGGGGAGATTGAAAGGGCATGTATGTCCCCATGTGTGGTTTTGGTAATTGATGATAATCTCTATGTACTAATGTGTAAATTGAGTTTCACTTGTAGGTTTGTCCATTGGCATCGCTTGGGCCATGTGTTTGTCTCAAGGTTGAAAGTTGAAGAAATGAAGAAGGAGAAAGAAGAAATATCCAAGGGCTTTGTGCCGATTGGAATCATGAATAAAGAAGGAGCTTGTCTCGATGGATCAACACTCAAGAAGGAATGAAGAAGTATAAGCTAAAGATGTGCCTTTTGTAGAAGATCTCATGCTTGGATCTTGCCATCCTCGGTGATCATGGAGTGATGAAGATAAGTCCAAAGAATATGTTTCCCCATGAAGTATGGGGGAGCAATTTGCAAGTCTTCATCAAGCAAGAGTGAGCAAGAGCAAACAGGAAAGGTGTTTGATCTTGAGAAGGTCAAGATGGTCTATGATACGTCGGAAACGTATCTATATTTTTTGATGCTCCATTCTTGTTTAGTATCTACTTTGCTTTGCTTTGTCTACACTTTGAGGTGTTTTATATCTTTTATGTAACTAACCTATTAACAGGTTGCCACAGTCCCAGTTGCCTGTTTTCTTCTGTTTTTGATTCCAGAAAGGCAGAAAATCAATATTCTCGAAATTGGACGGACAAAAGCCAAAGTCAATATTTTACCGTGGGGGATACGAATCTAGAAGATGATACAGAGATGCAAACCAGGGCGGCCAGACCCCCCTAGGCGCTGGTGGGCCCTGTCCCGCGCTTGGGTAGGGTGTGGGGCCCCTGGCCGCCTCCCAGCCTCACCTCTTCGCCTATAAGAAGCCCCCGATGCAGAAACCCTAAGGCCCCGATAAATATTCCACGAAACCTTCTGTAGCCACCGCCACCGTCATCCCTAGATTAGGGGGATCTGAAGTTCTTCCCGGCACCCTGCCGGAGGGGAGATCATCCCGGAGGCCTTCTCTTTGGTATGATGCGTGATTAGTTCCACCTTGGACTATGGGTCCATGTAGTATCTAGATGGTTGTATCTCCTCCTTGTGCTTTCATGTATAGATCTTGTGAGCTCCGTTCATGATCAAGATCTAATCTATTTGTAATCATGCATGTTGTGTTTGCGGGGATCCGATGGATATTGAGATTACTATATCAGATTGATTAATGGTTTTGTCTTTATGATTCTATCATGTCTGTGTTGTTTGTGATCTTGCATGCTCTCCGTTGTTAGTAGCTATCTTGGTCGTGTAATTGCTTGTGACTCTAAGAGGGGGTATTTATGCTCGATAGTGGGTTCATACCTCTAGTTTCCAAGGGAAGTGACATAAATCTCTTCGGTTGTAGATGAGTTGTTGCTACTAGGGAGAAAACAACGGTCTCTTGTTCATGGAACAAATGGATTGTTTACCTTACACACTTTGCTTAAAGCAGTTGTCTGTTGCTTGCAACTTACCTGATTGACGCTCAAACGCCAGAAAAGAACAAGGCGGATAAGTCCGGAGATGAATCAAAAAGACCATGGAATGTGGCTTTACTTCGTCCGTTTTACACCTAGAGAAAGTGTGTTGTATCAAATTGATGTATCAGACATGAATTAACGAGACTTCGGTAGCTCGAGCAGTAACTCGGGGACTACCCCATGTTGTTTGTCATTTTTAGTTATGTATGAAACTTAGGTAGCTCGAGCAGTAACTCGGGGACTACCCCATGTTGTTTGTCATTTTTAGTTATGTATGAAACTTCGGTAGCTCGAGCAGTAATTTGAGGACTACCCCATGTTATTTGTCATTTTTAGTTATGTATGAAACTTCGGTAGCTCAAGCAGTAACTCGGGGACTACCCCGCACTGTTTGTCGTTTTCGTTATGTATGCAACCTCGGTGGCCCAACCAATGACTTGGGGACTGCCTCGTACTGTCTATCATCAATCACATGTGTAATATGAATGATCACTTTGGCAACCCGAGCAATAACTCGGGGACTGCCTCAGGAATTTGTACTATGATAATCATACGAGTAATAACCTCAATTGTTCGATATATAATGTGGAAAATACCCTATTTATATTATCTTACCAATAGATAACTCGGAGAGGTAGTAAGTCTATCAGACCAAATAAGGTATGGACATAGTGCTCATAGTGCTTGAGACAAAATTGCAAAACCAAGAGCTTTGCAACTAAGAATAGATGAAAGACACAAGATGAATCAGACATGCGGAAATATGATTCGAACTTATGAAGTTGAAATTTTGCAAACAAATATACAGATCACACAAATTCAAGTAGAAGAGTAACAATATTACTACAGCATATGATGCTAGAGTTAAACGGATCACATAGTACCAAAAGAGGAAGATTGTTTTAGGACAGCATACACCCGGCATACCGGGGACTTAAACAAATAAGAGTTTTTAAGATCAGGCATCGATATTTGCCGAATCACCCGCAGGAGGAACAGAGACAGCAGTAGAGGGAGCCTCGGTTTCGGTGGGAGGAACAACTTCAGGAGTTGCCTAGGTCTCTGCAGAAGTTACTTCGGTGTCGACCGAGGCTACCAAATGATCTTCCGCAGGGATTGTTTGTTTTGAGCCTCCACCTTGGTCTTGGGAGGCTTCGGTCCCCTTGGAGGAGGATCGAGCCTCAGCGTTCCTGTCTCAAAAGCCACTAGACTCATCCGAGTCACCAGAATTTTCATCCGAACCACCTTCATCACCGGAATCTCCATCAGATTCATCTTCATCCATAGCCTCAACATCATCTTCAGCGTCATCAGGAAGAAAACTCGGCCCTTCATTCCATTAATGAACATTGGCATACTCAATTAGCTGATACGCACGGGCTTGGCGGCAGGCAACATACTCCGGGTTTTAGACCCAACGAGAGCCAGTGCGCAAATTCATCAAGGTATCGAGGGAGATATCCTCGTACCATGACAAAACAACAGTAAGCGCCATGTCAGCTCCGGCTCGTCCGACAGATTCTCGCCAAAGATTCAATCGAGTCAGAGACTCCGTCATCCTCGCCATGATCACTTCAACTTTCTTAAACTTTGGCTCATTCGGCCAGAGAACATGGTAGGCCCGAATAGCCGCTTGCACCAGATTTTTTCCCATGACTTTCATTGGCTCAATAGCAGCTGCAACGACAACCAGGAAATCTTCAATGGAATATTCTTGATTCGAAACAATGGGAACACCTCGGTGGCCGCGAGCAGTGATCACAACCTTTGAACTCACAGATTCGGCTTCTGGAAAATGGTCCGTAAGGAAAAACATCAATTAAGTCAAGAAAAGCTATAAGCAAAGAATGACTCAGCTAGAAACAAAAAACTTACGGTGGATGTAACGCACCATTTTCTGGAGATCCAAGGCCCAATTAGCTCAATTCTTCTCAAAACGAGTCATTTCTTCGGTCATTGCCTGGTTCTTTAGCTCGGCGGCATCAAGACGCTCCTTGTCCTTCTGAAGTTGCAGGCTTAGTCGGTTCTTCTCCTTAGAAAACTCCAGATCAACTTTCTCTAACTCGAACTTCTGGGAAAGTTTAAGAGATTCAACCTCGGCATGGAGCCAGGCTATCTCATCATCATTTTCCTTAAGTTGCGCCGAGTGAGTGCCAGCTTGCTCTAAAAAAGCAGCATCATATCAGGCATAGGTATGCATTCTTGATGCGACACTGCAAATGTTTGTAACTCGGCTACACTGAAGACGGAATATCGTAAGATACTCAAGATTTACTTCGAATAAAAATGGATAAATAAAAGGGCAAAGGGGTAACTAACCTTCAAGGGTGTCAACCTTCTTCGTAAGCCGGGCAGTTATATTGTTGACATTAGCTGCACAAAAACACATCAGAAATTAGTACAAAAAGGGGGTTTTCTACAAAGATAGAGGGCACTAAGAGCCGAGTAGTTTACCAGTCTTCTTCACAACAGGAACCATTTTGTCGAATTTATCTTGGAGCTTCTTGTGCGAGAAGAGTAATCTTTGGAATTTGGCTGTTCGCCAATCGTGATCAACCTGAAATAACAATAAGTTATACAAAGAAAACCACAAAAGATCCGAATCAAGAAAAAGACTTGACTCGGATCTAGATGGCTGCATATTCAAAACTAAAGCAGATCTGAACCAAGAAGAAACTTGACTCGGATCTAGATGGTTGGATATTCAAAACTAAAGTAGATATAAACCAAGAAGAAACTTGACTCGGATCCAGATGGTTGGATATTCAAAACTAAAGCAGATCCAAATCAAGAAGAAACTTGACTCGGCTCTAGGTGGCTAGATGTATCTTAATATACACATAAAAAACTATCTATTGCATAGGCAAGTTGCTATATTTGGAACAAGGAAAGCTTCCAAACGAATAACAAGTCATTCGGTTGCAAGCTTCGGGGACTAGTGCGTATATAATATTGTATAAATAAAAGACTAAGTGTAAATTAAGGCGCGTACCTTGTTCATCTTGTCACTTTCAAGGACAATCTTGGCAGCCATGTGCAAACGGCTGCTGATGTCGGATAGCTGGAACGATTGGTTACTCGGATTGCCTTCAAGTTGATCAGAAGCGTTCCAATTGTTTGCATACTCTACCAATTATCCAAGTCTATTCCCACTCTCAGTGCGTGTCAACACCTTACCTCTAGACTGTTGCGTAACTGCTGCGGCCGCCGGACTCTTGTGAAGCACGAGTCGCGTGTCAGCAGCAACGACAACACCAAACTTAGCTATAGGGGAACCCTTGTGGAGCATATCAACAATGCTGGGATGAGAGGAACCTGCTTGTCCCTTTTGAGATGGCAAGGGTTTAGCGGCGACAACTTTCTTGCTTTTGGTGGGAACTTTGGTAGGAGCAACAACCTCGGGACTAGGAGCAACGTCCTTTGCAGCAGAAGGGGTGACAGTCTCCAAAGGGGCCGAGGTAGCGGTAACCTCGGCGGATGTCTGAGTAGAAGCTGGAATTGCGGTACACGAAGGATCGGTGGGAGCGACCTCGGGAATCTTGGGAGGAACTGCCGAATCAGTTGGGTGATCTGACATCAGGACGTCATCAAAAACAACAGGGGGGTCTATGGGATCATCTTGTCGAGGAGAGCCGTTAGTCGGCCCAGGAGGAGAGTCATCGCAAGGTGGACTAGGAACCCGGACATCTTCAGGAGGCGATGGTGAAAGCGGCCGAGTAACATGAGATGTCATACTCGGACCACTAGGTTTAACGGAAAGAGGATCACTGCAAAGAAATAAAAATTTATTTAGAAACAGAAAGAGAGAAACAAGAAATACAAATGAAAATGTAAAAGGAAACTTACCCAGTAACTCCAGGCATAAATTTGCGCCTCGGAATATGCTGGGATCCTTCAAAGCAGCGCGCTTCTTAGAAGCAGCAGGGGCCTCCGAAGCGAGAGGTTCGACCTCGTGCACCTGGCCAACCGGATTAGCTAGGAAAGAAGGAGCCGGAAATGCATAAGACATAGGCACTGCGGCAACTACCTCGAGAATTTGGACTTCGTCCGAATCACCTTCATCAGCATGGGCCAAAGTTTTACTCCGGGGGCGAGCAGGAGCAGCCTCTGGCTTAGGAATGAATTCCTCCGGGTCAGGTTCTCCATTGCCCGGGGTATTGCGGTCGGCGGTCCAGAGAAGAGCTAAAACCTCGGCATCTTCAGTGGCCTGCTTAGCAAATGTCTACAATAAAAGCAAACAAGAGTCAGCGAAACAATTGATGAAAAATAACTCGGATAGAACTACTCATGTTCAATTTACCTGAGGAGGGGGATTCTCGCGAGAGAATGGCTTCATTCCCCACTTCCATTCCTCGGGCATCTCAGTCTTGAAGAAAGCCCGAACACGTTTATAAATTTGGAAATCATCAAGCTCAACCGTAGAAACTCGGTTGGGATCCAGAGGACCGCTCATATAATAGAGCTTATGAGAGCGGAGCTGAAAAGGGCATATTCGGCTACTGATAAAAGCAGCATCAAGTCTTTGCCACAGAGCCCGGCCCGAATCAATTCTTTCAGCTAAAGTTCGATTGCTTCGACGAGAGCGTGGGTCCTCTTCAGGTTATAGGAACAATTCTGTTTATAGGGGGACCAATAGAGAATGCGGGGAGCCGGATCTTGTCCTCTATACCAGTGTTTTTGACATAGAAAAACGATCTATGCCATTTCTTACAAGACTCTAAGCCAGTGACCCGGGGAAACAAGGAGTTCTTCCGAGGTGTGATGGAAGCAACACCACATTGGGTGAGAGATTTCTCGGAGGGATGCAGAGATTTATCGGGAACTATGTTAGACCTAATCTGAAAAAACTCGGACCAAACATCTACGGAGGGCCAAAGGCCGAAATATCCCTCCGAGGCCGAGATAAATGCCGACAGAGAGGCTATGGCTTTAGCCGGCAGATGATGAGGTTGAAGGCCGAAGTAATCTAGAAATCTACGGGCAAAGGCGCTGAGAGGGAGGCCGAATCCTCTGGAAAAGTGCGACATAAAAACCACGTACTCGCCATCGTCAAGCACGGGGGCAGACTCTTTGCCGGGTAATCGACAGTTTACCTCGGCTGGGATTCGGTGGGTCTGGCGCAACCACTCAATCTCTCGCCAAGTAACCGTAGATCCTTTCCATGAGCCGTGCTCTAGGCCCGCCATGAGTTCTTATTCCCCCACAACGGCGCCGCTGAGGGAGCTAGACATAGGCTCGTCGGAGGAATCCACGGAGGAAGAACTAGGATGGGGAGAGGCCTAGAAACCCAAGGCCCCGTGGCGCCGGCGACAAAAACGACGGCGGAGCAGAAAGAAAACCGCCACGGGAGATTGAGAAAAAAGAAGAGCGCTTAGGGAAAGGACCTAGCAGCGGCGGCGCATTACGCAACGGAGAAGCGTAGCAACAGGGAGCCAAGGACGGGAGCACGACAGTGAACTTGCAAGCGCAGAAGAGCGGCTGCGGGTCGTCAAGGAGAAGGTGCGGCGACGCAGACGCTGGAGCGCGAGAACTGCAGCGGCGCTGGTGTAACATCCCAGCATTTAGGAACCAACGAAGAGTAGATTTAGGAATCTGTGCAATTGCATGCATTCAGCTATAAAAAATGTGGGTAAATTTTTCACCAAATAATAACCTAAAGTGATCAAAGTTTCTTTCACTCTTTAAGATTAGGAATAGCCTTGAAGCATGATCGGTATAAGCTTTGATATGATCTTTGTGGATTAGTGTGTTTTGGGAAATGAAATTTGAATTTAAACTTGAGTGTTGGATTTATAATTTAAAAGGATTTAGAATTATGTTTGAGTAATTTTATTTACTCAAGAGTTGATAATTAGTAACTCAAACTTTAAAATAAATAACATAATCAAGAAAAAGAGTATTCATTCCATGTCTTTATTCAATAGATAAGTTACAAAAGGTAACTTAATCAAGAATCTTTACAATAGTAAATGAAATAAAAGAACATTTATATATATTGAGTAATATTACAATCTTTATTAAAAAAGGATAATAAAGATTACAAAAGAAGAAATAAATATTACAAGGGACTATTCTATAAAGAAAAAGAAAACCTAATCTAAGTCTTGAATCTTCAAGTCTTGTACCTGCAAAACAAAACACAAACTAAAAGAAAGAAACTAAAAGATTAGGATGTGTTACTCTCAGTAGTGACAGTGAGTTGCACTGTTTAACTTTACATCACTGAGTAATCTTTAGGGGCAAGTTTCACCAATATGAAAGAAATAAATCTTTCATAATTTTTGAAGCCATAAGTCAAATAATTTTAATCAGAGAGAGGGGCAAGTTTCACCAGACAAGTAAAAGTAATCAGATAAAAGGTAACTTCCAATCCCTGAGCATATCCAGAAGGTGCAGTAGGTGAAGGGAATATGCCCTAGAGGCAATAATAAAGTGGTTATTATCTTATTCCTTATTTATGATAAATGTTTATTTTGCATGCTATAATTGTATTAATACGGAAACGTTAATACATGTGTGTTTAATAAACAAAAAGGAAGTTCCTAGTTATGCCTCTCTTATAAACTAGCTCGTTGATTAACATGATGATCAAAGTTTCCTGATCATGGACATTGGATGTTGTTAATAACGAGGTCACAACATTAGTGTAATGATGTGATGAACATTCATCCGAAGTATAGCATTACGATCAAAGTCATTGAGTTTATATTGCTATAACAACTTACGAAGTGATCCTAATCCTTAGACCATGAGATCATGTCAATCACTAACACCGGAAGAGTTTCTCGATGACATCAAACGTCACACCGTAACTGGGTGATTATAAAGATGGCTTCAGAACTACTAAAGTGTTATGTTGAGACCCATGGATCGAGAGTGGAATTTGTTCATCCCGATGACGGATAGATATGCTCTGGGCCCTCTCGGTGATATCACATTGATTAGCTTGCAAGCAAGTGATTTGATCACTAGAATGTTATATCACGGGAACGAGAAAAGAGTGCATGTCGGTAACGAGATCAAACTAGGTATGGAGATACCGATGATCGAATCTCGGACATGTAATATATCGTGAAACAAAGGGATTAAGATACTAGCGTAAAAGGTTCACACGATCACAGAAGTCATCGTTGAATGTGTGGGAGTCAGTATGGATCTCCAGGTCCCGCTACTGATTATTGATCGGAGAAGGGTCTCGATCATGTCCGCATTATTCGCGAACCATAGGGTGACACACTTAAGGGATACCGGCACCATTCGGAGCAAATGATATGCCAGAAAAAGAAAAGGAAAGCGCAGGAATTTATTTCACTAGACACCGGAACTGTTTCGGTTGAAATTGCTGAAACTGGTTTTGCATGTGAAATGGAATACTAGCAAGGGGTTTTATGTGAATGTTTGTTAATTAAAGTAATTAACAAAATTCTGAATAAATAAATAAAAGAGTTTTATTTAAATGAGAGCTTGCATTAAATTTGGTGGAAATTTAATGCATGTGAGTGGATTTTTGCGTGGAGGCTTTTTAATGGGAGTGGAGGCTTTTCATTTTGAGTGGGAGCTCCACCCACATGAATGTGGAAGAGGTGGGGGCAGCCCCATGGCTGGGCGCCATGCCCCTTGGGTGCCCCCCTCTCTCCTACAAAAGGCCCCCCTCTCCTCCTCTCAAAGCACACCTCCTCTCGAAGGATCTCTCTCCCCCCTTTAGAATTTCCCCATGGTCTCGGATCAGCGAGATACATGTTCCCGGTGGCTTTTTCTAGAAGGATTTGTTGCTTCCGCTGCTTCGCTGGAGCGAGGGCGCGGAGGTTGTCGGGGTACCCGTACGTGTGTGCGATCACGGATGCACCACTGCTTTGAGGTGCTGGACTTGATCGTGCTGGACCGGCTGGACCAGATGGACTTCATCATGATCTTGAGATCGGCAAGCGTTCGTCTACATCATCCACGAGTACAACCTCGTTAATGCTATTCGGTCTTCGAGGGTATGTATTCTATGGATGTATATCCACCCGTTGCTTGTATCTCGTAGATAGATCTTGGTACTTAGATGTTCCCATCATAGGAATTTTTTTGTTTTCTATGTTGTGAACCCTACAGTGGTATCAGAGCCGGATCTATCCGTAGATACTTTGCATGGGTAGTACACATATGAGTATGTGGGCGATGATGATCATTTTATTGCTTCTTAGTTGTACTTTGGATATTGGTGGCATAGTGGGATGAAGCGGCCCGGACAAACTTTACATGTCCTCGCACATGAGACCTGTTCCACGCTTGACATGCAACTAGTTTTGCATAAGTGGCTAGCGGGTGTCTGTCTCTCCTACTATAGTCAATATCTAATTTGCAACGAGTTGTCAACAATTTGGTTATCCTCGTTGTGGTTCATGTTCGTAGGTAAGAATGGTTCTATCTTCGAAAGCCCTAAGCCATGTAAAACATGCAATGGATAAATTAGAGGCGTCTAGTTTAGATTGTTGCTGGGCTAGTGTTATGATATGGTGATGTTGTAAGTAGAAGTATGATATGATACTCTTACAACACACATAACGTGTAAGTTCCATAGACCTTGGCCTTACACATAAAGGTATGATAGTGATCATACCACGGTGCACATGATGGAGATCATATGCGGGAACCATATCATTTCACTTACAAACATGTGATGTTTGATTGCATATTATATTGCTTGTTTGGCGTTTTATTAGCATAATAAGATGATCCCTCATTTAGATTTCAAGATAAGAATGTGTTCTTCCTTAAGTATGCACCGACAATGTTTCGTCGCTTCAAGACATCACGTGATGATCGGGTGTACTTGAATCCACGAGCATATCTCGAGTGTAAGACAGTTACACACGCGAATACTAAGGTTCTTACTTGGCGAGCCTAGCATGTACAGACATGGCCTCGGAACACAGACCGAAAGGTTAAGCATGAGTCATATGTTTTGATATGATGACCATATGGATGCTCGCCTTTGAAGCTACGCCGACTCACGTGATGTTCGGACTTAGTGTAGTGGATTTGGTTCATGTAATCACCAAAAAGACACGAGGGATGTCGTTTTTGAGTGGGAGTTCATTTCTAATTTGGATTAGTAGAACTCAATTTATCATAAATTAAATCAAAGTGAATTTGCATAATTTGTTGTAGTCATTGGCATTCGTTCACCACCTTATGCATAGTTGTAATTGAGATAATAGAACTATAGAATTCTGGATATATACTTTACGAACTGGTATCGTATTGTGTTGAGTGTCAATCTAAAGTTTAAAGTCCTATTGCAAACTTTCAGCAAAATTCTATTTACTCCGTGAAATTTAATAATTGGTATTAAATTGAGAGTAACAATTCCAGTGTTAGTATCTTAAGTATCATGTTTGCCTCCATGATTCTTGATTATTTTAATATCAAGTTTATCTAGGAGCTGAAAGAATTGTTTTAGAAACCATCATGTGTGGCAGATATAACGATATCTGAAGCAATGTTTTGGTTGCAATATGATAGAGTATAATATATGTTCTCATATTGGATGAGAATTTACGAATGTTGGAGATGCTAGACATCCTAATCATCCAACAGGGTTTTGGAAAGTAATGTTATACTCACGATTCGCCTTTATAAGCTACAGTAGCTTGATCATGAAAGTCGTCATGATAAGGATGAATAGAAGATGTATGTAAAGTGTTTACTACACTAAAAGATTACTAAACAATGGATTTTGAAAGAATACCGATCATTTTGATGATGATGATCTACTTCAAAGTGCAAGTCCAAAGGTATTATTATTTGAATATACACGCTTTAGACTATGTGTCATGTATATGGCGCCACTTTTGATGTTGATAGATTCTTTTAAAAAAGGAAAACGAAATGTTGAAAGAGAATCTATAAAATATATTTGGCAGAAAATAAAAGATTGGAAATATCCAATTTAGGTATATGGATGATATACATGTTATGGTTATATTCTTTGCTTGTTAAACAATGTGGTTCTTGGGTATTGGATACCGAATTGGTTGGTATGAAATTTCATACGGAACGATGCAATTCATGAACCACAATGGCCTAAGTAATTAGCAAGAGAATATGTGATGATGTTCATCGAAAACAAACAAACCGTTGTTTGTATTTCTCGTTGACATCAAGGCTTGACTTCAAGATTTGTTTTAATAATTGTTATTTGAATCAGGTATTATGAGAACAAAGGTTGTTCAAATAATTACCATATTCCATATAAGATGGATGATTTACAAATCTAGTTGGAGAAATCACATCCATAAAACCTAATGCTAAAATGTCGCAAGACAAATGATTGAAAGATCACTTACAAAGTGACATCGCTGTTTAAATTATATTGGAAAGAAAACATGAAGAATCTCCATATTCATGGATTTTTGGAGTTTTCGATTTGATCAAGTGACGCTTGTGAGACTTTCCTTGGGATAATTAAAACTTCGTTCAAAGGCCAAAGAAGAACGAACGACTAAAATATTGGAATTTATACATATCGATGTATGTAGTCCATTATGTGTAGTCGTAAGCGATGGGTTTCAACGTCATATGCTTTCCTCGGAAATTTGAGTGAATGTTCACTTAATGAGAAAGAAGTATGAAATATTTGAAAACGTTTCAAAGACTTTCAAGATGAAGTGAAAATCATTGTAACAAGAAAATAAATGGTTTATGATTTTATCATAAGGGATTTATTTGAGTTACAAGAGTAACAAGAAAAATAAATGAATTATGATTTTATCATAAAAGGGATTTATTTGAGTTACAAGTTTAGCAAAACACCTAGATTTACATTTCCTGAAACACCATAGGAGTATGGAGTGTTTGAGATTTGTAATGAAACCTTGTTTGACATGGTTGGATCAAAGGTGTTATTTATAAAACTGCCATTATGTTTTAAAAGATTAAAGCTTTAGAGACTTCCGCTTTTACACTGAAAAGAGATCCATCTTGATCCGTTGAAATGACACCATGGAAGTTATGGTTTGGGGTAAAACCCAAGTTGTCATTTCTTAATTTTTGGTATGCTAAACATAAGCAAGATGTTTACAACCGAAGTCGGATGAGCATGTCTTTGTAGGTTATTTCGAATAACAATTGGTTATTCCTCCATAACACCAAGGACAAAAAGGGTTTTGTCGCTTGAAACATGAAGTTTCTTGAAGAAGGAATTTTTCATAAATGTTAGGTGGGAGGACAATAGAACTTTGATAAGGTTAACGAACCTTAGCTAAATGTGCTGAGTTGCGTAGCGCCGGAAATGGTTCTGGAGGCTGCCATAATGCTCATAACTTATGTGCCTCAAAGGTTGCAGTCACGGAGGTCTAAAGTTCCTATTGAACCAAGAAGGTCGGGTAAACAATCAAATGATTAAGATTTGAGAGTAAATCATTATTGTTTGACAATGATGAACCGACTATATGCAAAGAAGCGATGATGGGCCCTGACTCCGTCAAATGGCTTGAAGACATAAAATCCATGATAAGTCCATACACGATAAATCAAGTTTTGAACTTGGAAGACCCTCCGGAAAGGTGTAAAAACCTATCGGTCGTATTTGGATCTATAAAGAAACAGACATGGATGTTTCACATCTATGAAATAGTCGACATGTCGTAAAGTATTTTATGACAATGTTCAAGGAGTTGACTATGACAAGATTTGATCTTTTATAGCGATATTTAGTCTGGACGGATTAAAGTAGCAACCACTACATATAATTTGGTATATGGTAGATGAATAAACAAAACAAAGTTCTTCTAATAGAATGGTTACCTAGGACGTGTACATGACACGATCCAAAGGGTTTTGTTAATTAAAGGATGCTAAAAGGTCATGCAAACTTCAATGGTTGAAGTAAGCATCGCGGAGTTGGAATCTTCACCGTGATGAAAAAGAGTTTTCATCAGGAGACGATGAAGATGCTTGCATTTGCAAGAAATTAAGTGGGAGCGCTAAGACATATTTCCAATACATTATGTGGAAGACATCTTGTTGATTAGAAATGATGTATCTTTTATTGACAAAGGTTAAGAATTTCATTTCGATGAAATACTTAGGCAAAACCAGGATATATAGCGTGAATGTCTATAGTGGATAGACTGTGACGCTAATATGGTTGTGCCAAATGTACATATATGAGATATTGAAGGAGTTCAATATAGAAACAACAAGAAACGGTTCTTGTCGCATGGAAAGGAATTGAATCAAGATTCAAGTGTATCGACACTTGATAAGTGAAACAAGATTCAAGTGCTTTGACATTTGATGAGTGAAATCACGAGAATATTTTGATCAATCATACCATGATATGTACACATCCAGATATGTCCTATGCTCTAAGTGTTATGAGCATATACCAGAATGAATCATAAAATGATCATTGGATGATAGTGAGGATATTCTTATGATCTTTTGGAAGAACTAAGAATATATTTGTGTAGAGGTGACAAACAATTACAATTAGTTCGTTGTAAAGCGTTACATTGATACTAGTTTTGTCGCAAGATACAAATTAAGTTTATCTCAATTTAAACTATGGGTGGCACAATGAGATGGAAAGAAAGTTTCCATGATGGATTTGGATGAAATCCAAAGTTAAGACATTGTGACGAATACTACAACAAAAGGCTAAGTATATGACTGCTATATTAGCGGCAAAGGAGGGAATTTGTGTCAAGTAGTTTGTTATCAAACTAAGGTGTTGTTCGCAACGGGCTAACACTAAAGATATATTGTATAACAATAGTATCGACGTGGTTTAACTCCAAGGAACTAAAGGTCTCACCAAAAGACCAAATTTATACAATGCCATCTCATTGGAGAATGAGTGATGCGTGGAGACGCAAAGACATGCAAATACACACGGACCTGAAAGCATCAGATCCGTAGATTATGTTAACCACTTGCAGTTGCGTATATGGAACACCAGAAAGCCATAGGTGTTCAATACACAAAGTTTTCAAACTAGATTATTGTCTCTAGTGCAAGTGGGAGACTGAAGGGAATATGCCCGAGAGGCAATAATAAAGTGGTTATTATCGTATTCCTTATTTATGATAAATGTTTATTTTGCATGCTATAATTGTATTAATACGGAAACGTTAATACATGTGTGTTTAATAAACAAAAAGGAAGTTACTAGTTATGCCTCTCTTATAAACTAGCTCGTTGATTAACATGATGATCAAAGTTTCCTGATCATGGACATTGGATGTTGTTAATAACGAGGTCACAACATTAGTGTAATGATGTGATGAACATTCATCCGAAGTATAGCATTACGATCAAAGTCATTGAGTTTATATTGTTATAACAACTTACGAAGTGATCCTAATCCTTAGACCATGAGATCATGTCAATCACTAACACCGGAAGAGTTTCTCGATGGCATCAAACGTCACACCATAACTGGGTGATTATAAAGATGGCTTCAGAACTACTAAAGTGTTATGTTGAGACCCATGGATCGAGAGTGGAATTTGTTCATCCCGATGACGGATAGATATGCTCTGGGCCCTCACGGTGATATCATATTGATTAGCTTGCAAGCAAGTGATTTGATCACTAGAATGTTATATCACGGGAACGAGAAAAGAGTGCATGTCGGTAATGAGATCAAACTAGGTATGGATATACTGATGATCGTATCTCAGACATGTAATATATCGTGAAACAAAGGGATTAAGATACTAGCGTAAAAGGTTCACATGATCACAGAAGTCATCGTTGAATGTGTGGGAGTCAGTATGGATCTCTAGGTCCCGCTACTGATTATTGATCGGAGAAGGGTCTCGATCATGTCCGCATTGTTCGCTAACCGTAGGGTGACACACTTAAGGGATATCGGCACCATTCGGAGCAAATGATATGCCAGAAAAAGAAAAGTAAAGCGCAGGAATTTATTTCACTAGACACCGGAACTGTTTTGGTTGAAATTGCTGAAACTGGTTCTACATGTGAAATGGAATACTATCAAGGGGTTTTATGTGAATGTTTGTTAATTAAAGTAATTAACAAAATTCTGAATAAATAAATAAAAGAGTTTTATTTAAATGAGAGCTTGCATTAAATTTGGTGGAAATTTAATGCATGTGAGTGGATTTTTGAGTGGAGGCTTTTCATTTTGAGTGGGAGCTCCACCCACATGAATGTGGAAGAGGTGGGGGCAGCCCCATGGCTGGGCGCCATGCCCCTTGGGTGCCCCCCTCTCCCCTATAAAAGGCCCCCCTCTCCTCCTCTCAAAGCACACCTCCTCGCGAAGGATCTCTCTCCCCCCTTTAGAATTTCCCCATGGTCTCGGATCAGCGAGATACATGTTCCCGGTGGCTTTTTATGGAAGGATTTGTTGCTTCCGCTGTTTCGCTGGAGCGAGGGCGCGGAGGTTGTCGGGGTACCCATACGTGTGTGCGATCACGGATGCACCACTGCTTTGAGGTGCTGGACTTGATCGTGCTGGACCAGATGGACTTCATCACGATCTTGAGATCGGCAAGCGTTCGTCTACATCATCCACGAGTACAACCTCGTTAACGCTATTCGGTCTTCGAGGGTATGTATTCTATGGATGTATATCCACCTGTTGCTTGTATCTAGTAGATAGATCTTGGTACTTAGATGATCCCATCGTAGGAAATTTTTTGTTTTCTATGCTGCGAACCCTACAGTAGGCACACAAGCAGCACATACACCTCAATGCATGGTGTGTGCTGTCAGCACAGCAACAAAAGCTCATACAAACAAAACTGCTCAGCACAGCCATGGGAAGCACCCCCAACACCATTTTGTTGTTCATACACATCAAGGATAGCAGCCAAGCCAAACCAGATCACACCAACCACACCCTTGATCATCTCACCAAGATGGTGACATAAGGAGGGGGTAGATCAGGTGGATAGCAAGAACAAGGTCAAGCCAATAGGACCAGGAGGTGGATAGGAAGCTCAAGGACAAGTCCAGGAGCTGGAAGTAGCAGGAGTAGCATCAGGAGAAGCACCAGATCAAGCTAGCCACACAACCAGCAAGATCAAGCCACAAGATCAACAAGTTGCTGCCCCAACAACTCCACTATTGTGGTGAGTAGTAAAAGACCATCACATGATTTATCTGTCCAGCTAGACAAGCATTCATGAGTTGTCTCATACTCAACTTCTCAGAAAAACACCCAAGTGGGGTGAGTCCATCATTGAAGTTTTTCGAACACCAAAAGCAATCAGAAAACTATATAGATCCAACTAGGATCTCAGAACAACCTCATTGATCCTAGCTATTAGGCTATATCTTAAATTCCAAGAATGAATATAGCTAAGATCTGAACTTCTAGGCACACCTCTTAAACAGGAGTAGCACCTTAGAATTTCTACATCTTATGGATCTATATAACTTATTAAGCCTACAAATCATTTTTCCCAACTTTGACTCAGGATTTAGTAGCTGGTATCATTACCAGAACAGATCCATGAGGAACAAGATAAGGACCTAGTCCCTAAACCTCAGACCAACATCATAGGCTTTAGGGATTCAAGGAAAGAAGTTTCCACTTATCTCTGATGCCAAGCTAATCTTAAGCTTAAACAAAATCAAGCCAAGTAATAGAACCTAGTCTTATGTGCCATATTAGGATGGTGTCACAAGAATAGCTTCTAAACCAAGCAGGTGAAGCAACTAGCTTTCACAGATAAACTCACAGACAACTACAAATCATTTTCCTGATACTGAACACTGGAACCATTTCCAGGAATATACATATACATGACATCATTGTAAGAGACCAATTAATCTCAAACTGTATATGAATCCATAAGCCAACAACTATAGGTACAGTGATTTCATCACTCAAAAATCACTGTCAATAACTAAGTAATGATAGTGGTGAGCTCTCAAATCACTAGAAGCTCCAAGTAACGATTCTACAGTAACATTATCATCTGAACCATATCAAATTAACCAATGGAATCCATCTGGTAAGCCACTAGCATCACCAAATCCAACCATAAGCAGTAATCCACATCAAACAACCACTCATCATGCTTAGGGATCATCAATACATGATCCAAATCATCAGATATTTAATCAACAGGGGGATATGAACCCTAATCAGAACAAAAAACCCTAATTAGGATATAAACCCTAATCAGGACATGACCACTAGCCAGGAGTAGCCACTACAAACCACTAGCACAGGGTGGCATAGCACAAAGGACACGAGGGGAAAAAGAATAACTTACCAAAGTTTGTTGCTGTGGACGAGAAGAGGAAGCAGAGGGTGTCGACGAGCACGCCGGCATGGGGAGCACCCCAAG
Source organism: Avena sativa (assembly GCA_916181665.1). NCBI lineage: Eukaryota > Viridiplantae > Streptophyta > Magnoliopsida > Poales > Poaceae > Avena > Avena sativa. The sequence goes on along the minus strand of OV702299.1, from coordinate 360,348,111 downwards.
GGGGCGCTGCGACCCGCACCACGCCGAGGCAGCGACCACAGCCACACCTGAAGGCGAGGAACACCACCATAGCACACAGGAGCAGCGGCGGCGGTAGTACCAGCACCATCCCAAACCCTAGGGTTCGGGACGAAGCCGGTCTGGCCATAGGGGGGCTCCAGGTACAAATTGAGTTGGACAGGAAGGTAGAGCGGGGTCAACAACCACCCCATGCATCACGGCGGTGGCCGAGGGGTCCACGGCGGCGTGAATCGCCGACGGTGGTATCGCCGACCACGGGGTCGGGGGAGAAGAAGAAGAGAGATGAGAACGAGAGAGTGACAGAGAGAGTGTGGGCTGGGTGGGCCAGGACCCTTCGGGGTAGTCATTTTGGTTCTGCCCAATTGGGCCAAAACGACCCAATAAACCCAACACAGTCGGCCCAATCACTTAAGGCAAGTTTTAATAATTAAGAAAAGACCAAAAAGCCCCTGAATTTAAATAAATTCTAGAAAATCAAAAAAAAATCCAAAAATTATAACTAAAATATTTTTGGATTCACAATAATCCAAGCTATCTAAATCAATTAAGAAATAAAATTTTAGGCATATAATTTTTATCAAGAATTTTATAATATATATATATTCCTTATGGAATTTTATAAAATTAAATAAAGATGATAAAAATAAATAAAAATCACTTTTATTATATACCAATATTGTAGTATTTTAGAAAAATACTACACAAATAATTTATATATTTTGTTAATAATAATTCTTAAAGGAATTATTAAATAAGTAAAAGTTAAATAAAAAGAAATAAAGAATACAATATTCAATAAATGTTAATAATTTATAGTTATAAATTCTTTACTTTTGAAAAGAGTTTTATAATTTAAAATAGTGGGGGAGAATACATACCAAACTAAATGATGCATTACATTACTTTGCATAATCATTTTGCTTCTATAAATATTGTCCTTACCGGGCAATAATGATGTTTTGTAGACATAGAAGCTCAAGGTCCAGTGCAAGCATCCGAATTCACTACCTTGCAATCACAAGGCAAGTTCATCACTTGCTCATGTCCTTTGAAGAGTCTTTATCAAGTATTTGCAAATTGTGTGTTATCATCTATATTCCCGAAAAAGGAAATATTATTTTCTCAAAAATAAATAAATCTTAGATATCGTCCTAAGTGATGATATGCTGGAGCAATAGAACTTAGGGTTCTATTTGCAAATAATGATGAACAATTAGGGATTAATAACCCATGACATTAGTGATTCTAGCGCCGTATATTACGCGTTATCCATGAGATTTGGAATGGGATGGAGAAGTCAGTTGTATCCTTTTTCTCTCGTATCGAGGCAAGACGACCTTAACGTGACGTTGTGATTCCTTGTGTGGATCCAACATATGGGTGGGCACCCTTATGCCCCACACTTTTGGTGTCTAGATTATCTATGAATGGTGTTTAGGGATATATTCCATTTGAATGGTACTCGTCCGAGCATCACCAGGTCATAGAGTCTTCGGGAACTCATCAGGGTTTTAGCCTGCCCGAAAGGGGGCTTAACAGAGGTGAGACGGACCCAAAGGATCGCGCAGACATATGAGGTCATGGAGAGGGCAGTGATTGGCTTGGACCAACTACTGGGCCCCACATCAAGGAATTGTGGACGAGAAAGTACGCCCGGTTGTGCAACAAGGAGTTGATCTCTCATGGGTAAAGTAACGCACCTCTGTAGAGTGTAAGAATTGTAACTTGTTACTCCCTGTTCCGGGAAGGAGCTACGAACGCGGCAGGAAAGGAACTCCATGAAAGTTCTGGTCAACCTGTGAAGGCTGATGGTCATAGATTTTCATAATAAAATCAATCTTTGAAGAAAGATTTACAAAAACTGCATAGTGTCAAGGACTTATAGTCTGAGGTGGTAGTTAGAGCATCAAACTTCCCACCTTGCATATAATGAACTTGCTAGGTAACGCTGTTACTCATCATTTCCTTTGAATCCTTGCTTAGACTCTGAGAATCCCGAAGATACTCCAATGTATGCAACTGAGAGCCAGGAGGAGGTCTTCTATGAAGAGCCCAACCTGTATGGAGCCATAGAAGGGGAGGACTACGATATCTTCTACGGAGGAGAGTTCCAAGAGTCCGAATAATTACTATAGTTCTAGAAGCCACTTGAGCCGAGCAACATGAACAATATATAGCAATAAGTTGCTGAGCTCAATTTGGAGGTTAAGTTTTCACTTTGAAACTTCTGCTGAAACACTTATATTTTGGTTTGTAAGTTGAATCTTTTGGAAGTCTTAAACTTCTGGTATTGTAATAATAATAATGTGTGTATGTTTGTAATATGGACCCGCAATGTTTCTGTTGTACCACTCTAAGGGATGTGATATTTATGGAACGGTGTTCTATGGATGTCATGTCAAAGACTATAGTGTACTACACATGCAGTGGTATGCTGGGTCACCGCAGCTGGGAGGAAGACGAACGGAGTGGGGAAGGGGAAAAGTGGGTTGACCCATCCCCACTCCCCTACTTATAACCGCGTAGGGTGAGCGGTAGTGGCATCGTGGGTGTGTCGCGGTAACCGCGTGAACGCGTGTATCATGCATCCATAGACGAGGAGTGGAGCCATAGCAAGGGCCACATGGAGCACGAGGAGATCAGGATGTGTGACCGTTGCGTTTATCGAAGCGGCACTGCGTCGATGCGACGGGCGCAGTAATTATTGTAGCGTGTCAGCATACCCTGTAGCAGTACAAAAAAGAGACAAAAGTAATGATTGGTACACGTAGGATGAGGCTTACTCAAGAAGCCAAGGGGATACCCCAGAAGAAAGAGAATGACTCAGAAAACGGCTCGGACCTCGATAAGAGAGGATAAACAAAATTGAGATAGCTGAAGAGGAGCACTGGCTAAAAAATACGTCGGACAGGAAATTAGGAAGAATAAATGTCTGGAAACTGATGTGGTCCAGCCGAAGTATCCGGTGACGAGGTTTAATCTCGTCAATGCCCATTGTTATGAGCTTGGGTTTTGGATAAGATGGTGATGCTGAAGATCGTGGAATGGTTAGCAAACAAGCAACACGGGGACACGAGGTTTACCCAGGTTCAGGCCCCCGGAGGGAAAACCCTACTCCTACTTGTCTGCTCTTGATTACGGCGGAACCGAAAGTTACAAGGGTGCGCAGATGCAATCTGGCGTGGAGGTGTGTATGCAGTGGTATGAAGTGCCCTCCTCGTCGTGCCCTCCTAGCCTTTATATAGAGATAGGCAGGTTTCGGACACAGATCGAATCGGTTACAGGTTTTAGGGTTTGACCCTTTGAATATTCTATCTACTCTAGTCTTGCTCTCCAAAGATCCGAAGACATCATGGGCTTGGGCCACCCAAAAGTCTTCATGGGCCATGTATATTCTTGTGGGCCTTCCTTGGGCTGGACCAGGTATGCTAAGGTCATGTACCCGTGGGGTATAACCATGTCAGTAGCCCCCGAGTGTTCAGTCGAATCGTAGATTCGGCTGAGGACTCTTCAATCTTTTGGGTGCAGCTGTTTTCCGTTCATCAAAGGATGATTTTAGTGTGTAGGGATTGCTGATGCGTGTGCCTGACTCTCCCGACGGATCAGGGCCAGTTAACTGTCTTAGGACAAAACATCACGATCTTCTTCAGATTCGAGTCCCTCGACTCGAACCCGGAACAAATGCTGGCGTAATTCAACTCAGGCCGTTGAGGACTTATAGGAGTAGAATTCCAGTAATTTTCAAATGATGTACCCAACGCGTCCGTCAGGATTTTCATCGCGCCTGCGGGCATGGATTTTTACCAGCAGAGCGCAGTCGTGTGTGTTGCCAGGCCATCAGATGGTATCTGTAGGTCTTATCTTTGCGTCGCAGACGCAGCATCCGAAATTTTATCACCGCGGAGGTGTTTCGGGTGGCCAAGGAGAATGCTTCTCTCTTAGCGTTGGATGGGGTAGAGTTGCCAAAAAGTTTTTTTATGCTGATCCGAAGGATCGTAGTCAAAGAATTCATAGGGTGCGCGGCCAGCGCTCCCAATGGGAGTAGCCCCCGAGTGTCTGTTCGAGTCGTAGACTCGAGCTGAGACTTTAATTCAGTTGTTGTTGACTTTAAGGTCCGTAGGACACAATTTTTTCGGATGCTTGAATCCATCCTCCCTATGGGAGTAGCCCCGAGTCCGTAGTGGAGTCGTAGACTCGACGTAGGACTCAAAGAATAGTTTAATGGTGTAGTACCTTAGTCATACCTCGGGTGCGCGGCCAGCGCTCCTGATAGGAGTAGCCCCCGAGTAGTTACTCGAATCGTAGATTCGAGTGAGTACTTTTAGCTGTGTAGTCGAAGATTTGTAACCGTTGCTAGTATAGCTTTGATGACATCAGTGCTGACGATCGGTGACCTCAAGCGTCTGCGACGCCAGAGATTACGTGACTGGGCAAATGTGGGTCCCACCTTCTGACTTTGAATTGACTGGTCACGCGCAACATGGAGATAATTACGGCATTGCCTCGGTTTCCGTGCGTAGTGGACGGCGTGCGAGCGACAGTTCGCTGTTGTGCTGACACGTGGACTGTTGGATTTTGATGTTGGCTCTAGGGCTTCCCGATGAACGGTCATCGTGTATCGTCTTCGTCCTTATAATCTGTGGGGGGGGGGGATTTGTTTGTTTTCACCATAGCCATTCTCGTTTCACTACTTCCACCTTCTTGAGCTTTTCTCGCCGCACGCTGGAAGTTCTTCGATCCTTCCCATCTTCGTTCCTGCACTCCTACTGTCGCCGTCGCCGCACTGCAATGGGGAAATCAAGGAAGGCCTCCACCGCAGTTGGTACCAGCGCTGCTACCGGCGGCAAGAAGGGTACCGCCGCTACTCGCGTCACCGATGGTGGCTGGCGGCGGTTGGAGACGCGCGGGGGCGATCTTCGCAAGCTCCGTGAGCAGGGTATGATCCCGCAGGACAAGCAGGCCGTCAAGATTATCGGTGACGAGGTAATTCCCCGTCCACCCGTTGGGTTTTGGATCATGTTTGTCGCTTTTGTCCTTCGAGGCCTTTCGCTCCCAGACCATGATTTTCTCCGTGGATTGCTTTTCTTCTGTGGCATCCAACTCCATCATCTTCCACCAAATTCTGTTCTTCACATCGCCTGCTTCATCACCTTCTGTGAGTGCTGGCTTAGTATCGAGCCGCACTTTGGCCTCTTCCGAAAGCTCTATTTCGTGAAGAGGCAATCTGGCTCCGATGGCGTCTATCCCATCGGCGGCTGCATCATTTCTCTTAAATCCAACTTTCTCTTCTTTTGTTTTTCTATGTCTGAGTCCATCCAATACTGGCGGAGGCGATGGTTTTACATCCGCGACTCCACAGAGGACAGGCAAAATTTTGGCCTTGCTTCTTTTGACCCCTCCCAGAAAATCCAGTCGAAGAGGTCCTGGAAGAACCACATCTTGGATGGTGAGGTGGCGGAGATAGAGGAGCTCTATCATCGGGTGGAGGACCTTCAGGTGATTCCGGATAAAGAGGTGAACAATGTGGATATCATCTACACCTTCCTCCAACGTCGGGTGTAGCCGCTCCAGGCTAGGGCGCACCCGATGTTCCTTTATCCTGGCCGCCATGATCCGACTAGGGTTTCAACTGGAGAGCTCTCCAAGGGGGACGTCGATGGAATCCTCCGGCCGCTGCTAAAGTTTAAAGCTGACGAGGACATTCCGGGTAGCTCGCTGACCCTTCCTTTCAGGGCCTCTCGACCGGTGCCGCAGGTGTAGATTTGGGACGTGCGCGTAGCACTTTTTTTGACTGTGTTTTCCTGCAATTCGTTTATTCTAAAAGTTTGTTTTATTTTGTGCAGGGGTTCAAGGTACCTGGCATGGCGCCTCCACTACCCGAACATTTTCCGGATGCACCGGACAATGAGGTAGTGGACTCCATGTCTGAGCTCCCTTCGACGCGGTCACCGGCTGAAGAAACCTTTGAGTCAAGCAAGGAGCAGACTTGAAAGCGGACGCGGAGCTCGAGCGAATTGTCGGATGCCTCGACTCCGCCGACGCCTAGGAACCCGCCATGCCTTGTGCATCACAGTGGAGGTGATGGTGGCTCTTCCTCTCCTATTTCGGCCGTGCCCGTGCGGGCTGTGGCGCCGCAGCCGCCGGCGAAGCGGAAGAAGGAAGAGAAGAAGGAAGAAAGAAGGAAGAGAAGAAGGAAAAGAAGGGCAAGAGGGCCTTTCCTGTCTTCAACTTGAGCGATATGGACTCGTAAGTATCTTCAGTTGCTTTTTTGCTCTCTTTCATTTTTGCTTGCTTGTATTTGACTGATGTTTTTTTTGTAGCCACTCCTCCGATGGCTCGTTCAGCGATGGCGCTCGGGAGATGGTGGGGGAGTCAAAGGTTGCACCTCCTCCTTCTCAGACGGTGGCCATCTCTAGGGGCGTTGCTCCGAACCCTTCTCCACAGGAGGCTCGGGTGATTGTCTCCCAGAAGACTACATCCAGACCTTCGGAGTCGTCGCCTGATCATGTAAGTGCTTTCGTTATTGCCGTGGGGGGGGAGCCCCCGAGCATTTTTGGATGATCTGCTGATCATGCCTTATGTTTTTTGCACTTCTCGAGGGGAGCCCCCGAGCGCTTTTCGTATGCTTTATTTGTTGTGCTTGTCTTTTGGGCGCAGCCCCCGAGCCCTTTTTCTGATGAGTTGCTTCTTCTCGCAGCCTTTTGTGCAAGGCGCCAACCAGCTGGTGAGGCAGCACCTGGTGTTGGAGGCCAGCCTCAAGCGGCTTCAGGGTATGTCCGTGAATAGTTCTTCTTTGTCTTCCTCTACTTCCTTTCCCGTGAATCTAATGCGTGTTCTTTTTTGCAGATGAGAACAAAACCGCCCACTGCGAGCTTGATGCTCTCAAAAAGAGCCTCGGGCGAGCGGAGAAAAAGGTCGAGGACGTCGTTGGTGCAAAGGAGCGCCTCGAGCGGGAGTTACCCGACGGAGCTGCGGCCAAGGAGCGCCTGAAGCAGGAGGCTACTGACCGCGAGGAGCAGCTTGCCACCGCCGCGTCTTCACGCGAGAGGGAGGTAGCCGAAAAGCTGATGGCTGTAGCCAAGTCTATTTCGGGTGAGTAGTTTTTGCCTGTATGATTTTTTCCAGTTGCCTTTGTCTCTCTGGCTTTATTTGATGCTTACTTTGCCTCTTCCGTTTATCTAGATGCCGCGGGCATTGAGTTTGACCGCAGTGCTCTGGAGCACGGGAGTGCTTTGGATGATGCTACTGCGACGGTCGAAGACCGCTGCAGCACTATGGTTGGCTCACTTGCTAAGGCTAAGGAGGTGCTTGGACGCTTCTATAAGGAGCTCGTTCCCAAGGGCGTTTCCCTTGAGGATGTCGACTTGTTAGCGGATGCGTTGTCAGCCGACGCGCCTACAGCATACAAGCGCAAGTAGAAGGGCATCGGCGCGTCCATGGGGCTGGCAACGGCCATGGCATCTGGAGCGGATCTGGATCTTCATCAGGTCACCTCCCAGATGCCAACTGCTTCCGACGGATCTGAGGTAGCCTTTGCCCTCTATGCTGCCCGCTGTAAATGCTACGGGACGAAGCTGATTGACCTGCTGGCGAAGTACGTGGTGAGGCAGCAGGGCGAGGCCAAGAGTAGGCAATCCGGCTCCGAGGCCACTCAGGATGCAGCTGCTTAGGCCTTGTAGTTGTAGGATAGCTTTTGCTTGATTTTGTTGTAAATATGTTATGAACACTCCTTGTGCCATGCCATGGCTTTTGTTATATATAATGAATCTCCGAGTTGTTTGCCCACTTGTGCGTTTGTTTATATCTTTGCTTCTTTCCTCTAGGGGCTTTCGGGTGATGATCCTATCGATACTTCGCCCTCGCCGCAGCTGCGGCCATCCTTGGATGATGCGTCGCAGCTTGTATTTCTTCGTGACCGCGTCCGCGGTCTTGAGAAGGAGTTGCTTGGCATCTGAGGTCACGCGGATGTGTGGAAGTCGAAGGCGGAGCGAGGCGCCGCCAGAGAGGAGTATCTGATGGGGGAGTTGCGGCGTTTGGTCGAACAGCTTCAGTGTGAGTTTCTTCGAGCCGCTGCTCATTTTTCGGATGCGCCTGTGGGCTTGTCATCTTACTTTGTAGGTGTTGCAGGTGCGAACCTTGTTCCTAAGGAGGAAAAGGACCGCGTTGCTGTTTAGATCAACTGCTTGACGCAGCAATATATGGAAGCCGGTGGCTTTTTCTGGATGGACCGTGATCGTGCCATGGTCCTTGCGACGGTGCAAGATCGTGTTCACCAGGTGTCGCGGGTGCTGCGGCAAGTGAAGATTTACTTGGCGTCAATTCTGCATGTGATGTTTCCCCTGTACGAGGCACCATCGACTCTCTAGGGCTTGTTGGCGAAGTTTCGGGATGTGCATCATATGAGGGAGCTCGTGCGGCATCAGTTGGTTGCGGGGGTAAAGGCAGTGCTTTCCCTCGTGCGGCTGCATCGCCCTAATGTAAATCTTGCTGCTGTTGCGGTTGGGCCGCCTCTTCGGTCGGATGGTGGCATGTGGGACATGCGTCCGCATTACGCGGCTGTAAGGTAGTATGTCGAACAAGTTGTAGATCTCTTTGAGCATCGTGCACAGGCGATTCTTCAGAATAGGTAGGACCTGTAAAAAGATAGATGTAAAACTTGTATGTATTTGACTGGGCGTGATATGCCCCTTGTTGTAAAGGTTGATTGTTTTTAGCACGTGGTGCTTTGTTTGTATGCGTGTCCTTTTCGTTAGCCTGACGTGATTAGCTACTCAGGTGTACACGCGTTATCCTCAGTCGACGAAGTCGTGAGGTGAGGGGAGCCCCCGAGTGTGTCGTAACATGAAGAAAATGCGAAGAATAGATAAATTTTTGGGGCGAGACACTTAGCTTTATTCATATCGTAATGAGGAGGTACATTGTTCGGCTGGGTAGCCTTGGATGAATAGCCTTATTGAAAGTAAAAGGAGGAGGGTAGCTAGGGGTAGAAGCGTCGCAGTGGTGCGATGTTCCATGAGTTGGAGTATGCGACTCCAGACTCCACATGCTTGAGGCGATAGGCGCCACCTGGGATGACTTCAGTGATGACGTAGGGTCCTTCCCAGGGTGACTCGAGCTTCTTCGGTAGCTCTTGCTTGAGTCACAAGACTAGGTCTCCTTCGATGAAGGACCTTGGGCATAACCGACGGCTGTGATACTTGCGGAGGCTCTGTTGGTAGACCGCTGATCGAGCCGCGGCTATGTCACGTGCCTCGTCGAGTGTGTCGACGGCATCTTCGAGTGCGGCCATCGATTCTGCTTTGCTGTAGGCGACGACCCGTGGGGCCTTATGGCGTACTTCTGCAGACAACACGGCTTCGGCTTCGTGCACCATCAAGAAGGGCGTGTAGCCAGTTGAGTTGTTTGGCGTCGTGCGCAGGCTCCAGAGGACGGAGGGTAGCTCTTGTGTCCAGGCTCCTGCAAGTCGCTGGAGTGGGCTCATTAGGCGCTTCTTGATGCCTCCGCCGACGAGGCCGTTGGCCTTTTCGACATGCCCGTTCGTTTGTGGGTGCGCCACGGAGGCGTATGTTATGTTGATTCCGAGGTCTTCGCAGAAGTCCTGGAATTCTTTGGAGATGAAGTTCGACCCGTTATCGGTGATGATGCTGTGCGGCACTCCGACCCTGTAGACTATGGATTCGAAGAATTTCATGGCCATTTTTCCCTTTTGGTTAGTAACGGGCATGGCCTCGATCCACTTGGTGAATTTGTCGACTACGACCAGAAGGTAGACGTGGCCTCCTTTCAAGGACTTAGGCAGTTTGCCGATCATGTCGAGGCCCCATTGGGCGAAGGGCCAGACCAAGGGTATGGGCCTGAGCTCCGATCCTGGTGCGTGTGGTTTATCTGCGAACCTCTGGCACTCGTTGCATCTTCGGACGATGTCCTTGGCATCGTTCATGGCCGTTGGCCAGTAGAATCTAGCTCGTAGAGCTTTGGAGACAAGGGCGCGGCTGCCCGCGTGATGGCCGCAGATGCCCTCGTGGATGTCTTGGAGGATGGTCTTGCCGTCACCGATGGTGACACACCTTTGGAGTACACCCAAAATGATGCGCTTGTACAACTCGCTATTTATGATGGTGAAGGCCTTGGACCGGCGAGATATGCGTCGGGCATCTGTCGGGTCATCAGGTAGTTCTCTGTCTATCAGGTATCGGAGGTATGACCGTGTCCATGTTTCTTCGACTGCCATAACCTGCATCAGGTTGACCACTGCGACCTCTGTGTCGAGTTTTTCTGGTCCTTCCTATCCTTCGGGTAGCGCAGCCCCCGAGTGTTCTGCCTCTTCGGGTGATCCCTTGGGGAATTTCCTTTTGATGGATGGCACGCAGATCTGTTCGAGGAACACACCTGGTGGCACCCGTGCGCAGGTGGAGCCGATGTTGGCGAGTCTGTCGGCCTCTTCGTTGCGTTCTCTCCCAACGTGCCGAAGCTCGCAGCCGTTGAAGTCTCCTGTAACATCCCAGCATATAGGACCTAACGAAGGGTAGATTTAGGAATATGAATTTGTGCATTCATTCATTTGTGAAAATGTGGGTAAAATTTTCGCCAAATAAAAACCTTGAGTGATCAATGTTTCTTTCTTACTTTGAGATTAGGTTTAGTATTAAAGGAGGATTGCTATAAACTTTGATATGATCTTAACGAAATTATGTGTGTTTTGAAATGATTTTGGGTTTTAAAACTTAAGTGTTTTATAATTTAAATGATTTTGATATAAGATTTGAATCATAAACTAATTAAGAGAAAAGTATTATAACTTAAATCTTATCTAAAAATAATATTGAATATGAAATTCATTTCATATACATAAACATGTTACAAAGAATGTAAGTACTAAAGTTAGTCCAAACTTCACAATTTACAAAAGAGTAAAGAATAAGAATATTCTTTATTAATAAATATATAATCTTTATGAATAAACAAAATAAATATTACAAGAATTATAAAAGAAAAATTACAAAAGAATAAGAAAAATTACAATTGTATATCTACTAACTATCTTATATCTAAATCTACACTAAATCTTCATCTTTATCTTTGTACCTGCAAAACAAAGATTAAATAGAAACAAAATAGGATTAGTGTTAGTATATTTCTCTTAGATATGTCAGTGAGGTGCACTTGACAAACTCATCATTGAGAAATATTATAAAGAGGCAAGTTTGACCAATATGAAAGATTTCATCTTTCATAAATTCACAGCCAGAATGCAAATGACAGCCAAAAGGGGTCAATTCACCTGCCTGGTGAAAGTAAGCTAGTAATAGTAAGTTCAAATTTTCTAAACCTATCCACAAGTGCATAGCAGGCACACAAACTGGACACACACCAGCATGCAAAGGGTGTGCTGTCGACCTCACAAGCACAACCAAATATCACAAAACCACAGCACAGCCATGGAGGAGCACGTTAGTGCATCTCTCCACTACACAACACACCAGCACATCCAGGGTAAACAGCAGCTAAACCAAGAACAACGTCCAAATTAAACCACCCAGATCAACCCAAACATCACCAGGATGGTGACATAAGGAGGGGAGTGGATCTAGTGGACAGCAAGGTCAAGCCCAGGAGCTAGGAGGAGCAGGCAAGCTCAAGAGCAAGCTCAGGAGCCCAGCATAAGCAGATCAAGATCAAGATCATCATCAATCTACTACACCAACATCAAATTTTGTGGTGAGCCTCATAAAACCATCACATGATTTCATCATATTATCTAAACAAAAGCATGTGTTGCTTTATGAAATGATCTCTCAATAATCACCCAAGAGGGGTGAATCTAACCTAGAGATTTCAAGTATAAGGATAAAAAATCAAGCTCAACCACAAGCACTGAACTCTCAGACCAACATCACTGAGTTCAGTGTTACTTTTGCAACTTAGATCATTCATTTGATCTTATCAGATCAGGGCACATATCTCAAAGAGAGAGTAGCACCTCTAATCCTATAAGCTTCAAACAAACTATTACCCAACTAACTTTGAATTACATCCTAGAGCCTCAGACCAACATCATAGGCAGGAAAGTTAATAAAAGCTTCCATATCATCTTATCAGTTTTAAAATCACAAGCATCATCAAGCTAAGCCAGAAATAAAAACCCAATCACTTGTGTGCCAGAATATAATGGTATCACTAGGACAAGTTTTTAATGAGCTAAAACCAACCTTTACTTAGTTCCCACAGATAAAAGGGACAAACCAAAAAAATATCATTTTCCTGAAGCCAAGTGCCAGGAATCAACCTTAAATTCATCTATACATCCACAAAAATCATTACATGTAATGATTTGATTCAGTATGTACAATCTCATACAAGCCTACCATTATAATTACAGTGAGCAGCCACTGATAGAGACCACTGTCAGTACAAGCATTCTGACAGTAGAGTAAATTCTCAGACCAACAACATAATCCAATCAGGGATTTCATAGAAACACGCATAGGATCATAGTGAACCATCACTAGAATAATCTAACAGGCAACTAGCATCATCAAAGCCACTACCAATCATTAACCATAGCAGACAATCATTTCCCATGATCAGATATGATCAACACTAGATCTAAAGCATCGTAGATATGATCAACAGGGGGTTATGAACCCTAATAAGAGCAAGAACCCTAATCCAGAGATTAACCCAATCAGCACATAGTCACTCGGCATGAGAAGCCACTAGATACACAGAGAGAGAATCATGGCAGTAGCATGGACAAACACCACAGAGACAACTTACCCGAGGTCCACGCTGACGAATCGAAGAGGAAGCAGACTGGCTGACGCACCGCGGCGGCACAGGGAGCACCCAGAGGGGCGCTGCAAACTGCACCTGCCACGGCGGCGGCCACAGCAGCACACGAGCCCAGCACACCATCGCAAGCGGGATCGCGGCGACGGCGACAACACCTTTCCTAACCCTAGGGTTCTTCGGGAACGAGGTAGACCTAGCCACGGGGAAGCCCTGGAGTCAAATCCAATTGGACAGAACGAACGAGCGTCATTGACAACCCCAACTCGCACCATGGCGGTGGCCAGAACGGCCGACGACGGCAGGAATGGACGGTGGCGGCATCGCCGGCCACGGGGTCGAGTCAGAGGAGGAGGGGATAAGGTCGAGGGAGAGAGGGAGGCAGAGTGGGCTGGCTGGGCCAAAACCCTTCGTGAAGATATTTTGACCCTGCCCTATTGGGCCACATTGGCCCAATAAGCCCAAGGGACCAGCCCAAGTTATTTATTAAATCTTTTTTATCAATTGGAAAAGACCAAAATACCCCTGAATTCAATAAAATTATAGAAAATAAAATAAACGTACAAAAATTATAAATAAAATATTTTTGGATTCACAATAATACACTGTATCCAAATAAAATAAAATATAAAATTTTGGACATTTAAATTTTTATAAGAATTTTGTAATTTATATATTCTTTATGGAATTTTACAGAATTATTGAAAGGTGATAAAAATAAATAAAAATCACTTTCAATATATATTAATAATATAGTATTTATAAAAAATAATAAATAAATATTTAATAATAAATTTAATGTATAATTAATAATTCCTAAAAGAATTATTAAATCAATAAAAGTCAAATAAAAAGGGAAATGATTCAACAGGTGCAATAAATATAAAAAAATATTTATAAATGCTTTATTAAAAGGCACCTTATATAGGGTAAATGCATATAGAATTAAAAAAATGCATTACATTACTTGCATAATCATTCTGCTTCTTTAAATATTGTCCTTACCGGGCAATAATAATGTTTTTGTAGAACTAGAAGCTCAAGGTCCAGTGCAAGCATCAGACTTCACTACCTTGCCATCACAAGGCAAGTTCTTCACTTGCTCATGTCATTTGAAGAGTCTTTATCAAAGTATTTGCAAATTGTGTGTTATCCTATATGCTATAAAAGAAAGAAAATATTATTTTCATAAACAAAGAAATCATAGATATCATCCTAAGTGATGATATAATGGAGCAATAGAACTTAGAGTTCTAATTGCAACAATGATGATCAAGTAGGGACTTAACAACCCCTGACATCAGTGATTCTAGCGTCGTATATTACGCGTTAGCCATGAGATTTGGAATGGGACAGAGAAGTCAGTTGTATCTTCTTCCTCTCGCATGAAGTCGGATGTGCAAGTCGTGGCTGTTATCCTCGTAGCGTGCATATTAATTGGTAATTCATAGAGGATATCCAGCATATGGGTGGGAATCCTCATCGTCCCACGATAGTTCTGGCATCTAACGGTTTGTACAAACCATTGTCGTAATTCATTATGTGGGCATGGTGTACACCAAGGAGGCATGCGGGGTCGCGAAGGGGGCAGTGATTGGCTTGGACCAACTACTAGGCCCTACATCATGGAATTGTGGACGGGAAAGTACGCCCGGTTGTGCAACAAGGAGTTGATCTCTCATGGGTAAAGTAACGCACCTCTGCAGAGTGTAAGAACTGTAACTTGTTACTCCCTGTTCTGGGAAGGAGCTACGAACGCGGCAGGAAAGGAACTCCATGAAAGTTCTGGTCAACCTGTGAAGGCTGATTGTCATAGTTTTTCAGAATAAAATCAATCTTTGAAGAAAGATTTACAAAAAACTGCATAGTGCCAAGGATTTATAATCCGAGGTGGTAGTTAGAGCATCAAACTTCCCACCTTGCATATAATGAACTTGTTGGGTAACGCTGTTACTCATTCTTTCCTTTGATCCCTTGCTTAGACTCCGAGGATCCCGAAGACGTGCCAATGTATGCAGCCGAATGCCAAGAAGACATGTTTTACGAGGAACCTGATCTGTCCGGAGGAGTTGAAGGAGTGGATTAAGGGATCCGCTACGGTGTCGATGAGAACGAGTCCAATTAAGTATCTAGTTAGTAGTAACTAACGGAGCCGAGCAACATGAACTCTATAGAATAAGCTATTGAGCCCCACTCCTAGTCGGAGTTGTTACTTTTAAATTTCCACTGAACACTTTATATTTTGGTTTGTAAGTTGGATCTTTGGAAGTCTTAAACTTCCGGTATTGTAATAATAATAATGTGCGTACTTTTGTAATATGGACGCGCAATGTTTCTGTTATACCACTTTGTGGGATGTGATATTTACGGAACGGTGTTCTGTGGATGTCATGTCAACGACTATAGTGTACTACACATGCAGTGGTATGCTGGGTCACCGCATCTCCTACGAGTGCGTTGTAGAGTGCGCGGTACGCAATCATGTTGGCGGCGTGCGAGTCGCACTCGTTCACCGTCTGTTGGACGACGAGATTTGAATCGTCGTAGTTGACTAGGCACGTTGCGCCGCAGATCTTGGCCATCCTCATGCCGTGGATGAGGGCCTCGTACTCGGCTTCGTTATTGGAAGCTCGAAATTTCATCCGGAGGACGTACTTCATCTTGTCGCCTTGCGGGAAAGTCAGTATGACCCCGGCTCCTGCTCCAGCCTCGCGCTTGGAGCCATCAAAGTGCATTGTCCATTACCGCGTCATGTCCGGAGTGTCCGGCAGCTGCAGTTCCATCCAGTGGACTAGGAAATCTGGTAGGACCTGGGACTTGACCGCATGGCGCTTCTCATAGACTATGTCTAGAGGTGATAGCTCGATGCCCCACAAGGCCACGCGTCCTGTGGCCTCCGGGTTGCTCAGGATGCTGTTCAGGGGTGCTTCGTTGACGACCATCACCTGATGCTCCTAGAAGTAGTGGCTCAGCCGATGAGCCGTCATGAACACGCCGTAGGCGAGTTTCTGGTAGTGAGGATACCTATGCTTTGTCGGCGTCAATACCTCGCTGAGGTAGTAGATTGGGCATTATACCCCATGGGTCTTGCCATCTTCAGGTCGTTCGACCACGAGCACGGTGCTTACCATCTGGTGTGTAGCTGCTATGTATAGCAGTAGAGGCTCGCGCTCCTTTGGTGTGACCAAGACAGGCGAGGTGGAGAGCAGCCGCTTCAGATCTTCGAATGCGTCATCCGCTTCAGGCGTCCACTCGAATTTGTCTACTTTGCGTAGCAGCTGATAGAAAGGCAGGGCCTTTTCACCCATGCGACTGATGAACCTGCTCAACGTCGCGATTCGCCCGACGAGCTGTTGGACGCCTTTGAGGTTCCTTGGCTTTTCCATGGCCATTATGGCTCGGATTTTCTTCGGGTTCGCCTGGATCCCTCGCTGGGAGATGAAGTAGCCGAGTAGTTGACCAGACGGGACGCCGAAGGTGCACTTTTATGGGTTTAGCTTGATCTTGTATCGATCAAGGTTTTCAAACATCTCGCGGAGATCGTCGATCAGTGTTTTGGCCTCCCTTGTTTTGATTACTATGTCGTCGACATAGACTTGTATGTTGCGGCCGATCTAGTTTTCAGGCATGCCTGCATGCATCGCTAGTACATGGCACCTGCGTTCTTCAGCCGGAAGGGCATTGTGTTGTAGCAAAACACTCCGAACGGCGTGATGAACGCCGTTTTCTCCTGATCTTCGACCTTTAGTCGAATCTAGTTGTAGCCTGAGTAAGCGTCGAGGAAGGAGAGCTTCTCGCATCCTGCAGTCGAATCGATGATCTGATCGATCCGAGGGAGAGGGAAGTGAACCTTCGGGTAGTGCTTGTTCAGCGATGTGAAGTCCACGCACATTCGCAGGATGTCCGTGTCCTTTTTGGGGACCATCACAGTGTTGGCGAGCCACTCGCTTTCCTTGATCTCCCTGATGAAATTGGCGCCGAGTAGTCTGTTGAATTCGACTTCGATGGCTTCAGCCCGCGGCTCAGATAGTCGTAGGATGGACTGTTTGACGGGCTTGGCGTCTGGAAAGACGTTAAGTGCATGCTCGGCGAATTCCCTGGGAACTCCTGGCAGGTCCGCAGGACACCAGACGAAGATTTCCCAGCGCTCACGGAGGAATTCGACGAGTGCGCTTTCCTATGCGGGGCTGAGGTCGTTGGTGATCGGCGCTGTCTTGGAGGCGTCCGTCGGGTGGACTTGCACCTTCTTTGTGTTGACGGTGGAGTCGAAAAACATGTCGGGTGTGTTCTGCCTTGCGACTAGGGGTGCCCCGTTGTCTGTCACCTCTCGAAGCCTTATGAGCTCCTCCTGTATGCCGAATGACTGGGAGATTCTGTTGAAGTCCCTATCGCAATGATCCGATCGGGTGAAGCTCTCGTGGACCGTGATGACGCCCATAGGTCCTGGAATCTTGAGTAGCAGGTACGCGTAGTGCGTACTGCTAGGAACCGTGTGAATTCCATGCGCCCGAGGATGGCGTGGTATTGTGATGGCCAGTCCACCACTTCGAACTCGAGCCGCTCGCATCGAAAGTTATCGGGCTTGCCGAAGATGTCATCGAGCCATATCTTTCCCAGGGGGAATATGCCCTTCCCTGGGACGATGCCGTGGAACATTGTGTCGGATTGTTCCAGGCTGCACAGCAGGATCCGCATTGCTGCTAAGGTGCTGGCGAACATCAGATTGATGCCGCTGCCGCTGTCCATGAAGACGCAGCTCATATCGAACCCTCCGATCTGCGCCTCGAGCACCAGGGCAGCATGACCTGGGCGAGGGACCTGGCGGGGGTGATCCGAACGGCTGAACGTGATGTAGTACTCCGAACCACTGAGGTACTCAGGGATGGCGGGTGGAGCGATCACAGCCAGATTGACCTGACGGGTGATTTTCTTTTGCACCCTGTTTGTTGGGCGCCCTTTTTGGATCACCAGTGATCCTTTTGGCACGGGGTACCCGTTTCCGCCATTGTTCTGCGCATGTGCGATTGGATGATTCGAAGGTCCCACGGGTGGTGGTGGAGGATCTCCGTGGGCGATGTCACCTGGTGCGGGTGCGTTCCCGTACCCAGGGTTCGGGGCTTGTTGCCTCATCTGGGACATGCTCTCGCTGAGTTTCTGGAACTCACGGTTGTCCTTGAGCATGTGGATTGCCTTCTTTTTACCATCCTGCTTGTCGATGTAGAAGTGGATGGTGCATGGACCTGACAATTTGTCATATGCCGAGGGTCCATCGTCGTGGCCGCGGCGTTGCCATGACTGCACTGGGCGTCCTCCATCGCGGAAGTTGTTTCCATGGTATCCGCCGCTGCTGCGGTTGCCTTCGCTGCGGCGGTCGGCGTAGCCAGCTGCGACCATGTACGGTCCGTCGCGATCGTCATAGACGCGCGATCTTCTATTGCTACGGCGTTCACGTCGACGGCCGTAGTCATCTTCCTCCTCCGAGTGTGCTCGGTGGACGGAGCCATCTGCCCACCTGTTGGCGATGTCCATGAGGTGGTCGAGTGTCTTGGGCTTGACGCGCCCAAGTTCTTCCTTGAAGTCCTGGCGTTTGACGCCATCCTTGAAGGCATCAATCGCTCTCTCCTTAGAGATGTACGCCGCGGAGTTCTTGGTGTTGGACCAGCGTAGTATGTACGAGCGAATGGATTCGCCCGTTCGTTGGGTGCAGGCCCGTAGCTGCTCGATCGAGGCTAGCCTCTTGCTGGTGCCCTTGAAGTTTCGGATGAAACTGTATGCCAGTTCCTCCCAGCTTCGGATGGATCTTGAGGATAGGCTTCTGAGCCAGATCCGGGCTGCGCCTATCAGCTGCAGCTGAAGGCATTGCAGGGCGGTGTTCTTGTTTCCGTCGTGTAGCTTAATGGACGACAGGTGGTCGCTGAGCCACGCCTTGCGGTCCTGTGTGCCATCAAACTTCGGAGTGTCCGATGGAAGCTTGAAGTTCCATGGCATCCGCGTCCGCCGGACGGATCTGCTCAAGCATCGAGCTCCTAAGAGTTCTCCTTCATCATCGTCCTCCTCGGATTCGGACGAGCATACGCGCTTGGCGCGTGCTTTGTCGATCTTGCGTTGGGTGAGCTCGCTTCGAGCGTCGTAATCGCGGCTGCGATGTCGCGAGCTCTTGTTCCTTCGAGTAGGCCGTGCTCTTCCTCGTCGGATGAAGGTGTGGAGCTGCGGTTGAACCTAACCGCATCCTTCTTTTTTGGCTCCAATGAGTCCGAGTCCGGTTAGTGCGGATTTGTGCATGGCCCTTTTCGGGTCCCCCACCAGAGGTGGATGGTACGCGAGGTATGTGGTGGCTGCCATGATCGCAGCTTGTGGCGTCTTCGGGATGGCGTTGCCGTCGGCATCCATCTCCATGAAAGACGTGTTGAGGGTTCGGGTCACCTCGCGACGTGCAGTGGGGTCCATGTTCTCCATGCGAGAACGATGCTTGTTGTCGTGGTTGCCGTGCGAGCTGGAGCCGCCCATGGCGGAGAGTGCAGCTCGCCGCGCAGTGGACTCCGAGGCCGCTTTCTTGTGCTTGTCAAACACTTATTGCATCTATACCTGCTTTTTGTGCTCTTCGACGGGGAGCAGGTGGTACGCCATCAGTAGGTCCCGTGAGGCACCCACAGGAAGGATCTTGTTGCCTGCCATGGCTTCGCGTGCTTGAGCCCATCCTTCCTCGCTGGGGTGGATTACCCGATTGGGATCGGTGTCCTCCTCGTTGGGCGGGGGGGACTGGTTTCTCCTGTTCTCGCCGTTTCTACCCTGCAGGTTGGGTGGCGGGTTGTGTTCCTGATCTACGTCGCTCTGGATGACTGCGGTGCATTGGTAGCGCTCGTAGATCGGGTCGCTGCTGTCGAAGCTTTCGGATCCGGAACCGTAGGTCCCTTCCTCCGATGGTGGACCGCACAGATCTGAGTTGCAGCAGCTGCTGTCATAGGACTCATCTGTCGATGGAGATGTGCGTAGCATGGGATGCGGAGTCCATGAAACGGGCCTGATCGATGGCAGGGGAACCCGCTCTGGGATACAGAGAGTGTCGGTCTGCCCCACCTGGAAGCAGAAGCTCCCGAACAGGATCTCGAGACCGTCGCCAACGGGCTCGAAGTCCTTCAGAGTGGCTGGCGAGTAGGCGGTGAAGTCGAAAGCGCCGAAGAGGAGATGGCTCTCTGTCACCGAGGAGTTGTAGATCGCTTTGGTTAGGACCGTCATGATCACACAATCAACGCCCCTAGTTCCCACAGACGGCGCCAATTGACGAGGTTTAATCTCGTCAATGCCCATTGTTATGAGCTTGGGTTTTGGAGAAGATGGGGATGCTGGAGATCGTGGAACGGTTAGCAAACAAGCAACACGGGGACACAAGGTTTACCCAGGTTCAGGCCCCCGGAGGGAAAACTCTACTCCTGCTTGTCTGCTCTTGATTACGGCGGAACCGAAAGTTACAAGGGTGCGCAGATGCAATCTGACGTGGAGGTGTGTATGCGGTGGTATGAAGTGCCCTCCTCGTCATGTCCTCCTAGCCTTTATATAGAGATAGGAAGGTCCCGGACACAGATCGAATCAGTTACAGGTTTTAGGGTTTGCCCCTTTGAATATTCTATCTACTCTAGTCTTGCTCTCCAAGGATCCAAAGACGTCATGGGCTTGGGCCACCCAAAAGTCTTCATGGGCCGTGTATATTCTTGTGGGCCTTCCTTGGGATGGATCAGGTATGCTAAGGTCGTGTACCCGTGGGGTATAACCATGTCAGTAGCCCCCGAGTGTTCGGTCGAATCATAGATTCGGCTGAGGACTCTTCAATCTTTCGGGTGCAACTGTTTTCTGTTCATCAGAGAATGATTTTAGTGTGTAGGGATTGCTGATGCGTGTGCCTGAATCTCCCAACGGATCAGGGCCAGTGAACTTTCTTAGGACAAAACAACACGATCTTCTTCAGATTCGAGTCCCTCGACTCGAACCCGGAACAAATGCTGGCGTAACTCAACTCAGGCTGTTAAGGACTTATAGGAGTAGAATTCCAGTAATTTTCAAATGATATACCCAACGCGTCCGTCAGGATTTTCATCGCGCATACGGGCACGGATTTTTACCAGCAGAGCGCAATCGTGTGCGTTGCCAGACCATTAGATGGTATCTGTATGTCTTATCTTTGCGTCACAGACGCAGCATCCGAAATTTTATCACCGCGGAGGTGTTTCAGGTGGCCAAGGATAATGCTTCTCTCTTAGCGTTGGATGGGGCAGAGTTGCCAAAAAGTTTTTTTTATGCTGATCCGAAGGATCGTAGTCAAAGAATTCATAGGGTGCGCGGCCAGCTCCCTATGGGAGTAGCCCCCGAGTGTCTGTTTGAGTCGTAGACTCGAGCAGAGACTTTAATCCAGTCATTGTTGACTTTAAGGTCCGTAGGACACAATTTTTTGGATGTTTGAATCCATTCTCCCTATGGGAGTAGCCCCCGAGTCCGTAGTGGAGTCGTAGACTCGACGTAGGACTCAAAGAATAGTTTAATGGTGTAGTACCTTAGTCATACCTCGGTTGCTCGGCCAGCGCTCCTGATAGGAGTAGCCCCTGAGTAGTTACTCGAATCTTAGATTCGAGTGAGTACTTTTAGCTTTGTAGTCGAAGATTTGTAACCGTTGCTAGTATAGCTTTGATGACGTCAGTGCTGACGATTGGTGATCTCAAGCGTCTGCGACGCCAGAGATGACGTGACTGGGCGAACGTGGGTCCCACCTTCTAACTTTGAATTTACTGGTCACGTGCAACATGGATATAATTACGGTGTTGCCTCGGTTTCCATGCGTAGTGGACGGCATGCGAGCGACAGTTCGCTGTTGTGTTGACACGTGGACGGTTGGATTTTGATGTTGGCTCTAGGGATTCCCGATGAACGGTCATCGTGTATCGTCTTCGTCCTTATAATCGGTGGGGGGAAAATTTAATTTGTTTGTTTTTACCGCAGCCATTCTCGTTTCACTGCTTCCACCTTCTTGAGCTTTTCTCGCCGCGCGCTAGAAGTTCTTCGATCCTTCCCATCTTCGTTCCTGCACTCCTACTGTCGCCGTCGCCGCACTGCAATGGGGAAATCAAGGAAGGCCTCCATCGCAGTTGGTACCAGCGCTGCTGCCGGCGGCAAGAAGGGTACCGCCGCTACTCGCGTCATCGATGGTGGCTGGCGGCGGTCGGAGACGCGCGAGGGCGATCTTCGCAAGCTCCGTGAGCAGGGTCTGATCCCGCAGGACAAGCAGGCTGTCAAGATTCCCAGCGATGAGGTAATTCCTCGTCCACCCGCTGGGTTTTGGATCATGTTTGTCGCTTTTGTCCTTCGGGGTCTTTCTCTCCCAGTCCACGATTTTCTTCGTGGATTTTTTTCTTCTATGGCATCCAACTCATCCATCTTTCACCAAATTATGTTCTTCACGTCGCCTGCTTCATCACCTTCTGCGAGTGCTGGCTCGGTACCGAGCCGCACTTTGGCCTCTTCCAGAAGCTCTATTCCGTGAAGAGGCAATCTGGCTCCGATGGCGTCTATCCCATCGACGGCTGCATCATTTCCCTTAAATCCAACTTTCTCTTCTTTTCTTTTTCTATGTCTGAGTCTGTCCATGGCACGAAGGATAAACAAATTATAGTATGGCAATTGACAGAAACTAAGCAAAACATAACAATGCAATTATTAGTCAGAAAGATTCTATGAGATTCGATTAGGCAATACACATATTAGTATAGAGTCTGATTTAATCTAAGAGCATCTCCACTCAGCTACCCAGGAGGCCGATCCGGACGCCGAATTTCGGTCCGGACGCCGAAAATTGGCCCAGTCGCGTACTCAAGGACCTGTTTTGTCCGGATTTCGACATGTTTTAGTCCGGCCTATCCAGGCCGAACCCAGGATCCTGGGTACGCCCTGAAAACGCCGGACGAAGCGAATTCGACGAGTGAACCCATCTAGTCAGCATATATTCACCCTTATTCATCCAAAGTTCGCCCATATTTGCCCATATTTGCTCATATTCGCCCAAAATTCAGGCATATTCGCCCAAAGTTCGTCCGTATCGCCCATATTCGTCCAAATTTCGCCCAAAGTTGTCCATATATACCAGATTCGCCCAAAATTCGGGCATATTCGCCCAAAGTTGGTCCGTATCGACCATATTCGCCCAAATTTCGCCCATATAGACCAGATTCGCCCGAAATTCGGGCATATTTGTTCAAAGTTCGTCTGTATCGCCCATATTCGCCAAAAGTTCGTCCATATCGACCATATTCGCCCAAAACCGCTTATATTCGCCCAAAGTTTGTCGAAATTTGTTAAATTTTAGCCAAACGCGAGAACTCATCTAGATACGTGAGTGGAAAACTGGGCATACCCGGGCCAAAATCAAACTTCGTTCGGCCAAAAAAAAAGTCCGAATTTCTGTCTGGTTTGCCCAACGAATAGAGATGCTCTAAAGACATGGTTGAGGGGTAGTACGATGTCCCCTGGAAATCAGAATTCACCGGTCGTTCGGAAAGAACGAAGCAAATCTGCCCACATATCTATCTTTGTGTATTGGACCGGCCGTGATCTACCCGCCTTGTGGTCCATGTCGTTGTTGTTGGGTCCCACGTGGTCCTTGGCCCACGCTCGGCTGCTGCTTGGTTGCTGGATTGGTTGCACCTGGGGTGTGATGGGTGCGCGCGTGAATCGCGCGAGATGAGCGTCCCGCCTTGTGGTCTGTGTCGCTGTTGTTGGGTCCCACGTGGTTGTTGGCCCACTGCTCGGCTGCTGCTTGGTTGCTGGATTGGTTGCGCCTGGGGTGTGATGGGTGCGCGCATAAATCGCGCGAGACGAGCGTGGAGGCAGACGTGGGTGGGTGGACACCCCGCTTCTGCATTCTGGACCAGCCGACGGATCGAGCCGGGGACGCGTGGAGGCAGACACGGGTGGGTGTGGGTGGGTGGGCGTTACTGTGCCGCTGCTGGCCGATGAACGCCCCGCTTTTAATTCTAGACCAGCCGTGTTCTACCCGCTTGTCAGTGTGTGCCGCTTCTCTTGGGTCCCACGGGTTTTGGCCCATTGGTCAGCCGTTGCTAGGTTGCTGGGATGGTTTTTCTTTGGGCGTAAGGGGTGTGCGCGCGGATCGAGCTGGGCACGCGTGGAGGCAGGCGTGGGTGGATCGGCGCATGTGTGAGGCCTTGTTTACTTCTCTGGTTTTTGCTGGGTTTGACGAGTTTTTTCCCGGCCCACCCTGCAATCCCGGTACTTCTCGTACAGCCCGTTTACCTCTCCTGTATTTCTGAGTTTAATTCCAGCCCATCCCGAAAATTCCACCCGCAGACAGCTCCCAGGTCGTGTATTCTCGCACACGAGCCTTACCTCGTGTATTGTCGAGGAACAAGTCAGCTCGTGCGTGTCGAGGGCTGGAGGCGGCGGCAGGGAACAAGGCGACGGCACAGACGCCGACCTGGGGACGCCGCCAACGACGCCTCCTCTGGCTACGCCTCCAACGACGCCTCCTCTGGCTACACCGTGGACCTCTCCGGTTAGTTACCCTGCCATCTCATTCCCTTTCCTCCTCTCCCTAGGTTTTCTCCTCCCTTCAATCCCGTCGCCTGCTTAGTACTCGATCTGGTTCTTTGGACGCCGGGTAGAGCAATAGAGAGAGAGAGGAGAGAGGTACCAGAGACAAACGATGGGGTGAAGGTGGATCGGGGGGACCTGGGCCGGCCAAGCTCCTGGCTGGAGGAGCACGAGATCCATGTCCAAGATCTTGCTGGCCAAGATCGACCTCCGCGTGCGGACTGATACCGTTGACTGGATTTGGAAGGTGGCTCACAAATATTGTTTATTTTTCTCACATCTTCCATTGTTCAGATGATATACTCTAGTTGTCCCGTATATTCCTTTTTGTCAATTCGTTTTGTCCTGTAAATGCCCATACTATAGTATCAGTACAAATTGCAACGTGATACACTCCGCCACAACACTGCCTTCTAATAGTCCTACTACTGCAAGTAGAAGTTCCAGGTTGTGCTAAGCTAGGCAAATATTAGGCAATTAGTGGTCACCGCTACTGACTATATCCTGCTAAGTTAGGCACTGAATTTTGAGTATGCATAAAGCCAAAGGTTTCAAACTGTTAGATTACTAGTGTGATCTCCTTTAATCATTGTCAATTAATTTGGTAGCCTCGTGATGTTCTTAAGTCAATTAATTTTGTAGTTTGTCAAACTAAAATCAATTTCTTATATTCTAGAATGCAAGGTAGGTCATTAACAAGTGGGACTATTTGCCAATGATACTACCATAGTAGCTAATCTGTGTGGCAAAATCATACTACCATAGTTTCCTTCCATCATATCAATGCTACTTACCATAGTAGCTAATATGTGCAGCATGCACTTGTTCCTGTACTTTATTTCAGTTGTCTTATAGAATCATCATGACCAAATATACTAGACTTCTTTTTTGATATCATCATATCTACTGGATCAGATCAAGTTCTTTGAATGTTTTTCCATGTTTATTTGATCCCTGTTGCTTGTTGTTGCCTGTTTAGCAGTAGTAATTTAATTGTAAACCTTCTATTCCTTCTCAAAACATGTGAATGTAGAGATTAGTAGTACAATATAGTGCAGTGGCTCACAAATATTGTTTATTTTTCTCACAGCGTATGGTGTACTCTCAGCTCATGTTTATGGTCTCAGTTTCGATTGAATACGTGAGATTTCTGAATTTGATGCTTCTCCTTTTGTCCATGATGATGGTGCTTTGTTGCCAATGCTGATTCTTGTCGAGGTCACAAGTGCTCCATTTCTCTGGGTTTAGCATTTCTCTGTTGGTATCACCACTCATGTCCAGAATGGTAGTTAGTGTGCAGCTAGGAATAACATGGTGCACTTGATTTGGTGGAACCTGTTCTTAGGTTCTTTGTAGACGTTCTTATGTTTGATCATTATATCATGCATGTACTTGGTGAGAAAGGTCGATCATAATATCTTGGTGGTGCTGGGTATCAAGTTGACTGAGGTTCCTTCAATTCGAACTTGCAGTGACCAGTACGGAGAAAAGCCAGATTGTTTGTGTAGAGATGTTACTCTGTAACTATAGCAGAATGTTAACTTGGTTGATTTATTTATTAGCCTTGGTTAATTAATTATATTTCAGAAAATTCCTAGACCATGTGAAAAACAGAGATCATTTCTTGTTTAATTTGCTAGTGCTGAATCATTCTACTTCCCATGTAGTGTCATTTATATTTATACTAGTGTGGGTGTTCTGTTCAGCTAGGGACTTATGGAAATTTGCACCCACTGGCCTATGATGTAGTTTTCCAACTATTTTTTTTTTGGCATTAATTGTTATAAGCTTACTGTTGCTGCTACAATGCTTTTTGAATGGTTTTGGACTAGAAATATTGTGGCTGTTTACAAAATGAAGTGAACATGGCCTAACCTGTATATGTTGCCTTTATAATAGGTTGTTGTTGATGAAGTCATTTGGAAGGAGCTGAAATGATCCCATCATTGAGAGGAGCTTGGTGCAAGTAGATGTTTAAACTCCATGGAAATTTATTTTGCCACCGAATAGAAAATATTGCCTGACATCAAGCTGGTGTTTCTTTTTCTTTGTCATGTCAGCAATGTTTAATAGACATTCATATATATTTATTGAAAAGGATGAGTTTTTAGTTGAGTGACTATATCAATTTATCATGTTGTGAGTGTAAAGTTTCTCTTTTTATCACCTGATCTCAATCCTCTCCCATCCTCTCCCATCACCAAAAATCCTAGTTACCATAGGGGTTTAAGAAATGAGGGGAAATACAGGGAAATGTGGGGAAATATGGGGATTGGGTGAAGTGGAGGGATTCACCAAATCCCCTCCCATCCCCAAACACCCAGGGGATGAAAATACCTTAGAGGTAAACAAGGCCTGAGTGGGTGTGCGTTTCCGTCCCAACGGATCGGTTCGTACTTGTTTGCTAGGCTTTGTCTGTCCCTGTTGTTGGGCCTGTGTCTTTTCATGCCCTGGTTGTCAGAGACTCGGGAAAGTGCGGGCCGATGTGGTTGCTGTGTGTGCACGGGCAACAGATATTTCCTTTCCAGGGACATGATTGAGTTCTCGCGCTTGGGTACGGCACGCGCGTGGGACGAGGGGTACTTACCCGTTCCACCCATTGGCTGACCGTGCGCGCCCTCTTTGCTTCACATC
The DNA here is from genome assembly GCA_916181665.1 of Avena sativa. Classification (NCBI taxonomy): domain Eukaryota; kingdom Viridiplantae; phylum Streptophyta; class Magnoliopsida; order Poales; family Poaceae; genus Avena; species Avena sativa. The sequence goes on along the minus strand of OV702299.1, from coordinate 360,321,078 downwards.
TCCTCATGTCCTCCGCCTTGCCTCCTCGTCTCCTCCGCTTGTTCGCCTCTGCTGCGGTTCCTCCTGCCGGCCGGGGTAGTCGTCCTTTCTTTTGTTCCTGCTGGTAGGGGTCTTCGCGAAGGTCATCCGATGCTCTGGGTTCAGCTAAGGTGAGCCCTTGTTCCGCTTGTGTGGAGATCTGGTTTGTTTTCCCGGTGTTCTTTTGGATCTTTCCTAATTCGGAGATTCTTGTTCTCGGTTCGTCGCTTTCGTGTCTCGTCGGGTATCTAGATTTTTTGGCCGTGTTCTTTTGGCTTGGATCTTTTCCCGTTCCTGCTTATTAGGGGTTTCTTGGCTCTGCTTTCTTTCTATTTTTTTTATTCCTGCTTCCTTTCTATTTCCGGTTGTCCTTTGAGCTGGGTGTTGCATGTGTTGTTCCCCTTTGGCTCGATTTTTTTAAGGAATTTCTTGCGGCGTTGACTACTTGTTCGTGTCTTTTTGTTCTTGCAGGTGTACATGTTGCTGGAGGTTGGGCCATCCAATGGGCACGTTCTTTTCCTGGTGAGTTTTTGCCCGACTCCGCCTCTGTTGTTCCTCTTTGGCTCGATGCTTTCTGGATTTAGCTTGTGGCAGTGATACTCGTTGGTGGTCTTTTTGTTCTTGCAGGTGCTCGTCTTCCTTGAATTTAGGCCGTCTAACCATTGAGTTCTTTCATGGTGAGTTTTTCGTAGCTCAACGTCCGTTGTTCCTCTATGGCTTGATGCTTTCCGGGTTTGGCTTATGACAGTGACTACTCGATGGTGGTCTTTCTGTTTCTGCAGGTCCACGTCTTGCTGAGATTTGGGTCATCCAGGGAAGCACGCTGTTCTTGTTCAGTTTTTCTCAGCTGCGTTGTATTCGGTATATTTGTGTGGTCCTTCCCCTGTAGGATAGCCCCTCAAACACGTTGTTTTGAGCATATAATCATGTGCCAACGGCAATACAATCAATCTTCTATTATTAAAAAATGAATAAAACCACTCACGGATGTAAGGAAAAGTCGCGTAAAAACTTGTAGCTCAGACATGACAGTGCCCTTGTTTATCATGTGCTCTGTGATTCTTCCATTTCTAATTTGCGCCTCATGTTAGTTTTGTATCACCTAATTAAAAAGAAAGTTGGACATGGCACTAAAGTTACATGGTGACGACATGAGATTCTAGATTTTAGATTAGCTTGCTGAAAAGTTAGAACTGGCCTAAACATATATCCAAAGCAGTAGATGAGCCAAAAACAATTTCTTTAATAGGAAATTTTTCATGTGCTCTGTGATTCTTCCATTTATAATTTGCACCTCATGTTCATTTTGTATTACCTAATTGAAAAGAAAGTCAGACATGGCACTAAAAGTTACACGGTGCAGACATGAGATTCTACATTTTAGATTAGCTTGCGGAAAGGTCAGGACTGGCCAAAGAAAAATTCTTTAATAGGAAAAGGAAAGGATGGAACTGACATCGTTTTCTTCAGTAAGTTAGTTGTGTTGCTAGGTTTGGTATGCTACGTTGGGCTTACTTTTTCCATGTTTGTGCCTTCTATTGCAGGGTGTCGCTGTGATCACTGCTACAGGTTGCCGGGTCTCTTTTGTTGCAAGTTACTGCTGTTATTGTTGCTCCAGGCTGCTTCTGGTTCAGAGGTATTTTCGGGTTGCCTGATGTTGTTATGCTTGGTGATGTTATATACATGTATGTATATGAGGGCATGGGACATAGGTGTTGTCAGGCTGCTTACTGTTGCTCTTGCTGATGTCCTGTTATGTATATGAGAGCATGGTACAGAGGTGTTTTCAGGCTGCTTACTGTTGTTCTTTCTGCTGTCATTCTTGCTGATGTCCTGTTATAGTGTATACATGAGAGGATGAAATGTATGTTAACTTACGTGTGCCTGCTGACTTGGATGTGGCGTCTAGAGGGTTACTATTTGTTCTGTATTGTTTGGTTTTACCCTTCTATAGATCTCTATTTTGATTGTCGGCGTACTTGCCTTTGATTGTCATAATTTTCTTTTCTAGACTGTAGCAAAATGTGTGTACATCTCCAGAGAAAATGTTCTCCAGCAGGCCTCGAAGTATTTATCTTTGGAGATGCAAGAAATCAGAACTTGCGCTATTGGCAAAGATCAGATAATTGCCTCCGTATGTATCAACGCTCCACCATTTGGCAAGTATTCTATGCTACACCAGAAGAAAATCTTTGGTGATTATAAGTTAACTGCAGAGGCTGCTCTCGAGTCTGCAAAACTTGCTACTCTTCTCCACCTAAAAAAGATGGGCGTTTTCTATGTAGATCACATCAATCTAAGCGAGGTTGCCAAATGTGAAGCTAAGCTTGCAGACTGCCAGTGAAAGCTACTAGCCGCAGCAGACTGGGCAAACATGTTTCAAAAAAAGACAGAATGTCTGAAGGCTAAGCTAGATAGTGCCTCCAAAGAAGATGAAAAACTTGTTGCTGCAGCCAAAGTAGTCTCTTCTCTTTTTGCTTCATGATAATTCATCGCTTTGTTTATTAGGATCTTTCTTATTCCATTGTTGTTGCTTACAGGCAGTGTCAAGAAGGAAGAGTTAGTTCCCCAGGAAACCAACATCAAAAAAGAAGTATCTGATGCACAATCATCCACTCCATCGCCTTCTGATCGCCGTAGTAGCGCTAGGTGAGCCAGCCGCTGTTTACTGACATTGGTTTAATACATGGGACATACACTGTCAAAAACTAAATTTACTTTTTATTATGACTGTAGGCCATCAGCAATGAAAAGAAAAGTAACTAAGATGCAGCTCACTATGTGAAGTATGCAAGCATGGTGTGGTTTCGTTTGCGTTTGTTCTTAGAACATCTGACTCTTTGATCAACCCTTGTCCTAGGAACTATGGATTCCTTTTGATGATGCTACCACCCTTAAGTAAAGATGATAGCATCTGCTATCAGTCTTGTGTATTAGACCACATCCTGTCTTGCTGTGGGTTAAGATGCTTCTCTTCTGAACGTTTATCTACTGTAAATTAAAACTACTTAGATTATGTATGATATACTGTCCTATGTTTGCCACTTGTGTGGGTATCCTGATGTAGGCAGTTCTTTTCTGGTAGTGCCTAATTTAGTTCTTTTTTATGGAGGCAGTACGAACTAACTGAATAGATTGGTATCGAATAAAAACATATATATAACGGAGTCTAATAGTTCCATAGACTAAGAATATTTACAAATGAAACATAGAGTACATGGAATAAATTGGGAACCAACGGGCCCGTGCGCCAAGGCGCACTCCTAAATCTAGTGAGGTTTAATAGTAGGCATATTTTCATCACAAAAGCTTACAAGTTTAGATTCTGGTCATTGGAGTATTTGCCACATGTGATTAAAAAGTACGAGTATAAAAATGGATCAAAGAATTGATCATGCGTTGTTCCCACTGATCCCATAACAGTCTATCATATATTATGGAGAAGTATGTTTTAATTGCAACTAAATAGTAATGTGTTTGCAGGTGCTTCATAATGATTTTTTGGAGAGAAATTTCATCTGTTCTTAGTACAGTCTAATATATCTATTCTGATAGTTTGTGCTTTACATTTACACATAATTATATAATTCAGTTTTCTACATGTTGAATTTTATAAATGATGCTATTGGCGCTCTTTGTCCATGCTTACCACATGCTGCATTACTCTTTGTACTTCTCAGGCGAGAAATTAGGCTTTTGCCTATTCACCATCATTATTTGTTACATGTTCAAGCTAGTGTTCACAGTTATTTAATATTTTATTTGCAAATATGGAAATGACGTCGGGTCACTATATTTATATATGATGTCTCTGCGATATTGTTTTAGTATTGTAAAATGAATTTTGTTTTATCCCATCGTTTTGTATTTGTATGTTGGCTCAAGCAGCGGGGTATTTGTTTAGTTTGAACTAATCATTGCATCCCATGTTATCTATAGAGTGTCAATTTCTCACACTGCTGTTGCCTCTATATATTTGTCATAGTTGGATGCATCTTGAATGTAGCTCGATCTTTTATGGTCCTCAATAAAATCATTCCAATTAAGCTACTCTAGCTTTCTTTATGAACAAAAAAGCTTGAGCTGCAACCAGAGCATGCCGGATTTCCAAAGAGGGTAAGCAATATCACTGATTGATTCATTGTCGAGATTTCTTTTTTCCTTTTTTGCTGCATACAATCTCCACTGGGAAATTTATTTTGTTTACTGAAGCTAGATCGAGTGCCGATTTAAATGTTAAAGGTGACCCAAGAGTTTGCCGTTCATTAATGTTGTTTCCATTCCATCTTTTTCAGGGTAAATTTCCTGCACACGAAATATAAGTGCCTTAAAGTAAAGTATTTTGTGATAGCAATGTTAGGAATACGATCTGCCATCATAGATCTTGATGGCTCAACTCCGCGTAACTGTTGGTCTGCACTCTACGGTGTAGCCTTTTATAATGATACATTCTGTATGTATAATTGATGTGCTTTATAGTAGTAGGTATGTACTATTCGATCACCACTTCCTTCTATGGAAATGACAAAATTGCAACCGATTAAGCCACACGAGCGCGGTGTGTCGCCGTGCCTAATTCCCTAGTCTCATTTATGCCGTGCAATGGTAGTTGGATATTGTTGTGCTGGAACAAAAGGTACATGCTGATTACAGGTGCGTGTTGGCTTGGTACCAGGAGGGCCGAGAGTAACGAATGCTAGCCAGGAATTTCTTTATCTCCTCTTGGTTTATTTGTTGCCCACAGACATATATACATGATGCGGCTCAATAGGATTTATAGCCTAAATTGTATCCTTGCAGTCTCAAGCAACTGTTGAGATAAAAAATACTATGATTTTGGCTCAAACAGCATTTACATCTACAGACGTTTTTATATAAATATTTACATCTACATAGGAAAGGATTTATAAGTCAATTTTGAACGTCACCGTACCTACTTGGCTAAGAAATTGAGAAGTGCCATTCTGGACTGCTGCCTGAGGAGATGAATATATTGTCAGGCTGTCCATTGCTGGGACAAGGATCGCTTCATTATTCTGTATGGTCCTACACTTCCATTTGTTTTTTGCAGTTTTGTCCCGTATGTTTTCTTCCTTTCTGAAGGTTTTTGGTAAGGTATGTGCCCAACCTGAAATAAATTAGGCTTATGGTGGTGGTTTTGTTCTCTAAAGGGTTGGACATCACTTATAGGTATCACATGCCCTAATTGTTCATGTCATTCTTTGGTTCCGTATGAGTTCACGAAGTTTGCACTCTTTATAGGTTTATTAGGTGCTCATGCATTCACAGCCCATACAACTTTCCTATACATCCTCTATAAACTTATAACAGTACCTTCCCGACATGGAAACCTGAAAAACTAAATACTGAAAAGAAGTAAGAAGTAAACTGCGTTGGTTTGCTTCGAGCAAAGGAAAATTTTAGACAATGAGCACAAAATTGTAATGATGGCGTATAATGTGCTGCACTTTTTGTTGTCACATATTTAGCTTTGTCGATGTTATTTAAAGTAGCCTTATCCTATATGTCCTTAAGCTGAAAGATAGAGAAATAGTAGTATACAATAAGGCTAAGGGATAGCTGCATATGGTAGTACATAGGTTCGATACCCTGTATATCATATCGTAGATAGGGATACCGTTGATGAAGGGAGAGAAGTATTAATTTCCTCTAGAGAGACAACTGAGGGCTAAAATTATCTTTTCTGTCCATACGAAGTAGCTGTCATACTCTCTCTGTTCTGAAATACCCTGCATTCTAGGTTTATCAAGGTCAAATTTTAAGTTTGACCAAACATATTAAAAAAATTATATACACCTATAATACAACATAAGTACCATTAGAATCGTCATAAAATATATTTTCATAATATATACATTCGGTGCTATAGGTGTTTATAGTTTTTTCTATATATTCTATCAAACTTTATAATTTTTGGCTTTGACTAAACCCAGAATACAGGATATTTTAGAATAGAGAGGAGTATAGGGTACGTTTGGTTAGGAGCCCGAGGCTACCAAGCCAAATAATTGGCGTTGACCAATCGCTTGGGCATCGTTTGGATCAGAGCCCACTATTTGGCGTGCCCACGCGACCTTCACCTTTTCAGTGAAGTACAGATTCACGCCAACGATTTGTCTAGCTACGGGCGGCGAAAAGCCACGCCAAAATTTTGGCTCGCCCGCGCGTTGGCTGGACAAACTTGGGCAAAATCCAAACGTACCCATAGTCTCATAACACCCCGCACTCCTAAGTGCGACCAAGATGGGGTCGGTACTCAGGGTGCAGGTGGGAGTGGGCTACCCACGGAGCCCACTGCCCAAGCCCACATAAGAGACTATGTGGGACACCCACAAATACACAAGAAAAATATGTGGGCGTCTGTGGGACAGCCCACATCGACCCCAACAAGCAGTCACGCCCTCCACCGACGGACTCGAGTCCAGACTCCAGACGCCCTCGACGTCTCCTCATCGCGGACACGGGAAGGGAGTCGCCGGAGCCCCGCCGCGTTAGGGAGGGGAGGCGCCGGAGCCCCGCCGCGTTAGGGAGCCGCCGGAGCCCCGCCGGCTAGCTCCGCCATGGCAGATCCTCCTCCTCCGGCTGCGGGAGAAGGTTTACTCCCACCTCCCTTTCTCCCCGCCGCTCCTCCACCAATCCCAGTGGTCGACGCTCCTCCTCCGGCTGCGGGGGAAGGTCTACTCCCACCTCCCTTTCTCCCCGCCGCTCCTCCTCCGATCCATGGTCCAAGATCTAATATGGGCACCTGCAAGGAATCCTCAAGGTCCAAGAAAAGAAAGGTACTGTAATTTTTACTAGAGATCGATTTATTTTTGGTATACCAACTCTTGCAAGAGATGGTTGCTCAGTATATGTGATGTGCTGAGAGTGACCATGTGCTGAGAGTGACCATGGTTGCAAGTATGAACTGCTTTTAATCTGAAAGTGTTTTCATGGGTTCATGGGTTCTGAAAGTGTTTTAAGATTGGCACAAGGACTCTCAGCAAAATATCAATCAAGTCAAGTAGTCAACAATGAGTGCTTTGTCTGATTATTAAGTTACTGTAAATTCAAAAGGTTGTGTACGTTGAAGCAAATATCCTTTGTGGCTACCTACATTATCCATGTGTTATACTAGTATGTTTGTAGCTAGCTAGGTACAGAAGCACCGTCAATGTATCAGAGCAACACCCTGTGTGTATCTTTGTTCAGACCCTCTGAACAGGCACCATTAGCAAGCAAAATAAGGAGAGATGGAACTCCACTCTCAAGTTAATCGATGTCAGTGGCATTTTAAAATAAGCAATCAAGTTGCTAGGTAAACGCATGCCACAGCTCAGTACTGTCTAGGCTCTTCTCCTTTCCTAGGGAAGTTCCCTTCTCAATCACTACAGATTATTCCCCTTGATAAACAGACCGTGATGCAGTGATCCTTTACAGTTTATTTGTGTACTCCTGTTCTTTTCATTAGTGGTGCTCAGTATGGAGCTTTATCTTGTTTCAACTATCTCTAGTTTCTCAGGTAGGCAACAAGCTGCTGAAGTGTTGCCCTCTAGTGAGAGATAGTTGTTTGCAAGCAGCTTATTTGCAGTGCCATATTGGGGTGATGTCATCAGGAAATGGATGCACATAAAGAAATTGGAACATGCAGGGGTTCATTTTTTTTAGGGTAAAACAGTGGGATAACTCCCACTGCAATTTTTATAAATATTATGAGTAACTAATGAACTTGTGGAGCACCTCTACGAAAGTTCATCCGACAGTCAAACATTCAGCTAGAAGTAACTAATGAACTTGTTTAATTTTTTGCACGGAGGTGAGGACTTGGAGAATGAAGGCACCAACAAATTCCTCATCTCTACAATCCTCTAGCATTCAGCGATTCCTCCCAACTACAAATTTCGTTCTTCCATTTGTTGTGTGTTTTCAGCAGATTGCAATGAGCTTGTTGACAAGCGTGTTGTGGTGCACCTCCAGAGAAGTTCAGTGTTCATGTGAAGTTGTCATGTTCTGCATTTAGCTCCAGTGTTTTGCACAACATTTGTCTAGCAAGCTCACCAGCTCATTAGCTGTAGGCAAAACAGTTTTTTCATCAAGTAATTGTTACGAGGCATTCTGAAGAAAAAGTTAGAATAGGGCTCCCAAATGCATATCACAACTCAGAACTAGGCTCTTGGTGGTTGCAGCCTTGCAGGCTTGTCTGAGTCAACACATATGATTGTGTTAGTTTGATTATATGTCATATTCTCCATCGTATATTTCTGCCAATTCCCTTTGTCTCTTTTCTGTTGCTTACTGATTCCACTAACTCAAGCCTCTCTTTCTTCTCCACTCAGCCACAGATCCAGGAGCAGCCAACTGAAACAAGGATGCAGAGCCAGTCCACAAACAACAACACTGAAACCAGCAAACAGATCAAATCTTCAATATTATTGTGCAGTATGGTCTCAAAGAAGTAAAACCCACTGTCAATAATATTAGAGAGAGTTGCAACTTTGTGAGAAGTTCACAAACAAGGGTTGAGAAGTTCCTTGACATCGTCATGCAAGTAGGGCTCACTTCAAGATATAAAAGTCCACCTGTTGATGTCACAACTCGTTGGAACTCCACTTATTTGATGCTTGAAGCTGCTTTACCTCTCAGAGGCGCCTTTTCTTCTCTAGAGAAGCATGATAAGGATTATGCATTTGCTCCTTTGGCCACTGAATGGAAATTGGCAGAAGCTGTTTGCAAGTTGTTGAGGGTCTTCTACACCGCAACAAACACTCTTTCGGGCTCAAACTATCCCACTTCCCATCTGTATTTCTATCAGCTCTGGAATATCAAGAAAACGTTGTAAAGAAGAAGCAAGTCTGAAAATGAAGATAAGGAATAAAGAAGCATCTAGTCAAGATCATATAATTGCCCGTATGGTACAAGTCAGCTTGCATTCCTGTTATATTTGATCCACGATTCAAGTATGACCTCCTTGACTATCTTCTGAGGGACTTTGGAAATGAAGAGGAGGTGGGCACATGGATGGGCGAGGTGAAGAAAACCATGCAGAAACTCTTCGATGAATACAATCTAGAGGTTTCTGCTCACTCACAAAGAGAAATGGATAGTCCTAATACCGAAGAGGTGGAAGTAGAGGATGATCCACTTGTGAGTGGGATCAACACATGAGGTCTAAAAGAAGACAAGCAAGCAATGAGCTCGATTGCTATCTAAAAGAAGAGTTGCTTCCTCGGAAGAAGGAGGTGGACATTCTTCAATGGTGGAAAGTTAGTTCTTCCAAGTATCCCGTGCTCTCCAAAATGGCACGTGACATATTGGCCATTCCAGCTTCAACTGTTCCTTCCGAGTCAGCTTTTAGCACCGGAGGACGCGTCGTCAGCGACTACCGGAGCAGCCTTTCATCCTCTACTGTCGAGATTCTGATATGTCTATAGGACTGGTTTAAGGCAGCTGGTAGGTTACTGTTTTCCTTCACTAAAGTGTTTTCTTTGGCACAATATTACTTGTTACTGACTGTTTATTCTTGACATATTTTGCTCCTATGTTTTTTATAGAGTTGGAAAGAGCGTGACTGATCATACAGAAACATGTCTCATCAATGTTCAAGAAAGCATAAGGTAATTTCAGTATCTTCCTATCCTAGATGTTCAAGATTTCAGTATCTTTCTAGCAGATTTCTATCCTGCCATGGAGAATGTGTGTCGTATGACCAATCTTTGGGATAAATTGAGTAGATATGCTAATTATATTCATTCTAGCTGTTGAAACAAATGCCCTAGGCATTGTATATACTACATGGTACATAGATTCAATTTTAAAAAGAAAGATGAAAAAAAAAGATTGGTATATAGATTTATTGATAGCCAAGATGGAGTGGAAATCAAGTATGACACTAGCACGTAAACTAGCCTGAGATTAGCAATCTCTGTAATACCGAATATTCATGTAACTATTTATTACAAGTGAATAAATGAGATACTAAGTTACTATACAGCATTCCTGTCATCCTACTGTTTACAGTACAATACACTGATGTTGCCAACTTCAGCCCTTAATGCTTGTGATGACTAAGGTTAATGCTTGAATTTTTTTTGGCTGAAGTTAGCTTCTCTCTCAGCTGGGAAGGAACGTGGACATGTCTGATAGTAAACACATAACTGCCTGAGATCAACAGATCTTTCTATAACTGAATATTCATGTACATCATTATGTAGTATCTGAAGCTGTTGGTTGAAGCTGTTGGTTGAAGCTGTATCTGAAGCTGTTGGTTGAAGCTGTATGTTGGTTGAAGCTGTTGGTTGAAGCTGTATCTGAAGCTGTATCTGAAGCTGAAGCTGTATCTGAAGTAGTGGAGGCCATAGCATGTATCTGAAGCTGTTGGTTGAATACGTTGGTCACTAGTGGTAGTATCAGGTTTTGAATACGTTGCTCTGTCTTGATTGTGTTGCGAATGAGGTTGGTAATATTTGTATTAACATTATATGAGCAACAATTACAATAACATATTTGCGGGCACATGTGGACATACGTGGGATAGTGGGTACCCGCATAAGTTTCGCGGGCACCAGTGGGACGCCCACTTAAAATGCGTGGGACTGTGCGGGCATATGCGTGTCTTCCGCGGGTAGTCCCACCTGCACCCACCCGGTACCACTTGTGTGTCTGCCATTGGGTATGTTGAACTCAAAACCTGACGTTCACATGTCCCAATATGTGTCACATAGTACTCTCTCGATCTTAAAATAAGTAACACAACTTTATCTAAATATGTATGTATATACATATGAATCTAAAAAAATCTGTTTCATTTATTTTAGGATAGAGGGAGTACATCTTTTTGTATCTGTCTGCAAATTGTATATCTTTTGTTGGCTTGTGTGTACATACGATACATATGCACTTTGCACAAATGTGCTATTTCTTGCATGCATGAATTCTTAATTAAACCCTACACTTCAAGTTAGTCAGGTGTAGCACACACATACACAAAACCATGATATTCATATATATTCAAGCACTAAACAAAGGTTACCTTTTTCTGATCACATTGTACAGATTTCTGCTTTAGTTATTTTAAAAAAAAGTTTTGATATTTAACTTTACACTAATTATACCTATGATTGGCAATTAGATTTCGATTACATAAGGAGATAAGACATATATAACTTATCCACCGTTCTTGCACGGTATTAATATTTACTTCTCACTCCTTCTCTTTTAAGAGGATCGCAGTCCTTATTATGGTAGCACCAAATCAAGAAAATCCATTTTAAACCTACGCAAGTTTAATTTTACGATGGGGCCTCACATATATTTTTATATACACTTTAATTAGTAATTTCTGGACTTACATTTGATTTTTCCATGAATTTCCAATGCGAGCACTTTGTATTGGGATCATTCCTTTTAGTATTCCTGATTGAGACGACAATGTAAAGTTTTATATTTTTTTAGTACCAAGGTTACAAATGTATAATCCAAAAAATATATATGGAATTTTATAAAATTTTAAATATTCATGTAATAAATCCTTAAACATTATGTATTAAGTGTGACATAGAACAAACTAGCCCCGTTGGTGCACGGGTTGATGACTAGTGTTGCTAAGAGCATCTTCACTCGTTGGGCGAATTCAGGCCGAAATCCGGACCAAACTTTGGCTGAACGAAACACGTTTTTGGCCTAGGAACACCGAGTTTCCCACTCGCATTCCTAGCCCGAGTTTCTGGGATGCCCGTTTCCGATTAAATTCGTCTAAAATTCGGCTCAAGTTCGTCCATGGAGCGGCTCGTCGGCGAAGTAGTCGGCGTACAATAAGCAATAGCCCTCTATCCTTTGCCTCGCCTTGCACTTCTGGCGACCCTGCGCCGAACCACCGCGCTTCGGCTTCGCCATCCACAGGTACAGCTGGGCGAGGGAGGCGAGGATCTCCATGTGCTCTGCATCTTCGGCGACCTCGACGTTCTCCTGCTCCAGCAATACGGCGAGTATCTCCTCGTCGTCAGAGTCCATGGCCGAATAGGCCAAATGCCGAACACTTGGTGGACGTGGTGGTGAGAGCTCGCAGCGAAGTCGAGCTACGGAGAACTTCGGGTGGCGGAGGCGGCCTCAGAGTGGGCGGAGGAGTGGGATGCAACTACGGCGAGCATATATAGAGGCATGGGCATGTCTCAGCGTGGAGGAGCTCCGCCGGTGAAGTCATGGCGACAGAGGCGCTGGGAGCTCTTCGCCGCAGTCTGGGCGAGTGGAGTGGAGGAAAATGGGACTGTCTCGCTGACAGAGCTGGCCCACAGCCATTTTCGTTGCGTCCAGCGTTTCCAGGGCGTTTCCGGGATCCTGGGTACGACCTAGGAAGCCCGGACCAAAGTTCATCCGAATCTGGACGAAAACAGGTTACTGGGTACGCGACTTAGCCGATTTTCGGTGTCCGGACCTAAATCCAGCGTCTGGATCGGCGTCCTGGGTAGGCGAGTGGAGATGCTCTAATGAAGATTGCGTGAAGTTTTGTACGAAGGAAATTTTCAAGTGTAGGGGAAGAATGATGTGATGAGATAAAGAATGGACAAAAGTTAAAGCTTGGGGATGCCACCCTGTGTCACCCCAAGAAATATTCAAGAGGTACAAGCGTCAAATCTTAGGATGCCCAAGGCATCCCCTTCATCAATAAAAATCTCAGGTCTCTTTCTAGACACTTCGTTTTTATTGTTTCATGCACTGTTGTGTTGTTCTTGGAGCGTCTTAGTTTTCGTTTTTGGTTTTGGTTTGCTTAATTTGCTTGAATAAATTAGTTGTACCCCCGCATTCACTCTGTTGTTTCAAATAAGTTGATTGGTGTTGGAAAAGAGTAGAAAATTTCATGCTTAAGTGGTACAAAATGGAGCTTGTTTTGAATGTGGCTTAGACTTTATCATGTCATGCTAGATGTTGCCTTGACCTTATGCTTAGTGATTATTGCTATAGCATGACTTGTTCCAAACAATTGAGATTGCTTAATGTGCCTTGAAATAATCATGCGTTCTTTTAGCATACAAAAGCATAATATTGTGGTATTCTCCTTTGATGCTTTGTTTGAGTTTACTTGGCACATGATCGCACCATGTTATGACTATGAACTAGTCACCTTAGCCTCTATGATCATTTAGTTTTTTACTTGTGATACCACCTTATGCTTTGATTGATAATGTTTTGTCGCTCTGCATGATTATGGCCATTATTGCTCTCTTAGTTGGTCGCTCCCAGTCTTTTGCTAGCCTCCACTTGTACTGAGTAAGCTCTAATCATGCATCCAACTCCCCAAAAACCAAGTTATTCTAAAGAGTCCACTATAAATTCATATGCATGGTGTGTTACACCATTTCAAGTATATTCTTGTTTTATCTATCTTTCAAATTAAACTTGTTATGAGAAAATTAGTATTAAAGCTCTCACAAACTTGATGACACACTCTATTTTTCTTGCCCCTAATAAACGTGAACCATTGTGTCATCTATGTTGTATATGCTTGCACTTATAAGTTGGGAATTAGCAGAATCATGCTGTCATGGGGAACGCTTTCAACACCTGTACATATTACCTAGTTGATATCATGATCTTTTGATTATGGATGTCGGCGGTGTGAAATAAAAGGAGAGCTTGTAAGTTCATGGAGTATTATATATGTGTTAGAGAAACTCCTGGGCATCTAGCCTAAGCCATGCCTAATCATAGTGGAAACTTGCAGCATCACCATAGTGAGAAATCCATGAAGCATCCTCAGAAGAAAAAAAAAAGAGAAAAAGAAAAAAATATGCACCATGCTCATGGTAAATAAAAGGATCGCTGAGATGCTCACTGTCTGTTGCCTTGTCATTTTGATATGAGATAGCTCCTTTGTCATGGGGCAAGGGGTACCCCGTTGGCGGTTCTCTATGATACATATATACTTACAATGACAAGAACTTGCTTGTGACTAATGTTGAGTAGCATGAGGAACGACCCTCGTACTTAAGAGACATGAGATTGCTAACTTATGATTTGTCAAACATATACACCATATTTGTTCACTTTAACATTAATCACTTCAAGATGCTTATGATAGGGGCAATGAGAGCTGAAAGCTAATAAGTACCATAATTTTTGGAAACTCTTTATGAAACTTGAAATCCTTGCTTCCCTCTATGAAGGGCCTTTCTTCCTACTTTTATATTGAGTCTCCACCTTCTATCTTTATGCACCAATTAAGAGAGCATAGTTGTCATTCTTAGTTTTATGTGCATTGTCCCAAAACTTATTGATTGATTCATAATGTTGATATTGCTTGTTCTTGAACTATTTGTATCTAGTCACCCTTATGAACTTTGAAGGTGTCCTATGCATTTATGTTTTGCTACTCCATGAGGGACAAGCTGAATACCACTATGCTATGTTTTCTTTATTTGAAACTGATGACCCACAAGTAAAGGGGATCGCAATAGTCTTCGAGGATAGTATAACCCAATTTATTGATTCGACACAAGGAGAGCCAAAGAATACTTATAAGCCTTAACAACTGAGTTGTCAATTCAGCTGCACCTGAAAATAGTCTTGCTCATAGTAGTTTATCAGTAGCAATAGTTTTGTAGTAGCAATAGCAAAGTAACAACAGCAGTAAAACAAAGGCAATAGTAACAATAGTAGAAAACAGTAGGATTTGAGTGCGATAGGCATAGGGATGGATGGACGGGCGTTGCATGAACAAGACTATTCATATAATATCAAGATCTTGGGCAATTGCAGATAAATAAGATAAAGCATCCAATTACTAAATAATCATAGGCATGTGTTCCACATATAGTCATACGTGCTCGCAATGAGAACTTGCACAACATGGTTTGTCCTGCCAGCCCGTTGCAGCGGGGCCTCAAGGGAATCTACTGGCAATTAAGGTACTTCTTTTAATAGAGTACTGGATCACACCATGAACACACGTGATCCTCATATCACAGTCATTCCCTCCGGTTGTCCCAATTTCTATCACTTCGGGGCCTTTGGTTCCGGACAATAATATGTGTAAACAACTTGCAGATAAGATCACAAACAATAGTATCATCATGATTCAATAACATGTTCAGATTTGATATCATGGCACTCGGGCCCTAGTGACAGGCATTAAGCATAACAAGCTGCAACAATGTCAAAACACACTAACAAAGATACTAGGCACCATGCCCTAACAATCTTATTCGATTACATGATAGATCTCATCCAATCCCTACCATCTCCATAGCCTACAGCGGGGGATTACTCACTCATGGATGCGGGAAACATGGATGGTTGATGGAGAGACGTCGGTGATGATGATGGCGATGATATCCAATTTCCCGTCCTGGCAGGGTGCTAGAACGGAGTTTCTGGTTCCGAATCGTGGTTTCTGGTGGTGGCGGCACAGCGGAACTCTCTATGGAAAAACGTCAACCCCCCTCTGTTTTTAGGTCAGAAGGCTTTATGTAGGCGAAGGGGGAGACCGAGGGGGTGCACGAGGTGGCCTCATCACCCCAGGCGTGGCCTGGCCTGGCCCACACGGCCAGGCCGTGTGGGCCCCTCGTGGCCCTTCTTCGTCTCGTCTTCTGGCTCCGTGAGTCTTCTGGTAAAATAAGAGTTTTGCGATATGTTTCGGGATTTTTCCTAAAAGTTGATTTTCTGCACAAAAAACGAGACACCAAAGCAATTCTGCTGAAAACAGCGTCAGTCCGTGCTAGTTGTATCCAAATCACACAAATTAGAGGAGAAACAATAGCAAAAATGTTCGGGAAAGAATATATGTTTTGGACGTATCAACTCCCCCAATCTTAGCTTATTGCTTGTCCTCAAGCAATTTAGTTGAAAACTGAGTGCGATAAAAGAACTTTCACGAACACATTTGCTTCATGCGATGTATATATTCTCAGCATATGATCAATACTTAGACAATTCATAATAAGGAGTATGCAAATAAGTCTACTCAATAGTTATGCAAGCTATGAAGAGATTCCAACACAATAATAATAAGCAGCATGAAACATAAACATAAGCAACATTGCAATGCTCATAAGAAGGTACGATAGAGTGGTATCTCGCTTGCCTTTGATTGTGGAGCAAAACATAAATGCCAAGGCACCTATGAAGTTCAAGTGAAGAGTAGAAGTAAAGATATCAAAGATACAAGCATCAAAGTTATGTCATAATTAACCAAGTTTTGAAAACAAGCACATTACACTAAGAATGACAACTATGCTCTCAAGAAAGTGCTCATAGAATAAGTGGTGACTCAACCAGGAAGTGAAAAGGTTTTGAAAAGTTTGAAATGCTTCCAAATGCCTTGAGCTCTCGTTGCCCCTATCATAGGCATCTTTAAGTGGTCAAGTTTAAAGTGAGGCCCAATTTGAGTTATATGCTTGACATACCATAAACTGGAAATCTCATGTCCCTTAAGTACGAGGGTCGTTCCTCATGCTACTCAACTTTAGTTACCGGTAAGTTCTTGTCATTATAAGTACATGCGTATCATAGAGAACCGCCAACGGGGTACCCCTTTCCCCATGATACAGGAGCTATCCCATATCAAAATTACAAGGCAACAAACAATGAGCATCTCAACGATCTTTTTATTTGATATTTGCATAGGTTTTTATTGAGGATGCTTCACAGATTGCTCATTATGGTTATGATGCAAGTTTCCACCATGATTAGGCATGGCTTAGGCTAGCGGCCCAGGCGTTTCTCTAACACATATACATAACTCCATGGACTTACAAGCTCTCCTTTTATTTCACACCAACGACATCCGCAAACAAAATAGCATGATATCAACTGCATATATATTCACAGGTGTTGAAAGCGTTCCCCGTGACAACACGGTTCTGCTAACTCCCAACCTATAATTTGCAAGCATATAACTTTCATGGACTGTCACAATGGTTCAGGTTTATTAAGTGCAAGAAATAAAGTGTGCCATCAAGTTCGTGAGAGCTTTACTAACTAACTTTCTCATAACAAGCAAACATTTTGTTTGGAAGAAAACAAGGCATAATGAATATGCACAGAATAGCAAATGATGCTAATAGGTAGGTATGGTGGACACTTTTGACAATATTGGTTTTGGGGAGTTGGAAACACGAGTAGAGCTCATACTCAGTGCAAGTGAAGGCTAGCAATAGAGAGGGAGCGACAAACGAGAGAGCATTCACTATCATAATCATGCTTGCAACAAAACAAAATTAATTATGGCATAAAAGTGATGCAAGAACTCTGAGGCAAAATAAATCATCGAGGCTTAACTGGCTTTCGTTCAGTCATATGCATGCGTGAGCATGTGCCAAGTCAATTCAAATAAAGCATCCAGAGGAGGATACCACAATGTCATACCAAGTTATGAATAGAACAATGCAAGCAAACATTCATGTGACATGCTACAAACTATTAGCAAGTTGGAGCTAATCATAAGAGAGCAAGAACTACTAAGCATTCATTAAATAACATATACCTTACATTAACCGACTAAGAATGCCCACAATGATGAGTATATGTACAAAAATGAAGACACATAGAGTTCATTACCATCCTCTTACCACACCTCGAGTTGTCATAAATCATCATTATTGCCCTTCACTTGTGTGGCTTGAATAATAACATGAAACCAAACTCCGAAGGAGTCACTGAGGACCGCTAAACCCTGCAACGAACTTCACAAAACCATAGAAGGACAACAAATATTTTTGGGTTTTCAACTTTTTAAAGCAAGCACTCAAAGAAAAAAGGAACAAAGAAAAATATTTTTGGATTTTTCTCATAGCAAACCAAAACTAAAAGGCAAAGAAACAAACCAATAGAAACAACGAAAATATTTTTGGTCCTTTTGTGTTTTGGAAAGCAGAAACAAAAACTAAAAAGAAAGTGAAACATGGATATACAAAGTACCGACAGAACATGATATATAGATGAGTGTGATGTCGGTATACCTCCCCCAAGCTTAGGCTTTTGGCCTAAGTGGAGATCAATCAAAATGTGGGTAGTAACCCCAAGCCGGTGGATCATCGTAGGAATGATCATAATCAGGCCCTCGCGATGAAGAAGAAGAAGCACCCCAATCATAAGAGGGCTGCCGGTATGAGGACTCCCCGAAGTTGGAGGGATGAACTGAATTATCTTCGTCCTCTTCTCCAACATCCTCCTCTTGCTGGGAGAGCTCCGCCATGTATGTGTCAAGTTCTTCCTCCGTGAGTGACCAACCTTTCTTGGTATCAAAGTTAAACAAAGCAGGTGCAGGCAAAGAGACTACTTTCTCAGACTTACCCCATCTCCAACCACTCTCGAGAAAGGTTATTTCATAAGATAACTCGCTCAAACTAGACCTAGAAGAAACAAATTTATGCTGTATCATGGAATTGAGATCAAGTCTCTCTATGGGAAACTGCAAGTCTGAATGATAAGGTGCTAAACCATGCAAAGCTAATAAACGAGAGGCAATGATACCTCCACAAATTCCAACTTTCTCATGGTTAGCAGCAAGACGGAAAGCTATCAAAGCACCCAAGTTATAAGTTCTATCTCGTTTCAAGTCGACTGAGATAAAAGCTAGATCAAATGAAGATAATTTACTAGCAGTTTTCCTAGCAAGAATACACTTGGCAATGAAATAGGCAAAATAACGAATGGATGGGATATGAATATTCCGAATTTTACCACTCTCCTTTGAGAAGCTGCATCCTTGGCAAATCTCTTCATATAAGTCCATGAGTGGCGTAGGCCTCTCCCTAATATTCTCACAAGAACCCAACTGTGGCACTCTAATAGCTGCACAAAAATCATCAAAAGGGAGGTTGATAGCTATATTGTAAATTTTGTAGTGAACCATGGGGTTAGGCAAGGTCCAACTAAATCGAAAATCCTGCACCACAGACATAGTTAATTTCACATATTGGTAAGGTTCTTCTCCAAGAAAATGTTCCAACCCTGCATTAGAAATTAGAGTTTGGAAGTCATGAAAAATCCCTGCAGCTCTCATGAATTCAGGGCATGGATATATAGAAGAGAAAACTTCCTCCCCGTGGTGTACTTTCATAATCTCCGATACCCTTAATTCATGTTGACTCAGCTGGTATTCACTCATCTTGTTTCTGAAATTTTTAGACAAACATCAAACCAAGTAATTTCTAAGTTAATAAATGATGAGGAACTACCATAGGAACTTGCTAGAGTGCTAAACATGCATCAAAATGAAATTTCTAAGCATAGAACAAGCAAGCAAGCTCACATAACCTGTCACCCACAGTGTTGAGAATCCTGCTCAATTATTTTAGGATGTCCCTCTGGATATAAGGGATCCTGAGTGGTAGCACCACTCCTAGTTCTAATTTCATAAGCATGTTTATCTCTAGAAGCATTAACTAGCATATATTTTTGTACTTTAGCAAGTTGATCAATTTGGGTTTGAACCATTTGGAAGTGTTTAACAAGCATTTTAACATCATTAGCAGTTCTTTCCACAATATCTTTCAACTCATTAATAGCTATAGAGTTTTCCAATAAATGATTCTGAACTTGTTTATTAAAATTACCTTGATTAACAATAAAAGTATCAAGTTCCTCTAAGCATTGATCAGTAGGTTTACCATAAGGAATATCACCTTCATCAAAATGTTGGAGAGAGTGTACCTCAATAGTGGATGAGTGAGAAATTGGCTTACATAATTCTTCTATAGGAGGTAAATTCTTCACATCTTAAGATTTAATACCCTTCTCCTTAAGACATTTCTTAGCTTCTTTCATCACTTCACCATTTAATTCAATCACTCCCCTCTTCTTGGGTGTTGGTGTTGGAGTTGGTTCAGGCACAATTGGTTCAGGTTCAGGTGTAGCTGACTCAGGTGTAATTGGCTCAGTTGTAGTCCAATCATCATAATTCTTGCTTATTTTAGCCATTAATTCTTGAGATTTTGCAGGAGTTCTTTTCCCAAAAACACAATCAGCAAAACTATCTAGGTATGTCCTAGATTCATCAGTTAGTCCATTATAGTATATATCAAGAAGCTCATTTTTAGGTAATGGACATCCAGGATGTGCATGAATCAAGGCACAGAACCTTGTCCATGACTCAGGCAATTTCTCCTCTTCTCCCTGTTTAAAATCAAAAAAATTCTGCAAAATAGCATGTCGAGCACTAGGAGGGAAATATTTCTGAAATAAAGTAGCAATCAAGCAATCAGGGCTATCAATGGATCCAGGAGGTAGACTATTAAACCAAGCTTTAGCCTCTCCTTTCAATGAAAAAGGGAAAATTTTAGCAACAAAGTACTTGTGCATCTTAACATCATCAGAAAATAAGCCACTCATAGTAGAAAGCTCAGTCATATGAGCCACAACACTTTTATTCTCAGTCCCACAAAAAGGTTCTTTCTCAACAATGGTTATGCAGGATAAATCAAGAGAAAATCATAATCTTTATCTTTAATGTTTATGGGAGAAGTGGCAAACTTAGCATCAGGAAATAGTTTAGGTATAATAGTACGTTTCTCAAGAAGACTCTTAATAGCACTAGCACCACGTGCGATATTCTTCAATAAATTCATCAGTCATCTCAATATAGCCATCATTGATATCATAAATCTCTCTAGACTCAAGTGAGCTAACAGGTGTAATAGTGTGTTCACTAGGAGTTTTAGTGTTTCCCAATATAGTTCTAGCAATTGTAGAATCTAGGAAAGGACCTAATGAACCACTCTCATCAAGCACAGTAGAAGTAACATCATGAGCATCAGAAGCAATTTCAGATTCAGTAGTAGTAGCAGTGTGTGTAGCATGTGTATGTGGTGGTGGTGTAACAAGCTTACTTATAACAGACGGTGAATCAATAACATCAGAGGTGTTTAGAACTATACCTCTTCTTGCAGTGATGGTAAAATAGGAAACTTTCCATCACGAGACTTTCCCATGATGAAAAGGATAGCAGTGAACAATAATAAATACAAGTGAACTTACAAATAAAGCTATGCTCCCCGGCAACAGCACCAGAAAATAGTCTTGATGACACACAAGTATAGGGGATCGCAATAGTCTTCGAGGGTAGTATAACCCAATTTATTGATTCGACACAAGAGGATCCAAAGAATACTTATAAGACTTAACAACTGAGTTTTTAATTCAGCTGCACCAGGAAATAGTCTTGCGCATAGTAGTTTATCAGTAACAACAGTTTTGTAGTAGCAATAGCAAAGTAAAAGCAGCAGTAAAACAATGGCAGTAGTAACAATAGTATCAAACAACATGATTTGAGTGCGGTAGGCATAGGGATGGATGGACGGGCGTTTCATGGACATGACTATTCATGTAATATCAAGATCTAGGGCAATTGCAGATAAATAAGATAAAGCATCCAAGTACTAAATAATCATAGGCATGTGTTCCACATATAGTCATACATGCTCGCAATGAGAACTTGCACACCATATTTTTTCCTGCCATCCCGTTGCAGCGAGGCCTCAAGGGAATCTACTGGCAATTAAGGTAATCCTTTTAATAGGGTACCGGAGCAAAGAATTAACACTCCGTGAACACACGTGATCCTCCTATCACAGCCATTCCCTCCTATTGTCCCATTTTTGTCACTTCGGGGCCTTTGGTTCCGGACAATAATATGTGTAAACAACTTGCAGATAAGATCACAAACAATACTATCATCATGATTCACTAACATGTTCAGATCTGAGATCGTGGCACTTGGGCCCTAGTGACAAGCATTAAGCATAACAAGTTGCAACAATGTCAAAAAAGCACTAACAAAGATACTAGGAACCATGCCCTAACAATCTTATTCGATTACATGATAGATCTCATCCAATCCCTACCATCCCCATAGCCTACAGCAGGGGATTACTCACTTGTGGATGGGGGAAATATGGATGGTTGATGGAGAGGCATCGGTGATGATGATGATGGCGATGATCTCCTCCAATTCCCCGTCCCATCAGGGTGCCAGAAAGGAGTTTCTGGTTCCAAATCGCGGTTTCTGGTGGTGGCGGCGCAGCGGAACTCTCTCTAGAAAAACGTCGAACCCCCTCTATTTTTAGGTCAGAAGGCTTTATGTATGCGAAGGGAGAGACCGAGGGGGTGCACGAGGTGGCCTCACCATCCCTAGTCGCGGCCTGACCTGGCCCGCGCGGCCAGGGGGTCTCGTCTTCTGGCTCCGTGAGTCTTCTGGTAAAAATAGGAGTTCAGCGATATTTTTTGGGATTTTTCCTGAAAGTTGATTTTCTGCACAAAAACGAGACACCAAAGAAATTCTGCTGAAAATAGCGTCAGTTTGTGTTAGTTATATCCAAATGACACAAATTAGAGGAGAAACAATAGCAAAAGTGTTTGGGAAAGTAGATACGTTTTGGACGTATCAGAAATAAACAAACGTCTCTCAATGCATTGTTATTCATGATCTTTGTTTGTATCCTTTCATGTTGCAACATAGTTGTTATGTATTATTGTTAGAACTACATCTTTCATGCTCATGTTTAGAGTACTTTGATCCCAGCTTTTAATGCTTTGAAAATGGTTTGATCAAGATTGTGATGGTGCATGTCACCTCAAAAATTATTCTTTTTATCACTTACCTACTCGAGGACGAGCAGGAGTTAAGCTTGGGATGCTTGATACGTCGTAAATGTATCTATAATTTTTGATGTTCCATGCTTGTTTAGTATCAACTTTGCTATGCTTTGTCTACACTTTGAGGTATTTTTATACATTTTCTAGGACTAACCTATTAACAAGATGCCGCAGTGCCAGTTCCCTATTTTCTGCTATTTTTGGTTTCAGAAAATCTAGTAAGGAAATATTCTCGGAATTGGACTTTGCCCCAACGAACAGTGAGGTTGTCATTCTCACCGGTTTGCTGAAACAAAGGATTAACCGTATGGTGTGGAAGGTAATGGTGGCTTAGAGAAAGTAAACAGAAATAGTGGAAGATATATTAATGGTAAAGATTGGACCGGGGTCCATAGTTCACTAGAGGTGTTCTCCTTAAGATAAACAACATAACATGCTGGGTAAACAAATTATAGCGGGACCATTGACACGACAGAGCAAGGCATAACAATGTAATACTAGACATTCATGATCCTATGAGATTTGATTGGGCATTACAACAATATACATATACCGCCATCCAACTGTATCTATGACTAGTAATCCACCTTCAGGTTATCATCCGAACCCCCTCCAGTATTAAGTTGCAAGCAACGGGTAACTGCTTTAAGCAAGGTGTGTAAAGTAAACAATACAATTGTTCCATGAACAAGAGATTGTTGTTTTCTCCCTAGTAGTAACAACACATCTACAACCTTAGATATTTTTTTCACTTCCCAGATTCAATAGTGGCATGAACCCACTATCGAGCATAAATACCCCCTCTTGGAGTCACTAGCATCTACTTGGCCAAGATAGGTACTAGAAACGGAGAGCATGTAAGATCTCAAACAACACATACATGATAGAATCAATAAGATAGAATCATTAACCAATCTGACATAGTAATCTCAATATCCATCAGATCCTTGCAAACACAACATGCATGATTACAAATAGATGATCTCGATCATGAACGGAGCTCACAAAATCTAAACATGGTAGCACAAAGGAGGAGAAACAACCATCTAGTTACTACATGGACCCTAGTCCAAGGTCGAACTACTCACGCATCATACCCAAGGCTTGCATGGTTATAAGAAGGCCTCCGGGATGATCTCTCCCCTCCGGTAGGGTGCCGATAAGAGCTTCAGATCCCCCCGATCTTGGGACGATGGTGGCGGCAGCTATGGACTATTTCGTGTAAGATTGATCAGGTAATTAGGGTTTAGGTATCGGGGGCTTCTTATAGGCGAAGAGGGAGGCCGAGGGGGTTCCCAAGGCGGCTACACCCCCTAGGCGCGGGCTAGTCCTGGCCGCGTGGCCAGGGGGTGTGGCCCCTCGAGGCCCTCCTCCGTCTCGTCTTCTGGCTCCGTGTTCTCCTCGATAAAATATTGACTTTGGCTTTTATCTCATCCAATTCCGAGAATATTCATTTTCTGACTTTTTTGGAACCAAAAACAACAGAAAACAGGCAACTGGCTCTGTGGCAACTTGTTAATAGGTTAGTCCTAGAAAACGAATAAAAACACCTCAAAGTGAAGACAAAGGAAAGCAAAGTACATACTAAACAAGCATGGGACATAAAAAATTATAGATACGTTTACGACGTATCACACACCCTAGAGCCGCGCGGCCGGGGGGCGCGTCACCCTATGGTGTGGGCCCCTCGGGCGGCCCCCTGCCTCGCCTCTTCACCTATAAAGTCACCCCGATGTAGAAACCCTAAGCACCTGATCAGATCTCCACGAAACAGTCTGTAGCCGTCGCCACCATCATGCCTAGATCGGGGGGTCTGAAGCTGTTCTCGGCACCCTGCCGGAGGGGAGAGATCATCCCGGAGGCCTTCTTCATCACCATGCCAGCCTCCGGTATGATGCGTGAGTAGTTCACCCTTGGACTATGGGTCCATATAGTAGCTAGATGGTTATTTATCCTCATTTGTGCTATCATGTTTAGATCTTGTGAGCTCCGTTCATGATCAAGATCATCTATTTGTAATCATACATGTTGTGTTTGCGGGGATCCGATAGATATTGAGATACTATGTCAGATTGATTATTGATTCTATCATGTCTGTGTTATTTGTGATGTTGCATGCTCTCCGTTGCTAGTAGCTATCTTGGCCAAGTAGATGCTTGTGACTCCAAGAGGGAGTATTTATGCTCGATAGTAGGTTCATGCCTCTAGTAATCTGGGGAAGTGACAGAAATCTCTAAGGTTGTAGATGTGCTGTTGTGACTAGGGATAAAACAACATTTTTTTGTTCATGGAACAATTGTATTGTTTACTTTACACACATTGGATACTGCAATTATCTGTTGCTTGCAACTTAATACTGGAAGGGGTTCGGATGATAACCTGAAGGTGTATTATTAGTCATAGATGCAGTTGGATTATGGTCTATGTAAATTGTTGTAATGCCCAATCAAATCTCATAGGAGTCATGATGTCTAGTATTTGCATTGTTATGCTTTCTCAATCTGTCAATTTCCCCGTTGTAATTTGTTCACCTAGAATGTTATCTATCTTAAGGAGAACACCTCTAGTGAACTGTGGACCCCGGTCCAATCTTTACCATTGATACATCATCTATTGTTATCGTTTACTTTCTACAAACAACCATTACCTTCCACACTATATACTTAATCCTTTGTTTTCAGCAAACCAGTGAGATTTACAACCTCACTATAAGTTGGGGCAAAGTCTTGAGTTTGTGTTGTGCAGGATTCCAAGTTGTTAGCAACACCTTGGAGTTGTTTCCTTGCTCCTACTGGTTCGATAACCTTGGTTTCATAACTGAGGGAAAACTTGCTGTTGTGCTCATCACACCTTGCTCTTGGGATTTCCCAATGAGGTTCTACAGTCAACTGAGCCGCCGTCAGTGACATGCACCATCACAATCTTGATCAAAATATTTTAAAGCATTGATAGATGGGATCATAGTACTCTAAACATGAGCATGAAAGATATATTTATAACAATAATACATAGCAACCATGTTGTAACATGAAAAGGTACAAATAAAAGATCATGAATAACAATGCATTGAAAGACATTTGTTTGTTTCACATATAAAAAACATAGCAAGAGTGGTATTCAGCTTGTCCTTCATGGTATAGCAAAACATAAATGCATAGGACACCTTCAAAGTTCATAAGGGTCACTAGATACAAATAATTTAAGAACAAGCAATATCAAAGTTATGAATCAATCGACAAGTTTTGCGACAATGCACATTGAACTAAGAATGACAACTATGCTCACTTAATTTGGTGCATAAAGATAGAAGATGGAGACTCAACATAAAATTAAAAAGAAAGGCGCTTCATAGAGGGAAGTAGGGATTTCAAGTTTCATAAAGAGCATCCAAAAATTATGGTACTTATTAGCTTTGAGCTCTCATTGCCCCTATCATTGGCATCTTGAGGTGATTAAGGTTAAAGTGACACAAATATGAGGTATATGCTTGACAATTCATAAGTTGAAAATTGCATGTCCCTTGAGTACGAGGGTTGTTCCTCATGCTACTCAACTTTAGTCACAAGCAAGTTCTTGTCATTGCAAGTATATGTGTATCATAGAGAACTGCCAACGGGGTATCCCTTGCCCCATGACACAGGAGTTATACCATATCAAAATGACAAGGCAACAGACAATGAGCATCTCCACGATCTTTTTATTTACCATGAGTATGGTGCTTTTTTCTTCTTTTTTTCTATATTTTTCTGAAGATGCTTCATAGATTGCCCACTATCATTATGATGCAAGTTTCCACCATGATAGGCATGGCTTAGGCTAGCCACCCAGACGTTTATCTAACACATATACAATACTCCATGGACTTACAAGCTCCCCTTTTATTTCAACCCCTGACATCCATAAACAAAAGATCATGATATCAACTGGATAGATATGTACAAGTGTTGAAAGCGTTCCCCATGACAGCATGGTTCTGCTAACTCCCAACTTATAACTTGCAAGCATATAAGCAACATAGATGGCACAATGGTTCAAGTTTATTAAGTGCAAGAAAATAAAGTGTGCCATCAAGTTCGTGAGAGCTTTAATCACTAACTTTCACATAACAAAAATTTAATTTGGAAGATAGATAAAAACATGAATATACTTGGAATGGTGTAACACCATGAATAGGAGTTTATAGTGGACTCTTTGGAATAACTTGGTTTCTTGGGAGTTGGATGCACGAGTAGAGCCCGTACTCAGTACATAGGCTTGCAAAAGACTGGGAGCGATCAACTAAGAGAGCAATAATGACCATAATCATGCAAAGCGACAAAACATTATTAATTAAAGCATAAAGTGATATCACAAGTCAAAAACTAAATGATCATAGATGCTAAGGTGAATGGTTCATAGTCTTAACATGGTGTAAGCATGTGCCAAGTCAACCCAAAATAAAGCATCAAAGGAGAATACCACAATACTATGCTTTTGTATGCTAAAACAATGAGCGTGTCTCTCTCCAAAATAAGTGTACTGGGATCCAACCAATTTATTGCAGCAAACCAAGCAAAATAAAACTAAAAAAACAAAGACGCTCCAACATATAGTGCATGAAGCAATAAAAATGTAGTGTCTTGAAAGAAGACCTGGGATTTTTATTGATGAGGAAGGGGATTCCTTGGGCATCCCCAATCTTTGAATCTTGTACCTCTTGAATATTTCTTGGGGTGACACGGGTGGCATCCCCAATCTTGATATTTTGTCCATACTTCATCTCATCACATCATTCTTTCCCTACACTTGAAAATTTCCTTCATACAAAATTTCACATAATCTTTATTAGCAACATTAGTGTATTCAAGATAATAAACCTTTGGTTCCAGTTTCAACTCCAGTAAAACTTCCATTAAAACATAAGATACTGTATCAACTCCTTTTAAAAGCTCAAGTGATCCAAAAGAACTAAAAAAGAAACCGATTAAGAGGCAAATGCAAATAATGGCAGAAATCTGTCAAAACAGACCAGCAGGTAAAGACCGATTTTTTCGAAAATCTTCTGTTGCTCAAATTGAAAAGTGCAAAACAAAAGAAAGTTTGGTAATAACCTGGGGCGTGCACACAAATAATTGCATATAAATACGATGTTCCGGGATTTCTCACAATTTTTTATGGCGAAGCACAGAAATCTGTTTCGGGACAACAACTTCCCCAAATATTACTTCCCTCTCATTAGAGGTTATTCTTGGCACAAAAACCAAACAAAAAGGATAAGGAGATGTTATTACAGAGGAAATAACTTCCAAGACTCAAAGAAACAAAAATAAACTGAAAGCAAAAATATAATGGGTTGTCTCCTCAAAGCTCTTTCTTTATAGCCATTATGATAGGCATGATAATTTCGGTAATGCTCACATAAGAAATATGAAGTAAAAGAGAGCATCAAAAAGCAAATATAAAATAAATTTAAGTCTAACCCACTTCCTATGAAAAATAATCTTGTAAAGAAACAAGTCATGAAAGTACAAAGCAACAAGCATAGGAAAGCAAAACAAGTGCAACTTCAAAATTTTGAACATAAAACCATGTTTCCCTCTCTCATAATAACTTTCAGTGGCATCATGAATAAAATTAACAATATAACTATCACATAAAACATTCTTATTATGAGCCACATGCATATAATAATTATTACTCTCCACATAAGAATAGTCATTCTTATTAATTGTAGTGCGAGCAAATTCAACAAAATAGCTATCATTATTATTCTCATCACCATAATCATCAAATATAGGAGGCATATTGTAATCATAATTAATTTTCTCCTCGATAGTGGGTGGACTGAAAATATCATATTCATCATTGTAATCATCATATATTGGAGGTATAGTATCATCAAAGCAAATTTTCTCCTCTAAAGTAGGTGGACTGAAAATATCATATTCATCATTGTAATCATCATATATTGGAGGTATAGTATCATCATAGAAAATTTTCTCCTCTAAATCTAAGGAACTAAAAAGATAATTTTCATAAAAACTAGCTTCCCCAAGCTTAGACGTTTCCATAGCATTAGCAATAGTGGTGTTTAAAGAATTCATACTAATAAGTAATAACATTGCTATTAGCATGCAAATAAAGTTCCATAGGTTTTTTTATTTTCTCTTCAAACATTTCATGTCCTAACTCAAGATATATACTATAAAGCTCTCTAATTTTGTTGCTGTTTTCCATTAAGCCTAACAAGTGAAAATAAAAACAAGAAAAAAGATATAATTGCATAATCTAAAGGAAATAACTTCGAGCACTCACACACCAGCAACAGTACTAGAAGATAGCTTAGTAGCCCGAGGATGTGAGTACCTTTTTGTAGGGTTCGCAACATAGAAAACAAAAAATTTCCTACGATGGGAACAACTATGTACCAAGATCTATCTACTAGATACAAGCAACGGGTGGATATACATCCATAGAATACATACCCTCTAAGACCTAATAGCGTTAACGAGGTTGTACTCGTGGATGATGTAGACGAACGCTTGCCGATCTCAAGATCGTGATGAAGTCCATCTGGTCCAGCCGGTCCAGCACGATCAAGTCCAGCACCTCAAAGCAGTGGTGCATCCGTGATCGCACACACGTACGGGTACCCCGACAACCTCCACGCCCTCGCTCCAGCGAAGAAACAAATCCTTCCAGAAAAAGCCACCGGGAACATGTATCTCGCTGATCCGAGACCATGGGGAAATTCTAAAGGGGGAGAGAGATCCTTCGCGAGGAGGTGTCCTTTTATAGGGGAGGGGGGCAGCCCAAGGGGGCATGGCCGCCGGCCATGGAGGGTGCCCCCACCTCTCCCTCATTCATGTGGTGGAAGCTCCACTCACATAAAAAACCTCTCCACTCACAATTCCACTCACATGCATTAATTTTCCACCAAAATTAATGCAAGCTCTCATTTAAATAAAACTCTTTTATTTATTTATTCAGAATTTTGTTAATTACTTTAATTAACAAACATTCACATAAAACCCCTTGCTAGTATTCCATTTCACATGGAGAACCAGTTTCAGCAATTTCAACAGAAACAGTTCCGGTGTCTAGTGAAATAAATTCCTGCGCTTTCCTTTTCTTTTTCTGGCATATCATTTGCTCCGAATGGTGTTGGTATCCCTTAAGTGTGTCACCCTACGGTTTGCGAATAATGTGGACATGATCGAGACCCTTCTCCGATCAATAATCAGTAGCGGGACCTGGAGATCCATACTGACTCCCACACATTCAACGATGACTTCTGTGATCGTGTGAACCTTTTACGCTAGTATCTTAATCCCTTTCTTTCACGATATATTACATGTCCGAGATTCTATCATCGGTATCTCCATACCTAGTTTGATCTCGTTACCGACATGCACTCTTTTCTCGTTCCCGTGATATAACATTCTAGTGATAAAATCACTTGCTTGCAAGCTAATCAATGTGATATCACCGAGAGGGCCCAGAGCATATCTATCCGTCATCGGGATGAACAAATTCCACTCTCTATCCATGGGTCTCAACATAACACTTTAGTAGTTCTGAAGCCATCTTTATAATCACCCAGTTACGGTGTGACGTTTGATGTCATCGAGAAACTCTTCTGGTGTTAGTGATTGACATGATCTCATGGTCTAAGGATTAGGATCACTTCGTAAGTTGTTATAGCAATATAAACTCAATGACTTTGATCGTAATGCTATACTTCGGATGAATGTTCATCACATCATTACACTAATGTTGTGACCTCGTTATTAACAACATCCAATGTCCATGATCAGGAAACCTTTGATCATCTTGATAATCAACGAGCTAGTTTATAAGAGAGGCATAACTAGGGATTTCCTTTTTGTTTATTAAACACACATGTATTAATGTTTCCGTATTAATACAATTATAGCATGTAAAATAAACATTTATCATAAACAAGGAATACGATAATAACCACTTTATTATTGCCTCTCGGGCATATTCCCTTCAGTCTCCCACTTGCACTAGAGACAATAATCTAGTTTGAAAACTTTGCGTATTGAACACCTATGGCTTTCTGGTGTTCCATATACGCAACTGCAAGTGGTTAACATAATCTATGGATCTGATGCTTTCAGGTCCGTGTGTATTTGCATGTCTTTGCGTCTCCACGCATCACTCATTCTCCAATGAGATGGCATTGTATAAATTTGGTCTTTCGGTGAGACCTTTAGTTCCTTGGGGTTAAAACACGTCGATACTATTGTCATACAATATATCTTTAGTGTTAGCCCATTGCGAACCACACCTTAGTTTGATAACAAACTACTTGACACAAATTCCCTCCTTTGCTGCTACTATAGCAGTCATATACTTAGCCTTTTTGTTGTTGTATTCGTCACAATGTCTTAACTTTGGATTTCATCCAAATCCATCATGGAAACTTTCTTTCCATTTCATTGTGCCACCCATAGTTTAAATTGAGATAAACTTAATTTGTATCTTGTGACAAAACTAGTATCAATGTAACACTTTACAATGAACTATTTGTAATTGTTTGTCACCTCTACACAAATATATTCTTAGTTCTTCCAAAAGACCATAAGAATATCCTTACTATAGTCCAATGATCATTTTACGATTCATTCTGGTATATGCTCATAACACTTAGAGCATAGGACATATCTGGATGTGTACATATCATGGTATGATTGATCAAAACATTCTCGTGATTTCACTCATCAAGTGTCAAAGCACTTGAATCTTGTTTCACTTATCAAGTGTCGATACACTTGAATCTTGATTCAATTCCTTTCCATGCGACAAGAACCGCTTCTTGTTGTTTCTATATTGAACTCCTTCAATATCTCATATATGTACGTGTGGCATAACCATATTGGTGTCACAGTCTATCCACTATAGACATTTACGCTAAATATTTGGGTTTTGCCTAAGTATTTCATCAAAATGAAATTCTTAACCTTTGTCAATAAAAGATACATCATTTCTAATCAACAAGATGTCCTCCACATAATGTATTAGAAATATGTCTCAGCGCTCCCACTTAATTTCTTGCAAATGCAAGCATCTTCATCGTCTCCTAATGAAAACTCCTTTTCATTAAGGTGAAGATTCCAACTCCGCGATGCTTACTTCAACCATTAAAGTTTGCATGCCCCTTTTAGCATTCTTTGAATTAACAAAACCCTTTGGACCATGTCATGTACACGTCCTAGGTAACCATTATATTAGAAGAACTTTGTTTTGTTTATTCATCTATCATATACCAAATTATATGTAGTGATTGCTACTTTAATCCGTCCAGACTAAATATCGCTATGAAAGATCAAATCTTGTCATAGTCAACTCCTTGAACATTGTCATAAAATACTTTACGACATGTCGACTATTTCATAGATTTGAAAACATCCATGTCTGTTTCTTTATAGATCCAAATACGACCGATAGGGTTTTACACCTTTTCGGAGGGTCTTCCAAGTTCAAAACTTGATTTCTCGTATATGGAACTATCACGGATTTTATGTCTTTAAGCCATTTGACGGAGTCAGGGCCCATCATCGCTTCTTTGTATGTATTCGGTTCATCATTGTCAAACAATAATGATTTACTCTCAAATCTTAGCATTTGATTCTTTAACCGACCTACTTGGTTCAATAGGAACTTAGATCTCCGTGACCACAACCTTTGAGGCACATAAGCTATGAGCATTATGGCAGCCTTCAGAACGATTTCCGGCGCTGCGCAACTCAGCACATATAGCTAAGGTTCGTTAACCTTATCAAAGTTCTATTGTCCTCCCACTTAACTTTTACGAAAAATTCCTTCTCCAAGAAACTTCACGTTTCAAGCGACAAACCCTTTTTGTCCTTGGTGTTATGAAGGAATAACCAATTGTTATTCGAAATAACCTACAAAGACATGCTCATCCGACTTCGGTTGTAAACATCTTACTTATGTTTAGCATACCAAAATTTAAGAAATGACAACTTGGGTTTTACCCCAAACCATAACTTCCATGGTGTCATTTCAACGGATCAAGATGGAGCTCTTTTCAGTGTAAAAGCGGTAGTCTCTAAAGCTTTAATCTTTTAAAACATAATGGCAGTTTTATAAATAACACCTTTGATCCAACCATGTCAAACAAGGTTTCCTTACAAATCTCAAACACTCCATATTCCTATGGTGTTTTGGGAGATGTAAATCTAGGTGTTTTGCTAAACTTGTAACTCAAATAAATCCCTTTTATGATAAAATCATAATTCATTTATTTTTCTTGTTACACTTGTAACTCAAATAAATCCCTTATGATAAAATCATAAACCATTTATTTTCTTGTCACAATGATTTTCACTTCATCTTGAAAGTCTTTGAACATTTTCAAATATTTCACACTTCTTTCTCATTAAGTGAATATTCACTCAAATTTCCGGAGAAAGCATATGAAGTTGAAACCCATCGCTTACACATAATGGACTACATACATCGATATGTATAAATTCCAATATTTTAGTCGTTCGTTCTTCTTTGGCCTTTGAACGAAGTTTTAATTATCGCGAGGAAAGTCTCACAAGCGTCACTTGATCAAATCAAAGACTCCAAAAATCCATGAATATGGAGATTTTTCATGTTTTCTTTCCAATATAATTTAAACAGCGATGTCACTTCGTAAGTGATCTTCCAATCATTTGTCTTGCGACATTTTAGCATTAGATTTATGGATGTGATTTCTCCAAGTAGATTTGTAAATCATCCATCTAATATGGAATATGGTAATTATTTGAACAACCTTTGTTCTCATAATACCTGATTCAAATAACAATTATTAAAACAAATCTTGAAGTCAAGCTTTGATGTCAACGAGAAATACAAACAACGGTTTGTTTGTTTTCGATGAACATCATCACATATTCTCTTGCTAGTTACTTAGGCCATTGTGGTTCATGAATTGCGTCGTTCCGTATGAAATTTCATACCAACCAATTCGGTATCCAATACCCAAGAACTACACTGTTTAACAAGCAAAGAATACAACCATAACATGTATATCAGATATATACCTAAATTGGATATTTCCAATCTTTTCTTTTCTGCCAAGTATATTTTATAGATTCTCTTTCAGCATTTCCTTTTCCTTTTTAAAAGAATCTATCAACATCAAAAATGGCGCCATATACATGACACATAGTCCAAAGCGTGTATATTCAAATAATAATACCTTTGGACTTGCACTTTGAAGTAGATCACCATCATCAAATGATCGGCGTTCTTTCAAAATCCATTCTTTAGTAATCTTTTAGTATAGTAAACATTTTATATACATATTCTATTCATCCTTATCATGACGACTTTCATGATCAAGCTACTATAGCTTATAAAGACGAATCGTGAGTATAACATTACTTTCCAAAACCCTTTTGGGATGATTAGGATGTCTAGCATCTCCAACCTTTGCAAATTCTCATCCAATATGAGAACATATATTATACTCTATCATATTGCAACCAAAACATTGTTTCAGATATCGTTATATCTGTCACACATGATGGTTTCTGAAACAATTCTTTCAGCTCCTAGATAAACTTGATATTAAAACAATCAAGAATCATAGAGGCAAACATGATACTTAAGATACTAACACTGGAATTGTTACTCTCGATTTAATACCAATTATTAAATTTCACGGAGTAAATAGAATTTTGCTGAAAGTTTGCAATAGGACTGTAAACTTTAGATTGACACTCAACACAATACGATACCAGTTCGTAAAGTATATATCCAGAATTCTATAGTTCTATTATCTCAATTACAACTATGCATAAGGTGGTGAACAAATGCCAATGACTACAACAAATTATGCAAATTCACTTTGATTTAATTTATGATAAATTGAGTTCTACTAATCCAAATTAGAAATTAACTCCCACTCAAAAACGACATCCCTCGTGTCTTTTTGGTGATTACATGAACCAAATCCACTACACCAAGTCCGATCATCACGTGAGTCGGTGTAGCTTCAAAGGCGAGCATCAAATGGGCATCATATATACTATATGACTCATGCTTAACCTTTCGGTTTGTGTTCCGAGGCCATGTCTATACATGGCTAGGCTCGCCAAGTAAGAACCTTAGTATTCGCATGTGTAAGTGTCTTACACCCGAGATATGCTCGTGGATTCAAGTACACCCGATCATCACGTGATGCCTTGAAGCGACGAAACATTGTCGGTGCATACTTAAGGAAGAACACATTTTTATCTTGATATCTAAATGAGGGATCATCTTATTATGCTAATAAATTGCTAAAATAGCAATATAAGATGTAATCAAACATCACATTTGTATTAGTGAAATGATATGGTTCCCGCATATGATCTCTATCATGTGCACCGTAGTATGATCACTATCATACCTTTATGTGTATGGCCAAGGTCTATTGAACTTACACGCTATGTGTGTTGTAAGAGTATCATATCATACTTCTACTTACAACATCACCATATCATAACACTAGCCCAGCAACAATCTAAACTAGACGCCTCTAATTTATCCATTGCAAATTTTACGTGGCTTAGGGCTTTCGTAGATAGAACCGTTCTTACCTACGAACATGAACCACAACGAGGATAACCAAATTGTTGACAACTCGTTGCAAATTAGATATTGACTATAGTAGGAGAGACAGACACCCGCTAGCCACTTATGCAAACTAGTTGCATGTCAAGCGTGGAACAGGTCTCATGTGCGAGGACATGTAAAGTTTGTCCGGGCCGCTTCATCCCACTATGCCACCAATATCCAAAGTACAACTAAGAAGCAATAAAATGATCATCATCGCTCACATACTCATATGTGTACTACCCGTGCAAAGTATCTACGCATAGATCCGGCTTTGATACCACTGTAGGCAGCATAGAAAACAAATTTTTTCCTACGATAGGAACAACTATGTACCAAGATCTATCTACTAGATACAAGCAACGGGTGGATATACATCCATAGAATACATACCCTTGAAGACCGAATAGCGTTAACGAGGTTGTACTCGTGGATGATGTAGACGAACGCTTGCCGATCTCAAGATCGTGATGAAGTCCATCTGGTCCAGCCGGTCCAGCACGATCAAGTCCAGCACCTCAAAGCAGTGGTGCATCCGTGATCGCACACACGTACAGGTACCTCGACAACCTCCATGCCCTCGCTCCAGCGAAGCAGCGGAAGCAACAAATCCTTCTAGAAAAAGCCACCGGGAACATGTATCTCGCTGATCTGAGACCATGGGAAAATTCTAAAGGGGGGAGAGAGATCCTTCGCGAGGAGGTGTGAGAGACAAGTGAGAGGAGGGGGTCCTTTTATAGGGGAGGGGGGGCAGACCAAGGTGGCATGGCCGCCGGCCATGGAGGGTGCCCCCACCTCTCCCTCATTCATGTGGTGGAAGCTCCACTCACATAAAAAACCTCTCCACTCACAATTCCACTCACATGCATTAATTTTTCACCAAAATTAATGCAAGCTCTCATTTAAATAAAACTCTTTTATTTATTTATTCAGAATTTTGTTAATTACTTTAATTAACAAACATTCACATAAAACCCCTTGCTAGTATTCCATTTCACATGGAGAACCAATTTCAGCAATTTCAACAGAAACAGTTCCGGTGTCTAGTGAAATAAATTCCTGCGCTTTCCTTTTATTTTTCTGGCATATCATTTGCTCCGAATGGTGTCGGTATCCCTTAAGTGTGTCACCCTACGGTTCGCGAATAATTCGGACATGATCGAGACCTTTCTCCGATCAATAATCAGTAGCGGGACCTGGAGATCCATACTGACTCGCACACATTCAACGATGACTTCTGTGATCGTGTGAACCTTTTATGCTAGTATCTTAATCCCTTTGTTTCACGATATATTACCTGTCCGAAATTCGATTATCGGTATCTCCATACCTAGTTTGATCTCGTTACCGACATGCACTCTTTTCTTGTTCCCGTGATATAACATTCTAGTGATCAAATCACTTGCTTGCAAGCTAATCAATGTGATATCACCGAGAGGGCCCAGAGCATATCTATCCGTCATCGGGATGAACAAATTCCACTCTCGATCCATGGGTCTCAACATAACACTTTAGTAGTTCTGAAGCCATCTTTATAATCACCCAGTTACGGTGTGACGTTTGATGTCATCGAGAAACTCTTCCGGTGTTAGTGATTGACATGATCTCATGGTCTAAGGATTAGGATTACTTCGTAAGTTGTTATAGCAATATAAAATCAATGACTTTGATCATAATGCTATACTTCGGATGAATGTTCATCACATCATTACACTAATGTTGTGACCTCGTTATTAACAACATCCAATGTCCATGATCAGGAAACCTTTGATCATCCTGTTAATCAACGAGCTAGTTTACAAGAGAGGCATAACTAGGGACTTCCTTTTTGTTTATTAAACACACATGTATTAACGTTTCTGTATTAATACAATTATAGCATGTAAAATAAACATTTATCATAAACAAGGAATACGATAATAACCACTTTATTATTGCCTCTCGGGCATATTCCCTTCACTTTTACCTTACCTCCCCGGCAACGGTGCCAAAAAAGAGCTTGATGTTGTCGGATTGTCGACAAGGACGCCATAGGGGGTCCTAGTGGTGTTGGAAAGATGGGGTGTGAGACGTTAGATGTTCCAGGAGCGGTGAGCACAAGTTTATCCAGGTTCAGATTCAACTGCGGTGATCGGATCCTACTCCTGCTAGCAACCCAGTAATATATTGGCGTAAGACGAATGTTAAAGCGGATTACAAGAGAGGTTCACCTGTACGATTTGGTTGTGGTTGTGTATTGAGTTGTGCCCTAAAGGCTCCCATAGGGCCAGTTTATATAGTCATCGGGGCCTAGGGTTACAGGAGAGACCTATCCGGCTACGTTACAGAGTCGGTAACTATGTACAGCTTGGACTACAAGTAATACTATAGGCCTAAGTCGGTAACTCTTCTGGGCCTGGTCATAGCCGGAACTAGCTCCTCCTCTTTCTCTAACTGGGCCGCCCGTGAAGCATAGCTCTAACCCGTTGGTGGGCCACCCTGGTCTGCGAGTCCTGTGGGTATAACCGGAAAGTATATCCCCAACAGTAGCCCCCGGAAGCCTCCAAGATCCAAAGTCAGATAAGTCGTCTAGCTTGATGGTTTCTTCATCTTGAGAATCTTGTAGGGTTCCCAAAAACTTCGTTCATTAATGTAGGATTACGAGTCAATTGAGTCGGATATGTCTTGCTCTGACCTTAGTCTTTTCCCTGCTTTGTTTGAAACATAAGCCAGATTTTTCAGAGGCGTGCGGACTGACAACTTTTTAGACCAGGTCCTATCACTGACAGGAGTCCTATCAGCACGACCGTTGGTGGGTCCGTTCCTTACGGAACAGAACGTTGTTTCAATGCCTGCACGAAAATCGAGGGGCGGAAGAGTCACGAGGAAGTTAACCCCCCCTCTCCTACACGCGTGGCGGTAATCGCGCGTGTTAACACATGAATCTTGACACAAAGACAAATAAAAGAGGGGAGAAAAACCTTTCTCTTAGATTCACCTCTCCATCGATTCATTCATTGTCTCCTCGTACTCCTTGAGCGCTCCGCACCAGTTCCCATCTGCGCACCATGAGAAAAAATCTCTCCTTCCCCCACCAGTCCTTTTTCCTCCAAGATCCATGGCATCTGCCTCGACCTCAGTGGCGGCAGTGGGTTTGTCAGCGGTGGAAGAGAGGAATATGCGGGGCCTATGGATCCCCAACGCCATGGACAACACGGAACTCCAAGTCATGGAGGACGAAGGATTCATCATCGCCGATGCGTGGCGGAGCGGCTCAGGGCATGCCGTGCCCGCCCCGCGCGATGGAGAGAGGGTGCTATTCAACACGCACGTCGACCGCGGCCTCAGCTTGCCACCATCGGACTTCCTCGTCGAGGTCCTCAACTACTATGGTGTGCAAATTCATAATCTTCCTCCCAACTCTCTGCTTGAGCTTAGCACTCATGCAGCTTTGTGCGAGGGGTTTCTTGGCATTAGGCCAAGTATCACCCTTTTCCGGTACTACTATGGTACCCAGAAGAATTCCATTAGCGCCGGTGTAACTTACATCACCAGCACTCTTAGCTTAGTCCTTAGGAGAAACCGAGTCTATCCTAGGATTGACGCTAGTGAGTCCGTCAAACGCTGGGCCGGAACTTTCTTCTATCACAAGGATATTCCGGCTCCTAGAAAGGCGGGAGGTCTTCTGACGTTCATCGACGGTGCCACTCCCCACCAAAATTCATGGGACGCGGAGGCGCCAGAGCTATTGGATACCTTGATCCTCGCCAAGAGGCGGATTGAGTTTCTGATGAAGCATGAGGGCCTCTGTGGATCCGACTTGATCCACTGCTGGCTGGAACGCCGGATTCAGCCTCTCTAGCACCATGGAGATCGCCTCATGCACCAGATCATGAGGGATAAGAAGGACAAGATGCGGGTCAGTTCAAGTCGGATTCCGGCGAAGGACTACAAGACCCTCATGCAATATTTGATCAAGGAAAGAGTGGAATGAAAAGTTCCGGAAGTTTCCATGAAGATGTATACGACCAACTGTCCTCTAACCCCGGTAAATATTTCGACTCTGCTTTTGCATTTCATCATTCTTTTCTGTTCTTTCTCCGACTCTATTTTCATCAATGCTTTCCGACTTTGTCAGCTCGATAAACTCCCCGAGTCTGAGCTAGCTCCACTAGAGGGCTATGCTTCAGACGATCCGGAGGTGACGGAGGATGATGAGTTGCAGGAAGTTGCCGCCCCCTCCTCCAAGAAGCGCAAGGTGAAAGAAGTTGTTGTTGCTGCTGGTAACCAAGTGTTACCAGTAGTTAAAAAGTAAGCACCCTATCTTTAATTTTTAGTACTTTTGTACCTTTATTTCTTTCCAGAGCACACTTGATATTTAGGATTTTCGTGTTCTAGAGCTAAATCAGTTTTGAAGATCAAGACCAAGCCGGACAGCAAGCCGGGCAAGCAGATGCATCAGCAAAAGCTTCTTATCTCCCCTGTTGTGTCGCCATCAACTCCATCCAGTACTCCATCAGCACAGGGAGCTTCTGCCTCTCCTGATGCTGCCAATGCCTCGAAAGCCCTGGTCACCATTGATGACCAGGCAACTAACAAGGGTGAACCCGCCGAGGGTAATGATCCCATGGTAATATCTAGAGGAACGATGGATAAAGTGGCCGGCTCCACTGTCTCTGGCCTGAAGAGGAAAGAGAAGGAAGAGATCCTCAGACTGGCTCAATCCAGTCTTGAAAAGCAAACCTTGACCCCAGAGGCAGTGAGCCAAGAGGAGGAGGATGTCAAGCTGGTTACCTTCTGGACCAAATTTTGGTCCGGGACGCTAAAGTCGCATCTGGCGAGCTTCCGGCGACGGATCTTCCTTCCCTCACCCTTACCGAGAAGGTGTTTCACATCACCAAGCTCGGATTTGAAAAGATGCACCTAGAACACATTGTAAGTTTGCGATTCTTATTTGCATTTATTATCATATCCTCTAGCCCCCAAGCATAAAGTCGTATAAACATCATTGGATTCGAGTTGATGCTTTTAGGTTGCAAAAGAACGATGTAGTGTAGCCCCCTAGGCTCGTGCTGTAATTTTACTTAGCTAAATTTGCAGCTCGAGTCTTAGTAGCCGTTTGACGGTATTCCGTCTCTATACTTACAGAAAATTGCATCTTCCAACCAGGAATTGCTCAAGAACATTAGCAATAAGCGCAAATAAATCAAGGCTTTGCGCTTTGAGAATTCAAAGTTGAAGGTTGAGAAAGATGAAGCAGAAGGTAAACTTTTCCGACTTCCTCTTTGTCAGTTATCTTTTTTGTCATAGCCAAACTTGTTTTGTCCGACTGATATTTTTTCTTTGCAGAACTGTTGTGTTAGTCCAGCAAGATGGTGGAGCAAGCCGAGAACTTCAAGGTCTTGGAGATAGAGAATGCTGAACTCCGGGACAAGCTTGAGAAGCTAACTTTAGAATCGGAGAAATCCGTAGCTGCAGTCCTGGAGTCAAGTAATCACGAGACCGTGAGGCTTGAGAAGCTCCTAGCCCTCCGAGACAAAGAACTATCTGATCTCAAGAAGTACTTCGATATTCAGAGGGATCTTGCCCAGGCCACAACCAGTGAACTAAACAGCCTCCGCAAGGAGCATGCTCAATGGAATCACTCTGTGCTAGGTAAGATTTCCGAATCTTTTCTTTTGTTGTTGATTTTTCGACTTTATTTTTCAGCCGAATTTTGACTTTTTGGTTCTTTCCCAGCCTCCCTGAATCTTTCCGACTCTCCTACTTCCGAACCTCGCCTCGAGCGCATTAAGCTCGTCGGAGATATCTTGTACAATTTCCGCCAAACTCTAGAAGAGGCTGGCGAGTCCGTCAAGCTTTTCGACTTGCACGCAATGTCAGTGCACGAGGTGAGGGACAAGGTCAAGGAGATTTCGAAGCTTATCGAAGACTGGA
This sequence comes from Avena sativa, assembly GCA_916181665.1. Classification (NCBI taxonomy): domain Eukaryota; kingdom Viridiplantae; phylum Streptophyta; class Magnoliopsida; order Poales; family Poaceae; genus Avena; species Avena sativa. The sequence goes on along the minus strand of OV702299.1, from coordinate 360,279,936 downwards.
AGATCTCCTATGCTCGGACTGCTGCCCAAACAGCTCTGACCATGGTGATGAGACACCACAGCGAGATGGAAATCTGGCACGTCACCAAGGGCATTGCCGAGGATGATGATGAGGGTAACCCGCAAGACATCAAGGCCATCCAAGAGTATTGTGCAGGTTATGCTTATCGTGTGACGGAGATGACCAACCATACAACGCCAATCTTCGAATCTGTCGCCGTGCCTCCCTTGCCCCAAGAGCCAGAAGCCAGCAATGCTTCCGAGTCTAAGATTGAGGGTGACAATGATGTTGACTCCAGTGCTCCACCTGCTTCATCACCACCGTCTGATTCTGCAGCATAGAGAAAATTTATGCATTATTCTGAACTCATGGCAATGTAATGATGAAAACAATGTTTTATTTTGTGTCGGTCTTGTAAAAACTGATGCTTTTACTATCGTGGCACTTTTGCTTATATATTTTTTATGCATGTGCTTGAAAATTTCTGAAGCACTTTGTGTTTTTATGCCTATACTTGTCGTTTTATCTGGCTCTCTGCCTCGTCCCTTTCATGGGTCGGCCAACCTTTAGCACGGAAACTTTGCCGAGCAATGGAGCTCAATTGCTAAACCAGTTTAAACTCAGAAACAAAAGCCGGATTCTAGTACCAATAACTCATTACTCAGAAAATGCCCACGTCTAAGCAATCTGATAAAAAACCAGAGTATAGACAATAAATTAAACTTTGTACCCTATGGTAACATTTTTAGATATTCAAAAATCGTAACCAGAATGAACATGAGCATAAAGTACTTTCAAGCATTCTGGGATTTTTGAAAAAGTTACATGCTCTTTTGGAAATAAGATGGCAAAAACTTCTCAAAGATAATATATGAGGAAACCAACACTTTATTTCTCTTTAAACATGTACATATATGATTACAAGGAAATATAACTAATAATAGAAGGGACGTAGTTGTGCAATATTCCATGGATGGTCTATTTTATCCGGGTATGTGCTGCCACCAGCTCTCAATCTCTTCCGAGTGTCAGGTCTTTCCTTGACTGGTCTCATGTCGGTGAAATAATATGACCCATTATGCAGAACTCTGCTAACCATAAAAGGTCCTTCCCAAATTGGGGAAAGTTTGTGCTTTCTCTTTTGCACAAGTCGGAGAACCAAATCGCCTTTTCTGAAAGAACGGTTTTGCACTCTCTGACTATGATACTTGTGCAGCTTCTGCTGATAGGCTATAGATCTCTGCTCAGCAACAACGTGTACTTATTTGATTATATCGAGATCATCTTGTCGAGAAACTTCTGCATCTTCTTCGATATACGCTTTAACTCGTGGATATTGATGAATCAGATCACTTGGAAGAACTGCTTCTGCACCATAGACCAAGAAGAAAGGAGTATAGCCGGTTAATCTGTTAGGAGTTGTACGTAAGCTCCGTATCACAAACGGTAATTCTTCCACCCAAGCCCCCGCGGCCCGACGAAGCGGTGCCTCGAGGCGAGGTCGGATTCCATGTAGAATAAGGCTATTAGTTCTTTCGACTTGTCCATTAGCTTGTGGATGTCCGACTGATGCAATATCGAGTCGGATCCCTTATTCTTCGTAGAATTCAGCAAGTTCGCCATGGAAAAGTTGCTCACATTGTCAGTAATTATACTATGCGGATATCCGAATCAGATGATTACGTCCTCGACGAAATTTCTGGCCGTGGCTCCATCGCAACTTGTTACGGGTTTAGCCTCAATCCATTTTTTAAATTTATCTACCATTACTAGTAGGTGAGTAAATCCATATTTTGTCGTGCGAAACGACCCTACCATATCAAGCCCCTATGGCCACAAACGACCATGTAATAGGGATTGTTTGCAGCTGTCCAGCCGGAACATGTGCCTGATGAGCATACTTTTGGCAGCATTTGTATGTTTTGACCAGTTTATCGGCATCTGCCTTAGTTGTAAGCCAAAAAAATTCGTGTCGAAAAACTTTTGCCACTAAGGATCTGGCTGCAGCATGATGACCACACTCGCCTTTGTGGATTTCTCTTAAGATTTTCACTCCTTCTTACGAAGAAATACATCGTTGAAACATGCCAGAAACACTCTGTTTATAGAGCTCACCATTTATTATAGTGTAGGCTTTTGCTCGTCGGACAATCTGCCGACTCAAGATTTCGTCTTTGGGTAGTTTTCTGTCTATTAGGAAATCTAGATAGGGTTTTGTCTAGCTGAGAATTACAGCCAGAACTGCTATTAAGCATGAGTCGGATTTTGTCGGATAGTCCTCATTAACTCCGACTATGGAGGCGACCCTTAAATGCTCTAAAAAAGCTCCATCTGGTACTTGTTTCCGCGTAGAGCCTATCCTTGATAGAGCATCTGCTTCCTCATTTTCTGCTCGAGGGATGTGTTGAACCTCAAAACCCTCGAACGATTTAGATAGTTCATCCACAACAACTTTGTATGCTGCCATGTGCTTGTTTGCGTTGCAGATATCGTATACTTGCTGAGCAACTAAATCCGAGTCTTCGTAACACATGATCCTTGATATGGCAATGTTTTTGGCCATGCGTATTCCATGCAGCAGTGCTTCGTACTCGACAATATTATTGGTTGTCGTGAAGTGTATTTGCAACACACATAACAACTTATCTCCTTGGGGTGATTTGAGCACCACGCCAGCCCCCGAGCCTCCTTGTGCTTTTGATCCGTCAAAGTGAAGGGTCCAAAATTCTGAGTCTGTAGGGCCTGTGTTTTCTACCATTTCTGTCTAATCAACAACAAAGTCGGAAAATATTTGGGACTTGATTGTTGTACGTGGTTTGTACTCAATGTCGAAAGATACAAGCTCTATTCCCCACTTTATGACACGTCATGTGGCATCGCGGTTATTGATTATATCTCGCAGGGAGCGATGCTCACCACTGTGATCTTGTGCTCTTGAAAATAGTGGTGTAGCTTTCTGGATGCAAAGAACACTCCATAGGCTAGCTTTTGATGGTGTGGATACCTTTGTTTTGATTCTGTCAGGACCTCACTCAGATAATAAGTTGGCCGCTGCACCTTATGCTCATGGCCTTCTTCCTCGCGCTCAACTACTGTTACCACACTTATGACCTTGTTGGTCGCTGCAATGTAAAGTAACATAGGTTCCTGAAGTTTTGGTGCTGCGAGAACTGGTGGGTTTGAAAGTAGATCTTTCAAACTTTGCAGGTTAGTTTCGGCTTCGTGAGTCCAGAAAATTTTTTCGGTTTTCTTCAAGAGTTTGTACAAAGGTGCGGATCTTTGCCGAGCCGGCTGACGAACCGACTCACCGCTGCAATGCAACCAGTGAGACGCTATACGTCCTTCAGGCAAGTCTGCCTGGTAATGTTTAAGATAGCCTTGATTTTGTCTCAGTTCACCTCTATGCCTCGCTTGGAGACGATGAAACCTAATAATTTTTTGGCTGGAATCCTAAAGAAACACTTCTTCAGATTTAGCATCATATTGAATTTTCGTATACTGGCAAATGTTTCAACCCAGTCGGAAATTAAAGTTTCCTTCTTTTTGGACATAACTGCTATGTCATGTACGTATACATGGACGTCGCGTCCGATTTGGTCGTTGATACAACATTGCATAGTATGTTGATATGTTGCTCTTGTGTTTTTTAAGCCAAAAGTCATAGTTTTGTAGCAGAAGGTTCCAAAAGGACACCAAATATCGATGGTGTCCTTTTTAGGGAAGAGTGCAGGATTTGCCACCCAATCTGTATGGATGACCTCTGTTATAAAATCCGCTAATCCTAGTCGGGCTAATTCCTTGGCTATTGCTTTGCACTTTTCATCACCAAACCGTCGTAAGGACTGTTTGACGGGTTTAGCGTCAGGGTACACATTAAGAGAGTGCTCAGCAAGTTCCCTAGGTACTCCGGTCATGTCAGAAGGCTTTGAGGAACTCGACGAGCGTGCTTTCCTATGCGTGGCCTAAGCATACCCCTATGTTCGTCGTCTTGGAGGGATCATCTTCCTTCAGCGACGTTTTCTTCGTCTCTTCCGACGCCTTGAACTACAAACTTGGCTTCAGCATGTCATTCTTCATAGCGGGCATCTCGGACGGATTGATGGTCTTCTTGATCTCCTGGTACTCCTGGGCGTGCAACACGGCTTCGGTGAAGGCAGCAGATCCTTCGTTGCACTCTCGTGCCTTCCCCGGATTTCCCCGTACAATGATTATGCCCTTTGGACCTGGAAGTTTGATCATGTTGTAGATGTAATAGGGATGAGCCATGAACGCAGTAAGCCGGACGTCCGAAGATGGCGTGGTAGCGGCTTCCGCTTCTTCCATGTCAGAATCTTCCTTGGGCTCCTTTCCTTTCTCGGAAATTTTCTTTCCTTTTCATCACTTGGATCTATAGCCAGCGGATTCGTCTTTCTTGATGTCGTCATTGAAACGACACTCGAAATTTGTGTGGGTAGATCCTCCGTTACTATCCAAGTGGTGGACATAGGATTGTTGGCAATGTCGGCCTAGGTATAGTTTCTTCCGGGTTGCTGGTCTCCTCTGCCCTGGATTCGGGAAGTTCCACGACCTCTACCCTGGCCTCCTCCGCACCCTCCTCGTCCTCCAGATCCGAATTTTGCGTTGACAACTGCGTTGTCTAGAGCCGACTTTTCGTCCGAGGTGTTCTTGCGCTTCTGAGTTTGCTTGGCTGTTTGGCCGCATTGGGATTGGCCAGAATATTTAGCAGCCCTTCTGAATCATCATCGGCATCAGCATATTTTCTTGACATTTCTATCATTTCTCCCAAATCTGTGACGTAGTCACGCTTCAGTCTGTGACGTAAAAGTCCGACTAGAAGTCCTGCAATAAAAGCTTCTATCGCAGTTTACTCGTTTACTCCTTCGCAGGAGTTCTTCGTGTCGATCCAGCATCCTAGGTAATCCCGGCAGGTTTCTCCGGTTCTTTGGGTGCAACACTGCAAGTCTCCGACTATGTAGGGCCTTCTGTATGTTCCCTCGAAGTTTGAAAAGAATGCACTTTGCATATCATACTAGTTGTGAATTGAATTCTCTGGCAGTTCATTGAGCCATGATTGAGCCGTCTTCCTCAGCATGAGCGGGAGATATCGGACTGCAACCAGGATGTTTCCTCCTTTGGCGATGCAGCAGGCCTGGAAGAAATCCTGGAGCCAGGTATCTGGCCAAGCTGCGCTGTCGTAGGGCTGAATGTGTTTGGCAATACCAAAGTCAACCGAAAATTTGGTCTGACGTATGCGTGGTCCAAAGCACTTGGGTACCACATGCACATCTTCTTCCTCGTACCGCCGCGCTTCTATGTTTGATTCAATGCGATGGAGAGCGTCGTTTGGCGAGAGAGATCTGCGCCTTGGAGGCTCACGGCTTCTGCGTGGTGGAGTCGGATTTTTGCTTATCCTCTCACCATTGCCGCCTCTACCCCTGCGGCTTACATGTCTACGACGGGATCCTTCATGGTCGCTGCTAGGAGGCGATGGTGGGCCTAGTGGATTATTTTCGGCTGGGTTTGTTGGTGGTGGCGGTGGAGCCTCATTATGCTGACTCCGATGCCTGTTTCTTCGTGCACCGTCCCTACTTGATTCATGATGATTCGGATCATCTCTTCGTCCGGCGTTGTCAGCCGGACGGCTCGGTGGTGGCATCCTTAGCCTATCTTGCTCCTCTCACTGGCGGCGTGTTTTCGGGTCTTCTCTATAGCGGTTGTTTTGCTGACGATGGTCCTGATGAGGAACCATTGCCCTAATGGCATTTTCAGACGCAACCAGAATAACTCTTGCCCAGTCATGTGCTAGCCGGCGAGAGTGGTCGTTTGCGTCGGTTCTTGAATTCTCTTCTTCTCCACGGGGATGATAGCGTTGAGTCGTATCCTTGCGAAGCCTTACGTCAGCGCTTTGGTCAGCGTTAGTGTGGAAAAACTCGGATTTTGAGGCCATCTTTCCACTAAATGACGCGGCCGTTTTCTGCTTCTTTAATCCTTTGTCCAGCAACGCGGATTCTTATTAGCAAGAAACGGACCTCCCCTTGTCTTGTTTGGATGTCGCTTGAAATCTGACTAATATTTGGCAGGAACACTGTCTAACTGTTGTCTCATCTCGACGATGCATGCGGCCTCTTCGAGTAGAAACAGACGGTGCTTTTCCAGATCCTCGGCCCTTTTCTTCAGCGCCTCCGGTGTAAGATCCGAAGCCGTTGGGATTGGAATCGTGAGAGCATCTCCATAAGTTTCACGTGCACCCTTGGTACCGACGTGTCCATCCACAGGAGGGTCAATCGTGATGGTATTAATCGGATCTCCATCCTGATTCTCCATCTCGATCTCTTCATCAACTGTTTCTTTGTTGGTTTCTTCGACGTCCGGCTCTGCTGGTGTCGGATTTTTGTTCTTCTTCTTCTTCTTTGACCGCCCAGTAGCCTTAACGTCCGTACCAGTGGCAAAGACGGCTTTCGGTCCGGTACCGGGGGATAAACTTACGTCAGTACTTTTCGTCATGGTTGGCTTGTGGACCTCGGAGGAATATCCGGTATCCATATCATCCTGCGAGGTGTAGCTTTCATCCATGCTATCATATGGACTAGGAGAATTTTCCGGCTCACCTTGCGTTTGTTTGGAGACGCGCTCTTGTTCATACTCATCCATCTCTTTCTCAAAGTCTTGAAGTTCCTGCGATGTGATTGACTCCTGAGGGGAGCCAGGTGAGTCGGCGTTTTCTTTGATTGCGTCTAGAACCGAATCGCTACCAGCTCCAGCATCGACAAAGTCAGATCCAGTGCTTATGTGGTACACGAAACAGTTCTTCTTCTTGTTCATGTTCTTGAGGTAGTGGCACAGCTGGGTTTCCGCCTCCTCCATCTCAAAGTTCTCCGTGATGTCGGTGATTGCTTCATAGTCGATGTAGGGGCGTTTCATCATCTCCTTTATCCTGTGCTTCAGGGGTGGTTTTTCTGCTACGACGTCCGCCAGAGAGGATCCATAGCGGATATATTCCTCATCCGTGTATCCGATCTCATCAGGGAGATTAGATCCGAATTTTTCTTCCACCTCTTCTTCCACTACAGGAGTGGGCTAGGTGGGTTTGATTTTCTCCGTGACCTTGAACTCTTCTGCCTCTGCGGACAGAGTAGATCCGGATTTTTCCTCCGCCATGGTCATCACCTCAAGGGTGGGTTGGGCAGGTTCAGTGAAACCGAGATAGATATCGATCTCGCTGATGGACATGATCATGTAGGTCGTTATGGGTTTCAAAGCCGGAATCCAGGTCTCGTCGAGAAGGAAGAGAGGGACATCATTGGCGTAGACCACGTGACCCATGGAGATTGTTTTGTTGATTACTGCACAAGCAGATTCTGCCTGGAACAATGCTCCAAAGGTCACCTGCCCTATGGTGGGCGCCAACTGTCATCGGATTATCGACAAGTACGCCATAGGGGGTCCTAGTGGCGTTGGAAATATGGGGTGTGAGACGGCGGATGTTCCAGGAGCGGTGAGCACAAGTTTACCTAGGTTCAGATCCGACTGCGGTGATCGGATCCTACTCCTTCTAGCAACCCAGTAATATATCGGCGTAAGCCTGATGTTACAGAGGATTACAAGAGAGGTTCGCCTATGCGACTTGGTTGTGGTTGTGTATTGAGTTGTGCCCTAAAGGCTCCCATAGGGACGGTTTATATAGTCACCAGGGCCTAGGGTTACATGAGAGACCTATCCGGCTATGTTACAAAGTCGGTAACTATGTACATCTTGGACTACAAGTAATACTATAGGCCTAATCGGTAACTCTTCTGGGCCTCGTCATAGCCAGAACTGGCTCCTCCTCTTTCTCTGACTGGGCCGCCCATGAAGCATAGCTCTAACCTGTTGGTGGGCTACCCTGGTCAGTGAGTCCTATGGGTATACCCAGAAAGTATATCCCCAACACTTGATGTTTATGCACGCTTCTATTCTTGTAGACAGTGTTGGGCCTCCAAGTGCAGAGGTTTGTAGAACAACAGCAAGTTTCCCTTAAGTGGATCACCCAAGGTTTATCGAACTCAGGGAGGAATAGGTCAAAGGTATCCCTCTCAAGCAACCCTGCAATCAAGATACAAGAAGTATCTTGTGTCCCCAACACACCCAATACACTTGTCATGTGTATAGGTGCACTAGTTTGGTGAAGAGATAGTGAAATACAAGTAATATGGATGATTATAAGTGGTAATTGAAATCTGAAATAAAAGTGGAAGCAAGCAAACATGTAGCAGGACTGATTGTAAATGGTGTTTCAATGCTTAGAAACAAGGCCTAGGGATAATACTTTCACTAGTGGACACTCTGAATAAACATATAATATCTTCTCTTCACTATGCTACCCTGAACTACTCTCCGGTTGGAAGGTGTAGGGCTATTATAGCACACCTCAAAGTTCGCATTCCCCATCTAGATAACCCCACACTATCACCTTGAGCGCTAGATGGTTCCAACAAACACCACAATCTCATAGAGGCATCCAACTCAAATTAATACTCATGATAAGTATATCTGTAACCTTTAGCCTAAGTGCCACACGGTGTGCACACTGTCAACTTCACACACGCGGGGATAAGCGGATATTAATTAAAGCACTTGAGTAGCAGAGTAGATCTACTTATTCAACTAGATTACAAGCTCATGATCACAATAAGATCACGCACAGAGAGAGATGACCACATAGCTACCGGTAGAGCCCTTACCCTCGGGGGAGAACTACTCCCTCCTCATCATGGGAGTCAGCAATGGTGGTGGAGTCGATGGAGATGGCTTCGGGGGCAATTCCCCGTCCCAGCAGGGTGCCGGAACAGAGACTTCTGTCCCCCGAATCTCCTCTTCGGTGGCGGCGGCACTGTAGAACTTTTCGTGGATTTCTGATCTTCTTTTTAGGGTTTCTGCATCGGGGTGTTTATATAGGCAAAGGGGCGAGGTCGGTTGAGGGCCAGGGGTCCCACACCATGCCCTGGCGTGGCCTAGGGTGGACCCGTGCCAGGGGTGGTGTGGCCGCCCTGTGGCGCCTCTTCGTCCACCCTCTGGACTCCGTCTTTGCTCCGGTAAAATATTGACTTCGGCTTTTGTTCCGTCCAATTCTGAGAATATTTTTTACTAGGTTTTCTAAAACCAAAAACAACAGAAAACAGGCAACTGGCACTACGGCATCTTTTCAATAGGTTAGTTTCAGAAAATGTATAAAAATGCCTCACAGTGTAGACAAAACATAAGAAAGTTGATATAAAACAAGCATGGAGCATCACAAATTATAGATACGTTTACGACGTATCACTCATTTGTGCCAAACCTTTTTTATAAGAGTCCCATATCATTACAACCTTGTGATCATGGTTATATACCACTTTGAAATCATCAGACTTAATATATATAATCAGATTTCTTTTGTAGCTTTGTGTAGAAATTGTGTGATTTTTTTGTTTTCATCAGCTAACTTAGCCCATCTGATTTTAGCTCTATTTTCCAATGGATTCTTATAGCTTCCTAGATCTTTCTAGTATGTTTCTCATGAATCAATTTGAAGTTTCTCTCTGCAATTCATAGGTTTCTTTGGTCCTCTATCCCATCAAGAAGAGAGTGAAACTACACTTATTAATGATCTTGTTCAAATTAGATAGGTTCCTACTCCATTTTCTTTGTCCGTGTCTCAAAATTTTGAACCTGTTATTGATCATAAGTGCAAGATCACTCTTGTAGGTGGCATTATTCCATAGGTTATTGACAATATCATTGAAATCTTCAAATTCGAGCCAGAAGTTTTCAAATATGAAGATATTAGCTTTTTGTATATCAATGCCAATTTTTATATGTATTGGAATATGATCAGAACCCATCCTTGTAAGAGAAAAACTCAAAGTATTGGGGTATTATGTAGTCCAACCTGTAGAGGTGAAAATCGTAGTCCAATTTTTCAAGCAAATGAACAGATTGCATGTTACTCCATGTGAATGCTCTGCCTTTGAGTGGAACCTCTTCTAAGTCATGAATTTTAATTGCTGAATTAAAGAGGACCATGTTCTTGTAGTAACCACCTGGTCTACTTATGTCACATGTTCTCTTATTAGATTAAAATCCCCCATGATCATCCAACATGCTAGTTGAGTCCAGATCAGCAAGTCGTGTGATCAAATCCTCTCTGTTTTCATTATTTGCTAGTCCATAGACATTTGTTAGGTACCATTACTTTCCAGACATTTTACATACAAATTTCACTATTAATTGGAATTTATTTTTACTAATGATATTGCTGTCAAACAAGCTTCCATTCCAAATAGTGATGATGCCTCTTGAATTACCAATGGATAGGACATAGGCAAATTTATTGAAATTTCATGACAAAAGTTTTTTATATTTGACAGATCAAATGTTTCCCTTTTTGTTTCTATAGACAAACGATATTACATTTGTCCTTTGTTTAATATCATCCCATCTTTCCTAGGAGTTAATCCCTCTTATATTCTAGTCAAGTATATTCTAGTTAATTATCATTTATAAATGAATAGATTGCAAGCCTGATAGTCATACCATAGTTTCTTAGTGAATTCCACACTGCCATATTTGTACTGAGTATTTTCAAGTACATAGCCATGCCAAACCAACAATAGACAGACTCATTAATTTTCTACATTTCCCAAGCCTCTTGAGGAAAGTTCATAATCATAACTCAAACATCATGAGTGAAGGTGCAATTTCTATGATTAAGGCCCCTATTTTGTGGCACTACTATGAGGATTCTATCTACAATAAAAAAGACACCTATTCACTAGATACAACATCCACGAACTGGACTAGAGCAGCTCCCATACCAGATCGAGTGATTTGGTGGACATGGTGTCCTTGTTGGTTGAGGAAGTTCCCGATGAGTGTTGCATCTGCATTGAACCGCTCAGGGTCGGTGGCTGACTCCAAGATGACAATGCCCCGATCGCTACAATTACGGAGTGGAACACCGTTGAAGACTTGGAAGCCACGACGGCGACGATGTTCATAGGGAAGGATGATGTCGGTGCCAGGAGGGAGGTGAGGGTAGGGATCGTAGGGGTAGTTCTCCATGACAATGGATGTATGGTTAGTTCTGCAAGATGCATAGGACGGAGACGTCAAGGTCGATGAAAGAGGATTAGAGGAGGGAAATGGAATGACATGGATACTAAAGGGGGTTTAGTTGGCTCAGACTCAGGTGGAATTATTTTAATGCGAAAGATCATCGTTTTGTTTTTACAAGATAGACACTGCCTTTGGATATGTCCGTAGTTGTAGCAAGATCGGTATTTGATGTCATACATGCACGATGCAGCAATGTGACCATGAACCAAACACCTCTGATAGAAAAGCGATGTATGGGAGGAAGGTGGTGAGGCAATCGGTTGGATTGGGATGGGATGGTATAATGGGCTTGAAGAGGGTGTGGGATGGATGGGTGTCGTGGTAGGTTTTGGTGTCAGGCCACTCAAAGGTGGGTTAGACGGTTGATGTGTGGAGTTTGAAAAAAGGCCAACGTGGGAATGTGACACATGATCTGAGGATAGTGGATCTTACATGGCTTTCCTGGCCACGTTGACGTAGGGGGGCCGATGGAGGATTGGAATAGCGTTAGCTCCGGTGAGGGGCAATTTCCGACGAGGTACAACCTACCATTTATTGGACACCTCCATGCTCAAGTTATGGAACTCACGTTCCCAATTGGCACCTCCCGATCCCCAGAGATGGAAAAACCAAACAAAAGCGGGGCAAGAATAGAGTTGGGGCTTATAGATCATAAAACCCACAACCTTTGAGATGACAGCAAATTTGGACACGTGATCATTAATATGCGTGCCATGAAAATCAGATCCATTGCCTCCAAGACAAGATTGGAGAGCTATACCCACTAGATCAGTACTAAGCCGAAAGATGGCATGTACAAAGGACATAAAAGGTGGAAACCATCTTGAGACGATGATGGATGAATGGACCATGTGAGAGAAATCACTCCTCGAGCAAGATCCAGGGACGCAAGGAGGGATTGAGGAGCCATCTCAGATGGTATTCAATGGATATCACCATGGATGACCAGGGGTGTGAGAGTTGGGATCGTCATTTTTTTAGTCCTTCCCCATTGGTGAAAGAACCTGGCAGACTGATTCTATTTATCAATAACATTATTCAGTTGGCTTAGATGATATTTTTTGAGGTGTAAGGTTCTATCATTCTCAAATTCAACCTTCTAAATGTATTGTCCCATAAAAATGACAACCCTCTCTATTGTAGACGTACTTTACTAATCAAGGGCCACAAAAAATTCAGTAGGGTCAGCATAAGAAATCCAAAGTCTAGACTTATGTTAAAGGGATAATATGTTCATTTTCATGCTTCACACGAACTTATTCCGTTATCTTGTTGCAACACTAACATGTTATCAGTCCAGATGTAAGACATCGGAAACTTTGTGGCCAAAGGGAATTGAAGTACTAACACTAGAAAAGCGCTAGGCATATCTCGATGGATTCGTGGACGACCCCTCGCAAAAGAGTATGCACAAATTTTTGTCTGGCGGATGGGATTACACAATGGCACCCTAATACGATGCATTATTAAGTGTTAATATTGTGTATTTGTGACGCCTAACTTTTATTTGCGGTCCCATCATACTTTGTTGTTCTCACCATGCTTAAAATTTGATAGGTTCCACCCAAAATTTTACCATCACGTGCCTCAAAATGAATACTCCCACTTTCTAAATCCCCATTCCTATCTTGGCGACTTCACCATCTTGCAGTGTCGAGGAAGTTTAGGGATATCAGAGAGAGCATGCTAGGTACGTGAGAGAAAACAAGAGAGAAAATTATACGAGGAAGGATTGTGAGATAGGGAGATGAGGGAGGAAGAGAGGAGCATGTGGGTTCCCCCCAATGTTCGGTGGTTTCATCTATAACTGCCACGAAGGGACGCGTGTGACACATGACCGAGAGCATCACATGATCATATGATCGAGTACAATCATTTTGCACACTAATATCAGTTATAGAATCTCCAGTTGTGTGAGCGGCTTGCCCCAAAGCCGTTTTCGGTCCAGCGCAGCCTAATGCCATGTTCGGTGTACCGAGGCCATCGCTGCTCCAAGGGGACATGCTCAACGCACCTAATGCAAGGCGCGACCGTAGCCACGTAGGAAAATGGCAGACGAGCGCCACCTGGCAGTGTTTGAGGCCTATCACCGCCCATTCACCACTCTTCCCTATCATGCCTTGCCTACCACTACCCCCAAATCGCCGCTACCACCGCCAGTTTCGACGCCGGTAGTTCTCCTGCGCCTCCATCCCAAAACTTCCCCTCACCTCCCAGCCATCTTGTCGCCGGCTGTTGCAAGCCACCAAGGCCTGCACGCAACGGACACAAAGAAAAAGTTTTTTGACATTTTCTTCGGCGGTCCATGTTTTCGTAGTCCTTTCCTATCTCGCCTCCACTACTCGGTTGATTGATGGTTTTCAATGTTGACTCATAGACATGGACAACAAGGATGATATGATGATCCATCAGTTGATGGTGGATGAGGATGCTGCCCACACCGATGTTTAGGAGCACTTGTCAATCTAGCATTGCTTGTCTCCGATGAATGCAAATCACCGAGAAGGAAAAGGCAGGTCCAAAGCGCGGTAGTTCCATGTTTCAGAGAAGAAAATGCAAGCCACAACAGAGGATGGATGGGCATACCATGCTCTACACCGGCTACTTTACCGAGAATGCAGCATATACCAGAAAGAGTTTTCGGAGGTGGCATAGAATGAGAAAGGAGTTGTTCATGGCATGAGAGAGTACAATGAATGCTTTGTGCTAAAGCATGATGCAACTGACATGGATGGTATCTCATCAATTCATAAATGCACCGTTACCATGAGGTTGCTTGAATATAGAGCGCTTGGAGATTCAAAAGATGAGTACCCACACACGAGTGAGTCCATAGCCATTGATTGCATGTACAGATTCTATAGAGCGGTTGTGGGAAAGTTTGGCTCGGACTATTTGAGAGGGCCAAATGAAGCAGAGAGCAGCTAGGATCATGACACAAAATGCAGCGGGAGGGATTGATGAGATGCTTGGAAGCATTGATTGCATGCACTCGTCATGGAAGAACTACCTATTTTCTTGTCAAGGTATGTACAAAGGGCATCGTAGATACTACACTGTGGTTCTTGAAGCTGTGGTAGATCAAGACTTGTGGATTTGACATGGCAACAATGCATAATGATATCAATATGCTGCATCGCTCTCTGGTGTTTGCCAAACTGATGGAAGGTCATGGTATAGCCTAAAACTATGAGAACAATGGCCACCCCCATATACCTAAGGACACTACCTAGCGGATGGCATCTATCTAAGTTGGGCGACATTTGTCAAGACAATCCCTAATCCAGTGAGTTTGGTGAAGTGTCACTTGCTTCCCACCAGAGTCTTGCAGGAAGGATGTTAGCCAAACATTTTCTATGCTCCAAGATCGATTTCATATTGCCTTGGCAATATCTCTGTTGACCATTTCACCCTGCTCTATGACATACTTGGCCTCTACAAGGACTTTCTTTCATTTCTTGTCCATCTCGGTGATGTTCCAGATATGATCCAGGGTTAGAGGATCCATGAGATTTTATCCAAATATGACCTTGTCGACAGGAGTAACAAAGGTATCGCCCGCATTCGATGTTGATGGCTATGGTGAAAGTTCCTTGTTTGTTTGATTGGTCCCATTGGGGTCGGCTTCTAGTTCATGCGTTTGTTGTTGGTGGATAGCCAGAGGGGGCATGGCATTTGCTGCATCTGAAGGACCTGCAACTTCCTCACATGTGGCTACGGCCCTCCCAACATGGTCCACTGCTGGCAAAGCTGCTTCGGCTCCATGGGTTTCTTGATCCTCTCTAACATTCCAAAGTTTTCCAAATTTTGGAATGTAAAGTAGATAAAATAAGTTTGGTTGATTGTTTGACTTTGCTGAAAATTCTCAAGGAAAAGAAACCTTTTGAATTGAAAAATTCTCTCTGTTATGACTTAAGTATCCATACAGGAAAAAGGAATGGAGTGAGTTTTAGTTTTAGTATTTGTGTGAATGTTTGAAAAATGAAAATCATGTGGGATGCATTCATAAAGCATCATGGCATTAAATAAAACCAAACCAAAGATATTGAAAAAACCTCCAAAATCCTATATTTGAATTGCCAGAATGTTACTATAAGGAATATATCGAGAATTATAAATTCACCACTTGCAAACTAGTGAAAAGGTTAAAAAATATCCTATAATAATCTATTGAATTTTAGAAAAATTTATAAACAAGAATCATATCATTTGGTTTTCGTATTCAAAAGATATAAAAAATACTAAAATAGAAAAAGAAAAAAATAAAAAAAACTAACTGGGACGACCCACTCTAGCCGACGGAACCCGCCAGCGCTGATCGGTCCAGGTTTGCTTTAAAAGACTTGAATAATCTATTTTTCTAAATCTATCTCTACTCAAACTCACATATCTTTAAATCTATAATTTTGAATTGACTTTTGTTTATTTATATTTGTTACTGTAACACCCTCAGAATCGACCCTATGCAAGTTTCAGCGATTCCCGCCAAACCCGCATAGAAACGATTCAAAGGTGCCCACCAGGCACTTTCGAGCGGGTGGAAAACGAAGTAATACCATTACACAATAGTCCACGATGGAAACCACAGAACAGATATATACAACAATGACTCAAAGAGTCAAGAATATAGATATATATAGTAGAAAGATCCAAATCACCTTGAAAACGATACAGCGTCCGAGTACGGACAAGATGCAAATTGAGCTAAGAGCCCTGAAGAATAACCAATGGAATCCATAACCCTGCTCAGGCCAAGCCATAAGGGTAACCCTGCTAACGACGTCGATCTAAAAACCTACTTAAACAAAAGGGGTGCCGACAAAGGGCAAAGGAAAAAGAGAGCGGTCAGTACTGAGGTCAGTACACGGCGAGACTAGAATTCGGCGGTCCTCGCCTACATAGGTATGGTGGACTGAAGCGGTAGCGCAACATGCACTAAACAACCTATAGAGACTCAATTCAACTGGCGGCTATCAGATAGGGATAAGAAAGACCTATTCGGATCCAACCTGAAACTATCACCAAGCATACCCATCCTGGTATTTCCCCCTCGAGACCAAACGAGGAAGTCAACAGAGGAACTCACACAGTTGGCAGTTTATTTATTCCGTTATAGTTGCGGCAATTACTAGTTAGATATAGATAGCATGAGTCATCCTGATATTATAAATAGTGGGCAGTTTTAGTTAACCATTTCGTTGTAGTTGCGATACTTACTAGTCAGATACATATAGCATGAGGCATCCCAAAACCAGCACTTGTTGGTACTTTTATTTAGCCATTCCGTTGTAGTGAAGCTAATTGCTAGTCATTATAAAGTCAAATTTATAGCACTACTTTAGTTATAGTTGTCTATGATCGAGATACTATGCTCCAAGTTGTCCATAACCGCGGACACGGCTTTTGGAAAGTTTTACCCTGCAGGGGTGCACAAATAGCAATACACACATGATCAACCTCAGAAAGAACCAAATAAAAACCCAACGAGGCATCACGACAGAACATTCGCAATATTCATATTTGATTTCAGGGGGCCACCCCACCAAGGTACCCGCGACGAAGTTGGCCGGCTCCGACACGGACCCAGAGGTTTGTGCCAATGGTTGTAAAC
Organism: Avena sativa; assembly: GCA_916181665.1. NCBI lineage: Eukaryota > Viridiplantae > Streptophyta > Magnoliopsida > Poales > Poaceae > Avena > Avena sativa. Next base: position 360,263,192 of record OV702299.1, on the reverse strand, counting down.
GACTAGGAACCCGAAAGTGTGACTGGGCTTGTCGATACCGCGAAAACGTTCCACATTTGTTCCTAAACAGTACAGGCACTCCACGCGCAATCGTAAATAAAGCAGTAAAGCATGGCATAAGTACAAGATAGTAATAAAGTCCCAAACTAGTTTGTGGCCCTAAGGAATTAAATATGACTCAAGCTAGGTTTAGGGGGATTCATGGTCCCACATGCGGATAGTGCGAATATTCAAAGAACATGTATCAAGTACTCGGGGTCCTACGAGACACAAGTGGACGGTTAAAAACCAAATAACATCTATTGCCCACATGTGCCTCTGCATTATTTACCTACTTTAATTTTAGTTATTAAACGGTAATTAAAGCCATGATCATCTCTAACATTAAACATGCGGCATTACTCCAACAACTGTGAAAGATCGACGACACGCCACATCACCTGCGCAAGAAACTATGACTCGCAAGGCCGACTATCTACCAAAGAACAGGTAATAGGATGTGTCCATGGCAATATAAGGGTGGCGGGGAAGTATAACGGGGTACAGATCTATAGCATCGCAACACAGATAGGAATAGATCAACATGAGGAAATAAAGACTATAAATGTAAAATAGGTAAAAAGGGGGAGAATGCTCGCCTGGAAAACATCGCCAAAGATTCATCCGAAGATCGGTCGACACTCGCATCATCTCATCGGCCTAATCCGTGAAGAAGCAAAACACTAGAAAAAACACCGGATGCACTACTTAATACTACGGCAAAAGATCGGACATGATGCATGTATGATGCGTGATATAGAAAAGATGCGATGCGATAAGGCAATGTTAAACGGAACTAGGATTCCGACATTTAAATATATGGTTCTAGTTGTTTAGATACCCCGCAATTTAAATATTGTCTTAACAAGGCAAAATTATGTCATCGGTTCGCTACACAAATTTAAATAGGACCAATATTAGACTAGATTTCCCCGTATATGGTCTCCATATTCAATTATTAGGTGAACCGGCTAAAATTCCCCAAACCATATGAGATGTATGCAAACCGATATGAGGATGACATATTAATGTTCTATGCATTTTTTATCTACTTTCGTATAAAACATATTTCATTTTGAGTTACAGAGCAAAATATATAAAACAAACATATTTGCCAAAGAGAAACAAAAGGACATGCCAGCAGAGAGGGGACAAAAAAAAAGTGGGATTAAATTATGCCAAACGATATTCGGACTGGGATCACTCAAACAGTCCAGAGCTTCGTTTGTTGTATTGATGATGACATAGTATAGACGCCGGTGTCCAGCCAGTACACTTGATAGATTGTTTTGCACATATCAGAATGCAACGATGTTTAAGTAGACGAAACAGAGACGTAGCTCGCCAAGCTGACAGCAACGCAGCCAAATCGATCAATCATAATCAGTGCAAAACGAGCTAGCTAAGCTGATCTTCACCGGATTATTACGAGATATTGTGTAGGATTTTGAACATGCCGTAAAGACAAAGTTGTAGAGGAGGCCGAGATCTACAACATTGGTCATTGGGGATCTTCGAGATTCGGACGGGAACAGATAGTTTTGGAGACGTTTTGCTCGCAAGAGACAAAACAAAATGGACGATACAGTGATATTTTCTGCCGGCGGCGCCTCAATGGTGAGACATAGACAGTTCTAGGGGAAACGAGAGGAACATGTAAGGGAGGGTAAGGGGACAGGAGCTCACCGATCGAGGTCCTTGATGTAGCTCTATGTCGAAGCTGAGGAGACCAGAGAGGAAAATAGAGGAAGAGCTCGTCGTCGGTTCTGTCAGTTCCGGGAAGGAGACCTGGGTATTCTTGGGTTGCTGCGGCTTCGCCTTCTACAACAAAGTGGACGAGGGCGGGATCCTGGATCGCTTCCCCGGGTCAACTAGGCCTCATGGCGTCCATGGCGACGTCTTGGTCGACGCAGGCATACACATGCCCTCTCCTTGGTTTTATGGGGAGAGTCAGAGAGGAAGGTGAGTTGTGGTGGTAAGATCTGAATGGGGATAGTAGGGTTGGAGGCCTCGGATGGGGAATAGGTGGAGAGGAGGAGGGGGAAGGTGAGCTGGGGCTAGCGAGGTGGTCTCACGCGCTCGGCGTGCAGCGAGCTCACCTTCTCGGCCAGTGCGGTCGCTGAGAGAAGAGAAACATGGCTGAGGTATTAGCTAGCTGGTTTGGTGCAGTGTTCAGAAAACGGGGTGCACTGTTCAGAGTTTGGGCTAGCTGGGCCTAAGCTCGAGCTGATCACAAGAGATGGGGTAGAAAGGAGGCCGACTTTGAATTACAAAGAGGGGAGTTCGGTTGGTTAGTAAGTGAGGGAAAGAGATGGATCTGATATGGTGCGTGTGTAGCTATTGTACAAATGGTTAAGCAGGTTTAAAGAAAAAGAGATGTTTAGGATTAGATAAAGAGATATCTAAAGACAGACCAAACAAAATAAAAGGATATGGACATAAGAAGATCATCGGATGGTAAAAGAAAGAAGAAGATCCAAATAATAAAAATAAATAGAAAGTAGGAGTATGAATAGATATGGCTTTGAATTCTGGATAGATATAGATCCACATATGTGCATATGGAGTGAATTAAATAGATATGCATCTAACTTAATTTGGCATTGTTGTCAAAAGAAATAGAAAGACTCAATTAATTCAAAGTTGGAAATTATGGTTCCATCAGTATGGCACCAACATGAATGAGAGTAGAAGGAGAGCAAAACAGAGGAAGGCAAATGCAATGTCAAACACAATATTATCAGGAACCAAATACAAAGTAATATGGTTAATGCAACATTTTAATTAAATGGTCCATGCAATGTGGCATGATGAACATGATAGTGCATTATGATGTCATGATGATACAAGAAAAATAAAATAACAACCAATTTTCTAGTTGGGGATATCTAGGGTGCTACAGTTACCTACTCCAAGATCTATCTCACCACCATCCTAAAACTCTATATAAACCCCCGAATCCACAGCAATATCACTTTCCGTTCTCTAAATCCCGAATGTACATATGCTCGAATCTTATTTCGTTTCTTAAACCATCTAGACTTTGTTGTTTGCCTTAAGCTAAAACATGAATGTTGTAGATCTAGTCGAAATCTTTCAATCTCAACAAACCTCACCTCTTTTCATCCACTACATCCGAAGAATTTTGCACCATAATATTTTAGATATGACGGTGTAATTCCAAGGTGTACCCGCGCTTGTTTCTTTAAATCCAAATTCCTTTGGTCAAAAGATAGATCTAATAATTTATCACAACTCTCATTTTGTAAGTTTTCTGATTTGATCTACGGATTTGTCTCTCTAACACATATTTATTTCTTACCTATTCTGAGCCAAAATCGAGCCAATCTGAAACGAATTACCTCTACCAACCACCGGATCAAGCATCAATAGTCTAGATCTATCCGAGCCGAGCCACAAGCCGAAGCCAAGCTGTTCACAAGCTGTTGATCTAGAGCCGTCTAATCTTGATTTAATGCACGCCAACGAACCACTTGACAAGTTAGCATCTATTTTGAGTCAGCGCACAATCAGCAGCACACGTCACCACCATGTTGTCGTCAGGTCAGCGTCTAGGCTCAATCATCTTGCAAAGTCATCCTGCCCAGTCAACGGAATATTACTGAAATATTCCGTTCGATTTTAAGATTGAATTAAACTTCATATTATATCTCTAACTTGTAAAATTCATTAGAAATTCATACTATGTCCTAAAATTGCATGTAATATATCGAATTAAAGATATTTTCACTTAGTTTATTAATACCATATTATATCTAGCTTTTGCAGTATAGATCTCCTTTAATTGTTTAATTGGTTTAATTCCATTTTAGGGTATTAAATTCTTCATAAATTATTTATAGATCATAAAAATATAAAAAATACATCCCTGGATTCACAATGTCGTGTAGATTAAAATCTGGTCTTAGATATAAGTTTTGATGAAGTAAATTTTAAAATAATTTAAACTCTATTAAATAGTAATTAAATCGAAAAAAGATCTGCAACTCAGTTTAGGGTGAATCCAATTCCTACTGGTTCATATCATTATCCTCTATTCAGTACCCCCTATAGCTATTCAATTCTATAGTTAGAATAGAATTTGCAACAGATCTATTAAAACACCTTAATGGCAATCAAGAATTAATAATAAGTACCCTATTGCATTAAATACTTTTTTACATGCATCATGTGATATAATACTATTCATAGAGCTAATTACAACCATTATAACATATTAGATCATCATGCTTGCATTTGTTCATCATTGTTTTATTGTATTGATGCATTGTTGCATGTTTGTAATGTTTTGAATGGTATATTTGTTGTGCTTGCTTCAAACATTAGATTGCAAGGAGTGCAACTACTATGATTACAAGTATTGTGATAGTGGCAAGTACAACCATTATAATTGTGAGGATTATATAAAAATATCTACAACAAAGGAAAGTGGTGCTATCTTGGTCATAAATGTCCTACTCTTTTCTTATTCACTGTAGATGTTTTTGTAGAAGTGCATGTGTAAAAATTGATGTGTATATGCTATGCTATATCCCATATTATTCCCTTAGTACTCCTTGTTTATGAGCCACAGTATGATAGATGTTCTTAGTCATGCTATTCTAGACGAGGAAAGGATTACACCATGATATGGTAGTGCATATGTTTTGTTCAACTAAAACAACATAATGTTAATGAACTACCTAGTCAAAATGGTTTTGATTGGCAGATTTATGGTGGGGAATGCTGCCTAGGGTACTAAGAAAGGATTGGCTTCTTTTTTTGGTAGCATATACGTGTGCAACCATGTGCCAGTGAGTTATGGGTGGCTGGCTAGACTTAGTAGGTTGTGGTGTCTCAAACCCTACGTAGCCAGAGATGTAGATAGTATAGGTTGGTATGATGCGTGGATGGGTTTGGGAAGCTCTTCCTGAATGGTCTCGTCTTGGAATTCTATCTACCATGATACAAAATGAGTGTGGTGGTACGAGCGGGTTGACCAGGTCAAATGGGTAATGTGTGCAAACCCATGCAGGGTGTATAAAGTAAGTACTTGTTGGGGTTTGGTGCAGAAAGTCAAAAAAATTACTATGCGGGAAACCCCGATTGCCCAAGATCTATCTACGAGTAATGCAGTAATGACCAAAGGTTTTGGATACATACCTATATAGTCTAAAAGTAGTTAACGTTTTGAGAGGAACGTGGTTGATGTAGTCATGCTCGTAGCCGACCTCAAGGTCGCGAAGCTCCTCACGGGTCACCCCTTGCTCCATCACCATGCAACAGTCTAGCTAACAACATCACAGTGCCCCAAGTGTTGCACCTCATGGCTTTGTACACATATGGCGTACAATGATAACCTCTATCTCCTCAATCACGTCGGGAGTGCAGAAGTAGATCTCCGGCTTCAGAATCCCTGCAGCGCAACGGCGTGCTGCGGATGCGTTTTCTCTTGCACGAACAACCCTGGGACGTGCCAACGCATGGAGACAACTAGAGGGAGAGAGATTGGAGAGGAGGAGGATTTCCCAACTCATGGGATCTGTATATTGGTGTGTCCTCCAAAGGGGAGAGGGGGTCTCTTTATATAGGGGGAGGGGCATCCTTACCCCCCAAGCCATATAGGCGGCAACCAAGGGGGGACGCGGTGGCCAGGGGTCGGGGCAGCCCTGGGGTGCCCCAAACCCTAACCCTAGTAGCCCTAGGGTTTCCCCTAGGCGCTTGGGCCCTTAGGGCCCATCTAGGTGGCCATCCCTCCTCTGGTTTCCCTCATGGGCCCTCTTTCCTAGGAAATTTGGCCCATTAGTGGAATAACCCTTCAAATTAGATTTTAATAATCCCTCCTACCCATATTAGTTAACTTGGATTTGGCTAGATTCGGATGTATCTAGCACTAAAACATGTCTAGATACATCTGAATCTAGAAAAATCCTAGTCAATTAATATGGGTCGAAGGGAGTATTTTATTTAATATTAATTATATTAATTAATTTGTAAATACATATTACCAAATCCAATTTGATCTGAAACACCTTTTGGTTCCCCTTCTATATCTTCCGAACAACTTTGGAACATCCCGGAACAATCCTAGTCCTCTCACCGGAACCTTTCCCCTTTCTTTCTTCAAAAAACTTCGGATCTCTCTCCGCGAAACAATTCTGACTTTATCTTTCTCATCTATGATTCCAACTTACGGATGATATCAAGCTCGTGGTACCCTTAAGTGGATCCCCTCAAGGCTCTGGAAAGGCACATACATGACCTAGACTCTCTTGCGTCAATGATCAACATCGGGACCGTGATGCCCATAATGATCCATTTGCATTCTAGGTTGATGATGTCGTTTGAACTGTAAACGTCAAGTCCATTTCTCTTTGTTTCTTCTATACTACTTGTCTGAGATCCGATCATTAAGGCATCTCCATACCTTGTTCAATCTTGTTGCCAACAATTATTGTCTACTTGTTACCGCGACATTACATCCCCGTGACCTAGTCACATGTTGCAACATTTATGGATGTAATCTCACCAAGTCGGACTAACTATATACCCGTCACTAGGTGAACAAAATCCCACTATTTATGTAATCTCTTCAACATGTTCCTCCGGATACCCAACGACACCGTTTTGATCACCATTTCACCGAGTGACGTTAAGTGACATCAAAGTAACCTTGGGAGACAGTGATTTGATATGGTCTCACGGTCTAAGGAGAAGGAGACTTTGTTTCTAAATATTGCAATGATGAACTTGGTGACTTGATTGTGTTGCAATCTTTGAGGAATGTCCATCATTCACCAATGATATGACCTCGTTGTTAACCATCACTATCACTTCATGAACAGGAAACCTTGATCATCATGTTACCCAACAAACTAGTAATAGAGGTTACTAGGAACTTATGTTTCATATCACACCTGTATCAATGTTTCCATTTGATATAGTTATAACACAACATGAAACTATTATGAACTTATTGGGATATGACAATAATAAACCTTTTAATATTTTACTCTAGGACATATCCCTTTAGTACTTTGCCGTGTCCCCGGTTATGGACAATTTGAGCAACCTGATACTGATGCTATGACATATTTCTCATTCATCCCAATTTATCAATTAATTAAAACTTGTTGCGTGAACTTAATTGGGTAGGAGTACTTGGGAGTGAACCAGAGTGTCCTATTTATCGTATTGGAAAACTACTTTGTTACAAATGTTAGGATAAAACTATTGCTTTATGCAAATGAGCCTGAACTCTACCTAGATAGATAAGCATGTAGTTGCTAGGACTGTTGTTAACCATTTTAGCCTATTTTCCATACATTCAATGTATTGACCATTCATGGCTACAATGTTTCATGTTACATGTTATATCGTATATGAGTGATCGTTCATAGGCCGCGAGACTCCATTCAACAATTTTTCGCCTGTGGCACAATTGAAGGGTGGAGATCTACCTTGTATTTCTTCCTGTTGTAATATAATATAAACTTGGGATCATATTCGTTATATTTATGATGCACGGTTATATTTGCTATCATTTTATATTGTGTGTGCTAGTGAACCGATCTAAGGGTTGGCACTATACAGAGGAACTCAGGGTGTTACAAGATGGTATCAGAGCTATGTGTTGACTATAGGATCATGACCTAGCAATGGAATAGGAAAGCCATAGGAATTATAAAATCTATATCATTTATGTTCTTCTCTTCTTACACTTGTTTCTAGTATCTTCTTACCACTTCAATTCTCATACATACCTCTTTTAGAACATAGAAGGAAGACTCCAATTATTGAAGAATATTAAGAATATTATTAGAAGTTGTCTATAGAAGATATCCCTATATGAGAGTTGGCCTACAAGTAAAAGAACACATAACATGACACAAATAAATATCACACCAAATTTGAGTAGATCTGGACCACCATGTTATATCTATTTAGGATATGATCATTATCGTGATAGTGTATTAGTCTTAACAACTTATGTGGTACAAGAAATACTAGTTGCTTTATTGATTGATTGATTGAACATTTTTTAGAAATGGGGAGCGGAGCCTCGGCCTCTGCATCAAGCGATGCACACAGCCTTTATTCATTATTAGAACCACATTGTTTTGCAAAGGCCATTACAAATATCATACAAACTGGAACCGCCAGAACAAAACACCGAGAAAAAATGATAATCGGCCAGTTCCCCAACGAGATCTATCAAACACCTAACTGCCTCTTTCGACCCCGTCCCACGGTCACTCTCACTTTTTCTACTCACCAAGAGAAGCTGGAGTGCCTGGGCGTGGCAGCTCGAACTCAAGCAAAACGAGCCCTAGAACCACATAGCCTATCCAAAGAGTGATTCCCACGCACACGCTCCGGATGTCGTCGCCTTCATTATCTTTCGCCAACCCATCATTAGCATGTAGATCGATGCGTAGACTCTTGCCACACCAGCCACCGACACCACTGTGGTGCCAAGTAGCACCACCTTCTTGCACACTAACCGCTCCACCTCTCCCGCCTCTTCCATCCAGCACTGCTCCACAAGCAATGCTCCCAAGAGAGAATGCGACACCGATGCATCGCCATTGCTCAACCCAAAGGTCTTAGGGTTTCCCTCGGAGTAGCTCGAGGAGGGTCACGAGAGCTGTGTTGATGATGCCTTCAACAAGCAAGAGACGTAGGCGTGTCCCCATCGCCCGCCATGGTCGGAGTCGAGCTCGGTTTTCACTGGCAGCACCGCCACACCAACCTGTCGCTGGGACTAGATGTGGAAAAAACACCACAACCAGTCCTGGACGACCACCTCCAGCGAAGGAGTCCGCCGCTACCATGCCTAGGACCGCTACCCTAGGCGTCCTCATGCTGCAGAAGTAATCCAGGTGCACCAATGCCGTCGTTGGAGGTGATGCACCAGGCAGTAGATCGGGATCGAGGACCATATGAGCCCATCAGGCCAGATCGGACCCGTCAACCGCCGCCACACACCGATATATGTCCGTCGCCGTGCAATGACATCCCTGGCTGCCACTACTGCACCACATCACCGTTGATCAACCGGGACATGATCGTTGCTTCCTTGATTGATTGAACCTTATTGTGTGAAACATTTGTTTGGATCTTGATTTAAATTGCATTGGTATTTCATGTTGCTTGGAGTGTTGTGTGATTATGTTAGCATAGTGATAAAGTTTCCCCTAGACCACTAACCCATCTATGCTAGCTTAATATATGCCCAAAGTAAAGAATTTTAATACAACCATTAGAAATCACAACCCACTTTCACTTAGTTAGAAACGTCTAATTTGTTAGTTGTCATTCCTTCCTTATTATCATGACAGCAACAAATGAAACTTGTTTCATAATACAATGTTGTTTGTATGGGTATCCGTAGTTTCTTTCCTCTAGAATCTATTCTTTCCTATCTTAAACACTTGGATCTAGAATGATGCATTGAAGATATGGAGAGGGATTTAGTGGAAAATTTTGGACGATGATGCCCCCAATGAATGTGAATAGTCTGTCTAATAAGACAAAATTGAAGGGTTCGCAGCATAGAAAACAAAAATTTTCCTACGATGGGAACATCTATGTACCAAGATCTATCTACCTGATACAAGTAACGGGTGGATATACATCCATAGATTACATACCCTGGAAGACCGAATAGCGTTAACGAGGTTGTACTCGTGGATGATGTAGACGAACGCTTGACGATCTCAAGATCGTGATGAAGTCCATCTGGTCCAGCCGGTCCAGCACGATCAAGTCCAGCACCTCAAAGCAGTGGTGCATCCGTGATCGCACACACGTACGGGTACCCGACAACCTCCGCGTCCTCGCTCCAGCGAAGCAGCGGAAGCAACAAATCCTTCCAGAAAAAGCCACCGGGAACATGTATCTCGCTGATCCGAGACCATGGGGAAATTCTAAAGGGGGGAGAGAGATCCTTCGTGAGGAGGTGTGCTTTGAGAGGAGGAGAGGGGGGCCTTTTATAGGGGAGAGGGGGGCACCCAAGGGGCATGGAGCCCAACCATGGGGCTTCCCCCACCTATTCCACATTCATGTGGGTGGAGCTCCCACTCAAAATGAAAAGCCTCCACTCCCATTAAAAAGCCTCCACTCAAAAATCCACTCACATGCATTAAATTTCCACCAAATTTAATGCAAGCTCTCATTTAAATAAAACTCTTTTATTTATTTATTCAGAATTTTGTTAATTACTTTAATTAACAAACATTCACATAAAACCCCTTACAACATTTCAATTTCACATGCAGAACCAGTTTTAGCAATTTCAACCGAAACAGTTCTGGTGTCTAGTGAAATAAATTTCTGCGCTTTCCTTTTCTTTTTCTGGCATATCATTTGCTCCGAATGGTGTCGGCATCCCTTAAGTGTGTCACCCTACGGTTCGCGAATAATGCGGACATGATCGAGACCCTTCTCCGATCAATAATCAGTAGCGGGACCTGGAGATCCATACTGACTCCCACACATTCAACGATGACTTCTGTGATCGTGTGAACCTTTTACGCTAGTATCTTAATCCCTTTGTTTCACGATATATTACATGTCCGAGATTCGATCATCGGTATCTCCATACCTAGTTTGATCTCGTCACCGACATGCACTCTTTTCTCGTTCCCGTGATATAACATTCTAGTGATCAAATCACTTGCTTGCAAGCTAATCAATGTGATATCACCGAGAAGGCCCAGAGCATATCTATCCGTCATCGGGATGAACAAATTCCACTCTCGATCCATGGGTCTCAACATAACACTTTAGTAGTTCTGAAGCCATCTTTATAATCACCCAGTTACGGTGTGATGTTTGATGTCATCGAGAAACTCTTCCGGTGTTAGTGATTGACATGATCTCATGTTCTAAGGATTAGGATCACTTCGTAAGTTGTTATAGCAATATAAACTCAATGACTTTGATCGTAATGCTATACTTTGGATGAATGTTCATCACATCATTACACTAATGTTGTGACCTCGTTATTAACAACATCCAATGTCCATGATCAGGAAACTTTGATCATCATGTTAATCAACGAGCTAGTTTATAAGAGAGGCATAACTAGGAACTTCCTTTTTGTTTATTAAACGCACATGTATTAACGTTTTCGTATTAATACAATTTTAGCATGCAAAATAAACATTTATCATAAATAAGGAATACGATAATAACCACTTTATTATTGCCTCTCGGGCATATTCCCTTCAAAAATGGTATGGAAGTATGAAGTGTTTCAAAGGATGTTATGTAGTAGATTATGCAACCTAAATGTTATGGAGCATCTGCGGTGTCCCAGCATACCACTGCATGATGTAGTACACTATAGTCGTTGACATAACACCAATGAAACATCGTTCACTAGTATTACATCCCTCAGAGTGGTACAACAGAAACACAGCAGGTCCAAGACATGACTATAGGTTACAACTCAACTTTTTACACAAGATCCAGAGAACACTCTAGGTTAAAGAGAGAGAAAGAAACTTCTTACAAAGAAGAATCAGAAATAAACAACTCAAAAACTATCATATTAATAAGACTAGTATTTTAACTAATGGTCTGGCATTGCTGCTATTGCAATACGCTACAAAAATAGGTTCTATGGCTAGAGATTATATTCCTATCTAATCAGTAACTTCGTATTCACTTGAGTTGATGTATATGTTGACTCCATTGAAGAGTTTTAGCTTTTGATGATGATTCCTGGAGCATATCGTGATGTAGACGTCGTTTGTACTGGCTTCAAAATCTAGCAAGGGTTAAGAAGATACGTTGAGTACGAGCGTACTCAACAAGTTCACTAGAAAAGGAGTGTTTAATGCACTATAACTACAGCCATAGACCGTAGGTCGTAGGCAATGCAAGTTTTCGTAAACATTTCTTCAAAGGTTGCTTTTATTCAGAAAATCTATGTCCATCAGCCTTCACGGGTTTACCAGAACTTTCATGGAGTTCCTTTCCCGCCACGTTTGCAGCTCCTTCCCAGAACAGGGAGTAACACGTTATAGTTTTTACACTCTGCAGAGGTGCGTCACTTTACCCATGAGAGATCTTAGCTTTGTTGCACATCCGAGTTGCATTCTCGTCCACACTTCCTTGGTGTGGGGCCCAGACTAAGATCCAAGCCAATCACTGCCCCCTTCGCGACCTCGCATGCCTCCTTGGTGTACACCATGCCCACCCATTGAATTACGACAATGGTTTGTACAGACCATTAGATGCCAGAACTATCATGGGACGTTGAGGGTTCCCACCCATATGCTGCATATCCTCTACGAATTACCAATTAATATGCATGCTACGAGTGATAACAGCCACGACCTGCACATCTGGCTACATGCGAGAGGAAGAAGATACAGCTGACTTCTTCGTCCCATTCCAAATCTCATGGTTAACACGTGATATACGGCGCAAGAATCACTGGCGACATTGGTTGTTAAGTCCTAGATAATATGTTCCTTTACCACCAGAAATTTTATAGTAGGTTATTGAAATGGATTGTATGGGCACCTAGAGGGGGGGTGAATAGGTGCTAATCAAATTTTAATACTTTTTCAATTTTAGGCTTGACACAAAGTAAATTCTCTAGATATGCAACTAAGAGAATTTCCATATATGCAACCCTAACTACTAAGCACGTAAAGAGAGGAACAAAGGAACCATAGTGGAGCACGCGGAGACACATGGATTTGTTTTCCGCAGTTCCTTCCTTGTTAAGGGAAGTACATCTGCGTTGGAGGGGTGGGCGGTTCTAAGACCACCACACCACAATAGGCCTCACCCTATTCTCCGATGGATCTCGCCACAAGAGGCCTGATCCACCTTCTCCACTATTGGATCCCTTCGAGGTGGGAACCGGTGCCTTTTACAACTCTATCGGGGCACACACCCACAACCGAATTGGGGGCTCCCGAGATGACAAAAAGCTGCCACAAGAACAAGGTTTATTAATATAAACAAAAACAAGGATCTAGGTATTTGCAAGAAATACTAGATCGGTGGTTTCCCAAAGGAATGGGGAGAAGATGAAGCGCTTGATTGTAGTTGATGAAGATCGAGTCCTCCTCCTTTGATTCCCCAATGGACGGAGCCTTTGAGTGTATCTAGGTGGAGTTCTCTCGGATGAATCTTGCAGATCAGGTCTGTTCTTTTTCGAGTGAATCAAGAGTTCTGGACAGAGGGGGAAGACAGGCTTAAATACCCCCTGCCCAGAACAAGCCGTTGGAGAATTTGGGGGCGGATTATCCTCCCCCCTTTGGGATGGACTATCTGCCCTGGGGAGAAAATCCGTCCCCCCAGGAAAACTCCGCCCCCCATACAGAGAGCGACGCAGCCTTGGCTTGAAGAAATTTCCAGAGGGGGCGGAGGGCGGACTATCCGCCCTTGGGAGAAAGTCCGCCCAAGGACCGGAAAGTCCGAGGGAAACTCCGCCCCCCATACAGAGAGCGACGCAGCCTTGACTATAAGGAATTCCTCGACGGGGCGGACAGTCCGCCCCCAAGGGGCGGACAATCCGACCACAAACTCCGCCCCCTTCTCTGGGGGTCGTGCACACTTGAAAGAGGGATGGGGCGGATTATCCGCCCCTGGGAGGGGTGGATTATCCGCCCCCACAAAGCAGTTTCCTTCCGTTCTCAATGTACATATCTGCATCACTTCAACACACGTTAAATAATCCTTGATATTGTTATCTAACACATAAAACACTAGGGATTATGAAATGTTCTTTCAATCTCCCCCTTTTTGGTGTTAGATGACAATATTAGGATTTGCAAACGACTACCAACGACACCCTTAAAATAAATGAAAGAGGCTCCCCCTAGATGTGTGCATAATAAAATTTACCTTTGAACCACACATGCACACACTAGATGAAACACAACTTTCATAGCAAGAACAATTAAAACCAGATGGGTTGGTAAACGAGATCATACCACCGGGATGTGAATATTGCCAAATAAGCTAATGAGATTGCACATCCCCCAAAATTGATGCATACATAAGATAATCCCATGATTCCATATGTCATCAACTAGAATGCCAGACTCCACAGATAAATCCAGAATTCCATGATAGTAGGTCCACAATATACATCCAGAATACCATACATAATAAGTCACGACAGAGTCTTACAATAACCAAGCAACAAATAGCAAATAGCAAATAAGTTCACGCTAAAGGGGCACAAGTAAAACGAATGAATGTAAAAGCAAGTGTTGGTGCTCGACCCATGACCCATGCAAATCCGGTGGCCTAATAGAACTACTTCTCCCCCTTTGGCATCGAAACGCCAAAAAGGAAGAAGAGCGATGCTAACGCCCCAGAAGATCACTCCTCCTCTTCCTCGTCATAGTCGTCCCCGTTGGAACAAAAGATATGCAAGAAAATCCAAAGATATGCAAGAAAATCCAAAGAGAACCATGAGAAACCAACTCTTCTCTAGGAAGAGGGTGGTGGCTGAAGCCACCATGTTGGAGCGCATGGCATGACACCACGAAGATGTATCTTGAGTTCAAAACCAATGCTCATCGATGACCCACATATCACAAAATGATATTAAGGGAAATGCTTTTACTTGCTTTCGGCATTATGGGGGGAGGGTTGGCCCAATCAATTAGGACCACACTTCCCCTATGTTTATGCCCGCATCTAAACCAAATACATGAATAAGAGCAAGTGAGTGTGCAAGAATAGTCAAGCCAAGCTCCTTGAATCTATGATATTTAGCTCATTCTTCAAATAACAAAATCTTGCTTCATCAAGGGGCTTCATGAAAATATCAGCAAGTTGGTTCTTCGTGCTCACAAAGGATAGGGCAATATCACCACGAGCAACATGATCCCGAATGAAGTGGTTGCGAATCTCAATATGTTTTGTTCTTGTATGCTGCACGGGATTGTAAGCAATTTTTGATAGCACTTTCATTGTCACATAATAGAGGCACTTTGTCACAATTGACACCATATTCCTTTAAAGTTTGCCTCATCCATAATAATTGTGTACAAGCACTTGCAGCAGCAACATATTCAGCTTTGGCGGTTGAAAGAGAAATACAATTCTGTTTCTTTGAAGATCAACACACTAGAGACCTGCCCAAGAATTGGCATGCACCAGAGGTTGATTTCCTATCATCTTTGTCACCAGCCCAATCTGAATCAGTGTAACCACATCGAGAGAAACTTGAACCCTTGGGATACCATAACCCAAAATTTGGGGAATGAACCAAATATCTGAAGATTCGTTTGACCGCCACTAAGTGGCTTTCTTTAGGAGCGGCTTGGTACCTTGCACACACTCCTACACTTAACACGATATCGGGCCTAGATGCACAAAGGTAAAGGAGAGAGCTGATCATGGATCGGTATACCTTTTGGTCCATGTCTTTACCCTTGGGATTGAGCTCAAGATGACACTTTGTTTGCATTGGAGTAGCCACACCATTGAGGTCCGTCATCTTGAACCTTTTGAGCATGTCTTGGATGTACTTAGCTTGATTAATAAAAGTTCCCTCTCTAAGTTGTTTGATCTCAAATCCAAGAAAGAACCTCAACTCACCCATCATGGACATCTCAAACCTGTCAGTCATAAGCTTTGAAAATTCATCGTTAAAAGCTTGGTTAGTAGAGCCAAAAATAATGGCATCTACATAAAGTTGGCATACAAAAAGCTCCCCATTAACCTTCTTAGTAAAAAGAGTGGGATCGATTTGCCCAACTTCGAATCCACGGTCTAGCAAAAGCTCTTTAAGGTGCTCATACCACGCACGTGGGGCTTGTTTAAGGCCATAGAGCGCCTTATCGAGTTTGTAGACATGGTTCGGAAATTTGGGGTCCTCAAAACCCGAGGGCTGCTTGAAGTATACTAACTCATGGAGAGGACCATTAAGAAATGCACTCTTAACATCCATTTGCTGTAATTTAAAATTATGATGGGCTGCATAGGCAAGAAGGATACGGATGGACTCAAGACGAGCCACAGGAGCAAAGGTCTCGCCAAAATCAATTCCTTCCACTTGAGAGAATCCTTGAGCCACGAGTCTTGATTTATTCCTCACAACAATGCCATTTTCATCTTGTTTGTTCTTGAAGATCCACTTGGTACCGATAACATTGTGGCAGTCCTTGGGTTTCTCTACGAGCTTCCAAAATTTGTTGCGTTCGAAGTTATTTAATTCTTCATGCATTGCAACAACCCAATCGGGGTCTTCAAGAGCATCAAAGACCTTCTTCGGTTCAACCATGGAAATGTGAGCTTGATGATCACAGAAGCTTGCAAGTTCTCTTCTAGTAGATACCCTTCTTCGTAGATCACCAACAACCTTGTCAAGAGTGTGGCCCCTTAGTTCAAGGTTCCGATCAGCACGAGCCTTGCGACGAGTCTCAATGTCCTTATTGTTTCTAGAAGGAGTTGATTCAGTATTTGTATCCTGGTCTTGACCACTTCCTTGCCCTTGATCTTGATCTAAGTTAACACCAGGAGATTGCTGCTGAGTTTGTTCTTCAGGGCTGGATAATCCGCCCCTTGGAGGGGCCGAACTATCCGGTCTAGGAGGTGAAGCACCAGTGCCTTCTTCCTGAGAGTGGCTGACATGAGTTAGAGAACCAGGGCTGGATAATCCGCCCTCAGGGGCCGAAAAATCTGGCCTAGGAGCTTCTTGACTGTTGTCTTCTCCTTCGGATCCCCTGGAACGAGTTGGAGTGCCAGGGGCGGATTGTCCGCCCCTTGGAGGGGGCGGATAGTCCGGCCTGGGACTACCAGCTTGTCCAGGAGGCAGATGATCTTCAGCAAGTTGCGGTGTTGGTGTAGAGTGTTCTCCAATAGTAGGAGCTTGTTGATCTTGTGTAAATGAGGGCTCCACTTGAGTGGAGCATTGTCCTTCCCGATCCGCCACAAGGGGTTCCTCAATGGGGCGGAAAATCCCACGCCCATTCTTCTTATGGCATCTTGGGGTATTTCAACATCTGCATCACAAACATTACCTTGCCCTACAAAGGAGCCATTATTTTCATCGAACTCCACACTACAAGTTTCTATAACAATCCCAGTGAGCTTGTTGTAGACTCTGTAAGTGTGGGATTCGGCACCATAACCAACAAAAATACCTTCTAAAGCCTTGGACTCAAATTTAGACAAGCGGACACCTTTAATAAGAAAGAAACACTTACACCCGAATACCCTGAAGTATGAGATGTTGGGCTTGTTACCGGTAAGTATTTCTTAGGAGTCTTATCCAAAATCTTGCGGAGATAGAGCCGGTTTGATGAGTGACAAGCAGTGGATATGGCTTCAGCCCAAAAATTGTAAGGAGACTTGAATTCAGCCAACATTGATATTGCCATATCCTGTTGGAGATATGCCCTAGAGGCAATAATAAATATAGTTATTATTATATATTTGTGTTTATGATAAATGTTTACATTCATGCTATAACAGTATTAACCAAAAACATTAATGCTTGTGCGATTTGTAAACTAAATTAGAGTCCCTAGTAAAGCCTCTTCATAATACTAGCTTGTTGATTAATAGATGATCATGGTTTCTTGATCATGAACATTTGATATGTTGTTAATAACAAGATCATATCATTAGGAGAATGATATGGTGGACATACTCCTATAGATAAGCATAGCATAAAGATCAAGTCATTTTAAATAGTTCAATTGCTATAAGCTTTCTGATACATAGTAACCTAATTCCTTTGACCATGAGATCATGCTTATCACCATCACCGGAAGGATGCTTTGATGACATCAAACACCACACCGTAACTGGGTGGCTATAAAGGTGGCATTGAGTGTTTGGAAAGTATGGGTTGAGACACATGAATCAAGAGTGGGATTTGTCCATCCATATGACGGATAGATATACTCTGGGCCCACTCGGTGGAATGTCATCCAATTAGCTTGCAAGCATGTGACTGGCTCACAAGGGATCACATACCACGGGAACGAGAAAAGAGTACTTATCGGTAACGAGGTTGAACTAGGTATGCAGAGATACCGACGATCAAAACCTCGGATAAGTAAACTATCGTGAGACAAAGGGAAATTGGTATCGTATGTGAGTGGTTCATTCGATCACAAAGTAATCGTAGAAATATGTGGGAGCCATATGAATTTCCAGATTCCTCTATTGGTTATTGATCGGAGAAGTGTCTCGATCATGTCCGCATAATTCACGAACCGTAGGGAGACACACTTAAGGATTTGATGTTGTTGAGTAGTTATGGAATGATGAGTAAGAGACCGAATGTTGTTCGGAGTCTCAGATGGGATCTGAGATATCATGAGGAGATCCGGAATGGTCTGGAGAATAAGATTCATATAAGGAAAGTCCTGTTTTGGAGTTGGGGAATGATTCCGGTGTTTTCACCGGGAATGTTCTAGAAGGGTCCGGAAGGTCCGGCACTCCGGAGGGGAAGGGTACATGAATGTGTCATGACAATGTGGAATGGTTGCATCATGTACTAGGTCACTTGGCTGGGCAAAATAAAGGGAGAAATCAAATCCTAGTTTGAAAGTCAAACGCCAATTTAAAAAAGTCAAACGGCAAGTTTGCTTGGTGGAGGGAGAGTAGGAAACCTACTTGGGGACGAAGTCTCCTCCCTCCACCCGCCGGCCAAGGAGGCCGACTTGGGGGAGGACTCCCTCCTCCCAAGCCGCACCCTCCCAACTATATAAGGAGGGGCAGGGCTGCCCCTCTCACACACCCAACACACCCCAAAACCCTAACCCTAGCCGCCGGCCACCTCCAAGTCGCCGCCGCCCCTAGGGTTTCTCCTAGCCGCCGACTTGGGGCTTCCCTAAGCCCTATCTGCCGGCCAAGCTCCGCCCCTTGGTGCCCTCTAAACCCTAGATCGCCAAGGCCTCTCTCATAGTCCACCATACTCGCTCCGGCTTAAGGCGAAGCCCTGCGGGATCTCCCCTCTACTTCCGGTACCACGCCGTCGTGCTACCGGAATCACGAGGAGAGTGCTACAACCTCTGCTGCCTGCTGGAACAAGGGATAGGAAGGTCTTCATCGAGTACCGAACGTGTGACCGACTGTGGAAGTGCTGCCGGAACGCAGCGCCGGAAGGATCGTCTACGCGATCTTGAGATCGGCAAGAGTACGACTACATCACCCACAAGAATCTGCTCTCGTTAACCGCTTTGGAATCTTCGAGGGTGAGTTCCTCTATCGACTCGTTGCTACAATCTAGTAGATAGATCTTGGCTTGTTTGTTTGCATGTGGTAGAAATTTTTTGTTTTCCATGCTACGACCCCCTACAGTGGTATCAGAGCCGTGTCTATATGTAGATATGTTGCACGAGTAGAACACAATGGTCATTGTGGGCGGTGGTGCTTTTATTATCAATTGCTTCTTGTGTACTTTGCATCTTGCGGTATGATGGGATGAAGCGGCCCGGGCTAACCTTACATGACATCGTTCATGAGACTTGCTCCACGCTCAACATGCAACTTGTATTGCATAAGTGGCTTTGCGGGTGCCTGTCTCTCCCATCATAGTATAGATCCAATTTACAACGGGCACTTGATATTTCAAGCATCAACGTTGTGGTTCTTGTTCGTAAGTTAGAGAGACACCTATTGAAAGACCCAAACCACGTAAAATATGCAAAGAAAATTAGAGGCGTCTAACTTTGTTTTGCAGGGGTGTGCTGTGATGTGATATGGCCATGATTGTGATTATATTTCATGTATGCAATGTTCCTTATTGTAAGTTGGCAACCGGCAGGAGCCATATGGTTGTCTTTAAATTCTGTTAAGACCCGCGTGTCTATTCAAAGTAGTTGTAATAGTTGAAGCTGGTGGACGACAACCATGGAACGACGCCGTTGACCTTGACGCAATGCCGGTGATGATGAAGATCATGTTCGTGCTTGAAGATGGAGATAGGAAGCACAAGAAGAAAGGCCATATCATATCACATATTATGAATTGCATGTGATGTTAATTCTTTATGCATCTTGTATTGCTTAGTTAACGACGGTAGCATTATAAGATGATCCCTCAAGCACACAAATTTCAAGTTTTAAAGTGTTCATCCTTAGTAAGCACCATTGCTAAAGCTTTTTGTTTCGAAGCACCACGTGATGATCGGGTGTGTTAGATTCTGCAAGTGTATACAACGTGAGCAAGCCAGATTTGCTCATGCGGAAGCTAAGGTTTGATCTTGACGAGCCTAGCATGTACAGACATGGTCTCGGAACACGGATCACCGAAAGGTAAAGCATGAGTCATATAGTAGATATGATGAACATGTTGATTGTTCGCCATTGAAGCTACATCAACTCTCGTGATGATCGGTTTTGATGTGGTGGATTTGGTTCGTGTGATCACTAAAACAATGTGAGGGATAGTGTTTTGAGTGGGAGTTCACCTAGATTAATTTAACTATTAATTAGAACTCAATTTGTCATAAACTTAGTCTAAACTATTGCAAATATGTTGTAGATCAATGGAAGCCCTACCATCAATATTAATGCGTTCCTAGAGAAAGAAAAGTTGAAAAACAATGGAAGCAACTTCGCGGATTGGTTCCGCAATTTGAGGATTGTCCTCAATGCTGGTAATTTGACCTATGTGCTGGATGCACCGCTGGGTGACCCGCCTGCAGCTGATGCTACCGATGAGGTGAATAATGTTTACCTCACTCGGAAGAATCAGTACTCCACAGTTCAGTGTGCTATCTTGTATGGTTTGGAATTGGAGCTTCAGAAAAGGTTTGAGAACCATGACCCACATGATATTGTCCGTGAACTCAAAATGATATTTGAGGCTCACGCGGCAGTTGAGAGTTATGAGGCTTCTGAAAAGTTCTTTAACTGCAAGATGGAAGAGGGCAGATCCGTCAGTGAGCATGTGCTTAAGATGTCTGGGCACGCAAACAAACTCCAAAGTTTGGGTATAGTGATTCCTAACTCTTTGGGGATTCACCGTGTCCTCCAATCACTACCACCAAGTTACAAGAACTTTGTGATGAACTACAATATGCAAAACATGGACAAGACGTTGCCAGAACTCTTCTCCATGTTGAAATCTACAGAAGTGGAGATCAAGAAAGAGCACCAAGTGTTGTTGGTCAATAAGACCACCAAATTCAAGAAAGGCAAGTCTAAGCAAAAGGGAAACTTCAAGAAGGGCGGTAAGAAAGTTGCCGCACCGGCGAAGAACACCAGGGCTGGACCTAAGCCTGATACTGAGTGCTTTTACTGCAAGGGAGAAGGTCACTAGAAGCGGAATTTCCCAAAGTACTTGGCAGATTTGAAGAACGGCAACATCAAGAAGAAAGGTATATCCGATATACATGTTATTGATGTGTATCTCACTAGTACTCGTAGTAGTGCCTGGGTATTTGATACTGGTTTGGTTGCTCATATTTGTAACTCGAAACAGGTGCTGCAGAATAAACGGAAGCTAGCGAAGAACGAGGTGACGATGCGCGTTGGAAATGGATCAAATGTTGATGTGATCGCGGTCGGCATGCTACCTCTTCATCTACCATCGGGATTAGTTTTATACTTGAATAATTGTTATTTGGTGCATGTGTTAAGCATGAACATTATATCTGGATCTTGTTTATTGCGAGACGGTTACTTGTTTAAGTCCGAGAATAATGGTTGTTCGATTTATATGGGTAATATGTTTCATGCACATGCACCTTTGATAGATGGTCTATTCTTATTGAATCTCGATTGTAGTAATACACACATAAATAACATTGAGGCTAAGCGTTTGAAATTGAGCGATAACTCGACCTATATGTGGCATTGTCGTCTTGGTCGTATTGGAGTGAAACGTATGAAGAAACTCCATTCCGATGGACTTCTTGAATCACTTGATTTCGAATCACTTGAAAGATGCGAAGCATGTCTGATGGGTAAAATGACTAAGACTCCATTTTCTGGTATGATGGAGCGAGCTACGGACTTGTTAGAAATCATACATACCGATGTGTGTGGATCAATGAGTGTAGCATCGGGCGGTGGTTATCGCTATGTTCTTACCTTCACGGATGACTTGAGAAGATATGGGTATATCTATTTCATGAAACATAAGTCCGAAACTTTCGAGAAGTTTAAGGAATTTCAAAGTGAGGTAGAGAATCAACGTAACAAGAAGATTAAATTTCTACGTTCTAATCGTGGAGGTGAATATCTAAGTTACGAGTTTGGCGAGCATTTGAAGAAATGCGGAATACTTTCACAATTGACACCGCCGGGAACACCACAGCATAATGGTGTGTCCGAACGTCGTAATCGAACTCTCTTAGATATGGTTCGTTCTATGATGTCACTTACAGATTTACCGCTATCATTTTGGGGTTATGCATTAGAAACAGCCGCATTCACTTTAAATAGGGCACCATCTAAATCCATTGAAACGACATGTATGAATTGTGGTTTGGGAATAAACCTAAATTGTCGTTCCTTAAAGTTTGGGGTTGCGAAGCCTATGTAAAGAAGTTACAGCCGGACAAGCTTGAACCCAAAGAGGAAAAATGCGTCTTCATAGGATACCCGAAGGAAACTATTGGGTATACCTTCTATCATAGATCCGAGGGCAAAATCTTCGTTGCCAAGAATGGATCCTTTCTAGAGAAGGAATTTCTCTTGAAAGAAGTGACTAGAAGGAAAGTAGAACTCGACGAGGTTGTTGAACCTTCTCTCGAACTTGTGAGTAGCGCAGCACCAGAAGTAGTTCATGTGGCGCCTACACCAATAAGAGAGGAAGCTAATGATGATGATCATGAAACTTCGGTTGAAGTTGCTACAGAGCCTCGTAGGTCAACGAGAAATCGTACTACTCCTGATTGGTATGATCCCGTTATGAGTGTCATGTTGGTGGACAACACCGATGACCCTGCGACATATGAGGAAGCGATGATGAGCCTAGATTCCAATAAATGGCAAGAAGCCATGAAATCCGAGATTGTATCCATGTACGAAAACCAATTATGGACTTTGGTGGACTTACCGGATGGCCGGAAGGCTGTCGAGAACAAATGGATTTTCAAGAAGAAAACAGATGTTGATGGTAATGTTACTGTCTATAAAGCTCGACTTGTCGCAAAAGGGTTTCGACAAATTCAAGGAGTTGACTATGATGAGACTTTCTCACCAATAGCGAAGCTAAAGTCTGTGAGGATTATGTTAGCAATCGCTGCATATTACGATTATGAAATATGGCAGATGGATGTCAAAACAGCGTTCCTCAATGGAGACATTGATGAAGAGTTGTATATGATGCAACCCAAAGGTTTTGTAGATCCTAAAGATGCTAACAAGGTATGCAAACTTCAACGGTCCATATATGGATTGAAGCAAGCATCCCGAAGTTGGAATCAACGTTTTGATAAGGTAATCAAAAGTTTTGGTTTTATACAAACTTATGGAGAAGCTTGTATTTACAAGAAAGTGAGTGGGAGCACTGTAGCATTCTTAATACTATATGTAGATGACATATTGTTGATTGGGAATGATGTAGACCTTCTTAATAGTGTCAAGGAATATTTGAATAATAGTTTTTCAATGAAAGATCTTGGCGAAGCAGCTTACATATTAGGCATAAAGATTTATAGAGATAGATCGAGACACCTAATATCATTGTCTCAAAGTACATATTTGGACAAAGTTCTAAAGAGGTTTGGAATGGAAGATAGCAAGAAAGGGTTCTTGCCCATGTTGCCCAATACGACCTTGAGTAAAACTCAAAGTCCAGCAACAGCAGAAGATAGAGAAAGGATGAGTAAGACTCCCTATGCCTCAGCCATAGGATCTCTAATGTATGCCATGCTATGTACTAGACCCGACATTGCATATGCTGTTAGTTTAACTAGCAGATATCAAAGTGATCCAGGAGTGGATCATTGGACAGCGGTCAAAAACATCCTTAAGTACTTGAGAAGAACTAAGGATACGGTTCTTTCTTATGGAGGTGAAGAATGGCTCGTTGTTAATGGTTACACCGATGCTAGTTGGAACACCGATCCAGACGATTCTAAATCTCAATCTAGATACGTATTTACTTTGAATGGTGCAGCAGTTAGCTGGAGGAGTGCAAAGCAAAGCGTTGTGGCGAGATCTTCAACTGAATCGGAATACATAGCTGCTTCAAAGGCTTCACAAGAAGCGATATGGATGAAGGAGTTCATTACAGAGCTCCGTGTGGTTCCAAGTGCGCTGGACCCAATGTCTATCTACTGTGATAACATGGGCGCCATAGACAATGCGCAAGAACCAAGGTCACACAAGAAGCTGAAGCACATCAAGCTACGTTTTCACGCTATTCGAGAACATGTCCAAGATGGTGACATAAAGATTTGCAAAGTACACACAGATCTGAATGTGGCGGATCCATTGACTAAACCTCTCCCGAGGGCAAAACATGACCAACACCAAACTGCCATGGGTGTTCAGTATATTACCATATAATCTAGATTAGTTGACTCTAGTGCAAGTGGGAGACTCTTGGAGATATGCCCTAGAGGCAGTAATAAATATAGTTATTATTATATCTTTGTGTTTATGATAAATGTTTACATTCATGTTATAATAGTATTAACCAGAAACATTAATGCTTGTGTGATTTGTAAACTAAATTAGAGTCCCTAGTAAAGCCTCTTCATAATACTAGCTTGTTGATTAATAGATGATCATGGTTTATTGATCATGAACATTTCAGATGTTGTTAATAACAAGATCATATCATTAGGAGAATGATATGGTGGACATACTCCTATAGATAAGCATAGCATAAAGATCAAGTCATTTTAAATAGTTCAACTGCTATAAGCTTTCTGATACATAGTAACCTAAT
This sequence comes from Avena sativa, assembly GCA_916181665.1. Classification (NCBI taxonomy): domain Eukaryota; kingdom Viridiplantae; phylum Streptophyta; class Magnoliopsida; order Poales; family Poaceae; genus Avena; species Avena sativa. The sequence goes on along the minus strand of OV702299.1, from coordinate 360,238,304 downwards.
TCCTTCGACCATGAGATCATGCTTATCACCATCACCGGAAGGATGCTTTGATGACATCAAACACCACACCGTAACTGGGTGGCTATAAAGGTGGCATTGAGTGTTCGAAAAGTATGGGTTGAGACACATGAATAAAGAGTGGGATTTGTCCATCCATATGATGGATAGATATACTCTGGGACCTCTTGGTGGAATGTCATCCAATTAGCTTGTAAGCATGTGACTGGCTCACAAGGGATCACATACCACGGGAACGAGAAAAGAGTACTTATCGGTAACGAGGTTGAACTAGGTATGCAGAGATACCGACGATCAAAACCTCGGATAAGTAAACTATCGTGAGACAAAGGGAAATTGGTATCGTATGTGAGTGGTTCATTTGATTGCAAAGTAATCGTAGAAATATGTGGGAGCCATATGAATTTCCATATTCCCCTATTGGTTATTGATCGGAGAAGTGTCTCGATCATGTCCGCATAATTCACGAACTGATGTAGCCCGACCTACGGTCGTTACCACATCTTGGTCTCCAACTTACGCCAAGTCGTCATGGACTCCAAAGGTGAATCCGTTCCTCTATGCGAGCCCCCTTCCTACCCTATTGAATGGTATGCTACTTCATACTCCGTCACATATGCATGATAGGTTCACATTGACAAGTACGGAGGAAAGGGAGGAAGCCCGGAGCATCAAGCCCGACAAGACGGAGGCTTGGAAGAGGAGGCGGAGGAAGACAAATCGCCAAATGCTCTCTGTCTCCAGCGGTACTACCGGATCTGGCGTCCGGTACTACCGGCCAGCGGTATTACCGCCCACTACTACCGCCCCATACAGACGACGCTAACAGAAGTCCCAGGACTGCAAGCGGTACTACCGGATCTGGACCCGGTACTACCTGTCAGCGGTACTACCGGACCCAAGTCCGGTACTACCGGTCATGTGTGCCTGCGCGCACCTGTTGGGCCTTCGGCCCATGTACCCCTCTAGCTCGTCTAAACCCTAGTTTTATCCCTAAACTACCCCTGTTTATGTGGTTGGCCTATAAATAGAGCCCCCACCCCTCATGTATCCCTTAGGCATAGATGATAGACTAAAGACAACCCCCCATTGTGGAATCTCTAGTTTTGCCTCATCCCCTTTACCAAGGGGACCGACTATCGTCACCAACCTCGATTGGACTTTGCATCATGCATGCATCGTTGAACAAGGCCTTGGAGTTCGATGTCTCGTCTCCAAGTTGTCAAGACCCTCCCCAAGGTGTTCTTCCCTCTCCGATGTGGATTTGAGGGAGCACGTTGACCGATCTTTCCTTGTGAGGATTCTATCGGACCGGTGGCCGCCGTTCGGGAGCAATCGGCCTTGTATCGTGTGAGTTTTGCGTGTGTTCATCGTGTTCTTCGCGAGGTGTGTGTTCGCTTCCGCTACCTTCTCCCTTTCCCCTCGCTTTCCCATCAATTTGACCACGAGATCCGTGAAGATCGAGCCACCCAAGAGGTTAACCCCTCCATCATCTGATATCAGCAGCTTTTGGTTGCCACGGATTTCTCATCGATTTGGTCTTTTCCCCATAAATTCGAAAATTCCACCAAAAATAGCCCCAATTTGTGTTTTGGATCGATCTGTGATTTGAGTGCGTTTTGGTAGGTTTTGATCCGTGGATTACTTGCTAAACTTGTTGATCTACCTTCCTTTGCGTTCCCATGGCCTAATTCCTTGATTTCCCCCTTCGATTTGGTGTTTTTCTTGAAGATTTTCCGCCCAAATCACCCCAAAATCGCGAAACCGCGTCAAAAGTGGGAGTTTCTAGACCCAGCGGTACTACCGGACTTAAAATCCGGTACTACCGCCCTTTTCCGGTACTACCGGGCCCAAAATCCGGTACTACCGCCCAGTACAGAAAGAAAACAGCAAGTTCCCAGATTTCAGCCTCTCACCGTTTTGAGCATAACTTTTGCATTCGAACTCAGATTTTGGTGTTCTTTAGCTCGTTTCGAAGAGGATAAGGAGCTCTACATCATCATCCACGTTGTGCATGCTATCTACTCCATCCAAATTCCTTGAGCAAGGCGGAATCAAACAATAAAGGGTGAAGATCGTCGACGAAAGGTATAAACATTCCGCGACTTCTCCCCACTTGCATTCCTTTGTGAACCCCACTATCTTTGCGAGCAACAAACACCTATTGAGACTAGTTCCTCTTATGATTGCTTGGGATATGCACATTTGATACCTTGTAGAATTCCGAGCAAACATTGTGAGCGCTATCTCATATAGTTATCTTGTATAGTTGTTGGCACAAGGAAGAGGCAAGTGAAAAAGAAATAAAAAGAAAAAGAGTGATACAAAAAAAATATATATATATATACATGTGCCTCATAGAATAGGAAGCGCAAGCTCGATGAACATCATATAGGTGGTACTTATTGTGCATATCTTGTAGCCCACCAATTTTGTGCAATCGAAATAACGTCTCTCCTTGTACTTGTGTGACACGAGCTTATAGTCTTCGCTAGGTAATCATTTGGTTCTTAGCTCACTTTCTCCGTCGCACAAGTCCCATTTATCCCACCGTGTGTGTTTCCTTGTACATATTTCCTATCTTGTGGATTAACTTGTTTTGCTTTGTGATCATTGTGGTTCTTTACTTGTCATTACAACATCTTGATTTCGGAATGGTTCTTGACATGCCACTTTCCATACCTATCCACCATAGGCCTTGTGTGTGTTTGTTTTTTTGTTGGTAGTTGGTTTTGGTGTTCCACGTGAACTTCAGTTTGCTTGGTTTATTGCTCTCAAGTGTGGCCACTTGCACGATACGGTCTTCCAAGGTAAAGTAAGGTTTGACGTTGTATCCCTAACACCCTCTACCACTTCCATATACACCGCTTGGTCTTGTGAAGCATGTCTAGGGACTCCGGGACCGAGGATGATTTCCATGAAGAATCCATGATGAGCCACCATGCATATGTCTCCACAAGCATGGATAACATGATGGAGCACTACACCAACAATGGATCCACATGCTTGGGTGATATGGAGTACTACAACAACAATGACTCCCCAAGCATGGACGACTTCAATAACGACAACGCGAAGCTCCTCACGTCGCACCGACCAAGACGGAGCCTCCAACTCGAGTGCGCCAAGGTCCATCATCAAATGGACAAGTTCCAAAGCGACCTCACAACTTCAAGAACGACATGGACAACGACTTCGACAAAAACATGAGGATGGTCGCCAAGACTAATGATGCTTTGCGCTCATTAGAAAAACTTACAAGGAAGAGTGCCAAGGTCAAGGGCCATCGTCGTGAGCGTCATATGGATGACCAAGTGCGCCACCTACATCAACCATCGGCAAGGCACGCCAATGACCTCCGTCGACACCATCACAAGGCACCTTCAACTTCTTGTGCCACCACCAAAATGGCACCAAGAGCAAGACTTCATCCACGCCATCAAGCTTCAACGACTACGCTTGCATTTGAAGACCTCATGAACGAGGAAAACGAAGACCTCTACTTCGCCAAGTTGGATAGCATGAGCCTACCTCCACCACTACTACGAGATGGCCACAAGACAGTCGAGCATGGGATTTTCCCTTCGACCATGGAGGAGAGCGATGATGCCCACCTTATGGCATCCAACCTTGAAGGCGATAAGGTCAAGAATGGTGAGCATGGGATTTTCCCTTCACCAAAGGAGGCGCATGGAGTTGAGGAAACCGAGCCTACCCCCATATGCTTGAGTGATGATGTGGTACCAATCCCATGTGAGTATGAGAGCCACTTAGCCCACTTGAGTGAGAACAAGAGTGACATGAGTGACTCCACCTTATGTGAGATTGAGTGCTTCCACTTGGAGGGCATGAGCGATACTCCTAGTGAGTTGAGAGTGTTAGTTGATAGGTCAAGTGAGACCATTTCGAATTCTAACAACTTACCCTCTACCTCTAGTGTGTTCTATTGTGTTGTGCTAGGTTCCATGGATGAAGACGCGCCAAGCCATGAAGCAATGATGCCTCAATTTGAGAAGATGTACATGGTGCATGAAGATGATGCTACGCCATGGATACATCAAGAAGATGAAGTCATCCACAAGGAGGCCACTACTTCCACGACACCCACTTCATATGAGAGGTATGAACATGGTAACAATAAGGGTGTTGATGATGCCATGATCCCACTAGTGGACATGATGAATTGTGAGGATATGCATGCTATGGATGATACTTGTGACATTACATATGCTTCATCCAAATTCCCATGTGATGCTTTGCCTTTGCATAATATTGATCATGTGGAATTGTTTGATTGCGATATCATTGCCATAAACATGCCATGCTATGCATCTTGTGTGTATCCTCCAATTGCTTCGGACTTGTCTTGTCATGCTAGTCATTCAATTTCTCCCGTTGCTTGCGATAAGATGAATGCTTGCTATTTCACTTGTTTTGCTTGCAACAATATTGAACATATCCGTTATAATGAGATGGCCCCCATAGCTTTCTCAATTTTTGGAGATTTTGATGATTGCCATGATAAGCATGTTCCCCACTTGCATACTCACCATGCATCTATTTCATACTTGAATGACATTAATGGTGATGTGCACAAGAAGAGATACGTCATGATGGATGATGTGTATCTCTACCATGCACACATGTTCTTCCTTTTACATATGATGTGTGTAGGTGCCCGCACGAGAATGTCAACCTCGGTTGAGCACGAGTTGACAAAAAGAGCTCTAGAGAGCATCCCACAAGTGAGTTCAAGATCGAACCCAGCTCTGATACCTTTTGCATGCTTTGCATCTTTCATGTTGGCAAATTGCTCTTTCCTATGGTTTGATTGCAAGCATGTTGATAGTATTATCGCACCTTGTGACATTCATGTTTCTTTGCTATTAGATAATGATGCTTTGTGTGTTGCAACAAAAATGTTGAACAATTTACCTTTCCGATGTTTTGCGTGCAACCACAATTCCATTAAGAACATGTATTGTCATGAGAGCTTCCAAGAATCTCGTCTTGTTGTTGCAACAAACATAAGGACCACTAGCTCTTTCATTTGGTTTGTTTGCAAACGTGTTGTTTTTGCTTCCGCTTGGGATACTCATATTCCCATGATATTTGCTTTCGATGATTTGTTATGCTTGAACTAGGTATGCAGAGATACCGACGATCCCAAGAGCAATTTGCATCTTTCCTATGGTCCCAAGAGAAATTGAACTAGGTATGCAGAGATATCGACGATCAAAACCTCGGATAAGTAAACTATCGTGAGACAAAGGGAAATTGGTATCGTATGTGAGTGGTTCATTCGATTGCAAAGTAATCGTAGAAATATGTGGGAGCCATATGAATTTCCATATTCCCCTATTGGTTATTGATCAGAGAAGTGTCTCGATCATGTCCGCATAATTCACGAACTGATGTAGCCCGACCTACGGTCGTTACCACATCTTGGTCTCCAACTTACGCCAAGTCGTCATGGACTCAAAAAGGGAAACGTTCCTCTATGCGAGACCCCTTCCTACCCTATTGAATGGTATGCTACTTCATACTCCGTCACATATGCATGATAGGTTCACATTGACAAGTACAGAGGCAAGGGAGGAAGCCCGGAGCATCAAGCCCGACAAGACGGAGGCTTGGAAGAGGAGGCGGAAGAAGACAGATCGCCAAATGCTCTCTGTCTCCAGCGGTACTACCGGATCTGGCGTCCAGTACTACCGTCCAGCTACCGCCCACTACTACCGCCCCATACAGACGACGCCAACAGAAGTCCCAGGACTGCAAGCGGTACTACCGGATCTGGACCCGGTACTACCTGTCAGCGGTACTACCGGACCCAAGTCCGGTACTACCGGTCATGTGTGCCTGCGCGCACCTGTTGGGCCTTCGGCCCATGTACCCCTCTAGCTCGTCCAAACCCTAGTTTTATCCCTAAACTACCCCTGTTTATGTTGTTGGCCTATAAATAGAGCCCCCACCCCTCATGTATCCCTTAGGCATAGATGATAGACTAAAGACAACCCCCCATTGTGGAATCTCTAGTTTTGCCTCATCCCCTTTACCAAGGGGACCGACTATCGTCACCAACCTCGATTGGACTTTGCATCACGCATCCATCGTTGAACAAGGCCTTGGAGTTCGATGTCTCGTCTCCAAGTTGTCAAGACCCTCCCCAAGGTGTTCTTCCCTCTCCGATGTGGATTTGAGGGAGCACGTTGACCGATCTTTCCTTGCGAGGATTCTATCGGACCGGTGGCCGCCGTTCGGGAGCAATCAGCCTTGTATCGTGTGAGTTTTGCGTGTGTTCATCGTGTTCTTCACGAGGTGTGTGTTCGCTTCCGCTACCTTCTCCCTTTCCCCTCGCTTTCCCATCGATTTGACCACGAGATCCGTGAAGATCGGGCCACCCAAGAGGTTAACCCCTCCATCACGAACCGTAGGGAGACACACTTAAGGATTCGATGTTGTTGAGTAGTTATGGAATGATGAGTAAGAGACCGAATGTTTTTCGGAGTCTCGGATGGGATCCGGGATATCATGTGGAGATCCGAAATGGTCCGGAGAATACGATTCATATAAGGAAAGTCCTATTTTGGAGTTGGGGAATGACTCCGGTGTTTTCACCGGGAATGTTCTGGAAGGGTCTGGAAGGTCCGGCACTCCGGAGGGGAAGGGTACATGAATGTGTCATGACAATGTGGAATGGTTGCATGATGTACTAGGTCACTTGTCTGGGCAAAATAAAGGGAGAAATCAAATCCTAGTTTGAAAGTTAAACGCCAATTTGAAAAAGTCAAACGACAAGTTTGCTTGGTGGAGGGAGAGTAGGAAACCTACTTGGGGAGGAAGTCTCCTCCCTCCACCCGCCGGCCAAGGAGGCCGACTTGGGGGAGGACTCCCTCCTCCCAAGCCGCACCCTACCACCTATATAAGGAGGGGCAGAGTTGCCCCTCTCACACACACCCAACACACCCCAAAACCCTAACCCTAGCCGCCGGCCACCTCCAAGTCGCCGCCGCCCCTAGGGTTTCTCCTAGCCTCCGACTTGGGGCTTCCCCAAGCCCTATCCGCCGGCCAAGCTCCGCCCCTTGGTGCCCTCTAAACCCTAGATCGCCAAGGCCTCTCTCATAGTCCACCATACTCGCTCCGGCTTAAGGCTAAGCCCTGCAGGATCTCCCCTCTACTTCCGGTACAACGCTGTCGTGCTGCCGGAATCACGAGGAGAGTGCTACAACCTCCGCTGCCTGCTGGAACAAGGGAGAGGAAGGTCTTCATCGAGTACCGAACGTGTGACCGACTGCGGAAGCGCTGCCGGAATGCAGCGCTGGAAGGATCGTCTACGCAATCTTGAGATCGGCAAGAGTACGACTACATCACCCACGAGAATCTGCTCTCGTTAACCACTTTGGAATCTTCGAGGGTGAGTTCCTCTATCGACTCGTTGCTACAATCTAGTAGATAGATCTTGGCTTGTTTGTTTGCATGCGGTAGAAATTTTTTGTTTTCCATGCTACGAACCCCTACATATCCATCAAAGTACGGTTCTTCCTCTCAGCTACACCATTTTGTTGAGGGGTGTACGCAGCGGAATATTGATGTCTAATCCCCTCTTCGCTTAGAAACTCATTCAAGGTGTAGTTTTTGAATTCAGAGCCGTTGTCACTCCTTATTGCCAAGATAGGAACATTGTGTTGACGTTGAACTTCATTGGCAAAGTCAATGACTGTTTGTTGAGTCTCACTCTTTAGTTTGAAGAAATAGACCCATGTATATCTTGAGTAATCATCGACAATGACCAAGCAATATTTCTTCCCACCAAGAGTTGCATGAGAAGGAGGACCAAATAAATCCACATGAATTAATTCCAAGATCCTCTTTGAAGACACAATAGTCTTCCTCTTGTGGGGAGAGTCGTGCATTTTGCCTTCAACACAAGCCCTGCAAACACGATCTTTGGCAAAGGAGACATTGTCTTTTAGTCCAAGGATGTGGCCACCCTTGTGGAGACTTTGCAAAGTTCTCATGTTGACATGGGCTAAACTGCGATGCCATAGCCAGCCCACATCGGCCTTTCCGAATAGACACATCGAACCCGAAGTGGTTTTCCCCGAGAAGTCCACCACATACAAGTCATTTTCGATGTATCCAACGAAAGAGACCTTTAGAGACTTGCTCCACAAGAGTACCACCAAATCATCATCGATAAAAACAGCAAAACCCATCTTGCCAAGGGCACGAACAGAAAGAAGGTTGTAACCAAGGGTCTCAACAAGCATGACGTCCACAAGAGAGATATCGTGGGCAACCACAACTTTGGAAAGACCCAATACCTGAGATTTAGACTTATCACCATAGGAGACTATGATATTATCATGATTTGGACGCATCTCCGTGATGATCTCCTTGCTTCCGGTCATATGACTAGTGCATCCACTATCCAGCACCCATTTCTACCCACCGGAAGCATAGCCCTGCAAGAGAATTACTTCTTGATTTTAGGTACCCATTTTTCAATGGGTCCTTTCATGTTAGTAACAAGGGTCTTTGGGACCCAAATAGACCAAGCAATATATTCATCAAAGGGACCGACATAATAAGCATAAACATCGCCATAATCATCACAAAAGAGTTCATAATTTAGATTGTGAGACCCTGCAAAACCAATATTGTTAGTCTTGTCTTTTGTGACATTCTTCTCAGTGGCGCTTGTCTTTGATTGCACATTCTTGGTCTTGTTCTTCTTTTTTTTCTTTTTCTTGGACTTAGTGACATACTCAAGTCCCTCTTTACCATGATTTGACCTTTGCTTGTCAAGGACTTCATCAAGCACACCCTTATCCTTGGGAGTGATGTCCTTGACCACTTCTTTTTCCACACTAGCATTTACCTTTTGACTATATGTTGAGTTGGATGAGCTAGGAACATAATATTTGGCCAATCGACTTTGAAGATGATCATGTGACTCATTGAGAATAGGGAAATCGTTTTTCAACGCCTTTTGAGCATTGTCAAGTTTCTCCAATTCCTCGGAGAGTCTATCATGAACATCCCCAAAGTCAATCTTTTCTTTCTTTAACTTCTTTGCTTTGGTGACTGCATTGTCACGTTCCTTAACAAGTTTAGTCACAATTTCTTCATGTGACTCTTCAATGGACTCAAGCCTCTCTTCAAGAGAGACTCGAGCTTCTTCTTCTTCCTCAAGAGCATTTTTTAAGGATGCAATTTCCATTGCATCCTCCCTTTCAATTCTGCCCTTTTCTTCGAGGAGTGCTTCGTTTTGGGCCAGCTGATCCATAAGAGCTTCAAAACGAACTTTGTGCTCACCTTGCAAGTTAGTGTAGAAGTAATCCAAAGCAATAATCTCTTCTTTAACCTTAAGACTAGTAGGATCATCCATGTCAATCATAGCCTTAGGAAAAGAAGAGTTAGAAGTCGTTACCTCGGAGCTTCTTGCCATGAGACAAGTAGCATTCTTGTTGATGATGTTTTCATTTGGAGAGTCGAAGAGAGAAGCTGATGTAGATGTGGTGGCTATAGCAGCCACCTCTTGAGAGCTATCGTCCTCGTCCTCATCTTCACTTCCCGATGAATATTCTTCTTGAGCCACTAGAACAATCTTCGGTTGCTTCTTGAAGGGAGCATTCTTCTTTACAAACTGTTTCTTGCGTGGAGCCTTTGACTTGTCCTTGAAAATAAGTCTTCCTCCATTATCTTCCCTACTTTGATATGGACACTCAGCTACAAAGTGCAGCCGGTCACCATAGTTGAAACATGTTCTCAGCTTGGGACCATTTTCTTTTCTTCCATAGGCTCCACTCTTGCATTCTAGTTCAGCTTTAGCCTTGGCTAGATCTTTCCAAATGTTTCTAGCATAAAGAGCCAAGTATTGTCCGTGGATCCTTTTTATATCCTCGGGGCAGTCCAGACCTTCTATGGCATATTCATCATGATCAATCACACTAGTCTTCAAGGCCATGTTGACCCCCTTTTGCATCCCCATAGCTCGAGCACGAGCATCTTCGGCATTCTTGGTAGCCACTTTGAAAGCAGCCATTTCTTGCATTACCTCATTGGATGACATGAGGTGATAGTTATGCCTACCTTGGAGACTTTTCAAATCTGTGGGCTCAAATGGCATAAGAGCACTGGCATACTTGCGCTTGATCCAAGCATCATCAACATGAGCTGCACTGTGGTTTTTGAAAGTTGTGGCTATTGCCTTGAGCCTCCTATACATGTCCTCGTGGTCTTCTCCATCCAACATATAGAATCTTTCAGCTTCGTTGCTCAAAGCATCGTATCTATTCCTTCTCATACTTTCATTTCCGATGAAGAGCTCGATGAGGGCATCCCAAGCTTCCTTAGCTGTGCTAAGATGCTGAATGTGTGGCATGTCTTTGTCACCCACACCAAGTTGTATCATGTGTAGAGCTGTAGCGTTGAGTTGGCTATCAACAACTTCTCTTTTTGTGAGATTGTTGGGGTTTGCAACATGAAGACCATTTTCTATGATTTTCCACAACTCAATGGAGGAACTGCACACATGAGACTTCGTCAAAAATTGCCATTGAGAAAAAGTAGATGCAGAAAGTTTGGGTGGATCACCCCTATTATGTATATGTGGGTGAGGGATAGGTGGATCAGGAGAATACACATGAGAAACCTCATTATATCCATCCTTACCACTATCTTTTTTCGAGGAGGAGCTCTTGCTAGTGTCATCACCAATCACTTCGTTCTCTTTGGAATCGGTTTTACCCGTTTCCTTGGATTGCGGAGTGGTAGCCTCAGAGTTAGATGGAGGTGATGCTGTGGATGGGGAGAGACACATTATCAATTGACGCATCTCTTCCATCTTAGCCTCCATTGAACTCACCAAGGTTGTTTCCAACGTCTTGAGATCGTTCATGGTGACTACATTCGGAGCATCACTCCCATCTACCTTGGAACCCATACTTCTCTTAGGCGGTTAATCCCGAAATAAGAGCCGGGGCTCTGGTACCAATTGAAATGGATCGTATGGGCACCTAGAGGGGGGTGAATAGGTGCTAATCAAATTTTAATACTTTTTCAATTTTAGGCTTGACACAAAGTAAATTCTCTAGATATGCAACTACGAGAATTTCCCTATATGCAACCCTAACTACTAAGCACGTAAAGAGAGGAACGAAGGAACCATAGTGGAGCACGCAGAGACACAGGGATTTGTTTTACCACAGTTCCTTCCTTGTTAAGGTAAGTACATCTGCGTTGGAGGGGTGGGCGGTTCTAAGACCACCACGCCACAATAGGCCTCACCCTATTCTCCGATGGATCTCGCCACAAGAGGCCTGATCCACCTTCTCCACTATTGGATCCCTTCGAGGCGGGAACCGGTGCCTTTTACAACTCTATCGGGGCACACACCCACAACTGAATTGGGGGCTCCCGAGATGACAAAAAGCTGCCACAAGAACAAGGTTTATCAATATAAACAAAAACAAGGATCTAGGTATTTGCAAGAAATACTAGATCGGTGGTTCCCCAAAGGAATGGGGAGAAGATGAAGCGCTTGATTGTAGTTGATGAAGATCGAGTCCTCCTCCTTTGATTCCCCAATGGACGGAGCCTTTGAGTGTATCTAGGTGGAGTTCTCTCGGATGAAGCTTGCAGATCAGGTCTGTTCTTTTTCGAGTGAATCAAGAGTTCTGGACATAGGGGGAAGACAGGCTTAAATACCCCTGCCCAGAACAAGCCGTTGGAGAAATTTGGGGGCGGATTATCCACCCCCCTTTAGGGAGGACTATCCGCCCTGGGGAGAAAATCTGTCCCCCCAGGAAAACTCCGGGGAAAACTCCGCCCATACAGAGAGCGACGCAGCCTTGGCTTGAAGAAATTTCCAGAGGGGGCGGACTATCCTTCCTTGGGAGAAAGTCCGCCCAAGGACCGGAAAGTCCGATGGAAACTCCGCCCCCCATACAGAGAGCAACACAGCCTTGACTAGAAGGAATTCCTCGAGGGGGCGGACAGTCCGCCCCCAAGGGGCGGACAATCCGGCTGGGCCGGAAAATCCGGCCACAAACTCCGCCCCTTCTCTGGGGGCCGCGCACAGTTGAAAGAGGGATGGGCGGATTATCCGCCCCTAGGAGGGGCGGATTATCCGCCCCCAGAAAGTAGTTTCCTTCCCTTCTCAATGTACAGATCTGCAGCACTTCAACACATGTTAAATAATCCTTGATATTGTTATCTAACACACAAAACACTAGGGATTATGAAATGTTCTTTAAGTTATTACCTCATGGTAAATAACCTATAATCACATTATTATAAAAATAGTGTTTTCTGACCCTTTTTCAAATGCAGGTGATGACAACACTGGATTTGAAAAATACTTTACAGAAAATAATCAAAGGACATGAGCAAGTGTGAACTTGCCTTTTGTGATTGCAAGATTATGCACTCACGGTCTTCAAGACAATATAAGATCCAATATCTGAAATCAGCATCATTGGTCCGGTAAGGACTAATGTTTAAAGAAGCAAGATGCTTTTATGCATAAGTAATTTAATGCAATTTGATAAACTCGAATCCCGGGAATAACGTTGATCTAGGTATGGAAACTGGAACTGGTTCTTTTAGAATGTGTTGTCCTTTTAGATAAGTTTCACACTTGTGCTTCTTATTAAGGCTTGTGAGTGTGTGTGAACCAACATGCAATCATAAAACAATGAGATACACATAAATGTGAAATGCTACTCAAGATTGCTTATACTATAATTGTTTATCTTCAAATTTTTACTTTATAAGTAATCACTTATAAATAACTTAAGTGTTATCAAACCTAATTATACAAGTAAAGTATAGAGTAAGGTGATTATGATTAATTGACATATGTTGACTAAAGTGGCAAAACGAATAACTTTTGAAGAAAAGATTTCTGTATTAAGGTTTAAACAATCCTTGTGGTTAATCAGAGGTGGTCGATGTTGTTTGTGCTTGCTGGAATAGTTTGGATTTGAGATGCTTTATAACTTAATTATAACAGACCAAAGTTAACTATAAAACACATAACAATATCTTTAGCATAGTATTTGAAGTATTGTAGACTAAAGTTAACTTTAAAGACATAGATGGACTTAGGGTGTAAAGCTTATGATATTTGTATTTTGTTCACTTCCTAATGTTTCCTTAAAGTTATTTAAGCATGGCATTACTTCTATTTGAGTAGTGGTTTCCTAACATTATAATGGAATAGAATCATTTTCCTTTTTATAGATGAGTGGTTATAGTTTGTAAATAAGTAAGTAATATTACTTAACTACTTATGGATTCAATATAGTGTTTTGGTATGTTTATAACTTGTGGTTGAAGTAAGGGAAAAGGTTTTATTTAGTCACAAATTATTCTTGAAGATTTTATATTGGATAAGAATCTTTTTAAGAAATAATCTACACTGATGGATGAATGATAATTCAATAAAATTGCATTTAAAATGTGTTGAACCATTTTCACTTAATATCATTAATATTTAGGACTAATACTATTTATTAGACTCAATTGACTAATTTTAGAAATATTAGCAATTTTTATTTACCCTTATCTTAATTATCAATTAAGGAAATAGGTTTAAATTCAAGTTGTTAAAGTGTTTTAAATTTTTATTTACCTCAAAAGTGGAATGTAATATTTTTAACATGTAAGTATTATTTTTTGATCATTTTGGTATATTACATTTATTTTTGTGATTTATAAATAATAAGATATTATTTTTATAAGATTAATACCTTTTAAATGCTTAATAAACAATAAATATTTAATTAAGCAAATTAATATTGCATGGTTATAGTTTTAAATTATAGTTCTTATTTTTCTAAGATTTTTGGTATTTTATTTATATTTTTATTATTTACCAATATTAAAATATTAATTATCACAGTATTAGTACTTATAAAATCTTTATTAAATAATAATTACTTAAATAGTTACCATAATAATGTTTGGTAATAGTTTTAAGTTATAGATTTTATTTTTCTAAAAAAAATTATATATAAAACATTTTTTCTGAACTATAAAACAAAAGATATTAAATTTACAAGATTTAGTCATTTTATTTCATTTCTGGAATATTGATATTTGAATTTATATTGTTTTATCAATTTACTAAACAGGGAATACTTTTTGTACCGAGGCTAAACCTACCCAAGGTCACTGAACAGTGGGGTCAGGTCCACGTCAGATGTCACGCGAGCAGTGGACTAAGTCAAGGGGTTGGACTGGTCAAGGATGAGATCATCCTGACGTCATCCCACCGGACCCTTGTCGGAACAGTATTGGAGACGGCGCGTGGATGGTTTCTGGGATGCGAGACTAGGGGCTTTCGATGCAGGGAAGTACATGGAACTTAATAGTGGCAGCGCTGCCCCCTAAAGGTCATCGAAAGATGGCCGATGACGAACTCATGCGGAGGTGCTGGCAGATGGTCACTTTGATGATGATACAGGAAGCAAACCGAGCAATAGAGGCTACAGGAAGATCGAGTAACTCACCACGGTTGCGATGAGACGGTCGAGGAGGCCGGCGGAAGTCAAACGACGGCGAATTGATGGTGAACAGCATCGGAGATGAAGCAAACTTCGGCGACTATTCTGTCTGAGTTGTGGCAATTCCTTTGGCAGAGATGCCCAACACGACAAGGCGGATCTAATGGTGGTCTTTGATGGGCAAGGGGAGCTCGGAAACATCGGCAATGAGCAGCTCCGGCGAGGCTAGGTTTTTGGTCAGAGGAAAACAGAGAGACAAAGAGCGTCCGAGGGAGAAATGAGGATGAGGACAAGCAGGGATGTCGCCGTGGCCTCCTTATCCTCTCCTGGCGGCGGCGGCGGCGTGCATCTTGACGCAAAGACGTCGGCGGACGGCCTGAGCAGCGCCACCGAGATGCTTCTAGCTGGAGGAAGACGACGACGTGCTGTTTTGCAGATAACCCCCTGGCAAAACTTCAAACTCAACCCGCAGTCCCTCAGCTGGCCCACTTGTTAGTCAGATATATTTACTAGGTGTTGTCCTTGCTGGGCCGCTACTGGGCTGCTGTGAGTTGCTCGTGAGCAGCAGATAGAGAGAGAGGAAATGGGCCACGGGCGAGAAACGATTTCCTATTATTTTTTCCTTGTTCCTTTCCTATTTTCAAATTCCTGTTTTATTTTCATATTTGAATTAGCACCCTTGATTTGAATTCTCTTTATAGAATTTATTGGTTAAATCATTGCGGCAATAATGAATGATATTGAAAGTCATTTTATGAGCTTTTATCAAATAATGTTGTATTTCTTTATTTTGTTTATATAGATCCTTCTAATATTTGGTAAGGGACTTTGTTATTTATTTTATTTCCATAATAAATCCTGGATTTATTTTAGGATATTTCCTTATTTGTTTATAAAACTTAATTCTAGTTAGCTCATATTTTGGAGGGAGATTTTTATATAATGCTCATATATCATTATTTGATGCATGATATACAAAGGAAATCATCTGGTTAAAATTACTCCCATAAATCTAGGGAATAATAATGTGTATATATATTATTATAACTAGCATAAGAGTTAGGGTGTGAATTGTAAATGCTTACCCTCGGGTTTAGGGTTCTTAATATACTTATATTCTTTTGTTGATGTGAATAAAGATTAATGGCTAAACATATTGCCTTTATGTTTGTGATCTTTAATGATATCACCCTTTAAAATAGAAAGTTATTTTCTAGAATATCTTATAGAAAAGAATTGAATAAGATATCCCCTAAGCACATATGGTTATGATAATTGAAAATGACAAAGATGTGCTTAAGTGATTTGCTATAGGAAAATATTCCTATAAAGCATTGTGGAAATAAGATGATAGATCAATCAGATTAAATGGATTTTATGTTTGATTAAAGATTTAGGGTTTAGTGTTTACCAAAAATTCCTATCTTCCATTATTCACAATCCTGGACTTCTAATTAAGGAATTCGTTTCCTAAATATACTACTTCTTCCTATACATCATCATGTGTTAACATGATGAGTTTTTACTTCACAAGAATATTCTTCTCAATACTTTCTCCTCCTAAATTCATTTGTAAATCTAATGAGCTTGACACTAAGGCTCTATATGGTCTTCTCATAAAGATAACTCTCATCTCTAGAGTACATCTTATGATTCTAATTCCACTTGAATAATCACCTTCTTACTTCTCAGATTACTTTGTAATCTTTCTTACAAATCTCAGAAGCTTGTCACTGAAGCCTTTCATAATCTTCACATATCTTTACTTGGTTATATCAACTACTCTACTGTTGATAATCTCCAATCCAACAGATGATTATAGTTACCTCCATTCATACTCTTCCTTTATCATCCATTACCAACATTACTCTAGTAAATGTATATATCAAATTCTACTTTCCTCCAAAGCTTACTATCTTTTTAAGAGAAATAACACTACTTCAATAACTTCATGCTACTCTAGCTTCAGCTTAATTATACTATCTTATCTCTACTTGACTCCAATATCTTATATTCAAACTTCACATCATATCATGGTGACTTAGCATGGCTAACCTAGAATAACATATCTATACTAGGGTTCAATCATGTTCTATCCACCAATGTCACTTATACATGATATAAGCATTCAATCTTGGTGACAAAAGCATGATCATTAGAATCCTTTGATCATTTATGGCTTAGGTTTCCAGTTGGATAATCAAGGCCTTTATCAATACAATCTTGCAGTTGTATTGTGATTATCTGCTCAGTACCTCTAAATAAATAGAAGATATTACTTATTGACTATATCTGCTTGATCCAATAGGATTACTCCTTGGTAACTATCTTCAATATTCATCCTTGTAATCCTCTTTGTTACCACATATATCTTTATTTCAAATAACTCTTCTATCCATTCAGGAGTGAGTTAACTCCATCAACTATCATATTGATTTAATTCTCTTCCAACACTCCCATCATATAGATGATATTTAAATCTAACATTACCACCTATATCTTCTTACTTCTTTCTCTAAAGGTTTTAGAGTGGATGCTATGATAAATACAAGAGTTGATAGATCAAGAATTGATAGTTTAAGAATTTGTGAATCAATAATTGATTACTCAACATTGATGAACAACGAATATTGAGATAGGATTCCATAAGGATTGATATGGAAAGAAAGATATATGGTGAATGATCTTGACTTGGTTTATTTCCTACTCCATCTCACTAAAGAGTTAAGGTTAGGTATTACCATGATACTCATGGTATAAGTAGATGAGATTAAGATAGATCAAGATTTAGTTGTTACATTCCTATTACTTAAGTTATGTTTATAACTTAGTATTCATGAGTTGTGTAATGAATACTAGGATATGATTACTTAAGGATCAAATATGAATCATTAAGTAATGTATTAGGGTTTAACTTTTATTACATTTGATCTACCCTTAGATCAAATCTTCCTTACCCAAAATAAGGTTTTAGCAAAGGTCATATTGAAACTTATCGCAGTCAACTTGATGATATACTACAATTCCATCAAGTTAAGAGAAGCTTCCATCCCTTAGACAAGTTTTGTTCAAAAGCGTGAAAAATATTCGGATTTTCTATGCATGAATGCAATGCACACATCTGGGTTCAACTTATTTCTAGGCTCTAATGTTGGGATGTCACAGCATCGATAGTTTAGTTTTAGTAGTAGCTTTGTAGATTGGATACATGGGAATCTACACTAAACCTTCGTTTGTGCCCATGGAAACTTCTACAAGGAATGTGAGGATGCCCGAGTGATAAGTTACTGATTCACCTATCCACATGCAAGGTAATGATTTGGGTGCGGGGTGGATTCATCACCATTCCTATTACTCTTATTATTCGCTCTTGTACTATTGGCTTTGCGAATCCTTAGTGTCTTTTTAGCCTTAGCAGAGAGCCGGCATTGAGCCTAAACCTTAGAATGGTATGATCTTGAACCTTTACAGAAGCATCCATTGCTAAGCGTAGTAATGTACGGTAAGGATGAATCTCGACCGTGTATAATGGGTATCGTGAAGCAAACGTTTCCTATTTGACCACCATGAGAGTTTTGCTAGTTCAAGAGGTGCTTTCTCAAAAACTATCGATCATGGAGTTCAGAATGTGTAAGGGACATTGTGCCAATAAAAGTATAAAGGAGAACCAATCCGAGTCAAGTGAATCCTCAAGAAGTTACCTAGTCAAATTTATTTTAAGGGTGGTAGCGTTCTAGTGGATCCTTAACCCATCTTTCTTTATGGCCTTCCCGAATCTCGGGAAGAGATTCCTTTTAAGGGTGGTAGTCTGTAACATCCCAAAAAATTCCTAGTTTTGGAATGTAAAGTAGATAAAATAAGTTTGGTTAATTGTTTGACTTTGTTGAAAATTATTAAGGAAAAGAAACCTTTTGAATTGCAAAATTCTCTATGTTATGACCTAAGTATCCATACAGGAAAAAAAAGCATGGATTGAGTTTTATTTTTAGTATTTGTGTGAATGTTTTCAAAATGAAAATCATGTGGCATGAATTCATAAAGCATTGTGAGACCCTGGCGCATGGCTCATGGCTCAATAGGATTGATAGGAAAACCATACCAACAAGTTGCAACTTCTTTTCCGGAAGCTCATTCGAAAAGAACTCTAAGGTTAAGCGTGCTTGGCCTAGAGCAATTCTAGGATGGGTGACCGACTGGGAAGTGAGTATCGGGTGCGCACAAGTGAGGACAAAGTGCTCAGAAAAGACTAGTGTTGGTTTGTGGGGTTAGTCTAGAGATCCTATTGAGCTGCAAAAAGTGACAGCCATCGGTCCAGAGTGACCGGGGGTGTTACAAGTGGTATCAGAGCCAACCCTCGCAGTTACATGGCCATGTGCGGGTCAGTGGTGGACATGTGTAGCATGGCGCGTGTGGCCCGGAGTGGACACGACATGGCAATGTGCTGGCACTGGACGCACAGACATGTGCCAAGAGGGGACGTTCGTGACTTGTGGTTGATCGACGAGGACGTCGATCTTCTAAGGGTGGGTGTATGTGAGACCCTGGTGCATGGCTCAATAGGATTGATAGGAAACCCATACCAACAAGTTATAACTTCTTTTCCGGAAGCTCATTCAAAAAGAACTCTAAGGCTAAGCGTGCTTGGCCTAGAGCAATTCTAGGATGGATGACCGACCGGAAAGTGGGTATCGGGTGCGCACGAGTGAGGACAAAGTGCGTAGAAAAGACTAGTGTTGGTCTATGGGGTTAATCGAGAAATCCTATTGAGCTGCCAGAAGTGACATCCGTTGGTCCAGAGTGACCGGGGGTGTTACGAGCATCATGACATTAAATAAAACCAAACCAAAGATATTGGAAAAACCTCCAAAATCCTATATTTGAATTGCCAGAATGTTACTATAAGGAATATATAGAGAATTATAAATTCACCATTTGTAAACTAGTGAAAAGGTTACAAAAATGATCCTATAATTATCTATTGAATTTTAGAAAAATTTAGAAACAAGAATTATATCATTTGGTATTCGTATTCAAAATATATAAAGGAAATAAAAAATAAAAAAACCAAAAGGGAAAAAATAACACGTCCGGACCACTCTAGCCGACAGAACCCGCCAGCGTTGCAGAATCTGTTTTCTAATCTATCTCTACTCAAATTCACATATCTTTAAATCTATAATTTCGAATTGACTTTCATTTATTTCTATTTGTTACCTACTCCAAGATCTATCTCTCCACCGTCCTAAATCTCTATATAAACCCTGGATCCACAGTTATATCACTTTCCATTCTCGAAATCATGAATCTACATATGCCCGGATCTTATTTTGTTTCTTAACCCATCTAGAATTTCTTGTTTGCCTTTGGCTAAGAGACAAAAGTTGTTGATCTAGTTGAAATCTTTCAATACCGACAAATCTCACCTCTTTTCATCCACCACAGCCGGAGAATTTCACACCGTAATATTTCAGATATGACGATGTAAATCCAAGATGTACTCGTGCTTGTTTCTTCAAATTCAAATTCCTTTTTTGAAAAGGTAGATCTAATGATTTATCACAACTTTCATGTTATATGCTTTTTGATTTAATCTACGGATTTGTATCTCTCTAACATAGATCTATTTGTTATCTATTTTGAGCCAAAATCAAGCCGATATGGAATGAGCTCCCTCTTCCAACCACCGGATCAAGCATCAACGGTACAGATCTATCCGAGCCAAGTCGAGTCACAAACTGAAGCCAAACCATTTCCAAGATGCTGATCCAGAGCTGTCGGATCTTGATCTGACTCACAACAACGAACCACTTGACAAGTCAGCATCTATTTTGATTGAGCACACAGTCAGCAGTGCACGTCACCACCACATTGTCACCAGGTCAGAGTCTAGGCCCAGTCAACATGCAAAGTCAGCCTGTCCAGTCAGCGGAATATTCCCTAAAATATTCAGTTCGACTTTAAAAATGAATTAAACTCCACCTTATATATCTAACTTGTAAAATTCATTAGAAATTCATACTATGTCCAAAAATTATGTGTAATATATAACATTAAATATAATTTCACGTAGTTTATTAATAAAAGATTAGATCTAGCTTTTGCGATATAGATCCGTGTTAATTGTTTAATTGGTTTTAATGCCTTTTTAGGGTATTAAATTCATAATAAATTATTTATAGATTGTAAAAATATAAATAATATGTCCCTGGATTCACAATGTCGTGTATATTACAGATCGCATCTTAGATATAAGTTTTTACGAAGTAAACTTTTTAAATAATTTAACTCTACTAAATAGTAATTAAATCATAAAAAAAGATCTACAACTTTGTTTAGGGTGAATCCAATTCCTTTTTGTTCGTATTAATGTCCTCTATCTAGTACCTGCTAGAACAAAATTTAATTCGACAATTAGAATATAAGTTGCAATAGATCTATTAAAACCACCTCAAAGGCAATCAAGAATTAATAATGAATACCCTATAGCACCAAATACTTTTCTACATGCAGCATGAGATCTAATACTATTTAGAGAACTAACCATTATAAGTGTGAGGATTATATAACGACTACACCTACAACAAAGTATGTGGTGGTATCTTGGTAATAAATGTCCTACTGTTTTTTATGCATTTTAGATGTTTTCGTAAAATTGCATGTGTAGGAATTAATGTGTACATGGTATGCTATATCCCATATTATTTTCTTAGTATTCCTTGTTCATGAGCCACCGTATGATAAATGTGCTATTCTAGATGGGGAAGGAATTGCACCATGCTATGGTAGTGTATATGTTTTGTTTAACTAAAACAACATAATGCTAATGAACTACCTGGGCAGAATGGTTTTGATTATCATAAGAGTGTAGATTTATGGTGGGGAATGTCACCTAGGGTACTAAGAAAGGATTGGTTTCTTTGTTTGTTAGCTTACGTGCAACCATGTGCCAGTGAGTTATGGGTGGCTGATTGGACTTAGTAGGTTGTGGCAACTCAAACCCTACATAGCCAGAGATGTAGATAATGTAGGTTGGTACGATGCATTAATGGGTTTGGGAAGCTCTTTCCGAATGGTCTCATCTTGGACTTCTCCCTACCATGACACAAAATGAGTGTGGTGGTACGAGTGGATTGACCAAGTCACATGAGTAAAGTGTACAAACCCCTACAGGGTGTC
This sequence comes from Avena sativa, assembly GCA_916181665.1. Taxonomy (NCBI): domain Eukaryota; kingdom Viridiplantae; phylum Streptophyta; class Magnoliopsida; order Poales; family Poaceae; genus Avena; species Avena sativa. The sequence continues at coordinate 360,216,594 of OV702299.1, read as the reverse complement.
TAAACTAAGTACTTAGCCGTGTCCCCGGTTATAGACAATTTGAGAGACCTGATACTGATGCTATGACATATTTCTCACTCATCCCAATTTCTCAATTACTTAAAACTTGTTTGGTGAACTTAATTGGGTAGGAGCACCTGGAAGTGAACCAGAGTGTCATATATTTAGTACTGGAAACCTACTTTATTACAAATATTAGGATAAAACTATTACTTTATGCAAATGAGCCTGAACTCCACCTAGCCAAATAAGCATGCAGTTGGTAGGTTTGTTGTTAACCATTTTAGCCTACTTGCCATACATTCAATGTAATGACCATTTGTGGTTGCAATGTTTCATGTTGCAGGTTATATCATATCCGAGTGATTGTTCATAGGTCACGAGACTCTACTCAACAATTGTTCGCATGTGGCACATTTGAATGATTGAGATCTACCTTGTATTGCTTTCCGCTATAATATAATGTAACTTCTGGATCATATTCGTTATATTTATGATGCACGATTATATTTGGTATCATTTTATACTATGTGTGCTAGTGAACCGATCCAGGGATTGGCACTATACACAGGAACTCGGCCTTATCAGGCGAGGGTGTTACATCCTCGGCCCCCATGTCCTCGATGGCTACAAAGATCTAATGAGAGGCGGTGGTTGATTGACATCTTGCTCGAGATCAAGATGGGCTTCTAGGTCCTTCATCATAGCATTTTATTCCTCTTAGTTGGCTGGCTCGCTTCCACAATCCAGATCGTCGATGTTGGAATTTAATGCATGAAAAATTGACTCAGACTCATTATCGGCCTCGCTAGGGATAGATCTAGAACCTGAGGCAACATATCCGATGAAGAAGTGTTTGCTAGTTGTAGCACTTGTACAGGCCAGGGCCTCAGTTTCAGTGTTGGAGAAACTGTGAATAGTTACAATCTCTTTGTTGAAACTAAGGCGTCCCGTTGCCATCAACCGCTTTAGTGTGTGTCGTAGTAGCATTCCCTTTGCAAGTCCTTCGACAAAGTATTACAAGACGACCTCCTCAGGGATTCCGTCAATGGAGTTTTTCAACCTAAGCCATCTGGTTAGGAATTTTCCAAAGGTTTCATCTGACATCTGGACACAACATGACAGATCCACGACACTAAGGACACCAACAAAGTGTGACCTCTACTTCTCTAACACTTGGGGTATCCAAGCAGAACCGCTTTGGTCTTCCACCGTTATATCCTGCACATGACCGGTTTGGGTGGGCCTACAATTTTCTAGATATAAGCCAACAAACTTCAAAGAGATATCCGAGCCTGATCATTCTTCTGCGATCGTATCCAACCCGAAGGTGGTCCGTGCGGTCCTTGATGCTTGACCAGCTTCTTGGGAGTTGGACCCCAATCCGGTTTCATTAATAAAGACGTGGATGTCCCTGGTCGAGATAATGGAGCATCGGGTTGAATTTGTTTTCGCCGGGATCCAATATTCGTCTGAGGGGACGAGCGGAATGTGGCCAGAGAAGAGAACACGCCCGATGGTGACGGTGTCACCAATTCTCGCAAAGAGATTGGTCCATGCCCGGTGTATAACTCAAAGAGCTTCTTGCCCCACGTTGAGCACCAACTGTCGTGGTATTGTTGACGAGTACGCCATAGGGGGTTCCTTAAAATGTGTTTAGATAGACATGGGGGAAAGGCAGGGAGCTGGTGGGTACGAGGTAACAAAGCTTACCCAGGTTCAGATCCCACGATGGTGGCGGAATACTACTCGTGCTTCCAATCACTATAATGGCAATATGGTCCGAGTTATAGAGATTTTATGGTTCACTATGCGAGAGTGTATGTTGACCTAAAGGCTACCGTAGATATGGCTTGTAAAGGTGCCAAAACCTAGGTTTATAGGATAAAGTCCATAGGACAGGTTACAAAGTCCTACACTAATACTAACTAGTCTTCGTGTCTTGTACTCCAAGGCTCCGACTTTGTCTATGTCAGTACCGTAGCCTCCCTATTATTCTGGCATGGGCTTCCCTTCTAGATTCCACTAGTTGGGTCGCCCAGCAGGGCATAGGCCATTCTACTATATGTGGGCCACTCAGGTTAGCTAAAATAAGGCGCTATGGTGATACTCATAATGCATATCCCCAACAAGACAGAGGATTGCAAAGTCGATGTCCTCGTGTAACTTGTGGATGATACTCCCAGATCCATTATTAAGGCATATGCATCTGCTGATAGACCAACACTAGTCTTTTCTATGTAGTTTGTCCTCACTCGTGCTGTCGTGCGCATCCGAGAACAACTTCCCGGTCGGTCACCCATCCTCATATTGCTCCAGGCAAAGCACACTAAACTTAGAGTTCCTTTCAAGATGAGCCCTGTAAAAGAAGTTACAACTTGTTGGTATGATTATTCTATCAATCCTATTAAGCCATGCGCTAGGACCTCACAATTGGAAAGAAGCCGTCCAAAATGAGTTTTAATCAATTCTTTCTAATGGAGCTCAGGAATTATCAGAATGTCCCTATGGTTATAAACCTATGGGCTGTGAGTAGATGTTCAAGAAAAAACTAAGATGTGATGGTACTATTGATAAGTACAAGGCATGGCCTATAGCAAAGTGGCTACACCTAAAAGGAAGGCAAAGATTACTTTGCGATAGTTTAAGATATTGAGAGAATAAAAGTTGTGTTGATTGAGGCCTCGAAGGGCTGTTTATATAGATTACAAGGCTTAGCCTCCAAGGACTAATAGAGATAGACTACAACTCAAAGGCCCTAACCCTAACCGACTTATACTGTAATATCCCCTCGCAGTCTCAACGTCAGGAGTAACGATGTTGAGACTGGAGCGTATGTCGGTGAACGATGAAGTCAGTAGCCCTTTGGTAAAAATATCAGCAAATTGAGCACTTGTAGGAACATGAAGAACACGAACTTCGCCAAGATCCACCTTATCGCGAACAAAGTGGATGTCAATCTCAATATGCGTTGTGTGTTGATGTTGAACTAGGTTGGAGGCCATGTAGATTGCAGAAATATTGTCACAATAAACAATTGTAGCACGCTTAAGCGGTCGATGAAGCTCAACGAGAAGCTGACGCAGCCATACTGCCTCGGCCACAGCATGAGCAACCGACGTATACTCAGCCTCAGTAGAAGACCTGGAAACTGTTACTTGCTTTTTAGAACACCAAGAAACAAGATTATCACCCAAATAAACACAAAATCCGGATGTGGACCTTCGAGTATCTGGACAACCTGCCCAGTTTGCATTAGAATAAACTATCAAGCTTGTTGGAGATGAAGAATTAAGAAGAAGGCCATGATCAAGAGTGCCTTTTAAATAGCAAAGAATGCGTTTGACATGAGCAAGATGAGGAGCACGAGGATCATGTATAAAAAGACAGGCTTGCTGAACCGAGTAAGAGATGTCGGGAGAGTAAGGGTGACATATTGGAGAGCACCAGTGATGCTGCGATAGAAAGTGGGGTCAGAAATAGGATCACCATCAGCCGATAATTTGGCACCAATGTCTTCCGGAGTATGATAGGGTTGACAATCAGTCATTCCAGAACGACAAAGCAAATCTAAAAGGTATTGACGTTGAGAAAGAAAGAGTGTAGACTTAGTCCTAGAAACATTAATTCCAATAAAATGATGAAGAGGACCAAGATCAGTCATGGAAAATTCATGATTAAAAGAAGAAATTATATGGTTGAGAAAAGAATCAGAACTAGCAGTGAGAACTATATCACCAACATAAAGTAAAAGATATACACTGCGTTCAGAAGATCGAAAAATAAAGATAGATGAATCAGATTTGGAGGAAATAAAACCAATGGTTTGAATGTAGGTGGCAAAACATTCAAAACAGGCACAAGCAGCCTGTTCAAGACCATACAGAGATTTTTTGAGTAAACAAACGAGGTTGGGTGAAGAGGGATGCTCAAAACTAGAGGGTTGCTAACAATATACTATTTCATTTAGTGTGCCGTGAAGAAAAGCATTTTTAACATCAAGTTGGTGAATATGCCAAGAGGAGAAAACAACAAAACTAAGAACTACACGAATAATACTTGGTTTAACAACGGGAGAGAAAGTCTCATCCAAATCAATGCCATGTTGCTGAGAAAAACCACGACATACCCATCAAGCTTTGTAACGAGCAAGAGTACCGTCAGCGTGAAACTTATGTCAAAAACCCATTTTCCTGAAACAACATTAACACTAGATGGTTTTGGAACAAGAGTCCATGTATTATTTTGTTGAAGCTCATCAAATTCATCACGCATAGCGGAAAGACAAAGAGGATCAAGAAGAGCGCGTTTATAGGATGTGGGTACATGGGAGATTCTGGTGGTTGCTGTGAGGTTGAGACGTCTAGTGGGGAGAAGAAACCCTCGTTTGCCACGAGTGCACATGACATGATCATTTGTGGGTGGTTGAATAGGTACATCATTGGGTGGTAGAGGTGGTGTGGGAGAGGTCTCGACGGTAGGGGCGGGTGTTTTGGTGGTTGACTGTAGGAGGGAGTGGTTTGCTCCGGGGTCTAGCGCGGCAAAGAAGTGGCGCTAAAATCTGGCGCAGCAGAAGTGTGGGTAGCGGCAGGCTGCCGTGGCAGCGAATCGGCAGAGAAATCTGCCGCGGCAGGAGACTGGGGTGCGGCGGAGGGCTGCCGCGACAGAGAAACAGGGCAAAAATCTGCCACGATAGAGATGACGACAGGATGAACTAAGGAATTTTGTTGGTGGGGTTGGTTGATTGGTTGGGTATGTTGGGTGGTTTTGGTGGCAGCATAAGGAAAAGTATTTTCATCGAATGTGACATGGCGAGACACAAGAACACGACTAGAAGATGGATCAAAGCAACGATATCCTTTGTGATCATCAGAAAGACCAAGGTGAATGCAAGGTAGTGAGCATGGTTCTAGTTTACTGGAGGCGGTAGAGGCAATGTTGGGAAAATATAGGCAACCAAAAACACGCAAAAAGGAGCAGTCGGGGTGAGAAAGAAAAAGAGATTGAAAAGGCGAGTAAAGAGGGCAGGTTTTGGTTGGTTGAATGTTTATAAGTAGTGTGGTTGTGCAAAGAGCTTCAACCCAAAAAAGAGAAGGCAGCGAAGCTTGTAAAAGCAATGTGTGAAGAATGTCGTTAATGGAACAAAGAGAACGTTCAGCTTTACCGTTTTGGGAAGAAGTATACGGACATGAAAAATGGAGAAGAATGCCTTGAGAGAGAGAAGTTATGGTTTTGAGTGTTATCAAATTCACGACCATTATCACATTGAATAAATCGAATTGTCAAGCTAAAGTGGGTAAGAACATACTGCCAAAAAATGGTAAAAATTGCATGCATATTAGATTTAGCACGAATAGGAAAAGTCCAAATATAATTAGAATAATCATCCAAGATCATAGGATAATATTTATAACCAGAAACACTAGGTATTGGAGAGGTCCAGAGATCACAATGAAGTAGCTCAAAAGGAAAAGTGCTAATGGTAGTAGAGGTTCCAAATGGTAATCTAACATGTTTGCCGCATTGACAGGCATTACAGAGAGAGGGATCATGAAGAGCAGTAGAAGTAGGGCTACTAAAATCTTGAAGCATAGATGACAAAGTGTTTTTATTGGGGTGGCCTAGACGATGATGCCACAGATCAACTGATGCAAGCATGGCGTGTGGGTGGATGTGGGCATGCCATGAAGAGGATAAAGATCACTAGTGCTATTGTACCGAGCGAGAACCTCCCCCATTTTTAGATCCTTCACAAACAAACCAAAAGGGTCAAAAGCCAGGATAACTTTATTATCAATGCAGAATTGTCGAACAGAAATCCGATTTTTGATTAAGGAAGGGACAACAACAATATTGCGAAGAAGAAAGTTGGCATAAGGGGAAGGTATGTAGGAGTGACCAGTGCAAGAAACAGGGATTGTGGAGCCATCGCCAATAGTTATTGTGGAGAAGGTAGACGGAAAACAAGCTCATAGCAAATTCATATTTGAAGACATATTCAAGGATACACCAGAATCGAAAATCCAATCCATACCTTCATTATGTAGGGTAAAATTGTTCATGGGGTTGATGAAGGCGGCTTGGTCCCAGGGCGGCTGCTGTGGAGGAGCAGAGGGGCCAGGAGCTTGCATGTTAACGTAGGGGAGAGGTTGTAGCTGGTTGTACGCGTACAAAGCTTGCATGTTGTAGTAGTTTGGAGGAGTCCTGGTGCACCGGGAGGTGGTGTAGAGGTGGCGGTGTAGAAGCGCGCCGGTGGACGGGATTCGGGGAGGCCGGGGGAGCCGGTGTCTGGATAAAGACCTAGGCTCCACGTGCACGTGTATGCAGGAGGGGCGCCGTACGGTGAGGGGGCCGACCAGGGCATCAACCAAGCCTGCACAAGGTCGGTCCAGGGGGCGTGCCGACGAGGCCACGGTGCTGGAGCTGGGGAGACGGAGCGGTTGATGGCGGAGCAGGTGTAGGGCGGTAGGGCGAGGTTGAGGAGGCCGGTAGATCGGTTTCTTGCCTCTGTAGTTGGGGCTTGGACGCCAGCTGGAGGGCGGTTGGGGAGCCGCAGTGGCCGCGGCAGGAGATGGAGGCGCAGCAGGCTGCCGCGGTAGCCCAGGGGCGTGACTTGCTAGTGCGGAAGAGGGGGCGGTGGCGTGAAACACCCGTGGCGCCCGTTGCGCCTTGCGAGCCTGGTTCTTCTCTTCTTGCTGGAGGAGGGAGCGGACCTCCTTGAAGGTGGGGTAGGGCTTGAGCATGGGGATGAAGAACTGTTGCTTCTCAAATGATCACCGAGGACGAGGAGGAGAGCGTTGATGAGAGTGCGGTCCTCGACATGATCGCTGAGTTCACGAAGTTCGCCGCCAATGGCCTTGATCCGCCGGCAGAAGACAGTGACCGTGGCATCGCCCTGAGTTGTTGTGCGTAGCTCGGTGTTAAGCGTGTTGATGCACGCGTCGGAGTTGTCTGGGACAACTATTGAAGGGAGGCCCAGAGCTCGATAGCGGTGGCGTTGTCGGAGGAGACCAGATTAAAGAGCTCCATAGATATGCGTGTGTAAATCCACTGGATGATGGCAAGATCACCTTTCACCCAGCGAGAATCGACGAGCTGCGGAGGATACGATGGATCTATGTGGTGGCGGAGGCCGCAGCGGCCAAGGTGGATGTAACATCCCAAAAATACTAAACTTGGATCATCAACTTCTAATCATCAAAATTAGGGTTAACAAAAACTTTGTTAAATAAAATTATGAAGGCATGCATATGTGTATGCATTTAATTTGAAATTCTTTTGAACCACCTTGTTTGTATGTTTCCTTGCTTGTAAAATGTTTCTTAGGTGAAATAAACATCATCTAAACATTTCCCAAACTTTTCCTTAAGACAAATAAATCAAAACCAATAAAATAAAGGAATGGTCATTTTGACCAATTTAACTCCCAGGCCTACTTTGGCTATCTCAAACTTTCAGAACCTAATGGAAACTTTTCTGGATCTTTGCACCCCTTGAATGTACTCATAACAAGGTATCAAGGCCCACTTTGTGATCATCCAGAAACTTTCAAATGCATAGTTTAAATGACAATTCAAAATTGAATCTTTATCATATGGGAAGATCCCACTTTTTCAAAAACCACTCAAACAAGCTCAACTTTAAAAACCCAAGCATCTGCAGACTCACCAGCACCAATCTAGCAAACCCACAAAAAATCTTTTCAAAATTCAAAACTTGATTTCATGCGGCCATTTCATCAAACAGGTTGCAGACACAAATCATACAAAATCTAAACACTATAGTGAGCAGTGATTGAGGCCTAACTTGTTCCCTCTCTGGGCACCACTAGCCTTAGTAGATCATCTAACAACCTAAACTAACCCTTAGCATCACTGTAAGCTTGGCATTGCCATCAATGGTGAACAGCCGAGCACACCCATGTCACCCCCATGTCGACAGCAAGATAGGAAGAGAAGCAAGCCTAGCCAGCATGTCTGGGAGGCAGCCCACCGTCCACCGCCACTCCCTGTCCCAGCCGCGAGCGTTGCCAAGCCCTGGACCACACACACGAACCATGCCAACCTTGCCAGCGACCGTGTCGAGCGTGCGCTAGAGCGCCACCCTCGACCGAAGCCCATAGACCGCGCGCCGCCCTTGCCGTGTGCATACACAATCCCCACTGACCCAGGAGACCGCCAGACATCCTCGTTCGCCGCCCCGTGCCGCATAGTCACCGCTCGCCGTCGAAGACGCCGCCTCTATCGTGCAGAGCGTCGCATGTTCCAGACCAAGCCACACCGCCCCACGCCTCAAAACCATGTCGTTGAGCATCGCCAGGGAACACTGCACCGTCCCCTACCGTCGCCCATGCCAATAGCCGCCTGTAACACCGCCCCGGACGAGCTCACCATGCGCCCCGTCGGTCCCCTCGCTCGACTATAAATAGAGGCCACCCCAGTCGATTTCTTCACACCACCTCACTCCCCTCTTCTCACTGATCGTGCCACACTGTTCCCGGAGCAAGGCGAGCACCACCTCGCCGGAATTTCACCAGAGCCCGCCGCCTCTGGAGAAGAAGGGCGCCATCGATTTCGTCCCCCCAGGAGCTGCCGCGACCACCCCTGAGTTCGCCGTCGTCGACTTCGTCGTTCGCCCGCCTCGCCGACCCTCGCCTGCACCACGGTGAGCCCCCAGCACCCCTCACTGGCCGCGCTAGGTTTCTTTCTCGCCGGCGTTGCCTCGCGTCGACGATGACTCCTAGCCGTTGGATTAGAATCAGATCGAACGACCCACGTTGCCCCGTACCGCTTCGCCCCTCCCTGTCTCACTGACGAGTGGGGACACCCACTTAAGCAGCCCGCGGGAGCACTGCGCTTAGCAGGCCGGACCGTTAACTTTTCCCGCGCAGCCCAGTTATTTGAATTAAACCTTTTTCATTTTTGTTTCAAACACACTTCTGTACCCAACTTCAAAAATCAACCCAGATCGATTCAGTGCACCAAATTGAATGAAACCAATTTTGTTAGAAAGGTCTGGGAATGCTGAATCCAAGCCCGTTGGATTCAAGTCATTTGGATCTATAGATCACCCATGGTAAAATAACAAGGCAGAAGATTTTCTGCATTCAAACATTTTTCAAATTTAAACCATAATAGCTTTTGAGTTGATTCCAACTCTCAAAAATCACATTTAACCATATCTTTCAGAATATATAAAAATATATAGGTTTACTTGCAGAAATAATGTTCAAGTAATAAAAGAATGCTACATAAGCATTTCTAGACGCATTAATTAATTAAAATAAAAGGGTAAAACCTTATTAAATTGTGACAATACTTTAAATCACATTCCCTTGGACTAAAATATGTGTTGATGACATGTGTCAACATGATCCCATGTTTGGTTTGGAGAATATTAAATCTTAAGTAGATTTTCAATGAGTAGAAATTACTTTTCTAAAAATAAAAGGAATTAAACCAAGCTTTAATCTGGTAATGTTAGTGATGATGTTAGATCATCTATAGGACCCTTGTGTGATGATTGCAAGTAGTTAAGTATTGTTTGGTGATTGTGTACCTCATATTTATTCATAGATGATAGTACCGACCAAGGATACGAGGAGGAAGGAGGATTCTACGAAGAAGAAGCCGAGGAGAACTTCAACCAATGCTCTGCACAAGGCAAGCTGATGATATACCTATGCAAGCTTATACTGATATTGATTCAAGTTAACTCTTGCAGAATACCCAACTGATGCAACAAACCCCTACTTGTTACTATGACTACTATATGCCCTAAGCATATATGATCATATCCACTTGATAAACCAATCCAAGTTTTACTTTCAAGCTTGATTACTTTATTTCTTTATCAAAGCTAGTACTTAGAGCTTACTTAAGTGAATGGTAGATACTAGAAAGATAAGTGAAGGTTGCATAAAGAGCATAAAATTTGGCCTAAGTTAGAAACCTTGATATCATCCTAAGATATAAGGTGTACTTAGTTGAAACTCCCCTAGTTTACCACCCCTCATTATTGCTTACCCCCACCTGTAGATGCTAGTGCTAAGCATAAAACTTGATCAACTTTAGATGGGAATACTTGGTGGAAAAATGGTTATGAAAACCTTGGAATGATGGATCATTCTATTGAAATGTTTTGGACATGTGTTTCCAAACACCCGATGACTTTTGTGATGAAAATGTTGAGGCATGAGCCTTAGCCCTTTATAAAACTGATGGTTGTCTGGATGCGATACCATTCCAATTTTATCGTACAACCACAATACCCGAATATTGGGTAGGGCTTGACTGGAAACTTATATACCTTAGTATTAGCTCCCTCACGGCCAAGGTCTGAGCTGAGGCTACCTTGTGAAGATTGTCCACCTATGCAGTACGCAAGATGACAATTGGTCATGGTTGGGAGGCCAAACTCACAGGAGAGGTGCTTATACTAGGGCGTGTAATCGAAAGGTTAGGATTGATTATCCGCATACTGAGTATGGTGAATTCAGGATTTGTTCCTAACAGATGTATTGAATGTTTTGGTGAAAGTGTACAATCTCTGCAGAGTGTCAAACTATTTGAATAGCCGCGTCCGCGGTTATGGACAGTTGGAGTGGCCATACTGTTCCCTCGTCAGACTTTTCAAAATGACTTGTGAAATGAATTGAGACTTTGACTTGACCACAACAGGGTTGTGATCTGAAATACAGGATCCCACTTAGGAGTTATAAAATTGTGATTAGCTTTGGAACTTCGTAGAGATAAATCTGGCCTTTGCAAAACAACCCTAGAGCCTAGTGTCCTATTATCCAAAAAAACCCCATTTTACATGTTAGTATTAGTTTGCGAGTACTTAAAAAGTACTCATGGCTTTGTCCCTAGCTATTCCCATGGCCAGACTATGAAGAGGAGTACCTTGAGGATGGACCCCAGGAAGGTTACGACAACTAGGATCATCTCCCATCGTCAGCATTGCCTGTGACCCCAAAGATGGAGCTTTGCCTACGCTACCGTTATTATTACGTATTCCGCTGCTTGATGTTGTATTAAGAACTGGATCATGCGATTCCTATTTGTGTAAGAACTTATGTATCGTTTGTAATGGATGATGTACTATGGTATCCAATTCTGTTATGTCTCGCAAAATGGTAATCCTGGGATTGCGATGTATGGCATAACAGGCATCTAGGATTGAAAAATCCGGGTGTTGACAAGTTGGTATCAGAGCCATCCTGACCATAGGAGACCCTAGTTAGAATGGACGTTTAAACCCAAAAACTTATTTTCCAAAACCAAAGAAAAACAAATATTTACAAAAAAACTATTCTCATTCTTATCCCTTTGATTCTTTCCTAAAAATTCATGTTCCTCAAAAACTCTTGAAAAATACATAAAATTTTGGCACACTTAATCACTCTACTAACTTACTCATCCTCTATTCTTATAGATGGACGTGAAGTACAACAAGTTTTACCAACTTGGGAATGGAGGAGACCTTATCTTTGAGAGGGATTTGGACCAGCTTTCGGAACTTCTGGAGCGTCCGCACCCTGAGTTCTTCGGAGCTCAGCTCAATGATCAAGGAGGAGAAGATCTGTAGTGGCTAATTGTTGCAAGTCTCCGAGGAAAGATTGAACCTACCACTGCGGAAGGAATTCAGTTAACTGGCTCGATGGACTTGCTAGAGCCATGCAGGAAGCTCTTTCTCGTCTGTGTGGGCAGAGCATCAATCAGATCAAGGGTACCCGCTTTGAGTTTTGCCCAAGGCGTGATGCTAATGGACAACCACTAGAAGCCCCATACCACCCCGAGCTGAAGACCCAATTGGACCACCTTAGCTTCATGATGTACGATCGTCAGCAGGAGTTAGACAACTGTCGTGACTACTGCAACCACAAGTCTGCCATCATCAAGACGAAGGACCAGACCATCGCCATGCTAGCAAAGGATCGCAAGTCTCGCCACCGTCAGCTCAACAAGAAGGAGCGCATCATTGCCCGTCTTCGCCACCGCATCTCATCTCTGGAGGAGACCATCCACGAGAGAGACATGCAGTTGGAGGAAAGGGAGAATGCCGGAGAAGATCTTCGTGGAGACCCCTACTCCTATCTCAGCGATGACGATGATTTTCTGGAGGATCAGGCTATGGATTTCTTCACCGATGAGGATGATTTCGCCTTCATCGATGATGAGGAAGATGATGAAGCCATAGGTTCCGAGGAGTAGTAGCACTTGAGTACTAGCGTAGTGAGTAGTATTCGGTCCCACTGTATCGTAGTTCTCAGAATGGTTCTTAAAACCATCTGTTTTTCTTTGTTGTGGTGTGTGTTGTATCGGCTATGAATGAATGAATGAAAAGCAAGTTACTAGAAAAATCTGAGTCAAACCTTAATTTTTTTTCCAAAGACCCAAAACTTTAGAAATTTCCCTCTTTTCTCATGATCTACCTCAATCTTCAGATGCCACATGGAGTAAGTGGTTCAACCCCAGACCCGATGTTGCAGATTCTGCAAATGTTGACTTCTGACCGTGAAGCTGAAAGAGCAGAATGTCAAGCCAACCTGGCCACCCTTCAGCAGATAGCCCAGCTAGCCCATAGCAACCAAGGCCACGGAAATCAGGACCACCATGGATCTAAGCTCAAGAATTTCCAGAATACCAACCCCCCTGTTTTCACCAAGTCAGAAGAACCCCTAGACGCCGATGATTGGCTGCAAACCATGGAAAATAACTTAGAAGTAGCAGGAGTGGAAGCCAACAAGAAAGTCCTGTTCGCCACCCACTATCTAGCCGGAGATGCCCGAGCATGGTGGAACAGTGTTTGCGCAATGACCGGAGGCCAGATGATGACCTGGGAGGAATTCAAGGTCAAGTTTAGCAGAACCCATGTACCACCGGGTTTGATCAAGAGAATGAGAGACGAGTTCAGAGAGCTGAAGCAAGGAAGGATGACTGTAGTGGAATACCGTGACAAATTTTTGTCATTAGCTAGGTATGCCCCAGATGAAATAGACACTGAAGCCAAGAAGAAAGAAAGATTCCTGAATGGTCTGCATGATGAGATGCAGACGGTGTTAGTCAATATTCCCTTTGCGGATATTGAAGCCCTTGTCAACTCTGCTATACAGATGGAAGGAAAGATCAACCAAGCCAATGATAACCGCAAGCGTCATATGATGCATCAACCAGGAACCCATCAGACCCCAAAGTATCGCCCTAACCCATCTCTAGGATTTGCCCCAAGGACCAACAGACCCCCGATGATCCGTCCCACCTATCCCAAACGTGGAAACCCTAGACCCGGAGGAAACCACAACAACCCCGACAACTCTAGCAATTTCAATCGTGCCCCACCCAACTTCAACAACAACAATGCTACCGCCAACACCAACACTGCCCCGAGGAATGGAAGCAATGTTGTGCCTGTCGCAACCAAGGACAAGTCACAAGTGACCTGTTATGACTGTGGAAATAAAGGCCACTATTCCAACGAGTGCCCCAACAAGAAGAATGCTACAGCCCCCAATGCCAATGTCCCAGCTCAGCAGCAGCGTCGTGTTCAGCCAGGAAGAAGATTTGCCCCAGGGAATTCACTCAACTGCAATTGCCGTCTTTTTCTCATGCATGCTAAAGAAGCTCAGGAAGCGTTAGACGTCGTGCTGGGTATGTTTTCTGTTAATTCAGTACTTGCAAGAGTGTTGTTTGATTCTAGTGCATCGCATTCATTTGTCACCGAAGAATCTGCATGCACTAGTAAAATTCAACCAACCAAACTGAAGCATGTCATGATTGTTCAAATTCCCGGATCAACCACCAAGGCTAGGCAAATTTGCAAAGCCATCCCTATCCGAATCCATGGCATAGATTTTTATGCTAATCTGATAGTACTCGGAACTAAAGGATTGGAAGTAGTACTAGGAATGGATTGGATGTCCAAACATAAAGGATTAATTGACTGTGCCAATAAATCCATAACCATGACCAGTACCGCCGGAATATCAGTCGAGCATATATCTGAAACCTTACCTCGCCAATTCAAGTGTAACAAGAGTATAGCCCAACCTACCATTGACCAAGTCCGGATAGTCTGTGAATACCCCGATGTATTTCCAGATGTTTTGCCCGGTATGCCCCCAGATCGGGATATTGAGTTTATCATCGAACTAATCCCCGGAACCGGACCAATAGCCTAGAGACCCTATAGTATGAACCTGTCGGAGCTAGCAGAATTGAAGAAGCAACTGGATTCCATGTTGGAAATAGGATTAATTCAACCAAGTGCGTCACCTTGGAGATCACCTGTCTTTTTTGTGGACAAGAAGGATGGAGGTAACCGTTTATGTACGGATTATCGGAAGTTGAATAATGTCACCATAAAGAACAAGTACCCCTTGCCCAAGATAGAAGATTTGTTTGATCAGTTGACCGGTGCCAAAGTGTTTTCTAAGATTGATCTTAGAACTGGCTATCATCAACTCAAAATTCGTGCAGAGGATATTCCAAAGACTGCCTTTACCACTAGATATGGATTGTATGAGTATACGGTCATGTCTTTTGGATTAACCAATGCCCCCGCTTATTTCATGAATCTCATGAATAAGATTTTTATGGACTTCCTGGATAAGTTTGTCGTTGTTTTCATCGATGACATTCTGATTTATTCCAAATCAGAAGAAGAACATGAGCTACACCTAAGGACCATTCTTGGAACCCTTAGAAAGCATCAGTTGTATGCAAAGTTTAGCAAATGTGAATTCTGGTTACAGGAGGTAGGATTGCTCGGTCACATTGTATCAGCCGGAGGAATTGCTGTTGACCCTGCCAAAGTGAAAGATGTAGAAGATTGGCAAGCCCCAACCACTCAAACCCAAGTTCGTGCATTTCTCGGATTGGCGGGATATTACCGCAAATTCGTAGAAGGATTCTCTAGTATCGCTAGACCCATGACCCAATTGCTAAAGAAGGACAAGAAGTTTGAATGGACCGACAAATGTGAAGCGAGTTTTCAAGAAATCAAGAGGAGATTGATTTCAGCCCCAATCTTGATCATGCCGGATATCACAAAGCCCTTCGACGTGTATTGTGACGCATCCAATATTGGTCTCGGATGTGTGCTAATGCAAGAAGGCAAAGTTATATCTTATCTATCGCGACAACTGAAGCAACATGAGAAAAACTACCCAACCCATGACCTCGAACTCGCAACCATAGTTCTAGCCCTGAAGACATGGAGACATTACCTGATGGGAAACCGTTGTGAAATTTATTCGGATCACAAGAGCCTAAAGTATATATTCACTCAGAAGGAGTTGAATATGAGGCAGAGAAGATGGATTGAGCTAATCAAGGATTATGATCTGGACATTCACTATCACCCTGGTAAAGCCAACGTGGTAGCAGATTGCCGTGCCGCTTGAACTCCATGATTTTTAAGGAGCAACCAAGTTTGCACAAAGAGATGGAAGATTTTCGGATGGAATTAGTAAGTGAAGGATTCTTGGCTAGCATAGAACTCCAGCCCACTTTGATCAGTCAGATTAAAGAGGCGCAAAAAGGAAATGCTAGTATTGACGGAATCAAGCGTCGTATCGGTACAGGCAAAGTACCTGGATTCACCGAGGACGAAGAAGGAGTTCTGTGGTACAAAGGACGCCTTTGTGTACCATCAGATTCTGAGTTGAAAGAAGTTATTTTGAAGGAGGCTTATGATACTCTTTATTCTATCCATCCCGGAGGAACTAAGATGTATCAAGATTTAAAAGAGCAATTTTGGTGGCATAAGATGAAGAGAGAAATCGGAAGCTATATCGCCAAGTGTGATATTTGTCAGCTAGTCAAGGCCAGACATCAAAGACCCGCTGGATTGTTGCAACCATTGCAGATTCCAGAATGGAAATGGGATTCTGTAGGAATGGACTTTATCACTGGACTACCTACTTCTAGTAGGGGAAATGACTCTATCTGGGTCACAGTGGACAGATTGTCCAAAGTCGCCCATTTCTTACCCGTCAAGACCACATATCAGAGTTCGAAACTAGCGGAGTTATACATTGCTAGAATCGTTAGTTTGCATGGAATCCCCAAGAACATAGTATCGGATCGAGGAACTCAGTTTACCTCGAGATTCTGGAAGAAAGTACAAGAAGGTTTAGGAACCCGCCTAGATTTCAGCACCGCGTATCACTCTCAGACCGATGGACAAACGGAGCGAGTAAACCAAATACTCGAAGATATGCTGAGAGCATGTGTGTTAGAATATGGATCCAAGTGGGAAGACTGTCTGCCGTTCGTAGAATTTACATACAACAATAGTTATCAAGCCAGCTTGCAAATGGCCCCATTTGAATTTATGTACGGAAGGAAGTGTCGCACCCCTTTGAACTGGTCGGAAGTAGGAGAGAGTCAGATCTTTGGACCCGAAATCCTACGAGAAGCAGAAGAGAAGGTTCACAAGATTCGTGAGCACCTCAAGACCGCCCAATCCCGACAGAAGAGTTACGCTGACAAGAGACGTAGAGACATCGCCTTCAACATAGGAGATTTTGTTTATCTGAAAGTGTCGCCATTGAAGGGAATGTAGCGTTTCCAACTCAAAGGAAAGTTAGTCCCCAGATATATCGGACCTTTCAAGATTCTGAACCGTCGAGGAGAAGTGTCGTATCAATTGGAACTGCCCGAAGAAATGTCAGCCGTGCACAATGTGTTCCATATCTCGTTACTTCGCAAGTGTCTCGAAGTCCCCGAGAAGACCGAAGTGTTCAAGAATATCGATCATCGGACCATAGAGATCAACGATGACCTGACCTATCCCGAAGTACCCGTCCGTATTTTGGAAGAAGCTTTTCGAACTACCCGAACCCTAAGCATCAAGTTTCTCAAGATTCAGTGGAGCAACCACACAGAAGAGGAAGCTACCTGGGAACGCAAAGATCACATCAGGACAGAGTTTCCCGATCTCTTGAAATCCTAGGTAATCTTTGCATCCTTTTTCAAATCTCGGGACGAGATTTTTTTTAAGGGGGGAAGGTTTGTAACATCCCAAAAATACTAAACTTGGATCATCAGCTTCTAATCATCAAAATTAGGGTTAACAAAAACTTTGTTAAATAAAATTATGAAGGCATGCATATGTGGATGCATTTAATTTGAAATTCTTTTGGACCACCTTGTTTGTATGTTTCCTTGCTTGTAACATGTTTCTTAGGTGAAATAAACATCATCTAAACATTTCCCAAACTTTTCCTTAAGACAAATAAATCAAAACCAATAAATAAAAGGAATGGTCATTTTGACCAATTTAACTCCCATGCCTACTTTGGCTGTCTCAAACTTTCAGAACCTAATGGAAACTTTTCTGGATCTTTACACCCCTTGAATGTACTCATAACAAGGTATCAAGGCCCACTTTGTGATCATCCAGAAACTTTCAAATGCATAGTTTAAATGACAATTCAAAATTGAATCTTTATCATATGGGAAGATCCCACTTTTTCAAAAACCACTCAAACAAGCTCAACTTTAAAAACCCAAGCATCTGCAGACTCACCAGCACCAATCTAGCAAACCCACCAAAAATCTTTTCAAAATTCAAAACTTGATTTCATGCGGCCATTTCATCAAACAGGTTGCAGACAAAAATATACAAAATCTAAACACTATAGTGAGCAGTGATTGAGGCCTAACTTGTTCCCTCTCTGGGCACCACTAGCCTTAGTAGATCATCTAACAACCTAAACTAACCCTTAGCATCACTGTAAGCTTGGCATTGCCATCAATGGTGAACAGCCGAGCACACCCATGTCACCCCCATGTCGACAGCAAGATAGGGAGAGAAGCAAGCCTAGCCAGCATGTCTGGGAGACAACCCACCGTCCACCGCCACTCCCTGTCCCAGCTGCGAGCGTTGCCAAGCCCTGGACCACACGCACGAACCATGCCAACCTTGCCAGCGACCGTGCCGAGCGTGCGCCAGAGCGCCATCCTCGACCGAAGCCCATAGACCGCGCGCCGCCCTCGCCGCGTGCATACACAATCCCCTCTTCTCACCACCTCAGTCGATTTCTTCACACCACCTCACTCCCCTCTTCTCATTGATCGTGCCACACCATTCCCGGAGCAAGGCGAGCACCACCTTGCCGGAATTTCACCGGAGCCCGCCGCCTCTGGAGAAGAAGGGCGCCATCGATTTCGTCCACCCCAGGAGCTGCCGCGACCACCCCTGAGTTCGCCGTCGTCGACTTCATCCTTCGCCCGCCTCGCCGACCCTCGCCTGCACCCCGGTGTGCCCCCAACACCCCTCACTGGCCACGCTAGGTTTCTTTCTCGCCGGCGTTGCCTCGCGTCGACGATGACTCCCAGTCGTTGGATTAGAATCAGATCGAACGACCCACGTTGCCCCGTACCGCTTCGCCCCTCCCTGTCTCACTGACGAGTGGGGACACCCACTTAAGTAGCCCGCGGGAGCACTGCGCTTAGCAGGCCGGCCCGTTAACTTTTCCCGCGCAGCCCAGTTATTTGAATTAAACCTTTTTTATTTTTGTTTCAAACACACTTCTGTACCCAACTTCAAAAATCAACCCAGATCGAGTCAGTGCACCAAATTGAATGAAACCAATTTTGTTAGAAAGGTCTAGGAATGCTGAATCCAATCCCGTTGGATTCAAGTCATTTGGATCTATAGACCACCCATGGTAAAAATAACAAGGCAGAAGCTTTTCTGCATTCAAACATTTTTCAAATTTAAACCATAATAGCTTTTGAGTTGATTCCAACTCTCAAAAATCACATTTAACCATATCTTTCAGAATATATAAAAATATATAGGTTTACTTGCAGAAATAATGTTCAAGTAATAAAAGAATGCTACATAAGCATTTCTAGATGCATTAATTAATTAAAATAAAAGGGTAAAACCTTATTAAATTGTGACACCACTTTAAATCACATTCCCTTGGACTAAAATATGTGGTGATGACATGTGTCAACATGATCCCATGTTTGGTTTGGAGAATATTAAATCTTAAGTAGATTTTCAATGAGTAGAAATTACTTTTCTAAAAATAAAAGGAATTAAACCAAGCTTTAATCTGGTAATGTTAGTGATGATGTTAGATCATCTATAGGACCCTTGTGTGATGATTGCAAGTAGTTAAGTATTGTTTGGTGATTGTGTACCTCGTATTTATTCATAGACGATAGTACCGACCAAGGATACGAGGAGGAAGGAGGATTCTACGAAGAAGAAGCCGAGGAGAACTTCAACCACTGCTCTGCACAAGGCAAGCTGATGCTATACCTATACAAGCTTATACTGATATTGATTCAAGTTAACTCTTGCAGAATACCCAACTGATGCAACAAACCCCTACTTGTTACTATGACTACTATATGCCCTAAGCATATATGATCATATCCACTTGATAAACCAATCCTAGTTTTACTTGCAAGCTTGAGTACTTTATTTTTTTATCAAAGCTAGTACTTAGAGCTTACTTAAGTGAATGGTAGATACTAGAAAGATATGTGAAGGTTGCATAAAGAGCATAAAATTTGGCCTAAGTTAGAAACCTTGATATCATCCTAAGATATAAGGTGTACTTAGTTGAAACTCCCCTAGTTTACCACCCCTCATTATTTCTTACCCCCACCTGTAGATGCTAGTGCTAAGCATAAAACTTGATCAACTTTAGATGGGAATACTTGGTGGAAAAATGGTTATGAAAACCTTGGAATGATGGATCATTCTATTGAAATATTTTGGACATGTGTTTCCAAACACCCGATGATTTTTGTGATGAAAATGTTGAGGCATGAGCCTTAGCCCTTTATAAAACTGATGGTTGTCTGGATGCGATACCATTCAAATTTTATCGTACAACCACAATACCCGAATATTGGGTAGGGCTTGACTGGAAACTTATATACCTTAGTATTAGCTCCCTCACGGCCAAGGTCTGAGCTGAGGCTACCTTGTGAAGATTGTCCACCTGTGCAGTACCCAAGATGACAGTTGGTCATGGTTGGGAGGCCAAACTCACAGGAGAGGTTCTTATACTAGGGCGTGCAATTGAAAGGTTAGGATTGATTATCCGCATACTGAGTATGGTGAATTCAGGATTTGTTCCTGACGTATGTATCGAATGTTGTGGTGAAAGTGTACAATCTCTGCAGAGTGTCAAACTATTCGAATAGCCACGTCCGTGGTTATGGACAGTTGGAGTGGCCATACTGTTCCCCGTCAGACTTTTCAAAATGACTTGTGAAATAAATTGAGACTTTGACTTGACCACAACGGGGTTGTGATCTGAAATACAGGATCCCACTTAGGAGTTATAAAATTGTGATTAGCTTTGGAACTTCGTAGAGATAAATCTGGATTTTGCAAAACAACCCTAGAGCCTAGTGTCCTATTATCCAAAACCCCCTTTTACCTGTTAGTATTAGTTTGCGAGTACTTAAAGAGTACTCATGGCTTTGTCCCTGGCTATTCCCATGGCCAGACTATGAAGAGGAGTACCTTGAGGATGGACCCCAGGAAGGTTACGACAACTAGGATCATCTCCCATCGTCAGCATTGCCTGTGACCCCGAAGATGGAGCTTCGCCTACGCTACCGTTATTATTACGTATTCCGCTGCTTTATGTTGTATTAAGAACTGGATCATGAGATCCCTATTTGTGTAAGAACTTATGTATCGTTTGTAATTGATGATGTACTATGGTATCCAATTCTGTTATGTCTCGCAAAATGGTAATCCTGGGATTGCGATGTATGGCATAACATGCATCTAGGATTGAAAAATCCGGGTGTTGACAGTGGATGGTGAAGAGGTGGCGCCAATGGTAGTAGTTGTGGGCGTCGAGATCTAACGAGATCGGGATGAAAGGGGAGACATCAGCAATGGTGTCGACTAGGGAGATAATTGGGATTTGGGGAGGGTTTGTTTGGGTGGTTGTGGAGGAAGGAGAAGGAGGGGCACCGGCGACACGGAACTCGGCCATGGAGAAGAGGGGCCGAGTCAGCAGGAGCGGCAACGCTGGCGGCGGTGCCATGCCAGGTGCGAAAAACCTAGGCGTCTGATAACATGATAGTGTGAGATATTGAGAGAATAATAGTTGTGTTGACTGAGGCTTCGAAGGGCTCTTTATATAGATTACAAGGCTTAGCCTACAAGGACTAATAGAGATAGACTACAACTCAAAGGGCCTAACCCTAACCGACCTATACTCTAATACTTTGACACATATTCATCTATTGCTATACTGACTACTATTCATGTACTACTTTGCCTGGCTACCTCCTATGGTCTTTTCGTTTATCAAATGGACACGAAGACAACTTTCCTTAAAGGAGAGTTAGGAAAGGAAATCTATATGGATCAGCCAGGTGGGTTTGTGGTAAAGGATGAAGAGACAAAGGTGTGCAGATTGTTAAAATCTTTATATGGACTAAAACAAGCACCTAATAAATGGCATGTGAAATTTGACAAAGCTCTAATTTTTGTTGTCTTTGCCATTAATAAGACTGGTAGGTGTGTTTACTATCGCCATCAACTGGCGAAGATGTTATATTATGTTTGTATTTATGATATTCTGATTTTTGGTACAAATATGAAAGTGATAATTAAACGAATGGATTCAGGACTAGTTCCTGGACTCTGGGTTTGAATTCTGCAAGAAATGAATTCACTTTTATGGATTTAACATTCTAATCCTTAACAAGTTCCTTTATTATTGTGTTTCTTGGAGGTTTTGAATTAAGACAAGAATGATCAAGAGAAGATGAGGAGAATAGATAGGTTTTGGTTCCGGATGTAGTTTGTAATTAGGTTTTAATTTCTCTTTCCTTTTGTAACTTGTAACAGATCGTATACTCATGTTTGAAATGAATAAAGATCTATTTCTTTCAATTTGTTATTTGTTCCTTTAAATTTTGAATTACTGTTTATATGTTTGGGTCATAATTGAACTTTGAATTCAAGTTCGACTTATGTCAAACCTCAATTTTGAACTCATTTAAATGTTTTGAAATCTTTACCTGAACTTGGTTCAATTCCTAGTGACCATTTGGTTATGAAAACCTCTCTAGAGCCAAATTCAAATCAAAATTTTAAAATTTCTAGTTAACCCTACCATTTTTCTATTATTATTTCCTGAATTATTACAGTGGGCCGACCCATCTAGTATAGAACTGTAACATGTTGCTGTCAACTAGAAACAAAAGCATCAATTCGCTCTAACTAGTTGAACTCGTGCAGGTTGGCTAAATAGAAAAGCTACGTTCAGATTTTGAAGAAATATTTAAATTTGAAGTTGTTTAAATTTTAAAAACTTCAATTTTTTAAAAAAATTTCAAATTTCTAAAGTTTTCAAATCTGAAAACTATTCAGATCTAAAAACGTGTTCAATATTTGAAAATGTTTAAACTTAAAATTTATTTAGATTTGAATTTTTTTTCAGATTTTGAGATTTTTCAAATTTAATTTTGTTCGTATTTAAAAAATATTCAGATTTTCAATTAGAAAAAGAAGGAAAAACGAAAATAATCGAGAAACCGTCGAAAGGGAACTGGACCATAAAAACTGTCAAAAACCGCTGAAGAAACCGCCGTATAGCTTGACAGGAGAAAGCACCTAGATGGGCCGGCCCAATCCCGCGCGCGCGTGGGTGCGTATTACTGCACGCGTTGGGCGATATATAGGGTTTGCCGCTCCAGCCATCAGACCCGTGCCCTGTACCCCCTACTCCTCTTCTCCCTCCACCGGCTCTCTTCTTCCCATCACCACCTCCAGCGGCGGCGGCGGCAAGATGGTGAAGAAAAGCAAGAAGAGCAAGAGCAAGCGCGTCACGCTTAAGGCGAAACACAAGGTGCTGCGCAAGGTGAAGGAGCACCACCGCAAGAAGCGCAAGGGGGCCAGGAAGGACGGCAAGAACCACAAGAGCAGGGTCGAGAAGGACCCTGGGATCCCCAACGAGTGGCCCTTCAAGGAGCAGGAGCTCAGGGCCCTCGAGGTCCGTCGCGCGCAGGCACTCAAGGAGCTCGAGCTCAAGAAGGAGGCTCGCAAGGAGAGGGTAAGCGCCTGTTCCGTTCAGGTTCCTTAGTGTGCTGCTAATTCTTAGTGTTTTATGTGATGTATAGCCTGAATCCACTTCGTATTGTTGCACTTCAGTGTGCACAGCCTCTAACGATTACTCTCCATTAGATAGTTTAGATGATTTTGCCTAGATATATGATTCTTTTATTTCCTGTCGATGAGGTTATTCATTGCCTTTTGTATCATCGGTAAACTGACATGTTGCTGAAGGCAGAAGTTGAAATGTGGGTCCATGGATGGTTGGGTAGACAGCTTGTCATCTGTGATGTCGAAACATATATCAAGCTCCTTACCGTAAAGAGTGGTATGATAATTGTTATAAAGTTTGTTTGTAGCACCACAGATTCGCTCCATCAGAAGCATGTAATTTCCTGGGCACCAGGATACCCTTTGGTAGTAACCATTCACCTTAACTAGCTATGATAGGCAATGCAGTCTGTTATTCACTCTTTAGGTTTCCTTTATGATTGCTCTTTATTTTCGTAGGCATTCACAATTTTTTTCTTTGTGCGTGTTGAACATTGACAATATACTGTGGCCCTTCTTTCAGGCTAGGAAGAGAAAGCTTGGATTGCCTGAGGATGAAGATATTGCTAATTTGGCAGCTGCAGCTTCTGCACAGGGCAGTGAGTTTGCAGAGAAGGATGCAGCAAATGAGGGTGCTTCTTTAGCAATGCCTAAGACCAATGGTTAGTTTCTTTTTTTCCATTGCTGATTTGTATTGCCTTGCTTCTTGCATATACTACATTACTCAGTAAAGCTGTTGAATGTGTCACTAGATCATTCAGAGAGGGCCTTCTATAAGGAGTTGGTTAAAGTTATCGAAGCTTCAGATGTTATTCTTGAGGTTCTTGATGCAAGGGACCCACTGGGCACTCGTTGCATTGACATGGAAAAGATGGTCAGGAAGGCTGATCCAACTAAACGAATAGTGCTGCTTCTCAATAAGATAGGTATGATGCAACTTTTGATTGACTTTAGTACCACTTGTGTGATCTTTACTTGTCTTTCTGCATCTGAAGCTAAATATTGTGTCGGTTGTAGATCTTGTCCCAAAGGAGTCGGTAGAGAAGTGGCTTACGTATCTAAGGGAGGAATTGCCAACTGTTGCATTCAAGTGCAATACTCAAGAGCAGAGGACCAAGCTGGGATGGAAATCATCAAATCTTGATAAAACAAGCAATGTCTCGCAAAGCAGTGATTGTCTTAGTGCTAAGAATCTGAGTAAACTACTAAAAAATTATTCCAGGAGTCATGAGGTAGATTATCTTTGTGTTTTATAGAGATGATCGGAGTCCGTTTTGTTTGCCTGTATTTATCTAGCTTCAGTCAGGAGTTCCACTGGTTGGGTCTTATAGGATTTCTAGTTTCTTACTTACTTACATAAGCTATAAGCATATAAGTGTTGAAAATTGCACCGTTTCTTAACAGCATCTCATATACCTGATTTCATGCATTATTTTGCCTTTTTGTCCAGTTTCATGAAAGGCATATTAACATAGACAGGCAGTTAATGTTTTTTTATATATTTTCAGTACAGACACCTGAATTTTTTTATTTGGACATAGTTAAATCTAGTTGTTTCAACTTTCATACTGTATCCAGTGTATTGATTCAATCAACCCCTTCCTGATATTTTGATAATCACCTGTGTCCGATGATCTTTTTATGCTTTGTTATCTAGCTTCTTTTGCTTTGATGCTTCCAGTTTTACAGTTGTCTTGTAACCATTATATAGACCCGTGGAGTTGTATCTCTTATTCTGTTTTGTTCCATGGTTCATATAATTTTTATGATTGGTTTGCTTGCAGATCAAGCTGGCAATTTCTGTGGGTATTGTCGGCCTTCCTAATGTTGGCAAGAGCAGTCTAATTAACAGCTTGAAGAGGTCCTGTGTGGTTAATGTTGGTTCTACTCCAGGGGTTACTAGATCAATGCAAGAAGTTCAATTAGACAGGAAGGTGAAGTTGTTGGATTGTCCTGGTGTTGTGATGCTCAAGTCTTCCAACAGTGGTGTGTCTGTAGCCCTTCGCAACTGCAAACGAGTTGAGAAAATGGAAGATGTAATCACCCCTGGTAGGTTCTTGTTTCGTCATTATTCGAGCCATCCCTTCTATTCATGCCAGTTATGGCACTCTCTTGGTTTACTATGCTGATATTATATCTGACAGCAAGCTAGTACGTGCAATGTGGCTAGAAGTGCATCATGCAATGTCTTATTCCATATATTTTTATTCTTCAGTTAAGGAAACCCTTAGTCTTTGCCCACACGAGAAATTGCTCTCCCTGTATAAGATGCCAGACTTTACTTCAGTTGATGATTTCCTTCAACAACTTGCTACACTCCGGGGTTAATTGAAAAAGGGTGGTATAGTGGATGTTGAACCTGCTGCAAAAATAGTGCTTCATGACTGGAATGAAGGTACAGTTGACAAATTATCCCTTATCAATGTTGTTAGTTTGTTAGTTATTTTGCAAGTCATCTCACCGTTTTCTTATTAGGTAAAGTACCATATTATACTCTGCCACCTAAAAGGTCTTCTGTGGAGGATGCCAATGAAGTAATTATCTCAGAAGACGGAAGAGAATTTAATGTTGATGAAATTTACAAAGCTGAGTCTTCATTTATTAGTGGTCTAAAATCCATGGAGGATTTAAGTCATATTGAAATTCCATCTAATGACCCACCAGAGATTGATGAAGAGATGCTCGAGGTATGAGATTTTCCTTTATTTATTTCATCACTGTAGATTTTTCAGCTAACTTATTCTTGACAGTTAATTCTATGCTTGAGTTTCTTACATCTTCTGTGGTTTATGTTCTGAGAAATTGTGATCATACAGATGCATACCCTTCTCTTTTTCTTTTCTACTTTTATGTGGTACTTGGGGGTTGTACTCCTGATCTTATGTAGGTTACCAATTACTGTTAATCTCTTTTCTCTGTCTAAACATTGGGCCATTCCTTTACCTTCTGCTTGACTGAAAGGTAGTTATAAACTGCAGACCTGTCAAGGGCATTTCCTAGGGTATATGCGCTTATGCATGAGAGATCTCAAGTTAACGTGAATTTGGAACAACATAGATGTCATTAAAGTTGCATATTGCTCTACAGATAGATAATTTTTGTCTTGCATTGAATAGGATGGCAAAATGCAGAGTGCTCCTGTCCAGGAAAACCCTGAAGAATCCATGCGTGATGTGAATGACCATGAAGGAAGCAGGACGACTAGTGGTAACACACAGCATGACAAGCTGTACACCGCCGAGGGTATACTCGATCCCCGCAAGAAGAAAATAGAGAAGAAACGGCGGAAGGAGAACAAGTTCAGCGTGCTGAATGATATGGATGCCGATTACGATTTCAAGGTGGATTATCAGATGAAGGATGCCGGTGTGGATGATGAAGATGACAGCGAAGGTGGAGACAAAACCAAGGAGAGTGAACCCATGACTGGTGTTTGTGATGCGTGAGATAAAGTGCGTGTTGAAAATGCTTTATTATTATAGTGATAGTTCCTGATGGACTGCCAACAGTGGGCTCAGGATGTTGGAAGAACTGTGAGAAAAATACAAAAAATATATATATTTGAACTTCCTAGTGCATTCATTTAATTGTGGGAGTCCACCAGGGATGGCCTATCGAGGCTCGACTATGTTGCTTTTGGTGATATTGGTAGTCTATAAGCCTCCAGCTATATCAACACTCACCTTGACAAGACCTTGCAAGATTGGAAAGCGTCCTAGGTTAGGTAGTGTTCTCTAGAAAAATTATGAAGAGTTTTGGAAGAGTTTTGGTTACATCGAGCCAGATAATGACGGTAGTGAACTAAACTGTTTATACGAAGGCCAGTGCTAAGCGTCCCCTGGACGATGGAAGCCTCACATTGTCCTGGTCCCGCATCCGACACGTGTCCCTCATCCCTTGGACTGCTCTGTACACACGGGAAGTATCTCCACACGAGAAACGCAATCCCCAACTCACCTCGTCCGCCTTCTTCCTCGTGTCACACCTGGAAGCAGGAGACGCGCAGCTTCCCATGGCAACACCGCAGGAGACGCGCAGCTTCCCATGGCAACACCGTCGCCGCGCCGGAGAACACGCCAGGCGACGACGGCCTCGCAGCAAACGCTGGGTAGAAGATTTTAGAAGCTCCGCTCGCCCCTTGTAGCAGCGGCAGCGGCCCCTTGTAGCAGCACCGACACCATGTTGTAGCAGCGCCCGCGGGCGGTAGCAGAACCGACAGTCGGACATAGCAGCGCCGACGAAGGTGTCGTCGAGGTAGCAAGGCCCCTCGCATATTGTAGCAGAGCTGGTTGCCCGTTGTAGCAAAGTAGGCCGCCCATTGTAGCAGCGCCGCCGTCGTCGCCGGAGGAGTTGTCGCTGGAGAAGGCGTCGTCGTGGCGGCGGCAACGCTGGTCACCCCTTGTAGCAGCGCCTCCCGCCACTGGTAGCAGAACCTACTACCGCTCGCAGCAAAAGGCACCATTGCCGGAGAAGTTGCCGCCGCCGGAGAAGACATTGTAGCAATGTCGCTCGCCCCATTGTAGCAAGGCCAGTCGCGCCTTGTAGCAACACTGCCTGCCCATTATAGCAAGGCCGGAAGCGCCTTGTAGCAAGACCGGCCGCCGATTGAAGCAAAACCTGCCCCCGCGGACATAGCACCGCCGCCGTGTCGTGGTAGCAACGCCCCAACTCCATGTAGCAACACGGGCCGCCACTTGTAGCAAGGCCGGCCAACCACCACCCCACCGCAGCACCGTCGCCGCACGGAGAGCTCACGGAGGTGGAGCCCCGACGGCATGTGTCGATTGGAGCGACTCCCCTACCCGCAGTACATCGCCCGGGGAAAAATCCGAGATGGGCGGAGGACACAGCGGGCGAGATGAGGAGGGGGAAGGGCGTGTCTGTCGGAGGAGAGAGGAAGGAGGCGGCAGGCAGTGCGTGCTTGGGCAGCTGCAGCTATGGGCAGGGAAAGGAGCTCTCCCATGGGAAGGGGATGAGAAGAAAACAAAGAGGAAGGAGATGAGGGAAAGGATAAGACGAGCGAGCGGTTCGATTCAGTGGTGGGGCCCTGGGGCACGTGGCAGGGAGAAACGCAAGCGAGCGCTGAGCCGCTGACCCGGGGAAGGGAATCATTTTCTTTATACGAAGGGTGTTGGTTTCCTACAGTATCTCACCTAGTCACCTGTAATCTAATATGACAGTAATGAATTTAAATGAATCTTACTTTCCTAAAAAAACGTCGCATCGATCGTTTGTTTGGAAGGAAAACGTAAGTATCAAGTGTGAAATTTTCGTTGTCATTGCAGGTAGGCACTGGCAGTGCGGTGGCACTGTTCGTGCAGCACACGACAAGTTCTCCAAGGCTGCAAGGCGTCAGGGCATCTCCAGCTTGTCCACATCTTCTATATCTAAATAGGAACTCCCCACTACATGATTTCTCTTAACATGCAAGCCCTCCACATCAGCCATGAAACTGCCGGCCAAGTCATCCTGCGTGCATCGATTTTTTTGTCATTAGTTTGGTCCTACCGATTCCCATTAATGACTATAGTTCGGTTAAGTTCATGGTGTACAGTTTTTTCTGCGGGATAAGGAACCCGTTCTCGCATGTATCCAGTCGTCGGCCGTTGTTTCCCTCTTCCTAATATTCTTCAAATGGGCCGGGCGTTACTACTTACTTGGGCTGGACAAGAATCCTACACGTGGGTTGGACAAGGACAATTAGCTTCACTCGCCTTCCTCCGGTAAAAAATTCCTGTTGCCCCCGTTTGTCTTCCCCCTTGATCGTGCTCTCCTCGCCGCACTTCGACTTTAATGGCCACAAATCCTTCATCTTTGACCTTTGCCCTCCTCTCCTCAAATACTCGTGAAACCGCCTCATGCCATTATTGCCCCTCAAATACACAAGAAACTGCTACTGACTAGACATCTCCTCCATCTTTAAAAGCTCCCTGTGTTGCCATGAATTTCCAGCGCGCCACTTGGCGCCTGCTCCCGTCCATGTCTGCCTCTGTTCTTCACTGTGCTACATGTCCTCTCCAGATTCACCCATGTTCGTCAATCCGTTAGGTTGCTCTTTCGCTCGAAGCTGCTCGACGATTTGTGCTGCTCAGTCAATTCCCAATTGATTTGATTGGATTTTAATTGGATTGTTAGTGCTGGTCGCTCAATCAAGGAGGAAGAAGCCACGCTGAACAACCTCTTTGCGTTGGTACACAATCTTTTTGTCAGGCAATTTATTTCCATACACAGGTATGATTTCCCGATTTTATCCTTTTTTTTACGATGTGCTAGATGATAATTTGAGATTGGTGTTAAGAGAGCATTATTGAGGTCAGGTATATCAGAACTTTATATTATTGCAGGTTACAGATACGTTTCTGGAACCTTACCATTCTTCCCCGTATTTCCTTCATTGACGAAAGTTTTTTATACAGGGTTGATTGGAATAGGTCTCTCACTATCTCTCAATGTATGTGACGTGAATTGCAGGTCATGTTCTTATAAGCTCCTTCATGTTTCCGTCTTCCCAGTGCTCCTCTATATTGTCTTGCATCTTTACTGTCATCTTATTGTACAGTGCTGAATTTCACGTTAGATGATACATTTTGTGACATAAATACTTGTGAAATTCAGTATGTATCGTCTAACGTGAGCATGTACACAATTCACGTGAAATTTCACAAGTTTTATCTCTTCACGTTAGACGATGCATACACAAATATGTCCGTGCTCCTCTATAATGCCACAATTTAAATTACTTCAACAATAAAGGCCTTATTATTTTCTATGTAATTGCTTTCCAAGTCACGTTGAACACTCATACAAACGTCCATCTAACATGGACCTATCAAATTTGCCCTTACTTCTTCATCTTTTCTAGAACATATATACAGAATCCTTTAAAGTACATGCTGAGAGTTCTCTCTCTATATATTCTCTTTTTATTTTTACATTGATGTACCTATCCTGATTAACAATGTAAATATATCTTTCTCTCCATGATGTTGTATGATTCTTCACCTTCATGCTTCGATCCTGATTAATAATGTACACAAATCTTCTACATGATGTTGTATGATTCTTCATAGAATGGGATGCCTCCTTATTTTCCGTTTTCAATAAGAAAAGTTCACAAGAAATTACAAGGATCAAAAACACCATAAGAGAAGCAGTCTTTTGAATTTTCAAATGTGAGCCCTATCCTCAAGACAATGCTAAACCAATATGTAGTGATCATCAATTCTGATCGAACGGATCCATTGTAGTATAGAAAATGGGACACCACATATCCAGGTGGTACTAACAGATGAAGGCCGCACTACCAACAAGGTCAACTAGATCCTGCTTAAAAGACTATTTGAGCTAAATCTATTGTAGTATTATTACATATCACCCGTATCTATAATACAAACAAGGTTTTTACATGCAATGCATGTGTATGTATGAAATTTGTCGGATTATTGATTCAAATTATAAATTGTTCGATACACTGTGATACTATGAAAATCATAACAAACTCCCGCGGCAACGCGCGGGGTATTATCTAGTATTTTGAACACGAGAGGTACTAATCGGTCCGCTTAGGTCGGCTCACGACACAAAAACATACCATTTTTGTCTGTCCGTTTGGGTCGGGTGTCTCAGTATTTTTTTTTCAAATATTTGATTAAGTGATAAACAGATTTTGCCAATTGGCAATGTATTTCATCCAATTGACAATAAAAATAAAAGTAGCAAATAAATTAGCACAAATTACCAAATAGCGTAATTCAAAGGCCATACTACCAAATCATAGTGCAAAATAGCATAAGTTTGATAGAAAATACGCAAAAGAGGTAGATCCCATGACGATAGATCATCGATGAGATCATAGTTAGCGGTCATAGATGTCGTTTTGCTTCTTAAACCAACTCCTTCGAGCTGGATCCAAGATGGTCAAGTCCATCATCATGAGCTCGCTCTCGGCCATGATCTTGGTCTCGGTCTCCTTGGCCCTTGACCGGGCATTGATCTCTTCCACCTCAGGAGCTCTCTTTGTGAGGTCAACGAAGCAACCAATAGTGTCCTCTTTCTCTAGGAGGCGCCTCTCCTCCCTCTCAACATTTTCTTTCCCCTTCTATACAAGCAACCCTTTCAAGGTCTCTTGCAATGCAAGTGTGGTGGCTTGGCGTTGAAGATCTTGCTTGCTAGCCTTGTGGCCTCTTGGCCGAAGGGCACGACCATTGTGTGGGGCGCCCATGCTTGGTTCATCATTGTCAAGGTCGGTGACATCCGACTCACTCCCACGCTTCCTCGGGCCTTTAATACTCATTTTGTAGAGGACAAAGCTCATTTCCCACTTTGGGCATTTCTCGATCTTCATCCAACAACAGGGGCAAGGTGAATGGCTTGTTGTCGTACTTCTGTCCGAAGAACTCCATGGCTTGGGTTACCTACATAAAAGGAATAGAACCCACAATATATGCAACAATTGCAAATAGGACATATGTACAATCTAGATGCAAGAATGTCCTAGTCATTACCATGTCTCCAACACCGGTGCCGCTCACGGGGTGTCCTACCACATGCTCGTATATATGCACCACAAAACTTGTTGCACTCAACATTGATGTAATCACATCTCTTTGTTGGAGATATGTCCTAAAGACAAATAATAAAGAATGTTTATTATTATATATCGTTAGTTTATAATAGGTATGACTACATCAATAGAAAACATTAGTACACGTATGGTATGTAAACAAACCAAGTCCCTGATACATTGTAAACGTATCTATAATTTTTTATGCTCTATTCTTGTTTTGTATCAACTTTCTTATGTTTTGTCTATACTTTGAGGTATTTTTATACATTTTCCGGAACTAACCTATTGACAAGATGCCGTAGTGCCAGTTGCCTGTTTTCTGCTGTTTTTGGTTTCAGAAAAGCTAGTAAAGAAATATTCTCGAAATTGGACGAAACAAAAGCAGAAGTTCTTATTTTTTCCAGACGCAACACAGAATCCAAAGCAGAGACGAAGGAGGGCAACGAGGTGGCCACACCATAGGGTGGTGCGGGCCCACCCTAGGCCGTGCCAGCCCCTAGTGTGGGCCCCTCGAGGCTCCACCGACCTTGCCCTTTCACCTATATATACGTCTCCTCGGGATGTAAACCCTAACCCGATCAGATCTCCACAACAAGTTCTGCAACGCCGCCGCCACCGAAGAGGAGATTCGGGGGACAGAAGTCTCTGTTCCGACACCCTACCGGGATAGGGAATTGCCCCCGAAGCCATCTCCATCGAATCCACCGCCATCTCCATCGCCGTTTCTGACTCCCATGATGAGGAGAGAGTAGTTCTTCATCGAGGCTAAGGGCTCTACCGGTAGCTATGTGGTCATCTCTCTATATGCGTGATCTTATTGAGATCATGCGCTTTGTAATCAAGTAGATCTACTCTTCTACTCAAGTTCTTTAATTGTAATCTCCGGTTATCCCCACGTGTGTGAAGTTGACAGTGTGCACACCGTGTGGCACTTAGGCTAAAGATTACAGAAATACTTATCATGAGTTATAATTTGAGTTAGATGTCTTTATGAAATTATGGTGTTTGTTGGAACCATCTAGCGCTCAAGGTGACAGTGTGGGGTTATCTAGATGGGGAATGCGAACTTTAAGGAGTGCTTTTGTAGGCCTACCGTGGATTAGAGTTGTCCAACCGGAAAGTGGTTCAGAGTAGAATAATGAAGATAAGATAATTATATGAGAGTGTACACTAGTGAAAGTATGATCCCTAGGTCTTGTTTCTAAGTATTGAAACACCATTTACAACTAGTCCTGTTACATGTTTGCTTGCTGCCATCTTTATTTCAGATTGCCTTTAGTCTCTTCCTTCCCGTCAAGCTCTTTTCTGGCACCGTTGTCTTATAATCGTCCATACTACTTTTATTTCACTATCTCTTCGCCGAACTAGCACTACTAGGAAAACACTCGTTAGTGGTGCACGTGGAAAAGACATCCGTGGAGCACTGCCCGTGCGCCACTAGGCTTGCGCTGCGGCTATCTCCTAGTCGTGGCGCACTGCCTGGTACGCCACGGTTGTGCCGAGATAGGCGTGGCGCACATGCGAGTGCACCACAGATAGCTGTCCAGGTGCGCTACAAAACTTCTCTTCTGTGGCGCATGAGGTAGTGCGCCACTAGCCTGCGCATGTGCGCTTTAGACACTGTGCGCCACAGAAACTGTGCCATGTGCACCACGGGTGTTTTTTTGTTTTTTTTTAATTTTAGAGCCAGATGATATACAATACATTTTATATGCAATATTATAGACAGATATACACACAGATATATGATATATAGTTATATATATAAATACACGATTCTCAAAACAAGATTGAAACAAATACATATAGATAAGTCCCATACATGAATACATAAGTTATACATTTTTTCGATCAAGTTACAAAGTAGTTGGTGACATGCGAATACATGTGTCTCGAACAAGTTAGAGCTCGGAAGCTCGCCTAGACATCTAAACTAGCTAGACACAAACGCGGGATAAACAACCAAAGAAGATAAGCATGATCACCGCGACGAAGGTGTAGGTCTTCATCCGGTTCCTCGTCCTAACTCCCGCTAGATAGCATGTGCATCTAGCTTCCGGCTCCGTCATAGTGTTGTACCCTTTGTAGCTATTGCCGTTGAAACGGTGCACCTGTCTCCGGCAGTCTTCCCAATCATCGTAGACTCCGGGAACCCGTCCCTTGTACACGACGTACCACGTCATCTACAAGTTGACAATAATAATTAACCGGTGATTGAAAAAAACATGTATAATTAAAGTCACATATGAAGATACACTTATAGAAAGTACTCCTAAATCAAAAAGACCAAACTCAAAAAGCATGTCTCATATATAACTAGGTTATTCGACATAGGAATATGCTACGATGGAACCGTCCGCCAAGTAGGATGCACAACACCTGGACCTGTGCACAACACCTGGACCTGTTCATAGCACAAGGTGGACAATCCCATCGCAGCACATTCGCATATATAGTGTGCCACGATATTTCAATCATCGGCATTCTCGAAAAAGACCAAAGTAACTCAAAAATCATGCCTCATATATAACTAGGTTGTTGGACACAGGAATATGCTACGATGGAACTGTACGCCAAGTAGGATGCACAACACCTGGACTTGTGCATAGCACAAGGCGTACAATCCCATCGCAGCACATTCACATATATAGTGTGCCACGATATTTCAATCATCGGCATTATTCTCGAAAAATACCAAAGTAACTCGAAAAGAATGCCTCATATATAACTAGCTAGATCGTTGGACACAGGAATATGCTATGATGGAACCATAAGCCAAGTAGGATGCACAACATCTGGACTTGTGCATAACACAAGGCTTACAATCCCATCACAGCACATTCACATATATAGTGTGTCACGACATTTCAATCATCGGCATTATTCTCGAAAAAGACTAAAGTAACTCGAAAAGAATGCCTCATATATAACTAGCTAGGTCGTTGGACACAGGAATATGCTTCGACGGAACAGTTAGCCAAGTAGGATGCACAACACCTGGACCTATGCATATCACAAGGCTAACTATCCCGTCGTAGAACATTCACATATATAGTGTGCCACGACATTTCAATCATTGGCATTATTCTCGAAAAAGACCAAAGTAAATCAAAAAGAATGCCTCATATATATATATACATAGGTCGTTGGACATAGGAATATGCTACGATGGAACTGTAAGCCAAGTAGCATGCACAACATCTGGACTTGTGCATATCACAAGGCTCACAATCCCGTCGTAGCACATTCACATATATAGTGTGCCACGACATTTCAATCATCGGCATTATTCTCGAAAAAAAGACTAATAAAGTAAGGAAAAAAAGAAGGACCAAAGTGATCAAAGGACCAAAGAGTAAGAAAAAAAACCAAGCATTGATTGATATATAATAATAATAAGCAAAAGAAGTAAGCGATGATTCATAAACCTAATAAGATAAGTAGTAGCATGTACACTTGTCCACACACACAAATGTCATCTATAGTTTGTAACTACAACTAGGCCAACATCAAGCCTTCTGGCTCGGCTTAGGGAACGGGAGGACGCCTTGTCTCGTCATGAACTTCCTATAGTCACCCTGCATCTCTAGGCGATCTTCTATGTCACGGTTATTCGGGATATTTCCTCCGTAGAATACCCCCCCCCCCCGAAGTCATGACATCACGAAAGATGATTGCCCCAAACTACTGCTGGATGCGATACATCTCTTGTCTAATATCTGAATCAGTGATCTTGGCCTTTGCTTCGGCCCACTGTTTGAGATGATCTGGCAGCGTAGAATTCTGCTAGTCTAGTAGGAACGCCCTCATGTGATGGAGTGCGTAGTAAGTTTCCTTCTTACTGTTTTCTGGCTGCTTCACACAGGGGAACTCAGTTACGTGGTTGAAGACGTGCCTGCCAAACTTGACCTTCGTACACACGAAGGTGGTGCCTTCCGTCGAGGCATAGACAGTGAGAGCATCATCCAGAACTTCCTTGATCTTGTCGTAGTTTTTCTTCTTTTCTAGACTCCCCGAGTCGAAATACGTGGCGTGGGAATGCTTCGGCGATAAGGAGATGAGCGTGCAGTGTTCATTTCTGCGCAAAAAATTCAAATGGAATGTGTTGGAAAAATAATGATGATAATCTAATAAAGCCAATCGACGGTGGCGAGTGAATAACGACTTACTCGGGAAAGTAAGGCACGAGAATGTATTCCTTTGTCTTGTTTGCCACGAGGATTTTTTTTAGGTATGAGGCCACGATACGTCGTTCAACGGGGGAACCCAAGCAACCGTCACACATGTAGTAGGGGTCCACTATAGCAATGCCCGGTGTGTTCTCTCTAATGATCTGCATGGCCAGGCTGAGAGAAAACAGGCGGACCATGGTATAGTGCAGCGGGTATAGGTGGAACATATTGAAGATGTCGTCGAACCGCAGGAAGAACAGATCCGCAGGGGCATTGTCGACGAAGCCCAAGCCTGGTGGCACCTTAACCACGAATACCGGGTGCGAGGGATCTTTCTCTGCCAGAAGGCGTCTCTCTATCGTTAGCACGCTGTCATGCACACTCTGCAGTTCTGAAGTGGCGAGCCTCTGCAAATTCTTAGGTAGCATGGGCTCACCCGCCACATGAATCCTCCACATAATACCCTCAGGTCTTGGTGGCCCGTCCCGAAACCTGATCGGATTCACAGTTGACGCCACCGGCTTGCTCGAGCTGCTAGATTTTCTTTTCCTGCCCTTTTTTCCTTTTGGAGAGCGGGCAGGCACTGCAATCTGAGCACCGGCCGCCCTATGTAGTGTGTCATGGCTTAGAATAAAGGGTCGGTTGGTTGTATCAGCTGGCTCTGTAAAGGCACAAGCTGGAGGCGTCTCCTGAGAACCAAACAGACGCTTGGTGATAGTGGCTTTCTCTGTGGGGCCACCAGCTAGGTCTTCGTTGCTAAACTGAGTGTTGAAGAAGTGATCATTCCAATCTTCGTCGTCCTTGGTCGGATACTACGCCATGTGCATATCATCAACATGATCATCCGACCCGCTGCGTGGAGGTGACGGCGAGGGCGGTAAGAGGGCCTTGCCACCGCTTGTCGCTGGCACGATAGGCAGTGCTGTTGTCTGTGGCGTGATGGCCCCCGTCGTCCCCAAACGGATCGTGCTCTTTGGCCATTGCAAGAATAAGCCGAAGCAACTTCTTAGGACAGCCGGCTCTTCTTCATCCGCTCCTGGGGGTTGAATGGGAGGTTCCAGGTCGTCGCAGCCCCTTAGCACCCGACTAATTTTAACCCTGTGCACGCTATCTAGCATCGGCCTTGAGTGGAACGTGCGCTGCAAGGGTTGAACGATGGTACCCTTGGCAACATCCCTCAGCTCGTTGTTCACGTAGCATAAGAGAGTGCAAGGAACATCCGTCTGCGGAAAACATGTACGACGTCGTCAGAGATGCCATAAGAGTAATAGATGGCGTGAAAGGCGGTAAAGCAATTTGTTTACCGTGATGGCGTCAAGATCGGCTAATGTCGAGGCACCGCATACGGCGACGGGCGTGCAAGAGACGGAAGGGCTGCTTGATGGCGCGGTGCTGGCCGCCGGTGTATTCTCCCTACCGGGTGCTTGGAGCTCCGGTGCCACCGTGACGATGGCAGGGGGGCCACCAACATGTCCGGCGCCGCGGTGATGGCAGGGGGAGTCACCAACACTTGCGGCACCGTGGTGCTAGCAGGCGGAGTCACGAACACGTAGTTCACCTGATTCATCGGCGTCGCGTTGTTCGAGTGGCTGCTGACCATGCTTGGAATCGGGCACGACCCTACTCGACCACCCACACTCCAGTTCTCTATTGACTCCACCAAGGTAGGCAGGATGGACATGAGGGTGATTGCCAGGTTGTCTTGGACGATCTACGGGATCCGTGCCACTTGTTCCTTGAGTTCTTGAACCTCGCGTTTTTCTTCCTCGCTCCTTCCCGACGGCGCCACATGCGTCCTTGGCGGTGGACCAAAATGATCCACCCAATTCTTACCCCCGAGGCCGGACAGACGGCCAGCCGATGACGGCTTCTTCGTAACCGGCTCTATTTTCTTGGCCCAGTTCATCGCCCTGTTAAAAGGGTTATCCCACCGGGTGGCCGCCGTCGACCCCTGGGATGAGGAACCCTAGGATCCATGACTAGCAACAATTTCCTCCTCCTGCAGAAGAAGTAACAGTGAATCATTTAGATCATCGATTAGAATGCAATCGAGTTGATCCGCGGTAATTAGATTACTTACCACAATTTCCTCGAATTCCTTCACCGCAGGATCCGCGGTGAGTTGTTTGGTTTTTGGGTCCACATGGTAACGGGCCCTGATGAAGTTTCAAACCTGCCTGGGTTCGAATTTCGCAAAGGGGTTTTCTATCCCCTTAGATCTATACTCTTCGTCCTCCTTATTCCATTTGTCCTCCGCGGTTATGTATCCACCAGATCCGAGATGGTGATGACCTATATTCATCGCTTGTAGCACCTTTCCCCGATTACTATTGTCCATGGCTCTTTCGGATTTACACCTCTCCTTGAACTCCCGGAACTGATCTTCGGTGATCTGCGGGTCAATCTTCTGGATCTCCTCGAGACTTTTGCCTTCTTTATAGATCTTCTTCTTTATCCGGGTTCTCCTGCTGGCCAGGGCGGTGCTCATCTTTGTGAGGGTGGATTTGTTTACTTCTTTCCCATGATAATTTGTGTTCTGATACTTAGCGAGGAACTTGTATCTTGCGTGCAGCTTCTAGAAGAGGAGTGTGCGCAAGTACCATTATCTTTATGTCGGAGATTCTCGGTGTTGATCGAGATGGTTGTCCGGGTGATCGCCGCCACTTGCCCACCATACCCTTTGACGACAAGGTCGGGCTCCAAAGGAACCCCTGTTGGGCACACTTCGGTAATTTCCTCCCCGACGGTGCCGTAACTACCTCGGTGAATTACGCTCCTAGTTACAAGCCTGGATGAGCGGAAATGGTTAAAATAGTACGGTGGGGCCCAAATGCCACTCACAGGTAGACCTTTCGGCCGTCCTAACCATTTCCAAACATCGGGACAAGAACGGGCGGCGTAATCGGCAGGCGAAGGGATCAACTACATACACAAATGAGTATGTATGCAAGCCACCATACAATGGTTCTCAGAGTCATTCCATCTAAAAAGAAAGGAAATAAAGCAACGCCATACGGCAAGATCCAAATATCCTAGATAGATATAATAGTTTAGGATATCTCCTCATACATCAAACATCAGAGTATCAGGCGGAAGCGGAAGACAAAATCCGAGTACGGATAAGAAGCAAATCGGCATAAGATGCCCCATAAATAAGCACATCCCGCCCACAGATCTCACGGATCCCTGTTCCCGGAATCTCTACACCGAATGATCGTTGCCCACATCGTCCGTCTCCTCCACCCAGTATCCATCTTGCGAGTTTACCTGTTCATCTGAATCAAACAATTTATCGTGTGAGACCCTAGGGGTACTCAGCAAGTCTTTATGCCTCTAAAGGGGACACAACCTGGGGTGATGCAATTGCAGCAAAAGATAAACCCTAACAATTCTATAGATACTCGATAACCATCCGCCTAACCAGAGATAGACGGATGTCCGTGAATTAATAACAACAGTTATAACGGTAATATTAACAGATCCATCCTCCTCCTCGCTTACCGACAAGGAAGCGGACGAACAACCCCCCCATCCGTTGGCAGTTTTATTATCCATTCCATGAGTGTTGCACTATTACTAGTCAGGTACTTAGTCAAGTTAAAAGCGGTACTTTAGTTATGCTTGTCTATGATCGAGAAACTGTGCTCCAAGTCGTCCATAACCGCGGACACGGCTTTTAGAAAGTTTTACCCTGCAGGGGTGCACAAATAGCAACACACACTCGATCAACCTCGGAAAAACCAAATCAAAACCCAACGAGGCAGTCACGACAAA
Source organism: Avena sativa (assembly GCA_916181665.1). Classification (NCBI taxonomy): domain Eukaryota; kingdom Viridiplantae; phylum Streptophyta; class Magnoliopsida; order Poales; family Poaceae; genus Avena; species Avena sativa. Next base: position 360,176,973 of record OV702299.1, on the reverse strand, counting down.
GCGATCACAGGATTCAGAAATATTTCAGGGGGCCACCCCATTAAGCTACCCGCAACGAAGTTGGCCGGCTCCGAGACGGACTCAAGGTTTGCGTCAATGGCTGTAAACGACTGGGAACCCGAAAATGTGACTGGGCTTGTCGATACCGCGAAAACACTCCGCTTACCTAAACAGTACAGGTGCAGTACCTCGCACAATCTTAAATAAAGCAGTAAAGCATGGTATAAGTACAGAATAGTAGCAAAACCCCAAACTAGTTTGTGGCCCCAAGAAATAAGAATGAATCAAGCTCTGGCTCAGGGGGGTCCATAAGGCCTCCCGGATGTGGATAGCGCGAATAATCAAGGAACAGGAATCAAGTACTCGGGGTCCTACGGGACACAAGTGAGCCTGAAAAACCAAATAGCAAATATGGCTCACCGATGCCACTTTCATTAGTTATCCCATTACTACTCAGGTTAAGTTGTTTAGGTACCTCGTTATCCAACAGACACTCACATACCCTACACATGCTGTTCTACGACTCGCATGGCTCAAACAACTCCTGTAGTAATGGCTCATGGGATGGAGGAACAAGCTTCGGTGGGGTTTAAAAGTAAAGGCTATGCAATACTTGGGATTCAGATTAATGCAATCGCGACTCAATGATGCAAGAATAAGATAGAGGCAATAGGTACTATATGTATGCAAGCATGTGGTAGTGCTTGCCTGGCAGCTCAGTTGAAGCGAGAGAAGGATCTGGGTAGTGCTCCTGGTTCTCTTGGTATATCCCCTGCTCAGCGTCTATTCGAAGAAGAACCAAACAAACAAGGGCCAACATAAATAAAGTGCACAAGCATATGAATAAAATGCATCAAGCAAACAATCATGCCATGATGAATGATGCACAATTTGCATGGCGATAAAGTAGCATGGCATGGGTGAGGTGTGGAACACAAGAATAAATCATTTTATTGAGTTTTAATCATGTTTTAACCTCAAATAAGTTGCTGTATACATTATATTTATATGATGCATGCTTCAAATCAAAACATGGGCTGCCTAAACAGAAAGGTCTCGTCGAGCTAATCATTTTAGACATATTATTTGTTAAATTTGGAGTTATAAAACAAAAGTTGTTAATTAATTAAGATAAAAGGGCATTTTAAAGTAATTTTGATCAACTTGGAATTTTAAGTGTCCAAAATATATTTTGAATGCCATATTTGAATTCCTCACATTTTTCTGATTTGAAAACATATATTATTTGTATTATTTGGATTTATAATTTAAAAGTTATTTGAAAACAGATTTGAAATTTGAATTTAATTTAATTTGAAAAAGTTTGAATTAAAACAGATTACAGAAAATACTTTTGTTACCCAGGCAGATACAGACACAGACAATGACAGGTGGGGTCACTGGCTGACTCAGCAGCACAGCGCGCGGAGAAACTTTTCTCACCGCGGCTGGGCTAGACCTAGAGGCCGACAGGTGGGGCCACGACATCTCCAGGGCCACACGCGGGCGCGCCAGCGGGGACGCGACACGTGGGGGATCCAGAGGGCTGCGGGTTGAGGCTGAAGAGCTGGGAGGGGTCTTTTGCAAGATTGATCGGCGGCTGACTGGTGGGCCAAAAGGTACCGCGGGTTGAGACGAGAAAACCAAAAAGGGGTTATTCGCAAAACGCCGCCGCGGTACCGTGCTTCTTCTCAGCGCTGCGGACGGTTCGGTGCACGACAGGGCGCGGCGCGCGGGATCGAACTCCGGACCTGGCGTGCGCGCGCGTAGGCGGTACCGCTGCGGTGGCCTGGCGTTGTTGTCAGGGAGGTGGGCGTGGCCTAGGTGAGGTGCTACGCGGAGCGAGAGCGTGCAGACGCCAGTGCACTCCGGCGCGCGGAGTCCGTTCGACGGAAAGTCCGGCGAGACTAGGGCGGTTCAGAGAGGCGGACCATGTCAGGGGGGTGGAGAGGCTCACCGCGAGGCTGCTGGCGTGTTGGTTCGGGCAGAAGAGCTGGCGATCGTCGTCGAGGCAGAGGCCGAGCGTAGCTAGGGTTCCGGCGAGACGCGTCGGCGTGCAGGGGTACAGGGGACCGTCTCCTCCTCGCTGGCGCGGTCCAGGGCGAAGCAGAGGTACTCCACGGTCTTCTCGATCACCTCCACGACGGGCACGCCGGCTGGAACGATGAGGGGCAGAGGTAGACGGCGGCAACTGGCGTCGGGGTCTGGCGGTGGTGGAGAGAGAGGGGAGGAGAGGGCAGGCTCTGGGGTAGATCTGGGGGGGCAGAGGAGGCGTGGAGAAAGAGATAAACAGAGAGGGAGAGGGAGGAGGCCAGCTGTGGCAGGTGGGAGTAGATGGAAAAGGCGGCTCGGCCACCTTTCCCTCCTCCTCCTTCTCACGTGCTAGGGTCGGGCAGGACTAGGGCAGGGGCAGGTGGGGCAAGGTGAGGTCAGGGAGGGTAGGCTCGGTGGGGAGAGGCTCGGGCTGGGGCCCTCATGGCAGAGAGAGAGCAAGAGAGGGAGAGGGAGTAGGCTCGGGCTAGGTTGGGGGGAGCCTCGGGTTAGGGTTTGGTACTAGGGTTGGGTAGATGGGTGTGGGACCAGGGTGACCAGGTGAGGATAGCTAGGTAGAGAGAAGAGAGGCCGAGGGAGAGGAGTGGTATGGTAGCTAGGGTTTGAAGAGAGGGGGGTATGTTAGATTAGGTAAAGATTAGGAGAGAGGTTTAGAGAGAGAGGAGAGATGTGGTGTGGTTTTTATTTTGACAAGATCAAGCAATGACATGCTAAGCTCAAACAAGATCTAGCCAAGAAAAAGAGAGGGTGAGATGAGGTGGTGAGGGTATGGATGGAGATAGATGTGGGTTTTAGGGTTAGATGCTTGCATGCATCAAGCAAGATCAAGCATAAGAGGGTAGAGAGATATGGGGAAAAGATCCACTCAAAATTCAAATAAAAACCAAAGGACAAGTAAAAGGTGGTACTTGCATGGCCCATGCAAAGTATTTAATACCATGTTTATTCTTGTGAAAACAATTATATCCCATGGCATTAATCTTATGCATTCCCACAAGTGGAATAAAGCCAAGCAAAGAATTTAAAAGGAAGTCCCAAGTGGAATAGATGGAGATGATCATATTTGATTAAAATTGGGGCTTGCTAGTGTGTATATTCCACTAGATGCTTAATAGTCCCCAAAATATCCCAACATGAGCATAAATCCAAAATAATCCATATGGAAGCTAGGAAAAAGGGTTCCACTCACAAGGCATGCAAAGGTGGCCATATGGCTCTCATAAACCAAACTGTGGAAACAATATGGTGCATATATGAGAGCATGTGGAGAAAGAATTGGATCCATCCCAACCCACATGAGCTAGAGGTAAAACCAAATAAATTGCAATGCTCATATATGGTGGAATGGTGGAATGATGGGGTGATGACAAGAAAGGTGGTGGAGTTAAATAAAAGATATGCCCCCAACTCAACTTGGGCATTAAACAATATATCAATAACCAAATACAATATCAAGAGGCAAATACAATTTACAATGCATATGAGAGAAGAACCAAATCAAAAAGGGTTTTATATGATGCTCAAATGCAAGGTGGCATGATGACATGAGCATGATATAATTATGATGCAACAATTATGTATTTGAAGTAGCCATTATATTACTAGACCAAGTAGCATTACAATTGTTAGACAATTGGGATGCTACAGGTGCCTACCGTGTTCGAGCGCCGTTCCTTCGGCTCCTTCTTCTTCTTCTTAGGAGGATTGCTACCACTCCCTGTGCCCTCGCCGCCATCAGTGGTTTCATCACCCGCCGTTCCTTCGGCTTCTTCCTCTGCGTCTTCCATCTCATCATCCTCGCTCTCCGAAGGATGGTATTCTTCATCGTCTTCTAGCCGCTGGGCCGCCTCCCAGAATGTCAATTGTTTATTTGGAGGTCTGAGTTCTCCTTCAGCGCTGATGCGCTTAGAACATCCAGCCTCATCGTTGTCACACATCTTTGCATTAATAAAAAACAAATAATTGGTTAAATGCACGGAAAAATCCGGCATGACCTTTGTAGGGGTTCGTAGCATGGAAAAACAAAAAATTTCTATCGCATGAACACACACACAAGCCAAGATCTATCTACTAGATTGCAGCAACGAGTCGATAGAGTACTAACCCTCGAAGATCCAAAGCGGTTAACGAGAGCAGATTCTCGTGGGTGATGTAGTCGTACACTTGCCGATCTCAAGATTGCGTAGACGATCCTTCCGGCGCTGCGTTCCGGCAGCGCTTCCGTAGTCGGTCACACGTTCGGTACTCGATGAAGACCTTCCTCTCCCTTGTTCCGGCAGGCAGTGGAGGTTGTAGCACTCTCCTCGTGATTCTGGCAGCACGATGGCGTGGTGTCGGAAGTAGAGGGAAGATCTCGTAGGGCTTCGCCTTAAGCCGGAGCGAGTATGGTGGAGTATGAGAGAGGCCTTGGCGATCTAGGGTTTAGAGGCACCAAGGGGTGAGCTTGGCCGGCGGCTAGGGAAAGCTAGGGTTTACCCTAAGTCGGCTAGAATAGGAGACCTAGTCGGCGGCAACACTTGGAGGTGGTGGCGCCAAGGGCTAGGGTTTAGGTGTGAGGGGTAGGGGGCGCCCTACCCCTACTTATATAGGTGAGAGGGGGCGACTTGGGAGGAGGGAGTCCTCCTCCTACTACCCTTCATGGCCGGCGGGTGGAGGGAGTGGGACTTCCTCCCCAAGTAGGTTTCCTACTCTCCCTCCACCAAGCAAACTTCAGATTTGACTTTTCAAATTGGCGTTTGACTTTCAAACTTCGATTTGATTTATCTCTTTATATTGTCCAGCCAAGTGACCTAGTACATGATGCAACCATTCCACATTGTCATGACACATCCATGTACCCTTCCCCTCCGGAGTGCCGGACCTTCCGGACCCTTCTAGAACATTCCTGGTGAAAACACCGGAATCATTCCTGAACTCCGAAACAGGACTTTCCTTATATGAATCTTATTCTCCGGACCATTCCGGATCTCCTCGAGATATCCCGGATCCCATCTGAGACTCTGAACAACATTCGGTCTCTTACTCATCATTCCATAACTACTCAACAACATCGAATCCTTAAGTGTGTCTCCCTACGGTTCGTGAATTATGCGGATATGACCGAGACACTTCTCTGATCAATAACCAATAGAGGAATCTGGAAATTCATATGGCTCCCACATATTTATACGATTACTTTGCGATCGAATGAACCACTTACATATGATACCAATTTCCCTTTTTCTCACGATAGTTTACTTATCCGAGGTTTTTGATCGTCGGTATCTTTGCATACCTAGTTCAACCTCGTTACCGATAAGTACTCTTTTCTCGTTCCCGTGATATGTGATCCCTTGTGAGCCAGTCACATGCTTGCAAGCTAATTGGATGACATTCCACCGAGAGGGACCAGAGTATATCTATCCGTCATATGGATGGATAAATCCCACTCTTGATCCATGTGCCTCAACCCATACTTTCCGAACACTCAACGCCACCTTTATAGCCACCCAGTTATGGCGTGGTGTTTGATGTCATCAAAGCATCCTTCCGGTGATGGTGATTAACATGATCTCATGGTCGAAGGAATTAGGTTACTATGTATCAGAAAGCTTATAACAAATGAACTATATTAAATGACTTGATATTTATGCTACGCTTAACTATAGGAGTATGTCCATCATATCATTCTCCTAATGATATGACCCTGTTGTTAATAACATCTCTATGTTCATGATCAGGAAACCATGATCATATATTAACCAACAAGCTAGTTTAACAAGAGGCTTTACTAGGGACTCTTTTATGTTTACAAATCACACAAGTATTAATGTTTCCGGTTAATACAATTATAGCATGGTATGTAAACATTTATCATAAGCATGAAGATATGATAATAACCACTTTATTATTGCCTCTTGGGCATATCTCCAACAGTCTCCCACTTGCACTAGAGTCAATAACCTAGTTTCAAACCTTTGTGTATTCAACACATATGGCTTTCCGGTGTTGTATGTACATGATTGCTAGTGGTCAACTGATCTCCGCATCTGACACTTCTAGGTCCATGTGTAATTGCATGTCTTTGCGTCTCTACGCATCACTCATTCTCTAATGAGATGGCTTTGTATAAATTTGGTCCTTTGGTGAGACCTTTAGTTCTTTGGGGTTAAAACATGTTGATAATATTGTCATACAATATATCTTCATAGTACTATCCCACTGTGAACCACACCTAGTTTGATAACAAACTACTTGACACAAATGCCCTCTTTTGCTGCTATTATAGCAGTCATATACTTAGCCTTTTGTTGTAGTATCTGTCACAATATATTAACTTGGAACTCATCCAAATCCACTATGGAACTTATTTTCCATTATATCGTGCCACCCTTAGTTTAGATTGAGATAAACATAATTTGTACTTTTGTGACAAAACTAGTATCATTGTAGTACTTTTACAATGAACTAACCATCTATTTGTCACTTCTACAAAATAATATATTCTTAGTTCTTCCAAAAGATCATAAGAATATCCTTACTATCGTCCAATGATCATCTTATGAATCATTCTGGTATATGCTCATAACATTTAGAGCATAGGACACATCTGGATTTGTACATATCACAATATGATTGATATAAATACTCTTTGTGATTTCATACATCAAGCATCAATCTATACTTGAATCTTTGTTTCACTTACCAAGTGTCAATACACTTGAATATATCATCAATATTGAACTTATTCAATCCTTTCTGTGCGACAAGAACCTTTCTTGTAGTTTCTATATTGAACTCATTCAATATATCATCTATGTACTTTCGGCACAACCATATTAGCGTCTATTGATGCCAAATATTAGGGTTTTGCCTAAGTCTTTTATCGGGATGAAATTCTTAATATGTGTTAATAAAAGATACATAATTTCCAATCAACAATATGTCATCCACATAATGTATTAGAAATATGTCTTAGCTCTCCCACTTAATTTCTTGCAAATGCAAGCATCTTCATCGTCTCTGATGAATTTTAAACTCTTTTAACAATTTCATCATGGTGAAGATTCCAACTCCGCAATGCTCACTTCAACCATTGTAGTTTGCATACGTTTTTAGCATCCTTTGAATTAACAAAACCCTATGGACTGTGTTATGCACATGTCCTAGGTAACAATTATATTAGAAGAACTTGTTTTGTTTATTCAACTACCACATAACAAAATTATATGTAGTGGTTGCTATATATTAATCCGTCTAGACTAAATATCGCTATGAAAGATCAAATCTTGTCATATACAACCTTTGAACATTGTTGTGAACTCTTTCCCAACATGTCGACTATTTCATAGATGTGAAACATCCATGTCTATTTCTTTATAGATCCAAACACGACAGTAAGGTCTTACACCTTTCTCGAGGGTCCTTCAAGTTCAAAGCTTGATTTCTCGTGTATGGAACTATCACGGATTTTATGGCTTCAAGCCATTTTACAGAGTCAGGGCCCATCATCGCTTCTTTGCATGTAGTCCGTTCATTATTCTCAAATAATGATTCAACCCTCAAATCTTGGTATTTGATTGTTTACCTGACCTACTTGGTTCAATAGAAACTTAGACCTTCATGACCACAACCTTTGAGGCATGTGAGCCATGAGCATTGTTGCTGCCTCCGGAACACTTTTCGGTGCTGCGCAACTTTCACATATAGCTTAAGGTTCTTTTAACCTTATCAAAGCTCTATTGTCCTCCCACTTATCTTTTCATGAAAAATTCCTTCTCAAAGAAACTTGACGTTCTAAGCGACAAACACTTTTGTCTCTGATGTTATGGAGGAACACTTAACAGTTATTCGAAATAACATACAAAGACAAGTTCATCCGACTTTGGTTGCAAACATATTTCTTATGCATAGCATACCAATGTTAAGAAAGGACAACTTGGGTTTTATCCCAAACCATAACTTTATATGGTGTCATTTCAACGGATTATGATGGAGCTCTTTTCAGTGGAAAACGGTAGTCTCTAAAGCTTTTAATCTTTAAAATATAATGGCAGTTTTATGAATTACACCTTTGATCTTACCATGTCAAACAAGGTTTAATTACATATCTCGAACGCTCCATACTCTTATGGTGTTTCGGGAAATGCAAATCCACGGAACGATTCCTTAAATCTTAGGTATTATGCTAAACTTGTAACTCAAATATCTTCCTTTATGATCTTATCATAAACTATTTATATTCTTGTTACAATGATTTTGCACTTCATCTTGAAAGTCTTTGAACTTTTCAAATGTTTCATACTTCATCCTTATTAAGTAAATATTCATATATTCACTCAAATTTTCGGAGAAAGCATATGAAGTTGAAATCCATCGCTCTTGACTACACATAATGGAGTTCATACAACAATATGTACAAGTTCCAATAAGCTAGTCATTCGTTCCCTTTTGGCCTATGAACGAAGTTTTAATTATCTCTAGGAAAGTTTCACAAGCATCATTTGATCAAAATCAAAAGACTCCAAAATTCCATCCACATGGAGTTTCTTCATGTTTTCTTTCCAATATAATTTAAACGGCGATGTCACTTCCTAAGTGATCTTTCAATCAATTTGTCTTTCGACATTTTTAGCACTAGTTTTATGGATATGATTTCTCCAACGAGATTTGTAAATCATCCGGCAATTATTTGAACAACCCTTTTGTTCTCATAATACCTGATAAAACAAATCTTGAAGGCAAGCTTTGATGTTTAACGAGCAACACAATAACCCTTTATTTGTTCTCGATGAACATCATCACATATTCTTTTGCTAGTTACTTAGGCCATTGTAGTTCATGAATCTTGTTGTTTCGTATGAAGATTCATACCAACAAATCCAGTATCTAATACTTAAGAACCACATTATTTAACAAGCAAAGAATACAGCCATAATGCGTATATCCTCTATATACCTCAGTTGAACAATTCTAGTCTTTTCTTTTCTGCCATATATTTATGAGATTCTCTTTCGGTATTTCTTTTTCTGTTTGAAATAATCTATCAACATCAATAGTGGAGCCATATACATGACACATAGTCCAAAGCATGTATAGTTAAATACCAATGTCTTTGGACTTGCACTTTGAAGTAGATCACCATCATCAAATGTTTGGTGTTCTTTCAAATTCCTTTCTTTAGCAATCTCTTGGTGTAGTAAACATTTTACCTACATCAGATATTCACCCTTATCATGGAATTATCCATGATCAAGCTACTTTTAGCTTATAATGGTGAATCACGAGTATAATGTTGATCTCCAAAACCTTTTGGAGGATTAGGACAACTAGTGTCTCCAACCTTTTGTAAATTCTCATCAAATATGAGAACTTAAACTTTGCCATATTATACTCTATCATGTTGTAACCAAAACATCATTTCAGATATCGCAATATCTTCCATACATGATGGTTTCTGAAACAACTCTTTCAACTCCCAGATTACCTTGATATTGAAACTATCTTTCGAATATCAAGAATCATGGAGATAAACATGATACTTATATACTAACACTGGAATTGTTACTCTTGATTTAATACCAACTATTAAACTTCACGGAGTAATCGAAACTTACCGAAAGTTTGCAATGGGACTTTTAAACTTTAGATTAACACTTCAAAACAATACGATACCAGTTCGTAAAGTAACTAACCAGAATTCTATAGTTCTATCATCTCAATTAAAACTAAGGGCAAGGTGGTAAACGGATGCCAATGACTACAACAACGATGCAAATTCACTTTGATTTAATTTATGATAAATAGTGTTCAACTTCTAATCATATTACTGTTTAAACTCCCACTCAAAACAATATCCCTCACATTGTTTTAGTGATCACATGAACCAAATCCACCACATCGAAACCGATCATCACGAGAGTTGATGTAGCTTCAATGGCGAACAATCAACATGTTCATCATATCTACTGTATGACTCATGCTTTACCTTTCGGTGATCCGTGTTCCGAGACCATGTCTGTACATGCTAGGCTCGTCAAGATCAAACCTTAGCTTCCGCATGAGCAAATCTGGCTAGCTCATGTTGTATACACTCGCAGAATCTAACACACCCGATCATCACGTGATGCTTCGAAACAACGAGCTTTAGCATCGATGCTTACTAAGGATGAACACTTTAAAACTTGAAATTGTGTGCTTGAGGGATCATCTTATAATGCTACCGTCGTGAACTAAGAAATACAAGATGCATAAAAGGATTAACATCACATGCAATTCATAATATGTGATATGATATGACCTTTCTACTTATGCTTCCGATCTCCATCTTCAAGCACGAACATGATCTCTATCATCACCAGCATGGCATCAAGGTCAATGGCGCCGTTTCATGGTTGTTGTCCACCAGCATCAACTATTACAACTACTTTGAATAGACACGCGGGTCTTAACGGAATTAAAAGACAACCATATGGCTCCTGCCGGTTGCCAACTTACAATAAGGAACATTGCATACATCATATATAATCACAATCATGGCCATATCACATCACAGCACACCCCTGCAAAACAAATTTAGACGCCTCTAATTTTCTTTGCATGTTTTACGTGGTTTGGGGCTTTCAATAAGTGTCGTTCTAACTTACGAACAAGAACCACAATGTTGATACTAGTATTGTCAATCACCCCCGCTGTAAATTGAATCTTAACTATGTTGGGAGAAACAGGCACCCGCAAAGCCACTTATGCAATACAAGTTGCATGTCAAGTGTGGAGAAAGTCTCATGAACGATGTCATGTAAGGTTAGCCTGAGCCGCTTCATCCCACCATCCCGCAAGATGCAAAGTACATAAGAAGCAATCGACAACAAAAGCATCAACACCCACAATGACCATTGTGTTCTACTCGTGCAACAGATCTACATATAGACACGGCTCTGATACCACTGTAGGGGTTCGTAGAATGGAAAAACAAAAAAAATCTATCGCATGAACACACACAAGCCAAGATCTATCTACTAGATTGTAACAACGAGTCGATAGAGTACTAACCCTCGAAGATCCAAAGCGGTTAACGAGAGCAGATTCTCGTGGGTGATGTAGTCGTAAACTTGCCGTTCTCAAGATCGCGTAGACGATCCTTCTGGCGCTGCGTTCCGGCAGCGCTTCCGCAGTCGGTCACACGTTCGGTACTCGATGAAGACCTTCCTCTCCCTTGTTCCAGCAGGCAGCGGAGGTTGTAGCACTCTCCTCGTGATTCCGGTAGCACGACGGCGTGGTGTCGGAAGTAGAGGGAAGATATTGCAGGGCTTCGCCTATGGTGGAGTATGAGAGAGGCCTTGGCGATCTAGGGTTTAGAGGCACCAAGGGGTGAGCTTGGCCGGTGGCTAGGGAAAGCTAGGGTTTGCCCCAAGTCGGCTAGAAGAGGAGACCTAGTCGGCGGCAACACTTGGAGGTGGTGGCGCCAAGGGCTAGGGTTTAGGTGTGAGGGGTAGGGGTGCCCTACCCCTCCTTATATAGGTGGGAGGGGGCGACTTGGGAGGAGGGAGTCCTCTTCCTACTCCCCTTCATGGCTGGCGGGTGGAGGGAGTGGGACTTCCTCCCCAAGTAGGTTTCCTACTCTCCCTCCACCAAGCAAACTTCAGATTTGACTTTTCAAATTGGCGTTTGACTTTCAAACTTTGATTTGATTTCTCTCTTTATATTTCCCAGCAAAGTGACCTAGTACATGATGCAACCATTCCACATTGTCATGACACATCCATGTACCCTTCCCCTCCGGAGTGTCGGACCTTCCGGACCCTTCTAGAACATTCCTGGTGAAAACACCGGAATCATTCCCGAACTCTGAAACAGGACTTTCCTTATATGAATCTTATTCTCCGGACCATTTCGGATCTCCTCGAGATATCCCGGATCCCATTCGAGACTCCGAACAACATTCGGTCTCTTACTCATCATTCCATAACTACTCAACAACATCGAATCCTTAAGTGTGTCTCCCTACGGTTCGTGAATTATGCGGACATGACCGAGACACTTCTCTGATCAATAACCAATAGAGGAATCTGGAAATTCATATGGCTCCCACATATTTCTACGATTACTTTGCGATCGAATGAACCACTTACATACGATACCAATTTCCCTTTGTCTCACGATAGTTTACTTATCCGAGGTTTTTGATCGTCGGTATCTCTGCATACCTAGTTCAACTTCGTTACCGATAAGTACTCTTTTCTCGTTCCCGTGATATGTGATCCCTTGTGAGCCAGTCACATGCTTGCAAGCTAATTGGATGAAATTCCACTGAGAGGGCCCAGAGTATATCTATCCGTCATATGGATGGACAAATCCCACTCTTGATCCATGTGCCTCAACCCATACTTTCCGAACACTCAATGCCACATTTATAGCCACCCAGTTACCACGTGGTGTTTGATGTCATCAAAGCATCCTTCCGGTGATGGTGATTAACATGATCTCATGGTCGAAAGAATTAGGTTACTATGTATCAGAAAGCTTATAACAAATGAACTATATTAAATGACTTGATCTTTATGCTACGCTTAACTAGAGGAGTATGTCCATCATATCATTCTCCTAATGATATGACCCTGTTGTTAATAACATCTCTATGTTCATGATCAGGAAACCATGATCATATATTAACCAACAAGCTAGTTTAACAAGAGGCTTTACTAGGGACTCTTTTATGTTTACAAATCACACAAGTATTAATGTTTCCGGTTAATACAATTATAGCATGGTATATAAAAATTTATCATAAGTATGAAGATATGATAATAACCACTTTATTATTGCCTCTTGGGCATATCTCCAACAACCTTTGCTAATTTTCTTAAACTAGGAGTGCCCGATTTCTGCCGAAACGGAAGTTAATCAACATTTCAGCAAAAATCAGGACTCATTTCATACAAGAACCTGCATACACAACATAATAAAGTGCTTCATATACAAGCACAAGCACAATTTCAAGTGCTACAATTATATCACCACAGATTATATCAACTGTCATTGATGACAGCAAGCAAATACATGCAGATTATAGCACTTGTCATATAATTATATGACAGCAAGCAAATACAAGTTTATATGACAACAAATATGACAGCATGCTTCTGAACAGTACTAAAACCATCACCAGGATCAGTACTACTAGACCATCACCATCAAGAAAATACAAGTTTATATTGCTTGCAGCCAGCACATCACATTACCAGCACAACCAGATACTACTAATTGCACATCATAGCTAGACATTGCCAGCACAACCAGCACAGCCAGACATTACCAGCATAGCCATCACAGCAAGATACTACTAACTGCAACAGATTAAAGCTAGTGGGCAGAACCAGATACTACACACTACTAACTGACCTATTTCTTGACAGCAACTACACAACCTACTGCTTGCTAACAGTAACCTACTTCTTGACAGCAACTAACTAAACCTAAATGTTTGTCTCTAAGAAATCTTCTAATTGAAAACTTGACCAAATAATCTTGACTAAAATAAACACTGAAATAAACATTGAAAAGTTGCTACCTAAAGCACTAAATCATGACCAGATAAACTTGCAAAGTTGTAGCAAGCAATGTAAATAATATGTAGGGGCAGACATTTATTTTGGTAACCCAGGAAATATGGCTAGTTCCCGAAATTTCATGTGTGCAAGATATGCTCACTGAAAATATGTAATCATGCATGGACCGGTATATACTACTGCTGATGATGTCCTACTCCACGTACTGATAGTCTACTAGTAGTACTAGTACATGTTTATCGGTATATAATATTACTATGCCTAATTAGTTATGAGTGTTCTTGGTGTCCTTCATAAAACAGTGATGAGTATGCCTCTAATATTCAAAGGGGAGACTAGTGAGTTGTTAATTTCCACAACAATTCAACTATATGAACCGAGCGATGAAGACAAAACAATTCAACAACTATCTAGCTCAAAACATCAGAACACAATAATTCAATTATATATCCGCCGAGTGCTATAAAAAATAAATTGACAATTTTAAAAGCAAGCTTTTCTCATCATCTACAATTTCTCCTCTCTAATCTGAACACTAATCTAAACCCTAGTTATCTGAACCCTAATCTGAACCGCCTGCAGAGAGAGGGAGAGAGAGGGGAGGGGCTCGCCGCTGAGACAAGGACGACGATGGCGGGCGGACGACGGCGGCCTCCACCTCCTCAGACGCGTGCGGGCCTCCTCCTCCTTAGACACGGGCGGTCCTCCTCCTCCTCGGACGCGGGCAGGCCTCCTCTTCCTCGGACACGGGCGGGCCTCCTCCTCCACGGCCTCCTCCTCGAGCGGCGGCTGCTGGCGGAGCTGGCGAGGCGGCGGATCGAGAGCGACAACGACACGGGGGGGGGGGGGGGGCTCGTGCTCGGGCTGAGATGGAGAGATGAGGATGAGAGAGGGGGCTCGAGCGCACGTGTGGATAAAGCCAGCTAGGTGTAGCGCACTTGGGCATAGTGCGCTACGGATATCTGTAGCGCATTCCGGGCTAGTGCGCTACGCCTATTGGCTTCTAACGACTGTATAAGAACACTGCAGCCCCACTCTCTAACAACTATACTAGCCTATTCCACTGGTTCCGCCCTTAGCTCTATTCTAAACTTGTGAGCACCCAGGTTCGAATCCTGGTGCCCACCTTTTTTGTTTTTATTTTAAAAATACTTTTAAATGTTTCAAAAAAATGCCCAAAAGTGGTGATATATGCCATAGAAGTTTTGTTTTGATTTTAAAATACTTTCAAATATTGCAAAAATGCCCAAAAGTGATAATATATGTCATAAAAGTGGTACAAATATGATTCAAAGTATAACTAAATTTCAAATAATTTGTCCATGAATATTACAATCTTTTTCGACCACGCGTTTTATAATATTTTTTGAGCTAGCGTTTTACAATCTTTTTCCCTTCTTTGTCGCGGTTGAATAATTTAGCCCCGGCACTTTAATGTTTCTTCTTTTGAACGGGCTACGTTTTTTGGGTAGGGTTTTCCTTTTTCTTCTTGTGATGTATGTTGCTGCATCGTAGTCGTTGTCATCTTCAATCTTTGGATCGCCGTACTGGTCGAAGTCTTGCTCGTTGGTGACTTCATCCATTCCGATGATGTTTCTTTTTCATCTCCTCACGACAACACGTCTAGGCTTTGTCGGGTCGGTAATGAAAAAAACATTGGTCCACTTTGGTAGCCAGTACCCACGGTTCATTTTTCGCGGCCACGTTCGCACCAGTGGTCTTGGATTTGGCTGCTTCGGGTATAACCATGGTTGTGAAATACCGGTCTTATCTTTCGACACTCTTTGCCCATCTGACACGAAACATCGACACCTTTTCTCCATAGTAGTTGAGCTCCCAGATCTCCTCGATTCTTCCGTAGAATCTTTCCTTCATGTTGTCATCGGTGTAGAATTCTGACGTTACGCCTGAGTTCTGATAATCACACTTGTTGTCCTTTTTCTCCGTGTAGAATGTGTAGCCGTTGATATCATACGCCTGATAGGTCACCAGGTTTTGCATCAGTTCCTGCGACAAGGTGAATATGATCTTTTCCGTGTCAGAAGAATGCGATTGCGGGGGATTATCAAGGAGCGTCTGTCTAAACCAACGCATGAAATCTGAGTTGTGCTCTTTGATTATTTCTCTTTGCGTCCTATGTATGCCCCGGTCACTGTACTTCTTCTCGATTAACCTTTTGTGCTTCTGTACCCAAGGATCGACCAGTTCTAAATGCTGTAGCACGACGAGGTTTGCTCGATCAAAGTCTGCGCATCGAAAATTGAAGTCTGCATGCAGTATGCGACGACCCTCTCGGTGACCAGATCCGTCGAGCTTGCCATGGTTCCTATTGATGGGAAGACCGACACGGTTCTCGATGTCTAGATAATTCGTGCAGAAAGAGATGCACTCTTCGGCCATAAAGCCCTTGGCTATGCTTTCATCTGGACGGGACCTGTTGCGAACGTATCCTTTGATGTGTCCGTTCATCCTTTCGAACGCCATCATGATGCGGAGGAACATCGGCCCGAGTTGGACAATGTCCTCCACGACATGGACCAGCAGATGCACCATAATATCGAAGAATGCGAGTGGGAAGTAGACCTCAAGCTCGCATAGTATCACCACAATCTCCTCCTGTAGCCTCCCGAGCTGATTCACGCTAATCGACTTCCTAGAGATGACGTCGAAAAACTTGCAGAGGCCAAATAACGTTTCACGGACGTGCTCGTCCATTATCCCTCTTAGTGCAACTGAAAGTACCTGCGTCATTAGCACGGCACAGTCGTGAGACTTCATGCCACTGAACCTATGCTTCGCCTCGTCTAGGTATCTGCTTATCTTGCCCGCGTAGCCGTACGGAAATTTGACTCCTAGAAGGCACTTGAAAAACTGTTTGATCTCATCCTGGCTTAGAGTGACGCAAGAAGGAGGGCAGTAATATTCGTTCTTCTTGAACTTTTTACCCTTCCGACGATCTTGTGTCGTCTCCGACTCATGATCATCGTCATAATCCTGATCATCAGGAGTAGTGCGTCCTCCGTGAAGCTCCTTCCGGATACCCATGAATATCAGGTCGTGCCTTACTTTTGGACCATCTTTCGTCCTATCTGGCATGTTGATTATGGTGGCGACCAGACTCTCGCACACGTTTTTCATGATATGCATGATGTCGAGGCTATGAGGCGTGCAGAGAAACTTCCAGTATGGCAACTCCTAGAAAACAGACCTTGTTTTCCATACCTTCATCAACGGCTTGTCTTGCTGCCTCTTTTGCTTATTTTCAGGCTTAGGACAATCTTTCCAGTTTTTCAGCAACTCTTCCACTTCTTCGCTGCTCCTACGCTCTGGGATTCCTCGGGTTTCAGATTTGCCATCGAACAGGTCTCCACGTTTTCTCCATGTATCATTCTTGCCGAGCCACCTCCGGTGCGCCATGAACACGGTTTTCAAAGACCCTGGATCTTTCTCTAGTTGGAGATATCTTGTGTCCATGCACCTAACGCATGCGAAGAATCCTTGGATAACCTGCCCCGAGATATACCCGCAACCTGGATAGTCTTGCACCGTAGTGACCAACGCGGCTCTAATAGTGAAATAATCTTGTGCGACGGTGTCGTAAGTATTGGCTCCAGATTCCCATAACGTGGCTAGCCCCTCTTTCAACATCCCAAGATACAGATTGATGTCGGTACCAGGTTGTTTCGGCCCTTGAATTATCATACTCATTTGTATGTACTTCTTCTTCATGCACAACCATGGAGGGAGGTTGTACATCCATACAAACACAGGCCAAGTGATGTGTGTGCTGCTCTGGATACCGAACGGATTGAGTCCATCGGTGCTCACACCAAGCCTGATGTTCCTCAAATCTCCACCGAATTCTGGGAATTCGAGGTCCAATGCTTTCCACTGGCTAGCATCTGAAGGGTGCATCAGCAGCTCATCCTTTTCGGGGTCATCGTCATCTCCTGGCTTCTTCCTTTCCGCATGCCATCGCATGAGCTTCGCTTCCTTAGGGTCCGCGAAATAGCGCTGCAGACGAGGAGTGATAGGAAAGTACCATACCACTTTTCGAGGTTCTTTCTTCCCTTTCTTGTATCGACTCACGCCGCACACCGGACATGTGGTTTTCTCCGCGTCCTCGCCCCAATAAATGATGCAATCATTGATGCATACCTGATATCTAATGTGCGGTAGATCGAGAGGACAAACGATTTTCTTGGCGTCCTCGATACTAGTTGGACACGTTTTCCCCTCCAGGAGACGATCGTGCCAGAATGCCATCATATCGTCGAAGCTTGCGTCGCTCAATTTGTGTTTTGCCTTCATCTCCATAGCCTTGAGTGTTACATTCAACCGGGTATCATTGGGACTGCATCCTTCATACAATGGAGTAACCGCGTCTTTCTCAAGTTGCGCAAGCTTGACTTTCTCTCTAGCGGCAGCCCTGGCGTTACTCGTCTGCTTGAGAAGCAGCTCTTGCACATAAGGGTCCCGCACCCAGCCTGACGTTGTTCCATCGTCGTCTGCTCCTCCGACATCTAGATCATCATCATCCCGGTCTGCTTCCGCACCTTCACCATCTCCAGGAGACTCTTCATCATCTCGCCCGTTCTTGCGATGATGATGATCATCGTCATGTTGCCCACCTTCACCGTCTCCATCATCTTCGTCATCGCTTATCCAACGAGTGTATCCATCCATGAAACCATGGCGGAGCAGGTGCGCCTGCAGATTCCCGGAATCTGGGTCGATCACCCAGTTGAGTTTGCATCTTTTGCACGGACATCTTATCTCCGTCTTGTTATTTCGTATCATGTCGGCCGTCGCACATTTCAAAAATCTAGCCACAATGTCTTCGCTCATTATGAGCACCATTTTTGCCTGCATTGTGTACACGGTACAATTAGAAGTCTATTAGAACCACATAATCAATGCATGCATGCAATGGTCGATAGAAAATTTCGGCATGACCCGTCCTAAAATTAGGACCTTTGAAAAATGCCAAAGTCTTGCCAAAATGGAAATGAATCAACATTTTGGCAAAACAAATGGCAACTTGTTCACACACAAACACAAGAGAGAGAGAGACGATCCATACACACATGAACATATCATTATCCTCCCCATACACACATCATGCATATGAGCATCGATACTCTCCATATATACACACACATGACCATCGATCCTCTCCATACACACATCATGAGCATCAATCATCTACATACATATGAGCATATCATCCATATACACATGAACACATCCTTACATGGACAACTTACCGAGATGAGAGACCGAGATCGCGAGAAGATGGAAAGGAGAGGTGCGCGCGAGACCGGAGAAGGAGATGAGAGACCGAAGAGCTTCCTCTATTACGTATGTAACATCCAAGGCAAGTTCCACATGCTAAAAATGGTGAATGAATGGAGAAATTGAGGTGGGAAGGAGAAGGATCCCGACTAGATCTAAGGAGGAAGAAGAAGGGGAAAGTGAAGTGTGGGGTGGTGGATGATCACATGTTGTGCACATGCATGGTTGACACATCCGTGGCGCATATGGCCCTAGTGTGCCATAGGGAAAAATCACATCCGTGGCGCACATGCCAGAGTGCGCCACGGATGTGTCTGCCCATTTAAGGAACATAGGGGCCTTCACTTAGGCGTAGCGCACCACCTGCATGTGCGCCACGGTTAACCATAACAACCGTAGCGCACCTCCCCCATGTGCGCTACGGGTATGCGGCATGCGGCCAGCAGGGCCCTGGCCCACACATATCTATGGCGCACTATGACCATGTGTGCCACGGTTGTTCTAGTTACTAGTAGGGCACTGCCCACAGGTGAGCCACACCTGTTTTAGCCATGGGGCACTTCAACCATGTGAGCCACGAATGTGCTGATTACCTATAGCCATTTTCCTAGTATTATAGCGCACATATACACCTGACAGGTGTATTGGGTGTGTTGGGGACACAAGCGACTTCTTGTATCTTGATTGCAGGGTTGCTTGAGAGGGATACCTTTAACCACTGTCTCCCTGAGTTCTATAAACCTTGGGTAATCCACTTAAGGGAAACTTGCTGCTGTTCTACAAATCTCTGCACTTGGAGGCTCAACACTGTCTACAAGAATAGAAGCGTGTGTAGACATCAAGCTCTTTTCTAGCGCCTTTGTCGGGGAGGTAAGGTAAAAGGTACTCACATCCTATGGCTACTAAGCTATCTTCTAGTACTGTTGCTGGTGTGTGAGTGCTTGAAGTTATTTCCCTTAGATTCTGCAATTATATCTTTTTGTTTCTTGTTTTTATTTTCACTAGTTGGCTTAATGGAAAACAAAAAATTTTAGAGAGCTTTATAGTATTTATCTTGAGTTAGGACATGAAGTGTTTGAAGAGAAAATTAAAAAACCTATGGAACTTTATTTGCATGCTAATAGCAATGTTATTACTATGAATTCTTTGAACACCATTATTGCTAATGCTATGGAAACGTCTAAGCTTGGGGAAGCTAGTTTTTATGAAAATGATATTTTTAGTTCCCCAGCTTTAGAGGAGAAATTTTGCTATGATGATACTATACCTCCAATATATGATGATTACAATGATGAATATCATATTTTCAGTGCACCTACTTTAGAGGAGAAAATTTTCTTTGATGATACTATACCTCCAATATATGATGATTACAATGATGAATATGATATTTTCAGTCCACCTATTATTGAGGAGAAAATTAATTATGATTACAATATGCCTCCTATATTTGATGATTATGGTGATAAGAATAATAATGATAGCTATTTTGTCGAATTTGCTCTCACTACAATTAATAAGAATGAATATGCTTATGTGGAGAGTAATAATTAGTATATGCATGTGGCTCATGATAAGAATGTTTTATGTGATAGTTATATTATTAATTTTATTCATGATGCTACTGAAAGTTATAATGAGAGAGGGAAACATGGTTTTATGCATCTCAAAAATATTAAGTTTCCCCTCTTTATGTTGAAAATTTTGAAGTTGCATTTGTTTTGCTTTCCTATACTTGTTGTTTTGTGCTTTCATGACTTGTTTCTTTACAAGATTATTTTTCATAGGAAGTGGGTTAGACTTAAATTTGTTTTATATTTTCTTCTTTATGTTCTCTTTTATTTCAATTCATATTTCTTATGTGAGCATCATCGAAATCATCATGCCTAACTTAAAGGCGTTAAAGAAAAGTACTAATTGGGAGATAACCCAAATTTCGTTAGGTTTTTCTTTTGTTGAGTCTTGGAAGTTATTACTTCTGTAATAACCTCTGTTTATCCTTTTTGTGTGTTTTTTGTGCCAAGAATAACCTCTAATGAGAGAGAAGTAAGATTTGGGGAAGTTGTTGTCCCGGAACAGATTTTTGTGCTTCACTATAAATATTCGTGAAAAATCCCTGTATGTCAAATTGATCTTTAATTTTCTGAGTAAATGTCCCAGGTTGTTAGCTAACTTTCTTTAGTTCAACACTTTTTGATTTGAGCAACAGAAGGAATTTGAAAAAATTGTTTTTTACCTACTGGTCTGTTTTGACAGATTTATGTCATTATTTGCATTTGCCTCTTTATCGGTTTGTTTTTAAGTTCTTCTTGATCACTTGAGATTTTTAAAGGAATTTATATAGTAGCTTGTGTTTTTAATGAAATTTTTGCTGTGTTGAAACTAAACCCAAGGTTTATTATCTTGAATGCACTAATGTTGCTAATGAAGATTGTGTGAAGTTTTGTATGAAGGAAATTTTCAAGTGTAGGGAAAGAATGATTTGATTAGATGAATAATGGACAAAATCTCAAGCTTGGGGATGCCACCCCGTGTCACCCCAAGAAATATTCAAGAGGTACAAGAGTCAAATCTTGGGGATGCCCAATGCATCCCCTTTTTTCATCAATAAAAATCTTAAGTCTCTTTCTAGACACTTCGTTTTTATTGTTTCATGCAATGTTGTGTTGTTCTTGGAGCATCTTAGTTTTTGTTTTTGGTTTTAGTTTGATTAGTTTTATTGAATAAAGTAGTTGGACCCCCGCTTTCGCTGTGTTGTTTCAAATAAGTTGATTGGTGTTGGAAAAGAGTAGAAAGTTTTATGCTTATAGTGGTACAAAAGGGAGCTTGTTTTGACTGTTGCTTAGACTTTATCATGTCATGCTAGATGTTGTTTTAAACTTATGTTTAGTGATTATTGCTGTATCATGACTTGTTCTAGGCAATTGAGATTGCTTAATGTGCCTTGAAAGAATCATGCGTTGTTTTAGCATACAAAAGCATAATATTGTGGTTTTCTCCTTTGATGCTTTTTTTTGGGTTGACTTGGCACATGCTCACACCATGTTATGACTATGAACCACTCACCTTAGCCTCTATGATCATTTAGTTCTTGACTTGTGGTACCACTTTATGCTTTGATTGATAATGTTTTGTCGCTCTACATAATTATGGCCATTATTGCTCTCTTAGTTGGTCGCTCCCAGTCTTTTGCTAGCCTCCACTTGTATTGAGTAAGATCTACTCATGCATCCAACTCCCAAGAAACCAAGTTATTCCAAAGAGTTCACCATAAATTCATATGCATGGTGTGTTACACCATTCCAAGTATATTCTTGTTTTATATATCTTCCAAATTAAACTTGTTATGTGAAAATTAGTGATTAAAGCTCTCACAACTTGATGGCACACTTTATTTTTCTTTCCACTAATAAACTTGAAGCATTCTGTCATCTATATTGTATATGCTTGCACTTATAAGTTAGGAATTAGCAGAACCGTGCTGTCACGGGGAACGCTTTCAATACCTGTAAATATCTACCCAGTTGATATCATGCTCTTTTGTTTATGGATGTCGGCGGTGTGAAATAAAAGGGGAGCTTATAAGTCCATGGAGTTATGTATATGTGTTAGAGAAACGTCTGGGCCGCTAGCCTAAGCCATGCCTAATCATGGTGGAAACTTGCAGCATCACCATAGTGAGAAATCCATGAAGCATCCTCAGAAAAAATGTACAAAAAAATAGAGAAAAAGAAAAAAATATTTATACACCATTCTCATGATAAATAAAAGAATTGCTGGGATGCTCACTGTCTGTTGCCTTGTTATTTTGATATGGGATAGCTCTTGTGTCATGGGGCAAGGGGTACCCCGTTGGAGGTTCTCTATGATACACATATATTTATAATGACAAGAACTTACCGGTAACTAAAGTTGAGTAGCATGAGAAACGTCCCTCGTACTCAAGGGACATGAGATTGCCAACTTATATTTTGTCAAGCATATACTCCATACTTTGTTCACTTTAACCTTAATCACTTCAATATGCTTATGATAGGGGCAATGAGAGCTGAAAGCTAACAAGTACCATAATTTTTGGAAGCTCTTTATGAAACTTGAAATCCCTGCTTCCCTTTGTGAAGGGCCTTTCTTCCCACTTTTATATTGAGTCTCCACATTCTATCCTTAGGAACCAATTAAGAGAGAATAGTTGTCATTTTTAGTTTTATGTGCATTGTTCCAAAACTTATTGATTGATTCATAATGTTGATATTGCTTTTTCTTGAACTATTTGTATCTAGTCACCCTTATGAACTTTGAAGGTGTTCTATGCATTTATGTTTTGCTACTCCATGAGGGACAAGCTGAATACCACTATGCTATATTTTCTATATGTGAAACAAACAAACGTCTTTCAATGCATTGTTATTTATGATCTTTCTTTGTATCCTTTCATGTCGCAACATAGTTGCTTTATCTTATTGTTAGAACTTGATCTTTCATGCTCATGTTCAGAGTACTTTGATCCCAGCTTTCAATACTTTACAAATGGTTTGATCAAGATTGTGATAGTGCATGTCACCTCAAAAATTATTATTTTTATCACTTACCTACTCGAAGACGAGCAGGAGTTAAGTTGGGGGATGCTTGATACATCGTAAACGTATATATAATTTTTGATGCTCCATGCTTGTTTTGTATCAACTTTTTTATGTTTTGTCTACACTTTGAGGTATTTTTATACATTTTCTGAAACTAACCTATTGACAAGATGCCGTAGTGCCAGTTCCTGTTTTCTGCTGTTTTTGGTTTCAGAAAAGCTAGTAAAGAAATATTCTCAGAATTGGGCGAAACAAAAGCCGAAGTTCCTATTTTTTCCAGATGCAACACGGAGTCTAAAACAGAGACGGAGGAGGGCGACGAGGTGGCCACACCATAGGGTGGCCCTAGGCCGCGCCAGCCCCTGGTGTGGCCCCCTCGAGGCTCCACCGACCTTGCCCTTTCGCCTATATATACATCTCCTCGGGACGTAAACCCGAACCCGATCAGATCTCCACAAAAGTTTCGCAGCGCCGCCGCCACCGAAGAGGAGGTTCGGGGGACAAAAGTCTCTGTTCCGACACCCTGTCGGGACAGGGAATTGCCTCCGGATCCATATCCATCGAATCCACCGCATCTCCATCATCGTTGCTGACTCCCATGACGAGGAGGGGGTAGTTTTCCCTCGAGGCTAAGGGCTCTACCGATAGCTATATGTTCATCTCTCTCTATGCGTGATCTTATTATGGTCATGAGCTTTGTAATCAAGTAGATCTACTCTGCTACTCAAGTGCTTTAATTGTAATCTCCGGTTATCCCCACGTGTGTGAAGTTGACAGTATGCACACCGTGTGACACTTAGGCTAAATATTACAGAAATACTTATCATGAGTTATATTTTGAGTTGGATGTCTCTATGAAATTTTGGTGTTTGTTGGAACCATCTAGCGCTCAAGGTGATGGGGAATGCAAACTTTAAGTAGTGCTTTTGTAGCCCTACTGTGGATTAGAGTTGTCCAACTGGAGAGTAGTTCAAAGTAGAATAATAAAGAGAAGATAATTATATGAGAGTGTCCACTAGTGAAAGTATGATCCCTAGGCCTTGTTTCTAAGTATTGAAACACCGTTTACAACTAGTCATGTTATATGTTTGCTTGCTGCCATATTTATTTCAGATTGCCTTTAGTCTCTTCCTTCCTGTCGAGCTCTTTCCTGGCATCGTTGTCTTATAATCATCCATACTACTTGTATTTTACTATCTGTTCGCTGAACTAGTGCACCTATACACCTGACAAGTGTATTGGGTGTGTTGGGGACACAAGAGACTTCTTGTATCTTGATTGCAGAGTTGCTTGAGAGAGATACCTTTGACCACTTTCTCCCTGAGTTCGATAAACCTTGGATAATCCACTTAAGAGAAACTTTCTATTGTTCTACAAACCTCTGCACTTGGGAGGCCCAATACTGTCTATAAGAATAGAAGCGTGTGTAGACATCAGTCCCTAGTAGCTTCTGTTCAACTGTTCATGGTCAACTGATGATCAAGGTTTTCTAATCATGAACATTTATGTTAATTGACAATGAGGTCATGTCATTAGATGAATGATGTGATGGACACTGTACCCAACATAATTATTGCAACACGTTCAATTCACATAGTTCATCGTTGCAATAATTAGGAAACAAAGTATCCTATTTCTTAGACCGTGAGATCATATCTAATCATTATCATCCGAGGCGGCCTTGATTGAATCAACCGTCACACCGTAACGAGATGATCGTAAAGGTGTATATCAGGTACTACAAAGGGATAGGTTGAGACGTATGTATCAAGATCAGGATTTGTTCTCCTGCGTGACGAGAAAGATACACTGGGCCCACTCGGTGAGATTGCATCCAAGAAGTTGCAGCGCATGACTAGGTTGCGAGGATCGAATATCGAGTAAACTAGTACTTTTCGGTAACAAGATGAAACTAGGTATGTTGATACTGACGATCAAATCTCAGCAAATCATGTATCGAAGTAACAAAGGGAATTAAACTCGATGTTTATGGTTCAAACGACATATAAATCGTGGAATGCACAGGGGGTTATTATGGTTATCTAGATCCCGCTGATGATCACTGATTAGAGAAAATTCTCGATCAAGTCTGTGATGTTTCCGAACCGTAGGGTAACACATTTAAGTGTTTTACAATGCTTGCAGATCGTTTTGGAATCATCGAGATCACCGAATGAAAGAGAAGAGAGAACTGAAATCATTCCGGGAGGATACGAAGTTATTCGGAATGATTCAAAATGGTTTTTGGATCATGGGGAATTGTTAAATTTGATTTTAACATTAATTATTGTAATTAACTATTAAAAAATCTAATTTAAATTTATTTTGCGCAAAATCTCTCTATTGGGACACTTCAAGGAGGGAAGGGCCCATGAGGGAGGGGCCGCCACCCCAAGGCATGGAGGCCGGCCGGCCTAGGGTTACAATGAAGCAGTTAGGAGAAAAGGTTGTGGCATATTATTATTCCTCTTATGTGTTAGTTTATTTCTGAAGTAGGAGGTTTCTTAAAAGTCAAACTCTTGACTCATGAGTTGCTTTAAAAATGAAAATGAGAGGAAAAATAGGGCTTCGAAAACTTGTGACCTATTTTTAAAACTACTAGATATTTTAAAAGTTCAAAACTTAAAGGTGTGAGTAAATATTACACCATTGTCGCAATATCAGGGAGTCGGAAAGAAAAAATAATTCTCGTGGCAATATACAGCCACTCAACTAGTAATTATATATTATTATTGGCACTAATTCCTTCAATCTACCATAATATTCATCACACCCCGCTTATGGTATAGACCGTGTCAACTGTCAACCGAACTGACCAGTTCAGTATGAAACTTGCATATTTTCCAGTACTACCCTCCACTACCCTACTTGCATATTTTCCAGTACTACCCTCCACTACCCTCCGTTCACGTATATATCCAAACCGAGTATTGTTCTTGTAGAGACATATGGATCGAGACCCATAGATGTATGAAATTTTTGCACGCACACAATCCATCCCGCTCACCATTGTCCAACACCCCGACCATCGCTGATCGCAGCGACCATCATCACGACCGCCGCAGGCCATCTCACAACCTGTGAGCTCATGTTAATTTTTCGTAGCTGAGAACTTCTAGCCCGATAAGTCCCCATAGAGTCCGGCGAGCCACCGGACAAGTCGTCGGACAGTCTAGAGAGCAACCAAACATCCTGCCGGACTATCCAGGCGGCGCCCAGAAGCTCTTCCACGCCACCGCTCCGTCATGCCAGCCCTACTGACACACACCTATAAGACCGATCCGAGGCATGCGTCGGCCAAGACAAGTCACCAGCTTGCGGGATCTAGCCGCCACCACTACCACCGGATGGGGACATGGCCATCGCCTACTGACGAGGTTTGGCATCGTTACGGCGATCGGCGTAGCCGGCCGCGACCATGTCGGGTCCATCGCGATCGTCGTAGACGCGCAGTCTCCTATTGTTACGGCGCTCCCGTCGTCGGCCGTAATCGTCCTCTTCCTCCGATTGTGCCCGGTGGATGGAATCTTCGCCGTCGGCCCACCTGTTGGCGATGTCCATGAAGTGGTCGAGTGTCTTGGGCTTGACGTGCCCAAGTTCCTCCTTGAAGTCCTGGCGTTTGACGCCGTCCTTGAAGGCGTCGATGACCCGTTCTTCCGAGATGTGCGCCGCGGAGTTCTTGGTGTTGGACCAACGCAGTATGTATGAGCGAATGGATTCGCCCGTTCGTTGAGTACAGGCCCGCAACTCCTCGATCGAGGCGGGCCTTTTGCTGGTTCCTTTGAAGTTTCGGATGAAACTGTAAGCCAGCTTCTCCCAGCTTCGGATGGATCCTGAAGATAGGCTGCTAAGCCAGATTCGGGCTGCGCCTGTCAGCTGCAGCTGAAGGCATTGCATGGCGGTTTCCTTGTTTCCACCGTGCAGCTTGATGGATGACAGGTGGTCGCTGAGCCACGCCTTGGGGTCCTGTGTGCCGTCAAAATTCGGAGTATCCGAAGGAAGCTTGAAATTTCACGACATCCGTGTCCGTCGGACAGATCTGCTGAAGCACCGGGCTCCGCAGAGTTCTCCTTCATCTTCGTCCATCTCGGATTCAGACGAGGATACGCGCTTGGCTCGCGCTTTGTCGATTTTGCGCTGTGTTAGCACATCTCTGGCGTCGTAATCGCGACTGCGATGACGCGAGCTCTTGTGCCTTCGAGGAAGGTCATGGTCCTTTTCTTCGGATGAAGGAGTGGGGCTGCGGTCGAACCTGACCGTAGCTTTCTTTTTCGGATCCGTAGGATCCTCTTGATGGAGCGCGGCTCGAATGAGCCCGAGTCCGGTGAGTGCGGACTTGTGCATGGCTCTTTTCGGGCCCCCCTCCGGAGGTGGGTGGGACGCGAGGTATGCGGTGGCTGCCATGATCGCAGCTTGCGGTGTCTTCGGGATGATGTTGCAGTTGGCATCCATCTCCATGAAGGATGCGTGGAGGGTTCGGGTCACCTCACGGTGCTCCTTGGGGTCCATGTTCTCCGTCCGGGAGCGGTGCTTGTTGCCGTTCGAGCTGGAGCCGATGCCCATGGCGAAGAGCGCAGCTCGTCGCGCGCTGGACTCCGAGGCTACTTGCTTGCGTTTGTCAAGCACCTCTTGCATCTTGACCTGTTTCTTGTGCTCCTCGATCAAGAGCAAGTGGTATGCCATCAGCAGGTCCCGTGAGGCATCTGCGGGCAGGATCGTGCTGCCCGCCACGGCGGCGCGTGCCTGGGCCCATCCTTCTTTGCTAAGGCGAATGACCTGGCCGGCGTTTTCCCCTTCGGGTGGGGGGGACTGGCTTCTTCTGTTCCCGCCGTTTCGGTCCTGCGGGTTAGGTGGAGGGTTGGGCGGTGGGTTGGGCGTTTGCTGATCTACGTCGCCCTGGATGACTACGGCGCATTGGTAGCGCTCGTAGATTGGTTCGCTGCTGCCGTAGCTTTCGGATCCGGAACCGTAGGTCCCTTCATCCGATGGCGGATCGGAGTTGCAGCTGCTGCTGTCGTATGACTCATCCGTTGATGATGATGTGCATAGCACAGGGTGTGGGGCCCATGAAGCGGGCCTGATTGATGGTAGGGGCACCCGCTCTGGGAGGCGGAGGGTACCAGTTTGCCCCACCTAGAAGCAGAAGCTCCCGAATAAGATCTCGAGTTCGTCGCCTACGGGCTCGAAATCCTTTATGGTGGCCGGCGAGTGGGCGGTGAAGTCGAAAGCGCCGAAGAGGAGGTGACTCTCCGTCGCCGCAGAGTTGTAGATCGCTCGGGTTGGGACCGTCACGATCGCACATTCAGCGTCCCCAGTTCCCACAGACGGCGCCAATTGGCGAGGTTTGATCTCGTCAATGCCCATTGTTATGGACTTGGGTTTTGAAGAAGATGGGGATGCTGGAGATCGCGGAACGGTTAGCAAACAAGCAACACGGGACACGAGGTTTACCCAGGTTCAGGCCCTCGGAGGGAAAACCCTACTCCTGCTTGTCTGCTCTTGATTACGGCGGAACCGGTGATTACAGGGATGCGCAGATGCAATCTGGCGTGGAGGTGCGTATGCGAAAGTATAAGAGAGAGATCTAGGTCGCGCTCTCCTGGCCTTTATATAGACTTAGGCAGGTCCCAGGCACAGATCTAGTCGGTTACAGGTTCTCGTTTACCCCTTTGAATTTCCTATCTACTCTAGTCTTGCTCTCCAAGGATTCGAAGGCGTCATGGGCATTGGCCACCCGAAAATCTTCATGGGCCGTAAAAAATCTTCATGGGCCGCCGTATATTTGCCATGGGCCTTCTTTGGGCTGGACTAGGTATACTGAGGTCGTGTATCCGCGGGATATAACCATGTCACCTACGACATACAACTATACCTTTTTTCCCTTTGCTTAGAGCTCGTAGTAGTACATGTACGGCTAGAAAAAATCATTTTTTATTGAATTATAGGGGTTTTATACAAGGTTACATATATATGTATATATAGTTATATACTAATTACAAAAGGCGATGTGAACTGTTTTTGTGTCTGACATTGTACGAGTTTAGGGGAAAAGAGTACTACCGAATCAGATCCCATTTTCAAATGTTCTCATCGCATCGTAATATTGGAACAAGTGAAAACATCGTTTTAACTCGTTCGGATTTTTCGGTGATCCTTGAGCACATAGGAATGAGTAATAAGAAGCTATTGAGTTTAAGCCCGTCGGAACAGCTAGTTCATTATGATTAACTTATTTTTTAGAACTTTTATTTGTTTCTACTTCCTCCATTTTAAAATATAAGATGTTTTAGCTTTATGAGCAAATATATCTAGATTATTTTTAATATGTAGGTTAACTCAGGTTTGGAGTAAATTTACACACTATAACAAGTCTAAATATTATTTTTTTATAAATTTAAAACATCTTATATTTTAAAATGGAGGAAGTAGAACCCAATGGAACTACGCCTACGTTTGTAGAGGTCGCTATAATGCATCACATAGAACTCCTTCTAGTAACTTTAATCTCCATGTTTCATCCTGGCTTCCTGCTATGAAGTTCCTCTGGCGTCTTTGGTTTCCATGTACAAGGCGCACATGTGTTGTTTCCCTTTTCAGGCTGGGACGTAGCTCTCCTACTGGCCGTACCTTGAGCTGAATGTTCCTCCGCCGAGCCGATGAGCGAACTGCACGACGACCCTCCGCACGACCGAGTCCCATGCCTTGGCCATCCCCTCGATCGACATGGGCTCCGAGAGTAGGACGAGGTTGCGTCGAAATGCCATGTCCACCACTCCCGGAACCCCCTTCTTCACTTCGCCGTCTCCGCCGAGAATCACCGGCGAGCTCATGGGGTAATCACCGTGGACGAGCAGCTTCGTCGATATCTCAGACGCGCAGATAATTTCCCTGAGTTTTGGAGCAAGCGACACAGCGTTGTAGGAGAGCTCGATCATGGTCCCATCCGCCCCTCCAGCAGTGTCGTCCCCGAGGATCTTGATTCTGTCTCGACTAGCATGTTCGACGTGGCTTTGATCTCGTCCAGAGCGCTGTCATACTCACACGTTTTCCGCTTCTTTTGGCAGCTTTTCCCGCTGGATTCACCATCAAACCACATGCGGCTGCTGCCATCCATGGTGTCCGACGTCGTGTGGGGGAAAGCGCGCTTCAAGTTCACCCCCATATCACTGGCTAGGCTTCGACCCACGCCGAGTCGTCCTCTGTTTTGACGCGCACCGGGTGGGCGCTGTGAGTTTGTTCCTGTGCCGGAGAAATTCTAGCAGGTTCAGCTCTCTGTGTCAGCTGGGGAATTGCTTCATCTGCTAGATGCCCTTGCTGCATTTCCTGGCTACATGTTGTACCAGCGAGTGGGGCTGTATCTTCAGGAAGATTAATGGCCACCAGTGATTCAGCTTCACCTCGCACCGAACTATCCTCTGCTTCACCTGGCAGGTGGTCGCTATGGTTCTGTTGCTGAGTGGGTGGAGTTCTAGAGGGTGTTACAATTGCGACAAGAAGATAACGAAGAAAGAAAACAAAAAACACAGTAAGGGGACACAGATTTAACATGAAAAAACCTCTCCAACAAAGAGAGGAAAAAACCACGGGCGCCAGCCAGCGAAACTTCACTAGATCGAGGAGTGTTTACAAACGCCGGGGATTTCACAGATGCAACTCATCCCAACCGGCGGCTTACAAGGGGTTTATATATCGGTGGAAACCTAGGTCTTCGATGATCCGTACCGTACCCTATACACTCGGCCCAAGCCTCCGGCGACGGGCCTCGCTCCACTCGTCAGAAGTTGGCCTATACTTTGTAGAATTTGGATCAACATATAACAAACTCCACCTTGAGACAAATTCCTCCTTGTAGCATCAACAACAACCATCTCCCTGAACAAACAAAGCAAATACTTTCGGCGCCAATAGCCATTTGGGCTAATTAGTTAAACCAACTAAGTTCGAGCAAGCAACAGGAACATGTTTAGTCATCATATTAGCAGGATTATCATGAGTGCTGATCTTGCATACCTTTAATTTACCTCGAGCAACAATGTCTCTAACAAAATGGTACTTGACATCAATGTGCTTAGTTCTCTCATGGAACATCTGATCTTTTGTAAGGTATACGGCACTTTAACTGTCACAAAACAAAGTAATGAAGAATCATCTCCACAAAGCTCAGCAAACAAACCTTTCAACCAAACAGATTCTTTGCAAGCTTCAGCAATAGCCATGTATTCAGCTTCGGTAGTAGATTGTGCAACAACAGCCTACAACGTAGCCTTCCAGCTAACATCACAACCACCAACATTAAAAACATAACCTGTGAGGGATCTTCTCTTATCCAAATCAGCAGCAAAATCTGAATCCACATAGCCAACGAGTCCCTCACCGTGTAGGGGTTCGTAGCATAGAAAACAAAAAATTTCTACCGCATGCACACAAACAAGCCAAGATCTATCTACTAGATTGTAGCAACGAGTCGATAGAGGAACTCACCCTCGAAGATTCCAAAGCGGTTAACGAGAGCAGATTCTCGTGGGTGATGTAGTCGTACACTTGCCGATCTCAAGATCGCGTAGATGATCCTTTCGGCGCTGCGTTCCGGCAGTGCTCCCGCAGTCGGTCACACGTTCGGTACTCGATGAAGACCTTCCTCTCTGTCAACACCCGGATTTTTCAATCCTAGATGCCTGTTATGCCATACATCGTAATCCTAGGATTACAATTTTTGCGAGACATAACAGAATTGGATACCATAGTACTTCATCCGTTACAACGATACATAAGTTCTTACACAAATAGGGATGTCATGATCCAGTTCTTAATACAACATCAAGCAGCGGAATACATAATAATAATGGTAGCGTAGGCGAAGCTCCATCTTCGGGGTCACAGGCAATGCTGACGATGGGAGATGATCCTAGTTGTCGTAACCTTCATGGGGTCCATCTTCCAGGTACTCCTCTTCATAGTCTGGCCATGGGAATAGCCAGGGACAAAGCCATGAGTACTCTTTAAGTACTCACAAACTAATACTAACAGGTAAAGGGGGTTTTGGATAATGGGACACTAGGCTTTAAGGTTGTTTTGCAAAAGCCAGATTTATCTCTAGTTAGTTTCCAAGCTAGTCACAATTTTATAACTCCTAAGTGGGATCTTGTAATTCAGGTCACAACTCTGTTGTGGTCAAGTCAAAGTCTCAATTCATTTCACAAGTCATTTTGAAAAGTCTGACGGGGGAACAGTATGGCCACTCCAACCGTCCATAATCGCGGACGCGGCTATTCAAATAGTTTGACACTCTGCAGAGATTGTACACTTTCACCACAACATTCGATACATCCGTCAGGAACAATCCTGAATTCACCATACTCAGTATGCGGATAATCAATCCTAACCTTTCAATTACACGGCCTAGTATAAGCACCTCTCCTGTGAGTTTGGCCTCCCAACCATGACCACTGTCATCTTGGGTACTGCACAGGTGGACAATCTTCACAAGGTAGCCTCAGCTCAGACCTTGGCCATGAGGGAACTAATACTAAGGAATATAAGTTTCTAGTCAAGCCCTACCCAATATTCGGGTATTGTGGTTGTACGCTAAGATTGGAATGGTATCGCATCCAGACAACCATCAGTTTTATAAAGGGCTAAGGCTCATGCCTCAACATTTTCATCACCAAAATCATCAAGTGTTTGGAAACACATGTCCAAAACATTTCAATAGAATGATCCATCATTTCAAGGTCTTCATAACCATTTTTCCACCAAGTATTACCATCTAAAAGTTGATCAAGTTTTATGCTTAGCACTAGCATCTACAGGTGGGGGTAGTACTAATGAGGGGTGGTAACTAGTGGAGTTTCACTAAGTCCAACCTTATGTCTTAGGCTGATATCAAGGTTTCTAGCTTAGGCCAAATTTTATGCTCTTTATGCAACCTTCAGCACAACTGTCTAGTATCTACCAAACTCTTAGGTAGACTCTAAGTAAGCTTTGATAAATAAATAAAGTAAGAAGCTTGCACATAAAACTAGGATTGGTTTATCAAGTGAGTATAATCACATATGCTTAAGGCATATAGTAGTTATATCACAGGTATGGGTTTGTGGCATCCGTAGGGTATCTAGCAAGGGTTATCTTGCATATTCACTAGTAGTATTAGGCTTGCATCAGTGTCAATATAAGCTTGCATAGTTACTAGCTTGCCTTGTGCAGAGCAGTGGTTGAAGTTCTCCTCGGCTTCTTCTTCGTAGTATCCTTCTTCCTCCTCGTATCCTTGGTCGGTACTAGCGTCTATGAATAAATACGAGGTACACAATCACCAAACAATACTTAACTACTTGCAATCATCACACACAAGGGTCCTATAGATGATCTAGCATCATCTCTAACATTACAAGGTTAAAGCTTGGTTTAAGTCTTTTTATTTTTAGAAAAGTAATTTCTACTCATTGAAAAACTACTTAAGATTTAATATTCTCCAAACCAAATATGGGATCATGTTGACACATGTCATCACCACATATTGTAGTCCATGGGAATGTGATTTAAAGTGGTGTCACAATTTAATAAGGTTTTACCCTTTTATTTTAATTAATTAAAGTGGCTAGAAATGCTTATGAAGCATTCTTTTATTACTTGAACATTATTTCTGCAAGTAAATATATATATTTTTATATATTCTGAAAGGTATGGTTAAATGTGATTTTTGAGAGTTGGAAACAACTCAAAAGCTTTTATGGTTTAAATTTGAAAAATGTTTGAATGCAGAAAAGCTTCTGCCTTGTTATTTTTACTATGGGTGATCTACAGATCCAAATGACTTGAATCCAATGGGCTTGGATTAAGCATTCACAGGCCTTTCCAACAAAGTT
Organism: Avena sativa; assembly: GCA_916181665.1. Classification (NCBI taxonomy): domain Eukaryota; kingdom Viridiplantae; phylum Streptophyta; class Magnoliopsida; order Poales; family Poaceae; genus Avena; species Avena sativa. The sequence continues at coordinate 360,142,638 of OV702299.1, read as the reverse complement.
GGTTTTATCCAATTTGGTGCACTAAATCGATCTGGGTTAATTTTTGAAGTTGGATACAGAAGTGTGTTTGAAATGAAATAGAAAAATATTTAATTTGAATTGATGGGCTGCGCGGGAAATTCTAACGGGCTGGCCTGCTAAGCGCAGTGCTCCCGCGGGCTGCTTAAGTGGGTGTCCCCACTCGTCAGTGACACGGGACTGGGCGAAGCGGTATGGGGCAACGTGGATCGTTCGGTCTAGTTCTAATCCAACGGCTGGGGGTCATCGTCGACGTGAGACATCTCCGGCGAGAACGAAACCTAGCGCAACCAGTGGGGGGTGCTGGGGGCTCACCGGGGTACGGGCGAGGGTCGGCGAGGCGGGCGAACGACGAAGTCGACGACGGCGAACCTCCTGGTACCGGTGGCTTCTCCTGGGGCGGCTCCAATCGCTGGCTCCCTTCTTCTCCAGAGGCAGCGGGCTCCTGTGAAATTCCGGCGAGGTGGTGCTCGCCTTGCTCTGAGAACGGTGTGGCACGATCAGTGAGGAGAGGGGAGTGAGATGGTGTGAATAAATTGTGCGGGGGTGGCCTCTTTTTATAGTCGAGCGAGGGGACCGTCGGGGCGCACGGTGAGCTCGTCGGGGGCGACGTTACAGGCGGCTAATGGCATGGGCAAGGGTAGGGGGCGGTGCGGTGTCTCCTGGCGATGCTCAACGACATGGTCGCGAGGCATGGGGCGGTGTGGTTTGGTCTGGAACGGCCGGTGCTCTGCGCGGCAGAGGCGGCGTCTTCGACGGCGGGCGGTGGCTGTATGGCATGGGGCGGCAAACGGGGATGTCTGGCGGTCTCCTGGGTCGGTGGTGATCGTGTGTGCACGCGGTGAGGGCGACGCGCGGTCTGTGGACGCTGGTCGAGGGTGGCGCTCTGGCGCACGCTCGGCATGGTCTGGGCGCGGCTTGTGCGCATGGTCCATGGCTTGGCAACGCTCGCGGCTGGGACAGGGAGTGGCGGTGGACGGTGGGCTGCCTCCCAGACAAGGTTGGCACGGCTAGTTCTTCCTCTAGCCTGCTGTCCACAATGGGGTGACATTGGGGTGCTCGGCTGTTCACCATTAATGACAATGGCAAGCTCACAGGGGTGCTAGTGTTGGGCTAATCTTTCTAGATGATCTACTGAGTTGTGTGTGAGCTAACTAGGGAACAAGTTAGGCAAGAATCACTACACACTATAGTGTTTGTTGTTTTGTTTGATTTGTGTCTGCAACCTGTTTGATGAAATGGCCGCATGAAATCAAGTTTTGAATTTTGAAATGAATTTTGGTGGGTTTGCTAGATTGGTGCTGGTGAGTCTGCAGATGCTTGGGTTTTGAAAGTTGAGCTTGTTTGAGTGGGTTTTGAAAAAGTGGGATCTTCCCATATGAAGAAGATTCAATTTTGAATTGTCATTTAAACTATGCATTTGAAAGTTTCTGGATGATCATAAAGTGGGACTTGATACCTTGTTATGAGTACATTCGAGGGGTGCAAAGATCCAGAAAAGTTTCTGTTAGGTTTTGAAAGTTTGAGACAGCCAAAGTAGGCATGGGAGTTAAATTGGTCAAAATGACCATTCACTTAATATATTTGTTTTGATTTACTTGTCTTTAGGAAAAGTGTGGGAAATGTTTTAGATGATGTTCATTTCACCTAAGAAACATTTTACAAGCAATGGATCACACAAACAAGGTGGTTTTTAAAGAAATTCAAAATCCATGCATACACATACATGCATTCATGAGTTTATTTAGAAAAGTTTTTGTTAACCCTAATCTTGATGATTAGTGTTTGATGATCTAAGTTTGGTATTTTTGGGATGTTACACTCTCCCTTGTTCCAGCAGGCAGCGGAGGTTGTAGCACTCTCCTCACAATTCCGGCAGCACGACGGCGTGGTACCGGAAGTAGAGAGGAGATCTCGCAGGGCTTCGCCTTAAGCCGAAGCGAGTATGTTGGATTAAGGTTTCCCAGAAAACTAGGGTTTAGAGATCCGGGAGGAGGAGGAGGTGTCGGCGGCGGCTAAGCCGGCGGCGACAGACCGGCGAGCGGCGACGACGCTGGCGGCGGCTCGTGGAGAGGGCTTGGAACTTGTGTTGTTTGGGGCAGCCCTCCCCCTCTATTTATGAGAGGGAGGGGCAGCCTTGGAGGGGTGGGTTTGAATCCAAACCCAAACCCAAGTTGGATTGAGAGAAGGACTTGTTTCTTCTCCCACTAGGAAACCATTGTTCCAGTTTGACTTTTCAAACTTCCCGTTTGACTTTCAATTTAGAGTTTTATTTCTCTCTTGCATATGCCAACACCAAGTGACCTTGGACATGATCCAATCATTCCACTTACCCATGACACATTCATGGACCATTCTCCTTTCGGACCGGTGAACCTTCTAGAACCTCTCCGATGAAATCATCGGAAACTTTCCCGAACTCCGAAATAGGACTTTCCTTATATGAATATTATTCTCCGGACCATTCCGGATCTCCTCGTGATATCTCGGATCCCATCCGAGACTTCGAACAACATTCGGTCTCTTACTAATCATTCCATAACTACTCAACAACATCGAATCCTTAAGTGTGTCTCCCTATGGTTCGTGAATTATGCGGACATGACCGAGACACTTCTCCAATCAATAACCAATAGAGGAATCTGGAAATTCATATGGCTCCCACATATTTCTACGATTACTTTGCGATTGAATGAACCACTTACATACGATACCAATTTCCCTTTGTCTCACGATAGTTTACTTATCCGAGGTTTTGATCGTCGGTATCTCTGCATACCTAGTTCAACCTCGTTACCGATAAGTACTATTTTCTAGTTCCCGTGATATGTGATCCCTTGTGAGCCAGTCACATGCTTGCAAGCTAATTGGATGACATTCCACCGAGAGGGCCCAGAGTATATCTATCCGTCATATGGATGGACAAATCCCACTCTTGATCCATGTGCCTCAACCCATACTTTCCGAACACTCAATGCCACCTTTATAGCCACCCAGTTACGGTGTGGTGTTTGATGTCATCAAAGCATCCTTCCGGTGATGGTGATTAACATGATCTCATGGTCGAAGGAATTAGGTTACTATGTATCAGAAAGCTTATAGCAAATGAACTATATTAAATGACTTGATCTTTATGCTATGCTTAACTATAGGAGTATGTCCATCACATCATTCTCCTAATGATATGACCCTCTTGTTAATAACATCTCTATGTTCATGATCAGGAAACCATGATCATATATTAACCAACAAGCTAGTTTAACAAGAGGCTTTACTAGGGACTCTTTTATGTTTACTAATCACACAAGTATTAATGTTTCCGGTTAATACAATTATAGCATGGTATGTAAACATTTATCATAAGTATGAAGATATGATAATAACCACTTTATTATTGCCTCTTGGGCATATCTCCAACACACCGGTCCTGCCAAACTTCAAACAAGCATTGGAAGTGCCAAGAAGGTACCTGAAAAACCCACTGAACAACCTTCCAATGTTCTGTACCAGGATTAGCCATGTATCTACTTATCAAACTCATAGCATATGATAAATCAGGACGAGAACAAACTATGGCATACATCAAAGAACCAACATCACTAGAATATGGCACCTTTGACATGTACTCAAACTCTTCATCAATAGTAGGACATTGAGAAACTGATAATTTAAAATGAGGAGCAATAGGAGTACTAACTTAGTTGGCACCACCCATATTAAAACAATGAAGAACTTTCTTAATATAACTTTGCTGACTAAGAAATAACAAACCAGATTTTCTATCTCGGGTAATCTCCATACCTAAGATCTTCTTAGCAGCACCAAGATCCTTCATCTCAAACTCACTACTTAGCTGTGCCTTCAAAGTAGTGATTTCTTTCATGCCCTTGGCAGCAATTAACATATCATCAACATATAGCAGCAAGTATATAGGTGACCCATCAACAAACTTGATATAAACACAACTATCATATTTAGACCTCTCAAAACCATGTGAGATCATAAATGAATCAAACCTTTTATACCACTGCCTTGAAGATTTCTTTAAGCCATAAAGAGACTTATTTAATTTGCACACAAAATCCTCTTTACCAGGCACTATGAACCCTTCTGGTTGGTCCATGTATATTTCCTCATCAAACTCTCCATGCAGAAAAGCAGTCTTGACATCTAACTGCTCAAGCTCAAGATCACGCATAGACACAATACTAAAGAAAGTACGAATGGAACTATGCTTCACAACTGGAGAGAACACATCATTGTAATCAATACCTGGAATCTGGCTGAACCCTTTTGCTACTAACCTTGCCTTGTACCTTGAAGGCTCTTTGGGAGACATACCTTCTTTTTTCTTGAAGATCCACTTGCAGCGGACCTCCTTCTTTTGTTTAGGCAAGCGCACAACATCCCATGTGCCATTTTTTTCAAGCGATTACATCTCTTCTTGCATAGCAGAAACCCACTTCTCGTGGTGAACGGATGCAATGGCTTCATTATATGTAGCAGGTTCAGAATCGTTCTCCACCTGTTCAGCACAACTCAAAGCATAATGAACAAGATTACACTCTTCAATTAAACGAGGACGAGGACCACAGTTACGCCTCAGTCTATCAGCAGTAATGGACTCAGGTGGCTGCTGCAAAACAGTAGGTAAGTGATGAACAACAATATCATCAATATTTTCCTCATGTGTATCTTCAACGATAGCATCATTATCAATAGTTTTCTGCAGGTTCTCCACCTGCACACTAACTCCCTCCTCTCCAACAGCAATAGGAGAGGTATCTGATGGCAAGCTATCATGATACATAACGGACTCATTGAAAACAACATTTCTACTTAGCAAAATCTTTTTAGTTTCAGGATTCCATAGTTTATATGCCTTAACTCCTGAACCATAACCATGGAATATGCACTTAACAGCCCTAGGCTCTAACTTTCCATTATCAACGTGAGCATATGCAGTGCAGCTGACGAGGTTTAATCTCGTCAATGCCCATTGTTATGGACTTGGGTTTTGGAGAAGATGGGGATGCTGGAGATCGTGGCACGGTTAACAGACAAGCAACCAGGGGACACGAGATTTACCCAGGTTCAGGCCCCCGGAGGGAAAACCCTACTTCTGCTTGTCTGCTCTTTGATTACGGCGGAACCGAAGGTTACAGGGTGCGCAGATTCGATCTAGAGTGGATGCGTGTGTGAAAGTATGAGTCGAGGGGGCCTTTCTAGGACGTGTCCTCCTGGCCTTTATATAGACTTAGGCAGGTCCCGGGCGTAGTCCTAGTCGGTTACAAGTTCTAGGGTTTTACCCCTTTGAATTTCCTATCTCTTCTAGTCTTGCTCTCCAAGGATCCGAAGACGTCATGGGCCTTGGCCACCCGAAAATCTTCATGGGCCAGTGTATGTCTGCCGTGGGCCTTCCTTGGGCTGGACTAGGTATGCTGAAGTTACGTACCCGTAGGGTATAACCATGTCAGTAGCCCCCGAGTGATCAGTCGAATCGTAGATTCGGCTGAGGACTCTTCCATCCTTCGGGAGCAGCTATATGTTAATAGTATATGTGTGTAGGGATTGTTGACGCGTGTGCCTGACTCACCCGATGGATCAGGGTCAGTTAACTGTCTTAGGACGAAACAACACGATCTTCTTCAGGTTCGGGTCACTTAACCCGGACCTGGAACATATGCTGGCGTAATTCAACTCAGGCCGCGGAGGACTTATAGGAGTGGAATTCCAGTGATTTTAATTGGTGTACCCAACGCGTCCGTCGGGATTTTTCGTCGTACCTGCTGGTACGGATTCATACTAGCAGAGCGCAGTCAGGTGCGTTGCCAGGCCATCAGATGATATCTGTAGGTCTTATCTTTGCGTCGCAAACGCAGCATTCGAACATTTATCACCTCGGAGGTGCTTCGGGTGGCCAAGGAGATTGTCGCTCACTCAGCGTTTTGTTGGGGCAGAGTTGCCAAAAGTTTTTGCGTGCTGATCCGAAAGATCGCAGTCGAAGATTTCATAGGGTGCGCGACCAGCGCTCCCTATGGGAGTAGCCCCCAAGTGTTTGTTCGAGTCGTAGACTCGAACGGAGACTTTTATTTCAAGCATTGTTTCAATCATTAGGTACGCAGGACTCGAAAATTTTCGGATGCTTAAATCCATCCTCCCTATGGGAGTAGCCCCCGAGTCCGTAGTGGAGTCGTAAACTCGACGTAGGACTCAGACAAATAATTTTGTCCTCATTTGTCTGTCGGGTGCGCGGCCAGCGCTCCTGATAGGAGTAGCCCCCAAGTATTTAGTCGAATCGTATATTCGAGTGAGTACTTTTAGCTGTGGAGCCGAAGTGGTGCTAGTATAGCTTTTGATGACGCCAGTGCTTACGATTGATGACCTCAAGCGTCTGCTATGCCAGAGATGACTTGACTGGGCGAAGCGTGGGTCCCACTTGCTGACTTTGAATTGACCGGTCATGCGCGGCGTGGAGATGATTACGGCGTCTCCTCGATTTCCGCACGTAGTGGATGGCGTGGTATCGACGGTTCATTTCGGTGCTGACACGTGTACGGCCAGATCTACCGTTGGCGTTAGGTCTTCTCGATGGACGGCCAGCGTGCGTCGTCTTCGCTGTTATAATCCCTGGTGAAATCGTGGTTTGTTTTTCACCGCAGCAGTTCATCTATTCACTGCCCCCTCGTTCTTGAGCTATTCTTGCTGCGCGCTGAGAGTTTCCTCCACATTTCCTTTGTCTTTCTTTGTTGGCAACGCCACCACCGCCGTAGCGCCATGAGGAAAACAAAGAAGTCCTCATCTGCAGCTGGGACCAGCGCCGCCGGAGGCAAGAAGGGCACCGCCACTGCTCGCGTCACCGACGGTGGCTGGCGGCGATCAGAAACGCGGGAGAGCGATCTCCGCAAACTGCGCGAGCGGAGCCTGATCCCGCAAGACACGACGGCCGTGAGACTCCCCGGCAATGAGGTAATCCCCCGTCCCCCATCTGGGTATCGAGTTATGTTTGTTGCCTTCATGATTCGCGGGTTTTCTTTTCCGGTCCATGACTTCCTTCGTGGACTGCTCTTTTTCTATGGGGTTCAACTCCATCATCTGTCTCCCAACTCCCTTCTCCACATTGCGTGTTTTATCACGCTTTGCGAGTGTTGGCTTGGCATTGAGCCGCACTTTGGCCTCTTCCTGAAGCTTTATTCCGTGAAGAGGCAGTCTGGTTCGGATGGTGTGTATCCCATTGGGGGTTTCATCATCTCTCTCAGTCCCAATGTGCAATTCTTTTCCTTTTCCATGTCTAAATCTGTCCAGTACTGGCGGAGGAAATTGTTTTACATCCGTGACTCCGTACTGCCTGGGCAAGATTTTGGTGTCGTTCCTTTTGACCCCTCCCATTTGATTGAGAAGAAAAGATCCTAGAAAAACCAAATCTTAGACGGTGAGGTGGCGGAGATAGAGGCCCTGTACCGTCGGGTGGAGGATCTCCAATTGATTCCTGAGAAGGAGGTGAACAGTGTCGACATCATCCGGACGTTTCTTGAGCGTCGGGTGCAGCCCCTCCAAGCGAGGGCGCACCCAATGTTTCTTTACTCTGGGCGCCGTGATCCGACGAGGGTTTCGAGTGAGAAAATCTCCGAGGTGGAACTTGTCAAGGCTCTTCGCGCGCTGTTGAAGTTCAAGGCCGACGAAGAAATCCCGGGGAAGTCGCTGACTCCTCCCTTTTCTTCGACATTGGTCGTACCGAAGGTGTAGATTTGTGCACGTAGTGCTTCCCTTTTGTTTTGTCAGCTGTGTACTTTTTCCTTTGTTTGCTAACAAAGTTCCTTTTCCTTTTGCAGAGCTTCAAAGTGCCGGGCATGGCACCACCATTGCACGAGAGGTATCCGAATGCCCCGGATAATGAAGTGGTGGATTCCTTGTCCGAGCTACCATCAGCGCGATCCCCAGCGGAGGATGCCGACGAATCGAGTGAGGACCATTCGCGCAAGCGATCACGGAGCTCTAGCGAGTCGTCAGATGCCTCGACTCCTCCGACTCCCAGAAATCCTCTGGGCCTTGAGCGTCATGATGATGTTCATGGGGGTTCTTCCTCTCCCCTTCCTGCCATTCCTGTGCGGGCTGTTGCTCCGCACCCGCCAGCAAAGAGGAAGAAGGAAGAAAAGAAGGAGGAGAAGAGGGCCCGAAGGGCTTCTCCTATCTTTGACCTGAGCGCGTTGGGCTCGTAAGTTTTCTTGTTGCCACTGTTGTCCTTTGTTCCCTTGTTATTTTTGCACCTGTTTTGATTGGTTCGTATGCAGGCAATCCTCCGACGGCTCTATTGATGGTGCGCGCGAGATGATGGGGGAGTCGAACATTGTGTCGCCTCCTCCTCAGACGGTAGCGAATTTTGGTGACGCTGCGCCGGTTCCTCCTGTGCAGGAGAGGCTGGTGGTTGCGCCTCAGAATTTCGCAGGCGGGCTTGCGGGTTCGCCTTCGGAGCACGTAAGTTTTTCTGCTTGATGTTACGGGGGGAGCCCCCGAGTTTCTTCATGTGCTGATGCTGTTTATGCTTCTTTGTGTTGGGCGTAGCCCCCAAGTCCTGCTCTTACTACTATTGCCTGTTGCTGCAGCCTTTTGTTCAAGAGGCCAAGCGGCTGGTGGAGGTACGCCTGACACTGGAGGTGAAACTGCGGCAGCTTCAAGGTATTCGTCTGCCTTGTAGTACTTCACTTGCTTATCCTGGTCCTGTTCTTTGACACTTGCTTGTTGTAAATGCAGAGGAGCATAACGACTCTCTCCGTGAGGTCGATGCTCTGAAGAAGAGCCTTGGCCAATCGAAGCAGAAGGCCGAAGCTGCCGCTGGTGCGAGAGAGCGCCTTGAGCTGGAGCTGACGAAGGCAGCCGAAGCGAAAGAGCGTCTGCAGCAGGAGGCCGCAGATCGTGAGGAGCAGCTGGCCACCGTTGCGGCTGCTCGTGAAAAAGGGGTGGCGGAGAAGCTCATGGCTACTGCCAAGGCTATTTCGGGTGAGCGTTAGCTTTTGTACTTGCTCCTTTTTCTACGGATCTTATTCTATGTTGCCTTTCTTCATGTTTTCTTCTTTTTTGTCTCAGATGCCACAGGCATCGAGTTCGACTGCGGTGCTCTGGAGCACGGGAGTGCTCTAGATGATGCCACTGTAGCGGTCGAAGACCGCTGCAGCACCGTCGTCAACTCCCTCGCCAAGGCGAAAGAGGTCCTTGGTCGCTTCTACCAGGAGCTCTTCCCGAAGGGCGCATCCCTTGAAGATGTGAAGGCCCTGGCAGAGGCTCTGTCAGCCGAAGCGCCTGCAGCGTATAAGCGCAAGCAGAAGGGCATCAGTGCGTCCGTCGGGCTGGCGATGGCCATGGCGGCTGGGGCGGAGCTGGACCTGCCCCAGATTACTTCTCGGATGCCTACAGCTGCAGATGGATCCGAGGTAGCCTTCGCCGCCTACTCCGCTCGCTGCAGACGATATGGGCCCAAGCTCATTGACTTGCTGTCTGAGTATGCATTACGACAGCAGGGCGAGGCCAAAGTTAGGCAGTCTGGTTCTGAGGCGACTCAGTGTCCTCCGCCTTAGGCATAGTAGACGTAGGGTAGTTTGTAGTCTATTTTTGTTGTAAATATCTTTTGTAGTACCATCCTTGTGCCACGTAGTGGCCTTATATACTTTAATGAATTCCTCCGAGTTGTGTTCTATCCTTGGCTGAATGTCTGTGTGCCTTCTTTTTTCTGCTGCTATAGGTTCCTTCGGGTGCTGACCCAGTTGACACTTCATCCGAGAGGCCCTTGCGAGCATCATTGGATGATTCCTCGCAGCTCGCTTTTCTCCGAGATCGCGTGCGCAGCTTGGAGAGAGATTTGCTTGGGTTACGCGGTCGCGCTGACGTTTGGAAATCCAAAGCAGACCGTGGTGCAGCCAGAGAGGAGTATTTGATGGCGGAGCTGGGTTGGCTGTCCGAGCAGCTGCAATGTAAGTTGATCCTTTTTTCGGGCTGTAGCTCAGTTCTTCGGGTGAGCCTGCTGGCCTTACTCTTGTTTTGTGCGGTTGTCGCAGGTGCCAATCTTGCTCCGAGGGAAGAAAAGGAGCGTATTGCTGTTCGAGTCAATTGCTTGACTCAACAGGACATGGAGGCCGGCGGCTTCTTCTGGATGGATCGTGATCATGCCATAGTTCTGGCGATGGTGCAGGATCGTGTCTACCAGGTTTCGCGGGTGCTCCGCCAGGTGCAGACATCGCTTTCCTCGGTGCTGCACGTCATGTTTCCGTTGGATGCCGTGCCAACGACCCTTGCAGGTCTTCTGACGAAGTTTCGGAGTGCCAGCAATGTCAAGGAGCTGGTGCGGCAGCAGCTCGTCGCAGGGGTGAAGGCTGCCTTGTCTCTTGTGAGGGTGCACCGCCCTGATGTAGATTTGGCTGCTGTGGCGACTGGGCCACCTCCTCGACCAGATGGTGGCGAGTGGAATATGCGTCCGCATTACGCGGCTGTAAGGCAGTATGCCGAACAGATTGTAGATTTGTTTGAGCAGCGTGCTCAGGTTATTCTTCAGAATAGGTAGACCTGAAAATAAACAGATAGATGTAAAATTTGTATATTGTGGCTGGGCGTGTATGTGCCCTTTGTTGTAAAGGTTTGCTTGTTTGCGAGCACGCAGTGCTTTGATTTAGTACGTGCCCTTTTTGTTTGCCTGACGTGGTCAGCTACTCAGGTGTACACGTTTTATCCTCAGTCGATGAAATCGTGAGGTGGGGGGAGCCCCCGAGTGCGTATGTAGCATGTAGTAAAGTTGCAGAAAATAGTCAACCGAGGGTTGGGGGCGAGGTACTTAGCTTTATTTATATCGTAATGGAGGAGGTACATGATTCGGCTTGGTAGCCTTGGCTGAAAGCCTTATTGAAAGTAAAAAGGGGGGTAGGTTGCTACGGGTAGAATCGTCGCAGGTGCGAGACGTTCCACGGGTTGGAGTATGTGACTCTAGACTCCACGTGCTTGAGGCGATAGGCGCCACCTGGGATGACTTCGGTGATGACATAGGGTCCTTCCCATGGTGAATCAAGTTTGTTCGGTCGCTTTTGCTTGAGTTGCAAGACGAGGTCTCCTTCGACGAAGGACCTTGGGCGCAGCCAGCGGCTGTGATAGTTGCGGAGACTCTGCTGGTACACCGCTGATCGAGCGGCTGCTATATCCCGCGCTTCATCGAGTGTGTCGACGGCGTCTTCGAGTGCAGCCGTGGATTCGGCTTCGCTGTACGCGACGACTCGTGGAGCCTGATGGCGTACTTTGGCTGGTAGCACTGCCTCGGCTCCGTAGACCATGAAGAATGGTGTGTAGCCGGTGGAGCTGTTTGGCGTAGTCCGTAAGCTCCACAGGACAGACGGTAGATCTTTCGTCCAGTTTCCAGCTTTGTGCTCGAGTGAGCTCATGAGGCGCTTCTTGATGCCGGCGCCGATTAGGCCGTTGGCCTTTTCCACTTGCCCGTTTGTTTGCGGATGTGACACTGAGGCATACGTGATGTTGATCCCGAGGCCTTCGCAGAAGTCCTGGAATTCTTCGGAGATGAAGTTCGATCCGTTGTCGGTGATGATGCTGTGCGGTACACCAAACCTGTAGACAATGGATTCGAAGAACTTGACGGCGGTTTTTCCCTTCTGGTTGGTGACTGGCATGGCTTCGATCCACTTGGTGAATTTGTCGACTGCGACCAGGAGGAAGACGTGTCCTCCCTTCGAGGATTTTGGTAGTTTGCCGATCATGTCAAGGCCCCATTGGGCAAAAGGCCAGGCTATGGGTATGGGCCGAAGTTCGGACCCAGGTGCGTGCGGTTTGTCGGCGAACCGTTGGCACCCGTTGCATCTTCGGACGATGTCTTTCGCGTCGCTCATGGCCGTTGGCCAGTAGAATCCTGCTCGCAGAGCTTTGGCGACGAGGGAGCGGCTACCTGCGTGGTGGCCGCAGATGCCCTCGTGGATATCTTGGAGTATGGCTTTGCCGTCGTTGATGGTGACGCACCGTTGTAGGACGCCCGTAATGCTGCGTTTGTATAGCTCGCCGTTGATGATGGTGAAGGCTTTTGATCGACGAGATACGCGCCGGGCATCTGTCGGGCTGTTTGGCAATTCTCCGTTTATCAGGAACTGGAGGTATGGACGTGTCCAAGTTTCTTCGACTGCCATGACCTGCATCAGGTTGACCATGGCGACTTCGGTGTCCAACTTTTCGGGTCCTTCATGACCTTCGGGTAGCGTAGCCCCCGAGTGTTCTGCTTCTTCGGGTGATCCTTTGGGGAATTTTCGCTTGATGGATGGCACGCAGATCTGTTCGAGGAACACACCTGGTGGTACCTTTGCGCAAGTGGAGCCGATGTTGGCGAGTCTATCGGCCTCCTCGTTGATCTCTCTTCCAACGTGCCGAAGTTCGCAGCCGTCGAATTCTCCTTCGAGTGTGTTGTATAGCGCGCGGTACGCGATCATGTTTTCGGCGTGTGCGTCGCACTCATTCATCGTCTATTGTACGACAAGGTTGGAGTCACCGTAGATGACCAGGCGCGTTGCGCCACATATTTTTGCCATCTTCATGCCGTGGATGAGGGCTTCGTATTCGGCCTCGTTGTTGGAGGCTCTGAATTTCATCCGAAGGACGTACTTCATCTTGTCACCTTGCGGGGAGGTCAGTATGACTCCTGCCCCTGCTCCGGCTTCGCGTTTGGAGCCGTCAAAATGCATTGTCCAGGACTGCGACATGTCTGGGGTGTCAGGCAGCTGCAGCTCCATCCAGTGCACCAGGAAGTCCGGAAGGACTTGGGATTTGATTGCGTGTCGCTTCTCGTAGATGATGTCCAGCGATGATAGTTCAATGCCCCACAGGGCCACGCGTCCTGTGGCCTCTGGGTTATTCAGGATGCTGTTTAGGGGTGCCTCATTGACGACCATCACCTGATGCTCCTGGAAGTAGTGGCTCAGTCGTCGAGCCGTCATGAACACGCCGTAGGCCAGCTTCTGGTAGTGCGGGTACCGCTGTTTTGTTGGAGTGAGAACCTCGCTGAGGTAGTAAATTGGGCGTTGTACCCCGTGGGTCTTGCCTTCTTCGGGTCGTTCGACCACGAGTACTGTGCTGACCACCTGGTGTGTGGCTGCTACGTACATCAACAGGGGCTCGCGCTCTTTTGGCGTGACCAAAACGGGCGAGGTGGAGAGGAGCCGCTTGAGGCTTTCGAATGCGTCGTTGGCTTCTGGTGTCCACTCGAACTTGTCTGCCTTGCGCAGCAGCTGGTAAAATGGTAGGGCCTTCTCGCCCATGCGGATGATGAACCTGCTTAGTGCCGCTACTCGCCCTGCGAGCTCCTGAACGCCCTTGAGGTTTTTCGGCTTCTCCATTGTCATGATAGCTTTGATTTTCTTCGGGTTCGCTTCGATCCCTCATTGAGAGATGAAGTACCCGAGCAGCTGACCCGAGGGGACGCTGAAGGCGCACTTTTCTGGATTGAGCTTGATCCTGTAGCGATCAAGGTTGTCGAATGTCTCGCGGAGATCGTCGATAAGTGTTCTTGCCTCCTTGGTTTTTATGACTATGTCGTCGACATAGACTTGGACGTTGCGACCGATCTGGTCCTTGAGGCAGGCCTGCATGCATCGCTGGTACGTGGCACCCGCGTTTTTTTAGCCCGAAGGGCATTGTGTTGTAGCAGTATACTCCGAACGGTGTGATGAACGCCGTTTTCTCTTGATCTTTGACCTTGAGTCGAATCTGGTTATAGCCTGAGTAGGCGTCGAGGAAGGAGAGTTTCTCACATCCTGCAGTCGAATCGATGATCTGGTCGATCCGAGGAAGAGGGAAGTGGTCCTTAGGGCAGTGTTTATTTAGTGACGTGAAGTCCACGCACATCCGCAGGATGTCTGTGTCCTTCTTCGGGACCATCACCGTGTTTGCCAGCCACTCGCTTTCCTTTATTTCCCGGATGAAGTCTGCTGCGAGTAATCTGTTGATCTCCTTGCCGATAGCTTCGGCTCGTGGCTCCGACAGTCGTCGGATGGACTGCTTGACTGGCTTGGTGTCTGGGAAGACATTGAGTGCGTGCTCGGCGAATTCCCTGGGAACTCCTGGCATGTCCGCAGGACACCAGGCGAAGATTTCCCAGCGCTCACGGAGGAATTCGACGAGCGCGCCTTCCTATGCGGTGCTGAGGTCGTTGGCGATCAGCGCCATCTTGGAGGCATCCGTTGGATGGACCTGCACTTTCTTGGTGTTGATGGTGGAGTCGAAAGACATGTTAGGTGCGTTCTGCTTTGTGACTGGGGGTAGCCCATTGTCCGTCACCTCGCGGAGCCTTACAAGCTCGTCTTGCATGCCGAAAGACTGGGAGATTTTGTTGAAATCCCTGTCGCATTGGTCCGATCGGGTGAAGCTCCCGTGGACTGTGATGACGCCCCTTGGTCCTGGCATCTTGAGTAGTAGGTATGCGTAGTGTGGGACAGCCAGGAACCTTGCGAATGCTACACGTCCCAGGATGGCATGGTATTGCGACGGCCAGTCCACCACTTCGAATTCTAGGCGCTCCTGCCGAAAGTTGTCCGGCTTCCCGAAGATGACGTCGAGCCCTATTTTGCCCAGGGGAAAGATGCCCTTCCCTGGGACAATGCCGTGGAACGTTGTGTCTAATTGTTCCAGGCTGCATTGCGGGATCCGCATAGCTGCTAGAGTGCTTGCGAACATTAGGTTGATGCCGCTGCCGCCGTCCATGAAGACGCGACTCATCTCGAAGCCTCCGATCTGCGCCTCCAGCGAGGGATCTGGCAAGGGTGATCCGTGCGAGTGAATGTGATGCAGGACTCCGATCCGCTGAGGTACTCAGGGATTGCAGGTGGAGTTGCCACGGCCAAGTTGATTTGTCGGGTGATTTTCTTCTGCACCCTGTTGGTGGGGCGTCCCTTCTGGATCATATTGAGTACTCCTTTTGGTGGGGGGTATGCGACCCCGGCGTTGTTTTGCGCTGGTGCGACTGGTTGATGTGGGCCTCCAATAGGCGGCGGTGGAGGAGCTCCGTGTGCTATTTCATCTGGCGCAGGTGTGTTTCCGAACGCAGGGATTGGAGCTTGTTGCCTCATCTGCATCATGCCTTTGCTGAGTTTCTGGAACTCGTGGCAGTCCTTGAGCATGTGGCTAGCTTTCTTTTTGCCATCTTGTTTGTCGATGTAGAAGTGGATGGTGCATGGACCCGAAAGTTTGTCGAATGCTGAGGGTCCGTTCTCGCGGTCGCGGCGTTGCCACGACTGCGTTGGTCGTCTGTTGTCGCGGAAGTTTCCGCTGCGGTATCCTCCGCCGGCTGTTGTCATTACGACGGTCGGCGTAGCCGGCTGCGACCATGTCGGGTCCGTCGTGGTCCTCGTAGGCGCGTGATCTCCTCTTGCTGCGGCGTTCGCGTCTTCGGCCGTAGTCGTCCTCTTCATCTGATTGCGCCCGCTGGATGCAATCTTCGCCGTCTGCCCAACTGTTGGCGATTTCCATGAGCTGGTCGAGTGTCTTGGGCTTTACACGTCCAAGTTTCTCCTTGAAGTCTGGGCGTTTGACGCCGTCCCTGAAGGCGTCGATGGCCCGCTCTTCGGAGATGTGTGCTGCGGAGTTCTTGGTTGTAGACCAGCGTAGTATGTACGAGCGAATAGATTCACCCGTTCTCTGAGTGCAGGCTCGCAATTCTTCAATTGAGGCAGGCCTCTTGCTGGTGCCTTTGAAGTTTCGGATGAAGCTGTAAGCGAGCTCCTCCCAGCTTCGGATGGATCCTGATGATAGGTGCTAAGCCAGACCCGCGCTACGCCTGTTAGCTGCAGCTGAAGGCATTGCATGGCGGTTTCTTTGTTGCCTCCATGAAGCTTGACGGATGACAGATGGTCACTGAGCCAGGACTTTGGATCTTGCGTGCCGTTGAACTTCGGAGTATCCGAAGGAAGCTTGAAGTTGCGTGGCATCTGTGTTCGCCGGACGGATCTGCTGAAGCATCGAGCCCCGCAGAGTTCTCCTTCGTCTTCATCCATCTCAGATTCAGATGAGCATGCGCGTTTGGCGCGTGCTTTGTCGATCTTGCGCTGTGTAAGCTTGTCTCTGGCGTCGTAGTCGCGTTTATGGCGGTGCGAGCTCTTCTTCCTTCGAGGAAGATCGTGTTCCTCTTCATCTTCGGATGAGGGAGTGGGGCTCCGGTCGCGCCTGGCCAGAGCTTTCTTCTTCGGCTCCGTAGGAGCGTCTTCGTGGAGCGCAGCTCCGATTAGTCCTAGTCCGGTGAGTGCGGACCTATGCATGGCCCTTTTCGGGTCCCCCTCCGGAGGTGGGTGAGCCGCGAGATACGCAGTGGCTGCCATGATCGCAACTTGTGGCGTCTTCGGGATGATGTTGCCGTCGGCGTCCATGTCCATGAACGATGTGTGGAGAGTTCGGGTCACGTCACGTCGCTCCTTTGAGTCCATGTTTTCCACCCGAGAGTGGTGCTTGTTTCCCTGGTTTCCGTTTGTGCTAGAGCCGGGTCCCATGGCGGAGAGCGCAGCTCGTCGCGCACTGGACTCAGAGGCTGCTTTCTTGCGTTTGTCGAGCGTCTCCTGCATCTTGACTTGCTTCTTGTGCTCCTCGATGAGGAGGTAGTGGTATGCCCTCAGTAGATCACGTGGGGAGTCCAGAGGTAGGACTATTTCGCCTGCGACGGCGCGGCGTGCTTCGACCCATCCTTCTTTGCTAAGTTGGATGAGGTGGCCCCTGTTTTCCCCATTTTCGCCGTTTCCACCGTTTTCGCCGTTTCTGTCCTGCGGGTTGGGGTTGGGCGGCGGGTTAGGCGTTTCCTCGTCGGTTTGGATGACTGCGGCACACAGATAGCGCCTGCAGATTGGTTGGCTGCTGCCGCAGCTTTCGGATCCGGAACCGTAGGTCCCTTCATCCGAAGGTGGATCGCACAGATCGGAGTTGCAGCTGCTGCTGCTGTAGAACTCATCTGTTGATGGTGACGTGCGTAGCACGGGGTGTGAAGCCCACGAAGCGGGCCTGATCGACGGCACGGGCACCCGCTCAGGGAGGCGGAGGGTGCCAGTTTGTCCCACCTGGAAGCAGAAGCTCCCGAACAAGATTTCGAGTCCGTCGCCTACGGGCTCGAAATCCTTCATGGTATCCGGCGAGTGGGCGGTGAAGTCGAAAGCACCGAAGAGGAGGTGATTCTCCATCGCCGCGGAGTTGTAGATCGATCGGGTCGGAACCGTCACGACCGCACAATCAGCAGCCCCAATTCCCACAGACGGCGCCAATTGACGAGGTTTAATCTCGTCAATGCCCATTGTTATGGACTTGGGTTTTGGAGAAGATGAGGATGCTGGAGATCGTGGCACGGTTAACAGACAAGCAACCAGGGGACACGAGATTTACCTAGGTTCAGGCCCCCGGAGGGAAAACCCTACTCCTGCTTGTCTGCTCTTTGATTACGGCGGAACCGAAGGTTACAGGGTGCGCAGATTCGATCTGGCGTGGATGCGTGTGTGAAAGTATGAGTCGAGGGGGCCTTTCTAGGACGTGCCCTCCTGTCCTTTATATAGACTTAGGCAGGTCCCGGGCGTAGTCCTAGTCGGTTACAAGTTCTAGGGTTTTACCCCTTTGAATTTCCTATCTCCTCTAGTCTTGCTCTCCAAGGATCCGAAGACGTCATGGGCCTTGGCCACCCGAAAATCTTCATGGGCCAGTGTATGTCTGCCGTGGGCCTTCCTTGGGCTGGACTAGGTATGCTGAAGTTACATACCCGTAGGGTATAACCATGTCAGCAGCCAAAAGCTCTCAACTATGAATAATCAGCAGGCGAACCTGACCATACCTCAATGGGAGTTTTCTTCTCAAGTGGAATAGAAGGTGACCTGTTGATGAGGTAACACGCTGTGTTGGATGCTTCAGTCCAGAAACGCCTATGCATACCTGCATTAGACAACATACAACGAGCCCTCGAGATGATGGTTCTGTTCATGTTCTCTACCACGCCATTCTGCTGAGGAGTATATGGGATGGTGTGATGCCTGATCATGCCATCGTTACTGCAAAACTCCTCAAACTCGTTAGAACAGAATTCCATACCATTATCAATACGTAGTACCTTTACCTTCTTCTCAGTTTACTTTTTAACCATAACTTTTCACTTCTTAAAAGCATCAAAAACATCAGATTTATGCTTCAGAAAATAAGGCCACACTTTTCTTGAGTAATCATCAATAATAGTAAGCATGTAATTAGCACCACCAATAGAAGTCTTACGGGATGGACCTCATACATCAGCATGCACATAATCTAATATGCCTTTGGTGGTATGAACGGAAGCATTGAATTTAACTCTTTTATGCTTACCAAAGATGCAGTGCTCACAGAACTCAAACTTACTTAAGTTGCAACCATCAATCAGCTCTCTCTTGACCAACTCTGCCATGCCTTGTTCGCTCATATGCCCAATACGCATATGCCACATATGTGTTTTACCACAATCATTAGAATCATTAGAAGTAACAACAGGCAAAGTGCTACCTCTAAGAACATATAATTTAGCAGAATTCATATCACCTATCATGTGAATAAGAGAACCTTTTGATACCTTCAGAACTCGATGCCCACCGACATACTTGTATCCATCAACGTCCATGGTACTCAGGAAGATCAAATTTCTGGCCATGCTTAGTATGTGCTTCACCTCACTCAACGTGCGTGTAACGCCATCATGTGTCCTGATCTTAACAGATCCAACACCAACAATATGGCATGGGTTGTCATTCCCCACACGCACAAAATCTCCAGTCTGCACAGACTCATATGAACTGAACCAATCTTTGTTACAACAAATATAAAACGAACATGCAGTATCAAGTATCCATTCATCATCACGAGAAGCACAAGCAGCAAAAACAACTAAGCATTCACCATCAAAACTATCAGAAACAACAGCAGTCTTACCAGTACCTTCGGACCTATCTTTCGGTTGGTAAGTTCCATTTCTTTTCTCCTTATTCTGCAACTTCCAACAATCATCAATAACATGATTAGATTTCTTACAATACCAGCAGAATTTATCCTTTCCCTTGGACTTTGAACGACTTCTACCGTTCTTGCTCTTATCTCTGTTGCCATAGTTGTTGTATCTCTGCTCGGTCCTGCCACGAACCTGCAAAGCCTCAGCCTTGGATGACGTTCCATCTGATCCTACCATATTTTTCATCTTTTCCCTCTGTTTGAGGGCGTCATGTACTTCGGCAAGGGTTAGTTCATCACGGCTCAACAATATTGTATCACGAAAATGTGTATAGGAACTAAGCAACGAGCATAAGAGTTAAATCCTCATCATCATATTTTACGGTCCTTCTGCTTCTCTTCGGCGGACCAGGTCTTAGCATCCTTTTCACCGAATTCATCCAGCGCTTTATCCAGATCAGAAGTTTGGGCGAGAATCGCCCGCATCTTCACCTGACACAAGGCGAATCTTGTGGTGTAGTCCAGCTGTGGTAGATCGAACTTTAATGACGACATGTCGCAAACCCTAGATTAGAACCTCGGGGCTCTGATACCACTTGTTACAATTGTGACAAGAAGATAACGAAGAACGAAAACGAAAAACACAACAAGGGGACACATATTTAACGTGGAAAAACCTCTGTAACAAAGAGAGGAAAAAACCACGGGCGCCAGCCAGCGAAACTTCACTATATCGAGGAGTGTTTACAAACGCCGGGGATTTCACAGATGCAACTCATCCCAACCGGCGGCGTACAAGGGGTTTATATATCGGTGAAAACCTAGGTCTTCGACGATCCGTACCGTACCCTATACACTCGGCCCAAGCCTCCGGCGACGGGCCTCGCTCCACTCGTCAGAAGTTGGCCTATACTTTGTAAAATTTGGATCAACATATAACAGAGGGAGCGTCTTGTGAAGAGTGCGACAAGGCCTCAGCTGCTGCATGTTGCTCATGACGATTCTGCTGGCCATTATTTGTGGCACCACCGACCGGTCTTTCAGATTCAATCCGCTCCGAGTCGTCCTCTGTTTCCGCGCACACCGGGTGGTCGCTGTGAGTTTGTTCCTCAGCCAGCGACAGCGAAGTTCCAGCGGGTTCAATGCTCTGTGTCAGCTGGGGAATTGCTTCATCTGTTGGATGCATTTGCTGCATTTCCTGGCTACATGTTGTACCAGCGAGTGGAGCCGTATCTCCATGAAGATTGAGGGCCACCAGTGATTCAGCCTCACCTCGCACCGAACTATCCTCTGCTTCACCTGCCAGGCGGTGGTCGCTATGGTTCTCGTGCAGAGTGGGTGGAGTACCAGAGGGAGCTTCTTGTAAAGAATGCGACAAGGCCTCAGCTGGTGCATGTTGCTCATGACCATTGCTGGCTATCATCTGTGGCACCACCGATGCTTACAGTCGCCCGAGGTGTCTGTGGCTCGCGACAGTTCTGCAACTGAAGTTTTGCGGCATTAACCATGTACTTCCTCTAACCCATATTAATTGACTCAAATTTATCTAAATTTAAATAAATCTAGACACTATTTAGTATATAGGTTCATCCAAATTTTGACAAATCAAAATCAATTAATATGGATTGGAGGGAGTATGTCAACTTGTCCAGCTGATCCATGGCGTCCTCGGATATTTCGGCTGTCTGAATCTTTTTTAAGAAACTCAGCACCGCTCTGATCCTTCCTATGGTGCGTGCTGCTTTTTTAAGAAACTCAGCACCGCTCTGATCCTTCCTATGGTGCGTGCTGCCCGTTTGCTTTGGTCTGCTTGCTCTTTAGTTAACGACTCGAGCTGCCCGTTTTATTTGGGCTGAAACTGTTCCAGTAATCGGGCGAATTCCACGAGCTCCGACGAGTGAGCATCCTTGAGGGACGTGATCTTGCGAAACATGTCCTCCCTCCAGTCCACTTCCCCGGCCGCCGGGTGAAGGTTCCCGGACTGCTCGTCGTTCTTCTGTCCTCCGCACTGCCTAGCCTGCGTGACAGCGACATCGGCGTGCTGTCCATTGGGTGTTTGGTAACTCTGCTGCTGATTCATCCTTGGCTGTGGCTGCTGTGAAGAGTTCTGAATCTGAGTTACTACTACTGTCTGATGGAGCTGTACAGCCGGTGGTGCCACTGGGGGGACTTTTGCCGGCTGTGCTTGATTAACCCTGAGATGCGTGTTTTGCAGCTGAGGTGGCCTTATAGGAAGAGGATTCGCCGGTGCTGTCTGCGGCGTCGTTGTGGCCGCTGAAGAATTGGCTGCAGCTGCACGGACAGGCCGCATCTGGTGCCGTCCCGTTTGCGCCGCTGCCCAAGGTCTGAAGCAGCCTGCGCAGCAGCCGGTTGCCATTTCCGCTGAATAGACAGCATCCTGCTGCCTATGGTCCTGAGGTAATCTTCCGCGCTGTCGGAATGGCTGAACACCATGGCCTCGTAGTTGGAAGCAACTTTGTTGAGGTAGAAGTCGTCGGCATGTCCCTGTTGCCTTTGGGAGATTTCGGACAGATTCTTCACTCTGAACCAACACGAGACAAACAGATGAGAAAGAATTAGATGGGTATTATCTCAGGATGGGAACGGGTCGACCCGGCCCCGGCCCTGGACCTGGCCCGTGGCCCTAAGGCCAATTTGTGAGGGCACAGGTCGACCCATTTCAAAAATAGTCAGTGGCCTCGCTGACCCAATGGGTATCTGGGTCAGCCCAACATTTATCTTTGATACACCTTTTTTATCAGTGCTTACATACACGACATTCTCTAAAGCGTATTATGATTACATAGAAATTAGTCATCAGTTTTCAGTGTGATTAAGCAAAACAAGCAGCATAATCTTTTGAACCAAGACTAGCGCCGGAGCCACTGAAAGAATTAATGCAAGCAATAGTCTGCACGGCGTTTACGAACAACACACTTACTGACTTACATGATGCTTAGCCAATCCAAGGATTCAGGGTGCAAGAACACACTCTGCTTTCTTCTCTGCTCGTGTACACGGGAGCTGGGCGGGTCTGGATAAAATTGGAACATAGCTACCGGGATACATATATTATGAGCAGGGTCGGCCCTACTGACCCATCGGGTCGCTCGGTGCTGACTTCGTTGACCCAAATCTTATTTAGGGCCGACCCGCATGGACCATCGGCCTCGAACTTTTGGGTCGGGTCAGTGACCCGTCGGGCCAACCCGACCCATTCCCATTCCAAGTATTATCGTACCAAAGCTAGAGAGAACAGTATCACACCAACGTGACGATGCAAAATCTTCATGAGAATCTACACTACACCCGGCAATGTACAGTGCAGGAGATCGATCGATTAGCCAAAACTATCATCTATTGGTGTGGCTGGATTATGAAGCGGATGAAAGTGACAATCTTGCGGGGGATCAAGAAAAATAAAATATACCTAAACGGACCGAAAGTGAGAATCTCCCCGCATGAAAATTAAACCCTAGGCTACAAACCCATCTTTTCTCGCCCGTATTAATCCATCGACTGGTTGCATATGTAGTCTGCTCTCATAAGAACAAATTAGGGATGTGTCCCCTCTATCCAGTGTGCGCCGGCGGCGGGCCGAGCACCGTTCTCCATTGACCGGAGCGAGTTGCCGCCGGACGCCAGGCGCGCGCGAGCGGGCGACCGGGCGATCGGAGACTACTCGATCTGGGCGGTGCAGTTCGACTTGATCGTGAGTCGTGAATTGCCAGTGGCTTGAAACCGAAGGAAGCGTGTAAATTTATGGGAACCCAAAGCCGGAGTTCTAGGCGAACTCGGAGCGGTTCGAAAAGGAAAGTTTTGGTTTTCGGTCCTCCTTCATATGAGCCCTAACGATCGCTGGAACAAGGCCGCCCAGGTAGGACCGCGCTGAGCATCCTCCGGAGGACGTCGCGCGACACAACCTCCGACTCGGGCGCCGTTAGATTGAGCAAACCTGGACCGTCTGATACAACTACTAGTATCCTCCTCCCGCTTTTGCGCTACGCAGCAAATATTCAGAGTTACGCAGCAAAAAAACCTGGACGGATCTGTTTTCACCAGAGCTGTCGTGATCTCGCGACGACGGCCGGAACGGGGGCCGCGGCGGCTGGATCCGTTCATGGCGCATCTCCTAAGATCCGTCCTATACCCTCCTGCTGGTCATCCTAACCATCTTATTCCTCCACCAATTGTTGCTTCTAGCTCTAGTTCAAACCCTGCTCCACGGCGGCACTGTGAACTCGATTTGGCGAACGGTGACAACAGAGATCAAAATCACGGCGGGCTGAACAATCCTCCAACGTATTTCGACCAAGACCAAGAAGCTGATGACCCTGCTCCATCGGTATGCTCCATCCCCTCCCGATTTGCTGCTAGGTTACAATTTTGCTGCTTACATGATGCAATGCGCTGGTAATGTGCTGCTATGATTAGATATGCATCATTGGCATATGTGGTTTGATTAGATATGCATCATTGAAATATAATTTGCTGGTAATGTAACAAGAATATTTATTTTCCAATGTCAAGGTTTTGTGGCTAACAGCATACATGCTGGTTTTGACCTGAACAATGATCCTCCACAGCCAGATGGATTTGCTTCAAACTTGAACCACAATGGTGATGTGCCACAATTTGTTCCAGGCCCTCAGAGTGCAGCAAGTGCAAGTGAAGTACATGTTGTTGTTGAAGATGGAGAAGAAATTAGTTCACAGCCTGTGGTGCCATATGTCGGTATGGTATTTGATGATCTTGAAGAGGCCAGAAAAGTGTACAACAATTATGCTTGGAAACTTGGATTTGGCACACGGATTGGAAACACAAAGTACAGCACAACAAAATGAGCACCAAAATCTACCATTCTTAATAGGGTGTTTGAGTGTGTGCATACCGGTAAACCAAATGCCCATGAAGCAAAAATTGAGCGCAGCACGACAGGTGTTGGTGCAAAAGGTAAAGAAGCTATGATAGACTTGAGCAACTTTAGTGGACAAAGTTCACGTAGCAAACAGGCCGGATTGCATATGGATGTGAAGGACACGAGGCAGCGGAACAAAATTTTGCGTCATGACTGTAAAGCACACATGCATATTGGGAAGCGAGATGGGGTTTGGGTGGTGACTATATTCAAAGCAGAACACACCCATCCAATGGTGACGCAAATAGGTCATCGGAGGTACTATCGCTCTCACAGGAAGGTCCCGAAAGAGGATTTCCAATTCATCCAAACTTTGCATCAACAAAACATTAGCACTGCTAAAATCATGGGATGCTTGGGGAGTGTTCATGGTGGTGACCCAAGGTGCCTAGGGTACGTGAAGAAAGATGTGTCTAACATCAGAACAATGCTGCGAGAAGAGCTCTCAGTGCGAGACATGAGTATGGTTATTGAGTACTTTGAAAAGCGGCAAGCTGAAAGTCCACACTTCTTTTATGCAACACAACTAGACCAGAACAATGCCGTATGTGCCCTTTTCTGGGTGGATGGACGGACAAGGGCACTGTATCAAAAGTACAAGGATTGTTTCTTCTTTGATACAATAGTTTGCACCAACAAATACAACATGTCCTTTGCTCTAATTGTTGGCATCAACAACCATACACATACTATTGTTTTGGGATGTGCTTTGCTGCCAGATGAGAAGATCAAAACATTTGAATGGGTGTTCAAAAAGTGGAAATTAGCAGTAAATCTGCCTCCTGACCACATCATGACAGATCAAGACCAAGCAATGAGCACAGCAATTTCAAATATTTTCCCTGCTACAATCCACAGGTGCTGCATCTACCATGTGCTTGCAGTTGCAAGAAAAAAACTTGGTCCACTTTTGGTAGATGGAAATCCGTTTGTAGATACGTTTTACTCATGCATTTATGGCACGGACACTGTTGCGGAGTTTGATATATGCTGGCAGAATATGCTGCAAAGGTTTGAAATGACTGATAACACCCACCTAGATAACATGTGGAAAAGCAGAAGAAAATGGGCCCCAGTGTATTTTCGGCGCAATTTCTTTCCATTCACAAGCACAACGGGAAGATCAGAAGGACTGAATGCCTACTTCAAATCATTGGTTCAACCAAGCGACTCCGTGTACAATTTTGTGCAGTAGTACGAGTTATGCCAGAATCTGATGCTTGATAGGGAAGATAATGCATGCTTCACAATGGAGACGACTACTGCACCACTTTGGGGAAGGTGAGACCACATCATAACAGTTTCTGAAAATGAAGCATAAAATGTTTTGTAGCATTCTGTTTTACCTGTTTTAGCAAATTCTGATGCTATTTTCACCGAAAACTGTTGCAGGTACATGATAGAAAGGCAGGGTTTGAGATTTTACACTAGGGAGATATTTGAAAGGTTCCAGATGATCATACATGCATCAACATTGTTTTATCCACAACAAGTCGAGGGAGAAGGGTTGTGTTTCGATCTTGTTCCGAATGAAGGTCTCGATGTGAAAACATATCGGGTTCTGGTTGTTACTATAGAGGGGCTCTATTCGTGTGGTTGCAACGAATTTGAGATGTGTGGGTTACTCTGCCCACATATAATCAGGGTGATGGTCCAGTTAAATGTTCAGGAAATCTCTGCGTGGTACATGCTTGAGCGGTGGTCTGCAGCAGCAACAACACCTGCTTCTAACCCGGGCACTAATACAATCAGGTTTGGAGTACCAACGACAAATACACTGAGGTACAACTCGTTGTGTATGAAGATGAATAATTTGGCCTCTAATGCTTGTTTCAATGAGGATGCATATGCAGTGGTGTCTAGCATGGTAGATGAAGCGACCAAAGTCGTTGCAACAATGAGAAGAGCACAACATGTTGCGCAACAGCAAGAAGAAGAAAATGCTACATCTACGCAACAACCTGAAATGCATTACCAAAATCAACAACAGCCTACACCACAAGATGCTCCTACAACTAGCATGTTGCAAAATCCTCCCCGGACAAAGCCAAAAGTCCGTCCAAAAGAGAGTGAAAAGAGAAGGAAGCCGCTTATTGAGCTTCGAGAAGAAGCAAACAAGAAAAGGAGGAAGAAGGCAAGTAAGCCAAAGAAGCAAAAAAGAACCAAAACCACCTAGGAAGTATAGAAAAAAGAAGTGTCCATACTGCAACGAGGAAGGCCACACGATGCAAGATTGCAAGTATATGAAGGTTGCATTGGCAAAAGATGCCGAGAAAGAAGCAGGAGTAGACTTGCATTTGTAGATGATTGCATTTTATAGATGATTGGAACACATGTTTGATACATAGGAGCAAAAACTGTTTGATACATATACAAATGCAAGTTTTGCAGACTTAGTTCATATAGTTAATTGCTTTATTCTACCTCTTTTGTATCACTACCTGTCACATTATCTTGCTGTTATTTGTGGGAAAAAGAGCAAATGTTGTGTATGGAGCAACTGATGTGACAGACTTTATGTAGAAATTATGAGACACCAATATAGCAATTTAATTTGTCTAATATAGCAATTGTATTTTGTGTTTACAACAACATAATATGTTTTATGAAAAACCTGAATAGTTTTTAGTCTGGTTAAACATCATACACTGCATTTGTATGCAGCACCTATGCAGCACCTGTTACTCAGTTGAAAAAACCTGTAAATCCATTTGAGTGCGACCTTTTCTCGCATTCCCAGGTAACAGAGCAATTCTGAATAACATAGATAGCACTTTTTATATGGATATACAACAAAAAAATCTGCGGCAGTTATGTTATTCAATCATCACTGCTGCATAAATGGGAAAACGGATTTCCCAGGTAACAGAGCAATTCTGGATAACATATATAGCACTTTTTATATGGATATACAACAAAAAAATCTGCAACAGTTATGTTATTCAATCATCACTACTGCATAAATGGGAAAACGGATTTCCCAGGTAACAGAGCAATTCTGGATAACATATATAGCACTTTTTATATGGATATACAACAAAAAATCTGCTTGTGTTCGACAACTTATCGCTTCCCAGATACAATAGCAATTCTGAATAACATAACTAGCAATTTTTACATGAATATACAGCAAAAAAGCAGCCCAGTTTCAAAAAAGCAGCCCAGTTTTGAATAACATAACTCTGAATAACAAAGTTTTGTGCATACACAAGTTCCCAGATTTCTTTTTTCATCCATTAGTTTTGTTCGACGACCATTCATCTTACAAACATGTTTCAAAAGCATTACATTTTTCAAAAGCATCCATCTAACATGATCCAAACATTACAGGTTTGACAAAGACAAAAACAAACATGACTAGTTTCCAATCAACTCCTCGGCCATTATCTTCTCGACATCATCATTGTGGTTCTCTCTACCATCAATAAGAATTGATGCCAAGAACTTGCGGAAGTCCAAGACTGAATCGCTATCAATCTCCGGCATTATCTTGGCGTTGTAGTGCTCCATGTATAGAATGTTGTAGAAGCCGCAATCATATCTACAAACAAAAGTTTAAACTCTTAGCATCACAAAATACACATGAAACCAAAACATGCAGCAAATAAAACAGAATAAAAAGTAGTAAGGTATGTAGAAAATTACAATGTTTGTTGCTGCGAATGGCTGGGAGTGATATGCTTGAAACTAGCAAAGTCAACATTGCAAATCTCTGATTCAGTTGCAGTCCTCACGAAGTTGGTGAACTATAGGAGAACGATGCATATATAAACAAACAGTCTTGAAAAAAGTGCCAAAGTTGCAATGCTTAACAAACTAACCAGATTGTCTGCGAGTTTCTGAAGCTTGCTGACACCATTGGCCGGTGTCATGGAGTCAAACGTGTGAAATTGTTTGTGGAGCAAGTTGGCACAGCAAACAATCCAGTGCTGTTGTGCTACAATGGAAAAATAAAGCTACATACACAAAGTAAAGAAAAAAGAAAGGAAAATAGATTAATCATCTAGTAAACATAATGAAACAACTCTTTTATGAATATGTAGCACTATAATATATCATATATAGCAAAAAAAAACATTGTTTACAACATTGTTGTAGCACTATAATATATCATACAATAGAGTGGTGCAGGCTGCTTATGTACAAAATGTAGCAATAAGTATGTTCATAAAAAGCAAAAAAGATTAATTCCATTTCACTCACAAGGTCATCCTTTAGGATTTTGAACTTGCTACAAGCTTCCTTAAAATCTTTCATGAAACCATTGGGGTTGAATATTGATGGCTCAGCAACAAGCTTGTCCTGTCATTATTTTTGATGGATGAGCAACACGCCATATTGATGGTTTAGCAAGAACATTGTTGGTTTAGAAAGACCAACACAGGCTTACCGTGTCATATGTTGAGAAAGAGTACTTCTTCTTTGCGCGAGTGTTCTTGTCAGCATATGCTTTTGCTACATTGTTGAATTTCTCAAGAAACACATTCATCACCTCGCTGCTCAGATATTGGCGGGGGCGGAGAGACTCTTGGAAACCTCTGTAGGAAGTATAGAACCTACCATACTTCACAAAACATTTGCTGGAAATAAAAAGCAAAACGACATTATAATTTGGGGGCAACCAGATTGTACAAATGAAGCTAATGTTGGGTATTAATGTAGCATATAAAATTGGTAGGGGTAACTCACGGTGCATGTTTCTTAGCCCTCTTGAATCTGCGACCATTCATGACAAATTTGTCATATGTGTGGATCATATCTTGAGAGACCTTAATCTTTTTCATCTTGGGAGGTGAAAGAACTTCTTTGGCTGCACTTTTGAACCTATTCTTCTTCTCAAGTGTTCCAGCACCAATACTATCATCTTTTGTTACATCATCTGAGAAACAATTGTCACCAAAGAAGTTAAGAAGCATATGCAAGTAAATAGCCAAAACTTAATTCAGCATTCTATGCAGCATGTGCAAAACCAAAAATATAACTTCTAACCTGTGATCATGCGGTTGGTTGGGGTTGCAGGCTTGTTCAAAACTTCTACTGATTTAGCTTCCTCGGAAGCTTTCGGTGACAATGCTACATTGGTCTTGTCTTCAGAAGCTTTCGGTGACAAAGCTATATTGGTCGGTTCTTCGGAAGAATTAGGTGACTTTGATTGAGCATCCTTGAAGGCTTTAGGTGACACTGGTGCAACATTTGCATCATCCATTTCTTTAGCCTGCTCTGTAAGGCCTACAGAAATCAAAACAAGCAAAAACACGACAAGTTTGTAAAAATTAGAATCACATTAGCATATGAAGCAAAATTAATAGATGAATGAAGCAAAATTAATAGATGAATGAAGCATGATGGTACAACATAATATACAAATGAAAATGGTAAGCATGAAATCTAAAAATGAACCATATAATATGAAGCAGTGCTTATATCCTAATGTAGCAAGAATATATCATTTATGTAGCAAGAATATAGCATTTATGCAGCAGTGATGATTGAACTACCCATTTATGCAAGCAAAGATATAGAAACTTATGCAGCTAGATTTTCATACTAATACTACAATATAAATGTACTGTGGCAGCATGATATGCATCTCCTGAAAAAACATAAAAAAGACATCCATCAAAACATACCTGCTTCAGCTGGTTTTTCCATGATATTATCCTCTTGAGAGAAAAGTTCAAACGATGGAGCATCAGGGGCTGCATTCCATGCTTCGATTGATATACCATGAGGTGGGCTGGACCGGTAAGGTGAACTAACTGGGCTGTTAACAGCGGGATGGCCACCAACATCACCTCCAGGGGTCAACAAATCCACAATTATTGCAGGATGTGGAACATCATGTGTGGTGGTTCGTGCACGCTTGAGCACCCTAAATTTTGCTGCAAGGTTGACTTCATCATCATCAGTTTCCTCATCGGTGCTTCAATAATCCACATGTTCCATATCCCCCTTTGCTTCAGCCTCAAGGACTCCTCCCTCTTTCTCTATGCCCTGCTCTTCAGATCCCATATCAAATTCGGATTGCATTTCAGCATTACCATTTGGCTCTTTCTCAGGTGCAGCTTCTGTTGGAAACATGACGCTTGGATCGTCCTGTGAATTCTGCGCAGCATCAACATCAAGAAGCAAAGAAGCCATCCGGTGTGCATTCATTTGTTTTAACCCAACAACAAAGTTCTTCACAGCCATGTCAATATCAACACCTTAGATGGCCTTGTGCTTGTCATACAAGTGCTTGAAGCGAGCTGGAACCTATAAAAGAAGTGTAAAATAATGTAACAATGGATCACTGTTTTAAAACAAAAAGACGCAACAACAATACAGAAAATGATAGTGAATGTAGAAAAATCATATGGTTGAAGTAGCAAACTAGACATATGAATGAAGCATAAAAATTTAGTTTATGAAATAACACAAAAGTGGTGAAAACTGTAAGTAGCAAAACATATAAATTAATGTAACAAGAATATAAAATTAATGCAGCAGTATAACTGAAAGTAGCAGAAACACTTTAACACTTTAAAAAGTTGTATGCAAAAATATATAACATATGTAGCAACTGGTAGAACATAATAAAGCAAAAATACAAGAAAAATGCAACAATAATATCAATTACATGTGCTCAGAAATTGTTATGATGAAGCAACTAGAAAAGTACCTTATGAAGCATTAAATTTATGCAAGTAATGCTAAAACAAGATCATAATGAAGCATGCAATGTACCTCTAATTCCTGACTACTAGGAAACACTAGCCATTCGTTTAGAGAGGCGGACAAGTTGCCTTATGCTGCTCCCATAGCCTCAATGATAGGTGGTTCAACTTCATATGGAGTTGCTGATATTTGAAGAAACTACAAACAAATATAGAAAATAGAGAAAAGTAAAAGAATGAGGAGAATAATTTTGACAAAAGAGCAAAAAGAAAAGATAAACATCAATAGAAGTCAAAGACATGAGAGCAGCATAAGGCAACTTGTCCGCCTCTCTAGGTCTTCCTTTCAATATCTGTCTTCACTACAAACTTGAAGTCGGAACTAGTCACATGACACACTCTAGGTAGCGAGTAATCAAAGACATGAGAGTTAGGTGGAAACTAAAGGTGGTCCATATATACAATCTGTTGAAAACAATAAGCAGCAAAAATAAACTAGTTAGTCAACAATGTCAAAATTGAATAAATGCAACATGTGAAACACCAACAAAGCAAAAAGAAAAATGATCAGGCAGAAGACAACTTACACCAAGCATTGAATAAGGCCCGGTGATCCAGAACTCAAATTTAGGAGCCTTGGCACCTTTCTCATCACCCTCCTCGTCACCCTCCACCGCAGCATGCTTTGCTCCTTTTTTTGCATTTTTCTGAACACACTGCTTTGCACCTTTCTTGGGTTCTTTCTCCTCCGGTAGTTTCAGAGGCATGGCTTTGTGATTCTGAATATTTTGCACCAAATCCATAGCAAGCTGCAGCAAGTGTTCATCCCATGCAAATTCAGCTGTCCTTGTAGGATCCTCCATGCTGGCTAGATAATCCAATGTCAGCATATTACCACTGCTAGGATCGACCACAGTTGCCAAGAAAATAAGATCCCATGATCTAAGAATTGTTGCTTCATCTGTCACAGGACACTTCAGCAGCAAGTCGACATCATTTTGAATATCAGGCCTCTGCTTGGGATTACCATTCTTGTACACCTATGTAAGCTCGTGCTGCTCACTCTTCTTCAACCGTAAAACTGGCCTGTTGCCACAGCGGATGCCATAAACTTTCCTCACCATGTCCTTGTTGAAAACAATCTTGTTATTGTTGAATCTGAACTCACGCAGCACAGGGGTTGTGTTAGTAGCAATGAAATCAATGAGCTTGTTTGGAATAATGAAAGGGGATACATTAAGCAACGCTCCAAACGCGCTCTTCTTTTCAATTATACTTCTCTTGTCAGCGACAAGTTTATCGGCAAGAGTATGGAGCCGCTTCGCAGCAAAACGGTCCTTTGACATCCACATAGGTGGCTCCTGCTAAAGCAAACATACATAAGGACCAAATATGAACAACTAACAAAACAAAAACTGCTACAACCTAACAGAAAATATGCACTGCCTAAGCAATTAATATCAAAAGAGTAAAACTAGGTATGCTAAAAGCAAAAAACACTAACATAGGAAGCAAATCTATAGAGTAAAACAAAATGAATTTATGCTGCAAACTAACAAAAACTAGGTATGTATATAAAACAAAAACAAAATGAAATGAAGCAAAATTGGAAGTACCACATAGTAAGAACAACAACAATAATTAGGGAAAACAATCTACAGAGCATGAACTTATCTATACACTGAATTGCTACAAAATTAGAAGCACAACACAATAAGAACACATCAAAAAGAATCAACCTACATAGCATGAATTCATCTGCACACTAACTTGCTACAAAATTGGGGAAATTTGTAACCAATCCGGCTGAGTAGGGCTTGGAAGGAGAGAAAACACTTACAGCCATGGCGCTGACCCGAGGAACTTGCTTATCCATCGCCAAAATGATCCTCCCACCGTGGATTTCTTCTCTTTTCCCTGCTCAGGAAGCGCGAGACGGGTAGTTAGGGTTTCGTTGGCGCAAATATGTTCGGGGAGAATCGACGCATAGACGAGGAAGAGATGCGGATCGAGGAACTTATGCAGAGAATCGACGCGCGGCAGCGCCGCCGTTTGCAGGTCCAGCAGTCACCGGTGGCGGCGCCGGCTTCGCCCCTGCGGTCGCCTCCGTCTATGGGGGAGCGATGCCTCTGCGGTCGCCTCGCGTCTGTGAGTGGTGCGATGAAATGCTGCGAGAGAGCGCGGCAGCGCCGCCGTTCGCAGGTCCGGCAGTCACCGGTGGCGGCACCGGCTTCGCCCCTGCGGTCGCCTCCGTCTATGGAGGAGCGACGCCTCTGCGGTCGCGCGACAAAATGCTACGAGAGAGAGGATAAGCAAGCGATGTGTCTACGTGGTAAAGCGAGAAGCGTTCGATCAAGAAGAAACCAACGGCCCGCGATCTGGAGGTAGCGTTCGCCGCAGCCTCCGACCGAAACGTAGCATTTTCCGCCCAGGTAGGCCCAGATGGCTAAGCCCACAAACTACGAAAAAATGGTGATATATACGTACATAGCTCCATCCTTCACGACCGCCTTAACCCCCAACCCTTGTCCTCTCTCTCCGGTGCCGGTGCAGAGGCGGAGGCGGCGGTGGACTCGCAACGGAGAAGATGACGAAGCCCGACAGGATACTCGACTGCGGGACGGAGACGGAGAGGGAGGCGAAGAAGAAGAGGCGCCTGTAGGTTTATTTTAGAAAGTGTAGTGACAGCTCATGAGATTATTCATGAGGTGCATAGTAGCAAGAGTAAAGGGATTGTCCTTAAGATATATTATGAGAAAGCTTATGATAGAGTCAATCTAGATTTTTTGTTTGAGATTCTAGAGCTTAGAGGTTTTTGTCCTATTTTCATTAGGTTTATTAAACAAATCACTCTAGGGGGGTCCATAGGGGTCAGAGTTAATGATTTAGAGAGTGACTTTTTTCTGACTGGGAAAGGCCTTAGACAAGGTGATCCCATTGCTCCCCTGCTTTTTAACATCATGATTGATGTTTTCTCTAGAATGTTGACTAAAGGCTCTGTTTGTGGAGCCATAGTGGGTCTTTGTCCTAATTTTGTGCCTGGGGGTGTTAGTTGCTTACAGTTTGCTGATGATACTTTACTTTTCTTGAAACCTGATAGAACTGGGGCCATTAACCTCAAATGGATCCTTACTTGTTTTGAGCAAATTTCTGGAATGAGGATTAACTACCATAAAAGTAAGCTCATTCCCATTAATTTAGATGATGATGAGTTTAGACCTTTTCTAGATATTTTTGAGTGTGTTGGGGGTAGTTTTCCTGTTAAATATTTGGGGATTCCCCTGCATTTTGATAAATTGAGGAGAGAGGATCTTCAGCCTCTTATAGAAAATCTTCTTAAAAGGATCACTGGCTGGAGGGGTAAACTCCTTTCTTATGCTGCTAAAAGAGTCTTGATCCAAGCTTGCTTATCAAGCATCCCTATTTACCTTCTTTCTTTTTTTAAATTCCCTAAATGGGCCATTAAGCTTCTGGATTCCCATATGGCTAACTTCTTCTGGAATGATGAAGAAGATAGACATAAAATTCACCTTGCTAACTGGCCCTCAGTCTGTATGAAAAAGGATTTTGGAGGTCTGGGAATTCCAAATTTGTTAGATCTTAACTTGTGTTTGCTAGGATCTTGGATTAAAAGGTATATTCAGGGTGAAGGGACACTCTGGAAGAAAATTATAGATGCTAAGTATAGAACTAAAAACCCTAATATTCTCTGTTGTCATGATATTCACCCTTCTACTTTTTGGAAAGGGGTGATGTGGGCTTCTAGAGCTGTGGAAGTAGGTTATAAGTGGCAAGTAGGTAATGGTAAATCTATTAAATTTTAGGAGGATGTGTGGTTTGGTAACTCTACTCTGGCTACCCAATATTGGGAAGTTTATTTAGTTTCCAATCAACAAACCAAAACTATAGCTGATCTTTGGGATGGTAGTGATCTTAGATGTGACTTTAGAAGAACTTTTACTGACCAGATGATGGTCCAGTGGCAGGAAATTTTAGGCATTGCCCAATCGGTTTCTCTGACAGAGGATGAGGATCAACTTATTTGGCAGTATGAGTCTAAGGGAGTTTATTCTTCTAGCTCCATGTATGCTCTGGTAAACTTTAGAGGGGTGACTCCTCTTTATTTGCCTGCAGTTTGGAAGCTCAAAGTTCCCCCTAGGAATCAGATTTTTCTTTGGCTTTTTTCTCAGAACAAAATTCTTACTAGAGATAATCTTAGAGCCAGAGGCGTTCCAAAACCGATGGAATGTACTCTATGTAAAGAGTTTGAATCTGTTAAGCATTTATTTTTTGATTGTGTGGTTTCCAGGATGATCTGGACTGATGTTCAGGACATTTTTGGAATTTTAGTTGTTGATTTCGAATCTATTGCTTCGAGATGGATTGCTAGTAAGAAACATTTACAGTTTAATGTGGTTTCTGCTGCAGTTCTTTGGGGCATCTGGAATAATAGAAATAACATAGTTTTTAATCATGCCCCCTGGATTAACATGAAATAGGTCTGGCGTCTCGTCCTTTCGTATCTAAGGAATTGGAAGGTCCCATTCAAAGAGTTGGAGAAAGGGAGGATCATTCTGTTCATGGAACGGATGATAAGCAGGCTGAGGAACCCACTGGAGCTCATGGCAACCTGATCTGCAATGGCTTTGAGTGGATCTCTACTTGGAAAACCACTGCTTCGTCGAGCTATGGGGGGCGTGCTTCTCTGACGTTCCTGGAGACACACCCTGAGGCTGCTGATGAGGTTCATGTGGTTATTTGAGGCAGAGTTTTTGTTTGCTTAGCCTGTTTCCTCTCCTGTCTCCCTCTGTTCTGAATGTAATCCTATCAATTTCTGAAACTAGCTTCTCTGCTCGCTTTTGTGCTTTTTGGGTTTCCCCTTAAGGGTCCTGGAAAATTTAGTAGCTACCTTTTAGCTTTTAGTCGTTTTGCTTGTATCAGAACCTGAAGTACTGGCTGATGTTTGGTTTCATTTCCTGAAATGGAACCGGGGATGAATCCCAGTTGATCTAAAAAAAACGTGCTGGGCTGGGACTGGCGTAGAGACACACTGATCACCGTGTAGAACCATGTATTCCCATTTAACAAAAGGCAAAGTGAATACAGTGAAGAGCTAGAGACATTTTTTTCTCCACCACACATGCTTGCAGATACTTGACAGTACAGACCAGGAGAAGCTTATAGATGGAAATATGTGAAAGATGCGTAAACCGGAGACAGAGAATATTGATCATCTACACGGATATCAGGCTCGTCGTAGATGATGCATGAAGCGGCTTGTACCAATGTGGCTGCACAAGTCACCTGACGCCGCTGCACGTCCTGCCCAAGAAGTCCCGCTTATCGGTTTCGACTGCAAACTAGATTGTTTCGAAGTTGGAGGTTGAAATATAAACATTCACGATTGACCGGAGTTTAAGAGTGAAAATGGATATGAAAGGAAGAAGCAGGAACAAAAAAGCGCTTGACAAAATGCTTGAAATTAGAAGTACGGCAGCTCGGTACACATGTTGTCAGCGGGCAAGCCATTTCCAGTTCAGCCCTGTTATCCTTTTGCCTGCCTTGCCGTTTCGTCGGTTCACTTCTGCTATCAAGTTCTGAATTTAGTACTACCAATTCAAGTATGTATGAAGAAACTCTGCCGGATCTTAACTTGAAGTCAAAACACTTAATCAAGAAAAAAAAGGCATCAATCAAGTAGATCAATAAACGAGATGTAAAATCAATGCTAAAGTGATCACCAATTGACCATTGACTTCAAATTACACCACTGTTCGCAAATGTGTATCTATACAAGACGAGTCACGATCACCATGAGCGAGTAAAATAACACATGCTAATGTGTAATAAGAAACTCGTTTATCTATACAATATTGGGAAACTTAATGATCTACACTACACGGAGATCAGGCTTGTCGTCGATGACGCATGCTGAAGCGGCTTGTACACATGTGGTCGCATGAGCCGCCTGATGCCGCTACGCATCCTGCCCAAGAATCCGGTGCTGCCGAGCGGCTTGGCCTTTGAGTCTTCGTTGTCGTTTTTGGATGCTCCGACTTGGTAGTGCGCCAGCCACACCTTGCAGTCGACGTCCATGGCGAAGTTGTCGAGGTGGCGGCCGAGCACGTCGAGGGACGCGTGATGGCCGTGCCCGAAGAGCAGCTCCACCTTGAGGTTCTTGGCGTAGACCGTGGGATCGGTGGGGCATGCCTCCACGGCCACCTTGGAGACGGCTCGCGCGCGATCGGCGTCCCCGTTCTTGATCTCGAAGTTGATGAACATGCACCAGAAGTCGACGGCGCTGTCCTCGCCTGCGTATAGGCGGTGCCCCCACTCCAGGAAGAGGGCCCGGGCAGCGCCAACGTTGCCGTCGTTACGTTCCATGGCGATCCACTCTCTGTAGACGGAGGCGTAGTCGACGATACGATTGCAACCGAGGGCGCTGCGCAGGAGGAGGCGCGCCTCCTTCATGTCGCCGTCGGCCTTGTACATCTCCTGCGCCTGCTCGCACCACCGCAGGGCATAGCCGCGGTCGGGGTAGGCGGAGTCCAGCATGTAGTAGGCACGGCGCCGGCGATCGGTCGCGGTGGCACCCGCTCCTCCGATCATTGCCATTGCCGATGGAGAACTGGGCATGGTATGGAATCGAGCAGAGAGCTACGGCGGAAGGACGTATATATAAATGCAAGAGAGGGGCGGGTCATGCTTGCTACTCGCTTTGCCGTTTGCGTATCGTGCCGTTCGTGTTGGACTCGGAAACCAACCTGGCTGGCAGAATCTAAGACTGGAACAGAGTCGGCGTCTCTCGTTCCAGTCCTAGTATGTATCTGAGTGGAGTGACCAAACCGAGATCAGTTCGGAGTATAATCAAGACCCGCGTGCACTATACTCACCGCCTTTTAACATGAGAGAACATAACCAACCACGTAAGCACGTCATTAACCGCCTTTTAGTAGAGTATATCTATATTTGGAACTCCTGGACATATCACTAATGGAAAAAGGGCTATCCGTTCGCGACCCCTCAGAGCATTAGTCCCGGTTGCGCCACCAACCGGGACTAATGCTGGCACGCGTCCCGGTTCGAGCGGGCACGGGGCCAGGGGGCATGCGTCCCAGTTGGTAAGGGGGAATACGTCCCGGTTGGAGCCACCAACCGGGACTAAAGGTTTGGCCACAGCCATATGGTGTGGCACGCACCTTTAGTCCCGGTTGCTGGCTCCAACCGAAACGTATTCTCCCGCCCTCTATAAATGCAACACCCCAGCCCCCTCTGCCTCCACTCTGTTTTTTCGAATGGTGGAAGGTGTGAGGGGTGTGCTAGTTTTTTCTCTTGTATGCATGCATTGAAGGTGTTTGATGAAATGTTTGAGTGAATAATCCCGTTGAATTTCTCATAGAACAAAAATATAGAAGGTGTCCGAGACACACTTGAGCTTTCTCCTCTTTATTCGCGGACACCTGATTATGAAAGGTTTCATGTGTTCAATGTGTTAAATGTCGGAACAACAAGGAGTACTCTTCCTCGAAAATCATTCGTGGCCACCTGATTATGAAAGGTTTCATGCCCAACTATAATTGCTAGACCAAGCACGGGGAAAGAGGGGTTATGATGGAAGATGGTGAAGAAGAAGATGATGATAACAACTATCATCATATGTTTCCTGAATACAGTGATACTGCAATGGAAGACAATAGAGAGGAAAGAGGTGAAGAACGGGCATCACATGAGCCGGCTGATGAACTTGGTAGGGTCATTTCTGATGCAAAGCGAGACTGTGAAACAGAAAATGAGAAGTTGAAGTTAGAGGGCATGTTAGAAGATCACAAGAAATTGTTGTACCCAAATTGTGAAGATGGCAGCACAAAGCTCGGTACCACACTGGAATTGTTGCGATGGAAGGCAGAGTGTAGTCTAACTGACTCCTCATTTGAAAAGATGCTGAAAATAATGAAGCCGAAGTTTTCAAAACATAACAAACTTCCCGAGAGTACCTACGAAGCAAAGAAGACTCTATGTCCTCTGGGATTAGATGTGCAAAAGATACATGCATGCATTAATGACTGCATCCTCTACCGCGGTAAGGAGTATGAGAATTTAGATAAATGCCCGGTATGCAATGCGTTGGGGTATAAGATCAGACGAGATGACCCTGGTGATGTTGAGGGAGAGCCTCTCCGGAAGAGGGTTCCTGCTAAGGTTATGTGGTATGCTCCTATAATACCAAGGTTGAAACGCATGTTCAGAAACAAAGAGCATGCCAGGTTGTTACGATGGCACAAAGAAGACCGTAAGAAAGACGGGAAGTTGAGACACCCTGCTGATGGGTCACAGTGGAGAAAAATCGAGAGAGACTTCCCAGACTTTGCAGGTGACGCAAGGAACTTATGGT
This sequence comes from Avena sativa, assembly GCA_916181665.1. Classification (NCBI taxonomy): domain Eukaryota; kingdom Viridiplantae; phylum Streptophyta; class Magnoliopsida; order Poales; family Poaceae; genus Avena; species Avena sativa. The sequence continues at coordinate 360,103,697 of OV702299.1, read as the reverse complement.
TTGGTCTAAGTACGGATGGCATGAATCCTTTTGGGGAGCAGAGCTGCAGTCACAGCACCTGGCCCGTGACTCTATGTGTCTACAACCTGCCTCCTTGGTTATGCATGAAGCGTAAGTTCATTATGATGCCAGTGCTCATCCAAGGCCCGAAGCAACCGGGCAACGACATTGATGTGTACCTTAGGCCATTAGTTGAAGATGTGGGGCAAACCAGGTGTACGTGCGTGGGATGAGAACAAACAGGAGCCATTTGATCTACGAGGGTTATTCGTAACCATCAATGATTGGCCTGCTCTTAGTAACCTTTCAGGACAGACAAACAAGGGATATAAGGCATGCACCCACTGTTTAGATAATACTGAAGGTACATATTTGCATAAATGCAAGAAGGTTGTGTACCTGGCGAATCGACGATTTCTTCCGACCAATCATCCCGTAAGAAAGAAAGGCAAGCATTTCAAAGGTGAGGCAGACCACCGGAAGAAGCCTGAACTCCCTGCTGGTGATGATGTATTTGGTATGGTCAAGGACATAGAAGTAATCTTTGGAAAGGGTCCCGGCGGTCAATCAGTTCCGAACGACGTCGCTACAGGACACGCACCCATGTGGAAGAAGAAATCTATATTTTGGGAGCTGCCATATTGGAAAGTCCTGCGTGTCCGCTCTTCAATCAACGTGATGCACGTGACGAAGAATCTCTGCGTGAACCTGCTAGGATTACTAGGCGTGTATGGGAAGACAAAAGATACACCTGAAGCATGGGAGGACCAACAAATTATGAAAGACCCAAAGAACATGCATACACATAACAAGACGGATAAAGGGCGTCACTTAAGTCGTGCCAGCTATGCTCTTACCAAAGAAGAGAAGGAAATCTTTTTTGAAGTCCTTTACAGTATCAAGGTGCCGTCGGGATTCTTATCTAATATAAAGGGGATAATAAATATGGCAGAGAAAAAGTTCCAAAACCTGAAGTCTCATGACTGTCACGTGATTACGACGCAGTTGCTTCCGATTGCATTGAGGGGGCTTCTACCGGAAAATGTTCGAGTACCTATTGTGAAGCTATGTGCATTCCTCAATGCAATATCTCAGAAGGTAATCAATCCAGATATTCTGCCAAGGTTACAGAAGGATGTGGTACAATGTCTTGTTAGTTTTGAATTGGTGTTCCCACCATCCTTCTTCAATATTATAACGCATCTCCTGGTTCATCTAGTGGAAGAGATTGCCATTCTTGGTCCGGTATTTCTGCACAATATGTTCCCCTTTGAGAGGTTCATGGGAGTCTTAAAGAAATATGTTCATTACCGTGCTAGACCAGAAGGAAGCATCTCCAAGGGATATGGAACAGAGGAGGTCATTGAGTTTTGTGTTGACTTTATTTCTGACCTTAAGCCGATTGGTGTTTCTGACTCGCGGCATGAGGGAAGACTAAGTGGAAAAGGCACGCTGGGAAAGAAAGCAATGATATGTAGGGACGGGGATTCTTTCACTAAAGCACACTACACAGTTCTACATAATTCCACCTTGGCAGCTCCGTATATCGAGAAACACAAGAATATTGTACGCTCCAAAAACCCGAGGAAGCCTGAATCATGGATTACAGATGAACACATGAAGTCTTTCGGTGGTTGGATGCGGACACATCTCTTGAATGACACCACTGTTGGAGATTAGCTATACTTGTTGGCCGCGTCACCATCTTCTACTGTATTGAATTTCCAAGGGTACGAAATAAATAGGAATACATTCTACACGATCGCCCAAGATAAAAAGAGCACCAACCAAAATAGTGGTGTCCGCTTTGATGCAATAGACGAGAATGGACAAAAGGACACAAATTATGGTTACATAGAGGAGATATGGGAACTAGACTATGGAGTCTCTTTTAAGGATAATATAGTACACGCGTTAAGGTTTCAAGAAATCGGAAGGGAAATACTTTTTCCTTACAACTTCGAGTGAGTGTTATTGTCTTGTATACACTTTCTATTTCGCTTACTCGATGTTAAGTATATAATTGATTAGTTATGCATTTGCAGCTTCCACTATATTCTGTTAATCATTCAACTTGACAAAGGGCGTGTACTAGTCATGGACTCGAAACATAAACCCCTTGAGACGTGGAAGGACATGCAGATGCTTCTCCAGCGGTAATTCTAATCATTACGACACTATATCGGCAACGTTCGTGAATTTTATGATATCAAGTAATTAATAACTTCTTTTATTCGTTTTCTTCGCCGGACAACGTTTGGAAACGGTTCACCAACAAGGCTAGGGGTGTTTGGAAAGAGGAGCTTACATTTCAACCACTAAATGTAAGCACCACTAGCTATATCCGCGCATCTCTTTGATTCTAGTTTTGATACAGTTATTATCATGCTTGATTATTATTTTGATTGAACTTTGTTCTCGTAAAGTGCCTGACGCAGGGACCAGGTAACAATCTATGTGGATACTATGTTTGCGAGTTCATCCGGCAGACGTACGATGAGAAGGGCAGAAATTTAGAGCAACTCCACGTACATAAACAATTTCTATAGTTTTTAATTACAAACAAATTGTGTTTAGTTTCATTCATATAGACTGACTCCTTTTTTAAATCAGATTGAACGTCTACGGCACGGTCTTCTGCCAAAGGATCGCGTACGAGCAATTCAGGAGGAATTGGCGGGATTCTTGGATGCAGAAGTCCTAAACCCAAAAGGGGAATACTATTCGGCTGTGTATAGACAATAGGGATTGTAAAAATAGCAAATTTGAAGGAATTCGCCGGTAGCATCGAATAGCAACTTTTGTATGTAGTGCATGAACTCGATCCGTGTATTGAATGTAATATTGTCATGATGATCTTGTGTAATATAAGGTTCCTTCATTGATAAGTGCAAAACACTAAATAAACAATAAAACAACCTAAATGAATTCTCTGCCGCGGCACAAAAAGTGACGAAAATGCTGCCGCGGCAACAAAATGTGCCAAAATGAATTCTCTGCCGCGGCAGAGAAATGGGCCAAATATCTGCCGTGGCAGAAGGTTATTAGTCCCGGTTCATGTTACGAACCGGGACTAATGCTCTGCCGCCCTCGCCCTCTGCCGCTGCCACGTGTGCACCCTTTTGTCCCGGTTGGTGGGGCAACCGGGACTAAAGGTTAGGGCTTTAGTCCCGATTGCCCCGTCCCGGTTGGGAAACCGGGACTAAAGCCCCGTACCAACCGGGACCAATAGCCCCGTTTCCACCAGTGTATGCTTATATATCCTGTACTAAATAACTGTTTCCAAATACTACTACTTAACAGACTGCATGGTGTTGTTGTTTACATTTATGGATCTAATTAATACATATAATTACATTTATGTCATGGTATGACCGATGACATATCACAACTAAGATCATTGATGTGCTTTGTAGGAGAATATGTTAGCAACTCATATTCTCCTTTTGTACTACATGCGGTAGTTGGTTAAAGATTGTAATCATTTGTTTGGTATTTTTTTGAAGCTCATCGTCTGTTTGGTATTGTTAAAGGTTTTGTACACTCTGAACATAAGGTTCAGCTCGTGTCTTCCTTTACTCCTAAAAATGATAGATTTACTTGATTTGAGAAAAGTGAGTGCAGAAAATATTCTATTTGCAACATTGATTGTCTTCTCTTAGTATTCTGTTCTTAGCTATTTTTCTTGATTACAGTTGAACCGTGTCATTGTAACGTTTTTCTCTGTACCTGTTTATACCGATAGTCTAGAATAGTCCTATTCTGTCACCACCACACGCCTATGTGTGCCTCCGTCGTGGGTGGTTAGATCTCTGAACTCTAAACTTAAGCCCTCTGAGCAATGATCAATAGACAACACAATTTTACCCTTCAGCTTGGTATCAGAGCTCCAGGCTCAACTCTCCCCACCATGGCCGACTCCAATTCCTCCTCCTCAGCTCCGGCAACGGCGGCGGTCACGACAACACCCTCCCTCTCCTCTCCCCTAGACACTGATCCTCTCACTCTCCTCAACCAGCGCCCTCCCTCCTTCCGGCCATGGGCGCCTCCCACCCCACCCCACACCGACGACCATGTCCTTTTCGGTGACGACCTACCCAACCCCGTTCCCGTACTGCCTACCTCTGCTGCCCTTTCCCTTACCGCTCCGGCTGTGACTCTTTCTCTCTCTGCTCCGGCCCCAACCACTACCTCCCCTGCCACACCCTCCCTCCGCATCCGCAACGCCCACGTCTCCACCTACTTCGATTACAAAGTCACCTCTGCGGGGGCAAATCTTACCAAATGGCGCCAGACATTTACATACCTTCTTACCATGTACCAGGCCCTCGATCATGTCACGGAAGGTGCCGCTCCAGCTGCGCCATCCGACACCTGGATTGCCGATGGTATTCACATCTCCCTCATGTTTATGGCCACGATCTCCGACGATCTCTTCCGCCTCATTCAGGGCACGGACGGCAGGGCCTACTCCACCTGGACGCATCTTCATCGCTTGTTTCTCGACAACCAGCCCTCCCGGTACCTCCACCTTAGTAAGGCCTTCCGGTGCTGCTCGTGCGGTGACATGACCGTCGCCCTCTTTGCCAGCAAGCTACAATGTATCGCCGACGACCTGGCTGCCATCGGCCGCCCTCTAGTTCTTGGATGGCTTCGGCAAGAAATTCCGTCTGCAAATGGAAATCATGAAGAACGCGGTGCCGCTCCCCTCCTTCGCCGATGCGTGCTCGCGCCTGTAGCTCGCGAAGGAAGGCGCCACCTAGCATCAGCTCGACGCTGGCTCTCAGGCCCTCGTCGTCCACGACGGCGACCGCGGCTAACCCAGCTCTGGCAGCGGCGGCCGTGGCCTGCCCAACTTCGTCGGTGGACAACACAACTTCGGTGGTGGACCGCCGCGCCCACCCGGCGTCAGTCCAAACTACCGAGGGAAGAATCCGATCCCCGACTACGTGCACGGACAAACCAACCCTGTCGGCGGTGGCTGTGGCGGATCACAACCCGATGTCGGGCATGGGCGTGGCTATGGGAAAACTGGCGGACGTGGTGCTCCTGCCCAGCCCTTTGGCCGCGACGGTGTCCAGCAGCCATGGTTAGGCTACTTCGCGCCCATGGGGATGCCGTTCATGCCTCCCCGATCACCGTGGGTGCCGCCTAATGCCGCGAGCGTTCTCGGCCCTCACCCCGGCACCTAGACCCAGGCATACCCCGTGTTGTATTCTCCGTCTCCGAGCGCTCCACTGCAGCAGCAGCCCATGCCATCCTCCTACTAGCCTCCATCATGGGACTACAACATCGTGCTCCATCAAGCGCCGAGCTACGGCTCTGCGTTCCCTCCCTATGGTGGAAACTTCATCATGGATTCTAGAGCGTCGTCGCACGTCACCGGTGACCCAGGTACTATTACCTCGTCTTATTCCCCTTCAGAGCAAAATTCTCAACATATAATCGTTGGCAACGGTACATGTCTCCCTGTAGTTGCTACTGGTACAACCCAATTAACCTCACGCCCTTTCTATCTTCATAATGTACTTGTATCTCCAAATATCATTAAGAATCTCATTAGTACTCGCCAATTTGTCCGTGATAATTCTTGTACCATTGAGTTTGACCCATCTAGCTTCTCTGTGAAGGATCTCACAACCAGGAATCTCATCATGAGGTCCAATAGCTCTGGGGATCTCTATCCCTTCTTCGGCAACGATGGCTCTTCCTCCATGGCGCTCCATTTCACCAGCAACCTATGGCATCGTCGCCTTGGGCATCCCAACGCCACCACCATGTCTCATATTCCTTTAGATTTCGTCTCATCATCATGTAATAAAACTACAAGTACTAATACCTTTTGTGATGCTTGTCAATTAGGCAAACATGCTAGGCTTCCCTTCTCCACCTCTCATTCTAGAGCATCATCATCTTTTGATTTAATTCACTGTGACTTATGCACCTCCCCTATCATTAGTTGTTCCGGTTATAAATATTATCTGCTGATACTTGATGATTATTCTCACTACTCTTGGGTCTTTCCCTTGCGAAACAAATCGGATACATGCAATGTCTTGCACCGTGTCTTTGCCTACGTACTCACCCAATACCACACCACCATTCATTGCCTTCAATGTGACAACGGTGGCGAGGTCATCACCACCTCACTCCGCACGCTCTTCTCCTCTCATGGCGTCTCCTTCCGCATCTCCTGCCCTTACACGTCGCCACAAAATGGTCATGTCGAACGGCTCATCCGCACACACAATGACGTCGTACGTACTCTCCTTACGCAATCTCATCTCCCCCCATATTTTTGGGCCGAAGCACTCTCCACCGCCAATCACCTTCTCAATATTCGTCCATCACGCGCCATCAACCATCAAACCCCGTACTTCCTCTTGCACAACATTCACCCCACCTATGAACACTTACGAGTCTTTGGTTGTTTGTGTTTTCCTAATCTCTACCCTACATCCCCACATAAACTCCCCCTCGCTCTAGCCGATGCGTTTTCCTCGGATACCCCAGGGAGCACAAAGGATACCAGTGTTTCGATTTGGCCACACGAAAAGTTCTTATTTCCCGTCACGATGTCTTCGACGAGAGAACTTTCCCGTACCAGCCCGCCTCATCCGACGCTACAAACCCACCTCCCGCACCGGATCTTTTGCGCCCAGGTGGAATCCACCTCGGGAACCCGCCTCAATCATTGACTCCGATCCCACCAGGATCCTTGAAAGGATACAGATGTCGCCTAGAGGGGGGGGTGAATAGGCGATTAAAACTTTTCGGAGAGTTTCTCAACAAAGGCGGAATTAAACTAGTGTTTACTTTGATAAGCACAAGACCAAGAACAACTAGGGTTCACCTATGTTCACCAACAACTTATGCTAAGCAAGTCAAATAACTATGTGACAGCAAGATATATACTTCAAGCATGAAGGCTATCACAAAGTAAAGTGCATAAGTAAGAGCTCGGGTATAGAGATAACCGAGGCATGCGGGGACGACGATATTTTACCGAGTTCCTCCCAACATGGAGTACGTATCGTTTGGAGAGGGGGTGGTATCAAACCACCAATGCCACAAAAGGCCTCCCTTATTCTCCTGTGAATCTCACCCCAACGGGATCGATCCACGCTTCCACTATCGGTGCACTTGTCGGTGGCAATCCGGAACCTCTCACAAGGTTGGGGCACTTCTCCACAACTCAATTGGAGGCTCCCAACAAACAAGCTTGGGGAAATCTCCATAACCTAATTGGAGGCCCCAAGTAATCCAAGTACCTGCAAAACCACCAAACCGTCTAGGGTTCCAAGAACCCAAGAGTAAAAAGCTTCTCACCTTTCACTCAATCAAATTCTCACCGAGAACTCAAACCTATGCACCAAATGAAATGGCAAGAACACAAGTAGTGCTAAAATCCTTATCTCCCATATTCCACCAAAGCTACAAAAGCTTGTGGGGGAATAGGAGAGGAAGAACAATGGAGGAAATCCACAAAAGACTCCAGGATCTAGATCCCAAGATGTTCCCCTCACTTAGAGAAGAGATGGATTGGTGGGATTGTAGATCTAGATCTCCTCTTTCAAATCCCTAAAGTATATGCAAGAATCAATGGAGGGATTGAGAGATATCAAGCTTAAAGAGGTCAACAATGGCGGGGGAAAACTTGCAAGAGAGCTAGGGAATCATTGGGGAAGAAGGGGCCCTTAAATAGGTCCCTAGAAATCCAACCGTTAGGCCTAGGGAATCGCCCGGTCCGGAGTCTCTGGATTGGGACCGGAGTCTCTGGTGTACCCAGGCCAAACGGGGACAATCTGGAGGACGTACTGGACGCGGTCCGGAGATAGACTGGAGATTTAGTCCGGAATCTTCGTTCTTACAAAAACTGGTAGAAAGACCAATACAAAAACACCCATAACTTTTGCATCCGGACTCCGATTTTGATGATCTTGGGCTCGTTTTAAAGAAGACAATAAGCTCTACCAGATCATACAGAAAAACATAATATTCCAGCAAGGGAGGATAGAACCAAATGACGAAAGGTTTAACCTCTCTCAAAAAGACAAACCAGTAAAACCTCCAAGATCGAAAACGTAGTAGAGAATGCATATGAAATCCGTTTTCGATGAACTAGAGCTTGTCATGGAGATTAAAATAAGCTCTAAATCCTCACATGAGTAAGAACCAAATAATGGAAGGTTTTACCTATCTCTAAAGATAAAAAATGCAATAAGATATAAAGGGGAAATCCGTTTTTGATGAACTAGGGCTTGTTATGAATATTACCACAAGCTCTAGAATCTCACATGGATAAGATCCAAATAACAACCAAGAAAGGATGATGCTAAGTATGCAAAGGTTTGAGCTCTCTCTGAATGATATGATCGAGTTACTCACTTGAGAGCCCCTCTTGATAGTATGGTTATATATCCTATAAACCGGTCTCCCCAACTAACACCACGAGACCGGTACGAAGAAAACCCTATCAATAGCATACCTTTGTCTTGCGCATATTCCACTGGATCTTGATGGATACGATCTTGTCCTTATCAAGTTGGAACACCTTTCTTGATTGCTCTTGCACGCACTCGCTTGATGAAAACTTGCAAGTTGCTCCCCCATACAACATGGGGAAACCTTTATTTTGACCTTGTCTTCATCGATCCATGATCACCGAGGATGGCAAGCTTCAAGCATGATATCTTCTAGATATTGCACATTTTTATCTTGCACATCATTTCTTCTTTTCGTCATTATGTTGATGCCTTGAAGGTGCACCAGAGATATTACTCCATCTTATTCTTCAAGACATACTTGCCATAGGTTTAACTCTCACATGACCAATCTATGGATCACTCTTTGAACACCTTGGTCACCACTTGATACTCTTCACTTTCTTATTCTCCAAACCTTGAAGCCAACATATGGTTCAAGCATTGCCTATGGACAATTCCTACAAGTACAACTTGATACAAGCATTAGTCCATAGAGATTGTCATTAATTACCAAAACCACACATGGGGGCCCACATGTTCTTTCAATCTCCCCCATTTTGGTAATTGATGACAATCCATTTGAGAGGGTTTATATAAGGAATTTAAGACATAAAATGGTAGCACCAATATCAAATACTACATAAGTATGTGATATTGGTACCATCACCATATATAGAGCAAACTCCCCCACAATCTATGCATGTGTGATGAACTTGAATTTCATTGCATATATTGCCAATCATTATCATTGGTGGAGTTTCCTCTATATATATAACACATGCTAAGCAACAACAACGATGCAAGAGCATGAAAGGCAAATGCTTAGAAACAAACTCAAGGCATAAACCATTTCCATTAAATCCTCTAAAACTTCTCCCCCATTGGCATCGATTGCCGAAATGGGTGACAAGTTCTAGAAGGCCAATATAGCGATAAATCCCAAAAGGTGTGCATTCGCACATATCCAATGATGAATACTTGGGAGGAATTAGAACTATATTGAGGACCCAAAGATTGTCAAAAGAAATAAAATAAAAGAAGCATCAACAAATGATGTAAGCAATCACAAGATCCGACAAACCAATTGAAAACAACAAATGAGTCCAAATGGAAACAACAAGATATTATGATAAGAGCAAAAGAATGTTTTTAAATAATAAATGGAGAAGGTACCCAAGATTTGTGCACAATTTAAAAATAAATGCATTAGAATACATAATGCACAAATATGGAATCCTTGCTCCCCCCATAAGCATTTAAACACAACAAATGAAATAAGACAAATGAGCATTATTAAATGAATTAGATGAGCTCCCCAAAGATAATGCACCAATTATGATAATTTCATTTGGGAACAAAGTGCATAATCATGGAATCCTAACTCATCCATCTCCATTTAACAATACAAGGCATGAGAGAACAAATATGATAAGCACAAAGTGATGCTATAAATAAAATTAGGAAGCTCCCCTAGGTATGTGCAACATTAAGTTTTTGTATGTGAATACAATGTGCACACCATGGAATACTCACTTACTCTATTTTACTTATAACACAACTTTGCGCAAATGAGAACATACCAAGGCATAAAATTTGCAAGAAACAAATGGTTGAGCAATAAGTAAGAGACAGCATATTAGCAGGCTCAACCACAAGGATGTGTGAGATGCATGACAAAACATATTATAAGACTAGTTCAAGGATGATCATTGTGTATCCACATAGTCTTCAATGAATGATATTGCTTAGTATGCCCATACAACACACATGAAACAAGGAAGATATCAAGAAAAAAATAGAGTAACCTCTTGCATGTGTATAAGTTTCTAAGTAGACAATCTTGCAAAGATATTGATCCACAAAGAAACATGTACACACAAAGTAGATACTTAAAATCAATAGAGCAAGATATCCAAAATGAAGTCATGACAATACCAATAAGATTTTTCTTGAAAGCATGGCCAAAGGCTCAAATATCTTATTGTACATCGATAAGCTTCAACAACTAACACACCCCATACATTACAACTATCACCAAGGGAAAAAAGAGATAGTTGGAATATATGGAGAAACGCAAAAAATATCACAAGGAGAAATCAACTAGCAAAATCTCACTATTGCACATGAGAGAAGTTGAGGAAAAGATAGGCAATAAAATTGCTAGATTGACATATTTGAGATTGGTGGATCATATGCATGATTTTGTATAATCCTAGTTATATGCACTCATCTCAACTTATACATATTTACAATAGATAGTTCTCTTAATACATTGCTATAAGTACAACAATTTGTACAATAACAAAAATTCATGCAAGATGCAACCTACAAAAGGTTGGAAGCAAGATAAATATGCATGAGAAAGAGATACTTGTTACCGAGATATAATTGCTAGGATGTAGAGGATATGAATTCGTTGATCATCCTATAGCTTGCCTCAAATTTTCATGTATGCACCACTTCTTCAAAATTGAGAGACAATCATCCAATATATCTCCAATGTACCTAAAACATAATTAAGTACAAAATGGTCCCAAACATATTGGGTCCAAAGTAGTTAGTGCAACTACAATACATAGGAGAGACTCCACATAATTATGTGCATATTGATATGAAATTGAATTTCATGCACAACTTAGCCGATGGGAATTGGTGGAGTTTCCCTTATATATGGGATCAAAGAAAGCAAGCATGCCATAATATAGATATGTAGTAAATATGCATGCACAAGGCTTTCAAGAACCAAAAATGAGATACAATTTGAACAAAAACACCAAGTAAACCGAGATGGCACACACAAGAGTGTGACAATACAAGTGGTGTCCAAATTGTATCAAAGAACCAATTCAACACACGAAAGATCATAAGTTCAAAAATAAACTAGGCCAAAGACAAAGAGCAAAAGATAGATAAAAATACAAATGCTCAAGGATTTATCTCATTCTAAAATGGTCAAAACGTGAAATAAGGAATGAGACAAAACCAACTCCCAAAAAGAGTAAGGTTCCAACAAGTAAACCAAACTCTCCAAACTTTTCATGATGGCACAAAATACCAAAACAAAAAGATCAAACTTCCAAGCACATAAAACCCGATATGGATCTAACAAGGAAGCATAAAAGGATTGTTCTAGATAATATAGGAGAGCTCACCCATAAGTAATACATTATATGGAATTTTGCTTTTGAATGCAAAATGCACAGAAATGAGATCATCACTACTTCCTACATTAAATAAAACACAAGAGGATACCAATAAAATAAGAAGATCCAAAAGTAGCAAGGAATACATGGGAGGACATAAAACATTTACTTGGCTAAAGATAGGACAAGATTAAGCAAAGTCCAAAGTGAATATGATCAACAAATTTTACCATAAATTTCGTACTCATTGTCCAAGGACAAGAAATATTGGGAATAATTTTCCCAAGGTAGTTTGCATGGATATCCACGATCATAGTCACAACAAGAAGCATATAACAAAGTATAAGAATTAAGTTTGATGCTTCAAAAGAGATTCTTGGTAGCTTCAAATAGTCACACAATCACTAGTGATTAGAGTAACTTGAAGCAAATGGTTTCCATGAGGATATAGAGTTCTAAATATGAGGAAACACAACCAAGAAACACTTTCACACACAAGATCCAAACTATGAGAAATAAAGGCATTCAAGCAATTTGGAACTTGTATGAGATAATGTGTCACATATGAGCTAGATAATTATCAATATCAATTCTAAGTGACACAAACTCGAATTTTCACATTTTCTAGGATTGTAATATGCACTAAGCATATGACTCCCCCATGATGTGATACTACCATAAAACCAACACGAGGCAAAAGGGATACAAATAGAGATAATTAATGGACATTATAGAACTTATATTTCTCATGAGAAACATACCACAAAGAGACTAGATAATATTCCAATATAAAAGCTAGGTGGTATACCTCATGTACACACATTTTTAGGATTGTGGAATGCCTAAGCATAACACTCCCCAAAATGGTATAGTCCATTAACCTCTCACAAGATCCAAATAAGATACCAAATATAACCATGTAAGGTTCAAACACAAGAAACACACATACATGGTGTGCCACCTAATCATACACAGATATGCTTGATACCTCAAGATAATTAAGTGGATATCACAACATGTACAAAAGCATGGAAGATACAAAACCAACACATGCACAATGGGGCGAGTAACTTTCAATGTAATGAGTTAAGCATTTGTTACCGCAAGGAGGAACATTGGATATATAATATAAGCATGATAATCCAAAATGCTTGGCTTGACACAAATAGTTGATGAAGATCCCTTAATTCTTCATAATGTAACCAAGTCTCCAATGCCCTCCAAAAAACACCTATTGATCAAGTTTTGGCTTGTTGGTCCCCAACCAAGTTGGGTCCTAAGAAGTTAGTCACAATAGGCTTGGAAACCCAAATGGTTCTTTTCTTGACACCACATTGGGCACCAACAAACTTGGAAAACATATTGCCAATCTCATCCTTATAAAGTGAATAAGCATCATCAATCAAGATAGGATTGTATGAGGAGATACCAATAGTGCATGAGTAAGAAATGTGCCCCTTCTCACGACATATGTGGCAAGTTCTACTCTTGCCATATTTCTTCTTAGGTGAAGCCACAACTCGAGGAAGAGCTCGAGTAGTCCTCTTAGGAAGAGGCCCGTCAATGACTTGAGGTGGAGCTTGAGGCCACTTCCCTTGTTGCTTCACACTAAGAGGCTTTTTCTTCAATGGGCAAGATCTAACATGGTTCCCTTCTTCCTTGCACTCGAAGCAAACAATGTTGGCCAGATTCTTGACTTGATCTTGGCCATTCTTCTTGTTGTCCTTGTGCTTCAACTTGATAGTGGACTTGTTCTTGACATTGGAGTTGAATCCAAGCCCACTCTTGTCCTTGGGGGATTTTTGCACACTCAAGATTTTGTTGAGTGTGGCCTTCCCTTGGTGACCCTTTTTCAAGTCATTCTTCAAAGAAGTGACTTGAGCGTTGAGCTCTTTGATTTCCTCTACATGGTTAGTTTCAATAAAAGTACTAGAGGAACTAGATGCTACATTGTTAGAGCAACAAGGCACAAAATGTAATTCATCACGAGATATAGCATGGTTGAGAGAGGATGAATTAAAAGGACTAGCACATGGCAATATAACATTTGGAGTAGATATAGTGCTAATGTCCCCATGAGGCCCACTAGATGTTACCTTTGACACAATGGCCTCATGAGCTAACTTTAGCCTTCCATGGGAGACTAGAAGATCCTCATGCGAGCTTGAGAGCTTGACATGACTTTCTTCTAATTTCCCATAGTTGCTAGTTAGCAAAGCAAGTTGAGACTTTAGCTCAACATTCTCCTTCAAAATAGATGCTTCACAAGAAATAGAGTTAGTAGCACAAGCATCATCATTATTAGCAAGAGGTGAGGGCAACTTGGCAAGCTCTTTTGAATATGAAGGTTTAAGTTGCTCATGCGACTCGGTGAGTTTGATGAGCTCCCACTTAATGACCCGAGAGCCATTTTCGAGGTGCTTCAAATCCTCAACAAGTTTAGCATAAGCAACTTCAAGTTCATCATTTTTAATCTTGAAGGAGTTAGCCACCACAAGTTCTCTATCATGGTATTCCTTTACTCTAGATAATTCTAGAGTAAAAGTCTCCTCAAGAGATTCTTTGGTGGTTTGTTCTTCTTCAAGGGAGTCCTTTAGTTGAGCAAGTTCATTAGCATACTCACTCTCAAGCGCAAACTTTTTATCAATTATGTTTTCTTGCTCCTCAATAAGATCATTGCCTTCTATAGCATAATTCAAGATTTCAAGAAAGTTGGAGGAAGCAATTTTATTTTTGTAGAGAGCACTATAGACAACCTCTCCCATTTTCTTAATAGAGGTAATATCATACTTACCTCGATAATCATCATTATCATTTTCAACCTCATCATCATCATGAGATACAATGGGATCCAAATAGGTTACCTTTGTTCCCTTAGACATAAGGCATATGTGAGAACCGGAGGAAGGTGATGATGAGATTGCACTTGTAGCTCTATTCAAGACCTTGTCTTGGTCCATAGAATCTTCGGTTTCCTCTACATGGTTAGCAACACAAGCACTAGAGGAAATAGAAGCATTTTTATCATGGCAACAAGACAACACAAGCATATCATCATGAGATTTATTCAAGTCATTTCTACATGATATGCAAGGACTGTTAACACAAGCATGTAATAAGTTTGTAGTTCTAGAAGTGTAAAAGTCCAAAGATAGATCATTGCAACTAGATAGAGATGAGGGATTACAAATAGTAAGCACACTATCCAAATTGCAATTTCTATCACCACTCACCATATTATTACCTTGTGAAAAATAACATGTTGGTGAAGTCGTAGACGATGAGAAATCATCTCGACCGGAAGTGGAAGCAACACAATCATCCTCAATAATGTTAGACTTGCTATATTTATCTTGAATCTTGGTCCATATTTCATGAGCACTCAAATAAGGCATGATCGAAGAAAGAACTATATTGCTCACAACAAGTGAAATAATTTTAGTAGCTAGAGCATCTATACAAGAGTTCAACTTCTCCTCTAAAGGTTCATTTTGGGGATCCATAGGAGAAGAGAAACCCATATATAGATATCCCTTGATATTTGGGTGAATTCCCTGAAATAAATTAAGCATGCGAGATTTCCAAACATCATAATTTATGCCATCGAATGTGAACCTATCATTGTGCACAAATCCCCTAGCCGACATATTTACTCTCAAGGCGGTGAAGCCTAAAATGAGAGATCGGACTCTGATACCAATTGAAAGGATACATATGTCGCCTAGAGGGGGGGGGGAATAGGTGATTAAAACTTCTCCGAGAGTTGCTCAACAAAGGCGGAATTAAACTAGTGTTTACTTTGATAAGCACAAGACCAAGAACAACTAGGGTTCACCAACAACTTATGCTAAGAAAGTCAAATAACTATGTGATAGCAAGATATATACTTCAAGCACGAAGGATATCTCAAAGTAAAGTGCATAAGTAAGAGCTCGGGTATAGAGATAACCGAGGCACGCGGGGACGATGATATTTTACCGAGTTCCTCCCAACATGGAGTACGTCTCGTTTGGAGAGGGGGTGGTATCAAACCACCAACACCACAAAAGGCCTCCCTTATTCTCCTGTGAATTTCACCCCAACGGGACCAATCCACGCTTCCACTATCGGTGCACTTGTCGGTGGCAATCCGGAACCTCTCACAAGGTTGGGGCACTTCTCCACAACTCAATTGGAGGCTCCCAACAAACAAGCTTGGGGAAATCTCCATAACCTAATTGGAGGCCCCAAGTAATCCAAGTACCTGCAAAACCACCAAACCGTCTAGGGTTCCAAGAACCCAAGAGTAAAAAGCTTCTCACCTTTCACTCAATCAAATTCTCACCGAGAACTCAAACCTATGCACCAAATGCAATGGCAAGAACACAAGTAGTGCTCAAATCCTTCTCTCCCAAATTCCACCAAAGGTACAAAAGCTTGTGGGGGAATAAGAGAGGAAGAACAATGGAGGAAATCCACAAAAGACTCCAAGATCTAGATCCCAAGATGTTCCCCTCACTTAGAGGAGAGATGGATTGGTGGGATTCTAGATCTAGATCTCCTCTTTCAAATCCCTAAAGTATATGCAAGAATCAATGGAGGGATTGAGAGATAGCAAGCTTAAAGAGGTCAACAATGGCGGGGGAAAACTTGCAAGAGAGCTAGGGAATCATTGGGGAAGAAGGGGCCCTTAAATAGGTCCCTAGAAATCCAACCGTTAGGCCCAGGAATCGCCCGGTCCGGAGTCTCCGGACTGGGACCAGAGTCTCTGGTGTACCTAGGACAAACGGGGACAATCTGGAGGACGTACTGGACGCGGTCCGGAGATAGACCGGAGATTTAGTCCGGAGTCTCTGGTCTTACAAAAACTGGCAGAAAGACCAATACAAAAACATCCATAACTTTTCCATCCGGACTCTGATTTTGATGATCTTGGGATCGTTTTAAAGAGGAAAATAAGCTCTACAAGATCATACAGAAAAAACATAATAGTTCAGCAAGGGAGGATAGAACCAAATGACGAAAGGTTTAACCTCTCTCAAAAAGATAAACCAGTAAAACCTCCAACATCGAAAACGTAGTAGAGAATGCATATGAAATCCGTTTTCGATGAACTAGAGATTGTCATGGAGATTAAAACAAGCTCTAAATCCTCACATGAGTAAGAACCAAATAATGGAAGGTTTTACCTATCTCTAAAAGACATACCGGTAAAACCTCCAAGATAAAAAACGCAATAAGATATAAAGGGGAAATCCGTTTTTGATGAACTATGGCTTGTTATGAATATTACCACACGCTCTAGAACCTCACATGGATACTATACAAATAACAAACAATAAAGGATGATGCTAAGTATGCAAAGGTTTGAGCTCTCTCTAAACGATATGATCGAGTTACTCACTTGAGATCCCCTCTTGATAGTACAGTTATCTATTCTATAAACCGGTCTCCCCAACTAACACCATGAGACCGGTACGAAGAAAACCCTATCAATATCATACCTTTGTCTTGCACATATTCCACTAGATCTTGATGTATACGATCTTGTCCTTCTTAAGATGGAACACCTTTCTTGATTGCTCTTGCACGCACTCGCTTGATGAAGACTTGCAAGTTGCTCCCCCATACAACATGGGGAAACCTTTACTTTGACCTTATCTTCATCAATCCATGATCACCGAGGATGGCAAGCTTCAAGCATGATATCTTCTAGATATTGCACATCTTTAGCTTGCACATCATTTCTTCTTTTCTTCATTATGTTGATGCCTTGAAGGTGCACCAGAGATATTACTCCATCTTATTCTTCAAGACATACTTGCCATAGGTTTAACTCTCACATGACCAATCTGTGGATCACTCTTTGAACACCTTGGTCACCACTTGATCCTCTTCACTTTCTTCTTCTCCAAACCTTGAAGCCAACATATGGTTCAAGCATTGCCTATGGACAATTCCTACAAGTACAACTTGATACAAGCATTAGTCCATAGAGATTGTCATTAATTACCAAAACCACTCTGGGGGCCCACATGTTCTTTCAATCCTGCCTTCCTCACAACCCGCTTCGTCCACTCCACTTCTGCCACCTGTGTGGCTTCCCATCCCGACCACATCCCCCTCTACTACCGTGCCACGTTTGGACCCACGCACATCCCCATCACCGCCCATTGGTTCCCCGAATTCCTCGTACCGCTCCGCATCTTCAGATCCCGTGACGCGATCTCCTCTGTCCTCCGTGCCCGGACGCGTTTTATCGCCTCCCGTACCGCCCACAACTACCTCCCCACCCAACCATCGCTCGTCAGCTTAGCCCGCCCCACCCAAACAATCAATTCTGGTAGAGGCACCCGACAATGTACACACCATGTGGACTAGCGACAAATCTGGATTTTTCATGCCCAAACAACACTTCAACCTTTCTGTTTCCTCTGACATTTCTCCCACACCCTCCTCCTACCGAGCAGCTCTCAAAGATACCTATTGGTACGATGCTATGTTAGATGAATATAATGGTCTAATTCGGAATAAAACTTGGTCTCTAGTGCCTTGTCCTGCATGTGTCAATGTGGTGACCGGCAAGTGGATCTTCCGCCACAAACTTAACTCGGATGGTTCTTTGGCGCGGTATAAAGCTCGATGGGTTGTTCGTGGCTTTACTCAGCAAGAAGGAGTGGATTATGGGGAGACATTCAGCCCGGTGGTCAAGCCCGCTACCATTCGAGTTGTGCTCAGCCTTGCCACCTCCCAGTCATGGCCTATTCACCAATTGGATGTCAAGAATGCATTTCTACATGGAGAACTCCAGGACACAATGTATTGCCAGCAGCCCTCTGGCTTTGTGGATTCATCACAACCCACTCATGTGTGTCGCCTCAACAAGTCCTTGTACGGGATCAAACAAGCAGCACCTTGTACTTGGTTCCTGCGCTTCACCTCCTTCTTACAAACACTTGGATTTGTCTCCTCCTAAAGTGACACCTCCCTCTTCATTCTCCACACACCCACCACCATTGCCTATCTCGTCTTATATGTCGACGACATCATTCTTACAGCCAACACCACCGAAACCCTCCACCAAATCATGCATTCCCTCCACAATGAATTTGGCATGAGTGACCTTGGTGATATTCACCATTTATTGGGTGTCAACGTCCACCGCACCGACCGTGGCCTGTTTTTGTCCCAACAGCAGTATGACCTTGAAATTCTTGAGCGGGCCCATATGCTCAATTTTCACCCCATAGCCACTCCTATTGACACCCTCGCCAAACTCTCTAGCGACGCCGGCCCACCTGCTGCTGATCCCTCTTTGTCTCGAAGTCTAGCTAGAGCACTTCAGTAGCTCACCTTAACTCACCCCGATCTCTCCTACGCAGTATAACAAGTATGCCTATTTATGCATGATCCGCGAGAGGGGCACTTCCAACTGATCAAACGCATCCTTCGCTATGTTTGTGGCACCACCCATCTTGGTCTTTAGCTTCATCGCCACTTGTCTCACGAGCTCATCGCGTACTCCGACGCGGATTGGGCCGGCAGCCTCGATACAAGGAAATCCATGTCCGGCTTTGCGGTGTTTCTCGACGCCAATCTGGTTTCCTGGTCATCCAAGCGTCAGAACACGGTCTCTCGATCGAGCGCTGAAGCCGAATACCGCACAGTTGCCAACTGCGTGGCCGAGTCCGTCTGGCTCCGCCAACTGCTCCAAGAGCTCCGGCGACCCTGAGGCAAGTATACTGTGGTGTACTGCGACAATATCAGTGCAGCATACATGTCCAGCAACCCTATTAAGCATCATCAAACCAAACATATAGAGATTGATCTGCATTTTGTGAGGGACAGGGTTGCTCTCGGTGAAGCTCAAGTGCTGCACGTGCCCAAGAGCTCTCGATATGCTGACATTTTCACCAAGGGGCTGTTGTTTGCCATCTTCCAAGAATTCAGGTCCAGTCTCAACGTGCTGCCAAGCCCGGTCTCGACTGCAGGGGGTGTTGAACCGTGACATTGTAACGTTTCTCTCTGTACCTATTTATACCGATACTCTAGGATAGTTCTATTTTATCGCCACCACGCGCCTGCGTGCGCCTCTGTCGTGGGTGGTTAGATCTCTGAACTCTGGACTTAAGCCCTCTGGGCAATGATCAATAGACAACACAATTTTACCCTTTAGAAATTACTACAGTTAGTTAGATCACCTGGATCTTCATCACCTCTAGCCGACCAGCGCTGCCACTGAGGTCTATCGCCTACGTTGCCCTGCCCTCTACAATGTCGGAGTAGCCACTACTCAGTCGCTGGTGTTTGTATATACATGATTTTTTCGATGGATTGCAGGGAGCATCTGGCAGATGGTAATGTGAAATTTTGTTTCTTTTTGGCTGTGTAGTAGTGTGCAAATTTTTATGTAACATTTGCTTCTGAAATCATTGTAGCAATGGCGTATAGAAGCTGAGGCTAATGATGAAGCATAAAGGCTTCTTAGCTTAGATTCTTCTGAAGCATTATCTCTCTCGAAATAGGCTTTCGCCCCGCTTTATAAATAAAGCCAAATCCAGGTTCATACAAGCATCCCAACAACACCAAGGGCCGGAGCCAAGCGAAAAAGAAAAGGGGTAAAAGTCCACTGGGGCCACAGCACAACAAAGCGCAAGACAAAAAGGAAAAAGGGAGCAGGGGGGTTCGACGATGCTCAGGCCCCCACCTGGGACGAGGGAGCCAGAGCCAAGAAGGAAGACACCGCCGTCCTCAAGGCTCGAAGAGTGCCGTCAAGAGTCTCCCGGTCATGCTGCCGCACCATGGGGGACCACTACTGCAGGAAAGCAATAAAGGAAAAATAGAGTCAGATGTACGGGTGTGGAAAATCTGCTCAATCACCATCTTATTTCTCACGTTCCAAAGGGTACACGTAAGGGCCGCAAACACTAGCCAGAAGAGGCGGCGCCCCCTCCCAGCCATGTTCGCCTCGGCCTCCTCGAGCTCCAAAGCCTGCCAAGATGGCCCAAGCGCCTCCCGAACAAAACTCCACAAAAACCCCGTCCCCGAGCAGGAGAACATAATATGGGCACAGGTCTCCGTAATCCCACACAGAGGGCACATACCATTACCTGGCCCATTCCTCTTGGCCACCTCCACCCCAGACGGCAAGCGGTCCTGAAGGAGCTGCCAAACGAAAATACGAATACTAAGAGGTAGAGGAGCCTTCCAAAGGGACACGGGGGTCGGGGCACTGAAAAAGGGCCCGGTAGGCCGAGCTAACCGAGAACTCCCTAGATGGGGCCAAACGCCATGAGGCGGCATCCGGCCCTGCCGCCAGGAAGGGGGGATCTCCGCCGAAAGGAGCTGGAACTCGTCCGCCTCGGCCCCATTAAAGGAACGCCGGAATGAGATGTTCCAGCGTCCCTCACAGAAGGCCTCAGCCACAAGGATCGACGGGGAGGCAGAGATGGCAAACAACGCCAGGAACTGGTCACAAAGCGGGATCGCCTGCAACCACGAGTCAAGCCACAACCTCACAAGGTTCCTGTTACCCAAACTAAATGACAGGCCGGTCCTCATCAGGTGTTTGATAAGCTGGATGGCCCTCCAGAACTAGGAACCCTCTCGGTGCTCACAAGCAAGAAGGGGCCGGCCCCAGAGGTACTTCGCTTTGATGAGCTGCAGCCAAATCCCTCCATCATCCCGAAGGATGCTCCATACCCATTTAAGCATCAACGCCACATTAAAGTGGCGCGAATCAAGGATACTTATGCCCCCAAGATTTTTGGGGGCGCATAAATCAGCCCACTTAACCATATGGTACTTCTGGTGTCTGTCCCTGGCTGCCCAAAAGAATCTAGAGATCTCCTTGGCGAACTCTACATGGACCCCTTCAGGGAGTAGGTATAGTCCCATCTGGTACATCGGCAAGCTCGAGAGACAGGAGTTGATCAGTATCGTTTTTCTCCCCTTAGTAGTGAGTCTGGCCCGCCAGGGTTCAGCGCAAGACCGGACCCTAGCTACCAGGGGGGCAAGGTCCTTGATCAGAACACGAGTCTCTCGGATGGGCATACCTAGGTAAGTAGTCGGAAAGTCAGCCAATTTGCAGTTCAAGTTATTAGCAATGCGGAGCCGATCCTCCTCAGGGAAGCCCATAACGAAGATCTCACTCTTGTCAAAGTTGATCTTGAGACCCGACATGGACTTGAAACAAAGAAGCAGGAATTTGAGGTTGATGATGTCGAGGTCGGAGCCCTGGACCATGATCATAGTATCGTCCACATACTGGAGATGGGAGATGCCCCCTCCTGGGATTAGGTGGTCCACCAGGCCCAAAATGTGGCCAGCGGACTTAGCCCAATCCAAAATCTTGGCCATGGCGTCCACCGCGGCATTGAACAGAATGGGGGAGATCGGATGCCCCTGCCTAACCCCACATGAAGGGGAGAAATAGGGGCCAATCTCCCCATTAATACTAATTGTTGTCTTGCCGCTCATCACAAACTGCATGATCCAACAGATCATACAGTCATCCACACCCCTCCTCTCCAGCACTGACCTCAGAAAGGCCTAGTCCAGGCGATCATAGGCCTTCTGGAAGTCAAGCTTGAGGAACACTGCTTTCTGACGATTCTCCTTAACCTCATGAATAATCTCATGGAGGGCAAGAACGCCGTCATGGATTAGGCATCCCTTAAGGAAAGCGTACTAGAGGGGATGGGTGAGGCGCCCCATCATTGGGGCGAGCCTCAAGGCACATACCTTCGCAAAGATCCTCTGGATCACATTAATTACCGCGATTGGCCTAAACTGGCGGATATCCATGGCCCCCTCTACTTTGGGGATCAGGGTAATCAGCCAAATTTAAGGAGCGACATGACCAGGGTTCCGGAATAGAACTCCTGGAACAACAGCATGATCACAGGATGCAACTAACTCTAGAAGGTCTGAAAGAAGGCCACCGGCAACCCATCAGGGCCAGGGGCCGACCCACACCTCATGGACTTTAGGGAGGCCGCCACCTCCTCGGGGAGGAACGGGAGTGTGAGCTACGCGTTCTCGGCAGGGGTGACAAGCGCATCCCCGGACCAAAACTCCAGTGCCAGGGTGAGCCCCGAGCGGGGCGCACAAGAGAACAACTCCTTGTAGAAGGGGAGGAGAGTTCCTGCGGGGACTCCAGCAGGGAGTCCCCCTCCCAGAGGAAGGGAATCGAGCACTTCCTCCTCCTGCCATTCGCAATGGCATGGAAGTAGGACGTGTTTGATTCCCCTTGGACCGTCCAGTTCTGGCGGCTCCGCTGTCGCCAGAACGCCTCCTCCCCCTATAGATATCCATAATGGAGGTCTCCAGGGAATACCTATGGGCCCAAGCCTCCGCCGAGAGGCCACGTTGGTCAGCCTCTAGGTCCAAGGCCTAGATCTCCCCTAGGAGGGACTCTTTTTGTTCTCTAAGGGCCGCCCCCAGGTTCGCACCCCATCCCCGCATAAACCGTCGGACGAGTTTGGCAAAGTGGTGCCAAAGGTCGACCGCGCAGTAAATCCGAGGGGGGAAGCGTCCGCCTCAGCCCACTTCGACCGAACTACCTCCACAAATTCAGCCTTATGGAGCCAGAAGGATTCGAAGTGGAAGCGGTTCAGTCTCGGGGGAGGGCCTCCTCCCGAAGAGAGGAGGAGAGGGGTGTGGTCGGAACCAATCCTGGTGACAACCCTGAGGGAAAAGCGGGAAGGCCAGCTCCCAGTCCACCGAAACAAAAACCCGATCTAGGACACTACGAATCGGGTTCAGCTGCTTGTTAGTCCACGTATACCTCGCGCCCACCCGCACGATCTCACACAACGCAAGATCAGCGATGCAGTCATTGAACATACGCATCCTAGGGTGGTCCACGTTCGCCGAGGTCTTGTCATCAGCGGATCGGATAAGGTTAAAATCCCCGGCGACCACCACGGGGATTTCTGATTGTTCCACCTTTGACTTGAGCTCCTGCAGAAACTCGGCGGACCGCTGATGGTCCGCGGGGCCATAGACAATAATAATCTCCCACTTGAAGCGGGAGCGCCTATGCGTGAGAGACATGCTCATGAAGAACTCCCCACGGTCCATATCGTCCACCTCGAAAGTCTCCTCCTTGACCCCGAGGAGGATCCCTCCAGAGTGGCCAATGGCTGGGAGCCATGACCAAATGAACCTACAGCGGCTGAGACCCTCCAGCTCGAAAATGGTGAAGTCCTGGCAAATCGTCTCCTGAAGGCCGACAATATCCGGCACCTCACGACGCAAGTAGTCCTTTATTTGGCGGCGTCGGCCTTCCTGCCCAAACCCCCGGATGTTCCAGATGAACGCCCAAAAGGCCCGGAGGATGTCCATCTAGAGAAACTCATAGGTGGGGGGCCCTTAGTGGGGGCGGAACGGGCACGACTCTGAACAGGGGCGGGATCAGCTGATCTGGGTGGTCTCCCGCGCGGCCTCCCTGAGGGAGGCAGCTCTCGGGTGACCTCCCTGCCATCAGGCGCAGGAGGTGGATCCCTGTTAAGGTTTGGGTGGGAAGCCCCGGCCTCAACAAGGAACCAAGCACGCTCGCGCTCCCGTGCATCCCGTGCATGGGCCGCGGCGATCGCGCCCTCGTACCCCTCCCTAGCCTTAATAGCAGCCAACTGGGACATCTTGGGGCCCTTCTCGCCACGAAACACTATCCCACAATCATCGGCAACATCCCCTAGATGAGCCGGGGGGATGTCGGCAAGCACAGAGAACCTGGAACTACAAGAGCAAGAGGAGCTAGGAATGGACACCGGGGTAAAAGCGCGGGGGGGGGGGGGGTACCTGGGAACTCGTCGCGAGCTGTCGCCCTGCGGGTCGCACGCTCCTCAACGGCCGGCTCAGGCCCAGTCAGCCCCACCCTTGCCACCGCAAGGAGCATGCTGTGACGGGAGGGTGGCGGGGGGGCGACGAAGCTTGGAAGCAGCCGCGGCGAGGTCAGAGTCAGTCGAGGCAGCCGCCGCGGCCCCCGAGTCCGGAGTGTCCAGGGCAAGGGAGTAGTAGACCACCCCCGGAGACCGAGACGACGCCTGGGAGCACACAATCATCCCCACACTCCCCGAGGTGACCACATCCGGGGAGCTAGGGGCGTCAGGAGTAGGGGGACATCTGAGCCCGAGGGGAGCCGAAGTGGGATCCGTACTGTGTGATGCCAAGGTCGAAAGGAGCGGAGGGGTCGGGGTGGGAGAAGCGGGGAGTCTCGACCTGCACCATCTTGGCCGGTGCACTGAGCGACAGCGGCCTCCGTCTAGGGAAGAAGCCCCCCCCTCCCCCGGTGAGCTCGGGAGAGTCCCTGCCAGGGACGCCAAGGGGCCACCCCTAGCCCCCTGGGGAGGGAGGGGTGGAGGAGGGGGGAGGCGTCCGTCGCCAGGGGTGATGGGTCCACCCTAGAGTCACAGTCCTCCTCCGATCCTTGGCCGGTCCCCAGGCTACCACCAGCCGAGGGGGGGGTACGGGGGCCTAGGCCTAGCCGACGACGCGTCCTCGTCAAGCTCCACCAGGAGATCCCTCCCCACCCGGTCGAAGAAGACCCGAGGCAGGGAGACCGGGAACACCGAGGGGTCCGGACACAGGAGTCTGATCCAGACCGCCCCATGGCCCGAGAGCGAGTCCACGTCTTGTTGGAATTATGCCCTAGAGGCAATAATAAAGGTGTTATTATTATAATTCTTGTTCATGATAAAGTTTATATTCCATGCTAGAATTGTATTAAGCGTAAACATTAATACTTGTGTGGTTTGTGAACAACACCGTGTCCCTAGTACGCCTCTATGGACTAGCTCATTGATCAATGATGGTTAAGGTTTCCTAACCATAGACATGAGTTGTAAATTGATAATGAGATCATATCATTGGGAGAATGATATGGTGGACAGACCCAAACTAAGCGAAGCAATTAGATCGTGTCATCATGTTCGTCTTTGCGAAGCTTTTCTTATGTCAAATATTGTATTCCTTAGACCATGAGATAATGCAACTCCCTGGTATCGGAAGAAAGCTTTGAGGTCATCAAACGTCATCCTATGAGAGGGTGATCATAAAGGTGTCTCTCAGGTGATCGGAAAGTATCTGTTGGGTTGTATGTATCGAGATGGGATTTGTTCCTCCCAAGTCGGAGAGATATACTTCGGGCCCACTCGGTAATCGATATCAACACCACTTGCTAGCATGTGGTTAAGGAGTTAATCACAAAGTGATATCGGATTATGGAACGAGTAAAGTACTTGCTGTGAACGAGATTGAACTAGGTATGACGATACCGACGATCGAATCTCGGGCAAGTAAAATATCGCGAGACGAAGGGAATATATATATGGGATTGATTGAATCCTGGCATCGTGGTTCATCCGATATGATCATCGATGAAAGTGTGGGAGTCAATATGGGTGCCCAGACCCCGCTGTTGATTATTGATAGAAGATCATGTCTGCATATTCTCGAACCCGCAGGGTCACACACTTAACGTGTCTCGGCGCTAGGATAGATTGGATAATTGGTTTATGAATTTTTGTTCGGAGTCTCGGATGGGATCCGGGATGTCACGAGAGGTTCCGGAATAGTCCGGAGAATAAGATTCATATAAGGCAGTGCAGTTTTTGGAGTTCGGAACTGTTCCGGATTAATCGGTATTGTACCGGAAGCTTCTAGAACCTTCTGGAAGGGGGCCAACATGGTCCCACCTTCCGGGAGGGGGCATGGGCCTATGAGGGAGTGTCCTGGCCGCATTGGGCCAGGGGCACAAGGCCCCATAGGGCCCAGCCGATTCTAGATAGATTTAACTCGTTTAAATCTAGGGATAGAATTTCTAGATAAGGGGATAAGTTTAAACCGTTTAAACTAGAGATAGGCTTGGAGGAGGGGCTAGGGCTGGCCGCCGCCACCCCCTCTATATATAGAGGGCTGGTGCGCCCCCTCCCCCCACACACACATCTCCCTCCAAGCCCTAGTAACCCTGCTGCCTTCCTCTCTCCCTCCCGACTGTTTGTAGGCGAAGCCCTGCAGCAGAAATTCTCCACCATATACACCACGCCGTCGTGCTGTAGATCCAATCCATCTCTCCACCATACTTGCTGGTCCGAGGAAGGAGGAGACGTCGAGGTGCTGCACGTGTGCATCTCACGGAGGCACCGCCACTTGTGGTGCTAGATCGGATCGGATCGCGAGGAGGAGAAGCGAGTACGACTACATCACCCACGTTCCGACGAACGTTCCGCTGTGCGAATCTTCAAGGGTATGAAGATCTAATCCAATCTCTCTCGTTGTTTGCATCTCCTAGATTAGATCTTGGCTTTCCCTCTGTTCGCTTCCGTAGAAAATTTTGATTTACTATGCTGCGAAACCCTTCACGTCCACCTCCAGGAACTTGCCCACGGTCTGAGCAATGAGGGCCACGATCTCAGGCTGCTTGGCCTCAGAGGGGAGACCCACCAGACGAACCCAAACCTCTGAAAGAGTTTCCACCGACTCCTGGACGGCCGAAGATTGCTTGATGTCGACCTTTAGCTGGTGAAGCGGCAGGGTGAACGACGACCCACAGGCACACATCCGGAGGATCGCCACCGAGGGGAAAGACACTGCAAACTCAGAGGCAGAAATGCGCCGGACTGGCCACTCGTGGCCAGGCAGGACCTCTCTGAACTCCTCCTGCAGTAGCGCCTCGGTCACCTCCACCGAGAGAGGGGGGTCCTGGACCGGCTGCACCGTCACCACGACAAGCGTCTCCGGCACAGTCATGGGGACCCCTCCCATGTTGATGAAGTAGAACCCGCCGTTCACCCCATGACCATAATATTCCAGGCACTCCATCGGGCGGGAAGAGCCCAAGGCGGAACCCGTCAACCTAGACCCAGGGGCGAGCGGCAGAGAACTCGTGGACGCGGCGGCCTTCTTCTTCTTCTTCTTCTTCTTCTTCGGGATCGGCGCATGTATAATGAGATTTTGGTAATATGCAAAAACATTTATTTGGTTTTCATTTGACACATATCTTAGTGCAATATAAACATGTTTACTTGCGAACTAAGAACAAAACGTGCTGGGCTCGGGCTGGCGTAGCGACTTGTGAGGAAGATAGTTCTGATGCAGAAGACACACTGATCACCGTGTAGAACCATGTATTTCCATTTAACAAAAATTCATAGTGAATACGGTGAAGAGCTAGAGACATTTTTTTCTCCACCACACATGCTTGCAGATACTTGACAATACAGACCAGGAGAAGCTTATAGATGGAAATATGTGAAAGAGCCATGTTGCAATTCAGTTTACACACTTATGTACGGTTACAGTCCCTCCATTCAAAATAATAGTGTTAAACGTTACATGGAGCCATTTACATGCCAGCATCAAATATGTTTGCTAGAGTTAGGAAAACATGCTGCAGATCAGCTAGCAAACCCAGCAGGTCTTGCAACATATTTTCTCCTATCTGGATGTCTGTCTGCAAAAAGAAAAATGTCTCTACAATTGAACAATGACTTGTTACTTAATCTCTCTGTCGCCTGGGATACAAGGGTTCAGTAAGAGGTTCTTTTTTCTAATACTCTGATAGTCATGCTGGTTCACCTAGGTGGCGACAAATTGATGTACCCTGCTGGTATTCTTAGCATTCAGTTACGTGACTTACATAATTAGAGCAGATAAGTTTCATTTCTCTTACACATTGTTCTCTACTCGCCAGTTATCACATCGGTTCAAGGTGTATTAAAATTTTGCTCAATGGAAATCCTCTCTTTTCCATACAGTACAATATACTGGAGTACAATCAACAATCAAGAGACTTGTATATCTGTCTATACATGATGGTACTTTGAAATTACAAAGCTGCCTTAAAGCCAATA
The DNA here is from genome assembly GCA_916181665.1 of Avena sativa. Taxonomy (NCBI): domain Eukaryota; kingdom Viridiplantae; phylum Streptophyta; class Magnoliopsida; order Poales; family Poaceae; genus Avena; species Avena sativa. Next base: position 360,075,233 of record OV702299.1, on the reverse strand, counting down.
TCGACGAATAATCCACACAGACAGGCTCGTACATCTGTCTATACAAGATGGAACTATGAAAGTTGCAAATCTGCCTCAGAGCCAGCCAATATCGATCATCTACACGGGTATCAGGCTCGTCGTAGATGATGCATGAAGCGGCTTGTACCAATGTGGCTGCACAAGTCACCTGACGCCGCTGCACGTCCTGCCCAAGAAGTCCCGCTTATCGGTTTCGACTGCAAACTAGATTGTTTCGAAGTTGGAGGTTGAAATATAAACATTCACGATTGACCGGAGTTTAAGAGTGAAAATGGATATGAAAGGAAGAAGCAGGAATAAAAAAGCGCTTGACAAAATGCTTGAAATTAGAAGAACGGCAGCTCGGTACACATGTTGTCAGCGGGCAAGCCATTTCCAGTTCAGCCCTGTTATCCTTTTGCCTGCCTTGCCGTTTCGTCGGTTCACTTCTGCTAACAAGTTCTGAATTTAGTACTACCAATTCAAGTATGTATGAAGAAACTCTGCCGGATCTTAACTTGAAGTCAAAACACTTAATCAAGAAAAGAAAGGCATCAATCAAGTAGATCAATAAACGAGATGTAAAATCGATGCTAAAGTGATCACCAATTAACCATTGACTTCAAATTACACCACTGTTCGCAAATGTGTATCTATACAAGACGAGTCACGATCACCATGAGCGAGTAAAATAACACATGCTAATGTGTAATAAGAAACTCGTTTATCTATACAACATTGAGAAACTTAACAATCTACACGGAGATCAGGCATGCCGTCGATGTCGCATGAAGCGGCTTATACACATGTGGCCGCACGAGCCGCCTGATGCCGCTGCGCATCCTGCCCAAGAAGCTGTTGCCGCCGAGCCGCTTGGCCTTGGAGTGGTCGTCGTAGTGGGATGCTCCAACTTGGTAGTGCGCCAGCCACACCTTGCAGTCGACGTCCATGGCGAAGTTGTCGAGGTGGCGGCCGAGCACGTCGAGGGACGCGTGATGGCCATGCCCGAAGAGCAGCTCCACCTTGAGGTTCTTGGCGTAGACCGTGGGATCGGTGGGGCATGCCTCCATGGCCACCTTGGCGACGGCTCGCGCGCGATCGACGTCCCCGTTCTTGATCTCGAAGTTGATGAGCATACACCAGAAGTCGACGGCGCTGTCCTCGCCCGCGTATAGGCGGTGCCCCCACTCCAGGAAGAGGGCCCGGGCGGCGCCGACGTTGCCGTCGTTCCGTTCCATGGCGATCCACTCTCTGTACACGGAGGCGTAGTCTACGAGACGATTGCATCTGAGGGCGCTGCGCAGGAGGAGGCGTGCCTCCTTCATGTCGCTGTCAGCCTTGTACATCTCCTGCGCCTGCTCGCACCACCGCAGGGCATAGCCGCGGTCGGGGTAGGCGGAGTCCAGCATGTCGTAGGCACGGCGCCGGCGCTCCACCGCGGTGGCACCTGCTCCTCCGATCATCGCCATTGCCGATGGAAAACTGGGTATGGTATGGAATCGAGCAGAGCTACGGCGGAAGGACGTATGGATGTGTACATATAAGAGAGGGGCGCGTCATGATTGCTACTCGATTTGCCGTTTGCGTATCGTGCCGTTCGTGTTGGACTCGGAAACCAACCTGGCAGGCAGTCGGCATCTCTCGTTCCAATCCTAGTATGTATCTGAGTGGAGTAGTAACCAAACCGACATCAGTTCGGGGTATAATCAAGACCCGCATGCGCTATACGCACCGCCTTTTAACATGAGAGAAGATAACCAACCACGTAAACACGTCATTAACCGCCTTTTTGTATTATGTATATTTGGAACTCCTGGACATATGCTTATCCTGTACTAAATAACTGTTTCCAAATACTACTATTCCCTTCGACTCATATTAGTTGATTTGGATTTGTCTAGATTCATATGTATCTAGACATATTTTAGTGCTAAATTTGAGTCAACTAATAAGAATCAAGGGAGTACTTAACAGACTGCATGGTGTTGTTTATATTTATGGATCTAATTAATATATATAATTTCAATGACTCAGGTATGACCGATGACATAAAGATGATTGATGTGCTTCCTAGGAGAATATGTTAGCAATTCATATTCTCCTTTTGTACTACATGCGGTATTTGGTTAAAGATTGTAATCATTTGTTTGGTATTTTTTTGAAGCTCATAATCTGTTTGGTATTGTTAAGGAAAATGATACACATCCTCCGGGGGATCGAACGAAACGATCCCCCGGGTCTTCGCTCCCTCACGGACGTATAAGAGCCCACCCACGACTCTGCTTTCCCCTTCTCCTTTGACCTTCTTCCTTATCTCTTCCCGTCTCCATGTTCACGAAAACAGATCGCAGTGCCTACAAGCAGCCATCGTCTCTGGTTTTTTCCTACCTGTCCGTCTCCCCGCGCTCCCGAGCCTTGTCCGCGCCGCCCTTGCCTGCCGCGCCTTCCTCCACGCGGTGCGCTGCTCGTCCCTGAGCTTCCGCCGTCGCTTCCGCGCTCCACCCGCCGCCGGTCCTTGGTTTCTTCATCACTGGCGGGCGCTCCTCCATCCCCGCCTTCGTTCCTCTCCGCCGCCGCAACGACCCGGACCTCGCCTCCTCTGTCGCGCCGGATGCCCCTCCGTCGGAGCCCTGGCCTCCTATCCCCGGCCGGGCTTGCTACATGGCGCCGGCGGCGTTGCTACAGGCGTCGGCCGGGCTTGCTACATGGCGCCGGCAGAGTTGCTACAGGCGCCGGTGGCGTTGCTACAGGAAGCCGGCTGGGCTTGCTACATGGCGCCGGCGGCGTTGCTACAGGAGGCGGCCGGGCTTGCTACATGGCGCAGGCGGCGTTGCTACAGGAGGCGGCCGGGCTTGCTACATGGCGAAGTTGGATTTGCTAGACATTTTTTCTATAAACTTTTAGTGGTTTTGCTACAATAGCACAAAGGTTTTGCTACACTTGTTCTCCGGTTTTGCTACATTAGCACAATTCTTTTGCTACATAGTTTCCAGCGAAACTCCGGCGAAAGCCTCCGGAGAGGTCTATCGGCGAGTCTCCGGTGAGGTCGGGTTTGCTACATTAACACAACTTTTTTGCTACACGGTCGCCGGCGAGATCTCCGGCGAAATATCCGGCGAGGTCCAGTCTGTTTTTCTATTTTTAGGCTGAACAGTTTTCTGCTACATTGTAGCAAAAGCGGGACTAGTTGTAGCAAAAAGGGGCTTTATGTAGCAAAAGCGGGATTTCTGATTCAAAAAGAGGACACGCGGTTGGCTAGGGACCTGGGGGATAAAAAGCACAAATCCCCACGGGGACGTGTAGGGCTGCCCTATTGTTAAAGGTTTTGTACACTCTGGAAATAAGGTTCAGCTCGTGTCTTCCTTTACTCTAAAAATGATAGATTTACATTACTAGAGAGAAGTGAGTGCAGAAAATATTCTATTTGCAACATTGATTGTCTTCTCTTAGTATTATGTTCTTAGCTATTTTTCTTCATTACTGTTGAACCGTGTCATTGTAACGTTTCTCTCTGTATCTATTTATACCGATACTCTAGGATAGTCCTATTCTGTCGCCACCACGCGCCTGCGTGCGCCTCCGTCGTGGGTGGTTAGATCTCTGAACTCTGAACTTAAGCCCCCTGGGCAATGATCCATAGACAACACAATTTTACCCTTCATCTTGGTATCAGAGCTCCAGGCTCAACTCTCCCCACCATGGCCGACCCCAATTCCTCCTCCTCGGCTCCGGCAACGGCGGCGGCCATGACCACACCCTCCCTCTCCTCTCCCCTAGGAACTGATCCTCTCACTCACCTCAACCAGCACCCTCCCTCCTTCCGGCCACGGGCGCCTCCCACCCCAACCCACACCGACGACCATGTCCTTTTCGGTGACGACCTACCCAACCCCGTTCCCGTACTGCCTACCTCCGCTGCCCTTCCCTTATCGCTCCGGCCTTGGCTCTTTCTCTCTCTGCTTCGGCCCCAACCACTACCTCCCCTTCCACACCCTCCCTCTGTATCCACAACGCCCAAGTCTCCACCTACTTCGATTACAAAGTCACCTCTGCGGGGGGCAAATCTCTCCAAATGGCGCCAGACATTTACATACCTTCTTACCATGTACCAGGCCCTCGATCATGTCACGGAAGGTGCCGCTCCAGCTGTGCCATCCGACACCTGGATTGCCGACGATATTCACATCTCCTCATGTTTATTGCCACGATCTCCGACGATCTCTTTGTTGGAGATATGACCTAGAGGCAATAATAGAAGTAGTTATTATTATATCTTTGTGTTTATGATAAATGTTTGCATTCATGCTATAATAGTATTAACCGGAAACATTAATACTTGTGTGATTTGTAATTAATTAGAGTCCCTAGTAAAGCCTCTTTATAATACTAGCTTGTTGGTTGATAGATGATCATGGTTTCCTGATCATGAACATTGAGATATTATTAACAATAAGATCATATCATTAGGAGAAAGGTGTCATGAACATACTCCTATAGATAAGCGTAGCATAAAGATCAAGTCATTTCATTAGTTTGTTTGCTATAAGCTTTCTGATACATAGTAACCTAATTCCTTCGACCATGAGATCATGCTAATCACTATCACCGAATGGATACTTTGATGAAATCAAACACCACACCATAACTGGGTGGCTATAAAGATGACATTGAGTGTTCAGAAAGTGTGTGTTGAGGCACATGGAATCAAGAGTGGGATTTGTCCATCCATATGACAGATAGATATACTCTGGGCCCTCTGGGTGGAATGTCATCCAATTAGCTTGCAATCATGTGACTGGCTCACAGGGGATCACATATCATGGGAACGAGAAAATAGTACTTATCGGTAATGAGGTTGAACTAGGTATGCAGAGATACCGACGATCAGACCTCGGATAAGTAAAATATCGCGAGACAAAGGGAAATTGGTATTGTATGTAAATGGTTCATTCGATCACAAAGTAATCGTAGAAATATGTGGAAACCATATGAATTTCCAGATTCCTCTACTGGTTATTGATCGGAGAAGAGTCTCGGTCATGTCTGCATAATTCACGAACCGTAGGGAGACACACTTAAGGATTCGATGTTGTTTAGAAGATATGGAATGTAAGTAGGGAGACCGAATGTTGTTCGGAGTCTCGGATGGTATCCGGGATAGAACGAGGAGATCCGGAATGGTCCGGAGAATAAGATTCATATAAGGAAAGTCCAATTCCGGAGTTCGGGAATGATTCCGGTGTTTTCACCGGAATGATCTAGAAGGGTCTAGAAGGTTCACCGGATCGGAAGGGGAAGGGCGCATGAATGTGTCATGACAAAGTGGAATGGTTGCATCATGTCCTAGGTCAAAGGGCTATGCAAATAAAGAGTTAATATGAATTCCAAAATTGAAAGTCAAAAGGCAGGTTTGAAAAGTCTAACTGGGAAAATGTTTCCTAGTGGAGGAAGAAGAGAATCCTTCTCTCCCTCCACTACAAGCCTAGAAGGAGAGGGAGTTGGGGAAGGATTCAAACTCCCCTCTCCCTAGTTGCCCCTCCCTCTCATAAATAGAGGGGAGGGGGCTGCCCCTCAAACACAACACCACCACCACCAAGCCCGTGTCGCCGCTGCCTGTCGCCGCCGCTGCCGCCTTGCGCTGCCTCCGCGCCGCCGCCCTAGTTTCCGCTGGATCCACCTCGTCCTCACCGGCTTCTAAACCCTAGATAGCCGGGGAAACCTTAATACTCCACCATAACCCGCTTCGGCTTAGGCAAAGCCCTGTGGGATCTTCCCTCTACTTCCGACACCACGCTGTCGTGCTGCCAGAATCGCGAGGAGAGAACTACAACCCTCCGCTGCATGCTGGAACAAGGGAGAGGAAGGTCTTCATCGAGTAACGAACGTGTGACCGACTGCGGAAGCGCTGCCGGAATGCAGGGCCGGAAGGATCGTCTACGCGATCTTGAGATCGGCAAGTGTATGACTACATCACCCACGAGAATCTGCTCTCATTAACCGCTTTGGAATCTTCGAGGGTGAGTACTCTAATCGACTCGTTGCTACAATCTAGTTGATAGATCTTGGCTTGTGTGTGTTCATGCGGTAGAATTTTTTTGTTTTCCATGCTACAAACCCCTACAGTGGTATTAGAGTGTAAGATCCCACCTTTATAATGGTAAAGATCCCTGTGATTGCAATGCTAGTCCCTGGATCAATTGCTAGCATCCACAGTTTAAGATGAAGTACACAGAAACAGAGGTCATCATTACATCGTCATTCTAGAGATAACATAGTCTTTTACAACTCCATAGCCATAGGCTAGTACAAGAGTTTAACTTAACGATATAAAGATAGAAGTCTTCATCTTCATGTGCCATAGGCAAGCATGTTGAGTGTAGACTCATAACCCCTAATCATCATCAGAGTATCCTGCAACATCACAAGTTACAGCCACAGTGGGTCAATACATTGGAATAGTATTGGCAAGTGATACCTTTGTAGAATATTAGCATCTATTTACTATATGAATTTGGCTAAGTGTAGCTTAGGCTTGCTTTGATCAAAATAGGTTTTACCTATCAGGTGAAAACACTAAGTTTTTGTCTGACAAAAACTTTCCCAAGGAACCACCAATAGAAATTGGTGAACCTTCACCCTTGTTCAACCACAAGTTTTTACTTAGAAAATTGGGATGAGGAGATTCTTGATAGCTTCCATGTCTTGATGCTCAAATTGTCCCATACCAGGGACATGACTAAGTACTTAGTTTCTTCCATCTGCAGAGGTTATGCACTTTCCCCACAAGACTTGATTTTCACCAAGACATGACCTTTCAGAAGCCTTCCCTTAGACCAAAATGGACGCGCTCCAAACATATAAATCCCCTACCACCAACTGTCCATTTGGCTAAGTTATTGCAACCTATATGATCCAGGCAGAGCCCATAATGCCATGTGGCTGCACTAGAAGCTTCTTAACATTTGGCATCTCAAATCCCTTTGTTACTGGGTGGCAATCCACAAGTGAGATACACAAGGTAAACCATAGAAATGGGCCTTGTGTAACCACTCAACCAAAAACCACCAAGCAATTACCATTCCACCCAGGTGTTTCATTCACTTAGTTGTTTTTATTAAACAAAAACATAAGTCAAAGACTTAGCAATATTTTTCCTTAGCATGTATACATTCCACCCTTGGTTACTACTAGCTAGGCTAAGCATGGAAATATCAAGTATCTTAGGGGAAATTCTAACAATTCTACAACTATTAGGATTTTCCAAGCATAGCATATAGATACTTAGCAAAATATTCATGCAGGCCCTATACAAAATATTTCTAATGCATAGTCAAAATATTGGGAAAAAATATGAAGCACCACTTGCCTTGGTAGTTGGGGGAGTAGCAACAATCTTCACACCCACAATCACTATTAGCACCAAAATCTACACATAAAATGATAGAACCAAATTCACATATCAAAATAAACAAGAAAAAATATATTAATGCATGCAAATGCCATGTGATGATTTTTCTAGATCAAGCAAGACAAGTGAAACAGTACTGAATCATAAACAAAACAATTATACACTAAATAAAATTAATTTGGCCCTTAGAACATTTTCCATATAATTTTTATATACAAAATAAGATTATAATTGTCTCTGCAAAAACAACCCATTTTACAGATGTAATGTATTAAACAAAGTGCATAATTAGATAGAATTATTTCTCCTGATTCCAATGATATATAATTTACAAAATTTGAACGTGTGGACCAAAAGTTATGAATTTTGCAAGTTTGAATAACTAATAGATCTAATTCCAGATTTTAAATCAAAACATAGGCCACGCGACACTTTCTGATTGGCCGATACCACTTCACACTACATCACGCTCGCGGGCTGTTGGATTAAAATGCATCGCACGACTCAGATCTAACTTACCCCTTCGTTTAAGTGATCTATTCCTACACGCCCGATCTAGATCTAACGGCCCACATCAAACAGACCAAAAGGCAGCGGCGCTGCGACGGTGGCTAGCAGCGGCGCGGTCAGACGGTGATGTCGCCGGCGTTATAGGAAGCGAGAAGGGCAGTGGTGTAGATCACCGTGTTCGCGTGACGATGCTGGAGCTCAAGGTGGTCTTCGTTGGCGGAGGGGCGCTCGGAGTTGTCAGTGATTGCTCGTTGGAGTTCGTAAAGGCGTCGAGCATAGCTGTTCGTCGATGTTGCCGAGGATGTAGATCATGCCAGAAAGAAATAAGCAGTGCGTTAGATGCGGGGAGCGATGCTGGTCATGCGAGTATCAAAGAGAGGGCAAGGCGCGCTCGGGACTAACCAGAACAGCTCGCCGGAGTTGAGTGTTTCGTCGGGCTCGCGCAGTCGTCAACGTTGCCGACGTTCGGGGTTGTCCTAGCACACATCAAAGGTGTTAAACGATGCACAAGGATGCAGGTAATGCGCTAGCAAGACCAGGAGGCAAGGGGCGGGGAGTTCTCACCGGAATTCGCTGCCGGAGTTCGTCGGTACAGCGACGGAGTGAGCTCGATTGCGGGCAGCCTGGTGGCTCTCTGTGGTTGTGGCTTGAGGGGAAATGAGCGGAAGGAGGAGGAGGTTAAATAGCTGGGGCGAGAGAGGAAATCACGCTGGCGTTTACTCGAATCAAGTGTAGAATCAAATCGGAGAAACGGCCGCGGGGAGCAGTTCCTCCGGCGCGTGATTGACGACGATGCTGAGGTGGATGGTGGGGTCGGAGCATCAGTGAGGGGGTGTGCGCGGTTTGAGTGAGAAACAGAGGGAGAAGGAAACCCCGGGTGGGCTGTTTTATCTTCTGGGCCGAAGGGGTGGCGCCGGCCCGTTTTCATTTCTTTTTTTCTTTTGCCATTTTTGATTTGATTTTCTGGTTTGAATTCAAATGCCCATTTCAAATCTGTTTCAATTGAAATTTTCTCCAAACTTTTGTATTGTGATTCTTGTATCCTGGGGTGTGTAAAAACACTTATTCACACTCAAATTCAAATTGTGTGTGAAAATGAAATTTAAATCATGCCCTAATTAAATGTTTATAATTAGTATATGAATGGCTTCTAATTCATAAATTTGTTTTTGAAAACCTTGACCAAACCTTATAAACATCACTCAAGTTCATGATCAAATCCTTACTGACTAAATTAAGTATTTTTCTTATGAGAAGGTAGCAATATGGCCATTGCCTTGCTTACATAAAATAATAGATCACAAAGTTTCTATTTTTGAAGAAATGATCCTAAAAATGATTATGAGTGCATGAATGATGTGCAAACTTTGAAATCATGATTTTTGGTATGTTACAAATCTAACCCCCTTAAGGTGAATCTCGCCCTCAAGATTCGGATTGGCTAGCAAATAGGTGATGGTGGTATTTTTGAAGGGCATCCTCTCTTTCCCATGTTGCTTCTTCTTCGGAATGATGGTTCCACTGAACTTTGCAAAATTTGATAGTCTTTGTCCGAGTAACTCTTTCTGCAGTCTCCAGAATCTTGATAGGTTTTTCTTCATAGGTAAGATCACTTTCCAATTGGACCTCCTCCAAAGGTATAGTATCCTTCAAAGAAGTCTCTTCCATCTCTGGATGGCATTTCTTTAGCTGACTCACATGAAACACATTGTGGACGGCAGACAATGATTCCGGCAGTTCAATTTCATAAGCTACTTCTCCTTTACGACTCAGAATCTTGAATGGTCCAACATTTCTTGGGGCCAATTTTCCTTTGACTCCAAATCTCTTCACTCCACGAAGTGGTGACACTCTAAGATAAGCTCTATCACCCACCTCATAGGTGACTTCTCTACGCTTAGGATCTGCGTAGCTCTTCTGTCGAGATTGTGTTATCTTCAATCTGTCCTTTACTAGCTTGACTTTCTCTTCAGCCTCTTTGATTAGTTCTGGCCTGAACAAGTTTCTTTCTCCCACACCATTCCATAGTAATGGGGTAGTACACTTTCTCCCATAGAGAAACTCAAACGGTGCCATCTCAATACTGGCTTGATAGCTGTTGTTGTAAGAGAATTCTGCGTAAGGCAGACTTTCATCCCAACTAGCTCCATAGTCTAGGGCACATGCCCTCAACATGTCCTCTAGAATCTAGTTGGTCCTTTCTGTCTGTCCATCGTCTGGGGATGAAAAGAAGTACTGAATTCCAATCTCGTTCCCAATGACTCATGCAGTTGCCTCCAAAAATGAGAAGTGAATTGAGTTCCCCTATCAGACACAATACTCTTGGATACTCCATGCAGACACACAATCCTATTCATATAGATCTTGGCCAACTTAGCACTTGTATAAGTTGTATTCACGAGTATGAAATGAGCCACTTTAGTTAGGCGATCTACTTCTACCCAAATAGAATCGTATCCTGACCTGGTCCTTGGCAATCCGGTGATGAAATCCATGCCAATCTTGTCCCACATCCAATCAGTAATAGGTAGTGGTTGTAACAATCCTGCTGGTTTCTGATGTTCCGCTTTCACTCTACTACATACATCACACAAAGCAATATGGTCGGCGATGTCTTTCTTGAGATTATTCCACCAAAATCTCTCCTTCACATCCATGTACATTTTGGTGTTACCTAGATGAATGGAATACGGTGAGTTGTGTGCTTCTTGTAAAATCAGTTTCCGAAGAACCGGATCTTGCGGAATGCAGATACGTTTTCCATACCATAAAGTACCCTGTTCGTCTTCATGGAATCCTTAATCTCTTCAATTTCCTTGTCCGTCTTTTGGGCTTCCTTGATTTTGTCCAACAAGGTGGGTTGAACATCCAATGACATGAGATGTCCCTCAGGCACAATCTCCAATCTATGGTCTCTAAATTGGGCACACAGATCATCAGGAAACTCTCCCTTAGTAAGGCCATTCACAAATACCTTACGACTTAGTGCATCTGCTACAACATTTGCTTTACCGGGGTGGTATTGCAAACTCAAGTCATAGTCCTTGATGAGTTCTAGCCATCTTCTTTGCCTCATGTTGATTTCTTTCTGAGTGAAGATATACTTTAAACTTTTGTGATATGTGAACACTTCACATCGCTTTCCCAAAAGATAATGTCTCCATGTTTTGAGTGCATGGACAACAGAGGCTAACTCTAAATCATGAGTAGGATAATTTACCTCATGAGTTTTGAGTTGTCTCGAGGCATAAGCCAAAACTTTCCCTTCTTGCATCAGAACTGCACCTAATCCATGATGAGATGCATCACAATAAACTTGGAAATCCTTCTCCAAATCTAGCAGACATAGGACTGGTGCTGTCACTACTCTCTTCTTCAATTCTTGGAAACTGAGTTCACATCCTTCAGTCCAAGCAAATTTCTTGTCTTTCTTTAGTAACTCCATCATTGGCTTAGCTACCTTGGAGAAATTCTCGATGAATCTTCTATAGTATCCTGCCAAGCCAAGAAAACTACGAACTTCTTTCACTGACTTAGGAGATTCTCATTCAGTTACAGCTGACACTTTTGCGGGATCAACTGCTACACCATCTCCTGACACAATGTGTCCAAGAAATCCAACTTCATTCAACCAGAATTCACACTTGCTGAATTTGGCATACAGCTTATGCTCTCTAAGCTTCTCAAGTATCAAGCGCAAATGTCCTTCATGATCTTCTTTGCTCTTGGAGTAGATCAAAATGCCATCGATGAAAACGACGACAAACTTGTCAAGGAACTCCATGAACACCTTGTTCATCATATTCATGAAGTAATCTGGTGCATTGATCAAACCAAACGGCATCACAGTGTACTCATACAATCCATACCTAGTGGTGAAAGCTGTCTTAGGTATGTCTTGTTCCCTTATCTTAAGCTAAAAATAACCTGACCGGAGATCAATCTTTGAGAACACACAGGCTCCTTCTAACTGATCAAACAAGTCATTGATTCTGGGCAAAGGATATTTGTTCTTGATAGTCACCTCATTGAGTGAACGATAATCGATGCATAACCTTTGACTTCTATCTTTCTTTTCCACAAACAAGACTGGTGCTCCCCAAGATGAAGAACTTGGTTGAATAAATCCTTTCTGCAACTGTTCTCCAAGTTGTTTCTTGAGTTCTTTCAACTCATCAAATGGCATCTTGTAAGGTCTCTTTGCTATTGGTCCTGATCCTGGCAGCAAGTCAATCAGAAACTCCACATCTCTATCTAGTGGCATTCCTGGCAATTCTTCCGGAAACACATCCTTAAGAGAATTTAGCTTACTCCCTTTTGATTCAAAGTTCGACTTGAATCTTATCCGTTTCTTTTCTAGGGTTGTGAGTGCGATAGTACGATTGGCACAATCTAGTACTCCTTCATACTTGGTCATCCAGTCCATTCCCAAAATTACATCCAGTCCTTGGGAATCTAGGATTATCAGACTCACTGGAAACTTATGCTTTCCAAATTCTATCACTAGATCATGACATCCAAGAATTACTATCATATCTCCACCAAGAGAACTTACTTTTATTGGACACCCAATATTTTCAGTTGGAAACCCATTTCTATCAATAAATGCTTTTGATATGAATGAATGTGATGCACGAGTATCAAAAAGAACAAGTGCTGGAATAGAATTGAGTTTGAACTTACCAGCCACAACATCGGACTCCTCATAAATCTCTTCCACATTGATGTGGTTCACTTGTCCCTTCTGGAAAGGGTTGGGCTTGTTGGCACTCATTAGCATAGTGCCCCATTTTCTTACACTTGAAGCATTCAACCTAACTGAGATCTCTCTTGACAAGCTGACTTCCACTACCACTTCCACTTCCATTGTGGTGGCTCTTGTATCCACTCTTGTGGTTCTTATACTTGTCATTATCATGACTACAGTGATGCTTGTTGTCATGATGGCGGTTGTGGCCGTGGTGGTTGTTGTACTTTCCATGTTTGTGGGATCCGAAACCCCCACTATCATCGTGATGGGAACGCTTGTGAGACGATCCCGAGCTGTGCTTGTCAAAGTTGTGCTTCCACTTTCTGCTTTCAACCTATTTCATTTTGTTCTCCAAGATCGTAGCCTTGTCACAAAGTGATTGGTAGGTGGGGACATAGACCACGGATAACTGCAGATTCAGTTCATCATTCAGTCTTTCGAGGAATTTCTCCTTCCTCTTGGCATCGGTATCAACTTCATCCGGTGCATAACGCGCCCGATTGTTGAACTCCTCAATATATTCAGCCACGTTGTGGTGACGCTGTTTCAGGTTGTGGAACTCCTTCTTCTTCAAATTCATCACCCCGGATGAGATGTGAGCTGTGCGGAAACCATCCTCATAGATAACCCAAGTTACATCCTCAATGGGAGTGGTGATCTAAAAATTATCCCACCAAGTTGCTGCTGGTCCTTCCAACAGATGTGCTGCAAACCTGACCTTCTCCTTGTCGGTGCAGCCGACAGTTACCAAATCCTTGTTCACCGAACGTATCCAATCATTGGCCACCATTGGATCAGTGGTTCCTAAGAACTTTGCAGGCCTCAGTCTTAGGAATCTGGCGAGCATGTCAAATCCTGGTGGATTGTTCTGGTTGTTGTTGTTGTTGTTATTATTGTTGTTGTTGTTATTATTGTTGTTGTTGTTATTCTGATTCTGCATAAAAGTGGTCATCATCTGCATCAGTTGTGTATGTGTTGTCATCAACTGCTGCATCTCAGGGGTGACATTGTTGTTGTTTGGGTTGGGGTTGGCACGTCGAGGAGGCATCTGTGGTTTTCATAAGGATAAGAATGAGATACCCATAGATGCTTATCATGCACAATACATAAGGTTCAAACGACGTAAACAACAAGTTTGAAAAAGTAAACACACCATAGCAAGCCATCCACATGTTGGATGGTCATTGCGACTCAATAATCAAAAGAACGGTAGATGAAAGATAAATGAGTAGTCAACATTACTCCTCCGCATCAACCTCCACATCAACAAGGGTAAGACCTGCATTCTCCATAGCGGTCTTGTATTCCTCAACATTGGTAGTCAAGGCCTCTATCTTGGCCCTAAGAGCTCTCTTCTGTGAGCGAAGCCTCTCAATCACTCCTTGTTGATGCTCGAGCTCAAAGTACTTGGCCTCTAACTCTTCCTTCATCTCCCGAATCCTCTTGTTCCTGTCTTGGAATCTTTTCTCTTGGCTCTTGAACTTCCTATCCTGGCTCTCAAACTTGGCCTCCATCTCCTTGACTATCTCGTCTTGCTCCGCGAAGAGCTTGTCCTTCTCACGAAGCTGAACCTGGAGCTCGTCATTGCTAAGCATGACGTTGGTCCTATCAGTATCTAGGTGCCTAATAAGAACCTCTAGGTCCTGAAGGTACAGACGAATCGGCTCCACCATCTCTCTAGCAGCATCCTCGAACTCAATAGCCTCACCCTCCTCGTCGTGTCTCCCGAAGGGGTGAAAGTAAAGACCTCTAAGATCTCTGGAGTGTCTCCCTACCAGGCGCCCAAGTAACTCCTGCATGACTATATCTAGGCCTTTCTCCTTGTCGTCATGCATCAACTTGAAAGTGGTGGTCTCCGTGGTTGGCTCTGCCTGGCGTCCGAGCTGAGTGACTCTGAAGCCCCAAAGGTCCTTCCGCTCAAACTTGGTGAGGGGAAGCGTCATGATGCTAGGAAGTGGAAGGTTGAGCACGCTAGTGAGATCAATGAGACGAGTGCCAAAACGAGTTCCCTTGAACTCCTCGGCCGTGTTGATAATAACATTAGGCATTTATTTTTATAAGATAGAGAAAAGTTAGAATCAACATCAAAAGAGAACAATCACAAGACAAAATATCACAAGCATATCTTTTGCAACAATCACACAAGTTATGGCATACACAAATCCCTTACAAGCATCAAAGGTTCAACATAACTTAGACAAATTTTTGGAAATAAAAACGATAAGTGTGGTGGTCCAACTAACGAAGTATGTTACAACTCTCACTCACTAAAAAAAATAGCTATCAGGGCATCTTTAGTAGCCATCTGTCTATCTTGTTCACAAGACTCCCAAATTAAGTCTATGATGTCTCCCCTTAGTTGTTGGTTGGTAGTCTCTAACTCTTAGGTATGCTTCTTTTCTTCTCTAAGATCATTTTGAGTGTTGAGCATTCTGCACTTGAGTCTATCACCAAGCTCCTTGATAGCATTCCATGCTGCATTTCTTGCAGAGTCAAAGAATGTTGTGTGCATTTTTGAGTTGGTGACCATGCAGAATCCTGACTCCTTCTGGTTGTCTTCCTTGTTTTTGTACAAGTGAAGTTGCACCCACCAATACTCCTCTCCTTCATCCATCACAGGGAATCCTTTGTACATAGCTGCACCATGTATCCCCATGGTAACCATAAGGTTCTTGAGGGCCTTGGGAAACTCAGTCTCACACTCCAAAGTCATGGTCATGAGTGGTCCTTTCCTTATGGCTTCGTTGATGGAGTTCATCTACAAATAGAGATGAGAAAGAAGATTAGAAAAGTTTACGAGAAGAAAAAGACAAGTGTGGAAATTGTTGAAAATTTTTCCTTAGTGGTTTGCAATCCAATCCTAGGGTCATAATCCTACAGGCAACATAGTGCTCTGATACCAACTGTAAGATCCCACCTTTATAACGGTAAAGATCCCTGTGATTGCAATGCTAGTCCCTGGATCAATTGCTAGCATCCACAGTTTAAGATGAAGTACACAGAAACAGAGGTCATTATTACATCGTCATTCCAGAGATAACATAGTATTTTACAACTCCATAGCCATAGGCTAGTACAAGAGTTTAACTTAATGATATAAAGATAGAAGTCTTCATCTTAATGTGCCACAGGCAAGAATGTTGAGTGTAGACTCATAACCCCTAATCATCATCAGAGTATCCTGCAACATCACAAGTTACAGCCACAGTGGGTCAATACATTGGAATAGTATTGGCAAGTGATACCTTAGTAGAATATTAGCATCTATTTACTATATGAATTGGTCTAAGTGTAGCTTAGGCTTGCTTTGCTCAAAATAGGTTTTACCTATCAGGTGAAAACACTAAGTTTTTGTTTGACAAAAACTTTCCCAAGGAACCACCAATAGAAATTGGTGAACCTTCACCCTTGTTCAAACACAAGTTTTTACTTAGAAAATTGGGATGAGGAGATTCTTGATAGCTTCCATGTCTTGATGCTCAAATTGTCCCATACCAGGGACATGGCTAAGTACTTAGTTTCTTCCATCTGCAGAGGTTATGCACTTTCACCACAAGACTTGATTTTCACCAAGATAGGACCTTTCAGAAGCCTCCCCTTAGACCAAAATGGACGCGCTCCAAACATATAAATCCCCTACCACCAACTGTCCATTTGGCTAAGTTATTGCAACCTATATGATCCAGGCAGAGCCCATAATGCCATGTGGCTGCACTAGAAGCTTCTTAACATTTGGCATCTCAAATCCCTTTGTTATTGGGTGGCAATCCACAAGTGAGATACACAAGGTAAACCATAGAAATGGGCCTTGTGTAACCACTCAACCAAAAACCACCAAGCAATTACCATTCCACCCAGGTGTTTCATTCACTTAGTTGTTTTTATTAAACAAAAACATAAGTCAAAGACTTAGCAATATTTTTCCTTAGCATGTATACATTCCACCCTTGGTTACTACTAGCTAGGCTAAGCATGGAAATATCAAGTATCTTAGAGGAAATTCTAACAATTCCACAACTACTAGGATTTCCCAAGCATAGCATATAGATACTTAGCAAAATATTCATGCATGCCCTATACAAAATATTTCTAATGCATAGTCAAAATATTGGGACAAAAATATGAAGCACCACTTTCCTTGATAGTTGGGGGAGTAGCAACAATCTTCACAACCACAATCACTATTAGCACCAAAATCTACACATAAAATGATAGCACCAAATTCACATATCAAAATAAACGAGCAAAAATATATGAATGCATGCAAATGCCATGTGATGATTTTTATAGATCAAACAAGACAAGTGAAACAGTACTGAATCATAAAGAAAACAATTATACACTAAATAAAATTAATTTGGCCCTTAGAACATTTTCCATACAATTTTTATATACAAAATAAGCTTATAATTGTCTCTGCAAAAACAACCCATTTTACAGATGTAATTTATTAAACAAATTGCATAATTGGATATAATTCTTTCTCCTGATTCTAATGATATAAAATTTACAAAATTTGAATGTGTGGATCAAAAGTTATGAATTTTGCAAGTTTGAACAACTAATAGATCTAATTCCAGATTTTAAATCAAAACACAGGCCACGCGGCGCTTTCTGATTGGTCGATACCGCTTCGCACTGGATCACGCTCGCGGGCCGTTGGATTAAAACGCATCGCACGGCTCAGATCTAACTTACCCCTTCGTTTAAGTGATCTATTCCTACACGCCCGATCTAGATCTAACGGCCCACATCAAACAGACCAAAAGTCAGCGGTGCTGCGACGGTGGCTGACGGCGGCGCGGTCAGACGGTGATGTCGCCGGCGTTATAGGAAGCGAGAAGGGCAGTGGGGTAGCTCACCGTGTTCGCATGACGATGCTGGAGCTCAAGGTGGTCTTCGTTGGCGGAGGGGCGCTCGGAGTCGTCAGTGATTGCTCGCCAGAGTTCGTGAAGGCGTCGGGCACGGCTGTTCGTCGATGTTGCCGAGGATGTAGATCATGCCAGAAAGAAATAAGAACTGCGTTAGATGCGGGGAGCGATGCTAGTCATGCGAGTATCAAAGAGAGGGCAAGGCGCGCTCGGGACTAACCAGAACAGCTCGCCGGAGTTGAGTGTTTCGTCGGGCTTGCGCAATCGTCGATGTTGCCGACATTCGAGGTTTTCCTAGCACACATCAAAGGTGTTAAACGATGCGCAAGGATGCAGGGAACGCGCTAGCAAGACCAGGAGGAAAGGGGCGGGGAGTTCTCACCAGAATTCGCTGCCGGAGTTCGTCAGTACAGCGGCGGAGTGAGCTAGATTGCGGGCAGCTTGGTGGCTCTCTGTGGTTGTGGCTTGAGGGGAATGAGCGGAAGGAGGAGGAGGTTAAATATCCGGGGCGAGATAGGAAATCATGCTGGCGTTTAATCGCAATCAAGCGTGGAATCAAATCGGAGAAACGGCCGCGGGGAGCAGTTCCTCCGGTGCGTGATTGACGACGATGCTGAGGTGGATGGTGGGGTCGGAGCGTTAGTGAGGGGGTGTGCGCGGTTTGAGTGAAAAACATAGAGAGAAGGAAAACCTCGGGTGGGATGCTTTAGCTTCTGGGCCGAAGGGGTGGCGCCGGCCCGTTTTCATTTATTTTATATTTTTCCATTTCTGATTTGATTTTCTGGTTTGAATTCAAATGCCCATTTCAAATCTGTTTCAATTGAAATTTTCTCCAAACTTTTGTATTGTGATTCTTGTATCCTGGGGTGTGTAAAAACACTTATTCACACTCAAATTCAAATTCGGTTTGAAAATGAAATTTAAATCATGCCCTAATTAAATGTTTATAATTAGTATATGAATGGCATCTAATTCATAAATTTGTTTTTGAAAACCTTGACCAAACCTTATAAACATCACTCAAGTTCATGATCAAATCCTTACTAACTAAAATAAGTATTTTTCTTATGAGAACGTAGCAATATGGCCATTGCCTTGCTTACATAAAATAATAGATCACAAAGTTTCTATTTTTGAAGAAATGATCCTAAAAATGATTATGAATGCATGAATGATTTGCAAACTTTGAAATCATGATTTTTGGGATGTTACATAGAGCCGTGTCTATATGTAGATATATTTCACAAGTAGAACACAATGGTCATTATGGGTGGTGGTGCTTTTATTATCAATTGTTTTTTGTGTACTTTGCATCTTGCGGTATGTTGGGATGAAGTGGCCCGGGCTAACCTTACATGACAACGTTCATGAGACTTTCTCCACGCTCAACATGCAACTTGTATTGCATAAGTGCCTTTGCGGGTGTCTGTCTCTCCCATCATAGTATAGATTCAAGTTACAACAGGCACTTGATAGTTCAAGCATCAACTTTGTGGTTCTTGTTCGTAAGTTAGAACGGTACTTATTGAAATCCCCAAACCACATAAAATATGCAAAGAAAATTAGAGGCGTCTAAATTTGTTTTGCAGGGGTGTGCTGTGATGTGATATGGCCATGATTGTGATTATATGTGATGTATGCAATGTTCCTTATTGTAAGTCGGCAACCGACAAGAGCCTTATGGTTGTCTTTTAATTTTGTTAAGACCTGCGTGTCTATTATTCAAAGTAGTTGTAATAGTTGATGCTGGTGGATGAAAACCATGGAGCGGTGCCATTGACCTTGTCGCCACGCCGGTGATGATGGAGATCATGTTCATACTTGAAGATGGAGATCGAAGGCACAAGAAGAAAGGCCATATCATATCACATATTTTGAATTTTATGTGATGTTAATCCTTTTATGCATCTTGTATTTCTTAGTTCATGAAGGTAGCATTATAAGATGATCCCTCTCACAAAATATCAAGTTATAAAGTGTTTGTCCTTAGTAGGCACCGTTGCCAAAGCTTGTTGTTTCGAAGCACCACATGATGATCGGGTGTGTAAGATTCTACGAGTGTATACAACGGGAGCAAGCCAGATTTGCTCATGCGGAAGCTAAGGTTTGATCTTGACGAGCCTAGCATGTACCGACGTGGTCTCGTAACACGGATCACCGAAAGGTAAAGCATGAGTCATATAGTAGATATGATGAACATGTTGATTGTTCGTCTTCGAAGCTACATCAACTCTCGTGATGATCGGTTTTAATGTGTATTTGGTTCGTGTGATCACTAAAACAATGTGAGGGATGTTGTTTTGAGTGGGAGTTCACTTAGATAAATTTAACTATTAATTAGAACTCAATTTGTCATAAACTTACTCTAAATTATTGCAAATATGTTGTAGATCAATGGCGGCCCCTACCATGAATTTTAATGTGTTCCTAGAGAAAGAAAAGTTTTAAAACAATGGAAGCAACTTCACAGATTGGTTCTGCAACTTGAGGATTGTCCTCAATGCTGGTAGTTTGACCTATGTGCTGGATGCACCGCTGGGTGACCCACCTGCAGCTGACGCTACCGATGAGGTGAAGAATTTTTTCCTCACTCGAAAGAATCAGTACTCCACATTTCAGTGTGCTATCTTGTATGGTTTGGAATCGGAGCTTCAGAAAAGTTTTGAGAACTATGACCCACATGATATTGTCCGTGAACTCAAAATGATATTTGAGGCTCAAGCGATAGTTGAGAGTTATGAGGCTTCTAAAAAGTTCTTTAACTGCAAGATGGAAGAGGGCAGCTCCGTCAGCGAGCATGTGCTTAAGATGTCTAGGCACGCAAGTAAGCTCCAAAGCTTGGGTATAGTTATTCCTAATGCTTTGGGGATTCACCGTGTCCTCCAATCACTACCACCAAGTTACAAGAACTTTTTGATGAACTACAATATGCAAAACATGGACAAGTCATTACCTGAACTCTTCTCCATGTTGAAGTCTGCGGAAGTGGAGATCAAGAAAGAGCACCAAGTGTTGATGGTCAATAAGACCACCAAATTCAAAAGGCAAGGCAAGTCCAAGAAAAAGGGAAACTTGAAGAAGGGCGGTAAGAAAGTTACCGCGTCGGCGAAGAAGACCAAGGCTGGGCCTAAGCCTGATACTGAGTGCTTTTACTGCAAGGGAGAAGGTCACTGGAAGCGGAATTGCCTTAAGTACTTGGCAGATCTGAATAACGGCAACATCAAGAAGAAAGGTATATCCGATATACATGTTATTGATGTGTATCTCACTAGTAGTCATAGTAGTGCCTGGGTATTTGATACTAGTTCGGTTTCTCATATTTGTAACTTGAAATAGGTGCTGCAGAATAGACGAAAACTAGCTAAGAACGAGGTGACGATGCGCGTTGGAAATGGATCAAAGGTTGATGTGATCGCGGTCGGCACGCTACCTCTTCATCTACCATCGGGATTAGTTTTATACTTAAATAATTGTTATTTGGTGCCTGTGTTGAGCATGAACATTATATCCGAATCATTTTTATTGCAAGATGGTTACTTGTTTAAGTCCAAGAATAAAGGTTGTTCAATTTATATGAGTAATATGTTTTATGCACATGCACCTTTGATAGATGGTCTATTCTTTTTGAATCTCGATTGTAGTAATACACATGTTAATAACATTGAAGCTAAACATTTGAAATTAAGCGATAACTCAACGTATATGTGGCACTGTCGTCTTGGTCACATTGGAGTGAAGCGTATGAAGAAACTCCATTCCGATGGACTTCTTGAATCACTTGATTTCGAATCACTTGAAAGATGCGAAGCATGTTTGATGGGTAAAATGATTAAGACTCTATTTTCTGTTATGATGGAGCGAGCTACGGACTTATTGGAAATCATACATACAAGATGTATGTGGCCCGATGAGTGTAGCATCACGCGGTGGTTATCATTATGTTCTTACTTTCACGGATGACTTGAGTAGATATGGGTATATCTATTTCATGAAACATAAGTTCGAAACTTTCGAGAAGTTTAAGGAATTTCAAAGTGAAGTAGAGAATCAACATAACAAGAAGATTAAATTTCTACGATCTGATCGTGGAGGTGAATATCTAAGTTACGAGTTTGGTGACCATTTGAAGAAATGCAGAATACTTTCACTATTGACACCGTCGGGAACACCACAACGTAATGGTGTGTCCGAATATCATAATCGAACTCTCTTAGATATGGTTCGTTCTATGATGTCACTTAAAGATTTACCGCTATCTTTTTGGGGTAATGCATTAGAAACAACCGCATACAATTTAAATAGGGCACCATCTAAATCTGTTGAAACGACACCGTATGAATTATGGTTTGGGAAGAAACCTAAATTGTCGTTCCTTAAAGTTTAGGGTTGCAAAGATTATGTAAAGAAGTTACAGCTCCACAAGCTTGAACCCAAAGCGGAAAAATGCGTCTTCATAGGATACCCGAAGGAAACTATTGGGTATACCTTCTATCATAGATCCGAGGGCAAAATCTTCGTTGCCAAGAATGGATCCTTTCTAGAGAAGGAGTTTCTCTCAAAATAAGTGACCAGAAGGAAAGTAGTGTTGGAGATATGCCCTAGAGGCAATAATAAAAGTGGTTATTATTATATCTTTGTGTTTATGATAAATGTTTACATTCATGCTATAATAGTATTAACCGGATACATTAATACTTGTGTGATTTGTAAACTAAATTAGAGTCCCTGGTAAAACCTCTTTATAATACTAGCTTGTTGGTTAATAAATGATCGTGGTTTGTCGATCATGAACATTGAGATGTTGTTAACAACGAGATCATATCATTAGGAGAATGGTATGATGGACATACTCCTATAGATAAGCGTAGCATTAAGATCAAGTCATTTCAATAGTTCGTTTGCTATAAGCTTTCTGATACATGGTAACCTAATTCCTTCGACCATGAGATCATGCTAATCACCATCACCGGAAGGATGCTTTTATGACGTCAAACACCACATCGTAACTGGGTGGCTATAAATATGGCATTGAGTGTTCGGAAAGTATGGGTTGAGGCACATGGATCAAGAGTGGGATTTGTCCATCCATATGACGGATAGATATACTCTAGGCACTCTGGGTGGAATGTCATCCAATTAGCTTGCAAGCATGTGACTGGCTCACAAGGTATCACATATCACGGGAACAAGAAAAGAGTACTTATCGGTAACGAGGTCGAACTAGGTATGCAGAAATACCGATGATCAAAACCTCGGATAAGTAAACTATCGTGAGACAAAGGGAAATTGGTATCGTATGTAAGTGGTTCATTCGATCGCAAAGTAATCGTAGAAATATGTGGGAACCATATGAATTTCCAGATTCCTCTATTGGTTATTGATCGGAGAAGTGTCTCGGTCATGTCCACATAATTCACGAACCGTAGGAGACACACTTAAGGATTCAATGTTGTTTAGTAGATATGGAATGTTAATAAGGGATAACGAATGTTGTTCGGAGTCTCGGATGGGATTCGGGATATCACGAGGAGATCCGGAATGGTCCGAAGAATAATATTCATATAAGGAAAGTCTGATTCTGGAGTTCGGGAAACATTCCGATGTTTTCATCGGAGAGGTTCTAGATGGTTCACCGGTTCGGAAGGAGAATGGTCCATGAATGTGTCATGGATAAGTGGAATGATTGGATCATATCCTAGGTCACTTGGTGTGTGCATTTGCTAGAGATAATTAAAGCTCTAAATTGAAAGTCAAATGGGAGTTTGAAAAGTCAAACTGGAACAATGGTTTCCTAGTGGGAGAAGAAACAGGTCCTTCTCTCAATACAACTTGGGTTTGGGTTTGAATTCAAACCCATCCCTCCCAAGGCTGCCCCCTCTCATAAATAGAAGGGGAGGGCTGCCCCAAAGCAACACAAGCCCTAGCCCCTCTCTCCCGCACGCGCCGCCGCAGCCCCGCCGCCGTGCCGCTGCCACCGCTCGCCGCCGCCTCGCGCCACTGCCGGTTCATCGCCGCCGCCCTAGCCACCGCCGACACCTCATCCTCCTCCCAGTTATCTAAACCCTAGATCTCCGCGAAACCCTAATCCACCATAACTCGCACCGGCTTAGGCGAAGCCCTGCGGGATCTTCCCTCTACTTCCGACACCACGCCGTCGTGCTGCCAGAATCACGAAGGGAGAACTACAACCTCCGTTGCCTGCTGGAACAAGGGAGAGGAAGGTCTTCATCGAGTACCAAACGTGTGACCGACTGCGGAAGCGCTGCCGGAACGCAGCGCCGGAAGGATCGTCTACGCGATCTTGATATCGGCAAGTGTGCGACTACATCACCCACAAGAATCTGCTCTCGTTAACCGCTTTGGAATCTTCGAGGGTGAGTGCTTCTATCGACTCATTGCTACAATCTAGTAGATAGATCTTGGCTTGTTTGTGTGCATGCGGTAGAATTTTTTTTGTTTTCCATGCTACGAACCCCTACAAGTAGAACTCTACAAGGTTGTCGAACCTTCTCTCAGATTTGAGAGTAGCGCAACACCGGAAGAAGTTCCTATGGTGCCTACACCAATAAGAGAGGAAGCTAATGATGTTGATCATGAAACTTCGGTTGAAGTTACTATGGAACCTCGCAGGTCAACAAGAACTCGTACCACTCCCGATTGGTATGTTCCCATTATGAGTGTCATGTTGGTGGACAACACCGATGACCCTGCGACATATGAGGAAGCAATGATGAGCCCAGATTCCAATAAATGGCAAGAAGCCATGACGAAGGAATCCATAAGGGGAGGTGGAGTTGGGCCACAGGGCGCCCACATCCCCCAAGCGCGGGCCATCCTAGGCCGCGCCTATAGGGGGTGTGGCCACCCTGGCCCACCTCTAGCTCCGCCCCTTCGCCTATATCTTCCTCCCGAAACCCTAAAGTTCAGGGAGGGATGACATAAAGATTCGGCCGCCTCTGCGGGGCAGAAACTATAGAGAGAGAAAGAGATCTCCGGCAGACAGATTTTTGCCAGGAAAATTCCTTCTCGGAGAGGGGAGATCGTCGCCATCAACACCGTCATCAAGCTAGACTTCATCGGATCATCAACATCATCATCCACACCATCATATCCACTAGCACCATCATCACCACTCCATCCCGCTGTAACAATTGTGTTGAATCTTGCATAGTTCTTAGGGGAAACTTTCCCGGTGTTGATTACTATTGTAGTTGATGCTTGTGAGTGGAACCATTGAATTATTGTTTATGTTCAGATTATTATCCATCATTATATCATCTTTGATCTTGATCCATATGATGTCTCGTGAGTAGTTCGTTTAGTTCTTGAGGACATGGGAGAAGTCATGTTGTTAGTAGTGGAATTGTGTCGAGGTACTATTCAATGGTTTAATATTTAAGTTGTGGTGCTATTCTTCTAGTGGTGTCATGTGGACGTCGACTACATGATACTTCACCATTTATGGGCCTAGGGGAATGCATTGTGTATTTGGCTACTAATTGTAGGGTTGCCGGAGTGACAGAAACCTGAACCGCCGTTAGGAAACCTTTGCACAAGGGAGTGTAGGATCTCAGAGTTTAAGGCTATGGTTAGTTTTTATCTTAATTACTTTCTTGTAGTTGCGGACACTTGCAAGGGGTTTAATAGCAAGTATGTATTAGTCCAAGTAAGGTTGGTACATTAGCACATGTTCACCCACACAACACTTATCAAACCAAAGAAGATTAATCAACCATATGAAACGAAAGCACTTGACAGTATTCCCATGTGTCCTCGAGAATGTTTGGTCCTCATAAGTATTTCCACCGGCTTGTCCTTTGCTAAGGAAGGATTGGGCCACTTGCTGCAATTATTTGCTGTCTTTATTTACTTGCACTTTATTTCCTTGCTTTATCAAAAAACCCTAAAAATCCATTTGTTAAGTATTTACAGAGATTTCCTGCTCCAAACCACTAGTCAACACCTTCTTCTCCTCGTTGGGATCGACACTCCTATTTATCGGAAGTACTACGATACACCCACTATACTTGTGGTTCATCATGTACTAGACCCGACATTGCATATGCTATTAGTTTAACTAGAAGATATCAAAGTGATCCAGGAGTTGATCATTGGACAGCGGTCAAAAACATCCTTAAGTACTTGAGAAGAACTAAGGATATGATTCTTTCTTATGGAGGTGATGAACAGCTCGTTGTTAATGGTTACACTGATGCCAGTTGGAACACCGATACGGATGATTCTAAATCTCAACCTGGATACATATTTACTTTGAATGGTGCAGTAGTAAGATGGAGGAGTGCAAAGCAAAGCATTGTGGCGAGATCTTCAATTGAATCAGAATACATAGCTGCTTCGAAGGCCTCACAAGAGGCGATATGGATGAAGGAGTTCATTACAGAGCTCAGTGTGGTTCCAAGTGCGCTGGACCCAATGTCTATCTAGTGTGATAACATGGGCGATGTACCAATGTGCAAGAATCAATGTCACACAAGAAGCTGAAGCATATCAAGCTGCATTTTCACGCTATTCGAGAGCATGTCTAGGATGTTAACATAGAGATTTGCAAAGTACACACAGATCTGAATGTGGCGGATCCGTTGACTAAACCTCTCCCGAGGGCAAAACATGACCAGCACGAAACCGCCATGGGTGTTCGGTATATTACCATGTAATCTAGATTAGTTGACTCTAGTGCAAGTGGGAGATTGTTGGAGATATGCCCTAGAGGCAATAATAAAAGTAGTTATTATTATATCTTTGTGTTTATGATAAATGTTTGCATTCATGCTATAATAGTATTAACCGGAAACATTAATACTTGTGTGATTTGTAAACCAATTAGAGTGCCTAGTAAAGCCTCTTTATAATACTAGCTTGTTGGTTGATAGATGATCATGGTTTCCTGATTATGAACATTGAGATATCATTAACAACAAGATCATATCATTAGGAGAATGGTGTGATGGACATACTCCTATAGATAAGCGTAGCATAAAGATCAAGTCATTTCATTAGTTTGTTTGCTATAAGCTTTCTGATACATAGTAACCTAATTCCTTTGACCATGATATCATGCTAATCACTATCACCGAATGGATACTTTGATGACATCAAACACCACACCGTAACTGGGTGGCTATAAAGGTGGCATTGAGTGTTCGGAAAGTGTGTGTTGAGGCACATGGAATCAAGAATGGGATTTGTCCATCCATATGACGGATAGATATACTCTGGGCCCTCTCGGTGGAATGTCATCCAATTATATTGCAAGCATGTGACTGGCTCACAAGGGATCACATATCATGGGAACGAGAAAATAGTACTTATCGGTAACGATGTTGAACTAGGTATGCAGAGATACCGACGATCAGACCTCGGATAAGTAAAATATCACGAGACAAAGGGAAATTGGTATCGTATGTAAATGGTTCCTTCAATCGCAAAGTAATCATAGAAATGTGTGGGAACCATATGAATTTCCAGATTCCTCTATTGGTTATAGATTGGAGAAGAGTCTCGGTCATGTCTGCATAATTCACAAACCGTAGAGAGACACACTTAAGGATTCGATGTTGTTTAGTAGATATGGAATGTAAGTAGGGAGACCGAATGTTGTTCAAAGTATCGGATGGGATCCGGGATATCATGAGGAGATCCGGAATGGTCCAGTGAATAAGATTCATATAAGGAAAGTCCAATTCCGGAGTTCGGGAATGATTTCGGTGTTTTCACTGGAATGATTAGAAGGGTCTAGAAGGTTTGCCAGACCGAAAGGGGAATGGTGCATGAATGTGTCATGACAAAGTGGAATGGTTGCATCGTGTCCTAGGTTAAAGGGTTGTGCAAATAAAGAGTTAATATGAACTGCAAAATTAAAAGTCAAAAGACAGGTTTGAAAAGTCAAACTGGGACAATGTTTCGTAGTAGAGGAAGAAGAGAATCCTTCTCTCCCTCCACTACAAGCCTAGAAGGAGAGGGAGTTGGGGAAGGATTCAAACTCCCCTCTACCTAGCTACCCCTCCCTCTCATAAATAGAGGGTAGGGGCTGCCCCTCAAACACAAAACCACCGCCACCCAAGCCCGCGCCGCCGTGCCACCGCCGGCTCCACCTCCTCTCCGGCTTCTAAATCCTAGATCATCGAGGAAACCCTAATACTCCACCATGACCCGCTCCGGCTTAGGAAAAGTCCTGCGGGATCTTCCCTCTACTTCCGACACCACGCTGTCGTGCTTCCAAAATCGCGAGGAGAGAACTACAACCTCCGCTGCCTGCTGGAACAAGGGAGAGGAAGGTCTACATCGAGTATAGAACGTGTGACTGAATGTGGAAGCGCTGCCGGAACGCAGTGCAAGAAGGATCGTCTACGCGATCTTGAGATCGGCAAGTGTACGACTACATCACCCACGAGAATCTTCTCTCGTTAACCGCTTTGGAATCTTCGAGGGTGAGTACTCTAATCGACTCGTTGCTACAATCTAGTAGATAGATCTTGGCTTGTGTGTGTTCATACGGTAGAATTTTTTGTTTTCCATTCTACGAACCCCTACACTCGTCTGCCTCATTCAGGGCGCAGACGGTAGGGCCTGCTCCACCTGGATGCATCTTCATCGCTTCTTTCTCGACAACCAGCCCTCCTGGTACCTCCACCTCAGTAAGGCCTTCCGGTGCTGCTCGTGCGGTGACATGACCGTCGCCCTCTTCGCCAGCAAGCTGCAATGTATCGCCGATGACCTGGCCGCCCGGTGGAGGATCACGACCTCACCCTCCAGTTCCTGGATGGCTTCGGCAAGAAATTCCGTCTGCAAACGGAAATCATGAAGAACGCAGTGCTGCTCCCACCTTCGCCGATGCGTGCTCGCGCCTGCAGCTCGCGGAGGAAGGTGCCACCTTGCAGAAGTTTGATGCCGGCTCTCCGGCCCTCGTCATCCACGGCGGCGACCGTGGCCAACCCAGCTCTGGAAGCGGCGGCCGTGGCCCGCACAACTTCGGCGGTGGACAGCACAACTTCGATGGTGGACCACCACGCCTACCCGGCGTCAGTCCGAACTACCCAGGGAAGAATCCGATCCCCGACTATATGCACGACAAACCAACCCTGGCGGAGATGGCCGTGGCGGATCACAACCCCATGGCGGGCGTGGGCGTGTCTACGGGCAAACTGGTGGACGTGGTGCTCCTGCCCAGCCCTTTGGCCGCGGTGGTGTCCAACAGCCATGGTTAGGCTACTTCGCGCCCATGGGGATGCCGTTCACGCCTCCCCAATCGCCGTGGGTGCCTAATGTCGCGAGCGTTCTCGGCCCTCACCCCAGCACCCAGACCTAGGCGTACCCCATGCTGTACTCACCGTCTCCAAGCACTCCACCGCAGCAGCAGCCCTCGTCGTCCTCCTATCAGCCGCCATCATGGACTACAACACCCTGCTCCATCAAGTGCCGAGCTACGACTCCGCGCTCCCTCCCTATGGCGGCAACTTCATCATGGATTCTGGAGCGTCGTCGCACATCACCGGTGACCCAAGTACTATTACCTCGTCTTATTCCCCTTTAGAGCAAAATTCTCAACATATAATCGTTGGCAACGGTACACGTCTCCCTGTAGTTGCTACTGGTACAATCCAATTAACCTCACACCCTTTCTATCTTCATAATGTACTCATCTCTCCAAATATCGTTCAGAATCTCATTAGTACTTGCCAATTTGTCCGTGATAATTCTTGTACCGTTGAGTTTGACCCATCTGGCTTCTTTGTGAAGGATCTCACAACCAGGAATCTCATCATGAGGTCCAATAGCTCTAGGGATCTTTATCCCTTCTTTGGCAACGGCGGCTGTTCCTCCACGACGCTCTATGTCACCAGCAACCTATGGCATCGCCGCCTTGGGCATCCCAATGCCACCACCATGTCTCATATTCCTTTAGATTTCCTCTCATCATCATCTAATAAAAGTACAAGTACCAATACCTTTTGTGATGCTTGTCAATTAGGCAAACAGGCTAGGCTTCCCTTCTCCACCTCTCATTCTAGAGCATCATCATCTTTTGATTTAATTCACGGTGAGTTATGGACCTAGCCTATCATTAGTTGTTCCGGTTATAAATATTATCTGGTGATACTTAATGATTATTCTCACTATTCTTGGGTCTTTCCCTTGCAAAACAAATCAGATACATGCAATGTCTTGCACTGTTTCTTTGCCTACATCCTCACCCAATACCACACCACCATTCGTTGCCTTCAATGTGACAATGGTGGCGAGTTCATCACCACCTCACACTCCGCATGCTCTTCTCCTATCTTGGTGTCTCCTTCCGCATCTCCTGCCCTTACACGTCGCCACAAAATGGTCGTGCCGAACGGCTCATCCGCACACACAATGACGTCGTACGTACTATCCTTGCGCAATCTTATCCCCCCCCCATATTTTTGGGCCGAAGCACTCTCCACCGCCAATCACCTTCTCAATATTCGTCCATCACGCGCCATCAACCATCAAACCCCGTACTTCCTCATGCACGATATTCACCCCACCTATGAAAACTTATGAGTCTTTGGCTGTTTGTGTTTTCCTAATCTCTATCCTACATCCCCACACAAAGTCGCCCCCACTCTAGCCGATGTGTTTTCCTCGGATACCCTAGGGAGCACAAAGGATACCGGTGTTTCGATTTGGCCACACGCAAAGTTCTTATTTCCCGTCATGTTGTCTTCGACGAGAGCACTTTCCCATACTATCCCGCCTCATCCGACGCTACAAACCCACCTCCCGCACCGGATCTTTTGCGCCTAGGTGGAATCCACCTCGGGAACCCGCCTCAATCATTGACTCTGATCCCCACCAGGATCCTGCCTTCCTCACATCCCGCTTCGTCCACTCCTCTTCCGCCACTTATGTCGCTTCACATCCTGACTGCATCCCCCTCTCCTACCGTGCCATGTTCGGACCCACGCACGTCCCCACCACCACCCGTTGGTTCCCCGGATTCCTCGTACCGGTCCACGTATTTGGATCCCGTGACACGATCTCCTCCGACCTCCGCGCCCGGACGCGTTTTATCGCCTCCTGTACCGCCCACAGCTACCTCCCCACCTAACCTTCGCTCGCCAGTTCAGCCCTCCCCACCCAAACAATCAATTCCGGTAGAGGCTCCCGACAATGTACACACCATGAGGACTCGCGACAAATCTGGATTTTTCATGCCCAAACAACACTTCAACCTTTTTGTTTCCTCTGACATTTCTCCCATACCCTCCTCCTACCGAGCAGCTCTCAAAGATACCCGTTGGTACGATGCTATGTTAGATGAATATAATGCTCTAATTCAGAATAACACTTGGTCTCTAGTGCCTTGTCCTGCAGGTGTCAATGTGGTGACCGGCAAGTGGATCTTCCGCCAGAAACTTAACTCGGATGGTTGTTTGGCACGGTATAAAGATCGATGGGATGTTCGTGGCTTTACTCAGCAAGGAGTGGATTCTGGGGAGATATTCAGCCCGGTGGTCAAGCCCGCTACCATTCGAGTTGTGCTCAGCCTTGCCACCTCCTAGTCATGGCTTATTCACCAATTGGATGTCAAGAATGCATTTCTGCATGGAGAACTCGAGGAGACAGTGTATTGTCAGCAGCCCTCCGGCTTTGTGGATTCATCATAACCCACTCATGTGTGTCGCCTCAACAAGTCCTTGTACGGGATCAAACAAGCACCTCGGACTTGGTTCCTGCGCTTCACCTCCTTCTTACAAACACTTGGATTTGTCTCCTCCAAAAGTGACACCTCCTCTTCATTCTCCACACACCCACCACTGTTGCCTATCTCCTCTTATATGTTGACGACATCAATCTTACAACCAACACCACCGAAACCCTCCACCACATCATACATTCCCTCCACAGCGAATTTGCCATGAGTGACCTTGGTGATATTCACCATTTCTTGGGTGTCAACGTCCACCGCACCGACCGTGGCCTATTTTTGTCCCAACAGCAGTATGCCCTTGAAATTCTTGAGCGGGCCCATATGCTCAATTGTCATCCCATCGCCACTCATGTTGACACTCTCGCCAAACTCTCCGGCGACGTCGGCCCACCTGCTGCTGATCCCTCTTTGTATCAAAGTATAGCTGGAGCACTTCAGTACCTCACCCTAACTCGCCCCGATCTCTCCTACGCAGTACAACAAGTATGCATGTTTATGCATGATCCGCGAGAGGGGCACTTCCAACTGATCAAACGCATCCTTCGCTATGTCCGTGGCACCACCCATCTTGGTATTCAGCTTCATCGCCACTCGTCTCACGAGCTCGTCGCGTACTCCGACGTGGATTGGGCCGGCTGCCCCGATACAAGGAAATCCACGTCCGGCTTTGCGGTGTTTCTCGGCGCCAATTTGGTTTCCTGGTCATCCAAGCGTCAGAACACGGTCTCTCGATCGAGCGCTGAAGCCGAATACCGCGCAGTTGCCAACTGCGTGGCCAAGTTCGTCTGGCTCCGCCAACTGATCCAAGAGCTCCGACAACCCTGCGGCAAGTCTACTGTTGTGTACTGCGACAATATCAGTACAGCAACCCTATTCAGCATCAGCGAACCAAACATATAGAGATTGATCTGCATTTTGTGAGGGACATAGTTGCTCTCGGTGAAGCTTGAGTGCTGCACGTGCCCACGAGCTCTCAATATGCTGACATTTTCACCAAGGGGCTGCTGTCTGCCATCTTCCAAGAATTCAGGTCCAGTCTCAACGTGCTGCCAAGCCCGGTCTCGACTGCGCGCGGGGGGGGTGGGGGGGTGGGGGGGTGTTGAACCGTGTCATTGTAACGTTTCTCTCTGTACCTGTTTATATCGATACTCTAGGATAGTCCTATTCTGTCTCCACCACGCACCTGCGTGCGACTCCGTCGTGGGTGGTTAGATCTCTGAACTTAAGCCCTCTAGGCAATGATCAATAGACAACATAATTTTACCCTTCAGCTATTACTACTATTAGTTGGAATCACCTGGATCTTCATCACCTCTAGCCGACCAGCGCTGCCACTGAGGTCTGTCGCCTACGTTGCCCTGCCCTCTCCAATGCCGGAGTAGCCACTACTCAGTTGCTGGTCTGCTGCTCAAGAGGTCTCATCTCTTCATTTCCCCTTCATGTATACATGATTTTTTCAATGGATTGCAGGGAGCATCTGGCAGATGGTAATGTGAAATTTTGTTTCTTTTTGGCTGTGTAGTAGTTTGCAAATTTTTCTGTAACATTTGCTTCTAAAATCATTATAGCAATGGCGTATACAAGATGAGGCTAATGATGAAGCAGAAAGGCTTCTTAGCTCAGATTCTTCTAAAGCATTATCTCATGAGCATGTATAATGAGATTTTGGTAATGTGCAAAAACATTTATTTGGTTTTCATTTGACACATATCTTAGTGCAATATAAACATGTTTACTTGCGAACTAAGAACAAAACGTGCTGGGCTCGGGCTGGCGTAGCGACTTGTGAGGAAGATAGTTTTGATGCAGAAGACACACTGATCACCATGTAGAACCATGTATTTCCATTTAACAAAAAGTCATAGTGAATACGTTGAAGAGCTAGAGACATTTTTTTCTCCACCACACATGCTTGCAGATACTTGACAGTACAGATCAGGACAAGCTTATTGATGGAAATATGTGAAAGATGCGTAAACCGGAAACAGAGAATGTCGAATCTATGAAGAGCCATGTTGCAATTCAGTTTACACACTTATGTACAGTTACAGTCCCTCCATTCAACACAATGGTGTTAAACGTTACATGGAGCCATTTACATGCCAGCATCAAATATGTTTGCTAGAGTTAGGAAAACATGCTGCAGATCAGCTAGCAAACCCAGCAGTTCTTGCAACATATTTTCTCCTATCTGGATGTCTGTCTGCAAAAGAAAAATGTCTCTACAAGTGAACAATGACTTGTTACTTAATCTCTCCGTCGCCTGGGATACAAGGGTTGTTATAATTGCGACAAAAAGATAACGAAGAACGAAAACGAAATCACAGCAAGGGACACAGATTTAACGTGAAAAAACCTCTCGAACAAAGAGAGGAAAAAACCACGGACGCCAGCCAGCGAAACTTCACTATATCGGGGAGTGCTTACAAACGCCGGGGATTTCACAGATGCAACTTATCCCAACCGGTGGCTTACAAGTATATCGGTGGAAATCTAGGTCTTTGACGATCCGTACCGTACCGCGGGGGTTGTCGTCTCCCGCACCCCCCCCCCACCCACACACACGGGCATCCCTGTTGGGCATAGAGTGGGCCAACTTCAGACTCGTTCCACTCGGCCCAAGCCTCCGGCGACGAGTCTCGCTTCACTCGTCAGAAGTTGGCCTATACATTGTAGAATTTGGATCAACATATAACAAGAGTCAGTAAGAGGTTCTTTCTTCTAATACTCTGATAGTAATGCTGGTTCACCTAGGTGGCCACAAATTGATGTACCCTGCTGGTATTCTTAGCATTCAGTTACGTAACTTACATAATTAGAGCAGATAAGTTTAATTTGTCTTACACATTGTTCTCCACTTGCCAGTTATCACATCGGTTCAAGGTGTATTAAAATTTTGCTCAATGGAAATCCTCTCTTTTCCATACAATACAATACAATACAATATACTGGAGTACAATCAACAATCAAGAGACTTGTATATCTGTCTATACATGATGGTACTTTGAAATTACAAAGCTGCCTTAAAGCCAATATCAACGAATAATCCACACAAACAGGCTCGTACATCTGTCTATACAAGATAGAACTATGAAAGTTGCAAAGCTGCCTCAGAGCCAATATCGATCATCTACACGTACGGATATCAGGCTCGTCGTAGATGATGCATGAAGCGGCTTGTACCAATGTGGCTGCACAAGTCACCTGACGCCGTTGCACGTCCTGCCCAAGAAGTCCCGCTTATCGGTTTCGACTGCAAACTACTCCCTTCGTTTCAAAATATAAAACGTTTTAGATTTGTAAAGAAAATATGTCTAAACTTGTTTTAGTGTCTAGATTCACTTCAAACATGAATGAACCTACATACTAAAAAAAGTCTAGATACATTTACTTCACAAAGCTAAAACATCTTACATTTTTAAACGAAGGGAGTAGATTGTTTCGAAGTTGGAGGTTGAAATATAAACATTCACGATTGACCAGAGTTTAAGAGTGAAAATGGATATGAAAGGAAGAAGCAGGAATAAAAAAGCGCTTGACAAAATGCTTGAAATTAGAAGTACGGCAGCTCGGTACACATGTTGTCAGCGGGCAAGCCATTTCCAGTTCAGCCCTGTTATCCTTTTGCCTGCCTTGCCGTTTCGTCGGTTCACTTCTGCTAACAAGTTCTGAATTTAGTACTACCAATTCAAGTATGTATGAAGAAACTCTGCCGGATCTTAACTTGAAGTCAAAACACTTAATCAAGAAAAGAAAGGCATCAATCAAGTAGATCAATAAACGAGATGTAAAATCAGTGCTAAAGTGATCACCAATTCAACATTGACATCAAATTACACCACTATTCCCAAATGTGTATCTATACAAGACGAGTCACGATCACCATGAGCTTAAAATAACACATGCTAATGTGTAATAAGAAACTCGTTTATCTATACAACATTGGGAAACTTAACAATCTACACGGAGATCAGGCTTGTCGTCGATGGCGCATGCTGAAGCGGCTTGTACACATGTGGCCACACGAGCCGCCTGACGCTGCTGCACATCTTGACCAAGAAGCTGCTGCCGCCGAGTCGCTTGGCCTTGGAGTCGTCGTCGCCGTGGTGGGATGCTCCGACTTGGTAGTGCGCCAGCCACACCTTGCAGTCGACGTCCATGGCGAAGTTGTCGAGGTGGCGGCCGAGCACGTCGAGGGACGCGTGATGGCCGTGCCCGAAGAGCAGCTCCACCTTGAGGTTCTTGGCGTAGACCGTGGGATCGGTGGGGCATGCCTCCACGGCCACCTTGGCGACGGCTCGCGCGCGATCGGCGTCCCCGTTTTTGATCTCGAAGTTGATGAACATGCACCAGAAGTCGACGGCGCTGTCCTCGCCCGCGTATAGACGGTGCCCCCACTCCAGGAAGAGGGCCCGGGCGGCGCCGACGTTGCCGTCGTTTTGTTCCATGGCGATCCACTCTCTGTAGACGGAGGCGTAGTTGACGAGACGATTGCAGATGAGGGCGCTGCGCAGGAGGAGGCGCGCCTCCTTCATGTCGCCGTCGGTCTTGTACATCTCCTGCGCCTGCTCGCAGCACCGCAGGGCATAGCCGCGGTCGGGGTAGGCGGAGTCCAGCATGTCGTAGGCACGGCGCCGGCGCTCCACCGCGGTGGCACCTGCTCCTCCGATCATCGACATTATTGACGATGGAGAACTGTGTATGGTATGGAATCGAGCAGAGCTAGCTAGGGCGAAAGGACGTATGGATGTGTACATATAAGAGAGGGGCGGGTCATGCTTGCTACTCGATTTGCCGTTCGTGTTGGAATCGGAAACCAATGGGCACCGACGTGTACTACGTATTCTGGCTGGCTGAAGCTAAGACTGGAACAGAGTCGGCGTCTCTCGTTCCAATCCTAGTATATACCTGATTGGAGTAGTGACCAAACCGAAATCATCTTTTTTGTGCGAATAGACCAAACTGAGATCAGTTCGGGGTATGTTCAAGACCCGCCTGCATTATACGCACCGCCTCGACCGCTTTAACATGACAAGACAACCACGTAGGAATTCTAGTACTCCGTGCAATAAGCTTACTTTCACTTCTACCATTTTTAAGAAATCGATATATTTTAAAAAGAAACTTTTCATGTATTCTTATATTTGAAAAGAAATGTTCATACTTATTGAACTGGTACGCGAGGAGAGGTAGGGTTCATGTCCCCTGCGTCGGCGCTGCTGCCGGTTTGCCCCGCCTACCGTGGCCTTTCAACCCTGGAGGTGCGCGATAGAGAGTGATTGGTAAAATATGTTAAATATATATAGATCATCTTGAAATACAAGTCAAGTCAGGATTAGGATCCTAACTATCATAAATTATCGTAACAATTGTATATGCGTTAATACTCTAACATCCCCGCAATCGTAGTGGTAGCATCGTGAACAACAGAAACACCGCGGACAGCCAGTCTGGAGATAAACCAAAGTAGAACCATTAGGCTGACATCCCCCGCAGTAAGAGCAGAAACATCGTGGATGGTGTCGGGACGCAGTAGCTTGCACTGTAGAGGAAGCTGATGATGCTTAAGTGAGATGGTATCCCTTGTGTTGATGTCGAGGGAGCCAAGAGCGTGGGGCGTTGTCGTGATCGAGGTAGTCGTGCGAGGGGTCGTGGTGGTCAATGTCGTGGTTGGGGATGCCGATATTGAGGTAGCCACACGTGAGCCGCATGCAACACAAGTAGAATGACAAAGATGCGTCGAGGCAGTCATCGAGGGTGTCGATGCCGAAGCCGATGCAGTACGAGCCGTCAAAGACGAGTTGGGGCCAAAGTTTTTCAAGAACTAGGCACACGTCCGGGACAATGGCATGCTCTGGTTTTTCCAGAACCTAGTATGCAAAGAAGAAATCATCGGTGAAGCGGTCAAGGAAGTCGTAGAGGGGTCGATGCTGAAGAAGACGTTGTTGAAACCGATGAAGACGAGGCGTCGATCCGAGTTTGCCAGACTCGGGAACCCACTAGGGAAGAAGGCACTCTCAATGTTGTTAGTACCAGACATGCGAGGGGCTAGGACCATCATGAAGTTTTCTCCATGTCAGAGAGACTAGGAGAGGAGGTGAAATGGATCGTATGGGCACCTAGAGGGGGGGTTTGAATAGGTGCGACTCAATTTTTTAGTTCCTTTTCAATTTTAGGCTTGACACAAAGTAAATTCTCCAGATATGCAACTACAAGAATTTCTCTATATGTAAACCTAACTACTAAGCACGTAAAGAGAGGGGCGAGGAAACCGTAGTGGAGCATGCGGAGACACATGGATTTGTTTTACCATAGTTTCTTCCTTGCTAAGGGAAGTACATCTGCGTTGGAGGGGTGGGAAGTTCTAAGACCACCACGTCACAATAGGCCTCACCCTATTCTCCGATGGATCTCGCCACGAAAGGCCTGATCCACCTTCTCCACTATTGGTACCCTTCGAGGAGGGAACCGGTGCCTTTACAACTCTACCAGGGCATACACCCACAACTGAATTGGGGGCTCATGTAATGACAACAAGCTGTCACAAGAACAAGGATTATCAATATAATCAAAAGCAAGGATCTAGATATTACAATAAATACTAGATCGGCGATTCTCCAAATGAATGGAGAGGAGATGAAGCGCTTGATTGCAGTTGTTGAAGATCGAGTCCTCCTCCTTCGATTCCCCAAGGAACGGGGCCTTTGGGTGGATGAAGGTGGAGCTCTCTTGGATGAAGCTTGAAGAACAGATCTTGAATTTTTCGAATGAACCAAGAGTTCTGGCAGGAGGGGGAAGGCTGGCTTAAATACCCCTGCATAGATCTGGCCGTTGGTGAAGTTTGGGGGTGGATTATCCGCCCCCACTAGGGATGGACTATCCTCCCTGGGGGAAAATCCGCCCTTGGACGGAGAGTCCGGGGGAAGTCCTCCCCCCACACGGAAAGTCACGCCGGTCTTGACTTGGTGAAAATCCTCGAGGGGACGGATTATCCGTCCCCCTCAAGGGGCGGACTATCCGCCCCTGGGGAAAATCCGTCCCAGAGACGGAAAGTCTAGGGGAAACTCCGCCCCCTCTCTGAGCGATGCGCCTTGGCAACCTATGACAGATCCTAGGGGGGACTATCCGCCCCCCTGGAGGGGCGGATTATCCGGCCTGGGCAAAAACTCCGGCCCTGGCCGGAAAATCCGTGGGATATTCTGCCCCCATTCTGAGGGTTGCGCCCTTTTGAGTTTGGGGAAGCTCATCTCCGCAGATCACAAGAGTAGAGAAAAACTGCTTCACCACAGAGGAGTCATAGTGGCACTGAAGTGTCATAATGTGATGCAGCCCCATCTTATTAGTCACATCCAAGGCTTCACGAAGTCTTGCCTTGGTTTGAGCCTCAGTCATATTCAGAGGATGCATAGGGTGAATCTTGATAGTAGCATAAACATCATCATGAATGGACCGAAAGTGAGAGCACCAAAACATAGGATCCTCCGGAGGACCATCACTGTCAGCATCGGCATAATAATCGGTGTGGTGAATGGCGGAGTACTCAACGCTGTCCATGGCCTTGTAGTTGGGCCGGGACTTCTTGCCCTTGCCCTTGCGATATGTAACCCTCTTGGCTTTATTTGCTGCCTCGGCCATCCGTTCAGACTCTCTTGCCATCCTTCGGACCTCAGTTTCATCAACAAACTTACCCTCTGCAGTAGGCCTGAGATAACGGGCACGAGGACGACGCTTGTAGGTATTAGGAGCACTTGAACCACCTATGAAAAGCATGGGAGAGGTATCATGGGGATAAGCATACACACAAGTCCAAGAGGAATATTAGAAATAGTAGGAAAACAATCCACGGTCCAGAGATGTGCATCGTGGAAATCTGAACCAAACCAGAACAATCAGTGAATCTACAGGCTGAATTATCCGGCCCTGGCAGGGGCAGATAATCCGCCCCCCGCAAAAACTTTCTGGTTCAGCCCAGATTCACCAAGGAAACACAGATCGGGCACTAGGGTTGCAATACTACTGAATCTAACAAGCACAGGAAACACAAAGTAGCTTCTATAATGAAATTTCCACCAAAACAATGACTTCCATACAAGGAGATGGATGAGGGAGTTACCCTCACTCATTGGAGGAAAAGCTCAGAGGAGAAGGTACCCGGAGGCGTGGGGAAGAAGATCCGGGGAGAGCCCGAAGAATCTGGTGGTCGAATCGACTCCGGGGAGGGGCGGAGGCTCTGGCGGCGGCTTGGGGCAGAGCACGGGTTGGGGGAGGACTGGCTGCTCTATTTGAGCCCTTCCTCCCCGAGCCCAGCCCTTAAAGGGCAGATTTCGTCCGGGGCGGATAATCCGGCCCCCACTTAGGGCGGATAGTCCGCCCCTCTGAATTTCTGTAAACACAGATTCATGCCGGAGCACTCCTTGCAAAACCCCTCGAAAATGTATAAATGACTTGTGTGTAAGAATAGATGGTTCAAGGAGGGAAAAAGGCTTGGGTTTAGAGCAACAAACTGAGATGGTACTACACACCCAAAGTTGCAAGAACAAATCAACCAAAAGCCAAAATTGGGTGTGTTTTCCATAAGAACAAGAGATATGTAAGAAAATCCAAAGAGAGCCAATAGAAACCAACTCTTCTCAAGGAAGAGGGTGGTGGCCGAAGCCACCATGTTGGAGCGCATGGCATGACACCGCGAAGATGTATCTTGAGTTCAAAACCAATGCTCATCGATGACCCACATATCACAAAATGATATTAAGGGAAATGTTTTTTCTTGCTTTCGACATTATGGGGGGAGGGTTAGACCAATAAATTAGGACCACACTCCCCCTATGTCTATGCCCGCATCTAAACCAAATACATGAAGAAGAGTAAGTGAGTATGCAAGGGTAATCAAGCCAAGCTCCTTGAATCTATGATATGTTGGAGATATGCCCTAGAGGCAATAATAAAAGTGGTTATTATTATATCTTTGTGTTTATGATAAATGTTTACATTCATGCTATAATAGTATTAACCGGAAACATTAATACTTGTGTGATTTGTAAACTAAATTAGAGTCCCTGGTAAAGCCTCTTTGTAATACTAGCTTGTTGGTTAATAGATGATCACGGTTTCCTGATCATGAACATTGAGATGTTATTAACAACAAGATCATATCATTAGGAGAATGGTACGATGGGCATACTCCTATATATAAGAGTAGCATAAAGATCAAGTCATTTCAATAGTTCATTTGCTATAAGCTTTCTGATACATAGTAACCTAATTCCTTCGACCATGAGATCATGCTAATCACCATCACCAGAAGGATGCTTTGATGACACAAAACACCACACCGTAACTGGGTGGCTATAAAGGTGGCATTGAGTGTTCGGAAAGTATGTGTTGAGGCACATGGATCAAGAGTGGGATTTGTTCATCCACATGACGGATAAATATACTTTGAGCCCTCTCAGTGGAATGTCATCCAATTAGCTTGCAAGCATATGACAGGCTCACAAGGGATCACATATCACGGGAACAATAAAAGAGTACTTATCGGTAACAAGGTTGAACTAGGTATGTAGAGATACCGACGATCAAACCTCGGATAAGTAAACTATCGCGAGATAAAGGGAAATTGGTATCGTATGTAAGTGGTTCATTCGATCGCAGAGTAATCGTAGAAATATGTGGGAACCATATGAATTTCTAGATTCCTCTATTGGTTATTGATCGAAGAAGTGTCTCGGTCATGTCCGCATAAGTCACGAACCGTATGGAGACACACTTAAGGATTAGATGTTGTTTAGTAGATATGGAATGTAAGTAGGGAGACCGAATATTGTTCGGAGTCTCGGATGGGATCCGGGATATCACGAGGATATCCGAAATGGTCCGGCGAATAAGATTCATATAAGGAAAGTCCAATTTCGGAGTTCGGGAATGATTTCGATGTTTTCATCAGAGAGGTTATAGAAGGGTCTAGAAGTGTAACATCCCAAAAATACTAAACTTGGATCATCAAACTCTAATCATCAAATTTAGGGTTAACAAAATTTTTGCTAAAATAAAATTATGGAAGCATGCATATGTGTATGCATTTCATTTTGAATTCTTTTGAACCACCTTGTTTATGTGTTCCATTGCTTGTAAATGGATGCTTAGGTGAAATAAACATCATCTAAACATTTCCCACACTTTTCCTAAAGACAAGTAAATCAAAACAAATAAAATAAGGGAATGGTCATTTTGACCAAATTAACTCCCATGCCTACTTTGGCTGTCTCAAACTTTCAAAACCTAACAGAAACTTTTCTGGATCTTTGCACCCCTTAAATGTACTCATAACAAAGTATCAAGGCCCACTTTGTGATCATCCAGAAACTTTCAAATGCATAGTTTAAATGACAATTCAAAATTGAATCTTTATCATATGGGAAGATCCCACTTTTTCAAAAACCACTCAAACAAGCTCAACTTTCAAAACCCAAGCATCTGCAGACTCACCAGCACAAATCTAGCACACCCACCAAAAATCTTTTCAAAATTCAAAACTTGAATTCATACGGCCATTTCATCAAACACTTGGCAGACACAAATCAAACAAAATCAAAACACTATAGTGTGCAGTGTTTTGAGCCTAACTGGTTCCCTATCTCGCTCACAACCATATCAGTAGATCATCTAGCAAGATTAACCAAGCACTAGCACCACTGTGAGCTTGCCAAAACCATCAATGGTGAACAGCCGAAGCCACCCTTGTCACCCCAGTGTGGACAGCAGGCTAGAGGAAGAACTAGCCGTGCCAACCTTGTCTGGGAGGTAGCCCATGCCTCACCACCCCCTCTCGACCAGCCCTGCCTCGAGGACACCGACCAGAGCACCTAGGAACACCGCGCCCGTGCCTCTGCCAACCGTGCCGAGCATGCGCCAGAGCGCCACCCTCGACCGAAGCCCACAGACCGCGCGCCTCCCTCACCGCGTGCATACACGATCACCACCGTCCCAGGAGACCGTCAGACATCCCCGTTCGCCGCCCCGTGACGCACAGCCATCGCTCGCCGTCGAAGACGCCGCCTCTGCCGCGCAGAGCGTCACGTGTTCCAGACCAAACCGCACCGCCCCTACACGCGCATTAAAGCCGTAGCGCATCGCCAGGAGACCACCAAGCGATCGCCACCGCCGGCCATGCCTCTAGCAGCCCGTAGCCATGTCGCCACCGTCGCCCTCCCATGCCGTTCGGTATCACCATCGAGACTATAAATACAGGACTCCCCCGCTCGAATTCTTCACACCATTCCACTCCTCTCTCACCCAGAACCACCCCACCTCAGTCCCGGAGCAAGGCGAGCAGCGCATCGCCGGAATTTCACCGGAGCCCGCCGCCTCTAGAGAAGAAGGGCGCCATCAATTTCGTCCACCCCAGGAGCTGTCGTGACCACCCCTGAGTTCGCCGTCGTCGACTTCGTCGTTCACCCGCCTCGCCGACCCTCGCCAGTGTTGGAGATATGCCCTAGAGGCAATAATAAATGTAGTTATTATTATATCTTTGTGTTTATGATAAATGTTTACATTCATGCTATAATAGTATTAACAAGGAAACATTAATACTTGTGTGATTTGTAAACTTAAATAGAGTCCCTAGTAAAGCCTCTTTATAAATACTAGCTTGTTGGTTAATAAATGATTGTGGTTTCCCTATCATGAACATTGAGATGTTATTAACAACAAGATCATATCGTTAGGAGAATGATATGGTGGACATACTCCTAGAGATAAGCATAACATAAAGATCAAGTCATTTTAATAGTTCAATTGCTATATGCTTTATGATACATAGTAACCTAATTCCTTCAACCATGAGATCATGCATATCACCTTCACCGGAAGGATGCTTTGATGACATCAAACACCACACCATAACTGGGTGGCTATAAAGGTGGCATTGAGTGTTCGGAAAGTATTGGTTGAGACACATGGATCAAGAGTGGGATTTGTCCATCCATATGACGGATAGATATACTCTGGGCCCTCTCGGTGAAATGTCATCCAATTAGCTTGCAAGCATGTGACTGGCTCACAAGGGATCACATATCACGGGAACAAGAAAAGAGTACTTATCAGTAACGAGGTTGAACTAGGTATGCAGAGATACCGACAATCATAACCTCGGATAAGTAAACTATCGTGAGACAAAGGGAAATTGGTATCGTATGTAAGTGGTTCATTCGATCGCAAAGTAATCGTAGAAATATGTGGGAGCCATATGAATTTCCAGATTCCTCTATTGGTTATTGTTCGGAGAAGTGTCTCGATCATGTCCGCATAATTCACGAACCGTAGGGAGACACACTTAAGGATTCGACGTTGTTTGAGTAGTTATGGAATGATGAGTAAGAGACCGAATGTTGTTCGAAGTCTCGGATGGGATCCAGGATATCACGAGGATATCCGGAATGGTTCGGAGAATAAGATTCATATACGTAAAGTCCTGTTTCGGGGTTGGAGAATGGTTCCGGTGTTTTCATCGGGAATGTTTTAGAAGGTTCCGGAATGTCCGGCACTCCGGAGGGGAAGGGTACATGAATGTGTCATATCAAGTTGGAATGATTGCATCATGTACTAGGTGTCATCGCTGAACAAAATAAAGGGTTTAATCAAATCCTAGTTTGAAAAGTCAAACGCCAATTTAAAAAGTCAAACGGCTATTTTGTGAGGTGGAGGGGAAGTAGGAAACCTACTTGGGGAGGAGTTCCTCCCCTCCACCGCCGGCCCGCTTGGGAAACCGAGTTGGGGAGGGACTCCCCTCCCCTGGCGCGCTCCCTCCACCTATATAAGGAGGGGCAGGGCTGCCCCTCCTAGCACACAAGTTGCCCCCCGCAAACCCTAGCTCCCAGCCACCAGCGCCGCCACCTCCTGCTGCCGCCGCCACTGCCTAGGGAAACCCTATCCGCCGACTTGGGCTGCTCCAAGCCCTAGCCGCCGGCCCTAGACCCCCCTCCTTGGTGTGTCTAAACCCTAGATCGCCGAGGAGCTCTCTCATAGTCCACCATACTCGCTCCGGCTTAAGGCAAAGCCCTGCAAGATCTCCCCTCTACTTCCGGTACCACGCCGTTGTGCTGCCGGAATCGCGAGGAGAGTGCTACAACCTCCGCTGCCTGCTGGAACAAGGGAGAGGAAGGTCTTCGTCGAGTACCGAACGTGTGACCGACTGCGGAAGCGCTGCCGGAACGCAGCGCCGGAAGGATCGTCTACACGATCTTGAGATCGGCAAGAGTACGACTACATCACCCACGAGAATCCGCTCTCGTTAAACACTTTGGAATATTCGAGGGTGAGTTATTCCATCGACTCGTTGCTACAATCTAGTAGATAGATCTTGTCTTGTTTGTTTGTATGCGGTAGAAAATTTTTGTTTTCCATGCTACAAAACCCTATAGTGGTATCAGAGCCGTGTCTATATGTAGATCTGTTGCACGAGTAGAATACAATGGTCATTATGGGCGTTGATGCTTTTGTTGTCGATTGCTTCTTGTGTACTTTGCATCTTGCGGGATGGTGGGATGAAGCGGCCCGGGATAACCTTACATGACATCGTTCATGAAACTTGCTCCATGCTTGACATGCAACTTGTATTGCATAAGTGGCTTTGCGGGTGCCTGTTTCTCCCAACATAGTTAAGATCCAATTTACAA
Source organism: Avena sativa (assembly GCA_916181665.1). NCBI lineage: Eukaryota > Viridiplantae > Streptophyta > Magnoliopsida > Poales > Poaceae > Avena > Avena sativa. The sequence continues at coordinate 360,030,322 of OV702299.1, read as the reverse complement.
CGGGTGATTGACAATACTAGTATCAATGTTGTGGTTCTTGTTCGTAAGTTAGAACGACACTTATTGAAAGCCCCAAACCACGTTAAACATGCAAAGAAAGTAGAGGCATCTAACTTTGTTTTGCAGGGGTGTGATGTGATGTGATATGGCCATGATTGTGATTATATTTGATGTATGCAATGTTCCTTATTGTAAGTTGGCAACTGGCAGGAGCCATATGGTTGTCTTTAATTTTATTAAGACCCGCGTGTCTATGCAAAGTAGTTGTAATAGTTGAAGCCGGTGGACGACAACCATGGAGCAGCGTCATTGACCTTGATGCAATGCCGGTGATGATGGAGATCATGTTCGTGCTTGAAGATGGAGATCGGAAGCACAAAGAAGAAAGGACATATCATATCACATATTATGAATTGCATGTGATGTTAATCCTTTATGCATCTTGTATTGCTTAGTAACCGACGGTAGCATTATAAGATGATTCCTCATGCACATGAATTTCAAGTCCTAAAGTTTTCACCCTTAGTAAGCACCGTTGCTAAAGCTTGTTGTTTCGAAGCACCACGTGATGATCGGGTGTGTTAGATTATGCAAGTGTATACAACATGAGCAAGCCAGATTTGCTCATGCGGAAGCTAAGGTTTGATCTTGACGAGCCTAGCATGTACAGACATGGTCTCGGAACACGGATCACCGAAAGGTAAAGCATGAATCATATAGTAGATATGATAAACATGTCGATTGTTCGCCATTGAAGCTACATCAACTCTCGTGATGATTGGTGTTGATGTGGTGGATTTGGTTCGTGTGATCACTAAAACAATGTGAGGGATATTATTTTGAGTGGGAGTTCACCTAGATTAATTTAACTATTAATTAGAACTCAATTTGTCATAAACTTAGTCTAAACTATTGCAAATATGTTGTAGATCAATGGCGGCCCCTACCATCAATTTTAATGCGTTCCTAGAGAAAGAAAAGTTGAAAAACAATGGAAGAAACTTCGCGGATTGGTTTCGCAATTTGAGGATTGTCCTCACAACTGGTAATTTGACCTATGTGCTGGATGCACGCTGGGTGACCCACCTACAGCTACTGGTACCGATGAAGTAAAGAATGTTTACCTCGCTCGGAAGACTCAGTACTCCACAGTTCAGTGTGCTATCTTGTATGGTTTAGAATCGGAGCTTCAGAAAAGGTTTGAGAATTCAGACCCACATGATATTGTCCGTGATCTCAAATTGATCTTTGAGACTCACGCGGCAATTGAGAGCTATGAGGCTTCTGAAAAGTTCTTTAACTTCAAGATGGAAGAGGGCAGCTCCGTCAGTGAGCATGTGCTTAAGATGTCTGGGCACGCAAACAAACTTCAAAGCTTGGGTATAGTGATTCCTAATGCTTTGGGGATTTATCGTGTCCTCCAATCACTACCACCAAGTTACAAGAACTTTGTGATGAACTACAATATGCAAAACATGAACAAGCAGTTGCCAGAACTCTTTGCCATGTTGAAATCTGCAGAAGTGGAGATCAAGAAAGAGCACCAAGTGTTGATGGTCAATAAGACCACCAAATTCAAGAAAGGCAAGTCTAAGCAAAAGGGACACTTCAAGAAGGGTGGTAAGAAAGTTACCGCGCCGACGAAGAAGACCAAGGCTGGACCTAAGCCTGATACTGAGTGCTTTTACTGCAAGGGAGAAGGTCACTGGAAGCGGAATTGCCCAAAGTACTTGGTGGATTTGAAGAATGGCAACATCAAGAAGAAAGGTATATCCGATATACATGTTATTGATGTGTATCTCACTAGTGCTCGTAGTAGTGCCTGGATATTTGATACTGGTTCGGTTGCTCATATTTGTAACTCGAAACAGGTGTTGCAGAATAAACGGAAGCTAGCGAAGAACAAGGTGACGATGCGCGTTGGAAATGGATCAAAGGTTGATGTGATCGCGGTCGGCACGCTACCTCTTCATCTACCATCAGGATTAGTTTTATACTTAAATAATTGTTATTTGGTGCCTGCGTTGAGCATGAACATTATATCCGGATCATGTTTATTGCAAGACGGTTACTTGTTTAAGTCCGAGAATAATGGTTGTTTGGTTTATATGAGTAATATGTTTTATGCACATGCACCTTTGATAGATGGTATATTCTTGTTGAATCTCGATTATAGTAATACACATATTAATAACATTGAAGCTAAACGTTTGAAATTGAGCGATAACTCGACCTATATGTGGCACTGTCGTCTTAGTCACATTGGAGTGAAGCGTATGAAGAAACTCCATTCCGATGGACTTCTTGAATCACTTTATTTCGAATCACTTGAAAGATGCGAAGCATATCTGATGGGTAAAATGACTAAGACTCCATTTTCTGGTATGATGGAGCGAGCTACGGACTTATTGGAAATAAAACATACCGATGTGTGTGTCCCAATGAGTGTAGCATCATGCGGTGGTTAACGTTATGTTCTTACTTTCACGGATGACTTGAGTAGATATGGGTATATCTATTTCATGAAACATAAGTCCGAAACTTTCGAGAAGTTTAAGGAATTTCAAAGTGAGGTAGAGAATCAACGTAACAAGAAGATTAAATTTCTACGTTTTGATCGTGGAGGTGAATATCTAAGTTACGAGTTTGGCGAGCATTTGAAGAAATGCGGAATACTTTCACAATTGACACCGCCGGGAACACCACAGCGTAATGGTGTGTCCGAACGTCGTAATCGAACTCTCCTAGATATGGTTCATTCTATGATGTCACTTACAGATTTACCGCTATCATTTTGGGGTTATGCATTAGAAACAGCCGCATTCACTTTAAATAGGGCACCATCTAAATCCGTGGAAACGACACCGTATGAATTATGGTTTGGGAAGAAACCTAAATTGTCGTTCCTTAAAGTTTGGGGTTGCGAAGCCTATGTAAAGAAGTTACAGCCGGACAAGCTCGAACCCAAAGCGGAAAAATGCGTCTTCATAGGATACCCGAAGGAAACAATTGGGTATACCTTCTATCATAGATCCGAAGGCAAAATCTTCGTTGCCAAGAATGGATCCTTTCTAGAGAAGGAATTTCTCTCGAAAGAAGTGACTAGAAGGAAAGTAGAACTCGACGAGGTTGTCGAACCTTCTCTCGAACTTGCGAGTAGCGCAGCACCAGAAGAAGTTCCTGTGGTGCCTGCACCAATAAGAGAGGAAGATAATGATGATGATCATGAAACTTCGGTTGTAGTTGCTATAGAGCCTCGCAGGTCAACGAGAGCTCGTACCACTCCTGATTGGTATGATCCCGTTATGAGTGTCATGTTGGTGGACAACACCGATGACCCTGCGACATATGAAGAAGCGATGATGAGCCCAGATTCCAATAAATGGCAAGAAGCCATGAAATAAGAGATTGGATCCATGTACGAAAACCAAGTATGGACTTTGGTGGACTTACCGGATGGCCGGAAGGCTGTCGAGAATAAATGGATTTTCAAGAAGAAAACAGATGCTGATGGTAATGTTACTGTCTATAAAGCTCGACTTGTCGCAAAAGGGTTTTGACAAATTCAAGGAGTTGACTACGATGAGACTTTCTCACTTGTAGCGAAGCTAAAGTCTGTGAGGATTATGTTAGCAATCGCTGCATATTATGATTATGAGATATGGCAGATGGATGTCAAAACAGCATTCCTCAATGGAGACATTGATGAAGAGTTGTATGATGCAACCCAAAGGTTTTGTCGATCCTAAAGATGCTAACAAGGTATGCAAACTTCAACGGTCCATCTATGGATTGAAGCAAGCATCCCGAAGTTGGAATCAACGTTTTGATAAGGTAATCAAAAGTTTTGGTTTTATACAAACTTGTGGAGAAGCTTGTATTTACAAGAAAGTGAGTGGGAGCTCTGTAGCATTCTTAATACTATATGTAGATGACATATTGTTGATTGGGAATGACGTAGACCTTCTTAATAGTGTCAAGGAATATTTGAATAATAGTTTTTCAATGAAGGATCTTGGCGAAGCAGCTTACATATTAGGCATAAAGATTTATAGAGATAGATCGAGACGCCTAATATCATTGTCACAAAGTACATATTTGGACAAAGTTCTAAAGAGGTTTGGAATGGAAGATAGCAAGAAAGGGTTCTTGCCCATGTTGCCCAATACGACCTTGAGTAAAACTCAAAGTCCGACAACGGCAGAAGATAGAGAAAGGATGAGTAAGACTCCCTGTGCCTCAGCCATAGGATCTCTAATGTATGCCATGCTATGTACTAGACCCGACATTGCATATGATATTAGTTTAACTAGCAGATATCAAAGTGATCCAGGAGTGGATCATTGGACAGCGGTCAAAAACAAACTTAAGTACTTGAGAAGAACTAAGGATATGGTTCTTTCTTATGGAGGTGATGAACAGCTCGTTGTTAATGGTTACACCGATGCTAGTTGGAACACCGATCCGAATGATTCTAAATCACAATCTGGATACGTATTTACTTTGAATGGTGCAGCAGTTAGCTGGAGGAGTGCAAAGCAAAGCATTGTGGCGAGATCTTCAACTGAATCAGAATACATGGCTGCTTTGGAGGCTTCACAAGAAGCGATATGGATGAAAGAGTTCATTACAGAGCTCGGTGTGGTTCCTAGTGCGCTGGACCCAATGTCAATCTACTGTGATAACATGGGCGCCATAGCCAATGCGCAAGAACCAAGGTCACACAAGAAGCTGAAGCACATCAAGCTACGTTTTCACGCTATTCGAGAACATGTCCAAGATGGGGACATAAAGATTTGCAAAGTACACACAGATCTTAATGTGGCGGATCCGTTGACTAAACCTCTCCCGAGGGAAAAACATGACCAGCACCAAACTGCCATGGGTGTTCGGTATATTACCATGTAATCTAGATTAGATGACTGTAGTGCAAGTGGGAGACTGTTGGAGATATGCCCTAGAGGCAATAATAAATGTAGTTATTATTATATCTTTGTGTTTATGATAAATGTTTACATTGATGCTATAATAGTATTAACAAGGAAACATTAATACTTGTGTGATTTGTAAACTTAAATAGAGTCCCTAGTAAAGCCTCTTTATAAATACTAGCTTGTTGGTTAATAAATGATTGTGGTTTCCCTATCATGAACATTGAGATGTTATTAACAACAAGATCATATCGTTAGGAGAATGATATGGTGGAGATACTCCTATAGATAAGCGTAGCATAAAGATCAAGTCATTTTAATAGTTTAATTGCTATATGCTTTCTGATACATAGTAACCTAATTCCTTCGACCATGAGATCATGCATATCACCTTCATCGGAAGGATGCTTTGATGACATCAAACACCACACCGTAACTGGGTGGCTATAAAGGTGGCATTGAGTGTTCGGAAAGTATTGGTTGAGACACATGGATCAAGAGTGGGATTTGTCCATCCATATGACGGATAGATATACTCTAGGCCCTCTCGGTGAAATGTCATCCAATTAGCTTGCAAGCATGTGACTGGCTCATAAGGGATCACATATCACGGGAACGAGAAAATAGTACTTATCAGTAACGAGGTTGAACTAGGTATGCAGAGATACCGACGATCATAACCTCGGATAAGTAAACTATCGTGAGACAAAGGGAAATTGGTATCGCATGTAAGTGGTACATTCGATCGCAAAGTAATTGTAGAAATATGTGGGAGCCATATGAATTTCCAGATTCCTCTATTGGTTATTGTTCGGAGAAGTGTCTCGATCATGTCCGCATAATTCACGAACCGTAGGGAGACACACTTAAGGATTCGACGTTGTTTGAGTAGTTATGGAATGATGAGTAAGAGACCGAATTTTGTTCGGAGTCTCGGATGGGATCCGGGATATCACGAGGAGATCCGGAATGGTCCGGAGAATAAGATTCATATAAGGAAAGTCCTATTTCGAGGTTGGAGAATGGTTCTGGTGTTTTCATCGGGAATGTTCTAGAAGGTTCCGGAATGTCCGGCACTCCGGAGGGGAAGGGTACATGAATGTGTCATATCAAGTTGGAATGATTGCATCATGTACTAGGTGTCATCGCTGAACAAAATAAAGGGTTTAATCAAATCCTAGTTTGAAAAGTCAAACGCCAATTTGAAAAGTCAAACGGCTATTTTGTGAGGTGGAGGGGAAGTAGGAAACCTACTTGGGGAGGAGTTCCTCCCCTCCATCGCCGGCCTGCTTGGGAAACCGAGTTGGGGAGGGACTCCCCTCCCCTGGCGCGCTCCCTCCACCTATATAAGGAGGGGCAGGGCTGCCCCTCCTAGCACACAAGTTGCCCCCCGCAAACCCTAGCTCCCAGCCACCGGCGCCGCCACCTTCTGCTGCCGCCGCCGCTGCCTAGGGAAACCCTATCCGCTGACTTGGGCTGCTCCAAGCCCTAGCCGCCGGCCCTAGACCCCCCTCCTTGGTGTGTCTAAACCCTAGATCACCGAGGAGCTCTCTCATAGTCCACCATACTCGCTCTGGCTTAAGGCAAAGCCCTGCGAGATCTCCCCTCTACTTCCGGTACCACGCCGTTGAGCTGCCGGAATCGCGAGGAGAGTGCTACAACCTCCGCTGCCTGCTAGAACAAGGGAGACGAAGGACTTTGTCGAGTACCGAACGTGTGACCGACTGCGGAAGCGCTGCCGGAACGCAGCGCCGGAAGGATCGTCTACACGATCTTGAGATCGGCAAGAGTACGACTACATCACCCACGAGAATTCGCTCTCGTTAAACACTTTGGAATCTTCGAGGGTGAGTTATTCCATCGACTCGTTGCTACAATCTAGTAGATAGATCTTGGCTTGTTTATTTGTATGCGGTAGAAAATTTTTGTTTTCCATTCTACGAAACCCTATAGCCAGCACCCCACTGAGCCCCCAGCAACCCCCACTGGACGCGCTAGGTTTCTGTCTCGTCGGCGTTGCTCAACGTCGACGATGACTCCCAGCCGTTGGATTATAATCAGATCGAACGACCCACATCACCCCATACCGCTTCGCACCCCCTGTCTCACTGACGTGTGGGGACAGCCACTTAAGCAGCCCGCGGAAGCGCTACCCTTAGCAGGCCGGCCCGTTAATTTTTCCCGCGCAGCCCAGCTATTTGAATTAAACCTTTTCCATTTAATTTCAAACACACTTTTGTACCCAGTTTCAAAAATCAACCCAGGTTGATTCAGAGCATCAAATTGAATGAAACTAATTTTGTTAGAAAGGTCTGGAAATTCTGAATCCAAGCCTATTGGATTCAAGTCATTTGGATCTGTAGATCACCCATGGTAAAAATAACAAGGCAGAAGCTTTTCTGCATTCAAACATTTTTCAAATTAAAACCATAATAGCTTTTCAGTTGATTCCAACTCTCAAAAATCACATTTAACCATACCTTTCAGAATATATAAAAATATATAGGTTTACTTACAGAAATAATGTTCAAGTAATAAAAGAATGCCCCATAGGAATTTCTAGTCACTTTATTTAATTAAAATAAAAGGGTAAAACCTTATTAAATTGTGACACCACTTTAAATCATATTCCCATGGACTAAAATATGTGGTGATGACATGTTTCAACATGATCCCATGTTTGGTTTGGAGAATATTAAATCTTAAGTAGTTTTTCAATGAGTAGAAATTACTTTTCTAAAAATAAAAGGAATTAAACCAAGCCTTAATCTTGTAATGTTAGAGATGATGTTAGATCATCTATAGGACCCTTGTGTGTGATGATTGCAAGTAGTTAAGTATTGTTTGGTCATTGTGTACCTCGTATTTATTCATAGACGCTATTACCGACCAAGGATACGAGGAGGAAGGAGGATTCTACGAAGAAGAAGCCGAGGAGAACTTCAACCACTACTCTGCACAAGGCAAGCCAGTAACCTTGCAAGCTAACACTTGCAATTTAGCAAGCTTATACTGATATTGTGCTAGCAAACCCTTACTTGTTACCATGCCTACTATATGCCTTAAGCATATGTGATCATACCCACTTGATAAACCAATCCTAGTTTTACTTGCAAGCTTCTTACTTTATTTCTTTATCAAAAGCTCTTACTTAGAGTTTACGTAAGAGATTGGTAGATACTAGAAAGATATGTGAAGGTTGCATAAAGAGCATAAAATTTGGCCTAAGTTAGAAACCTTGATATCAGCCTAAGACATAAGGTTGTACTTAGTTGAAACTCCACTAGTCTACCACCCCTCACTAGTACTTACCCCCACTTATAGATGCTAGTGCTAAGCATAAAACTTGATCAACTTTAGATGGGAATACTTGATGAAAATGGTTATCAAAACCTTGGAATGATGGATCATTCTATTGAAATGTTTTGGACATGTGTTTCCGGACACTTGATGATTTTGGTGATGAAAATGATGAGGCATGAGCCTTAGCCCTTTATAAAACTGATGGTTGTCTGGATGCGATACCATTCCAATTTTATCGTACAACCACAATACCCGAAGATTGGGTAGGGCTTGACTGGAAACTTATATACCTTAGTATTAGTTCCCTCATGGCCAAGGTCTGAGCTGAGGCTACCTTGTGAAGATTGTCCACCTGTGCAGTACCCAAGATGACAGTTGGTCATGGTTGGGAGGCCAAACTCACAGGAGAGGTACTTATACTAGGGCGTGTAATTGAAAGGTTAGGATTGATTATCCACATACTGAGTATGGTGAATTCAGGATTTGTTCCTAAAGGATGTATCGAATGTTGTGGTGAAAGTGTATAATCTCTGCAGAGTGTCAAACTATTCGAATAGCCGCGTCCACGATTATGGACAGTTGGAGTGGCCATACTGTTCCCCCGTCAGATGTTTTCAAAATGACTTGTGAAATAAATTGAGACTTTGACTTGACCACAACAGAGTTGTGACATGAGTTACAAGATCCCACTTAGGAGTTATAAAATTGTGACTAGCTTTGGAACTTAGTAGAGATAAATCTGTCTTTTGCAAAACAATCCTAGAGCCTAGTGTCCTATTATCCAAAAACCCCTTTACTTGCTAGTACTAGTTTGCGAGTACTTAAAGAGTACTCATGGCTTTGTCCCTGGCTATTCCCATAGCCAGACTATGAAGAGGAGTACCTAGAGGATGGATCCCAGGAAGTTTACGACAACTATCATCATCTCCCATCGTCAGCATTGCCTGTGACCCCGAAGATGGAGCTTCGCCTACGCTACCGTTATTATTACGTATTCCGCTTCTTGATGTTGTATTAAGAACTGGATCATGAGATCCCTATTTGTGTAAGAACTTATGTACCGTTTGTAATGGATGATGTACTATGGTATCCAATTCTGTTATGTCTCGCAAAAATGGTAATCCTGGGATTGCGATGTATGGCATAACAGGCATCTGGAGTTAAAAATCCGGGTGTTGAAAAGTTGGTATCATAGCCATCCTGACCATAGGAGACCCTAGTTAGATTGGACGTTTGAATCAAAAACTTAGTTTCCAAAACCAAAGAAAACAAATATTTACAAAAACTTATTCTCATTCTTATCCCTTTGATTCTTTCATAAAAATTCCTGTTCCTCAAAAACTCTTGCAAAATACATAAAATTTTGACACACTTGATCACTCTGCTAACCTACTCATCCTCTATTCTTATAGATGGACGTGAAGTACAGCAAGTTTTATCAGTTGGGGAATGGAGGAGACCTTATCTTTGAGAGGGATTTGGACCAGCTTTTGGAACTTCTGGAGCGTCCGCACCCCGAATTCTTCGGAGCTCAGCTCAATGATCAAGGAGGAGAAGATCTGCAGTGGCTAATTGTTGCAAGTCTCAGAGGAAAGATTGAACCTCCCACTGCTGAGGGAATTCAGTTTACCTTAAGTGAGAACAACTGGCTTGATGGACTTGCCAGGGCCATGCAGGAAGCTCTTTCCCGTCTGTGTGGGCAGAGCATCAATCAGATCAAGGGTACTCGCTTTGAGTTTTGCCCAAGGCGTGATGCAAATGGACAACCACTGGAAGCCCCATACCACCCCGAACTAAAGACTCAATTGGACCACCTGAGCTTCATGATGTACGATCGTCAGCAGGAGTTAGACAACTGCCGTGACTACTCCAACCACAAGTCTGCTAGCAAAGGATCGCAAGTCTCGCCGCCGTCAGCTCGACAAGAACGAGCGCATCATTGCCCGTCTTCGCCACCGCATCTCATCTTTGGAGGAGACCATCCACGAAAGAGACATGCAGTTGGAGGAATGGGAGAATCCCGGAGAGGATCTTCGTGGAGACCCTTACTCCTATCTCAGCGATGACGATGATTTTCTAGAGGATCAGGCTATGGATTTCTTCACCGATGAGGATGATTTCGCCTTCATAGATGATGATGAGGATGTTGAGGCCACAGATTCCAAGGAGTAGTAGCACTTGAGCACTAGCGTAGTGAGTAGTGAGTAGTATTCGGTCCCACTGTATCGTAGTTCTCAGAATGGTTCTTAAAACCATCTGTTTTTATTTGTTGTGGTGTGTGTTGTACTGTGTGCTATGAATGAATGAATGAAAAAGCAAGTTGCTCGAAAATCCGAGTCAAACTTTAAAAAAAATTCAAAGACCCAAAACTTTAGAAATTTCCCTCTTTTCTCATGATATGTCTCAATCTTCAGATGCCACGTGGAGGAAGTGGTTCATCCTCGGACCCGATGTTGCAGATTCTGCAAATGTTGACTTCTGACCGTGAAGCTGAAAGAGCGGAACGTCAAGAAAACCTAGCCACCCTGCAGCAGATAGCCCAGCTTGCCCACAACAACCAAGGCCACGGAAATCAGGACAACCATGGATCTAAGCTCAAGAATTTCCAGAATACCAACCCACCTGTTTTCACTAAGTCCGAAGAGCCCCTAGACGCTGATGATTGGCTACAAACCATGGAAAATAACCTAGAAGTCACCGGAGTGGAAGCCAACGAGAAAGTTCTGTTCGCCACCCACTATCTAGCCGGAGATGCCAGGGCATGGTGGAACAGTGTTCGCGCAATGACCGGAGGCTAGATGATGACCTGGGAAGAATTCAAAGTCAAGTTTAGCAAAACCCACGTGCCACCAGGTTTGATCAAGAGGATGAGAGACAAGTTCAGAGAGCTGAAGCAAGGGAGGATGACTGTAGTGGAATACCGTGACGAATTTTTGTCATTAGCTAGGTATGCCCTGGATGAGATCGACACCGAAGCCAAGAAGAAAGAAAGATTCCTGAATGGTCTGAAGGGTTTCGCAGCATAGTAAATCAAAATTTTCTACGGAAGCGAATAGAGGGAAAGCCAAGATCTAATCTAGGAGATGCAAACAACGAGAGAGATTGGATTAGATCTTCATACCCTTGAAGATTCGCACAGCGGAACGTTCGTCGGAACGTGGGTGATGTAGTCGTACTCGCTTCTCCTCCTCGCGATCCGATCCGATCTAGCACCACAAGTGGCGGTGCCTCCGTGAGATGCACACGTGCAGCACCTCGACGTCTCCTCCTTCCTCGGACCAGCAAGTATGGTGGAGCGATGGATTGGATCTACAGCACGACGGCGTGGTGTATATGGTGGAGAATTTCTGCAGCAGGGCTTCGCCTACAAACAGTCGGGAGGGAGAGTGGAAGGGCAGCAGGGCAACTAGTGCTTGGAGGAAGATGTTCGAGGGAGGGGGCGCCCTAGCCCTCTATATATAGAGGGGGAGGGGGCGGCCAACCCTAGCCCCTCCTCCAAGCCTTGGGCTGGCGGCCAAGGGAGGGAAGGAGTGGGGGGATAGGGTTCTATCTCTAGTTTAAACGATTTAAACTTATCCCTTATCTAGAAACCCTATCTCTAGTTTAAACGATTTAAACTCTCTAGGATCGGCTGGGCCCTATGGGGCCTTGTGCCCCTGGCCCAATGCGTCCAGGACACTCCCTCATAGGCCCATGCCCCCTCCCGGAAGGTGGGACCACGTTGGCCCCCTTCCGGAAGGTTCTAGAAGCTTCCGGTACAATACCGATTAACCCGGAACAATTCCGAACTCCAAAAACTGCACTGCCTTATATGAATCTTATTCTCCGGACCATTCCAGAACCTCTCGTGATATCCCGGATCCCATCTGAGACTCCGAACAAAAACTCATAAACCAATTATCCAATCTATCCTAGCGTCGAGACACGTTAAGTGTGTGACCCTGCGGGTTCGAGAATATGCAGACATGATCTTCTATCAATAATCAACAGCGGGGTCTGGGCACCCATATTGACTCCCACACATTCATCGATGATCATATCGGATGAACCACGATGCCAGGATTCAATCAATCCCATATATATATTCCCTTCGTCTCGCGATATTTTACTTGCCCGAGATTCGATCGTCGGTATCGTCATACCTAGTTCAATCTCGTTCACAGCAAGTACTTTACTCGTTCCGTAATCCGATATCACTGTGATTAACTCCTTAACCACATGCTTGCAAGCGGTGTTGATATCGATTACCGAGTGGGCCCGAAGTATATCTCTCCGACTTGGGAGGGACAAATTCCATCTCGATACATACAACTCAACAGATACCTTCCGATCACCTGAGAGACACCTTTATGATCACCCTCTCATAGGATGACGTTTGATGACCTCAAAGCTTTCTTCCGATACCAGGGAGTTGCATTATCGCATGGTCTAAGGAATACAATATTTGACATAAGAAAAGCTTCCCAAAGACGAACACGATGACACGATCTAATTGCTTCGCTTAGTTTGGGTCTGTCCACCATATCATTCTCCCAATGATATGATCTCATTATCAATTGACAACTCATGTCTATGGTTAGGAAACCTTAACCATCATTGATCAATGAGCTAGTCCATAGAGGCGTACTAGGGACACGGTGTTGTTCACAAACCACACAAGTATTAAAGTTTCCGCTTAATACAATTCTCGCATGGAATATAAACATTATCATGAACAAGAATTATAATAATAACATCTTTATTATTGCCTCTAGGGCATAATTCCAACAGTCTCCCACTTGCACTAGAGTCAATAATCTAGTTTACATTTGGCAACAATCTCACACCCATGGCACTGAGGTGCTGATCATGTTTTACACGTGGAAGAGGTTTAGTCAATGGATCTGCGACATTCAGATCTGTATGTACTTTGCTAATCTTCAGATCTCCATCTGCTATATAATCTCGGATTATATGAAACTTGTGGTTGATATGCTTGGTCTTTGGATGATATCTTGGTTCCTTAGCGAGTGCTATGGCGCCAGTGTTGTCACACAATATCTCCAGTGGGTCCAATGCACTTGGAACCACGCCAAGCTCAGTGATGAAGTTCCTGATCCAAACTCCTTCACTTGACGCTTCTGCAGCAGCCATGTATTCCGCTTCTACTGTAGATCCCGCGATCACGCTTTGCTTGCAGCTTCTCCAGCTCACAGCTCCTCCATTCAAAATATACACGTATCCTGTATGAGATTTAGAATCATCCTTGTCGGTGTCGAAACTAGCATCGACGTAACCTTTTACGACGAGCTGTTCATCACCCCCATAGACTAAGAACATTTCTTTAGTCCTATTTAGGTACCTTAGGATGTTCTTCACGGCTGTCCATTGTTCCACTCCTGGATCACTTTGATATCTGCTCGTCAAACTAAGAGCATTGGACACATCCGGTCTAGTACACAGCATGGCATACATGATGGAACCTATGGCCGAGGCATAAGGCACTTTGCTCATAGCTTCCCTATCATTTACCGTAGCTAGACACTGAGCCTTGCTCAATATCTTACCTGACAACATAGGCACTGAACCTTTCAATGCCTTATCCATTCTGAACCTTTTCAGAACTTTGTCTAGGTATGTACTCTGGCTTAAAGCTATCAGGCGTCTTTGTCTATCTCTATAGATTTTGATGCCCAATATATAAGCAGCTTCACCTAGGTATTTCATTGAAAAACACTTGTTCAAATAACTCTTCACATCGTTAAGCATGTTGATGTCATTTCCAATAATCAATATGTCATCCACATATAGTACCAGAAACGTCACCGAGCTCCCACTCACTTTCTTGTAGATGCAAGCTTCGTAGCAATTTGGAACAAATCCAAAGCTCTTGATCACTTGATCAAAACGAAGGTTCCAACTCCGAGATGCTTGTTTCAGTCCATAAATGGAACGCTGAAGTTTGCATACTTTATCAGCATCCTTAGGATCGACAAAACCTTCGGGTTGCATCATATACAACTCTTCATCAATGTTGCCATTGAGGAAAGCAGTCTTGACATCCATTTGCCATATTTCATAATCATGAAACGCAGCAATTGCTAATAAAATCCGAATGGACTTAAACATCGCTACGGGAGAGAAAGTCTCATCGTAGTCAACACCTTGAACTTGTCGAAAACCTTTCGCAACAAGCCGTGCTTTATAGACGGTAACATTACCATCCGCGTCCGTTTTCTTCTTGAAGATCCATTTGCACTCAACGGCCTTTTGGTCGCTAGGAGGGTCCACCAAAGTCCATACTTGGTTTTCGCTCATGGATCCCAATTCGGATTTCATGGCTTCTAGCCATTTCTCAGAGTCTGGGCTCATCATCGCTTCCTCATAGTTCGTAGGTTCACTGTCTTCTACTAACAAGACAGTCAAGACAGGGTTGCCGTACCACTCAGGAGGGGCACACGACCTTGTCGACCTGCGACGTTCAGTAGCAGCATCGTCCGAAGCTTCATGATCCTTGTCATTAGCTTCCTCTATTGTTGGTGCAGGCGGCACTGGAACAATTTCAGGTGCTGCGCTACTCTCCAATTTAAGAGAAGGTTCAATAACCTCGTCTAGCTCTACTTTCCTCCCACTCACTTCTTTCGAGAGAAACTCCTTCTCAAGAAAGGAACCGTTCTTTCCGACAAACACTTTGCCTTCGGTTCTGTGATAGAAGGTATACCCAATAGTTTCCTTAGGGTATCCTATGAAGACGAATTTCTCCGCTTTGGGTTCGAGCTTGTCCGGCATCAACTTCTTGACGTAAGCTTCGCATCCCCAAACTTTAAGAAACGACAACTTAGGTTTAGCACCAAACCACAGTTCATACGGTGTCGTCTCAATGGATTTAGATGGAGCCCTATTTAAAGTGAATGCAGCGGTTTCTAATGCATAACCCCAAAATGATAACGGCAAATCAGTAAGAGACATCATCGATCGGACCATATCAAATAGGGTTCGATTCCGGCGTTCAGACACACCATTGCGCTGTGGTGTTCCGGGTGGCGTGAGTTGTGAAACGATTCCACTTGCTTTGAGATGCGCGAGAAAATCATAACTCAAATATTCGCCCCCACGATCGGATCGTAGAAACTTAATCTTTCTGTTACGATGGTTCTCCACTTCATTCTGAAATTCTTTGAACTTTTCAAACATTTCAGATTTATGTTTCATTAAATAGATATACCCATATCTACTTAAGTCATCAGTAAAAGTGAGAAAATAGCGATATCCACCGCGCGTCGAAACACTCATCGGTCTGCATACATCGGTATGTATGATTTCCAACAAGTCCGTTGCTCGCTCCATCATACCGGAGAACGGGGTTTTGATCATCTTGCCCATGAGGCATGGTTCGCATGTGTCAAATGATTCAAAATCAAGAGACTCCAAAAGTCCATCAGAATGGAGTTTCTTCATGCGCTTTACACCAATATGACCTAGACGACAGTGCCACAAATAAGTAGTATTATCACTATCTACTTTGCATCTCTTAGCCTCAATGTTATGGATGTGTGTTTCATCCCTTTCGAGATTTAGAAGAAATAAACCATTCACAAGAGGTGCCTGACCATAAAAGATGTTACTCATATAAATAGAACAACCATTATTCTCCGATTTAAATGAATAACTGTCTTGCAATAAACACGATCCAGAAATAATGTTCATGCTCAACGCAGGCACATAATAACATTTATTAAGGTTTAAAACTAATCCCGGAGGTAAAACTAAGGAGAGCGTGCCGACGGCCATCACATCAACTCTTGATCCGTTGCCAACGCGCATCGTCACCTCATCCCTCGCAAGCCGCCGTCTATTCCGTAGCTCCTGTTTCGAGTTACAAATATTAGCAACTGAACCAGTATCAAATACCCAGGCACTACAACGAGGGCCAGTAAGGAAAACATCAATAACATGTATATCAAATATACCTTTGATGGTGCCAGCCTTCTTGTCCGCTAAGTACTTCGGACAGTTGCGCTTCCAGTGACCCTTGTCCTTGCAATAGAAGCACTCAGTGTCCGGCTTGGGGCCAGACTTGAGCTTCTTCTCAGCAGGGGCAACGCGCTTGCCGCCTCCTTTCTTGAAGGGCTTCTTTGCACCTTTACCTTTCTTAAAGGAGGGCTTGTTGACCATCAACACATGATTATCCTTCTTGATGTCCACCTCCGCAGCCTTCAGCTTTGCGAAGAGCTCGGTGATCGTATCAGTGGAACCAATCTGATTATGAGTCACTACAAAACTTTTGTATCTGGGAGGGAGTGATTGCAGAACCCTGTCAATCTTGAGCTCCTCTGGAATCTTGCAGTCCAGTTGCTCAAGGCGTTGAGTGTAGCCCGACATCTTAATGGCGTGCTCACTAACGGAACTCCCTTCCTCCATCTTGCAGTTAAAGAACTTCTCAGAGATCTCATATCTCTCAGAACGGGCCTGAGTCTGAAACATGGTTTTCAGCTCTTCGAGAATCTCAAATGGCCCGGGATAGTTTTCAAAACGATTTTGAAGTTCCGGTTCCATAGCAAACAACATGGTGCTCTTAATCACACCATAATCATCTTTGCGCGACTGATAGACAGCTTTCTCATCAGCCGGCGCAGTTGCAGCAGGGGGGTTACCTAACGCTTTCTCAAGGACATAGTCCTTTTGTCCGCCAGACAGAATGATTCTTAGATTGCGAAACCAGTTGGTGAAGTTAGACCCATTGTTCTTAAGCTTTTCTTTCTCAGCAAAAACGTTGAAGTTGAAGTTGGACTTGGCCATGTGATCTACAGTATTTGCAAGTACAATTTAGACTATGTTCATGATAAATAGTTCAACTTAATCAAATTACTAGATGAACTCCCACTAAATTCAACATCCCTCAAGTTGTTTAGTGAACACGAACCAAATTCACCACACCTAATCCGATCTTCACGAGAAGAGATGTGGTTTCAATGGTGGACAACGAAGTGTCGATCATATCATTCATATGACTCATGCTTAACCTTTCGGTTCATGTGTTCCGAGGCCATGTCTGTACATGCTAGGCTCGTCAAGTAAAACCCAAGTATTTCCGCGTGTGCAAAACTGGCTTGCACCCGTTGTATGTGAGCGTAGAGTCTATAGCACCCGATCATCACGTGATGCTTGGACACGACGAACTTTCGCAACGGTGCATACTTGGGGAGAACACAGTTTTTATCTTGATCTTTAAGTGAGGAATCATCTTATAATGCTACCGTCGCGATCTAAGCATAATAAGATACATAAAAGGATAAACATCACATGCATATAACTTTATGTGACATGGTATAGCCAATCTTCGCGCAATGATCTCCATCTTGTGTGTTCCGGCATGATCTCCATCACTCCACCATGATTGCCTCCACCACGAATAGCAACTACAACTATTGCTAACTACTTAGCGACAAAGTAAAGCTATTACATGGCGTATAAGAAGTTGACTCGCAGGTCATACACAATTATAAAGACAACCATATGGCTCCTGCCGGTTGTGTACTCATCGACATGCAAGTCGTGAAACATTACAAAACATGATCATCGCATACAATATACACATCACATCTTGGGTCATACCATATCACAGAAAACACTCCCTGCAAAAACAAGTTAGACGCCTCTACTTTGTTGTTGCATGTTTTACGTGGCTTATGGGAGTAGATGCTAAGAACGATTCTTACCTACGGAAAGCCACAACGGTGATATTATGGTTGCCAAACTCCGGTGTTAATCCCATGACAACTATAGTGAGAGAAACTAACATCCACCAGCCGCATGTGTGGTACAAGCCACACGTCAAGTGCGGAGCCGGTCTCGCGAACGACGTCGCGTAAGGTTGGCTTGGACCGCTTCAATCTCACTATCCCGCGTCATAAGAAGAACACAAACAAGAGGCTTGCAACAGAAAACATCAACGCTCGCAACAACCATGTTGCGTTCTACTCGTGAATCACATCTACGCATAGATCTAGCTCTGATACCACTGAAGGGTTTCACAGCATAGTAAATCAAAATTTTCTACGGAAGCGTATAGAGGGGAAGCCAAGATCTAATCTAGGATATGCAAACAACGAGAGAGATTGGATTAGATCTTCATACCCTTGAAGATTCGCACAGCGGAACGTTCGTCGGAACGTGGGTGATGTAGTCGTACTCGCTTCTCCTCCTCGCGATCCGATCCGATCTAGCACCACAAGTGGCGGTGCCTCCGTGAGATGCACACGTGCATCACCTCGACGTCTCCTCCCTCCTCGGACCAGCAAGTATGGTGGAGAGATGGATTGGATCTACAGCACGATGGCGTGGTGTATATGGTGGAGAATTTCTGCAGCAGGGCTTCGCCTACAAACAGTCAGGAGGGAGAGTGGAAGGGCAGCAGGGCAACTAGTGCTTGGAGGAAGATGTTCGAGGGAGGGGGCGCCCTAGCCCTCTATATATAGAGGGGGAGGGGGCGGCCAACCCTAGCCCCTCCTCCAATCCTTGGGCCGGCGGCCAAGGGAGGGAAGGAGTGGGGGGATAGGGTTCTATCTCTAGTTTAAACGATTTAAACTTATCCCTTATCTAGAAACCCTATCTCTAGTTTAAACGATTTAAACTCTCTAGGATCGGCTGGGCCCTATGGGGCCTTGTGCCCCTGGCCCAATGCGTCCAGGACACTCCCTCATAGGCCCATGCACCCTCCCGGAAGGTGGGACCACGTTGGCCCCCTTCCGGAAGGTTCTAGAAGCTTCCGGTACAATACCGATTAACCCGGAACAATTCCGAACTCCAAAAACTGCACTGCCTTATATGAATCTTATTCTCCGGACCATTCCAGAACCTCTCGTGATATCCCGGATCCCATCCGAGACTCCGAACAAAAACTCATAAACCAATTATCCAATCTATCCTAGCGTCGAGACACGTTAAGTGTGTGACCCTGCGGGTTCGAGAATATGCAGACATGATCTTCTATCAATAATCAACAGCGGGGTCTGGGCACCCATATTGACTCCCACACATTCATCGATGATCATATCGGATGAACCACGATGCTAGGATTCAATCAATCCCATATATATATATTCCCTTCGTCTCGCGATATTTTACTTGCCCGAGATTCGATCGTCGGTATCGTCATACCTAGTTCAATCTCGTTCACAGCAAGTACTTTACTCGTTCCGTAATCCGATATCACTTTGTGATTAACTCCTTAACCACATGCTTGCAAGCGGTGTTGATATCGATTACCGAGTGGGCCCGAAGTATATCTCTCTGACTTGGGAGGGACAAATTCCATCTCGATACATACAACCCAACAGATACCTTCCGATCACCTGAGAGACACCTTTATGATCACCCTCTCATAGGATGACGTTTGATGACCTCAAAGCTTTCTTCCGATACCAGGGAGTTGCATTATCTCATGGTCTAAGGAATACAATATTTGACATAAGAAAAGCTTCGCAAAGACGAACACGATGACACGATCTAATTGCTTCGCTTAGTTTGGGTCTGTCCACCATATCATTCTCCCAATGATATGATCTCATTATCAATTGACAACTCATGTCTATGGTTAGGAAACCTTAACCATCATTGATCAATGAGCTAGTCCATATAGGCGTACTAGGGACACGGTGTTGTTCACAAACCACACAAGTATTAAAGTTTCTGCTTAATACAATTCTAGCATGGAATATAAACATTATCATGAACAAGAATTATAATAATAACATCTTTATTATTGCCTCTAGGGCATAATTCCAACATGGTCTGCATGACGAAATGCAGACAGTGTTAGTCAATATCCCCTTTGTTGATATTGAATCCCTTGTGGACTCAGCTATCCAGATGGAAGAAAAGATCAACCAAGCCAATGAGAACCGCAAGCGTCGCATGATGCATCAACCAGGAACCCATCAGACCCCAAAGTATCGCCCCAACCCATCTCCAGGATTTTCCCCAAGAACCAACAGACCCCCGATGAACCGTCCGACCTATCCCAACCATGGAAACCCTAGGCCCGGAGGAAATCACAACAACCACGGCAACTCTAGCAATTTCAACCGTGCCCCACCCAAGTTCAACAACAACAATGCTACCGCCAACACCAACACTGCCCCTAGGACTGGAAGCAATGATGTGCCTGTCGCAGCCAAGGACAAGTCGCAAGTGACTTGTTATGACTGTGGAAATAAAGGCCACTATTCCAACGAGTGCCCCAACAAGAAGAATGCTACAGCCCCCAATGCCAATGCCCCAGCTCAGCAGCAGTGTCGTGTTCAGCCAGGAAGAAGATTCGCCCCAAGGAATTCACTCAACCGCAATGGCCGTCTTTTTATCATGCATGTTGAAGAAGCTCAGGAAGCGCCAGACGTCGTGCTGGGTAAGTTTTCTGTTAATTCTGTACTTGCAAGAGTGTTGTTTGACTCTGGAGCATCGCATTCATTTGTCACCGAAGAATTTGCATGCACTAGTAAAATTCAACCAACCAAACTGAAGCATGTAATGATTGTTCAAATTCCCGGATCAACCACTAAGGCTAGGCAAATTTGCAAAGCCGCCCCTATCCGAATCCATGGCATAGATTTTTATGCTAATCTGATAGTACTCGGAACTAAAGGTTTGGAAGTAGTACTAGGAATGGATTGGATGTCCAAACATAAAGGATTGATTGTCTGTGCAAAGAAATCCATAACGATGACCAGTACTGTCCGAATATCAGTCAAGCATATATCTGAAACCTTACCTCGCCAATTCAAATGCAACAAGAGTATAGCCCAACCTACCATTGACCAAGTCCGGATAGTCTGTGAATACCATGATGTATTCCCATATGTTTTGCCCGGTATGCCCCCAGATCGGGATATCGAGTTTATCATCGAACTAATTCCCGGAACAGGACCCATAGCCAAGAGACCATATAGTATGAACCCGTCAGAGCTAGCAGAATTGAAGAAGCAACTGGATTCCATGCTGGAAATTGGATTAATTCAACCAAGTGCGTCACCATGGAGATCACCTTTCTTGTTTGTGGACAAGAAGGATGGAGGTAACCGTTTGTGTACGGATTATCGGAAGTTGAATGATGTCACCATCAAGAACAAGTACCCCTTGCCCAAGATAGAAGATTTATTTGATCAGTTGACCGGTGCCAAAGTGTTTTCTAAGATTGATCTTAGAACTGGCTATCATCAACTCAAAATTCGTGCAGAGGATATTCCAAAGACTGCCTTTACCACCAGATATGGATTGTACGAGTATACAGTCATGTCTTTTGGATTAACCAATGCCCCCGCTTATTTCATGAATCTCATGAATAAGATTTTTATGGACTTCCTGGATAAGTTTGTCGTTGTTTTCATCGATGACATTTTGATTTATTCCAAATCAGAAGAAGAACATGAGCTACACCTAAGGACCATTCTTGGAACCCTTAGAGAGCATCAGCTGTATGCAAAATTTAGCAAATGTGAATTCTGGTTACAGGAGGTAGGATTCCTCGGTCACATTTTATCAGCCGGAGGAATTGCCGTTGACCCTGCCAAAGTGAAAGATGTAGAAGATTGGCAAGCCCCAACCACTCAAACCCAAGTTCGTGCATTTCTCGGATTGGCGGGATATTACCGCAAATTCGTAGAAGGATTCTCTAGTATCGCCAGACCCATGACCCAATTGCTGAAGAAGGACAAGAAGTTTGAATGGACCGACAAGTGTGAAGCGAGTTTTCAAGAACTCAAGAGGAGATTGATTTCAGCCCCAATCTTGATTATGCCAGATATCACGAAGCCCTTCGATGTGTATTGTGACGCATCCAAGATCGGTCTCGGATGTGTGCTAATGCAAGAAGGCAAAGTTATATCTTATCTATCTCGACAACTGAAGCAACATGAACAAAACTACCCAACCCATGACCTCGAACTCGCAGCCGTAGTTCTTGCCCTAAAGACATGGAGACATTACCTGATGGGAAACCGTTGTGAGATCTATACGGATCACAAGATCCTAAAGTATATATTCACTCAGAAGGAGCTGAATATGAGGCAGAGAAGATGGATAGAGCTAATCAAGGATTACGATCTGGACATTCACTATCACCCTGGTAAAGCCAACGTGGTAGCCGATGCCCTTAGCAGATTGACGTGCCACTTGAACTCCATGATTTTGAAGGAGCAACCAAGTTTGCACAAAGAGATGGAAGATTTTCGAATGGAATTAGTAAGTGAAGGATTTTTGGCTAGTATAGAACTTCAGCCCACTTTGATCAGTCAGATTAAACAGGCGCTGAAGGAAAATGCTAGTATTGACGGAATCAACCGTCGTATTGGTACAGGCAAAGTACCTGGATTCACCGAGGACGAAGAAGGAGTTTTGTGGTACAAAGGACGCCTTTGTGTACCAGCAGATTCTGAGTTGAAAGAAGTTATCTTGAAGGAAGCTCATGATACTCTTTATTCTATCCATCCCGGAGGAACAAAGATGTATCAAGATTTGAAGGAGAAATTTTGGTGGCATAAGATGAAGAGAGAAATCGGAAGCTATATCGCCAAGTGTGATATTTGTCAGCGAGTCAAGGCAGGACATCAAAGACCCACTGGATTGTTGCAACCATTGCAGATTCCGGAATGGAAATGGAATTCTGTAGGAATGGACTTTATCACTGGACTGCCTACTTCTAGTAGGGGAAATGACTCTATTTGGGTCATAGTGGACAGATTGTCCAAAGTCGCCCATTTCTTGCCCGTCAAGACCACATATCAGAGTTCGAAACTAGCAGAGTTGTACATCGCTAGAATCGTTAGTTTGCATGGAGTCCCCAAGAACATCGTATCGGATTGAGGAACTCAGTTTACCTTGAGATTCTGGAAGAAAGTCCAACAAGGTTTAGGAACCCGCCTAGATTTCAGTACCGCGTATCACCCTCAGACCGATGGACAAACGGAGCGAGTAAATCAAATACTCGAAGATATGCTGAGAGCATGTGTGTTAGAATATGGATCCAAGTGGGAAGACTGTCTGCCGTTTGCAGAATTTTCATACAACAACAGTTATCAAGCCAGCTTGCAAATGGCCCCATTTGAATTCATGTACGGAAGGAAGTGTCGCACCCCTTTGAACTGGTCGGAAGTAGGAGAGAGTCAGATTTTTGGACCCGACATCCTGCGAGAAGCAGAAGAGAAGGTTCACAAGATTCGTGAGCACCTCAAGACCGCCCAATCCCGACAAAAGAGTTACGCCGACAAGAGACGTAGAGACCTCGCCTTCAACATAGGAGATTTTGTTTATCTGAAACTGTCGCCATTGAAGGGGATGCAGCGTTTCCAACTCAAGGGAAAGTTAGCCCCCAGATATATCGGACCTTTCAAGATTCTGAACCGTCAAGGAGAAGTATCGTATCAATTGGAACTACCCGAAGAGATGTCAGCCGTGCACAATGTGTTCCATATCTCATTACTTCGCAAGTGTCTCGCAGTCCCCGAGAAGACCGAAGTGTTCAAGAATATCGACCACCGGACCATAGAGATCAACGATGACCTGACCTATCCCAAAGTACCCATCTGTATTTTGGAAGAAGCTTTTCGAACTACCCGAACCCGAAGCATCAAGTTTCTCAAGATTCAGTGGAGCAACCACACAGAAGAGGAAGCTACCTGGGAACGCGAAGACCACATCAGGACGGAGTTTCCCGATCTCTTCAAATCCTAGGTAATCTTTTCGTCCTTTTTCAAATCTCGGGACGAGATTTTGTTTAAGGGGGAAGGTTTGTAACATCCCAAAAATACTAAACTTGGATCATCAAACTCTAATCATCAAATTTAGGGTTAACAAAAACTTTGCTAAAATAAAATTATGGAAGCATGCATATGTGTATGCATTTCATTTTGAATTCTTTTGAACCACCTTGTTTATGTGTTCCATTGCTTGTAAATGGATGCTTAGGTGAAATAAACATCATCTAAACATTTCCCACACTTTTCCTAAATACAAGTAAATCAAAACAAATAAAATAAGGGAATGGTCATTTTGACCAAATTAACTCCCATGCCTACTTTGGCTGTCTCAAACTTTCAAAACCTAACAGAAACTTTTCTGGATCTTTGCACCCCTTGAATGTACTCATAACAAAGTATCAAGGCCCACTTTGTGATCATCCATAAACTTTCAAATGCATAGTTTAAATGACAATTCAGAATTGAATCTTTATCATATGGGAAGATCCCACTTTTTCAAAAACCACTCAAACAAGCTCAACTTTCAAAACCCCAGCATTTGCAGACTCACCAGCACCAATCTAGCACACCCACCAAAAATATTTTCAAAATTCAAAACTTGAATTCATGCGGCCATTTCATCAAACACTTGGCAGACACAAATCAAACAAAATCAAAACACTATACTGTGTAGTGTTTTGAGCCTAACTGGTTCCCTATCTAGCTCACAACCATCTCAGTAGATCATCTAGCAAGATTAACCAAGCACTAGCACCACTGTGAGCTTGCCAAAACCATCAATGGTGAACAACCGAAGCCACCCTTGTCACCCCAGTGTGGACAGCAGGCTAGAGGAAGTACTAGCCGTGCCAACCTTGTCTGGGAGGTAGCCCATGCCTCACCGCCCCCTCTCGACCAGCCCTGCCTCGAGGACACCGACCAGAGCACCCAGGAACGCCGCGCCCGTGCCTCTGCCAACCGTGCCGAGCATGCGCCAGAGCGCCACCCTCGACCGAAGCCCACAGACCGCGCGCCGCCCTCACCGCGTGCATACACGATCACCACCGTCCCAGGAGACCGCCAGACATCCCCGTTCGCCGCCCCGTGACGCACAGCCACCGCTCGCCATCGAAGACACCGCCTCTGCCACACAGAGCGTCACGTGTTCCATACCAAACCGCACCGCCCCTACACGCGCATTAAAGCCGTAGCGCATCGCCAGGAGACCACCAAGCGATCGCCACCGCCGGCCATGCCTCTAGCAGCCCGTAGCCATGTCGCCACCGTCGCCCGCCCATGCTGTTCGGTCTCACCGTCGAGACTATAAATAGAGGACTCCCCCGCTCGAATTCTTCACACCATTCCACTCCTCTCTCACCTAGAACCACCCCACCTCATTCCTGGAGCAAGGCGAGCAGCGCATCGCTGGAACTTCACCGGAGCCCGCCGCCTCTAGAGAAGAAGGGCGCCATCGATTTCGTCCACCCCAGGAGCTGCCGTGACCATCCCTGAGTTCGCCGTCGTCGACTTCGTCGTTCGCCCGCCTCGTCGACCCTCGACAGCACCCAGGTGAGCCCCCAGCAACCCCCACTGGCCGCGCTAGGTTTCTGTCTCGCCGGCGTTGCTCAACATCGACGATGACTCCCAGCCGTTGGATTAGAATCAGATCGAACGACCCACATCACCCCATACCGCTTCGCACCCCCCTGTCTCACTGACGTGTGGGGACAGCCACTTAAGCAGCCCGCGGAAGCGCTACCCTTAGCAGGCCGGCCCGTTAATTTTTCCCGCGCAGCCCAGCTATTTGAATTAAACCTTTTCCATTTAATTTCAAACACACTTTTGTACCCAGTTTCAAAAATCAACCCAGGTTGATTCAGAGCATCAAATTGAATGAAACTAATTTTGTTAGAAAGGTCTGGAAATTCTGAATCCAAGCCTATTGGATTCAAGTCATTTGGATCTGTAGATCACCCATGGTAAAAATAACAAGGCAGAAGCTTTTCTGCATTCAAACATTTTTCAAATTAAAACCATAATAGCTTTTCAGTTGATTCCAACTCTCAAAAATCACATTTAACCATACCTTTCAGAATATATAAAAATATATAGGTTTACTTATAGAAATAATGTTCAAGTAATAAAAGAATGCCCCATAGGAATTTCTAGTCACTTTATTTAATTAAAATAAAAGGGTAAAACCTTATTAAATTGTGACACCACTTTAAATCATATTCCCATGGACTACAATATGTGGTGATGACATGTGTCAACATGATCCCATGTTTGGTTTGGAGAATAATAAGTCTTAAGTAGTTTTTCAATGAGTAGAAATTACTTTTCTAAAAATAAAAGGAATTAAACCAAGCCTTAATCTTGTAATGTTAGAGATGATGTTAGATCATCTATAGGACCCTTGTGTGTGATGATTGCAAGTAGTTAAGTATTGTTTGGTGATTGTGTACCTCGTATTTATTCATAGACACTATTACCGACCAAGGATACGAGGAGGAAGGAGGATTCTACGAAGAAGAAGCCGAGGAGAACTTCAACCACTGCTCTGCACAAGGCAAGCCAGTAACCTTGCAAGCTAACACTTGCAATTTAGCAAGCTTATACTGATATTGTGCCAGCAAACCCTTACTTGTTACCATGCCTACTATATGCCTTAAGCATATGTGATCATACCCACTTGATAAACCAATCCTAGTTTTACTTACAAGCTTCTTACTTTATTTATTTATCAAAAGCTCTTACTTAGATTTTACGTAAGAGATTGGTAGATACTAGAAAGATATGTGAAGGTTGCATAAAGAGCATAAAATTTGGCCTAAGTTAGAAACCTTGATATCAGCCTAAGACATAAGGTTGTACTTAGTTGAAACTCCACTAGTCTACCACCCCTCACTAGTACTTACCCCCACTTATAGATGCTAGTGCTAAGCATAAAACTTGATCAACTTTAGATGGGAATACTTGATGAAAATGGTTATCAAAACCTTGGAATGATGGATCATTCTATTGAAATGTTTTGGACATGTGTTTCCGGACACTTGATGATTTTGGTGATGAAAATGATGAGGCATGAGCCTTAGCCCTTTATAAAACTGATGGTTGTCTGGATGCGATACCATTCCAATTTTATCGTACAACCACAATACCCGAAGATTGGGTAGGGCTTGACTGGAAACTTATATACCTTAGTATTAGTTCCCTCATGGCCAAGGTCTGAGCTGAGGCTACCTTGTGAAGATTGTCCACCTGTGCAGTACCCAAGATGACAGTTGGTCATGGTTGGGAGGCCAAACTCACAGGAGAGGTACTTATACTAGGGCGTGTAATTGAAAGGTTAGGATTGATTATCCGCATACATAGTATGGTGAATTCAGGATTTGTTCCTGACGGATGTATCGAATGTTGTGGTGAAAGTGTACAATCTCTGCAGAGTGTCAAACTATTCGAATAGCCGCGTTCACGGTTATGGATAGTTGGAGTGGCCATACTGTTCCCCCGTCAGATGTTTTCAAAATGACTTGTGAAATAAATTGAGACTTTGACTTGACCACAACAGAGTTGTGACATGAGTTACAAGATCCCACTTAGGAGTTGTAAAATTGTGACTAGCTTTGGAACTTAGTAGAGATAAATCTGGCTTTTGCAAAACAACCCTAGAGCCTAGTGTCCTATTATCCAAAAACCCCTTTACTTGCTAGTACTTGTTTGCGAGTACTTAAAGAGTACTCATGGATTTGTCCCTGGCTATTCCCATGGCCAGACTATGAAGAGGAGTACCTGGAGAATGGACCCCAGGAAGGTTACGACAACTAGGATCATCTCCCATCGTCAGCATTGCCTGTGACCCCGAAGATGGAGCTTCGCCTACGCTACCGTTATTATTATGTATTCCACTGCTTGATGTTGTATTAAGAACTGGATCATGAGATCCCTATTTGTGTAATAACTTATGTACCGTTTGTAATGGATGATGTACTATGGTATCCAATTCTGTTATGTCTCGCAAAAATGGTAATCCTGGGATTGCGATGTATGGCATAACAGGCATCTGGGATTAAAAATCCGGGTGTTGACAAGAAGGTTCACCGGACCGGAAGGAGAATGGTTCATGAATGTGTCATGGTTAAGTGGAATGATTGGATCATGTCCTAGGTCACTTGGTTGGGCATTTGCAAGAGAGGAATTAAGCTCCAAATTGCAAGTCAAAAGGGAGGTTTGAAAAGTCAAACTGGAACAATGGTTTCCTAGTGGAAGAAGGAAAGAGTCCTTCTTTCCCTCCAACAAGAAGAGGGAGTTAGGGAAGGAATCAAACTCCCCTCTCCCAATCTGCCCTCCCTCTCATAAATAGAGGGGAGGGGCTGCCCCAAGAGAACACAACCAGCCCTCCCCACCTTGAGTCATTGTCGCCGCCTTGCCGCCGCCACCGACTCCACCTCCTCCTCTTAGGCCCTCTAAACCTAGATCGCCGGAAACCCTAGATCCACCATAACATGCTCCGGCTTAGGCGAAGCCCTGCAGGATTTTCCCTCTACTTCCGACACCATGCTGTCGTGCTGCCGGAATCGCGAGGGGAGAACTATAACCTCCGTTGCCTGCTGGAACAAGGGAGAGGAAGGTCTTCATCGAGTATCGAACGTGTGACCGACTGCGGAAGCGCTGCCGGAACGCAGCGCCGGAAGGATTGTCTACACGATCTTGAGATTGGCAAGTGTACGACTACATCACCCACGAGAATCTGCTCTCGTTACCGCTTTGGAATCTTCGAGGGTGAGTACTCTAATCGACTCGTTGCTACAATCTAGTAGATAGATCTTGGCTTGTTTGTGTGCATGCGGTAGAATTTTTGTTTTCCATGCTACGAACCCCTACAGTGGTATCAGATTTGTGTCTATATGTAGATCTGTTGCACGAGTAGAACACAATGGTCATTGTGGGCGGTGGTTCTTTTATTATCAATTGCTTTTTGTGTACTTTGCATCTTGCGGTATGATGGGATGAAGCATCCAGGCTAACCTTACATGATATCGTTCATGAGACTTGCTCCACGCTTGACATGCAACTTGTATTACATAAGTGGCTTTGCAGGTGCCTATCTCTCCCATCATAGTTTAGATTCAATTTACAACGGGCACTTGATAGTTCAAGCATCAACATTGTGGTTCTTGTTCATAAGTTAGCACGACACTTATTGAAAGCCCCAAACCACGTAAAACATGCAAAGAAAATTAGAGGCATCTAAATTTGTTTTGCAGGGGTGTGCTGTGATGTGATATGGCCATGAGTGTGATTATATATGATGTATGCAATGTTCCTTATTGTAAGCCGGCAACCGGCAGGAGCCATATGGTTGTCTTTTAATTTCTTTAAGAACTGCGTGTCTATTATTCAAAGTAGTTGTAATAGTTGATGCTGGTGGACGACAACCATGGAGCAGCGCCATTTACCTTGACGCAATGCCGGTGATGATGGAGATCATGTGCGTGCTTGAAGATGGAGATCAGAAGCACAAGAAGAAAGGCCATATCATATTACATATTATGAATTCCATGTGATGTTAATCCTTTTATGCATCTTGTATTGCTTAGTTCGCGACGGTAGCATTATAAGATGATCCCTCTCACAAAAATATCAAGTTATAAAGTGTTCATCCTTAGTAAGCACAGTTGCTAAAGCTCGTTGTTTCGAAGCACCATGTGTTGATCGGGTGTGTTATATTCTGCGAGTGTATACAACAGGAGCAAGCCAGGTTTGCTCATGCGGAAGCTAAGGTTTGATCTTGACGAGCCTAGCATGTACACACATGGTCTCGGAACACAGATCACCGAATGGTAAAGCATGAGTCATATAGTAGATATGATGAACATGTTGATTGTAAGTCATTGAAGCTACATCATCTCTCACGATGATCAGTTTTGATGTGGTGGATTTGGTTCGTGTGATCACTAAAACAATGTGAGGGATATTGTTTTGAGTGGGAGTTCACCTATATTAATTTAACTATTAATTAGAACTCAATTTGTCATAAACTTAGTCTAAAACTATTGCAAATATGTTGTAGATCAATGGCGGCCCCTACCATCAATTTTAATGCGTTGCTAGAGAAAGAAATTCTGAAAAAACAATGAAAGCAACTTCGTGGATTGGCTCCGCAACTTGAGGATTGTCCTCAATGCTGGTAATTTGACCTATGTGCTGGATGCACCGCTGGGTGACCCACCTAAAGCTGATGCTACCGATGAGGTAAATAATGTTTTCCTCACTCGGAATAATCAGTACTCCATAGTTCAGTGTGCTATCTTGTATGGTTTGGAATCGGAGCTTCAGAAAAGGTTTGAAAACCATGACCCACATGATATTGTCCGTCAACTCAAAATGATATTTGAGACTCACACGGCAGTTGAGAGTTATGAGGCTTCTGAAAAGTTCTTCAACTGCAAGATGGAAGAGGGCAGCTCCGTTAGTGAGCACGTGCTTAAGACGTCTGGGCACGCAAGCAATCTTCAAAGCTTGGGTATAGTGATTCCTAATGCTTTGGGGATTCACCGTGTCCTCCAATCACTACCACCAAGTTGCAAGAACTTTGTGATGAACTACAATATGCAAAACATGGACAAGTCGTTGCCCGAACTCTTCTCCATGTTAAAGTCTGCAGAAGTGGAGATCAAGAAAGAGCACCAAGTGTTGATGGTCAATAAGACCACCAAATTCAAGAAGCAATGCAAGTATAAGAAAAAGGGAAACTTCAAGAAGGGTGGTAACAAAGTTACCGCGCCGGCGAAGAATACCAAGGCTGGGCCTAAGCCTGATACTGAGTGCTTTTACTGCAAGGGAGAAGGTCACTGGAAGCGGAATTTCCCTAAGTACTTGGCGGATTTGAAGAACGGCAACATCAAGAAGAAAGGTATATCCGATATACATGTTATTGATGTCTATCTCACTAGTAGTCGTCATAGTGCCTGGGTATTTGATACTGGTTTAGTTGCTCAATTTGTAACTCGAAATAGGTGCTGCAGAATAGACGGAAACTAACGAAGAACAAGGTGACGATGCGCGTTGGAAATGGATCAAAGGTTGATGTGATCGCGGTCGGCACGCTACCTCTTCATCTACCATCGGGATTAGTTTTATACTTAAATAATTGTTATTTGGTGCCTGCGTTGAGCATGAACATTATATCCGGATCATGTTTATTGCAAGATGGTTACTTGTTTAAGTCCGAGAATAATGGTTGTTTGGTTTATATGAGTAATATGTTTTATGCACATGCACCTTTGATAGATGGTCTATTCTTGTTGAATCTCGATTATAGTAATACACATATTAATAACATTGAAGCTAAACGTTTGAAATTGAGCGATAACTCGACCTATATGTGGCACTGTCGTCTTGGTCACATTGGAGTGAAGTGTATGAAGAAACTCCATTCCGATGGACTTCTTGAATCACTTTATTTCGAATCACTTGAAAGATGTGAAGCATATCTGATGGGTAAAATGACTAAGACTCCATTTTCTGGTATGATGGAGCGAGCTACGGACTTATTGGAAATAAAACATACCGATGTGTGTGTCCCAATGAGTGTAGCATCACGCGGTGGTTAACGTTATGTTCTTACTTTCACGGATGACTTGAGTAGATATGGGTATATCTATTTCATGAAACATAAGTCCGAAACTTTCGAGAAGTTTAAGGAATTTCAAAGTGAGGTAGAGAATCAACATAACAAGAAGATTAAATTTCTACGATCTGATCGTGGAGTTGAATATCTAAGTTACGAGTTTGGCGAGCATTTGAAGAAATGTGGAATACTTTCACAACTGACACCGCCGGGAACACCACAACGTAATGGTGTGTCCGAACGTCGTAATCGAAATCTCTTAGATATGGTTCGTTCTATGATGTCACTTACATATTTACCGCTAATGTTTTGGGGTTATGCATTAGAAACAGTCGCATTCACTTTAAATAGGGCACCATCTAAATCCGTTGAAACAACACCGTATGAATTATGGTTTGGGAAGAAACCTAAATTGTCGTTCCTTAAAGTTTGGGGTTGCGAAGCTTATGTAAAGAAGTTACAGCCCGACAAGCTTGAACCCAAAGCGGAAAAATGCGTCTTCATAGGATACCAGAAGGAAACTATTGGGTATACCTTCTATCGAAGATCCGAGGGCAAAATCTTCGTTGCCAAGAATGGATCCTTTCTAGAGAAGGAGTTTCTCTCGGAAGAAGTGACTGGAAGGAAAGTAGAACTCGACGAGGTTGTTGAAACTTCTCTCGGACTTGAGAGTAGCGCAGTGCCGGAAGTAGTTCCTGTGGCGCCTACACCAATAAGAGAGGAAGCTAATGATGTTGATCACGAAACTTCGGTTGAAGCTACTACGGAACCTCGCAGGTCAACGAGAACTTGTACCACTCCTGATTGGTATGATCCCGTTATGAGTGTCATGTTGGTGGGCAATACCGATGACCCTGCGACATATGAGGAAGCGATGATGAGCCCAGATTCCAACAAATGGCAAGAAGCCATGAAATCCGAGATTGGATCCATGTATGAAAACCAAGTATGGACTTTGGTGGGCTTACCGGATGGCCGGAAGGCTGTCGAGAACAAATGGATTTTTAAGAAGAAAACAGATGCTGATGATAATGTTACTGTCTATAAAGCTCCACTTGTTGCAAAAGGGTTTCGACAAATTCAAGGAGTTGACTATGATGAGACTTTCTCACCGGTAGCGAAGCTAAAGTCTGTGAGGATTTTGTTAGCAATCGCTGCATATTATGATTATGAGATATGGCAGATGGATGTCAAAATGGTGTTTCTCAATGGAGACATTGATGAAGAGTTGTATATGGTACAACCCAAAGTTTTTGTTGATTCTAAAGATGCTGACAAGGTATGCAAACTTCAACGGTCCATTTATGGATTGAAGAAATCATCCCGGAGTTGGAATCAACGTTTGATAAGGTAATCAAAAGTTTTGGTTTTATACAAACTTATGGAGAAGCTTGTATTTACAAGAAAATGAGTGGAAGCTCTGTAGCATTCCTAATACTATATGTAGACGACATATTGTTGATTGGGAATGATGTAGACCTTCTTAATAGTGTCAAGGATTATTTGAATAATAGTTTTTCAATGAAAGATCTTGGCGAAGCAGCTTACATATTAGGCATAAAGATTTATAGAGATAGATAAAGATGCCTAATATCATTGTCACAAAGTACATATTTGGACACAGTTCTGAAGAGGTTTGGAATGGAAGATAGCAAGAAAGGGTTCTTGCCCATGTTTCCCAATACGACCTTGAGTAAAACTCAAAGTCCTACAACGTCAGAAGATAGAGAAAGGATGAGTAAAACTCCCTATGCCTCAGCCATAGGATCTCTCATGTATGCCATGCTATGTACTAGAACCAACATTGCATATGTTGTTAGTTTGAATATTAGATATCAAAGTGATCCAGGAGTGTATCATTGGACAGCGGTCAAAAACATCCTTAAGTAGTTGAGAAGAACTAAGGATATGGTTCTTTCTTATGGAGGTGATGAACAGCTCGTTGTTAATGGTTACACCGATGCTAGTTGGAACACCGATACGGACGATTCTAAATCTCAATCTGGATACGTATTTACTTTGAATGGTGCAGCAGTTAGCTAGAGGAGTGCAAAGCAAAGCGTTGTGGCAAGATCTTCAACCGAATCAAACTACATAGCTTCTTCGGAGGTTTCACAAGAGGCGATATGGATGAAGGAGTTCATTACAGAGCTCGGTGTGGTTCCCAGCGCGCTAGACCCAATGTCAAACTATTGTGATAACATGGGTGCCATAGCCAATGCGCAAGAACCAAGGTCACACAAGAAGTTGATGCATACCAAGCTGCATTTTCACGCTATTTGAGAGCATGTCCAAGATGGTGACATAAAGATTTGCAAAGTACACACAGATCTAAATGTGGCAGATCCGTTGACTAAACCTCTCCCGAGGGCAAAACATGACCAGCACCAAACCGCCATGGGTGTTCGGTATATTACCATGTAATCTAGATTAGTTGACTCTAGTGCAAGTGGGAGACTGTTGGAGATATGCCCTAGAGGCAATAATAAAAGTGGTTATATATCTTTGTGTTTATAATAAATTTTTACATTCATGTTATAATAGTATTAACCGGAAACATTAATACTTGTGTGATTTGTAAACTAAATTAGAGTCCCTGGTAAAGCCTCTTTGTAATACTAGCTTGTTGGTTAATAGATGATCATGGTTTCCTGATCATGAACATTGAGATGTTATTAACAACAAGATCATATCATTAGGAGAATGGTATGATGGGCATACTCCTATATATAAGCGTAGCATAAAGATCAAGTCATTTCAATAGTTCGTTTGCTATAAGCTTTCTGATACATAGTAACCTAATTCCTTCGACCATGAGATCATGCTAATCACCATCACCAGAAGGATGCTTTGATGACACCAAACACCACACCGTAACTGGGTGGCTATAAAGGTGGCATTGAGTGTTCGGAAAGTATGTGTTGAGGCACATGGATCAAGAGTGGGATTTGTTCATCCACATGACGGATAGATATACTTTGGGCCCTCTCGGTGGAATGTCATCCAATTAGCTTGCAAGCATGTGACAGGCTCACAAGGGATCACATATCACAGGAACAATAAAAGAGTACTTATCAGTAACAAGGTTGAACTAGGTATGCAGAGATACCGACGATCAAACCTCGGATAAGTAAACTATCGCGAGACAAAGGGAAATTGGTATCGTATGTAAGTGGTTCATTCGATCACAGAGTAATCGTAGAAATATGTGGGAACCATATGAATTTCTAGATTCCTCTATTGGTTATTGATCGGAGAAGTGTCTCGGTCATGTCCGCATAAGTCACGAACCGTAGGGAGACACACTTAAGGATTCGATGTTGTTTAGTAGATATGGTAAGTAGGGAGATCGAATGTTGTTCGGAGTCTTGGATGGGAACCGGGATACCACAAGGAGATCCGGAATGGTCCGGAGAATAAGATTCATATAAGGAAAGTCCAATTTCGGAGTTCGGGAATTATTTCGATGTTTTCATCAGAGAGGTTCTAGAAGGGTCTAGAAGGTTCACCGGACCGGAAGGGGAATGGTTCATGAATGTGTCATGGTTAAGTGGAATGATTGGATCATGTCCTAGGTCACTTGGTTGGGCATTTGCAAGAGAGGAATTAAGCTCCAAATTGCAAGTCAAAAGGGAGGTTTGAAAAGTCAAACTGGAACAATGGTTTTCTAGTGGAAGAAGGAAAGAGTCCTTCTTTCCCTCCAACAAGAAGAGGGAGTTAGGGAAGGAATCAAACTCCCCTCTCCTAATCTGCCCTCCCTCTCATAAATAGAGGGGAGGGGCTGCCCAAGAGAACACAACCAGCCCTCCCCACCTTGAGCCGCTGCCGCCACCGCCAGCCGCCACCGACTCCACCTCCTCCTCTCCGGCTCTCTAAACCTAGATTGCCGGAAACCCTAGATCCACCATAACCTGCTCCGGCTTAGGCAAAGCCCTGCGGGATTTTCCCTCTACTTCCGACACCACGCTATCATGCTGTCATGGTGCTGGAATCGCGAGGGGAGAACTACAACATCCGCTGCCTGCTGGAACAAGGGAGAGGAAGGTCTTCATCGAGTACCGAACGTGTGACCGACTGCGGAAGCGCTACCGGAACGCAGCGCCGAAAGGATTGTCTACACGATCTTGAGATCGACAAGTCTATGACTACATCACCCACAAGAATCTACTCTCGTTAACCGCTTTGGAATCTTCGAGGGTGAGTACTCTAATCGACTCGTTGCTACAATCTAGTAGATAGATCTTGGCTTGTTTGTGTGCATGCGGTAGAAATTTTTTGTTTTCCATGCTACGAACCCCTACATGATATTTTGCTCATTCCTCAAATAACAAAATCTTGCTTCATCAAGAGGCTTCGTGAAGATATCAACAAGTTGGTTCTTTGTGCTCACAAAAGATAGTGCAATATCGCCGCGAGCAACATAATCCCGAATGAAATGATTGCGAATCTCAATATGTTTTGTTCTTGTATGCTGCACCGGATTGTAAGCATTTTTATAGCACTTTCATTGTCACATAAAATAGGCACTTTGTCACAATTGACACCATATTCCTTTAAATTTTGCCTCATCCATAATAATTGTGTACAAGCACTTGTAGCAGCGACATATTCAGCTTCAGTGGTTGAGAGTGATATGCAATTTTGTTTCTTCGAAGACCAACACACTAGAGTCCTGCCCAAGAATTGACATGCACCAGAAGTTGATTTTCGATCATCTTTGTCACCAGCCCAATCTGAATCAGTGTAACCACACAGAGATAAACTGGAGCCTTTGGGATACCATATAACAAAATTTGGGGAATAAACCAAATATCTGAAGATTCTCTTGACCGCCACTAAGTGGCTTTCTTTAGGATCGGCTTGGTACCTTGCACACACTCCTACACTCAACACGATATCGGTCCTAGATGCACAAAGGTAAAGGAGAGAGCCGATCATGGATCGGTATACCTTTTGGTCCACGTCTTTACCCTTTGGATTAAGCTCAAGATGACACTTAGTTTGCATTGGAGTAGCAACGCTATTGAGATCCGTCATCTTGAACCTCTTGAGCATGTCTTGGATGTACTTAGCTTGATTAATGAAAGTTCCATCTCTAAGTTGTTTGATCTCGAATCCAAGAAAGAACCTTAATTCTCCCATCATATACATCTCAAACCTGTCAGTCATAAGCTTTGAAAATTCATCATTAAAAGCTTGGTTAGTAGAGCCAAAAATAATGTCGTCTACATATAGTTGGCATACAAAAAGCTCCCCATTAATCCCATTTCCATTTTGGAACCTACAATGGTTGCAACAGTCCCGCGGGTCTCTGATGTCTCGCCTTAACTCTTTGACAGATATCACACTTGGCTATGTAGCTTCCGATTTCTCTTTCATCTTATGCCACCAAAATTGCTCCTTCAAATCCTGATACATCTTTGTTCCTCCGGGGTGGATAGAATAAAGAGTATCATGGGCTTCTTTCAAAATAGCTTCTTCAATTCTGAATCTGTTGTCACACAGATACGTCCTTTGTACCACAAAACTCCTTCTTCATCTTTGGTGAATCCAGGTACTTTGCCTATACCGATACGACGTTTAATTCCATCGATACTAGCATTTCCTTTTAGAGCCTCCTTGATCTGACTGATCAAAGTGGGTTAAAGTTCTATGCTAGCCAAAAATCCTTCACTTACTAGCTCCATTCTGAAATCCTCCATCTCCTTGTGCAAACTTGGTTGCTCCTTCAGAATCATGGAATTTAAGCGACACGGCAATCTGCTAAGGGCATCTACTACCACGTTGGATTTACCGGGGTGATAGTGGATGTCCAAATCATAGTCCTTGATTAGCTCTATTCATCTCCTTTGCCTCATATTTAGCTCCTTTTGAGTGAAGATATACTTCAGGCTCTTGTGATCCGAATAAATTTCACAACGGTTACCC
This sequence comes from Avena sativa, assembly GCA_916181665.1. Lineage (NCBI taxonomy): Eukaryota > Viridiplantae > Streptophyta > Magnoliopsida > Poales > Poaceae > Avena > Avena sativa. The sequence continues at coordinate 359,992,817 of OV702299.1, read as the reverse complement.
ATAAGGTAATGCCTCCATGTATTCAGGGCTAGAACTACGGCTGCTAATTCAAGGTCATGGGTAGGATAATTCTGCTCATGTTGCTTCAGTTGTCAGGATAGATAAGATATAACTTTTCCTTCTTGCATTAGCACACATCCGAGACTGATCTTGGATGCGTCACAATACACATCAAAGGGCTTCGTGATATCCGACATGATCAAGATTGGGGCTGATATCAATCTCTTCTTGAGTTCTTGAAAACTCGCTTCACATTTATTCGTCCATTCGAACTTCTTGTCCTTCTTCAACAATTGGGTCATGGGTCTTGTGATACTTGAGAATCCTTCTACGAACTTGCGGTAATGTCCCGCTAATCCGAGAAATGCACGAACTTGGGTTTGAGTGGTTGGGGCTTGCCAATCTTAAACATGCTTCACCTTTGCAGGGTCAACGGCAATTACTCCAGCTGATACTATATGTCCAAGGAATCCTACCTCCTGTAACCAGAATTCACATTTGCTAAACTTGGCATACAACTAATGCTCTCTAAGGGTTCCAAGGATGGTCCTCAGGTGTAGCTCATTTTCTTCTACTGATTTGGAATATATATCAGAATGTCATCGATGAAAACAACGAAAAACTTATCTAGGAAGTCCATAAAAATATTATTCATGAGGTTCATGAAATAAGCGGGGGCATTGGTTAATCCAAAAGACATGACAGTGTACTCATACAGTCCATATCTGGTGGTAAAGGCGGTCTTTGGAATATCCTTTGTGTGAATCTTAAGTTGATGATAACCAGTTCTAAGATCAATCTTAGAAAACACTTTGGCACCGGTCAATTGGTCAAATAGGTCTTCTATATTTGGCAGTGGGTACTTGTTCTTGATGGTGACATCATTCAGCTTCTGATAATCCGTACACAAACAGTTACCTCCATATTTCTTGTCCACAAACAAGACAGGTGATCTCCATGGCGAAGCACTTGGTTGAATCAGTCCTATATTGAGCATAGCATCCAGTTGCTTCTTCAGCTCCACTAATTCAGACGGGTTCATACTATATGGTATCTGGGCTATGGGTCCGGTTCTAGGGATTAGTTCGGTGATAAACTCGATATCCCGATCCAGGGGCATACCGGGCAAAACATCTAGGAATACATCGGGGTATTCGTAGACTACTCTGACTTGGTCAATAGTTGGTTGGGCTAGACTCTTGTTGCACTTGAATTGACGGGGCAAGGTTTCAGATACATGCTCTACTGATATTACGGCTACACTGGTCATGGTTATGGCTTTCTTGGCACAGTCGATTAATCCTTTGTGTTTTGACATCCAATCCATTCCTAGTACTACTTCCAAACCTTTAGTTCCAAGTACTATTAGATTAGCATACAAATCTATGCCATGTATTCGGATAGGCACGACCTTGCAAATTTTTCTAGCTTTGGTGGTTGAACCAGGTATTTGAACTATCATCACATGCTTCAATTTTGTTGGTTGAATCTTACTAGTGCATGCAAATTCTTCGGTAACAAACGAGTGCGATGCTCCAGAATCAAACAACACTCTTGCAAGTACTGAGTTAGCAAATAACATACCCAGCATGACGCCTGGCGCTTCTTGGGCTTCTTCAACATTCATGAGAAATAGACGGCCGTTGAGGTTGAGAGAATTCCCTGGGGAAAACCTTCTTCCAGGCTGAACACGACGCTGCTGCTGAGATGGGGCATTCACATTGGGGGCTGCGGCAATATTCTTGGGGCACTCATTGGAGTAGTGACCCTTGGTTCCGCATCTCATAACAAGTCACCTGAGACTTGTCCTTTGCTGCAATAGGCGCAGCATTGCTTCCAGTCCTCAGGGCAGTATTGGTGTTGGTCGCGACATTGTTGTTGTTAAACTTTGGCAGTGCATGATTGAAATTGTTGGGGTTTCCGGGGTTGTTGTTATGGTTTCCTCCGGGCCTTGGGTTTCCTCCTCCATGGTTGGGATAGGTCGGACGGTTCATCGCATGTCTATTGGTTCTTGGGGCAAATCCTGGAGATGGGTTGGGGCGATACTTTGGGGTATGGTGGGTTCCTGGTTGATGCATCATTCTACGCTTGTGGTTCTCATTGGCTTGATTGATCTTGCCTTCCATCTGAATGGCAGAATCAACTAAGGCTTCGATGTCAGCAAATGGAATGTTGACTAACACTGTCTGCATCTCATCATGCAGACCATTCAGGAATCTCTCCTTCTTCTTGGCTTCAGTGTCGATCTCATCCGGTGCATACCTAGCCAATGACAAAAATTTGTCACGGTACTCAACTACTGTCATCCTCCCTTGCTTCAGTTCTCTGAATTCATATCTCATCCTCTTGATCAAACCCGGTGGCACATGGGTTCTGCTAAATTTGAGTTTGAATTCATCTGAAGTCATCATTTGTCCTCCAGTCATGGCGCGAACGCTGTTCCACCAAGCTCTTGCATCTCCGGCCAGATAGTGGGTGGCAAATAGTACCTTCTCATTGGCTTCCACTCCTGCAACTTCTAAGTTGTTCTCTATGGTCTGCAGCCAATCATCGGCATCTAGGGGTTCTTCAGACTTAGTAAAGATGGGTGGATTAGTGTTCTGGAAGTTCTTGAGCTTTGATCCATGGTTGTCTTGATTTCCATGGACTTGGTTGTTGTTGGCCATCTGAGCTATGTGTTGAAGGGTGGCTAAGTTGGCTTGACGTTCGGCTCTTTCAGCTTCGCGGTCAGAAACCAACATTTGCAAGATTTGCAACATTGGGTCCGGGGATGAACTGCTTCCTCCACGAGGCATCTAAAGATTGAGATAGATAGTGAGAAAAGAGGGAAATTTCTAAGGTTCAGGGTTTTCTATTGTTTTTTAAAAGTTTTTGAAGTTTGACTCAGATTTTTCTAGCAACTTGCTTTTCATTCATTCATAACACACCATACACACACACCACAACAAGGAAAAACAGATGGTGTTAGGAACCATTCTATGAAACTACGATACAGTGGGACCGAATACAACTCACTAACGCTAGTGCTCAAGTGCTACTACTCCTTGGAATCGGTGTCTTCATCATCCTCATCATCATCATCAATGAAGGCGAACTCATCCTCATCGTGAAGAAGTCCATGGCTTGATCCTCCAGAAAGTCATCATCATCACTAAGGTAAGAGTAGGGGTTTCCACGAAGATCTTCCCCTGCATTCTCCCTCTCCTCAAGCTGCATGTCTCTCTCATGGATGGTGTCCTCCAAATCTGTGATCTTGTGGCGAAGACAAGCAATGATGCGCTCCTTCTTGTCAAGCTGACGGTGACGAGACTGGCGATCCTTCACCAGCATGGCAATGGTCTGGTCCTTCTTGGCTATGATGGTGTAGTTGTGGTTGGCATAGGAGTGGGCATTGTCCAACTCCTTATGTCGGTCATACATCATGAAGCTGAGGTGGTCCACGATGTGCTTCCGACCCAAATGATCATGTGCCCTCAATGGCTGTCCCATAGCATCACGCCTGTGGCAGAACTCAAAGCAGGTACCCTTGATCTGATTGGTACTCTGCCCACACAGACGAGCAAGAGCTTCCTGCATGGCACTGGCAAGTCCATCTAGCTAATTTTTTTCTCTTACAGTGAATTGAATTCCCTCTGAGGTGGGGGCTTTAATCTTTCTTCGGAGACTTGCAATAATCAGCCATTGCAATTTCTCTCCTTCCTGATCCTTGAGCTGAGCTTCGAAGAACTCGGGGTGCGGACGCTCCAGAAGTTCCAAAAGCTGGTCCAAGTCACGCTCAAAGATGAGGTCTCCTCCATTTCCAAACTGATAGAACTTGCTATACTTCACGTCCATCTATAAGAATATAGGATGAGTAAGTTAGTATAGTGATCAAGTGTGTCAAATTTTATGTAAGTTTGCAAGAATTTTTGGAAGAACGTGAATTTTCATGAAAGACTCTAAGTGATAAGAATGAGAATAAGTTTTCATAAATACTCACTTCCCTTGTTTTGAAACTAAGTTTTTGGTTCAAACGTCCATTCTAAACTAGGGTCTCCTATGGTCAGGATGGCTCTGATACCAACTTGTCAACACCCAGATTTTTAATCCCAGATGTCTGTTATGCCATACATCGCAATCCCAGGATTACCATTTTTGCGAGACATAACAGATTGGATATCACAGTACATCATCCATTACAAACCATACATAAGGTCTTACAACAAAATAAAGGATATCATGATCCAGTCTTAGTACAATCAAGCAACGGAATAATATAATAACAATAGCGTGGGCGAAGCTCCATCTTCATGGTCACAGGAAATGCTGATGATGGGAGATGATCCTAGTTATCATAACCTTCCTGCGGTCCATCCTCCTAATAGTCCTCTTCATAGTCTGGCCACGGGAATAGCCAGGAACAAAGCCATGAGTACTCTTTAAGTACTCCCAAACTAAGACTAACAAGTAAAGTGGTTTGAATAGGATTAATAAGCTCTAGGTTGTTTTGCAAAAAGCCAGATTTATCTCTAACTGAGTTTAGAAGAAAAGAAAACTAGTTTAAGGTTTTATAACACCTAAGTGGGAACTTGAGTTTTCATATCACAACTCTGTTGTGGTCAAGTCAAAGTCATGATTCAAATCACAAGTCATTTTGAAAATATATGACGACGGAACAATATGGCCAATCCAACTGTCCATAACCGCGGGCACGGCTATTCGAATAGTTTGACACTCTGCAGAGGTGGTACACTTTCACCACAATATTCGATACATTCGTCAGGAACAATCTTGAATTCACCATACTCCATATGCGGATAATCAATCCTAACCTTTCAATTACATGCCCTAGATAGGCACCTCTCCTATGAGTTTGGCCTCCCAACCATGACCAAATGTCATCTTGGGAACTGCACAGGTGAACAATCTTCAGAAGGTAGCTCAGCTCAAACCTTGGCCACAAGGGAACCCATACTAAGGTATATAAACTTCCAGTCAAGCCCTACCCAAATTTCGGGTATTATGGTTGTACGGTAAAATTGGAATGGTATCGCATCCAGACAACCATCAGTTTTATAAAGGGCTAAGGCTCATGCCTCAACATTTTCATCATCAAAACATCTCAGTAGAATGACTCATCATTCTAAGGTTTTCATAACCATTTTCACCAAGTATTCCCATCTAAAGTGATCAATTTTTACGCTTAGCACTAGCATCTACAAGTGGGGGTAAACACTAATGAGGGGTGGTAATCAAGTGTGAATTATCTAAGTTCAATCTCATGCCTCAGGATGACATCAATATTATATAACTTAGGCCAAGTTTTATGCTATTGATGCTACCTTTAAACATCTTTCTAAAGTCTACAGGTCACTAAGTAAACTCAAATAAAAGCTTTGATAAAGAAATAAAATAACTAAGCTTGGAAGTAAAACTGGGATTTGGTATCATCAATTGATATAACCAAGGCATGCCTAATGCATTGCATAGGTTATCTTGTAGGTTTAAGCTTGCAAGTATGACTTGCATGGTTTAGCTTAGCTTTCCTTGTGCAGAGCAGTGGTTGAAGTTCTCCTTGGCTTCCTCTTCGTAGTATCCTCCTTCCTCTTTGTATCCTTGCTCGGTACTAGCATCTATAAATAAATACGAGGTACATAATCACCAAACAATACTTAACTAATTCTATTTATCACACCAAGGTTTTCACTAGATGATCTAGCATCATAACAAACATTACAAACATTAAGGCAAAAGTTTTATTTATCTTATTTTATAAAAGTAATTTCTACTCATTGAAAAACTACTTAAGATTTAATATTCTCCAACTAAAACATGGGATCATGTTGACACATGTCATCACCACATATTTCAGTACTTGCGAATGTGATTTAAAGTGGTGTCACAATTTAATAAGGTTTAACCTTTTTATTTTAATTGCCTATGGGGCATTCTTTTATTACTTGTCCAATCTTTCTGTAAGTAAACCTAGATATTTTTATATATTCAGAAAGGTCTTGTTAAATGTGATTTTTGAGAGTTGGAATCAACTCAAAAGCTTTTGTGGTTGAATTTTGAAAAATGTTTGAATGCAGAAAAGTCTCTGCCTTGTTATTTTTACTATAGGTGATCTATAATTCCAAATGATTTGAATCCAACAGGCTTGGATTAAGAATTTTAGTACCTTTCTAGCAAAATTAGTTTCATGCAATTTGGTTCAGTGAATCTCCCTGGATTGAATTTTGAATCTAGAGACATAACTAAGTTTGAAACTAAATGGAAAAACCTAAGTTTGAATTACTGGGTCGCACAGGAGTGTAACTAGGCCGGCCCACTTCGCACAGCACGCGCGGGTGGGTTTAAGTGGATGTCCCCACTAGTCAGCGAGACAGGGGGTGCGAAGGGGTACGGGGTAATATGGATCGTGCGATTAACATCTAATCTAACGGCTGGGGCTTGTCGTCTCTGTCGGGCAGCGCCAGTGAGACTGAACCCTAGCACGGCCAGTAGGGGTCAGTGGGGGCTCACCGGGTCTCAGGCGATAGTCAGCGACGGGGGCGAACGACGAAGTCAACGACGGCGATCCTCCTGGTACCGGTGGCTCCTCCTGGGGTGGCTCCAATCGACGGTGCCTCTTCTCCTCCACCGCGGCAGACTCCGACGAAATTCTGGCCACCTGGTGCTCGCCTTGCTCCGAGGATGAGGTGGGGTGGTTGTGAGAGAGAGGGAGTGTGATGGTGTGCTGAAATCAAACGGGGGAGGCCTCTATTTATAGTGCAACGAGGGGACCGACGGGTGCGGGTTGAGCTCATCGTTGTCGTCAGCATAGTGAGCTAACGGCATGGGCGAAGGTATGGGACGGTGCTCTGCCTCCTGGCGAAGCTCAACGGCATGGTGGCGAGGCGTGGGGCGGTGCAATTTGGTCGGAACGTTGCGATGCTCTGGGCGGATCCAACGGTAAAATTAATGGTGCACGGGCTCTCCTGGTCGCGCGGCGGCGAACGGGCATGTCCGGGCGGTTCCTGGGGCAGTGGTGATCACGCACGCAAGCATCAAGGGCGAGGCGCGGTCTGTGCTCGCATGTCGAGCGCGGCGCTCTAGCGCCCTCTCAGCATGCTTGCAGAGAGGCTGGGCACGCTCGTTCTGAGTGGTCCAGGGGCTGGCAGTGTTTGGGCATTGGACATGGGGTGGCGGTGGACGGTGGCTTGTGTCCCAGACAAGGATGGCGAGGCTAGGGAAGCTCCTAGCTTGCTGTCGACAATGGGGTGGCAAGTTGAGCTCGGCAATGGTCACCATTGATGACAATGTCAAGCTTACAGTGAGCTAGGGCTGGTTAAATTGACTAGATGATCTACTGAGAGGGTGCTGTGAGCTAGAGGGGAGACAAGTTAGGCACAAACACTGCTCACTATAGTGTTTGATGTTTTGTTTGATTTATGTTTACAAGGTGTTTGATGAAATGGCCGAAAGTGATTTGAATTTGAATTTTTGGGTGAAACTTGGTGAGTGTACTAGTCACATACTAGGTAGTCTCTGGTTAGTTGGTTTTGTCAAGGTGAACTGGTTTGGTGGGGTTTTGAGAAAAGGTGATCTTCACATATGATATAGATTCAATTTTGAATTGTCATTTGAATCCAGTTGCCAAATGTTTTTGTGGGTTTCAAAGGTGGGCTTGGGTTCACTTTCACTTGGTCTAGCAAGGGGTGAAAAGAAATGGAATTGTTTATGTTTGAAACCTTGGACTAGAAACACGCAAAGTGGTCTAGTGAGCAAGATTGGCAAAAATGACCATTAGCTCATTTTGTTTGTTTTTGAATTTCTCTTGATTTGTTTCTGCTTGGATTTGATTTATATGATGTTGTTTTTATATTTAAACCATTCCTTGTTATTCACAATAATCACACAAGTCCATTCATGCATTCATACAATCATCACATACACACATGCATTCATATGATTTTAATTAACAATTTTTTTTGTTAACCTTAATTTTGGTCATTGGAATTTGATAATCCTTGATCAATATTTTTGGGATGTTACACATATGAAGTAATCCTAGTCCTTAGATCATGAGATCATGTCAATCACTAACACTAGAAGAGTATCTTGATAACATCAAACGTCACACTATGACAGGGTGACTATAAAGGTAGGTTCAGTGCTACGAAGGTGTTATGTAGAGTCTCATGGATCAAGAGTGGAATTTGTCCATTTGATGACGGATAGATATACTCTGGGCCCTCTCGGTGATATCACATTAGTTAGCTTGCAAGCAAGTGATGTGATCACTAGAATGTTATATCACGGGAATAAGAAAAGAGTGCATGTCAGTAACGAGAGCAAACTAGGTATGGAGATACCGACGATCGAATCTCGTACATGTAATATATCGCGAGATAAAGGGATTGAGTTACATGTGTAAAAGGTTCTCATGATCATAGAAGTCATCATTGAATGTGTGGGAGTCAGTACGGATCTCCAGGTCCTGCTGCTGATTATTGATCGGAGAGGGGTCTCGATCATGTCTGCATTATTCGTGAACTGTAGGGTGACACACTTAAGAGATACCAACACCATTTGGAGCAACTAAGATGCCAAGAAAATATTATGAAAGTGCTGGAATTATTTCAATGGAAACCGGAATTATTTCGGGTGAAATTGCTGAAATTGGTTCTGCATGTGATATTGAAATGTTGCAAGGGGTTTTATTTGAATGTTTATTAGTTAATGTAGTTAACAAAATTCTTAAAATAAATAAAAGAGTTTTATTTAATGAGAGCTTGCATTAATTTTGGTGGAAAAGTAATGCATGTGAGTGGACATGTGAGTGGAGGTGTGTTTATGTGAATGGAGCTTCCACCCACATGAATGAGGGAGAGGTGGGGTAACCCTCCATGTTCGGCGGCCAAGCCCCTTGGGCTGCCCCTCCCATATATATAAGGATCACCTCCTCCTCCACTCTCACACCTCCTTGCGAAGGATCTCTCCCCCCCCTCTAGAATTTCCCCATGGTCTCGCATCAGCGAGATACATGTTCCTAGTGGCTTTTTCTGGAAGGATTTGTTGCTTCCACTGCTTTGTTGTAGCGAGGGCATGGAGGTTTTTAGATACCCGAACGGTGTGCAATCACGGATGCACCACTGCTTTGCGGTGTTGGACTTGATGGTGCTGGACCTGATGGACCAGGTGGACTTCATCATGATCTTGAGATCGGCAAGAGATCGACTACATCACCAATGAGTTCATACTCGTAAAGCTTTTCGGTCTTTGAGGGTATGTGTTCTATGGATGTATATCCACCCGTTGCTTGTATTTAGATAGGCGGATCTTGGTGCATATAGTTCCCATCGTAGGAATTTTTTTGTTTTCTATGCTGCGAACCCAACAGTTCGCACGTCTTGGCAACATCTATGGGGGTTGGGCAACAAGTTAAGAGATAGATATAAAGACTAAAGTAATAAACTCCTACCCATATGAAAACACACAAAGAACACGAAAGGCACACATAGCACAAGGTATAACACATAAACCATCCAAGTTTAACTAAACCAAACATGTCTTGGTACTTTATTACAATCACGGATAACGTTTAACTAAGAAATTTAAAGGTGGTCCAACTAACTACTCTACACTTCCACGCCTTCCAATTCCTCGTCCTTGAACGAGTAGCCTTCCTTCTCTAGAGTTAACTTGTATAACTCCATCTCCTTTGTTGAGGCTTCAAGCTTCTCTTGGAGGTCCTTCTTCTCTTCTTGTAGTCCTTTGGTAGTGGCTTCGAGCTTCTCTTGTAGTTCCTTCTTCTCGTCCTGCAACACTTCAACTAGGATCAACTCCTTAGTGGCTTCAAGCTTCTCTTCCAAGTTCCTCTTGGAGGCACGCAGATCCATGATTATGTTGCAAAGGCCCTCGGTCTCCACCTCGTTGTTCTTGAGTTCTAGCTTGAGTTCCATAATATTCTTGTTCTTTTCTATCACCCTCTTCTCTTAGTTGGCGAACTTATTATCTTGGGCTTTGATCTCTTCTTCTTGAGCCTCAATTTCCTCCACTTGCTTCTGGATCATCGCATCCTTCTCCTTGATTAGAGCGCATAACTCATCATTCCTTAGGATCTCGAGGGAGCTACCCTTTTCAAGGTCATTTATGTGGCACTATAAGTGTTGGTATTGGATCCATTGGCACTTGGATGTATTCCTTTCCTCAAGGCTTAACTCCATTGGAACTCCTTCCTCATCACGCCTCCCAAAGAGACCGCCGTAGTGGCCTTGAAGTTCTTCATGATGGCGTCCACATAGGCATCCAATAAGCTTTTGCATGCAGATGCTAAGTTCCTTTTCCTTGGATTCTTTGATGGTGTGGAATGCTATGTATTTTGTCGGGTAATCGCCCTCATCTCTCCCTGGTTGGATGACCTTGACTCCCTAGCAGCCGTCCTTGTGGAGTTTCTTCATGGGTTTCCCTTGATTGATGGCAGGGGAAGCTCCAATGTCAATACAATGTCGCGAAGGCATGCTCCAAAGCGAAGGGGCTCGATGTACTCGAGGGTATCATAGAGGAAGCTCATCATATTTAAGTTAGAAGTATGAAGATTAGATACATAAATAAGTAGGGAAAAGCAATTACTAGAAGTGCATAAATAACTTAGAAGAATAAAGTAAATGCACACAAAGTTAAAGGTGGTTTCCATTCCTAGGGGTCACGTCCTACAGGCAACTTTGTGCTATGATACCATTTGTTATGACCTCAGATCAATAAAGATCCGAAGTCCCTGTGATTTACATGCTACTCCCTGGATCAATAGCTAGCACTCATAGTCGATGAATAGCATGTAAATCACAAGTCATTATTACGAATATTCCAGAGTATGAATTTATTGCAATCTTTGCTTAGCTTATAGCTAGCTCAAATAAACATCGGAAACATGAATAAACTTGAGTCCATCAATGCTCTAGGCTTTTTGAGTGTAGACTCGCGATCCCTATGCACCTTTCAATCTTCGGACTCTGCACATAAAACGTTCAGCCAACAAGTTGGGTCAATACTTTGAATGTATTGGCAAATTACACCAAGAAAATAATAAGGCTAAGTCTACATGCAAGGCTAGAGTAGGCTTTGGAGTTCATTTGAATAAAGCTAATTTTCTCTAAGTATGGAGAAAAGAGGAAGAGTTTTATCCTACTTTGTAAACATTTGCTTATGTAATATAGGGTCGAATGGAATATGACGATATTACTCACCAAGTGTACAAACAACCTAACACTTGGATATTACTCACCAAGTCCCCAAAATCCCACCCATTAGCGATATTACTCACGCCATGGGGTTTCAGAAAAACTTTCAGTTTGGAAAGAGAGAGGAAGATCCTTCAGAGGCTCCATCCTTCAGATGCTCAAGTGCTCTTTTTCGTTAACTCGGCTATGAAGGGAATATGCCCAAGAGGCAATAATAAAGTGGTTATTATCGTATTCCTTATTTATGATAAATGTTTATTTTGCATGCTATAATTGTATTAATACGGAAACATTAATACATGTGTGTTTAATAAACAAAGAGGAAGTTCCTAGTTATGCCTCTCTTATAAACTAGCTCGTTGATTAACAAGATGATCAAAGTTTCCTGATCATGGGCATTGGATGTTGTTAATAACGAGGTCACAACATTAGTGTAATGGTGTGATGAAAATTCATTCGAAGTATAGCATTACGATAAAATTCATTGAGTTTATATTTCTATAACAACTTACGAAGTGATTCTAATCCTTAGACCATGAGATCATGTCAATCACTAACACCGAAAGAGTTTCTTGATAACATCAAATGTCACACCGTAACTGGATGATTATAAAAATGGTTTCAGAACTACTAAAGTTTTATGTTGAGGCCCATGGATCGAGAATGGAATTTGTTCATCCCGATGACGGATAGATATGCTCTGGGCCCTCTCGGTGATATCACATTGATTAGCTTGCAAGCAAGTGATTTGATCACTAGAATGTTATATCACGGGAACGAGAAAAGAGTGCATGTCAGTAACGAGATCAAACTAGGTATGGAGATACTGATGATTGAATTTCGGACATGTAATATATCGCGAAACAAAAGGATTAAGATACTAGCGTAAAAGGTTCTCGCGATCACAAGAAAGTCATCGCTGAATGTGTGGGAGTCAGTATGGGTCTCCAGATCCCTCTTCTGATTATTGATCCGAGAGGGGTCTCGATCATGTACAAATTATTCGCGAACCGTAGGGTGGCACACTTAAGAGACACCGAAATCCATTTGGAGCAAAAGTTTCATGCCGGAAAGAATAACAAGCGCAGGAATTTATTTCACTAGATACCGAAACGGGTTTTCGGGTGAAATTGCAGAAAGTGTTTTTGCATGTGAAATGAAATACTAGCAAGGGGTTATATGAGAATGTTTGTCATTAAAGTAATTGACAAAATTCTGAATAAATAAAAGGATTTTTATTTAATGAGAGTTTGCATTAAATTTGGTGGAAATTTAATGGGAATTTGAGTGGGTTTTTGAGTGGAGGAAATTGAAAGGCATTTGAGTGAGTGGAGTGTACACCCACATGAATGTGGAAGAGGTGGGGGCAGCCCCCATGGCTGGGTGCCATGCCCCTATGGTGCCCCCTCTCTCCCCTATAAAGGCCCCCCTCTCATCCTCTCAAAGCACGCCTCCTCATGAAGGATCTCTCTCCCCTTCTAGAATTTATCCCCCATGGTCTCGGACTAGCGAGATACATGTTCCCGGTGGCTATTCGGCAAGAAAGAGTTGTGCTTCCGCTGCATCGCTGAGCGAGGATGTGGAGGTTGCTCGGTGCCTCGTACATGTGTGCGAGCACGGATGCGCTGTTGTTTTGCGGCGCTAGGACTTCCTCTCGATATTGAGATCGGCAAGAGATCGTCTACATCAACCACGAGTTTGGACTCGTTAAGCTTTGTCGGTCTTCAAGGGTATGTTCTCTATGGATGTATATCCGCCCGTTTCTTGTATCTAGTAGATAGATCTTGGTACATAGTTGTTCACATCGTAGGAATTTTTTTTGTTTTCTATGCTACGAACCCTACAGGCTGATCGATCGGATTGCAATGCTCTCGAGAGTTTGTGCACTTTACCCACAATCCACGATCAAGTCCTTTTACAAACAAGACCATGGAGAGGCTTTCCCTTAGTATCCCCTCTACCTTCTAGTTCTAACCGTGCCAAGAACATCCAAATGTTGGTACCCAGGTGAGGTTTCCTACTAAGTACTAGGCCAAGGCAGAGCCCATATGTATTGTGGTTGCACTGGAAGCTTCTGAATTCTGAAACATGACAGACTTCTTTGATTCCTAGGTGGCCATCCTCCACCAAATTCCACTAGTTGACCCGACAACCATTCCGTCCGGAAGAAAACTTAGTTTTACTTTGAACTGGATTTGAGAATAAAAGATCGCTCAAGAGAGCCTTTATACTTAGAAAAATTCTTGTCTTTCAAACCCCCAACGGTACTTTATATATATAGCATAGTAAGCAATACTTAACAAAAATAGGGGTAACCTATTAGGAGGGGAAAATCCTAAGTATATAGCTACTCCTGGCATTCTACAAAATCCATCGCACTTGCAAAATAATACTAAGAAATTCTACTATAATATCCTACACATCAATTCTATAGAATTTTAAGATCAAAACATGCATAGTCAAAACTGGGATAAAAATATGAACAGGTGGTGCAACTTGCCTTTTTCCGAGCAGCACTCTACACAACAATACTCCTTGACGCACTTCGAACAATCTAACAAAGCACAAACATAGATCTAATCACAACTTGCACAAAAACAATTCTATAGAAGTAATATGCATTGATGCAACATGGTAATATGCAAGGATGATATTTATTTCTACCAAGATATTATTTCGGGTTTTTTTATGTTAGGGTTGTCATTGGTAACAATTTTCCATAGGTTTCACTTATTTTAGATTATTAAAACCCTAGATTTGCTCATAATGGATCTATCCTTCGACAAAGCCACAAATTAGATCTGAAAACCCTAAGCAATATATTCCAACTCTAAATAGTAGATCTCGTAAATAAGAAGCCAACGCGACAAGAATCAACTAAAATAGAGTTGTGGATGATTTTTTATGAATTAAATACTCCAATCTAGTGTTTAAATTATACAAAAATATTAGTGTAGTAAACTTGTAATTTTATTTAAGATCTGAGTTCTACTCAATTTTAGAAATCCAACGATATATTATTTGTAATTCTTGGCCAAGTATTCTATTTACTATGAATTTTGCAAGATTAAAACATTTTTTGACTAATTATAAAATGAATCTAGTCAATGCGCCTGCTGATGACAAGTGGCGGCAACGGATTGGTCAAGCTAGGCAACGCGGTGCTGATGCGGCGCACTGATTGATACGCCCAATTTGCATCACCATTCTATATCATAATTTACCTCTATTTATTGATATTTGTCTTATTATGAGGTATTACTTATGGCTTTTCATATGTTTATACATGTTGGATGATTCTTGGAGGATGGACTGCCGGAGTCTGGATTCTGATGGAAAAGAAGGCGTTTCGGTGAAATTTCATGAAGATCAGAAAAATATGGAAACATATTATTTTACCAGAGGACGAAGGAAGCCAGAAGGAGGGACGAAGAAGGGCCTCAGGGGGCCCACACCCCCCCTAGGCGCGGGCCCACCTGACCCCCCGCCTAGGGCGGGTGTGGCCCACCTGCTCGGCCTTCGACTCCGCCCCTTCGCCTATATCTTCCCTTCGAAACCCTAAGGCTCGGGGAGCAACCACAGATAGATTTACGCCGCCTCTAGGGGCGGAAAACACCGAGAGAGAAAGATCTCTCCGGCAGATAGATTTCTGCCGAGGGAATTCCTTCCCGGAGAGGGGAGACCGTCGCCATCAACACCGTCATCAAGCTACACTTCATCGGGATCATCATCATCATCATCATCCACACCATCATCTCCACCGGCACCATCACCACCACTCTGTCCCGCTATAACAATTGTGTTGGATATTGCTTTAGCTCTTAGGGGAAACTTTCTCGGTGTTGATTACTATTGTAGTTCATGCTTGTGAGTGGAACCATTGGATTATTGTTTATGTTCATATTGTTATCCATTATCATATCATCTTTGATATTGATCCATATGATGTCTTGTGAGTAGTTCATTTAGTTCTTGAGGACATGGGAGAAGTCATGTTGTTAGTAGTGAATGTGTGATGAGTTATTATTCAATGGTTTAGTATTTAAGTTGTGGTGCTATTATTCTAGTGGTGTCATGTGAACGTCGACTACATGATACTTCACCATTTATGGGCCTAGGGGAATGCATTGTGTATTTGGCTACTAATTGTGGGGTTGCCAGAGTGACAGAAACCTGAACCCCCGTTAGGACACCTTTGCACAAGGGAGCGTAGGATCTCAGAGTTTAAGGTTGTGGTTAGATTTATATCTTAATTACTTTCCTATAGTTACGGATGTTTGTATGGGGGTTTAGTCACAAGTATGTATTAGTCCTAGGAAGGGCGGTATGTTAGCACAGGTTCACCCACACAACACTTACAAACACCAGAGAAGAGTACTCAGCTATTTGAAGCGAAAGCACTTGACAGAATCCCCATGTGTCCTCGAGAACGTTTGGTCCTTATAAGTATTTCCACCGGCTTGTCCTTTGCTAAGAAAGGATTGGGCCACTTACTCCGTTTGTTTGTTACTTCTGTTACTTGCTCTTTGTTTTGTTGCCTTGTCAGAAAACCACTAAAAATCCGTTTGCTAAGTATTCACAGGGATTTCCTACTCCATACCACTGTTCAGCACCTTCTGCTCCTCGTTGGGATCAACACTCCTATTTATCGAAAGTACTACGATACACACACTATACTTGTGGGTCATCAAGACTATTTTCTGGCGCTGTTGTCGGGGAGCGAAGCGCTATTGGAGAGTGGAACTGGTAAGGGAAAATTTTACTGTGAGTATTCCTCTTGTTATTGCTTGTTACTTTGTTTCCAATATGGATAACCCACTTGGTTTTCTGTTTGGTAAAACTACTACCACTGCTAGGGTAGTAGATGAACCACCTCCTGTTGAGATAGATCCTTTTAATATACCTACAAGTATTGTTAATCGTGTTATGGATAATTATTATTTTTGGGATGGAACTGTCCATCCCGGTGATCACTTGCTTTTTATCCATGAATTATGCGACTTGTTTAAGTGTGCAGGTATCACAACTGAACAGGTGAAGAAGAAGTTACTCTCCATATCCCTGAAAGGGAGAGCTAAAGAATGGTATAAGCTGCTGAAGAATGGACAATCCATGGAATGGGAGGAGATGGCATCTCTCTTTTACTCTAAATTTTATCCTCCCAGTGAAATTCATAAGGATAGAAATCTTATATATAACTTTTGGCCTCTTGCTGGAGAGAGTACAGATCAAGCTTGGGGGAGATTGAAGTTACTAATGCTTAAATGTCCTATTCATGAACTCCCTAACAATATTATTCTCAATAACTTTTATGCTAGGCTTTCTCTTCATGATAAAGATTTACTAGATGCTTATTGTGCTGGATCATTCACACGTATGAAGGAACAAGATAAATGGGATCTTCTAGACCGTAGTCAAGAGAACACTGAATCTTGGGAGAATGACAAAGTAAGAAAGTCAGGTATAAACTATGATTATGAATGTATCAAATCTTTTATGGGAACTGATGACTTCCATGATATTAGCAATGAGTTTGGTCTTGATCCTCAAGTTCTTGCAAAATGTTTTAATGCTTTTGCCTCTTATATTGAGATTCCCAAGAAAGAGTGGGACAAGTACCATGCTCCTTATAAAGACATTGTTAACCATGTTCCTGCCAGTGTAGAGGTTTGTACTGTTGATCCTATTTTGCATGAAGCTTATGTTGATAAGATCCCTTTTCCCTCCAAGGTAAGGGAATACTCTATTATGGCTAATGTGGTTAGCAAAAGCGCAAAGAAAACTGTAGGGTCCGATGAGCTTATTGATATTGATCCTGTGGTAGCTATTGTAAAAGATCTTGTCACTATAAATATAGAGGATGAGCATATTGTCTTCTGTGAAGACGCTACTAATATTGTTTCTCATCCTAAGAAATTTAGAAAAGCTAGTGTCCATGTGCTTTCTATTAAAATTGGTAGTCATAGCTATTATGGTTTATGTGATATTGGTGCTAGTTCCAGTGCTATTCCTTATGAGATTTACAGGGAAATTATGCATGAGATTGGTCCTTGTGAGCTTGAGGACATTGATGTGGTTATTCACCTTGCTAATAGAGATCAAGTTTGCCCCATTGGCATTGTAAGAGATGTGGAGGTCCTTTGTGGTAAGATTAAATATCCTGCTGATTTTCTAGTACTTGGTAAAGAAGCTAGTAAAACCTATCCTATTATCTTTGGTAGACCCTTTCTGAACACTTGTGGGGCTATCATAGATTGTAGGAAGGAAAAAGTTTTGACTAAGTTTGCTGGAGAGTCTTATGAGTTTAGTTTTTCCAAATTTGCCAAAACTCCTTATGAAAATGAACTGCCTGATGAGGATTTCAGGGTTGAACAACTTTCTGCTATTTCTCTTGCTCCTAACAATGCCTTGCAGCAGTTCATGGAAGATCATGAAAGTGATGCCTTCATGAAGGAAAGAAATGAAATTGATGAGGCTTTCCTTCGTCAGACTGAGTTACTTAAGCATAATTTACCTATGGAAGATTTGGGTACCACACTACCACCTAAAGGGGACCCTATTTTCGAATTAAAACCTTTACCTGATGATCTTAAATATGCTTATCTTGATGACAAGAAAATATATCCTGTTATTATTAGTTCTAAACTTTCAGGAAAGGAAGAAGAAAGGTTATTGGAGATACTAAAGAAACACCGAGGAGCTATGGGCTATACTCTTGATGATTTAAAGGGGATTTCTCCTACTATATGTCAGCATGATTTAAAGGGGATTTCTCCTTGATGATTTAAAGGAGCCTGATGCAAAACCAGTTGTTGAGCACCAACGTCGTCTAAATCCTAAGATGAAGGATGTGGTAAGAAATGAGGTATTAGAACTCCTTGATGCTGGTATTATTTATCCTATTGCTGATAGTAAATGGGTTAGCCATGTTCATTGTGTTCCCAAGAAAGGGGGAATAACTGTTGTGCCTAATGAGGATAATGAGCTTATACCCCAAAGAGTAGTAGTTGGGTATAGAATGTGCATTGATTTTAGAAAGATTAATAAAGTTACTAAGAAAGATCATTATCCTTTGCCATTTATTGATCAAATGCTTGAGAGGTTGTCCAAAAAGACTCACTTTTTCTTTCTTGATGGTTATTCTGGGTTTTCTCAAATTGCTGTGAAAGCACAAGACCAAGATAAAACTACTTTCACTTGTCCCCATGGTACTTATGCTTATAGGCGTATGCCTTTTGGTTTATGTAATGCTCCTGCTATGTTTTAGAGATGTATGTCTACTATCTTTCATGGTTTTTGTGAAGAAATTGTGGAGGTTTTCATGGACGATTTTTCCGTCTATGGAACTTCTTTTGATAACTATTTGCGCAACCTTGATAAAGTTTTGCAGAGATGTGAGGAAACCAACCTTGTTCTTAACTGGGAGAAATGCCATTTCATGGTTAATGAAGGGATTGCTCTTGGACACAAGATCTCTGAAAGAGGCATTAAAGTTGACAGAGCCAAAATTGAAGCAATTGAGAAGATGCCTTGTCCTAGAGATATCAAAGGTATTCGTAGTATCCTTGGTCATGATGGTTTCTATAGGTGGTTTATTAAAGATTTCTCCAAAATTTCAAAGCCCCTTATTAATCTTCTTCAAAAAGATGTACCTTTTGTTTTTAATGATGATTGTAAGGAAGCTTTTGAAACTTTGAAGAAAGTTTTGAAAACTGCTCCTATAGTCCAACCACCTGATTGGAGTTTACCTTTTGAAATTATGTGTGATGCTAGTGATTTTGTTGTGGGTGCTGTCCTGGGACAACGTGTTGACAAGAAGTTAAATGTCATTCATTATGTTAGCAAGACTCTGGATGCTGCTCAAAAGAATTATGCTACTACTGAAAAGGAGTTCTTAGTTGTAATCTTTGCTTGCGATAAGTTTAGACCTTATATTGTTGATTCCAAGGTTACTATTCATACTGATCATGCAGCTATTAAATACCTTATGATGAAGAAGTACGCTAAACCTAGGCTTATAAGGTGGGTGTTTCTTTTGCAAGAGTTTGATCTGCATATTGTGGATAGGAAAGGTGTTGATAATCCTGTTGCTGATAATTTATCTCGTTTGGAAAACATTTCTTTTGACCCTTTGCCTGTTAATGATAGTTTTCCATATGAGCAGTTAGCTGCAATAAGGATAAGTCCGCATGAGAGTTCTTGGTATGCTGATTATGCTAACTTTATTGTTTCCAAGTACTTGCCTCGAACCTTTATAGCTCAGCAAAGAGGGAGTAGATGGTATTATGCGAAGATGTGTCCCAGAATTTGAACAACAAGAGATATTGAGAAAATGTCATGGCAGTGCTTATGGAGGACACCATGCTGGGGATAGGACCACACAAAAGGTTTTACAATCTGGATTTTATTGGCCTACCCTTTTTAAAGATGCAAGGAAGTTTTTCTTATCATGTGATGAATGCCAACGAGTAGGTAACATCTCTAGACGCAATGAAATGCCTATGAATTATCCCCTTGTTATTGAACCTTTTGATTGTTGGGGATTTGAATTTATGGGGCCTTTTCCTCCTTCAAAAGGGTATACTCATATCCTTGTTGTTGTTGACTATGTTACAAAGTGGGTAGAATCCATACCTACAAATATTCCTGATGCTAAGACCTCTTTGAAAATGCTTAAAGATGTCATTTTTCCTAGGTTCGGTGTGCCTAGATATCTCATGACTGATGGAGGCTCTCATTTTATTCATGGGGTTTTTAGAAAAACTCTCGCTAAGTATGATGTAAACCACAGAATAGCTTCAGCTTATCACCCCCAAACTAGTGGGCAAGTAGAACTTTCCAATAGGGAAATCAAATCTATCTTGCAGAAGACTGTCAATAGATCTAGGAAAAATTGGGCTAAAAAGTTGAATGACGCTTTGTGGGCTTATAGAACTGCTTATAAAAATCCTATGGGGATGTCTCCTTACAAAATGGTCTATGGGAAAGCTTGTCACTTGCCTTTAGAATTAGAACACAAAGCTTATTGGGCAGTGAAAGAGTTGAATAGAGACTTTAGACTTGGTGGTGAGAAAAGACTACTCGACTTAAGCAATCTAGATGAGTGGAGAGGTGAAGCTTATAAAAATTCTAGGCTCTTTAAGGAAAAAGTAAAAGTATGGCATGATAGGATAATTCTCAAAAGGGAGTTCCATGTTGGTGAGAAAGTTCTTTTGTATAGGTATCGTCTCAGATTTTTTGCAGGGAAACTACTCTCCAAATGGGAAGGACCTTTTGTTATCAAGGAAGTATACCGTTCAGGTGCCATCAAAATTTCTTCTCTAAAGGATGACACAACACAGGTGGTGAATGGTCAAAGACTAAAACATTATATTTCTAGAGATTCTTATAACGAAGATGTTGATGTTATTCAAATGATAACTCTAGACGAATTTATCAGAAGCCAAACACCAGCAACTGCAGAGTTCGTCCTTAAATAGGTAAAAGTGGTGAAAACAGAAGGTTCGTGAAACTCCAATATTTTTATATTTTTGATGTTTTTCATACATAAGGGAAGTTACGAGACAAAACTGAAAAGGAAACGGAGCCCGGGGTGGACAAACCCACCCCAGGCGCAGGCCCAGCCTGGCCGCACCTGAGGGGGGGTGTTCCACCCCCGAGCTTCGACTTCGCCTCATTTCCATGTCAAAACCTTCCTTATGCATTGAAACTTCGTAATATATAACCCCCCAGGTTCCCCGAGGTTCTTGCATCGTGTTCTCGTCGTGTTTTCGTTTCGATCTGTTTCTGTCAGGAAAATTCTCAGATTTGGAGCCTCAATGTATTCCTCTAGATCACCCACGGAGGATTCCTCTGCAGACGTCCTCAACCCGTACATGTATGAGTTGAGGATTCATACCAAAGAGTTGATCCTAAAAGAGGGGAAGGTACAGATGAAAGAAGTTCAAGGCCCTAAAGGAGAGGGCAGTCTGGAAGACCGGATGGAAGCGTCGGAACAAGAAGTTTTCAGGTACAATAATATGGCGGAACGCAAAGTGGATGTTATTCACAAGATAAGTTCAGAACTCATCACCAAGCACGAGGGAGAAGTTGCTAAGCTCCGAGAAGAGATCTTCTCACTCCGTTAGACCACCAATCAATTGCAAGCACAGCTCCATGACATACAGAATCAAAACTGTGAGTATGAAGCTAGATTTGATCGCATAAGCTCTGCTGCTAGTTTCAGGATTGTAGAGACAAGGACATCCTTTTTGGATGGGGAACCATTACCTTGGAAGTTTTATGATGACAAGAGAACACCACCACCACCGAAGGAGTAATTCGTCATCAGGTTTGGCATCCCCTTGGCTTGTTCTAAGCTTGGGGAGTGTCGCGGTATCACCACCATTATCTTTTATATTTTACCCTTTTAGGGGATTCATATCTGTGGTAGAGAGGTAATCTTATAGTTTGGTTTGCATGTGGAAGTATCTCTCCTTTAGTTGATTATATATGTATCCCTTGGTGTGAGTGCCTTCATTGAATATTAATGAGAAGTCTCATCTTTTACTTTCTGCACTTCTTCTTTTTAGTTTGCAATCTCTATTATATGATGGATCTTGTTGATCAGTATTGGAACCACTTTGGTATCATCAAGTGGATCTAAATTGGTTTTGGCAAACCAAGTTCTGGTCAGTGTCTTTAGTTTAAAAGAAAAAGAAAGAAATAAAAAGCTTACAAGTATTTGGTATCATTTGTTTTCTTTCTTGTTGGCTCAAAAGCTTAGTATTCTTTATTTAAGATTCTTTTGTGTCTTCAAGGAAGATTGCATGTTTGGATTTATTACTTGTATGTTTGCTTGTTTCTTTCAAATCTCTTGCCTGCTACCCAGCCTTGCTAGCCAAAAACCTGTTTTGAGAAGGCATACTTCTCATGTTTCCAAAATCCTTTGAACCCAAAACTTTTGCCACTTGTGTCCGGCATATCTACCTAGTAGCTTTTGCTATTCCAAGCAAATTATCAAGCTTCATCTATCTTTCTAATTAAAAAGTATTTTGTTATGTGAAAACTAGTTCGTAAAGCTCTCACGAACTTGATGGCACACCTTATTTCCTTGCCCCTAATAGACTTGAACCATTGTGAACATCGAAGTTGTATATGCTTGCATATATATGTTGGAATTAGCAGAACCGTGCTGTCACGGGGAATGTTTTCAACATTGCACTTGTACTATGTACACAGTTTATATCGTGCTCTTTTGTCTATGGATGTCAACGGTGTGAAATAAAGAGGGAACTTGTAAATCCATGGAGTTTGTATCCTGTGTAAGAGAAACGCCTGGGCCGCTATCCTAAGCCATGCTTAATCACGGTGAAACTTGCAGCATCACCATAGTGAGTCATCTATGAAGCATCCTCAATAAAAAGCTATACATATAGTAAATAAAAAGATCGCTGAGATGCTCATTGTCTGCTTGCCTTGTCATTTTGGTTATGGGAAAGCTCATGTACCATGTGAAAGGGGTACCCCGTTGGCGGTTCTCAATGATATGCAAATACTTACAATGACAAGAACTTACCTGGGCCCAAAGTTGAGTATGCATGAGGTGTGGCCCTCATATTCAAGGGACATGAGATTGACAACTTATATTTCGTCAAGCATATACTCCATCTTTGTTCACTTTAACCTTAATCATCTCAAGATGCTTATGACAGGGGCAATGAGGGCTCAAAGCTAGTAAGTACCATAATATTTTGGAAGCTCTTTATGACTTGTAATCCCTGCTACCCTCTAAGAAGGGACCTTTCTCCCACTTCCAAGTTGAGTCACTAAACCTACTTCCTCTCTATCTCCAGCAAGCTTTTGAGTTGTTGTGTTTCAAGCATTCATATGGTGATTTATTAAATCATGTTCTTCATCTTCCTTATTTGCACAAAACTCTTATCTATTGAGTATTACTTTGAAAGCCTTCACTTGTGAAAAAACTTTTTGAGCAAAGAGTGCTCCTGTTTTGAAACTTCTACAAAAGCTTTTTGTGAAATTGTTTGCCAGGTTTTCTCTGACCAAGAACAAGTTTGCCAATTCCAATTATGATTTATCTTTATGCATCTCTATTGTGACTGATGTACTTGGTTGCAAGCTAAGTTATATAATGGTGAGTTGCTTTCTTCTATGAGTTGTGCAATGGTAAGTGTAATGCTTCTTATTCGTATTCTTTTATCGACACTTCACTCCATAAACCTGTGGACATGTTTACTGAGCTCAGTATTTGCTTGGGGACAAGTGAAGTCTAAGCTTGGGGGAGTTGATACGCCCAATTTGCATCACCATTCTATATCATAATTTACCTCTATTCATTGATATTTGTCTTATTATGAGGTATTACTTATGGATTTTCATCTGTTTATGCATGTTGGATGATTCTTGGAGGATGGACTGCCGGAGTCTGGATTCTGATGGAAAAGAAGGCGTTTCGGTGCAATTTTGCGAAGATCAGAAAAATACCAGAAAAATATGGAAACATATTATTTTACCAGAGGACGAAGGAAGACAGAAGGAGGGACGAAGAAGGGCCTCAGGGGGCCCACACCCCCAGGCGCGGGCCCACCTGACCCCGCGCCTAGGGCAGGTGTGCCCCACCTGCCCGGCCTCCGACTCCGCCCCTTCGCCTATATCTTCCCTTCAAAACCCTAAGGCTCGAGGAGCGACCACAGATAGATTTCTGCCGCCTCTAGGGGCGGAAAACACCGAGAGAGAAAGATCTCTCCGGTAGACATATTTCTACTGGGAGGATTCCTTCCCAGAGAGCGGAGACCATCGCCATCAACACCATCATCAAGCTAGGCTTCATTGGGATCATCATCATCATCCACACCATCATCTCCACCAGCACCATCACCACCACTCCGTCCTGCTGTAACAATTGTGTTGGATATTGCTTTACTTCTTAGGGGAAACTTTCCCGGTGTTGATTACTATTGTAGTTGATGCTTGTGAGTGGAACAATTGGATTATTGTTTATGTTCAGATTGTTATCCATTATCATATCATCTTTGATCTTGATCCATATGATGTCTTGTGAGTAGTTCGTTTAGTTCTTGAGGACATGGGAGAAGTCATGTTGTTAGTAGTGAATTTGTGATGAGTTATTATTCAATGGTTTAGTATTTAAGTTGTGGTGCTATTATTCTAGTGGTGTCATGTGAACGTCGACTACATGATACTTCACCATTTATGGGCCTAGGGGAATGCATTGTGTATTTGGCTACTAATTGTGGGGTTGCCGGAGTGACAGAAACCTGAACCCCCGTTAGGACACCTTTGCACAAGGGAGCATAGGATCTCAGAGTTTAAGGCTGTGGTTAGATTTATATCTTAATTACTTTCCTATAGTTACGGATGTTTGTAGGTATTTAATCACAAGTATGTAGTAGTCCTAGGAAGGGCGGTATGTTAGCACAGGTTCACCCACACAACACTTACAAACACCAGAGAAGAGTACTCAGCTATTTGAAGCGAAAGCACTTGACAGAATCCCCATGTGTCCTCGAGAACGTTTGGTCCTTATAAGTATTTCCACCGGCTTGTCCTTTGATAAGAAAGGATTGGGCCACTTGCTCTGTTTGTTCGGTACTTCTGTTACTTGCTCTTTGTTTTGTTGCCTTGTCATAAAACCACTAAAAATCCGTTTGCTAAGTATTCACAGGGATTTCCTGCTCCATACCACTGTTCAGCACCTTCTGCTCCTCGTTGGGATCGACACTCCTATTTATCAAAAGTACTACGATACACCCCCTATACTTATGGGTCATCACTGATGCGGGGGCGTGCCACGCGGCACAATATGATAGGGCGATACCCCATCGTCCTAAGATCTAATCCACACCGCCAAAAACGAATCTAACGGCCTACTCGAGTCAGACGTGCTCACCTTGATACGCGACGACGACTAACAGTGGAGACGTTCGGTGACGACGGTCAGCGGCGGTCCCGTGGCTTCCCGAGGCGACGGAGTGGCTGAAGGAATAGGGCAGGTCCTCGTTGTTCTTCTAGCATCAACAACGACGAACCTCGCTTCTTCTGCTCATGGTGGTGTTCCACTGTTCTCCTTCGTCCCACGAAGCTCTAGCAACAAATCAAGGGCGATAGGGGGCTCTGCTCAAAGGGAAAAGCACATAAGATGTTGCGGAAGTTCGTGATGGTGCCGGAAACAGAAAGAGAGGGAAGAAAGGGCCTCGGAATCGATGGGAAGCTTACCTCCCGAAGCTCTCACGGCGGCGGTGAGGGGCTAGATCGGAAATTGGCAGCCTAGGGGCAAATGTGGCTAGGTTTTAGGGTTTCTGGAGGACGAGGGTTCAGGGGTTTAAATAGGCAGGGAAAACTTGGCACATGGTCCGCGGAGTCTGCTCTGCTTCGGTCGGGTTGTTCGTCGCGGCGGCATCCGTGTTCATCTCAAACTCTACAGGAGGGATGACGGGTGGGGCCTGGCTGGCGGTGACTCGTGAGAGAGGTGGGTCGCACGACAGCGTTTGGTCCGGCCCACTGGTTTAGCTGGTTTAGCTGGCACACGCGCGATTGGCGGTGGCGCTGGATGGGCTGGCATGCGAGCGGTAGTTATATGCGGGCTGGTGTGGACTGGCCCGTTTAGGTTAGGATAGTTATTTTTTTGTTCTTTTATTATTTTCTGTTTAGTATAAACCTTTATAAATTTTACATATTAACTCCAAATTCAATGAAACCAATTTCTAATTTTTTGTAAAAATAAGGTGATTAACATAGGATCATAAAATTAACCCTTTTGTATAGTTTTTAGAATGTTTAGGTTTTAAAGCCCCCTTCTTTGTCTTTATATGACCATATGAAAATTCAAAATAGGGTTTGGTGATAAGGGTTTTGATGCAACTTTTAATATGTGATGCCATGATGCAAATAATATAATGCATGCTTCTAGTAACATCTAACATAAGAAATTTGGGATGTTACATTCTTACATGAAAAGCCATGGATCCGGGGGAAGATGGATTTTTGCCGAGGTACAATAGTGGCGGCCTCACATTGGGTCATTGGTTTCTTGCCTACGGGAACATCCAGGTCCGGGATAACCTGAGACCGGAATTGGAAGTACTTGGCCCGCAGATTCACTAAGGGCAAGAGGCCGAGATATCCTTCCCAACAAGTGACAAAGGCGGAGAGGGAGCCTATGGCGTTAGTCAAGATGTGGTGTGGTCGAAGGCCGGAGGTTTCAAAGAACTTTTTGGCGAAATCTCTAAGGGAGGGAGAAAATCCTCGCTCGAAGTTGGAGACAAAAAAGACAAGCTCACCGGATAAAGCCTCAGGCGCAAGCTCACCAGCGGGTAGGCGGCACTCTGCCTCCATTGGAATCCACTGCGATAGGCAGAGTCATTTGAGCTCCACGTTGGTCATGTCGGATCCTTCCCAAGACCCACGCTCAAAGGCATCTTCTTGTTCTTCTTCCTTGATGATGACCTCTTGTGGATCCATCTCCTCATCGGAGCAGGGCATGGACTGGAGCGGTCCCGTGGTGGCGACGGCAAGGCCCAAGCGGGTCGACTCGGCGGCAAGTGGAGGAGAATCTTGGCGGCGGCGCAAGGAAAGAAGGAGAAGCGCTGCGATGCGTGGGCAAGAAGCAGAGAGTGGCGATGGGGAAAGGAGGGAGATGAGCAGGGAAAGTGAAAGTGAAACAAGGGTTTCCCCCGCTCCTCTATTTAAAGGCCCAATGGTGCCTGGGTAGTAGGATCGGCTGCGCACATGAAGGCCACATTGTGCGCGTGTATCCATTGGAACCACCCCTCAGATCGTACCATGCAGAATGTAACGGCGCACGAAGGCACCACCCGATCCATCGGTTAGTGTGGGAAATGAGGTGCTGCGAGACAATTGGACTGGTGGCAGTGGTAACTGACGGTCATGACGTAGGAACAGTGCACAGTGTAATGTCATGTACAAAAAATTAGGCAAAACATGATGATTACATGACACACGTAGGATAAATAAATATCAAACAAGTGTAGCCCAAGGAATCTATGAAGCACACAAGGAAAACAAGCTAAGTGTAAAAAGGAGACTCGAGGGCCGAGGTATAAATCGGCTCCGACCAAGAAAAGTCGGTTTGGGGAAGGAATCGCCAGTTGAGAATGCCGAGTTACAGATAAGTTCGTCCGACGTATAAGTATGTCGGCTGAGAGAAAAATGTTCCATATAAGTTAAAGGAACTTGTCAAGGCCTTTCAGCTAACACTGCTAGACCTCAAAAACTTTTGGGACTAATGTCGGGGGATGACCCCCAATAGGGTCAAGGAATGGAATACATATAAGGATGACCAAGACTAAGGTTGACCGACATAGGGTGGCTGACATACCCAAGCGGGGAGTGGCCGATGTATCCAAGCCGACATATAAAATATGTCGGCATAACGTATGTTGTTTCTTATATGCAGGTTCATCAAGACCGAGTTATATGGGATGAGGTTGACATATTGGTTGGCATATGGCCGCAAGGTATATGCTGGCCTCAAGGTCAATGCTTCTGCCTACTCCCAGGAATTCCGAAAGAGATAAGCACGCTTCTGTCAGGCGTGTCGCTAAATCCCGAAGGCCAGTCCTATCGAGGGTTTCCAAGAGGGGACAGTTGTCAGTTAGACCGTTAGCGGCCATAGGCACGTCAAGTCCCGTCGCTAACAAGAAGAGCATCTAGTCCCAACCAACAAATTTTCCCACATCTTCCTGGCATATTCCATGTCAGGTCAGCCCTAACTTGTAACTTGGGCACCCCTTTATAAGGTGTCTGAAGGCCTCTCTATAGAGGGTCGATATTTGTTTACTTCACCCCCCACCCGAGCACAGAGAGAGGCAAAGAACTTCATCTTCCCTCTCTCTTATGCAGCTCAAGAAGCACTTGTAGTCACATGATGATCATGGTTATGAGATCTAGCATGCATGAGTAGGGGTTTTATCTCAATAGGAGAGCCCTGAATCTGGGTACATCGTGTGTGTATTCTTGGTTGTGTTCTTGCTCGTGTGTGGTCGACATCACGCTCTCCCTCCCCGGATTCATCTAGCGTCCGTCCGGCCCCAACTCAAGCCATCACATGGCATATGCCGTGACACCACCACGACACGGTCTGGATCAATCTTCTTCCACTGTTTTGCTGGACCGGAGACCAGGAGAAGTCTCTACACAGTATGTGTGTAAGGCCACGAGGAACTACCATTAGTGGTGCTTTTGCTTGGACCTTGGAGTTTGGACGTTAACACGACCATGAGGTTGGCTACGTCGTATAAGGAGCAAGGGTGACTTGCGAGAAACTTCACGACCTTGAGGTCAGGTGAGTACGACTACATCATCCATATTTTCTGCAGAACATTAACCGTGCGGTCTTCAAAGGTATGAACACCGAACTCCAGTTCGTTACCTTACATCTGCGTAGATAGATCTTGGCTAGGTGTGTTCGCTGTAAGAATTTTTTTATTTTTCGTCACGAAACCCCTTCAATGTATGCAATTGTAGAGGTGGATGTGCCGTGGCCGATACCCTGGTATACATCACTTTTGTGACACATGTGTCCTATTCATCACCTAGAAAATCAGAAACTACACAGGTGATCTATCCTTTCCTTTTTAGTGATGTACTAGTTTTGATCACCTGTCTTGGGTGTCACCCGTTTAGAGTTGCTCTTAGAAATGCTCCTTCCGTTTTAAAATATAAAATATTTTAGCTTTATAAAGCTAATAAATCTAGACCCTTTTTTAGTGTGTAGGTTCATTCCAAATCTCTTCAAACCTACATACTAAAAGAGGTCTAGATATATTTTTTGCGGGAGAAAGGTCTAGATATATTTGCTTCACAAAGCTAAAACACCTTATATTTTGAAGTATTACATATATTTCCTAACATAAAACGTTTTACATTAAGAAACAGAGAAAGTACACGTACTCGCTAGTAATACCAGTCTTGAGAAACATTTACCGTATGTTTGCGTTACGCATAGGTATGAGTTTGAAATTATGAATCACCTATAATCTACAAGGGCCTGTTTGGACTGTTGTTTTTTAACCAAAACCCCGGATTACACGTAGCTCATGTGTTTAGCATCTCCACGAAATAAAAACGACAGGATTAAGCAAGAGTTCCAGATGCTTCCGGTCTATATGCATCGTACTCATGAATTGTATAAAAAAACAATTGTTGACAAAATGGCATGGCCTCAGCAAAGACCATGCATGTTACGGCAGCCCCAAAGTCAAATTGAAGCGCGAGAAACCGACGCCCAAAATAAATAAAATTGATTCTTCAGTGGAGTATATCTAACGAAGATGGATACCGTTGCCAGATGGTGATCCAGAAATCCAGACGTGGCTCATCTAGTACGTAGTAGCAGTATCCACCGATGCAGATGGCCACAAAACTGAAATTCTTTTTTTTGATGAACACATCGCGTCCAAACTAGCGTGGAATTATGCAGAGAATACGGCCGAATTGCACTTCTCAGCTGATGAAATGGTGTATGATGATCTGGAGGATTTGTTTTTCTCCCCAGCAAAATCCACCGAGTTTTTCTGCCGTAGGTCCAATCCACCTTGAGCAAATCGGCGGTCAGCAAATGTGCACATTTATATATTAGCACAAGAGGACACGACGAGACGATGCTATGTCCAAAGCAAATGCTGCCGGTTGGTGAATGGCGAGTGCCATGTGAAACAAAACACATTTTACAAAAAAATAATACTCCTCCCGTCCACTTCGTCTTCGGTCTTCTCCAATCTCCCCCTCCAAAAACCAAACTCCAACTCCCATTTCTCCATCTCAAATCCCATAAACTTCCTCTCAGCGTCTCTCGAATCCCTTCGCTGTCCCGCACGGCCTCCGGCCACGCCACAGCCCCGCAGCCGCAGCCGTAGATCGATATATCTTCCTTCCTCCTGTGTCTGTGTGGCTCCAGCTTTTCCCTGAGCAAACACCTTTTGGATCAAAGGGTCGCGCGCGCCTTTCGGAACAAGATTTGGAGCAGAAAGCCTTTTTTTTCTTTTCCGCAGGAGCAAAAGGTCGCAGGTTCAGATTCAGAGCTGCTGCATCTGTGGAAAGCTCAGCGCTTTTGCTCGCCTTTATCTGGCTTTGGGGAAACAGATTGGATCTCTCTGCAAGAATCTATTTCAAGTTTGGGTCAAAGTCGACGAGCTCGATTTGGGGCGGGTAAGAATCGCTTCCATGTTGCATCCGATTGCTCCACTTTTGGCAGTAAACTTTGTGCTTATATCTCGCATATGTCCAGTGCTCTGATTGCTCGGCTATATGTTCACTTTTTTTTTCATTTGTTTTCGTATAGAGGAAATGGACAGTAAATTTACTTCTGTCTTTCGCTTCACAACGTCAAAGCAGAGTTTTCTCTGAACTTCCCATAGATCTTGTACCTGCCCACAGTACTAGCTAAGAGATATGCAATGCAAACAGTGAAAAAAAAAGGGTCAAACTTCGTTTCTCTGAAATGAAAACAGTGGGTCAAAGTTTTGGTGCATGATATGATTAGAGTTTTGAGTAAAATGGCGTCTTCTGTTAGCCTTTCACCATCACAGACCCTTTTTTTTCCGTCCTGAAGCTTCCCCAATCGCCATCAGGGAGTTGGCTGTCTGTGTTGCCAATTTGCCACCATGTGTTGAGTGCGCCGGTAGCCCACTGATTGCAGACTATTCAAATGAGACTGCTATTCTCTAGAACGGTCTTGACTCAACCTCACATCGTTTGGTTCGTCGCCCTGCTAGTTGCTTTCCTTAGTGGATGCAGCCTAGTTACAGTACACACCAATCTTCCTATTTGGTGGCCGTTTAGTTTTCTTTCTTGCTGGCCACTGACTGTTTCGTGGTCTCCGTTGTTGCGCGTGTGTATACACCTCAAGTAATCCTATTTTCCCTTCTCGTGGTGCTTGTGTGGAGTGTGGTGATCTTTGGATTTTTAAATCAAATAAAAATAATTCAGAGAATACAGTTTTTCTTTTCCTTTTTGCAGGAGATCAGCAGTTACTGATGTTTTTTTTATCTTGTGTATATGCAGTGCTTGCAAGCTTGTTTGGGAGATCTTGGTCACCAGGGAATTGGTGAAAGTTCTGGTCGTCACACAGTTATCAGACAATATGTCTTTCCGCAGCATAGTCCATGATGTTAGAGAGAGCTTCGGAAGCTTATCGAGGCGGGGTTTTGAGGTGAGAATTTCAGGTCTCCCTGGTCTTTCTGGCCATCATAGAGGGAAGTCTGTCGGAGCTCTGAGTGAGCTGCACAACGCACCTGTAATGGTTGATCAAAGCGGCTGGGCTGGTCTTCCTCCTGAACTACTTCGTGATGTGATGAAAAGATTGGAGGAAGGCGAGAGCACTTGGCCGTCCCGCAAAGATGTTGTTGCTTGTGCAGCTGCCTGCAAGGCATGGAGAGAGATCTGTAAAGATATTGTGCAGAGCCCAGAGTTCTGCGGGAAACTCACCTTTCCGCTGTCTCTTAAGCAGGTAAAGATCCAACTGACATTTAATATCCTGACGTGTATTTTGTTCTCATCTCACGTCCTAAAATAACTGCAACTGAGAAACGACTGTCGCCCAATTATTTAAGAAATCAACATAGTATTTGTTGGTATGCTTAACAAGTGGTAGTTTGCAATTTTCTCCTAGGTAATTGAAAAGTAGCTCTGCAGTAAGATATGCCTACTTGCAGAAGTTTGCACCTATCTGACATTGATTTTTCTTATCTACAGCCAGGACCTCGAGATGGATTGATTCAGTGCTTTATAAAAAGGGACAAATCAACATTAACCTACCATCTCTACTTGTGTCTTAGCCCTGGTAAGCATATCTTCTGCTTCTCTTATTAATCTCATACTGAACAATTCATGGGTATAATTTGGACATCTTAAGCATTGGTTCAGTAACTTCCT
This sequence comes from Avena sativa, assembly GCA_916181665.1. Lineage (NCBI taxonomy): Eukaryota > Viridiplantae > Streptophyta > Magnoliopsida > Poales > Poaceae > Avena > Avena sativa. The sequence continues at coordinate 359,960,700 of OV702299.1, read as the reverse complement.
AGTAAACACTGCTGAGTGAAGTGCTAAATATATGATCTGTATCATGTAGCTGTGCTTAGTGAGAACGGAAAGTTCCTGCTAGCAGCAAAGAGGAATCGACGGACAACATATACCGAATATATAATTTCTGTTGATTCTAAAAATATCTCGCGGTCAAGTAATGGCTATGTTGGGAAAATGAGGTGAAGTATCTTCTTTCATAACATTTTTAATATTTCACTATCTAACTTCCATTGTTTTCAAGTTTGCAAAGGTACGTGCATTTGGATCTGACATTGTGTACAACAGGTCAAATTTTCTTGGCACAAAATTCGTCGTTTACGACACTCAGCCGCCATACAATGCTGGGAGCCTTGCCTCATGCCAGCGTGCAAGCCGTCGGATCTCTTCTAGGAGAGTTTCACCAAAGGTACCCACTGGTAGCTATCCAGTTGCCCAAGTGAACTACGAGCTAAATGTGCTTGGCACAAGGGGGCCAAGGCGTATGCAGTGCACGATGCACTCCATCCCAGCATCTGCACTGGAGCCAGAAGGCGTGGTGCCTGGCCAACCCAAGCAGCTCCTCCCTGGTCCGTTTGAGGAGTCCTTTCGCAGCACAAACGCGTCCTCCAGGTTCTCTATTACGGACTTCAGCAGCTCCCGCTTCTCAGAAATAAGTGAAGTGGTGCGACAAGATGAGGATGGTGAGGCTAAGGAGAGCCCTTTAGTTCTCTGCAACAAAGTGCCAAGATGGCATGAGCAGCTGCAGTGTTGGTGCCTCAACTTCCGAGGTCGGGTGACCGTGGCCTCAGTGAAGAACTTCCAGTTGACAGCGGCACCACAGCCAGCTGCTGTGTCGTCTGAATCTTCACAGCCGCCCCAGCAGCAGCAGCAGCAGCAACAAGCCCAGCCTTCGAGTTCCTTGTCCTCGTCATCTGATCACGAGAAGGTGATTCTGCAGTTTGGCAAGGTTACAAAAGACATGTTCACCATGGACTACCGGTATCCTCTCTCGGCATTCCAGGCATTCGCCATCTGCTTGACCAGTTTCGACACCAAGCTGGCTTGTGAATAGATCAGTTTTACCAGTGTCTGTGTTTGTGTGTGATGAGTGCATCCTTATTTATTTTTGTATTGCTGTTGTTGATTTACTTATTTGTTGTCAAGAATGGCATCTGAAGGTCTGGTCTTTGCTAGTACATTTTCCATGCGCCTGAGCTTGTTTGTACATTGTAACAGCAAAAAATATAGACATCCTTGAATGCTGTGTGCTTTTTTTCCTGGCTAAAGACATATAGATTTTTAAGTAATAACGTACTCACATGTGAAGTCATCGTAAATCGGGCTGTGACAACCCAGCAAAGCAGGAAATAAGTGAAATGATACAGCTACTGCATATATGTCCCTGAAGAAACCAGCTACTGCATACATGTTCCTGAAGAAGCATTTATAAAGGACGAATTATACAGTTCAACGGTCTACAGCTATGCAAATTATATACAGTTAACAATCTACAATCTTCAGACACTCTTCCTAGAATCTTGCAAATAATTCCCAGAATCTTTTAAAACCATCATAAAATGCATAGCCTGAGATGTTCAGAGAAACAACCCTATGACCAATCAACACTCCCCAAATCCTACAAAGAGAAGGCGGCTGAGAGCATACGCCAACTTCATCCAAAGTTCAGCATCGGCATCACTCACCCGCCTGACCAGATGAACTACTTGTTGGTGTACACAATATGGACACCCGCGAAAACCATTTCTCGTTGCAATGGCACACTCAATACAATCAACTAAGTGCATCAGGGCACTACTTCTGCTCAGGAGATGTGGGGCGTGCAGCACTGCTAACTGAAATGTCCAGATCCATAGCTTCACTCGAGCTCCCAGTCATCGTTCTGATAACAGGGATCTCATTGTCTGAATCAGGTGTGCAGCCAGTCGTGTGATATCTTGCACCATTGCTTCCAGCTCCCAACTCTTCATCACTCAGTTCATCCGACCGGCGCCGTGAGGTTTTCAGGATGTCGAGGCCCATCTCAAGATCATCCTCCACTTTGGCTCGTGGACGGTGGGGTGTCTCATCTTCCGGCACGCTGGAACGGCTGATCCTTGGCAGGGATGCCACTTGTTCCTCTTGAACAACGCCTCTCAAGTTGATCCTAGAAGGCTTCCTTTTCGTGCAATGGACCTCAAAACAATTGTGCATGCAGCCAAGGTCGAACGCGTTGGGTTGGTTGCTGTACTTGTACTTGAGATTCTCATATGTTGTCTTGAGAAGAAAGAAGAAGAGATTTAATCAAGTTAAATAAAGTTATAAATAACTCAACAGGGAATTAGTAGTAAACAGCATTGCATAAAAAAGCCCTGCTATAGAAAAGGAATCCAATGAGATTTGCTGTAATCATAACATTATAAATAACATCGGAGTGTAAGCATTATATCTTGTCCTTATGTGAGAGTTGACAACTGACTGGTGAACATACAAGCCTTCTACATTGCATCTGAAGGTAGTCTATATACATATGGTTTATGTGGGCCATAAGGAGAAGGTGTTATGCCTTCTTCATAGGTTTTGGGGACTAACCTTATTTGTTGCAATGAGGTACGAGTGAAATCCGGTGAGACCACCAACGAACCAGAAACAAATGAAACAATATGCCATGACTGCCACTGATGCTGGAGATATTTTAATTGCCTCCACTACTGAATGATGACCCTTATTCATGAGACGACTGATGTATAATGCACACATTGAAAATACATAGAAACACAGGACTGCTGCTGAAGCAACAAACCAGAAGAAGTAGAGGTAATTGCGCTGCAAAGGAGAATATAAATGCAGATGAGCTGAGATTATTTTGATAGGAAGAGCGTAGGTTGTCAAAGGTCAAATAACTCATAGCTTGATTCTTTTAATAGGGATAAACAAAATAAGCATAACAAACCTGTCCAATACACTGACCAACCCAAGGGCAGTGGTGATCAAACCGCTCGACGCAATTATCACATTTGGAACAGTGGGAGCAGCGAGGAGGTCGATATAACATGCAAGTTTCACAATATTTTACTCTCACAGGCACACCATTGACCACAATCTCTTTTATCCGAGGGAACTGAAGAGTATGAGGAGCTGAAGCGTCATGAGAAAACTCCTCCACAGGTGGATGTGAATTCCGTGGTATAATACCTGGATCTTGAGATGAGGTCAAGAAGAGCAGTAACAGTACCTAACAATCAGATTTTGCAGAGAGAGCATACTATGATTTGGTGATTGTTTACAAAGTAGCATGGAGTAAAATGCACAAAAGAACTTCCACTCTTGAGAGAGAACATAAACACATGGAGAACGTAATATATACGGAGATGTTACTTTGAGAATATGGATAAAATTACTAGTGACTACTGAATAGCTCGAGCTAACAACAAAAATGAAGCAGGGATTTTCCAAGTTAAGACATAAATATAGAATCATGCATGAAGAATGTGTAAGTGAAAAGGTGGACAATTGACAATAAAAAAAGGAAGATCAAAGGATCTCCTAAAGCTTGACCAGTAGAGCTAAGTGAAGTGTATTATTTTCTGATGAGAGAAACTATATACAAAAATCCCACACTATGTACTAAGCTAAAAAAAATATCATACTAGGTTTTCTTGATGAGCGAAACCAAGTTCTTAGCATATTCTCAACTATATTCACATCACAAATTTTAAAATGCAATCATGAGCATAAGATAACGTTATCTTGGCGCAGTTTAAGCATTAACCATTGTTTTATGATCATAATGGTACCAAACATAAGTACTAACACGCCAACCAAAAGCTACAGCTTATAGAACATATTGACGTGTATGTCTGATTAATTCAGATTATTGACATAACGTTTTGCATCCTTCAAATTATTTTTATGCTGAAGCTCTCAGCAAATATGTCAACACTCAGGATATTTTTCCAACTGAAAGAAGCAAACATATGATCTGTGGTGAACACAAATCGTATCATCCTATGCAAGACTGTTAGCATAACTCTTAAGTACATAGGCAAAGAATGCTTACTCACATGAGTTGTCAGGACTACAGTAACAACCAAAATTGCATACCCTGCATTATATGCAGGAAACATGTGTATGAGATGTTTGGCCACAAAGACGCAAAAGACAACAACAGGGGTCGCGATCAGCGCGAAAGATAGTAGAGTGGCCTTGGCGTCTGGTCCAAAGATCAACCTTCCTCCACACCAGATTATCTGATGAAAATGAGATGCATCATTGAAACATTTGACAGGTGCTGATACAAAATAACACAACATGAACAGAGTGAACCCACGCAAAAAAAAAGAAGCATGATCAGAGTGAAATATCAATGTCATTTCCTTCCTCCAACCCCTCCCCACCCCTTCAATACAATTCCCCTTTCTTTAAACCCTTGAACTAATCAGTTGACATCATCCTGATGGCCAGAAAATACTGTAACAGTAGCCTGCACTGTGAACGAAATAGGTGGAACTAATATATCATCCTAAATAAAATGTGAAGAGCATTCCTTCACAAGAAAGTAGTGGAGTATTTCGCAGTTCAATGTTTCACAAGTTGTACAAGAAAATACGGTGACGGTAGCCTTAACTGTGAACTAAATAGGTTGATTGAACTAACGAATCATCCTAAAAAAAGTCAAAAGCATGCCTATACAAGAATGTAATGAAGTAGCCACAAGACAGTGCAATACTTGCAAGCCTAATCAAGAAGCCTTCACAAGAAATAGGTCGATTGAACCAACCAACTAACTCCCGACGAATCGAGGCATAATTTTCTGAGCAACCCAAGCCTTTGGTTGGATTAGCACCACCAAGGGCTGAACACATAAAACAACTTGGACCTCCCCAATTGGATTATCTTATTGGGGAAGAGGAAGGCCGCCATTCACATTGGCACCCAAGCTCCAAATCAACCCACAATACTAGTTTAATCATCTGTCCCATCCAGCAGTCCAGTTTAATATACAAATCACACGCAAATCAATCGGCTAACTAGGTAAAGATACGGCCTTGTCCTATTCACACTGTGACCCCTCTTCTTCCTCACCAGGTTAGAGACAACATCTGTCCACAAGATGTCATTAGGCCACCAAATCAAGAAGAGTAGCAGAGATGAGACTGGCGGCGGTTACCGTCAATCAAACAAATTTTCTGAATCCAAGATAGAACAGGGGGAAGAGTGAGGGAGACGGTGATGGAGTAATCTAATCTCACGTACGTTGTTGCCTTTCCAGGCTTGGTAGACCTTCGGCGGCTTGGCCATGGCCGCGCCGCCCGCCGCCCACCGCCCACCGCCCGCCGCCGCGGAGCAAGAAGTAAAAAAAATCCACCAGTCGCCGCAGCCAGACCTGGTACTCCCCCGTCCTCTCCACTGGGAGGAACTGTCGTTCCCTCTCCCCCTCCTCTCCCTCACTTGTTGATTTCTCTATAGAGGGAACACGGCGAGGGGGGGCACGGAAGGGAGATGCGATGATGATATGAATCGCCACTGGGTCTTGTTCGTCGGTGTGACAGAGATATATCTATCTGGCTGGCAGTCTCAAAGATTTGATTCTGGATGGCTGCGGCCTGCGGTCAGGAGAGGGAGGAGGTTAACCTTGTTACGCCGGAGTACCCCAAGCATCTGTTCTTTCTTCCTTGGGACACTTTTCACTGACTTTCTATTTAATTTTAATTTTCTAAAAAAAAATACTTCTGTTCAGAATAAAGGAAATGGCATTATTAGTGCCTGAATATTCGGTAATCCGTTGGTGGAAATTATCCCAGGAAAAATGGCAATTTCCCTGATTGATGGTACTAGCCAAAGTAGACATGGACCATGATGCACTATTGCAATGGAACCCCCTTGATTAAGATCCATGTCTCAATTGTTCCTGAATCACATCATGAGTATGCATCAATCTCTCAATGGCTGAAATTTTCATTTTAAGTATATTACCAGAAAAAATCTGAGGGAATGTTGGACTGAGAATTTTAGGTTGTGTGTATCTTCTCGGTGCAGAAGCCGAAAGAGGGTTAAATTCCCTCTTCAAAGAAAAAGGTGGCCGTGAATTTTTGGTCTAACTGGCAATAAAGTGGTTATTCTCCTAAATCATGGCTTTGGGACAAATTTCCACGTGTGGATCTGCAAAGATATGTCGATCCTTTGCCACTGGAAAAAGATATCGGCCAAAGTAAGTTTTTAAAATCAAAACTTCAACTACACGTTCAGTCACCATGTCAATAAAGTTATTCTTACTACCTAGGAGGGATATATGCTTAATTCGATGCTATTCCTCCCCAATCGGGGAATGAACTGGCATCTGACGTGGAAGTTCGCAGAGACCTGGGATTTCCTGGAAGGTAATCTTCGACACGGGCGAGATTAATTCCATCATTTCCATGTGACGCGAATAAATAGCTGGCACTGCTGCTGATTGCATGATGCTGTCTGCCTGATTGAATGCTGTTCTGGATTTTGGACCAGCGATTTCACCTATCAGTCAGTCCGTCAGTCAGATCAGGGGCCCGCTCTTCTCTTCAGCGCTCACTCAGATCCATATATTTGGGCATCTCTCTATCTTTTACTATGTTCAGCACTAATCCTATGCAAAAGATTAGAGTAGCAGCAAATTCTTTTTCGGAATTAGAACTATAGTACAGTAGATTCTCATAACTAAGTTTTGTTTCAATTACCGTATTATAGTTCTCGTAGGCATGGAACATCAACCAGAAACAATTTGCTTTCGACGAAACGGCCGTGTGGAAATATATCACAACTAGGAGGCGAAATCTGCCCTTGTCAACAAAACTGAAATATTTCATCTATACAACCTTTAAAATCCGTTATCTTGGTATTAAGCTAAGGGATGATTTACAGCGCAGGAAATCTCATGATCAAGGCTAACCAACCAATGAAACTGGTGTAAGAACAGAAGTGGAAAACTTTGCTAAGGGCTGGAGCAGCAGCAGGCAGCAGCACAGGGGCGCACAGCCAACAAACTGCCTTACGAGAGAAAGAGCAGAGCCAGGGATGCCAGTCCGGACAAGTAGCTCCACTGGAAATGTGGGAACCGGGCCATCGCCGCACTAGAATCACCACTTGGGCTTGTACCCTTGGTAGGCGCCTTACGTGGCGACGGCGGTGGGGGTGGAGGTATCACGCAGGTTCCGAATGTTGAATTGGCCTGCGCAGGTCAGAGGTCACAACATCAGCATGCAGTTGCAAGAAACATCAGCATTATTATCTTATAATAAAGCTGCAAAAAAAACTCTACATTATCCAAAAAGAAGTTGCAGAAACATCAGGGGTGGAAGCTCTGCTTAAGTGGTAGGAAATATAACACTGGACACAGTAAAACAGATGGTTCCTAATTCCCTGTCACTAGTTGTTTGTATAGCAATGCTCACACCCTTAGTAGTTGCAAGTTTAACTGTACTTGATATAGCATTAGCAATGCTCACACCCTTAGTAGTTGCAAGTTTAACTCTACTGGATATAGCATGAAATGCTGTAACTAATCTACACCACAGAGTTCTTGTTCATTATGGTTTCCATATTACCATGACTCTAATTTCTGATCAATGCAGTACCCTATAGTCCAACAAAAATTTCAAATGTGTCCTTACCTTGCAGTAAGCAATGTTGTCACAGCCACATACTAGATGGCCATTAGCCACATCAGTAGCCAAGGGAGCTCCTCCACCGTCGCTCCTCTGCATGACACAAATAATAAGGAACCGACCTGATTGACTAAATAAACTTCATCAAGGTGAACCAGAGAAACAGTTTGCATGTCGGCTTACCATGTAGAAATCAACAGCGATGTAGTTGGGCCACCGATTGCCTGAGAGATCGTGGCAGGTTTTTAGCATGCTAACAAGTGGTGCTGAATTGTTCCCGCAAACCCCAGTCGGACTCGGGTCTGACGGGAAGAAGTTCATCAGAACAAGTGACTGGCTCTTGGAATCCATGGCAGGGGACTCTGCGCGATTTGGGCATGTTCCCTCTACCATACCCTCATTACCATCTGCACAGATAAAGATAAACTATATCATCAACAAAGAAAGCCATAAAAAGTAAATCATAACTTCACATTGTGACTTTTTTTTGTGTGTGTTAGATTCTTACATTGGCTTTCTACGACATAGTTCCATTCGAATGGTATCCCCTCGCTTGCTTCTTTTGCTTTCTTTGATGTGAAGACTATAAGGCGCTCATTCTGGCTAATCATGTCCTTGAGCAAAGGCCAGTTGCCACCGCTCTTTGGCATCTTTGCCACTGGGAACCAATATTTCATGAGCCCGGAAGCATTGAATACTTTTGGCAGGGAACCAGCAGCAGTGTAGTCTTCTAGAAAAAGTGTAATTACTTCTGAAGGGTTCGCTGCAAGGAACGTCTGGATTTCTTTGAAGACATTGATAGCGGGTTGCTGAACAGAACCAACTCAAGATTAGATATAAAATAACAACATGCTCTTTACATCACAGAGGAAAGTGTTTGACAAATAGTGGGATAATCTTACAAATGCCGTAATATTTAAGCACTTCCCACCAAATGAGTGGCATAGCCAGACATCATTGTTGAAATCGTAAGTGTCGAGCATCAGGCCCCTAACACCATTCTGCACATAATCAGGTAGGGATTTCCCATGGTTAATATTTTCAAATAGCAACTGACGATCCACAATTCAGAGTATGGACGAACCACCACAAGATACAGCTTGGTGGTGTGCATAAAAAAACAGTAACTGGAAAATAGACAGTGTAGTTGTATAATCAGTAATTACCCCAGTAGAATCTAGTTTAAAACAAGTGGTATTATGCAGTAGGCAATTACAAAATATCGGCATAACAGAACAAAATAGAGTACCAGCTACTAAATTGGGTTGCATTGGCTTCTTCTTTTATTTCACTAAAAAAATCAGTTAAAACTAACTTAGGAAGTTTCTACTAGATATATAGGGCAAGCAGAATACTGCAAGAAACATTAGCTTGCTTCATAACTTCAACAAATGTTAACCTACTCGTACTTGTGAAGCATAATAACTACTAAAAACAAAATCTACTCCAAGTCTCCAACTGCAACACTGTACTGCAAAAACTTTCTTACATGAAATTTCCACTTTCAGAATGCTGATTGGAAAAGAAAATAGGACAGGATGGGCAAGATAAACTAAGTGAATGTGGTCCATTCCTTTCCTTAAGACCAAAGCAATCAACACCTTGACAGCATAATACCTGAACTAGACATGATTATAACAAGCCCTGTTTGGCAATCATCGATTCCGAGAATCCTTTTGTTTTTTAATACACTGAACAACACCCTCGCTTGATGTGAGGTCCCAATAGGCAAAAGACAATCAATGAATGCACCAGAAGTCGCATCAAGCTATGCATGGCTAAACGGAGAAACACCAGTGTCCTTGGGAATCTTTGTTCTACTTGGTAAGCAGAAGAAAATTACTATACTATTATCAATTTTATCTTTTCTCTGATGATACCGTGCTTTATGAAAAGCACTTTTTCGTTTAAATGTAAATTGCAACGAATGTAGTTCTGAAGATTATGTTTTGAGCATCTTTGTTACCAATAGGCCTAGCCAGCCATCAGGATTTTACTGAATTTGATACCAACACCAGTGTCCATACTTAACAAGAATCTCTGTGAGCTGGCAAGCAGACCAACCAAAGGCAAGTATGGCACATCTTCAGATACCCGGGCAGCAAATCGGGCAAGTTATTTGTAGTTTCATACTTGCTCTGTTCCAAAATACTTGGGAGTACATAGTGGGATGGAGCAGCACTAAATATGGCGACACACAAAGAAAAAAAACTACTCCTAGCATACCTAGTATCTGCATGCCTTCTTTTGCATCCTCTATTTGGATAAAGTTACTTTGAAAAATTAATGTGTGTTTTTCTTGGACATCCATCCTCTACTGTGATACAAGCCTTTGGGCAAAGTGTCAGAGATCTGACCCTTTTATGAAAAAAAAGAAAAGATGCACATACCTTGAATTAATTCAAACAAAAGCATGGGAAAGAGGACAGGAAACAGTGGAGTAGTAGAGCATGGGTCAAGTGTAAAAAAGGGCATTTCTTCCTGTGTTGGGCAGACAGCTTTTTTGGATTTCGCTGATATATATTCCTCCGAAAGAAAAAAGGGTAGGGCAGGTAGGGCAGCGGAGCAATGTGCAAGCTCTGGCTTTCGGATTAAAGAGGCCCTACTTTGTCTGATCATCAAAGGGGCAGGTGGAAGCTTAACATGGAAGGCAACCATTAGAGAAAAAAATGGTTCGATTCAGTTATAGCAATATTGATACCTAAAGTCTGCATACAGAACTACAGGCTTCGATTCAGTATTAGTTAGTTAATTTAGAAGGTTTCGGTTTGATCACCGTTGGTATTGTGTGGGGCATTTTGCATAGGTAGTAATGTGATTTCTGATGAAACAGCAGCTCGTAACGTGCACTGCTGAATCTATCGATTGCAATTTTTCAGTATCGGTGCCGGTAATAATAATTACTTAATTTTAGCCATTAAAAGGAAATAAAAATATGAGATAGGTAATGGCGGTTAGATTGGGTAGGTGTTGGCGGCAGGCCCAAGCACATGGAGGTTCCACATGACAGAGAGTCAGGCTTACACGGGATCTGCGAGGGTTCGCCGGCGGCGGCCTCTGTCCCTGAGGTATTCAGGGCTCAGGCGGCGGAGAAACTGAAAGCGGCAGTGCTAACAAACTGCTAGAAGTGTATTAGTACTAGATAGCAAACAGACAAGCAAAATTCGGCGCCTAGGCCGGCGGTATCGGGGTCGCGCCTGGGCGATCGGGCGGGCGCGGACACCCCCGAAAAGGAGAGAGATGCTCTAAGAAACTGGTGGGTGTAACAGAAGAAACAAACCTTGAGCTGCGCGGTGACGGTGTCCTCCTGGTTGGTGGGGGAGACGATGGTGGCGCCGATGGGGGAGACGGCGCCCGTGATGGCGAATGAGTTGTGCGTGGTGAGCCAGGAGTAGTTGTTGAACGGGAGGCCGGTGCCCTGATCAGATGCGCCGCCGGCGATCGAGAACGGGGCGTCACGTCAGTTTACCAAGCAATTCAACTCAAAATCTCATCACAAAATAAAGAAGTAAACTGTGATGAACCGGCCGCCATTGCGAGCGAGCGGCGGTTGGATTTTACGTACGTGCGTGAGGGGGTCGACGGGCGTGGCGCGCGAGCAGATGCTGGCACCGCCGTCGCCGCAGGCGGCGCAGTGCAGGCCCGCGCCGCAGCCCGCGGCGGCGGAGCACTCGTCGCCTTCCCTGGCGGCGGCCGCGGCGACGACGAGGAGGGCGAAGACGAACAGGCGGAGGCCGGTGGCCGCCATGGCGACCGTTGTCGGCGGTGGCAACTACCAAGTCGGCTCTGCGAGGGAAGGAAAAAAAGGAAGCCCGGCCGGTGTGTATCGATCGATCAATCAATCTCGCAATCGAAGAGTCGCGGCGCAGGTTGATTAGGAGGAGTGTTATATAGTACTCCTACTCGCAAAACCAAAGCGGTGGTTGATTTGGTTACTTAGTATACTGCCTAATTAGACTCGATTATGGCTCTAATCCGACTGATTGATTAACGCGCTGGAGTACGTGACGGAACGGAGGCGACCAACGTGGTAATCCCGTCGCCGTACGTGGTACTAATCAACACGTCGTGGTGGTGGTTTTGTGCCAGCACCAACCACGTCGTCGGTCCGCTCCGTTACGCGTCTTGCAGCAGTTTGACATGGTAACCTTCCCACGATCTCTCCGAAAATGATTCAGTTGTCAAGGTGGAAACCGTCCGCTGATTTTTTTTTTTTTTAGGATACCGTCCGCTGTTCTCACAGGTTCCTGCCTCCCGTCCAACTGCCCGAAAATAAGCAGTGGAGTTTTTTTTTTTGGGACAGAAATAAGCAGTGGAGTTGGGCCACGTATGAACCTGTCGTGGTGGTGAATAGTAAAATTAAAAAAATAGTAGTGAATGAAGTCAAAACAGTTGAAATACTACTTATGTATGCGCGTATGTATGTATGCGGAGTAAATGTTTTCGTGTTGAGACCGCACATATGTTCGCGTGTGATTTTTTGCATATCGAAACTCGAAACTATATAGCTTATATAGGAAAAAAAAGACAAAGCTCTGAATGAACAGTAAGAAGAAACGTCCAAGTTTCAGAAATTTTTGTAACTTTCGGCTAAAAAAAGCTACAGTATGATAAGGTAAGTAAGTAGGCGTCCAGGAATACGGTGCGGTAAAAAATCGCTCTACATCTACCTCCCTGTCTATCTAGAAGGACCGAATCGATCTTCCATTCTTCCTGGCCTGTCCTTCTTGCGAGACCAGGTGGTGGTTGTAACAGACTTTGGTGACTTGGTTCCTCCTAATTTCGTAAACAAACAGGAGCAGGCCATTATTTGGGAACAGCTGAAATCTCGTCGACAATGCTAGTATAAAGTCAAGCTTTGTCCTGTCTAAATGGTGGCGGCAAAACCAAGACTATTTGCCCAACTTGCCAAGTCAACCACCGCTGCCCTATCAGCCAGAAAACCCCATAATTGCAAACTAACATAGACCAATTCCTGAACAGCCAGGGGTTAGCATGCCAAATCCATTCCATAATCGCATCTATACAATACATACATACACATATGTTTATGTCAGGATTCATGAGTGCATGCTGGACAGGCAAAGTACTGTTACTGCAATTCCTCGCAAACTTTCACACACTATTCACACCTCCAGTCCACAACAGCTTCTTGTACGTTGTACACACTGCAAGTCTGCAAGCACAACATCGTACGTTGTCCACACTGCAAGTCCAATAGTACATTACTAACAGGGGAAGCTAAAGAAGCTTCAGTTATAGCAGCATAACCACCAACACAACACACGAGCCTCCGACTCAGAGCCTCAGGCCTCAGATCAGATGGGCTTCCACACGCTGAGCACCTCCTGGAACATCTCCAGGGTGAGCTCGCGGTCCGCGTGGTGGAAGAACCCGCCGATCTCGTCCCGCACGTCGTAGATCTTCCCGAACACGAACAGGTACGTCAGGCACCCTTTCTTCAGCTTCTCCAGCTGGTACAGCCACGCCACGTGGAGCCGCTCCAGCACGTTGCCCGAGCTGATGTCCTCCAGGAGGCTCTCCTCGCAGCACGACTTGAGGTCCGCGACGCCGTACTTGTTCGCCGCGGCCAGCAGCGACAAGCGGTGCTTCCAGAATTGCTCCTGCCTGATCGTCCCGTACACGAAGCCCAGGAGGGCCAAGCAGGAGTCCACGCACATGTCGCTGATGTCGACCGTCGACGACTCCTTCTCCTTGAGGTCGTGCACGAACATGCTCTCGAACACGGGGGAGCACGCCGCCAGCACCGACTTGTGCGCCTTCAGGACGCCGTCCGTCGTGTTTATGGTCACGTCCGCGTGGATGGACTCCGTGAGCATGCGGGAGAGGCATCCCAGGGTGCTCTTGCTAGCCACGCTCTGCACCATGCCTTCGTTCGGCCAGATCGACGAAGATGGTTCGGTTACCTGTCACCGCATTAGTTTTCAAATCTGACATTACGATACTATATATTATCCGGGCAGGACTTGTACCCTGTAAAATTTCTGAAAATGAACCACGAATCATTTGCAGCTGATAGGAGGGGAAATGAGAGATGATACTTGCATTGTTCGTGGATATCCTCAGGTCCAAGAACTCAACGTCAATCGTAAAACGACCATGGGACATCACATCAACTTGCCACACAAAATCATCGCTGCTCCGGAGAAGCTGCTCGTAAACTACCACAAGGGACACAATAAATTAAGTTTCAGCTGCTCCGAAATACCATCTTATAAGCAAAAAGTCAAAATAGCCACTACAGCAGAAACATGACTAGGGAGTAAAACAAGAAATGATGACAGACGTGCATACAGAAAGCCATACAGATTCAAACTATGAACAATCAAATATTTCTCCAAATATATACTATCTTATGCATGTCATTAAAAAGGTTTCATGTTTCTCTACCCCTAATCAGCAACTAATGGATACGATCCAACTCACCATTTGAGTGTGCTTAAGGAATACTAATCGTTTTCAGTTCCTTCACCAATTGATTTATTTGACACATTATTGTTCTTCTTTCCCGGGAGGGGAGAGGGTCTTTGGATGCGCATCGATCTCTTTCTAGTAGAGAGCTACCAAAGACACAATGGCATATCAACAGTTCTCATCATATCATGATATCAAGACACAATGACATATCAACAGTCCTCGATATTTGAATGCCCTTATGTCTTTGACAGCAGTATACCAGAAAAAAAGGGTGTGGACCCAAAAACCCTCCCTCCTCCAGAAAAGATGGACAACGGTCTGTCCAACAAAGAAAGCAGAGAATGAAACGGAAACAACTAATACTCTAAGCACACTCAAATATGGAGTTGGGTCATGTCCATCAGTTGCTAATTAGGAATAGAGACGCTTGAAATCCTTTAATGGCATACACAATTTGATTGTCTCTAGGAAAGTATAAAAGAAAAGGATCACCTCCCCCAGGAAATTAGAAGATCGGTGTTTGTGTCAAAAGAAATTTAGATCACTAAAGTTAATACGTAAGGAGTTGGATGACATTGCTTCAAAGAGAAAAATAGGAGTGGGATGGATAAAAAAAGGTTGCGACATAACATGAGAAGGAGAAAAAAGCGAAGAAGCTTCTGCAAAAAAGCCAAGAAACTTATAAATATTACTTAACAGGAGGCTATTTTCTGGATGTAATCTTCTAAATATTCTGGATGTATTCCATGCTTTCTGCCAACAAGGCTATTTTCTATCAGATGGTCAATGTCTCTGGGATAACTACGATGGTGATAAGTACCATTACCTAACCAAGATTTAGTTACCAAATGAATGTTAAGTACGCATGACCTGGATATCTTTACTTGATCTGAAAATTATATATGTCCCTTTTAGAAGGGTGTTAAGTATGGGTCTCTAGAGCTACTAAATTATGTTACCAATGGATAGTGGGAGATGACAAAACCGTAAATTTCGGTTAGAGGGACCTCTCATCACTTGCAAGGAACAAGTAGCGAATGGAGTTGTAGGACTGCTGGATGCAAGGTTTTCGGCTATGATGATTTTGTCATGGCACTAACCACGCGAAGAACTTGCACTTAGGCATGGTCACAGCTTTCTAACATTTTGTAAGGGTTGCGTGCGAATATTCGCTGGTGTTCATCCTGTTCCAACGAATGCAGTCAGCTTGAGAGGGGTCAATGCCGGGGTGTTGGAGCAGATCCCAAAGGTCAATGGACAGCTGGATTGGGGTGGTCAGGCCAGCCACCACTGTGATCCACTTGTCACCCTCGAGATCCTGATGCAAAGCCCTGATTATCTTTTGGATGCGATTCAAAATAAAGATTGGTAGCAGGATCTGTGCGGCTTTAGAGTTTTCTTTTCTTTTGGAAATCATATCTTATTTGTGGCTATTTGCTGGTATTTGCTTGTGCCCAGTAATCCTAGTATTCAGCTGCTGTAATGAACCTTGGGTTATGTGCATCTGGCAATGCATAGACTGGGATATACTTGTTGGCCGCACCATCACTTAGATGTGGTGGAAATAAGTAATAAGATCTTCCTTTGTCGGAAATTCTTTCCTCTTCAACTCTATATATTTTCCCCTTTTGATATAGTACTTCTTTGCCTCCGAATGACAGAACTCCAGTCAGTGTAGGACAATTTCTCATAGAAAATCACAGCACATCCAGTCCACAAAAGGCACCAAAATTATCAGATCATATGAACACATCACAAGCACTAAGAATTTACACACTGTATATCAGCCTAATGATTGGTGATGTTCCTTAATTCCTATGATTGGTGATGTTTCTTAATGATTGGTTATGTGCATGTGGCAATGCATAGACTGGAATATACTTGTTGGCCGCACCATCACTTTGATGTGGTGGCCATAAGTAATAAGATCTTCCTTTGTTGGAAAAAAAGTTACATATGTTAGACCATGTGGCCAAATCTAAGGATCAGAAAATTCTTTCTTCTTCAACTCTATTTAATTTTTCCTTTAGATATAAATATTTTCCTCCAAATGACGGTATTCTAGTTAGTATAGGAAAACTTCTCTTGTGAATGGTTGCTTTATTTATAAAGCGGGGCGAAAGCCTGATTCGAGAGAGGAGAACTTCTCATAGAAAATCACAGCACATCCAGTCCACAAAAGGCACTAAAATTATCAGATCAGATGAACGCATCGCAAGCACTGAGAATTTGCGCACTGTATATTATAGCCTAATGATTGGTGAAGATTCTTATTTCCTATGCAACCACACAAACAACTACAGTACTGTACTTGGTAAAGGTTGATTGACAGCATATATATTATAGCCTAATGATTGGTGAAGATTCTTATTTCCTATGCAACCACACAAACAACTACAGTACTGTACTTGGTAAAGGTTGATTAACAGCATATGCACCAAGGCTTCAACCTTTTACCAAATGGATGTGCGTAGCAGAACAGTCAGGAGAAGCAAACCTGGTGAGACGGTGGAGCGACGAGGCGGTCCGGCCCAGGAGACGCGGAGAAGGAAGCGAGCGAGCGGCGGCTGCTCTTTGGCGAGCCGTCCGGGTTCCGGGAAGAGCCGCACGTACACCGACCTGCTCTTCTCCACTGACAGGTACCTGTTTTGGGGGATTCATCGCATCAGCCGGCGGGTAGTCTCATCAAATCGCGCGAAGTTTCGATCGAATTTCAGATGCTCCTATTCCTATTGGAATTGGGGGCGTAGAGAGAGGATGGGGAATGCGTGGTCGAGTTTGGGATTGGCGAGGGTACCAGTTCCAGATGCCGAGCTTGAAAGGATCGGAGCGGCGGTAGGAGCAGGGGCCGAAGGTGTCGATGCGCCACTGGGCGAGGCGGGAGATGGTCTCCACGCGGGAGTCCGGCCCGCTCAGGCTGCCGCCGCCGACGCTCATGATGGCGTCGCGTCGCCGGAGAGCGAGAGGGCGGTGCCCTGTGACAGTGAGTGGCCGAAAGTTTCAGTGTTGACGACCGACCTTGAGTATGTTTATTGTGCGCAACGTAGAGCCCTGCCAACACAAAAGGAGAGAAGAAAACGATAACAGTAGATCAGCTAGCAACATGAGACAATAAAAAAGGGTAACAACAATTGGCTAACATGACACCAGCAATACATGTTCATATTGTTTACTGGGTACATGTCGAGCACTATTATAGTCTACCTCCCTACCCTAAAACAGGTATAGTATAAATTTTGTCAAAAGTTAAACTGTGCAAAGTTTGACCAAGCTTTTGACACAAACTATCTACTAAATATACTAAATTATGTTTCATGATGTATCTAATAGTAATAGTAAGATTAATTTTGCAGTGTAAAGGTTTATAATTTGGGCTAAAAGCTTGGTCACACTTTTGACAAAATCTATATGTCTTGTTTTAGGAATCGAGGTAGTATTCGGTATCCTATTAAACGATTTATTTGCAATTAGGAGTATATGATACTTCCTCTGGTTCATATTAATGTTCTCAACTTTATCTAGATACGAATACTGTTAGGTTGATCTCCCGCGTCCGGCCCAACAGCCCAAACGCCTTGGTCTCGTGTCCTGATGGGGGCACCCAACGTCACAATCGTTGGTGGGCCCCCGTCGCGCAGCGCAATATAAAGAGGTGGGGGCCGGGGGCATGAACGCCAAAGTTCATCGTGCCCACTCTCCCCACCGAAAACCCTAAACCCAATAGCCACCGATCGGCTTACGCTGTAGCGGCGGGAATCACCCCCTCACCTCCGCCACCACTTCGACGAGCTCAATGGCGAGCTCTTCGTCGACTCCAAAAGCCGATGGTAAGAAATTTTATCTCGTATACCCCTAGATCTACCACTAGAGGTCCTAGCAAAAACTATCATTGGTATCAGAGCCTGCTAGTTTTGGTGGATCTAGTCGAGGTAGTAGAAATCCAAAAGAAAAGAAAGAAGTAGAGGGCTAGGGTTTTCCAAAAGCGCCGCCGCGAGGCCGTGTAACATCCCAAAAATATGAAACTTGAATCATCAAACTCTAATCATCAAAATTAGGGTTAACAAAAACTTTTCTAAATAAAATTATGGAAGCATGCATGTGAGTATGCATTTCATTTTGAATTCTTTTGAACCAACTTGTTTGTGTGTTCCTTTGCTTGTAAATGGATGCTTAGGTGAAATAAACATCATCTAAACAATTCCCAAAACTTTTCTCAAAGACAAGTAAATCAAAACAAATAAAATAAGAGAATGGTCATTTTGACCAATTTAACTCCCATGCCTACTTTGGCTATCTCAAACTTGCAGAACCTAACAGAAACTTTTCTGGATCTTTGCACCCCTTGATTGTACTCATAACAAAGTATCAAGGCCCACCTTGTGATCATCCAGAAACTTTCAAATGCATAGTTTAAATGACAATTCAAAATTGAATCTTTATCATATGGGAAGATCCCACTTTTTCAAAAACCACTCAAACAAGCTCAACTTTCAAAACCCAAGCATCTGCAGACTCACCAGCACCAACCTAGCACACCCACCAAAAATCTTTTCAAAATTCAAAACTTGAGTTCTTGCGGCCATTTCATCAAACACTTGGCAAACACAAATCAAACAAAATCCAAACACTATTGTGAGCAGTGATTGAAGCCTAACTTGTTCCTTCTCTGGTTATAACTAGGTTTTAGTAGATCATCTAGCTCAATTGCAAACCTCTAGCATCACTGTAAGCTTGGCATTACCATCAATGGTGAACAGCCGAAGCTCACCATGTCACCCACATGTCGACACCGAGCTAGGAGAAGAAACAAGCCTAGCCAGCATGTCTGGAAGCAAGCCAACACCCCACCGCCACTCCCTGTCCAGCGCTCGAACGTTGCCAGCCACTGGACCACACGCACGGACCGCGCCCAGCTCGCCAGCAACCATGCCGAGAGCACGCCCCGTGCGCCACGCTCGACCGACACCTACAGACCGCGCGCCGCCCTTGCCGCGTGCATACGTGATCACCACCGTCCCAGCAACCCTGCAGACACGCTCGTTCGCCGCCGCGCGGACCATGCGCGATGTGCGCCATTAAACTCTCCGTCGGGCACGCGCAGAGCACCGTCGCGTTTCGACCAAACCGCACTGCCCCACGTCTCGCCACCGTGTCGTTGAGCATCGCCAGGGAGCACCGCACCGCCCTCTTCCGTCGCCCACGTCGATAGCCCTCTGTACCGTCGACCACGACGAGCTCACCGTGCGCCCCGTCGGTCCCCTCTCGCCACTATAAATAGAGGCCAACCCCAGCCGAATTGAGCACACCATCTCACTCCCCTCTCCTCACTGATCATTCCACCCTGTTCCCGGAGCAAGGCGAGCAGCGCAGCGCCGGAATTTCACCGGAGCCCGCCGCTGCTGGAGAAGAAGGGAGCCAGCGATTGGAGCCGCCCCAGGAGAAGTTGTTGGTACCAGGAGGTTCGTCATCGTCGACATCATCGTTCGCCCGCCTCGCCGACCCTCGCCTGAACCCCGGTGAGCCCCCAACGACCCCCAATGGCCGCGTTAGGTTTCTGTCTCGTTGGCGTTGCCCAACGTCGACGGTGACCCTCAGCCGTTGGATTAGAACCAGATAAAACGCACCATATCTCCCCATACCGTTTCGCACCCCTGTATCACTGACGCGTGGGGACAGCCACTTAAAACAGCCCGCGGAAGCGCTATGCTTAGCAGGCCGGCCCAGTAGCGCTTCCCGCGCAGCCCAGTTATTTGAATTTAACCTTTTCCATTTTATTTCAAACACACTTCTGTACACAGTTTCAAAAATCAACCCAGGTCGATTCAGTGAACCAAATTGAATGAAACCAATTTTGTTATAAAGGTCTGAGAATGCTGAATCCAAGCCCGTTGGATTCAAGTCATTTGGATTTGTAGATCATCTTTGGTAAAAATAACAAGGCAGAAGCTTTTCTGCATTCAAACATTTTTCAAATTTAAACCATAATATATTTTGAGTTGATTCCAACTCTCAAAAATCATATTTAACCATACCTTTCAGAATATATAAAAAAATATAGGTTTACTTACAGAAATAATGACCAAGTAATAAAATAATGCCACATAGGCATTTCTAGCCACTTTAATCTATAATATCTAAATAGTTCATCCCCACTACCTATTTCTCTCAACATGCAGCCTATCCACATCAGCATTGCCACCTCATCTTTTTATTTTCATAATTTTTATTTTAGCAACAATCAATGTCTTTTTGTTGCCACAAAGATCTCCTCCGTTTATACAAGGCCTGCACATTAGTAACTCTCCCAACTTAGAAAGAAATTAATTTTTTCAGAAAAAAAAAGTTGTTGTTCCATCATGCTTTGACGCATGCCATTCTGTCTAGTTATCTCGGCCATGTCAAGACTTCGTAGATTTAGTCTTTGCAATCAATTTGCACCCACCAAGCCAGCCCTCATTAATTTATTCGCATACCCTCTGCTGCTTCAGATCAATCTTCCGTTTCACCTCCTCAATAGTGGTAAAAATAAATCATCTGTAACTGGCGAGGCTAGCCAGCGGCCACCGGCTGGCCCGGGGGCACTTTTTAGTCTTTCGTGGCCACCTCATTAGCGTCATCCTCATTCACAATTCAATCTTCACATGGTTCTCCCTGTCCTAGACGCCCCTGATCTTTGTCGACAAAAATATCTGTATCATCCTGCAACCATGTTGACAGCCTTGGCTGCCGGCTAAATGAGATGAATTTACTGCTTCGGCCGCTATCTGGAGGTGTAACCTTCCTTTCCTAATCTTAGTTTTCAAGACGTGAGTTCCCTTTTTTTTTGTTTCGTTCATTCCTTGCATATGAAGTATGATTTTTTTGCTCGGCAGGTGCTTGATGGAATTCATGTGTGAACAATATGCTGCAGAGTGCAGCTTCTTGAGGTAGATACAAGACAGAAAACAAGTGACGATCCTCGCAAGCATGGGTTCTATCGCACTATCTCACTTTTTTCTACTGCCATGCAGCTTGAGGACTCTGATCATTCTTCCCCTCCCCATATTTTCTACTGTTATTTTTCTTGAATTCTAAGCTTATATTATGTTATCTTTTACTCAGGTATGGTGTATATTTGGAGCGATCAAATTATATTCGTTCAGTCCAATTCACCTTGGGGCAAGATTATTGTTGTTCCTTCGCTGCCAGTAATCTACCTTTCTTAATTTCTATAATTATTTCACGAATGAGTGTAAGAAGCACGCCCAAATCCCAAATTAAAGTTTCTCTCCTTCTTCCGTCGTGTACTCATCTGCCATGTCCAGTGTAAGGATTAGTTTACTTCTTTCAACAATTTATGTGGTCATATTTTTCAGCTAATGACCAGATGCTTTGTCTTCGTAAGCATTTTTATATACTATGTCAATTCGATCTGCAGAAATTCAAATTATCCTTCATATTTCTCTTTTATCTGCAGGGCATTGTGTTAAACTAAGAGTACAACGAACTTGAATGGTAATTTTTTTGACATTTTTGCACCCGTCAGGGCTACACATGTATTTAATATGTTGCTGATTCTTGCAGTCTCAGTACACTTCTAAACATAGATTACTCAAAGTTCACACGTCCTTTCATTTTGCTTGATGAGTTGATAAGTGTGATGATCTTATCCAATGATAGTTCTGAGGTCCACTCATGGTAAATATAAAGGAAAGTGTTAATCTGAGAGATATGCTTTAGTACATAGCCTCTAATTTATAGTTTACATTTTCATGAGTAAATTTTGTTTAAACATCCAATAAATTAGTAAGTTCCAAAATGGTGTGCAATCTGAACGTTCAAAGATCCTACTGTTGCAATTTTCATTTTACTTTCTTATAGTTTTTCTCTACTGTGCACATACTCCGTGTCACACGGAAATCCCGCCGCAACGCGCGGGGTATTGTCTAGTTAATTAAAATAAAAGGGTAAAACCTTATTAAATTGTGACACCACTTTAAATCACATTCCCATGGACTAAAATATATGGTGATGACATATGTCAACATGATCCCATGTTTGGTTTGGAGAATAGTAAGTCTTAAGTAGTTTTTCCATAAGTAGAAATTACTTTTCTAAAAATAAAAGGGAATTAAACCAAGCTTTAATCTTGTAATGTTAGTGATGATGCTAGATCATCTATAGGACCCTTTTGTGTGATGATTGCAAGTAGTTAAGTATTGTTTGGTGATTGTGTACATCGTATTTATTTATAGACGCTAGTACTGACCAAGGACATGAGGAGGAAGGAGGATTCTACGAAGAAGAAGCCGAGGAGAACTTCAACCACTGCTCTACACAAGGCAAACCAATACTTGCAAGCTATTAACTTAGCAAGCTTATATTGATACTGATGCAATCTTATACTTGCAATTGTGCAAGCTAATACTTGCTTATTACCATGCCAACTATATGCCTTAAGCATATGTGATCATACCCACTTGATAACCAATCCTAGTTTTATTTGCAAGCTTTCTACTTTATTTATTTATCAAAGCTTTAACTTAGAGTTGACTTAAGTGACTTATAGATTCTAGAAAGATATATTTGAAGGTTGCATAAAGAGCATAAGATTTGGCCTAAGTTAGAAACCTTGATATCATCCTAAGATATAAGGTGGTACTTAGTTGAAACTCCACTAGTTTACCACCCCTCATTAGTACTTATCCTCACTTGTAGATGCTAGTGCTAAGCATAAAACTTGATCAATTTTAGATGGGAATACTTGGTGAAATTGGTTATGAAAACCTTAGAATGATGGATCATTCTACTGAGATGTTTTAACATGTGTTTCCGAACACCAGATGATTTTGGTGATGAAAATGTTGAGGCATGAGCCTTAGCCCTTTATAAAACTGATGGTTGTCTGGATGCGATACCATTCCAATTTTACCGTACAACCACAATACCCGAAGATTGGGTAGGGCTTGACTGGAAACTTATATACCTTAGTATTAGTTCCCTCACGGCCAAGGTATGAGCTGAGGCTACCTTATGAAGATTGTCCACCTGTGCAGTACCCAAGATGACAGTTGGTCATGGTTGGGAGGCCAAACTCACAGGAGAGGTGCTTATACTAGGGCGTGTAATTGAAAGGTTAGGATTGATTATCCGCATACTGAGTATGACGAATTCAGGATTTGTTCCTGACGGGTGTATCGAATGTTGTGGTGAAAGTGTACAATCTCTGCAGAGTGTCAAACTATTCGAATAGCCGTGTCCGCGGTTATAGACAGTTGGAGTGGCCATACTGTTCCCCCGTCATATGTTTTCAAAATAACTTGTGAAATGAATTGAGACTTTGACTTGACCACAACAGAGTTGTGACATGAGTTACAAGATCCCACTTAGGAGTTATAAAATTGTGACTAGCTTCTCTTGCTTCTGAACTAGTAGAGATAAATCTGGCTTTTGCAAAACAACCCTAGAGCTTAGTGTCCTATTACAAAAAAAACCCTTCACTTGTTAGTATTAGTTTGCGAGTACTTAAAGAGTACTCATGGCTTTGTCCCTGGCTATTCCCGTGGCCAGACTATGAAGAGGAGTACCTGGAGGATGGACCCCAGGAAGGTTACGACAACTAGGATCATCTCCCATCATCAGCATTGCCTGTGACCCCGAAGATGGAGCTTCGCCTACGCTACCGTTATTATTACGTATTCCGCTGCTTGAAGTTGTATTAAGAACTGGATCATGAGATCCCTATTTGTGTAAGACCTTATGTATGGTTTGTAATGGATGATGTACTGTGGTATCCAATTCTGTTATGTCTCGCAAAAATGGTAATCCTGGGATTGCGATGTATGGCATAACAGGCATCTGGGATTAAAAATCCGGGTGTTGACAAGTTTGTATCAGAGCCATCCTGACCATAGGAGACCCTAGTTAGACTGGACGTTTGAATCAAAAACTTAGTTTCAAAACCAAAGGAAGCAAATATTTACAAAAACTTATTCTCATTCTTATCCCTTCGATTCTTTCATGAAAATTCATGTTCCTCAAAAACTCTTGCAAAAATACATAAAATTTTGACACACTTGATCACTCTATTAACTTACTTATCCTATATTCTTATAGATGGACGTGAAGTACAGCAAGTTTTACCAATTGGGGAATGGAGGAGACCTTATCTTTGAGAGGGATTTGGACCAGCTTTCGGAACTTCTGGAGCGTCCGCACCCCGAGTTCTTCGGAGCTCAGCTCAATGATCAAGGAGGAGAAGATATGCAGTGGCTAATTGTTGCAAGTCTCCGAGGAAAGATTGAACCTCCCACTGCTGAGGGAATTCAGTTTACCTTGAGAGAGAACAACTGGCTCGATGGACTTGCCAGGGCCATGCAGGAAGCTCTTTCCCGTCTGTGTGGGCAGAGCATCAATCAGATCAAGGGAACCCGCTTTGAGTTTTGCCCAAGGCGTGATGCAAATGGACAACCACTGGAAGCCCCATACCACCCCGAGCTGAAGACTCAATTGGACCACCTTAGCTTCATGATGTACGATCTTCAGCAGGAATTGGATAACTGTCGTGACTACTCCAACCACAAGTCTGCCATCATCAAGACGAAGGATCAAACCATCGCCATGCTAGCAAAGGATCGCAAGTCTCGCCGCCGTCAGCTCGACAAGAAGGAGCGCATCATTGCCCGTCTTCGCCACCGCATCTCATCTTTGGAGGAGACCATCCACGAGAGAGACATGCAGTTGGAAGAAAGGGAGAATGCCGGAGAGGATCTTCGTGGAGACCCTTACTCCTATCTCAGCGATGATGATGATTTTCTGGAGGATCAGGCTATGGACTTCTTCACCGATGAGGATGATTTCGCCTTCATCGATGATGATGAAGATGACGAAGCCACCGATTCTGAGGAGTATTAGCACTTGAGCACTAGCGTAGTGAGTAGTAGTCGGTCCCACTGTATCGTAGTTTTCAGAATGGTTCTTAAAACCATCTGTTTTTCTTTGTTGTGGTGTGTGTTGTATCGTGTGAATGAATGAATGAAAAGCAAGTTGCTAGAAAAATCTGAGTCAAACTTTAAAAACTTTTCAAAATCCCAGAACCTTAGAAATTTCCCTCTTTTCTCATGATCTATCTCAATTTCCGGACCCGATGTTGCACATCCTGCAAATGTTGACTTCTGACCGTGAAGCTGAAAGAGCGGAACATCAAGCCAACCTAGCCACTCTGCAACAGATAGCTCAGCTAGCCCACAACAACCAAGGCCACAGAAATCAGGACAACCATGGATCAAAGCTCAAGAACTTCCAGAATACCAACCCACCTGTTTTCACTAAGTCAGAAGATCCCCTAGATGCCGACGATTGGTTTCAAACCATGGAAAATAACCTAGAAGTCGCCGGAGTGGAAGCCAACGAGAAAGTTTTGTTCGCCACCCACTATCTAGCCGGAGATGCCAGGGCATGGTGGAACAGTGTTCGCGCAATGACCGGAGGCCAGATGATGACCTGGGAGGAATTCAAGGTCAAGTTCAGCAGAACCCATGTGCCACCGGGTTTGATCAAGAGGATGAAAGACGAGTTCAGAGAGCTGAAGCAAGGAAGGATGACTGTAGTGGAATACCGTGACAAATTTTTGTCATTAGCTAGGTATGCCCCGGATGAGATTGACACCGAAGCCAAGAAGAAAGAAAGATTCCTGAATGGTCTGCATGATGAGATGCAGACAGTGTTAGTCAATATCCCCTTTGTTGATATTGAAGCCCTTGTCGAATCTGCTATCCAGATGGAAGGAAAGATCAACCAAGCCAATGAGAACGGCTTGAGGCGGCGGCGGCGGCGCGACGGCGGCGACTAGGGCGCGGCGGCGACGGCGACGCGTGTGTTGGGACGACTTGGCTCTTGTGGTGTTGGGGCAGCCCTCCCCCTCTATTTATGAGAGGGAGGGGTAGCCTTGGGAGGGGTGGGTTTGAATCCAAACCCAAACCCAAGTTGGATTGAGAGAAGGACTTGTTTCTTCTCCCACTAGGAAACCATTGTTCCAGTTTGACTTTTTAAACTAAACATTTGACTTTCAATTTAGAGCTTTATTTCTCTCTTGCAAATGTCAACACCAAGTGACCTAGGATATGATCCAATCATTCCACATATCCATGACCCTTCCGGACCGGTGAACCTTCTAGACCCTTCTAGAACCTCTCCGATGAAATCATCGGAAACTTTCCCGAACTCCGAAATAGGACTTTCCTTATATGAATCTTATTCTCCGGACTATTCTGGATCTCCTCATGATATCCCAGATCCCATCCGAGACTCCGAACAACATTCAGTATCCCTACTAACATTCCATATCTACTAAACAACATCGAATCCTTAAGTGTGTCTCCCTACGGTTCGTGAATTATGCAGACATGACCAAGACACTTCTTCGATCAATAACCAATAGAGGAATCTGGAAATTCATATGGCTCCCACATATTTCTATGATTACTTTTCCATCGAATGAACCACTTACATACGATACTGATTTCCCTTTGTCTTACGATAGTTTATTTATCCGAGGTTTTGATCGTCGGTATCTCTGCATACCTAGTTCAACCTCGTTACCGGTAAGTACTCTTTTCTCGTTCCCGTGATATGTGATCCCTTGTGAGCCAGTCACATGCTTGCAACCTAATTGGATGACATTCCACCGAGAGGGCCCAGAGTATATCTATCCGTCATATGGATGGACAAATCCCACTCTTGATCCATGTGCCTCAACCCATACTTTCCGAACACTCAATGCCACCTTTATAGCCACCCAGTTACGGTGTGGTGTTTGATGTCATCAAAGCATCCTTCCGGTGATGGTGATTAACATGATCTCATGGTCGAAGGAATTAGGTTACTATGTATCAGAAAGCTTATAGCAAACGAACTATTGAAATGACTTGATCTTAATGTTACGCTTATCTATAGGAGTATGTCCATCATACCATTCTCCTAATGATATGATCTTGTTATTAATAACATCTCAATGTTCATGATCGAGAAACCACGATCATCTATTAATCAACAAGCTAGTATTTATAAAGAGGCTTTACCAGGGACTCTAATTAGATTACAAATCACACAAGTATTAATGTTTCCGGTTAATACTATTATAGCATGAATGTAAACATTTATCATAAACACAAAGATATAATAATAACCACTTTTATTATTGCCTCTAGGGCATATCTCCAACACCTAAACCCTAAGTACCCGATCAATATTCCACGAAACCTTCTGTAGCTGCCGCCACCGTCGTCCCTAGATCGGGGGGATCTGAAGTTCTTAACGGCACCCTGCCGGAGGGGAGATCATCCCGGAGACCTTTTCTCTGGTATGATGTGTGAGTAGTTCCACCTTGGACTATGGGTCCATGTAGTATCCATATGGTTGTATCTCCTCCTTGTGCTTTCATGTATAGATCTTGTGAGCTCCGTTCATGATCAAGATCTAATCTATTTGTAATCATGCATGTTGTGTTTGCGGGGATCCGATGGATATTGAGATTATTATGTTGGTTTGATTAATGGTTTTGTCTTCATGATTATATCATGTCTGTGTTGTTTGTGATCTTGCATGCTCTCCGTTTGTTAGTAGCTATCTTGGCCAAGTAGTTGCTAGTGACTCCAAGAGGGTATTTATGCTCTATAGTGGGTTCATGCCTCTAGTTTCCAAGGGAAGTGACAAAAATCTCTTCGGTTGTAGATGTGCTATTGCTACTAGGGAGAAAACAACGGTCTCTTGCTCATGGAACATGTGGACTATTTACCTTACACACTTTGCTTAAAGCAGTTGTCTGTTGCTTGCAACTTAATACTGGAGGGGGTTCGGATGATAACCTGAAGGTGGACTTCTAGTCATAGATGTAGTTGGAAGGCGGTCTATGTATCTTGTTGTATTGCCTAATCGAATCTCATAGGATCTTTCTAACTAGTAATTGCATTGTTATGCCTTGCTCAGTTCCTGTCAATTGTCTCGCTGTAATTTGTTTACCCTTCATGCCATGTTGTTTATCTAAGGAGAGCACCTCTAGTGAACTATGGAACCCGGTCCAATCTCTACCATTGATACATCTTCCACTGTTACTTGTTTACTTGCTGCAAACCACCATTACCTTCCACACCATACGTTTAATCCTTTGTTACAGCAAACCGGTGAGATTGACAACCTCACTGATTCGTTGGGACAAAGTCTTGAGTTTGTGTTATGCAGGTCTCCACGTTGTTTGCAACACCTGTGTGACGTGTCCTTCCTCCTTCTAGTTCAATAACCTCGGTCTCAACTAAGGGAAAACTTGTTGCTATGCTCTTCACACCATGCGCTTGGGGTTACCAACGAAGTGCCACGTCGAGCACAATCACATTCACATACTTAATCGAACTCCTAGTAAATCGGTGTCTAAAACACCATATGAGTTATGGACTAGTCGCGAACCTTCACTCAATTATTTGCGAGTGTGGGACTGTCCAGCTGAGGCAAAACTCTTCAACCCAAGACTTGGGAAGTTAGATCCCAAGACAGTAAGTTTCCATTTCATTGCCTATCCAGACGATTCAAAAGGTTATCGTTTCTATTGTCCAGACAGAATTACTAAGTTTGTAGAAACGAGACACGCTATGTTTCTGGAGGATCATATGATCAGGGGGAGCACGGTATCCCGAGAAATCAACCTTGAGGAGAAGCGGGTGCATGCACCCACTCCGATAATTCAGGAACCATTTTTCTCGATACCTGCTGTTCACCAACATAGGACAATGTCGATGTGACACCTGTTGTTAGTTCTCCTGTGGCAACAATGAATGAAAATGAAGACCCTATTACCACACATGAGGGAGAGCTGCAATAGCCCCACACATAGAATGTGCCAGAAGGCGAGACCCTTAGAAGGTCTCAAATAACTAGAAAGCCAGCTATTCCTAACGATTTTGAGATCTATGTCAGTGAAGAAGTTCAAATGGAGGGTGATCCCACCACATTTGAAGAAGCCATTAAAAGTCCTCACTCATCGAAGTGGCTTGAAGCCATGGAAGATGAAATGAGATCCATGAGTAGCAACAAAGTCTAGGATTTAGAAGAAATTCCTAAAGGAGCCAAAACAGTAGGTTGTAAATGGGTATACAAAACAAAATGTGACTCTAGAGGGAATATAGAAAGATATAAAGCATGAATTGTTGCTAAGGGCTTCACCCAAAGAGAAGGAATAGATTACAATGAGACTTTTTCTCCAGTCTCAAGTAAGGATTCTTTCAGAATCATAATGTCTTTAGTGGCACACTATAATTTAGAATTGCATCAGATGGATGTAAAGACAACATTCCTAAATGGAGACTTGGAAGAGAATGTTTACATGGCACAACCCAAGGGTTTTGTCGTGGAAGGAAAAGAACGTTTGGGATGTCGCCTGCAGAAATCCATTTATGGATTAAAACAGGCCTCTAGGCAATGGTACTTAAAGTTCCATGAAACAGTTAGGAAGGTTGGGTTCGATGAGAATGAGGAGGACAATTGCGTATATGCAAAGTTCAAGAATGGGAAATTCATTTTCCTTATCCTATATGTGGATGACATTCTACTTGTTAGTAGTGATGTTAGTCTACTATTGGAGATGAAGAAGTTCTTGTCCTCGAACTTTGATATGAAAGATCTTGGTGAAGCTTCATTCGTTCTAGGAATTGAAATTCACCGAGATAGAGAAAAGGGGGTTTTAGGGCTATCGCAAAAGGAATACTTAGAGAAGATTCTGAAGAAGTACAGTATGCATGCGAGTAATGCTACACCTGCTCCTATAGTCAAGGGTGTTGGGCCACGCGGAGATAAAACAAAAACTTTCCTCTACCGTGGTGATCCCAAGATCCAGCTGAGGTAGAAGGCCACGAGGTTTACCACTAGACGCGCAGTTGCGGATTACTGATGAAGCGCGTCAGTTGATGCAGTGCAGTCCTCACGATTCGATCGTCTTGGTGCTGATCGCACAGCACCTCTGCTAGTATCCACACGTACAAGGAGGAGCGCCGGCGGCGAACTGCTAGGTTCGTAACGACGGCTGGACTGCTGTGGAGCTAGGGTTTCCAACACATGGAATGACCTAACCGAACACAATTTTTTTCTAGATTATGGTGCTCCACTATATATAGGGAGTGAACGTGGGCTCTGCTCGCGCGACCCATTCACTAAAGCCCATATAACACTAGTCACCGTGAGTCCAACTCACTAACTCAGTCCTAATCTAGTTTAGGTCCAACCCAACCAGATTACAGGTTCAGATCAATTCCGAACTTGCTCCCGCTCTTAAGTGTGTGACCCCGCAGACTCATGGCTACTTGGACACGATTGGAGTCCGACTCTCAATCGATCAGTCGGTAGCGGCTCCTAGCAGAACGTGCCGACTCCCAAGTACCAAAGAGTCATGACGACCTGCCTTTCCAATGCGACTTGCGTCCGAGTCCCTTTTGCCTCACGATATACCTTGTCAGACTATAGGCGAATAATTGTCATCCCTTAAATAGTCCGACTCTCTTCTCGATCCGAGATAAGTGATTCACCCGACTAACTCTTAGTCGATCACCTCGGGTAACACTTAACCGAGTCGTGCATGGCCATGCTTTCCGAATCATATCTCACGAGAGGGCCCAGAGAATATATCTCCAAGTGGAGGGGCAAAATCCCATCTTGGTTATTCACATCACACAGCTTGATTCTCAGTCAACCCGAACTCTGCCTTTATAACTGCCCAGTTACGGATCAGCGTTTGACAGAACCTAAGTCGGTGATCCTCAACTCGGACTATGCAACAACCTCAGGTCTAAGGATTACATTGATTGAGATATACAAATGACAACTTGTTCGTTGTACCTCGATATGGGTCAATGCGACTCGCTAAACTCTTTAGTCGAATTTGTGTAAGTTGGAATAGCATCTCCATGCCCATGACAAGTGGAATCGAGTCATCAAGCCAACTTTCACATTGGTCTAAGTTGTGTGTCCAGCACAACCTCAATGACCAAGGATATTTAGTACAAACAACATGAATGCATAGTTCCACAACTGAATCACATATTCAATGATACACATCAGATGTTTATTGTAGGGATTCGTAGCATGGAAAACAAAAAATTTCTATCGCATACAAACAAACAAGCCAAGATCTATCTACTAGATTGTAGCAACGAGTCGATGGAATAACTCACCCTCGAAGATTCCAAAGTGTTTAACGAGAGCGGATTCTCGTGGGTGATGTAGTCGTACTCTTCCCGATCTCAAGATCGCGTAGACGATCCTTCTGGCGCTGCGTTCCGGCAGCGCTCCCGCAGTCGGTCACACGTTCGGTATTCGACGAAGACCTTCCTCTCCCTTGTTCCAGCAGGCAGCGGAGGTTGTAGCACTCTCCTCGCGATTCCGGCAGCACAACGGCGTGGTACCGGAAGTAGAGGGGAGATCTCGCAGGGCTTCGCCTTAAGCCGGAGCGAGTATGGTGGAGTATGAGAGAGTCCCTCGACAATCTAGGGTTTAGACACGCCGAGGAGGGGGCTAGGCCGGCGGATAGGGTTTCACCTAGGCGGCGGCGAGTGCCCTAGGGCCGGCGGCGGCTATGGAGGCAGCGGCGGCTTGGTACTAGGGTTTGGAGGTAGGAACTTGTGTGTCTAGGAGGGGAGCCCTGCCCCTCCTTTTATAGGTGGAGGGGGGCGGCCAAGGGGAGGGGAGTCCCTCCCCAACTCGGCTTGGTGGTGCCCCGGCGGTGGGGAGGAGGGACTCCTCCCTCCTCCCCAACTCGGTTTCCTCCTCCTTTTCCACTTCCCAAAAATAGCCGTTTGACTTTCAAACTTGGCGTTTGACTTTTCAAACAAGGATTTGATTTAATCCTCTATTTTGTTCAGCGATGACACTTAGTCCATGATGCAATCATACCAACTTGATATAACACATTCATGTACCCTTCCCCTCCGGAGTGCCAGACATTCCGGAACCTTCTAGAACATTCCCGATGAAAACACCGGAACCATTCTCCAACTCCGAAACGGGAATTTCCTTATATGAATCTTATTCTCCGGACCATTCCGGATCTCCTCGTGATATCCTGAATCCCATTCGAGACTCCGAACAACATTCGGACTCTTTCTCATCATTCCATAACTACTCAAACAACGTCGAATCCTTAAGTGTGTCTCCCTACGGTTCGTGAATTATGCGGACATGATCGAGACACTTCTCCGAACAATAACCAATAGAGGAATCTGGAAATTCATATGGCTTCCACATATTTCTACGATTACTTTGCGATCGAATGAACCACTTACATACGATATCAATTTCCCTTTGTCTCACGATAGTTTACTTATCCGAGGTTATGATCGTCGGTATCTCTGCATACCTAGTTCAACCTCGTTACTGATAAGTACTCTTTTCTCGTTCCCGTGATATGTGATCCCTTGTGAGCCAGTCACATGCTTGCAAGCTAATTGGATGACATTTCACCGAGAGGGCCCAGAGTATATCTATCCGTCATATGGATGGACAAATCCCACTCTTGATCCATGTGTTTCAACCAATACTTTCCGAACACTCAATGCCACCTTTATAGCCACCCAGTTACGGTGTGGTGTTTGATGTCATCAAAGCATCCATCCGGTAAAGGTGATATGCATGATCTCATGGTCGAAGGAATTAGATTACTATGTATCAGAAAGCATATAGCAATTGAACTATTAAAATGACTTGATCTTTATGCTACGCTTATCTATAGGAGTATGTCCACCATATCATTCTCCTAATGATATGATCTTGTTGTTAATAACATCTCAATGTTCATGATAGGGAAACCACAATCATCTGTTAACCAACAAGCTAGTATTATATAGAGGCCTTACTAGGGACTGTTATTTTGGTCTACAAATCACACAAGTATTAATGTTTCCTTGTTAATACCATTATAGCATGAATGTAAACATCTATCATAAACACAAAGATATAATAATAACTATATTTATTATTGCTTCTAGGGCATATCTCCAACAGTCTCCCACTTGCACTAGAGTCATCTATTCTAGATTACATGGTAATATACCGAACACCCATGGCAGTTTGGTGTTGGTCATGTTTTGCCCTCGGGAGAGGTTTAGTCAACGGATCCGCCACATTCAGATATGTGTGTACTTTGCAAATCTTTATATCCCCATCTTGGATATGTTCTCGAATAGCGTGAAAACGTAGCTTGATGTGCTTCAGCTTCTTGTGTGACCTTGGTTCTTGCGCATTGGCTATGGCACCCATGTTATCACAGTAGATAGACATTGGGTCCAGCGCACTAGGAACCACACCCAGCTCTGTAATGAACTCTTTCATCCATATCGCTTCTTGTGAAGCCTCCGAAGCAGCCATGTATTCCGATTCAGTTGAAGATCTCGCCACAACGCTTTGCTTTGCACTCCTCCAGCTAACTGCTGCACCATTCAAAATAAATACGTATCCAGATTGTGATTTAGAATCATCCGGATCGGTGTTCCAACTAGCATCGGTGTAACCATTTACAACGAGTTGTTCATCACCTCCATAAGAAAGAACCATATCCTTAGTTCTTCTCAAGTACTTAAGGATGTTTTTGACCGCTGTCCAATGATCCACTCCTGGATCACTTTGATATCTGCTAGTTAAACTAACAGCATATGCAATGTCGGGTCTAGTACATAGCATGGCATACATTATAGATCCTATGGTTGAGGCATAGGGAGTCTTACTCATCCTTTCTCTATCTTCTGCCGATGTCGGACTTTGAGTTTTACTCAAGGTCGTATTGGGCAACATGGGCAAGAACCCTTTCTTGCTATCTTCCATTCCAAACCTCTTTAGAACTTTGTCCAAATATGTACTTTGTGACAATGATATTTGGCGTCTTGATCTATCTCTATAAATCTTTATGCCTAATATGTAAGCTGCTTCGCCAAGATCTTTCATTGAAAAACTATTATTCAAATATTCATTGACACTATTAAGAAGGTCTACATCATTCCCAATCAACAATATGTCATCTACATATAGTATTAAGAATGCTACAGAGCTCCCACTCACTTTCTTGTAAATACAAGCTTCTCCATAAGTTTGTATAAAACCAAAACTTTTGATCACCTTATCAAAACGTTGATTCCAACTTCGGGATGCTTGCTTCAATCCATAGATGGACCGTTGAAGTTTCCATACTTTGTTAGCATCTTTAGGATCGACAAAACCTTTGGGTTGCATCATATACAACTCTTCATCAATGTCTCCATTGAGGAATGCTGTTTTGACATCCATCTGCCATATCTCATAATCATAATATGCAGTGATTGCTAACATAATCCTCACAAACTTTAGCTTCGCTACTGGTGAGAAAGTCTCATCGTAGTCAACTCCTTGAATTTGTCGAAACCCTTTTGCGACAAGTCGAGCTTTATAGACAGTAACATTACCGTCAGCATCTGTTTTCTTCTTGAAAATCCATTTGTTCTCGACAGCCTTCCGGCCATCTGGTAAGTCCACCAAAGTCCATACTTGGTTTTCGTACATGGATCCAATCTCGGATTTCATGGATTCTTGCCATTTATTGGAATCTGGGCTCATCATCGCTTCCTCATATGTCTCAGGGTCATCGGTGTTGTCCACCAACATGACACTCATAACGGGATCATACCAATCTGGAGTGGTACAAGTTCTCGTTGACCTGCGAGGCTCTATAGCAACTACAATCGAAGTTTCATGATCATCATCATTAGCTTCCTCTCTAACTGGTGCAGGCACCACAGGAACTTCTTCCGGTGCTACGCTACTCGCAATTTCAAGAGAAGGTTCGACAACGTCGTCGAGTTCTACTTTCCTTCCAGTCACTTCTTTCGAGAGAAATTCCTTCTCTAGAAAGGATCCATTCTTGGCAACAAAGATTTTGCCTTCGGATCTATGATAGAAGGTATACCCAATAGTTTCCTTCGGGTATCCTATGAAGACGCATTTTTCCGCTTTGGGTTCAAGCTTGTCCGGCTGTAACTTCTTTACATAGGCTTCGCATCCCCAAACTTTAAGGAACGACAATCTAGGTTTCTTCTCAAACCATAATTCATACGGTGTCATTTCAACGGATTTAGATGGTGCCCTATTTAAAGTGAATGCGGCTATTTCTAATGCATAACCCCAAAATGATAGCGGTAAATCTGTAAGTGACATCATAGAACGAACCATATCTAAGAGAGTTCGATTACGACGTTCGGACACACCATTACGCTGTGGTGTTCCCGGCGGTGTCAATTGTGAAAGTATTCCGCATTTCTTCAAATGCTCGCCAAACTCGTAACTTAGATATTCACCTCCATGATCAGAACGTAGAAATTTAATCTTCTTGTTACATTGATTCTCTACCTCACTTTGAAATTCCTTAAACTTCTCGAAAGTTTCGGAATTATGTTTCATGAAATAGATATACCCATATCTACTCAAGTCATCCGTGAAGGTAAGAACATAACGATAACCACCACGCGATGCTACACTCATTGGACCACACACATCGGTATGTATGATTTCCAATAAGTCCGTAGCTCGCTCCATCATACCAGAGAATGGAGTCTTAGTCATTTTACCCATCAGACATGCTTCGCATTTTTCAAGTGATTCGAAATCAAGTGATTCAAGAAGTCCATCGGAATGGAGTTTCTTCATACGCTTCACTCTAATGTGACCAAGACGACAATGCCACATATAGGTCGAGTTATCGCTCGATTTCAAACGTTTAGCCTCAATGTTATTAATATGTGTATTTCCACTATCGAGATTCAACAAGAATAGACCATCTATCAAAGGTGCATGTGCATAAAACATATTACTCATATAAATCGAACAACCATTATTCTCGGACTTAAACAAATAACCGTCTCGCAATAAACAAGATCCCGATATAATGTTCATGCTTAACGCAGGCACCAAATAACAATTATTTAAGTATAAAACTAATCCCGATGGTAGATGAAGGGGTAGCGTGCCGACCGCGATCACATCAACCTTTGATCCGTTTCCCACGCGCATCGTCACCTCGTTCTTCGCTAGCTTCCGTTTATTCTGCAGCACCTGTTTCGAGTTACAAATATGAGCAACCGAACCAGTATCAAATACCCAGGCACTACTACGAGTACTAGTGAGATACACATCAATAACATGTATATCAGATATACCTTTCTTCTTGATGTTGCCGTTCTTCAAATCCGCCAAGTACTTTGGGCAATTCCGCTTCCAGTGACCTTCTCCCTTGCAGTAAAAGCACTCAGTATCAGGCTTAGGTCCAGCCTTGGTCTTCTTCATCGGCGTGGTAACTTTCTTACCACCCTTCTTGAAGTGTCCCTTCTGCTTAGACTTTCCTTTCTTGAATTTGGTGGTCTTATTGACCAACAACACTTGGTGCTCTTTCTTGATCTCCACTTCTGCAGATTTCAACATGGCAAAGAGTTCTGGCAACGTCTTGTTCATGTTTTGCATGTTGTAGTTCATCACAAAGTTCTTGTAACTTGGTGGTAGTGATTGGAGGACGCGGTAAATCCCCAAAGCATTAGGAATCACTATACCCAAGCTTTGAAGTTTGTTTGCATGCCCAGACATCTTAAGCACATGCTCACTGACGGAGCTGCCCTCTTCTATCTTGCAGTTAAAGAACTTTTCAGAAGCCTCATAGCTTTCAATTGCCGCATGAGTCTCAAAGATCAATTTGAGATCCTCGACAATATCATATGGATCTGAATTCTCAAACCTTTTCTGAAGCTCCGATTCTAAACCATACAAGATAGCACACTGAAATTTGGAGCACTGAGTCTTCCGAGTGAGGTAAACATTCTTTACTTCATCGGCAGCATCAGCTACAGGTGGGTCACCCAGCGGTGCATCCAGCACATAGGTCAAATTACCAACTGTGAGGATAATCCTCAAATCGCGGAACCAATCCGCGAAGTTGCTTCCATTGTTTTTCGAACTTTTCTTTCTCTAGGAACGCATTAAAATTGATGGTAGGGGCTGCCATTGATCTACAACATATTTGCAATAGTTTAGACTAAGTTTATGACAAATTGAGTTCAAATTAATAATAAAATTAATCTAAGTGAACTCCCACTCAAAACAATATCCCTCACATTGTTTTAGTGATCACACGAACCAAATCCACCACATCAACACCGATCATCACGAGAGATGACATAGTTTCAATGGCGAACAATCGACATGTTAATCATATCTACTATATGATTAATGCTTTACCTTTCGGTGATCCGTGTTCCAAGACCATGTCTGTACATGCTAGGCTCGTCAAGATCAAACCTTAGTTTCCGCATGAGCAAATCTGGCTTTCTCACGTTGTATACACTTGCGGAATCTAACACACCCGATTATCACGTGGTGCTTCGAAACAACAAGCTTTAGCAACGGTGCTAACTAAGGGTGAACACTTTATGACTTGAAATTCATGTGCATGAGGGATCATATTATAATGCTACCGTCGTCTACTAAGCAATACAAGATGCATAAAGGATTAACATCACATGCAATTCATAATATGTGATATGATATGGCCTTTCTTCTTTGTGCTTCCGATCTCCATATTCTAGCACGAACATGATCTCCATCATCACCGGCATTGCATCAAGGTCAATGACGCTTCTTCATGGTTGTCGTCCACCGGTTTCAACTATTACAACTACTTTGAATAGACACGCGGGTCTTAACATAAATTAAAGACAACCATATGGCTCCTGCCGGTTGCCAACTTACAATAAGGAACATTGCATACATCAAATATAATCACAATCATGGCCATATCACATCACATCACACCCCTGCAAAACAAAGTTAGACGCCTCTACTTTCTTTGCATATTTTACGTGGTTTGGGGCTTTCAATAAGTGTCGTTCTAACTTACGAACATGAACCACAACATTGATACTAGTATTGTTAATCACCCGTTGTAAATTGGATCTTAACTATGCTAGGAGAAATAGGCACCCGCAAAGCAACTTATGCAATACAAGTTGCATGTCAAGCGTGGAGCAAGTCTCATGAACGATGTCATGTAAGGTTAGCCCGGGCCGCTTCATCCCAACATCCCGCAAGATGCAAAGTACACAAGAATCAATCGACAATAAAAGCATCAACGCCCACAATGACCATTGTGTTCTACTCGTGCAACAGATCTACATATAGACACGACTCTGATACCACTGTAGGGATTCGTAGCATGGAAAACAAAAAATTTCTATCGCATACAAACAAACAAGCCAAGATCTATCTACTAGATTGTAGCAATGAGTCGATGGAATAACTCACCCTCGAAGATTCCAAAGTGTTTAACGAGAGCGGATTCTCGTGGGTGATGTAGTCGTACTCTTCCCGATCTCAAGATCACGTAGACGATCCTTCCAGCGTTGTGTTCCGGCAGCGCTCCCGCAGTCGGTCACACGTTCGGTACTCGACGAAGACCTTCCTTTCCCTTGTTCCAGCAGGCAGCGGAGGTTGTAGCACTCTCCTCGCGATTCCGGCAGCACAACGGCGTGGTACCGGAAGTAGAGGGGAGATCTCGCAGGGCTTCGCCTTAAGCCGGAGCGAGTATGGTGGAGTATGAGAGAGTCCCTCGACGATCTAGGGTTTAGACACTCCGAGGAGGAGGCTAGGCCGGCGGCTAGGGTTTCACCTAGGCGGCGGTGGCGAGTGCCCTAGGGCCGGCGGCGGCTATGGAGGCGGCGGCGGCTTGGTACTAGGGTTTGGAGGTAGGAACTTGTGTGTCTAGGAGGGGAGCCCTGCCCCTCCTTTTATAGGTGGAGGGGGCCGGCCAAGGGGAGGGGAGTCCCTCCCCAACTCGGCTTGGTGGTGCGCCAGCGGTGGGGAGGAGGGACTCCTCCCTCCTCCCCAACTCGGTTTCCTCCTCCTTTTCCACTTCCCAAAAATAGCCGTTTGACTTTCAAACTTGGCGTTTGACTTTTCAAACAAGGATTTGATTTAATCCTCTATGTTGTTCAGCGATGACACTTAGTGCATGATGCAATCATACCAACTTGATATAACACATTCATGTACCCTTCCCCTCCGGAGTGCCGGACATTCCGGAACCTTCTAGAACATTCCCGATGAAAACACCGAAACCATTCTCCAACTCCGAAACGGGACTTTCCTTATATGAATCTTATTCTCCGGACCATTTCGGATCTCCTCGTGATATCCCGAATCCCATTCGAGACTCCGAACAACATTTGGACTCTTTCTCATCATTCCATAACTACTCAAACAACGTCGAATCCTTAAGTGTGGTCTCCCTACGGTTCGTGAATTATGCGGACATGATCGAGACACTTCTCCGAACAATAACCAATAGAGAAATCTGGAAATTCATATGGCTCCCACATATTTCTACGATTACTTTGCGATCGAATGAACCACTTACATACGATATCAATTTACCTTTGTCTCACGATAGTTTACTTATCCGAGGTTATGATCGTCGGTATCTCTGCATACCTAGTTCAACCTCGTTACTGATAAGTACTCTTTTCTCGTTCCCGTGATATGTGATCCCTTGTGAGCCAGTCACATGCTTGCAAGCTAATTGGATGACATTTCACCGAGAGGGCCCAGAGTATATCTATCCGTCATATGGATGGACAAATCCCACTCTTGATCCATGTGTTTCAACCAATACTTTCCGAACACTCAATGCCACCTTTATAGCCACCCAGTTACGGTGTGGTGTTTGATGTCATCAAAGCATCCATCCGGTAAAGGTGATATGCATGATCTCATGGTCGAAGGAATTATATTACTATGTATCAGAAAGCATATAGCAATTGAACTATTAAAATGACTTGATCTTTATGCTACGCTTATCTATAGGAGTATGTCCACCATATCATTCTCCTAATGATATGATCTTGTTGTTAATAACATCTCAATGTTCATGATAGGGAAACCACAATCATCTGTTAACCAACAAGCTAGTATTATATAGAGGCTTTACTAGGGACTCTTATTTTGGTCTACAAATCACACAAGTATTAATGTTTCCTTGTTAATACCATTATAGCATGAATGTAAACATCTATCATAAACACAAAGATATAATAATAACTATATTTGTTATTGCTTCTAGGGCATATCTCCAACATTTATACAAGGACAACTTAATAACTGTATGAATACAATGGGAAATATCATCATACATGATTGCCTCTAGGGAATATTCCCAACAGTCTCCCACTTGCACTAGAGTCAATCTTCCGACATCACATGTCTAAGCATCTAATGCCCATGTCTCTCAGGTGCGCCTCATGCTTCGGCTGTGGTAACGGCTTTGTCAACGGATCCGCAATATTTGCATCTGTGTGTACCTTGCATAACTTGATATCACCCTGATCCACGAACTGGCGAATCAGGTGGTACCGCATGAGTATGTGCTTGTTCTTCTGGTGTTGTCTAGGTTCCTTGGCTTGTGAAATAGCACCATTGTTGTCACAATACACGTCCAACAGATTGGGCGAGCCCTGAACCACACCAAGATCCATGAGGAAATTCCTCATCCAAACAGCTTCCTTTGCTGCCTCCGAGGCGGCAATATACTCAGCCTCTGTTGTAGACGCAGACACAGTCTCTTGCTTGGAACTCTTCCAGCTCACAACACCTCCGTTTATAATAAACATGTATCCGGATTGCGAACGAGAATCATCATAGTCGGTAAGATAACTCGCATCCGTGTAACCCTTTACATTGAGTTCATCTTCACCACCATAAATCAAGAACATATCCTTAGTCCTTCTCAAGTACTTTAGGATATTTTTAGCCACTGTCCAGTGGATCTCTCTAGGATCAGCCTGGTATCTGCTCACAACACTTAGAGCAAAGGAAACATCCGGCCTAGTACAAATCATGGCATACATGATGGATCCGACTGCAGAAGCATAGGGAATCGCACTCATCCGACTTCGCTCATCAGTTGTCGAAGGACACTGAGTCTTGCTAAGTTTTACACCATGGGACATCGGTAAGAACCCCTTCTTAGACGATTCCATGTTGAACTTCTTCAACACTTTGTCCAAATAAGTACTCTGACTCAATCCAATGAGCCTCCTTGATCTATCTCTATAGATCCAGATTCCAAGGATGTATGTTGCCTCACCCAAGTCTTTCATTGAGAAACTCCTTTCCAATGATTCCTTGGTTTCTTGCAACATCTGGACATCATTTCCAATCAGTAATATGTCATCCACATATAAGATTAGAAAGTTTACTTTGTTCCCCTAAACTTCTTGTATAAACAAGAATCATGATCACTCTTGATGAAGCCAAACGATTTGACTACCTCATCAAAGCGAATATTCCAACTCCAAGATGCTTTCTTCAACCCATAAATGGATTTCTGAAGTTTGCACACTTTGTCAGCATTAGGCAGATCGACAAAACCCTCGGGTTGTATCATATACACGTCCTCGGTTAAATTTCCGTTAAGGAAAGCCGTTTTGACATCCATCTGCCATATCTCATAGTCGAAATAGGCCGCTATAGCTAACATGATCCGAACTGATTTAAGCATCACTACGGGCGAGAAAGTCTCGTCGTAATCAACTCCTTGAACTTTTCGGAACCCCTTCGCGACAAGGCGTGCTTTATAGACGGAAACATTTCCATCCATATCAGTTTTCTTCTTAAAGACCCATTTGCACTCGACGGGTCTTGCACCGTCTGGCAGATCAACCAAGTTCCAAACTTGATTTTCATCCATGGACTTTATCTCGGATCTCATGGCTCCAAGCCATGACTCGGAATCAGATCCCACCATCGCTTCCAAATAATTTGTCAGCTCATCACTGTCTAACAGTAACACATCATGAAAACTTTGTAATCTTGTCGATCTTCGTAGTACAGGTGTTGTTGCCGGCTTAGCTACCACGACCGGCTCAACCTCCAAGGTTTTTGCCGACTCGCCACTAGCCAGTTCCTCTCGAATTTCTTCGAGCTACACCGTGCTCCCACTTACTCCCCGACTTAGAAACTCTTTCTCAAGGAAGACACCATTCCGAGCGACAAACACTTTACCCTCTTCTCGGTTGTAGAAGTAGTAACCCAAGGTTTCCCTCGGATACCCCACGAAAATACATTTATCCGACTTGGCTGTAAGCTTGTCCGACTGAAGTCGCTTGACAAATGCTTCAGAACCCCAAATCTTAAGAAAAGACAAACTCGCCTTTTTGCATGTCCACATCTCATGCGGTGTCTTCTCTACCGATTTTGATGGTACTCTGTTTAGTGTGAACGCTGCTGTTTCTAGACAATAACCCCAAAATGATAAAGGCAGATCTGTCTGACTCATCATTGACCGTACCATGTCCAACAAGGTCCGATTCCGCCATTCCGAAACACCATTCCTTTGTGGTGTTCCTGGCGGAGTAAGTTGAGGAACTATTCCACAACTTTTCAGATGGTCATCAAACTCATGGCTCATGTACTCACCTCCTCGGTCCGACCGAAGAAACTTTATTTTCTTGCCGAGTTGATTCTGTGCTTCATTCTGGAATTCTTTGAACTTTTCAAAGGCTTCTGACTTATGTTTCATCAAGTAGATATATCCATACCTACTCAAATCATTAGTGAAGGTAATGAAGTACTCATAACCACCCCTGGTTGTTGTGCTCATTGGTCCACATACATCACTATGTACTAGTCCCAACAAGTCGGACGCCCTTTCGCAACTCTTTGCAAAAGGTGTCTTGGTCATTTTGCCGAGTAGGCAAGATTCGCATGTCTCGAACGACTCCAAGTCGAACGAAGTTAGGAGTCCATCATCATGGAGCTTCTTCATGCGTTTCCAACTTATATGACCAAGCCGACAGTGCCAAAAGTAAGTCATATTCAGATCATTTGGTTTCAACCTTTTAACATTTATGTTATAAACCGACTCACCATCAAGATTCAAAATAAATAACCCGTCCTGGACGGGTGCAAAGCCGTGAAACATATCATTCAAATACAAAGAACAACCATTATTCTTGATATTCGACTCATAGCCTTGCCTCATCAAACATGAAGCAGAAATAATGTTTCGACTGAGCACTGGAACATAATAACAATTATTTAGTTCCATAATGAATCCGGAAGGTAAGTGAAGTTGCATCGTGCCGACTTCCAACGCAGCAACTCTTGCTTTGTTGCCGACTCGAATATCAACCTCGCCTCTTGCTACGCTCCTAGTTCTTACCAGTCCCTGCAACGAGTTGCAGATGTGAATAACTGATCTGGTATCATATACCCAAGAACTATTAGGTGCATCAGCAAGATATATGTCTATAACATTGCAAACAAGTGTACCTGAGTCGGAAGTCATACCTCCACTCTTGGCTTTATTGGCCAAGTACTTGCTGCAGTTCCTCTTCCAGTGGCCATCCGCCTTGCAGTAGAAGCAAGTGGATCCGGCTGAAGGAGATGGCTTAGTCCCTGAGGAAGCGCTTGGGACCGGGTCCAGAGCCTGCTTTCCTCCTGACTTAGCCTTCTTCTTAGTCCAAGAACTCTTCTTGAACTTAGCCTTATTCTGCACCATCAACACTTGACTGGCGCCCTTCTTGAGATCCGCCTCTGCCTGCTTGAACA
Organism: Avena sativa; assembly: GCA_916181665.1. Lineage (NCBI taxonomy): Eukaryota > Viridiplantae > Streptophyta > Magnoliopsida > Poales > Poaceae > Avena > Avena sativa. The sequence continues at coordinate 359,917,018 of OV702299.1, read as the reverse complement.
TCCCATGTAATTCAGTGAGCTTCTTATCCATACCATGCATGTGGTAGTTTGAAATGAACTGCCCATATGCACTAGGAAGAGAGTTCAGAATTATATCCGTAGCGAACTCTTCGCTTATGGGGTAGCCAAGCCTCTCCAGAGACTGCACGTAACCAACCATTTTTATCACATGCGGACTTAGTGGATCACCATCCTTAAGCTTGCAACTCAGTAAAGCCTGAGAGACTTGATACCTCTCAGTCTTTGCCTGAGCCTGGAACATACTTTTGAGGCTTTCGATCATATCGTAGGCTTCAACATGCTCGAACTGCTTTTGCACGTCCGGTTCCATGTGAGCAAGCATAAGACAGCTAATGTTCGTGGACTCATCCTTAGCCCGACGGTAGGCATTGGTGGCTGCGACAGTCGCATTCTCATTCAGCTCATCTGGAAGTGGGTTGTCAAGGACATGGTCCTTCTTTTCTTGTTTGAGAACAATTCTCAGATATCTATACCAGTTGGTAAAATTAGTGTCGTTCAGTTTATCTTTCTCAAGAATGGTTCTCAACGCAAAACCGGATATCTGAGAGTGACTGCTACTAGGTGCCATGATCTACAACAGAAAATATGCAAAACACTTAATACATGTATTCATAAAAGAGCAAGCATATTAAACACTTTAATATTTTATGCTCCCACTAGAACCAACACCCCTCCGATGGTTGCTTAGTGATTCAGGATCCTAAATAAGCAAGTAGGCTAGTGAGCTTTAGCATCACCGCTAGCCGCCAAGTGATCTAGGTAGACAACTCCTTGTCAATCGTATCTCATACGACTCCTGTTGGACGGGTGGCATCACATGCCCCGGCTCCCATCCGACTTTTTCCCGAGTCCCACAACCGTTGTGATAGACCCGTCTAGCTTACCGAGTGTTTCTGCAGTAAGAGTCCGACTCAAACCCACCTAGTCGGAAAGAATTGGCAGCACCTCAATTTTATGAGCCCACTACCAAAATTGTCCGACTTGTGATGGTGCAAACACTGGCGGGAAAACCGACTAGACCTTCTTTGAGGGATTAAGTTTTACCGACTATCTAATAGAGGTAAAACTGAGACATAACAATAACACAAAATAAAGCATTTATAATGTGAAATGGTATGGCTCTCTTCATGGCGATCTCCATCTCCACAAAGCATGTAATCCGACTCGTGCCAACTCTTGTCACTTGCCGTATTACTCCATGTCGCCGACATGTACATCGCCTTGCATGCCTTCCGGGTTCTCCAAACAGCTACACTAGCTTAGTAAAGTAAATTACAAGGAGAATCCGACACGCAGGTCGTTATACAATAAAATGACAGCACCTAGGCTCCAGCCGGCTGACATAAACCGTGATTCGCAGATCACGTATGGATTACACACATACATCACATGCACATGAACCATACCATTCACAACTTCCTGCAAAAACAAGTTATGCATAGATACAATATCTACCGGCGTTGTGAAACTCGCAACGACATCTAAGGCGTTACGACAGGGCAAAGCCGGCGGTCCTCGCGGGTGCGGGCAGCGCCCGACGATTTTTCCGAAAACGCAGATCTCATCTACGATCTGAACATGGATTCCGACCATCGTTCCGATTCGATCAAACTCTTTGATCTTCGATCACCGCTTCTGGATTTACGTGTCACAGTCTACCCCGATGGTGGAAGCCGACCGGTAGGGGTATGTCGTTCCACGACCTCAGCAGTATGATCACGGAAATCAGATCTACCATTCCCCGAGTATAGTTGATCCAATCAACCTTGTACAAAACCGATCTATCTAATAGATCGACCACCAAACAGCACATAGATCTCATCTATGTGCAACCGCATATCACATATGCGAGATCTCGAGCCTAAAACCAGAAGCTATCGCTCTGATACCACTGTTGGGCCACGCAAAGATAAAACAAAAAATTTCCTCTACCGTGGTGATCCCAAGATCCAGCTGAGGTAGAAGGCCACGAGGTTTACCACTAGACGCGCAGTTGCGGATTACTGATGAAGCGCGTCAGTTGATGCAGTGCAGTCCTCACGATCCGATCGTCCTGGTGCTGATCGCACAACACCTCTGCTAGTATCCACACGTACAAGGAGGAGCGTCGACGGCGAACTGCTAGGTTCATAACGACGGCTGGACTGCTGTGGAGCTAGGGTTTCCAACACATGGAATGACCTAACCGAACACGATTTTTTTTCTAGGTTATGGTGCTCCACTATATATAGGGAGTGAATGTGGGCTCTGCTCGCGCGACCCATTCACTAAAGCGCATATAACACTAGTCACCATGAGTCCAACTCACTAACTCAGTCATAATCCAACCAGATTACAGGTTCAGATCCAATCCGAACTTGCTCCTGCTCTTAATTGTGCGACCCCGCAGGCTCATGGCTACTTGGACACGATTGGATTCCGACTCTCAATCGATCAGTCGGTAGCGGCTCCTAGCAGAACGTGCCGACTTCCAAGTACCAAAGAGTCATGACGACTTGCCTTTCCAATGCGACTTGCGTCCGAGTCCCTTTTGCCTCACGATATACCTTGTCAGACTATAGGCGAATAATTGTCATCCCTTAAATAGTCCGACTCTCTTCTCGATCCGAGATAAGTGATTCACCCGACTAACTCTTAGTCGATCGCCTCGGTTAATACTTAACCGAGTCGTGCATGGCCATGCTTTCCGAATCATATCTCACGAGAGGGCCCAGAGAATATCTCTCCAAGTGGAGGGGCAAAATCCCATCTTGGTTATTCACATCACACAGCTTGATTCTCAGTCAACCCGAACTCTGCCTTTATAACTGTCCAGTTACGGATCAGCGTTTGACAGAACCTAAGTCGCTGATCCTCAACTCGGACTATGCAACAACCTCAGGTCTAAGGATTACATTGATTGAGATATACAAATGACAACTTGTTCGTTGTATCTCAATATGGGTCAATCCGACTCGCTAAACTCTTTAGTCAAATCTGTGTAAGTTGGAATAGCATCTCCATGCCCATGACAAGTGGAACCGAGTCATCAAGCCAACTTTCACATTGGTCTAAGTTATGTGTCCAGCACAACCTCAATGACCAATGATATTTAGTACAAACAACATGAATGCATAGTTCCACAACCGAATCACATATTCAATGATACATATCAGATGTTTATACAAGGACAACTTAATAACTTTATGAATACAATTAGAAATATCATCATACATGATTGCCTCTAGGGCATATTTCTAACAAAGGGCGATATATTTGGGAATTTTCAGTGTCCTAGGAACCAATATGAGATCAATCAAATGAAAGCGGTTCCATATGCTTCTGCTGTCGGAAGCTTGATGTATGTTCAAGTGTGTACACGTCCTGACTTAGCTTTTGTTACCGGGGTACTTGGCAGATTCCAAAGTAATCCAGGGATAGATCACTGGAAAATGGTGAAGAAGGCATTGCATTATGCAAAAGGCACAAAAGGCCTCATGCTAACATACAGAAGAACTGATTCCCTTGAGATAGAAGGGTATTCAGATGCAGACTATGCGGGAGATGTAGATGAAAGAAAATCCACATCAAGATATATATTTACTCTCACAGGTGGAGCTATATCGTGGAAAAGCTCCAAGCAAACCATCACGACATCGTCCACGATGGTAGCTGAGTACGTAGCATGTTATGAGACCACGGGACAGGCAAACTGGTTAAAGAAGTTTATATCTGGGTTGAGAGTGGTGGACAACATTCAAAGACCACTCAAAATATATTGCGACAATGAGCTAGCGGTATTCTATGCTCACAACAATAGGTCAAGTGTTGCTTCCAAACACATTAACATTAATTTTTATATTGTGAAAGAAAGAATCCAGGATCATACCATCGGTTTAGAGCATATAAGTACAAAAAAATGCTTGCGGATCCGCTCACAAAAGTCTTACCACCCAGTGTGTTCAGAGAACACTTAGACGGCATGGGTTTAAGGGAAAGCCTATGATTCCTGGATATTAAGGGCCTAGAACAAGAATCTGTTTCAAAATAGAGAGGTGTATAGTGGATGTTGAATCTATGGTACGTAACTAACCATTATGACGAGACATGCTCAATATGCTGATCTATGATGAAATGGGTGCCAGAGTATAAGTTGAATGAAAGAAAAGATCAAGGGGGAGAATGTTAGGTTGATCTCCTGCGTCCGGCCCAATGGCCCAAACGCCTTGGTCTCGCACCCTGATCAGGGGCACCCAACATCGTAATCGTTGGTGGGCCCCCATCGCGCAGCGCAATATAAAGAGGTGGGGGCCGAGGGCACGAACGCCAAGGTTCGTCGTGCCCACTCTCCCCACCGAAAACCCTAAACCCAATAGCCACCAATGGCTTACGCTGTAGCGGCGGGAATCACCCCCTCACCGCCGCCACCACTCCGACGAGCTCAATGGCGAGATCTTCGTCGACTCCAAAAGCCGATGGTAAGCAATTCTATCTCGTATACCCCTAGATCTACCACTAAAGGTCCTAGCAAAAACTATCAAATACATCTAGCCTAAATATTTAACTAAATGCATATGAATCTAGACAAAGTTGAGAATGTTAATACGAACCGGAGGAAGTACTAGATTGTCAATTAGTGGTATTTAAACATGGTGATCCACTTATCATAGTATGATTCTCGTTAAACTTTTCATAATACTGTTTTTTTGGAAAAGGCATAAAGTCATATATCATCTGAAACCAGCGCTTATAAAAATATCCTTACAAAAAAACATAAGTCTCTAAAAAGTTCGGCACTATCTTCCCTCTCTTCCTTAATTTTATAGTGTCATCTTATTTATTTTTAGGTTACAAGATACCGCAACATAGTAGCTACTATTATTGGGGAGACCTAAGGTTGATTGTATAAATGGTCTTGGTATTTGATCTTTCACAATCAATAGAAATCGTTTATCTTTATTCTTCTTTGAGGTCAAAAAAGCATGACCCCCCTTTGCCCGCCGTTGGCCCGGAGGAGCGGGAGCCATGCATGTCTTTCTACGACGAGGTCCAGATTTCTCGATTCAATAATTCAAACTAAAAAAAATTGAACAGCTTATATTTTTATGTCCATGTTGGTATCTTTCATGCTAGATCTTATATTGAGGCTTTGTATAAACACATTATATGCAATTGTGCTTTCCCATATTAGTGTGTTTATATCCATATTATAATACGTATTTCTTACAGTTGTACGTGTACTTCTCATGTTAGTTCGTTTCCATGTAGTGTTACGTTTGTACACATACTACGTTAGTGTTGTGTGTACTTGTTCTACAAACCCTAGCACATGTCTCTGGCATAAATAGAAAAAACACACAAGCAAACAAAGAGAATCACAAAAGGAAACAGATAAAATCGAAGAAAAATAGCACGAAAAAATGGATCAAGTGTGAAAAAGAGTCTCAAATACGGGGACGCTCGCAAGGGACAAGCTTCAGTACGAGAGTGACCTGCCCATTTGCTCCCCCTTTCCCATGATTTCTTTCAGAAATGGTAGCCATCCCTATTGTATGACATGCAAAAAAGTTAGTAGGATAAAATACTTACTTGTATACGATAAATGATTCTAGAAAACACATAGAAAATTTATAACTCTAAAAAGTATTAGTTGATGCACATGCAAAAAAATATGAAAAATTATTATCATACATACACCGTATATGATAAAGATTAAGCTACAACAACTTTCTTTATGTGCGGCGTTACATGCCTTTTCTTGTCAAAGCTATTGTGCATATAAATCCCGATTAGCCTATTTTGAAGCTTTTGTTAATATTTATATGGTATCATGATTTTTTTGAAAAACACTTGAAATGCTAGAGATGTATATGGTTATAAGATCATATTAAACTTTCCTTCACTCTATAAATATTCTCCAATCATATATGTTTCTCCTCCAAGATATTGTTTTTATTAGAAAACATCATGTATTTAGTATCATACATGTAAGCACTGCATTAATGGGGACAAGTCCAAAACATAGGATAGTGTCAATTCTTGGCTAGCTATGCAATCAAGGAAACATTTTCATATACTCCCTCTGATTCCAAAATAATTGATGTTCTAATGTTGGTCTAAGTCTAACTACTTTAAGTTTAACTAAGTTTTTAGAATATTGTATCGATATCTAAAGCATGTTTTATTATATTAATGATTAATGTTAGGGATACTGACATTCTATAACATTGATAAAACTTAGAAAATTTTGACTTTGTTCTTTTGCCTTGCCTAACCTCAGTTTGTCCAATTTTGAAATGAAGGTAGTATCTTCGAAATAAAGAGAGCTCGTGTCATTCCTCTAATTCCTTAAAATAATGCAAATCATTTTATTCTTATCATCATAGCATGTTGATACACTAGATCAAAGTTTAACCCCCCTAGCTCAAACGATTATTCCAAATTTTTATAGTTGTAACATTTATTTTTTAAAATTTTGCTATGTGGAGAAGGTGTTTGTTAATGTAGGATTACAATTCGTTTCCTAATTTTTTTTTCACGTTCAACTAATAGTAATCCCCTTTTGTTTTGTTAAAAAAATACTACTTCCTCCGATCCATATTATTTGTTGTTGAAATGAATGCATCTAAATATGTTTTAGTACTAGATACATCTCTTTCACTGATACGTCGTAAACGTATCTATAATTTTTGATGTTCCATGCTTGTTTAGTATCTACTTTGCTTTGCTTTGTCCATACTTTGAGGTGCTTTTCATATGTTTTCTGGTACTAACCTATTAACAAGTTGCCACAGTGTCAATTGACTATTTTCTGTTGTTTTTTATTCCAGAAAATCTAGTGAGAAAATATTTTCGGAATTGGACGGAACAAAAGCCAAAGTCAATATTTCACCGAGGAGAACAAGGAGTCCAAAGGAGAGACGGAGGGGCGCCACAGGGTGGCTGCACCCCCCAGGCGCAACCTAGGGTGGTCCTGCGCCTGGGCAGGGTGTGGGCCCCCTGGCGCCCCCTGCCTCACCTCTTCGCCTATAGAAGCCCCCGATGCCTAAACCCTAAGCACTCAATCAATATCCCATGAAACCGTCTGTAGCCGCCACTACCATCGTCCCTAGATCGAGGGGATCTGAAGCTCTTCCCGGCACCCTGCCGGAGGGGAGATCATCCCGGAGGCCTTCTTCTTCATCATGTCAGCCTCCGGTATGAAGCGTGAGTAGTTCCACCTTGGACTACGGGTCTATGTAGTAGATAGATGGTTGTATATCCTCCTTGTGCTTTCATGTCTAGATCTTGTGAGCTCCGTTCATGATCAAGATCTCATCTATTTGTAATCGTGCATGTTGTGTTTGCGGGGATCCGATGGATATTGAGATTACTATGTCAGATTGATTAATGGTTTTTTCTTATTGATTCTATCATGTCTATGTTGTTTGTGATCTTGCATTCTCTCCATTGTTAGTAGCTATCTTGGCCAAGTAGTTGCTAGTGACTCCAAGAGGGGGTATTTATGCTTGATAGTGGGTCCATGCCTCTATTTAATCAAGGGAAGTGACAGAAATCTCTAAGGTTGTAGACGTGTTGTTGCCACTAGGGGGAAACAACAGTCTCTTGTTCATGGAACAAGTGAATTGTTTACCTTACACACTTTGCTTAAAGAAGTTGTCTGTTGCTTGCAACTTAATACTGGAGAGGGTTCGGATGATAACCCAAAGGTGGACTTCTAGTCATAGATGCATTTGGATGGCAGTCTATGTATATTGTTGTATTGCCCGATCGAATCTCATAGGATCTTTATGTCTAGTATTGCATTGTTATGCCTTGCTCAGTCATGTCAATTGCCCTGCTGTAATTTGTTTACCCAGCATGTCATGTTTGTTTATCTAAGGAGAAAACCTCTAGTGAACTATGGACCCCGGTCCAATCTTTGCCATTGATACATCTTCCACTGTTACTGTTTACTTGTTGCAAACCAGCATCACCTTCCACACCATACATTTAATCCTTTGTTACAGCAACCAGTGAGATTGACAACCTCACTATTAGTTGGGGCAAAGTCTTAAGTTTGTGTTGTGTAGGTTTCCACGTTGCTTGCAACACCTTTGGGACGTTTCCTTCCTCCTACTGGTTCGATAACCTCGGTTTCTTACTAAGGGAAAACTTGCTGTTGTGCTGCATCATACCTTGATCTTGGGGTTTCCCAACGAAGCGCTCCACGTTGATGCAGCGTCATCATTCACCGACAAGTAATATGGATCAGAGGGAGTAGTAGCATTTTACTTGCAGCTACCAGTATAGATTCTTTATGCGGCGCAAGTCAGTTGAAAGTACCGACTTTGAATCGACTAGAGGGGGTGAATAGGTGACTACCAATTTTTAATTTGTTAATCAATTTTAGGCTTGGCAAGAAGATAAGTTCTCTAGATATGCAACAAGATGAACAACCTATATGATAGAGAACTAATAACAAACACAAGAGCGGTAAAGAACAAGTAGTAAAGGTAAGGAACGGGATAACCGGAGCGGGGACACGGAGATGTAATTCATGTAGTTCACTTCCAAGGAAGCTACGTCTATGTTAGAGAGGTGTTGGGGCCACACAAGTTCACCCGAGCGCCACAAAGACCTCACCTTCTTATCCGCTGAGCACCCCCACAAAGGAGGCCTCACAATCCACTAACCAGTAACCTTGAAGGCGCCAACCGAAACCTTTACAACAAGGTTGAGGGGGAAGCTCCACAACTCAAATTGGAGGCCCTCAACAATACCACGGAGCTTCACAACACAGGCCCTTAGCTCCGAGGATGTCCTACACCGTCTAGGGCTCCAAGAAACCCAAGAGTAACAAGATCCACAAAGGATAGGTGGGGGGAATCAAATCTTCTTTGGTGAAAGTGTAGATCTAGGTCACCTCTCCCACCCCTCAAAATATCAAGAGGTTTGAGTGGCTAGGGAAAGAGATCTGGTGAGGTGAAGCTCTGGTATAAATGGAGAAGAAAGAAAATTGAAGAGTTAGGTAGGAGGAAGAAGAAGGGCGCCTTAAATAGCCCCCCTTCAAACTGAACCGTTGGACTGTTCGCGACACTCCAAAGCTTGGCTCAGCGTGGCTTCAACGGCTCAAAGACCGTTGACACGCTCCAAAGCTTGACCGGAAGTTCCGATCAGACATGACCGGAAATTCCGGAGCAACTTTCGGGCCAAGTTCCGTCAATTAGAAAACTTCCATACAGTGGTGTTCTGAACTTGACCGGAACTTGGAGCGGAAACAACTGGGTCAGGAACTGCCTGACCGAAAGTTTCGATGCTTGGGCGGAAGTTCCGCTCAGAGACTCAGCGAAAATAGCATTGGAAATTCCGTTCGAAGGAACCGGTCAGACTTGGCTAGTCCTGCGACCAGAACTTCCGGTGGAAGTTTCGCCAATTACAACACTACCAAACAGTAGGTTCTGAACTGGGGCCAGAACTTCTGCCGGAAGTTGGGCCGGATCCATTCCACAGAGATACCTCGACGGAACTTTCGGCTCCTGGCCGGAAATTCCGATCAGGCAAAAACAACACCAGCGGCTCATAAACTCGCTCTCTCGCTGATGGATAGGATGGCTGTGGCGGTGCAAATATGGTTTGTGCAAGAACAAATAATCCCCCACATCCTTCCGAGGTGGACCCCCTCTTGATAGTACGACGATCTAAAATAATAAAATGAGAGAAAGAGAAAAGCGAAAGACCGCCGTCTTCACGAGACTTCAAGAATGACATCCACACACTCCATAAGCTCCATCAATAAACAAGTAACCTGAAACTCAAGCACAAGGTTAGATCACAAGTGGGATTGTCGTCATCACCAAAATAACAAGGAAAAAACATAGTCCTTTCATCAGTGCAAAACGATTGATAAAACTTAGAAAAAATACTAAGAGAGTATCTTCGGAAAAAAATACTAGTAGCATTTTACTTGCAGCTACCAGTAGAGATTCTTTATGTTAGGGATATTGACATTCTATAACATTGATAAAACTTAGAAAATTTTGACTTTGTTCTTTTGCCTTGACTTGCCTAGCCTCAGTTTGTCCAATTTTGAAATGAAGGTAGTATCTTCGAAATAAAGAGAGCTTGTGTCATTCCTCTAATTCCTTAAAATAATGCAAATCATTTTATTCTTATCATCATAGCATGCTGATACACTAGATCAAAGTTTAACCCCTAGCTCAAACGATTATCAAATTTTTATAGTTGCGACATTTATTTTGAAGGTGTTTGTTAATGTAGGATTACAGTTCGTTTCCCAACTAATAGTAATCCCCTTCTGTTCTGTCAAAAAAAGAATACTAGTAGTAGCATTTCAGTTGCAGCTACCAGTACAGATTCCTTATGCGGCACAAATCAGTGCAAAACGAAAACGAAAATAGGTACTACCGGGATTCGAACCCAGGTCGCCAGATTCAAAGTCTGGAGTGCTAACCACTACACCATAGAACCAAGTTGATTAATTTTCACTAAAACGTTATTAGTCTAAGATATTCAAGAGCTAGAGACTGAAAGGTCCAAACCGAGAGAAACAATTACCGCACGTGCGTTTCTGTATACTGTTTCCCTTGCTCAATTCACTCTCACTCATCGATATTTCGTACGAAGCAGAATGAATCTACACACTAAGTAAGTAGTACTCCCTCTGTTTTAAAATATAAGATGTTTTAGGTTTGCGAAGAGAATGTATCTAGACTTGTCTTAGTAGTACCAGTAAGTAAGTATTACTCCCTCTGTTTTAAAATATAATATGTTTTAGGGTTGCGAAGAGAATGTATCTAGACTTGTCTTAATGTGTAGATTCATTCCAAACATGAGTAAACATATATATAAAAGTAGTCTAGATACATTTGCTTCACAAAGCTAAACATCTTATATTTTGAAACGCAGGAAGTACATGTTTATTCCTCATAAAAGTAGTTTGACTGACCATCAGCTAACGTCCGGATCGAATTTAGTATCCCCTCTTGCAAATTAGTGATGTGTCCAGCTAGCCGTCCAGCACAAAGAAGCACATGAATCACACAAGATCGAAATCGATCGTTACACGAACGAGAGTACCGTCCGATGTCATCATTAGTGGAAGTTGCTATCGCGACCGGTCCAATCTCTCAAGTGAAGATCTATACACAAGATTTTCACGCAATGCAAAACTAGCCTGATTTGTAATACCAAGACGAGGCTGCAGCCGGGGCCAAAGCGTTGAGTAGTGTGTTGCCATAAGAATAAGCTTTTTGTTTTGGTTTGGCTGTGGCCAAGCTTGATTTGTAAGACCTTTAAAAAGCTTTCTCCTTAATCAATAAAAATGACATTTTTTTGTCTCGTTTCGAAAAAAACCCAGCCTGATTATCAGTGCCATACACCGATACAAACGAGGACTTCTTTTTTGGCTTTTGATACAAAAGGACTTGCATATGTTTGCAATTTAAAAAAAATAAAAAATGAAATACAGACGCTCTGCCAACATGCTGGATTGAAAAAGTAAAGTTTTTAGATGGCTTAAACAGGTGCAGAAGCCCAAAAGTAATTTTTAAGATCTTTTATAATGGTTGTTTCTTAGTGTCGTATCATAGGTATTTTGCTTATGTGGTATTCTTTTTTTTAAAGAATATAGTTGTTGTATAGGGCGTAAATTTCTTTTTTGACTTTTAGCCATAGAACAAGGCGCGGGTGGTTGTTTCCTCTTATCTTCCGAAACTGACCCCTTTGTGCATTAATACCTTCCTTAAAACGCGGGAGTTTTTCATGCGTGCTGGCCTTTTTATTGGCTTACATGCTGCATGCGGGAGAGGAGAGAAATAACTGTCCAGATTAATAGACATGCCGATCTGGCCGACCTGAAAGTATAGGCTCCCAAGCATCATGTCGACTCCATATCCTACGGATGGAATCGAAGTCCGGGTGAGTGGACGGTGAATTTGATGGTGCCGAAGAGGAGATGGTTCTCCGTCATAGAGGAGTCGAAGATCACGGTCGATGGGGCCATCACGATCGCAACATCAGCATCCTCAGTTCCCATAGACGGCGCCAATTGACAAGGCTTCGACTCGTCAATGCCTATTGTTATATGCTTGGGTTTAGGAGAAGAGGGGAACACTGGAGATCGCAGAACGTCTAACAAACAAGCAATCTGGGACACGAGATTTACCCAGATTCGGACACTCGGAGGAAAATCTTACTCCTGCTTTTCTGTTTTTGATTGATGGCGAAGCCAAAGGTTACAGGGGTGCGTAGATAAGATCTAATGGGTGTGTATGCTAGGGGTTATGGATTGTCCTCCTCGTCGTGCCCTCCTGATCTTTATATGGGGAGGCCAGGTCTCGAGGGTAGGTCGAGTCGGTTACAGATTAGGATTTTTCCCTTTAGCTTTCTATCTAGAGCTAGTCGTGCTCTCCAAGGAGTTGCATCCTTCATGGGTCTGGGTCACCCGAAATCCTCCTGGGCTTCTTCATTAGAAGTACATCGTTGCCTGGGCTTCTGCTAGGCCGGACCGAATAGGCTAATGTTAGGCACCCGTAGGGCATACCCATGTCACTGGGTCTATTGCTAAACCATCTTCTATGCCTACCATGTGTCCATGTTTTTAGTTTTCTAGACTTTTTTTGTCTGTTAATTAATCTTTTTTCTAACCATTATGCATGGAGATGGGTCCATCCTTCAGGAATATAGTCCAGGTCTCATAGGATTTTTTTTCCATTGGAAAGCACCTCTGCCGTTGAACCTTTCTTAATCAACGAGCCAAAATATTTACGCTCTAAGCATAGAGACAGAGGGAGTAGCTAGTAAGATACAATACTTGGGATAAAATCTTGGCTAGTCCAATCACACACATGCATGGAATCATTAAATGACACCCTCCTAAAGAACAACACGATGGAACTCTATTATATGTAAGAGGTATGTTCAAAACATGATGGGTCTCTTTATATGTGCAGAACTTTTATGAAGTCTAGAGACACTACTTTGTCTCCTTTAAGCTCTGATTCCACCATCTTTAGCGCGATTATTCTAATCCCTAACTTCTATGGCTTAAATTTGGTTCTTTCCATGCAAAATTTGTGATATTTTGATGCATGAAAGTCTCTAGTGCTCACAAGATAAAAAAATATACTAGATTTAATAATAGTGAAAAAAGGATTTAGGTGGCTTCAACCCACCGCCCACGTAAATAATTGGTGTTCATATGTGTTGATTTGGTATTGCAGTTTTGATAATGTCTCTCCCAACGTCACACAATCTATTGGCTTGTGTGAAATTTTCTCTCAAGGAGAGACACTTGTCCATACTGATTGCTAAGAAGTGTGCCTTCTTATGTGCTTGTTTCATATGTTGTGAGTTAGTATACAAGTGGCGGTGAAGTATATGTCATTTTTTATCCATATTTCCACAACCTTCTACCCTGAAGGGTGCACACATACGATGCATGAGACCAATAAAATTATTCTTTTGTTAAAAAGTGAAATGCAAACAATTAAATTGTGGTGTAGGAGAGAGAGAGAGAGAGAGAGAGAGAGAGAGAGAGAGAGAGAGAGAGAGAGAGAGAGAGAGAGAGTCAATAAGGGTGTCTCTGGGCTTAAACCCTAGGGTCCCTATTTATAGCACTTGCACTAGGAGAACCAACACCTCTAAATGGATGGTCAGGATGCCCCTGATCAGGGCATCCAAGTTGTTAATCGACATCCCCTAAAAGCTATAATCTTGATTTATTTGATCACAGAAAACTGCAGATCACTTGTATATCCAACAAACTTTTCTCTCAAGGAGACACTTGTTCATACTAATTGCAAGCTACGAAGTGTGATATTCCTCCTTATGTGTTGTTCCATATATTGTGTAGTAACTTAGTATACAAGTGGTGGTTAAGTATACATTATTTTTTTATACTCCCTCCGTCTCAAAATAGATGTCTCAGATTTGCTAAATTTAGACGAATCTAGACACTATTTAGTATATAGGTTTATTCAACTTTTGACAAATCTAAGACATCTATTTTGGGACGGAGGGAGTACATATTTTCAGATCACTTTAGGTGTGTGTGCTACCTCCCAAATTAGCAGGAAATCATTGTCGGTTTCCCAGCACAACCCTCTAACCTGAAGGGTGCACACATACAATGCATGAGATCAATACAATTATTTCTTTGTTAAAATATGTAATGCAAACAATTAAAATGTGGTGTATTGCAAATTTGTATATCGATCTAGAATTACAGTGGAAGCTAATTGGCCCCACGTAAAATATGGTAAGTAGTCGTCAAATATATATACTCCATCGTATATCTGACCAAACTGTCAAGTGTCAACTAGAGTATTAATCAGTCAAGAATAAATCCCGGATCAAATATCGTTGTTCTTGGAGGAGTTCGAATTCGCTGCAGGCGGTGGCGTCATTGCCTGCCCGTGGAAGAGCTGTGGCGCCGTGGATGGCAGCAAGCTGCTCCACAAGTTCCAGTCGATCGTCCCAGCAGCAGCCGCCAGCTGTTCATCAGCAGTAGTACAGGCGCCACCGTTAGTCTGCGAAATAATGTCGCCGTCAAGGGTCGTCGGGCTCTGGAGCGGCGGCGGCATGTCGGAGGAGAACAGCTGCACCTGCTGCTTGGACTCTGCCGCCAGGCTATGGTGATCGTTGCCGCCGACCATCAGCCGCGCGTTGGGGTTGTCGTAGTAGTAGTAGTTGGAGGCGGAGGAGCTGTAGCTGCCGTTCATCATCGGGTACCCGCCGCCGCCGTACGACAACCTGTGCTGTTGGTTTGGCACCGGCTTCACGAACGCGCGGCACACCACCCACCCTTCCTCCTGATCGATCCAATTGCAGATGAAAAATTGAAAAACAATCGATCAGGCCAAGAACTCAACTAATTAACTGGATGCTAACTGAATTAGATGCAGAGAAATGGATGGTGATTTTTGCATGGCACATGCCTGTGTGGGCGCGTGCTCGTTGGACTGGAGGCGGTACTCGTGGATGATCCAGTCGGTCTTGCGGCCGTTGGGTGCGCGGCCGCGGTAGAAGACGAGCGTCTTCCTCATCCCGATGACGGCCGCCGGAGACGACGACGTGGAGGACGACAGGACCGGCTTGTCCCTGCCGGTGGCCTTCCAGAAGCCGGCGGCGGTGGCGCGGTTGGTGCGCGTGCCGCTGGGGTACTTGCGGTCCTTGTAGCTGAAGAAGTAGTACTCCGTCGTCGGATCCTCCTGCCCCCCTCCTCCTCCGCCGCCGCCATACTTGCCACACTTCTCTGCAATTAACATACATACAGCTGGATCAATCTCTCTTCCATCAACAGTTGCAATATTAATTGATGAACCAGGAGGACTGGCAGCTAGGTGATGAAGATTTGAAATTACCTTGGAGATCCCATGGCTCGATCCGGTAGAGGTCGACCTCCTGGATGATGTCGAGGTCGATCTTGTGGGCGGACACCTTCCTGGCGAGGTAGTAGCCGACGAGCTCCTCCTCCGTGGGATGGAACCTGAACCCTGGGGGCACCGTGTTGCAGGAAGCAGACTCCTCCATTGCCACTTGCCAAGCCACCTCTAGCTAGCAGCTAGCCGAACGATGTCTGGCTGGCCCGATGGATCTCGAGATCAGATGATGTTCTGCGTGCTAGAGCATGCACAGGCTATCAGCTTTTAGTCTCTCACAACTCAGAGCAGGCATGTGCATGTGTATCTGGATGGGCCAGGCAGGAAGAAAGGTCCTAGAAATAGAGGAAGGCATGCACTGCACTCATGCAATTCAGGATGACCGACCTAATCAGTTGTTGCACCATACCTTACCATACTACCATACCTAAGGCAGTCGTAGGCTCGTACATAAATTAATACTGTAATAATAATAATACACACATCATTGTTTCGGATTAGACTAGTATTATTCATAGGAGAAAAATCTAGCTAGAACAGTTCCCTTATACTGTACTACTACTTAAGAGCTAGGCTGCTAAATGCTAATACTATGTAGGTTTCAGACATGGGTCGGTTAATTAGGACTAGTAGCTAGCTCCATCAGCTTGTGACATACCAAAGCAGGAAACAATCTATCCAATGATGGATCCAATGTAGTACTACTAGTTTTCTGGACGGTGTGTAGTGAACCTTTTTTGGAAGGTAGAGAGGGTCTCCTAGCTTGGAGTGCACTTCAGGGCTCAATTCTCACTCACATCCACCATCCGTATACTATTAGTACTAGTACGATCCTTCTCTGTCACCTACAGCCTTCAGGACTGCACCGCATAATACATTAATAATATACAAAAAAAAAGAACTATATATATATATTATATAGCCAACTTTAAAAAAAGTATTTCTTCCGATCCATACTTGTTACTAAAATGGATGTATCTAGTAATATGGATCTGAGGGAGTATATTATATAGCCGATGTGATTATGACAAATGTTTCAACAAACGACCAGATCGATCGACGGATACGACAACAGAAGGCATATACAAGTACTTGGGTGTATATATAAAATCTCACCAAACTAATCAAGAGCTAGATGATGATAGATCGACGATGCCAAGGAATAGGCCTGGTTGTAGCTAAAGGGACTTGTGGCCTATTTACACACACGACAACAAGATGATAAATGCATTATGCATGCCGAGTTCAAAGGCTACTAGAACTTGAAGCTAGCTAGCTGATGTAAAGATGAGGGTTGCAAGTTAGAACAAGCTAGTGCGCCGCGTGGGAGTGGACATCTGCAACTAGCTACCAAGCGCGTGTAGAAGGCTTGCTTAGGCGGTTAATAAGTCATCAACAAGCGACCACCACCTCCACCACTAACTGTGAAAGCGACATGCAGTTTCCCAGTTGAGACATAAGAGCAATAATTATTTTCTAAAAATATTATGTATATACTACAATAAACAATTTTTTCCCTTCCCTTATATGTGTCGAGAGAGCGCACAATTTGGTTTTTTCGAGACCTAATCACCTAATAGCAAATTGCAGAACAAAATTCTAGAAAGAATATGCATATGGAATTGATAACTGTTTCACCTTTTCTTTTCGATGTCGCATAACTTCGAGCGAAACGTTTGGTTATGTGGCTTAAGGCCCCGCTTGTTTCATCGTTTAAGTTACCGGTTAGATCCGAACATTACGGAGCATGCAGAGGTTTTAGCGGGACCTTGATTGGTCCGTAATATTTACACCCATTTTTGGCTAAAATCCAGGAAACCAAGCGGGGCCTAAGGTGTGACACATGCGACGCTCGATAGGGTGAGACAAGCAGTGGATGAGGGGTCGAGGGAGTACAAAGAATGGGAATGAGGTGAAAAAAGGCGGCCGAGAGGAGGGCATGGCTGGCTGGCACGCTGGTGAGCTCAATGGCGGACACCAACGGGGTGGTGGAGTATCAACATTAGTGGCACTATCAAAGATGAAACCAGGTAGTGGCACACTCTGCCTCCAAATGGATAATGACCATATCTTGATCAGAACAAAGAGAGAATGAAATGGCGAGAGGAGGAGGATAGCGTCGACGAATATTTACATATTTTTACAAACACCGTGCATGTACAAATATATGATGAGGTGTCCATGTCCATGCACGAATATAAGAGAGTCCTCTAGAACATCGCACCCCAATTGTGCATGGAAATGACTCGTGAACAGATAAAGAATAAATCCCGTGAAATCTAGGATTTGAACCAACAAATACATATCCTTGCTTTTGTTGGATTTTGAGGCCGGATGGATCAGATTGATCTTGACTTGGAGGCCAAGACATGAAACACATGTACGGATTAGAGGTCATTTTTTTGAACGATAACTAGGTCCAGAAGACCCTAGAAGCTGCATGTTATAAACATGACATGTACAAATTACAGAAAGGCCCTTAGCATGAAGCGTCCTAGAAAAACTAGATAAAACAGAAAAGGGCCTCTCTTTTGCAAAAAGCACCCTAGGACTAAAAAATAAAAAGCAATCAAGTCCTCGAGTGCCTCCACCACCGATCTCTGGCGACCTCCAGCCGACGGCGAGGTACAAGGAGTCTCTTGCTCGTGACGCTCCACTAACCGGAGAGGAAGCTACGCCGCCGGCCACCTTGCAATCAACAGGGACACACCACTTGTTGATGGCGAGGTGCCGAGTACCGACGTTGCGCTTCGAAGGAGGGCCTCCGATGGAGGTTTTATCCCGCTGTCGCCATTCGACAAGAAAAGGCAGCAGTCCGACAGCATCTTCGCCGCCATCGGACCACTGCGAGAAAGCTCCACAAGCAGCACCACCAACCTTCCAATGGAGCTCGAGGAGGAAGAAAACCATCTCACCAACCTTTGCCTCATCACCACTGCGGCGAATTGGAAGAGGAGGGAGGAAGGCTTCTTCATCCCGCAACACCAAATCCGTCCCCTCCACAGGGGACCAGAGTCACCTTCTCCAGATCGACGAGGTGGGCACAGACCAGCTTCTCCACTCCTCCCGCCTCCACGGCCGTCCAGGAGCAAAGCAGCCTCACCAAGCTTTGTGCCGACGCACCCTTCCCCCTCGCCACCATAGCCGGCCGAGACAGGGCACCCCCCACCACCACCTCTCGAATGGAAACCCGCATCACCGAAGTTATTGGACGACGCGGTTTCCCTTCTTTTCTTCCTTGGCTCCAACCATCGGAGCAAGAGAGAATCAAGGAGGAACCCTAAAAGCTTCAAGATCTGGCTGCCTAGATCTGAAGCACCGCAACCTCTACCAGGAAAAAGCCTACTACTGGCACAAGGCCAAGTAATCTAAACCCTAAAACTACTCCGGCGACCCCTAGCCGCCACCTCCCACCAGCTATTCTAGCGAGAGGGGCGTGGGCGAGCCCCGATCTCTCGCAAACGACTCTCAAAGAAACAGGGGGTGGAGGAGAGAAGGAGCGGTACCCAAAATGGATAGGCACAGATTAGAGGTCGTAGTGAATGGAAAGAAATTCTAAAGCCACAAAACACCCTTGAACCTCTAGACAGTCTAGGGTTTAGCTCATAGTCATAGCCGCCATAGCAAACACCTAAATGTTATAAGAAAAGCACATAGCAGAGTTTAGAGTTGCTATCTGCATTTGGGCTAGGCCTGGATGTCAGTAAACCATGTTGTCGAATACCTGGTACCGGTGTACCCCGATCCGTTTGTGAATGGCTTGCCCATCGATGCCTAGTCAGGCCTCGCGAGGGGGCAGGAGACCCCCTCCCGAGGGTCACCACGACTGGCTACCTCGGGAGGCCTACAACGGATAGAGCTGGAACGGGCTACCTTCCTCCGAAAGGTCCAGGCCTAAAATATCTTGTCGGCGTGATCAACCGCACCGACAAAGGGAATACGACAAGTTCAGCGGTGGCATTGTATGCCACCCCGAAGCAGTCCCGAGGTAGGAACTCGGTCAAAAGAAGGGTTGTCGGGGCCTAGCTGGAAGGATGGTCCCCCTGCTTTGGTGCATTAGGACAAAAGGAGGCGCGCCGTGGACCAGGGCGTCAGTGGTGACCGAAGCCCGGGACAGGACTGGAGCTCCCTAGGCAGCATAGACTCGTTCCATGCAAAGTAGTCTCGTGGACCAAGACCTCGAGGAACGACACTTTGGAAGCCCTTCCCGCCCAAGAATTCATGGGTTTCGCGGCATAGTAAATCAAAATTTTCTACGGATGCGAACAGAGGGGAAGCCAAGATCTAATCTAGGAGATGCAAACAACAAGAGAGATAGGATTAGATCTTCATACCCTTGAAGATTCGCACAGCAGAACGTTCGTCGGAACGTGGGTGATGTAGTCGTACTCGCTTCTCCTCCTCGCGATCCGATCCGATCTAGCACCACAAGTGGCGGTGCCTCCGTGAGATGCACACGTGCAGCACCTCGACGTCTCCTCCTTCCTTGGTCCAGCAAGTATGGTGGAGAGATGGATTGGATCTACAACGCGACGGTGTGGTGTATATGGTGGAGAATTTCTGCAGCAGGGCTTCGCCTACAAACAGTCGGGAGGGAGAGAGGAGGGCAGCAGGGCAGCTAGGGTTGGAGGGGAAGGTGTGAGGGGGTGGTGCGCCCCCACCCCTCTTTATATAGAGGGGGGCGCATCCCTAGCCCCTCCCCCAAGCCCAAACCGGCGGCCCCAAGGAGGAGGAGTGGGGGGCAAGGAAACCCCCCTTCTAGAAGGTCTATCTCGAGTTTAAACCTCTCTAGGCCGGCTGGGCCCTATGGGGCCTTGTTCCCCTGGCCCAATGTGGCCAGGGAACTCCCTCATAGGCTCATGCCCCCTCCCGGAAGGTGGGGCCACGTTGGTCCCCTTCTGGAAGGATCTAGAAGCTTCCGGTACAATACCGATTAATCCGGAACAATTTCGAACTCCGAAAACTGCACTGCCTTATATGAATCTTATTCTCCGGACCACTCCGGAACCTCTCGTGATGTCCCGGATCCCATCCGAGACTCCGAACAAAAACTCATAAACCAATTATCCAATCTATCCTAGCGTTGAGACACGTTAAGTGTGTGACCCTGCGGGTTCGAGAATATGCAGACATGATCTTCTATCAATAATCAACAGCGGGGTCTGGAAACCCATATTGACTCCCACACATTCATCGATGATCATATCGGATGAACCACGATGCCAGGATTCAATCAATCCCATATATATATTCCCTTCGTCTCACGATATTTTACTTGCCCGAGATTCGATCGTCGGTACCGTCATACCTAGTTCAATCTCGTTCACAGCAAGTACTTTACTCGTTCCGTAATCCGATATCACTTTGTGATTAACTCCTTAACCACATGCTTGCAAGCGGTGTTGATATCGATTACCGAGTGGGCCCGAAGTATATCTCTCCGACTTGGGAGGGACAAATCCCATCTCGATACATACAACCCAACAGATACTTTCCGATCACCTGAGAGACACCTTTATGATCACCCTCTCATAGGATGACGTTTGATGACCTCAAAGCTTTCTTCCGATACCAGGGAGTTGTATTATCTCATGGTCTAAGGAATACAATATTTGACATAAGAAAAGCTTCGCAAAGACGAACACGATGACACGATCTAATTGCTTCGCTTAGTTTGGGTCTGTCCACCATACCATTCTCCCAATGATATGATCTCATTATCAATTGACAACTCATGTCTATGGTTAGGAAACCTTAACCATCATTTATCAATGAGCTAGTCCATAGAGGCGTACTAGGGACACGGTGTTGTTCACAAACCACACAAGTATTAAAGTTTCCTCTTAATACAATTCTAGCATGGAATATAAACATTATCATGAACAAGAATTATAATAATAATAGCTTTATTATTACCTCTGGGGCATAATTCCAACAGTCTCCCACTTGCACTAGAGTCAATAATCTAGTTTACATTTGGCAACAATCTCACACCCATGGCACTGAGTTGCTGATCATGTTTTACACGTGGAAGAGGTTTAGTCAATGGATCTGCGACATTCAGATCTGTATGTACTTTGCTAATCTTCAGATCTCCATCTGCTATATAATCTCGGATTATATGAAACTTGCGGTTGATACGCTTGGTCTTTGGATGATATCTTGGTTCCTTAGCGAGTGCTATGGCGCCAGTGTTGTCACACAATATCTCCAGTGGGTCCAATGCACTTGGAACCACTCCAAGCTCAGTGATGAAGTTTCTGATCCAAACTCCTTCACTTGACGCTTCTGAAGCAGCCATGTATTCCGCTTCTACTGTAGATCCCGCGATCACGCTTTGCTTGCAGCTTCTCCAGCTCACAGCTCCTCCATTCAAAATATACACGTATCCTGTCTGAGATTTAGAATCATCCTTGTCGGTGTCGAAACTAGCATCGACGTAACCTTTTATGACGAGCTGTTCATCACCCCCATAGACTAAGAACATTTCTTTAGTCCTATTTAGGTACTTTAGGATGTTCTTCACGGCTGTCCAGTGTTTCACTCCTGGATCACTTTGATATCTGCTCATCAAACTAAGAGCATTGGACACATCCGGTCTAGTACACAGCATGGCATACATGATGGAACCTATGGCCGAGGCATAAGGCACTTTGCTCATAGCTTCCCTATCATTTACCGTAGCTGGACACTGAGCCTTGCTCAATATCTTACCTGACAACATAGGCACCGAACCTTTCTTTGCCTTGTCCATTCTGAACCTTTTCAGAACTTTGTCTAGGTATGTACTCTGGCTTAAAGCTATCAGGCGTCTTTGTCTATCTCTATAGATCTTGATGCCCAATATATAAGCAGCTTCACCTAGGTCTTTCATTGAAAAACACTTGTTCAAATAACTCTTCACATCGTTAAGCATGTTAATGTCATTTTCAATAATCAATATGTCATCCACATATAGTACCAGAAATGTCACCGAGCTCCCACTCACTTTCTTGTAGATGCAAGCTTCGTAGCAATTTGGAACAAATCCAAAGATCTTGATCACTTGATCAAAACGAAGGTTCCAACTCCGAGATGCTTGCTTCAGTCCATAAATGGAACGCTGAAGTTTGCATACTTTATCAGCATCCTTAGGATCGACAAAACCTTCGGGTTGCATCATATACAACTCTTCATCAATGTTGCCATTGAGGAACGCAGTCTTGACATCCATCTGCCATATTTCATAATCATGAAACGCAGCAATTGCTAATAAAATCCTAATGGACTTAAACATCACTACGGGAGAGAAAGTCTCATCGTAGTCAACCCCTTGAACTTCTCGAAAACCTTTCGCGACAAGCCGTGCTTTATAGACGGTAACATTACCATCCGCGTCCGTTTTCTTCTTGAAGATCCATTTGCACTCAACGGCCTTTCGGTCGCTAGGAGGGTCCACCAAAGTCCATACTTGGTTTTCGCTCATGGATCCCAATTCGGATTTCATGGCTTCTAGCCATTTCTCAGAGTCTGGGCTCATCATCGCTTCCTCATAGTTCGTAGGTTCACTGTCTTCTACTAACAAGACAGTCAAGACAGGGTTGTCGTACCACTCAGGAGGGGCACGCGACCTTGTCGACCTGCGACGTTCAGTAGCAGCATCGTCCGAAGCTTCATGATCCTTGTCATTAGCTTCCTCTATTGTTGGTGCAGGCGGCACTGGAACAATTTCAGGTGCTGCGCTGCTCTCCAATTCAAGAGAAGGTTCAATAACCTCGTCTAGCTCTACTTTCCTCCCACTCACTTCTTTCGAGAGAAACTCCTTCTCAAGAAAGGAACCGTTCTTTACGACAAACACTTTGCCTTCGGTTCTGTGATAGAAGGTATACCCAATAGTTTCCTTAGGGTATCCTATGAAGACGCATTTCTCCGCTTTGGGTTCGAGCTTGTCCAGCATCAACTTCTTGACGTAAGCTTTGCATCCCCAAACTTTAAAAAACGACAACTTAGGTTTAGCACCAAACCACAGTTCATACGGTGTCGTCTCAACGAATTTAAATGGAGCCCTATTTAAAGTGAATGCAGCGGTTTCTAATGCATAACCCCAAAATGATAACGGCAAATCAGTAAGAGACATCATTGATCGGACCATATCTAATAGGGTTCGATTCCGGCGTTCAGACACACCATTGCGCTGTGGTGTTCCGGGTGGCGTGAGTTGTGAAACGATTCCACTTGCTTTAAGATGCGTGACAAAATCATAACTCAAATATTCACCTCCACGATCGGATCGTAGAAACTTAATCTTTCTGTTACGATGGTTCTCCACTTCATTCTGAAATTCTTTGAACTTTTCAAATGTTTTAGATTTATGTTTCATTAAATAGATATACCCATATCTACTTAAGTCATCGGTAAAAGTGAGAAAATAGCGATATCCACCGTGCGTCGAAACACTCATCGGTCCGCATACATCGGTATGTATAATTTCTAACAAGTCCGTTGCTCGCTCCATCATACCGGAGAACGGGGTTTTGATCATCTTGCCCATGAGGCATGGTTCGCATGTGTCAAATGATTCAAAATTAAGAGACTCCAAAAGTCCATCAGAATGGAGTTTCTTCATGCGCTTACACCAATATGACCTAGACGATAGTGCCACAAATAAGTAGTATTATCACTATCTACTTTGCATCTCTTAGCCTCAATGTTATGGATGTGTGTTTCATCCCTTTCGAGATTTAGAAGAAATAAACCATTCACAAGAGGTGCATGACCATAAAAGATGTTACTCATATAAATAGAACAACCATTATTCTCCGATTTAAATGAATAACCGTCTTGCAATAAACACGATCCAGAAATAATGTTCATGCTCAACGCAGGCACATAATAACATTTATTAAGGTTTAAAAACTAATCCCGCAGGTAAAACTAAGGAGAGCATGCCGACGGCCATCACATCAACTCTTGATCCGTTGCCAACGCGCATCGTCACCTCATCCCTCGCAAGCCGCCGTCTATTCCGTAGCTCCTGTTTCGAGTTACAAATATTAGCAACTGAACCAGTATCAAATACCCAGGCACTACAACGAGGGCTAGTAAGGAAAACATAAATAACATGTATATCAAATATACCTTTGATGGTGCCAGCCTTCTTGTCCGCTAAGTACTTCGGACAGTTGCGCTTACAGTGACCCTTGTCCTTGCAATAGAAGCACTCAGTGTCCGGCTTAGGACCAGACTTGGGCTTCTTCTCAGCAGGGGCAGTGCGCTTGCCGCCGCCCTTCTTGAAGGGCTTCTTTGCACCCTTACCTTTATTAGAGGAGGGCTTGTTGACCATCAACACATGATTATCCTTCTTGATGTCAACTTCCGCGGCCTTCAGCTTTGCGAAGAGCTCGGTGATCGTATTAGTGGAACCAATCTGATTATGAGTCACTACAAAACTTTTGTAGCTGGGAGGGAGTGATTGCAGAACCCTGTCAATCTTGAGCTCCTCTGGAATCGTGCATTCCAGTTGCTCAAGGCGTTGAGTGTAGCCCGTCATCTTAATGGCGTGCTCACTAACGGAACTCCCTTCCTCCATCTTGCAGTTAAAGAACTTCTCAGAGATCTCATATCTCTCAGAACGGGCCTGAGTCTGAAACATGGTTTTCAGCTCTTCGAGAATCTCAAAGGGCCCGGGATAGTCTTCAAAATGATTTTGAAGTTCCGGTTCCATAGCAAACAACATGGTGCTCTTAATCACACCATAATCATCTTTGCACGACTGATAGACAGCTTCCTCATCAGCCGGCGCAGTTGCAGCAGGGGGGTCACCTAACGCTTTCCCAAGGACATAGTCCTTTTGACCGCCAGAGAGAATGATTCTTAGATTGCGGAACCAATTGGTGAAGTTAGACCCATTGTTCTTAAGCTTTTCTTTCTCAGCAAAAACGTTGAAGTTGAAGTTGGACTTAGCCATGTGATCTACAATATTTGCAAGTACAAATTAGACTATGTTCATGATAACTAGTTCAACTTTTAATCAAATTACTAGATGAACTCCCACTAAATTCAACATCCCTCAAGTTGTTTAGTGAACACGATCCAAATTCACCACACCTAATCCGATCATCACGAGAAGAGATGTGGTTTCAATGGTGGACAACGAAGTGTCGATCATATCATTCATATGACTCATGCTTAACCTTTCGGTTCTTGTGTTCCGAGGCCATGTCTGTACATGCTAGGCTCGTCAAGTTAGACCCAAGTATTTCCGCGTGTGCAAAACTGGCTTGCACCCGTTGTATGTGAGCGTAGAGTCTATAGCACCCGATCATCACGTGATGCTTGGACACGGCGAACTTTCGCAACGGTGCATACTTGGGGAGAACACAGTTTTTATCTTGATCTTTAAGTGAGGAATCATCTTATAATGCTACCGTCGCGATCTAAGCATAATAAGATACATAAAAGGATAAACATCACATGCATATAACTTTAATGTGACATGGTATAGCCAATCTTCGCGCAATGATCTCCATCTTGTGCGCTCCGGCATGATCTCCATCACTCCACCATGATTGCCTCCACCACGAATAGCAACTACAACTATTGCTAACTACTTAGCGATAAAGTGAAACTATTACATAGCGCATAAGAAGTTGACACACAGGTCATACACACTTATAAAGACAACCATATGGCTCCTGCCGGTTGTGTACTCATCGACATGCAAGTCGTGAAACATTACAAAACATGATCATCGCATACATTATACACATCACATCTTGGGCCATACCATATCACAGAAAACACTCCCTGCAAAAACAAGTTAGACGCCTCTACTTTGTTGTTGCATGTTTTACGTGGCTTATGGGAGTAGATGATAAGAACGATTCTTACCTACGGAAAGCCACAACGGTGATATTATGGTTGCCAAACTCCGGTGTTAATACCATGACAACTATAGTGAGAGAAACTGACATCCACCAGCCGCATGTGTGGAACAAGCCACACGTCAAGTGCGGAGCCGGTCTCGCGAACGACGTCGCGTAAGGTTGGCCTGGACCGCTTCAATCTCACTATCCCGCGTTATAAGAAGAACACAAACAAGAGGCTTGCAACAGAAAACAGCAACGCCCGCAACAACCATGTTGCGTTCTACTCGTGAAACACATCTACGCATAGATCTAGCTCTGATACCACTGATGGGTTTCGCGGCATAGTAAATCAAAATTTTCTACGGATGCGAACAGAGGGGAAGCCAAGATCTAATCTAGGAGATGCAAACAACGAGAGAGATTGGATTAGATCTTCATACCCTTGAAGATTCGCACAGCGGAACGTTCGTCGGAACGTGGGTGATGTAGTCGTACTCGCTTCTCCTCCTCGCGATCCGATCCGATCTAGCACCACAAGTGGCGGTGCCTCCGTGAGATGCACACGTGCAGCACCTCGACGTATCCTCCTTCCTTGGTCCAGCAAGTATGGTGGAGAGACGGATTGGATCTACAACGCGACGGCGCGGTGTATATGGTGGAGAATTTCTGCAGCAGGGCTTCGCCTACAAACAGTCGGGAGGGAGAGAGGAGGGCAGCAGGGCAGCTAGGGTTGGAGGGGAAGGTGTGAGGGGGTGGTGCGCCCCCACCCCTCTTTATATAGAGGGGGGGCGCAGCCCTAGCCCCTCCCCCAAGCCCAAACCAGCGGCCCCAAGGAGGAGGAGTGGGGGGCAAGGAAACCCCCCCTTCTAGAAGGTCTATCTCGAGTTTAAACCTCTCTAGGCCGGCTGGGCCCTATGGGGCCTTGTGCCCCTGGCCCAATGCGGCCAGGGCACTCCCTCATAGTCCCATGCCCCTACCGGAAGGTGGGGCCACGTTGGTCCCCTTCCGGAAGGTTCTAGAAGCTTCCGGTACAATACCGATTAATCCGGAACAATTCCGAACTCCAAAAACTGCACTGCCTTATATGAATCTTATTCTCCGGACCACTCCGGAACCTCTCGTGATGTCCCGGATCCCATCCGAGACTCCGAACAAAAACTCATAAACCAATTATCCAATCTATCCTAGCGTCGAGACACGTTAAGTGTGTGACCCTGCGGGTTCGAGAATATGCAGACATGATCTTCTATCAATAATCAACAGCGGGGTCTGGAAACCCATATTGACTCCCACACATTCATCGATGATCATATCGGATGAACCACGATGCCAGGATTCAATCAATCCCATATATATATTCCCTTAGTCCCACGATATTTTACTTGCCCGAGATTCGATCGTCGGTACCGTCATACCTAGTTCAATCTCGTTCACAGCAAGTACTTTACTCGTTCCTTAATCCAATATCACTTTGTGATTAACTCCTTAACCACATGCTTGCAAGCGGTGTTGATATCGATTACCGAGTGGGCCCGAAGTATATCTCTCCAACTTGGGAGGGACAAATCCCATCTCGATACATACAACCCAACAGATACTTTCCGATCACCTGAGAGACACCTTTATGATCACCCTCTCATAGGATGACGTTTGATGACCTCAAAGCTTTCTTCCGATACCAGGGAGTTGTATTATCTCATGGTCTAAGGAATACAATATTTGACATAAGAAAAGCTTCGCAAAGACGAACACGATGACACGATCTAATTGCTTCGCTTAGTTTGGGTCTGTCCACCATACCATTCTCCCAATGATATGATCTCATTATCAATTGACAACTCATGTCTATGGTTAGGAAACCTTAACCATCATTGATCAATGAGCTAGTCCATAGAGGCGTACTAGGGACACGGTGTTGTTCACAAACCACACAAGTATTAAAGTTTCCTCTTAATACAATTCTAGCATGGAATATAAACATTATCATGAACAAGAATTATAATAATAACAGCTTTATTATTGCATATAGGGCATAATTCCAACAAGAATTGGGGGAAGAGGCCTGGCGCCGCTATATAAGGGGCCCTTCTCCTACCTTAGAACGGGTCAATCCCAGCGATCTAAAACCCTAGACTTTCATCCACCATTGTACCCTCGTGAAGCAAGCGAGCAATACAACAAAGTAGGAGTAGGGGATTTACCTCCTCACGAGGGTCCTAAATCTAGGTAAGAAAACCAGTGTCACCTCTCTATTGTGTGCTTGCGCCGCCGTCGCCACCTTCACTGAGGCTCCTTGGAATTGCGTGTTGATCCTCCTCACGAACCAAGGGACCGTTGGACCCTAGTTCATTCGCGGCACAAATCTCCGACACATGTGCCTCTCATATCAATCTTGTTAGAGTTAGTAGGTGGATTCTTCTATTGCATTACCCTAAGTATACTCTTGTATACATGGTAGATGTAAATATGTGTATTGATAGACGACACTGAAGGGATACGGGTAGGCTACACTAGCGCAAAACAAAATTTTCTACCGCGTAAACCAGGATTACTGTTGTCATAGATCACGGGATTACCACTAGACGCGCAGTTGCGGAACTTGATGAAGAGCGTCGAGGTAGTGCAGACAATCTGCGTATCCTCCTAGTTCTCGTCCCACGAGTAGCTCCCCTTGCGCGTCTCGTCCAAGCGCTACAGATGCAGCGCCTCTGAGGTATCCACACGTACAGGGTGGAAGCATTAGACGCCGGACTGCTAGGTCCGCGCGTGCAACACAGGTGTGAGGAGTGGCGGCTGGGTGGAATGGTCTAACCCTGGTCAGCACGCCCCACCCTCTCTTATATAGGCATCCCCAGTGGGCTTCTACATTAGCAGCCCATTAGTAGCCTAAGCCTGGTCTAATTCGGATCCAATCCTTATTAGGCTTCCAGCCCCTTAAGTGTGTGACCCTATAGGTTCATATACGTATAGACATGACATGAATACACTTATTCTGTCAATAGTTGGTAGCGGCCTCTAGCAAGACGTGCCAACTCCTAAACGCATACAATGATCATATCGGATGAACCATCACAAGGTTTAGTACATGTCTTTCCCTTTGCCTCACGATATTTGGTCTAGCTCCAAGCTGACCTCCCTTTCTCAATACTATGATTTGGAATCCCTTTACTAGGTTAACTCTTAACCATATGTAGCACGACCATGCATTTCTGGATCCGATCACTCGAGGGGCCCAGAGATATCTCTCTCAAGTAGAGAGGGGCAAATCCCATCTTGATTGACCATGCCT
This sequence comes from Avena sativa, assembly GCA_916181665.1. Taxonomy (NCBI): domain Eukaryota; kingdom Viridiplantae; phylum Streptophyta; class Magnoliopsida; order Poales; family Poaceae; genus Avena; species Avena sativa. The sequence continues at coordinate 359,887,499 of OV702299.1, read as the reverse complement.
TGCAGCATGCTTCAGGACAAACCCGAAAGCTACCTTTATAACTACCCAGTTACGGAGTAGCGTCTGATAGCCCCAAAGTATGTTGATCCACATCTCAAGTACATGCGACAATCTCAGGTCTAAGGACAAAACGTACACGATGTGTAGAGAGAGAGCTGTAACTAATTGCCAGTCTCAAGTTGGATCAGTCCAACCCCATGTTCATAACATGTGTCCACATCATTGGTTTGACATCTCCATGTCTATGACTTGCGAAACATAGTCATCAACCAATCAATATGCTAGCCTAATATTCACATGTCTCCTCACATGAACTCCGACTAGGGACAACTATAAAATAACCATACAAGTAAAGAGTTTTATAAACAGTTCACATAATTGCCAATCAATACAAGTTGCCTGATATGGATATTTAAGGAACATTACAATAACTCATGGATACATAAGAAATATAATCATCTCTATGATTGCCTCTAGGGCATATTTCCTTCAGTCTCCCACTTGCACTAGAGTCAATCTAGATTGTATCTAATACCTATTGCTCTTGCGTGCGCCTCATGCGCAGGCTGCATGAGTGGCTTGGTAAAGGGATCAACAACATTTGAGTCTGTATGTATTTTGCATATCATGACACTACCATCCTCAACGAACTCACGAATTTGATGGTAACACATGTGAATATGTTTGTTCTTCTAGTGTTGTCTAGGTTCCTTGGCTTGTGCAATAGCACCATTGTTGTCACAATAAACGTCCATGGGATTGGACGCGCCCTGAACCACACCAAGAGCGATCAGGAAATTCCTAATCCAAACAGCTCCCTTTGCAGCCTCCGAGGCGGCAATATATTCAGCTTCTGTTGAAGAGGAGGCCACCGTATCTTGCTTGGAACTTTTCTAACTCACAACACCACCATTCATGACAAACACATAACCAGATTGCGATCTGGAATCATCTGAGTTATTAAGGTAACTCGCATCTGTGTAACCCCTTACACTGAGTTCATCCTCACCCCCATAAACTAGGAACACATCCTTAGCCCTTCTCAAGTACTTAAGGATATTATTTACCGCTGTCCAGTGACCTTCACCTAGATCAGCCTGATATCTTCTTGTAACACTTAGAGCATAGGAAACATCTGGGCGAGTACATATCATTGCATACATGATGGATCCAATAGCCGAAGCATATGGAATCCTGCTCATGCGCTCACGCTCATCAGTAGTCGAAGGACACTGAGTCTTGTTGAGTTTTATGCCGTGAGACATGGGCAAGAACCCCTTCTTAGCCTCTTCCATGCTGAACCGTTTCAACACTTTGTCAATGTATGTACTCTGGCTTAATCCAATTAGCCTCCTTGATCTATCTCTATAGATCTTGATGCCCAAAATATATGTCGCTTCTCCTAAGTCCTTCATCGAAAAACTATTTTTCAACGAGGTCTTAACAGACTCGAGCATAGGAATGTCATTTCCAATCAGTAATATGTCATCTACATATAAGATTAGAAATACCAGCGCTCTCCCACTTTCCTTCTTGTAAACACAAGGTTCTTGTTCGTTTTTGATGAAGCCAAACTCCTTTACAATTTCATCAAATCGAATGTTCCAACTCCGAGATGCTTGCTTCAGCCCATAAATGGACTTCAGAAGTTTGCATACCTTTCCAGCATTGTTTGGATCGACAAAACCTTCGGGATGCATCATATACACGTCCTCAGTTAGGATTCCATTTAGGAAAGCCGTCTTGACATCCATCTGCCATATTTCATAGTCGAAATGTGCAGCAATGGCTAGAATGATCCGTATAGATTTAAGCATCGCTACAGGCGAGAAATTCTCGTCGTAGTCAACTCCTTGAACTTGTTGAAAACCTTTTGCAACAAGTCGAGCTTTATGGAAGTGAACATTTCCATCCATATCAATCTTCTTCTTATAGATCCATTTGCACATCAGTATGTATGAGTTCCAACAAGTCTGTCGCTCTCTCGGGTAAACCCGAAAAAGGCGATTTGGTCATCTTTCCAAGTAAACAAGCCTGACATGTCTCGTATGATTCAAAATCAAACGAAGTTAGAATACCATCACCATGGAGCTTCTTCATGCGCTTTTCACTTATATGCCCCAAACGACAATGCCATAAATAGGTAGGACTCAAATCATTAGGTCGAAGCCTTTTAGCACCAACATTGTAAACATATGCATCATCAAGATTTAAAATAAATAACCCATTCACAATGGGAGCATTAGCCATAAACATATGATTCTTAGAGATTACACAACCATTGTTTGCACTCGCGAATGAATAACCATCCCTCATCAAACATGAAGGTGATAAAATGTTTCGACCCATACTAGGAATGTAATAACAATTATTCAACTCCATAATAAATCCTGACGGAAGGTGAAGTTGCATGACGTCGACGAACAATGCCTTGCATGACAAAAATCCAAGAGTTAACATAGGAATTGCAAACCCTTGCATGACAATGCCTTGCATGACGAACAATGCAGCAACCCTTGCTTTATTTCCGACGCGAAAATCCACTTTGCCTTTCTGCACTACTCTAGTCCTTATTAGCCCCTGCATTGAATTGCAAATATGAGCAACCGATCCGATATCAAATACCCAAGAGTTAACATAGGAATCAGCGAGAAGAATGTCCACAACATTTACAACAAGCGTACCTGAGTGGGAAGTACTCTTACTTCCACTCTTCCTCAAATAAGCCTGGTACTTGTTGCAGTTTCTTTTCTAGTGGCCATGTTCATGACAAAAGAAGCACTCAGTGTCTTCTACAGGTTCAGCCTTTTGCTTGGGTGCAGGATTAGGGATCGTATCCTTAGCCTTGCCCTTCTTCTTCTTCCAAGAAGTACCCTTTTTCTTGAAGCTAGGCTTGTTCTGCACAGCCATCATATGGCTATGCCCTGCACACTTCTTCATGTCACTTTCTGCTGTTTTTAGCATCACACATAACTCATTAAGGCCCTTCTCCACCCCATGCATATGGTAGTTCGAAATGAACTGCCCATAGCTGGATGGAAGAGACACCAAAATGAAGTCAGTGGCCAACTCTTGGCCTAGTGGAAAACCAAGCTTTTCCAAAGTCTGACTGTAACCAACCATTTTGATCACATGGGGGCCTACAGCTGCTCCCTTTGCTAGCTTGCATTCGACAAAGGACTTGGTAACATTGTACCTCTCAGTCCTTGCCTGATCTTGGAACATGTCCTTAAGCGCAACGATCATATCGTACGCATCCTGATCCTCAAACTTCTTTTGAAGTTCAGGTTCCATGCATGCAAGCATAAGATAACTAACCTCAAGAAAATCATCACATGCTCTCTTGTAGGCATTCTTTAGGGCAGCAGATGCATTATCAGCAGGTTCATCGGGGATTGGGGTATCCAGAACCGTTTCCTTTTTATCAGACCTGAGAACAATTCTCAGGTTACAGACCCAGTCCGTATAGTTTATTCCATTTAGTTTATCTTTGTCAAGAATCGAACGCAAAGAAAAAGGTGATGTAGTGTTCGGTGCCATTGATCTACAACAGAAAAAATTCAAAATACTAAGCCATGTAACCATGAAAGAGTAAAACATATTAAACAATTTAATAGCATATACTCCCACTTAAATCAATATCCCTCTATTGATACTAAGTGATTCAAGATCCACAATTAACAAGTCGACTAGTGAGATTTAGCATCACTTCTAGAAGACAAGGTAAATCGGTAAGCAACACTTGCTAATCATATCACATATGACTCTTGTTGTTGGGTGACATCTGTATGTCAAAACTAGGCGCCCAACCTTTATGCCCCAAGTTCCTTAACTGTTAAGATGACCTTGTCAAGCTCACCAACCCTTATGCGTGTAGGTATCCGATACAAACCCATCCAGCCAAGGAAAACCGCGGCACCCTAATTTCATAGGCCCACCAACGATTGTACATGACATAGGATGGTGCAAGGTTTGGTTGGGAGGGCACGATTGAACTTAAACTTTGTGAGGGATCATTTACTTCTATCATCTAAGCATGCATAGAGTAAAATGCACAAGAATAGCATTCACATAGTTGTGACACAGTATGGCCCATTTTCTCATGGTGATCTCTATCGCCAAAGAACCTGTCCACCATGATGATCTCCATCTTCATGTTCCATGCGAGCCATCCTCCAAGTGATGAGTCCTCTAAGAACTAATACAAGCTATTACTCCTAACAACTAGTAATCAAAATTACATAGTATTGGGATCATCACAAGTTGGCATGCAGGCCATTACAATAATTGACAACACATATGGCTCCAGCCGTGTTGCCCTACTCATGACACGCAGGTCATGAAAATTTGCATACATGCATCACATACATATATGGGCCATACTGATCACATACATCCTGCAAAAACAAGTTATGCATAGAATCGTATTCTACCGGATCATGTGAACTCACAACACCTAGTCACCTTAAAGAGATACAAAAGGGGCTACGACTAAGGGGGTCTCCCCCTGCGGGGTTCAAAGGGGCAGCGCCCAACTGTGAAAAATGGGAGATCGAATCTACACAATTTTCTTTAAGGATTTTGATCGGCAAATCAAATTTACCATAAACCGTCTGTTGTTCCGATCTGATCTAACTCAATTTGAATCGGGTCAATCGGAGCTTCCAGTCAAAAGTTATTGCCGTTTGAATATTTGTCTGTCGGTCTGTTTTTTGGGCCAAGCGGTAGTACCGCCCGGACGGGCCGGTAGTACCGCCCGGACGGGCCGGTACTACCGCCCGGGCCTAAAAACGGCCCATTTTTCTTCTGCCTCACTAGGTACCTTTTAGCGGTAGTATATTTGCCTGTCGGGTGGGCCGGTACTACCGGCCGGCCCAGTTTTTCTTACCCAGCTTCGTTTTTCCAGATCTCGATCTGCACGCGCTGCGCGTTGACCTGCCCCACGCTCCGCTGCTCCCGCCTGGCGCGCTGCCTGCTGCGGGCCCACCGCGCCGCTCCTGTGCTGCTCGCTGCTGCGTGGCTGACTGCCGCTGCGCGCGCGTCACCCCGCGCGCCAGCTGCCGCAAGCACTGTTGCGCGCCTGCACGCCGTATGGCCCGCCTCCCCCGCTCCTGCGCGCTGGCTGCATGCGCTGCATGTGCCTGGCTGGCCCGCGCGGGCCCCGCTGCCACCCGCATGCGCGCGTTCGCTGCATGCTGTTGCGCCGCAGCGCTGCTGCTCGCCCACTGGCGCCTTGCGTGCGCCCGCGTACGCCGCCCGCAGCTAGGCCCGCAGCTGCCGCTGCTGTCTGCTGCCACATGCAGCTGTTGCTGCCTGCCCCACCTCGCCTTGCTGCTGCGGAGCCTGCTGGCGGCCGCTGGCCCACCTCGCTGTGCATCCCTGCTGTCTCTCTCGCCTGATGCGCTGCTGCTTCGCTTTTCTGCTGGAACATGCGGTACTACCGGTTAATTCCGGTAGTATCGGAACGGTCCGAAAAATCAACCCAACGGTCAGATTTTGGCCGTGTCTTTAAATAGCTTTGCCCCATTTTCATTTAGGGTCACTTCTTCCTCCTTTTCTTGCCCAAGCTTTGCTCTCATTTCCTCTACTCTTTAAGCTTGATTTCTACACACCCCTCCATTGATTCTTGCAAATATTTGAGGGGTTGTTGGAGGAGATCTAGATCTATGTTTTGACCAAACCAAAACATCTCTTTGTGAGTCTATCTTTGGAGATCTAGATTTTGGGGGATTTTGTGTCTCTTTTTGATTTCTCCTCTCTTGTTCCCCCAATAGCTTTGGTAGCTTTCTTGGAACTTGAGAGTGAGGGATTTGGGCATCTTTGTGGTGTTCTTGCCATTTGCATTTGTTGCATCGGTTTGAGTTCTCCTCGGAGGATTTGGTTTGAATTGCTCATTGGAGCTTGTCCCTCTTGGGTTCTTGGAACCCTAGACGGTTTGGTGGCCTTGGTGGCATTGTAGCCTTGGTGGCATTTGTTGAGGCCTTTTGTGGCGTTTGTTGGGAGGCTCCAATTAAGTTGTGGAGTTGTGCCCCAACCTTGTGAGAGGTTCCGGTTGCCACCGACAAGTGCACCGATAGTGGAAGCGTGGATCGATCCCATTGGGGTGAGATTCACCGGAGAATAAGGGAGGCATTTTGTGGCGTTGGTGGTTTGATACCACCCCCTCTCCAAATGAGACGTACTCCATGTTGGGAGGAACTCGGTAAAATATCGGTGTCCCCGCGTGCCTCGGTTATCACTATACCCGAGCTCTTTACTTATGCACTTTACATTGTGATAGCCTTCGTGCTTGAAGTAATATATATCTTGCTATCACTTTGTTGCTTGTATTGCTTAGCATAAGTTGTTGGTGCACATAGGTAAACCTTAGTTGTTTCTAGGTTGTGCTTTACAAAGTAAACACTAGTTTTATTCCGCCTTTGTTGAGCCACTCTAGGAAAAGTTTTAATCGCCTATTCACCCCCCTCTAGGCGACATCCATATCCTTTCAGTGACCCTATAGGTTCATATACGTATAGACATGACATGAATACACTTATTCTGTCAATAGTTGGTAGCGGCCTCTAGCAAGACGTGCCAACTCTTAAACGCATACAATGATCATATCGGACGAACCATCACAAGGTTTAGTACATGTCTTTCCCTTTGCCTCACGATATTTGGTCTAGCTCCAAGTTGACCTCCCTTTCTTGATACTGTGATTCGGAATCCCTTTACTAGGTTAACTCTTAACCATATGTAGCACGACCATGCATTTCTGGATCCGATCACTCGAGGGCCCCAGAGATATCTCTCTCAAGTAGAGAGGGGCAAATCCCATCTTGATTGACCATGCCTTGCAGCATGCTTCAGGACAAACCCGAAATCTACCTTTATAACTACCTAGTTACGGAGTAGCGTCTAATAGCCCCAAAGTATATTGATCCACATCTCAAGTACATGCGACAATCTCAGGTCTAAGGACAAAACATACACGATGTGTAGAGAGAGAGAGCTGCAACTAATTGTCAGTCTCAAGTTGGGTCAGTCCAACCCCATGTTCATAATATGTGTCCACATTATTGGTTTGACATCTCCATGTCTATGACTTGCGAAACATAGTCATCAACCAATCGATGTGCTAGTCTAATATTCACATGTGTCCTCACATGAACTCCGACTAGGGACAACTATAAAATAACCATACAAGTAAAGAGTTTCACAAACAATTCACATAATTGCCAATCAATACAAGTTGTCTGATATGAATATTTAAGGAACATTACAATAACTCATGGATACATAAGAAATATAATAATCTCTATGATTGCCCCTAGGGCATATTTCCTTCAGACACTAGGGATGGAGAGAGAGGAAGAAGACTAGTGGACAGTTTAAACTCATTTTCCTAGGCTTCCAAAAATTTATGGGTCCACCACTATGGGAAAGCACTACAAAGTGGCCAACGGTGAGACACAGAGGAAGCGAAAAGAGGAAGAGGCGGTGGGGATTTTTTTTCACACCATAAGGTTAAGGCATTGTGATGTACTTCATTCACTTCAATTTTTTATGTATATCCCTGTCCAGCCTTACCATGTATCAGATGGTCCTCTATCTGCTGTCTGAGGGGACCCATGCAGACTTTGCTAAAGAGTTGTTTAGGTTCTTTTTGGTAGCCAGAGATGGGCACCAGAAATACCATATGGTGAAGTGGGAGGATATCTGCACCCCCCAAATCCTTGGGGGGTTTAGGAGTTCTTGACTCGCGTCACTTCAGTGGGTGTGGTGCATCCTCCAAGACGATGGGGGCCTTTGGCTACAACTCATTAAGGCCAAGTATCTCTAGGGCCGCCTCTGTTGGCGTGTGAGCGCCGGGAGGGGTCCCAATTCTGGTGGGACATACAAGACATTAAACATTTCATCCGTAGGGGTGCACTCTTTATGGTGGGAAATGTCCAGGAAGTACTTTTCTGGCTAGACCCCTGGTTACATGGAGTCCCCCTCTGCTAGTAATTCCGGATTTGTTCGCCATCTGCATAGTTCCCATGATGTTAGTGGACGAGGAAGGTTAGGGAGTCCACTGGAACATCTTGTTCTAGAGGACCTTCAATGATGTTGAGGCCGCTGACTTCCTGAGGCTGCGGGGCTCTCTGCCCTTGGAAAGGGACAAGGTGTCATGGAGCCAGTATCCCTCGGGAGCTTTCTCAGTTAGTTTGGCTTATAGGACCCTCTTCCAGGGTTCTGACCTACCCTAGAAAACCCACCTCTTGAAGTCACCCTTAACCCTGAGCTTGCGTACTTTCTTGTGGCAACTGCTACGGGATCGTCTGCCTTCTAGGGTAGAGGTGTCGAAACGCAACGGCGTGGGTAATGGGTTGTGCCCTCTATGTCGGACGCCCGAGACATGCCTCCACATTATGTTCACGTGTCCTGCCGCTCAGTTTTTGTGAAACTTCATCCGAGAAGCGCTTGGGCCGGCTAGGCAGACCCAAGACCTTGGCGAGTTCCTAGAGACTGAGGCAAACCGTGCTAGAAGGAGGCGCCACCTCTTCTGGTTGGTGTTTGTGGCCATTATGTGGACGCTTTGAAACATTCATAATAAGATGGTGATAGAGAAGATATTTTCTCGTCGTGTGTCTGACTCTGTTTTTACTTTGCTTGCCTACCTACAACAGTGTTACCCGTTGTCTAGGCAGCAGGACCGGAAGAGCATGGATGGCATCATGCAGGCTCTCAGCGCGTTGGCACAGCGCTTCGCGGCTCCTGCTCATGCCCCCTCGACTTCATAGTGCGAGCTCCTCGTCATCTCCTTTTTCATTTTTTTTGTTGCCTTGTGCTTTGATGTGCTATTGCCCCAGCCAACTTGTTTTTTTTTTCACTTTGGCGCTCTAGCGTCGATGACTTGATTATATTTTGTATGGATTTGATTTTATTTATAAAACGGGATAGAAGCCCTGTTTCAAGGAGGAGTCCTTTCGTGTTCTTAAATATTTTTTTAACAAGAAGCTATAAGATGCATTGGTAATGGCTTTAAGCCAACATTCCTGTCAACCTTTTTGCCGCCGTTATATTGCGTCTTAAGCTTAGGCTTTGGTACTTGGAATGGACGCTAGGTTGTTACATCACTCATGGTCATATGATTTGTTTTGACGGGA